>OY282606.1:9071574-13937153 GCA_958298945.1 Atherix ibis
AAGCCTATTAAACCAACACTCAAAATTGATACCGTAAAATGACAAAACAAGGCGTTGCGATTCCCTATAAAAAAATTGTTTATGCTCCTTACTGTGCGTTCATAAATCTATAACTAATCGTCAGTTTAATATTTATTATATAAAGAATGTTGTGGTATCTCATTATAAGAAATTAAATTCCCATCCAGCATCTTACTATGGTCCCGTAATTAAAGACTTGTCCTGAACTTTTCTCCATAAAGACAAAAGTGGTTGAATGCCTAAAATTTGGAGAAAAAAAACAATAAAACAATTGTCTTTTCATTAAGAAACATCGCAGGGAGCTTACTTTTTATTAATTGTAGATCTCAAAAATATCTTATTATTAATTGTAGATTTCAACAAAAAAAAACTATAAAAAAGAAACAAAAAAAAACGTGGTTCCCTCGGAATGTCTTCTGTTTTCAAATGTAAATAAATTGTATCTCTGGGAAATGATTTTCAATAGATGCGTAGATAATAGATACTGTTAAAAAAATTTTGAAGGTCTTCTTACAGTTTTTTTTATTGTGAGGTCAGGGAACTTTTTTAACATCCTTCGTAAATAAGCTCACAGTGGTTTTTATTTTCAAATAATCACCTTTTAAATGTTAGTTAAAAAGTTTTTTTTCTCTCGATTTCATTGAAAATTAATAATTTTATTTCTGCCTAATATTAATAATATCAAAATTACAATAATTACAATAGAAAATTTTGTACAAACAATTTTTTTTTCTTTTTAATAATAGATCATTTTCATTTTAAAGTATTTTCATGATATTTTTTTATATTAAAACAAGCGATAATCTGTCAAAAATGACACCACTGATAACACACTGTAAACATAATAAAATATTCCAAATAATATATTTGAATTCAATTATTTCAACTATAATCAATAGTAAACTTACGTGATGATATATAAACGCACTGTTAACTACTTAGCAAAAAAACAAATTCAAATAATTATCAAATATGTACATTTAATTTGTCGTATCTTCACCGTTTGGCAAATTATTTTAAACATACGCTTTCCAATATGGCGGCAATTATATTTTAAAAATCGAAATTCACCGTTTGAATTATATTTTTTTTAAACAAATACTTTGATAGTTCGTTACTAAAAAGTATACTGAAATAATGCTAACAGCGCCATCTATTGATTAGATGTATAGTTTTCTATACTACAATTCTATATTTTGCTAACAGCGCCATCTATCAATATAAGTTACAACTACCATAAAGTGTTAGAAACAGACATACGACGGCAATTATTATATAATTTAAAATCTCTTAAAAATATACTCACTAGATAAATTTTCAAAACCTTCAAAAAATTCCAAAATTTTTTTATGTTTTTTAAATAACTCCATTTTATTGATTAAACTCACTAGCCTTTAATAGAGTTTTTACAATAGTCCCACAGGAAATTATACAAAATAGAATATTTATTAAATTTTTATTTAAGAATATTACAAATTGCTGACACATTTTCCATATGATGTCATGTTAAAGTTTGCAAGAAGTTATTTTCTGACAGTTCATCTTTACAATTACAAATTGAATTTTATTTATAAAAGACGCAAAATTCAATTCAGTCCAGGTGTATTAATTTAAAAAATATCTACACTAATCTAAGTTACTCTAATGGAAAAATGACAAATTTTACTAGTATTAAAAGAATTATTACAAATTATAATAAAAATGATTGAATTTTAAAAAGTTAGTCTAAAATTTCAATATCAAAGTTAGAACTTTTTTTATTCTATAGTGAATTATTCATTATTGCACCGACGGCATTTAGATGCCATAGTGTTAATTTTGTGCATGAAAGTTTAGAAACTTCCCAAACAGATACAAGACGAACTTTTGATGGTAAAAATAAAAATAGAAAATAAGCAATGAAACTAACAGAAAAACAGGAAAACTATACGAGTAGAAGGAAGCGGATATAATAACTAACTTGATTGATGTTCTTCCGATATGTTCATAGGTGGTAAAATTTTCCTTCCATTATATTGTAGTTTTCTTTAAAAAAAAATTAATTCTATTTTCTTAAATAGTCCATATCTTCTTCTCTGTTATCTGAGAAATATTGTTAAATGCATTTGTTATATTGAAAACGTACATTAATCATCCCGAAATTTTTTAAACTTGTACAATTTGATGGACCACCCTGTTACATTTTCTTTGATTTTATTTCATTTCAATGTGAACGAGCAATCCGTTATTTGTTTCGGCATTGATTTATATAAACGCATTTTCCCAAATAGCATATTATATACAAAAATATATTTGTATTTTTTTCCGGAACAAGACCCATCTGTTGGGTTTAACGATTTTGTGACATGACAATTTTAAATCAAATTCAGGATTTTTCACATCTTATAAATACGATTTTCTTACTGATTTGATTCAATAAAATCAGTAAGAAAATCGTATTTATAAGATGGGAAAAAATTGTACGCATACGATCAGGTAGTTGTTATTGAACTTAAAGACCTCATCATTAAAGAAGAAAAAGATTTTTTTTCTTTTTAACCAACAAATTATTAAATAAAATACTTCAAAAAATGGGTTCATTTATATGGCAAGTCTCTGAGACAAAAGGCAGAGGTAATTTTATGGCCCCAAGTCTATGAGGCCACGCGACCTTATGTTTTGGGTATGCTCTCATTAACAATGCCTTTAACGAAGGTGATCAATAGTTTGTTGGAGGGGCCAGTCAGTCGTTTTAATTTTCTTTAATAAAGTTAAAAAGGTGACTTTGAAAAGGCATGGTTGGATCTAGGAGCTCCACAACGGATGGAGTCTTCCTCAGAAATAAATTTTGGGATAAGAGACGGTTATTTAAAATATGGAAATTGGTGAGTTATGAGCCACAGGCAGGACATCAAGAACGAGATTTGTTACAGAAGAAGATCAGTGTGGTATACCCAATCTAGATTCTAATAAAATTCCTTTCCCAGAAATTCAGATGATCGTCGAATAGACTTGTGTCTTTTACTGTTGGCAGAGTGTATTTTGCTACGAATCGCCGAAGATATTAAATGGTATTTGGTCAGCAGATGAAGTAAGTGCGAAATTATACGAGAGTCAGAATGATGAAGAGCCTCTCGCACTATTTGATCATTGCCGAGGATACCAACATGATCTGTAACTACCAGCATGATCTGTAACTAAATGCCATTCAAGATATTGGTTGTTCAGCAGGCAAAACATTGAGAACCAGATCAAATGCTGACCCACGAATGGCTTCATAGTTTATGAGAGTGTCGATAAAAATTATTTTGTTATGATTTTTGGGGAGATTAATAGCTGTCTCATCTGTCGTAATTGCTATCTAAACTTCTCAGTTGATTTGACGCCCTTTTGCGTTCGCAATATTACCCTCCAGCAAGTCTGGCTTCTTCCATATACTTTTAGTCGCCAAATGATCTCAAAGTCATGACGCTATATGATATAGCCACTTGCCGATGTCCTTGGAAGTGTCTTTTAAATACAATAAAATATAATATCCTCAAAATAAATATTATTGCTAAACTTGTATACGTCAATTTTATAATTTTGAGGAAGAAAACATTTTTCCTTGAATGATGTGCTCTTGATTTAGTTAAAAACCGTCAATGATTGTTGAAAAAAAAATCTAGTCCAAGACGAAAATAAATATTATTAGTTCCGCAATAAATTTTTCCAGATCCTTCAGAAAATTTAGAGAAATACAAAATCTAATTAATAAAATATTTAAAAATTCTTTAGGCTATAAACTAAATATAATAGATTTAAGATATTTTTATAACATCGCCATTTCACAACAAATTTGAGTAGAACTTTTGCATATAATCTCATATGTTAGATTATTATTTTATTTTTAGTTCTTATAATCTTTGTATTTATGAACAAAAAAATACTGATAATAAATGGAAATTAATTTAAAGCCCTTATTAGGATTTTGTACATGAAACGGTAATATTTGGTTTTTAAATTGTGACTTTTCAAAAATGATTCACTTGAGGCTGTTGATTATTTACACCCACCATGGATTCATTTCCTCTTTAACGCGAATTGTATTTAAATAACTTTAATTGTTAATAAGAAATTAAAGTTAGTATTTAATTTGGCTTTGAATTAAGTGGTTGGGTTTCTGGAATGAAAATGGATAAATATTTTGCAATTATTTTACTTCTTCTAATAACTAAAAGTGCAGTTATTATGGGTGAAGAAATTAAAGAAGGACTCAATATTCAAAATTATTGCAATGAAGAGGCTAAAACGTGTGAGAATTTAACGCAAGCTGAAGGAGTTAATTTATACTTTTCGGAATTGTATACTATTGGAGGACGTGAATATTCATTTAATAAAACTGAAATTCTAATAATACCAAATAAACTGTTTGTGGTTTTAAGAGAAGTTGAAGAACTCACAATGAAAAATTGTGGAATTAAATTTTTATACAAGGAAAATTTCGAAGGAGGACAAAACTTGAGAATTTTGATGTTACGGTCAAATAAAATTGAGATATTGACAAGCAATGTTTTTGAATATTTGGTTAATTTGAATGAACTAAATTTATATGATAACAAATTGAAAATGATTAAAGAAGGAGTATTTTATAATTTAAGAAATTTGGAATCGTTAAGGTTAGAAAATAATCAAATTGAAGAAATAAGCGAAAATGCATTTGAAGATGACAATGAACTAAAGACACTATGGCTATCCTGGAATTTGTTAAAACTTAATGGAAATAGAAACTTTCTTTTCAAATTAAATAAACTTCAAAGGTTAGGATTGCAAGAAAATGTCATTGAACGAATAACATCGAATACGTTCAGTGGACTCAACAGTCTTCAAAAATTGTATTTAATGAGTAATAAAATAAACCACATTGAAGATAATGCATTCGACGACACACAATATCTTGATTATATAGATTTAGATAATAATAAATTAACTGAATTTAATAATCGCGTTATATTCACTTTTAAAAATTTAAGAACATTAGATTTAAGGAACAATAATATTTCCGAATTTAATGTAATGTGTGCGTTGAAGCACACGAAAATGAACCGTTTGTTGATAGAAGATAATAAAATGAGCTGCCAGTACTTCGAGAATATCAAAACAGCGGTTGGCGATCGTCTGATAAGTTTCAGTTACGGTAAATGCGTCAGTTCCCAAAATTACAAAACTGTGCAAACTGATTACTTGGAATGCATTGAAGAATACAGCAGATACCAAAGTCAGAAAAATGAGAACAAATTGGAAACCCTCTTTTCTCAGCAAAATGAGAGTATCCAAAGCCAAGGGGAGCATATGGAAACTCTCATTTCTGAGCAAAAGGAACAAATTGAAGCAATGGCGAAGTACTTTTACGAACACAACAAATCAGGAAACTGGATGAGTGCGCAAATGCTAATTTCAATAATGATCGTATTTTCCTTGTGTTGCATTATTTTGATAAAATTGTTTAAAAAGTAATTAAAAGAAATACTTTTTTTTGGAGAGAATAAATTTGTTAAAGAAAAACTGCATTAAAATATTTTATTGGATTTTTTGTGAAAGAATTTGCTTACAAACATAAATAATAACAGTTTGAATATTTCTAAATTATTTTTGTATGCAGATACTTCTCATTTTTTATGCTAAATAGAAGAACAAACTCTTAGTACAAGTAGAATTTGTAAAACTTTTTTATTATATTATTTTAAAATTAAAACGAACATGATTCTATATTGCTTTCTTCCGTGTTAATGGCATTTATATATAAAGCAAAATATCTGCCAAATAGCCACCATGACTCCTCCGGCAACACAAAGTGCGCATATCAAAATTTTTCATAACCGCGGGCTTATAGTCAGGTACCTTAAGTTTCGCGTTGCCCCAAATAAAGAAGTCAAATGGCGTCAAATTTCATGATCTCGGCAGCCGCTTACGTCGTTTTTTCGTAAGATAATGCGTCCTGGCAATTTTTTTCGCAAAACGGCCATCGTTTCATGTACTGTATGACAAGTGGCATATTGTCCCACTCCATAACATTCAGGCCAGAAAAAGTATCGCTACCGGCTTCATTTCCAAAGAAATACGTTCCGATGACTCCGCCAGCCCAAATCCTCACCAAACAGTGACTCGTTGTGGGTGCATAGGTTGTTCTTGAAGGAGACGTGGACTTTAAGTAATCCAAATGCGACAGTTTTGCTTGTTAGCGCATCTGTTTTGATGGAAATATGTCTCGGTGCTCATAATAATATTTTCAGAAAAATTGGCATCAACTGCTTTGTTGTTTGAGCACACAATTGGTAAATATACGGCACTGCAAATGGGTCTCTGCGGATAGTTATTTGCAAAAAACCAATAACATCTTAGAAGTATTTATCGTCAAATCGAGTCACCCTCTTGATTTACTCATGGGCTTTTCTGAATCACATACGTTCCACGATTCTAATTTTCTAGTGCGTATTTTCTATATTTAAATTTATATCTAAGAAAAAAAAGAGGAAAATTGTAGCCAAGTGAATTAATATCAAATTAAAATTAAGCTTATAACGGTTTATCGGAAAAATTAAAAAAAAAAACTAAAATGAGCTGTTTTTTAAAAGTGACTAACAGTTTAATATTGCGCTTGTTTATGTAGGAATGCACTTTATAGAAAATTCAATTAATATTTTTAATGGGGGATCGGCATTAATTATCTATTTTGTAGTTTGGAACGCCCGTATTTATTTTCAGGACAGAGCGTTAACGTCAATTCTGAGCGTTATGACACAACATGATAAATTTTGGCTTTATTGTGCAAAAAGTACCCAGAACGCATGATTTCGTGATGCCAATTATCCCCCAATTTCATGCGCTTTGATGTCATTGGAATTTTCTTATAAAGTTACATAATGGATCCTATTTACATAGATAATTCGCAAACTTGAGAGTATTTAAAAACCAATTTCAGTCAATAAATGGCCGTATTACAGCAGGAAATATCTGAAAACATCATTAAAAAATTACCACAAAATGATCGAGTTTTACAAGAAACAAGATCGAGTCTATTAGCAATTATTTGAATTGTGTTATATTTTATATATAATGCAATGTTTAAGCAATAGAATAAAATAAATATTTTAGTAAAATCAAAATTCTAAATATATTATGTCTAACTTTATTTTTTTAGTCCTACTAGGATTTACTTCATAAATTAATTAAACACTTTTTTTTTCTAAAAATATTCTTGTTTGTTGTAATAATATTTTTAATTGCCTTCGACTTTTGATAGTTTACGTTCTACTCTGAGAATGATCGTGAAGAGGCCGTTACTGTATATTCTGAACGATATCCTGAAATGTTAAGGGACTTTTTGTAGCCAAAATTAAATGAATTCACACAACACGTAAAAAAATCGGTTTGTTGGGCAGTAAATTCGATAATTGCTGATGCGAATTTGCCGCTAAGATCTTGCGATTTGACACCATTGAACTTTTTTCTTAAGGACAAGACCTAAATAAGAACATTCGACAAGAAATTGAGGCCGTTTATCAACTTTTATTGGGAAAAGTCATTCAAAAATTTCGGCGTTCGGATTCATGCCTGCAAACTGAGTCGTGATCGTCATACGATTAATAAAATTGTTTTCTGTTTACTGTCGATATGTGTATTATCTTTCAGTTAAAGTAAACAACAACCAATAAACCACACTGCATTAATATGACATACCGACAGAAGCACAAGAAAAGAATTTATTGTCTAATCGTTATTCATCCATAATAGAATTTAAGAAATTATAATCGTTATTAAATGCGTGCATACACGTATAAGCATAATATTAATGAAAAATACATTTCATTAGCAAAACTGTAAAAGATATTACCTATTCGGTAGACCTAAATTATTTCTAATTAAATATAATTAAATATCTAGAAATGATTTTCTGAAAAATTGTAATGATTTTTTAACAAATATTCTAAATTAATGTGAGTAATTTTATCTGCAAATATTTATGTACGAACATAGGTACAAATATGATTATTTTTAAATGTCTTTTGCTTGTCGTAATGCTTGACAGGAAAACTGAAAAAATGACTGCGTCAACCCGGAAACATGATGAATGCCACTTCAAAAAGCATGAGTGGTCATTGATATTTTCGAATCATGAATAAATTTACAGCAAAAATTACTTCAAAAGATTAATTTCAATCGTCTGTTTTTATAATTGATAACCCGGTTTTTATAAAAATAAAATTATGTTTATAAAGTAATTATAGTTTCCTATATAAAAAGTTAATCTCACAGTTCAATGGAAGCCAAAACAACTTTATTATTAATATTATAAAATAATAATAAATATAGTTCATTTAGAGAGCGTGTACTTTATCTAATATAAATCTAGTAGATTAAAAAGATAATCTACTAGATTTATATTAGATAATAATATTTGATATTTTCTTCCTACTAACAGCATTATTTATTTACTTCCACTAATTATCTATCGGATTCAGATCTTGAGACTAGGAAGGACATGGTAATATCTGAGGAAATATGTTATGCCTTCCGCAAGATGAGTGCCTCGAATCATTATCTTTTTTACAGTCTTTATTTTTTTTAAATTCAGTAAATATGATCAACTTCGCACCAGCATACAATATGACAAAAACCATACAGAGAAATATCAACTTAGTTGCCTGTAAGTCTACCCCCTAAGTTCCGCGCTCCTTCTGAAGTTAATTCCACAATACAACACCTTTCCAACAAAAAATCCCTAGCATATGACCTGATAAGTTCGGAAATATCAAAAATAAATCCTCGTCCTAATACCCTTTATTTATAATACAATAGTATCCGCCACACATAATTTTTTCCTTCACTTTGGAAGTTTTCCACCATCAAAATTATCCAAAAACCCAAAATAATTCATATAGACCCTTAAGCATCCTTCCCATTGTATCTAAAATCATAGAAAAATTAATCCTAAGACATTTTCATTCTATTTTAGAGCTAATCATTACACTATCCAGCAGTGTCATCGTGCAGTCGATTATATAGCGTGTTCGCTGGAACGAAAGGAACACTGCCAACACGTATTTCTTGACATTTCGCACGCTTTTAATCAGGTATGGCATGCTGGATTGCTTCGGAAGTTGCAGCGAGTCTTAATTAAAAATCTCTCAGCTAAAAATATTGATTATTCTGATTTTTATCCTGTCGGTGTCCCTCAGGGATGTATCCTAGTCCAATCTCTTACAATATTTACACCCATGATATTCCTTGTCACAAGGATAACCTTACCGTAACCATACCAGCCAGCCTTACACATCACAAAGCTTGTTCCACAGCCATTAATATCTTACAGAACCGCATCCACTCCTTCGACGCCTGGTTCAAAAGGTGGAGAATCGGAGTAAATTAGCAAAACTGACCTCATGTTACTTTTACACTCTACCGAGAACAGATTCCCGATATAATCCTACATGGCAGTAATATTCCACAAAAAAGGAGCTTGCATTACCTTGGACTTATTTTCGATAAACGATTAACCCTCACATAAAAATTAAAAGAAGTGAACTAAATAGACGCCACAAACAATTACGATGGCTCCTAGACAGCAGGTGAAAATTGATAGCAAAAAGCAAACTATTACTATACAATACGGTACTGAAACCAATATGGACATATGGACTCGAACTTTGGGGTTCGATTCCTATTGCCTTCCAATTCAAACTCTACAATCCCGAATCCTTTAAAAAATTCCCACTTTTATGTACATTATTTGTTCCTGAACTGTGCACCTCCTGTTTACTCCCACACTTCCATTATATATCAATCGACCTTTAAAACGGCAATGGGTCTCGCGATAAAATAAATAATCTCGTTCTTGGGGAGACATCGCTGGGTGTTATCCATTACACTTATTCATGTCATTTTTATATTCGCTTAAAAAAATCTGCTTATCTGAGAGCAAAACAAAAACAGAAATCCGAGAAGGATTATTAAAGTTAAGCGAGGTGAAATGTCCAATTCCATTAGAAAAACATAATGTAAATTTTCATCAAATAATTTTTGTTTTAATAAAATATTATACATTTTCTATAATAATTATGTCATTGAAAGCATATTCATTTTCCATAAGAACTATGCCAAAATTATAAAAATATTCGATATTTAGTAATACTTAAAAATCTAAATACAATATATGAGCTTCGATTACCTTTTTGTTGATATTTGATAATAAAATATAGAAAAATTGATAGTTTCTTCAATATAATACGTACCTGAAACGATATAAAATCAAAATATAATTAATGATAATGAATATTGTTTGTTTTAATATAAATATTTTTTTTTGTTTACTTGAAAATATTTAAAATTTATGTTTAACCCTTAGTAAATGGTAAGTACATCTATTTGGCAATAAAAATATTGTAACTTTCGAGAAATTTTTCTTTTTTTTTTTTCTTCTAATGATTCCTTACGATCTTCTTCAAAAAATTTTATTTGATGCAATTTATGACTTTCACACAAGTTTGTACGTATAAGCAAGATAAAATTTCTTTTAAAATATTAAATAATGTATAAAAGTGGGGTAGAATATTGCTCTCTTCATTCATAATTTATTTTAGCTAGAAAACATAAAAATGCCATACTATGAAAATGGCTTAAATAAAAGATGTATTTATTTTTTATTCAATTTCCACGTTAGTTTATGACAAACTTTCGAACATTTCACATTACTAGAAATCGGAATTTTTAATATTCTTTACTGAAAATGGTATAATTTTCTTAACTTGAAAGCTATTAAATTATTACAACGATTACTAAAAAGCATGTGTTTATAATTAATGGTTGCGGCCAAAATGATAAAATTAGCATTTACTGGAAGAATTTGATGGCATTTTTATTTTTATTTTAAGTATAAAATACTAAAATTCAGAATATCTGATAAACTAAAATTTTCGATATACCTTATTTCAAAATCTTAAGCATTCTTTTCGTGTATTTGAATGAATTTTTTACGAAGAAAATCTATTCAACTCTTTTTCAAGTAAGCATATCTCATATTATACAAGGTCTTTTCAAAAAGTATCGCGAATTTTGTCTTTTTTCCAAAATTATTTATTTACTCTTATTCATGAATATCTATTTTTTCCCCTTCAAAGTAATCCCCACCAAATATTATACACTTGTGCCAACGTTTTTTCCAATTTTCGAAGCACTTCAAAAAATCATTTTTTGTGATCTTGTTCAGCTCCTCCTTCGATGCCGTCTTTATCTTCTCAATCGTAACGTAGCGTTGTCCTTTTATGGGGCACTTCAGTTTCGGGAACAAAAAAAGTCACAGGGGTATATGGCTGCGGCATTATTAGTGTGTTTTTTTTTGGCCAAAAATTCGCGCACAAGCAACGATGTGTGAGCAGGGGCGTTATCATGGTGCAAAAGACAATTTTTGTTCTTTAACAAATCCGGACGTTTCTGGCGGAATGCTTCAAGCAACTTGTGCATAACTTGCAGGTAATATTCCTTATTGACCGTTCTACCCTGTGGCAAGAAATTATGATGCACCACGCCTCTGCAATCGTAGAAAACTGTAAGCAAAACCTTCACATTGAACCGATCTTGGTCTGCCTTTTTCGATCTTGGCTCGTGCGGCAGGTTCCATTGGGATGATTGAGCTTTGGCTTCCACGTCATAACCATAAACCCATGATTCGTCACCAGTTATGACCCTCTGGAGCACTTCGTCACCAGTTATGACAGAGTCCAAGAGCTCCTTAGCAATGTTAATGCGATGCTGTTTTTGGTCGAAATTGAGCAATTTTGGTACGAAATTCGCGGCGACCCGTCTCACGACCAAATCATTGGTAAAAATCTAATGGCACGAGCCAATCGATATGTTTAAGTCCTTAGTAACTTCTCTAACGGTGATTCGACAATTGGCCAATACTATTTTCTTCACTTCATCAATGTTTTCATCTGTTTTTGACGTGCTCGGGCGTCCGGCACGCTTTTCGTCGTTCACATCTTCTCGGCCCTCTGAGAACATTTTGTATCACCGATAAACGTTGCTTCAGTCCAAGGTAGCTTCACTATATACCACAGTCAGCATTCGGAATGAGTCTACGCAATTAATTTTGTTTTTTTCACACAAAATTTGATACAGATTCTTTGATCCATTTTTTGGAATGGGTAAAAATCGAAGACGAGCCAAAACACGTGCAAGCAAAAGCAGCTATCAAAAATTAACTGAACATTCAAAATGGCCGAACTTGTCGGCATAAGTGAGAGACGTGAGTACCAATAAATTCAAAATTCGCGATACTTTTTGAACAGAGCTCGCATAAGGAAATAGAAGATACATTTTTTTTGTTGAAATTTTAACGCTATTGTAAGATATTATGGTAGCAAATTTTTTTTTTCGAGTATTCATAAAATAATTATTTTGAAATAGAGTAATTGCTAAATACTCCTTAGAAATTGAAATTTACAAATTTAATTTACCAAAAGACTAAGAACATTTTTATAAAAAAAGTTTTATATTTAGTTTAAGATATTAACTTCTATAACCGTTATACTTTTAAAATTTCCTTGATTGTCTTTTTATATATTTTTTATTTTATGTAGAATAAAAAGTATTATATAATACAATCTTGTATGGTGATAAAATTTTTTATAAAAAAAAAATAATATTTGCACTAAAACTTATCAATATTCTTTAAGGATAACGTCTAAAATTGAATTTCTAATGTTGACGTTTTTGCTTGATTTTGAATCGATATATTATCCATTATTCTGAAAGTTTTTAAATGAGAAAATATTTACAATATATATCAGATTCTTAGCTAGAGGGTGACATGTTCATTTCTTACAGATACTTTGTTTCAAAAATACTTCATTCACTGTAAAAATTTTGAAAAGTATTTTTTTTCTATTGTTTTTTTTTATATTAAAAATTAAAAATTTTCATAAATTAGAAGGATTTATAAAATACATATTTTTACTACCTACAGAGCAGCAAAGTTTTTTTAACAATTGTTAATTTAATAAGTTATATTTTCTTAATGTGAAGTTTGCCATTTTACAAAACAGATTGGATTTTACCAAATAATACGTGAAAATTGTAAAAAGTTTCTACGAAATTGGCAATAAGCAAAATTGCTTACTTGATCAAAAATTTATCGGAATTTATTCAGAAAATTAAAAATACAAGTTTATTTATCTAAATCTATATTGTCCCCTTCAAAATATTCCCCATCGACTTTAACACACTTATGCCAGCGCTTGATCCACTCCTCGAAACATTTTTTATAATCGGTTTTCGGTATGTCCATCAGTGCTTCCTGCGATTTTTCCATTACTTCCTCTCGGCTGTTGAAACGCGTTCCCCGTAATGGTTTTTTAACTCAATTGAACAGAAAGAAGTCACAGGGAGCCAAATCAGGTGAATTCGGTGGTTGTTAGATGGTATTTGTTGCATTTTTCGTCAAAAAATTACGAATAATGATGGCACTGTGCAACGGTGCGGTTATCATGGTGCAAAATGCACGAGTTTTCTGCCCACAATTCTGGTCTCTTTCGGCGAATTGCTTCACGCAAACGTCTCATAACGTCCAAATAATACTCTTTTTTTACTGTCCGGCCTTCTGGCAAAAATTCATGATGCACTTCACTGTTGTAATCTATGAAAACCGTGAGCATTGCCTTCTTTTTTGACTGAAAACGACGTGGTTTTTTTTGGTCTCGGCTCATTTGGTGAACGCCATTCACTTTCCTGATGTCTGAATTGCGTGTCGTACTCATAAACCCACGTCTCGTCTACAGTAATGATCCTTTTGATGAATGTGGGATCGGATTCAGCCTCGCAAATCATGTCTTTTGCGACGTCAACACGGTCTCTTTTTTGCATGAAATTGAGGTCTTTTGTCACCAACTTTGCTGTTACACGACGGAAACCCAAATCATTAACCAAAATGTCTTGGACGGATTCATAGGCAATGTTCAAGTCTTCCGCTATCTCTCTGATGGTTAATTTGCGGTTATTGACCAATATTTCTTTTACTTTATCAATGTTTTCGTCGGTCTTCGATGTCGATGGTCTGCCGCTGCGTTCAGCATCTTCGATTGACTCACGACCACTTTTGAACCGCTCGTGCTACTGGTAAACGACCGTTTTCTTTAGAGAATCGTTGCCGAAACACTTTTCCAACATTTCCAACGTTCGCACACCATCAAATCCGTTTTTTACGCAAAATTTAATACAAGTTCGTTGTTGCAAATTTAAATCCATTTCTAAAATTGTAAAAAATCGCCAGCACATACAGAGATAGATGTACTTTTGGCTACGTATTTTTTGCAAATGTCAAGCTATGACACTAATATTTAGAGGAAATATCAACAACAGATGTACCAACTTAACAAAAAAAAACAGAACTCAAATCGGAACGATGGGAGCGCCACACTCAAGGTGGTATGGTGAGAATTTTGTTCTGAAGATATCGGTGGCCCGTATTTCTTTAAAAATAATGAAGATAGGAGCGCTATGGCCGCATGATAACTGTTTTCCTTTTGCCTATACTTAAAGAATAAATTAAAAAAATATGTGGTTTTTACAAAACGGTGTCACAATGCACACAACATAACAAATTTTTGCTTTATTGCATAAAATATTATTAAGACACGTAATTTTAATATTGCTTGACGTCTATTAGCCTTTTGACGTCTATGTGATTTAGCTCGTTGAACTTCATTTTTTTTTAAAGGATACATAGAGCGTCATATTTATGAGCTATATAAAAAAATATATTTTTAAAATTTAAAAGCATGGAAAAACCAAACTTCCGTCAATTACGGTCATTTAAATTATGTTAAATTTTATGTAAAATTACAAAGTTTAATTAATATAATAAAATAAAATTTTGAATTTTCAATATTTTTTTCGAAAGCATAAATTGGATAAGCTTTTTAAATTTTCTACTAAATATTATTTAAATTCTAGACATTTTTTTTTAATTATCTTTTATTTGTTATAATAAATTGCAATTAAAAGAGTTCGTTGAGTTCCTTTAATCAAACTAATTAATTTTTAGTTAAAATTCTCAAATTGATGTTAACTAATGAGGTGATGATCATCTCAATGCATTATTAATTATTTCGTAAATGGTTCATTAAATTTAATGCTATGTTAAGTATAACTTTTTTAATGAAGTTCGAAATTAACTGCAAAAAAACATAATTTAATCTGCAGTTATCTGTATTGAATAACAAAAATTCTTTAAATATGAAAAAAGAAGTTTTGATATAAAATATTAATTCACCCATTAAGAAATGTTGTTGTAAATATTTTATGGTTGTGGAATAATGTTTTTATAATCAAAGGAACCTGTGCTTTTATTTTCCTTTAAAAGTGGTCTTTTTTAATGCATAGCTTAACTCATACAAAGCTTTTTACAAGTTCAAATAATTTCATGGATGTAAACATTCATTATAATTGCAAATACTTATAAGAATTGTCAGATTTTATTAGAGAACATTAAGTCATAAGCAAGAATTCATATTTACATAAAAAACAAAACAGAAAGGAAGGAATTTCAAAAATTTGTTTATGTTTCAAGATTTATCAAGAAAGCTTTACCGCACTTATGATTCCTACAAAAAAATATAATAAAAACAATAAAATAAGTGCTTTTAAAAAATTAAAAAATATATATAATACATACACATTAAATATTTATATTTGCAACTCAAAGAAATATTTTAAAAAAATGTTTTTTATGCGACAATATTTCACTTTATTACATCAAATAATTTCTCATTTAATAAGTAAAAAATCTAAATGTAAATGGAAACAAATATAATTTTTTATATAATATATTTGATAAAAATTTCTTATTTTTTCTTATTCGAAAAAAAAAATATATTCTACAACGAATATTTTCTAAACCTTGTAAACTTTTCCGTGTACATCTTATAGCATGTAACATTTTATTAATACTATTACTTTTTTTATTACAAAAAATATACGAATATGTTCTCTAAATGAATTTTATATGCCACTTCCCCATAAACGATTTATATTTGGTATTTAAAGTAAAATTCTATTCGTTTTGATGTACTTTTTGGAAATTAATGAGAAAATTTCCCTCGTTACCCAGCTTTTACCCTCGGGCATTATGTGAACACAATTTCTACTATTATTTCTTATTTTGTTAAGTATATTGTCGTTGTCGTATGTAATAGCAAATTAGACATGAAAATCATAGACATTATTATCCGATGCGCAGACTCGAAATTTTACTTCTCACCGTTCAATTCATTGTGTACACTTCCGTTTAATACCTATTAATGAATAAAATTTAAGTGTAAAAACATTTTTTCTAGACGGAAATTAATCTGGTCTCTATAAAATTTCACTTTTTATAAATTGACATTTTTCTTTAATATTGAAATACTTCTATTGAAGTTTTTAATAAATATTTGGTAAAATCACCCTTAAATAAGTATTATTAATAAAAAAAAGAATTGCTCAGTTCATGTCTTACCATTTTTGGTTCATTAACTAGCTTAGCGAAGACCCGTTTATGTAACTTAGTATAGGCACTGCTATCACAAGTGCTCACTTATTGTTCAGAGTCATCGAAAATTAGGTTTGCAACTTTGATTTAGGGCCATTTTGAATAGCTGCCATTCTGCTAGTTGATAATTGCTTAGATTATAGAAGAACTGGAGAGGCTCTACTTTAAGTATAGAAGAATTGGATATGCCTCTAAAGGCGTTTTCCATTGGACCAATTTTGCTACTAGTCGGTAGTTCTAACTGTCATCATCTACTCTACCTCGAACAAACGAGCACATTGAACTGGGAGTTACGCATACAATTTACGTTAGGTGGATTCTAGTTACTAAAGTGAAAATAGATAGTTTTGCGGGTTCGTTGGTTATGTTGAAGAGTAATATTTTTGTCAGTATTGTTTATGTGTAAATAAATTCAGTTTTTATTGTTTATGAGTGAGTAAACTCAGTATAGTTGCTGACTATTTTGAGGTTATGTTTCTACTAGTGTTTAGAATTTGGCTTTCTTTTGGTCATCTACTCGCAGCTACCGACTAACAGCAAAATTGGTCCAAAGTAAAACGCCTTAAATGAAAATTGTGGTCGTTTTGTTGGCAGCACATAACAGAAATGGCTTAAATTAGGGGGGGGGGGATTGTTGGCAATTTTAAACCATTTTCATATGTGATGTCATTTATGCGTAAACAAATAGTTTTTTTTTTTTAATATTGAGGGTTTTGTTATTCGATATAATTAATTTTGGAAATTTACAATTAAACACAGTATTCTATTTTAAATATATAAATTGTAAGTTATTTGATTATATTAAAACAATTATGTGCACAAATAAAAATCCATTCCAAAAATGCCAAATGAATTAAATGATAGAATGTGATATAATGTTAATATTAAAACCACACCGGAACTTAGTAAATAAAAATTTTATTATTAAAACAATAATTTGTAGATATTGAAAACTTCTTTATAATATAAATGTGTGTTTGTGAATTTAAATTAAATTCGAATAAAACGCTTTAACTTATTTTTTAATTTAATTTGAATGCACCACCTCTTGTCGGATTTGTTTTTTAGCTCTTCGGAAAATGGTCTCCTTCTAAAACTGAAAGACAATACTCGCAATGCAAAGACATGCCTACTTTACCATAAAAACAATAAATCCTCATATTTATTCGACCACTTGTTCACTATATATTCATTAAGTCCAGATGAGTTAAATAAATAATCATGATCACTTAAAATATTTATTTAACTCACCTGCATTAATTTTCTTACACACAGTTTACGTACGCCGGCACTGAACTATTTTCTAGTAAACATAGAACTGTCAAAATAGCATTTGTTTACATTTATTCAATGACGAACTTTTCACTTTTTAATCACTTTTAGGACTAAATTAATCATTAAAAGCCATTTAGGCACACCATAAACTAAATTTTTGTTAATTTCCTTAGTAAAAATAAAGATGTTAACTTACCAAAACAAAGAAATTCCCTGCTTACTCATTCCGTTGAATGACAACCAACCCTTTATAAAAAACTTCATTTTCTGAAATAAAAACTTTACCAACAATATATAAATACTTACTTTTTTGTAAATACTTTAAAAAAGATAAAAATCACACTTTCACTTGCACTTTTCGATAAGTTCCAAAATAACCACTTTAAAAACAACAAAAGTATGCAAGCATTTCGGTATGCTACCACTTTTATAGAGAATGGCGTTTTTTAAAACTCTCCAAAAGTCTACAAAATTGAGGCGCTTGATATTTACGAAATAAATGATATGAACCTCATTTCATATCAAAAGATTGTATAAAAAATAAAAATTGCCTGTCGTTTGGTTTAAATTATATTTTGGTTTGCAACAAGTGAATTAAAATGATTATAAATTATGCTATCGCAATTCAATAAAATTTCTATTACGAAAACTAGATATCAGTAGGGTATCATGTCTATATAAGAAAATCTACACAAAAGTATGCAAGCAGTACGATTTCTTGCCGCTTTTGCAATAACTCAGCCAGAAAATTGCTTATACATATACGAAAATCTGACGTTTAGGCCTATTCAGATATTCTTTAATCTAAGGATAATTGACAGTTGTAGAGAATTAATTTAAGATAAGTTAAGAAATTTACGCGGCAAAAATTACAATAGAACAAAAGCGTTATTATTTTCAACAACGTTCAATAATTGTGAGAATATTTAAATGACTGCTTATACTATGGTTAATAATTTTGAAATATAGTCTAGAATTCAATCTTTCTGAAACCTTTGTTTGCACTTTTTTGAAGGATTTGCATTTATTTCCATATAAAATTCATGTAATACAGAACTCAGAGTTCATATGCGCTACCGGCAATGACAAGAAAACATTTTAGAACTCCATAGACCAGACCCTGATTTTTATAGAAAATTGATAATGTGTAGAAAAAGTGCATTTTAACTTAAACAGCTTCATGAAAAATCAAAATAGTCGCTTCTGGGAACAAACGAATCCAGATGTAATTCAGAAATGATCTTTTAACCCTGGTAGAGTGATTGTGTGTTGCGGTATTTGGGCTGGAGGTGTCATTGAGCCCTTTTTTTGCAAACACTTTTAATTCTATTAAATGACTGAAATATTGTTAACAATTACACTCTACACTCGCTACCATGGAAGTTTAGCAACCGATATTCCTACAAAGAGAAGTGATCGCGATTGGCGTTCTCGTTCTCCAGATTTAACAGCTTCCGATTTCTTCCTGTGCGATTCCTTAAAGGTGTTGGTCTATTCTACTTGATAGGAGATAATTGAAAAACTTAAGAAAAATATACCCAACGAAATCAATAAAATTTATTTCAGAACAAACATTTACTACAAGGCCAGAGAAGGCTATTTAGCCAAGTTAACATGAACAAGTTTAGTCCATCAAATTATTGTTTTCTATTTCAATTCAAAATTATTTTTAAAAAAAGTTGTAAAATTTTTCTTTAAAGCATTCTATACTTTGAGTTGCATTGGGTTCCAGGTCATATTGGCTGATAGATTAGCGAAAGAGATTTACCACAATCCTGTGCTCAGTGATATCCTCAATTTACCCCGCTTATTAATAAAATTGTATTTTACATAATTAGTCCTGTGTAGACAAACTGGACGAACGGTGGAAGTTTGGTAAAATGTCGGAAAGCCAGTCTATCGATCAACCTTCATTCTCTAATAACCAATCTTGACCTTCATGTCATTTCTTTGTAGTTATTTTCTGCATAAATCATATTTTAAATAAGTGTCACTATTTTTTTTTTAATAACACTTCTTCTATTGTACAGTATATTGATAAGCAGTACAAAATTTAAAAAAATTCTGATTGTTACCTCACAAAACATGGAAATTCTAATATTCATTTCTGATCAAAAATTCAGCACAAATTACTTGCTAAAAGCTCATTTGCTATTAATTGTTGCTACATGTTTAGATACATTATTCACTTCGAAATTCTTACTCGCAAAAGTTGCTAAGCTTTCACCGATACCATCAAAATTGTTCCCTTAAAATTTATAAATTACGAATCATATTATTTTAATATTACAATGTTATATTATTTTTAAAAAAAGAATATGCAACAATTTGCAAACAAAATAATAAAAATATTAAATATAAACAATTGTTTTTTCTTTAATAAAATAATAAAAATATTATGTAAATTGCAAAGTTATTGCGTCATTTGTCTCAATTCAAATTACTTTTGCAAATTGTTTGAAAATATATACTCAATAAATAAAATATTATCGAACATATATTTACATGTTAATCAAATTGTAACAAAATTTCTCGGAAAGAACACTAACTTTGTTTAACTAGTATGTTTACATAGTACACTTGAATAGATTTCAAAAAATTTTAAAAAGCCAATCTACCAGAAAACCGCATTGTTATACCAATCAGAAAATATATTCAATTTTTAAAAAAGATTTCCAATAATTTATTCAAACATAAAAATCAAAATGTATAAGTTAAAATATTTTTTTTAAAAAAAAGGCATAATAAAAATATAAAAAATAATTTACTTCATAAGATATAATAGACTTTTTTCTTCAGAAAAAAAAATATTAAAAAATATTTGATATGATTTTCAAGTAGGGAACTTTTTAAATAGTCCGGAAAGTCAAGTTTTTATTTAAAGATATATTAATGCCTAATCAAATAAAATATATTCTAATCAATAATTCTAATTTATTTTTACAAGTAATACCATTTAAAAGCCGGAAATTTAATTTCATTCATTTTAATTGGTATTAAAGGATTATCTAATTTCTGGTTTGAAAAGTAAAGTTGATTAAAAAATACTTCAAATGCATATTTTGATAAAATTTTTAACATTATAAAAAAAAGATGATAATAATATAATTCAATGAAAATTTAATGATTTCGCCATTTGTCCGAAAAGGAAAACCTCCAACGGCGTCAAATTGGATGATCTTAGACTCGCCTATTTTTTTTTATCAAATGGCAAATTTGAATTTAAATAAATAAAAATTTAAACAATTTATATACTAAGCAAATGTTGAATCACAGTAATTTACTTTGTAAACAAGTTAATTGATAAATATTTATTTTCCCTTAAAATATAAAAAAAAGCTTTTAAAAAAAAAAGAATTTCCCATCCAAATGTGTCTCATAAAGTATGAAGTTAAAATTAACTGAAAACAAATATTTTACACTCTATCAAAATAAGGTGGATGGTACTCTTTAAAAACCTATTATAATAGTAATCATTAAAAAATCGTTATCATTAAATAATTTAAGGGTTTCCAACTAAATATTACTTACTATACTATAAGTGAAGTAAAAGTTTATCTTATTTCTGGGTTATATTTTTATTAAAACTTTGAAAAGATACATTACATATTATGCCCATGGAATTAATTATTTCTTCTAATTGAAATAAATGTAAGTAACTCGTCGTATTTGTACATAATTTTATAATTGGAGGTAGTTCTGCGAATTAGTTGCATAATTTAGAATTATTAATTGGGAAAAATTATCAAATTTAATCTTGTTATGATGAGATAAAAATTATTTTACCTTGAAATATCTAATTCAAAGGTAAACTATATTAATTAGACTTTACAGGTTCATTCAAGACAAAGCATTTTTTTTTATTATCTACAATTACAATTGTATTGTAACAAGCAGATTAACATAATATTTTAATCAACAATCTTCTGCATCATGAAGTGGGACCAAACGCCCATCGGCGTTAGCAAATCTCTACGCCTTTATCTCGTAAATTTCCGATGAGTCTTTCCGGGGAGGGAAGTACAGGACAATTCTCGCACAAGTGAATTCTGATGATAGGATAAATGGGAGTGAAATTTTTGATAGCGGAAAATGCACAGGTTTTGAGGAACAAAGGGAACATAAAAGGGGGCATCAACAATTTTACAGAAAATCTTGAATTGTAAGACCTGGACGCGATAGAAATTAAAACATTTCGTTGAACCCCAAAGTTCAATTCCATAAGTCCAAATAGGTTTTATAATACAATAGTCTAAGAAGTTGTTATTACATAAAATGGGATCAAAAATACTGCCTTGTGGAACTCCGGCTAGAATAGGATATATTTCGGAGGATTATGAGTGAATTGCAACTTGGAAATGATGTTGGGAGAGATATGAGTTCATGATAAGGTAGTATGTTGCAGAAAAAAAGCTTTTGAGTTTACAGACTAGTTCAGCATTCCATACATGATCAAAAGCTTGGGAGTTATCTAAAAATACTCTATCCTCTCAATGTGATCAACAACGCGACAGTGAGGTGTTCAGATCGGAAGCCAAATTGGTGATCAGAAATAATTTGTTTATAAACTAGGACTGGATTGAGTCGTTTAAATAGGACTTTTTCAAAAATCTTACCAAGAATACGTAAGCGGCTGATAGGTCTATAGAAGGAAGGAGAATTAATGAGTTTATTTGGTTTAGGAATCATTTTAATGACAGTAAATTTCCAGACTAAGAAAAAATAGATTGTGCGCAGGATACTATTGAAAATGTATCGTAATTAAAACTAAAGCTTTTCGGGAAATTTGCTTCAAAATAGGAGCTGTTGTTAGATCATAATCAGGAGCTTTTTTATTGGGAAGGCGCAGAATAGTAAATTTAATTTACAAGAGTTTAAAATTTTTGGTAGGAAGACTCATAGGAACATTAGTTCTTCGATAATTTTGTTAGTATACGATTTGTCTTCTATATCATCATGTGGACCAAAAGTATTTACCAAATGTTAAGCAAATACTTTGGCTTTTTCTTTGTCTGTTTTTACCCAGTTACCGTCATTTTGTTGCAGTGGGTTGTGATGTTCTTTTGTACAAAAGTATTCGTCTAGTGGCTTCCCATATAGAAATATTGTCACTAAGTAAACTTATATTACTGTTTTCTAATTTCCATATTCAGTTCACGTTGTAGTCGGTTAAGTTTCTGTTTGTTTCGTAAGTTATCATTTTTATTTTTTCATTAATTAATGTATTATTTTTATAAAATTCTTACAACTGAGGTAAATTGAAATTTTTCATAATCTTTTTTTGTATTTGACATCAAAGAACATTTTTTTTTTGCACCATAAGTGATGTTAATTTGCATTTATTAATAAATTTTTATATATTTTCTATTTACGAATAACAATATTTTACAACATCTAATTTCGATATGAATAATTGCTTCCAGAATAAATTACAAACTTTTCTCTCCAATCATAAAATATTATCTATTAATACCTTGTCAGGTAGTTGGTTTCAAATTGCAACATCAAACTTAATATTGTGAATATTATTACACTATTACACGATAACTAACACAAAGAATATATGATTATATTAAATCGATTTCATCAAATTATAAATGATTAATGGAATTTATTCAATTTAATTAAAGATTAAACATATTTCTTACAATCAAATTATGTATTTTTGCATGGTGGTTGCGTATTAGAGACATAAATTTAAAAAAAATCTTTTGTTAAAACAAATTGTTTATTCTGTTCTTGTTTGCTCCAAGGACAGACTAATAACCTAAAATACTGTCTTAAGTAAATTCGTAGAATAATTTTAACAATTTCAAATTCTATTCATGGTTTTAATGAGTTTGAAAAGGAAAATTCTTCGTACAATTAAAATCCTTGAAGATAATTGAATATTTTGTTAATTTTGATATAATTGAATATTTCTTAATTGAGGATATTCTATGGCAATGAAATAGAGGAGTCCTTTTTTAACCTTTTTTTTTTTAGATATTTTTTGAGGTCTATGATTAAAGAATACCTGAATAGGTCCGTTCGTCAGATTTTCGTATATGTATACGCAATATTCTATTTAAATTATTGCAAAAACGGCAAGAAATCGTAATGCTTACATACATTTGTGTAGAATTTTTGTGTAGACATGACACCGTACTGACATCTAGTTTTCGGAATAGAAATTTTCTTCATTCTAAAAGCATAATAAATATTAATTTGGATTAACTTATTCCAAAGAAAAATATAATTAAATTCATGAAATAATAAAAATTTCTCAATTTTCTGCTATTAAATGCAATTATATATTAGGTTTATTATTTATTTTGTAAATATCTTTTGGAGAGTTTTAAAACACGTCATTCTCTATGAAAGTGGTAGCATACCGAATTGCTTGTATACTTTCGTTGATATTAATGCATTTTATTCTTCACAACAGCAAATAGGAAGTTTTTTTTTGTGATAGTTTATTTTATGTTAAGTGTGTGCGTTCCTATGAATTTATTCAGAAAAAAATTTGCATAAAATTTTCGTGTAGAGGCGCCTATTTAGTTCTTCTAGAATCTAAAATCCAGGTATTCTTTCATCTAAGAAAATTACAATCAATCGATATCAATAACTGTCAAAATAAAATTACATGTCCGAGTAATTTGACATTTGCAGGTATGAATGGAAATAGAGTTGCCAACATAACAAGAAAATATTATTTGAATAGTTTTGACCTTAAGTGGTGCATTCCGTAAATGTTTTCATCCACCCATCTTATTTAGAATGACACTTTCACGTAAAAGAAAAAATCTTTAATAAATTTGGATAATCATCTGTAGTTGAGAGACGGATAGTATACCAAAAATGGTAGTCATTTTCGAGTTAGCCTTTATATTAGCACTTTTTTGAATCCTTACTGATAGAATCAAATATCGTGGATGATAGATAGCACGGGCAGACATTTTTCAATTCTATCGAAAATGCTTACTAATCAAGAATTGCTTCAGAAACGATAGACACAGAAAGTATTTTCCTAAACACCCTAAAAGTAAGAGGAATTATTTTCAATATATAAAAGGTAAAAAAACTACCTTTAAATCGAAATTGAAATGTTTTTTTTTTGTTCTCCATTAAATTGCAAACAGAATTAATTTCGTTTCTTTACAATATCATTACGAACATTTAGTGCAGTATTCATAAAGGCGAGTTATTCATTGTGGTGAAATGAAATATTGCCGGATATTACTTGAATTAAGTTAATTCAAGTTCGCGATTATTCTCACAATGGGGGATAGTGGAGAACATGAAAAATCGTTCGTTACCACCCGTTCTATGAGCAAGTATAATATTATTAACAGTGTACGTGACCAAAATAAATCGGTTCCTTTGTTAGAAATTATTAAGCTTCTGTCAAGGTAATCATCATCCGTCGTGGGTAAATATATTTTTTTTTCACAAATACGTACAACGCACAACCAGTCGTATTTGTATATAAATTTTTAGGGCTTCTCTGAATAATAATATTATTTTTGGCAATTTATGCTACAAATTTATGAAAGCATTTGTACAGTTTGTGAATCACGGAAAATTCTCCTGAAAATCCGGAATTATGATTTTTTATTCGCTTTCTTCGCTCATATTTATTATAATGCAAGCTCATCAAACAATTCATCATAAAACATGAGTTTCATTAATTTATATCATATTAAAACAGACATGATACTGTTAATTAATTTGTAAATGGTTGTTTTTTTTTCGAGGTGAGAGTTTTAACTGATTTCCAACAATTTTATTGTAATTTTATATAAATGAGTTTTCTTGGGCAGTTAAACGTCGACGGAGGCTCTTCGTTTACACTCCTTTGAATATAATCGACAATACCAAGATGGCGTTCTGGCAAGTATCTTTTGAATCGGACAAGGACTTAGATCAAGCGAAAAGGGGGTCAAAGGACCTTTTTGTTCATAAAGATGGTCGTGTGACAGACTTACTTATCAGCTGCAATGTTAATCAATGGTTTGATCTCAGAAAAGCTATTATTCATTTCAGGTTTTCATCAATTTTTTTATGTAATGTTTCGGGGACCCCAAAAAAAAGCTTTTTTAAGTTCGTTGTAACTTTTTGTGAAACTCTTTTTCGCTGTTCCATTTTTCGTAATGCATTCCAAAAATATAACTTCACTTATCACATTCTACGAGGTTGGAAAACTTATACTGCACTTCTAGTAAGGACTTACGTACAATCTATGTGAAGACAAAGTCTACAGTGTTGCCAAATTGCTCTCTCATTGCTTTTCTGGCACATCTTGTAAATGCAATTTTTTTAGAATTATTTACTGAAAAGATTAAAATTCCTTTTACCATAAAAAAAAATAAAAACAATTATTATCTCTCCAAGAATTATTTTCATATTCTACACAATCTATATAATAAGCCATTTTTATTTCACTTAAGACTTGTTGAGTGCTTTTCAACATTTTCTGGCTAATCCAAAAAGTTTTCTAACAATTTTATCTAGCCTCCGGTTCGCCTATATTATCTTAATTTATATTCATTTTTCTACTCTCTTCTTTTAATAAAAGTTTCTTTAACTACTTTAAAACCTTTTATCTATTAAGAAAAGGGAATTTAATTAATTTTAATGATAATAATAATATTTTTTGGAAAAATTACAATATAAATTAAGAGAAAAGATGAAAGTTTTCTTTGTGTTTATAAGAAGCTTTTTGAATTAAGTCTAAAAGTATCAAAACAGAACGAAACGTTATCATAATTGTATAAATATTCTTTCAATTACAAAAAATACAATTACAAAGAAAATTATTTCAACCAGAATTGTAGGTTTAAAAAAAAAATTTATTTCCACACCAATTCTCCATTTAAATATGCTTGATGAGTTTTGTAAATAAAATAAGATAAAATAGAATCGAAACACACCTTCAATAACAGACAAAGGTGTAATGATAAAAATTTTACAGTTCAGTTGTATGATTACTATTTGTTCAACGGAATGCAACTGTTAGTCGAAAGTTTTCCAAACTGCAATTTATTCTACCTTGATTTTAATTAGTTCAGTGCAAACACACCTAAACGGTGTGCTTTTGTAATTCGAAAAGTTTTTCGATTTTCACAAATGAATCAGATTTTTGTGTTCAGATTTTATGCAAGACTCCCCAGTTAATTGCGATTCTTCTTATCCTACACAACACATGTTCTAATAAACGTTAGCTTACAAAGATGGAAGGTGTTTTTATGAACAATTGCCACCAGATGGGTCATCAGAGTTTAATGCCTTCTATTAGGCGTGGAGCATTTATTTCAAGTTGTTTAATTGCTTGTCGCAATTGTCGAGGTATAACAGACAACAAACGTGAACAAATACAAAACAGCCGGAAAATTCCGGGTTCTGAAACTACCCAAAGATAAATTGTTGACGAAGACTAATAACGACTAACTTTTGTTGGTAATAGCCCAGTCTCCTCAAAATTGCTTGTTTTACGGAAACATATCAGAAAGTGTACATTTCCGTCGTTAGCACAGAGTCAAATCCTTTTTGAAAAGTAATCATAGAACGACTGCTTTGGTATTTTTTTTTTGTTTAATGATAAATTGTACCAAAAATAAATTATTTCAAATATCGTCAATTAAAATATAGGACAACGTTGCTACACAGGTGCTCTCAATTATTTTGTCAGGTTTTAAAAATTCTTTTTTTTTGTATATTAATATTAAAAAACAAACAAAAAATATACAAAAAAAAAATCCTTTTTGAAATTGTTACGATCTCAATTCTATGCTGAAAATGATTTTTAAATTGATTTACAGTAAAAATCGTATAATAAAAAAATACTTTTAAAAATAAAAAAAAATCCTTATTATGGGAATGGAGAGCTAAAATATATTGTAGTATTGTGAATGCAGAGACTTCCATTTGAAAAAAAAATTTTGGGTGGTATTTGGATTTTGCGATAGTGTGGAAAAATCTTCTGAACTAAAGGGTTTTCGAATAAGAGTGATATGATTTCTTTTTTTTTAAAACACACTAATTGTTAAGAAAATTCAAATGTTTTTTCATTTAATGTGAAGTACAATCGATATAATTAAGTTCTAAATTAAACTTCATTCAAATGGCCTCCACGACTTCTTTTGCAGGAACGAATTCGATGAACCCAATTTTCAAGCAGTTTTTCCACTAAATCAAGTCGCATATCATGAATAGCACGTTCAATATTAACTTCTAAAGCTTGAAGAGAGTCTGGTTTATTGCTAAAGACTAATGACTTCAAATAACCCCACAAGAAATAGTCTAATGGGGTTAAATCACAACTTCTTGGAGGCCATTCAATGTTACAATTTCTTGAAATAATCGAATCTCCAAACTTTTCTCGCAATAATTCGGTTGTTGCACGTGCTGTATGGCACGTAGCCCCGTCTTGTTGGAACCAGATGTTGTCAAGATCGATTATCATCGATCTATACCGCTCTCTATTGACAATAACGATGTTACCAGCTTCATTTCGAAAGAAGTACGGACCGATGATTCCACCAGACCAAAAACCACACCAAACTGTCAATTTAGGTGAATGTAATGGGTGTTCATGAATAATTTGTGGATTTTCTTTGCACCAGAATCGACAGTTTTGTTTATTTACCGCACCACTCAGATGAAAGTGAGCCTCATCGGAGAAGATGATGTTCTTAAAAAAATCATTATCGTTTTCAAAAATCGTTATCGTTTAGTTATTAATTGAATAACTTGTAAACGTTGTTCTTACATATATTTTTTCATAATAAAATTTTAAACATTACTGAATACAATGAAAAAAAAACGGATTATGACATATCACAAATGGCCGAAACGTCACTTAGAAATCATATCACTCTTATTGGAAAACCTTATATTTTGTCGCACAAGCTGGTATATTTTTTATACTTTTTTTTTATGACGAAGCTTGTTGATTACTTAGGTTAATGATACACTTCTGGAGGATTTTCTGGAGATCGTTTATTTCTTCGGGCAAGTGTGGATTATAGAAAAAAAGCATGACTAGAGTCATCAATTGTGGACATGAGTCCCTCTTCGTTTAGCGGAAAAGTCCTAATCGGAATTGGTATTTGGAGCTTTTTTGTTTTGAGCATTTGCAAAGAGGGGGGGGGGGATTTTTACCACTAAAACCCAACTAGCTATCATAACTCGCCATGAGACCACCGTCAGATATAACTTCCTGGGGAGTAGATTACCATTAGTCCTATTATCATTTTAGGCTGCAGACTGTCCTTTTCTCATTCTTTATTCCTGGGGAAGGTTTTTTATTACTCGGGTTGCGTATTCAGCTAGCACACTACTGCATGTTTGCGATATTATCATTTGTCTAATGATGCCCTTCTGGGATAGTCGTTTACCGATAATTTCCTCCCCTTTCTTCCTTTATTCGCTAAGGCATGGTCAGTGAAAGATGGCATGACATAAATAAGTAAATAAGTTCTGAAGTACCTATGTCCTATCAGAAAAGGGTCATGTGGCTATGCCAGGAATGAGATGATGCGTTCGCCAATGTCTCATTTCTCTCCTAGCTCCTAACGGTGAGCCAATGGATTTCATTTTCCTCGTTTTATCGATGATACATTTTGGGTCTTTCATCCACCAAAAGCTCGATTTTGGCTCTTTCATCCCCACAGATAGCGTCATACAAGATATTACGGAATGCTCTCGAGACTCGAAGTGTGCGCTTTGACGATAAACCACAATCAACTGACGCTTGTACGTTTTGAACACCATAGATTCTGTCTAAATAGTGGATGCATACTACAGCTGATAACTATGGATAAAAGCCTGTCTGGAGCTTCCGTGGTTCAGCATAATCCTTGCTAAGGCATTAACAAACGTAGATATTCGCCAAAGCTCAACCTGGAGTGTATATGAACTGCCGGGTATCGAAGCCATGACTGCTAAATAATATGACAGTCACCGATGATGAGAATAATAAACACCATTTATTTTTCTGTTCATCACCAGTACTGCCTCGATTTTTGATAAGCAGTTCCAGGCTCCACGGCTGATCTCATCTATGAATTTACTGATACAAATCGCTGCAATGTCATCACCAAAACTAACCAAAGTTACTCCTTTTGCCATCGTGAGTTTAAACAGCGCCTCATAATCGTACATGATATTTCATAACCATGGGCATATATCAGCGTTTTATCCCAATTTTCCTTGTGATATACTCTGACACTTTCAGGCATCCTTCGTCAACGTAGCCTTTCTGAGTCAATATTGGTTTCTTGATATACCTTTCGTATTTGGATCAGATAGAAAGGATTTATTTTTATTTTATCTTTTGCACAATTTTATTACATTTCCAAAAAAATCCTGACCTATCAATAATGTTTAGTGCAATATGGCAACAGTGTTTTAATTATGAGCTTTTAGCCTCTTAAAACTTATCCTATATTAATTTTCTCTTCCATTTGAATAGTTTCAAGATATTGATAATCGTATAAATATTTTTAAAATCACATTTAATATTAAAGTTCTTTTGATTAAGAAAATAATCTATTAAAAATAAAAGTGACAATTTGCGAGTAGTTCAAATCAGTTGTTTCTGAGTTTCTATTTGTAGATTAATAAGAGTTTCTGAAGTTTTAACAAATGAAGAAAATCATCCTTATTAAATATAAATTATTAATTAATATTATTTGAATTAATATTGATTATAGTTTTTTTCTTCTTCTAACAATTTTTTATTATTTTACCTTTTCGAGTAGGTGTGTTAAAAGGGTTAAAATTTTTTAAAACAATTCATAACTAACTAAAAGTTTAGTTCCATTAAAGAGGCTGTTCCGGTTTTTTTACTCAAACATCAAATAGGATTTAATATAAGTAAGCAATTAATTTCATAGAAGTGAAATTTTTTTTATAAATTTTGGTTTTGATTTTGTTTTTGTACAATATTTAACAGATACATTCCTTTTAGTGTTTTCCACTAAAAAATATTCAAAAGGCCTTCTCTATTTATAAATATAGAAGTTTACTTATTTGTATAATAAAAAATAATATATTATTATAGAATTGTCGTGTATATTTTCTAGATTATAATTTGATGAAAATTGCAAAGTTTTCGTATCACTCGTAAAGAAGTATTATAAAAATATTATTTAGGTTAAGCATATTCTAGATGAGCTGAGAAATTCTTGCAAATTTATTTTACTTATAAGTATTTTTTCTAAAGAAAATTTATATTAAATAAATATATAAATACGAACAGAAATTGCGAAATAAATCAATTCTTGGCAAAGTTTTGAATTTCTTGTTTACGAATAAGTTTTTTGTTCTTGTTTAGTTAAAAGTCATCAAATTCTCGGTAACATATAAATTTTACTGAATTAATTTTAATCTATTGTTTATGCCACTTAACAAAAATATTCTTGGCTATAAAAGATAATTAAGAAAAAACATTTTACCATTAAAATCATTTTTTTGAAATTTAAAAAGAGCAAAAATAAAAAAATAAAAACTTTCGATTTTCTTGATTATGTACTACAAAATAATTAACCAATGTACCTTTTTATGATGTTAATTACAATAATTTATTATGAAAATTCTTTGAGGGGAATTTTTTTATGCTAAATAATTTAACTAATGTCATACGCTTGTAGAGTATAAATTATAAGAAATCCTGTAAGCGAAGTGTTCATGGATAGACGATATGATAACTACATGACTATTTGTACCATTTTCACTCTGAAAATTTATCTTTAATGATAGGATTTTGTCGTTCAGTTAAGAATTAACATTAAACTAAAATAACAGGCACATGCACTCAAGTAGAATATATTTTTTTTAATTTTCTCATAGTACAAATATTTATGGAGAGTATGTATTTTTTAGAATTAACTACGTACTTGTAAAAACGAAAGTTAATCTCTTTCGAATATTTTATTTTCAGAACTAATTAAGAGAATAAATTTTTTTTAAATTAGCGTAAAAATCTTTTGAGTAAGAATTTGCATTTCTTTAAGAAAAACCTAATCTTTGTTGTTTAATTTAAACATTACAACTTGAATATATTTAATTTCGGTAAGAGTCTGAATAGGGCAGTTTTTTTTATTTATTATGCACATCAATGATAGAGAATATTTCTCGATTTCAAATGAATTTTTCTAAAGGTTTTTTTACCAAAAATTTCTCATCAATAATTTTATTTGCAATAAAGTCTTTTATTTCTTTATTCATATAAAAAAGGATTTTTTTCCTCCCTTTCAATAAAATGAACATTTATCTACTAAATCAATTTGAACTTTTCAACATGTTTTGGGATTAAAATTTCCTAAATTATTTATAAAAGGAAATTTTTTTCTACTATTAGCTATCTGTTAGCAAGTTTCAGTTACAGATTTAAAAACTGCAGATACAAAATCATTTAAAAAAGGTTTGTATCTGCAGTTTTCAGTCCAAAATAGAGTTGTTTCTATTTCATTTTGCTCAGATCAAGATTATTTTTGATTAAATTCCTTCAATCCAGTAGGGGTATTGGTTTTTCAATATTTTTTTTTTTAAAGGATACAAAAACCTCTCAAGTTACCTGCCATATCTCTGTCTGTAGTGCTATTGATTAAAGTATAAATATACGAACTTGTACTTGTATTTTTATGACACTTTACATGACACTTTACACGGTTCGATGGAGGAATAGTTTCAAACGATTAGGGAGAGAATAATCCAAAATGGAATAGAAGTAACAGTAACAAGGGTGGCGGAGAATTTTTCATACAGGATACTCTTGATGAGCATGTCACAAATGTACGTACACGTACTACACACTCAATGGATAATAACGCAACGAGCCGCATCCTAATCGATTATGCAAAGTAGTAGCATGCGGTTGAGTTTAAGTGTCATTGTCATTCGTGATGTGAAAATTTATCCTAAGGCTCCATAAACGAGTAAAAGGCTCCTTTTGAAGTTTTCTTTACCATCATAATAGCACCAAACAACGCATCGTTATTTGCTCCTTTTGAAATTGTTTATCATCTTTACCATCACTTGAATAAATATGGGATTTTTTTTATTTACATTTCTAACTATTAACGTTGTATTCTATTATGAACACCTATACACAGACATGTTTGAAGTATTATTTAACCGATGCTATAATAATGGAAAAAAATTGAATATTTCATGTAAAATTAAGAAAATTGCAATTATTTTTAAAGAACCATAGAGAATTTCTTTGGCTTAAAGGGACAATTATTTATAATAATAATGAAAATTAATATAAATAACTCCTTTTTGAGGTTTCATTGCAAAAAAAAAAAATCTTTGATTATTTATGAAAGTTTTTTTTGAAAATCCTTAAAAAAAACTATTGAATAATAATCCCGATTAAGTCGAAAAAAGTTTCACGATATACCCAGAAGTATCGTTAAATTTATCAATAAATTGCATTAAAAAAAGCGTTACTAACGGTTTGGTTTTCAAATTTCAAAAATGACACAGAAAAATTCCAAAAGTATATGAAATTTTTATTCGAATTGGAAAAATCCGCTATTACCTTCTAAATACTATTAATAAATCTAAAAAAGAAAAGTTCTGATAATTTTTAAGAAATTCTTTTATTTATTTTGTAAAGTTTATCTTTCTTTAAGCACAAGTCATTTTTATCAATTATTCATTTGACTTTTATTAAATTTGAGTACAAACAGAAAAACTATTTTATATAATTATAAAATGTATAAAAAAATTTTATTTTTATTTTAAATTTTTGATATATTTACCATAAAAAAAAAGTTTTTTTTTAATAAATAACATAAAGAAAAATTAGAAAAAATCTTATGAAATCTAAACTATTTTACTTATTTTAAATTTCAGTTTTTCGTTCAATTTCAAAATTTTTTTTTTTTTTTCAATTAAATTCGTAATCATGAATTGATGAATCTCCTGAAAAGAAAAACATCTGAGAGATTAAAAACTAGTAAAAAAGAAGCGAACTTAAAAATATATAACTACGATCAACGAATTAATTAAAGTTTACAACAAAAGTGTGAATATTGTTAATCTATAGACGAAAACAGATAGTTTATTACAAAACTATTTCTTGTTATTTAAAAAAAAATATAAAAACAAAAATGAGTGAAATCTATTCTGACTAGTTTTTATTTACTGTCAAATGAAGTTTATTTAATTATCTTTCATTCAAAGTTTTTTTTTTACATAAAGTGTAATAGAAAATAATATAATAATATTAGCAGCTGTTAAAATTTAAAATAATCTAAAAATTAAATAAATTAAATTAAAATTATTGTGCATTTTTGAGGAATATTTATTATTGAAAATAAACAGCTGCCTCTATATTAAATTATAGTATCCTTGACACTCTTTTAATTCCAGCAATCCAAAATTATTAAAACTTTATCATTACAACAACAACAAAAAAAGAATTTCCCTTTCTAATCATACGAGGGTCATTCAACAAGTACTTAGCCTACAAAAGAAAAACGAAAATTTTGGAAAGGGGGCAATTTATTTTTCCACATAATCTCCTTCAAGCTCGATACACTTGGCCCAGCGATGCTCTAACTTTTTTAACCCGTCCAAAAAATACATTTTCTCGAGGGAAACAAAATAGGCCTCCGTGGCGACGATGACCTCCTCATTCGACCCAAATCTATTCCCGGCGAATGATTTTTTCAGGAGAGTACGGTGGATGGGGCAGCAATTCGTAGCGCAATTCGACCAATTTGGCCATGGCGATGGCGGAGGTGTGAGAACAGCACTTTTTTCTTCGCAAAGCGGGGCCGCTGTTTCTTCAATTCGACGTCAAATCGGCTCAATAAGTCAGCATAGTAGCGCCCCGTGATAGTTTTACCCTTCTCGAGGTAATCGATGTGGATCACACCTTGTGAATCCCAGAAAACGGTGGCCATCACCTTTCCGGCCGATCGAACAGTCTTCGCCTTCTTCGGAGCACGTTCGCCGGGTGAAGTCCACTGTTTCGACTGTTCCTTGGTCTCTGGTGTATACCAGTGAATCCATGTTTCGTCGACGGTCACGTCGCCGATGTGGTCTCATGGTTGCGCTTGTTTTCCGGTGTGAGCAAACGCGGCACCCATCGCGCCGACAGCTTTCTCATGCCCAGTTCTTCATGTAGAATATGATGCACCGTTCCTACTGCACCGTTCCTACTTAGCTATCTCGTGAACCTTCAATCGACGGTCTGCCAACACGAGATCGTGGACTTTTTTAACGGTTTCCTCCGTAGCTGCCGTTTTTGGGGCACCTAGGCGTGGCTCATCAAAAACCAACGTGCGGCCATGAACCAACTCGTTGAACCAATTCTTGACGGTCGCCATCGAAGGAAAAGAGTCACCATACAAAGCATCCAAGCGATCTTTGATTTCGCTGCGCGTTTTCCCTTCCAAAAACAAGAATCTAATCACCGAACGATATTGTTCTTTTTCCATTTTTGTGCAACCGACCGACACGCTCGCTTTCAAAGGCTCTCAAAACAAAACTAATGAAGGGAATCGACTGAAACTTTGACAATAGGCTACTAAAAGAATGTACTGCACGATGGTAAAATTATTTTGTGACAGAAGTTCTATCGGGCGGTGAGGCTAAGTATTTGTTGAATGACCCTCGTACTTAATCCGGCAAAAACCGATAAAGTTCTTCGGTAATAACGGGTGATTTTTTAGTGCTTCGTTTTCAAATTTCCCACAAAAAAAACCAGAAAAATTACAAAATAAATATGAAATTTTTTTATTTGAATCGATAAATCTATGATTGGTATTTACTTTTTAAAGATCGTTTTATGTAAATGTTGGTCACGACTACGTTTTAAGTGATCCATGCGAAAGATCAAATTTTCCACCACTTTTTCGAGCATCTCGGCTGGCCTTCCAAGGTTTGCAAGTGACGCTGGTTTATCATGCAACCCCATAAAAAAAAGTATAGAGGTGTCAAATCGCACGATCTAGGCGGACAACTCATCGTACCGAACTCACCTCTCAATATGTCCATTGTTTCACGTACTGTGTGGCATATAGCGCCGTTTTGTTGAAACCGCATTTTGGACAGATGCAGTTCTTCCATTTTGGCCAAAAAAGTTTGAAATCATCGAGCGATAGCGTACCATTGAAGATAACGTCGCGGCCAGCGTCGACAAGAACTGCTATTGCACTCAGAAAAATGCACAACAAACAGTGCATTTTTCTGAGTGCAATGGCAGTTCTTGTTTTAACTGTAGTTGTTCCAAATGCGACAATTTTGCTTAATCACATACCCATTCAACCAGAAATGAGCTTAATCGTTAAATACAATTTTTTGGTAAAAATAACGGATTTTCTTGAAGTTGTTCTAAGACCCGGCACACTCACTGAAAATTCGATGCTTTGCAGGTCATTCGTCTTCAGTTCTTATATAAACGAACTATATTTTATACACGTTCAGACCAAGATCCTTTCGTAAAATCTTCCACATAGTCGAGTAACACAATCCCAATTGCTGTGAACGGCGACGGATGGACAAATCGCGGTCTTTACCAACACTGCATGCTACGCCACTTATGTTAGATTAAAGAATATTTGAATATTATGTATACGAAATTTTCTGTCTGAATTATCTCAAAAGCGGCGAGAAATAATACTGCTTGCATAGTTTTGTGTAGATTTTTTTATGTAGACATGACATCCACTGACATCTTGTTTCCGTAATAGAAATTTATTGCATTCCAAAAGAATAATTAATATTCATTCAAACTTATTTATTTTAAAGAAATATATAATTTACACATGATAGAATGCAATATTTATTTTTACCCAATCTTTTCGTATTGAATATAATACATTGTAACTTTTACTCTCTGCCATGAACCATGTCTTAATAACAGTGACATACCATAAGATATCGTAAATTTCGGTACGTTGGGACTGAACTTAGAACGACAAGAATATCTAAAACTAATTCGACTTCTAAACAAACGTTCTACAATAAGTATTTTGCACAATTATCTACTCAAACCCATCTGGACTTACAGACTAAAATTCAGGGGCACTACAAAGACTTACAATTCCCATCGAATTTAATCTCTTCAATCAAAAATATTCCGCACAAAATGTCGACGTAATGCTGCGTTTTTTAATGTGTCCTTTTAGAAAAGTTCCATTTATACTCTACATCCTTTTCTAGAAAGACCCATCGAAGACTTGAGCATCACTGATCGGTAGCGTGATTTATTAAAATACTACTACGCTAGCACGAGAACTTTCAACATATGTTTACTCCCCACAACCAAATAATTATTGCTCTTATATAAATATGTTTAATACTACCATATGTGTACTTGTAGATAACTCTAAAAAAAGTTTAGAAAAAAAAAACCTTAATTCAATAAAAAAATGTATTTAAAATTTTGAAATGTTCACATCAGCTTTAAGAATTCAGTATAGTTTCGGTTCACTCAAATGGAAAACAGATTTTCTTTTTTTTTTATACTTTTATGAAATCTCTTCTATCAATATAATATTTATTATAAAAACGGAAAAAGAAATTCTATCTAGAGGCAAAATTTTCTCTGAGAATTTATTCGAGCAAAAGAAAATATTGTTGAAAAACATGAATTTTTGTTGATGGTCGTGATTTGAATTTTAAATGAAAAAATTTACATTTTTAGGTCATTCTATTTCAAACCGAATACTTTTCCAGTCACCTAGGATACACATATTGTTTTTTTTTTCTTCTTATACCTCCTAAAGGTAATTTCGAATTTTATCGAAAAAAATTGACTGCTTTAAGATAATTGGCTAGTTCAGAAATGACGGCTTCATCGAAATACGTTCATTCATATTTAGGAGCTTTGGAAGGAAAAAAAATTCTACGAAAATTTACCGAAAACTCTTCACGTGAATGATTATTTTGATTTGTTTATCATTGCTTAAGGGTTTTTTTTCCTTTTATAACAATTTCTTCTCTTTGGATTATTATTATTCAGAACGGATAATATTTGCTTATTAATTATACTTTGCTTGAAATGATGATATTTGTAAATAAATTTCCGGAAATTTGTCTTATTTCACTAACACAATATTTGTAATGAAATTTATTCTTCTGAATCGGTTTATATCCATAAAGGATTGAATTCTTTTCAACGAAAAATTTATCTTCTCTAAAAAAAATCTTATAGAAGGTAGATTTTTTTTCTTAAAGAAAACAAATGATTCAATTAGCAATAAGAAAAATATCTTTGAATTAATTGAAATGAAATGGTGAGTTTAAAATATTAAGAAAATCCCCCTCTTAAAGGTGTAATATTTTATTAAAATAATTAATTCATTTCGATCGAAATTGAAATTTATAATAAGTAATAAAATGTTGAATATTCCTTTAAGTTGAATTCATGAAAAAGTAATAATTTGGAAAAAAATGTTTATGTTAAAAAAACATTGATTTGAATAAATATTGATTTTTAGCGAATAATTTTATATGAATAAATTATAATGTTAAAGTATTATTGTAAAAAGTCCTTAACGCAAATTCGAAAATCAAACGGAAGCGAAATGAGACAAAATCGAATTCGCTTGCACAGTTCCGACAAAATAATACAATCTGATTCGAAAGCTCCTACTAAAAACCCGTGATCTATTATATTGCCTATTTGTAGGCGAACACATAAATTTGAATTTCATGAATTGCACGGCATTTCTTTAGTCAGTCAGTCTCGTCTTGAGAATGAGAGAAAGTTTGTCAAAAATAACAAATATATTAAAAAGAAAAAATCAAATAATTGACAAGAAAATAATTAATTTTTTTTTTGGTTTATTCTAAAATTATCGAAGAAACAAATTTCCATTTATATTTGACAATACATAAAACTAGACAAACGAAAGCTATTTTTTTTGGACTATTTTAAATATTTCGAAATATAAATTGTTGAACAAATAATCCCAATTTATCCTTTAAACACTAAAAGGGCAAACATTTCCTTAAGGAGAAACCTTTTTTATTTTATAGTTTATAAGATGACAGCAACGATAGCCATCTAAATCTCAGAATAAAGTAAAAATATTTCCACTTTTGATAGTTAAGGATTTAAGGCAATAAAATAAACGTGACAATATCAACAAGTAATTTATCATATTTTATGAAAAGAATAACTTTTATTAATATAATAAATCTGCTTGATGTATTTCTTCAATAATTTATATTACAAATGAGCTAAATTTTTTATCTTCTTACTATATAATAAATTGTGCACTATTTAAAGGGGGGCGGGGGAGGATTTTATTCTTCTCTTTAAAAAGGAAACAAAAAAGAAAGTTTTATTTTTGCATTTTCTTAGAAAATCGAACGTTATAAAAATATGTTTTTAAAATATTTTAGTGCTATCGAATAAATTTGATTGAGAAATTTCATAAAGGTGATTTTTATTCCAGTAGGAGTCATAAAATATATTCAGAAAAACAAAAAACAAAAATGTATTAGTTTTTATCATTTAATCAAAATGTTAATATTTGGAAATATTATTCCCGATTGGATTGACTGAATCTGAAATGTTTGTACAGATGATTAAGGATTAGAAAATTGTTGCAGAGAATTCATCATAATAAATTATTAGAATATTGTCTACAAAATTAAATTATCAAAGTTTATTGGTAGAATAACTTTCCATGTTCAGAGAATAGAATTACACAATTCTGTCTGGATAATTTGTAACATTTCATAAAGAGAAAAACTTACTTCAACTTTTGCCATTTGAAATATAAAATAATTAATTAAACACTATAATTATAATACAACATTGTGATTATGTGTATGCAAATACATGTAAAAAAACAATATTTATATTGTACAGAAAGCTCTTCTACTTTTACAGTAAGTTTAATATTAATGGAAGAAAATGTATTGTAAAAACTAAACAAAAATCTTTAGCGTCGGATTTTGTAAATTTTCATTTTATATAAATAATTTTATAGTAGCAAATCACATTTGGTACTGTAGGAAAATTTTATCGAATGACATAAACTAACAAAGCTGCGACGGAAGTAGCATATCTGAAATGAAAATTGTTACAATGTAAATTCAAAAGCTGAATGCCAATTTATAGAACCGGAACCAGAAGTTCGTTTCTCTTGTGATATAAATAAAAGTTGATAAATCTGTATTGCTCAAAATGTAACACTTTTAAATCATACGAATTTTTAAAGGGACTCGCATAATCCCTTGAGTCAAATGGACAAATTATAATTTTCGAATATATAAAAATAAAAATGTATGATTTATAAATGGTATTGAATTTTTTCGGACTAGGCAAAACAATTTGAAAAAAAATTAATATAAATAATTTTATCTTATCAACTTGAACGCAGAACTGACGCTTTATTTTTTATCTATCAGAATAATGTCTGTCATACGAGATATCGTTTTTTTTCGTAACAATTTTTTTTTATTTGTATATGCACATCAATATAGTTTGTTTAAAAAGTATCGCGAATTTTGAATTTCCGCGGGTTACGTATATTCGGTTTTCGGCCATTTTGAATGTTTAGTTAATTTTTGACAGCTGCTTTGCTTGCACGTGTTTTAGTTCGTCTTCGATTTTTGCCCATTCTAAAAAATGGATGAAAGAATCTGTTTCGGGAACAAGAAAAAGTCATAGGCGTCCAGATCTGGGGAATACGGTGGCTGCGACATTATTAGTGTGTTGTTTTTAGCCGAAAATTCGCGCACAAGCAACGATGCGTGAGCAGGGGCGTTATCATGGTGCAAAAGCCAATTTTTGTTCTTCCACAAATCGGGATGTTTCTGGCGGAATGCTCTGCGCAACTTGTGCATAACTTGCAGGTAATATTCCTTATTGACCGTTCTACCCTGTGACAAGAACTTATGATGCACCATGCCCCTACAATCGAAGAAAACTGTAAGCAAAACCTTCACATTTGACCGAACTTGGGGCGCTTTTTCGGTCTTGGCTCGTGCGGCAGCTTCCATTGGGATGATTGAGCTTTGGTTTCCACGTCATAACCATAAACCCATGATTTTTCACCAGTTATGACCCTCTGGAGCAAATTTGGGTCATCGCGGAGACATTCCAACAGCTCCATAGAAAAGTTAATGCTATGTGGTTTTTGGTCAAAATTGAGCAAAAATCGTAGACGAGCCAAAACACGTGCAAGCAAAGCAGCTGTCAAAATTAAGTGAACATTCAAAATGGCCGAACTTATCGGCATAAGTGAGAGACATGAGTACCAACATAACGCCACAAAAAAATCGAAAATCGAATATACGTAACCCGCGGAAATTCGAAATTCGCGATACTTTTTGAGCAGACCTCGTGTGTGTAGTTTCGTTTCCACTTTTCGTAGCAGTGTTGGAAGGCTTCAACTGGAATCGCATTTAGCTTCTTGGCTACACTGCTTTGCATGGGATCGACAGTACCAAGATAACGTCCTTTCAAATGGTTTTTGATCTTGGAGAGCTAAAAAAAAAGTCTGACGGTTTCTAGTCAGAGTAGGAAAAACTCATTCAGCTTTTTCCAAATCTTTTAAGGACTTATTCATCACATTCCATGTTAATCGATAGTCTGACCATAGAAGAGACTTTACTCGCTTCACATTTTCATTTGTTTTTTTTTTATATTAAAGTCCTCTTTTTCAATGATTAAATCCTCTCTGAGCAAGGTTTCTCTTCCACTATGTCTAACCCTTAAAAAAATGCCTAGTTGGAATATAGCAAAGAAGTTGTTGGGAATATCAGATGTATGAATTTGGTAGAGAATAGGTCCAATTAGATTTTCCTGTGGAACACCAGACAATATCGGAGAAATATTGGAGAGTTCATTGTATTTGTTAGCTTTGGACGTATCGATTGGAAAGAAATTATTTTACGACTAGGTATAAGGGAATGGAAAGATCAGAGAAATATTCCTCAACAAATCCAATCAGTTAAGAAGTTTTTTCATTTAAAAAAATTAAAAAACACAATAATTAATAAGATTTTCTTATTAAATAAAACTACATAAATTTTAAGAAGATTTTGGGAAGAATTATTTTCTTTATTTCAGAAATACTTTTTTTTTCTTATTAGTATTTTTATAAATTTTAATAAAAATTCTTGATACCATCTACGGTTAAAAGTGGCGAAAATGTCGATAAAGGACATATTGTAAAATATTGAATTTTTCTAGGACTAATTGAGTAAAAACAAGATTGTGGTAAATATTAGAAACGAGAACAGATTCCCAACGGAAGAGATTAATGGTTGCAAAAAGCCTATTATTAGCAACCCATTAAAGATGATGCAAAGTCTAAAATAATTGACACTAAATAGTATAATGGCAATCATTAAATTATCTTATTGATTTTTGTCCCCTATTAAAGTTGCCATAATAGCATTGTTTAGTAGTAAATAATTTGTTGGACAATTATAAATATCTTAAGGAGATTCCCGTTTCAATGTTTTGGCTAAAGAAAAATCTACTCGAAATAATAATGTAGGGCATTGTTAGTTTTTGTATGAATTTCCGATGGTCAAATCAGTTGTCATCTGTGAAAGTTTAATAATAACTTTTTCCTCAGTAGAGTTTGTCATTTGAATATAAAAAATAAATTGTTAATTCGTGAAATGCACCGAAGGTGTTTTATTGCAAAATTATTTCCAGTGATTAATGAGGCTCAAAATTGGTCAACAAGCAAAATGCTCAATTTTGAGGTAAGAAAAATCCACAATTAATATTGGAGACGCCATCATCTTAACAAAAATTTACGCCTTAGTGTGTCTTGGCACAAGCCATCGCCGAACTCTAATTATTCTTCCAAAAATTCCATGATATTACAATAAAAGGACGATTATTTCTTTGAAAATATAAAAATAAATGTATAGAAAAACTTGTACATCTCATGCAGCAAAAAGACCTGCTAATTGTCGTCCAAGATCGCGCGATTTAACACCGCTTGATAATTTCTGGTGGTGATATGTGGCTGACAAATCAGAAATAAGTAAATTCTTGTACTTAGATCTAGCAGAGAAAGAGGACGAGATTGACTCGGAAAAAGGACAAAAATCGTGTCAGTGAGATAAGCCTCGGAAAATGTTTTTTTCTGAGAAATATTTCACTTTTTTTTTGTTGATATTCTTAAAGTGAAATTAGCACATGAACGATTGTGTCAAGTTTTAATAAATTATAAATATTCATTAAGTGATTTGTAAGGATATGTTTTGGTGTTTCTTTTCAAATGATCTTCTTGCAAACCTCGTATAAGTTAAGTTATCACGTTTCTTGGACCAAGACGCATGACTCGTAAAAGCTATTCGAGACGAAACTGCTAGTAATCAAATTTCTCTATTGACTTCTAGAAAATTAAATAATTTACACAATTGCATTCTTAGGGTTTTTACGATATTATATGATAAAAAATATTCCAGATGGTTTCGTTCGGATACGTGAGACTATTCTAAACAAAATTAAATTCGATGTTGCACTTAAAATTCAGTCAAAGTCAGTCTAGTCCTTGGAATTTAATGAATTTCACATCGCAGAAATGACATATTTTCGTACTTGAAGAGTTCGAGGTGACATCAAATTAATAAGACTATTTTTTTTAGTTATTAATGATATCCTTTTCAAGAACATTTGCTTGAGCAGCTATACATCGGTAGGGTCGTTGAAGTCCTTTTAAGGAGAACAAAAAACTCTAGTAAATTTAGATCAGGTGAATAGGGGGAGGCACGAGTACAACAGAATTACTTTTTTTCCGTTGAATGAGATGGTCGTATGACCGGGATTACTGGCAGGATGGAGCATCCAAGTGTCTGTAATGCTCCATAAATATGTTGTGAAGAATTATTTTTCTGAGTCTTTTAAAACTTATTTTTACAAAAGGAAATCGTTTTTATAAATAAGTCCATGAATAGTTTAATATTTTCGATAGTTTTCGATATTAAGGACACTCACCGAGTAAGTCCCATATTTCAGTGCTTCTGAGCCCTCCAAAAATTCCCACATGCCAATGAAAACTAGTGTTTTTGATAACGAATATCTCCCCAAAGGATTGCTGCAATTTTCAATTAGTGACCCTCGCGATTTCACCAAGCTTCAATGAGACATCATTTCTAAAAAAAAAAACCAATCTCACTTATCACGTTCTAGAGGATTGCAAAACTATTCGATTCGGTTTGAAACTTGTAATCTACGCTTAAGAAGGACCAACTAAAAGTGTTCTCATTATTATAAAAAAATTTATAAATATATCCATGAAAAGTTTAATATTTTCATCAGTTTTCGTCACTGAGCCCTCCGAAAATAATTGACACTAAATATTATAATTGAAATCATTAAATTATCTGTTAAGGTCACTTATTTTATGCTTCCTCTTTGGCTCCCTAAAATTAAATCTGTTAAGGTCATCGAGAATTTTCTCCTTTCATTATTTGGCTTATGGCAACTTTTCATACCAGGAGTATAACCTTAAATCCGCTGTTTGGTCATAGAAGGCGCGAGTGAGCGTATTAAGCTACCATGGGCACGCCATACTTTTTTTTATGAGTTTGACATCTGTCAACATTAAACAGTGCACATTGTCAGCAATTTCGTACAACAACATACATTTTTCCTTTGGTAATTATGTCTACTTTTGTGCCAGCTCTGCTTTTCTGCTTCAATTTGAAGAAATCGGCTGCCGAATCGCATCGAATGCTTATGGAACCCTATGGTGACAGTGCTTTATCGGAAACAACGTGCCGAGATTGGTTTCATCGGTTCAAAGACGGCAATTTTGACTTGTGGGACAAGGAGCATGAAAATCGACCTAGGAAGGTTGAGGACCATCAATTGCAGGCTCTTTTGGACGAAGACGATACCCAATCGCAAAAAATGCTCGCAAAGTAATTGCGTGTTACTCAACCAGCCATTTCCATGCGTCTGCGTGCCATGAGGAAGATTGAAAATATCGTAAAATGGGTAGCGTATGAATTGAACGATAGGCAGATGGAGCGACGCCAAAACACATGCGAAATCTTGCTCACTAGACAAAAAAGAAAGTCGTTCCTGCATCGGATTTTGACAGGCGATGAAAAGTGGATATATTTCGAGATATATCCACTTTTCGTCGCCTGTCACAATCCGATGCAGGAACGACTTTCTTTTTTGTCTGGCGAGACCTCTTCTTCCCGAAGAACAAATCGCTTCGGACGGAAGAAGATGCTGTGCGTTTGGTGGGATGTGCAGGGTATCGTCTACTATGAGATATTGAAACCTGGTGAAACTGTCAATGCCCACCACTACCACCAATAACTGATCAAATTGCATCGTTCTCTGCGTGAAAAAATGACGGATAATCAACAAAGACATGACAATCTGATTTTCCTCCACGACAACGCACCATCGCACACGTCAAAAATGGTCCGAAACTACTTGGAGACACTCAACTGGGAGATGCTTACCCACCACGCTTATTCATTAGACCTAGCCCCTTCCAACTACCACCTGTTTTCGTCGATGGGCCACGCGCTAGCTGAGCAGCATTTCGATTCTTAAGAAGACGTCCGAAAATGGCTTGATGAGTGGTTTGCCTCGAAAGAGAAGGAATTTTTTTGACGTGGTATCCACAAATTGCCCGAGAGATGGGAAAAATGTGTAGCTAGCGAGGGCAAGTACTTTGAATAAATTTGTTTTTGCTTTCTATTTTAAAAAAAACATGTGTTTTTTGACTAAAAAACAGCGGATTTAAGCTTATACACTTGATAAGTCAAACTGACAGATTCCACAAGCTCAATACACAAAATTTGACGGTACATCTTTGCCCAAAATTTTGCTTACCTATTTTTTCTAAAAAATTAACCACTTCTCTTGAGAAATTGTTAAAAGTTTAAAAAAAAATCCTTTCTACTATTAAATAGCCGTTTTTATTTCTATAATAAAAAATAATTCCATTAATTTTGTTTGTATACAATTTAATTTTCTATAAAAAAAATCTCGATTAACCACTGAAGTGGCAATAATTTCGTTTGTATTGCTTGCAAATATTCGCTCATCAATAAAACTGCTTTAAGAAAAGTTCCTTCTATTTTTATTTAATTTAAATGTATTTTCTAAAAAAAAGTATTCTTTCTAAGTAGATAGAAAGAATTATTTTCAATAGAAGTAAATATTTTTTACAAATCGTTTCCCAACAAATCTTTCTAAAGCAAAATTAATCAGCTTTTGTATTTTAAGTTTTTGGACAACTTCGTTTACGCAAAATTCAATAAATTCTATAGAAAGCTTTTCTTCTATGCGACAATGTTCCCAATATTATTCAATAGAAAAAAGTTTTCATAAGAAATTCGATCTATTCAAAATATTATTTCAAATTCAATTATTTCTATTTTTACAATATATAAAATGATAATAAATTTTAAAAAGTTTAATATAAGAAAAAAAATGATTGTGAAAATATATAAATCTGATTTTGAAAAAGATCTTTTCAAAAACTTTATTGTAAATATAATTTTTTTATCAAAAAGTAGTTTTTCTTCTTCAATTAACCAATATCCGATCATTATCGATATTTATAGTAATTTTTATTAAATTTACTTTGTAGATTTTTTTTTAATGGAAAGAGTTTAAATAGTGTCAATAAATAAATTGATTCCTTAAGAAATCCAGATTCTTACGTGTATTCTTTTATTATTTTTTTTTAGTATGCATTGAAGAACTTGTAGAAAGATAACAGATAAAAACAGAAAATTGTTGGTATCTTCTCCTCACTATTGTGTATCTTTTGATGTGTGTTTTTTTTAAAATTACATTTTCTAAAAATTTCGTATTGATGAGTTTTTGTATTCACAATAATCGATTGTGACTTTGAAAATGTACCTTTTTCCTTATCTTTATAATATATAGAAAATTTTATAGAAAACCAGTTGAAATGATTTTTCTACAATATAATATTTACACCTGAATTTTATAAGAATTTATTGTATACAATTAAAGCCACATATACGCTTGTATAAGTAGAAAAAGATTTTGCCTTAATTTGAAAACTTTTTAACATAAAAAACAAATTATTTTCAATACAACAAAAAAAGACAAAATAATAAAATTATTGGCTAAAAAAAATATTTAAAAATTTTCCCATAATTTAGAATAAATTTAAATTTAGTTTTGAAAAGTTTTCTCACCAAATTTCAATTAACCCCACACCAAACGATATACTATAAATTGTGCTTCTCCAATCAGATAACTTTTTATCTGCGACAAAATGCATAGAATTTAATTTTTCATAAAATTTTCTAAACTTCCTATAAATAAGTGTATAAGTATTGCGAATTTGGTGTTTTTTCAAAAATTATTTATTTACTCTTATTCATTAATATCTATTTTGTCCCCTTCAAAGTAATCTCCACCAGATATTATACACTTGTGCCAACATTTTTTCCAATCCTCGATTTTTATTTGATATTAATTCACTTAGCTACAATTTTCCTCTTTTTTATCTTAGATATAAATTTAAATATAGGAAATACGCACTAGAAAATTAGAATCGTCGAACGTATGTAATTCAGAAAAGCCCATGAGTAAATCAAGAGCGTGACTCAATTTGACGATAAATACTTCTAAGATGTTACTGGTTTTTTGCAAATAACTATCCGCCGAGACCCATTTACAGCTGTTGATGCCGATTTTTCAATCATTTCCACCAAAACGGATGCGCTAACAAGCAAAACTGTCGTATTTGGATTACTAAAAGTTCACGTCTCCTTCAAAAACAACCTATGCACCCACAACGAGTCACTGTTTGGTGAGGATTTGGGCTGCCGCAGTCATCGGAAAGTATTCCTTTGGAAATAAAGCGGGTAACGATACTTTTTCTGGCCTGAATGGTATGGAGTTGGACAATATGCCACTTGTCATACAGCACGTGAAACGATGGCCGTTTTGCGAACAAAATTGCCAGGACGCATAATCTTACGAAAGAACGACATAAACGGCTGCCGAGATCTTGAAATTTGACGCCATTTGATTTCTTTCTTTGGGGCAATGCGAAACTAAAGTTATCTGACAATAAATCCCGGGCTATGAAAAATTTTGATATGCGCATTTTCTGTTGCCGGAGGAGTCATGGTGGCTATTTGGCAGATATTTTTCTTTATATATAAATGCCATAAACACGGGAGCAAGCAATATCGAATCACACAGCAAAAATGTTCGTTTTAATTTGAAATAATATAATAAAAATTGTGTCAGTTTTACAAATTGTACTCGTACTAAGAGTTTTTTTCTATTTAGCATAAAAAATGAGAAGAATTGGAATACAAAATTAATTTAGAAATATTCAAACTGTTATTATTTATGTTTCTAAGCAAATTCTTTCACAAAAAAAATCCAATAAAAATTTTAATGCAGTTTTTCTTTAACAAATTTATTCTCTCCAAAAAAAGGTATTTCTTTTAATTACTTTTTAAACAATTTTACTAAAATTATACAACACAAAGAAAATATGATCATTATTGAAATTAGAATTTGCGCGCTCATCCAGTTTCCTGATTTGTTGTGTTCGTAAAAGTACTTCGCCATTGCTTCAATTTGTTCCTTTTGCTGAGAGAAGAGATTTTCCATTTTTTCCAGGTTACATTGTTTATATTGGCTGTGTATACTCTCATTTAGCTGAGAGAACAGGGTTTCCAAGTTGTCTAGCTTGTTCTCAAATTTCTGGCCTTGGCTTTGGATACTCTCAACTTTTTGACTTTCGTATCTGCTGTATTCCTCAATGCATTCCAAGTAATCAGTTTGCACAGTTTTGTAATTTTGGGAACTGACGCATCCAGTATAAGCGAAAGTGTTTAGACGATCGCCAACCGCTATTCTGATATTCTCGAAGTACTGGCAGCTCATTTTACTATTTTCGATATAAAAATACTTCAGTTTCGTATTCTTCAATGCACACATTACATTAAATTCGGAAATATTATTGTTCCTTAAACTTAACCATGTTAAATTTTTTAATGTGAATATGAGGCGATTATTAAATTCGGTTAATGTATTATTATCTAAATTTATATAATCAAGATATTGTGTGTCGTCGAATGCATTATCTTCAATGTGGTGTATTTGATTACTCATTAAATATAATGTTTGAAGACTGTTGAGCCCCCTTAACGTATTCGATGTTATTCGTTCTATAACATTTTCTCGTAAATCTAACGTTAAAAGTTTATTTAATTTGAAAAGAAAGCTTCTATTTTCATTAAGTTTTAACAAATTCGAGGATAGCCATAGTGTCTTTAGTTTATTGTCATCTTCAAATGCATTTGCGCTTATCTCTTCAATTTGGTTTTTGTGCAAATATAACGTTTCCAAATTTCTTAAATTATAAAACACTCCTTCTTTAATAATTTTTAATTTGTTGTCATATAAAATGAGATTATTCAAATTAATCAAATATTCAAAAACATTGCTCGTCAATATCTCAATTTTATTTGAGTATAAATTCAAAATTCTCAAGTTTTGTCCTCCTTCAAAATTTTCCTTGTATAAAAATTTAATTCCACAATTTTCCATTGTGAGTTTTTCAATTTCTCTTAAAACTGCAATCAGTTTATTTGGTATTATGAGAATTTCTGTTTTTTCAAATGAATATTCACGTCCTCCAATAGTAGACAATTCCGAAAAGTATAAATTAAGTCCTTCAGCTTGCGTTAAATTCTCACACGTTTTAGCCTCTTCATCGCAATAATTTTGAATATTGAGTCCTTCTTTAATTTCTTCACCCATAATAACTGCACTTTTAGTTATTAGAAGAAGTAAAATAATTGCAAAATATTTATCTATTTTCATTCCAGAAACTCAACCACTTAATTCAAAGCCAAATAAAGTACTAACTATAATTTCTTATTAACAATTAAAGTTATTTTAATACAATTCGCGTTAAAGAGGAAATGAATCCAGAGTGGGTGTAAATAATCAACAGCCTCAAGTGAATCATTTTTGAAAAGTCACAATTTAAAAACAAAATATTACCATTTCTTGTACAAAATCCTAATAAGGGCTTAAAATTAATTTCTATTTGTTATCAGTATTTTTTTCTTCATAAATATAAAGATTATAAGAAATAAAAATAAAATATGGTCTTGTACTGCTAAATCCCTCTCCATCCTACTATGGTATGTGAACAGTTTGAAACAACAAAGATAAATATTTGACGTACTGTTGGATGACAAACGTGTACGAGGTCTCTTCAAAAAGTATTGCGAATTTTGTGTTTTTTCAAAAATTATTTATTTATTCATGAATATCTATTTTTTCCCTTCAAAAAATCATTTTATGTGCTCTTGTTCAGCTCCTCCTTCGATGCCGTCTTTATCTTCTCAATCGTAGCGTAGCGTCGTCCTTTCATGGGGTTCTTCAGTTTCGGGAACAAGAAAAAGTCACAGAGGGCCAGATCTAGGGAATACGGTGGCTGCGGCATTACTACTGTATTGTTTTTGGCCAAAAATTCGCACACAAGCAACGATGCGTTAGCAGGGGCGTTATCATGGTAAGAAAGTCAATTTTTTTTCTTCCACAATCCGAGCGTTTCTGGCGGATTGCTTCCCGCAACTTGCGCATAACTTGCAGGTAATATTCCTTATTGACCGTTCTACCCTGTGGCAAGAAGTCATGATGCACCACGCCCCTACAATCGAAGAAAACTGTAAGCATTCGGTCGATCCTTCACATTCGACCGAACTTGGCGCGCTTTTTTCTGTTTTGGCGCGTGCGGCAGCTTCTATTGGGATTATTGAGCTTTGGTTTCCATGTCATAACCAAAAACCCATGATTTTTCACCAGTTATGACCCTGTGGAGCAAATTTGGGTCGTTACTGATGGAGTCCAACACCTCCGTAGCAATATTAATGCGGTGCTGTTTTTGGTCGAAATTGAGCAATTTTGGTACGAAATTCGCGGCGACCCGTCTCACGACCAAATCATTGGTAAAAATCAAATGGCACGAGCCAGTCGATATGTTTAAGTCCTCAGTAACTTCTCTAACGGCGATTCGACAATTGGCCAATACTATTTTCTTGACTTCATCAATGTTTTCGTCTGCTGTTGACGTGCTCGGGCGTCCGACACACTTTTCGTCGTTCACATCTTCTGGGTCCTCTGAGAACATTTTGTACCACCGATAAACGTTTCTTCGGTCCAAGGTAGCTTCAGCATATGCCCCAGTCAACATTCGGAATGCGTCTGCGTAATTAATTTATTACAGATTCTTTGATCCATTTTTTGGAATGGGCAAAAATCGAAGACGAGCCAAAACACGTGCAAACAAAGCAGCTGTCAAAAACTAACTGAACATTCAAAATGGCCGAACTTGTCGGCATACGTGAGAGATATGAGTACCAACATAACGCCACAAATAAATCGTCAACGAATATACGTAACCCGCGGAAATTCAAAATTCACGATACTTTTTGAACAGACTTCGTATAAATAAAATTATCTGCCATGTGTTTTTTCCACACGACAAAAAAAAGAAAACAAAATTCAAGCTCTTCCAATTTATTGAAATGTTTGCTAACAATTATGTACCATATACTCCACCCACAATAGCCATCAGCGTAATTAATTTGCACAAGTGTAGCTAGGATATTTTCATAAAATTCTCTTTCATATATAATAGTCAGCAATATGTAAATAAAAATAAAATAAAATAATTAAAAGAAATTGGAAAAAGTCAATTGTTTTTGTTTTTAGAAATAATTAATAGCACATTTTATATAAAAAAATTTTAAATCATTTTTATTTTGAATAAATTGATTAGAATTGAAAAGAAGAAATTATTGATTTGCAGCAATAAATTGATTTAAGGTTCTTTAAAAGTAGTTCGTTCAAAATACAAATTAATATTTATCATAGAATTTATATAAGAAATTAATTAGTAGAAAATCCATTTGAAAAAGAATTGACACTGTTTTTTGATGCTGATGTGATCAAAAATCCAATAATATGGAATTCTCTTCCATCGTAACTATACTATTTGGCAATAATGAGAATGAAAACAATTTCCAATCAATTTATGTCTATTCGAAATTTTCATCTGAATGCATCACTTGGTGCTTATTTAATCAAAAAATAAAATAATTATACTGAAATATTAAGAATAAAAAATAATCGAAAAATATTTTATATATAATTTGGTAAAAAAAAAAAAACTTTGCGAAAAATATGAGAAAACAAATTGCATTTTTCCACTCGATTTTTATATAAAGAACATTTTTCCTGTAAATTCCGTTTTTCCCATAATCAGTTGGTATTTTTAGACAAAAAAAACATTATCCTTTTGATAAGTAGCCACCATCAATTGTAATAAAACTGCGTCATCAACTTAGCGGCACAACTAAATGGCCAGGAAACATTACTTTTTCTTATATAGAAACTAAAAAGTAGGTTTGGCGAATTACTTATTTTGAAGATTTATTCATTTATAAATGACCCAAACATTTGTATGCAATTTATCTTTCTAATAGTAGAAGTGTATGTAGGATGTACCATATTAGCTGACGGTAGGATTATCTTTTATGATATTTGCAGCTTCTTTCCTATTGAAAATATTTCATTTTAATTGCTATACTTTTAGAAAATAAAGTTCTTTATTTTTCTCCCATTTTATCTACAAACACTCGTTCATATCAAAAGGATACACTTTAATAAAATTACTTTTAAATACGTAGAAAAAAAAACACACCAAAAAAAAAACAAATTTCATCGCTGCTGCTCGACTTGTTAAATGTTGTGTGTTTGTAAATTTTTTTAAATCACATCATCATCAATTTTCCATTCCATTTTCCGAACGTTTAATTTGATAAATAATCTAAATAAACATTTTTAAAAGCTGCATAAATTATAATTGATTGACCAATTTTTTAAAAACAAAAATAAATTCCCCTTATCGATACGATTAATTGATTGAAAAATGCGATCCTGTTTGATAAAATAATAAGCAGAAAATTTTGGCTGTTGCCTATTCTAAATGTTCTGCAAATTTATTTTTGAAGCATTAAAGTTCTCCCGCATTTGTATGCTATTCTTCACCCTTTGATAAGTGATAGGAATTAATTTTCACGTACCCTTATTTGTAGAAATTTTCTACTCTTTATACGATTTCGAAATAGATCAGAGTCAATCTGGTGATTGTTATTCTAAAATAGGTACAATCGTAAATGCCTTTAATCGATTTTGTTGAAATAGGGGTGGAATCTGAACGAATAGGCTGCAAATTTACTAGGGTGAATATTGAATGAAATTTATTTACGAAAATTTCTACCTTAATCAATTGTAGACAACAAATGGATGCTATCTCCGCTTGTGAATGGTTCATGCCTAAGATTAGTGAGGATATTTTGTGCACACTCCAAGACGCAAACATCTAAGTTGAAAAGGGAAATTTTACCATTTTTTTGTATGCACGAGAAAAGAACTTTTTTTTACTATATTTTCGTATTAATAATTAGCAATATTAAATTTTATTTCTGAAAATTAATTACAATAAAAAAAAAGGTTTTTCTTTTATGCAAAAATTTGTGTATGCATAATTTTTGTGTTTGTTTGTTGTTGGTTTTTTTTTTTACAGCAAACGATGCAAAATTAAATTTGTTGTATTTCATTAAGGGATGTTGTGAAGGCATTTTCTGATAAAACTGTTAAATTATTAATTTGTAACAAATTTTTTTTCTTTATGAAATAAAGCACAAATTCTAATAATACTCGTACAATCAACTTTAATATGTATATTCTCCAAAATGATGCTATTGTTTTTTATTCGTTGCAATTTTTGTTTAACTAAAAAGTTAATTTTATTTTGCTTTATCTTTAAAATACATCAAATATCCAATTTTATTGTTATAGAAAAAAAACCCACTGATTATCATTTAATAGATATTGTCATTAAAGATGAAGAAATATTCTCTTAAATTTATTATAAAAAAAAGGCAGAGTTATCTATAAACTCCAGGTGATATTTGTTCTAAAGTCAGTCCATATAATTTTTACTTTTCTGTTTTTAATTATACTTAAAAGAAGTACTTTTTTTTTTAATCATACTCAAATTTCTATTATAATATGAAGCCGAATAACACAATTTTTTTTGGTTTCATTGTCAATCAGTTAAATGGAAAAAGACTTATTAGTGTTTATTTCATAAAGTACGTCATTTATTTTGAAGTAAATTTTGGTAATTCGTTTTTACACACGCAAACAAAACACGAAATTTACAAATAAAACATGAAATCGTATAAAAGATATGCTTCCCGTTTTGAAATTAATTATTCTGTAGTGTAATTTTACAATGCCATTCGTTAAAAATTATAAAATAATAGGTTAAAATTTTTTTTTTTAAATAGAATTTTATTTAAAAGAAGAAAAAAATTCTACAAATTTAAATGTGTCCAATAGACAAATGGTGTTTAAGAAAAGTAAAATAAAATAAAAAGAAAAGTTTTAAAAATAATTTTGATTTGAAAAATAAAAAAAATAAAAAAACAAATTAAAAGAAATATTATTTAAAAAAAAACCTGAAAATATTGAGAAGGAAATAAATTGAAAGAATTGAAAAGATAAAAGCGATTCTGATGATTGACCATTTTGTGAGCACTTAGTTTTTAACTGCAGCAGAAACATCTTCCATTGAATCTTATCGATTTGATTCTTCATAATACATTCGACGTAAGAAAAAAAGATTAGACGATGTCTGTGGACGAGACTAAAATGCCACAGTATATAGTAACGACACCCAGTGAGGCTGATGGAGATGAACAGGACGAAGATATCTCGACTGAACGGGGCTTTGCATCGAAATGCATATCACAGAGCACTCGGAGCCAAAGCCTTCAGTCCAGCTCTGCGACTATAGTGGAGCACACCAGCGCATCAATATCCCATCAACTGAAGTCACAATCGAGCACATCAATTGTCACACACAGCGAGCGTACCGTTAAATCGTCCTCCAGCAAATCGAAGTTTCAGAGTTTCCTGCAGCATCCTGATGTGTCGGCACCACCGCACGCAAGCAGCAGTAGTTTTTTGACAGCGCACCAAAAACACGTACGCCAGTTTGTCCGGTCAAGTTCTGCTCACTCAGAGACAGCTGGTACTAATCGTCCTGAAAAATGCATTCGCAGTGCATCAACACAAATCGAGGAGCCCACCGACAGCGCTAATGATCCTGGAATGACACACAATAAAGGATTCCATCAATCAGCAATTCTCATATCGAAGTCGGCTGAGACAATCGAGTCGAAAATTAGCACCGGCATCCGAACACATCTGACACTTTCTGGTGGGTTTTTGGCACCGCCAAATCGTAAGCTAACCATTCTGAGTCCAGTGCATGCTCCACCCGGACTTCACGACATCCTGAAGCGACACGGTCGTTCGCCCTTATCACCAAGGATTAGTTTTCCTGGCAGTGAAACCGACATTTTTGGGTAAGTACGTTATGAACCATTATCCTTAAAATACTCGCAGATAAACCCAACTCAACTCCCATGCCAATAGATTCTAACTCCCTTTGAGGATTACCAGTCCACTTGTATCTGCTTAAAATTGCAAGTTAACTTTTCCCATCCCAATTTCGCATTCAACACGAACGTGAATCGTTGAGCAACAGGCTTTAAATAAATCGATGTGATTATGATGATAAATCGATGTGTAACCTGGAAGAGAAAAAATTCCTCATGGAAGACGAGAATGCTATTAATTTTTATCAATTTCAGTTGTTCCTTGCAAAGTCCTGCGTACTCTATCCACATTAATGTTATGCTTTTGAGCAAGGAGGCAATCAAAACATTTTACACGATATGCATTATAAGAATTTGAATTTCTAAACACCTTTTTCGAAATTCTCATGAATTGTGTCTTAGGCGATCCTTGTCGATGTTTATGTTCTCCATATATCAGGTAACCATATTTCCAAGTAAAATCAATAACAAAAAAAGTCGGTATCAAACAAATTGAAATGGTGATTCCAACTTGTTACCATTGAAAAACTTTCTTCTGACCCTAATCAGTCTCCAAAAATAATATGACATTTAAATTAGCTTCGAAAGAATATTGATAGCCACAAAATAAATCCTAAATAAATGTTCGATAACTAAACAAAATTCGATAATGAATAAATTCAAAGTGAATTAAAGAGGAAAAAAATCGTTTGGAATTTTTTTATAAATTCAGAATAAAGTGGAACTTGTTTAAAAAAAAATCCCTCCTTTGGAGCAAAGTAAGGGTTGATTTTTAAATTTATGTAAACAATTTTTTATCGCCCCCAAGTCAAATATTGAATGTAGAATTTTTTGTTTAATAATAAAGTTTTTTGAATGTAAAAAAGGTGAATAAATTTTTGTTGAACGTAAAAAATTATTGTAATAAATATTCAACATTTAATATTTAGGTTAGTTTTGTCGATAATTTTTTTTAGCCTATTTTCATCTAAATTCGATATTTTCGAATAACAAAAATGAATATTTTACTTAGATTTGCTATTATTTCTTAACATTTCAAATCGATATTTTCAAGGTGTTTCTTTACTGATTCTCCTAAATTTAGATTAAAAACTTCATCCTATTATTACTCGTAAAATAAATTTGTGTAACTTATAGTAAATCGTAATTTTTGGTCTTTTTTTACATTGAAAATTTTCTTTTCTCGTTAAAACTTTCGTGTCCATTTGCTATTACTTGCCCCTTAATGACGTGTGGTGGAGTGCGTGCTTTTTACTCATAAAAATTCAAATCAGAAATTTAATCACAGTATAGCCTAAAGGGAAATTGTAGTTAAATTTATAAAGTCTTATTTTGTTTTATTTTTCATATGAAAATAATTTATTTTTTTATAAAAAAAAGAGAATGTGGCAAAAACAAAAAAACAAAATTACAAAAATAAACCAGAGTTTATATTTTTTGTCGCTTACATAATTGTTCAAAGATTTTTGATTATAATTTTTCTTCAATTTTGGTTTATTATTTTATAATTTTATCCTCCCAATTTAATAGTGTTGTGATTTATATTCATATAAAGATCATATTACTATAAAGATTATCGAATTTATGCTTTGGAAAGTATAAAATATTGTAATAAAATTTATTAAATCTTGAATTCTTTTTATATTTGCATAAATTTTGTTTTTAAACACAAAATATAACATATCAAATATCAAATAGCTGCCGCAGGACTTTTTGTGTTGTGGGACTCGATCCTTTTTAAGGTAACTTTTGATGACAGTTTCATACATCTCTAGCTGTAATTCTGCCCAATTCCTTAACGGATATTAGTTTTTAAATGCTCTAAAGTTTAGAGATTATTCTTGTAGGCGAACTGACAACACTACATCTCGAAAGTACGCATCCTGTGAAGTTTCGACGCGATAAAAAAACACAATTCTATCTCTATTTTACCTTTATAAAGGTACCTTTTTTTTAGAATAATTTTAATTATATTTGAATCAGTTTTAAGATCATGCTTTTGTCTTCGCTTAGCAGAGATAATCGGTCCGCTTTAGCAGAGACAAGCATACAGATTTCCATTCTTGTACAAAATTTGCGAGTCGAAAAGTTTGAACCGCCGACAAATCAAGCTCTGCTCAAAAGTTCTTGATTTACGCTCTGAAATCGCAAAAGCACAGAGAGTAAGGTGAAAGCACACAACGACCAAACCAAAGAACAATTCAAGACGTAAAAATATGAATTTACCACAATTGCCTGCCAAATTTAGAATTCAGATTGCAAAAATTTTCTCGCCGCTAGTAAAATATTTGATAATACAGTGGATGATTAAATTATGCAAACATATTAGTTGTGCTTGAATTATTGTATAATGTTTATAGCATCCATATAATTTTGGAGGTGTTTATTGGTTGTTTTTTTTTTTGGATAATAAAAGATTGAATAATTGCGTTTTCGAATTCATTTAGCATTAATGCTCAATATTTTCAATACTGTATGTTTGTGATTTTGTTATCTACTGTATGGTAATAATCGGAAAGTAATTTCGTTCTTTTTTGTGATTTTGTTATCTACTGGGTTGTTTGGAAAGTAATTTCGTTCTTTTTTTATAAAAAGAAAGACGATTTTATTATATGTGCAGTGAATGAATATTTTATTCAATTAAATATTGTCCAGTTTGAACTATTACCTTTTGTCATCTTTCTGGCAGTAGCATGATTCCACGCTCATAAAATTTTTGTTCTTTGCTAGCAAAAAACTGATCCAAGTGATTTTTGACCTCCTCATTTGAATTAAACGTTTTACCGTCTGAAAAATTTTCTAGAGACCGGAATAAATAATAATCGGAAGGTGCCAGGTCTTTTTTTTTTAATGTTTAGATTAATGAGGTACAGGGGGAAACCTTCAAAAGGTACTCGCCTGGAAATTTTTCCTGCCAGGCGAGTTATGCGGGATTTTTACCTCGCTAAAACCTAAACTGCACCTCTGATCTTGCTCCCGGAACGATGGTTCCCCGGCGGCACTCTTTGTAAATACTTCTTCCCCGGGGCGTTCTTATTTGATGCTACTGCTGTCCCGATGTTATAACGCCTCGCGTCCTATTCTTCGTACGTTGTGTGGAGATCCTTGATAATGGATTCCGCGTACTCTGCAATTCTGTTCCAAGCCGATTGGCTCTTCAGCATGCACTCCACTATATTTTCTGGACTGATGGAACGGTCCAGATTTCTCTCCAGCTCCACCCGCGTCCCCTCGTAGAAAGGGCACTAGAATAACACGTGTTCTGCGTTTTCGATCACATCGCGGCAATGATGACAGTTTGGGGAGTCAGTTCTCGTGAATCTGTGCAAGTATGCCCGAAAGCATCCATGTCCAGTCAAGAGTTGGGTGATGTTATACCCGACTTCCCCGTGCAGGCGAGTGACGCATTTGGCAACATGTAGGATCAGCCGATGAGTCCACCGACCCTTCGTCGAGTTGTCCCATCTCTCTTGCCAGAGGCGAAGACTCTCGGGTCTCTCCTCTTCACAGAGGACCTTTCGCTCTTCCTTCTTCCTACGATGTTGGCGTTCCCGCTCTCCTGCCAGGATGTCGATGGGTGGGCATGATGCCACGACGTTGACCGCATCGTGTGATACCGTTCGGTATGTTGACGCCACTCTGATCGCTGAGAGCCGCTGGACTGATGTCATTGTCTTGCGGTATGTTGTTAGCTCTAGCGATTTCGCCCACACTGGTGCTCCGTATAGCAGGACGGAGGTAACCACAGTTGCCAGTAGTCGCCTTCGGATTTGCCTGGGGCCTCCGATATTGGGCATTATCCGCGAAAGTGCGCCCTGTACTGCTGATGCCTTCCTGCTGACGCTAGAGATGTGCTCCTTGTAGTTGAGTCTGGCATCCAAGACCACTCCTAGATACCGAATGTAGAGTAGTGACCTAATGTCGTGATCGCCTACTCTTATGGTGATGGTCTCCATTTTCTTCCGGCTACTCACAAGGAGTGCCTCGGTCTTATGTTCCGCCAAAGACAGGTCTGCCGATGTCATCCACTGTCTTATGCTCCGGATGGTGGTGGAGAATGCGGCTTCCAGTTCCTCCAGGTGTTTGGCAACAAGGACAACCGCTACGTCGTCCGCGAAAGCCACGAGTGTTGTGTTCGACGGTAATTCCAGATGGAGTAGGCCGTCGTACATTACGTTCCACAAGAGTGGCCTCAGGACAGAGCCCTGAGGTACCCCTCCCGTGACCCCATACTCCGCTGGTCCATCCTCGGTCTCGTATTGCAGTAGTCGATCACTGAAGTATGATCTGACCATCCTCCGTAGGTAGTAGGGCAACCCCATGTTCTCAAGAGCCTCCAAGATTCGATCCCAGGGGGCGAGTTAAACGCGTTCTTGATGTCCAGGGTGACAATGAGGCAATACTTTTTAGAACCGTTTTTCCATCTCTTTTCTGAGATGGCTTCCTTTGCAATGTTCGTGACGAGTTCCACCGCGTCGATGGTCGATCTCCCCTTCCTGAATCCGAATTGAAATTCGGAAAGTTGAGGATCGATGTATTGCTCTAATCTGTCGGCCACTACCCGCTCCAAGTTCTTCCCGTCCGAATACAGCATGCAAAGTGGACGATAGGAAGCTGGCTCGTCCGAAGGTGCCAGGTCTGGAGAGTATGGTGGGTGTGGCAGCATGTCCCATCCAAGCTCTAAAAGCTTTTGCGAGTGGTCAAACTTGTATGTGGTTTCCCATTATCCTGTTGGAACACTATACCTTTCCTATTGACCAATTCTGGCCTTTCTTCTTTAAGTGAATCATGCAATTTGTCCAACTGATGATAGTTCACTTCAGAATTGATCGGTGTGTGATCTTTTACACTTCACATTCTTGAAGACAACCCATTTCTCGTCCCCAGTTATGATACGCTTCAAAAATGGATCATTTTCTTGGCGTTTGAGAAGCAAATAGCAAAGGTTAATGCAACGGCACAAATTTTACTCCGTAAGAAGATGAGGAACCCATATGTCAAGCTTTGAAATTAAACCTAGCCGTTTCAAATGATCATGAACGGTCGAATTGGATAAATTTAATCTCTTATATCAATTAATGTCTTTATTGTATCTTCATCGCTTCAACTGGTCTTCCAGAAGGTGGTGTATCTTTGAGATTAAAATTGCCGGATCGAAATTTTGCAAACCAGTTTTGGCACTAGCGCTCACTTAACACATCTTCTCCATACACATCGGATAATTTTTTTCTTGATTGAACAGGATTTTTATCTTTTCTATAGTAAAAAAGTATTGTAAAATATGCCGAAAATGTTCTTCTCACTTTCCATATTTAAAAGTTTATCAACCAAAAACTACTGTGCTGAATTAATCAAAGCAAGCCTTACTATGTCAGCTGTCAGAATACATATGATTATGCGACAACCAAAGTGTGAAGTTGGTTCTGAAAAAATACAATTAAGTCCTCTGTTGTGAAAAACCGAAATTACTTTCCGAACAACCCAATAATAGTCGTTATTTCACCGATGAGTGTTTCTTGCCTTATTTACAATCATATTAAAGCGAGGGAAGATTAATGTGATTGTAAATAAAGACAGGAAACACTCATTAGTGGAATATTCACTTTTATTTATGAATTGAAATTTCGAAAATTTGCATTTTTTTTTTCATTTTGCTCAAAAATACAGGGTACTCTTTATGTTCTAGGTCGATTTTGTTTAGCCGCCATTTTGGTTTGCATGACATTTGTCTGTTGGCATTTCCCAGTCGTAGAGAGTGGTCGATAGTTAATTGGACAAATAACTATGAGATTATTTAAATTTTGTTGAGTTCAAGATGATTACAACGAGAACACAGAAAAGGAATATTTGGGTATGTGGAGCTTTATAATGGCAGGAATCATATTCGAAATGAAATTCTGGGTTTAGTGGCAGGATACAAGAGATAGTAAGTCGAATAGGAAAAAATTGGTTTCCAAAGAGAAAATCATGGAAAAGAATGGTAAGCCCAAACTGAATTCTTAGAAGTTTCCTTGCCCAGAATTTTTTTAGTGATTATTGAGTAGACTGGTTTGCTGATGTTTGACCAATTGGTGGAAAGAAATACCAGTAAGTGGAGCCAAATTTACTCGAAAAAGTGCTAAAAAATTGGTCTTGTCGAATGAAATTTTGTTAGTATTGCTGAGCTGAACATTTACTCGAAATGATTTTTTACACATATATACAGGGTGCTTTTCATGTTCCAGGTCGATTTTGTTTTGCCACCATTTTGGTTTGGATGACATTTGTCTGTTGACATTTGAGAGCCGTAACAATTTATTATGGAACATCTAACTGCGCAACAACGTGTTGACATTATTAAAACATTTTATTTAAATAAATGTTTAATTTCGAATAGACTTTGCTAATTACGTGACTTTTTTACTGGTAATCATATACCGAGCAAGTCAACCATTCAGCGTGTCATGAATAATTTTAAAAATTTTCATACACTGGGAGATAAAGCAAAGGCTGCGTGACAATTAAGCCAACGTACACCTGAAAAGATTAATGCAGTGAGGAAGAGTGTTGCTGAATGTTCGGGTATCTCTCATCGACGTCGTGCACAAGAATTACGAATATCTCCATTATTTTTGTTAAAAATTCTCAAAAAAGATTTGCTTTTTTACCCGTCAAAAATTGGCCTGATTAAGGAATAATGCAAACCATTTTACGTAGTTTAAAATAAAGCCACTCTTGGAGACAACGTAATTAATACATAACATAAACTCTAATTTTCGGTCCAGTTTAATTCCCAAGCCGATTATAAACTGTACACAGAATGACTTCAAATAACCCCACAAGAAGAAGCCCAAAGGTATTAAATCATAACTTCTTGGAGGCCATTGCATACCTGCATTTCTTGAAATTATCGACTCGCAAACTTTTACCATAATTAAAGCGATTGTACCATGAGTTGTGTGGTACGCAGCGCCGTTTTATTTGAACCACATATTCGTTAAATCAATATCTACCAATTTAAGGTAGAAAAAGTTCGTTATCATTAATCTACACCATCCACCATTGACAGTAACTGAAATGTAATATTCGTCGTGAGTTTTTGTGGATTAGCTTTAGTCCAGCAAAGTCAAATTTGTTTATTCACTAATCGAGAGAGATGCAAATGCACATCGTTTGAGAACAATTATTTTCATTTAAAAAAACATGTATCTTTTAATTGAGGTGTGTATATTTTAATAAATAATCTTTTAAAAATCAGGCGCGTATATTTTAATGAATAAGTTGTAAAAACACTACTGAACACAACTGACAGTAACAGAAGATTTTGACATTTCAAAAGTATGTTCACACAATTTATTTGAAAACATATTAACTGCAAAAGTATAATCAAAAATAATTAAACTGGAGCTTTTAAAAAAATGCATAGCCTTGCGCACTCTCCTATATCGTAGCTATGCCATTTAAGTTTCTGAAACAGAATTTTAGAGTGCTTAAATAGATGGACAATATCATCATCAATGATAATAGTAAACAGCAACGGACCGAGATGGTTACCTTGCGGTATGCCGGATACAGCTTAGAGGAAATTCTAGTCTTTTGAACTTTATAAAAATAAATGGATTAAGGAAGCTTATTGAATGTCTTACTAAAGTCAGTATAAATGTAGTCTGTTTGCATAGAATTAAAAAAAAAAATTGAAATCGAATGAGAAGTAAATTCTATAAGGTATGTGGCTATTATTTCTACTGGGTTCAAACGTAGTTTTGGTCAGAAGAAATCAAGCCCTTACACCGTTTAATAGGTTTTAAATAAATTTGATATGAGAGAAAGCTTTGCAATTGGCTAAATAATTTCCAAAAGGACCAGTAGTGTTTGTTATTGGAATAAATAATTTTGAAAAGGAATTAAATATTTATTATTAAAATATTTTCATCTGCTTAATAGCATATTGTACAAATATTTTGTATAGTTAATTAGTCAAATTCCTACCATCTCGGGATATTTTACCAAATATAATAAAGTAAAATTTAAAATAAACCCATTGCCGGAGAGTGTATTAATTAATTCAAAAATATTGTATTATTACCTAAAAGAGAAAATAAAAAAATAAAAAACATTATCTGTAATTTTTTTGTTTTTATTATTATTTTTATAAATGCACTTTGCATTTTCAGATATTGCTCTCACATTTTAATAGTGCACTTGATGCATATTTTTATTCACTTTTTTTGAATAAATCCTATCTGATATTTGTAGTATCTACTTTTTAAAATAATTCAATTAATCTATAGTAAATTATATTTTTGACTGCAGCTTGGATACATTCGTATCGACAAAGTACCATCGTCATATGCATAGTCGCAAACAGAGTCTATTCGCATACAAAGATTTATAATTAACACTGAATAAATTTATGTAAATTGAATAAAGAAATTTTTTTCTACGTTTCTTTTCATTAATACTCGTAACAACTACCTTATCTACTGATACAGATCTCCAACAAAACGCCAGTTGCAAAGACCTAAAAATATTCCGACTACCAATATTGTTTCCTTAATGTAATCGTGCTCAAACAATTTTACTCTTTCCATGTTGCGATCGTTGACTATTTCATGGTTTATTGATTACATGACGAAAACTTCAACACAACACTTAGTCAACATTGTCTTTTCAACATGAAAATATCGAAGATGTATTTTGCTCCTAAAGAATTAAATCGAATCAGTATTAATTATTTAAAGGTGTTATAATCACGTGAATATTTGCCCATAAACAATTTGTTTTGGAAATTTTCCAGTCTAAATTTATATTTCGCTGACAATCCTATAATGGGTGAAAAAATTGTTCCATGGTCGTTTGTTTTCTTATATGAAATGGTTTTTTTTTAACAACAAATTCAAAATAAATAATAAAATACTTATTTCTTTAGCAATTATATTGTAGTATAAAAAAATTGATGTGAAGTATTTGCAAAGAATTTTTATTGTTTTTATAAAATGTGCTTAATTAATCGATTTAGTGACGATAAATTAAATGATTCAAATTATTTGATAATTTTATTAAAATTACAATTTAATAAACATAGAGTTTATATGATATATTTATTTATAAAAATATTAAAAGTTTTAAAATCAATTTCGGTAATTTGTGATTATTTTGAAAATTGTAAGGTAAATTTTGAAAAATATTATTGGTATGTTCATAAAATTATTTTTTTTTAAATTATTAATTAAATTTTTTATTATTTATAAATTCTTAAAAATATTCTACAATATATCCTTAAGAAAATTATACTAAATAATTTCTTTATTTCGTATAAGAGACATAAAAAAAAGAGAATATAAAATTGGAAATTTTCTTGTGCAACATGTTGCTAGCAACAAAATTTAAGGATTTACTCCATATCAATCCTTTTATAGTGCAAAATATATTGTTTTTATTTTTCGTTGTTGTTTTAAGGTCTATAATATAAGTGGCAGAAGCTATTATATAGCGTCACAACCATGAGGATATTTGGCGACATCATGTTCCGTGTAGGCTGGCATTGCCAGTTTACCTAGCGAATTTTTTGTCTATAATTAGTTGGAGGGAACAATCAAAAGTGGTTAAATTTATGGGGCATATTAATTACTCTTAACAAATTTAAGGAGAAGACTTGGATGAGGAGTTGTTGGATGTAGGAGCTACAAAATGGAGGGTCTCCTATTCAAAAAGAAATTCTGGGTTAAATGGCATTCACTTAAAATATGGTAAGTGGTGAGTTCGTTCATTGGTTATCGAAAAGAAAATCATGGATAAGTGCGATATGTCCAATCTGAATTCTTGTCTAGAAATTCGGAATGGTTGTTGAGTAGACTGGTTTGCTGTGGTTTGACCAATGGGTAGAAAAAAAATTTCAACCTTCGGACAAGTCTATTTTTCCCATAATACCAACGTGACCGGAAGTTCAATTCCATTGTTTAATAGATTACGCCAAATCTCATTGAGCACCGGATTATTTGATGAGCCACTAATGGATTCCAAGAATGCGAGACTATCTATAAAAAGGATTACACACTTACCGTCACAATAATCAATGTTAACAAGCGTGACAGCTGATAGTTTAAGGTTATACAAAATGGCGTGCTACACGTTTTAATCGTTGGGCAATATTTTAAAAGTAATTAAGGTTTTGCAGTTACAGTTCGCAATTTTCGTACTAATTTAGAAGGACTAAATCAATTAGTAATCTCAAACGTTCTGGCCGTCTTTCAACAAGTCATCGTTCAAGACAAAACACAAGGCTGAGTGTCCAAGGACATCAATTCGGCACCGTGGTCACGAATTGGACATTTCGAAAAGCTCTCCACAACGAGTTCTCATGAAAGATTTGCATCTTTATGCTTACAAAGTTTAATTGACTCAAAAACTGAAGTCGTCTTCAGTTATGAGGCTCATTTTCATTTTAATGACTTGTTTAATTGATAAAATTTTCACATTTGAGGTTCAGAAAATCCACTAGCGATTGTTGAGAAACAAATCCCTCTACAACGTATTACTATTTAGTAGGGATTTTGGATAGGGGACCATACTTTTTCGAAAATGTAGCTGATTAGGTAATAGCAGTTAATGTTACTCGCTATGGCGACATGATAATCTAGTTTTTTATGCCCAAATTGCAAGAGTTTAAAAAAGACAGTACTAAATGCCATATACTCGTAGGTATTAATTATAAACTTGTGTTTTCTTCTTGTATAATATAAGTATAATATTCAATTTGAAAAGAACTGATTTTTATAAAATGTTTTCCTATTCAATTTAATCATATTTAAAATGTCTGGATTAAAAAAGGGACTTTAAACTATAATAAATATTGTTGTTAGTTCATTTATTGCAAGTTTACTTAAAAAATTTATGCATTTTTTGAATAAAATACTTTTCTTTTTTGAAGGAAATATTACGATAGCCCCATTATAGTGAAATTCTAAAAGGAGTCTCCATAGACTTTTATGAAAATAACTAGTAAAATTTTTCTGGAATAATTTTATTTATGAGAATGTTAGCCGTTATAGAAAGTCAATAGTGAATATGCATAAGTCAAATTCTATTACAAGATAATGAAAATAAAGCTGACAAAAAATATAATTTTATTACAGAGCGGGCTTACTATTAATGGACGTTTGTATAAAATCGATTTGATCAAATAATTAGAATATTATGTCTGAAATGGATAATAATGATATTATAGGTGCGTTGGCTTTATCTTATATAAGCTGAAATTTGTGAAAGCATAGAATTCGGAATGTCGCAAAGGGTGGACAATTTCTAACACCATCGTCATTAGTTGTAGAATGAAAATACGATAGAATTTTCTGGTAAAACTTTTCAGCCAACCTCAAATAATATTAATTAGAATCTAACACTATACTAATTCGATGACAACATATCAACGTCAAAGCATATCCAAAAATACAACTTATTTGTACATGTGACTAATTAATTATGATTCGTGATGACAATGTTTATGAAATTTTTGAACATCTCAACTTCTTACAAAATATTTGAATAAAAAAATGAATGATTTAATATATACGAGGTCTGTTCAAAAAGTTCGCGAATTTTGTGTTTTTTTCAAAAATTATTTATTTACTTGCATACATAAATATCTATTTTGTCCCCTTTAAAGTAATCCCCACCAGATATTATACACTTATGCCAACGTTTTTCCCAATCCTCGAAGCCCTTCAAAAAATAATTTTTTGTGATCTTGTTCAGCTCCTCCTTCAAATATGTCTTTATCTCCTCAATTGTAGCGTAGCGTCGTCCTTTCATGGAGAAAAAGTAAAAGGGGAATACGGTGGCTGCGGCATTATTAGTGTGTTGTTATCATGGTGCAAAAGCCAATTTTTGTTCTTCCACAAATCCGGGCGTTTCTGGCGGATTACTCCGTGCAACTTGCGCATAACTTGCAGGTAATATTCCTTATTGACCGTTCTACCCTGTGGCAAGAACTCATGATGCACCACTGCAATCGAAGAAAACTGTAAGGAAAATCTTCACATTCGACCGAACTTGGCGCGCTTGTTTCGGTCTTGGCTCGTGCGGCAGGTTCCATTGGGATGATTGAGCTATCGTTTCCATGTCATAACCATAAACTCATGATTCGTCACGAGTTATGACCCTCTGTTTTTTGGTCAAAATTGAGCAATTTTGGTAAGAATTTCGCGACGACCCGTCTCACGACCAAATCATTGGTAAAAATCGAATGACACGAACCAGTCGATATGTTTAAGTCCTCAGCAACTTCTCCAACGATGATTCTACGATTGGCCAATACTATTTTCTTCACTTCATCAATGTTTTCGGCTGTTGTTGACGTGCTCGGGCATCCGGTACGCTTTTCGTCGTTCACATATTCTCGGCCCTCTGAGAACATTTTGTACCACCGATAAACGTAACCAAACATTAAAAAATGGCCGAAAATCGAATATACTTAACCCGCGGAAATGCAAAATTTACGATACTTTTTGAACAGACCTCGTATGCTTTTAATTTGCTGTTGTCTCTGAAACGTCCGTTCTCACCAAATTTAATTGATGCATATTGAATTATTATTAAAAACACATATTATGAATTTGATTTTATAATCTTTCCATTTAATATTAATATTAAATGTTTACTTTTCAACATAACTCAATGATTTTAACTTCTTTTAATAATTTAATAATAATTTTAATTAACTTAAATAAATTTTTCAATATATTGCAAATTTTAAATAAAATACCTATTTTTAATATGATTTTTAAACTTTGATATAATTTCAGAACAACTAACTTGAATAATTTATTTTTATTAATTAACTGACCTGCAAGCTCCCATCTTGGGCAACTCGAAATTAATCATATTCGTTTTATTTCTCTGAGTACAGTGTATCGATACTATCTGGACTACGTCAAATGTAGGCTTACCATCCAATACACTATACAAAATTCAGATTGTATCTGCTGGGTTCGAGCATTTGCTAATGTTTAGTTCAAAAAGAAGATAACATTCAGCTTAAAAATATTACTTTTTCTTGTATTCTTTAAATTATATTCTTTTAAATCATATTCATTATTTCTATTTCAATTTTAACCAAATTGGGTACGTACCAAATAAATAAATATACTATAATTAAAAATAAAATAAAATTACTAAAATATGTAATAATTTTTTTAAAAAAACTTTTACGATAATTATTGGGTTGTTCGGAATGTAATTTCGTTACAGTTTATAAAAATGAAATATAATTTTTATTATAGTGAATTAATATTTTATTCAATTAAATATTGTCCAGTTTGATCCAATACCCTTTGCCATCTTTCTGGCAGTAGCATGATTCCACGCTCATAATTTTTTTTTTCTTTGCTGGCTAAAAAGTGATCCATGTGATTTTTGACCTCCTCATTTGAATTAAACATTTTACCGTCTAAAAAATATTATAGAGACCGGAACAAATGATAATCGGAAGGTGCTAGGTCTGGAGAGTATGGTGGGTGTGGCAGTATATCCCATTCCAAGCTGTAAAAGCTTTTGAAGAGTGGTCAAACTTATATGTGGTTTCCCATTATCCTGTTGGAACACTATACCTTTCCTATTGACCAATTCTGGCCTTTTTTCTTTAATTGAATTATTCAATTTGTCCAACTGATGAGAGTACACTTCAGAATTGATCGTTATGTTACTCGGTAGAAGCTCAAATTAAACGATTCATTTGAAATCGCACCAAACAAATAGCATAACCTTTTTATGGTGAATATTGGCTTTCGAAGTGCTTTGAGCCGGTTCATCTTCTCTACTACACGATTTTTTCCTCTAAACATTGTTGTTGACAACCCATTTCTTGTCCCCAGTGATGATACGCTTCAAAAATGGATCATTTTCTTGGCGTTTGAGAAGCAAATCACAAACGTCCATGCGACGGCACAAATTTGTTTCCGTAAGAAGATGAGGAGCCCATATTAAACCTAGGCTTGGAGATTAAACTGATCATGAACAGTCGAATTTGATAAATTAAATCTCTCAGCGACCTCAAGAGTTGTTATTCGCCGGTTTGCATCAATTAATGCCTTTATTGTGTCTTCATCAGCTTTAACTGGCCTTCCAGAACATGGTGGATCTTCGAGATCCAAATTGCCGAATCGCTCACATCGGATAATTTGTTTCTTGGTTGAACAGAATTTTTATCTTTTCTATAGTAAAAAAGTAAAATACGCCGAAAATGCTGTTTTTCACTTTCTATATTTAAAAGGGCGTCAACCAAAAACCTTGCTATGTCAGCTGTCAAAATACATATGATTATACGGCTTAAAGTTATGGGTTGTTCGGAAAGTAAAACAAAAAACGAAATTACTTTCCGAACAACCCAATACTTTGAGTAAGGAATAACCAAACATCCTCATATTCTACAACTCTCAAATGTGTGAATATTTATCAGAATAGAAATATAAGATAAAATTTCTTTTGTTGAATATTTAAAGCAATTTTACCTTCTCATATTTTATGTAATAAAATTACCTATTTTATATTATATTTGGTTAAAAAAAAAAAGAAAAACTAATTGAATTAAAAAGTCATTTAATTCGAATTTTATTATTTGATAACAGTATAAATTTGTCTCCTTTATCCGTACACAAGTTTATATGAATAAATGATTAGATTTACTTGTTGCTACATATCCCACCTTATAAATACTTTCATCAAATTTATGCTTATTTATTATTAACAATCTTTTGTCTGCAAAAAAAAAATCCTCACAATTTCAATTTCAATACATGTATGAATTCGTAATAGTAAAACGTACAAGAAAAAATCGTGTCTTCCATAATTTACGTTTGCTCTCAGACTAAGTAAGATATAAGATCTACCATCTTAGATATAGGAGATAATTTAGAATACATACTTTACCAAAAAGGATGAATATTTGAGAATTCGCTGTGTTAATGAGAAAAATATTTTCGAGTGCATTACAAATAAACATCAATCGAGGAGCAATCGGTTTGAGTTGTTCTACAAAATACATTAATCGCAAAAAAATTATTCAAGAGTTTCTTAAGGGATTTAAGATTGTATTATGTATGAGTAAAAAATTTTAGTCTATTTCATTTTATAAATAATTATGGCATGCATGAATATATTCCAATTGTATTTTAGAGGATTTATGAACGTGTTGCATGAGATATGCTTACTTGAAAACGTGTTGAATAGATTTTCTTCGTAAAGAATTCATTCAAATACATGAAAAACATGCTTAAGATTTTGAAATATATCGAAAATTTTAGTTTATCAGATATTCTGAATTTTAGTATTTTATACCTAAAAAAAAAATGCCATCAAATTCTTCCAGTAAATACTCATTTTATTATTTTGGCCGCAACCATTAATTATAAACACATGCTTTTTAGTAATCATTGTAATAATTTAATAGCTTTCAAGTTAAGAAAATTATACCATTTTCAGTAAAGAATATTAAAAATTCCGATTTCTAGTAATGTAAAATGTTTGAAAGTTTGTCATAAACTAACGTGGAAATTGAATAAAAAATAAATACATCTTTTATTTAAGCCATTTTCATAGTTATGGGATTTATATGTTTTCTAGCTAAAATAAATTATGAATGAAGAGAGCAATATTCTACTCCACTTAAATATATTATTTAATATTTTAAAATAAATTTTATCTTGCTTATACGTACAAACTTGTGTGAAAGTCATAAATTGTATCAAATAAATTTTTTTGAAGAAGATCGTAAGGAATCACTAGAAGAAGAAAAAGAAAGTAAAAATTTCTCGAAAGTTACAATATTTTTTTTGCCAAACAGATGTACTTACCATTTACTAAGGGTTAAATAATAAATTTTAAATATTTTCAAGTAAACAAAAAAAAATATATATATTAAAACAAACAATATTCATTATTATTAATTATATTTTGATTTTATATCGTTTCAGGTACGTATTATATTGAAGAAACTATCAATTTTTCTATATTTTATTATAAAATATCAACAAAAAGGTAATCGAAGCTCATATATTGTATTTAGATTTTTAAGTATTACTAAATTTCGAATATTTCTATAATTTTGGCATAGTTCTTATAGAAAATAAATATGCTTTTAATGACATAATTATTATAGAAAATGTATAATATTTTATAAAAACAAAAATTATTTGATGAAAATTTACATTATGTCTTTCTAATGGAATTGGACATTTCACCTCGCTGAACTTTAATAATCCTTCTCGGGTTTTTGTTTTTGTTTTGTTCTTTTTAAATTACATATAATTTATTATAAGCAGATTTTTTTAAGCGAATATATAATGACATGAATAAGTGTAATGGATAACACCCAGCGATGTCCCCTAAAGAACGAGATTATTTATTTTATCGCGAGACCCATTGTCGTTTTAAAGGTCGATTGATATATAATGGAAGTGTGGGAGTAAACAGTTCTCTTCCTAAAGGATTAGGATGGTGGGATAGATGCGATTGGATTTTTTTATATTGGTAGGTGCACAGTTCACGAACAAATAATGTAGTATTTCGTACATAAAAATGGGCATTGGAAATTTTTTTCAAAGGATTCGGGATTGTAGGAAGGGAATTGGAATGCTTAGTCCATATTGGTTTCAGTACCGTATTGTATAGTAATAGTTTGCTTTTTATTATCAGTTTTCACCTGCTGTCGAGGAGTCATCGTAATTGTTTGTAGCGTCTGTCTAGTTCACTTCTTTTAATTTTTATGTGAGGGTTAATCGTTTATCGAAAATAAGTCCAAGGTAACGCACGCTCCTTTTTCGTGGAATATTACTGTCACGTGGGATTATACCGGTAATCTGTTCTTGGCAGAGTGTAAAAGTAACATGAGGTCAGTTTTGCTCATTTACCCCGATTCTCCAACTTTTGAACCAGGCTTCCAAGGAGTGGATGTGGTTCTGTAAGATATTGATGGTTGTGGAACGAGCTTTGTGATATGTAAGGATGGCTGATATGGTTACGGTATGGATATCATCCCTATGACAAGGAATATCATGGGTGTAAATATTGTAAGATATTCGACTAGGATACATCCCTAAGGGACACCGGCGGAGACAAGATAAAAATCAGAATACTCATTATATTTAGCTGAGAGATAGAATTTTTAATTAAGACTTGCTGCAACTTCCGATGCAATCCAGCATGCCATACACGGTCGAAAGCGTGCGAAATGTCAAGAAATACGCCTTGGCAGTATTCCTTTCGTTCCAGTGAACACGCTATATAATCGACTGCACGATGACACTGCTGGATAGTGTAATGATCAGCTCTAAAATAGAATGAAAATGTCTTAGGATTAATTTTTCTATAATTTTAGATACAATGGGAAGGATGCTTAAAGGTTTATATGAATTATTTTGGGTTTTTGGATTATTTTGATGATGGAAAACTTCCAAAGTTTTCAGAAGGAGCGCGGAACTTAGGGGGTAGACTTATAGGCAACTAAGTTGATATTTCTCTGTATGGTTTTTGTCATATTGTATGCTGGTGCGAAGTTGATCATATTTACTGAATTTAAAAAAAATAAAGACCAGCATGACTGTAAAAAAGATAATGATTCGAAGCACTCATCTTGCGGAAGGCATAACATATTTCCTCAGATATTACCATGTTCTTCCTAGTCTCAAGATCTGAGTCCGATAGATAATTAGTGGAAGTAAATAAATAATGCTGTTAGTAGGAAGAAAATATCAAATATTATTATCTAATATAAATCTAGTAGATTATCTTTTTAATCTACTAGATTTATATTAGATAAAGTACACGCTCTCTAAATGAACTATATTTATTATTATTTTATAATATTAATAATAAAGTTGTTTTGGCTTCCATTGAACTGTGAGATTAACTTTTTATATAGGAAACTATAATTACTTTATAAACATAATTTTATTTTTATAAAAACCGGGTTATCAATTATAAAAACAGACGATTGAAATTAATCTTTTGAAGTAATTTTTGCTGTAAATTTATTCATGATTCGAAAATATCAATGACCACTCATGCTTTTTGAAGTGGCATTCATCATGTTTCCGGGTTGACGCAGTCATTTTTTCAGTTTTCCTGTCAAGCATTACGACAAGCAAAAGACATTTAAAAATAATCATATTTGTACCTATGTTCGTACATAAATATTTGCAGATAAAATTACTCACATTAATTTAGAATATTTGTTAGAAAATCATTACAATTTTTCAGAAAATCATTTCTAGATATTTAATTATATTTCATTAGTAATAATTTAGGTCTACCGAATAGGTAATATCTTTTACAGTTTTGCTAATAAAATGTGTTTTTCATTAATATTATGCTTATACGTGTATGCACGCATTTAATAACGATTATAATTTCTTAAATTCTATTATGGATGACATACGATTAAACAATAAATTCTTTTCTTGTGCTTCTGTCGGTATGTCATATTAATGCAGTGTGGTTTATGGGTTGTTGTTTATTTTAACTAAAAGATAATACACATATCGACAAACAACAGGAAAAAAAACAATTTTATTAATCATATGACCATCACGACTCAGTTTGCAGGCATGAATCCGAACGTTGAAATTTTTGGATGACTTTTCCCAATAAAAGTAAATAAACGGCCTCAATTTCTTGTCGAACGTTGTTCTTTAGGTCTTGTCTTAAAGAAAAAAGTCCAACGGTGTCAAATCGCAAGATCTTAACGGCCAATTCGCATCAGGAATTAACAAATTTACTGCCGCACATTTTTGTGAATTCATTAAATTTCAGCTACAAAAAGTCACATAACATTTCAGGATATCGTTCAGAATATACAGTAATGGCCTCTTCACGATCATTTTCACAGTAGAACGGAAACCATCAAAAGTCGAAGGCAAATAAATTAAAAATATTATTAGAATAAACAATAAAAAGTAGGACTATCAAATTTGTGCTTTTAAAAGAAAGTTAAACAAAATATAACATATTTAAAATTTTGATTTCACTAAAACGTTCACCATATTGTATTGCCTAGACATTACCATTATATATAAATATAAAATAATTCAAATAATTGCTTATAGACTCGATCTTGTTTCTTGTAAAACTTGATCATTTTGTGGAAATGTTTGATAACGTTTTCACATATGTCCTGCCGTAATTCGGTCATTTATTGACTGATATTGGTTTTTTTTTAAATACTCTCAAGTTTGAGAATTATCTACGTAAACAGGATTCTTTATGTAATTTTATAAGAAAAGGTCAACGTAGGTTCGACGGTTCCAATTCTCTAGTGCGTATTTTCTATATTTAAAATTATATCTTTTGTTCTTAGATATAATTTTAAATATAGAAAATACGCACTAGAGAATTGGAACCGTCGAACCTACGTGTATGTGATTCAAAAAAGCCCATGAGTAAATCAAGAGGGTGACTTGATTTGACAATAATTACTTCTTAGATGTAATTGGTTTTTTGCAAATAACTATCCGCCGAGACCCAGTCTCCGCAGAGACCCCATATTTACTAATTGGGTGCTCGAACAACAAGCAGTTGATGCCGATTTTTCAATCATTTCCACCAAAACGGATGCGTTAACAAGCAAAACTGTCGCATTTGGATAACTACAAGTCCACTGAAAGTAGCGATACTTTTTCTGGCCAGAATGCTATGGAGTTGGACAATATGCCACTTGCTATACAGAACGTGGAACAGTGGCCGCTTTGCGAACAAAATGTCCAGGCATATCTTACGAACGAACGATATAAACGGCTACTGAGATCTTGAAATTTGACGCCATTTAACTTCTTTCTCTGGGGCAACACGAAACTTAAGGTACCTGCCAATATGCCCGGGGCGGTTCCAGAGCCGAAGGACGAAATCATACGCGTTATAAATGACATACAGACCCAACTATGTAAAATTTTGATATGCGCATTTTGTGTTGCCGGAGGAGTCGTGGTGGCCATTTGGCAGATATTTTGATTTATACACGTATGTAAATGCCATAGTAGCGGGAGAAAGCAGTTTTGTGTGTTTTGTTCAAAAAAGAATATCTGCGGTCTTATCGAATCACCTTATATGAATAAGAGATAAAACCGAAAATATTCGTTTAATTTAAAATAATATAATAAAAAATTGTATCAGTTTTACAAATTGTACTCGTACTAACAGCTTTTTTCTTCTATTTAGCATAAAAAATGAGAAGAATTTGCATACAAAATTAATTTAGAAATATTCAAACTGTTTTTATTTATGTTTCTAAGCAAAGTCTTTAACAAATTTATTCTCTCCAAAAAAGGTATTTCTTTTAATTACTTTTTAAACAATTTTACCAAAATTATACAAAACAAAGAAAATACGATCATTATTGAAATTAGCATTTGCGCGCCCATCCAGTTTCCTGATTTGTTGTTTCCGAAAAGTACTTCGGCATTGCTTCATTTTGTTCCTTTTGCTGAGAGATGATAGTTTCCATTTTTTCCTGTTTGTTCTCATAATTTTCATTTTGGCTTTGAATACTCTCATTCTGCTGAGAGAAGAGGGTTTCCAATTTATTCTCAAATTTCTGGGCTTGGTATCTGCTGTATTCCTCAATGCATTCCAAGTCATCAGTTTGTACAGTTTTGTAATTTTGACAACTAACGCATCCACCATAAAAGAATATGGCTAGACGATCGCCAACCGCTGTTTTGAGGTTCTCGAAGTACTCGCAGCTCATTTTACTATTTTGGATCCACAAAATGTTCAGTTTCGTATGCTTCAATGCACACATTACATTAAATTCGGAAATATTGTTGTTACTTAAACTTAACCTTGTTAAATTCTTTAATGTGAATATAACGCGATTATTAAATTCGGTTAATTTATTATAATCTAAATCTATATAATGAAGATATTGTGTGTCGTTGAAAGCATTTTTTTCAATGCAGTTTATTTTATTTCTATCCAAATATAATTCGTGAAGACTGTTGAGTCCACTGAACGTATTCGATGTTATTCGTTCAATGACATTTTGTGACAATCCTAAAATTTTAAGTTTATTTAATTTAAAAAGAAAGTTTCTATTTTCATTAAGTTTTAACAAATTCGAGGATAGCCATAGTGTCTTTAGTTTATTGTTATCTTCAAATGCATTTGCGCTTATTTCTTCAATTTGGTTTTTTTGCAAATATAACGTTTCCAAATTTCTTAAATTATAAAACACTCCTTCTTTAATAATTTTTAATTTGTTGTCATATAAAATGAGATTATTCAAATTAACCAAATATTCAAAAGCGTTACTCGTCAATATCTCAATTTTATTTGACTGTAAATTCAAAATTCTCAAGTTTTGTCCTCCTTCGAAATTTTCCTTGTATAAAAATTTAATTCCACAATTTTCCATTGTGAGTTGTTGAATTTCTCTTAAAACCACAAACAGTTTATTTGGTATTATTAGAATTTCAGTTTTATTAAATGAATATTCACGTCCTCCAATAGTAGACAATTCCGAAAAGTATAAATTAAGTCCTTCAACTTGCGTTAAATTCTCACACGTTCTAGCCTTTTCATTGCAATAATTTTGAATATTGAGTCCTTCTTTAAATTCTTCACCCATAATAACTGCACTTTTAGTTATTAAAAGAAGTAAAATAATTGCAAAATATTTGTCCATTTTCTTTCCAGAAACTCAACCACTTTATTCAAAGTCAAATAAAATACTAACTTTAATTTCTTATTACCGATTAAATATATTTAAATACAGTTTGCGTTTAAAAGAAAATGAGTCCATGGTGGGTGAAAATAATCAACAGCCTCAAGTAAATAATTTGGGAAAAATCACAATTTAAAAAAAAAAAAAAACCATTTCCTGTACAAAATGCTGATATGGGCTTTTAAATTATTTCTATTTATTATAGAAATTAATTAAAAGCCCATATCTTCATAAATATAAAGATTATAAGAAATAAAAATAAAATAATAATCTAACATAGAAGATTATATGCAAAATTTCTACTCATATTTATTGTGAAATGTCGATTTTATAAAAATATCTTCAATTTATTATATTTAAAAAAAAAAATTTAAACGTTTGACTGGCCTCTCCAACTAACTATTGATCAGCTTCGTTAAAGGCATTGTTAATGAGAGCATACCCGAAACAAAAGGTTGCGTGACCTGATAGACTTGGGGCCACAAAATTATCTCTGGCTTGTGTCTCAGAGACCTGCCATATAAATGAAACCATTTTTTGAAGTATTTCGTTGAATAATTTTTTAGTTAAAAAACAAAAAAATTGTGCGAAAGAATGGATAAGCTTCGAAAAATCTTTATCTTCTTTAATAATGAAATCTTTAAGTTCAATAACAACTACCTGATCGTATGCGTACAATAGGATAGAATGAGTTTACCATCTAATCTGTTTACAAGAAAATAATTCAGTCCAACAACTCTTTTGTGGTCATATACGAGGTGTGTACAACTTTACCCGCTAATTGTGCGACCATATAGAGAATGATGAATGAAGTTGTGTTTTTGTAGTGCGTTATGAAAAAAGAAAACAGTGTATTTAAAGCAATGATACGCCATCAAATTTTGTGATAATCTTGGAAAATATTAGGCATATTCGCCATTACGAAAAGCTGCGAGCCTATTGGGAATATTCTTAATCAAGAGCACACATTTTTCGTTGGCAAAAATCAGTTTGAGAGGTTGGAGAAAAAGTGGAGGATAAACTTTGTTCAGAAAGACATACAACATCGAAAACAGATAAAAATATAGAACAAGTCTTCTGAGGTCAGACCGTCGATTAATATTAAAGCTGATAAAGAACAGTGATTTGAAAGACATCATTCCACTTATATGGGCTTTTCAACGCTTACTGTCACACGAAAGCCTCCACAATCGAATTTTAATCGGAAAAAGAGGATGTTTATTTACCTTATTTCAGTCTGTTTAATAAGATCAACAACTACTTAAAAGGATATCATATTTATTCTGTCAATAACATCCCAAAGAGTATTGCTAAGAAGCAAAAGGCGATTTCAGTTGAAGCCTTCTAGCACTGCTGCAAATAATAGAAACTTAAAATACTTTAAAAGGGATAACGTAAGAAAAAATTTAAAATTGCTGCAAAAAAAACTAGTTACACTAATATTCTACCACACCTCTTAGATGGTACAAATAAAAAATGAAAAGTCGTACTCCCCAATAAAGTTTTGGCATGACGCAAAATACTAGAAATCTAAATAAACCAAATTCAGATCAGAACATGATTAATAGTAAATTAACTATTGCCAAAGATCTACACGGAATCGTTGCACCCCAGTTAATAATAGAAGGCAATGGAATTATTTAAGAGAACGCACTTTTTTCAATATTTTGTTGATATTTCAAATAATTTCCGTTAAAATTTACTTTAAATAATTTCTCCAAAAAAAACAAAAATCTATTTTCTTTTTTCCTTTTTGTAATTTTTAAATTTATCTCAACTTTTCTTTTAAGAATTTATAGTCATCCAACGCAGTCATATGATTTCTAGGGTGGCAAAAGAGTTCACAACTGAACAGAAACGATTCTCAAGATAAATAAATACCAAAATTAATTATTAGACTTTGAAGAAAAAAAAATATATATATCTACTGTGAGTAATAGTTGTAATTGGAAAATAAAAAGCTCACGTAAATATTTTCTTGGTATTTTCACTTAATTTATATTCGTCTGCAGTGCAAAATTTTGTTATCTTGAAATTTTTTTAAAAATATCTTCTCTATTTTAATTACGTCATAAATAAAATTTTGTATCTAATAAATACATTCCAGAAGAAAGATTTTCCTGCCAAGATTATGTTTTCTACGAAAATTGCTGAAAAAATTTGAATTGCTCTGTTGTTCAGGTGTGCACTCAGAAATTATTCAGAGATAAGGAAATATCTACAAAAGAAAAAAGAAAAGAAGAAGCTAAAGAGTAAATTATTTCAATTCCTAAAAGCGTTCATCATTTACATTTGAAGCTGCTTCATCCACAATAAAACTTAACTTATTGAGTGCAAAATTAGGTGTTCTTTTAATGTGTTCACTTACCAAAAATTAAATTGTTTTTTTTTGTGGGGGTGGTGGAAAATATTATAAATTTTATGAAAGGAATTTAACAATAAAACGCCTTTTTTTTAAAGCTGCTAGCCATTATTGCACTGAAACCATCATACTCGGAAGTAAGGCATAGAATAACTCTTTTGTGTTAATTTGATTGCTGATGCAATTAGTTTTTAGTTTTTTTTAGCTTATATTTAGATAATGAAAAATTTTCATATGTCAAAAGCTTAGGGAACAAGGAGTGTTATTGTTTTCCTCAACTTTTTTGCAGAATTTATATTATTTTTATACATCAGTAGTATTCCTATCAAAGTAGTTCCATTGGGCAGCCATAAGTTTCCGTTTTTCGTAGCAGTGCTGGAAGGCTTGAACTAGAATTGACTTAAGCTCCTCGATTACTCCTCGAGATGTTATCGCGACAGTATCAAGGGGACGTCCTTTTAAGTGTTTTCAGAGCTTGGAGAACGAGGAATGTCTCCATAAACTCGTTTCAATTTTTCGTAAATCAAACTTGTGCATTTACCAAGCTTTATTCAAAATTTAATTCCACATCGTTGCTATAAATTTTGCTGTTCCATTTTTCTTAAGGCTCGATAAAAAATACACCTGGTGAAATGGAAACTTGTGGCGCCCGTCTAGAAGGGATTAACGTACTAGCTACCTATGTGGAGAGAAAGTCTGTAGTGTTACCAGATTGTTCTTAGTGATGCTAGGTCTCATTAATTTTTATCACACCTAGTAAGATCGATTATTAAATTTGTCATTCAGAATGTTTGCTATAATCTTGCTAAATAAGTCGAAGCATTACTTTAAGTGCCATAACCAAATTTGTGTGTAAATTGATAGCAAACCAAGTTTAAAGAAACAAATAAAAGTCACAGAATCACCATATTATCGTAGGTCTAAAAAAACTATCGTCTTATATGAATTTACGGTTGTTGAATAGTTAAATGCTCTTGATTTGCTTGAACCCAATATTTAATAAGGCACCAAAGACCTTGTTGTAAGTGCCTAAAGTGACTCGTATGATGTTAGCTTCATTTTCTGTACATAACTTAAGTAACACGAGGATTCAGTGAAATTATTTACAAACTGAATTGGCTTGCGTTCGATTTTAAATAGTTCGGTTTTTATATGTTCAACATTATTTGAGAGACTAACGGTCTTGTTTCCAGCATACAAGAAGAATTTAGAAAAACAATACTATTTATTGGATCAATTCAAAAAGACGATTTCTTCTAAAATAAATTGACCAATTCATATATAAAGAAATTTAAGGAAACCAACCCCATTGGAAAAATATTTATTTGTATATCATTTACTAAGTATTTTGCAACACAAAATGTTGAATAATAAGTTCACAAAGAATAAACATTGTAGAGAATTCTTTTTTTAAAGAAATACAAGACAAATCTTAGAACAAAATTTCAAATGATTTTTTTATGGTTTTTAATGAATTTTGAAAATGAACACTCGTCTTTATATAAGCTGGAAAATTTTGATATTCGCATTTTGTGTTGCTGGAGGAGTCGTGGTGGCCATTTGGCAGATATTTTGATTTCTATATAAATGCCATAAACACGGGAGGAAGTAATTTCGAATCACACAGCTAAAATGTTCGTTTAATTTTAAATAATATAATACAAAATTGTGTCAGTTTTACAAATTGTACTTGTACTAAGAGTTTTTTCTTCTATTTAGCATAAAACATGAGAAGAATTTGCATACAAAATTAGTTTAGAAATATTGAAACTGTTATTATTTATATTTCTAAGCAAATTCTTTCACAAAAAAACTCCAATAAAATATTTTAATGCAGTTTTTCTTTAACAAATTAATTCTCTCCAAAAAAATGTATTTCTTTTAATTACTTTTTAAACAATTTTATCAAAATTATACAACACAAAGAAAATATGATTTTTCGCGCTCATCCAGTTTGCTCATTTGTTGTGTTCGTAAAGTACTTTGCCATTACTTCAATTTGTTCCTTTAGTTCAGAAATGCGAGTTTCCAGTTTGTCCAGCTTGTTCTCATATTTTTCACCTTGGCTGTGAATACTCTCATTTTGCTGAGAGAAGAGAGTTCCCAATTTGTTCTCAACTTTCTGACTTTGGTATCTGCTGTATTCCTCAATGCATTCCAAGTCATCAGTTTGTACAGTTTTGTAATTTTGACAACTAACGCATCCACCATAAAAGAATATGGTTAGACGATCGCCAACCGCTGTTTTGAGGTTCTCAAAGTACTCGCAGCTCATTTTATTATTTTGGATCCACAAAATGTTCAGTTTCGTATGCTTCAATGCACACATTACATTAAATTCGGAAATATTGTTGTTACCTAAACTTAACCTTGTTAAATTCTTTAATGTGAATATAACGCGATTATTAAATTCGGTTAATTTATTATAATCTAAATCTATATAATGAAGATATTGTGTGTCGTTGAAAGCATTTTTTTCAATGCAGTTTATTTTATTTCTATCCAAATATAATTCGTGAAGACTGTTGAGTCCACTGAACGTATTCGATGTTATTCGTTCAATGACATTTTGTGACAATCCTAAAATTTTAAGTTTATTTAATTTAAAAAGAAAGTTTCTATTTTCATTAAGTTTTAACAAATTCGAGGATAGCCATAGTGTCTTTAGTTTATTGTTATCTTCAAATGCATTTGCGCTTATTTCTTCAATTTGGTTTTTTTGCAAATATAACGTTTCCAAATTTCTTAAATTATAAAACACTCCTTCTTTAATAATTTTTAATTTGTTGTCATATAAAATGAGATTATTCAAATTAACCAAATATTCAAAAGCGTTACTCGTCAATATCTCAATTTTATTTGACTGTAAATTCAAAATTCTCAAGTTTTGTCCTCCTTCGAAATTTTCCTTGTATAAAAATTTAATTCCACAATTTTCCATTGTGAGTTGTTGAATTTCTCTTAAAACCACAAACAGTTTATTTGGTATTATTAGAATTTCAGTTTTATTAAATGAATATTCACGTCCTCCAATAGTAGACAATTCCGAAAAGTATAAATTAAGTCCTTCAACTTGCGTTAAATTCTCACACGTTCTAGCCTTTTCATTGCAATAATTTTGAATATTGAGTCCTTCTTTAAATTCTTCACCCATAATAACTGCACTTTTAGTTATTAAAAGAAGTAAAATAATTGCAAAATATTTGTCCATTTTCTTTCCAGAAACTCAACCACTTAATTCAAAGTCAAATAAAATACTAGCTTTAATTTCTTATTACCGATTAAATATATTTAAATACAGTTTGCGTTTAAGAGAAAATGAGTCCATGGTGGGTGAAAATAATCAACAGCCTCAAGTAAATAATTTGGGAAAAATCACAATTTAAAAAAAAAATAAAACCATTTCCTGTACAAAATGCTGATATGGGCTTTTAATTAATTTCTATTTATTATCAGTATTTTTTTCTTCATAAATATAAAGATTATAAGAAATAAAAATAAAGTAATAATCTAACATAGAAGATTATATGCAAAATTTCTACTCATATTTATTGTGAAATGTCGATTTTATAAAAATATCTTCAATTTATTATATTTAAAAAAAATTTTTTTTTTTTTTTTAAATTTAAACGTTTGACTGGCCTCTCCAACTAACTATTGATCAGCTTCGTTAAAGGCATTGTTAATGAGAGCATACCCGAAACAAAAGGTTGCGTGACCTCATAGACTTGGGGCCACAAAATTATCTCTGGCTTGTGTCTCAGAGACCTGCCATATAAATGAAACCATTTTTTGAAGTATTTCGTTGAATAATTTTTTAGTTAAAAAACAAAAAAATTGTGCGAAAGAATGGATAAGCTTCGAAAAATCTTTATCTTCTTTAATAATGAGATCTTTAAGTTCAATAACAACTACCTGATCTTATGCGTACAATAGGATAGAGTGAGTTTACAACCTTATCTGTTTACATGAAAATAATTCAGTCCAACAACTCTTTTGTGGTCATATACGAGGTGTGTACAACCTTACCCGGTAACTATGCGACCATATAGAGAATAATGAATGAAATTGTGTTTTTGTAGTGCGTTATGAAAAAAGTAAACAGTGCAATTAGGAGCAATGATACGCCATCAAATTTTGTGATAATCTTGGGAAATATTATGAATATTCGCCATTACGAAAAGCTGCGAGCCTATTGGGAATATTCCTAATCAAGAGCACACATTTTTCGTTGGCAAAAGGCAGTTTGGGAGGTTGGAGAAAAAGTGTAGGATAAACTTTGTTCAGAAAGACATACAACATCGAAAACAGATAAAAATATAGAACAAGTCTTCTGAGGTCAGACCGTCGATTAATATTAAAGCTGATAAAGAACAGTGATTTGAAAGACATCATTCCACTTATATGCGCTTTTCAACGCTTACTGTCACACGAAAGCCTCCACAATCGAATTTTAATCGGAAAAAGAGGATTTCTATTTACCTTATTTCAGTCTGCTTAATAAGATCAACAACCACTTAACCTTTTAATTATATTTATTCTGTCAATAACATCCCAAAGAGTATTGCTAAGAATCAGAAGGCGATTTCAGTTGAAGCCTTCTAGCACTGCTACAAATAATAAAAACTTATAGTTGCCAAAAGGAACTACTTTAAAAGGGATAACGTAAGAATAAATTTAATATTAATGTAAAAAAACTAGTTAAATAAAAATTGAACAATCTTATTCCCAGTGAAGTTACACTATGGCATGACGCAGAATACTAGAAATCTAAATAAACCAAATTCAGATCAGAACATTTCAAATTAACTATTGCCAAAGATCTAAACGGAATCGTTGCACCCCTGTTAATAATAGAAGGGAATGGAATTCTTTAAGTGAACCCACTTTTTTCAATATTTTGTTGAGATTTCAAATGGTTTCCGTCAAAATTTATTTTAAATAATTTCTCAAAAAAAAAACAAAAATCTATTTTCTTTTTTCTTTTTTGTAATTTTTAAATTTATCTCAAGTTTTCTTTTAAGAATTTATAGTCATCCAACATCCAACGCAGTCATATGATTTCTACGTTGGCAAAAGAGTTCACAACTAAATATAAAAGATTCTCAAGACAAATAAATACCAAAATTAATTATTCGATTTTGAAGGAAAAAAATATGAGAAGCTCACGTAAATATTTCTTGGTATTTTCACTTAATTTATATTCGTCTGCAGTGTAAAATTTTGTTATCTTGAAATTTTTTAAAAATATCTTCTTTATTTTAATTACGTCATAAATGAAATTCTGTATCTAAATAATAGTATGACAAATGAAAACATTGCAGAAGAAAGATTTTCCTGCCAAGATAATGTTTTCGACGAAAATTGCCGAAAATAATTTGAATTGCTCTTGTCTGGGGTGTCAACACATGTCGGACAAGTAAATTGTTTGTGCAAACGCAGCAACTGTTGTTCAGGTGTGCACTCAGAAATTATTCAGAGATAAGGAAATATCTACAAAAGAAAAAAGAAAAGAAGAAGCCAAAGAGTTAATTATTTTAATTCCTAAAAGCGTTCATCATTTACATTTGAAGCTGCTTCATCCACAATAAAACTTAACTTATTGAGTGCGAAATTAGCTATTCTTTTAATGTGTTAACTTACCAAAAATTAAATTGTTGTTTTTGTGGGGGTGGTGGGAAATATTATAAATTTTATAAAAGGTATTTAACAATAAAACGCTTTTTTTTAAAGCTGCTAGCCATTATTGAACTGAAACGATCATACTCGTAAGTAAGGCATAGAATAACTCTTTTGTGTTACTTTGATTTCTGATGCAATTAGTTTTTAGTTTTTTTTTGCTTATAGATAAAGAACAATTTGCATATGTCAAAAGCTTAGCAAACAAGGAGTATTATAATTATTTCGCAGAATTTATATTATTTTTATACATCAATATTATCGCTATCAAAGTAGTTCCCTCGGGCAGCTATAAGGTTCCATTTTTCATAGCAGTGCTGGACGGCTTCAACTGGAATTGACTTGAGCTCCTCGATTACACTTATCGGGATGTTATCGCGATAGTTTGAAGGTGACGTCCTTTTAAGTGTTTTCAGAGCCTCCAGAACGAAAAAAAATTTCTCTGACTTAGATCAAGCAAAGACGGTCTGAGCAAAAAATTTCTCTGACTTAGATGTTGGTCTGAGCAAAAAATCGTTGATAAAGATGGCCTTGTAACAGAGGAATTTGTAATGCGGGAGCATCCAAATATCTGCAATGTTCGATCTGATGGGAAGCACCTTTCGTCTGAGTCTTTGACGGCTATTTTTATAAGCTTCAATATTAATCAATGGTTTGCCCATCTTACAAGACCCTGCTTGAGCGAAGTTCATCTTTTATAGCTTTCGACCCAATAAAAAGGTCTTATGCCATCGAAAAAATTTACGCCGTTGTTAAGGAATGTTATCCCGATGATTACGCCGTTGATAAGGAATGATTTACCAAGCTTTATTCAAAATTTAATTCCATATCGTTGCTATAAATTTCGCTGTTCCATTTTTCTTAAGGCTCGATAAAAAATACACCTGGTGAAATGGAAACTTGTGGCGCACGTCTAGAAGGGATTAACGTACTAGCTACCTATGTGGAGAGAAAGTCTTTAGTGTTACCAGATTGTTCTTAGTGATGCTAGGTCTCATTAATTTTTATCACACCTAGTAAGATCGATTATTAAATTTGTCATTTAGAAGGTTTACTATAATTTCCGCTTGCTAAATAAGTCCAAGCGTTACTTTAAGTGCCATAACCAAATTTGTGTGTAAATTGATAGCAAACCAAGTTTATAGAACCAAATGAAGGTCACCAAATCCCCATGTTATCGTAGGTGTAAAAAAACTATCGTCTTATATGAATTTACGGTTGTTGAATAGTTAAATGCTCTTGATTTGCTTGAACCCAATATTTAATAAGGCACCAAAGACCTTGTTGTAAGTGCCTAAAGTGACTTGTATGATGTTAGCTTCATTTTCTGTACATAACTTAAGTAACACGAGGATTCAGTTAAATTATTTACAAACTGAATTGGCTTGCGTTCGATTTTAAATAGTTCGGTTTTTATATGTCCAACATTATTTGAGAGACTAACGAGCTTGTTTCCAGCATACAAGAAGAATTTAGAAAAACAATACTATTTATTGGATCAATTCAAGAAGACGATTTCTTCTAAAATAAATTGACCAATTCATATATATAGAAATTTAAGGAAACCATCCCCATTGATGGTATTTTTCAACACAAAATGTTGAATAATAAGTTCTCAAAGAATAAGCATTGTAGAGAAATTTATGAAATATTTCATTAGAAAAATAAAAAATAAAATTGAAGAATTAAATACAAATGAAAATATCCTTTTCTCATCAATTTTATTTTCCAGCTCACCTATTTCAATGGTTTTTTTAAATTCTTACAAATCATTTATTAATTTTATATGCTTCGGGCTTTATAAGAAAAGTTCAATAAATAAATACCTTTTCCAATGAAATTGTTTTGTTTAATCTAAAATATTTCAATTAATTTCAATTTTGACTTTATTTTAACTCTTTCTTATAGATACGTTCAGATGTTATCTTGTTCAAAAAATTGTAGAAGCATTTATTATTCATTATTTCATATACACAAGGATATTTGAAATTTAAATATTTTGACCCAGTGAAGATGTGACATAGAAAATAAAAATCTTTTTTCTTAATTTTTTAAAAACATTTCAATATTTTTGAAGATAAAAAGATCATTTTAGTCCGATCATCATTTAAGAATTTTCTTTATTCAAAAAGGTAAATTTTCGGCGAAAAATAATAAAAACAGAATTTTTGCTTCAAACATTTTTTAAGAAATTCATAAATTTGTTAATGAATATCATCATTAAATTTTTTTTAAAGAAATACGAGACAAATCTTAGATCAAAATTTCAAATGATTTTTTTATGGTTTTTAATGAATTTTTAGATTGGACACTCGTCTTTATATAAGTTTTTGATATATATCAAAAAAAAGTATCTAACCCAATGCTCCCACCAATCCAGCACATTTGCGAATCACTCTGACGCATCCAACAAATTACAAGAATCCGGATTTTTCGAAAATTGAGCCAGAAACTACCCGCAACAATTTAATTTTTTTTGTATTTCGAGACTAATATTTTTAAAAAAAGCTGCACGTGGAAATTTTCTCATTATAGTGAAAAGTTGAACGAAGAACCCTTCAATTAATTATAAAAAAAGTACAAACGAAGTTGAATATTTCAAAAATGTTGTTTATTTTATAATAACTTCGGGGATTTTTTTAAAAAATAAAATAACATTTATATTTTTATTTTAAAAATAGAATTTTCCTTGAAATTAAAAATAAATTTCTTCCTCAGAAATATTCCGAAATATTTCCATTGTTTTAATTCGAATGTAGGACTTGAATGATTAAATTTATAAAATAAAGACAGAAAAATTATATATTGTAAGTTTTGGACTTTTTGGCCATTTAATTTCCAATTAGGATAACGAAAAGGACCAACAGTTTATGGAAAGTATTACGTACTCGTTCAAATTGAAAATACAAAATTTATTCAATTTTATGGAAAATTATTTTTATGTTTTTCTTCATAAAAGATAAAGGAATTAAGTTTATTCTAATTTATAGAAGAATAGAATATATTTAAAATGTGATTGAAAAAATTTCTAAAGTGTAGAAATGCTCAGCATCATAAAGAATTCGAGTCAACCTTAAAAATTTATTAGATTAGTTAAGATCACAAATTCGTCACAAATGATCCCAAAAATTATACGTATACGTGTAAGCCCTAAAAATTCTTTTCAACATAATTCCTAAAGGTAAACATTCTAATCTGAAATTTTAGTTAGTGCAAAAACGTATTTACTATCCACTTGTGACAATACGTCCTAAGAAACTCGATATTATTTTTTAATCCGAATATTGATCATACACTTTTCATTTGATAATTTTTACAAAAAGTCATTTTGCAATAATTTTAAAAACTATATTTTTACGCATCCTGATATTTTCCAAAGTATTGCCAATAAAATTTTTAAATTTCACTTTTATAATTATTTACTAAAAAAATATTGTTTTTTTATTTGTTAAACTAAATACAACTACACAAATATTAAAACAAGCAGATTTTATGACAAAGACACTATAATAACAGAACAGGAACACGTGACAGTAAACACCCATCGGTGTTTCTCTATCTAACGTGATTTTAACATTTTAAGAAATCTCGCGGGTAATTTCTTTTTATATGCTGACGACTTTAATTAGAAAAGGTAATAGAGAAAAGCCTTTTTTTTCAATAAGAGGAAAATAGTGGTAGGATAGTTGGAAATGAAACTTTTTATAACGAGAGATGCACAAATTATGAATGAAGAGAAACGCATAAATTGTAGAACGGGGCATTTTTTTTTCCTCCAACGATTTTTTTTTTTTTCGGAGGATTTTAAATTTAAGGGATTGGATACGATAGGAATTGGTAGTCTTCGTACAACCCCATAGTTCAATAGCGTTGGTCCAGTTCGGTTTTAAAATCATGTTGCTCTTTAAACCTACAATCCCATATCAAAAGTCTTGTAGATTTTTTATATGGGATTGTAGGTTTTCGGAAGCTATTGGAGTGGAATGCAATAATAGCGGTATATTCAGCAAAGGTAGTAGTTATAGTTTTGGGATTAGTTGATATTTCAAAGGAAGAAATATTGTATAGGAGTGGACCAAGAATACCGCCTTGAGGAACACCACCTTCAATAGGGAATATTTCGGAAGAGTCAGTATTAACGGTTAGTTGGAAATGACAAAAAAGTATATAGAGAGAAGAAAATAAGATTAATTAGAAATTTGGTCAAATCTATTTTGGAAATTTCTTAAAAATATTTTGATAATTATAAATAAAATATCCATAATGTGGCTATAATTATTGTAGTTATTTGTAAAACATATTATTTTGATAAAACTCCAAAAACTACAGATTTTTTCCCAAATATATGATTTTTCTTATCTATGACAGGCCCAAATTTCTCTAGTTGCACTATCAGGATAAGGTATGAGTTCCAGGTGGATTTTTATTCCAGAATGACCCCTCTTTGACCTCAGTAGAGAACTTAAGTTCAGTTCAATTCATCTTTATATTGGTGAGATCAGCCTCTTGGCACTAAGTGTGCACTAGGTTTAGGGCCCTCTGCATTCGAACCAAAATTGTTTTGCCAACGGTATCAAAACGCACAAACTTGGGGGCCAATTGGCATCACCAAATCACGAAATCATGCGTCCGCGGAACTTTTTGCACAATAAAGCCAAAATTTATCAGGTTATGTCATAACGCTCAGAATTGACTGTCCTGCAAATAAATACGAGGGTTCCAAACTACAAAAAAGACAATTATTGCCGTACTTCCATTCAAAATATTAATTGAATTTTTTTCAAAGTGCATTGCTACATAAACAAGCGCAATATTTAACTGTTAGTCACTTTTAAAAAACAGCTAATTTTAATTATTTTTAAATTTTTCCGATATACTGTGATAAGCTTAATTTAAATTTGATATTAATTCACTTGGCTACAATTTTCCTCTTTTTTGTTCTTAGATATAATTTTAAATATAGCAAATACGCACTAACAACTTAGAATCGTCCAACCTATGTGATTCAAAAAAGCCCATGAGTAAATTAAGAGGGTGACAATAATTACTTCTAACATGTTATTGTTTTTTTCCAAATAATTATTAAACGCATCCGTTTTCGTGGAATTATTGAAAAATCGGCATCAACTTCTAAGATGTTATTGGTTTTTTGCAAATAAGTATCCGCAGGGACCAATATAAACCCATATTTGCTGGAACAACAAAGTAGTTGATGCCGATTTTTCAATCATTTCCACCAAAACGGATGCGCTAACAAGCAAAACTGTCGCATTTGAATTACTAAAAGTGTATGGATTGCTTAGGAAGTTGCAGCGAGTCTTAATTATAAATTCTATCTCTCAGCTAAAAATATTGAGTATTCTGATATTTATCCTGTCTCCGCCGGTGTCCCTCAGGGATGTTAGACCCATGATATTCCTTGTCAGAATGATATCCTTATATTACCACATCCACTCCTTCGAAGCCTGGTTCAAAGGGTGGAGAATTGGAGTAAATTAGTAAAACTGAGATTATTTTACTTTTACACTCTGCCGAGAACAGACCTCCCATAAAGTCCTACATGACAGTAATATTCCACAAAAAAGGAGCGTGCGTTACCTTGGACTTATTTTCGACAAACAATTAACCCTCACACAAAAATTAAAAGAAGTGAACCAAACGGATGCTACAAACAATTACGATGACTTTTAAACAGTAGGCGAAAACTGATAGCAAAAAGCAAACTATTACTATACAATATGATACTGAAACCAATATGGACTAAGCATTCCAATTCCCTTCCAATCCAAATCCTACAATCTTGAATCCTTTCAAAAATTCCCAATGCCCACTTTTATATATGAAACACTACATCATTTGTTCGTGAACTGTCCATCTCCCAATATTTAAAATTTCATTCGCATCTTTCCTACCATCCTGATCCTTTAGGAAGAGAACTGTTCACCGCCACACTTCCATTAGACATCCATCGACAATTGAAAATTGCATGCTGAATAGTCAGGTAGCTGAAAAATATTGATTAATCTCCTTTAATCTTTAAATCTATTATATCATAAATATACATTTTTAATGCAACAAGCTATTTCTAACTAATATCATTTTTATCTTCTATATAATCAATCATTGAGCCTTTTATGTAGAAGAAATTGATTCTACTTAATATCGAAACATTTCATTTCGATTAAAATTTATTATCATTTTCAAGAATTATTTTGTTCTTTTATTTAATAAAAAGTATATATTTTCGGCTTTTGATATATGTGTAAGATATTGTGATAAAAGTTTTCAAAGTATGCTTTTCAAATTCGCCTATAATAGGATATGTTATCGAGCTCATACAAGAATATGAGAAAATTGCATTCAACTATCTTATCGAAGACTTACCTACCAATGCCACATAAATTTACGTGTAATGTCACATTATAATTTATACTTTGACATTAAGAAAAACTAATTCATATGGAAATCTATACAAAATAAGTTAAATGTTAAATTCTACCATAAAATCATAAAAGTAATAAATTTTAAGAACTAAGTGAATAAAGTTATATTTTTAAGTAAAAATTTTGAATTTTTCTTCTTATTTAAAATCTGCAATTCACTTAGTTGCCAAACCAATATTTTGCAATTACCTACAAAATATATTGATTTAAGGTATGGACAGAAAATCGAGTCAAACGTTGAATTTTATTTTAATTATTCTAAAAATATTATTATCTTATAAATTAAAACTATAAATTTTATTGTTAATTGCTTCATCAAGGAATTAAAGTGCATTTATTATATACGGATATAAGTAAATCTAAATGCATTAAATAGAAGAAGAAAATAAGAAAACAATTTATACCAAGCCGACCTACTTTACATATCAGATTTTCCAATAGCATACTATTAGTACAATATAAATTTAGCTTGAAAAAAAATATATATACAAAATAACTTTTATATATTGTAAGAAAAAGGTATAGAAAAACAAACACTTCATAAATATACAGAATATCTAGTGCGCAACTTCAGAATAAAAAGCTTCAAACGTAAAAAGGACAATCAGACAAATAATGGACAAAATTGTAAGCGACTGTAATCAGAAAATGTTCGTAATAAAAATATTAGAAAATTGGCAGTTTAATTAAGTATCTATAGTCTGTAGTAGAAATTGAGAAATTAAATTCAAATTATTGAATTTTGTTATTAATTCGAAATAATAAATATGTAAAAATATTTGTTTTAAAGTATTTTCTTGAATAAAGAGAATTTGGTTTTTTTTCGGTTATAAATTACAAGAAGCTCTAAGAATTTAAGTGAAAGCTCAATGTTTGAATGAATGAAGAGCCGGTCAAAAGCTTTGTGCGTTCTTTCAGTCGCTTTGCTGGGTGAGAGAATTAATGAAAAAAATTCGTTAAGAGTATGTACTTATGTTTGATTGATATATGTATTTATATTTAATCAACACAAATTTAAATATAGCGAAAAAAGGATGGAAAATTTAATTTTAAAATGAAAAATTACGAAATCTTCCATTCATAAGCAATTATAGCGCATTAGGAAATGTGAGAGAAACTGGTGACCTATATGTAAGTAAATCGCAGAGATAAGCGGCGGCAACAGTTTTCATTTATTTTCCGAATCGATTTCTCTTTGTTAATATGGAACATGCATTCTCTTTACTATTTTTCTTTTGGAGTTTCATGCAATTTTCTTCCTAATCAGGTCGATTGGAGCATTTTATATTCTCAACAAAAACTGTTCGAATTTTCGTGCATCTGTGCATTGGAAAAACTGAAGCTTCTAACAACTTCCATTAAAAGCTCTCCTCTTAAGTGCTGTTAAACTTTCATATTTGAGTTTTCCCAGATTTCATTTCTCCATTAGAAGAGAATACGTATTCTTATCACCTGTTTCTCTTCAGATTCGTTTTCTTTTTTTTTGATGTGTGTCCTTTTATTTAGTCGATGGACGACGATTCGCTCGATAAAAGCGATTCCTATTTCGAAGCTTCTCTTAAGTGTTACTCTTCAATGATACGTTACCTCACAAGTATGTGTTTTTGCATTTACCTTTTTATCTGCCATTAAAAATTATTTTCATAAGTACAGAATTAAATGTGATTGCATGTGTATGTCGTGATATGCATATGTGTTTGTATAAAATTGTAGATAAACGCCAAAATGGCGTCAAAAAGAGTCAAACTTTTCTTGTATACATACTATTGACTTAAATTCTTACTACTCGTACCTTCAAAGTTGTGTTCGGTTCAATTCCCATATGACACACCAAAAGGTATAGTTACCAGCGCACAAAAAATAGCAGTGTCGTCAAAAGTTAACAAAACGGTTAGTAGTAACTGTTCGAAACTCAATTGAAATAAAATTTTTGTTGACCAGTAAAATTTTTAATCGCGCTGACATTCAATAATGACATTTTACGGATTTAATGCGAATATGAGTAAAATATTTTCTATGATTTACTTACTGTACTGAAACTGTTATTGCAAGTTTTTTTGAAAATCGAAATTGTTTATCGAAAAGAATTTCTTGCGAATAAAATCATTTAGGAACACACACGTAAGTTATTGTGTAATGATTGCGTTTCGTTGGGGGTGGTCGGCAAGTGGTAATATTGTGCTTCGGATTCTCTTTATTTCTAATGTCAGAGGCTAGAGCAGAAGAGATCGGCCGACCGACCATCTACCGACCGACCGACCGGTCGCATTGATTCTTTTGGTGTTGTCGCCTATCGGTATGCTAAGCGTATTGAAGTTCTGCGGTGCAAGAGTATCTCAGTTTGATTCGGTCGTTTCGTACTGTTCGTTGTGGCGGGTAAATTGTAAGCCATCTACTACTCTCTATATTAGTCCGGTCGTGTGTTATTGTATGACATCTAAAAGGAAATTAACAAAAGCGGAAAAGGAACATAATTTAGGCACGGTTATTAGTTATTTGAATATTGTAATTCCCGTAATCCCGACACAAACAATCCAGATTTAGATTGGATTGATTTTTGAGTGTAAATTGTGAGTGTAAGGAACCCAAATATTATTATTATTGTTATTATTCATCTAACTTTCGTAGTTCGTCCTGTTTTACTGTCAGATAAAATATTTGATTTTTGCACGCAATAATTTACAAATACCAACTTGAATAATATTAATAATAATAATAATATGAATAAAATACGAACACAACGGGAACTATTTGTCTGTTATTTTAAGTGAATACACACCTACGTACATATGTGAAAATTGTACAAATGCTTTATTAGCAAATAAATAGATTCACGGACTATCAAAATCTGAGTGTAATATATGGTTTTTTTTTGCTATACTAAAAAATAGATTTCTTCGTTAATAGTTGATATACGGATAGAAAGATTCAATTTTTTTTTTCAGTACAAATATAATAGTTAATATTTATATTTTAGCGCAATTGTGATTTTAGTGCAAGAAAAAGGGAATACTTCTTTTGCTATTCCACTTTTCATTTACGAGTATATACCTGGAGATTTTTTTTTATATATCGATAAACTCTGTAAATACACGTATTATCAAAATTCAAAATAAAATGATTTTTTTTTCAATATTTCAAAATTGTTTTGTTGACATAAATAAAGAATAAGTTTTTGTGATTTCATTTTGTATATTTGTTGAAAAAAGATCAAAATATTATAGTTCCAAGAGTAAAATTAATCAAACTTTTTTGGTATAAAAATTTAAAAAATAAAAAACTCTATCATATATCTTTTTTTTTTGTAATACTATAATCTGACTGAAAATTAAAAAAAAACAAATTTTTTTATTCATTTATTTATTAATGTTGTTATGATCTAAAAAAAAAACAAAAAACATTTTATTTTTTTTGTATAAATTCCTTTGTAATCGGAAATTAACCCTCCCTCCATAAATGATATTTATTATATTTTTATGTGTTTACTTTCACAAAATACCTTCTTAATAGTCGGTGGTTATAATTTCTGTGTATTTCTTGCAGATTCTATAAACCTAATATCTTTTGTAATTACCTCCGACCACCCCTCCCTCCCGTCTAGTATTTATTACTAGATAATTTATATTATATCTAAGATTTTTTTTTTAATCTTGCACAATTGATTAATTTAGTAATCAAAATTCAAATCGGTGTAAAAAGAAAATATGCTCTGAATTTTGTTATTAGGGTTTTTTTTTAAAATTTAATTTTCCCTCATTATTTTGATTTTTCTCTTTTTATCTTATTAGATAATATAATCAAATATTACATGTATAAAAACTGATAAAAAGAAATAATTTTTAAGATAATCTCAACCTAAATCTTTATTAGAAGAAATAGAGAGAGAGAGAGCGAAAAAAAGACACAACAACAAGAAAGTAAGAGAAAAAGAAAAGTTTATATGATAATAAATAAACGAATTTTTAAAAGATAAAAATATCAAAAATATATCAAAAGGATGGCTAGGTAGGTGTAAGGGGAAGTAGGCTGTTGAATTAACGGGAACTGAGAACAATATTTCCCTCATTATATGAATTTCCGATAAGAAATTTTGTGTAAATATATATGAGAGCAAACAAAATCGAATAATATACGAGTTTATGCGTAATTGATAATAATAATAAAATGATATATTATAAGTTCAAACAATAATAGCGACTGTAATAAATGTTAACAAATATTTAAAATATAATTGGTAGTTTTTTTTTATAAATATTAAAATGACAACTACCATGAATAGAGAGATCAACAGTACCGTCACGCACGATTTGGTTGAGAAAACCTCTATACTCGTACACTCACTGACTATAGTCTCCGTACTGTGATTATATTCGTCGATGTACTATCAAATAAATGAGTATAAACCCACCCACCCATGTGTGGGGAATGGTGGAACTAAACGTTTTTCAGACATTTCGGGTTAAATATATTTTCCCATAAAAAGGGATAGCAAAACAGGTATATGGAAAGAATCAACAAAAATCTTTTGAAAAAATAAAAATAAAAACACAATAATTGAATAATCCGCATGTGACATCAGATGAATATACTCTGTGCGCGGATTGGTAGAATCAGTGAAGCGCAATCTGTGAACAAAAAAACGCAGTTATGTGTAGCCGTGAATGTACGATATGCAAATACGAACAACACAACCTAGTCAACCGTATCGAAGTGAAGATGTTTTTTTTCTTCTTCTTCAAGTACATTTCGATTGGATAATTTTTCATCTTAACCGTCTCCTTTTTCCTTCTTTGAATGTCTTATCTAAAATATTGTATTCATTTTATCTGTGAACTCATGCAAAATTATAGAAAATTCGAAGAAAATTTTATATGTGTACAGTTGAAATTTAACCCGAAATAAAGCTTTGTGTAATATAAATCCTTGCTGATATTTTCCATTATAAAATTGTTGAGATTTTTTTTCTTCAAATTAATAAATGCTTTTTATTCTACTCTGATAAGATAGTATTTTTAATGGTTACCAATAGATAGACAAGAGAAATAATTTGAAAATTTCTAAAAAGGATTAATTTTTAATAAAATATTGTAGTCTGATCACTTCTAATCAACACTCGTAAATATACTATATATATTTTTTTTAAAACTGTAAGTAGAATAAGGAAATTGTTAAAAATTTTGTATAGAAAATTGTTAAAAGCAGTAAAAGAAGATGTTCGAATTAAATACAATAATTTTTAAATAAAAATAAAGAAAATGTACTGGGTAGTCTGGTGGTGACACAAACTGAATTTGGTCGTAAACAAGCAATGCTTGATGTACAATTTGCTCAATGGTTATTTAGTCTTCTTCCTACTCAGGCCTATACTGCATATTACTAGAGCTTTATTTTAGTTAAGATACGAGCTTAACATCAATTTCGTTTCTATTCTTTCATTCATCCAAAAGCTACCACCCACCTTCGACTTTGGAGAAACACATTTCCAATCTAGTCTGACCGGAACTGGATGTTGATAGCTGAAAGCTATTTTTAGAAAATAAATTTTTTTACTGGGTCAGTTCAGATTTAATTCCAAAAAAAAAATTAATTTAAAAAAAATCTTCTCTTCACATTCAGTCCTATTTGTTAAAATCTGTCATTTATTTTCGTGCATTTATGATAATTCTGTAAATATGTCTAAAATTTTTTATATCTTAAAAAAAACACACACATTTTTTTCTCATTTTTATAACGATTTGTTTACTGTAAGAAATTTTTAAAAGAAATCAACTAAAACGATTATATTAAAAATAATCTTTAACATTAATTAAAATAAATAAAAAATAAAAAATTTGGATTATTCTTACGTAACAGTTCGGCTGAAAAGTTTAGAACGTAACACAGTAGAAATATTTTTTTTTGCAAAATTCATTTTTATTATTCAACATAGTTGCCTTCGAGGGCGATACAGCGATTATAGCGATCTTCCAACTTTTCGATACCATTTTTATAGTACTCTTTCGGTTTTGCCTCAAAATAGGCCTCAGTTTCATCATCGGTCTTAAATTTCTTGCCAGCGAGCATTCTCTTGAGGTCTGCAAACAGGAAAAAGTCGCTGGGGGCCAGATCTGGAGAATACGGTGGATGGGGCAGCAATTCGTAGCCCAATTCATTGAGTTTGACCATCGTTTTCATCGACTTGTGACACGGTGCATTGTCTTGGTGAAACAACACTTTTTTCTTCTTCAAATGAGGCCGTTTCTTAGAGATTTTTTTCTTCAAACGATCCAATAACGCTATATAATAGTCGCTGTTGATCATCTGTCCCTTCTGGAGATAGTCAATGAATATTATACCATGCGCATCCCAAAATACAGACGCCATCACCTTGCCAGCCGACTGTTGCGTCTTTCCACGCTTTGGATTCGGTTCGTCGCTCGCTCTCCACTCTGCCGACTGCCGATTGGACTCTGGAGTGTAGTGACGGAGCCATGTTTCATCCATTGTCACATATCGACGCAAAAATTCGGGTTTATTGCGCTTGAACAGCTCCAAACACTGCTCAGCAGAATCATCAACACGTTGTTGTTTTTGGTCCACAGTGAGCTCACGCGGCACCCACTTTGCACACGGCTTTCGCATGCCCAAATATTCATGCACGATATGTCCAACACGCTCTTTCGATATCTTCAGAGTCTCAGCTATCTCGCTCAACTTCACTTTACGATCATTTAAAATTATTTTGTGGATTATTTTGAGTTCGAAATTGACGAAACCAATATTCCACAGTTGAAATAGCTGGTTTGTCAAACCATGCTTTGGTTTCCACTGTATTTTTTTTCATCAAAAAGCAATGCTTTATCAATACACGAAATTCGTCTTTATCCATTTTTTTTTCAATAACAAAAGTTGTTCCACTCAAAATGCTATATCTCACGAACCAATCGACCGATTGCTGTCGACCGAGTGCTTTGTGATGTTTACAAACATCACCCGATTGCTGTCAAGCATGGTGCTTTGTGATAATTAAGTAGATTTTTGCAAGAGGCGCCATCTAGACGTCAACGTTCTAAACTTTTCAGCCGAACTGTTATAGTAGAAGTTAATTAAATTTTTATTTTTTAATCTTTATAAATTAATTTTTAATTACACTTTTACAAAGAAAATTTTTATATGCATACCGATTATCAGATAATAATTGATAAGATTTTGTCACAATTTAACAATTTGAAAACTGATAGTTAAAATTTTTAATGACTACTTTTTATGATGCAAGTTTTTATTACGTTTACGTGTGATGCATAGCAGTAGTAGTTTAGTGGTGTAATTAGTGTATTATATTTTTGTTTTGTAAATCTATCATAAAACTGTTATAATTTTTAATTACTTTCATAATATGGCCTAGAAGCGAGTATATGGAATAGAGTCAATTCAAATTTGTTGATTAATTAACTCGTATATTGAACACTATCTGTACAGATTAATTAAATAGGAAATTTAAGAAAAAAATAATTTTAATTTATAGTTCGGAAAAAGCTGAAGTATTTGCTAAATAATTTTGCTTTACATGATGATATAGAAGACAAATCGTATACTAACAAAATTATCGAAGAACCAATCTTTTCAGTCCCTATGAGTCTTTCTGCCAAAAGTTTTAAACTCTCGAAAATTACATCTACTACTATTCTGCGCTTTCTCAATAAAAAAGCTCCTGGTTATAATCTAATAACAGCTCCTATTCTGAAGCAAATTTTCCCAAAAAAACTTTAGTTTTAATTACACATATTTTTAATAGTATCATGCGAACAACATATTTTCCTTTACTCTAGAAATTTACTGTTATGAAAATGATTCCTTAACCAAATAAACCCATTAATTCTGCTTTTTTCCTATAAGATCGATCAGGCTTTTACCAATCCTTGGTTAGATTTTTTCTAATTTTTTTCTACTTTTTATTATTATTTTTATTTTAAATAAAAATTATACAAAAAAGGGAAAATATTGAAATGTCTATTTAGAAAAACTTAACAGACAAAGAAAAGCTGAAGTATTTGCTAATCATTTGGTAAATACTTTTGCTCCACAAAATAATATAGAAGACAAATCGTATACTAATAAAATTATCGAAGAACTAATCTTACCAGTCCCTATGAGTCGTCCTGCCAACAATTTTAAACTCTCGAAAATTAAATCTACTATACTGCGCCTTCCCAATAAAAAAGCTGCTGGTTATGATATACTAAAAGCTCCTATTCTTAAGCAAATTTCCCGAAAAGCTTTAGTTTTAATTACGATACATTTTCAATAGTATCCTCCGTACAATCTATTTTTCCTTACTCTAGAAATTTTCTGCTATTAAAATGATTCCTAAACCAAATAAATCCATTAATTCTCCTTCCTCCTATAGACCTATCGGCCTCTTACCAATTCTTGGATATTTGAAAAACTCCTATTAAAACGACTCTATCCAATCCTAGTTAATGAAAAAAAATTATTCCTCATCACCAATTTGGCTTCCGATCTAAACAATCCAGTATCCAGCAATGCCATCGCAGTGTTGATCACATTGCATCCTCTCTTGAGAGGAAAGAGTATTGCCCAAGAGTATTTTTAGATATCTCCCAAGCTTTTGATCGTGTGTGGCATCTTGGACATCTATGCAAACTCAAGGGTTTTCTTCCTTCAACAAAGTACCTTATCATAAATTCATATCTCTCCCAATGACACTTCCAAGTTGCAAGTAACTCAGAATCCTCGAAAATATATTTTTATTGTAGCCGGAGTCTCACAAGGCAGTATTCTTGGTCCCATTTTATATAATAACAATTTCTTAGACTACTGGACAAACGTTCGAAACCAATAATACAATTATAAAACTTATTTGAACATATGGAATTGAACTGTGGGGTTCAACAAGACGTTCCAATTCCTATTGCGTCCAGGCCTTACAATACAAGATCCTCCGTAAAATTTTTAAAGCCCTCCTTCCCCCTTTTATGTAACGGATCGTGATCTAAATGTTCCCTTTGTTCAGGACCTGTGCATTTCCGCACTATCAAAAATTTCACTCCCGTTTACCCTATCATCATAATCCACATGTGAGGGAATTGTCCTGTACTGCCATCCCCGGAAACACTCATCGGAGACTTACCATAAGAGACAATAGCCTAGAGATTTTCTAGAGTAATCTAACTTCCATTAGATGAAGAAATACCGATGGGTGTTTGGTCCCACTTCATGATGCACAATATTGTAAATTATAATAAAATGCTATGTAAATCTGCTTGTTACAAAACAATTGTAGTTGCAGATAAAAAATAAAAAATATTTTTAGGTAATGAGTATAACTTTCATGTAGTCACCCACCATTGGTCATGTTTTCGAAAATATATTTCTCATCTAAGTATGATAGTTTCTATTACGAGGGAGCTTCCCTAATGCAAACTAACTTTTCACTGGGGTTGTGAAAATATTTATTTTGAGCAAGCTTGCTAGATCATATAAAAATAGTTGCTCTTAAAAATACAGTTTTGTCATTTAAGTGTATATGTTATTAAAAATTACATTTATATAAATTTAAAATCGTTTAACTACCAAATAATACGTTAAAATTGCACCGAAGATATTGTGGATTGGATGCTGAAACAAGAGGCTTTGAAAATAAATTATTTGCTTCAATGCACATAAAAATGAGGCTCTGAAAATGCTATTGTATCCACAAAAAGAGAGCGTTGGTTGTGCATTTTGGTCTCAACCATATTTATTTGAAAATGAAAAAGTAGAGACCCTTTCCCTCAATGCTAGTCGCAGTGGCCTCATAATAATATAATCGGGACTACCATATACGTGTATGTAGAAAAGGACAAATTAAGGATTTATTGATGATGTAAATTGGCATCAGCCTTTAAGATCATGCGACGATTTAACGCCGTTGAACTTTTTTTTATAAGACTACGTAAAAGGTCATGTTTACGCAGATAATTTTCTAACTTCAGAGCTTTTATGAAGCCAGTATCTGTCATGTCGTAGCAGAATTATGCAAAAAAATTGTCTAAAAAGTATAGAGTTGTGTCCAGAAATCTCGTGCTGATCAATTGAAAGATGTTATATTTTATGCATAATGAATTGGGCAAGATCCAAAAAATATTGTATAATCAAATCATTTTGAGTGTATTTTTTTAAAAATAGTTCTTAACTTAAGTTAAAATCTAAAGTTTTTATTTAAAATATTATTAATTTTGCCAAGAATATATTTCAAATAAGATTGTGAGTGTAAGGAAGGTGTTAAATTGATTTTAAAGATAATAAAAAAAAAAAAAAACATAAAAATAAAGTCACAGATTCACCAAATAATTTCTGTTATTGGAAAATTAATTTAAATGATAAATTCTGAAAATTCGAATTTTCTTTATGAAATTTTATTTTTAAAACTTTCTATTTGATTAAGATTTCCTTTTTTTAAAAAGATTTACAAAATATTATACCTTTTTATCATGTGTTTTTTTTTTGAATAAATTTATACAATACGAGGTCTATTCAAAAAGTATCGAGAATTTTGAATTTTCGCGGGTTAGGTATATTCGATTTTCGATTTTTTTTGTGGCGTTATGCTGGTACTCATGTCTTTCACTTATACCGGCAAGTTCGGCCATTTTGAATGTTCAGTTAATTTTTGACAGCTGCTTTGTTTGCACGTGTTTTGGCTCGTCTTCAATTTTTTCCCATTCCAAAAAATTGATCAAAGAATCTGTTTCGGAAACAAGAAAAAGTCACAGGGGGCCAAATCTGGGGAATACGGTGGCTACGGCATTATTAGTGTTGTTTTTAGCCAAAAATTCTCGCACAAGTAACGATGCGTGAGCAGATGCGTTATCATGGTGAAAAAGCCAATTTTTGTTCTTCCACAAATCCGGGCGTTTCTGGCAGATTGCTAAGCGCAACTTGCGCAAAGCTTGCAGGTAATATTCCTTGTTGACCGTTCTACCCTGTGGCAAGAACTCATTATGCACCACGCCCCTGCAATCAAAAAAAATTCGCGATACTTTTTGAACAGACCTCGTACCTTAAATTTGATAGTAAAATTTTTGATATTTTATTAATTTGGACTAAAACACAAATGAACACAAGCAAGAATATAAGTGCATTAATGTAAAAGATTTGATTAGTGAATTTATGCATTAAGATATTATTTAATTTAATAGGAAAAGTACTATCGCCAATTTCGTACTCGTATCGTATCATAAGACAGTTTATATTGTAGAGCTCTTTTCACTTAATAAAATCTTCTGGAATACTCTCATTACTATACGTCCACTTTCCAGCGGTCTTATAATGAGGATCATTTAAAAAAAAACACTTTCATACGACTATATTTTCGTTCAGTAGTGTACGATTGTTTATATATTATACAATGTAAGATGCGAGTGATGACTATTGACATGCAAACATATGCACATACAAAGAGTAATTTATTATCTTCCAAGACGTTATGAAAAATATTCATCTGTCGGATGAAGACGTAATGAAAATTGCCATATGCAACTATTATTTAAAAAGATAAGAACTCTCGTGCTAATAGTGCTTGATGCAATAATGTTTGATATGATTTGAGACAACCACTATCAAATTGGACGACAAAATAAATTGCCAGAGCTTAGCAGTAATATTCGCAAATATTGGATTCGGTCCCCCACACATTTGGTTTTTGCAATTTCTTCAATTAGAACATCTGTTCGTTAATACACTAGCTCTGTTGTACACATTCATCTAGATTCTAGACACTTGCCGTACCGAATATTAAACTTATTTCTAAGTAATCACATTTACAGTAGCGACCGCATGTTGATTCCGAACGAAGTCACATCAGTACAGAACTTTAATAGCAAATGTAATCGTCATCACAAGTCAAAAGCAATGTCAGAGAAATAAACTTTTCCACATAAATCATTACTAAATATTGTATATAGTTTTTTTTCTCCATAATATTTCTAGAATTTTTATTAAATAATATTGAATAGAAACAATCTGGTATCGAGTAATAAAATTCCACTCAATGTTATATGTTATGTTTTGTTGTTAAAAATAATTTTTAGTTTATTATTAAAACTAACCGATTTATAGGATAAAAAAAAATATTTTCTACAAAAATAAATAAATTCAAAACTATAAAGATTATTTCATAAATAATTTTTTTTAAAAACTTTTTAAAACTGACGAAGAAATCATATATGATAACGAAAGTTTTCCCAATTTAATAGTTATTAATTAAATTATGATTTAAAATTACTTATTCATTAAACTAATATCAAAAAAAAATTATATAATAAATTATTAAAAGGTAATTTATTATATTTTATTAAAATAATTCATTTTATATTTGTTTTAGTATTTTTTTATTGTATATTTTTACGAAATATTTTTTCATATTTTTACAATTTTCTATAAAATTTAATTAATAGTAAAATTTTCGATTTGTAAGCACTAAACAATAAGTTTAAAAAAGTCAAATAAAATATTGTTTATCTGGTTAAGTCATCAAGAAATGATGTAAAGACGAAGTATTATAAATTATTTCATCGAAAGTGCATTTTAGTTTAAGAATTGTTATACTAACGCCATCTTGTAAGAAAACAAAACTACAGTTAGTTTGTAACGACAGTTTAAAAAAAACCAGTTTTTTTCTTATTATTATTAAAATTTAAAATAAAAACAAATACATACGACTATTTTTATAGACAATTAATAAATTTTCATTGTCCTAATGTGATTGAAACTTTTATGTCCAAATAAATGCCAAGAAAAAAAACAGAATACAATCTTAAAGCTGCTCACACGTGCATACTGCTCAAAGGGGCCTCACTTTCAGATAGGAGCAATAAAGGTATTTATTTGGACATAAAAGTTTATAATGCAAAAACATTAAACAAAAAATTAAATACGATAATCGAATTAATAATTATGATAAGAAATTTACTCACATCCTTTTCTTATCGAAGCAGCTTTAGCTTTAAGTTGAAATATTGTATTAACATTTGAATTTTAATATCATATATTAATACTGAATGATATTAGTTACCTTGGATTTCTCCCATATATATAATTTTACATACATGAAAATTGGACTTAAATAGGAAAATTGTACATAATTAAAACCACCATCGTAAAGTTATTAGACGACCGTCATTGATACGTCAATCTGATCACAAATAATCGTCTGTTCATATTTAATGTTGCGCAAGAATTTTTTTGATTTTTAACCACTTAGAGAGCACTCGAAATCTCTAAAAAAATTGTATTTAGTTCTGTAAGTAGTAAAATAATGGGTGATTTGTGAAGTGTTTGGTGTTGAAATTTCCAAAAGCTTATGAAATATTTATTTAAATCAATAAATTAATGCTTGCCATTTACTTTTTAAAGAATAATTTATGTTAATATTAGCTAAGACGTTTTTTTCAAGTGATCTATGCCAGAAGACCAGTTTTGAACCAATTTTTCGAGCAATAACACGTGTAATATTGTCATCCAAGGCTGCTAGTAACGGTAGTTTATCGGCAGATGTGAGTGACTTTATGTAACCCCATAAAAAATAGTCTAGAGGCGTCAAATCGCACGATCTAGCGGGCAACTCACCGTACCGAACTCATCTCTGAATATGTCCATTGTTTCACGTGCTGTGTGACATGTAGAGCCGTTTTGTTGAAACAACATATCAACCAGATGCAGTTATTGCATTTTGGCCAAAAAAAAAGTTCGAAATCATCGAGCGATAGCGGGCGCCATTGGCGTAACGTTGCGACCAGTGTCATCTTTAAAGAAATACGGACTGCATTTTTCTGAGTGCAATAGCAGTTCTTTGGATTTTGCTCAAGTTGTTCTAAGTTCCGGCCCACTCACCGAAAATTCGAAGCTTTGGCAGATCGTTCGGCTTCAGCTCTGGCACGAATTATATTTTATACGCTTTCAGACCAAGATCCTTCTGTAAAATCTTCCACATAGTCAAGTAACACAATCCCAATTGCCGGATGAGCAAATTGCGATCTTCACCAACACTGGACACTACGCCAGCAATATTTTCTTCTGCACGCACACTGGTTGATGGTTTGATGTCCAATGGCGTTAAATTGCTGCGAAATTTTGCCACTATGACTCGAATTGCTCACTCAGTTGGTCGATTATGACAGATGTCAAAAAAAGCAGCTAGAAAGGATTTTTTATCAACTTTATGATTTGTATTTTCGTTTATTATTCTTTGTTTTTTTTTGTCTTATTTGTGATCTAAAGTATTTGTATTGATTTGTAATAATTTTTTTATAGTAAAATTAAACTTTTTTTCAATTTAAAAGCGTTTTATATACGAGGTATGTTCAAAAATTATCGCGAATTTTGAATTTCCGCGGGTTACGTATATTCGATTGTCGATTTGTTGTGGCGTTATGTTGGTACTCATGTCTCTCACTTATGCCTGAACATTAAAAATGGTCAAGTTCGACCATTTTTAATGTTCAGTTAATTTTTGACAGCCGCTTTGCTTGCACGTGTTTGGCTCGTCTTTGATTTTTGCCCATTTTCGACCAAAAACAGCATCGCATAACATTGCTAAGGAGCTGCTGGACTCTATCCGCGACGACCCAAATTTGCTCCAGAGGGTCATAACTGGTAACGAATCATGGGTTTATGGTTATGACGTGGAAACCAAAGCTCAATCATCCCAATGGAGGCTGCCGCACGAGCCAAGACCGAAAAAAGCGCGCCAAGTTTGGTCAAATGTGAAGGTTTTGCTTATTACCTGCAAGCTATGCGCAAGTTGCGGAAAGCAATCTGCCAGAAACGCCCAGATTTGTAGAAGAACAAAAATTGTCTTTTGCGCCATGATAACGCCTCTGCTCACGAATCGTTGCTTGTGCGAGAATTTTTGTAGCCACCGTATTTCCCAGATCTAGCCCCGTGTGACTTTTTCTTATTCCCGAAACAGATTCTTTGATCCACTTTCTGGAATGATCAAAAATCGAAGACGAGCCAAAACACGTGCAAGCAAAGCTGCTGTCAAAAATTAACTGAACACTCAAAATGGCCGAACTTGTCGGCATAAGTGAGCGACATAAGTACCAACATAACGACACAAAAAAATCGAAAATCGAATATACGTAAGCCGCGGTAATTTAAAATTCGCTACACTTTTTGAATATACCTCGTACATTAAAAACAACGAGACTTGAAGCTTAATTTTAAGTTAATAAGATGGTTAGTTAAGGGTTTGCAGAGGAAATGTTTAGTTCAATACAATACTATTTTTAATTTATTTTTAAAAGTAAATCTACTATTTTACTATATTTAATACAAAAAAAAATTCTTTCGAAACTATAAAAAAAAAGTTGCCGCTTAATTTTTGCAAAAATTTACGAATAATTTTAAGATATAATAAAAATGCCATAAAATTCACTTAGAACTTTTTTTTTTTAACAAATTTATGCAAAAAGTATTCTTGTAGAGATTATAATTGATTTTAAATTATAGACTTTTGTTGATAAACATAAAACCATTAAAAATGGTCTTATTTAATTAGTTAGATAAAATGTAAATTTCAGCTCGCAAAATTTTCAAATCTATAAAATAGTTAATTTATTTCTAATTAAAATGTTATTTCCAGAAATTAAATATTTTAGATTACTACTCTTGGTTTATGTGAATATCTTAAAATGAATGTAAAATCTTTCATCAGTTTCTAAGATAAGTCAGTGAGGTCTGATCTAATTGAATAAATTTTATGTTATTCTGGGAAATTTCATATTACCATTTATTCTATCTAATCTTGTATTAGCTATGGAATTTACTTTAAATTATTTCCTGCAATATGTACAAGGAATTATGTTTATATATTTCGGTTAATAGAAAGAATGAAACATTCGTTATAAAAAGATTAAATATCGTGAACCCCATTTTCCATAAATATTGAATGGAGTTTTCTATCACGAAAAGAAAAAAAACCACCTTATTAAAATATATTCTGAAATTACATTTAAGGCTTCTAGATTTATATAAAATTTATCTTAAATTTTCTTTAAATTTAATTCATAATTATTTCGGAACATTCAGTTAATATGTTAGATTAACAAATGTCCTCAAAACTAATTTGAGATGATTATGCGCATAACCATGCAAAACTGAAAACCAATCTTTTAGGATAATCTAATTAAGCTTAATTTTGATAAATTCAAATCATCCTACACTATATAATAAATTTACATATATATTTATACCTATGCATATAAAATACATAAAATGTATTTTATAAATGGATCTGTGAAATTTGGTTTGATAAATTAGATAAAATAGGACAGAATTGAGTTGACATTTATTAATGCTAGTGAATTAAGACATGTTGCATTATTCAATAATATCCTTTTAAAACTTATATGTACATATTTGTATTGTATAGAAAAATATATAATATTTAAAGTATTTATATACTACAGATAAAATGGTAATATAAATGTTCATATAAAATATTTTTGATTGATTAACATTTCTAAATGTTCTCTATCAAAAATTACAGGTTTTTTTTTTTTAAATGGCGGCTTTAACATTTTTATTGAATAAATTTTGACATAAATAAATTTAATAAATTTTCTGAAATAATATAAGACACGTTTTTTAAATAGCAACAGTAAAGTCTTAAAATAAAGGGAAAGGATCGTCTTTTGGAATAAGACGACACTTAAATGCTCCTACTGGACTGAAAATATTTATTTTTTAAGAAAATTAAATTTACTATTTATTGTATTTTATCTAAAATGAAAAGTATAATTGCATAAATATTAATTTATTAATAAAAAGAAACTTTTTTCGTTAAATTTTATTTGGCATTTTGTAATTAGACTGCCTTCTTTTTTTTGGATTTTATTTTATTTTATTTTTATACGTTAATGTAATCCCATCTAAAAAAGTCACTTTGGCCAGCCAAATATTTGGTTACAATCTCTTTCGGACTAAAAATAAAGTCACAAGGACTTGGATCAGATGAATGATAGAACTAGGAAACTACAGGAATATAACTGGAGGCATTGATAAGCTCCAAGTTTCTGAAATGTCCAATTTTACATGAAAAGCTTTTTTTCTCAGTTCTTCAACGACTCACTCATCCGTTTCAATGTTAATAAAGGTTCGGACCTTAAAAGAGTCTTCCCTCGTTCCACATTTTCACCAACTTTCCATATTGATTTCGTCTCTGAGAAAGGTTTGCCTTGCACTACTTTTTGGCCCTGAAAAAATAGGCTAACATAAAATTTCCTGGCACATAACGTTGATCCAATTTTCGCTATTGCATTTTTCGTAATGCCATACAAAAACACAACTTGATTTGGACGGAACCTTACTCCATTTCCTCACTATATGTGTCAGTGTGCCAATAGCAGGGAAAAAGGTAGTTGAGGCAACGGTAAACCGTTGCATTAGACTAGCCAGTAGAGCACATCGGACATCTCTGGTGGAATCCATACTAATAGAAATTGGTCGAAAACCTATCATAAACCTATGCCTTCCAAATCACCCCCTCCACACTTTAATCAAAAACATTTTCATCTCCCCCAATTTAAAAAGGAATTCATCCTCGCTATCCTTATTAATATCCCACCTTGAAAGCAATTCATCCACCCCCACCCCCTCCATCGTTAACCAAACTTGCCTTCCACATCCAGATTGGAAACCATTGTTGGGAGCAAAGTTGAAAGTGACTGCTTCTCTTGACAGGTTTAAGGAGGCTAGTACTGATCTGTCTGCATATAAGATACTTTTCCTTGAAGAGTTGGACGGAATAAAAGATCATCGAATGTTATTTACAACAGTCGATACTATATCTTTTTCGGTTTTCGAACTTTTTGGCTGCAGCACCCGCGCACTATGTTATGGAATCTTCTCTTAAGGGCAGCTCCATATTACGGGGAGCTGTGGGCCATCAAAACGCCAATTGAAATTGCGACCAATATTCCCACCCAACAGAGCGTTATTATTTTTAGCGACAGCCTTGCCGTCCTTAAAGCCATTTGTGGTACATCGAGCGCAATTCGTCATAGCCTACTTAGCAATAGGAGTGTCGAGTTGTATTGGGTGCCGGGGCATGTGGGGATAGTGGGTATTGAAATTGCTGAAAAGTTGGCTGGAGAAACACTCCGTCGACCGGTGATCACAGTCATTGCCAACCTGCCTCGCCTACTAACAAAATGGCAACTAACACCATTAGTCATCCGCAGACACGATGACTGGACCAATAGCGAAACATGTTTGTCAACCCATTGGATAACCACCAATAGACCAGTCTATTCTGAGAGGAAGCTCCTCAGAATCCGGATTGGACATACTGCTCTTACTCATAACTTCCTTTTTGGCAACACCAATTATCCCTTATGCCAATTCTGTGGTACCCATTTCCCTATCATCCATATTCTACATAAATGCTAGATAACCAAGAATTACTTCGCGAGCAGTATTCCTCCCATTATAGAGCTCCTGGACCCAACAAATCCATTCCCTAGTCCCCTATTTAAACTTCTACAACATACTAATCTGCTCCGCAAAATATAACAAAATTCTTAATATTCTATACTACGTTACTAACCACAGACTAGTCAGTCTCTCTCAGATAACTTCCCACACGTACTATGAAGTCGCCAAATGGCCTCGTGGTCGTGGCGCTATGCAGTGGCTCCTGGCACATGTCTAAGAGACCTTACAAACAACAACAAACACAACTTGACTTATCAGTTCTTTAGAGTCGCACAATTACCGGAACAAGGTCGAATCTTGTATTGCTCGTCTAAGAGGGTCTATCGTACAAGCCTTAGATTATAGAAGACCTGGATAGGCCTCTACACCAAATTTGTGGACGAATTTTGTTGGCAATACATTCGTAGAACGCATACACATACAAAATAGCAGAAACGGCGTAAATCAGTAGGGGCAAATTTTAAAATTGAACGGCGTAAATCAGTTGGGGGCGATTGAAGAGGTTCGTTTAAAACCATTTTCATATGTAATGTCATTTATGCGTAAAAAAAATAGATTTTTTTTAATATTTCGGGTTTTGTTGTTTGTATTCTATTTTAAAATATTATTTATTTATTTATTTCACTATATATTATTTATTAAAACAGAATTATAAGTTGGAAGAGAATATAAAAATACTAAATTGCAAGTTATTTGATTATATCAAAACAATTATGTGCACAAATGCTTGTTAAAAATTAAAAAAGTATATAAAAATTTTAATGTTTAACAAGCATTTGTAGATATTGAAAACTTCATTATAATATAAATGTGTGTTTGTGAATTTAACAAATGGTAATTTAAATAGGCATTGTGCATTTAACATAAATTAAATTAAAAAAAATAAACCATTAATTATATATAATATTATATCAAGTTTTTAATAATATAGAAGTTAATCGTATAGAACATTATAACAAATGCTTCAAAACTAAATTACAAGATGATAAATTTAATGTACTTAAATAATTAATAACTAATATTCTTTTAAAAAATTGAAAACATTATTATTTAGTAAATGCATTACAAAATGGCCTAATAGAGCAAGCAAATTTATTTAAATAATAGGTCTACCGATTGTACTTTATTTATTTTAACACAATGAAAACAGACTAAAAAATTCGTTCCCTGAAATTTTTTTATAAACACTTTACGTACTGAACTTTTTTCTGTTAAACATTGTACTGTCAACATCACATTTGCTTACATTTATCGAATGCCGAATTTTTCACTTTTTAACCACATTTCGGACAAAATAAATCATTAAAAGACATTTAGGCACATCATAACTTAACTTTTGTGAATTTTTATAGTAAAAATGAAGATATCAACTTTCCAAAAAAAAGAAATTCCCGACTTCCTCATTCCGTGGAATGACCAGTAATTCTTTATAAAACACTTCATTTTCTGAAATAAAAACTTCCTATTAAATGTTCTTAACAACAAAAATTTTTATACAATATAAATACTTTCTTTTTCGTAAATACTTAAAAAAAACATAAAAACTATACTTTCACTTGCAAATTCCGATAAGTGCCAAAATAACCACTTACAAAACAACAAAAGTATGCAAGCATTTCGGTATGCTACCACTTTCATGGAGAATGGCGTTTGCTTTAAAACTCTCCGAAAGTCTACAAAATTGAGGCGCTTCATATTTAGTTGATATTTATGAAATAAATAATAAACCTAAAATACAATTCCCCATTTCATATCAAAAGATTGTCCAAAAACTGAAAATTGCCTGACGTTTTGTTTAAATTGTATTTTTGTTTCCAATAAGTTAATTAAAATAATAGTAAATTTCTATTACGAAAACTAGGTACGAGTATCAGTGGGTGTCATGCCTACATAAAAAAATCTACATAAAATTATGCAAGCAGTACGATTTCTCGCCGCTTTTGCAATAATTAAGCCAGAAAATTGCGTATAGATTTTTTAATCTAAGGTACAAGCTATGTGTGAGGGTAAGTCGCTCTCAGTGATATCGCTTCTTTTCTGTCCAACCTTGTATAATTTATATTCCCGCTGTTATTAAGTGCACTATGTCAAAAATAAGCCAAATTTCGCTTCAAAATAGGCGCCATCTGCAGAAATTCTTATCAACATAGTTTTTATTGAATCTCTTCAAAAAAAAAAAAAATACGCAAATAATTTTCCATCAAATATTCAAATATTATGAATGTTTTTCAATGATTGTAAAATGAAATCTCAAATTAACAATCAAATTTTTTTTTGGTACAAAACTAAATTAAAGAACTCAAATAAAAATCTAAAAGAAAAAGCTTCCATTCTTCTTATTTTAGTTAAAAAAAATTCATAACTTAAATAATTATTTCATTATAAAAAAGCAGAGTAAATGCCATTTTATTATAGAGAGCTGCCTCTTAATCAGAGTACCATAAAAGAAACTTTTTAAACAAGCTTTTGAACAATTTCTTCACAGTCATTGACCATAAGTGGAAAAGCCTTAACGATTCATGGCTAAAAATTAGTAATTAAACACACACAAATTAACAATTTTATTCTTCTATTATTCGTAATTATTAGATTTTTGGACGAAAGAAAAAGCGCAAATTATTAATATACTAGTAGTACTTGTTCTTAGTAACTAAGATTTATCATCTTTTATCATATTGTATTTTTTTCTTATTTATCTAAATAATGATAAAATTTCTTATATTATTTTGTTGGTTTTTCCCTTTTTTTCTTGTATTTAATAATAGGTGTTTGTAATTTTATCCTTCAATAAATCGATTTTCTTATTTTCAACAAAAGTTTAAAGCTCGGCAATAATAAAAAAAAAAACTATATATATTTTCTCAAATGTTCTTAATCATATTTAATATATAAAAGACTTTTTGATCATGATACTTTCTAATATAGGAAATTGTTCTCTTCATTTTATTTTTGTGGAATTTTTTTTTTAAAACTATTTATATTTATGTAAATACTTAAATAAACTTTCAATTTTAATTAACTAATTTGAAACGGTTGTCAGTTCTTTGGCAAAATACGAGTACACTGACAACAACTCTTTTCATTGAGGTGAACCCATCATCAAGGGTACTCGTATATGGAATCGTCAGTTTTCCTACATTTCGACAGACGACTGACTGATTAGGGTCTAATTTGAGAATGTTGGAATTGTTTGTAAAATTTAATTAAATTGTAATTTCCTTATCTGAATGTGTTTATTAATTTATAAACAAAAAATTTTTCTTCATATGTTAGTAAGTGTAATTTGTTTCTTTATTTGGAATTAAACTAAACTAAACTCATTTAATAGGGAAATTATTGGGTTGTTCGGAAAGTAATTGTTTTTATAAAAGTGAAAGACGATTTTCTTATAGTGAATTAATATTTTATTCTGGCCTTTTTTCTTTAAGAGAATCATTCAATTTGTCCAACTGATGACAGTACCGTTCAGAATTGAACGTTGTGTTGCTCGGTAGAAGCTCAAAATAAACGATTCCTTTGAAATCTCACCATACAGATAGCGTCCCCAATGATGATACGCTGAAAATGGATCATTTTCTTGGCGTTTGAGAAGCAAATCACAAACGTCAATGCGACGGCACAATTTTTTTTCCGTAAGAAGATGAGGCACCCATATGTCGAGGTTTTAGATTAAACCTAGCCATTTCAAATGATCATGAACGGTCGAATTCGATAAATTTAATCTCTTAGCGATCTCACAAGTTGTTATTCGCCTGTTTGCATCAATTAATGCCTTTATTGCGTCTTCATCAGCTTCAACTGGCCTTAGAGAACGTGGCGCATCCTTGAGATCAAAATTGCCGCATCGAAATTTTGCAAACCAGTTTTGGCACTTTGGATAATTTATTTCTTGCTTGAACAGTATTTTTATTTTTTCTATAGTAAAAAATTAAAATATGCCGAATATACTGTTTTTCACTTTCCATATTTAAAAGAGTATCAACCAAAAACTACTGCAGAATCAATCGATTCTGCTTCGATATGTCAGTGAATCAATTTCACAAGCAAGCCTTGCTATGTCAGCTATCAAAATACATATGATTATGCGGCTTAAGTGTAAAGTTGGTTGTAAAAAAAATACAGTTAAATCCTCTATTGGAAAAAAAAAATACTTTCCAAACAACTCAATATTATTATTAATAAAATCGAACTAATAATTAGGTCAAATATGCACCGTTTTGTTCGGTAACTTGTTGCCATTTTGGAGGTAATTTCATAATGTCTATGTTATCTCATAGAAACCCTCGTCCCTATTGGCAAAAAACTGCGACAGTCGATTTTCACAATCTTCTCTTGAGGCGAATTTTTCACCTGCAAAATCATTCGTCATAGACAGGAAGAGGTGATAATCACTTAGTGCCAGGTCCGGACTATAAGGTGGATGCATAAGAACATCCCAACCAAGGTCCCGGAACTTCTGGCGAGTCACTATCGATATATGCGGCCTGGCGTTGTCCTGATGGAATACAATTCCTCTCCTATTGGCCAAAGCTAGCCGCTTCTGGGCGATTGCTTCTTTCAGACGGTCCAATTGTTGACAGTATAGGTCCGAATTAAGAGTACGGCCGTAGGGGAGCAGCTCATAGTAGATGATTCCCTGCCAGTCCCATCAAACACACAGCAACACCTTCCTGGCTGTCAATCCTGGCTTGACCACCGTTTGCGCCGGGTGACCGCGATTTGACCACGACCGTTGTCGCTTGACGTTGTCGTAAGTGACCCACTTTTCAGCACCAGTAACCATCCGCTTCAGAAATGGATCGATATTGTTGCGATTCAGCAGCGATTCGCAGATGGAAATTCGGCCCATGAGGTTTTTTTGCGATAACTCGTGTGGCACCCATACATCGAGCTTCTTTTTGTATCCAGCCTTATTTAAGTGGTTCCAAACGGTTTTTTGTGCAATGTTTAGCTCCTGGGCAATCGAAACAGTGCTTGCGTGACGGTCGGACTCGACGATTTCCATTATTTTATCGACATTTTCGACAATTGGCCTTCCAGAGCGTGGTGCATCTTTGACATCAAAAGTACCGGAACGGAATCGACGAAACCAAAATTGCGCATGATTGGCGGTTACAGTATCAGGACCATAAACACTACTCACATTTTCAGTTGCCTGGCTTGCGTTTTCGCCTTTATCGAAGAAAAACTGTAAAATATGGCATATTTTTTCTTGGTTGGTGTCCATATTTGACGCGTGCTAAAAAATACTGAGTCAAGTAATCACAAAACTGTATCAAAAACTTTTTTAGTACGAAATCTTATCTTTCTAACGCCATCTAGTGCAACTCGATCGCATTTTTACAACGGGAGATAGAGACTCCTAAAGTCATCTATTGGCAAAATAATGGATTACTTTTTACTACAACTTATATGTAAAAAGTTATATTAACAATTTTAGTTAATTTTGCAACCATTACATTTATACAAATATGGGTAAATAAATTTACGAAAATAACTAACATGTCTTTGCCATATAGCAGCGAAAAAAATTTCTAATCAAAATATTAATAAAAATTGGTTGTTAAATGGCTTGTTAGCTAATATATAATTAACGATTATTATATTAATGATTAAATGACAGTGGAAAGTAACGCAAACTGGTAGAGATTATTGATTTATATTATATAAGATGTATGATGAATATTTTGCCCATCCCTGATTCCGTTCGCACGAAAGCGCCCCGTCCACCCCTCCGTCCTTTTTTGCTTTCAATATTTTAAGAATAAATATCAATGACCATATATAGTAATTGAATTATTTGCCAATTTTTCTTAAGCTTATTTTATAAGAAATAATTGGAACCGAAAGTTTGTCTCTCGGTCTGCAAGTATCACTTTTTTGGTTTTTTTTTTCACTTTATTTGGTGAAAAAGTATTTTTTCTACCTACATAACGAACGAATATATGCAACTAATTGAATCTGAAGAATCTAATAGAAATAAATAAATAATCTTAGACAATTCAACAAGTTCATAAATTGAATAATTCAATATAGTAAAATTGGAAAAGTTTCATTATTGTTAGCAGGCGTATATTACTTGCTGATACTCGTAGTTACCATAATTAGATCTAAAAAACTATTGCTAGTCGTTGGCTATTATATTGGAGTAGGATTTAGTCAACATATCCACTTTCTCGCATAATTAAGAGTATATCTAGGAATTGTTATAAGCAATGCTATTGTGGCATAATTAATTCGATTTGTCCATATTCCTTGTTATATTGTGATATATTGGATATCAGAATCGTATAAAGTAGATGAGTCATTATGGATATTGTATCTTCGTTACTATCCTTTAGATAAATAATCGAACATTGGAACCACCACCATTGTTTCGGCAGAGCTATAAACCTGACAATTTTTTTAGTTGATTGAAATCAGATACTATTTACCTATTTACGTAAGCCACACGAATATTTTTCATAAACTTACACATATGTGCCAAATTTCTCTTAAAACCGAATTTTTACAAATGCACACAAACACATTGAAAATTCTCATTAATTTTTCCACTCAACCAAATTTGTTCGGTTAAGCATAACAAAATGTATCGATCGGCAAGCATATCAAGATGAAAATGTTCAATTAATAAAAAAATTGTTACCATGGTTTTTGTATTAGTTTTATTTGTCACATAAAAATGACTTACAAAAAATACATATAATCGATATAATACTACAAACGAGTAAATACAAGTATATATGTTATATAAAAAAAGTTATTTTTTTATAAACATTCGCACATGCAATGGAAATTTGGAAAATATTATGCTTTTCTGTAGGGGGTATTCCTAACTTTTAGGAATAAATTTTTCCAATATTAGAAAATATTTGTTAGAATTTTCCGTAATTTAAAAATTAAATTAATAAATTATAGACTATAAAAAAAAATACAGATTTCTACAATATATTATGCGATTGTGTATAAAATCAATTCGAGAGTTTTTAAATGTTTTTGACTTTAAAAGAAGAAAACATTTCTATTGAAATAACTTCAAATAATCTAAAATAAAAAAAAAATAGATACTGCATAATTTTTTAAGTAATTTAATGTTAAACTTTATAATATATTCGAAATTAGTTTGATCGAAAAATAAAATAAAAATTATATTGTAACTGAAAATAATGGGTGCCCCCCCCCATATTCAGGACAACTCAAAATAGACGTTTCAACTGTCCTGAATATGGACTCTCATAAATTTTTCGACTATCTACAGGATATCTACAGGATCATTACTGACTAAAACAAATTTTTGATAGCATAGCAATAGAAAAAAAACCAAACATTACATATGATAAAAATATCTTTAAAAAAAAAGATATTGAATAAATTCGAAATGAGAATTAATAAAATATTCTGCCAACTTACATGTCTGCTGTTTTTTTTTTTTAGTAAGAAATGTTGCTCAATAGAAATTTAATTATACTTTCTTTTTTTTACTGTATTATGAAACCAAATTGAAAAATGATTTTTTTCCTTGTATTTTATATTTAGAAATGGAGAAAAAAAAATTATCACATTATAAAAAGCAGGTATTATTTTTTCGAAACACGGAAAATATTGTATTTCAGGGAATTTATTTCGATTGTTGTCCTTAAGCATCGACGTTGTACTTGGTTTATTAGTGTATACCCTTTCCATCAAGAACCTCAATAGGAAGAAATCGGGAGGGTTCAAATCAGGGGATCGTGGTGGCCAGTCGATAACACCACTTTTTGACATTATTCGGGCAGGAAAATTTTTTCTTAAAATTTGCATCGTAACAGGAGCTGTGTGTAATGTGGTACCATTTTGTTAGAACCACGTATTTTGTAGCCCTATTTTAATCCAATTCGGGTGGAAGAAAGTTTTCCAACATGTCCCGATAGTGGTCACTAGTAACTTTTACAGCATTGCCTCCAGCATCCCCTCAAAAAAATATGGCTCAATGATGCCGCTTAATACAGTTATTCTACGTGGGTGTAGTGGTCTTTGGTGTATCAGTTGAGGGTTTTCAGTGCCCCAATAGCGGCTGTTCTGTTTTTTATTATATCGACGCTCATAGTGATTTTATGCCAATAATGGTGGTCGTCTATAGCGAGATGTAAAATTCGAGCATTCCCAAAAAAAGATTTGCTGAAGTTCATGACCGTTTGCGCCTGCAGCTGTTGTGTCAATTGAATTTTTGACGGGTAAAAAAGTAAATCTGTTTTGGGAATTTTTAACAAACATGATTGAGATATTCCCAATTATTGTGCGAACCTCTACCTCATTGCATCAATCGTTTTCAGGTGTACGTTGGCTTAATTGTCACCCAGTCTTCGCTTTATCTTCCAGTGTATGCAAATTTTCAAAATTATTCATTCCAGGCTGAATGGTTGACTTGCTCGGCATATTTTTAACACCAAAAAAGTCTCCGCATATTCACAATTGAACAATTATTTAAATAAAATGTTTTAATAATTTCAACACGTTGTTGCGAAGTTAGATGCTTCATAATAAATTGTTTCGATTGTCAAATGCCAACAGACAAATGTCATCCAAACCAAAGTGGTGGCAAAACAAAATCGACATGGAACTTTTTGTACCTGTATATAAAAAATGATTTCGAGTATATGTCCAGCCCTGCCATTTTTACGAAATCTCATCCGATAAGCCCAATTTTTTACCGCTTTTTCGAATAAATCTGGCTTCTCTTACTGGTATTTCTTTCCATGCATTGGTCAAACATCAGCAAACCAGTCTACTCAACAATCACTAAAAAATTCTGAGCAAGAAAACTTCTCGGAATTCAGTTTGGGTTTACCGCCCTTCTCCATGATTTTGTCTTTGGAAACCAATACCTTCCTATTCGACTTACTATCTCCACTTAACCCAGAATTTCATTTCGAATAAGACTCCTGCCATTGTGAAACTCCATAGATCCAAATATTCCTTTTATGAGTCTTCGTTTTAATCTTCTTAAACTCAATAAAATTTAAATAATCTCATAGTTCTTTGTCCAATTAACTATCGACCAGTTCTTTAAAGAAGCTGGCAACACAAACTCACGCGCGACATTGAGTCGCCAAATGGTCGTGGTGCTACAAAATGGACTCGAGTTCTTGCCTTAAAGACCTTACATTTTGGGTCTAGTATGCCTTATATTAGTGTGGCTCAAAACACACCAATGACTTGACATATTTCCATAACAGCGGTTTGAAATCGCACGATCTTGGAGGCTAATTCGTAGGCCCACTGTGAGAAACCACGTTGTTGCCAAATTATCTCTTCAATAAATTAATCGTTTCGCAAATGTAGTACATTCCACTGGAACAATATGATATCCAGGTCTCTATATCTTCCATGTTTCAAAAGAAAATTATCATTGACTTTGTAACATGACCTGCGACGTACAATCCACAATAGAAGATGAATTTTTACAGATTAAATAGTGTTTTCAATATGCTCCAAAACATTTTGCAATAAAACAAAAGTTTGCGTTTCGTAAATTTGCGTAAAGCATAAGTCCATCCATAAGAAAATGGCGAACTATACTGGGTAAAAATCATAACCACACTTTGACAGATACCAACTGACAGTAGCACAGTTATGGTGGTCCAAATTTCAATAAAGATACCATAACTGTTTTACTATCAGATGTTATCTGTCAAAGTCTATTTTGATTTGAAATTATAAATGTTAAAGATTTTCTGTATTAAAAATTATTTACCATATGTCCCCAGTTTTGTATTTAAAAACTATTTTAAAGTTATTGCATTTTAAATAAAAATACTACTCAATTAAAGTCAAAACCCGTTTTCCTAGTAAAAAATAAATCAAAACACAGTCTTGTCTGCGAATTTTTCTTTTTTAAGAATATTTTTATCGATAAAGTTGGCATTTCACGTGCCTATTCTAAGGATGAAATTCCGTAATTTATGGAAGATGAGTTTTGCACCTAAAATGTTAATGGTACTTTGTGTAAAAAGCTTACTGTCATAAGTTTCTGTCTTCAACCAGTATTATTATTATTATTATTTATTGTCATTTGGCACTTATGCATACTATATACATTTAAAAGGATTAAGCGAAAATTCCAACCCATAGCTCTAAGCTATTGGGTTAAAAGAGTTTTGAACTAAAACACGTGGTTACAAAGTTTCAACCAACATGCCGAAAATATTTCTCTAACACAGCCATTTATCTTTTCTACATGTAAGTCTAGGCAATACCGTTGACTTATTATAGAAAACATCCTTGAAACCCACAGTAAATCTTTTAATTTAGAATTAGAAAAAAAAATTACTTCTGGTAGGATTTTAGTTAACAAGGCATTTTCATTTTTAGAAAATTTCTTTTAGAAATAAAAATTAATAATTCCTATTAAATTTCAAATAAAAATTCATTATGAATATTCGAGGGTCCCACTCATAGTGAAAATAGTTAGTTCAGACAAAAACCAAATACATAACGCGAAAAAAAAGGCCAGTGCTATTATTTATGAATAATACGAACTGCGCCCAAGGGACCAATCCTTAAATGTAACAAAAGTTATGGTGTACAGTACAACTTTTGCTATACTCGTTTTGTTTGGCTCACGTTGAATCTAATTACAACGAAAGTAAACAAAAATTACTTCTTCAACGAAATAAAATTCTATTCCCTTTGAAATTTTATTAAGACGCACCTTTATAACTTTTACTAAATTTGCAAATATATCGTACATGATACGTTACGGTAACGTTAGCTAAAAATATTACATAATATGAGTGTGATTTTAGTAGCAACATTATTACACACACATCCATACAAACAAACACTCATTTGATTTAAGATACGAAATTAGCTAAAATAATTCATTCGGTTTTTCCGTGAAAAAGTGATTTAGGACTTGATGAAATTTTGTACAATATAAACTTCGAGTTTAAGTTACAGAGAAAGTTCCTTCGAATTTTAATCTCCTGGAATCTATTCCTCCTCCCAAAAAAACAACAAAAAAACAAAAATATTTTATATTTTATTATAATTCCTTAGCGAAATGTACTTATTTTAATTAATTTTTATTGTCGACTAATTTGGTTATTTTTGCTGCAAAAGTATCTTCAAGTTAGCTGGGCTATTGAGTTACACTGTATATGTTTTGTTACCATTAATTTCAATCCATAAAAATATTATATTCTAAAGTGAATATAATTTTCAACAATTAAAGCAATTTTTTCTACACGGTATTTAGTTAAAATTAAAATTTTGTATCTACAATATTTAATATTCGGTTGTCGGACGCCAAAGTGTATTTGTTTAATTAGGTTGACCGGCAAATTATTGGGAAAATTGAGCGAAAAAAAGTAACTTCGTTGTTTCCCAACAGAGGACTTAACTGTATTTTTTCAAACCAACTTCACACTTAAGCCGCATAATCATATGTATTTTGACAGCTGACATAGCAAGGTTTGCTTCGATTGACTATGCACAGTAGTTTTTGGTTGATACCCTTTTAAATATGGAAAACAGTATTTTCGGCATATTTTACTTTTTTACTATAGAAAAGGTAAAAATGCTGTACAAGCAAGAAACAAATTATCCGATGTGTATGGAGAACATGTGTTAAGTGAGCGATCCGGCAATTTGGATCTCGAAGATGCACCACGTTCTGTAAGTCCAGTTGAAGCTGATGAAGCCACAATACAGGCATTAATTGATGCAAACAGGCGAATAACAACTTGTGAGATCGCTGAGAGATTAAATTTATCCAATTCGATCTTTCATGATCATTTGAAACGGCTATGTTTAATCTCAAAGCTCGACATATGGGCTCGTCATATTCTTACGGAAAAAAATTTGTGCCGTCGCGATTTTAAAGTAATCGTTAATTTTGAGCTTCTACCGAGCAAGACAACGATCAATTCTGAAGTGTACTATCATCATTTGGACAAATTGAATGATTCACTTAAAGAAAAAAAGGTCAGAGTTGCTCAATAAGAAAGGTATAGTGTTCCAACAGGATAATTCGAAACCACATACAAGTTTGATCACTCGGCAAAAGCTTTTAGAGCTTGGATGGGATATACTACCACACCCATCCTACTCTCCAGTTCTAGCACCTTCCGATTATCATTTGTTCCGGTCTCTACAAAAATTTTTAGACTGTAAAACGTTTAATTCAAATGAGGAGGTAAAAAATCACTTGGATCTGTTTTTACCAGCAACGAACAAAAATTTTATTAGCGTGGAATCATGCTACTGCCAGAAAGATGGCAACGGGTATTGGATCAGACTGGACAATATTTAATTGAATAAAATAATAATTCACTATCAGAAAATCGTGTTTCATTTTTATATAAAAAAAATGAAATTAACCCAACCATCCTCGGTTAGCCTTACTGACGAAGGACCGACCGTCGTTGAGATCGAAATCGCCAGCACGAAATTTTGTGAACCACCAAAAGTAAACAAAATGGAAACAATTTATAAAAGTAACGTTTAAACTATCAGCTACTAATTGACTTCACATAACAATGATAGAGATGCGGGTACATCCCAAAATGAAGAAACGCCATCTGTTACGAAAGTGTGTCATCCCAATTTCCGACATCCCAATATTTTATAAGGCAAAAGTTACCAATTGTAGAATTATTCACTTGATGTGTATAATTTTAATTACTAAATGAGAATTCAAATTTTATTTGAAATATAATTATTTAAAATCATTTTTATATCGATTATTTACCCCGTTTGCTAACAAATCAATTTGGACCTAAGCTAAGTCGTATAGTTGTCTATCGATGCTAAAACTAAAATTACTTAGTAATTTGCTTAGCCAATTTGTGCTTTAGAAAGTAAAGTTAAATAAAATCCATTTTTTTAAATTCAGTTTTTGATAAAGTTCTTGTGACTTTGCTATTATGCATTTGAAAAAATAACAACATTCAAATTGTTATTATGAGACTTCTGGCAGAAAATTATATATTGAATATTTTGGAATATTAAATTTATTCAATAGTTCAGCTAAAGTTTTTCTATTTTAAAAATGATTAAATTTATCCATGATAATGAAGAGGAAAAGAATGAAAAAAAAAACGATTTTTAATAACGAACTAAACATTTATTTATTGATTTTTTTGAAATTTAATCAGTACTCCTTAAGCTTAGGTTACATTGTTCATCTAATACATGATTTTCTTCTGCAAAAAGTTCGCTGTCAAATCATTTAATTCTACGAAGGGTTCGCTGGTATATTACACTGATCGTGTGAGTGCACGATATTTGCGCGTTGACGTGCTATTTTTGCATGCGATAGGCATGGAGAAGAGAATATTGAGCAAACCTATACATGATCTAATTATGTGTGCTCGTAGATACGAGTATATAACATATGGCGTTGTTAATGTTGCTCATTGCGAACTCATCATTAGCATGTCATTTTGTCATTTGACATGCATTTCCCATATTTATTGTGCGCCAGCATGTTTATTCTTTGGAATTTATTACTTTAATATTTATTATATAATATATAAAGCTGAATAGTGTATAGCAAAAAATCGTTCTTGATAAATTTATACAATATGTTTAATAAAATAAATATTAAAATGTTTACCAAAATAAATAAACAAATTGAAATAATCAAAATTAATAAATGACTACCATCATTCATAATACTAAGTAAATAAAATAAGAACTTATCAATAAACAATGCACAAACCTGTCACACGATGAAAAATTCATTTTTGCTCGTCTCAATTGCTCGTGGGTCTCAGTTAATTATTCTTGTAAATGTTCATTCAAGCGATCATACTATGATTAGTCTGATCGTCAAATCTGCGCACCAATCCTATGCACGCGCAAAATGCGGAAGTGCTCGAGCATGTCAGACGCGCAAAAAACGGGAAATTTCATCTTTAGATCGTCTATTTGACGCACGGTGCTTTCTTACAGCTTTACTCTTATTAGATTTTTTTTTTCATTTATAATTTAATTAACTTATTTAGCATTAACAACTTTAAACAAACTGTCTTAATATCTAATTCGATTAATGTTCATTAGTTAATCGTATCCAATCTAAAAATATAAAACGATAAACATTTTTTGAAAATTTTATTTACTCATCGAAGTAAAATGGAAAATTTTCGTATATTTTATTTTATTTTTATTTTATTTATCTGATAAACATTATCAAATTAAAATCTAAATAAAAAGTTCTCTTTTCATTAATTGATTCATTTAGCAGTTTTTTTATTAATTGAAGAAGATATTTTATTTATTGATATTTAAAAAGTTAATTATCAACAAAATGGAATGGACAAATGAAAATATTTTTTTATATGGTTAAAAACACTTTCATAAAAATGATCTTATCATAATTAATGTTTAATAAAATTTAAGAATAAAATTACTATAAAATACTTGGATTGTTTATGATTTCTATCTGTAAAATAGTTTAAATGAGTCTTAAAAGTTTTATTAACAACCCAGCCATCAGTTTTCGATAAGGCTCAACCTTCTTCAAAATTTATTTTGTATAAAAAGGACACTAATGAAATTCTTCATTAGAAGAATTTAAAAAAATCAAAATACTATTAGATCCTTAGCGACTAGTCAAATAATAGTAAACCTCAGTTAGAAAGAAGAACATGAAAAAAATCCATTCCGTTTAAAGGATTATTTCGTCCACTTTAATTAATAGTTGAAGTCTTAAAGAAATCAATTAGATTAATTATACGATAAAATGGTTTATATAGTTTTTCACATTTCTCATGAATCGGTGTTAAAAAAATAAAAATCTTTTTTTTTTATAAGAATCTTATCGGATTAATTGAAACAATTTGTCAAAGTAGCACTTACCATAAAAGGATATGAGGTGACCTAAAAATATCTAAAACAGTTTTTTTTCCTTTTCCTTATATACGATATATACTCGTGAACGGCACACTATATATTTAGATTTAAACTTTTGAGAAATAAGCATGCTTAAAGATAAAAAACTTCAATAAAAAAAAAAAAGTTTTGAAAAAATTTAGTCGAAAATTGTTTACGTAACTTTTTACGATTTCAGTTTTAAAAAGAGTATACCATAATTTTCATCAAATTTAATAATATAAGAAAAATATATTTTATAGCCAAACTAACCAATACAATGAATCGATTTGATCAAAGTCACGTCATTATGTATAAATACGACTAATCCCAACCCCAAACGCCCAAGACTATTGTTTGGATTATGTGCTCCTTAAATTGTCGGTATGTGGTCTTATTGTTGCCATTAGAGGGAGTTGAAACGAATCGAAATCCACTCGTTATGGGATCTCCTATTTATTTATTTTGGTTCCATTTGGTTTTTGTATTATTCTTTTCGAGGACATAATGTTTTCCTTCAAATCCATCCTTGTAATGTCAGCAAATTTTCCAATTTTTGTAAATTTTTTTTCTTTTGCCTTTCTTTTGCCATTTAAGTTTTTCATAATATAATAATATTTTGACCTACCCTAAAAATAAATATATTGTATTATCCTTTGTTTTTGTATAGTATTAAGAAAATGCCATAAATTTTATTTTTAAGACTAAGAAACTTTCTACCAAATAATATATTTCGATCTATTCTAGCCAATATACGTATTGTTATATACTCGATAGAAACAGATAAAGAAGCATTTTATCGATTTTGAAAACTTTCCCTTAAATAATAACAAATATGTATCCAAGACTAACTATGGCAAATATATGTGTATGTACAAACATATTTGATTCTATTTGATAGGGAATTAAATGGTGAATTTGTTCCATTTACCAAGTACAAGAATATAAAATATTTGCAATTTGTTGTCGATTTGTTTAAAATTAACATTTTACGCATTACATTAAATTATTTATTTTGTACTTTTTTAGAATTAGAAAATTTTTTTATTTTATTTTTTATAAAGTTTAAATACAAAAACCCCACTTTAAGTTTTGTATTATTTCTCATCTTTTATTTCCAAAGTGTTCACTTCTTAATAAACAGAATAATTAATTAAAAAATAAATATAAAAACTTTCTCATTTAAGATATAAGATATTTATTATTACTGTAACTACAATAAACTGATTGAGGTTGAAAGTATGGTAAAAATAATTTAATAAAATGATGAAAATTTGATAGATAGTTTTTTTTGAAGAAAAAAAAACCTCAAACAAAATACTCGTAAATGATTAATATTAGATGGAAAATTTAATAGTGAAAATTGAAATTAACGTAATAATAACGTTAGCTATGAGTGGTGAAGTGTTTTATTGAAAATTATAATTTTATGTTGAAAATTATTTGGAAGCATGCTTATACGACATAATGCTACCGAAAGATAAATGGCTGTGATATGATCGCAACTTTCTTTATAATATTTGCATTTATACGTTCGATACGCTGGACAAGGCGTTCGCGTCCGCGTTCGCCGAACATTGAAAGACAACAAACACAACAACAATTGGAATTCGATCAGCTCCAAGAACAGGCGAAATTTCAACATCAGCAAATCGATCATAAACAGGATAACGGCCAATACGATTCTTTTTGGCATCGGAAACATACCAGAGAAAAAGATATCGAAACATACTTGGATCCAGATCAGGATATAGACGAGAAACAGAACCTGCACGATGACAGGTCGACAGAATTGTCAGATGGTGAGAAGGTGACTGGCTGTGAGGCTAGCACTAGTGGCACGATAATATCGTGTAGTAGTGGAGGGGGTGTCGGTACGGGGTCTATGTCGTCATCGTCACGCGGTAAACGTTCTTCATTCGGTCAAAGTTCGGTATTTTCGCGCAGTGACTCGTCCGCGACAACAACATCGTCGAGCGGAAGCGCTAACACGTTCACAGGTGGCAAACGCCGCTCAACCGCCTCCACTATTTCCACCTCAGTTTTCTCGGACGTGCTGCCAATCGATAGTCGACGCAGCTCAGCTGAGGTCAGTTACAGACCAACAGGCCATCGGAGGTCAAGTGGTCGAATACGACGCTACGCAACACGAATGACCATCGGAAGTGCACGCAGGCGAACCACCGGCAGGTAATGTCCACAATTTTTTCATACAATTTCATACAAAACAATCACCATTTATGTTACCCTTTAAATATAGCTGACCCGTCACCCTTCCTTCAACACTAAGAAATATCGTAAAACAATTTTATTGCAATTGCTCCTGTTATCCGTAATTAAACTCGAACCAAATAATCATCAACCTGTTGATAGACGCCTCGAAAGAATGTTCTTGGCTTGTTGCTTGAATATTCCGTTGATAACGAGCCAATAATACGATTCACATAACAATTTTATTGTAAAAGTAAACACCGTAAAATGCACACACCAAATTGGCCAAGTTACTTGTACGGCCACTATTGCATTGGAATAAATTTTTGAAATTGTGCCAACTTTTGGGTATCACCCCCCACATACGATTCGATTACTTCTATCTGCTCGTACTTTGCAAGTTTCTCAAAACAAAATTTCTTGCTGTACTTGAAAATCTCCCCATTCGGATAAAGCGTGAGAACAGTTAAAATGTTTTCAAATCTAGCTAAACTAAATTAATTCATGTAATGGCAATTTTTTAAAAATTAGTTTAAGTAAAATTTTGCAAGTTTGGCAAGTATCAGTACAGGTCCTGAAAAAAGTTACAAAACAGACGTATCAAAATTTAATGATTACTCACACTTTTCGTTTTAATCAAAATTAATATTTAAATTTAAAAAAAAGAAAAGAAACACAAACATGTCTAAAATAATATTATCAGAATTTTTGTGAGAAATTATTCAAAAGCTTTCCGAAAAAAATACTTCAAAAGCTTTTCTTACAGTACTGACCATCAAAAATATATCTTTTCGATAGTAAAAAAGTATTTTTTTTTTAATAGAAAATATATAATTTCCCCTTAATTTGTACACAGGGTGTTTCATTATAGAATATCAAAATGTTTAGTTTTAAATTCTTGGGCCCAGAAAATATTGTGTAATGAAAAGTGTGGTTGTGAGACTTTATTTAAAATCTTTTGCAATATCTGTTCTCGGTCCAGAAAAAAAATGTTTTACTAAAAATGAATATGCAACATTAATAACCGTTCATTGATCAGATATTAATTTTTAATCGATTGAATCTATTGGACGAAAAACAATTTCTCAGAAATCATCTGACTGGCGGCACCGTCTCAATTTATTTTTAATTTTTTTTTTTTTACATTTTTCGACCCCACATAACTGACACTTAAAGTAAAAAGGACATCAATGATTTTATATCAAAAAACCATATTTTTGTTGTTGTTGCATATTTTGATTTTTTATTGAAGAGCAAGTACAAAACACAACACAGACATTCATGGTTAATTCCAATCATCACTAATCATCAAACAATGTTTGTTTTGAAAAAAATTTCGTAATTAGAAGAAAACAAAATTATCTACGAACTCTTTTATGAAGTGAAATATTTTCAACTCCTCTGGTTGATAGCCAAGAAAATTTCAGCAGAATAATTTGATTTAATATGAATTTCAGTTTATCATAAATTTTGAAATTTCTATCATAAAATCTATTTTTAATTTGGGCAATACTTTCCAACTCATAGTCTACAACGATGTTAATTGTTCATTATTCATCAAAGAACATTGAAAACGATGTCAACTGTTTTCGAATTTATTTCAATATAATTTCATATCTATGCCATTATTCTGGGATATAAAATAATTAAACAAAAAATAACGTTTTAGGGGTTGTACTTTATAAATAAATCTTTTTTGTGACATAAAAAAAATGAACAAAAATTCCACTAAATCAAATATATCAAAAATAGTTTTTAATGCCAAATATTTTCATACAAACATGAAATTATATACAAAACGAATTGTGCAAAAATTAATTAAAAGACAACAATTTTATTATATCTAAAAATATCGGAATTTTTTAAAGGACATTTTCCAATAAACTTTTCTAATTAATATCAATTTAGTCGAAAATAATTTTATTTTATTTTTAAAGTATTGTATTTCCTTAAATATTTGACCAAAAGGAAGGAAAAATAATTTAATTTAATTTAGACATTTTAATTGTAACTAAATTTTTGGTACAGGAAAATTTGTCTACTCTTGAAAAAAACTATTTTCAATTGAAAAAACAACAACAACAACAACTCAAAAAATATGTTAATTTAATTTTGATAATATTATAGGAAAGATAATTATCGAATATTTCTTATTTCATATTAGAAAAACGGAATATCAAAAGAGCAGAAAAAATAGATACGAACACATCTGAGCAACTAGTAATTGGATCCCATTTCGGTTGTAGTGCCATGAAGTCTAGTGCGGCTTTTGTAAATTTGGATTCGTAGCCATTCTGTCTTCATTGTATCCGTATTCCAACATTTTTAAATGTGATATTTAGATTATCTGTAGTCAAAATAGATAATAAACAAACCATTTTCTTAGATATTAGTAATAAAATAGAATATGCATTTGTGTATAAGTTAAATTGCGGCTCATGAGCGTTCAATTAATCAAAAATAGCATTTCTAACTGCAATAACAATGACATAAAATACACAGAGTATATAAATCATTTTTTAGATAAATAGTAAAATTAGTTTCTTAAAAAAATGATTTATTTCATATAATTTTGTAGGTCACTTTAATTACAGTGACTTACAAAACTATCCATTTAAGATTTAATTTACATAATTTTGTAGGTCACTTTAAATACAGTGACTTACAAAACTATCTACTTGAGAATTAATTTACATAATTTTGTAGGTTACTTTAATTACAGTGACTTACAAAACTATCTATTTGAGAATTAATTTACATAATTTTTAAGGTCACTTTAATTGCAGTGACTTACAAAACTATCCACTTGAGATTTATTTCACATAATTTTGTAGGTTACTTTAATTACAGTGACTTACAAAACTATGTAATTGAGAATTAATTTACATAATTTTTTACATCACTGTAATTTAGTGAGTTACAAAACTATTCACTTACCTCGAGCGCAAGTAGTTAGTTGGAAGTTTTTTTGAAATTGAAATTAACACTATTTGAACATTTTACATAATTATAATCATTTCAAAAGGATATTGTAGAATAATTTAATTATATATTATAATAAAGCATGTAGATTATTCGTCTATAGCTACAGATTCCTGTTTAAAAAGGAAATGAAAAGCACACACCTGACCAGTATACATGCTATGTAGTCTCATTTTAATTATTGTTGAATATCCTACATCAGGAAATGGGAAAAATCATGGAACTTGGAACTATTTTTCAATCCTTTTCCGGTAATAACATTTTGTTTTTATCTTTCTTTTTTTTAGTCATTTTAAGTTATCAAGTACAATTTTAAACGTCATGACTATTAATAATTTAATTTCATAAACTAATTAATACTTTAAAACAATATTAGAGTAGCGTTTATTTTTTCAAGTTGGTCCGCTCCTGCGTGATAATGAATTAATTAAATTGAAATTTCAATCGGCACTAATTGATCAGCATTTCTTACTGCCTTTTTAACATCGACCCAAAAATGTCCTGTTGTTCTAGGAGTTTTTCATTTATTATCTTGCTGTAAAATTATCTCTTCATCATGGCATTATATCACTTCAGAATATGGCAATATTGTTTACTCCAATAAGTTTATATACTTGAATTTAGTCATGATTTCCATAATCCAAAAATTCTACGATTTATAACTTATGAATATTAAAATAAAAGAAAAATTATCCTTGAATATTATATAAGCGATTAATGAAAAAGCAAAAGTTCAACAGTTACTCAATTTGTGAAATCAGTGATAATCTATTGAATACAGGGTACCAACTTAACAGCTACAGATCCTTTATTAAATTCTAGTGATTGTCTTCAAATAGATACCATGAAGAACCAATGCCAATAGTTAAAAGTGCTCAAAGCAATCAAAGAAATTTAAAAAAAAACTTAACCTGACCATAGAATATTAAAAATATAATTTATAAAGAATATAATATAACAGGATTTTTTTTTGAATACAAGACCTGTTCAAAAAGTTCTCGGCCTGATAATAAAAAAAAAACCGTGATTATAAATTTCAAACTATTTTTCTCCATTTAAACGAATACTTTTAAGGACCTTATCAACTTTTTTTGGGTCGTTATCCTGTAATAGTTTAAAATACTATTTTACAGTAGCTACGAGTATAACTTATACATCAGTTGAAAATATAATAAAATTCAATTATTAAATGCGGCACTCTATCTACAATTTTTTCATGTTGAATTCCTTTGATAATTTGCAAATAGTTGATCTATTACAGGATCTAACACTTTAACTGATTCGGTAGTTAGAATCGTTTTTTTTGTTTAAATTCATTTCGCTGCCCACTTTTTTTTACGATTGATAATGAAGGGGCAGACTTTTCGCAAAACCTTACCATATTTTTATGAATTTCTTTTTTTTTAAACCATTTTTTAAAAAGAGTTTTGTGTAACATTTTCAATTTTATCAGAATTAGTAAATGCAAAAAAAAATCAGATCGATAGCAGCGCCAATTATATTTTGGGCCGAGTACTTTTCAACCAGCCTCGTAAGACAATAACACAAATTTACTAATTAGTAGATGGCAAAAATTCACATTGTATTTTAGTTTACACCGTCATAAAAAGTTCTATAAACCGATACGAGTCCAACTACTCCTTCTTTCAATGTCTACAAATAATCATCAAATCAAAGGTCAACATTATATATTGTTGGTTATGAAAGTGTTTAAATTCGAAAATTTCTTACGAACAATATTATTTAATAAAACTTTTTAGGGTGTCTAGAACATCCATTAAAATGTCGGCAAATATAAACGACCACCACACATAAAGTACCCGACAGAAATACGAGTTGACTTCAATATTGTAGCTTAAAGCAGAATACTCGAAGGTGACATTGTCCGGACATTAACCGCAATCATTAACTTGTTTACCATTAACATTAAACCCTACGGATATGGCTTTGTCATTTGCAAGGTAGCTGAATCTCTCGTCCTTGCATACAATTCAATGACCCTAGCCCCTACTACAAGTCATCACTACTCCTTGCATGTAGAGCATATCGAATGCACAGAGTATAAAGTATAGTTGAAGTCAAGCAAGCAACCGGGAGTGTTTTGCTTTTGTATTGTTTGGTCTAGAATTACAAGAGCTCCCACTGTTTACGGGAAACTAAGTCAATATTGTGGGAACAGAAACATATTCGTATTCAAATAATGCTAAAGTGGAACTACCCATAACCCGAATCCACGACCAGGATAACTTTGCTGTTTCGAACAGATACGAGTAGTAACCGGGGCCGGTATGGGCAATGGCCAGGTGTTCCACAATGGTGGTTTCTCATCGTTTCCTTTTGCAATTCAAGTCTAATAAAGCTTCCGGCAATCCTCCGGCTATTGGATAGTTGGCTTTGTTCGTTTTACTGTGTCGAATCTAGAATTACCATAATCGCTTCTTGTAGCCGACTCTACATGCATTTATGGCAATACGTTTTGTCTATTGTACGATATTATTATTCGGCCATATCTGATAACCCCAATTCCAGAATGGACGTTCAATTAGAGTGAGTCTACACTTTACATAAATCACTTTTGCCATCTAAATTACTAAGATTGCATGCAATTAATTTGTTGTTTTTTTTTTTTGCAACGGTGATGATTGCATGTATTCGCCATTCATCGATTCTAAAAGTCTAATCAATAGTTTTCCAAGTGGATCGGCATATTTGTACAGTAACACAATAGGAAGTTGTTAGGTAGGAGTTCTTATGCTATGTTTATGGGAATATGTGAGATTATTCCCTGTGTTTTGATAAAGAAGAGAAACGTATAAAAATTCGGATATTAAAGAACGTGAAGATCAACAGGAATATGCCCAATTACGACCATACTCAGAAAACACAATGCTTATCGCTAGCTTTATGCGGATATTGTTTGGGGTAGCTGGGGTTGAAAAAAAAACCCAGAAAAAAAACAAGATGAAATTAGTATTTAGAGAAAAGAAGTTACGGATGGGGGGGGGGGGGGGAGGAGGGGAAGAACATGCAATTTAGGGAAAGGTATTTAAATTGGGAAGGCAAAAAAAAAATGTTTAAGAACTTAAAGAGGGGATAGAGAGTGGATGGGCGAGATTTCACCCTGGCCAATCCCCAAAAAAACCTCCTTGTTCGGCGACGATGATTACTCCTACGACACCTGCTAATTCAGAAAATTAATTCTCTGAGTGATGAGGAGCCTTGAATGTAATAACATAATTTTTAACAATTCATCATTAATTAATAATTAATAATTAATAATAAAATAATTCCTCATAAAAAATTCGCCTATTTTCATTATTAATTGAAATTTTTTTATTCAGATCTTTTCTCGTGGGAAAAAAATACTATTCTATTTATTTAATTAGTATTTATAATTACTATTAATTGGTTTTTTTTTTAAATTTTATATGAATTTGTAAAATTTAGATAACGAACAAATCAGCCAAGGCTACCTATAACAAAATCCATCCGATAGGATAGTAGAGTTTTTGTACGATACACGTAGTATTTTAGAATACAACTCTTAGTAAATAATTTATGAAATTTCATATTATTATAATACCACTTACCTGCTAGATAAAATTGTTCAAATATTTCTTTTCTAAAGGATTTATTAAAAGTAAGGTTGCTCCTTAACTTATCAAGATTAAAAAAAAAAAATATTGCATAGTTGGAAAGTTTTGAATATAAATTTGGTAAGTAAAAACTTATCCAATTTGTGCTTTGAAAAAAATAAAATTCAATAATATCAATTTTACGTTTATATTTTTATAAAACTATTATTTACTTATATTGTTTGCCATTATAGAAATACAATAACATTATTCAAACTGTTGCCATAAGGATCGACCCTTTTACGGTGCTTTTTATCTAAATGATTATCCAATTTGCATTCGGATAATCGATATAATTTTTATTTATTATATTGCTTGGATCATGTCAAATATGAACCAACTATAAAACTATTCAAATGACTTTTTGTGGTAATTTTTAACGACCATTTGCTATATTCCGAGCTGTAATTCGGCCTATATTTCACGATGGTTATTCATAAAAGCTGTCAAATTTGAAAATTATCTTTATTATCACTAATTTTTATATAGCCCAATATTTCAAATTGCACTAATTTGGAAGTCAATTCTCAAAATTATGCGTCCTGGGAACTTTTCGCGCAATATAACCAAAATTCTTCATTAAAACCAAATATGATCCAAATGAACATTTTTAAATACAGGCCAAAAAAAAAAGTCGGTTATCCATGGTCCCTTGTTCTTTACTTTCAGAAAAAAATACACCTACCAAATTTAGGTACCCAAAACGCATCCTACCTAATTTATTGTTTCCGCCGAGATATTAGCTTCTTCACAGTTTTTTTTTGTGAATTTTCAAAGTCACACATATGCAATTTTGCCTATTGATGTATTTATTAAGCAAGAAATGAGTCTCATTGCTAAAAAAAATTCTGTTCGAAAAATTAGCATCCAAAGTGGATGCGTTACCTACGAACAACACGTTACAATTTAAATTAAACGATCCATAATATAAAAGGGAAAATTAAAACTTAACAAATGCTTCGCAAATGGATTGAACCTCCATCGACAAGAAGTGGACATTGTCCTACATGACAAACGCATTGATATTGCTCTATTTAGTGAGACGCACATCCAGGTCATACTGGACGATACGAGACTACGATACATACAGAACTGATCATCCTGACAATACGGCGCATGGTGGAACAGCTATCCTTATAAGAAAATTCATTAAACATAACATTCTCTCCAATTTCTCCTCCAAATCCCTGCAATCCACAGTTTTTACTATTAAAACCTCCTTATTTAATTTTAATATATTGCAGCATCTGTATATTATCCTCCCAATAAAACCATAACTGGTTCTGACTTTTTATCCTTCTTATACTCACTTGAAGCCTCGTTCCTTGCGGATGGTGATTACAATGCTAAACATCCTCAATGGCGTTTCCGCGTTGCTAGCCCTCGAGGATAGATTCTTCAAGAAGCTCTATCCTATACATCATATCAAATAACTTTATTTGCTTAACATTTGGTAAATATTTTTGCTCCACAAAATGATATAGAAGATAAATCGTATACTAACAAAATTATCGAAGAACTAATGTTCCCAGTCCCTATAAGTCTTCCTGCCAACAATTTTAAACTTTCGAAAATTAAATCTACTATTCTGCGCCTTAAAAAAAAAGGTTCTATTCTTAAGCAAATTTCCCGAAAAGCTTTAGTTTTAATTACGATACATTTTCAATGGTATCCTCCGCACAATCTATTTTTCCTTACTCGAGAAATTTTCTATCATTAAAATGATTCCTAAACCAAATAAATCCATTAATTCTCCTTCCTCCTATAGACCTATCGGCCTCTTACCAATTCTTGGAAAGATATTTGAAAAACTCCTATTAAAACGACTCTATCCAATCCTAGTTAATGAAAAAATTATTCCAGATCCCAACAATCCACTTGTTGGATGCCATCGCATTGTTGATCATATTGCATTCTCTCTTGAGTATTTTTTAGATATCTCCCATGTTTTTGATCGTGTGTGACATCCTGGACTCCTCTGAAAACTCAAGAGCTTTCTTCCTTCAACATCCTACCTTATAATAAATTCATATCTCTCCCAACGACATTTCCAAGTTGCAATTAATTCAGAATCCTCGGAAATATATCCTATTCTAGCCGGAGTCCCACAAGGCAGTATTTTTGGTCCCATTTAATATGATATTTATACCCATGATATCCCATCTGATCCTAATACTATCATTGCTACTTATGCAGACAATACGGTCATACTTGCTACCCACACAAATCCTGACATAGTTTCTAACAATTTACAATCCCATTCCCACAACCTTCAATACTGGTTTTAGAGATGGAGATTGAGGGTAAATGAACAAAAGAGTGCTCATATTACTTTCACACTTTGTCAAGGAAAACCTTCCCCTTTATGCCTCAATAGCAACATAATTCCACAATATGATGAAGTACGTTATTTGGAACTTTCCCTGCATAAGAGACTAACATAAAACCTTCATACTAGACTAAAAAGAGTTTAAGTAACAGACGTTACCTACAAACGCTTAGACTACTTGACAAACGCTCGAAACTAACAATCAAAAGTAAACTTCTAATCTACAAAACAATTATAAAATCTATTTGGACATATGGAATTGAAGTTTGGGGTGCAACGAAACGTGACAATTCCTATCGCGTCCAGGCCTTACAAACTAAGATCGTCCGTAAAATTGTTGATGACACCTCCCCCCCTTTTTTTTATGTAATATATCGTGATCTGAATGTTCCCTTTGTTCCTCAGAACCTGTGCATTTCCCCGCTATCAAAAATTTCACTCTCGTTTAACCTATCATCATAATCCACTTGTGAGAGAATTGTCCTGTCCTGTCCTCTCCGGCAACACTCATCGGAGACTTAAGAAACAATGGCCTAGAGATTTTCTAGAGGAATCTAACTTCCGTTAGTTGGAGAACCACCGATAGTTGTTTGATCCCACTTCATATAAATTTTCTTAATCAATTATTTCCATTTTGAAAAAAAGATATATTAATTTTTAAGTCATAATTTTGTGTAGACTACCCCTCTTAATGGCGTTAAGAAAAGATTGATCAGTGAATTTATAAGCAAGCGTAAATTTCGTTTTCTATAATTTATTTTGAAATTATTTCTAAAGACCGTAACGAAAATAGATTGAAATTTAAAATTAGATTACGGACTAACCAAAAAACACGGTATTCAATTATAATCATTGGAAATTCGTAATCAATCAACACAGTAACTATCCTATTTGGAAGCCGAAAAACCAATTCAGAATTATTACGTAAGAAGGAAGAAGGGGGGTGGGGGATGGGGGCGTATTGTATTTTAGATATCGTTTAGCTATTGAATAGTCGATCGTTAAGCACTTACGAGTACATCAATTATCGCCGATTGGATTTAATCAATTATTAATGTTAATTGCTATTATATACAAGTACTACTGTAATCACTAATTCATTATATTCGAGCAGGTAGGACTTTGCTAATTAAGTAGTTATTCTGCCCCCTTTCGATTTGAAAACATCGATTAAAAATAAACAAACTTTTTTTTTATATCTAAACTGAATTTGGAATAACAAAATATCTACTTTGGATTACTAAACGTATTTCATAACAAAATATACTATATTGGCAGTTAAGCTTTGGCGCTTAGAAGAACTAACAACAACTTATGGGTTGTGAATGTCTATAGATAGCAACGTCCATATATTCGTTGGTAGAAAAGGGGAGAGCCTTATACAAAAGGAAGATGGTTTACGTACTATATGTACGTAAATAGATAAGAACCATCTAATGTATGCATGTTTTTGTAGTTATATTTAGTATGAAACTGGAATTGTTGGAATGAGTAATTTTATTTTGTGGATATAGTATATCCTTGAAACGAAGAAATTATTTTGTTTTCATTCTATTGGTTTCTATTAATTTTGGTCGATTCAAACTCGAAAGCATATAGTACGGGTCCTATTTATCCGAACATTTAAGGATTTTGATTAATTATGCCAAATGTGTTTACAGATGTTTATCCTTTAGTAGTCTTTCATCTATTTGTCTGAGGTGTTTTGAATTGATTGTTGTAATCTAATTCCCTATCCCCAATTTATAATTAATTACGCATCAAAATAGACATTTGAAATATGTTTAACGATTTACGAAATTCCTACGATAATTGAACAAATTCCATTTTGTGTTTTTCTATTATCAACACCTTCAGGCTTTTGTATTTAGTTGGTACGAGTAGATTGGTTTATTGCAAAATATTTTCTCTTAAAACATTTTTCGGTTTTTTTTATTCTTTTCTTAATTCTCAATAATTCGGAATGGATTTTATGGTGAAAATATTTTTTCGTCTATTTTAATTATCAAGAACAGATAAGTTAAAGTAAATAATTTAAATCTATTTCAGAGTGAAGATGCATCACTGGTTAATTATTTTAAGTATATGTCATTTAAGATTGTTTAAATCATAGATTATAAAAGAACTGGATAGGCCTCTCTTTATACAAAAATTCTGTTCTGTATTTCGAGAATATGTTTGTAAGAACGCTTTTATTTGTAAAATGGCATTTCATGAAACACTTCGTATTTTAAAATAAAAACTTTCTATTTGCTGCCGTAAAGAATAAAACTATTTATGCAAATGTATTTATTTATATTTATACTAGTTAGTAAATTATTTAAAATTTAATAAAATTGCACGTAAACTTTCATGCCGCGATAACTATCTAAATGTAAAAAAAAAGTAAGCAAGCATTTCGGTATGCTACCACTTCATGGAGAATGGCGTATTGTAAAACTCTCCGAAAGTCTACAAAATTGAAGCGCTTGATATTTGATTGATATTTATGAAATAAATAATAAAACTAAAATACAATTCCATTTCATATTCAGAAAATTGGAAGAACAATAAATGTTCCCTTTTGTCGTGTTTAAATTATATTTTTCTTTGGAATAAGTGAGTTAAAATAAATATTAATTATTCTTTTGGAATTTAATAAATTTCTATTATGAAAACTAGATGTCAGTGGGCAGCCTTCAAATGGTCTGGCAATATTCTAGTCTGACAACGATTACAAATAAAACCGATCATATACGATTTTCATATAAAGCGGCATATTTTTCTTGCTTGACATTTCGTTGGTTTGTTTATGTAGTGAAATACTAAAATATATAATTTTAAATTTTGTGAAAATAATGTCCAGGAATAGAAAATTTCAGATTATTTTACCGTTGTCAGATGTTATAAATATTACACTAGCTGACAATGTGCAAACGCCTACAAATGTTGTTCTGACAATTGTCCCAACGAGTGATCATCTGTAAATATTGTCCAATGCTTTCAATGGTTTGTCTAGCAACGTTTGTAGAAAAAAATTGCGCGATTATACTATTGGCGCATTTTTGTGACAAATTTTACGTGAAAAATCTGCCTACGTTATCACAGTCTGGAAATCGTCTCTAATCGCACTTTTAGTCGTAGGTTCAAGCGACTATAGGGATGTCATTGTATCTGTTGTGCAGAATTTGTTTATTCTGCTTTCATGCGATCAAATAATTTGAATTATTTGTGATATAAAATAGTCTAAGTTAGAAGTAAGGTATTTTGATTTAATGATATTAAATCTGAGGGTTGGTGTTCTTTGTTAATATTGAATCACCTTCGACTTGTCGGTTACACTCCTTTCGATGTTTTTTTCAGATATCTTTTCAAATATTTTTTTATCTCGGCGGTAAAAAAATTTACCCTGACTTAGATTGGGCGAATAGATTGGGCTGGGGTACTACAAGAATAGCTTTTTACGTCAGTGTGATTGGGGTATAGTGATGGTGGAGCATCCAAGTGTCTGCAATCTCTGATCTGCTGTAAAGAATAATTTTTCTGATATCTTTTTGACTCACTACTCAACTTCAATGTTAATCGTCGGGCTGACCCCGCAATAGCCACATTTTTATTAGTTTCTGATATTGAAGATCTCGTTGAGATTACACTGTTTTTCGTCTCTCCTGAAATGCCTTATGATACCATAAAACTTGAGCTCTTGGTAAGGAATTATCCCCATAAGGTCGTTGCAACTTTTCGTAAGTCAAACTCGAGGATGCACCAAGCTAAAAACAAAAGTTGACAGCACATCCTTGATCATAATTTCGGTTTCCCATTTTCGTAATCAGCTACAAAAGCACAACTTCACCTATCACGATCTATAGGGTCGCATAGTCACCGGACAAAGTAAAAACATATACTGCAAGTCTAGGAGCGACTAACATACAAGTCTTGTGGATCGTACTCAGTAATTTCTATCTCATTAATTTTCAGCTACACATCGTGTATTCAAGAATGAAGAAAAATAACCAATAACAACATTTAATATGTATAGCAACATATCAAAAGATGCTTGAATAATACGTTATTGTAACTAATAATAAATACAATTTTTTTTAAACAAAAATCCAATTTTTCAAAGAAAATAATCTTATGGAAAAAATTATAGTCCAAGCCGAATATAAATATTTTAAGTTCCACAATCAATTTTTTCAGGTACCTCAAACAATTTATAGAAATACCAAATCTAATTAGAAAAAAAAAAAATCCTTTAGGCTATCACCAAATATAATAAATTTAAGAAACTTTTATAAAGTCCACATTTTACAATAAATATAAGTAGAACTTTTGCAAATAATCTCGTATGTTAGATTATTATTTTATTTTTATTTATTATAATCTTTATATTTATGAAGAAAAAATACTTATAACAAATAGAAATAAATTTTAAATCCATATTAGGATTTTATACAAGAAATGGTAATATTTTTTCTTAAAATTGTGACTTTTCAAAAATGATTCACTGGAGACTGTTGATTATTTACACCCACCATGGATTCATTTCCTCTTTAACGCGAACTGTTTTTAAATATCTTTAATCGATAATAAGAAATTAAAGTTAGTATTTTATTTGACTTTGAATTAAGTGGTTGAGTTTCTGGAAAGAAAATGGATAAATATTTTGCAATTATTTATCTTTTTATAATAACTAAAAGTGCAGTTATTTTGAGTGAAGAAATTAAAGAAGGACTAAATATTCAAAATTATTGCAATGAAGAGGCTAAATTGTGTGAGAATTTAACGCAAGCTGAAGGAGTTAATTTATACTTTTCGGAATTGTCTACTATTGGAGGACGTGAATATTCATTTAATAAAACAGAAATTATAACAATACCAAGTAAACTGATTGTAGTTTTAAGAGAAATTGAAAAACTCACAATGGAAAATTGTGGAATTAAATTTTTATACAAGGAAAATTTCGAAGGAGGACAAAACTTGATAATTTTGAATTTAGAGTCAAATAAAATTGAGATATTGACGAATTATGTTTTTGAATATTTGACTAATTTGAATAAACTTTATTTAGATGGCAATAAATTGAAAATGATTAAAGAAGGAGCATTTTATAATGTAAGAAATTTGGAAATATTAGATTTGCGAAAAAATCAAATTGAAGAAATAAACGAAAATGCATTTGAAGATGACAATAAACTAACCACACTATTGCTACACTCAAATTTATTAAAACTTAATGAACATAAAAACTTCCTTTTCAAATTAAATAAACTTCAAACGTTAGATTTGTCAGGAAATGTCATTGAACGAATAACATCGAACACGTTCAGTGGACTCAACAGTCTTCAAACATTAACTTTGTGGAATAATAAAATAAGCTATATTGAAGAAAATGCATTCGACGACACACAATATCTAGATTTAATAAATTTAGATAATAATACATTAACCAAAATTAATAATCGCGTCATATTCACATTAAAGAATTTAAGTAGATTAGATTTAGATGAAAATATTATTGCCGAATTTAATGTAATGTGTGCATTGAAGCACACGAAACTGAATATTTTGTGGATCAAAAATAATAAAATGAGCTGCCAGTACTTCGAGAATATCAAAACAGCGGTTGGCGATCGTCTAGACACTTTCAGGTATGCTGGATGCGTCAGTTCCCAAAATTACAAAACTGTGCAAACTGATTACTTGGAATGCATTGAAGAATACAGCAGATACCAAAGTCAGAAAGTGGAGAGTATCCACAACCAAGGTGAGAAATGTGAGAACAAGCTGGACAATTTAAAAACTCTCATTTCTGAGCAAAATGAGATTATCCGACGCCAAGGTGAAAAATATGAGAACAAACTGGAGAAATTGGAAACCCTATTCTTTCAGCAAACTAAGAGTATCCACAGCCAAGGTGAGAAATGTGAGAACAAGCTGGACAATTTGAAAACTCTCATTTCTGAGCTAAAGAAGCAAATTGAAGCAATGGCAAAGTACTTTACGGACACAACAAATGAGCAAACTGGATGAGCGCGTAAATTTTAATTTCGAATAATGATCATATTTTCTTTGTGTTGTATTATTTTAATAAAATTGTTTAAATAGTAATTAAAAGAAATACACTTTTTTTGGAGAAAATAAATTTGTTAAAGATAAACTGCATTAAATTATTTATTGAAGTTTTTTTGTGAAAGAATTTGATTAGAAACATAAATAATAACAGTTTGAATATTTCTAAATTAATTTTGTATGCAGACACTTTTATGCTAAAAAGGAAAAAAAAACTCTTAGTGGGGATAGAATTTTAAAACGGACACATTTTCTTATTATATTATTTGAAATTAAACGAACATTTTCGCTGTGTTGTATCGGTTTTATCTATTATTCATATAGGGTGATTCGATAAGAGCGTAGATATTCTTTTTTGAGCTTCCTCTCGCGTCTATGGCATTTATATATATGGTAAATCAAAATATCTGCCAAATTATCACCACAACTCCTCCGGCAACGAAAATTGCGCTTATGAAAATTGTCCATGACTTTTTGTCATAGTTGGATCTGTATGTCATTTATAACGTGTATGACTTTGTCCTTCGCGTCTTGAACCGCTCCGAGCTTATTGGCAGTTGCCCCAGAGAAAGAAGTTAAATGGCGTCAAATTTCCAGATCAGGGTAGCCGTTTATGTAGTTCTTTAGTAAGATAATGCGTTCTGGGATTTTTGTTCACAAATCGGCAATCGTTGCACGTGCTGTGTGACAAGTGGCATATTGTCCAACTCCATTGCATTCAGGCCAGAAAAACTATCGCTAAACAGTGACTTGAGGTGGGTGCATGGGTTCCACATCTCAATACTCTAAATGCGGAAGTTTTGCTTGCTAATGTATCCGTTTATGTGGAATTGTGACTCGTTGCTCATAATATTTTTTTTTTTGCAAAATCGGCATCAATTACTTATTGTTCAAGCATTGAATATCAAAAAATGCGCCTCTGTAAATGGTTCGCTATAACCAAACATAATAAATTTAAGATATTTTTATAAAACCAACAATTCACAATAAATATGAGTAGAACTTTTGCAAATAATCTCATCAGTTTTATTTTATTTTTATATAAAAATATTTTATATGAAATCATTTTTGAAAATTCCCAATTCTTTTAAATTGGGAATTTTCAAAAATAATTCACTTGAAATTAAATCTGAGGTAATAATAAGTAATAATATTAATTTATATTAATATTATTACTTATTATTACCCTTATTTAGATCAGTTAAAAGCCAGACCCAATTAATTATAATAACTAATGGTCAATAACTTTTATGTTAAATCGACAAGGTCAAAATAGAGAAGTTGTTTCTTACTTTTGTCGATCTTACTGAACGCAGCGCAAACTGTTAGTGAATAGAGTCCCTATTTTGATCGTTTTATATTTTCGAGAAATGTTGGTAATTGTGTCAGTTGTCTGCATCCACGAAAAAATGATTTTGGTATAAAGATATCATTGGTCTGTGATTATTTTAAAATGAATGAGATATCATTGAAAAAAAACAAATGATTTTTTTTGTCTTAAACTGGAAGATTTTAATCTGTAGCATATGTGGTTTCAAGAAGATATTGTCGTAAGTGCTGACAACATAAAAAATTTTGGCCTAATCGAGCAAAAAGTTCCCAGGACGCCTAAGTTCGAGATTTGGTGATGTCAATTTGCTCCCGAAATTGTGCAAAATTTTTTTTTCTTTGAACTTTTCCTGCAAAAGATCATATTTTCGCAGACAATCCGCAAAGTTTAGCTCAACATCCGTCAGTTACAGGTGAAAATGTGTAGAAAATTCATCTGAATATAATATCGTTCAAATAATTTCCACGAGTCTTTATACAGAACTCAATACATGAAGCCTACCCGGTTGTGGATCAAATAAAGCTTCGTAGACTGTGGTAGGAAAATCTGCAGTGGTTTCGTTTATGATCCCAGAGGACAAAGTAGATTTTACCTTTGGTGTTGCGATGTCGTTACTCCGGCCGTTAAAGACGTGCTCGGAGTGTCGATGTGAAAAACTGCTGCACAAAGACGGGACGCTTGGAGTTCTCTGATATTGAGCAGGCCTAGATCGGAGTATCGTTTTTGCCCGGTTGATAATGATGATGGTTAAGATTTGTAGAATAGTTTATGAGATTGAAAATATATTAAAAAATGCTGTTTCATTATTTATGATAATAATATATTTTGTCCTCCCCTAGCAGATAGTAGTGTACCTACATAATTTCTCATAGAACACGTTAGAGCATAAAATGACAACGTATTAAAAATGCAAAAATGAAATTTGCTGCTACTATAATAAAATGGGGATATATATACATGATTTTCTTAATCTTCGCACGAAACAATTTCTATATTATATACGTGTACTATGTGTAAGTAAATAAACAGAATTTGAGTCAAGTAAACTCAATCATTATTCATTCAATTTAATATCGAGAACGTATTTTAGTCGATCAACAAAATTACAACTTAATAATAGCACACGCACTTCAGATTTATAAACTTTTCACTTTTACTGTAGACTCTACACACTTATCTTGAGAAGATTATTTCTGATAAATTTTTAAAAATATTCCTATTATTAAATGAATAATCAAAAAAAATATATATACTTTTATAAATACTTGCAATTTTTATATTTCGATTTTTTTAAAATATTTTGAATAATTTTATACGAGTATGTGAACCATGTCATTTTCTACGCATGAGCTTCAAGTCTTTCTACTGCATTGACACAACAAGTAGCAAACATAAAGTATTGATTTTCTACCCTGAACACTTTGATTATCGATAGAATAAATTATGAACAAAAACATTTTTATTTTCTAAATCAATGCTGGTATATTTTTTATTTTTTTTCTCAATCGATGGTATTTATGATGAAATACCATAAAATGAAATTAACTTTTATTCTTTTAATCGATATTTGGTTATTTATATAGAAATAAAAGGTAAATTATCATATTTACGTTTTTTACAATTAAAATAAATAAAATTTAATAATTGTTGATCAACATCAACATTCTGTCTTCCTTTTTTCTAAATTGAAATATCAAATATATTTCTGAGCATAATATGGAAAGATATAATAATAAAAATAAAAAAAAAACAATTTAAAATATCCTTTAGAGTGTAATATTTATGTATAAGCTTTCAATTTTCCGATTTTTATGATTTTAAGAGAATAAGTAAATAAATAAAATTATATGCCTTAACATGTCCGTAATTCCTAACCTTTTCGAATCGAAAAAATTAACTTTATACTCGAATGAATTTGTAAAGTTGGGGAAATTGAGGGAAATTATTGGCAAAAATTGAGCGAAAAAAATGTAATTTCGTTGTTTCCCAATAGAGGACTTAATTGTATTTTTTCACAACCAACTTCACGCTTAAGCCGCATAATAATATGTTTTTTGATTTATTCTGTACAGTAGTTTTTGGTTGATACCCTTTTAAATATGGAAAATATTTAAATGGGTTTTCAACACATATTTTCTGGAATATGTTACTTTTTTACTATAGAAAATATAAAAATGCTGTTCAAGCAATAAAAAAATTTCGATCCGGCACCACGTTTTTGAAGGCCAGTTGTTCTCCATTTGTATGGAGAAGATGTGAAAATTTCGATCCGGCACCACGTTCTGGAAGGCCAGTTAAATCTGATGAAGACACAATAAAGGCATTTATTGATGCAAACTGGCGAATAAAAACTCATGAGATCGCTGATAGATTAAATTTATCGAATACGACCAAACAAACGCCAAGAATATAATCCATTTTAAAGCGTACCATCACTGGGAACAAGAAATAGGTTGCCTACAACAATATTAAGCGCAAAAGATCCTGGAGTAGAAAAGATGAACCGGCTCAAAGCAGTTCGAAAGCCAATATTCATCAAAAAAAGTTTATGCTATCTGTTTGGTGAAACGAAATTACTTTCCGAACAACCCAATACTTTTTCAATCAATGCTTTTCACTGAAGAAAAAATTCTTTCATAGATGAGCATATACTTATTTTAATATTTTTTTGATAACTGAAAAGTTATTTAATTTAATTAATTTGCAGCCATATAAATAAAAACAAAAAAACATGTTTAGAAAATATTCTTTACTCATTTTTGTTTGTGTTGAAATTCATAAAATATTATTCTGATAATACTCGCATGTCTTTACGATAGTATTTTTCTCCTTAAGTAGAAGAGCACCAGTGCTGGTACTGGTACGATATTAAAAGACTTACAATATTACATCGAATAAAAATATCTTAAATTGTGACAGTTTATCTGCTGAGTCAGGAAAATATATTTGAACTCGAAGTAAAGAAATGTCTTATTTCCCTAAAGGCATTTTCATCTATGCTCCATTTTTCTCCATTAATGTTCGGATTTTTTAGAACTAATAAAATTTCTCTCATATTTCTATAATACGTCTTTGTATTTATAGTTTCTTATTCAGAAATTCTAATTAAACGTATTTTTGTACTTGGGTTGTAGCTCAAGTTCATCCTGTTTGTTTTTTTTTTCTATTTAAAAAAAATCCTATAGTTTATAAATATATTTACTTTGGATTGCTATCTTCCAAAATGGAAGTTATGATATCTTTTTCCAAAAAAGTTACATGAGGGCTTTTTGCAGGCCTACATATGCTCCTGACAAGCTTACATCACTCAGGGAATCTTTCAAGGCTCTACACATATACAGATGGTAATCTGAAAGTTAATTGAGTAAAATATCCTAGCCGAATTTAAATAATTTTTAGCGAGTCTGCAAAGACTAGAACATGTGGTAATTGTGGAACACCATCCCCTGATCTCTTCTAACCGATTTCTTTCTTTGAAAAGGAAGTTGTTTAAAAAAAACGCTCATTTTTATTGCGTTAAAATGATGAATCGCATACAGAAATACGATTGCTTGATAGAATTTTTATCAGTACGAATTAATACGGAACTCAGATACAGAGCTAACTGCTTTTTGAATGCCTTGAAAGTGTAAATAGCACTAATTTTTAAAAATTAATAATCTTGATTTCCTTCAGATCTGTGGTCACAGGCAACTATCTTCATTATATCCAAACACAGTACAAATATATTTGCAAGTTTTTGCCGTATTTTTGACTTTTCTGCAAAAATCTAAACAAAAATCTGTACAATTTCATACTTTATACGTAAGCTTTTGACTGATATATTATACCTTATATGATAAAGTTAGCAACCAATCAAAACAAAATCTCTAGGCCATTGTCTCTTAAGTCTTCGATGAGTGTTTCCGGGAAGGGCAGTACAGGACAATTCTCTCACAAGTGGATTATGATGATAGGATAGACGGGAGTAAAATTTTACCTGGACGCGATAGGAATTGGAACGTTTCGTTGAACCCCAAAGTTCGATTCCATATGTCCAACTAGATTTTATAATTGTTTTGTAGATTAGAAGTTTACTTTTGATTGTTAGTTTCGAGCGTTTGTCCAGTAGTCTAAGAAGTTGTAGGTAACGTCCGGTAGCTTCAAGTTTTTTTTAATCTAGTATGAGGGTTCCACGTTAATCTCATGTCCAGGTCAAGTCCCAAATAACGTAGTTTATCGTATTGTGGAATCATGTTGCTATTAAGGCATAAAGGGGAAGGTGTGAAAGTAATGTTACCCCACTCTCCATCTCTTAAACCAGTATTGAAGGTTGTGGATATGGGATTGTAAATGGTTGGAAGCTAAGTCAGGATTTGTATGGGTAGCAAGTATAGCAGTATTGTCTGCATAAGTAGGAGTGATAGTATTAGGATCAGATGGGATGTCATGGGTATAAATATTATATAAAATGGGACCAAGAAAACTGCCTTGTGGGACTCCGGCTAGAATAGTATATATTTCCGAGGTTTCTTAGTTAATTGCAACTTGAAAATGTCGTTGGGAGAGATATGAATTTATGATAAGGTAGTATGTTGAAGGAAGAAAGCTCTTGAGTTTCCAGAGGAGTCCAAGATGCCACACATGATTAAAAACTTGGTAGATATCTAAAAATACTCCTGGGTAATACTGTTTCCGCTCAAGAGAGGACGAAATGTGATCAACAATGCGATGGCATTGCTGGATAGTGGAGTGTTCAGATCGGAAGCCAAATTGGTGATCAAGAATAATTTTTTTTTTAATTAACTAGAAATGGATAGAGTCGTTTTAATAGACAGAAAATTTCTCGAGTAAGGAAAAATAGGTTGTGCACACGATACCATTGAAAATGTATATAATTAAAACTAAAACTTTTCGGGAAATTTGCTTCAGAATAGGAGCTTTTATTACTATGACTACGTTGTGATAATTAATATTTATTTTCCATTAATATTTACATTTTAATAATTCAGACTCAGGGTGAGTGTTAAGGTATTCGGTATTTATGTCAGTGAATATATGTCGTTCGTTATGTTAAAGAAAAGGCCCTAGCGTCAGTAATTTATATCATTGTTAATCCTTAAATACATTATCTTTACCTTAGGTAAAAATTATATTTACATAGTCAGGCAAAATGCATAATAAATTACTTATGGAAAAGAGTAAACTATTGCAAGTCATCCGAAGGAATTTACAGTCCTTACATTGTGGGAACTGCTGAAAAACTCCCCCCACGATTGATAAGTGCTTAAAGTCCACAATTTCATACGTCGAATAAGTGGTACGGAAATTTATCATTATTAGAAAAATTATATTTAAGAAATTCTTTAATTAGATCAGTACGAAGAGTACTTACTGTATTCCTTTGATCTCACTTGAAACTAGAAATCTTTAGTTTGAGTAAAGTCAGACTGAAGAAATTCACACGGTATCAATTTTTACATAGCATTCGTGCATTGGTGCGATGTGAGAATAAATAGAAGGAGAAATGTCCTCTTGAAGATAATTATTATTTCAAAGTGTGGGCGTAGTTATACTTCAACGTTTACAGATATCGATTCTTTTTACAAAATTTTCAATCATATTTTTTCATAATTGTTACTCTATTTCACAGATGACGCGATTGATATTGGTTTTGAGCCCTTGAATTGTATCTCGACTATTCTCATAAACCTTATATCTCACATAGTCCCATAAGAAGAAGTACAAAAGTAGTAAATAGCATAATATTGATGGCCAATTGAATTTGGCTTTTAATTAATCGATTGTTTCTTTGACAGTGTGGCACATAGTGCCGTCATAATGAATCCACAAGTCTGCGACATTCATGTCATCAAAAATAGGTTATAAAAAATGGATACGATGTTATTGTAACGCACTCCATTGACAGTAATTATAGCACCAGCCTCATTTTTGAAAAAAATACGGAATAATGATCCATTCGGCCGATACAGTAACACGTGATGAATGTAATTGTTGTTTATTAAATGCTCGTTGACTTTCTAATGCCGAATTTTCCTTGTTAAAATGAGCATCACAAAATTAACGAATTGGTGGTATTTTCGGAAAATTCTGCGGTTCGCTGAGTGTTTTCTAAAGCTCCCTAAAAATCATATCAAATCCTTGAAGATCATAATTTATATATAAGAACATAAATTAATGAATTGCCTTCGACTTGTCGGTTACACTCCTTTCGATGTTTTTTTCAGACATCTTTTCAAATATTTTTTCATCTCGGAGGTAAAAAAATTTACACTGACTTAAATTGGGCGAATAGACTGGACTGGGGAACTACAAGAATACCTTTCTAAGTCAGTGTGATTGGGGTATTGTGATGGTGGAGCATCCAAGTGTCTGCAATGTCCGATCTGACGCAAACAATATTTTTTCTGATCCCTTTTTGACTCACTACTCAACTTCAATGTTAATCGTCGGGCTGACCTCACATGTAAGACCTCCCTGAGATTACACTGTTTCTCGACTCTCCTAAAATGCCTTATGCTACCATAAAACTTGAGCTCTTGGTAAGGAATTATCCCCATAAGATCGTAGAAACAAAATTTGACGGCATATCCTTGATTCTAATTTCGAGGTCCCATTTTTGTAATGATCTACAAAAGCACAACTTCACTTATCACGATCTATAAGGTAATAACTTGTACTGCATGTCCAGGAGCGACTAACATACAAGTTTTGAGGATCGTACTCAGTAATTTACAATAATATCTTATCGTTTAGCTGATGTCTTAGGTACTTTCAATATATTATCTCCACAATAAATGAAAATGCAAAATGTTCTATGTTCATTTTGTAATTTTGAATAAGAAAAAACTTTTATTTTTTAATATAAAAAGTTTTTTCTTTTAAATGGTTTGCCATTTATTGTGTTAAAAACTGTTGATTTTTGTCGAATAAAATAATTTTATGGAAAAAATTATAGTCCAAGCCGAATATAAATATTTTAAGTTCCACAATCAATTTTTCCAGGTACCTCAAAAAATTTATAGAAATACCAAATCTATTTAAAATAATATATAAAAATCATGTAGACTATAACCAAATATAATACATTTAGTATATTTTTATAAAATCGACATTTAACAACAAATATGAGTAGAACTTTTGCAAATAATCTCATATGTTAGATTATTATTTTATTTTTAGTTCTTATTATCTTTGTATTTATGAAGAAAAAAATACTGATAATAAATGGAAATTAATTTGAAGCTCTTATTAGGATTTTGTACAAGAAATGGTAATATTTTTTTCTTAAACTTTCAAAAATGATTCTTTTGAGACTGTTGATTATTTACACCCACCATGGATGCATATCCGCTTTAACACCATTTGTATTTAAATATATTTAATCGATAATAAGAAATTAAAGCTAGTATTTAATTTCACTTTGAATTAAGTGGTTGAGTTTCTGAAAAGAAAATGGATAAATATTTTGCAATTATTTATTTTCTTCTTATAACTAAAAGTGCAGTTATTATGGGTGAAGAAATTAAAGAAGGACTCAATATTCAAAATTATTGCAATGAAGAGGCTAAATTGTGTGAGAATTTAACGCAAGCTGAAGGAGTTAATTTATACTTTTCGGAATTGTCTACTATTGGAGGACGTGAATATTCATTTGATAAAACAGAAATTCTCATAATACCAAATAAACTGTTCATAGTTTTAAGAGAAGTTGAAGAACTCACAATGGTAAATTGTGGAATTAAATTTATATACAAGGAAAATTTCGAAGGAGGACAGAAGTTGAGAATTTTGGAGTTACCGTCAAATAAAATTGAGATATTGACGAATAATGTTTTTGAATATTTGATTAATTTAAATAATGTCAATTTAGGGGGCAACAAATTGAAAATTATTAAAGAAGGAGCATTTTATAATGTAAGAAATTTGGAAAAATTATATTTGCGAAAAAATCGAATTGAAGAAATAAGCGAAAATGCATTTGAAGATGACAATAAACTAAAGACACTAGATCTAGACTCGAATTTATTAAAACTTAATGAAAATAGAAACTTTCTTTTCAAATTAAATAAACTTCAAACGTTAGATTTGCGAGACAATGTCATAGAACGAATAACATCGAATACGTTAAGGGGACTCAACAGTCTTCAAACATTATATTTGTTGACAAATAAAATAAACCATATTGAAGATAATGCATTCGACGATACACAATATCTTGATTATATAGATTTAGGTAATAATATATTAACCGAATTTAATAATCGCCTCATATTCACATTAAAAAATTTAAGAACATTAGATTTAAGGAACAATAATATTTCCGAACTTAATGTAATGTGTGCATTGAAGCATACGAAACTGAACATTTTGTGGATCTACAATAATAAAATGAGCTGCCAGTACTTCGAGAATATCAAAACAGCGGGTGGCGATCGTCTGACAAGTTTCGAATTTGCTGGATGCGTCAGTTCCCAAAATTACAAAAATGTGCAAACTGATTACTTGGAATGTATTGAGGAATACAGCAGATACGAAAGTCAAAAAGTTGAGAGTATCCAAGGCCAAGGCCAGAAATTTGAGAACAAGCTGGACAACTTGGAAACTCTCTTCTCTCAGCTAAATGAGAGTATTCACAGCCAAGGTGAGAAATGTGAGAACAAACACGACAAAATGGAAACTCTCTTCTCTCAGTTAAATGAAAGTATCCAAAGCCAAGGTGAAAAATATGAGAACAAGCTGGACAAATTGGAAATACTCATCGCTCAGCAAAATGAGAACATGCTGGTCAATTTGAAAACTCTCATTTCTGAGCTAATGGGACAAATTGAAGCAATGGCGAAGTACTTTACGAACACAACAAATGAGCAAACTGGATGAGCGCGCAAATTATAATTTCAATAATGATCATATTTGCTTTGTGTTGTATAATTTTGGTAAAATTGTTTAAAAAATAATTAAAAGAAATACCTTTTTTGGAGATAATAAATTTGTTAAAGAAAAACTGCATTAAAATATTTTATTAGAGTTTTTTTGTGAAAGATTTTGCTTAGAAACATAAATAATAACAGTTTGAATATTTGTATGCAGATGCTTCTCATTTTTTATACTAAATAGAAAAAAACACTCTTAGTACTAGTATAATGTGTAAAACTGATGAAAATTTTTATTAAATTATTTGAAATTAAACGAACATTTTTGCTATGTTGTATCGGTTTTATCTATTATTCATATAGGGTGATTCGATAAGACAGCAGATATTCTTTTTTGAACAAAACACACCAAATTGTTTCGTCCTGCATCTGCCAAATGACCACCACGACTCCTCCGGCAACACAAAACGCGCATATCAAAATTTTCCATAGTTGGGTCTATATGTCATTTATAACGTGTATGACTTTGTCCTTCGGCTCTGAAACCGCGCGGTCCTATTTCCGTTTAAGTCGTTCTTTTGTAAGATAATGCGTTCTGCGAATTTCGCGGTAGCCGTTTAAGTCGCGGCAGCCGTTTAAGTCGCGGCAGCCGTTTAAGTCGTTCTTTTGTAAGATAATGCATTCTGCGAATTTTGTTCGTAAAACGGCCATTGTTTCACGTGCTGAGTGACAAGTGGCATATTGTCCAACTCCATAGAATTCAGGCCAGAAAAAGTATCGCTACCGGCTTCATTTCCAAACGGTTAATTAAGGTGGGTGCATGGGTTCTACATCTCAGTACTCTAAATGCGGAAGTTTTGCTTGCTAATGTATCCGTTTATGTGGAAATGTGTCTCGTTGCTCATAATAATTTTTGTTGTTGCAAAATCGGAATCAACTACTTATTGTTAAAACACTTAATAGCAAAAAATGCGCCGCTGTAAATGGGTCTCTAGGCACTGGTACCTAAATAATGAGATTGTAACCTTAAAAAAAATTGCAAAACACTATCAACATCTTAGAAATATTTTTGTGTTAAATTGACGTAGGCTTTTGTGAATCACCTATCAAGATTCGTTTGTCAATTTATGCACGAAGGTCGGATGCAATAGGTTCGAAGTCCAATGCGTATTTTCTATACTGAAATTTATATTTAAGATAAAAAAGAAAAATTCTAGCCAAGTGATTTAAATCTAAAATGAGCTGTTTTTTAAAAGTGACTAAGACTTCTTAGTAATGCCTAATTTTGCACACGTCCTGAAGGAACTATTCCGATTAATTTCGAACTTTTTCGAAAGATTAATTTCAAAGTGCAAATTTCGATGCACTTTATAAAAATTCAGTTTCAAATTTTTATATTGGTTAGCATTAATTATCCATTTTTTATAAACATTTATGTCATTTAAGAACGCATTAAAATTTAAAATTATGGATGATTTTACTACCAAACATTGCGTTCAAATTTTTAAAGCTTTCTCCTTACAAGAACATTGTAGTCCTTATAATAATCGTTCTAAGCGAACAATTGTTGACAAGGTAAAAAATTTAAAGCAACATACGCCGTATCAAAATGGAAATCTTACTTATTCATTTAGATTCTCTTTATATATTTTAGAAGATGACAATCATAATACAGATACAAAAATTCTTTGATATTTGACTCTAATCTTATTTGATATTTACCTGCAAGCAAATCTATTAAAAATTATACTGTATGATCGAGAAAAATAAATGTTAAATTTTCTCTCCATCCTATTATGGAACGCTAACTCCCATCGATAAAAACTGGACACTTTTCTATATTTGATAGCCGCATTGACATTGTCCTACTAACTGAGAAACACTTTATATCCAGGTCATACTTTACTTTACGCAACGATGATACATACAGTATTGATCACGGCGCCATAGTGGAACAGCTATCAGAAACATTACATCCACTCCAGTTCCTCCTTCGAATCCCTATAATCCACATTTGTGTATTTGGTGTAGGTTAGTGTAAATTTTCAGTAAATAAAATGATTCCTAAACCAAATAAACCCGTTGAATTGTCGTTTTTCCTATAAAACCAATCAGCCTCCTTAACAATGATTGGAAATACTTTTTGAAAAACTCATATTAAAATGACTCTTTACCTTCTTAGATAATGAAAGAATCATTCCTGATCACCAATTTAGCTTCCGATCTGAACACTTCACAATCCAGGAATGCCATGGCTTTGTTGATGACATCATATGTGTATGTTCTCTTGAGAGAAAAGAGAGTATTTTTAGATATCTCCCAAGTTTTTGATCGTGTGTGGCATCCTGAACTAAAGCGCTTCCTTTCATCTACATACTGCCTTATTTTAAATTTATATCTCTTCCAAGGACATTTCCATACAGTGGTCGTTAACTCAGAATCCTCATAATCATAATCCACTCGTAAGAGAACTTTTCTCTATTATGAAACACTCATCGGAGACTAAAAATACATTGCCTCAACACATTTTCGAATCATCAAACTCTTGTTAGTTAGAGAAACACCAATTATGCTGCATAATATTATTACTTAATTAGTGATATTGTAATAAAATCTTTTTGATTTAAAAAAAAAGAAGAAGAAAATCAGTGTTATCCCCTTCAAAATATCGCTATCGGGTTTGTTTCCACTCGTCGTATCAGAAGTGAGGATTGAAGTGCCACAAAAATCCATTATTTCCAAGAAAAATTCCTTGATGCAGATAAACCCTCTTTTTTTTAAGAACTTCTTGACTAGTATTTAACCTACTTCTCATCAGCTGCAATATTAATCAACGGGCCGGTCTGACCTCAGAAGAGCCCCCACTCATCGTTCTATATTTTCATCAGTTTGAAAGCCCTCCTGAACAAGGTTGGTCTTACATTATTCCCGACTCTCCGAAAATGCTTTATGACACACCAAAATTTGTGCTCCTGATAAGGAAGGTCCCAACCAATAGTCCTCCTGTTGCAACTTTTTGAAAGCCAAAACCCTTGAGTTCACTAAGATTTTCACGAAAATTTGATGACACATTTTCGCAGTTTCATTTTTGCTGGACTTATGACATACTATAGGCACGCATAGTCACCTGACGAGAGTGAAACTTTGCTCTCAGTGACGCCAGTCTCATTGCTTTTTTTTGCTGCAATAACGCGTATCTCATCTATGGCATAACGCCTACTCTGGATGATTAGCACGTTACCCCAGAGAAAGAAGTCACTCTAGTATAAAAACTACCAGATGTATAAGCTTAAATCCGCTGTTTGGCATAGATGGCGTGAGTAAGGGTATTAAACTACCATGGACACGCCATACTTTTTTTTTTTTAGTTTGACATCTGTCAACATTAATCAGTGCACATTGTCAGCAATTTCGTACAACAACATACATTTTCCCTTTGGTAATCATGTCTAGTTTTGTGCCAGAAAAAGAGAATATGCGGGAAGCTCTGCTTTTCTACTTCAATTTGAAGAAATCGACCTTTTTGTCCAACAAGTCAAATTGCCGTCTTTGAACAGACACAACCGAGATTGGTTTTGTCTGTTCAAAGACGGCAATTTTGACTTGTTGGACAAGAAGCGTGAAAATCGACCTAGGAAGGTTGAGGACCATCAATTGCAGGCTCTTTTGGTTGAAGACGATACCCAAAAAATGCTCGCGGAGCAATTGGGTGTTACTCAACCAGCTCTTTTCTTGCGTCTGCGTGCCATGGGGAAGACTGAATAGATCGGAAAATGGGTGCCGCATGAATTGAACCAAAGTTCAAAGTAGATGGAGCGATGCCAAAACACATGCGAAATCTTGCTCGCTAGACAAAAAAGAAAGTCGTTCCTGCATCAGATTATGACAGGCGATGAAAAGTGGATATATTTCGAGAACTCTAAACGCAAGAAATCGTGGGTTGATCCCGGCCAACCATCAACATCTTCCCCAAGACCAAATCGCTTCGGACGGAAGACGATGCTGTGAGTTTCGTGGGATCAGCAGGGTATCGTCTACTATGAGATGGTGAAACTGTCAATGCCCACCGCTACCACCAACAACTGATCAAATTGCACCGTGCTCTGCGTGAAAAAAGGACGGATTATCAACAAAGACATGGCAAGCTGATTTTCCTCCACGACAACGCACCATCGCATACGTCAGAAATGGTCCGAAATTACTTGGAGACGCTCAACTTGGAGGTGCTACCCCACCCGTCAATGGGCCACGCGCTCGCTGAGCAGCACTTCGATTCTTACGAAGACGTCCGAAAATGGCTTGATGAGTGGTTAGCCTCGAAAGAAAAGGAATTTTTTGGCGTGGTATCCACAAATTGCCCAAAAGATGGGAAAAATGTGTAGCTAGCAACGGCAAGTACTTTGAATAAATTTGTTTTTACTTTCTATTAAAAAAACATGTTTTTTTTTGACTTAAAAACAGCGGATTTGAGCTTATACACCTTATAAATTATGCAAAAATGAAGTCCGCAATGTTGTTAGATCGCTCTAAGCAATATCAATCTCTGCACTTTTCTACTAATCAACCACCTGTGTTAGTTCCACAAAGACTTATGTGTACATCTTGAAATTGAGTATTTCAACTTTATTTTATTATAAATTTAAAATAAAAGTTTGCACAATTTTACATGTTCATATTTCTATTAGTTTCTGTATTATTTTTTTAAAAAAACTTCCAATTATGATTAAAAAGTAAATTTTGTTTGTGTAAGCTAAGTAAATAAAAGCTAAAACTGAATGACTAATAGTAAATTTACTCTTTTTTAATGGATTCCGTTCGAAAATTTACTTGAACATTTATTCATTGATTAGCAAGTCAATTGGTTAATCAAACATTAACGGGTAGTCGAATTGGCCCTGCGTCACAGATTTGAAATTCAATATGATTTGTGAATATCTGGGAAAGTTTCATTTTGATCATTGAGAGTTTTCAGAAGGAGCCAAATGGTGTCAAAAATTCACATTGGACTGATTGATAACTAAATGCGCTAATATCCAGATAGAAAAGGTAATAAAAATCAATTGACTTACATCGATCTGTTTAGTCAAATGAGCTTTTGCATTGTGAACAGTAAAGTTTTTAACATTCAATAATTGAAATGAAGTTTAAACGTTTTCTAAGTGTCACAACAGGATCTGTTCCTATTTTATTGTAAAATAATTAATATTTATTTTAATTATAACAAATGTAATTTTATTTTTCTTCTCTTATCCAAATTATAGTTTTGATGTCGAAAATGGACAAGGCGCACGTTCACCATTGGAAGGCGGTTCGCCCAGCGCTGGACTTGTTCTACAAAATCTTCCACAGCGTCGAGAATCGTTCCTGTACAGATCTGATTCTGACTTTGAAATGTCACCAAAGTCCATGTCGAGAAATTCTAGTATTGCTAGTGAAAGGTAAGCTGATTAATATGAATATTCTTTTTTTAAATAAACAATTCTGAAATTTCTTAATCATTAATTTCTATTTATAAACGAATCCCAAATATTGTATTATGTACTTCGATTTATTAAGAAATTTCTAGTAAATATTTTCATTTTCTAAATTTTGCTAAATTAATTCTGGATTATACAATAATATTCATAATTGTTGTTTATAAAATAGTGTATCTATTAAAATAGTTCCTATTTAATTTTTTAGTTAATAAATGCATTCCATATTATTGTGTGTTATAAAAAATATAAGTAATTTTATTTGTTTTTTTTTGTTCTTTTAAATATTATCTAAAGACTATATATATACATCAATAATACAATCACGGTCATAAATCTGTCTACAGACAATAGATAATGTACAAATTAATATACTTAAATAAAAATAAAAACATTTCTAATTGGGATAAACAAAATGAATTCAGATTTTTAAATCTTTAGTCGACTACTGACTGACTTGCTAATTATTTCTTTCATTTTTGTTACATAAATAATATAATTAATAAATATTTAGATATTTTTAAAATAAAACTTTTACAAACTAGAAGAAGAACTAATAAAAGGTCAATTTTTCTTTTTTATTAAAAGCAAATTAAACCATTTTAAATTAAAAGTTATTGAGTACAATATAATACTAGATTGCCGGATTTTGGGTATATACCAATTTTGCCTGAAATGAGTCAATTTGACTCAAACACTAAAATTGGGGTTTTTTTTAAAAAAAAAAAATATGTTATTTTAAAGACACTTTATTCAAAACAATTTTTGCATATACGAAGTCTGTTATGTTGGTACTTATGTCTCTCACTTATGCCGACAAGTTCGGCCATTTTGAATGTTCAGTTAATTTTTGACAGCTGCTTTGCTTGCACGTGTTTTGGCTCGTCTTCGATTTTTGCCCATTCCAAAAAATGGATGAAAGAATCTGTATCAAATTTTGTGTGAAAAACCTTGGAAGAATCTGTATCAAATTCGCATATGGTGAAGTTACCTTGGACCGAAGCAACGTTTATCGGTGGTACTAAATGTTCTCAGAGGGCCGAGAAGATGTGAACGACGAAAAGCGTGCCGGACGCCCGAGACGAAAACATTGATGAAGTGAAGTAAATAGTATTGCCCAATCGTCGAATCATCGTTAGAGAAGTTGCTGAGGACTTAAACATATCGATTGGCTCGTGCCATTCGATTTTTACCAACGATTTGGTCGTGAAACGGGTCGCCGCAAAAATCGTACCAAAATTGCTCAATTTCGACCAAAAACAGCATCGCATTAACATTGCTGAGGAGCTGTTGGACTCTGCCCGCGACGACCCAAATGTGCTCTAGATGGTCATAACTAGTGACGAATCATGGGTTTATGGTTTTGACGTGGAAACAAAAGCTCAATCATCCCAATGGAAGCTGCCAAACGAGCCAAGACCGAAAAACGCGCGCCAAGTTCGGTCGAATGTGAAGGTTTTGCTTACAGTTTTCTTCGATTGCAGTGGCGTGGTGCATCATGAGGTCTTGCCACAAGGTAGAACGGTCAATAAGGAATATTTCCTGCAAGTTATGCAATCCGCCAGAAACGCCCAAATTTGTGGAAGAACAAAAATTGGCTTTTGCACCATGATAACGCCCCTGCTCACGCATCGTTGCTTGTACGATAATTTTTGGCCAAAAACAACACACTAATAATGCTGCAGCCACCGTTTTCCCCAGATCTGGCCCTTTGTAACTTTTTCTTGTTCCCGAAACTGAAGAGCCCCATGAAATTAGGACGCTACGCTACGATTGAGGAGATAAAGACGGCATCGAAGGAGGAGCTGAACAAGATCACAAAAAATGATTTTTGGAAGTGCTTCGAGGATTCGAAAAAACTTGGGCACAAGTATATAATATCTGATGGGGATTACATTGAAGGGGACAAAATAGATATTCATGAATACAAGTAAATAAATAATTTTTGAAAAAACATAAAATTCGCGATACTTTTTGAACAGACCTCGTATAAGGTGTTTTTAAAATACATTTTCCGCAAATTTTTTTTTTACATTTAGCACAGACGCCTTTACTTTTATTTCTCCTGCATGACACTTGAACTTAAAAATTCAACCGTTTTTCAAGATTATGTATATTAGATGAAGATGTGAAAGTATTTTCGGCTTCATGGTCCTAGTTGCCGCTTAGCTCTTCAGCCAATTGCAAAATATATTCTTTTCTAGAGATTTTTACTTGAGTGACGTCTTTATATAAAACCCAAATACTGAGTGCTGCTAAATCTAAGATGTTATAGAATACGTGAAGGGGCCATCTGCGAGAGCCTGTTTTGGTATAATATTTTCGCGCCATTTGATCAAGTATATCAACTCCATTCTTAGTGTTATTATATATAAAATGTTATAGTTTCCGGGACATATTTTTAACTTTTTTCAATTTCTACACTTCGATGCTTTGAGTTCAAAAGTAAGTCTGATTAATTGGGAATAATTAGTATTTTAGAAAAAAAAAAAAATGTAGTTATTTTTTTTTCGGTAAACATTAGTTACGATTGATTTTAATATTTTTTTTTCAAATATCAGTTTGGTTTTTGGTTTTTGTTTTATTTGTGTTATAAAGCAAAACAATAAAAATATTGGAAAATTTCTAAATATTTTAGCAAATTCGAAAATGTATACTTTTAAAATTTTACTCAATAAAAAAAACCTTATTGAATTTGTGCTTTGAAAAGGATAGGTAAGAAAAAATGTTTGAAGTTCATTTTTTGTAAAAAGTTTTATTTTAATGTATTTGTAAAAACTTTGCCATAATGTGACCTTTTCCAGGATACTATACTTTTGGGGTTTTTTTGCATGTTCCGAGTTTTAATTTAACCATTATTTGTCGAATTTTAATTAAAAAAACAAAAAACTCCAAACCTAGAGGAATTTTATGTAGCCTTAGAAAAAAGAAAAAAAAGTTCAACGAAGACAAAACGCAAATGATCGTGGGGTGAATTTGACATTCTCAATACTCGAAGTGTTGTATGGCTTATATCGCCATCTTTCTAAAACCACTTATGGTCTAGATCCTCAAGTTGAGGTCAAATAAAGTCAGTTGGCAATAACGCTCAGAGTTGAGGCTAACATTTTCTCCTTCTTCATTTTCAAATAAATACGGGCCAATAACGCCTTTAGAGAACTAGACAGTTACTTACAAAGACTTTTTCACATTTACTTGTAAATTTTTAAAGCCACATACTCGTATATGGTAATTTTGCTTATTAACATATTCATCGAGCGAAAAATGAGCATCCCTCCATCCTTCTACTCAGAAAACGCGAAATATCGCACTACGGCAGAATTATCGCTTAAAAAACGTGTGTTTTTTTGACTAAAAAACAGCGGAATTAAGCCTAAATCCGCTGTTTTTTAGTCAAAAAAACACACGTTTTTTTCATAGAAAGCAAAGACAAATTTATTCAAAATACTTGCCCTCACTAGCTACGCATTTTTCCCATCTCTCGGGCAATTTGTGGATACCACGCCAAAAAAATTCCTTTTCTTTCGAGGCAAACCACTCATCAAGCCATTTTCGGACGTTTTCGTAAGAATCGAAGTGCTGCTCAGCGAGCGCGTGGCCAATCGACGAAAACAGGTGGTAGCCGGAAGGGGCCAGGTCTGATGATAATCCCCCTTTTTTCACGTAGAGGACGGTGCAATTTGATCAGTTGTTAGTGGTAGCGGTGGGCATTGACAGTTTCACCAGGTTTCAACATCTCATAGTAGACGATACCCTGCTGATCCCCCCAAACGCACAGCATTGTCTTCCGTCCGAAGCGATTTGGTCTTGGGGAAGAACCAACCCACGATTTTTTGCGTTTAGAGTTCTCGAAATATATCCACTTTTCATCGCCTGTCACAATCCGATGCAGGAATGACTTTCTTTTTTATCTAGCGAGCAAGATTTCGCATGTGTTTTGGTATCGCTCCATCTACTTTGAACTTTGGTTCAATTCAAGCGGCACCTATTTTCCGATCTTTTCAATCTTCCCCATGGTACGCAGACGCATGGAAATAGCTGGTTGAGTAACACCCAATTGCTCCGCGAGCATTTTTTGCAATTGGGTATCGTCTTCGTCCAAAAGAGCCTGCAATTGATGGTCCTCAACCTTCCTAGGTCGATTTTCATGCTTCTTGTCCCACAAGTCAAAATTGCCGTCTTTGAACCGACAAAACCAATCTTATCACGTTGTTTCCGATAAAGTACTGTCACCATAGGCCTTCATAAGCATTCCATGTGATTCGAAAACCGATTTCTTCAAATTGAAGCAGAAAAGCAGAGCTTCCCGCATATTATCTTTTTCTGGCACAAAACTAGACATGATTACCAAAGGGAAAATGTATGTTGTTGTACGAAATTGCTGACAATGCGCACTGATTAATGTTGACAGATGTCAAACTCATAAAAAAAAGTATGGCGTGCTTATGGTAGCTTAATACGCTCACTCACGCCATCTATGACCAAACAGCGGATTTAAGCTTATACCCCTGGTAATAGCATATTATTTTTTTAGTGGTCAAATATAACATCGCTTCTTCAATTTTCAAAGCACAAAATGAATAAATAAAAATTTATTATTTCTAAATATCTAAGATAGAAGCTTTTGAAAAATATTTTTTTTTTAAATGGTATCCTGGCTATTTTAGACTGCTGCGTTCTAGGCTCACTAAATCAGGGCACTTTAATTAGTCTCGCTAAATCAGGGCATATAAAAATTGAAATCTTTTTTTAAAAAAAGTATATGAATTTTAAATTTATATTTTTACAAATGGAAAGTTTTTACTTAATCGAACATTTCAAATAAGATCATCAATTAGATACTATTTATAAGATAATCTACTTATTTAAATATCATTTTTATTCTCATCAGATAATAAATCTTTCGATTAGTATAAAATATTCAATATGATAATTTTCGTCTATCAATTTGCATTCATATTTATTAGTATGGCTTTCTTTCTTTCTATAATAACAGGTGGGAAATTTTATTTCATTTAAAACAAAAGAAAATCGAGAAAAATCTATACTAAAATCATAAAATACAGTGAATATAAAGTAAAAGCAAATAAATGAAAATATTGGCATACTCATAAATGTATATTTTTTTCTTCAATTACATTTTCCATTTGCTTAAAAAGATAATATTTCACCATCAAAATCAAATTATTCACAATCATCCATCATCTATGTTGCGGTCGATGGTATCGTCGGCCGTCGTCCTTTCAAATGTTGGTGAAAAAAATCCTTATAAAGATTTATGGCGAGATAAATGAATTTTTTTAAAATTCAATAATTTACCAGATATTTGTGAGTTTGGCTTACAAAATTACCTATGTAGCTGCATTTGTGATAGATAAGACAGGACATACGAGCATCCTTCCTCTTAGTATGAACCGATAGTGTACGAGTATGCAGCAAAACCCTTTCAATATGATTTTTTTTAATAGTTGTCAGTTTTTATAAAGCAAAGCATCAATTTTTGACCAAACTCAATTCAAAATAAAAATAAAAATAAAAAAAAATTATTTATTTATTTTGTCCATAAATATTGTGCAAATCTCCGTAAAGAAGAAATCTTTTAAGAATGAGCGAAAGAAATTTTTCGATTACCTCGACTTGAGTAGAAAAAAGCTTAAAGGATTTCATATGAGATGAACTTAAAAAACCAATATTATATTGAGATTTATTTATATTTTTTTTTTTTTGTACATATACATTCGAAAAAGTGTAAATAAGGATTTTTCTTTTTGTGTGGATATTATCAATTTTTTTTCCTATTTACTATTATTTAATATATTTTTTGCAAGCACATATAAATTGGCAATTCTTTGAAAATCAGGTAAAATTTTGAATAAATGACTTTGTTGAGAGTTATATAAAGGACATCCTCTTTATTATGCCAAATAAAAATGTAATTTTTTATGATAGTCAAAAAATCAATTCCAATAAATATGTTTTTTTTTTTATCAAATAATAATAAATATAATCATAACAAGATTGAAACGTTTTGTATGATAAAATGTGACGGATGGGGAGGAAAATGTCCTACTTCACTTCTAATAAAATATTATTAGTTTATCAGTAAAAGGAAATTTATTTTCAACATTCCAAAAAGCAGAAAAAATAATGCTTCCAATAAATTTGGACCTTTTTCGATTAGATTCATTTCTATACTATTACACAATTCAGTTTTCTTGAATGGTATTCTTAACTTTAATTGAGAATTATTAGTGACTATTTAATATATGATTTCTATAATAATATTTATTTGAATATTTATTAATAAATTATCAAAGAAAGAATATCAAGAAAGAAGAAAAAAGAGTTATACGATATTTTTGTACTAGATTATTTTTATTTAAATTCAATTCCTAATTAAATTAATATTATAAGAAAATGTTCTAGAATTTCTGATTTTTTTTGTACAGCATAATTTTTTATAGATACTATAATTTACATAATAGTGAATAAATTTTGTACATTAATATGTATGCTATCCAATTTGTACTTTAGAAAGTAAAGCAAAATAACAGATAGTTTAAATAAAGATTTTGTATAAATAAATTTTTTTTTTATTAGATTTATTCAATTTTCATTGTAGATTGCTATTATATATAAAATGTAACATTATTCAAATGGTTGATATAATATTGTTTCGTACATTTCGGACTGTAATTCTGCCAATATTTGACGGATATTGGCTTTAAAACGATCTAAAGTTAAAAGATTAGCTACGATCTAAAATTACTATTTTTGTTAAAAAGTTTTAATACAATTTGAACTTAAAGTTTGGTTCTAAAACTATTTATAATGCATTATTGAATAAATTAATTGTTGTTAAATGAGAAAATGATTATTTAATTCTAAGCTATATAAAAATTATAAATTGTTTAAAGCTAATTTTTAAAAAAAAACATCTGCAAAACGTGTGCAAAATTGGGCGTTACTCAGAATTATTAGTCAGTTAAAATTTAAAAAAAACAGCTTATTTAAGAAAGATTAAATCTGAACAAAATCGTGATAAGCTTAATTTGAAGTTTTTATTTTTAGACCATTTATTAGTAATTAATATTTTCAATGGATTGTGTAAATTAGGTTAGTGTAAATTTTCAGTCATTAAAATGATTCCTAAACCATATAAACCCAATGAATTGTCCGTCTTCCTATAAGACCTATCAGCCTTCTAACAATGCTTGGAAAGATTTTTGAAAAACTCCTCTTAAAACGACTCTTTACCTTCTTAGATAATGAAAGAATCATGCCTGATCACCAATTTAGCTTCCGATCTGAACACTTCACAATCCAGGAATGCCATGGCATTGTTGATGACATCATATGTGTATGTTCTCTTGAGAGAAAAGAGAGTATTTTTAGATATCTCCCAAGTTTTTGATCGTGTGTGGCATCCTGAACTAAAGCGCTTCCTTTCATCTACATACTACCTTATTGTAAATTTATATCTCTTCCAAGGACATTTCCATACAGTGGTCGTTAACTCAGAATCCTCATAATCATAATCCACTCGTAAGAGAACTTTTCTCTATTATGAAACACTCATCGGAGACTAAAAATACATTGGCCTCAAGACCTTTTCGAATCATCTAACTCTTGTATGTTAGAGAAACGCCAACTATACTGCATAATATTATTACTTAATTAGTGATATTGTAATAAAATCTTTTTGATTTAAAAAAAAAAGTTAACATCAATGTTATCCCCTTCAAAAGATCGCTATCGGGTTTGTTGCCACTCGTCGTATTAGAAGTGAGGATTGAGGAGCCACAAAAATCCATTTATTTCCGGCAAAAAATCCTTGATGCAGAAAAACCCTCTTTCTTTTAAGAACTTCTTGATTAGTATTTAACTTACTTCTCATCAGCTGAAATATAAGTTGTAGTAAAAAGTAATTCATTATTTTGCCAATAGATGGCTTTAGGAGTCTGTATCTCCCGTTTTAAAAATGCGATCGGGTTGCATTAGATGGCGTTAGAAAGATAAAATTTCGTACTAAAAAATTGTTTATACAGTTTTATGATTACTTGACTCAGTATTTTTTTAGAACGCGTCAAAGATGGACACCAACAAAGAGAAAATACGCCATATTTTACAGTTTTTCTTCGATAAAGGCGAAAACGCAAGCCAGGCAGCTGAAAATGTGAATAGTGTTTATGGTCCTGATACTGTAAAAGCCAATCACGCGCAATTTTGGTTTCGTCGATTCCGTTCCGGTAATTTTGATGTCAAAGATGCACCACGCTCTGGAAGACCAATTGCCGAAAATGTCGATAAAATAATGGAAATCGTCGAGTCCGACCGTCACGTATGCACTGTTTCGATTGCCCAGGAGCTAAACATTGCACAAAAAACTGTTTTGAACCACTTAAATAAGGCTGGATACAAAAAGACGCTCGATGTATGGGTGCCACACGAGTTATCGCAAAAAAACCTCATGGACCGAATTTCCATCTGTGAATCGCTGCTGAATCGCAACAATATCGATCCATTTCTGAAGCGGATGGTTACTGGTGATGAAACCAACGTCAAGCGACAACGGTCGTGGTCAAATCGCGGTCACCCGGCGCAAACGGTGATCAAGCCAGGATAGACAGCCAGGAAGGTTTTGCTGTGTGTTTGGTGGGACTGGCAGGGAATCATCTACTATGAGCTGCTCCCCTACGGCCGAACTCCTAATTCGGACCTATACTGTCAACAATTGGACCGTCTGAAAGAAGCAATCGCCCAGAAGTGGCCAGCTTTGGCCAATAGGAGAGGAATTGTGTTCCATCAGGACTACGCCAGGCCGCATACATCGATAGTGACTAGCCAGAAGTTTCAGGACCTTGGTTGGGATGTTCTTATGCATCCACCTTATAGCCCGGACCTGGCACCAAGTGATTACCACCTCTTTCTGTCTATGACGAATGATTTTGCAGGTGAAAAATTCGCCTCAAGAGAAGATTGTGAAAATCGACTGTCCCAGTTTTTTGCCAATAGGGACGAGGGTTTCTATGAGAGAGGCATTATGAAATTAATAAGATGGCAACAAGTTATCGAACAAACCGGTGCATATTTGACCTAAATCGTATCATTCTATCTATGCTAAATAAAACCTTCAATTTAATGCAAAAAATTAATTTCTTTTTACTACACATTATATTAATCAAGGGGCTGGTCTGACCTCAGAAGAGCCCTCACTCCTCGTTCTATATTTTCATCAGTTTGCAATGTTGAAAGCCCTCCTGGACAGGGTTGATCTTCCACTGTTCATCGACTCTCCGAAAATGCCTTATGACACAGCAAAATTTATGCTCTTGATAAGGAAGGTCTTAACCAATAGTCTTCCTGTTGCAACTTTTTGAAAGCCAAATTCCGTGAGTTCATCAAGCTTATCACAAAATTTTGATGACACATCGTCGTTCGAATTTTCGCAGTTTCGTTTTTGCTGGACTTATGACATACTATAGGCACGGGTAGTCACCTGACGAGAGTGAAACTTTGCTCTCAGTAACGCCAGTCTCGTTGGTTTTTTTTTGTTGCAACAATGCGTATCTCATCTATGTCATAACGCTTACTCTGGATGATTAGCACATTACCCCAGAGAAAGAAGTCACTCTAGTATAACGACTTACATGTAAATTATGCGAAAATGAAGTCTGCAAAGTTGTCAGATCGCTCTAAGCAATATCAATCTCTGTACTTTTCTACTAATCAACGACCTGTGTCAGTTCTACGAAGACTTACGTGTACATCTTCAAATTGAGTATATCTACTTTATTTTATTATCAATTTAAAATAAAAGTTTGCACAATTTTACATGTTCATAGTTCTATTAGTTTCTGTATTTTTTTTAAAAAACTTTCAATTATGATTTAAAAGTAAATTTATTTATGTAAGCTAAATAAATAAAAACTAAAACTGAATGACTAATAGTAGTGCAAAATGAGGCGCTACTCAGAATTATTAGTCAGTTAAAAATTGAAAAAAAAACCAGCTCATTTAAGAAAGATTAAATCTGAACAAAATCGTGATAAGCTTAATTTGAAGTTTTTATTTTTAGACCATATATTATTGTAGTAATTAATATTTTCAATGGATTGTAGTTAGTTTTTATACAAATATTTTCACAGATATAGTTTTGTCAAATATATTTTAAATTAAAATACTAAAAAAAAAGATACTATTTACTTATGACTTAAGAATTTAGATCCTCACTGCAATTATAAACTAAGTTCTTGTAAAAATAAAAATTTTGTATGAAATTTTCTTATATATATTACACCATAAAAGATATCTTATTTATTGAAAATACGAAAAGAGTATAATAGAAATTCTCTTTTATATTTCATATTACAATACATGCACTTAATAATAATAAAAAAAAATCTTTTGAGTACGTTTTACAAATGTCTACCAAAATAAGTTTTCCTTTTAAAAAGACCTAAAGTATATACAACATTTTAGTATGAAATTCCCTTTTTTTTTCTTTTTTTTTTGAATGGGGAATCATCCAGATTTGTATGCGCCACCATTATTTTGATTTCGAAATTATTTATTGAATCTTTGATGTGCAAGACAGCTTTTTTATGTAATATTGTACTATATCGATCGATAATGCCATTTAGGGAAACAACAAAGAATATAAACAATATCCTCTCGCACATATCCTTTATTTTAAGAGGCTTCATGCAAATCTTCAATATTAGATTTAATACACACATACACAACGAAATTGACGAAATACGAGTACAGCAGGAGCGAAAGCACTCTAGAAAGCCTACGCGTTGCTGATTTATTTTGTTTTGTCAGCTGAAGGACTTCTACGGACTTCCGTCAACAAAGTCTTCCATTTGTTAGTCTTAATGTGGGCTTTTTCAAAATAATAACAAAAGAATACAAACTATACGTAGGCTTTTAATAAAAGAATTTTCTTCGCATAATAAATGTCATAATATTTTTTTAATATGCTTCGCTGGATAATATGGTGAAAATTTCAACAAAAAATATGCTTTAATAAATTTTTTGCCATCTTGAAAATTTATGGCTTTTTTCTATCATTCAGTTTCTATAGAAATCGTATAAATATTTTTTAAAATTAATTATATTTTTCCATGAAATGTTTTTCTTTTTATTTCACGTTTAATATCGAAATTTAATTAAATTGTCGGTTTTTTTTTTTCTCTCTGAAAGTAGTGCTTCTTCCATTATTAATGGGAAATATATTATTTTAATGTAATGACATGAATATTTTGTCAGAAAATTATTTAAATAATTTTCATCTGGCTTAGTCATAACATATCATTCGAACATAAAATTGTAAATCCATCCAAAAATTTCAATAAATTTATACTGTATTTATTAATTATGAAATGTCATCATTATTATTGATATGCGAATAAATAGTAAAAATATACTTAATATTATATTCCATTTTAATATTTTATTGTTAATTAAAATAAACTCGCTTAATTAAGAGAATTAATTTTCTATTTAATTTTTAAAAAATACTGGAGTAACTTACTACACGTAGTTTATTTATTTTGAAATTTTTGATTTGAACAATTTCTGATTTGAGGCATAAAATGGAGTGTAAAAAAAAATTGGTCGTAAGTCAATTGATCTAGTCTCAAGTTAAAGGTCTAGAAATGTCAGTTTTGCATTTAAAAATATATTCATGGTCACTAAATATATAAGATTATTTTTTAATTTTTCAATGGAAAATTTTTTTATTTGATGCATAATATAGTATTAAAAAAATCTGCCCTAAGTTATCTAAGCTAGTGTCAAATTGAAGGTCTTGGCGTGTGCCAGTAAGCGGGTTTATTTGTTGTTTCAATTTTTGTATCGAAAAATGTTTTTTTTTTATTTTCTAGAGTAAAGTTTATGTGTTTTTTAATTTTGAATTCTTAAACATAATTGTTTATTTACCAAAAAAATCAGACTATTACAAAATAGTAATAATTTTCAACATGGCTGGAAGGAATGGCGCTCAAAAAAAATACATACGAGGTCTGTTCAAAAAGTATCACGAATTTTGAAAATTCGCGGGTTACGTAAATTTGATTTTCGATTTTTTGTGGCCTTATGTTGGTACTTATGTCTCTCACTTATGCCGACAAGTTCGGCCATTTTGAATGTTCAGTCAACAATTAGCTACTTTGCTTGCAGGTGTTTTGGCTCGTCTTCGATTTTTGCCCATTTTCGATCAAAAACAGCATCGCATTATTATTACTAAGGAGCTATTGGACTCTGTCCGCGACGACTCAAATATGCTCCAGAGGGCCATAACTGGTGACGAATCATGGGTTTATGGTTATGATGTGGAAACCAAAGCTCAATCATCCCAGTAGAAGCTGCCACACGAGCCAAGACCAAAAAAAGCGCGCCAAGTTCGGTCGAATTTGAAGGTTTTGCTTACATTTTTCCTCGATTGTAGGGGCGTGGTGCATGATGAGTTCTTGCCACAGGGTAAAACGGTCAATAAGGAATATTACCTGTAAGTTATGCGCAAGTTGTGCGAAGCAACCCGACAGAAACGCCCGGATTTGTGGAAGAACGAAAATTGGCTTTTGCGCCATAAAAACGCCCCTGCTCACGAATCGTTGCTTTAATGCTGCAGCCACCGTATTCCCCAGATCTTGCCCCTTATGACTTGTGTTTGTTCCCAAAACAGATTCTTTGATCCATTTTATGGAATGGGCAAAAATCGAAGACGAGCCAAAACACGTGCAAGCAAAGCAGCTGTCAAAAATTAACTGAACATTCAAAATGGCCGAACTTGTCGGCATAAGTGAGAGCCATAAGTACCAATATAACGCCACAAAAAATCGAAAATCGAATATACGCAACCCGTGGAAATTCAAAATTCACGATACTTTTTGAACATACCCCGATTTTCTTACAAATCTATAGTCTCACTTATTCTAAGTACAATATTTTTATATAATTTTTTTATTTTATAAGATAATTTTATTGTAATATAAAACTAAATATAAAATAACTGCTTTTGTATGCATTTGTATAAGCAGGACAAATTGTCTATTGTAGATATTTTTTTTTGACAGAATCAATAAATAGAATCTATCGAATCAAATTTTTTAGATGAAATTCAGAATAATAATAAAAAAAAACTTTCGCATGTAAATCATTAATAAAAAATAAAATAAAAAAAAAGAAATTATTACATTCAATTTATTAAAACTTTATTGATAAATTTATTATTTTCATTAATAGTAATTATAATTATATCTTTAAAGTAGATATGTTAAAATAACCTTTAAACATAAATTTTTAAGTTAAAAATTTAAATATAAATAAAAAAATTTTTTTTTAAATATTTCAAATTTTATTCGATTATGAATATTAAAATATTTTTTTGTTTTTTTTTTATGATTTACATATAATAAGTTAATGTGATGATGCAAAAAATTTAAAAGTATGACAACCTATAATAAAAGTTGTCATAATTTCAGGTTTAAAGAACAAGAGCCCGCGGTCCTGATCGACAGATCGTACGTATTTTCAAAATTATAATAAAAAATTTCCCAAAAACAACTTAGTAGTGATTAATAACTTTTGTTATTATATTGTTTTAATGCTATTTAAATATTTTATTTTTTAAACAATTCACTAAATTTTCTCTTAAAAGCTTACATAAAAATTAAGTTTTTAATATTGAAAAAGATTAAAGAATTTAAAAATGAAAAAAAATCATGCATTCGTACACTACTCGTACTTACACTTAAAGTATAGAATATTTTTGCTTCCTTTAAAATTAGTTAAAAATAAAAAATAATAACAATAACATAAACTTGTATATAATTTATAATTATATAGTAGCTGTTTTATTTATACTAAATTTCTACAATACATAAAAATCATATATATTTAGTACGAGGCATTGTAAACTATAATTTAGGCATTATTTTTAAGTTATTTCCATTTTTATTTTTAACAAATGTGCTAAATATTCTCATGAATCATCTATAAATGAACTAAAATCATTGTTAATTTATTTAAACATTATTATCTGTTATTTGTTTTAGGTCAACAAAATAATAGTATTATACCTATCATATAAATGTGTTCGTTCATATCATTATCATTTGTTTGTTAATTAATATAACGTATATAATGTGTTTAAATGTTCATGAAAAATCTTCAAAATCAATTTCAATTATATATTAATATAATTTCTAGTTTATTTAGTATAAATGTTTTTTTTTTCTATTTATTTTTTATTGCTTAAACAAATTTTTGTATATAAAAAAATGTAATTCGACATAAATAATTTTATATATTTTTTTTCTGTTCATATATTAAAATATTGTTAAGTGTATTTATTTAAAGATTTTATGCTAGTAAGAATTCAGGACTAATATCCCATTGGGCTTATATAAAACATATTCTAAAATTGGTATTTTGTTCCTAATTGCCATTTATAGTATATGAAATTTTAGTGTAAATTTTAATTTGACAAAAACCACATTCATTTAAAAATTGAAAGAATATTTCTTTAATAATAAAAATTTTAAGTCAATTTATTCAATTTATTACGAGCTATTCTTTTTTTTAATTAAATAATTATGATATTTTTAATAGTTCAACAAATACACTTTTAGTTAAAAATTTATTAAATGTTTTTTTTTTAAATCTATTTATACTAACTAAAATTTGGTTTTTTTTTTTTTAAAATGTAAGGTTTTGGTTAAAATGTTGGAAATGTTTAAATTCAAATAATAACAAAATGGCCGCCGTTGGTAAGCGCCTATTGAAGTGTTTCACTCTAAAAAATTCAATTTTTACTTACTTTTATTTGCCAAAATATTTTTATATTTTGTTAATTTTTGTACCCAATTACTTTTATTAATACTGTACCTTCTTTTTGGCAAATTGATTTAATTTTTCTATGCTATTTTTATAAATATGGTCAGATAATAACTAAATAAAAAAAAAGTAATTACTTCTTTGATTTACCATACAAATAATAAAATTTTTAATCTCAATATTATTTATCGAATTGGAATTTTCCTAACGAGCATTAAAAGACTTTCAAAATAAAAACAATAATGAATTCTTTAATTCCTTTTGATCTATGGAAAAAGTTGCCGAATTTTATGAGTAAGATTTGATTTATTTTTATTGTATGGTAGCTTTGTGACAGTATTTTTTTGCCATTTTCTTACTATGACATAATTGATTTTCTAATTGAATTTTAATTCCAAAAATATTCATTTATGTGATTGTAGATTCTTCAAAGGAACACAAATTCGACTGTGAGATATCTTCAATAATTACATTTTCATTTATCATTAAAAAATTTTTCTCCATAATATAAACTTTAGTGATTAAAAATGTTAATCAATAATATCAATAGAGAATTTCTTTTTTAAATTTCTTAATTTGATTTATAAATTAGAATATTTAAGATTATTTAAAATAAAAATTTATAAATAAAAAAAAGCAATTTTATGTTATATTGATTTTTTTTAAATTTTTTTATTTTATAAAAATATATTCTATAAAATAAGAGGACATATTTTATAAAATAATAATAATAATATTAAATATGTATAGTATAAGTGTAGATGTGTTTTGCTAGATTTCTCGATATTATATAAAATTGAATTGATTAAAGAAAAAATTTGAACAAAATTTCCCCAATTCGGTAAAATACCAAAAAAGATGAAAAATCAAAATTGTATGACTGCTTTTATTAAAATATTTTATATCACCATAATTTTGAGAATGACAAAAAATATCTTATTTCATTTGAAATGAAAATGATTTGAATGAAAAAGAAATCATAAAAGTATTTTGGTTAGATAAACATTTGCTATCCCATTTCTAGAGTCAAGCATTACAATTTACATAGAACATTTTATCTCAAACATCACTTCAACATCATATACGACAAGTAAACATTCAATATATACGAGTATATACAATATATAAATTTTTCTTTAAGATAGAATTTCTTCGAGTTTTTTATTTACTATAATTTCTACCTTTTTGTGTTCAAATATATACCTAAATACATTGGATGTTATAGAAAAAATTACTTTTTATATATAATATAAACCCCATTTGGCTATTAGTCTTTCCCAAGGGTATTTTTTATTTATATTATTTTCAATTCATTTGAAAATATATTTAGTTAAACTTTTTGCAAATTGATTTTCAGTATTGGTTTTTTTTTGTTTTTTTTTTATAGCTGTATTTTCAATCAAATATTTTATGTATTTGCATTTATATAAAATTATTTCATAGATAATATTTAGTTGTTATTGGCTTTAAGTTTTGCTTGCTTATAAAATAATTTTAAAAAAAATTATAAACTTATAAAAGCTTATAAGAGCTTTTTTCCTTTATAATTTCTTCATTTTTGTTATTTTTTTATTTCAGCTTTATAGATAAATTTAGCCATAATTTATTAGAAGAAAAAAAAAATATTGATGTACAAAATAAAAGGAAACAAAAATTTTTTTTAAATAATATGCTTTCCACTTAACAAAATCGGTAGTTATTGCTATCAAATAATACCAATCAAAAAAATTCAATATTAACTATATATATTGTAGAACTATAAATAAATATTATAATTAATTTTGATTTTAATATAAGTTTTATTTTTTTTATATAAATATTATTTTAGTCATGGAGAAGACTTGATAGTGACACCATTTGCACAAATTCTTGCCAGTCTTCGGTCAGTTCGTACCAATTTATTGAGTTTAACTAATATTCAATCAACAAACAAGTAAGTTAGTTGTTGGCTCATCTATAAAATAAATGTTGAAAAAACAATTTTTGACAATTTGTTTGGCAACTATTTTCTTATTACAAATTTTTTTTTTATACTTCTTGTTGTGCTGAATAATAATAAATTTCCAAATTTTGTTTAAATATTTTTGTTTATTTATATTGAATGTAAAATTTAACATATATCAAAATTAATCCTAAATTATTTAATGTAGATCATTTTGTTTTTTCTTTTTTTAAGATCTACCATATTATGTGTACTTTTTGCTTTTTGGAACTCTTTTCATAATTGTCTATTTTATAAATGTTTTTTCCTACAACAAATAATTTTAATTAGTAACAAAAAAAAAAGCACAATTACATATTAAGGGTATATGCATAGTTTTAAGGTGGATTTTTTTGTTTATTTATAATAATTGAAAAAAAAGAAGAAATTTCGAAAAAAATTAACAAAATTCATCTTAACAATTATCAAATTAATAATTATGCATAAATCCTTATTATGAAAAATATCCAAATTGAAATTAAATTTCGATTAATACTATTTATCCAAACAATCTTTTATCATCATTTGAATTTCCTTCGTATTTTTTGTGTGTGCCTGCCTATTTTTGTAAAACTGTTATTAATAAATCAAGATCCAGGCGATCAACAGCACCGGCAACCACATCACGTGCTCATGTACCAGGTGATGAGGCCTATATTCGGTTGGCTACCGACACTCTAGAAGAATTGGAATGGTGTTTGGATCAATTGGAAACTGTACAAACGCATCGAAGTGTATCGGATATGGCATCATTGAAGGTCTCTCTCTTAAAATAATAATTTTACCTTAAAAATCCTTTCCCCTTATCAATTTGGAATATTTTTTAATCACTTTCAGTTCAAACGGATGCTGAATAAGGAACTATCACACTTTAGTGAATCAAGCAAATCTGGAAATCAAATATCGGAATATATTTGTTCAACATTTTTGGGTAAATACCGGAGATTTCTTAAATTTTTTTAGAAATTATTTTATCATTAGGTACCCACGAAATTTCTTATTCAGATGCTAGTCATTCTAGTTCCTAAATTTTGAGATATTTGTCTGAAATATCCAAACGAATAGGAAACTGATGATAATAAAGATCCAGAATTCTTATAAGAAAAGAAAAAATCTTGATTTATCTTCTTGCATAATTGAAATTTTATTTCCATCCAACCTGAATTACTTTTATTTACTAATTAGCTTTTTTGATATTATAATATGAAATTTTTCATATTCTTCAATCTGAAAAGAGATCTTTTGCTCTTTAGAAAATTTAAAATAAATTATAAAAAGATACGCATTCGTTTATGTATTTTATCATCAAAAATATACTTATCTCAATTGTTCATTTATTTTACATCTTAAATCTTTTGCTTAGTATTTTTTCCAATTACCATTTACACAAGCTTGGTTTTATATACCACATCGTCTACATTAAATATAATTAAAATTGTTTTATTTGTGAACAACGCGTCAAATATTAAATATATATACACTCTCATATAAAAATAAAATATTTTATTAAAAATGATTAATTTAAAAACAAATAATTAATTTAAAAAACTCTTGGAGTTAGAAAAACATATACAATATATAAAAATGTGCTTTTCCCTTCCATTTGTTATATCTAGAATATATTATTTTAAATAGAATTTTATACAATTTTGTTAATTATTGGGTTGTTCAGAAAATAATTTCGTTTTTTTTTTTATAAAAATAAAAGACGATTTTCTTATAGTGAATTAATATTTTATTCAATTAAATATTGTCCAGTATGATCCAATACCGTTTGCCATCTTTCTGGTAGTAGCATGATTCCACGCTCATAAAATTTTTGCTCTTTGACCTCCTCATTTAAATTAAACGTTTTATCGTCTAAAAAATGGACCATTTTCTTGGCGTTTGAAAAGCAAATCACAAACGTCAATGCGACGGCACAAATTTTTTTCCATAAGTAGATGAGGAACCCATATATTGAGAAAACGGTCGAATTCGATAAATTTAATCTCTCAGCAATTTCACGAGTTGTTATTCGCCGGTTTGCATCAATTAATGCCTTTATTGTGTCTTCATCAGCTTCAACTGGTAACGAAATTACTTTCCGACCAACCCAATAGTTATAAATCAAATGTTAATTATGTGAATTTTAGGTGCAAAAAAAACAAAAATCCAAAATTATATTTCAAATTACTATTTCGATTATCAATTGAAAAAAAATATAGAATATTTTCTATATTATGTTATTTTTTGATTGAAGAATCTACCTTCCCCCCCCCCCCCAAAATGGGTTCCAAAAGAAAGTAAAACACTTCATTTTACATTCGAATAGAAATGATGAACTTTATTTGTTGTTAAAAACATGGAAAATGGTTTTTTTTTGTTTTTATAGACAAAACACAAGAGTTTGATTATCCATCGTTGCGTATTGATGAGAATGAGCCGACAACAAATGTGCCACATCCGAGGAGTCGTTCGCCACGGATGGGAGGTCCACCAATGTCACAAATATCAGGTGTTAAACGTCCGTTATCGCATACAAATTCATTCACCGGTGAACGGTTGCCAACATTTGGGGTAGAGACACCACATGAGAATGCTCTTGGTACACTATTGGGCGATTTGGATACATGGGGCATAGACATTTTCAAAATTGGCGAATTAGCCTGCAACCGGCCATTAACATCAGTTGCATACACAATATTTCAGGTAAGTTACAAATTGTAGAATCGTCTTTTTTCTAATAATTATTTTCTTTTCTTACATTTGTACACACATCAAACGGCAACAGGGTAGAGATTTACTGACCAGTCTTATGATACCACCGAAAACTTTTCTTAATTTTATGTCTACTCTGGAGGATCACTATGTCAAAGACAATCCTTTTCACAATTCACTACATGCAGCTGATGTAACACAAAGCACCAACGTACTCTTAAATACTCCGGCACTTGAGGGTGTATTTACGCCGCTAGAAGTTGGCAGTGCACTATTTGCCGCCTGTATACATGACGTCGATCATCCGGGCCTCACCAATCAATTTTTAATTAATTCAAGTAATTTAGTTGTTTTTTTTTCCTCTTCAATTTATGAATTTTCTGTACTTTTATTTATCCATTTAATAGGTTCCGAACTAGCCTTAATGTATAATGACGAGTCGGTATTGGAAAATCATCATTTAGCAGTTGCCTTCAAACTATTGCAAAATGTAGGATGTGATATATTCTGTAATATGCAAAAGTATGTTTTTTATATATGAAGATTTTCTATGATATTAAATACATTTTTTTTGGTTTTTTTTTTGTGATAGAAAACAACGCCAAAATTTAAGAAAAATGGTCATCGATATCGTTTTATCAACTGATATGTCAAAACATATGACACTGTTGGCAGATCTTAAAACGATGACCGAAACAAAAAAGGTTGCTGGTTCTGGTGTTTTACTTTTGGACAATTATACAGATCGTATACAGGTAGAGGATGAACGTTATTTATTTATTTAATTTTTCTCTCCTTGAAATTCAATTAAAAATAATTTATGAATTTGATTAAATGCAGGTTCTTGAAAATCTAGTACATTGTGCTGATTTAAGTAATCCGACAAAACCCCTTCCATTGTATAAGAGGTGGGTTGCACTACTAATGGAGGAGTTCTTCCAACAAGGTGATAAGGAACGTGAAAATGGCATGGATATTAGTCCTATGTGCGATCGTCATAATGCAACAATAGAAAAATCCCAGGTCGGCTTTATTGACTATATTGTTCATCCGCTATGGGAAACATGGGGTGATTTAGTACATCCAGACGCACAAGATATTTTAGACACCCTTGAAGAGAATAGAGACTATTATCAAAGTATGATACCACCATCGCCGCCAGGTGACGAAGATGGAGATGATAAAATTCGCTTACAGGTTTGTATGTTATTTAAAGAATATATCTTAAGGACTCTATAAATTCTTTTATAGAATGAACATTTACAGGTGACTCTGGAGGAGTCTGATCATGAGAATGATGATGATAATGATAATGGTGGTAATATCGTTCGTAGAATTAGTCGGGATAAATATAATATTCATGAAGAAAATGATGAGGACGATGACGATGAAACTGGAACAATTGGTGGAAACGATGATAATGATGAAAATGATCAACATAGCCCATATACATATAATAGTAAAGGTCATCCTAGCAGTCAATGTAAACCGTCTGGGAGTCAACAAAATCCTCCACATCATACTGGAATGTGACGGAGAGTCGTCGGACTTTGTAGAAAATTAACTGAAAAAGCGCAAACATTTTTGCTTATAAGATAAATTTAGAGATAAAAAAAAAAAAAAACCACATAAAAAAAAATATAAAAAAAATTATGTGAAAAATCAAAAAAAAAAAAAAACCCAAAAAAAATCAAATAAAAAACAAAACTTAAAAAAAAAAAAAAAACATTTTAAAAGTGTATAAAAAAATTTTGAAAAAAAAATCATAACTAACACACGCATACATACATACAATTAATAAATACGTACATATGTAGAGAAAAGAGCAACTAAAATATCATATAATTAAAAAGGAGAATGTTATATAAGAAAAAACAACTACAACAAAGAATATTTCAATTAAAACCAACAATATTTATACGATATATGATATTATGTATTTATTTTTGAATGATTTCTATTTTTGTGGTGAATTTTTATTCTTCTTTTTTAGAACTCAAATAATATTAAAAACCAAAAACGGTTATATATAATGAATTATTTTTAAATATGATAAACCAAAAATTACGATTTAATGAAAAACGCTTCTAAATAGAAAAACTATATTAACTTATCTTAGTTGTGTTCGATTTTCATAATTATTTTCTATTATAAACAAAAAAAAAACACATGATATCACAGTCCTTCCTCCAAAAGTTATAAATCAATACAATAATAAGTTATTAATTAAGAAAAATGTTCTCTTGACTTTAGAAGAGAATTACTTGTTTTTATGTTTGTTTGTTTATTCTTAATTTAAAATTTTTCTATTAACTATAATATTAACTTATGATTAATATTGTTATTATTTATAATTTACAAAACAAATTCGGTGCGCAATATCACCACACTCACTCACCCCATTCTTTATTATATTTAATATTGAGGCTGAGTTCTTTAAATTAGAACCAATAAGAAAAAATCGCTCAAATTATTTAATTAATATTTTGTTTTTGATTTTCTTATAAATTGAATGGAAAATAAAATGAGCTTCTATAATAATTGGTTAGCTAAAATTGAAATTTAAAAATAATTAACAAACCTTTTCATCAGAGAATAGACATGAAGTAAAAATGCATAACTGCAACAAAATGAATGTTGCCATATTGGAAATTTTATATATTGTACAATATATATAAAGCAAGTCTTAATGCAAAAAAAGAAATTATCTCCATTGAAAGATTAATACTTTAGGCAAAACGAAAGGCATATGAATAAAAATATGTATATTCATTAAAAAAAAAAGTACTAAGCAAATAAGAAAATAGATTTAAAATCTTTAGAGTTTTAGTGCTAAAAATGTTCTCACTGTCAAAATAGTATAATTAAATCGATATGAAAGGAGTTAAATATAATCTGCATAAATAAAGGAAAAAAAAAAGAATTATTTGCGAATAGAAAAAAAAATAAATAAATTACGGAAGCCCAAAAAGAAATAATTAAAATATATATGAAAAACTAAGTGTATATTTAATCTTTAATGTAGCTAGTCATTTTTAATTAATAATATATGTAATAAGTTATAAGAGAAAAAAATTGGTAATATTAATAATTAAGTAAAATTATAATAAAAATAAAAGTGAAAACTAAAAACAGGTTAAGTCATCCAACTCGAATTTATACATAATTAAAATCATTTCATAATTTATAATAAATACACACACACACACACACAAAAAAAACAAAAACCAAACAAAACAAATGTAACATACAAAAACCAATTAGAAAATTTAGAATTTTTTTTTTTTAATATTAGTTTTATTATTTGTTATTTAATGTCTAAAAGATGTTTATTGTTATTATTTTTTTTAAATATGTATATACATGCAACCGTATATATGTATATATAGATCCATTAGTAAATGTTTCATCGTTTTTCGTTAATATTTTATAATAAAAGAAGAATAAAACTAAATAAAGAAGAAATGAGTAAGAAATTAACAACCAAAAATATGTCCATTTTATGTCAATATATAAAAACATACTTATACACCTTATATTTCTTAACAATTTCTATGAGTGCATAATCCTTAAAAATCAAATTATCCTTATCAATCAAATACGGGACAAACCAAATAGGAGGAGTCGATATTTTAGGGAAAAATAATACAATTTGATCCAGTAAACAATGGCTATTTTTTACCAGCAAATAAACTTGAGGCTATCAAATACTCAATCCATCAATATGAGGATATGAAAAAGCTGAGAAAGCAAATATCCAAACCAGTTATAAACTCGGACTTCTACCATCTCTTGATATAACATTTTACTAGAGCCAGAATTGAGTCTTGTGCTTGTGACATAAATATTACGCAAAAAATATTTTTTTCTTTTATCAAAAAAATAATAATAGTGCATATTATAAAAAAAAATGGTTAATTTAAAAAAAATATTCTGCCCAAAATATGTATGCAGTTGTACGAATTGTTTCTAAATTAAAAGGAAATTTTAATAATTATCGAAAATAAATTTTCAGAATACACTTTTTGTAGAATTTTTTTTAAAAACATAATTTTAGATTCACATATATTATTTCTCGATCATATGTACACTTATATTAATACGTATATAATAATTTTATTTAACATGTTAAAGCGCAAATAATACAAATTTTAGTTATATTTATATTAATTTTAAAAATGGTAACTCAAGTAAATAAAAAAGAAAACTATCATTGATAAGAAAATAATTATACTCATAATGTAATATAATATCAATAAAAACAATATTAGTCAAAATCATCAATAAATACCAAAAAAAAAAGAAGAAAAAACACAAAACTATATTTACAAAAATATTTAAAAATGATTTATCACATATGACCATTTAATATGTATTTATAATTATTATTACTATCATTTTAAAGAATATTTTTTCAAAACTATCGTTAAAAAATAAAAGTAATAACAAAACTGATCTTGAAAATAATGATGATTATGATTATGAGATGATGTGAAATTGATAAAAATGGAAATTATTTTATTTATTTAAGGTAAGGGCAGGATCCCTTTTTTTGCTATTTATATTATACATAAGAGAAAGAAAATAAATAAGAAATATATAAACTAATATATACAAATATATATATTAATAAAAAAAAAAACTAACATAAAACATAACAAATAATATTAATATATAAATTATATTAATTAATACTAATAAATTAAATATGAATGATGTAATTAAATATAAAAATTATAAAATATTTGGTAGATCTAGGCCATTAGAGCTTATAAGTGACAATTGAGAAGTCTTCTTATCAAAAATAAACAAAAAAAAACATTAATATTTAAATAATAATTAATTAATGAAAACAGAAATAATTAAATAAATGTAATTACTTAAAGTTTACTAAGAGGAAGAAAAAAACAATTTCATCCATACATATTTACAAATATCTATGTACATCTTCCATAAATATCTACCACCCCCTCTCCCCCCTACCATATGCATATACTATACACATAAATACATACATCCTTTCGACAATATCATTTATATCTAATTTTGAAAGAAAAAAAATGATTTCTGCAATTAAAATGCCATAAATAAATGTTGAGTGAGGTAATTTATAAACTTTATAAAACATATACAAATAATCCACCTACAAAAAGAAGCTTAAAAAATATATTTTTAAGAAAATTCGTTTATATCATTTTAACATATATGCTTTCAATTCGGATTGTTCTTATGAAGTTATTTTTATGTTTTAGATAAAAAATATTAATTTATAATACGAAAAAAATTCGTTTTGTTATGAAAATAATTAAAAATAAATAAATAAAAATTTTCCGATTAATTAATGAGCATTCAAGTTGAAATTAGAATTGATCACTTCTAAGTGATTGGTACGTAAGCAAAGATTAATGATAACTAAACATGAGTGAAATTTTTTTTCTAACTATTAACAAAATAATTATAAATGAGTAAATATAATCGACTTGCATAATTAACTGTAATCTATAAATATCAAAATAAATCAAAAATTTATATAAACAATAAAATACATATATTGATAATAATGGATAATTAACGGAAAATATCTGCATATAAATATGTTAAGATTGATAACTATTTTCTTTTCTTAATTAATATGCATATATAAATATTAATATAATTATAAAATAATAAAAATACAAAAAAAACTTAAAGAAAATGAAAATACAAGAAATAAAGTTTGAGCTAGAATATAATTATTAGAAACGAAAGGCCGAGAATTTCAAATAGTAATAGTTCTTGATTTGACTCGATAATATTATTGTTTGGAGTGTATATGAAAAAGGGTAAAAATATCGCGTAAAGAAACAAGCATACGATTACAAATAATCTAGTATGATTTGTGACGCTGGCGTTACATTCATTCATTTTGAAAAATTAATTTTCTTTTTTTTTGTTATCTTTCATATTGTGCACATGTAAATAGTGGAAATTATGGGAATTTCTCTAAAAACCTATCGCCACTAGTCCAAATAGATTATATTATAATTTATTTTACCAAATGAGTGTAGGTACTAAATAGAAGTTGTTTGAATAATTAAAAATTGCATCAAGAATTTCATCAAAAATATAATATTTATGTATGTATTAGGAAAAGTAATGAGAACACTTTTATAGAAATATCTCATTAAATGTTAAACGCTACAGGAATATTAAGATATTAGCATATAAAAATAATGTCCAAAAAAAATTTTAAATTTAAAATTTAAAAAAAAGAAAAATAAACACATACACAATGTACATTCAGAGAATAAATAATTAATTTATTTAAAAATGTAAAAAATGTTATATTGTAAGAAGAAGAAATATTTATGGTAGTCAAAAAACAATAAAAAAAAACCATTTTGGCAGATAGGTTGAAAAATTTACATTTGAACTTTAATAAATTTTTGGTTTTTTGTTGTTTTTTTTTCTAATGTAATATTATAAATTAAATTGATTTGTATTGAGATATTATTATTTTAAAAATTAAATATAATATTACAATTTGCCGTAGCATTTATTTTTTTGTAATGGTTTTAGCTGTTTTCCTTTTTAAAGAATGAAAAAAAGCTGCTACACTATAAAATTGCAGTTATGTTAAAAAAAAAAAATTTGATTCTTCTTCATTTCGAATGAGTAAAAATTATATATTGAATAAATTAAGAGAAATAATTAACATTTTGTATATAGTAACTCATAAAGTGCCATCTTGCTTCATCTGGACTGCTTCTATCTATTAAACTAAATTGGATAAAAAAAAAGTATATAATATATGTACATTAATTATAAAAGTAAAATGTGTACTTTTTATTGTGTTGGAGAATAAATTTTTTGATTTAAACATTAAAAAAAAAAAACAAATTAATAATAAAAAAAGAATCGTGTTTTGTTTAAAAAAAAAATCTAACGTACATAGAAGGGAAGATGGCGCATTTAATTAAAATAATAGTGTTCGGATTTGACACCAGATGGTGTGAAAAGTATTCAGGTTTAGTGTCTGTACCTGGCGTCAGGTTGTTGTGACCTTGAAGGTATCTTTTTCCTACAATTTTTCCTTAAAACCAATCGGAACAGATGCAACTCAATCTCGTTAATTCGATCTTAAATAATTCGCTTAGCGTATTGTAGTGGCTCGATAACTACAGTTTGTAAACCGTGCATAAAAAAACGAAAAGTAATTTAGTAAGTAGTTTAAGTGGCATAAAAAATATCAATCAAATTGCTCTTAATATATTAAAAATATGTTAAAAGTGGTTGTTAAAATAAAATAAGTTATAAATAAATATTAAAAATATAAAAAATTATATTATGGGGGCTGCTTATTAATTCCAAAGAAAATTAAGTAAAGTGTCAGTGAGTTTTCTTGTGACTTTTCTTGAGAAATGCAAATGCAGCGTAATACGTTGCATTGAAATTGAGTTTTGTAAATGCCTTAGATTAAATAATATCTGGATAGGTCCGTACCGTATATAGTATGTATAAACAATTTTCTTCCACAATAATTCCAGAAGCGGCGAGAAATCGTAATGCTTGCATACATTTGTGTAGATTTTTTTGTGTAGACATGACACCCACTGACATCTACGTTTCGTAATAAAAATTTATTGATTTGCAAAAGCATAATTTATATTAGCTGTCATTGGGAAAATTTTGCTACTCACAGTACTTCTAGCTTCATACTTCGCATAAGTAGTTACGCATACAATTTACGTTAGAGGGATTTTAGTTCCCAAAATGGAAATAGATGGCTTAGCGGATTCGTTGGTTATATTGAAGTGTCATATTTTTGGATAATAATGGATTGTTAAATTAATTTAAACTTAAATGATGTATTTATGTAACTTCATATTTATTATGACACTCTCAATTGTAAATAAATGCCTCCTTGGCTAACAAAAATAAAAATAATCAATTTATCACATATAGAAAATATCTTAATTTAACTTATTTAATATATTTAAAAGTGTAGAACGAGTTTTAGCCCTATCATTTTTTTTTTTTTTGGTGATATATTCTTTTAATAATTTAAGTTTTTTATTTATTATTTCTAAATTTATCATTTAATTTCTAACATTGTCATACGTTCGTTTTTACGCTTGTTTTTAACCTTTTCCTTGGTTTTCGTTTCAGCTTGTGGTACTTCGGACACATTTGATGATGACAATTCAGATGAATGTTTCTTTCCTAACGTAGGTGCTGGTGTTGGAGAACTTTCTACTCCCACAGACACTGAATGTGGTGATGATATTGCTGGATCGCTCTGAAATATTTTCTCCATTTCACTTTGGTATAAAAATTTCGAAACACTCGTCCCTGTACCTCTGTTTTTCGCATTTTTGAATATGTTTTCCCAAAAATGTTTCTTATTGCTCGTTTTGAAATATTCCTCTTTTTGGTTGGCATAAACATTTAGTAATGCTTCACCCTCGTTTTAGGTCCAATTTATAGTCATTATGTAATATTTATCAAATTCAAAGGTTGTACGAAACACATCCACTCCACTTCACGTTGACAAACTGAATAAACTCAGTATTGTTGTTGACTATTTTGAGGTTATATTTTACTTCTGTCAGTAAATTCTGCGTTCCAATGTGCATCTAGTTACAAGTACTTATGAGTAGCAAAATTGTCCCAATGGATGACAGCTTTTCATTTTAATTCACTTATTGCAAACAAAAATACAATTTAAACTTAATGACAGGCAATGTTGGGTTTTTGTACAATCTTTTGATATGAAATGGAATTGTATTTTAGGTTTATAATTCATTTTGAAAATATAAAGCGCTTAAATTTTGTAGACTTCTAGAGAGTTTTAAAAAACGCCAGTCTCCATGAAAGTGGTAGCATACCGAAATGCTAGCGATTACTTGTCATTTTTTTAAGTTGTTGTTTTGGCACTTATCTGAAAGTGCAAGTGAAAGGCTTGCCGGTAATTCCGTATTTTATAAGGGGTTGCCGGTAATTCACCAGAATCAGGAAGCCAGGAATTTCTATCTTTCGGTAAGTTGACATCTTCTTTTTACTACATAAATTAACAAAAATTTAGTTTATGATGTGCCTAAATGGCTTAAAGTGATATATTTTGCCCAAAAAGTGGCTAAAAAGTGAAAAGTTCGTTATTTAATAAATGTAAACAAATGTGATGTTGACAGTTCAATGTTTACCAGAAAATAGTTCAGTGCCGGTGGACGTAAAATATGTGCAAGAAAATTTAAGAAAACGAAGTTTTCAGTCTGTTTTCCATTGCTGTTTTCATTGTGTTAAAATAAATAATGTATATTCGGTAGGCTTAGGATTTAAATAAATTGTTTGCATTTGTGTTTTCATTTGCTTTATTAGACCATTTTTTAATGCATTTACTAAATAATATTGCTTCCAATTTTTTTAGAATATTAGTTGCTAATTATTTAAGTACATTAAATTTTCCACCTTGTAATTTAGTTTTAAAGAATTTCCTATAATGCTGTAAACGATTAACTTATATATTATTAAGAACTTGATGTAATATTCTATGTAAATAATGCTTTAGTTTTTAATTTAATTTAAATGCACAATGCCTATTTAAATTACCATTTCAATTCAGAAACACACATTTCTATTATAAAGAAGCTTTCATTATCTACTTATGCTTGTTTAACATTAAAATTTGTATTTACTAAGTTTTGGTGTGATTTTAATTTCAATATAATATCACATTCTCTCATTTTGCAATTGTGGAATGTATTTTTATTTGTGAGCAAAATTGTTTTTATGTAATCAAATAATTTGCAATTTATATATTTATATGCTCTTCCACTTTATAATTATGTTCGAATAAATAATTTATAGTGAAATAAATAAAATGAAAATATAATAAATAAATAATATTTTAAAAGAGAATACTGTATTTTATTGCAAATTTCGAAAACAATGTTAGTTCCATTAAACAACAAAACCCGCAATATTTAAAAAAATCAATTTCTTTACGCATACATGACATCACATATGAAAATGGTTTTAACCGAACCGTTCTAATTGCATATTGAAGTTTAAAATTGGCCCCTACTGATTTACGCCGTTTCTGTTATTTTGCTGATTCGTTTAAAAATGATCCTTTTGCTTACGCAGTTTCTGATCATTTAAAAATGATCCGTTTGCTCTTACAAAATTGCAACTAGGTCCGATAATACAAGCCGCGCATGAGATTTCGATCTGCTGTTAAAAGGAGTTTCCTGAATATTTTCTTTAATTCCTTTTCTCCATCTTGTTTGGATTTAAACAGGGATAAAAATGCCACTTTAAGCAATCAAATAGTAAATGTAATAAATTTTTAATTGGTAAATTACGCTTTCAAAAATCTATATACTTTTCTCAATTCTGTAGTTTAATTATTTTTATTAAAAATCACAATTTTCAATACTACCTAAGATTATATTGAGTAAATAACCTTCAATAAGATTTATTTCGTACATAGAAATGTTTTGTTAAAAATGATCTTATGTGAAGTGAAGGATTATCCAAATTGTAGTACGAAAAATAAAGTTAAGTCAGATATAATATCATTCAAATGGCTATCACGAGACTTTTTTCAGAATTTGAGTCTTTTAAGGTAATTTTAGATGAGTTTTTTGCAGATTTTAGTCTTTAATTCGGGACTTTACTTGAGGAATGTTCATTTTTAAATTCTCTCAAATTTAGAGATCATCTTTCGCGTTGCTAAGACATTTTATAGATATTAGTGCATTTTCATGGTTATTTGTAGGTTTTCAGAGTTCTATTTACAATAATGTTGTTTATTAACGTTTTTACCAAACAAAAAAAATGATCTCATATCACGAAACGTGGTTACAATAGAATCACCACGTTTGTAGAAAGTTTTTACTGTAAATAAGCAATCTGTAACAAGAATTGCAAACTTTAATCTGAATAAATTTGTTTCTTTAGAATAAATATATTTTTTAATAGTATATTTATTCTACAAAATGGATAACTATTATTCAACCTATATTTTTGTGACCCTTTAGGAACAGCGACATTCAGCGTATTTAATTTATGAAGAAAAAAACTAGTTTATGGAGATTATTCCTTATAAACAATACAAGTTTTACGGTAGAATAATCATTTTTGGAGAACCGAGTAGAAGTGAAAAGTCAGAAAGGTCGTAAACATCGAAAACTGATGAGAATTTAAAACGAATGAGGGCTCTTCTAAGATCAGATCATCGATGAATATTGAAGCTGATCAGTGAGTACTTGAAAGGATCAGAAAAGAAGTTCTTTGCGTCAGATCGGACACTGTCATACGGCTACCTCCATTCTTTTGGGCCAATAAACAAGAAAATCTCTAAGAATTAGGATTGGACATACCGCTCTAATTCATAATTTCCTCTTCATATCCCATTTGTCATTCTATTTAAAATAATATTTTAAAATCATTTAGACTATAACCAAATATAATAAATTTAGTATATTTTTATAAAATCGACATTTCAGAACAAATATGAGTTGAACTTTTGCAAATAATCTCATATGTTAGATTATTATTTTATTTTTAGTTCTTATAATCTTTGTATTTATGAAGAAAAAAATACTGATAACAAATTGAAATTAATTTGAAGCCCTTATTAGGATTTTGTACAAGAAATGGTAATATTTTGTTCTTCAACTTTCAAAAATGATTCACTTGAGGCTGTTGATTATTTACACCCACCATGGATGCATTTCCGCTTTAACTCGAATTGTATTTAAATATATTTAATCGATAATAAGAAATTAAAGCTAGTATTTAATTTGACTTTGAATTAAGTGGTTGAGTTTCTGGAAAGAAAATGGATAAATTTTTTGCAATTATTTTACTTGTTCTAATAACTAAAAGTGCAGTTATTATGGGTGAAGAAGTTGAAGAAGGACTCAATATTCAAAATTATTGCAATGAAGAGGCTAAATTGTGTGAGCATTTAACGCAAGCTGAAGGACTTAATTTATACTTTTCGGAATTGTCTACTATTGGAGGACGTGAATATTCATTTAATAAAACAGAAATTATAACAATACCAAGTAAACTGATTGTAGTTTTAAGAGAAATTGAAAAACTCACAATGGAAAATTGTGGAATTAAATTTTTATACAAAGAAAGTTTCGAAGGAGGACAAAACTTGAGAATTTTGGAGTTACCGTCAAATAAAATTGAGATATTGACGAGTAACGTATTTGAATATTTGATTAATTTAAATAATGTCAATTTAGGGGGCAACAAATTGAAAATTATTAAAGAAGGAGCATTTTATAATGTAAGAAATTTGGAAAAATTATATTTGCGAAAAAATCGAATTGAAGAAATAAGCGAAAATGCATTTGAAGGTGACAATAAACTAAAGACACTAGATCTAGACTCGAATTTATTAAAACTTAATGAAAATAGAAACTTTCTTTTCAAATTAAATAAACTTCAAACGTTAGATTTGCGAGACAATGTCATAGAACGAATAACATCGAATACGTTAAGGGGACTCAACAGTCTTCAAACATTATATTTGTTGACAAATAAAATAAACCACATTGAAGATAATGCATTCGACGACACACAATATCTTGATTATATAGATTTAGATAATAATACACTAACCGAAATTAATAATCGCGTCATATTCACATTGAAAAATTTAACAACATTAAGTTTAATTAACAATAATATTTCCGAATTTAATGTAATGTGTGCATTGAAGCATACGAAACTGAATATTTTGTGGATTAAAAATAATAAAATGACCTGTCAATACTTCGAGAATATCAAAACAGCGGTTGGCAAACGTCTCGACACTTTCAATTATGGTGGATGTGTGTATTCTCAAACTTACAAAACTGTGCAATCTGATTACTTGGAATGTAATAAAGAATACAATAAGTACCAAGTTGAGAATAAATTGAAAAAATTGGAAACCCTCTTCGCTCAGCAAAATGAGAATATACAAAGTCAAGGTGAAATATATGACAAAAAGCTGGACAAATTGGAAAGTGGCATTTCTGACCAAAAGGAACAAACTAAAGCAATGGCGAAGTACTTTTACGAACACAACAAATCAGGAAACTGGATGAGCGCGCAAATGCTAGTTTCAATAATGATCATATTTTCTTTGTGTTGTATTATCTTAATAAAATTGTTTAAAAAGTAATTTAAAGAAATACCTTTTTTTGGAGGGAAAATTTTTTTTGAAAGAATTTGCTTAGAAATATAAATAATAACAGTTTTAATTTTTGTATGCAGATGCTTCTCATTTTTTATACTAAATAGAAAAAAACACGCTTAGTACTAGTATAATGTGTAAAACTGACAAAATTTTTTGTTATATTATTTGAAATTAAACGAACATTTTTGCTGTGTTGTATCGGTTTTATCTATTATTCGTATATTGTGATTCGATAAGACCGCAGATATTCTTTTTTGAACAAAACACGCAAAATTGCGTCCTCCCTCGTCTATGGCATTTATTATATATATAAATAAAAATATCTGCCAAATGGCCACCACGACTCCTCTAGCAACACAAAATGCGCATATCAAAATTTTTCATAGTTGGGCCTGTATGTCATTTATAACGCGTATGACTTTGTCCTTCGGCTCTGGAACCACCCTGGGCTTATTGTCAGGTACCAAAAGATTCGCGTTGCCCATGAAAACAAAGTCAAATTTCCAGATCTGGGCACTATCTTTCGTAAGATAGTGCGTCCTGATAATTTTGTTCGTAAGACGGCCATCGTTTCACCTGCTGTTTGACAAGTGGCATATTCTCCAACTCCATAGCATTCAGGCCAGAAAAAGTATCGCGACCGGCCTCATTTCCAAACAGTGCTCGAGGTGGGTGCATGGGTTCCACATCTCAGTACTCCAAATGCGGAAGTTTTTCTTGCTAATGTATCCGTTTATGTGGAAATGTGTCTCGTTGCTCTGAATAATTTTTGTTGTTGCAAAATCGGAATCAACTACTTATTGTTAAAACACTTAATAGCAAAAAATGCGCCGCAATAAATGGGTCTCTAGGCACTGGTACCTAAATAATGAGATAGTCACCTCAAAAAAAATTGCAAAAAACCATCTTCATCTTAGAAATATTTTTCTGTTAAATAGACACAGGCTTTTGTGAATCACCTATCAAGATTCGTTTATCAATTTATGCACGAAGGGCGGATGCAATAGGTTCGAAGTCCAATGCGTATTTTCTATACTGAAATTTATATTTAAGATAAAAAAGAAAAATTCTAGCCAAGTGATTTAAATCTAAAATGAGCTGTTTTTTAAAAGTGACTAAGACTTCTTAGTAATGCCTAATTTTGCACACGTCCTGAAGAACTATTCCGATTAATTTCGAACAATGCACTTTATTAAAATTCAGTTTAAAATTTTTATATGGGTTAGCATTAATTATCCATTTTTTATAAACATTTATATCATTTAAGAATCCATTTAATTTAACATTATGGATTGTTTTACTATAAAACTTGCGTTTAAGTTTTTAAAGCTTTCTCCTTACGAGGAGATTGTAATCCTTATAATAGTCGTTCTTAGCGAACAATTGTTAACAAGGTGAAAAATTTAAAGGAACATACGCCGTTGGATTATATATTGTGAGGCTACGTGAAAGATCCTGTTTGTGCAGAAAATCCTTAAGCTTTAGGGTATTTAAATACCAAGAAACGTCTAGCTATGGTAGAATTAGAGCCCGAAATGTGCGAAAAAGCCATTAAAATTACCTGAAAAGGATGGACTTATTAAATAAGTCTCTTCAAAACCATTTAAACAATGTTAAATTCAATATACAGGCTTTTTCTATAAGAGTGATATGTGTTTTATTTTGAAGTATAATCGATGCAATTATGTTCTGAAAATAATATCATTCAAATTGCCGCCTCTGCTCCGTTTACAGAATCGGATACGATGTAACCAATTATCGACCAACTCGTGCAATAAATCCGGCCTTATTTCACGTATTTGGCGTTCAATATTCAATTTTGATACACTAATGGTTGCTGGTTTATTGATATTGACCAATGACTTCAAATAAGCCCACAAGAAGAAGTCCAGAGGCATTAAATCAAACGTTCTTGAAGGGCATTGCACATCTGCATTTCTTGAAATGATCGACTCGCCAAACATTTGCCATAATAAATCGATCGTGGCATGGGGTGTTTTGCTGAAATCTTGTTGATCAAAACTTCGACAGGATCTTCATCTTACTGGCACGCGAACATTGTGTGAAGAAAGATTACGTTGAAAATTTTGCACATTTCGACGAATTGCGAGCACACTAGGCCGATTATAACGGCCATAAATTGGAAGTAGTACCTGATAAGTTGTAATAAAAGAACGATTATTTTAATTTGAAAAAAATTGGATGAAATGCCAAGCATTGTTGAGGTTTATATCTTTCCATGATTAAATTACAAATCTTACTGCATACAATTGCTAATGACAGAAGAACTCGACATATTAAATATCGCTCATTAACAGTGATTTTTACAGATGAAATACAAAGTAATTTTCTTGGAGATACCAGAAATTGGGAAGAGAAGATAAGGAAAAGGGTGAAGGGTATAAAAATTCAGATAAAGATAAAATTTGGATACTAACACCAAAAAAATATTAATAAAACCCGAGGAACCCAAAAAAAGGAACCAACAAAGATAAAAAAAGGGAAGAGAAAAACGGTTGAATAGTGTCTGCAAATCTCCCAAATCACTCCTAGACGTATTGCTTGGAGTGCCTCTACAACAACAGGGGTCAGATTCCCAACATTTTGTCATTATTATCATCTAAAGTAAACCTCACGACATGAAATTCTGCATGAAACTGCACAACAACGCAAATATTTTATTTAAAAAAATTGTATATTATTTGTACAAAATTATTAATGAACTCGATTGAAACGTGACTAAATACAAAATTGCATTTCTCATCGTTTAATATTCGCTTTGTTTCAAAAAATCAACTCAAATTTTATAAAAATTTATTTTTTTTAAAAAAATTATTAAATATAATAATTATATAATATCGCATCTTATCTAAAATCAAATAAAATATATATAAAAATCTATAGTAGAAATATTTACAACAATGTATATGTTAGAAGAGAAAATAAAAATATTCGATTTTGTAAACGATTGAATGGATAGAATGGAAGAAGAAGAAGAAGAAGAAGAAGATGATGAAGAGGAAATTTCGAAAATCAAACGATGGGCTTTGCATTCCGTTAAAAACTACAACATCCGACATCATAGGATGCTGTCAGACTAGAAAGACATTCTCGAAACACACACACTATTTGCCCAAGACAAAATAATTAGCCGGGAAACGTTTGTGCGTTCCGATTAGAGGATCGTAGTTTAGAAGATCATTTGTCACTTTTTGATACCGTCTTAATATTGTCGACGCTCTTAGAAATTTGAAAATTATACGGAAACTTTTGTACAGATGGGCGATATGTGGGCAAGTCTATCCGGACTTCAGCTTTTCGACTTCTCTCAGTCGATGCATGTTTCCATGTGTCACCAGCTCGATTCGCATAATAAGATACTTCCGTATAGGAGCGTTTCGTATTCATCTTTTCACGAGATGATGATCTAGCCATTTCCAAAATATTTTTTCTATTATTTGTTTCTGAGACGGTCATATCTTTCGCGTCGATGTCATATCTACGAGCACTTGAAGATCGTTTTCTAGTTTGCTTTTGACTTGTTTTGTTAAATGCTAACTCTTCATAGCGAGGAATATAACGTGGCTTACGATCTGAGTCTTCTTTTTCGGGTCCGAATCCAAATAAACGTGGAGCTTGCTCAGAAATTAAGGGCAACAATGTTTCACGTGCATACCGTTCTGCCCTTTCAAGAAGATCACCGAGCCGGAACGGAAACAGTTGAACTGTAATTGGTCCAGTGTCGTTTGATTTGCTGTCTTCTGCCTCTGATTCATCTTCCAAATCGTCGTGTGTTATAGCCTTTACTTGTCGCATTTTTGGTGTTGTTGGCTTTAGAACTGGCTCAACAATCTCAGTTTTGTCAAAATCGTGCATATTACGCCCTTTCACGACTGTATTTCGGTTATCTTTAAGTACAGGCTCGAATATCTCATCTGCCTCATTCTGCAAACTGCGACTAGATTCGATTGCTTCCCGATCTAATGAATTTCCCTCCAAAATCGGCTGCCATGGCAAATTGTAGAAATTTCCGTCTTGCTCAGTTATCGAGTATGATTGATTGCCGCTTATTTTGAAGTTTGCGCCCAAATGGAAAATGTCCTTTTTCGATTTAACTGTTTCAATCGCATCTTCACCATTTATTACCTCCGGCGTAGTTGGAGCGATGGAATCATCTCCGGAACTCTCCGTAGTTATTGTTAAATCAGTTGGATCTAAGCTGTCTGGAATTTCGCACGTACCAGACTGCAATTCCATGTATATTGGTACTCCAGATTCAAGAGAAAGTGATGCCTTACAAAAGGAATGACTCCTTCCAAAGCTGTCAGTTAATACGATTTTATCAATATCCCAGTGCGGCAGCCCTTTTGATAGCCATCCACTATAAGATTTATATTGCAATGAGAGTTTTGTTGGGAACCCGAGTGCTGGATGTGGAACTATTATTTTAGAGACAATGTCGCCCGCGAAAAATTCTGCATCCTCTTTCCTAAAATATATAATTTATAGCATTTCATAATGATTTATATTGTATTTATTGACTTATTCATTTTTCACTTACTCAGTAATCAGAAAAGTTTCGTTGAGTCCTCCTTCTCCAAGAAGAGTTGCTTCTAATTTACCAATTGTTCTCAGTGGTAGATCATTGAACGAGTTATGAATCTCAACCAGAAACTGATGTGCACAGAATGGTTCTTCTTCTCTTGTGGCCAAATACAATTGCCCACGACCTGTAGATCTGTCCGCATAGTAACCCATATTGCCACAACGTTGGTCCGCATTCGCTTCATTACTCTCCTTACTGCACGGGAAACATTTACCCTCTAGAAAGTTCTCATAACTATCACATGGGAATGCGGGGAATAAGCAACGTGGCGCTACTGAATCAATAAAGAATTTATAGGCACGCCTATGGTTGCACAGTGAGCGACCTTCAACTTCGGCTGCTTGGGCTAAAAAATACAAAGAAAGAAAAAATAATAACATGTACAATATTTTGTTGGTGCAATATGCAGCCTTCTTACACCAAATGAAATCTGTAACGGCGCCAACAAACAGATTTGAGCATCCATTTTGTACTCTGCCACCGTTAGGATAAAAATCAACATGGCCCATCGGCTGCCAGGATCCTAACCCACCAAGAATCAAATTTTCTCCATTCGAATGGACAACATCCACAAATTCAGCATCTGTACTATCCAGTCGAACTTTAGGATGCTGCGATTCAAACAGTGGCCCAGCAGGATCCAATCCTGTTATCCGACTGAGTCCGGGTAATTCTGCACCAGCAAAACCAGCTACATGAGCGCCCAAACTAAACCCAATAATATGTGTCTTCGATAGATTTAAGCCTTTGTGCTCTTTTAAATTCGATAAAAGCATAGCTAACTGCTTTCCAACGAGTCTAGTATTTGCTGCTGCCCGTACGTAATTTGGGAATGTGGCTCCATTTTCCCAATCGACACAAATGACAATGCAATTTTCCTTGAAAACATTTTCTCAGTATTGAACAAACAAACATTTTCTCAGTATTGATACTTACAACAGCCATCAATGCAGTTTTCATTTCGTATATCCAAACATGGGGGCAGGCTGAACCAAATCCATGGACTATTACTCGAGTCGACAACTCATCGAAACCATCCAAATCGTCTAATGTAAACGATGATTTTGAAAAAGGCGTTGTTGTGGTTTCCGTTGTACTCTCATTGGTACCTTCACCTAATGATCGTCCGATGGCTTCTGTCATGTTCAAAAATGGTAGCTCCAAAAGGGGTTGATCACTCCTTAAAAATATGACAAAATACAATTAAGTCAGTTTGTTACGGAACAGGACAACATTTCTTCCAGTACCTGTTCTTTGTCGAATAGAAATAGAATTTCGTGTTGATCTCTTCTGGCGACGATGGCAACATTTCCAAGTAACTAAACGGGCCAGAATCTTCAAAACATCCTAATCCACCGTAGCATACTTTTTTTGCAGCCCTTTTTCGTCTATTATAGAAAAAACATTTTAACAATTATTTTCCGTTTTTGCCAGAGAAAAAAAACCACCTTTTATGTTTATGTTGTCTTAATGTCCATTCGCGCATTGATATTTGCACAGCCCGAAGAAGCTTAACATCGTTGACCTCATCCAATGCTTCCTGCTCTGGTGTGGGCCATTTTAAAGTGCTTTCTGCAATTTATTAAATAACAGTTTATTAACCAACAATTTCATATTTTTATTATTTATTCTTATACAAAAAGTATTTGTCATTCGTGTTACATTGAATTTCTATTATTCTGTCATTTTTCATTTGTAGTTTAATAATTATTCCCACTTTATAAGAATCCATGCGAAACGAGACGTATCGAACAAGAACAATAACAGATTCTGTAATTTATTTTGGCAAAAATACATTGAAATTACTTAATTTTACAAATTTTCCATTTTACTAGTACTGTTTTTTTCTCTTTCGAATTTTCTTGTTAAAAAACCGGAAAGAATTTAATATGCACAATGGAACTTATGACTATTCTTAAGCATTTAAGCTTAAATTAATGTTACTATACGAAACCAGTTATTTTATATTATATTTTTTTTTTTTGAAGAATTATATAATGCAGATAATGTTATAAATATAATTTAGAAAAAAAAAACAAGTTGAAAAATTCACACCGTTCTGATTTGCAAAAATATTCAAATACTTTGGTTCGAATTTAATTGAAATTTTTTAAATTGATGGCGAAAAACTGAAATAAGTATTAATATTTTTATAATTTCTCTAAACATACTTTTTTCAACAAAATTATCAAAAAGAATTATTTTAAATATTTTCTATAGAAACGAAATTTTGTTTTCTAACTAAAAAAAAAATAACACAAAAAAGTCGCAAAGGTGTATGAATAAATCAATGGTTTTCATTTAATTTTTAAAAATTATTTCATGTAAATGTTGGCCACTTCTACATTTTCATAGATCCATGCAAGAGATCCAATCTCGGCTGGTATCTCGCTAATAACACGTCTAAGGACGTCAAATCGCACGATCTAGGCGGTCAACTTACAGGTTCGAAACATGAGATAAATTACTCACCGAACTCATATATCAATATGTCAATTATTTCACGTGCTGTGTGGCATATAGCGCCGTTTTCTTCAAACCACATGTCGACCAGATGGAGTTCTTGCGGACGCCAGTAACGGTAATGTTGCGGCTAGCGTCATCTTTAAAGAAATGATTTTTCGGAGTGCAATTGCAGTTCTTTTTTTGCCTGTGGTTGCTCATCAGACCACATGCGAAAAAATTTGCTTATTCACATACCCATTCAACAAGAAAGAAGCTTTGTCGCTAAAGGCAATTTTTATGGTTAAAAAAACAGATTTTCCTCAAGTTGTTCAAGACCCACTCACTGAAAATTCGGCGCTTTGGCAGGTTATTCGGCTTCAGTTCTTGCGCGAGCTGTATTTTATACGCTTTCAACCCAAGATACTTGCGTAAAATCGTTCACATAGTCGAGTAATACAATCCCAATTGCAGTGAACGGCAACGGATGGACAATAGCGGTTTTCACCAATTCTATACGCACTCTAGACATACGGATTGGTGGTTTGATGTCTAATAGCGTCAAATTGCTGCGAAGCTTTGTCACTATGGCTTGAATTGCTTGCTCAGTAGGTCGATTATGGTGATCATAAAATGGTCAAAGTGCCCGAAACACATTTTTCACAGACCATGAATTTTGATAATAAAATTCTATAATTTGTAAGCGTTGATCGATCGAGTGTTAATATTTTCATGATAAAATGGCAATGCTAACTGAGGATATTTGACTTTGACACACGCCATGTGTCATGTTTGATCTGTCAAAAATAATAACATGAAATACCAAACAGTCCAAATTGGCATTATTTGTCCTATGCCCAAAAAATAAGATATCACGGAGGGTAGGAACTATAGAGGTTCTCGTATTACGTTGTTGAGCTCTATATATAAGATATTCTCCGATATTTTACAAAGCAGGATAGCCTCACTCAACAGATGTATAAGAGAGTTCAGAACCCCAGAAAAATTTTATTAGACTGACTGGGCTAAGTATGACTTGTGTTAGAAGAGTAAAAGCAGCCGAATCGGTTCCAGAGCCATGCAACATACAAAATCTCCGGAGGTAGAAAAAATGATTCGTAACTCAGGAGCAAACATAATGAAGCATGCACAGCTTTTAGCATACACCGACGACAGCGAAATTTTTTTGACCACCTACATGAGAATGGACGATTCCGGATCCTATTAAACGACGAGATTTTGAAGCGTTATCACGATTTTTTCGCAAACCAAATGAATAAAATTAAGCTCAATTGGCTGCAGTGAGCTTAGCACTTAATCCGTTTGTGTGAGAAAGATCTATGCCGAAAAGTCTATGATAATGATCATAACATGTCACCGGAGGCGCTGTAAAGACAGTAGAGACTCTTCGTAGTAGTGCTGAAAGGCTTCAACTTTAATCGCCTTTAGCTCCTCGGTTACACGCAAACTTTTATCAAGTGAATACAGCGGCTGGGGAACCACAAGAATTCCTTTTTTTTGACAAAAACCTGTGATGGAAATGGTCGTATGATTGGGCAATGTCTGATCTGACGTAAGTAACTTTTTTTTTAGCATTTTCGAGCATACACTCATCAGCTTAAACAATAATGTGCCTTTTCATTTTGATCCTCCTTGAGCAAGGTACGTGTTGCACCACTATTCGACGCATCAAAAATTCTATTTCCATAAGACAAATTCGCGGACTATTACGCTCTGTACGGTTGCGTTGTTAGCGGTTGAAGTTGCAACTTTAACTGCACCTCTATAAAGGAACTATGTAAAGGGGAAATCTGCAGTGTTGCCAGATGGCTCTCAGTGATGCCAGATCTCATTTCTTTTTTGCACACACCTCGTAGACTTTTACGAGTCATGAATTTGTGAGTCTCTTTAAGATGGCTTTATTTATCTTATATAGTAACTATTTGAATAGATATTTTTCAGTAGTTATACTTAGCTCAAAATAAGACATTCCAGTTCGGTCTTGTCTTACAAAGAGTGCAACAATTTAAAAAGTATATTTTTTTGTATGCTTTTCGCAACTAAGATGAATAATTTTTCTTCAAAAAATAATAAATGACAATTTTTCTCGTTATTAAGAACACTTCAAAATTACATAAAAATTATTAAAGTTCATGGCTAAATTTTTTTTGTCCATAAAAGTTTTCTGCTAAAAAAAATATTAACCTAAATTTTTCTAATCTAAATTTTAGTTAAACTTTAAAATAAGATTAAACTTTTGTATTTATGCAAATGGATTGTGATGAATAGTTTTTACTAAATTTTATTAAGTACACCTTTTGTCGGAAAATCTTTGAACAATTTGAAGTGACAAAACAAATTCCTAAATTAACAAAAATTTCCTTTGGTAATTATTTTTTGAATTGTATAAAAGTACACATTATAGGAAAAGAAAACAATTCAAATTGTATTTAATTATTTTCTCTTTTAAAAGAGTTTTTGGAATTTTTAGTGGACATAATAACTTTAAAGCGAAAATGAAGAAAATTGAGGTTAAATCATTAAAACTGTTTAAAAACACTATGAGAAGACGCATCGGTTCACTTGCTAGATTTCTTGATGTTATTTTCCCAATTTGCGTTTATGTTCTACACAGACTCACTCTTGTATTGGTATTATTCAAATATATAAATTTTGCTTCTCTTATATTTATTTTTATGTATGCACAATGACCTCAATATGATCTGAAAATATCAACAATATTTTGGAAATTATTTACAAACAAGACTGTATAAAAATTCATCTTTGCATCTAGTTAAAAATTTCAGTTTCTTTATGATAACATAAAGAACAAGTTAACACATCAAATACACTAATTGGAAATGATCACAGCAAGAGAATAAATTTGATTTTCATAATGAGAAAATTAGTACCTATGAATTTCACTTTTACAAAAAAAATGTGACACTTTTCATTTGAAAAAGTACCTTTACTTTTTATGGTAATTAAATTTTGATGACCAGCAATAATGAGTAGCGAAAACTTTTCGATGTAGTAAAAAAAGAATGGCTTGGACCTCTGACAATATTTCTTATGCTCAGAAAAAACATAATCGCAAAATGTAAGCTTGTGACAATTTAAACTTATTCATTTTAATACTAAACAATTTTTTAACATATTGTAAATTGGCGTATAATGTTTGTAGAAGTTTTAATTTAAGTACAATTAAAAGATGAACTTTTTTTTATTATTTTTATTGAAAAATTTAAAACTTTAAATTTGACAATATGTATCTTCAGTGTTTAATTTTAAATACTGAAGAGTCTGCAATAAAACTCCTTAAATCATGCCCATGGTACGATATTGACCGACAGTGTCGTAATTTTGGATGTCTTTTGTGATGCGATACTTGACGGGATTCCAAACTGTATACGTTAAAGGCTGTTAAACAACCAAAACATTGAGCTATATTGGGTTGCAGGTTGTGCTGGCATTCATAATAAAGTGCACATTGATCAACTGGCAGGATCGGTTAACGCATATATTAATCAAATAGCACCTGATATTATTAAACATAGATAAAAATAACACTAGACTAACAGTGGAAGATTTCTTTCCAAAAATTGTCTATTGAACAACCATTTCGAAATTGGAGGCAAGGAAATTTCTCAGAATCCAAATTGATCATCTTGCAGATACTCATAAATTTCTCTAAAGTAGTCAATTTATCTTTTATGCAAAGCTTGGGGCTTTCAACCGACCAGTCCCCATATTCTAAATGAATGTCACTTAACCCAGAATTCTTTTTCAAGTTGGACTCCTTCGATTGTGCAGCTCCTGCATTTAATAAATCAATTTTCAACTTCTTATTTTTAATCTTCTTAAATGTGCTTTAATTACTTATCAATTTTCAACTTCTTATAAAAGGCTCTGAGTGCATGAAGCCACCAAAGGCTATCACGATTGTGACTGTACAAATGGCCAAATGCTTCTTTTTCTCAGAAAGAGAAGATTTGTTCTATTATTTTAAAATCAATTCTGAGCGCTATTACCAAATAATAACTAACTTTTTTCTGGTTTAAACTTAAAGATTTCAGTCTAAAATAAATGCGATTTTAACAACACGACACCACTAAGTACACAATATGTCAAATTTTGACAAATTTATTTCGCAAAAAGTTCCCTCAGCATGTATAAATTTCATGATTTGATGATGTCAGTTGTCCTCGAAGACCAAGTTAAAATCGTATTTTACTTTAGATAATTTTAGAACTAACATTCATAAATTAATGGCCTACATCAAAAATTCAGAAATGTATGAAATTACATCAAAAATTATCTCAAAAGAATCGACTTCTGCAAGTATTGGGTTGTCTGGAAAGTAATTTCGTTGTTTCCCAACAGAGGATTTAATTTCACTTTTTCACAACCAACTTCATACCTAAGCCGCATAATCATATGTATATGTATTTGGACAGCTGACATAGTAAAGCTTACTAGTGAAAAAATTCGATTTTTTCTGCACAGTATTTTTTGGTTGATACCCTTTTAAATATTTAAATTGAAAAACTGCATTTTCGGCGAATAATAAGTCGTGAGATCGCTGAGGGATTAAATTTATTAAAATCGGTACCGTTCATGATCATTTTAAACGACTAGGTTTAATCTGAAAGCTTAACATATGGGTTCCCCATCTTCTTACGGAAAAAAATTTGTGCCGTCGCATTGACATTTGGGATTTGCTTCTCAAACGCCAAGAAAATGATCCATTTTTGAAGCGTATCAACACTGGGAACGAGAAATGGGTTGTCAATAACAATGTTAAGCGCAAAAGATCCTAAAGTAGAAAAGATGAACTGGCTCAAAGCACTTCGAAAGCCAATATTCATCAAAAAAAGGAATCGTTTTTTTTTTGAGCTTTTACCGAGTAACACAACGATCAATTTTAAAGTGTACTGTCATCAGTTGGACAAATTGAATGATTCTCTTCAAGAAGAAAGGCCAGAATTGGTCAATAGGAAAAGTGCAGTGTTCCAACACAATAATGCGAAACCACATACAAGTTTGACCACTCGGCAAAAGCTTTTAGAGCTTGGATGGGATATACTTTCATACGCACCATACTCTCCAGACCTAGCACCTTCCGATTAAACGTTTTACCGGTCTCTACAAAAAATTTTAGACGGTAAAAGGTCTTGGATCAGTTTTTTGCCAGCAAAGAACAATAATTTTATGAGCGTGGAATCATGCTACTGCCAGAAAGATGGCAAAGATGCCAATACGGCTATAATTTTTTTTATCACTATAATAAAATCGTCTTTCATTTTTATAAATAAAAACCAAATTACCAGGTGTATAAGCTTAAATCCGCTTTTTTTTTAGTCAAAAAAATACATGGCTTTTTTCATAGAAAGCAAAAAAAAAATTTATTCAGAGTACTTGCCCTCGCTAGCTACACATTTTCCCCATCTCGCGGGCAATTTGTGGATACCACGCCAAAAAAATTCCTTCTCTTTCGAGGCAAACCACTCATCAAGCCTTTTTCGGACGTCTTCGTAAGAATCGAAGTGCAGCGAGTTGCGTGGCCCATCGGCGAAAACAGGTGGTAGTCGGAAGAGGTCAGATCTGGGGAATAAGCGGGGTGGTGTAACACCTCCCAGTTGAGTGTCTCCAAGTAGTTTTGGACCATTTTTAACGTGTGCGATGGTGTGTTGTCGTGGAGGAAAATCAGCTTGCCATGTCTTTGTTGATAATCCGTTCTTTTTTCAGGCAGAGCACGATGCAATTTGATCAATTGTTGGTGGTAGCGGTGGGCATTGACAGTTTCACCAGGATTTAACATATCATAGTAGACGATACTCTGCTGAATTCCACCAAACGCACAGCATCGTCTTCCGTCCGAAGCGATTTGTTCTTGGGGAAGATGTTGATGGTTAACCGGGATCAACCCACGATTTCTTGAGTTTAGGATTCTCGAAATATATCCACTCTTCATCGTCTGTCACAATCCGATGCAGGAACCACTTTCTTTTTTGTCTGGTGAGCAAGATTTCGCATGTGTTTTGGTATCCATTTTCCGCTCCATCTGCCTATCGTTCAATTCATGCGGTACCCATTTTCCGATTTTATCAATCTTACCCATGGCACGCAGACACATGGAAATAGCTGGTTGAGTAATACCCAATTGCGTCTTCGTCCAAAAGAGCCTGCAATTGATGGTCCTCAACCTTCCTAGGCCGATTTTCACGCTTCTTGTCCTACAAGTCAAAATTGCCGTCTTTGAACCGACGAAACCCATCTCGGCACGTTGTTTCCGATAAATCACTGTCACCATAGGCCTCTATAAGCATTTGATGCGATTCGGCAATCGATTTCTTCAAATTGAAGCAGAAAAGCAGAGCTCACCGCATAAACTCTTTTTCTGGCACAAAACTAGACATGATTACCAAAGGAAAAATGTATGTTGTTGTACGAAATTGCTGACAATGTACACTGATTGATGTTGACAGATATCAAACACATAAAAAAATAAAGTATGGCGTGCCCATGGTAGCTTCATACGCTCACTCACGCCATCTATGACCAAACAGCGGATTTAAGTTTATACACCTGGTACTTCCCGGACAACCCAATAATATTTAAATTTTATCTATTCTAGTTAACTTTACTTTCTACAATATAAATCTTCTACTAAATCATCTACTCAAAAAAAAGTACCAATTTATCAAATAAAAAAAAAAAAAAAAAAAAAGTTCCAATTAATAAAATTTCTAAAAAAAAGTCGTTACAAAAAGCCGTTTTTATGTACGATGTGCTCGTTTATAAACAAAAAAAACAGTTTTTATTTATTTATAAACAATGTTGCTAAATATTTATGCAAAACACATCTTTTTTTGAAACGGTTATATAATTTTGTTGTCAATAGATTTTTTTAATTTGTTTTTTTTTTCATAACACAATAACCAAGATACATTTTGGAACATTGATTATTGAAAAGTTTGGTGTTAATTTTAATAAAATTTTATTCAGGTTTTCGATTCAACAATTTTACTAACTCGTAAATGCAAAATAATAAAATATGTTTAAAATCTTCAAGTTTAAATGGGCTTAATATGAAAATTATAATATTTCAGATACTTTGCAGTTTTTGTTAATATAAACGTGTTGGTCTACATTGTTGCCGAGTATGAACACATGAATGGAATGGCAAATTTATTCCGCAAACTCTCCAATTGCAGTTAAACAATGAAAATGCTTATATAGTTTTCCCTTTTGTTCAGTTTTATTTCGATTTTTGGAGAGTACAAGTAAGACATTGTGCAATATTGTTGGTTTGTATGAATACGAGTACTTGTAAAATTCTCAGTAGGGGGTGAATTAAATTTATATAAAAATTGCAAGTATTTAAAATTTTAACAATTCTATATGCTATTGTGATGCAGAGTAAAAGTTTATAATAAAACAAGATAAAAAGTTCATGAATTTATTTATTAAACGGACATTTTTTTGTTACTTTTTTTTCTATACAAAAATCAGGTCAATCAGTAAAAGTTGTCTTTACTGAATACAAAAAACTTTACTATAGAAAAACCATTGAAAATTTTTGAAATAAAATTTGCTGATACTAATCTACATTTCTAATTCGGTTATTAATGAATGCAGAAATTTAATTTAATATTTTTGGCAAATTTGGTTAACTTTACGTTAGAAATACACATTCTAATTCATTTCAATAGCTGAACATTAATATTCAGTAATAAGCAAAAACTTATTACTGAATATTAATGTTCAGCTATTGAAATGAATTAGAATGTGTATTTTTCAAATATTATTTATTTAAATTCAATGCATTTATAATATCATATTCGATGAATTTTATAAAGAGAAAAAAAATTTCAATATAAAATGTGATTTGATTACAAATACGTGCTAAAATTATTAGATTAGATTGGAATGATATTTTTTTTTTGTCGAATAAAGTTTTTTTTTTTTATGCAAACCTAATTCGATGAATTAATAGGCGAAATTATAGAAAACATAGTATCTTAACTATAAGCAATTGAAAATATTACATGTTCGAAGTGAAGCGAAAGTTGTACAGAAAAATGGTTTTACCAACAGTAACTAACCTGTTACATTAGTTGTCTATGACTAAACTTGTCAACGAAAAGGTATCCAAACTAATATGGTGAAATTTTTAAGCTCTTTTTTTCTTTAGTTTTTTATTTTATTTTATTCAACCTATAGTCAGTTTATAATATTGAAATGCAGCAGAATGACATAATATGCACCCACCAATTAAGTTGTTGTATTCAAAGAAGTGAATACAATTATTATTTATGTTGTCTTTGAGGAAGCATACGCAATTTGCGGTAATTAAGAATTCCAAACTAATCATTAACAACAACCACAATTAGGAAATTGATTATTTAATGAGTATCATCAGATAAACAAATAACCTGACAAGTACTTTATTCCTATATATTTAAACTTACCCATTTTTAATGTGATTTTTAAGATGTGGAATTTTTTTATAAATTTTCTATCATTTTTTTTATACAGAATAATAATTTTCCTATGTAGATTTCTTAAAAGTAGATTAAAGTTGATCAAATAACCGAAAAAATATAATTTGTTTAGTATAATTAATTTCCGTTTTTCGAATAACATTTTAATGCCATGGTTGTATGATTAATAACTGGCTTTGATAAGTGAAAAATATAATTTTGTTTAAAATTAATTTTATTTGTCAAAACAGTTCCCATCTATAGTCTTAAAAATAGTCCCAGTTTTTTTTTTGTATTTACAAATCCCCTCTAACCAATATGGTATCTCCAACCTTTCAGCAAATCTTCTTATCATTTGAGCGGTCGCTTTGTTTAGAATTCTTTATTTAACAAGTCTGTTATTGTTTTTCTTTTTTTTAAGGTATTCTATGAAGATTTTCCCATGTGCATCCAAGAAAATCGTAGGCATAACCTGACCTCCCGATAGAACCGTTTTTGACTTCTTTGATGCACGTTAGCTAGTAGAAGTCCATAATTTGACTGAACTTTGGTTTCTAGTATATAATGGTGAATCCATATTTTGATCAACAGTTATAAATTGACGTAAAAATTCATTTGGACTGCGTTAAAAAATATCCAAACACTCCATTGAAGTTGTTACACAAACACGTTTTTGGTCAGGCAAACACATTCTCTAAATTTTATGTAAGATGTTGGCTACTCGTCTTTTGGGATATTAACTATATAAGCTATCCTATACACTTTCATTCGATGGTCTTTAAAATAATATTATGGATTTAATTAATCAATTCTTCTGTTATAACCTAAATTGGACATCCTGGGCGCTCAGCGTCACTTGTGCTCGTACTACCACTACAGAATTTTGTAAACCACTTCTAAATCATTCAATACAATGGTTTCAGATTTTGTTTGTTCAAGTTTGGTTTTAAAATTCTATTTTTTACATATTAATTAAAAGCGCAAACCTTGACACATTTCAATGACTGCCAAAACTCAACTAATGAACAAATATTTATAAAATTTTGTATTGAGTCTTTTTAAGAATGCCATATAATAAAAAATATATTTTTTTGCTAATATCACCAATATATCTTGCATTAGTCAATGTCTTATCATATTTCACTTGTTAAACTGAAGATAAAATTCAAAAAATACACACAAAGTTCTGATCGAACATATTAGACAATCACCACAATCCATCCTAGACACCCACCAGCAATTATCGGAACATAAACTTTGATGATTTCTGTAACCTAGCCTAACAGATAATAAGCGTTTGTGTACAATAACAGATATTCCATCTAAGAAGTGGGAAATTAAATATTTTAAAAACAGATATCTTGCAAATAAAATAATATTATTATCACAGATTCAGTTAAATTATTAATTTGCAATTTAAATTTTTATTAAAATTGCCGAAAGTTTAATTTCGATATTTTGTTAAAAAAAACTTAACCACATAAAAAGATTTTTAAATATAAAAAAAAAATATGAGAACAAAAAATAGACTTGTGATCTCTTAAATTGTAAATGGTTAATTAACATACCATATTGTACATTTATAGATCATTGAGCCAAATAAATATAAACCAAATTTTTAATTTTTTACACGAGTTCTTTTAAAATAAAAAACTAAAACTTTCTATATAATATTTTCAGTAAATTTAAAAATAAAATATTATAACTATTAAAAAAAAAGTATATTATTTTTACCTGCTTTTGAAAAACTGCATATTGCGTACAAGGCACAAAGTAATACGATTGGAAAACAGCTAACGAAATACTGCATTTTATGCTGTAATATTTTATATGAAAAATTCCTTAGCCTATAATTCGAAATGTATTTTCTTTTTCTTAAATAATAACCACTTCGTATTTATAAAATAAATTTCACTGATAACATATAATGTTTTTATTTATTTTTTTCTCAATTATTCAAATAATAAATAACAACATATATTGAATTTTGTCACTATTCTAAGGTACATATATTAGGAATAACTTTTTAATACGTGTAAATTCATATTTTTAATGTTGTTGTTTTTTTGTTTTTCACTAACAATTATTTAAATAGTAGAACTTACATAGTTCCACTTTAATAAAAATATTTTTACATATTTCACAATCGCAAACGAAACACAATATTTACAACTTCACTTTTATTTATTTATGCTCTAATATAAATTGCAAAAAAGTTAACCTAGCAGCAATTGTCTATTTTTTTTTGTTGTTGTTGTAATTATATTAATACTAACACAAAGTTATTATATTTAATAATGTTGATCAATTGTAGCGTTCGTAGTTGAATTTGTAATCACGTCTTGAATTATGTGTTGAGGCTTTCACTTACATCGGAAATCTGTGCGGTTGACACTTTCGGTCTGCAATATTAAATTATGCGATTATTCTTTTGTGTTTTTTTTTTTATTAAATATAAATTATTTTTGAACAAACGAAAACTGTTATGCACTTAATTCAAAAAATGAAAGTTATTTGCATAAACTGACTATAAACCACCTACACTATACCTAAACACTCTGAACGAATTTTATTTTAAGATACACCATCACCCAACAAGATGACTGACTGCAAGAAAGCTTATTTATCTTATTTCTCATAGGAATTTTTGAATAGCTGGAGATATTATGTCTTGTACGAATTGACCACTAACTATTACTAGACTAGTTAGCAACTGAACAGATGCGGAAATGTTTACTTTTTTGTATTGCAGACAATTTCGGATATAAGACACGCTAGTATCGCTTACGGAACGGAACCGATTGGCAGGTGCACTTGATCACCGGTACCACATTGTATAAAACTTTTTCGAACTAATCCCTCTCCACTCGAAACATTTCTCTTGATTAACTGGTATGGTCAAAATTATGCAATTTATTTCAATCTCCATTTAGGTGGAAAAGAAATTTTGTTTTTCAACGTTTTGACTAAATTAAATTTTTATTTTCAACCTAATACAAACGAGAAAGAGTCTACTCGATGCATAAGAATTTAGTCTATTATTACTAATATTTCCAATTTCAAATTGTTCATCAGAATTAACAATAATCAATATTTAATAATACTCTATGGAGTTTTACCAATAAAATTAATTAAAATTATCAATTTTTCAGCGGTTTTCATTTTCTTATAAACTAATAAGAATTGTTTGAATATGAAATATTTTTATAGATGTGGGAAGATTTTTAACTCATCAATGATATATTAAATGTTATTCAATATATATTATATGTTTTTTTTTGTTTTTTTTTTAATAGAGAAAAATATTATATCAATTTTGAATAGTCGGAAAAACTTTTCCAATTTAATTAAAAGGTATTTGTACTTCAAAAAGATACATTTTTTCTGATAATCGTAAAATTAAAAAATTTTCAAAAACACTCTTGCATCTGAGACTGTACTTTCTCATATCTCTTTTTCGATTTGCGATGTGTCATCCAACAAACTTCCTTATATCATTGAGACTATCATCAACTTAACCACCTCACCTGATATAATTCGTGTTAACTGTGAATGGTTTATTTTTCTTCGAAAATGCCATCAAAAATTTTTAATACATTTATCTTAGTTTTGTACTTAAAATGGACAGTAGATTACGTGGACCCGGATGCTTACTTATATGAGAAAATCTTTTAAAGTTAAATATATAGGCGTATCGATTTTATACTTCGAAAAATTCAACAATTTATTAAATTTATTTTTTGCTATTTTATATTAATAAAATTTTAAAAACTTTTTATAAATGTGGATGATTTTGCGTCATAATGAGGTTCATTTCTGGCTCGGTCAATACGTCAAGAATCTGAAACTACCATTTTTGAGGCTCTGAAAACCCACAAGTAAATTTAAAGTGGCTATTGTATCTGTGAAAAGTGACTGTTTGGTATATAATGAAATTTGTCTTATAGGACTATGCAAATGATTGCGTTTTATGTAGATAAGCCTTAAACTTTAGTGAATTCAAAACGTAATAATATCTGCCAAGTAATTGTTGCCGGAAATCTTGCAAAAAACTCGTCATATACTTTTTTTTAAATTTTACTTTTCAAAGCATAAATTGGATAATCCTTTAATTTTTTTTATCCTTTATACATAATTCAATATGCTCTGTAAATGTATGTATTGGGTATAAGGGAAAGTTCTGTCGTTTTTTTTTCTAAAGAAAAAACTAATTTTTTTCACTTTTTATTTAAAAATTAATCGAAAATATAATTTCTTATGCAACCCCCTGGAAAAGAAGTCCTCGTTTTTGGACGCAAAGTATTCTTCCACTGCCATTTAGGAGGACACCCTCATAATTTATATATTCATTTCCATCAAGAAAGTTTTGCAGCGACCTGAACAGATAATAGTCAGATACTGCAATATCTGGAGAATATGCTGGCTGAGATAGAGGTTCCCAACCCAACTCTGCAATTTTTTGTATGGTTTTTCTTACCACGTGCGGTCTAGCGTTGTCATAGTGAAGAATTACACCCTTTCTGTTGGCCAAATATGGACGTTTGCGTTGAATGTTGCGAACAGTAACGATCAGTATTGACCGTATATGTTAATTTTCTTTCAGCAACTCATAGTGGACAATAGCCTTCCGATCACACCAACAACACAACATAACTTTCTTTTGATGCACGCCAGCTTTGGATGTGGTGGTTGGTGTTTCTCCTTTGTAAACATATGCCCTTTTTCTTACCACATGTTTATAAACTATCCACTTTTCATCACCAGTCTCCAAGCGATACAAAAACGATTCCCTTTTGTGACGAGCAAGATTTGAAGAAAATATTGAAATTCGATCCATTAACTTTTTTCCGCTTAATTCGTGTAGCATCCAAACAAAGAGTTTGGACACAAAACCAAGCCTTTTAATATGCTCTAAAGCAGTGGTCTGATGAATTCCAAGCTTAAAGGCTACTTCTGTGGAATTTAACATGGGATTTGTCCTGATCATACTGCGTTGTACTTCGTCATTGACATCTGATGGCCTTCCTGATTTAGGTTCATCTTTCAAAGAAAAATCACCCTTGCGAAGTTTCCCAAACCATCTCTGGCATGTTCGAGTTGTTACTGCGTCCTTTCCAAACACGCCACACAAGTTTTTTTTTTGCCTCCATCGCGTTGTTCCGTTTTTGGAACTCATACAACAAACAATGTCTAAAGTGCACTTTTTCTTCACACATTTTGACTGTTTTACAAGTTTAAAAAAACTGACAAAAATACAAAAAAATATTTTTTTTGGTGGTTAGTTGGCTGCAGATTGCCGCTGTCAGAAAGAGATTCGGAAGTATTTGTCTGAATTGAAATCAAAATGCGGGTTCAACGGCGAGGCAAATCCCCAGGATCAGGATTAGTGTTAAGAACAATACAAAACTATTAGGATGGGAATATATACAAAAACAGGACTCTATCCTTATTTAGAAAGGAATTGTTGAATTTGAACATTTGTTTATGTTTGTTTGCTTTGCGAAAGAAAACTGAAGAGCAACAAAACAGGGCAAGTACAACAAACAAAATCGGGTCTGCGAAAAATGCGGCTCATTTCATTTTCAACCTGCACCTTTAATTTTTAGGCTGGTCCTCTGAGTGAATAGCATTCATCGAAGCTATTCACTCTTCTAGCCGATTCCTGTTCTAAAACATTTCCATTTGTCAGCGATTCGCACAACAACGATTAGTTCTTCAGATTCAGGACCGAAAGAGGAGTCGCTTTCCGCTACTTCCGCTATGCGTTTTTTTTTATCCACAATTTCTACGGGGCTAATTAGTTGACTGTACTTGTTAAAATGCCAATAACTTTTCTTACGTTCGTTTTTGCTTTCATCATAACAAGTCATTCTGTAAATTTTCTTTCTTTCTTTAAAGTTTTCTCCTAATAAAGGCTAAAATTTTCCCCACATTAAGTGGTAAGCTTTTATTTGTTTTATTTTATTTTATTTTTATTTTTATTATGCATTTGCAGCAATCAAATTGTGTGAATAAGAAAAATTCACTATTGGCAGTTGATAAATGCCTATAGAGAAAGGATATAGAAAACTTTTATAGAAAAAAAATGTTCGTTGGTTTTGTTGTGTTGGATTTGGTTTTAGTTGCTACAACATAATCTCCACATCATCGGAGGATAGAAACAGTGAAACTGAATGCTCGTAAAACTTTGAAAGTTTTATAGTTGCGGTAAAGGAATAACCGGAAAGGTCATTGGCTTGAACCGTTTCCCTTACACCCAATAATTTAATTTTTTTTAATAGCTTTCAAATGTTAAAAATTCCTTTTCAAGGCATCAAATCACCAAAAGACCTTCTTTATCGAGTTCTAAATAAATTCTTCCATATAATTGCGATTTTCTATAGAAATACATATCGTTTAAAGTATGTACATGTAATAATTATAACTGATATAAATATCTAAAGTTCAGAAACTTTTTTTATTGTAATGAAATTGTATAAAATGTGGTTTATTGAATTAAATTTTTTTATTGAATCATTGCGTACACTTTTCATTGAAACTATTTAAAAATACATAATTATAACGATGACATAATTGCAAATAGTTTAATTTAAACTATTCAAAAAAAACTCCATTCCAAGTATACAAAAGATTTCATGACATGAAAACTTCCAGCATAAAAATTAATAAAGTTTTTCTAGTGTATTTTGTTAAAAAAGTCTTATTGAAAAGACTTTGACAAAATAATTTGTTTTTGTTTTTCAAAGAAAAGTGGGTGAATTTTTTTCTCAAAATTTTCTATTGAATCTTTAAAGACACAATCAATATCTTTATTTAATAGAAACTTTTTTTTTCGATGCAAAAATCTATAAATATAAAAAATTAAATAAAAAAACAAAAAATATAATTTATTTGTTTATTCGTTTAGTGAAAGTTATGACCAAACCTTAGTGGTGTCGTTAAATGATTGAATGGTGTTTCGTGTAGTTGTAATTTTCTAAACTGAGTTAATTACAAGTGATTTCCGCCTGTACTTCCTACAAGGAAGATACATAAATATTTACATTTATTCCATACATAACCGCCATAATTGCATAATATTTTAAAGTATTACACATGCAATTTCCGGTGCAATGACGAAATAAGGCAAATAAATTCAAGCTCGGTTCAATTGGCCGATACTAAAGAATCCTTTTGCTTTTCCATTTCTTTATTTATTTACTTAAAAGATTCATACTCTCATAAAAGGAGTTGTGTAGGAGTTTACAAAAAAAAATCCATACCATCAAATTTTCTTGTCATGTATAATATTAGCGGATAAAAAAGTTTCACTTTACTTTCAAAATAATGTATGTACTTTAAATTTCACCTTTATATTGCACAAATATAATAAATTGGAGGAAAAAAAATCATTGAGTTGGTAAGATAACGAATAAGTTTGCTTGGCCGCCCCAGTATAACACTGTGCAAAATGTACTTTAAGTAAATATAATTGCATAGTTCGATCAAATTTCCGATGGAAAGTCTAAAAATAAAAAGCGAACTGGCGGCAATGAGCGCAGACAGGAAATAATCTACCGCAAAATGAAATCGGATGCCCGAGGCTAGATCCACTTCCATAAAGTTGGTAGATTCGTATATAAATAATTATGGGTATTGGCGGCCATACGATATAGTGATTGCCTCTAAGTTTCGATGGACTTTTATTACTTGATGACATGCAAAAATACCGGCATGTCTATGAATAGAAAAAGTAACGCCTAATTAAGAGTTAGGGTGAACTTTAAAAAGTTAAGCTTTCAAGAAATTTGTTTTATCGATTAGATATATACGAGTATATAAAGTAAGAACTACTAATCCCATATATATATATATAGTTCCAAAATAGCTAAAAAGCCTTCCGGGACTAACTTTTTAATAGAAAATTACTTTTAGCAAAAAGCAAATGGCTACCCGTCTGTGTTGCGGAAAGTAAAATTATAAAGTAACATTTCGAAACTTAGACTTTGATAAAAATTTTATCTTACTATATTACTTGGGTCTTACCATTGTGCATTAAAATAAAACAGTATTTAGGTTTGACTTTTTTTTGCATATATCATAGTATTTCAGAATGTAATTCAACCATTGTTTGATGTATGATGGTTTTTGACAAAAGCTCAAAAATTAGAGAATCTTTTTTCTATAGCTTTACAAAAAAAGTCAAATCGCACAATTTTGGAGGGCAATTTATATCACTGTATCTTGAAACTACACGTCCTGGTCACTTTCCGAGCAACTTGTGCATTTTTAAGAGTCCTTATATAATAATTTAAGTTTAGTAAGAAGATTTTTAGAGTTCTTATATGATAATTTTTGCAAATTTTTGCTAAACGGGGATTTAAGAGAATTCTTAAATCTTCTCTTAACGCAGGAATTTTTACAAATTTACCGTTTTTTTAAAAATGATTATATTATCAATAATAAAAAAAAATGCCTTAACTAAAGCTAAAAATGCCTAAATTTAAGCTAAATAAGATATTTGTTAAACAAAAGGCTGTGTACTTTTTATACTACAAAATGGATCATTTTTTAACAGGTGTGTTACAAAATACTAGCACATTGACAGAGATCTGGCAACATTACAGATTTTTTCTTTATAAAGATTATTTGTTTATCATTCCTTGATGTGTAGTTAAAGTTTTAACATCGTCCGGTTACTATGCGACACTATACCAAGTATATAAGCTTAACTCCGCTGTTTTTTAGTTTCATAGAAAGCAAAAACAAATTTATTCAGAGTATTTGCACTTGCTAGCTACACATTTTTACCATCTCTCGGGCAATTTGTGGATACCACGCCAAAAAAATTTCTTCTTTTTCGAGGCAAACCACTCATCAAGCCATTTTTGGACGTCTTCGTAAGAATCGAAGTGCTGCTCAGCGAGCGCGTGGCCCATCGACGAAAACAGGTGGTAGTCGGAAGGGGCCAGGTCTGGAGAATAAGCGGGGTGGGTTAGCATCTCCCAGTTGAGTATCTCCAAGTAGTTTCGGACCATTTTTGACGTGTACGATGATGTGTTGTCGTGGAGGAAAATCAGCTTGTCATGTCTTTGTTGATAATCCGTCCTTTTTTCACGCAGAGCACCGTGCAATTTGATCAGTTGTTGGTGGTAGCGGTGGGCATTGACAGTTTCACCAGGTTTCAACATCTCATAGTAGACGATACCCTGCCGATACCACCAAACGCACAGCATCGTCTTCCGTCCGAAGCAATTTGGTTTTGGGGAAGATGTTGATGGTTGGCCGGGATCAACCCACGATTTCTTGCGTTTAGGATACTCAAAATATATCCACTTTTCATTGCCTGTCATAATCCGAGCAGGAACGACTTTCTTTTTTGTCTGGCGAGCAAGATTTCGCATGCGTTTTGGCGTCGCTCCATTTGCTTATCGTTCAATTCATGCGGCACCCATTTTCCGAGCTTTTCAATGTTCACCATGGCACGCAGACGCATGGATATGGCTGGTTGACTAACACCCAATTGCTCCGCGAGAATTTTTTGAGATTGGGTATCGTCTTCGTCCACAAGAGCCTGCATTTGATGGTCCTCAACCTTCCTAGGCCGATTTTCACGCTTCTTGTCCCACAAGTCAAAATTGCCATCTTTGAACCGACGAAACCAATCTCGGCACGTTATTTCCGATAAAGCACTGTCACCACAGGCCTCCATAAGCATTCGATGCGATTCGGCAGCCGATTTCTTCAAATTGAAGCAGAAAAGCAGAGCTTCCCACATATGCTCTTTTTCTGACACAAAACTAGACATGATTACCAAAGGAAAAATGTATGTAGTTGTATGAAATTGCTGACAATGTACACTGATTAATGTTGACAGATGTCAAACTCATAAAAAAAAAGTATGGCGTGTCCATGGTAGCTTAATACGCTCACTCACGCCATCTATGATTTAAGCTTATACCCCTGGTAGAGTGTGTAATAACTGAAGGTATGTTTTTATAGTGCGTTACGAAAAATGAACCAGCAAATTTTGAAGCAACGATGTGCCATCAAATTTTGTGTATGTGAAAATTTTCGTACCAAAAGCACAAGTTTTTCTATGAAATAAAAAATATTTAGAAAAAAAAGAAGTCCTTAAAAGACTCAGAAAATAATTTTCTGCGTCAGATGAATGAAAATCAAAATAATTTGATGAAAATAATGAAACGGATCTTTTCTAAGTTGTATGTAATTTTATAACATAAAACGTTTATATTTATTTACAACTAATTTTGAAAGTTATTCTCGATATATTAATAATTTATTATTTAAATGAGGACATAATATGATTAATGCAAATATAATTAATTCACGAAATATTAGTGAAAGGAACACGTTGAATATAGTCACATTATATGGTAGCATTTAAAATAGTTTAGTTTACTACTATAAGAGTATATCAAAAGCAGAGAAGGTTTCTAGTAACAACTTTTACATCAAATAAGAGTGAACTTTTATTATTTTTAGTTTCAGTGGAATGCAATAAAATTTTATTAAAAGTGAACAGATAAAAGTGAGTTTATTTTCTGAATTTCTGAATTTCTCCATGACAATTGTGTCTACTTTAAATAATGCTAAGGGAAATGCGATCACAGTATTAAATGGTCTTTCACTCTCATAATGAAATTCAATGTCATTTCTCTTCATTCTTTATAGTGTTACTTACTTTATTTTCGAAAAGATTGACCCAAAACTGTTGTATAGACATTTTTTTTTATGTTCGCATAGATTTTACATTTTTAAGTACTGAAAATTTCCGGTATCAGACAACAACGTTCATCGTTTAACAAAATTTTAATAAAACCCGAAAATCTAAATTGATAATCTATGGAATTTTTTTGTTATTCATATTTGAACTCCTACTTATACTTATATGTACGTATCTAAATGCGAGCATATCTTCAACGATAGTTGAAACTTGAACACTTCTCTCTTAACATTGCTTTTTTCATCGCCTACAGCTACCTGAAGTGCCCAATTTTTCTTTCTTTTCAAGATGAAAGTCTGCATCGCAAACAATCTAAAATTTTCACCATGATTCAAAATGAAAAACCAAATTACTAAAGCTATAATCATTTCCGACTCAAAACCACACAAAAATGATTAAAGATCTTTAATTCATTCGCCCAGGTCAAACCACTTTGGTCAGTTTTTTTGTTTTGTTTGTTGATATTTATACCAGTATACTGACCCCGTTTTTATTTTTTCTCCATGGTCTGCCTTCCTGTCTATGAATTTATTTCTACAAAAATACTAAATTTATTTATACCTCCAAATCACATACTATGGCTACAAATATCATGCCATTTCCTCTTCAGTTGGAAATTATACAAAATTACTGATTTGGAGGAAGTTGTAACAAGATCAAGATCACTAAACTCATGAATATGCAATTAAACAGTTCCGAAAAACTCGGCCTTCATTAAACAAAGATATTCGAATATTCTCTAGTAAAAATATATTTGACTGCGCATTTTTTTTAAATGTTAACTTATTAGTTAGTATAAGATTAAAAAAAATACTAATTTATTTGGTACTCTTATTTAGATAGTCAACGAACAACAAATCACAATCAATTTATCAAGTATTTAACCTTAACATTGGTCATGCTTATTTTTGTGCAATTATTGAAAAATTCTACCTTGAATCAAGATGAGTTATTTAAATAGTTTCTTTTATCATTCTATCTAGTTAGACCTTAATTTTATTTGTAAATTTATTTAAAGTTTAGGATTAGTATAAAAATATTCAAACTGTTTTATCAAACAGGATTTATTAGTAAAACTTTTAAGATAAAGCTTAACAATATAACGAATATTAATATTAGCTTCTCAGATGTTCAAATGTGATTTTCAGGATAGGCTTACACGATATGGAAACACTTTAAAAAAAAAAACGATTAATATGTCTCATTAATTATATATGGAGAATTTTTATTTTTGAGAGGATTACAATTATTTTTTTGTTGAAAAATACTACAAATTTTAACATAGAAAGAAAAATTTTAGCACTTCGATTTTAATAATTATTTTAGGCATACAAAATATTGTCAGAAAAATAATGCAACGGGCATCGATGAGAGCAATTCGGCAACAGTGCAGAAAGCTTGTACGTTAGTCCCTCCTAGCCGGGCAGTAAGACTTGTAACCTCGTTATGGAATTATTCGATCTTATAGAGTGAAAATGGAATAAATTTCGACCTCAAATTGTACGAGTTCAAAAAGTATCGTTTATTTATTCATGAATATCTATATTTCCCCTTTAAAGTAATCCCCACCAGATATTATACACTTATGCCAACGTTTTTTCCAATCCTCGAAGCACTTTATCTCCTCAATCGTAGCGTAGCGTCGTCCTTTCAGGGGGCTCTTCAGTTTCGGGAACAAGAAAAAGTCACAGGTGGCCAGATTTGGGGAAAACGGTTGCTGCGGAATTATTAGTGTGTTGTTTTTGGCCATTATGCGTTTCTGGGCGTTTCTGGAGGATTGCTTCGCGCAACTTGCGCATAACTTGTAGGTAATATTCCTTATTGACCATTCTATACTGTGGCATGAACTCATGATGCACCACGCCCCTACTGTAAAATCGAGCGTCCATCACGCTTTTCGTCACCAAATCTGTAAAATCGAGCGTCCATCACGCTTTTCGTCGTTCACATCTTCTCGGTCCTTTGAGAACATTTTGTACCACCGATAAACGTTGCTTCGGTGCAAGGTAGCTTCACCATATGCCACAGTCAACATTTGGAATGCTTCCGCGTAATTAATTTTGTTTTTCACACAAAATTTGATAGAGATTCTTTGATCCATTCTTTGGAATGGGTAAAAATCGAAGACGAGCCAAAACACGTGCAAGCAAAGCAGCTGTCAAAAATTAACTGAATATTCAAAATGGCCGAAATTTTCGGCATAAGTGAGAGACATGAGATCGAATATACGTAACCCGCGGAAATTCAAAATTTGCGATACTTTTTGAACAGACCTCGTATGTTAAACTTGATGAGTTCGGGGGAATATCCCTTACAGAAAACACAAGTTTTTCGTTAAGATAAGGCATTTTTGGATAGCCGAGAAGCAATGATAAATGGACCCCGGTGGAACAAGTGAGGGCTCTCGTAATGTCAGACTGTCGATTAACAATGAAACTGATGAGTGGGCTCTTTTAAAGCTCAGAAAATGGTTCTTCGCGTCAAATTGTACATTTCAGACACTTGGATGCTCCACCCATATAAATGTACGGTGTCACATGACTATCTTCATCGAGTTTTTGTCCGGAAAAGGGATTCCGGCTATTCTAGTTTATGCTATAAATCACGAAATATTGACTTTCGAAGCGTCAATTGTTACTAATTTGCCGTGTGGTGTCAAATTTCACGATCTTATAAATCAATATTTTCACGAAATGTATATTCATCCGAATTTATTTCTTCCATATTTTTAAAGAAACATTATTTGACCATAATCCGATAATGTTGTCTATAAACCGGCGGTATTTCGGAAGAAATATATGCCGTCATACAAACCATACCATATAGTGCTTTTTTGGGGTTGATATTAGAGACACCTGTTTTTTTCGTGCTTGTTAACAAAACTAAACATAATTTTACAATAAAACACAATTTTTGTGTAGTGAATTTGGATAATTCGGAAACGTTCTGCAAGAATTAGTCTATCCACGAATAAATGGTTATCAATATTCTTTCCCAAACTTTGACAGATGACAACTGAATTAACCGGGTATGAATCTATCGGAAGTTCTATCACACCAAACACTCGATATTTTTATTTACCGTTATAGTAATTGGATCTAGAGTGCCTACTAATACTTAAACCCTAAGAGCACTTAAACGCTCACAAATAATATCGTAAAAAAAAATCGTATTACTCAACAGTAGACAATGTTTGAGGACACATACTCAAGATTATGTCAATTTCAAAAAAGATTGAATAGTGAAAAGATAAAGTGTGCTTTTGAGCTTTCAAAATATTTTCTGACCTTGCCAATCAGTTTCAATTAACATTTGCTCATTTATTTTTACTGTTCCTATTTATTCCAATAAAAATAATTATTTATTTTTTTATTTCAGCAATTTCAAAGCTTTACTCTAATTAAAGTTTGCAATAAAAAATGTTGAGTAATTAAAATGCAAGCTTAATTTTTTTTTCATTTATCAAGAAAAAAAAACACACTGGAATATACAATAATATTTCTGATTGTAATTTTTTATAGTTTTTATAAGTTAAAACTTAAATAGAAAAAAAATTACCTCCTATATAAATATATTTCTCATTTAAAAATTACTTCAAAGTTAATTTCCTTTAACTATTTACCAACATCAAAATTGCAAAATAATTTTTGCACTCATTGTTAACAGTTTTTTTTTTCCAACTTGCAATTTAAGAACGTTTAAAGTAAAGGTAATGAATGAAATTTTTGATTTGATAAAATCAACTTATTGTTATTCAAAGGAATAACGATTTTTATTAATTTTGCACAAAAAAAATAATTATTAAGTAATTTTAAACAGCTATGAATATTTTGAAACTTTATTAATTTGAAGAAAAGAAACAAATATGTCACTGGTACAATATTATGTAAAAAAAAAATGACTTCCTTTCTGTTTATAGTTTTTCGGGTTTTTAAGATTTTTTTAGCATACAAATTTTAAATGTAAAAAGAACTTAAATTTCAAAAGAATTTGGTAATTATCAATCACATTTGTAGGTTATCAAACTGTTGACAGCATGTCCAATCATCAATTCGGTTAACGCTTCGAACCTCCACTACCCAGCAGTGTCAGCGAGTTGTCGATTTCATTGCATCCTCTTTAGAAAGGAAAGAGTACTGTGCCGGTGTGTTTGGCAACCGGGTTTACTCTGAAAACTCAAGAGAATCCTTCCTTTCCGTATTTCCTAGTCCTAAAATCATTCCTTTCCAACCGACACTTCTAAGTTAATAAATCGAACAAACTCTCCAATATTTCTCCGATATTGGCTGGTGTTCCACATCAAAGTTTAATTGGACGCATCCTCTACAACATTTACCTGTCCCAATACCTTATTTGTCGACGATACGCTTCCGAAATTCTCCAATTCCAATTCCAAACCCTGCAGAACTAGTTTACTAGGTGGAGAATAAAAATTAATGATCATAAATTTACCCACGTAACTTTTACTCGCTGCCATAAATCATGTCAACTTTTACCTAGGACGGACTGAACTTAGACAAACGCTTAACATGGAATCCACATACAAGACTTAAAAGACAAGAACTAAAAAGACGATACCTACAACTACTTCGACAAACATTACGATAGATAGCAAAGTACTTTTATACAATACACTACTGACACCCATCTGAACTTACGGACTAGAACTCTGAGGCTCTACAAAGCCTGTCAATTCCCGTTGAATCCAATTCCATGAATAAAAAATATTCCGTACGATTGTCGACCCTCTCTTTTATGTTCGCAATACTGCCTTTTTTATGTGGCTGTTTCTCGTTATAAAAAGTGATTTATTAAAATTAGATATTATATAAATCTACTTTGTTACTATGTATAGTAACAGATATTTGTAAAAAAAGTTTTAAAGAAAAACTTCAGCAAGCCACATTTTTAAAGGATTATCCATTTTATAGTTTGAAAATTACAGATCTGTCATTTAAAATTTTATTACTATATATATTATTTATGATAAAATTTATTTATTCTAAAGCTTGCCATTTGATATTAGAGATTGTTTATTGATCCAGCAAAGCGGTAAATCTATAAATACTTTCTAGAGAAATAGTGATTCTTTCGAGATTTTCTTTAGCTATAAGGATCATTTTTCGTTCATTGAATATGTCAATAAGTAAAATTGCTATATATGGGGCTCTGAAAACCCACAAGCAACTGTGGAATAGTCATTGTGTCTGCAAAAAATTAATATCTGGTGTGCATTTTTATTTGATATCGACTATTTCGGTCTGAACTTGAAAATTTTTAATCTAGACCATATGTGGTTTCAATAAGATGGCACGACAAGCCACACAATATGACCGATTTTTGCTTTATTATATAAAAAGTAAACAGAAAGCGTAATTTTGAGATTTGGTGATGTCAATTGACCTCAAAGATCGTATAATTTGACACCGTTGATATTTTTTATTATAAAGCTACGTGAAATATAATATTTACGCAGACAATTCTCCAAGTTTAGAGCATTTAAAAATCAATATCTATCAAGCCAAAGTTATCGAATTACAGCGGAAATACAGTCCGAAGTTTGCAAAAAAGTCATCGAAAATTAACTTAAAAACGTGTAAGTTCTGCAGAAAGTATTGTGGCAAAATTTGAACTGCATAACACTTTTATCAAAATATTAATTTTTTAGTGTGTTTAATTTAATTTTACATGGAAAAAGTACGCATTGAACAGTCCTTTATTTTTTTTACATTTTTACATTTATTTTATAAGTAATATTATATTATCTCTTTAGCATAATCAACATTAAAAAATTATGAAGAACTTCTGCAATTAAACACCAAAGATTTTTGAATGAATAAAAATTCTCACATTTACTTTGGTCTAAATGCAAAATACGCGAATACTCGTATTTATAAGAAGTTTAGCAAAAGAAAAAAATTGAAAATGACTTTCTTTTATCTTCTTAACAATCTAATAAATTTCTTTCTTATTCCTTTCAGCTTGGATTATATTCAAAAGACATTTAAACCGTTTATAGGTTTTAAGTTTATAGCCTTATTTATGTTATACCTATTTACAATAGTTTTTTTTCTCTTATGCTTGAATGATGCTGGTCCAACAAATGAATAGTCAAAAATTCATTTGGAAACAGTCTCTTACTTTTCAGAATAAATATACCAAACTTTGAATAAGTAATTTTCACACGTTTTCTATTATGGTCGAAAAGGTGAAACATCTGAACATAAAAATAAATTCGTTACTCTATTAGAAATACGTGAAATTAAGTAGTTCAACATTTCCAATAGTCAGACTTTAGAGAATTGAAGATATTTTCTTTTCGCCATCGAGAAAAAAATTTCATCATTATTAGGAGGACTAGTGACTAGCTTATAGATCATTTTTGTTGTCTGTTTCCACAAAAATTTTCAAATTGCATTTAACCTAATTGAATTTCTCTTTTACTATTCCAAAGAAAACATAAACTCATATATTTAAGTATATTAAAATTTCTTGAAATGCAGTTATTTTAACTTTTCCTATATTTTACTATAATATTCTCCGAAAGTTTATAAATCGATCGAATATATTGGAATCATTTTTAAGTAGTTTTTTTTTTCTTCTAATTTATTAAAATTTCAACAACAAAAAATAATCGATATAAAATAGAAAATAACTTTTATTTAAAAAAATTTTTTTAAAAAAACTAACCGCACGTGATTTGCACGCACACCATACGAATAAGCAGCAGCCACGCCAGAGGTCTTTTATGAGATTCATACTTGGCGCGCACGTATTGAGCAAACAACATGCGTCGACTTTATTTGTGAACGCACGTTAGATTTCACGTTAAACCATTTATATGCAAATAAATACTGTTTTTAAAGTGCAGAATAGTAAATAAATTAATTATCTCTATTAAAAACTGATCATATAATACTATGTTTAAATAGAAGGGAGTATAAAATTAATTAAACTCAGTATTTAATTTATTTCAAAAACTTTTTTAAAAAAACTTTCAATAATTTATCATTATTTTAATACTAACGGATGTGCTTAACCATAACTAGTTTTCAGAGGTAACTTATAATTGTTTGATGAACAAAATTACATAATAATATATTATATCCGTTATTAAAAACGTTTCTAAACAATTACTATTTTCTATTCTTAATCATTTTTAACTATATTATTACTTATTTAAATCATCTGCTATTTTTAAAACATTTTTTTGTCTGTACTTTTAAATATATTTTTATTATAAAAAAATTTAAAATTTAAATAATTTTTCAATCGAGGTGATAAAAATAAACTAAACTTTTATTACAAAATAATCCCCATTAATTGGTAATTGATTGTCTATAAAATTAGTGGGCATTTAAAATTGAAATAGTTATAATTTAGCTTTATTTCATTATAGTTAAACTTGACCTTAGTAATTATAATAAGAAAAAATTATATTTATTTAACTATTATAATAAAGATGAAAATTAAAACAAAATTTTTTTACGATAATTTAAAAATATAAATTAGTAATACGCATCATAACAATAAAATATAAGTTTGAAATGTATTTTTATTATTTCATATCTATTATACAATATAATAAATTTAAATATAAAAACATTTTTTATGAGGATGCATCTATAAATAAGATTTTTATGATAATTAAGTATTTAATTTTTTAGTAACGTTTACTGTATATTGTTTCTAAAGTTATTAAAAAAAAAATCAAATTCTTTAAAAAGTGTGTCAATGTTGATGTGATAAAGTAGGTTATTGTACTTATTATATTTTAGCAAAAAACAAAAATTCGATAGAATATTTTATGCTATAAAATTCCACTTTATTCATATACGAGGTCGGTTGAAAAATTATCGCAAAAAAGTTTTGGCTCGTCTTCGATGTTTGCCCATTTTCGACCAAAAACAGCATCGCATTAACATTGCTAAGGAGCTGTCGGACTCTGTCCGCGACGATCAAAATTTGCTCCAGAGAGTCATAACTGATGACGAATCATAGGTTTATGGTTATGACATGGAAACCAAAGCTCAATCATCCCAATGGAAGCTGCCGCATAAGCTAAGACCGAAAAAGGCGCGAAGTTCGGTCGAATGTGAAGGTTTTGCTTACAGTTTTCTTCGATTGCAGGAGCGCGGCGCATCATGAGTTCTTGCCACAAGGTAGAACGGTCAATAAGGAATATTACCTGCAAGATATGCGCAAGTTGCGCGAAGCAATCCGCCAAAGTCACCCGGATTTGTGGAAGGACAAAAATTGGCTTTTGCACCATGATTACGCTCCTGTTCACACATCGTTGCTTGTGCGCGAATTTTTGACCAAAAACAATACACTAATAATGCCGCAGCCACCGTATTTCCGAGATCTGGTTCCCTGTGACTTTTTCTTGTTCCCGAAACTGATTCTTTGATCCATTTTTTGGAATGGGCAAAAATCGAAAACGAGCCAAAACACGTGCAAGCAAAGTAGCTGTCAAAAATTAACTGAACATTCAAAATCGCCGAACTTGTCGGCATAAGTGAGAGACATGAGTACCAACATAACGCCATAAATAAATCGAAAATCGAACATACATAACCCTCGGAAATTCCAAATTCGCGATACTTTTTGAACAGACTTATATATATTGTATGAGTAAAATATCTATTAAGAAAATTTTGCATAAATTTCACTATAACTATAAATATTTTTAATATAAATTTCAATTAATATAATATTATACTTTAATCATTTTTGATTATATTAATTATTAATAATTATATTTTTATAGCAAAATTTTTATCAATTCTTATAAAATACATAAATGAGATTAAAATATCTTTTTATAAGTGCATTAACTGATTCTAAGTTTTGCAAATTATATACCATATTATCTTATGAAAATATTATATTTAATTAAGAAAAAAAATTCATATAAAATCATAAAAGTTATGAATTTAAATATTACAGAAGAAAAAAACGATAGTACTGTAGCTGCTCCAATTGCATAAATAATAATTTTGTCAACATAACTGTATGATCAATAATGATTTGTATTCCTCTATATAAAAAAAATCCGATAGCTTTCGAAATTTATTACTAAAAACAAAAATTTTCTTATGATAGCCCATTAATTTCATATACGAAATAGAGCAAATTATTGAACCAAGTCGACTTTTGAATTTAGGCAAATAGTAATTCGGTCATCAGATTTTTTATCTAATATTTTATCATAATTACATATACATAGATACGTGTAAATAATTCGATTTACTTTGCATTATAATGACCACAACTAAAACGTATTAATTTTTGTCACAGACCATAAATAAATAAACAATTTTTTGAGATCCACTCACTTATGGATCTACAAAAAAATTTGTACCATTTAAAATCGACCTTAAAAGTGCGTTAACATCATTAGTTAAGTCATACTCATGTGGCATCAACAATTTTTGTTTTGTTAAATTTTCTACTCTATTTATTTGAAATTATATAATAAAATTGTTCTTGAAATTAACTGCGTTCATTTGTTATAAAATTTAAGTATCAAACTAAGTGCCTGAAAATGCTCGTATTTATTCACTGTTGCCCGTGAAATACCAAATTTGTAATAATTGTTCAACAAAACGGATATTAATACTTATACGTAATGTTGCAATTAATTTTAGTAATCGGTAAATGTGTTCTTAAAAAAAATTCATTCAAAAATGTTCACTTTAAAGTTATTGTTTTATTTGTTTTTTTTTTTTTTATAAAACAGAAAAAAAATATAAGTTCTTCCCCGACAATAAAAAAAAATTTCAGATGAAATTATGTACGTGGCTTATACAGTTATGTTCTCATAAAAATGTGAACAAACTTTTAATAATACTTTAAATAATAAAGAAGTAGAAATATTTTAATAACGGCATCGTCACACCTTCGCATATTCTTTCCCATTAAATTCAGAAAAGCTGACAACTGGAGATTTTTTTAAACATATTGTACATTATATTATTGCGAAAGAATAACAAAATATTTTTTCTTTCTATTCTTGAGAAAGAATAATGTAAATCAACATGAAAATATTGCACATTATGTTGAAAATATCTTATACCATCTGGAAAGGTAAAATTTCACGGTAAATTATTTCTGTACGTGCAATCGTGTTAGTAGCCGTATTAATAGGTCAGTGGAAATTACTTCATTTCAGAAATCATCTACATAGATTCTGGGTCAGCATAAAAACGTATCATAGAATTATACCGAATTTAAATCAATCACGTAGCCTTTGTAAAAATTACTTCTATACAGAAATTTACATGGAAAACTACTTATTCTTGATAATTAGAAGAAAACATCGAACAAAGTCAGACGAACATTTTATAATAGTTAAAAATTTACAAATAAAACAATCTAATTTTAGATTAACTTTTTATTTAAACTACGAGGTCTGTTCGAAAAGTATCGCGAATTGAATATTCGATTTTCGATTTTTTTTGTGGCGTTATGTTGGTATTCATGTCTCTCACTTATGCCGGCAAGTTGGGCCATTTTGAATGTTCAGTTAATTTTTGACAGCTGCTTTGCTTGCACGTGTTTTGGCTCGTCTTCGATTTTTGCTCAATTTCACCCAAAAACAGCATCGCATTAACATTGCTAAGGAGCTAGTGGACTCTGTCCGCGTTGACCCAAATTTGCTCCAGAGGGTCATAACTGGTGACGAATCATGGATTTATGGTTATGACGTGGAAACCAAAGCTTAATCATCCCAATGGAAGCTGCCGCACGAGCCAAGACCGAAAAAAGCGCCAAGTTCGATCGAATGTGAAGGTTTTTCTTACAGTTTTCTTCGATTGTAGGAGCGTGGTACATCATGAGTTCTTGCCACAGGGTAGAACGGTCAATAAGGAATATTATCTGCAAGTTATGGGCAAGTTGTGCTAAGCAATCAGCTAGAAACTCCCGAATTTTTGGGAAGAACAAAAATAGGCTTTTGCCATTTTTGGCCAAAAACAACACACTAATAATGCCGCAGCCACCGTATTGCCCAGATCTGGCCCCCTGTGACTTTTTCTTGTTCCCGAAACTGAAGAGCCCCATGAAAGGACGACGCTACCTGCTTTGAGATTGGAAAAAACGTTGGCACAAGTGTATAATATCTGGTGGGGAATAGATATTCATGAACAAATAAATAATTTTTGAAAAAAAAAACACAAAATTCGCGATACTTTTTGAACAGACCTCGTATAGCCATAATTTCTTATATGATTCTATATAATAAACATAAGTAAATTATAGTAAATAATATATAAAAATGATTATTTGTCTGTTTATATGTTCCTTATAGACTCTTAAAGCCGCTCAACGGATCATAACGACAATTTGTAAATAAGGGTTTTTGGGTACGGGAAGTGTTTCTGCACTCTTACTAGCCACCAAAATATTAAGTGTATTTGCGTTATAAATATTTGTTTCTCCCCTTCTTTTTGTTTTAGTCTCAACTATCTATGTTTTTACGATGTTTAAGTTAAAAAAATATTCTTTTACTAAATGGCATAGTTATTCAGGTATAATTCATATTATAATTTGGTTTTTTCAAACATTACGAGCAATTTTAAGAATAACGCTTGGCTTTGCAGACGGCCAATCTGAGCTCCGAAGAATATTGACGGCCAATCTGAGCTCCGAAGAATAAACGATCCGATTCAGTTGAAATTTTTTGGATAGCCAACGAAAAAGAATTTTGTTGACACAGTCAAGTTGTCAATTGTCCAATAGAGTTTCTAAATTTATTGGACCCATTTGAAATGTCACCGCACATGTTAACTTTGAAGATTGGTGCACCATTTATGCTCCTTTCGAATTTAAATCCGTCCAGGCTATGCAACGACAAATATGGTATAAACAACAATTATCAGCGGTAATATAAAGAAGAAAATATGTCAATTTCAAGCAACTAGCGATTCCAGTGTGCTTTGCCTTCGCAATTATTGTACAATCAACAAAGCCCAACGACAATCGCTTAGCGTTACTGAATTGAATTTAGAAAATGCTTGCTTTGCCCACATTGCTTGCTCCAGAGTAGGAACGTCAAAAAATTTGTTCGTTTTTGTGCCAAATCGAAAACCCAAAACTTGCATTGCCATAAAGACTTTTTCAACTAAAAACATATCTTTTTTAATAAAAGAGTGCAACAGCACGCGGCGTGCCGTGCCTTAGCTAGTAGTAGTAAATAATTAGTCATTTCTAGTATAGAATTAAATTAAAAATATTTTTTGTTTAAAAAATCCAAAATTGTTGATTGAAAATATTTTGCAAAATTTTTTTTTAAAGAAAAAGAATGCTCATCGAACATTAAAATATTGTATACTTTTTTAAAGTCAATTTTATAAGTTCTGACGAGGTTTTGGCAGAGCAGAAATGGGTAATGAGACTGGTATCATGGAGAGAGCACTATAGACTTTTGCTCGACATATCTTGTATATTAGATCCTCTCAAGCTACCCTTTAGAGCGTGATAAGTGAAGTTGTGTTTTTATAGTGCGTTACGAAAAATAGACCAGCGAAATTTGTAGCAACAATATGCCATCAAATTTTGTGTTAAGCTACACAACTTGGACTGACTGATTTAAAATGCATATAACTTTTTATTTTTTTTGCAGATTATAAAAAAATTTATAAAATTTTATAATGTCTTCATAGAACTTGTCAAAATTGTTGATTTCTATATAAAATTCAATTGGCTCAAAAATTATTGCCGAGGAACGGCTACAATATACCAAAAGATTCATTCAGCTTTCGACAGATAGCGCCAACTTTTTGAACATTCTCATTATGAGCGATGGAGCACATTTTCATTTAAATGAATATGTCAATAAACAGAACTACCGAATTTGGGGTAATCAGAATCCGAGAGCGTTGCATCAGCGTCAATTACCCCATCTTAGATATATTGTTTGGTGAAGAATTATGGCCGATAGAGTAATCGGTCCATATTTTTTCGAAGATGGGAGTGTGCATCCGCACAAACCATCTCTAGGGCGGTATACCGGACCATGTCAGACAGTTTTTTACGTCCGGCAGTACTGAATAAACCTGGCATATGGTTCCAGCAAGATATAGCTTTTAGGGTGATCTTTCGAGAGCTTTTTGATTACCGAATAATTTTTAAAAAAATGCAAATTCCGCTTGTCTACCTTATTTACAAGATTTGACGGGTCCTGATTTTATTTTTGTGGGGTTTCTTGAAGGAACTGGTTTACATGAACAAACCACAAAACATTCGGAAACTAAAGCACAATATTCGAACAGAAATTGCAAATTTGGAGCCATTAACGTTACGCACCGTAATGCAAAATGCCTAAGAAAGAATATTGTGCTAACAAGAAAATGGAAGTTATTTAAAAGATACTATTTTTCACACTTAGATTCAAAAAATTTAATAAATTACACTTTCATTTGAAAAAAATAAACAAAACAAATGAAAAAATTAAAAAAATAAAAAGTCCAAAATTTGGCTTTCAAAAAGTTGTAATTCGTTATTAAGTGCCCAAGCTTTTCGGTGGCTTTACGCATTTTTGTAGAGCCGAGAAGCAAAGGAAGACGGACCTCCTTTAGGGATGCGTCCAATATTGAAAACTGATAAGTATGTCAATTTGATTGGTGGTTCATGTGAGGTCATAAATATTAAAGCTGATGGAGTAAATCTGTTGAAAGGCTAAGAAAACGGGGTTCATCGTGTCAGAGTGGACATTGCAGACCTGTCACACGGCCATCTTCGTCAACGAGCTTTTGTTCGAAAAAGGCATTCTTTGGTATAACAACCCCCCCCCCCCTTCCCCCACATATTCACCTGAAATATATCCTTGAGATATGATTTTTTTTAATCCTTAAAGTTTAACAAAAGAATAACTTTTAATATGATAATATTTATGTATAAAAATAAAATAAACTTGTTGCAAAAAAAAACATCAGTTTAATTATTTTTCTGACACATCTTGCCAAATCTTAAATAAATATTTTACGAATAGTATTAACAAATACAAAATGGATCTTTTTAAAAATAATAACTCCTATAAAAGAAATTACAAAAAAAAATCAAATTTTTTTTATCCAATAATTAATAATAAAAGAAAGTTTTAATATTTAAAAATCAATCGCTGCTTATATCAATTTATTAATCAAATACAAGAAATTTTATATATTTTTTATATAGAAAATTCTTATATAAAAATATAATAAGATACTATCTATTGTTTTCTTCTTAATAGAGTAATGACAAATAGTTACTTTGATAGTAATTTTCTTCTATATTTGATACAAAACTGTTTTCTGACTAATATTTTTAGTATAATTTTTTTATGTTATTGTTTTTAACATCTGAATACGTTAATATATTGCTTAAAGCAGCTACTAATAACATTCTCTAATTTTATCTTTATACTATAATATTCTCTAATTAATATTGTAAGTATATTTTATTAATTATTATATATTGAAATGAAAGTAAAAATGTATTTTTATTTTTATTTTCAAATGAAAGGAGCAAATTCTATATGCATGTATGTGTACATACTAGTATCTGCTCGTAGTTATGCTATACAACATTAATGTAACCCGATTTGATATCAATTAACAACGAAAAACCGCGCGATAAAAATAAAGAGAAAGTTGTTATTTCAACAGTATGGAAATATAATAAAAAAAAAGATGACAGTTCCTCTTATTAACATTGATGAAAAAACATTGATGTTAACTAAATACTAAATACAAGATTTAAAAAGAAAAAGAAAAAATCTATAACATAAATAATAAAAATATATTTTTTTTCGTCTTCTTTTTATTTTTAATTTTTATACTTTAATCTATAATTTTCTAAATGAAGCTTTGAAAAAAATAAAACTTATTTGTCAGGTTTCGACAACCGAAAAAAGAGCTTTTTTTTGTTAAGATAACAACAACCATATTTATTTTTCTTATGCTAAAACAAATAAATTGTATAATATTATGTGTACAATAAAAAAATAAATTAAACACTTTTGCATTGTGATTTTTTTATTTTTCAAGGGTAAAATTTTGATTTATTCATTTAATACGATTAATTATGTCGGTGAATTTATAGATTTGTAATGATTTAAAATTAAAAAAAAAATTCATCATAACTGAACTAAATATCATGAAAGTTTGCCTTTATGAAAATGCACCCATTATTACCAAAGCTAAAATAATTGACAATTATTTACATATACCATATATATGAGTAAATATTTATAATACTGAATAGGTGGTAACTACAAGTGTTAATTGGAAATATCACCTTGTAATACTTAATCGTCTGATACTCTTACTGGAGTTCGATTACCAATCAATCGAACATTGTGATATAAATCGATTTATTCACTGTTGACAGAAGAACAATCTCTTTTATAAAATTTTCCTATAAATGGTATTTCTATTATTTTAATTAGAAATTGGCTATTTTAAAAATTTTCGAAAAAAACTCTAAGAGGCTTTTTTAAATAATAGAAGAAAGAAAAAAATTGGAATTAAAAGTAAGAAAAGAAATACCTAAAAGAAAAAATAATGAAATAATTATGAAGAAAGATAACACACAATAATTCGGTATCATATAAAAACAGATAAATGGACAAATTAATAATTCAATCTTACAATTACCCAATATTCTCTACTATTCCATATGATTCGTCTTGGAATGTAATACTACGTGTATGAACCAATATTATTTTTTATGCAATATTTACGAATATTTACATATATTTTTTTAACACTAATATTGTAAAATTTAAATCATTTAAATATGTTCCTTGTTTTTGTATAGTAGTTTTTTCTTTCGAATTTACACTTTTCATTAATTTAAATGAAAATCAATAGAAAAAAAACTATTTGATTTGTTAACTTATTTTTTTTGTTTTGTTTTGTTAGTTTTTTTTTTCTTCAAATAAATCACTTCAAAATACTTCGAAATTGTTTTAAATTTACATTTCAACTTCTTTGGCAATATAAAATTTCATATTTAACTTGATCAACTTATAATTTAGCAACAAAAATATACAATTTTTTTTCCAAATTATTTGGCATAAAAATTATTGAAAGAAAAAATTATTTTCAAATAATTATAAGCTCATATAATCGATTATTTAGGACTTCAACTTTCGAAGGTAATCAAAAAATTAAACGGTATTACCGATAATTATAATAAATTTAACAAAATTTTATTTAAGAAAAACCTATTTGTAAATATTAGTAAATGATCGTATACGATTAGTTTCTGCGGAAGAGTGCGTATCACCTGCGGGATACTTTCACCTGAAGCGATCGCGAGTCAAAACATAACTGAAAAATTCAAATTACAAGAAATGAAAGGCTGAGATTCAGATTTTGCGTTGAGTTTCTTTACTGAATATCAGAGAAGAGTAGTGTTACCCGCATATATTTACAAAAAAATTTATATATGGTAAAAATAATTAAAAGTATCTGTAAAATATTGTTAAAATTTATTCAATGAGTTAATATATTGAGAAAACAAAAATATTATTAAGAGCCTTTACAACTATTAAAGACTGTAATAGTACTGGATTATCGATTTCGTATTTCGGGAAGGTATTGATAATTTCGTTTTTTTTTTTTATAAAAATGAAAGACGATTTTCTTATAGTGAATTAATATTTTATTCAATTAAAAACTGTCCAGTCTGATTCAATACCCTTTACCATCTTTCTGGCAGAAGCATGATTCACAGCTCATACAATTTTTGTTCTTTGCTGGCAAAAACTGATCCAAATGATTTTTGAACTCCTCATTTGAATTAAACGTTTTACCGTCTAAAAATTTTTGTAAAGACCAGAACAAATGATAATCGGAAGGTGCTAGGTCTTTTTTTTAAGTTTAGATTATTGGGGTACAGGGGGAAACCTACAAAAGGTACTCGCCTGGAAGACCTTCTACCTGCCAGACGAGTTATGCGGGATTTTTACCTCGCTAAAACCTACCTGTACCTCTACCATTGCTCCCGAAACGATGGTTCCCCGGCGGCACTCTTTGTAAATACTACTTCGCCGGTGCTAAGTCTGGAGAGTGCAGACCGGTGATAGGTCTGGAGAGTGTGGTACGTCGAGTAGTCAAACTATCCGAGTATTCAAACTGGTATGTGGTTTCGCATTGTCCTGTTGGAACACTATACCTTTCCAACAGGACCAATTTTGGCCTTTTTTCTTTAAGTGAATCATTCAATTTGTCCAACTGATGATAATACACTTCAGAATTGATCGATTTGTTGCTCGGTAGAAGCTCAAAATAAACGATTCCTTTGAAATCTCATCAAACAGATAGCACAACCTTTTTTTGATGAATATTCGCTTTCTAAGTGCTTTGAGCCGGTTCATCTTTTCTACTCCGGGATCTTTTGAGCTTAACATTATTGTAAACAACCCATTTCTCGTCCGCAGTGATGATACGCTTCAAAAATGGATCATTTTCTTGGCGTTTGAGAATCAATTCACATACGTCAATGCGACGGCACAATTTTTTTGTCCATAAGAAGATGAGGAACCCATATGTCGAGCTTTGAGATTAAACCTAACCGTTTCAAATGATCATGAACATTCGAATTCGATAAATTTCATATCTCAGCAATCTTAAGAGGAGTTATTCGCCGGTTTGCATCAATTAATGCCTTTATTGTGTCTTCATCAGCTTGGGAAAAAACGAAATTACTTTCCGAACAACCTAACATATCATCAAAGGTAACATTTTTTATGTTAAAGAAAAAAACCATTTTATGCATTTTTTATGTTATTTAAACAATTTACCATTTTACACTATAAATCGTTTAACTAACCTAAAAAAATGCATAGAGGATACGCTGGTTAGGTGGTGGATAACAGGCTTTGGATGCTGATTTTTCGAAAAAACTGTCTTCAACGATTAAGCTCAGTAGTTCTTGCTCGGTGGATACAACAATTGACTGTCTGGTGTGTATTTTGGTCTCAAGGTGTCAATGGCCCGTATTTATTTGGAAATGAAAAAGAGTAGACCGTTATCGTAGGGTAACTGACATTTTTATTACATTGAACTTGAAAATTTTAATATAGAGAACACGTGATTTCAACAAAATTGCTTTACTTGCAACAGAACACAACAAATTTTGATTTTATTCAGCGAAAAGTTCTGAGGATATGTAATTTGAAAATTTGGTGATATTAATAAGCCTCAAAGATCGTAAGATTTGACGCCGTTGGATTTTTTTTCGTATTGTACCTACGCAAGCGATCGTTTAATTTTAGAGCATTTAAAAGCAACATCAATTACAGGTCAAAATGTGCACACAAAAATTTCCAAAAATTACCTCAATAAGTAACTTTTTTTTTTAATATGATCAATTTTTTCAATATGATAATTTTTTTTTTAATTTGAATTTAAAATTTATTCTATTTAACTTTACTTTCCTAAGTACAAATTGGGTAACCATTTACAATACATCCTCTCGTCTGCATTGCTTTTAAGTGATCTTTCTAAAGTTTAGATAGAGGACAATAATACAAATATTACTTTTTGTCTTGATTTATCTTGAATTCGAATCCAACTGCCAAAATAGCCTGAGTTGTCGTGGCGCTAAAAAATTTACATTTCACTACAAACTCTACCAAAAATACCAAAAAAAAAAAAATATATTAAAATTAGTAAATTATAAAAATAAGCTATAACGGCAACACTAATTTTACAGTATTAGAGGAGTATTGTGAAAAATCATACACTAAAGTAGGCGCTCCCCGCTACAACAAAAATTACTATTCTGCTCGCGTTAGTACCTAAACGGAGATAGTCATCGGATAGTGAATGGTATTTTCCGCCATCGCTGCTTGGTGTCCATAGTTCGGCACACGATTATTTTGCTACTACTTATTGTATTTATTATAATTTTGTTTCTCTCGTAATAGAAACTATAATAATGACAATTGGAGCTCCCTCTGCAAAACCGTACCATTGTGATATGATAATGTGTGGGAACAATGTAAGCGATGGTAACATAGTCAATTACTTGCTCGTGCGCATTTATACGAATGATGACAACAATACCGACAATGGTAAGATCTATCCAAACCGATTAACGTGTGTTGACCTACTCAAACGAAACTGGTCCTACAAGAACCTTTCCAATGATTCCAATGGATTTCGTGACCCGGTTTACTATGAACCCCAGGTACTCGTGCCAAACCCAATACATTCAATTAATATAGTCGGGGAGTAGACACTTGATCAGACACAGAGTCCGGGAACCAGTTGGCGGTTATAATTCTGCATTTTCGCAATTCTCAATAGTGACGAGTCAAATCTGCTCTAAAAAGGAGCGTCGTAAGGCTTTTTGTAAAGAGACATGATCAGTATGAAAATACGAATAACACTTTAATCGATGAATTTTGTATCTATTATACAAATAATTGAAAAGGAATTTTATTTATGGAAACAGTCAAAAGTTCTTTAGTAAATGATACTCTTAGATTCCATCTGTTTGTCGCCACCATTGAACAGATAATATTGTCTTAAAATGGAATTTGTTCTTATTTCATCTAAACTGTGTGCACACTTGAATTGGCATTTAATGGTTATTTGATGATCGGCAACAGCAATCAATGTACATATTAGTTGGTATCCACAATATATCCCATGTACTCATTGAACATTGTAAGCTTTTATAGTGTTGCTGTGGAAGTGGAATGACCTTCTTGCATGAGTTAGTCGCGAGACGATAATATTAACACCAAAAACTATGTTAGCTCGGTGCTTATATTTAGTTAAGCATTAAAGGCCATTATTATTATAAAGTCTTTTCAATAGTTTGTATGGTTTATCATTGAAAATCTCACATAACATAATTGGGCGTAGATACACACGCCATAATACAATTCTCTTCAAATTCAATTTATAGCCAGGCAAGCCTCCCATCGTAGGTTGAAAAACATTTAAACATTTCACAATGTTGACACTTTTATATCTTAAGATATGAAGAAATCGTTTACTTTATCGTTTATGAAAACAAATCTTTTTTTCTTTTTTTTATATACCAATAGTACCATATCATATAAAGAAATATACAAATAGCTCATTTCTAGATGACATAGTTTTTTTTATTTTAATTATAAATATTTTAATAATGAAAGTAAGAAATATTTTTCTTTTTTTTTATATATATAATACAACTTTAGCATAAACATTTTTACAACCAAAAACAGTAACATCCAACATTGATTTAATATTGTCAATTTGTTTTGTATTCAATTTTAAATTTAATAATGCAGCTTCTTTTAATATACATGCTTCTAAATCGTTCTCGTTTAGATCACGTAAATAAACTGTTTTAATATTTACGAAATTCTTTAAAGAATTTTTCGTATCTTCATAATTAATTTTATATTGATTTGAAAATTTCGGTATAGTAAAAGCATATAGAATAATTAATTTATAAGAATTTAAATTTGTTATTGTTAAAGCTTCATTATTAAAATTGGAAATAATATTGCGATCTGTTGGCTGAATATTATCAATTATAATTAAATTATGGCCACAATACGAAAGTCCTTTCAAAGCATTCTGTAGTTGTGAGAATTTTATTGTTGACGATTCTTCAAGATTCCATAAATATTGTATATTGTTGATCCATTGAAAATTTTTTGCCAATAAATCAAGGTACAATGTTTTACCAACTCCAACTCCGCCCACCAATGCAACTGATGTGAAATTCTGATGCTTTTGGAATATTTCGTCTAAATTTTCTATTGTTAAATTTTGTCCTATAATCCTGTTAATCGATAATCGTGTTATGTTTTCATGTTGAAATTTTTGATGGCAATAATCAACTTGTCCATAATAAAAACTATAGAATTCATTTCGAATATCAATATTTCGGACTTCTTCGAAATTTAATATATATCCCGAAAAAATTCCAACTATGCAAAATATTGCACACAAATTTATTATAAAATTTATTATTGCAAAGCACATTCGACATATACCCATCGATGGTCTAACATTAGCATCTACAAGTAATTTCCGAAGTTTTTTGTGCGAAGTCATTTAAAAGAAAGTAGCATACCTGGAGAAAAAAATTTAACTATTAAAATTTTTGAAATTTATAAGTTTTTATTAATTTTGAAATGATATATAAATACCCTATTCGAATTATCTTTAATCAAAATGAAAATTCATATTTTTATATATTGCATAAATGAATTATTTAAAAACCAATCAAACAAACCGAAATAATTTATATAATAGTTCTTTGGACGTAAATAAAACTATTGGGAATTTTCTTTAAATCAATTATTGTTGACATTATTTTAAAAAATAATTTATACAAAATAAAACAGATATAATATCAGCTTGAGCATATTTGTGTAACAATATTTTCTATAATTGACTTACGAATTGGCAGCATTTTATAAATTGGGTTAGTGTATTCAATTAGAAATGGTTTGAAAATATGCTCAAAATGAGTTTACTATAAAATGTCAAATTTGTGTAAAAGAAAAAATTGAAATAAATTAAACAAAACAACTCACTTTTCCAAAACAAATTACAATGTTCACAATACCTAGATGATGATTTATTGAAGATTGTGCAATTTGTAATATTAATTATAGTCAAAATAAATCAGAATATGTTAAAAACTAATAAAAATTCTCAAATAAATTACGAACGCGTGATAATAGCGGGATTTCGCGTCGTTTTGGTTGAAATGTCACGTTGTCGTATATAATCCAAGAAAACCACCACCACCAGCGCTGTTATCTGCTGTCGTACTATTTTCAATAATTTTCTATCGGCTATTGTAAAATCAAAACTGAACTTGCAATAAAAAAAAAAACAACTATTATTTAACATTTGTACAAAAGTAAAATTTGAATAAATTAACTATTTGTTTACATTAGCACATAGAAAATAAAATTGATTATAACTAAATCTAATATTTTTGTGTATAAAAATAAGAAATTTACTCTGACTATGGAAATGTAAGTTCGTGAAAAATAAATCCGTAGCAATTTGTAATAAAATAGAAACTTTAACTTTTAGTATAAATCCACGATTATCGGTTCTAAGTAATCTCGAGGTTATGGAAGCTTTGCTGAAGATCAAAGACGCAAAGAAGAAATTCGGCTTAAGGAATTTAGCTACAATTACTTATGAGGTAAAAATTATAAATAACGAAAGATATTCAGTCTTAAGAAGATGTACATTTTCTGTTTAGACACTTCAATTTCTACAAGAATCACCGTCCAGCCTACAGAATAAGGAAAAAATTATATCATTTCTTTGTGAAACAAAACCGCTTAAACTCACTAATAGCGAAAGTTTAATGATGATAAACGATCCGCCGACAACACCTTTACACATACAATTAGTATTAATAAAAGCCTATTTAAGTTCAATTATAGCATATAATGTTTTATTCTGTTTTAGCTTGTAGAAGATAGTGAAGAACGTCTGACCGAAGATCAGGTCAACGAACTACTCGAAAGTGTTGCAAAATATTTAATTCCCGCAAAATAATTTATAACATAAATGTAAACTCTTTTTTGCGAATAAAAGAATTTATTTAAAGCGAAATGATTCTATCGTTTTTGGTCTCCCAAATCCTCGATAAAGTCTTCATCGATATCTGACCACTTTTCAGGAATCACATCGAAAAGATCATCTTTCACATCGCCTTGTATAACAATCTCATCTTCTCCTGTCACTGATGAACCGCAGGCAAATTTTGTGCCAAAAAACTTGGCCGCAACTTTTAAATCGATTTCTAAGAATAATATCAAAATATAAATTTATTAATTCATCTGCTTCTTATTATACTTTTCACATTTTTAATATACCAAATGTACTCAATCCTGTTACTACTGTAACGGACTTCTTTTTTCCTCGTGGTGCCCTTGAAACGCAAATTTTCTTTGGCAGATCCTCCTTCTTTTTAGTCTTCATCATTCCTTTGCCACCGCGTTTTTGTCGTTTCTTATCATCATCAGTGGCACCTTCGGAACCATCATCGATTTTTACTTTTTCGAACTCTGTCGGCAAATTCTTCTCCAGCCATTGTTTACATTTATCATAATCTGGATAATACTCGCAGTACTAGAAAACAATCTTTATAATTATCAAATACATAGTTTATCCTGTATTTTTTTTTCTTAAATTTAAGCAAGGTATTAATTTACCTCAATTGGCATTGTACAATTCCCGCAATATTGCACCACAACCGGATAGGTAACACCTTCGCGGGGACCAATTTGTAGTCTGTCGGCAACCTCAGTCATTTTTCTAATATTTTATTTATATTATTCTATTAAATTGTCCTAAAATGGCACACCATATAGACGTTTTGAGTAAATTGAACTTAAACAACTGGCAATACCGAATTATTATCAAATAAATTTCCAATAAGCCGACTATTTTCGATACTAAACGTATTGTCGGCAGTATGGTTAGAAATTGCAAAGTAATTTTTTTTCTTCAGAATTTTGACAATTCGAAGACGTTTTGCTCTACAGTGTTGCCAACACGACGTCGAATATTTGCAAATAATTTCTCTAAACTGTGGGTGCGAGTCTTGGATGTGGGTAAAAGTATAAGTAAAAATTGTTCAAACTAAATCCAATTACTCACATTTAGGGTGGGATGTTAATGGCAGTTATTAATATAATTCAAAAAATTAACATGTCTAATCAATGGGACTAGCGAAAAAAAATTATTTGGGAAATTTTAAACATCGGCAGACAAGAATTTCCATTTTGGGAAAACTAACAATAATAAAACAAACCACTTTCAGACAAAGCTACTAAATAAAAATGAAAATTGGCTCAATAGTCGCTTCCAACGTAAATTTTTCTTTAATAATTACTATACAAAATATCGTAGAAGCAAAATATTTTTCTAGCTTTATGAGCGAGCTTAATAATTAGACTTTAGAAATGTTGAATATTTAAATTAAATTAAATTTGAGAAATAATTGGTCCGTGGTAAGCCATGTTTAACGTTAAAAAAAACCTAAATTTCAGCCACGCAAAATACAATAGATTAAAAAAAAAGTATCGGTGTCTGACCCCTCCTCACGTGACATAAGATTACCTATCAAGAGCAGTGTCCTAGATTGTTAACATATGAACTGAGGCCATTGACCTTGATTGCATAGATTGTTATCAATGTCCTTAGCTCATAATTAAATCTTGGAATTGAGGGGGTTGTACTCTCAAGGATCTAATTTTTTTTTTTTCAATATATTGTTAGAGTGCAAAAAAAATTGAATATTTTGGGTGATTTCAAGGTTACTGTGAAGATGATTGATTCTTAATCCCCAATATTGTGTCAAAAAATATCTGTTCTGGTTTTTTTTAAAAAAAATTTTAAAAATCAAAGATGGAGATAGTCATAAAGTTAAATTTGTGATAAAAATATTTTCCAACAATATTATTGTGATCCAAATTTTTCTGAATTATTTTCCATCTAATTAAATTTCCTAAAATACGAGTATTAAATACAAAAACAATCGTAATATTTTCATTTTATTAATTTCTTTTTATTTCTTGTTTCATTTTTAATTATTTTGATAAATATAAAATTATAATATAAAACATACCTAAATAAAACACAATTATATAAATTAATCAAAAAAAAATATACACAATAACATTAATCATATAAACAGTTTAATTAATTTAATATTTTTTTATTTTAATTTTTTTTTCTTCTGAAGAAAAAATTAACTGAAAATTAAACCTAATTTATATAGCCCGTTCGATTAATTATAAACCTTAGAAGTTGTTCTTGAATTAAAATTAATATCATAAGTTTTTAGATTATTAAAAATTTCTTTTAAATATTTCGAATTATTTTCCTTTTATTTCGACCTTTTTATAGATAATATTATTAATAGTATAATTTACTAGATTTATTCGCATAATATGGGTTTAAGTTTTTTTTGTATTTTTGTCAATGTACAAACTTTTTGTTATGAATATTTGCATTAGAGTTATGGTCCTGATTCGATTTTTTTTCTCAAATTTGCCTGTTTTGTATTTGTTTTTGGTGGGTCATTTAAAAAATTCATCTATTTATTTTGTTCTTTTTTATTTTAAAGTGTTTCTTCTTAAATTTATTACAATTCAATTGCGCGGCGAATTACAATTACACGTACGTGGGATTTCATATAGTATTCGTTTAAATAACTATAAAAATTAGCTTACTTTTACTTTTAGATTAATATGAATATAATGCTTGAATAGACGATGAATATACATATTGTTTTACAAAGATATTCTATATATTATATTGTATTGTAATTTACATTAATTTACTCGGCTAGTTTTACAAATTTTTGTGCGACTCATAAAAATTATTGAAAATTATATTTAATACGAAAATTTTAATTGGAATTATATTTTATTATCATTAAATATATTATTATGTTCGATATAGACTTTATATGTTTTCAAAATATATCCTTTAAGTATGATACTCCTTGCCCTAGTTTTAATTCCAATAGTATAGTTTGGTTTAATTACTTATCGATTTCTATATGTTATGGTAACTAGAATAGGAGGGGAAAAAAAACAAAAAATAACAACTTATTTTATACATGGACTTAAAATCAATTATTAACTAAACTAAACATCAATAACACTATCGTTTTTCTTCATTTCCATTAGATGTGTCGCCTTTAAACGCTCTTGCATTTGTGTTAGCATGTCCTGCATTCGACGAATTTCCTCATCTTTTTGTAATAGTAGACGATCGGTTTCTGTTATGGAATGTTCCATACCATGATTTGAACCCATTGAATCCCGTTTCAGTTTGCCACGTTCACGTAGAGCATGCTGAGAGATTTGCGATATGCATTGTGCCCGGAAGTTTTCATAATGAACATCTTGGGTGGTGTCTTTTAGATCTTGCATATGTGTCGAGATCAGCATTGTCCGGAGTTTTATGAAATCGCTATGCTGAGGATTTTCAACGTCCACAACACCCCAAGGATACTGACGACCACGAACCTTTTTACCTGCCACCTCGATTATAGTATTGCTACCGACAACTGCAAATGGTATACTGGCTTTTAGCTCTCGGTCTTGCTGTTTAAATTCTTCATCCTCATCGGAATCACAGTCAGGAAACTGATACAACTGTATACGGTTTTCTTCAAGATCTTGTAATATTCGCTCTTTTAACTTTCGTATTTCCGTTTGTGTAAGACAGTCTGCCTTCCCTATTACAAGTACAATATTCACTTTCTTGTGTAATCGTCGCATTAAATCCAAATCCATTTGCCTAAGACTATAACAAAAGTAAATATAATTAGAAAGATTTTTTTTTTGTAAATAATATTTTCTTACCTATGCCCATACGGTGGAACAAAATACAAACAACAATGTACCCGATTATCTTGAATATTTCTTCTGTTTAACCCACTTTCATCCGTGAAATATTGCCGAAACTAAAATATCAGATTTTATTAATTTTATGCTAATACTTTTATAGATAATTAAAGAAACTTTACAATTTTTGGGTAATAATGAAATCTTCTCCGAAAAATGAGGCTATAACAAGACATTATTTTAATACTCAATACATAAGAGCGAATAGTTAAAAAAAAACGCATTACCATTTTCATAGTATTCATAAAATTAATATTAATATAATCTAACGTTTTATTAGACTTTGGAATTAAGTAGCGTTTATTTTCTTATAAAAAATCAGAATGGCATGGCTCCATAGACTTATTAAAAAGTCATTTTATTTTTTATCTTAGCGTTAGATTAAAATACAGATAGTCTACTGAATAATTCCAAATATTTATTAAGTTTCTTTAAAATGAATATTTATTTTTTAAAAATTGTGAATAATTTTCTCTTTAATTATTTAGTTTAAAAAATATATATAGTATAGAAAATAGAAAATAATAATATAAAGAAAGTTCTCATACCTGTTCATCAATATATCCTGCACACACCCGCCAACTATCCTCACAATTGATCGAGTCCCCAAAGCCAGGCGTATCAACTAGTGTTAATCGAAGACGTACTCCCCGCTCCTCAATGTCCATGGTTTTCTTTTCGATTTTTGTTGTCTTTTCAAGACGGTCCTCAGCATTTGGAACAATTCGATTTTTATATAAATCACCAAGGAATAAACTGTTGATTAGGGTCGATTTTCCCAGTCCCGTTTCGCCAACAACCATTAACGTAAAGTCGAAACCCCTTTTTACAGATTTTCTATGTACTTGCTCTGGCAAAGTAGCGAAACCGATATAATCCCGTTCACGATCCAGCGATGAAGTTTTTGTTGCTGTAAAAACAAAATAATTTCGTAAACTTGAATCCCATCTGATCATTATTATCCTTAATTGGTTAATAAAGGCAAGTTGAAAAAAAATAATTTACTATTAACTAATGGGTTCAAATAAGTTATTTGAGCATTTTTTTTGCCAACAAGACATATTTACATACAGTTAAGCTCACGGTACAAATCCATGTTAAAATTTATTATAAAATACGGACTCACATAATTTTTGATAGCGTTAAAAATGAAAGTTCAAAAATTCAAAAAACACAATAAATTTTGTTTCTTAAAATAGCCTTCAATTAAATATTATAGAATTTTAGTATATAGGTGATGCTAATAACTAAATAAATTAAGCTAAATAATCCGGTAATATTATCTAAAAATTTTAACACATATTAGATAATATTTTATAATAAATTTGTGGTTTTATATAATTATCCAATTCTGTATAGCATAAATGAACTGATCTAACCGATTGACTTAGAAATAAGTTCAATTATTAGTCTTATTTTACTTTTAATATAATATAAAATATTAAAAACTTTTACATCCATAAATTTGTTATTTTATCACCTTTTTTTCAAACACTTTTATTTTATAGTAGTTTGGAAAGTACTGCTCTCTCACTTAACACAAATTTAATGACTACATCATTCTAGAAAATAATTACTTAGCCATATTATATTCTAAATTCCATAATTTCTGAATGATGGCCATAGAATTTATAGAAAATACGGGGATTATGTGCTGGAACAACTGCCTTTGGATGCTAATTGTTCGAACAAAATTTTTTTCGTCAATTAGACAAATTTCTGTCTCGGTGGGTATTTCAAAAGGTAACATTTCCATTAATGGGGCTCTGAAAATCCTCAAATAATTGTAAAGGAGACTTTTTGATATACATTTTGGACCCGTACAAGTTTTTGAAAATGAAAAAAGACTATTCTGAGCGTCATTACCGTATGAAAATAAATTTTTTTTTGTCCTCATATTGAAGATTTTAATCTGAACGTTATCAGCATGCGTAATTTCAAGATTTGTTAATGTCAGTTAGCCCTCAAGACCGTGAGTACATTCTAACAATCGTATTTATGTAGAAAATTCATAAAACTTTAGAGTATTTAAAATTAAAAATCCGCAAAATAAATGCCCAAATTGTAGTCCTGAATTGGTAAAAGAATCATCAAAAATAATAATAGAAAGCAAAAATTTTCATGGTAGATATTTAAATATATTTTGGAGTACAAATGAAAAACCGCCGTTTTACAATAGATGGCACCAGTAGTGAATGATGGTGCAAAATATCGGATCAGAAACGTCAAATCATAAGCTTAGGCATCTGTCAACAACTCCTCATCATTACATTTGTGACTTTTTATCGGCGTTATATATTTTTTTGCCAAATATAAGTTTTGTTTTTGTCTCCAATTCGAAAAAAAATTGCGGATGATTGTAGGAACTAAGGGTGAGGCTTGTATTAGTGAGGGAACGTGTCGCAAATGGGGTTCCAATGCTACAAAAGTGGTTATTTCGACGTGGAAGGCAAGGAGCGTCCCGGACTGGTAAACAAGTTTGAAGACGCAGATTTCGAGACATTACTGGATGAAGATCCATGTCAAACGTAACAAAAACTTACAGATTCATTAGGCGTGACTCAACAAGCCATTTCCCGTTTGATCGAAAAGTAAGGAAATTTGGTGTCACAATGAAGCCTCAAATTTTGAAAAAAAACGGCACCTGTCAAATATATATTTATAAAGGCAAGGTCTTAGCAATATAATGAATATAAAAATCGAAATCTTAAGTGCATTTAATTTTACTTTACTTTCTGAAGCTCATATTACATAACACTTTAAAATGAATCCTTTTATAATTTTTTTTTATATCTAAATCATATAAAATTAATTTTCCTTATTATTTTTACTATTTTGTTAAAAAATAATTAAGAGGTTCTCTTTTAAACAGAATATTAAATTCAATCCAAATAAATAATTAGAGTTATTATTCGGAATCGTTCATTGTGAAGAGTATCTTATAAAATATTGCAAAAATATTCATAATTAATAGTACAAGTGTAAATTTTAATTATTTTATCCATAATTTTACTCACTTGCTATTTGAAAAAAATTTAATATTACTCATGATTTTAGTAATATCAGTAAAAATAATTTTTTGAAATATTTAACGTAATTCTACTGATTAAATTTTGTAATTTCCTCTAAACATATTTTTGGGACAACAAAATAACGAGTTGTCTCTTAAAATACGAATCAGCAAAGTCAAATGTAAATTTTATTAATAATTTTTTTTATCAGGAAAATATTATATTTAACATTACCATCATCATTAAATACTGAATAATTTTTATTCATTTTTAAGCCTTCTCCATACTATAGTGAATAATAATGTCTTTAAAAATATCACTTTCAATTAAATCCTAAGCACTTTAAATTATACCAAAAACACGGTCAATAATATTCAACTAAAAATCGTATTTTTAAAATGCTCTTTTTTCCACCAAAATAATTTTATTTTTACTATAAATCGTGGCAACTATGAAGAAAATTACAATATATGAAATTTTATGATAATTGTCAAAATGTCATAAATAGTAATGTTACTGAGACGAAATTTTTAAATTTATATTTTCAAATAGTGAGAATTAGAAGAAAAAAAAAACAACAAAACAAATTATTTCAAGTAGGATTATTCACTCTTTATAGTCACGGTCGTAAAGTACGTTAAGTAATATGAGTAGACTTACTGAGGTGAGTGATTGGAATAAATCCCCTTTTTTAGAAGACACTCTGTCTATGCAGAAAATTGTTGCACAAAATTCTGTTTTTTTTCTTCTCTACTCGAATGGACATAATCCCTCGCATTAAAGTCATTTCAAAACGATTACCCTTAACCAATCACCAACCCTCAATAAAATGTCTAATGTGCGATATTAAATATTTAAATACTAATAGTGAAACTTGTATTTTGTATTTTTTTTTTTTGCAAACATATACTATGCAATATTTCCTAGTGTTTTTTTGTTATTGTTGAATTGTTCGAAAAAAAAAATTATTATAAGATACGTATTTGTGTCGAGTATCGTTATTATCATTGTCTTATCATCTTTGCCCCAATTTTCCTATTTAATATTTAAAAAAGACGAAGCATTTTAAATCGGAACTTTTTTTTTGCATTTAGAAAATATTTGCCACTTATTTTCATATGTACGAGTATAAGAATAATTGTTGCCATCGGAATTCTAGCTTACGAATGAAAAACTTTCTGGGTTAATTCTAAACCAAACAAGACTCTTTTTATACCATATGCCTTATTTTGTATACATATACTTGGATCAAGATGAAAAAATGTCTAAAAAATACTGGTGAATATGCAAAAGAAAATCAACCCTTACGCCTTTTATCCTCTTCAGATAAGTGGATGATATAAAGGACTCCTCCTGACACACTACACTATGATGCACAGCTAAACGGGAATACTTAAATATGGATTCCGTACCATTTTGATTAGAATCCTTCAAGAATATGGAAAGTCTGCGATATCTACATTTCTACATATATTTTTGACAAAAAAATTATCAATGAAAAAAATTATTTTGGTATTTTTCTATACGTCAACATGAACAAGATAATATTGTCATATAGTTTTTAGGTTCGTGCACAGATAAAATTTCGTAATGTCTTTTAATAATAATGCACTAAAAGATTGTTTATTAGAAGCGATTAAAATTTACATAGTTCACCCCTTACCAGACATGTTTACGTGGTTGCGAGAGTATCCTGGCAAAAAAGGATTTTTTTTTAATTCACACCACTGCCCGTTTAGTTACTCGTAGTTTAGTCTACAAAATATCTTTTTCTCGTATTTTTTGTTTTGCAAATTCACTGAGAGCACATCTATTTTATTTGACATTCGAAAAAGAGATTAATAAGTCAACGCCCTTGATAAGTATACAAATTTATTATTTTTATTTTATTTTTCTATAACATTTTCAGAAAAATAATCAAAACAGACATGAATATTAACGCGCGTCGCGCTACTAACGTTTTTGCGATTGTCATGAAAACTGAAAGTTTGTACACAAATCCGATGTTGGAGGAAATCCAGAGAATCCAAAAAAAAGGAGCACACTCTCATTCTAATCAGAAATTGTTTATCTCATTTCGAACAGGATACTTTTTGCTCATACTCGTACATGTATTCAGGCATACGTGTATGCACACATTTAAGAGACAGTTACAAGATACACGGTTCTGCTTGTTTCCCCAGTCGATATCCTTGTTTACAGTCTGCGGCATTATTGAAAGGACGCCTGTGCACCTCTGTACACATAAATCTATTATAAATAATTTATGTAATTCTAGTAAATTTTTTTTAGTTTTCAAGGAATTAAAAGCGAAAATTACTTTAAGGAATTAAAAATAAAATTTTCCTTTTTTTATTTTAGAAAATTTTTTTTACAAATTTAGTAAGAAAAGAATCAACGGCAAGGCTGAGCTAAGTAAGATAAATGGTTTAAAGACTTTTTTAAATTGTTATCCATCATGAGTGGAGTTGACAATTTCATACCAAGACTTTTCTACAGCATACTCTTAATACATAACAAATCCTTAAACTTTTTAAGTAAATAACAAATCATTATACATTTTTTTTTAAATTTTATTTGATATTTGATGCTTTTTTGATACCTGCGTATAGTAGGCAGCGGTCTAGAGTTTGAGGCCAGCTCGTACCATAGCTGGAATAAGAATTTACGTACCAGTACAAATGCTATTTGTAATACTTTAGAAAAAAATAATATATACACGTAATGAGCGAATCGCAAGAAAAATGACAGAAGAGACAATCGCGTAAATCAGTGGCACCCAAAACCCTGATTTACATTGTGGGATTTTCCGGAAGGCCGGCCCCGTACTATGGAAAACTGTGGGCAATGAAGACATCGGTCGAAATTGCTATCGGCCTTTTCAATCGATACAATATTATCATCTTTACTGATAGCCAAGCCGACCTCAAAGCATTCGTTACATATAGAAGTAGCTCATAGTAGAAGATTCTTTTCAGTCCCACCAATGCACAGCAAAACCTTTCTGGCCGTTTTATTTTTACTCAAAACATTTTAACTGAAAACATTATTACTGAAAATTTTTACTGAAAACATTTTTACTCAAACCATTTTTACTAAAAATATTTTAATTGAAAACATTTTTACTGAAAATATTTTAACTGAAAACATTTTTACTGAAAACATTTTTAATGAAAACATTTTTACTGAAAACATTTTTACTGAAAATATTTTAATTGAAAATATTTTAACTGAAAACATTTTTACTGAAAACAATTTTACTGTAAACATTTTTACTAAAAATATTTTAATACAAAACATTTTAACTGAAAACTTTTTAACTGAAAACATTTTAACTGAAATTATTTTAACTGAAAACATTTTTACTGTAAACATTTTTACTGAAAACATTTTTACTGAAAATATTTTTACTCAAAACATTTTTACTCAAAACATTTTTACTCAAAACATTTCTACTGAAAGTATTTTAATTAAAAACATTTTTACTGAAAACATTTTTACTGAAAACATTTTTACTGAAAATATTTTAATTGAAAATATTTTAACTGAAAACATTTTTACTGAAAACAATTTTACTGTTAACATTTTTACTCAAAACATTTTTACTAAAAATATTTTAATACAAAACATTATAACTGAAAACTTTTTAACTGAAATTATTTTAACTGAAAACATTTTTACTCAAAAGATTTTTACTCAAATCATTTTTACTAAAAATATTTTAATACAAAACATTTTTACTGAGAACATTTTAACTGAAAACATTTTTACTGAAAACTTTTCACTGTAAACATTTTTACTCAAAACATTTTTACTAAAAATATTTTAATACAAAACATTTTAACTGAAAACTTTTTAACTGAAAACATTTTAACTGAAATTATTTTTACTCAAAACATTTTTACTAAAAATATTTTAATACAAAACATTTTAACTGAAAACTTTTTAACTGAAAACATTTTAACTGAAATTATTTTTACTCAAACCATTTTAACTGAAAACATTTTTACTGAAAACTTTTCACTGTAAACATTTTTACTCAAAACATTTTTACTAAAAATATTTTAATACAAAACATTTTAACTGAAAACTTTTTTACTGAAAACATTTTAACTGAAATTATTTTAACTGAAAACATTTTTACTCAAAACATTTTTACTCAAAACATTTTTACTCAAAACATTTTTACTCAAAACATTTTTACTCAAAACATTTCTACTGAAAGTATTTTAATTAAAAACATTTTTACTGAAAACATTTTTACTGAAAACATTTTTACTCAAAACATTTTCACTGAAAATATTTTAATTGAAAACATTTTTTAGTGAAAATATTTATACTAAAAAATTTTACTGTTAACATTTCTAATAAAAACATTTTTACTGAAAATATTTTGACCAAAAATTTTTACTGTTAACATTTTAACTGAAAACATTGTTACTGAAAATTTTTACTGAAAACATTTTTACTGAAAACATTTTAACTGAAAACATTTTTACTGAAAATATTTTTACTGAAAACATTTTTATTAAAAATATTTTTACTGAAAACATTTTTATTAAAAATTTTCACTGATTATTTTTAATAAGAATTTTTACTGAAAACATTTTAATTGAAAATATTTTTACTGACAACATTTTTACTGGTAACATTTTTACTGAAAACATTTTTACTGAAAATATTTTTACTGAATACATTTTAACTGAAAACATTTTAACTGAATCCATTTTAACTGAAAATATTTTTACTCAAAACAATTTTAATAAAAATACTAAAAAAAGGATTTTTATTTAAAAAAATTCTAAAAAAAAATTATTTCTACAATATTTAAATATGAAAAGAATGAAAATTAAAATTCTGTTTTATATTATTTTTTTTTAGTAAAATGCGATATAATCTAAACATATGATTGCGGTTTTGATAATATTTCTTTCATAGAAGAAGAACTTAAGTTTACAGTTTATGGAATTAGTTAATTTCAAATAGTGTTCGGGAAAAGAATGTGCAAAAACGAAAAATGTCTCAACGATTGCTACTTAAATTTCTTCTAAGTTTTGTTATTCTACAAAATGCAGTTGCTGATAAGATAAATTGCTGTGAAAATTCATTAACGTGTTGGAATGCTTTCCATAATATCGAAAAGTTTACACCAAATAAACTCGAACTATATTACACCGTTGCAATTAAATTTATTGAACAAAAAAATTTCACAAAAATCCCAAATGATTTTTTTCAAATTTATTGTACAGTTAATGCATTGATTATCGATAATTGCAATTTATCAGCATTAAACGAAGAAAACTTTATGAATGGTGAAAATTTACTATATTTGGATATCACATCAAATAATATTGATATGCTTTCCGCTGGCGTGTTTGCACGTTTAACCAATTTACAAGTACTAAACTTTGTCAAGAATAATATGAGCAAAATTCAACAATACGCCTTTGCGGGCCTAAATAAATTGCAAGTTCTTAATTTATCATATAATAACTTAACTCAATTGGACGAGAATACATTCTTTGCACTCGAATCTTTGCAGACATTGTACCTCTACGGCAATAAAATACAAATAATTCATGCAAATGCCTTTGTGCCATGTCCGAAATTACAATTTCTTGATGTGCGCTATAACAAACTGACATTAAATGATGGCGGTATATTTTTATCGAAATTATTTTCAATTCGGCAATTGTATTTGGAAAAGAACTATATCAAAAGGATAACTAACAAAATGTTTAATCAAATGAAAAATGTCAAATATCTGAACATAAATCAAAATGATATTAATTCAATTGAAGGTGATGCATTTGAAAATCAATGGAATTTGAAATATTTACATTTAAACGAGAACAAACTCAAATCGTTGGATATAAGGATTTTTAGAAATGTGCAAAAATTAGAGATCCTCTCTTTAAAAGGAAATTTAATTAATCATTTTGATTTAGTTGGTCTTCTGCAACAGAATCGGAATCTACGAGATGTTTGGTTAAATGATAATCCGTTGGCTTGTGATGATATAAATCCGATGAAATTGCAATATTTTCCTAGCGATATAAATATTTATATTAGTCCAGAGGATTGTGTTCCTCGAAACAATATAATCGCCGATAAATTCAATACATCAATACCGAGGACAAGTTCAAACACAACAACTATCACATCTGTAAGCGTAACAAATGATGTCCTGAATGGCATTATATTCGGTATCATAATGGCTGGTATCATCTGCATCCTTGTTGTATTGGCAATTCATATAAAACAGGCCAAAAAGAAATTAGAATATGATCAACATTAATTTGTTTTTAATTTTTAATGACTATAATTAACATATTTTGAATATATCCTAATAAAGAAAAATCGAATAATTAAAATGTTGAGTTATTGATATTTTGATAAGCCATTATTTTGTGTGGTTTTTAAAAGCGGAAGTGAAAAATAATTTTTTTTTCTTTTTACTTATCAAATCGGTGATAAGATGGAAAATATATCAGAATTTTTTTTTTATATAATTAATACCATTTAAGTATTGAATTATGAAAAAGAATTTCAAATTTTTGTTGTTGTAGAAATTTTTAATAAATATTATAAAAGTTTATCCATTTTATAGTTTTGAAAGTATATATTCTGTTATATAATTATTATTATATAAATATACTATTTTTAAAAAAGATTTATTTAGATTGAAATTTGCCATTTGATAATATTAATTATTTAAATATTAAACGAGGCGTTAAAATTGAAAAATTATCTATAAATATGGTAGCTTCGTCGGAGCTGCATTTAGCGCTTTAAGAGCACAATAATGAGCAATAATAACTTAAAGATTTTAATTTGGAATATATGTATGTGGGTCTATCAAAATGGCACATAATAAGATAATTATTAGTTTTATTGTGCAAAAATATCCCAGAATACGCAATTTTGAGATTTAGTGATGTCAATTGGCATCAAAGATCGTGCAATTTGACGCCGTTTGACTTTCTTTTATTAAAATAAATGAAAAATTGTATTTATATAAATAATTTATAGTAATTAAAAACTGACATCCATCAAGTAATAGTTAAATTACACTTCAAAATATCCCAACTATTCATAAAAAATTACCTCAAAGGGATCGAGTCCTGCAAGAAGTTTTTTAGTAACCATTTTATTTTATGCATAATAACAAGACTTAGGCCAATATAACAAAATTGAAATACTTTCAAAATTTGAAGTTTTAGTCCAAATTGAGTAAACTTCACTTTTCAAAATAAAAATTTTATTTGAAGATCGGATAATGTTTACTAAAAAGGAAAAAAAAGAAAATTATCTTTTTTAAAATTGTTGGTAAAAATATTACAATTGTTCTCACATGTAGAAAATTTTCGAAAATTATTATAACAACAACAATATAAATGGCAGACACTGTAATTTAGATACCCCTGAAAGGATGTCGATAAATACTACCACAACTGTTAACTATTGTATTGAAAAGGGGAAAGTTTGACTATTTTTATCGTTATGTGTGGTTATGGTTCGGAAGGCGCAGGTCTTATATAATATAACAAATTTCGAAACTCGTGTCAGTACTACCGCACTACATGCATACTATTATTATTATTATTATTAAATATTGTAGAACTTGTATTAAAGGAGAGACCAAAACAAGAGGAATTTGAATGAATACAAGTAACACCACAACAAAGATGGTATCTTCTCTGACTATCTTCTTGTGCTGGCATAAGAAAGAATATCGATCGAAGTCCTTGTATCCTGGGGTGACAGTTCGTGTTCGAAATAAGGGGAAGTGAACTTAAATAAATATATTTGTACGTATACGTTTTGTAGTCCTTGCAAGTCTATATTTGTTAAAATTACTTTTACATATAAAAATCATAAGAAGTAAAAACAGTTCCAGTTCAAGTCAATAGCTAAGAAAGGATACGAAAAATTACAGTATTTGTTGCGGTGATAGCCCGACTTTTCTGACTTCCACGGTGTACTCATACTGTTTGTATGTACGTTTTGGCGTGTTGGCTAAATTAGGCTGGTTCCACAAAGTCTGTACTATTTCCTCGACATTTGAATTTTTAATTATCCTTTGTCAAGGACTTTATCGACATTTTATTCGAGATGTACCCGTTCCAGATTTTCCAACAGAAGCATACGTTTTTCAAACGCAAAAAAAATCTTATCGAATAATAAATGAAAAAATCACTACAACACCAATTAGAGATGTTGGAATGCTAAGACCTATACGGTGGAGCACTTGTTCCAGAGAATAATCTTACATAGAGCAGCAAACCGAATCCGAATTGGCTGTGAATTGAGATAAATTACGGGCTGTCAATTGACACTGATACGAGGGGCGTGATGAAGAACAACAACCTAAGCACCCCTTAAACAATGTTAAAAGGATATTATTTGATCGATTAATTCAGAATATTACATTGTATGGCATTTTTACTACACTTGAAATTTCACATCAAATCAATTTCAATAATATTCAATCGATTTCCATTGTGTTTTTTGTTTTTTTGTTTTATTTTTGTAAATGAATTTAACATAAAAGATATTATTTCGCATGGGGATGGGGGAAATGAAGATATTTCTACATTGAACATTACAAAAATGAGTGCATTCGAAAAATTAAAATTGCACTATAGTCGCTGTCTGAAATTAGATAGAATATTTTGCAAAACAATTTATTTTTATTTGTTAGTTTTTATTTTAATTTATATTTAAATAATTTCATTTCATTGTTAAATTTTTATAAAATTACATTTTTCGAATATGGAGTATTTTGCAATATTATCCATTTTGTAACTTGGAAACTGCAGCACTGTTATTAAAGACTTTTTTAGTTATATAAATTATTTAAGAAAATATTTATTTAGACAATAACTTGCCAATTTAACTGAAGGTTAACTGAAGATTTTATAGTCGATTGGATGCTGATTTTTCGAATATATTTTAATAGGCAAAGCTTCCATATATGGGGCTCTGAAAATCCATAAGTAATTGTAAATATGCCATACGTGTATCTTCGAAAAGAGACTATTTGGTGTACATTTTGGACCCGTACAATTTTTTGAAAATAAAAAAAGACTATTCTGAGCATCATTACCGTATGATAACCTATTTTTTTTTGTCCTCATCTTGAAGATTTTAATCTGAAAATTATCAGCATGCATAATTTCGAGATTTTTTGATGTTAGTTAGCCCTCATGATCGTGTTATTTTTGTAGTGCTTTGTAAACAATCGTACTTACGTAGACAATTCTTAAAACTTTAGAGCATTTAAAATTAAAAATCTGCAAAATAAATGGCTGAACTGTAGTCCTGAATTGGTAAAAGAATCATTAATTATAATAACAAAAGGTAAACAATTTTATGGCAGATATTTAAATATATTTTGGAGTACAAATGGGAAACCGCCGTTTTCCAATAGATGGCGCCAGTAGTGAATACTGATCTAAAATATCGTTTCAGGAACGTCAAATCGTAAGCTTAGGCATCTGTCAACAACTCCTCATCATTACATTTGTGACTTTTTATCGGTGTATTTTTTTTGTGCGTGAAAATGTCGAAATTTGAGTCAAATAAAAGCTTTGTTTTTGTCTCTAATTCGAAAAAATCTGCCGCTGAGGCTCAGATGCATATCCTTAAACTTATGGTGAGCCTTGTATTAGTGGGGTTCCAATACTACAAACGTGGTGATTTCAACGTAGAAGACAAGGAGCGTCCCGGATTGGTAAAAAATTTTTAAGACGCAGAATTCGAGGCATTACTGGATAAAGTTCCATGTCAAACCCAACAAGAACTTGCAGATTCATTAGGCTCTTTCTTATCGTTTGAAAATCTTAGGAATGATCCAAAAGTAAGGAAATTTGGTGTCACAATGAAGCCTCAAATTTTGAAAAAAAACGGCACCTCTCAAATATATATTTATAAAGGCAAGGCCTTAAGTGCATTTAATTTAACTTTATTTTCGAAGCACATGCAAAAATTAGAACACGTCACTTCCATTTCATAATAAAAAAACTCATCAAAATAGTGCAAATGCAAATATACTCTTTTAAACAGAATATTAAATTCAATCCAAATAAATAATTAGAGCTATTATTCCAAATCGTTCATTGTGAAGAGTATCTTGTAAAATATTGTAAAAACATTCAAAATTAATAGCACAAGTGTAAATTTTAATTATTTTATCCATAATTTTACTAACTTACTATTCGAAAAAATTTAATATAGGGTTTCCCAATAAGACTGATATGATTCGAACTTTTCTCGCAATAATTCGCTTGTCGCACGTGCTGTGTGGCACGTAGCCCCGTCTTGTTGGAACCAGATATTGTCAAGATCAACTTCTTTCAATTTCGGCCATAAAAAGTTGGTTATCATCGATCTCCATTGACAATAACGGTATTATTTTGATAATAAAATTGTATAATTCGTAAGCGTTGTTCTTACGTATATCTCTTCATGATAAAATTGTAAACATTACTGAATACAATGAAAAAAAATCTTAGATTAAAGAAGTACTGGATAGGCCTCTACACAAAAATTCTGTCCAAATTTTGTTGGCAATACATTCATAGAACGCACACACATGCAATACAACAGAAACGGCGTAAATCATTGGGGGCCAATTTAGAAGTTCAGTATGCGATTGAAGCGGTTCGTTTAAAACAATTTTTCATGTGTGATATCATTTACACATACACGTATGCGTAAGGAAGCAGATTTTTTAATATTGCGGGTCTTGTTTGATGGAATTAGTTTTGTAAATATGCAATAAAACACAGTATTCTATTTTTAAATATTTATTTATTTATTATGTATTTTCATTTTATTTATTTCACTGTATGTTATTTATTAAAACAGAATTTTTAAAGTGGGGAATAGTATATAAAAATATGAATTGTAAATTATTTGATTATATGAAAGCAATTATGTGCACAATAAGATGTTAATCGTATATAACATTAAAGGAAATGCTTTAAAACTAAATTACAATATGAAAAATTTAATGTACTTAAGAAAAAAAGAAAACAATATTATTTTCTATTCCAAAAATGCAAAATTAATGTTAATTTAAATAGGCATGTGCAATACACAGTATTCTATTTTAAAATATTATTTATGTATTTATTTCAATATATATTATTTATTTTAACATAATTATAAAGTGTGGAAGGGTATTTAAAAATAAAAATTGCAAGTTATTTGATTAGATGAAAACAATTATGTGTACAAATTTAAATTAATTTCAAAAATGCAAAATGAATTAAATGAGAAAATGTGATATTTTGTTTATGTTGAAATCAAACCACACCGCAACTTATTAAATATAAATTTTAATCTTAAACAAGCATAAGTACCATAGATGGAAAAACCTTAATTATAATATAAATGTGTGTTTATGAATGGAAATGATAATTTAAATAGGCATTGTGCATTTAAATTAAATTAAAAAATAAAGCATTAATTACATAGAACATTACAATACATGAAGTTCTTGATAATATATAAGTTAATCGTATACAACATTAAAAGAAATGCTTTAAAACAAAAATAGAAAATGAAAAATTTAATGTTATGAAAATAATTAATAACTTATATTCTAAAAAAAAAAATGGAAACAATATTATTTAGTAAATGCATTATAATATGGGCTAATAGAGCAATCAAAACAAATTTATTTAAATAATAAGCTTAACGAAGAATAAACTTTATTTATTATAACACAATGAAAACAGCAATGGAAAATAGACAGAAAAATTCGATCCCTTAAACTTTCTTACACACACCGGCACTGTACTATTTTATGGTAAACATTGAACTGTCAACATCGGATTCACAAATGACAAAGCTAACCCCCAAGTCTCCACTTTCATGGAGAATTAAAGTTTTCAAACTCTCCGAAAGTCTACAAAGTTGAGGCGGTTTATATTTGATTGATATTTACGAAATGTATCAATAACCTAAAATAGAATTCCATTTCGTATCAAAAGATTGTACAAAAAATAAAAATGACCTATCGTTGTATTTAAATTATATTTTTGTTTCCAGTAAGTGAATTAAAATAAATATAAATTATGCTTTTGCAATTAAATAAATTTCCATTACGACACATAGATGGCAGTGGGTGTCATGTCTACATAAAAAATTTTTGACAGTCATATCCCCCTAGTAAAAATTTGTACACAAAATTGCGTATACATATACGGTAAGGGCCTATCCAGGTATTCTTTAATCTAAGAAAAAAATTACAGATCATGACATATTACATATGGCCGAAACGTCACTTAGAAATCATATTACTCTTATTGGAAAATCCTATCTTACTCATGATAATCAGTAAAAATATTTGTTTTAAAAATATTTAACGTAATTCTACTGACAAAAATTTTTAATTTCCTTTAAACATCTTAGGGATAACTATTATTAAGCAGTTGTCGCTAAAAAACGAAGCAGCAATGTCAAATGTTAATTTTATTAATAAATTTTGGCTAGCATGCGTAATTTCAAGAGTTGGTGATACTAATTATGTTCCAAGATTGTGCAATTTCATAATATTAGACTTATTTTTTATAAATTTAAATTAAAAAATTTCATATAATCTTTAAACTTTAAATTATTTTAAAATCAATATCCTTCAAGTAATAGCCGTATTATAGCACGAAAAATAATATTAAAAATTATCTTAAAAGGATCGAGTCCTGTCAGAAGTATCATAGCAATTAGAATATTTAAATAATTTCATACATAATTAATAATGGAAAATTAAAAAGAATATATTAAAGTAAAAATTTAAAATAAAAATATTTTTATATAACCAAAGCGCAAATTGAATAATCCTATAAAAAATTTATATTTGTGTTTATTAGATTCAATATTTTAAAGTAAAAATAAAATTTAAATGATTAAAATGAAAAAAATATTAAAAAATATCAACAAAACATTGAAAAATGAATGTGACTGTCCCAACCGTTGACATAATTTGCATAATTCCGACAAATAATAATCATACTTTTAAAAATAGTTTTTACACAATTCAACTGTAAAACCGGTACTTTTATAAATGATCATCTAGTATTTTTGTATATTTCCAGTTATTTATTGATAAAACTATTATTTTTTGTTGTTGTTGTTTTATTTTGTATAAATATTTACAAATATTTTAGATAAAAATTTTTAAAAAATACCATCAAGTTTTAGCATACAATCACAGATAGAGTGTTTTTTTTATTCATCGAACCCTAATCATAAGCAAATTCTTGTTTGGATTTTTAGAATAAATAATTTTTTGTTGTTTTTTTTTTAAATTGGTTGATAAAAAAACTTATATTAAAATCTCCTATTTGATTATAGCCTTTACCTATTTGATATAATACATTCCAAAAAAAAAGCTTGAGTAGTTGTGATTGTGGCGTCGCTGAATAATAGTGATAAGAGTTTGTAAGATGACCGCGTTCTTATCAATGGACTTTTATATTGAGTTTTGAATGTGGGCGTTTATTATTGTACTGCCATCAGTGATTAGGCCAATATAAACGTACTCATATACATGCCGACATTCCCGCATGTCCCAATTCGGCTACCTCGTCTATGGACAACTTCTCATATTTGAGACTATTTGACCTATTCCTCTATATTTGGCAGCATAATTTTCACATGGCAACCAATCAAATAGTCACGTCTAACAGATTGATTTGATTTTATTTGTTTAGTTCTATGACATTGCACAAGTACACATACGTAGTTGGTATTCGTATCTATTTTATTACGCTCTAAATATGTACTTAGAATATTCATTCATGAATAGCCAAATTTAAATGATATAAAAATTATTAATCAGTTTTATTAAAAACAATTGCTTAGGGTGGACATTGATGAAAATCCATTCAGTATTAAAAGATATATAAAACAAGTGGCATAATATGTATTGTGGACGGACAGTGCTCAGTTGACAATCATTTTATGTTGTGCACAGACAAATCGAAAATAATATCTTTAGGAAGTTCAAAATTAGATAAATTCATTGAGAATATTAAGAGAAAAAGATTCTATAGCATTTAAGAGAAGAGGACTGTTCATTTGATAAAATCACTTTAATAATAATTTATCTATTGAACGAAAGTAATACACTTGATTTTAATATTGTACGAAGTTCATTTGTTTTGTATTATTAATACTTGTATTATTTTCAATAATTGAAACAAATTCCAATGCCCATTAACGTAATAATATTTTACCTTTAATCTATAATAATACCATATAAAATTAAGATAAATGTGCAGGTATCCCCTATTTTTTGGGAATTTTTTTAAATGCCAATTCTAAGAACGAGAAGAAAAAAATACGATACAAAATATTGAAAAGACTGAAATTAGGTCATATTATTATCTAGAATTTTAGATACGCAGCTATAATTTGATGTGCCATCAACGATGACCATCAGCTGACCGTAGGTATTTATTAAATCCAACAAAGAAAATTTTTTTCTGACGGTAAAATGTTGTTCCAATATTCTAGATATTCTATTATTTGTAAATGTTTATTCTTTTTCAATATTAAAAAAAAAAAATTGCTGAGAACTGAATTTCATGGTGGTCATAAAATAAAATATCGTCAATAATTCGTTATGGAATAGACTAGATACGAGGCTCACAGAAAAAACGAATTTTTATGCAAATTTATTTAAAATTTCCTTATTTAGTTTTTTTCAGTTTGTATTCGATTTTAACTTATAATCGTTATAAGGCGGGTTACGACCAACTTATTCGACTAAATCACGTTGATATTTTGATATATCCATTGTGTCACAGTTTGTACGTGTACCTGTCGACTTTTCTAATTTCCGATTCTTGATATAACGATAGAGCACCATCACCACTATAACGTAAATGAACCCACTCGAATAAAATATGTTATACAATCGGAACACGGAAACAATGCGAATAAATGCACACGTAAAAGAACCAAACTGACATATTTTAATAAAATAAAATCAATAATTTATGAGCACTATTCCAAAATTGGATGCCCAGCGGATTCCTCACCTTTTCGGCGAAGTTCAGTTGAACGCATTTTTCTTTTTACCAATAGATATCCGTAATAATGGGTAATTTATTTATAAGTTATTGCGGAACACTCACTTAAACGAAGATAAAAGTGACACTGATTTTTTTTTATCACAGATTTTTCATAAATCGTGTCACTGGAAGCTATTAATTATTCACATAGAAGAGCATCACTAACTCCTGTATTAATTGTTAAAAAAATTTCCCACAACCGAAAGGAATGTCATTTATACTCTTAAGTGCAGTGACGATAGCGATAAGAGCAAAAATAACCGCAACCGGAACGATTGATGGGCAACGACAAAATACAGCGACGATACCAACGGAACTGATCACTTCCACAGCTCCACTATTTACAACAAACCAATTCAAACTAAAATGCAGTGCTTGGATTTTCTGATTGAAGAGGTGCCCCACTGGCTGTCGCCGCTCACTGCCTACCACTATCAGTCGTCTATTTGACTCCTAGCCATATCATGGGATGATACTCGTAGTGTACCCTCCACGGGCCAATATGGTGATGTTTCGGAGCCAATTGTATTCGTTCGTCTCGAATCGGTTGGAGGTTGGAGAACCTCACTCGCTCGTTTACCAGAAAATATGTGGATGCGCATGCGGCGATAAGGCATCCCTAAAAAAGGCTGTAGCGGGGATCTAACCCAAAAGACCAAGCAAGCTCCAAAAAAATATATATTACAATTTTCTACCTTATACTAAACCACAACAAACCCACCCCCCCCCCCCCCCCCGCCCCTAAAAATCTATTACACAACTTCGAAGTATTTCCCCTACAAATCTATTACATAACTTCGATTATAAGAGATTTTTATTGTGTAAGAATTATTTTCGTTCAAAATTAGGACATTCTACGACATTCATTTGAAAAGTCCTTTTCCTTCTAGAAAATTGATTAGTATTTTTAAATTAAAATGATATCATTAAATATGTTATTTTATGTTGAACTAATAGAAACGTATAATGCCGATGTAATAAAAGTCATCCCGGGGGTTGTATTTATGTGTACACATAACTTACATACGAGTACATGAGCAATTATTTCTATAAAGAATTAATTATAGAATAATTCAATAGTATTTTATATTGAATAAAATCTTTTAATTTTGTGCACATCCATTATTTACAGGCAAAACTGTTATTCTTAACGTTTATTTGGACTTTTACGCTTGCCCACAGTTATCTGTGACTTGGCAATAACTTTGTGAGGCATTACAATCATTCGGTTTGCTACTTAGATATTATTCCTATAGCAAATCATACATTTCGGTTTGATTCTTGACTAAATTCTCTTTAAAACGTTGCATGGTTTTGTTTTATTACTTCTTATCAAATGGTGGTTGGCTGGCTACCTGTGATTAACTAGTCTAAAAAAACTGGTGTTCATTTGTTCTCCTTTTAATGCCTATAAAAATCCTTAAAATATTTCTTATTTTATTTTTTCTTATAAACAAGTAATAAGGGCCAATATTAACAATAATTTTTCCAGCATAAAAATTTTCAAATTTTATAACAAAGAAATTATTTTTAATAATTAAATGTTTTCTTTTTGTTATTAGAATTGCTTTGAAAGAAATCCTTAAAATTCGTTATTATTGAATTATTGCAATTTTTTTTTCCATTAAAAAAAACAAGAAATAATATGTTTACCTCAAGAAATAATTAAAGATAAAGAAAATTATTAACAAATTATCAATACTTTAACATAGTATTGATTTTAAAGAGTTATGTAAGAAAAAATTATTCTATTTACGTAACCCATTATAACAAAATAAGTAAATACTGTTTCATGCACTTAAGGACATTATTCATTTTGGAATTTTTTTTTACCAAAATCCATTCATTCATGTTAGGGGAAATATTTTTGATAATATTCATTAAATAAATACAATCCTATTAGACAAATTATTTGAAAATATTTATCATTAGTTATGCAAACAATAGTGCATAAACAAATTAAATAATAAGGGTCGTCAATTAAATTACCTTCCTTTATTCAAATGAATAATATACTGGGGCTATCCATTTTGTAATTTGAAGAAAAGTATGTAGCCCTTTTATTTTACAGCTTTTATATAAATATGCTAATTAAGATAAAATTTATTCAGATAAAAATTTGCCAGTTTATTGTATATTTTAGATTAAATAAATACTCAAAAATATGTTAAATTTGTAAAGATTTTTTACAAATGTGGTAATTCTGCTGAAGCCTTTTTTTTCGAAGAAAACTTTTATAGGAATGAGGCGCATTTCTCTTTTGGTGGTTACGTCAATAAGCAAAATTGCCATATATAAGGTTTAAAAAACCCACAAATGACTGGGGAAAAATTATTTTATCCGGGAAAACTGGTTTTCTTGTTTGCATTTGGGTCTAAGAGGGTATTTCTTGAAAAATAAAAACGGAGACTCGTTTTTTTTAGCCTGAATTTAAATATGTGGTTTTTACAAATGTTAAAAATAAAACAAATTTTATCTTTTTTAGGCGAATATCCGTTTTGAGGATGCGTAATTGCGAGATTTGGTGATGTCAATTTGTCTCCTAAGATTGTACGACTTGATGCTGATAGACGGTTTTTTGCAAGAACTATATAAAGAAAATATATTTTTAAAGATTTAAAATTATTTAAAAATCTACACCTGCTAAATAATAGCTAAACTACAGCCTGAAATGTGCGCAAAAGTTATCAAAAATTACTTCAAAAGGATCACGTCTTGAAAGAAGTATTATGGTAATTATTTAAATTAAATAATTATTTATATATAATGGCAATATTTTAACAAAATAATCAAATTAAATTTTCATAAAAATCTTAATTTTAATACATTATTTTTTAATTTACTCTTTAGCTGCGTAAGTTGGATAATTCTTAATTCATATTTTCATTTTTCAAATTAGCATTTAATATTGTATACACTTATATAATTAAAAGATTCCACTCTTTTTTATATATTAACTATTTATAACCATTTATAATTTTATTAAAAAAAAAAACCTAGAATAAAATTTTACTAACAATTTGAAAATTTTGAAATTATATCTGAATTTTTATAGCAATGAGGAGCATTTCTCTTTTGGTGGTTACGTCAATAAGCAAAATTTTGAAAATCCACAAATAACTGTGGAAAAACATTTTTATCTACGAAAACTGATTAATTTTGGGTGCATTTGGATCTAAGGGTGTTATTAAGCCGTATTTCTTGAAAAATAAAGACGGAGAGTATGATAGCTCGCTTTTTTTTAACTTTACTAGGCAAATATACATTTTGAGGACGCTTAATTGCAAGATTTGGTAATCTTGGCCTCGAAGATTGTACGACTTGATGCTGCTAGACATTTTTCTGCAAGTCTTATATAAAGAAAATATATTTTTAAAGACTTAAAAGTATTTAAAAATCTACATCCGTTAAATAATAGTTAAAATACAGCCTGAAATGTGCGCAAAAGTTATCAAAAATTACTTCAAAAGGATCACGTCCTGCAAGAAGTATTATGGTAATTATTTAAATTAAATAATTATTTATATATAATGGCAATATTTTAACAATATAATCAAATAAAATTTTCATAAAAATCTTAATTTTAATACATTATTTTTTAATTTACTCTTTCGCTGCGCAAGTTGGATAATTCTTAATTCATATTTTCATTTTTCAAATTAGCATTTAATATTGTATACACTTATATAATTAAAAGATTCCACTCTTTTTTATATATTAACTATTTATAACCATTTATAATTTTATTAAAAAAAAAACCTAGAATAAAATTTTACTAACAATTTGAAAATTTTGAAATTATATCTGAATTTTTATAGCAATGAGGAGCATTTCTCTTTTGGTGGTTACGTCAATAAGCAAAATTTTGAAAATCCACAAATAACTGTGGAAAAACATTTTTATCTACGAAAACTGATTAATTTTCGGTGCATTTGGATCTAAGGGTGCCATTAAGCCGTATTTCTTGAAAAATAAAGACGGAGAGTATGATAGCTCGCTTTTTTTTAACTTTACTAGGCAAATATACATTTTGAGGACGCTTAATTGCAAGATTTGGTAATCTTGGCCTCGAAGATTGTACGACTTGATGCTGCTAGACATTTTTCTGCAAGTCTTATATAAAGAAAATATATTTTTAAAGACTTAAAAGTATTTAAAAATCTACATCCGTTAAATAATAGTTAAAATACAGCCTGAAATGTGCGCAAAAGTTATCAAAAATTACTTCAAAAGGATCACGTCCTGCAAGAAGTATTATGGTAATTATTTAAATTAAATAATTATTTATATATAATGGCAATATTTTAACAATATAATCAAATTAAATTTTCATAAAAATCTTAATTTTAATACATTATTTTTTAATTTACTCTTTCGCTGCGCAAGTTGGATAATTCTTAATTCATATTTTCATTTTTCAAATTAGCATTTAATATTGTATACACTTATATAATTAAAAGATTCCACTCTTTTTTATATATTAACTATTTATAACCATTTATAATTTTATTTAAAAAAAAAACCTAAAATAAAGTTTTACTAACAATTTGAAAATTTTGAAATTATATCTGAATTTTTATAGCAATGAGGAGCATTTCTCTTTTGGTGGTTACGTCAATAAGCAAAATTTTGAAAATCCACAAATAACTGTGGAAAAACATTTTTATCTACGAAAACTGATTAATTTTGGGTGCATTTGGATCAAAGGGTGTTATTAAGCCGTATTTATTGAAAAATAAAGACGGAGAGTATGATAGCTCGCTTTTTTTTAACTTTACTAGGAAAATATACATTTTGAGGACGCGTAATTGCAAGATTTGGTAATCTTGGCCTCGAAGATTGTACGACTCGATGCTGCTAGACATTTTTCTGCAAGTCTTATATAAAGAAAATATATTTTTAAAGACTTTAAAGTATTTAAAAATCTACATCCGTTAAATAACAGCTAAAATACAGCCTGAAATGTGCGCAAAAGATATCAAAAATTACTTCAAAAGGATCACGTCGTAAAGAAAGTATTATGATAACTATTTAAATTAAATAATTATTTTTATATAATGGCAAAATTTAACCAATATAAATAAATTAAATTTTAATAAAAATTTTAATTTTAGTATATTATTTTTTTATTTTATTCTTTATCTGCGCAAGTTGAATAATTCTTAATTCATATTTTCATTTTAATTAAACTTTAATTAATAAAAGTTTCATTAAAAAATTACACTCTTTTTTCTATATTTGCTATTTATAATAATTTATAATTTTATTTAAAAAGAAAAACCTAAAATAAATTTTTACAACAATTTGAAAATTTTGAAATGTTATTTAAATTTTTCTCATAATTTTTACGCGTATTGCACAATAATTAAACTTAAAGATATATTCTGTCTAATTTCTTATTCAAATAAAACATTTCTAATTTGTAATACAGAAATTTCATTCAAAAAAAATTTCATATAATAAATATGGGAAAAATATAAAATAATATTTAGAAAGAAAAAAAAACATTTCCCTTGTAAAATTTATCAGCCGACCGTGTCGTATGTATTCGAATTTCAACTTTTATCCACTCTGCCACCATTTAGACACCAACTGTTGACTTGAAGCTTCTACCGAAATCGCCTGCCTTGGAATGCAGTTTCAAAATAATAAATACACATTTCGGTAGGCTGTATAAGAAAAAATGCATTTAGAAATTCATCTGTTTAAATTATTTTTTCTCCACCTTAGTGGCCCCATGCAATTATGTGTGCGTGGCTTCCTAAAAGGTTGAACGATTGCCTTGCTGAACACATTGTCTCATTAGTAGCACGAGCCATCAACAATCGCTTTCTATTTTAGGCCGGATCCCCCCAATCGGTCATTTATTATTCACGCGGTCGACTTAGAACAGCATCGCGGCCAAACGTAATTAATATGAAAATGTTTGACATTCAAATGTTCAAATAGGCTCAACACAATCCAATAATCCCTGAACACTATTGGAAAAAAAACAATTTTACGCCTTCTTATTTTAATTTATTATCATTTGTTCAATTTCAATACCATTTAAACATATTCTCATATTTATTTACTTAAGATTAGTTAAATTTTCCGCATAGCTTTCAACAAACTTTCAATTTTTCTAAATATTTCACAAATTTTATTTGATTTATGAATAAAGAAAATAACTATTCTCTCAATGCTAGCTAGACAAACGGTAAACTTTATTTGTCATATTCGATTTTCGAATAAACGATGACAAACTTAATATGAAAAGTCTTCGAACCGCTAAAGATTACCTGAAGAATGAGTGATTATGAAATGTTTTTTATTTTTTTATTTTTTTGGAATTTTCAAAAGAAAGTTAACAATTTTTTTTGCTTCAGTTTTGGTAATATTATTGTTATATTGTAGTTTTTGATATTTTTTTCACGAATATAACGGGTCTAGAAAAGAAAGTTGAACAATTGAAAAAACTTAATGGAATTCTTGTTATACTTCATCAATTTCAATTCTAATCAATTCGGTTTCCGCTCTGAACACTCCATTAGCCAGCAGTGTGATCGAGTCCGTCGATTTCATTGTATCTTCTTTAGAAAGAAAAGACTATGTAGTGCCGGTGGGTTTTTAGACATGAGTCAAACCTTTATTCGGTCTGGCATCCGGGCTTACTCTGAAAACTCAAGAGAATCCTCATTTCCATATATTATTTAACGCTTAAATCATTACCACACAAATCGGTATTTTCAAATAAATGAAGCTAACGAACTCTTTGATATTCGGTGGTATTCCGCAAGGCAGAATACTGTGCTCTATCTTCTATTTGGTAGTTTGGACAGTACAGCCCTGGTATCTGACAGCTGTCAAAAATTATTTGAATTTATAGTTTGCCATTTTATATTATGGAGCCTTTAAAAACTTAGATTATAGGAGAACTAGTTGGCAATACATTCGTAGAACGCACACACATGCAAAATAACAGAAACGCCGTAAATCATTGGGGGCTAATTTTAAACGCCAGTACGCGATTGAAATGGTTCATTTAAAACCATTTTCATATGTGATCTCATTTATGCGTAAACAAATAGTTTTTCTTTAATATTGCTGGTTTTGGTTGCTTGATGGAATTAATTTTGGAAATTTGCAATAAAAAACAGTATTCTATTTTAAAATATTATTTATTTATTTATTGATTATATTTTCATTTGATTTATTTCACTATATATTATTTATTAAAATAGAATTATAAAGTTGAAGAGTATATAAAAATATAAATTGCTAGTTATTTGATTATATCAAAACAATTATGTGCACAAATTCTTGTTAAACATTAAAAAAGTAAATAAAAATTTTAATATTACCAACAATTATTTGTAGATATTGAAAGCTTCATTATAATATAAATGTTTGTTTATGAATTGAAATGTTAATTTAAATAGGCATTGTGTATTTAAATTAAATTAAAAAATAAACCATTAATTACATAGAACATTACATCAAATTCTTAATAATATAGAAGTTAATTGTATACAACATTATAGCAAATGCTTTAAAACTAAATTGCAAGGTGGAAAATTTAATGTGCTTAAATAATTAATAACTAATATTGTAAAAAAAACTGAAAACATTATTATTTAGTGAATGCATTACAAAATAATCTAATAAAGCAAGCGAAATCAAATTTATTTAACTAATAAGCCTACCGAATAAACTTTATTTATTTTAACATAATCAATACAGCAAAGGAAAACAGACTGAAAAATTCGTTCCCTTAAATTTTCTTACACATACTTTAACATATGTCCACCGGCACTGAACTATTTTCTGGTAAACATTAAACTGTCAACATCACATTTATTTACATTTATTAAATGACGAACTTTTCACTTTTTAATCATTTTTTGGACAAAATAAATCATTAAAAAACATATAGGCACATCACAAACTAAATTTTTGTTATTTTCTTTAGTAAAAATGAAGATGTAAACTTTCCGAAAGAAAGAAATTCCCGGTTTTCTCATACCGTCGAATTTCCAGCAACCCTTTTTAAAACACTTAATTTTCTGAAATAGAAACTTCCTATTAAATGTTATTAATAATATAACTATTTATATAAATACTTAGTTTTTCGTAAATACTTTAAAATAGATAAAAAATATACTTTCACTTGTACTTTTCTATAACTGCCAAAATAACAAATTGTAAAATGACAAGAGAACGTAAGCATTTCGGTATGCTATCATTTTCATGGAGAATGGAGTTTTTAAAACTCTCCGAAAGTCTTGTTATTTGATTAATATTTTCGAAATGAATAATAAACCTAAAATACAATTCCCCATTTCATATCAAAAGATTGTACAAAATATAAAAATTGCCTATCGTTGTGTTTAAATTGTATTTTAGTTTGCAATAAGTGAATTAAAATGAATATAAATTATACTTTTGCAATTTAATAAATTTCTATTACGAAAACTAGATGTCAGTGGGTGTCATGTATACATAAAAAAATCTACACAAAACTATGCAAGCGTTACGATTTTTTGCCGCTTCTACAATAATTATGCCAGAAAATGGCGTATACATATACGGAAATCTGAATTTAAACAAAGTTTAATAATCAAAAAATACGTCAAAATTGTGCTAGAACAACAAGTGTGGGATGCTGATTTTTCCAACAAAATTTTTTTCAGCCATGAGGTTCATTTCTCACTTGGTGCATATGCCAATAAAAAAATCACCATATATAGAAATCTAAAAATCTACAAGTGACTATGCAGAAGCTATTGTATCCACAAAAAGTGATTGTTTGGCAAACACTTTGATCTGAATTTCTTTGGAACCGTTTTTGTTAATTCTGCGCTAAGGCTGTATGATAACTAACCTTTTTTTGGTCGGACCTTGAACATTTTACTCTGTTCCACAAAACTCTACCCTAAATCCGGCTTTATTAAGCGAAAAGTTAAGTTATCTCTAAGATCATACGATTTGACGCCGGTAGTCCTTTCCTTATAGTGTATGGTTACGAAAAAAAATCATATTAATATACACAATCTGTAGGGTTTAGAGCATTTAAAATTTTAACATCTGTCAAGTACTGGCCGCATTAAAACCCGAAATCTGCGGAAAAGTCTTACAAAAATCTGTCAAAAGAATCAACTCCTGCAGGAAGTTTGGTGGTAACCATTTGAATAATATTTAATATATATAAATTTTAAAAATGTTTTATACAACTTTACTTCCCGAAGCATAAATTAAAAGTTTCCTTTAGTTTTAACAAAAACCATTTGAAATGTGTGATCGAATATCGTTAAATTTTTTATATTTACCATATGTAGATTATTTTTAACTTTAGGATGATTTAAAATCAAAATATATTAAGTAATGGTTGAATTACAGCCCGAAATGTATGACAAAATCATAGAAAATTATTTCAAAAGGATTGATTCCTATAGTAATTATTTAAATAATGGCAAAGTTCAAGAAATTCAATTTATTAAAATTTTAACTAAAATAAAAATTTTAAGTATGCTTTATTTAGTTTTACTTTTCTAACTTCAAATTGGATAATAATCCAATAACAATCTAAGTTAAAAACTAACGAACAAATATTATCAAAAAACTTTGTCGGTTCTTCCCGGAATAAGAAGGATGAGAAAATGGTGTCTTTGATAGAAGTTGTCTGGGCTGAGAGAGTGGTAGGTATCTAGGATTAGAAAGTGAAATTATTATTTTTTCGATATTCATAAAATTTTTAATATTTTATTTATTGCTGTTATAAAATAAAAATTCAATCAAAATTTACCTTCCAGTATTATCATTTATCATAAAAGATATTGTACAATTTAACAATTAACAAGTTTCTAGCTAAATCCACAATTCGTTTAAAAATAAACTTCAAAAAAGCTCTTTAATGGCACCATTCTTTTTTTTTTCAAAAAAATTTCTTTTTTTTACGTGTAAGTAGTTCTGCACAATAAGCTCATTTAGCCACTTAATCTTAAACGTAGGCAGCAAAAAAAAATCGTTTCTATGCTCATAATTTTAAAGAAATTTATTTATTTATGATGAAGAAAAAATTAAATTGCAATAGTTTTCGATGTGCTTGTATGTGTAGATGTTCCGGTGTCTGACTTAAGGTCAAATCCCAGTTAAATCAAATTGTATGGAGCTAGAGTCTGATGCATTTACGTATATACTATTTCAAAATAAAATTATCATTGACAACTTTACAAGAATAATATTCATATGATGAAAGGTGAATAATTTTGTTTTCTATTTTTTGTGAAGAGGAAGTATTTAATTCGATAAAAATCTAAGCTTTTATTTCAAAAATGCTCGATCAAATTTAGTGCGGTAAGCGAAATTTTCGAAATGTGTTACAAATCGTTGATTTGTTTTTAAAAAAAGATAAATTGAAAATATTCTCATATCCAATAAGAAAATTTTTTGTTTTTGCAATAGTTAAAAAAAAATTTACCACATTCAGATCTTATTTGGGATATATTTTTTTTTGTAAATGATGTAAAACACTCGTACAAATAAAGAAAAAATTTCAATTTTCGATTTTTTTTTTCAAAATTTTTGTTTTCTAAAATTTTTATTTTAACAGCTAAATAAACCATCTAAATGAAGAATAAATATTAATTTTATATTTTCAGATATATACGTACATTGTACCTAGAAACATACGTACTTTTATATCAACAATAATTTTTTTACTATTTAACACGACAAGAAATTAATTTTCAATGACGTTAATAAGAAATTTGATATTTTTTTAAAAAATGATTTTGATTATAATAAATTTTTTCAATATGTCAATCTTATGAGTCAATTGTTATTCTATCGAAAAAATATAAAAATATATTTACATTTGCAAATATCAACAAAGAAAAATCTAATATTTGAATACAATTTTACCGGATTATCCAGTTTGTTGTTCGGAAAATAAAGCTAAGCTGTTATATTTATGTCCATAAAGATAGAATTTGATATTATATATCGATTTACTATTAAAAAATATATTAAATAATTGCAAAAATCTTTTACAAATATGGAACAAAATTTCCTGTAGCGATGAGGCTTATGTGTCACTCGTAGATAATCCTCAAAGTTTGGAGCCTTTAATGGCAAGGTTTTAGCAATGTAGTAAAATAAAATTTTAAAATATTTAAATATTTTAGAAAAAAGCTTTTATTTACATGTTAAAAAAGATTTTATGTCTTATAGAGAAGAAAAAAAAATGCCAGCGATAAAATTATGGAAACTTTCTACAAAAGTGGCAATTCTACCGTAGCCATGTTTCGCGATGAGGTTCATTTCTCACTCTGTGGATACGTCAAAAAAAAAAGCACACAAGTAACTATAACGAAGCTATTATATTCGCAAAAAGTATGAAGGTGACAATAGACCGTATTTCGACGAAAATGACGTCAATTTTGACAGCTATGGCCAACTTTTTTTTAAATCTAAACTTAAATATTTTAATCTGAATTATCTGTGGTTTTAATCAAATAGAGCCTCAAGCTACACACAATATGATAAATTTTGTAATTATTGTGCGAAAAGTTTCCAGAATGCGTATTTCAAGGTCGTACGTTATGATGCCGGCTGTAGTGGACTCTTTCTTTCTAGAGCATTCTTGGTTTTGAACATTCGTCAAGTAGTGGAGTAAAAAGGATCGAATCCGATAAGGAATCTTTTAACACCTATTTTAATAATATTGCATTTTATCCCTTCAAAATAATTACATAAAAATTTTATTACAATCTTAATTTTAAATAAGTTTTGTTTAATTCGACTTTCCAAAGTACAAATTGGATAGGCTTTAATATATAAAATCGATTGATGCTGATCGAATTATTTTTGTATTACATAATAAATATTTTCATTCATTATTCCATAAGGCTCTTGTAATGGCAATAAAAAATCATAAAATTCTTAGAGAACTTAAAATTCTCTTACACAATTTTTTCTCTATTGATAGATACAGAACGAATACAGATACACAAATTTGACTCTGTCTATCTATCTAACATATCTAGTTGATAAAAGCCCCACTGACATTCAAATAGCAAAGGGATCAGGTGCTCAGCAAGCAAACTAGCCGTGACCTATGAACTTGGACGTCACTCCATTCGGCTGTTTGCTTTTGGATTGCCAGTCTTCAATGTGAACCACGACATTTCACCTTGGCCGATTATTAGGACTTCGAAATGCGCAAGTACACAATTAGTTGTTGGCAAATTCTACAAGTGTTACGTCATAGCAATGCCGATTGCTCCATGCCAACTTATCACAACCACCCCTTATGCGAAATTTACTCATTCGAATACACCCTCACAGGCTATGCCTAGTCAGGTATAAAACTACGTAACTGTGTCGATATCAGTCGCTGAACATATGGACCGCAGTGAAAGTTTCCTGCCAAAGGAAGGGATTGATTGCGCTAAAAATTATATCGCACAAGTTCTACGTTTCCATTGTTTTATTTTTATCCTTGTTTCAAGTTGGGTTATGGCCAAACCCGAATGGGATTATGATGCTTAGTGGTTAGTTCGGTATGTAATTGGCTCGATGAAGCCTACACATTTGTACAAGATGTTCAGCAAAAATGATGGTTTCATCTTTTGAATTGCTATCTGAAATTTTATTCCCATGTGCTTTTCGAGCATATTGTTAATTTTATTTCGTTCAAGGTCTCCATCCCCTCCATTCTCTGCAATACTGAGCCGCACTCTCATACCAATGTTCAAGCAATTTATGTTCGTCTCATTTAAAATAAATTATAATACAAAAGTATGTACGTGAGTGATGTCACACAAAACAATAGCCGAGCTGAGTATTAATCTGAAAAATATTTCCCATTTGCTGAAGGGATTTAACGCAACCGTTAGGGTAGAAAGAAACGTTTGGGCTATTTTTTATTAATTTATTCAATGGTGTTTTTGGAAAATATCGATTTTTTTTTTAAAAAAATATCAACACAATAAATACAAGAGTTTATTCAAATTTAGGAAGCAAAAATGTACTTGTACTCGTATATGAGAGAATTTTTTGCAAAAATATTTAACGTTGGAAATTTTTCCCTGGTTTAGCATAATTTTCGAAAGTTTCAAATGTGGTTGAAATAATAGTTTGGGGAAAAGGAAATCCATTATTTTTTTTGCTACATGACTGTGGTGATATATTGTATATCTCGTAAAGTATTGATCAAATAAGTTCAGACTTGTGTTCGTTGGAAAAGTGACATTTCGTACTAAAAAAAATATTTTACAGTTTTTTGATTGTCGATTCAGTTGTGAGTTACAGGGTGCAAAAGATGAAAGTTAAGAAAGAGAAAATTTGGTATTTTTTACAATTCTGCTTTGAGAAAGGCGAAAATGTAAGCTGAAATTGTGAATGCTGTTCATGGTCCCGATACTGTCACTGCCAATTATATGCAATTTGGGTTTTGTCGAGTCCGTTCCGGCATTTTCGATGTTAAGGATACACGTAGTAATGGCAGGCTTGTCGTCAAAAATATCCATTAAATCATAGAAATAATCAAAGTAGACCAGCATTTTAGTTGTCGTAGCATCGCCCAGGATCTGAAGATCGACCATGAAACAGTTTTAAACCTAAAACTGGATTCAAAAAGAAGCTCGATGTTTGGGTGCCAAATGAATTGACGGGAAAAAACATGATTCCTAACTGTTTTTGAACGAAATCGTGAGAAATGGGTTACGTACGACAATATTGTTTTCGAATATTATCGTGATCACCGCTCAAACGGTGGTCAAACCAGAACTAAATGATGTTTTGTGTGCATTTGGTGGGACTGGAAAGGAATCATCTACTATGAGGTGCTTCCATATGGCCAAACAACAGTTGGACCATTTGAAGCTAGCGATTGATCAGAAGCTACCAAAATTCACTAATACGAGAGATGTTGTGTTCCATCAGGACAACACCAGACCACACATGTTTATAGTGACTCATCAGAAACTCCTCCAGCTTGGTTGGGTAGACCCACCAAGACATTATCATCAAAGAAATTGGCATAAAGAAAACTGGTGAAAATCGCTTAGTCGAGTTTTTCACCAATAGGAATCACGGTTTCTATGAGAGAGATATTATAAAGTTATCTTTAAAATAGCAACAAATTATAAAAATAAACGGTTTATATTTAATCCAAATCGGATAATCCAAACCATGTTAAATAAAGTCTTGAAATAAATGTAAAAATAAAGGCTTATCCATTTTATAATTTGGAAAGTACAGTTTTGTCATTAGACATTTTTTTTAAAAATATATTATTAAAGATATTTTTTTGTATATTATAAAATTTGCCATTTTATATTATGAATTGGATAATTACCAAAGAATATGGTAAAATTATAAACACTTTTGGCAAAAGTGGTCATTGTGCTATAGACACGTTGCGTGTCAAATTTTCGTAAGCGATTAGGGTAATTTTTTTGTTCGGTGGATAAGTCCATAAGCAAAATTACTATAAATAGGCTTTTAAAAACTTATAACTAATTCCGAAAAAGCTATTGTATCTGTAAAAAATGACTAATGTGATGTGCATTTTAGTTTGAAGGTGTTATATAACTTTAAAAATGTAGAAGTAAAGAATGTTACCGTCAATTCTGAGCAATATGACCTTATGATAACTGATTTTTTTTTATCTTAAACTTAAACCAGATTTTAATTTGGCCTATACATATGTTATTTTAACAAAACACTGCCCCACAAATTACACAACACAACAAATATTCGAAAAGTAAGCTCGAGATTTGGTGATGTCAATTGGCCTCCAAAACTGTGTGATATGATACCGTTGAATTTTTTTCTTATAAAACTATAAAAAAAAATTTGTACTTACGCAGATAATTTGCAAATTTTAAAGTATTAAAAACTAACTAATTAACAATTAATATTATTATTATTGTTAATATTTTTTGTTTATCAAAAATTTACTCAAAATAATTAAATCCTGCTTGAAGTCAACCATTTAAATAATGTTAAATTTTATAAATAATGACAGGATTGAAACAATTTATTTAATTAAAAAATTTATCAAAATCTTAATTTTAAATATATGTTATATAATTTCAATTTCCAAAGCATAAATTGGATAACCTCTTATGTGATAAGATATTTGCAATATTTATCATTAAAAGTTTTGTATTTTTAAGCAAAGAATTTTTAATATTTTTTTATATAATATTTATGTTTTTTTCATAGATTAATTTTTGTTTAAACGTAAGAGAATATTGAAAGTTCCGACTTATACCATTATTTTAGACTGTTTTAAATATGTTCATTCAATCGAAATATCGGAAATTCTATTCAATTTCCAAACAATTTTTTCAGCTATTCTATTTCTTTGCCATCAAACTCTCGTTTTATTCCATTACATGACATGAATACCGATAAGAGTTATGATAATAATTTTATGTTTCTCAATTTCAACTTAAGATATACTTTTTGATTTATACGAAGAAAAAAAAATCTATTTCTATTTATATTACAGTATTATATTGTAGCATTTATATTTTATTCTATTACCACCAAAACACATTTATAGAAACTTTTTTAATTTAGAAATAATATAAATAGGGAAATGTTTTTTTTTAAAACACTTTTTTTAATGCTTTAGTTATCAACTATTATCAAAAATAAAAATTGAAGAATTTATTGTAACTGATCAAATTAAATTAAATAGAAATTCTAAAATATCGATTTATTTTGTCCATATATGAAAAATAATAAATACAACTATTTATTTAGAGTACATAAACGTTCGCTATTTTATAATATTTGCTATAATTTAGAATTTTTCTGATATACAATAAAATATAAAAATGTTCTAAAATTCCGCTGCAAATAATTAACAATGCTGCCAACATGCATCTACTTACATTTATAATGAAAAAAAACTCAGACACAAGCTGGGAGCACTGCGGACTTTATTCCTTTTTACGAGCCCATAAAAAAAAGGTGGCAATGAGGAACGTTTCTTTTTCAAAATCACAAGTTTCCCATGGGATATAGTGATTTTTGTAGGGCTAATAAGCAGTAGAAGATAAGCCATGCTTAGTGCAAAGTCTTTAACATCGAAAACTGATGAAAATTTAGTTATTGTACCTCAAGGACAATCTGTCAGCAACGTTTTTTCACAAAATAGTCTTTAAAAGGCTCCGAAAAAGGGTTTTTTGTGTCAGATTGAACATTGTTAAACGACAGTTGAAACTCAACGAGTTTTTGTCGGAAAAAGGGATTCCTGTCATTTTCCAAGTGCCCCTCTTTTTACCCCATCTAAGTTCATTTCTCCAATACCAAAAAGAACCCTTGAAAGGATATCATCTGCGTACTTTCGATAACATCCAAAGTGGTATAACCGCGTACTCGAAGGCGATTCCACTTGACGCCTTCAGCATTACTACGAGGAGTGAAAACAACGCCTCCATCGATGTTTAGCTACCCAAGGAACCTACTTCGGAGCGGATTACATCTTATGTATAAAAATAAGATAAAATTGTTGCAGAAAAAAAAATACAGTCTCATTACATTTCTGTCGCAACTCTTAATAGTGAAAATATTCTTATTACTATCATTTTTAATATTAATATCCAATTGTAAACTGTAGAAAAAATCCTGTCAACATAAATACAAAGAAATAGAAAGCGCCTTCTTTCCATAATTGTCCACAAAACTTTTTATGGATCTATGAAATGGAAGGTTATTTTGTGGAATGGTACCAAATCCATCGAATGGTACTGATATGCCAGTTAAATGGACTTGCGACTAACTATCAATTGCAGGCTAAGTAAGAAGAGAAAAGTGCCTTTGGTGAAATCAGTGTGAAGTCGGTATCAACCAAAAATATGTGATCCAGGTATGGCGTTAGCGGTAAACAATCAAATGCATGCCTCGACGAATAAGCTTTGTAAGCCAGCCTATCTACATGTACGGCGGGCAGCCTACCACTTTGTCCAACTCTGTACTCGGTACTCGGTAACCAGCCGAAACAACCCAGCAGCCCAAAATAAAGCAGTCGTCAGCAAGTGTACACACGAAACCAGAGAGGCAGCAAGGCGCACAAAGCACATAATCCACTGCCATCGCAGCTCTGATGTCAGTTGAAATCCAACGGTTGGAAACGAAAGATATTCCGAATCGAAAGCTCTAACGGTTCGGTGCGACTTTTAGCGCCGATTTTTATTCAAATTTCTTTGATTTTTTGGTGGTGTGATTTTCGTGTGCGTGTGTGTTTTTTTTCAATTAAAATAATTTAAAAAAAAAAAACTCCAAACGATATTTACTAAAATAGTCAAAAGGTGGTGATAAACATTCGAAAACTAATTGGAACAAAGAATAAAATATTAATTTTTAAAAAAAAATTTTCAATTAAGGTGATAATATTTTCTGTGCATTTTTTTATAGGTTATTTATTGAAAATTTTCATTAAAAAAAAAAATAAAAAAAAACACAAATTTGAACTCTTTTTCTTGCGATACATGAACTAATCTGAAGAATTTTATTTTCGTATAAATTACGCCTGACCTAATAGTAAAAAATACAAAAAAAAATTTGGTTTAAACTACGAACAAGAAATAGCACAACATCATAATTTATTTTCATATAATTTTGCGTGCACGAAATCAAGTTCTTCAGGTGTTGAAAAAGAAAAAACTCCAGTTACTGTTATGTTAATTAGCAAAGCAATCAAGGTATTGGTAAATTGTATCCATCACATCGATGGAATGCGTTCAGTTCAATGCCAATGTCAATTGCTTTTTCAACACATATTATTGATAATATACCTTTTCCATCCGTTTCCAATCGAAAACTATGATAACTACCTGTTTGTTACCTGTACTAATTATGTTTTTAAATTGCCTTTACAGAAAATTATATTCTCATATTGAAGACTAGTTATCATAAATCAAATGATTGCACTACTTTTAAATTTATCCAGTTATTGATATTTTTAAAAAAAATCTCATGTATCAACCTACCCCTATTCAATAATTATTTACAACCCTCAATTGTCAATTCTTTCATCTCATTAAATTATCATCATTCATATATGAAATGTGGTTCAATGGAAAAAATTATAATTGATCTTCAAATTTAAATAAATTTATTATGAATAATAACTATTATTATAATGTCATGTTCTAATTTTAAATAATTTTTTTTTTTAATGATTATTTACTAAACCAAAAATAAAAGGAAAATTATAATAATAATAAAAAAGTTCCTTTTTACAGTATTTTCTTCTATAATATAACGATTTTAATCACAATTTAACACGGAAAAAGTATTTTTAAATACAATAACAAAAAATATTGTGAAGAAATAGAACAAAGAAATAAGGTAAATAGCTGACGACAAGTGCCTATAAACAATTTTTACAAATAAATATCTAGTGTAGAGATTTTAACTACTAAAATTCATTGCCAATAGAAATAGTTACGAGTACTTGTGGAGACTTGTTTGTATTCGTAGTTAGACCTGCAGCAGACTTGGTGGAATTGTTTTCTGTATGCAGTTGGTTATTCGTACGAGAGCTGTTGCAACTAGCTCCGCCATGATAGTAGATTCCGAAGGGATGTACCGAGTACCGAATGAAACGAGCGGGTGCATAGGATTGGGTCAAGGTTAAGGTTAAGTGCATCCCTGAACGTGTGCAGTTGATCCGACGGCACTCGTGCGAGTGTCTGTTTGGGTTTGGGGTGGATTGCATCTACTCCAACAAAATGGATCCAGTTTTGGTCGTGTGCCAAGTGCATCCGACTGAGTATCCCAATTAGTTGATAAATATCTCTACCCGCCTTGTATGGCAATATGTAAATGACTCGAGTGGATACGGAAATACTCATCACCTACCTGTCTTCTGGGTACAGGATAATCGAATTCGCCTTGCATGAGTTAAAGATGTACACTTTACGTTAATGAGAATACAAGTACAAACAGCACTTTCTCTGGTTCTACTCGTCCTACCTCACCTTATATGCACATTCACTGCTGCTGGAACCTTCCTCTGACGAGTCTCAGTTCTGCAATTTCGAATGAAAGCGTAATGATGATGGCATTTATTCCCAGTATAGAAATATTTCTGAATTACAAAAGCATTAATTTGGTAGCTATAGCCTACTGTATATTGTACGCATCACGTACCGATTCAGTGTAATGTTGTTCTTTTATTCAATGCATGATTTCCTCCACTCCCTAATGGATCCAAACAATCGTACAATTCCTACGTCATACCTTCTTCATATTAGCATTATTTCTTCTTCCGATTTCTTTTGCTGGTTTTTGTTGTGATATTATTGCTAGTCCATTGCCAATGCCATTACCACTGGTATCTTTGCCACCGAAAGCGTACAACGACGGTTGCTCACTGACTTTCCCGATGATGATGGTAGTAGAGTGGCACCTTCTTTCTTTCGTGATCTTGTCTTCTACCACACTACCTTGGCCCCATCAACATGCTCGTAAGACTTAAGATTGCGTTTTTAGAGTTTGCGGTTCAGCTTGATTGCATGGTGAGCGTACGTTCTTGTATATTTTTTTTTAGGTCACTGGGTTAGTATTTTGTCATTTCTTGTATATTTTAGACTTAATTAGCCTACAATGATTTTTTCGATGAATTTTGCTTTCAATTCGAAATCGAAAAAAATCATGCTACAGTGACATCAGCGAAAAAAAATCTATAAGCCGCTATTTTACCTTATAAATACTATTGACAAATCTAAAAACAAAATTTACAATTGAATTTATAAGAAAAAAAAGTTCTGACAATTTTTTAGAAATTCTTTTATTTATTTTGCAAAGTTTATTTTTCTTCAATTACAAGTCATTTTTATCAATTATTCATTTGACTTTTATTAAATGTGAGTACAGATAAATAATAAAAAAAAACTATTGCATATAATGATTTCTTGTATAAATCAGACCATATCAATAATAAGATTTTTATTTTTAATATGTTATACTCTTAAAAATACATTTTCTCCTTTAATAATTGAACTATTCAAAAATCATTTTCTCTTTAGAAAGTTTTAAAGAAAAATAAGAAAAAATCTTATGAAAACTGTACTATTTTACTTATTATCAATTTCAGTATTTCGTTACAATTCAAAATTTACTTTTTTTTCTATTAAATTCGTAATCATGAAAATCGTATGTTGAAATTAATATTGAATTGATGAATCTCCTGAAAAGAAAAATACATCTTGCGATTAAAAACTAGTAAAAAAAAGAAGCGAGTATTTGTAAACAACTTAAAAATATACGAGTATAACTACGATCAACTAATTAAAGTTTACTTTATTGATGGAATAAATAAGAAAGGAATTTTTTTTATAATCAATCTTAAAGGAACGTGAGAGATGGCTCACTAAAACTAGTAATTACAGGTTGATGATAGTGACTTGATTTTTTTTGTTGTTTTCAACGAATGTGAATGTTGTTAATCTAAAATTGGAAAAATTATTGGTTTTATAAACGAAAGCACATAGCTTATTGCACAATTATTTCTTATTATTTAAAAAAAAAACTAAAACAAAAATGAGTGGAATCTATTTGGACTAGTTTTTATTTAGAGTCAAATAAAGATTTATTTAATATTTCTTTCATTCAAATTAATCAAGTTTGATTTATTAGCAGCTGTTAAAGTTTAAAATAATCTAAAAATCAAATAATATAGAGTAAAATTATTGTATATTTTTTAGAAATATTTATTATTGAAAATAAACACCAATCTCTATATTAAATTATAGTATCCTTGACACTCTTTTAATAACAGCAATCCAAAATTGTTAAAACACAAGAAAGAATTTCGCTTTCTAATCATGGATATCTACCACTTTCTCAGCCCAGACAACTTTTTAATCAAAGACACCATTTTCTCATCATACTTATTCCGACAAGAACCGATAAAGTTCTTTGTTAATAACGGCTGATTTTTTAAGTGCTTGGTTTTCAAACTTCCCACACCAAAAAAAACAAGAAAAATTGCAAAATAAATACGAATTTTTTTATTTGAATCGTAAAATAAATGCTTGTTATTTACTTCTTAAAGATCTTTTTATGTAAATGTTGGCCACGACTACATTTTAAGTGATCCATGCGTAAGGTCCTATTTTGAACCAATTTTTCGAGCATCTCAGCTGGTATCTCACTAATAACAAGTGTAATATTGCCGTTCAACACTGCAAGTAATGCTGGTTATTCGGTATAGACGAGTGACTTCAAGTAGCCCCATAACATATAGTCTAGAGGCGTCAAATTGCACGATCTAGACGGCCAACTCACCGTACCGAACTCATCTCTCAATATGTCCATTGTTTCACGTGCTGTGTGGCATGTTGCGCCGTTTTGTTGAAACTACATATCCACCAGATGCAGTTCTTACATTTTGGGCAAAAAGAAGTTCAAAACCATCGAGCGATTGCGGTCAGCATCATTTTTAAAGAAATACGAACCGACGATTCCAAACAGTGCATTTTTTTGAGTGCAATGGCAGTTCTTGTTTTGTCTGTGGTTGTTTATCAGATTAAATCCAACAATTTTGATTATTCACATATACATTTAACCAAAAATGATCTTCGATGCTAAACGCATTTTTTTGTTAAAAAAAATGCATTTTCCTCAAGTTGTTCTAGGGCCCACTCGCCGAAAATTCGATCCTTTGGCAGATCGTTCGGCTTTAGTTCTTGTACGAGCTGTATTTTATGTGTATACAATCCCAATTGCTGTGAACGGCGACGGATGGACAAATTGCTGTCTTCACCAATACTGGACGCTACAGCAGCAATATTTCTTTCCCTCTGCACGCACTCTACGCACATGGGTTGGTCGTTTGATGTCAAATAGAGTAAAATTGCTGCAAAATTTTATCACTGTGGCTTGAATTGCTTGCTCAGTAGGTCGATTACGAATTTTAATAATGAAATTCAATAATTTGTAAGCGTTGTTCCGGTGTAAATCTTTTCATGATAAAATGACAATGCTAACTGAGCACTTTTAACTTTGACACATATTTCGTGTCACGTGTGATCTGTCAAAAATAAAAACATGAAAATTCAAACAGCAAAAAAATCACCATTTAATTGTTGGTTAGTTTTTACCCTAGATTATATATGTTTATCCAATTTGTGCTAAAGAAAGTTAAGTTAAATAAAGTAAAAGTTAAATAATTTGGATTTTAATTAAAATTTTAAGAAATTATTTTATATAAACTTAGTTATTATAAATAAAATACAATATTATTCAAATAATTACTAGATGACTCGATCCGCTTTGAAATAATTTTTTTAAGAGTTCTCCACACATTTCGGACTGTAATTCGGCCCTTAAAAATTGAATATATAAACACAATTTTTTTTTGTTAAAATCTTAAGGATCAGGCTAAAAAAAATTTTTCTTTTAAGATAGCATTTTAAGAAATATGGACAAATGACAATTTCAGATCAAAATTCACACCAGACAGACAGTCACTTTACGTGTATACAATATCTTTTCTACTATCACTTGTGAATATATGTTATAACAATATTGCTTATTGACGTATCCACCAAGCTAGAAATGAGCCTCAAAGCGCTTCTTTTGATGTTTGAAACGTAGCTAAGGCAGAATTGCTACATTTGTTGAAAGTTTTTGTTTTTTTTAGTAATTATATTATCCAGAATATAAAATGGCAAACCTTTAGCTCAACAAATTCTACCTTGAATGGCGTATGTAAAAAAACGTCTGTCAAATGACATGGCTGTCTTTTCCAAATCACAAAAATGAAAACCCTCTAAAACTACTAAAAAATTCTGTTCTACTTAATTCCAACATACATTCGCAAGAACGAACAAACTTATAAAATTACAGATTTCTATTTCTGGAAGAACATTTTATTATTAAGTACTTTTGAATAATTAATTTTTGAAAATGGAAAAACTAATATTTAATTATTCGAAAATAATAGTAGATATTAAATGAAAACAAACTTGAAATACAACTTGACGTAAATTTTGTTTTTAAAATTGAAAATATAAACAAAGGTTGCTACCACTTTATGGATAATATTGTTTTAAAACACTTTGAAATTCTACAAAATTGACTTGCTAGTTATTTTTAAAAAATGACTAACAAATTTAATTAATAATTCCATTGTATTTAATATGTTTCTTTTTAAAATAAGTTTTGTTAAAAAAAAATTAATTGGAGTTTTGGAATTCAAAAAATTTCTATTACAATAAGTAGATGTCAATCGGGGCTAATCTACATAGAAAATTCCACACAAAAATATGCACGTTGTTTAATTTATCGCCGCTAGGTGTTAATATGGCGACATAAAATTACGTTAAGAAAACTATAACGACAATAGTTCCTTAATCTAAGATTTTTTTTTAATAAAGAATAAACGAAAAAGATATTTTTTTTATTTACTATAATTTCAAAATAAGACTTTTTTTTAAGATAAGAAAATTATTTTTATCAGGGAAAATATTTTAAAAGTTGAACTATAAAAAAAATGAATGCGCAAATAAAATTTATTAAGAGATTTAAATAAATTGAAAAGAAAAATGAAATTTTTCAAGTAACTTTTCTGGCCTCAAAAAATTTCAGATCCTATATTTTTCCAGTAACACCATTGAGGTCATAGATTGCTATTAAATGATCGAACAAAGTGAAAAAAATTTATTTCATATTATTTCATTAATTTATTATTTAATAAAATAATTTAGATATTTTTCACGTTGATTTAAAATCAACGTGAAAAATATCTAAATTATTTTATTAAAAAATGGGCAAATTTCCATGTTTAGTAAATTCATACGTGAAATGCATTATAACGTTCGTTTTTTATTAATATATTAATATATGTTTGACTGCACTTTTCTAATGTATATTTAATTGAATGTTCATACTATAGAATTTTCCATAAAATTAACTATTTTTTTTTACATATTTCTACTGTAAAATAGATTATTTGATTTCTTTTTCAAGTACTTGATTACCTGAATTATGTTGTAAATTTTAATAGTGCGTTACGAATGCGTGTCGTTTTTTTTCATTTATAAAAAGCATAATCACAGTTCCGATAAATCTGATAAGTGATTCATTTTAGTTTTTCGTTACAAAGATTAATCATACTCTAGGCTTGATTTAAATTATTTACAACAAACAACTCCGAATTACTATGGCAAAGGTGAAAGCGAATCTGTTTTTTCATCACTTCCGAAGAAAAAATGCGACAATTTCCCTTTCGAAACTGTTCACAATAAACATAGTCATTCGTACTTGTAGCAATTTAGTTATTGGGTTAATAACTCTATTCAAATTTAGTATTTTTCCAATGATTTAATTCGGATGCTGTTTAAATTTGGATTTATAAAAAGAATAGGCTGAAATCGATGAAATCTGTTTAAATAAAATAATTGAATGTGACAAAGTGTGTGATTTTGAAAGTGAACGTATATAAATCAAGTCGTTCAAAGTTCGAAACCATTGTAAATTGCGCAATTTTCAGCTAACATTATTTGATAAAAGAGGGAAATTTTCCCTTCGATTTCTAAATAATTATGAATGTTTCCAAAATGTTCTCTTTGATTTGAAATTAACTGTCAGTTGTTGTGAAAATTAATTTTCCTAAACTTTCTTCCAAAAGTTCATAGTTGATTTTTGGCTCTTTTAATAATTGTCAATAATTTCTTCAAAATAAAATTTCCTCTTTTTACTTTCTTAATAAATTGTAATAATTGCTCTTGAATTCGAAATATTTTAGTTGAACTTAAACAATTACAGAATTTGTTTTTTTTTATTCACAAACAAAATGAAAATTATTTTATAATATATTTTATAAGATTTAAAAAAACTTAGCCCTTCACAATAAAAAATATTTAAATAATTTATATAAAAAAAATAAACTGATTATCCAATTTTTTAAGAATTTCTCGCAATTTTCAGACTTTAATTCAGGCAATAAAATAGATTAAAATTTAAAAATTATCTACTTAAATATAATATTTTAGATAGTTTAATAGAAAAATGTCCAACAGAATCAAATTGCACGATCTCAGAGGCCAATCGACATTACCACCAAATCTCAAAATTACATATCCTCTGAACTTTTTTATCCAATTAAAGCAGCCACAATTTTTAATGTTGTGTGGGTTATCTTAGTAAGCCAGATGTTGTGTGGCCATATACGAGATCGGTTCAAAAAGTATCGCGAATTTTGAATTTCCGCGGGTTACGTATATTTGATTTTCGATTTTTTTTTTGTGGCGTTATGTTGGTACTCATGTCTCTCGCTTATACCGATAAGTTCGGCCATTTTGAATGTTCAGTTAATTTTTGACAACTGCTTTGCTTGCACGTGTGTTGGCTCGTCTTCGATTTTTGCTCAATTTCGACCAAAAACAGCATCGCATTAACATTGCTAAGGAGCTGTTGGACTCTGTCCACGACGACCCAAATTTTCTCCAGAGGGTCATAGCTGGTGACGAATCATGGCTTTATGGTTATGACGTGGAAACCAAACCTCAATCATCCCAATGGAAGCTGTCGCACGAGCCAAGACCGAAAAATATGCGCCAAGTTCGGTCGAATGTGAAGGTTTTGCTTACAGTTTTCTTCTATTGGAGGGGCGTGTTGCATCATAAATTCTTGCCACAGGGTAGAACGGTCAATAAGGAATATTACCTGTAAGTTATGCGCAAGTTGCATGAAGCAATTTGCCAGAAACACCTGGATTTGTGGAAGAACAAAAATTAGCTTTTGCACCATGATAACGCCTCTGCTCACGCATCGTTGCTAGTGTGCGAGTTTTTGGCCAAAAAAAACTACGATTGAGGAGATAAAGACGGCATCGATGGAGGAGCTGAATAAGATCACAAAAAATGTGAAGTGCTTCGAGGATTGGAAAAAACGTTGGCACAAGTGGGGATTACTTTGAAGGGGACAAAATAGAAATTCATGAATAAATAAATAATTTTTTAAAAAACACAAAATTCGCGATACTTTTTGAACAGACCTCGTACAGTTTCTTCTCACAGAAACAATAGTTTTGCCTCATCGAGTTACTTGGGGGGATTCTAGAGCCACATAGGTGACAATTGTGCTTATTATGATATCTGCGCAGAGAAAAATTAGTCACGTGGCTACAGCGGAATTACCACTTTTGTTGAAAGTTTTGTTTTGGTAGTTAAATAATCCATAATTTACACATAAAATGGCCAAAGTTTAAAATGAATAGATATGACCATAATAAATTCATTTATCAGCTTTTCGAATGAAAGGAGTAAAGTTTTTCAACTATTAAATGGATAATCATTAAGATTTAATGGACATTTTTTTCTATAAGATCCTTGAATCTAGTGTCCTTTTCTTCTATATAAATAAAAGCTTTTTTAAAAATATTTAAATATTTTATTTTTTTTTATGTAATTATAACAAACTTAAAAATAACCAAAAATAAAAAAGAACTGTTTTTTTTATTATGTAAAAAAATTTTAAAACAATTATTTTGTTTTAGTTTCTTTTGTAGTAAAATCCTAATATTATTCTATTTAATTTTAGTTTAAGTAACTAGAGCAGACTAGTTAGACACTTTATAAATATATTAAATATTCAATAAATCATAGTAGGTCATTTATTTGGATACAATTAAAATAATAAATTATTTATAAATAAAATTCGATTCTATTTAAAATAAAAATTATCACTTAATAAACTGTTGTTAATTATTTTTTTCATTATGTTTGTATGATTAAAAAAAAAATATTCTGTTACAAGTACTTACGAAAAAATAATTAAAATTCCTACTAGAAATTTTCTCATAACTGAGTAAATACCATCGTAAAGTAAGACTTCTTTTTAGCTCAAGAAAATAAACTAAATAACAACGAAACTTCATCAAAAACGTTCCTTTCCACATACCCTAAAACAATTAATTTACAATTATAAATTTTTTTATTATTACCACTCAGTTTAATTTTTCATATGATTTATTTTAATTTTAACAAAATGAAAAAACGTTTACTTCTAATTATATTTGTTCGATTCTTCTACACTTTTCAGATGGCATCAGAAACACGTCTTCGTGAAATTATAATTTTTTTCTTTATAAACTTCTGTTCATGGCAATTGCAATGTTCAGCAGAATCCTTAAACAAATTGGATGATCTTCCGCAACCTCGAGCATATGTACCAGATTCCCAACAATTGGATTTTGTCTATCACAATCATGATGAGATGACGAGATTTTTAAGGTAGATATAAAAATGATTTGGAAATGTTAAAAAATATATAAAATATGTTTTTTTTTAAATATACTTACGCAGAGCTACAAGCGCAAGATATCCAAATTTTACGGCACTTTATTCAATTGGAAAATCTGTCCAAGGTAAGGATTTGTGGGTAATGGTCGTGTCATCATCTCCATATGAGCACATGATTGGTAAACCCGATGTCAAATACGTTGCGAATATTCACGGCAATGAACCAGTGGGTAGAGAGTTGATGCTTCATTTAATCCAATACTTTGTGACAAGCTACAATACGGATCCGTACATTAAATGGCTGCTTGACAATACAAGAATTCATATTCTGCCTTCGTTGAATCCCGATGGATATGCTGTTTCCAAAGAGGGTACCTGTGATGGCGGTCAAGGGCGGTAGGTTTCACTATTATTCTAGAATAGTCCGTAATTCAAATTACATGCGTTTTTTATACCCAACAGTTACAATGCTCGTGGATTTGATTTGAATCGAAATTTCCCAGACTACTTTAAGCAAAATAATAAACGTGGTCAACCGGAAACTGACGCTGTCAAAGAATGGATTTCAAAAATTCAATTTGTTCTAAGTGGATCGTTACATGGTGGTGCTTTGGTCGCAAGCTATCCATATGATAATACTCCAAATGCTAGTAAGTAATTTAATGATGACAATTTTACTTTATTTCGAACTATTTTTTTTGTTAAGCAAATCGATATAAAAAGCAAACTGAAATCTGCCTAAAATATCGTAGACTGATTTATATGTGCTTGCACTTAGCACATCAGCTTTCACGTTCTTCAACTCTTATTTTTACTTCTATTATAAAAACCGTCTATGGTTTGGTCGCTTTTCTTATCACACTGGCTTAACGTAAATTCTCATCAACTTTTCACCAGTGCTCCCCAAGATATGAATCTGAATTAATCACACCGGTTGCGGGTGAAAGTTGTTCTCTCTATTTGTATGCTCTAAGTTAATTGACCATTTTATTAAAAACTTGATGAAAAATTAAACTGTTTTATTGATTTTAATTATCTCCAAATACGAACGAATCAAATCAGGTGCAACGTTACAAAGCCAGTTTTAAATTCATTTAGTTTGGTAGTTTTTTACTTACTACTAATCAAAATTTTCATATAAAAGCAAACAAGAAAAAAATTTCTAATAATAATATTAATAAAATTAATTTTTTTCGTCTTCTTTTTAATAAATAATGATTAATTGTTGCGAAAAAAATAATTCATTCAAAATTCGTAATAGAAAAGCGATGAAAATTATTCTTCTTTGTAAGTTAAGAAGTTTATTTCGTACTTGAACTTAATGTTAGCAAATACTCGAACCACTTTTAAGCAGAAACACAGATAGAAATGTGCACCAACTCTAAAAATTTCGTTTCAAGATTTAATGATTTTTGCCTATTGACATTCTTAATTATTATTTGATAACATAAAATATTTTTCAATTTAAAATGTTTAGAAAAATAGATAAAACTAATTCGATTATAGAATAGATATTTAAACACAGACGAATAAATTCCATACTACGCCTAACAAAACTATTTCAAAAATTACTATTTGCATTCACATGTTAAGAAATACTCTGAATATATTTAATGAAAGAGTAACTAGAGCTGTTTTTTTATTTTAACAAAATTAAAAATAGTCCAAACCCTCATATATTATGTATTCCGACAGTTATAAGTAGAATGAAAATTTTCATGTTCAATAAAAGCTCCTTAAATATTCAAAATGAATATTTCCATAATATTCACTATTATCTAGAAAGAAAGGAACTGTTTTGTGTTAAGGAAATATTTAAATATTCAGTTGAGATTTTTTTAAAAAATAGTTTAACAACAATCTGAATATAAAATAGTTAATAAAAAATGCTTTTATATCATTGGCTGCAAATGGAATTACGATGATTATTTTCTTAATTTAAGAAGTAATAAAGTGAATTAATATATGTGTAAGGGCCATTTCCTTGTATCGAAATTAACTAACCCTTTTGCTAATATAAATAAGTAGCTAAATGTATTATTTTTATTGAATGAAAAAAAAAACCAATTCTGTTTGTGTTCATTTGCTTACTATTTTGAATATGGAAAGAGATTTGCCGATCATCAGCATTATGTGCGAGTGAGTACTTACCATACGGAACACTATTATATAAAATATCAATTAGAAATAAGCAAACCCATCTCATATAAAATCAATTGAAAAGAAAGGAAAAAAAAACATTTTTATATTATTTTGCTCTTCAACATGTCTCTTGGGTGCAGTGTTCCAAAGTTACTCATCAACACCATCTCTAACACCCGATGATGATGTCTTCAAGCATTTGTCATTGGTTTACGCTACAAACCATGGCAAGATGTCGCGAGGTGTTGCTTGTAAATCGGCAACTCCAGCATTTGAGAATGGCATAACAAATGGTGCTGCATGGTATCCATTAACTGGAGGAATGCAGGACTTCAATTACGTATGGTACGGTTGTATGGAAGTCACACTAGAAATTTCGTGCTGTAAATTTCCACCTGCCCATGAATTGCGCAAATATTGGGAGGATAACCAACTTGTAAGCACTTCCATAATATCCGTTAATAATTCATAGCAAACATATTTTTAGTCACTTATTAAATTCCTCGCTGAGGCACATCGTGGTATTCAAGGATTTGTATTCGATTCCAATGGTTCGCCCATCGAAAGAGCTTCATTGAAAATTCAAGGACGCGATGTGGGTTTCCAAACGACACGATTTGGTGAATTTTGGCGAATCCTACTTCCTGGACTATATAAAATTGAAGTGAATCAAAAAAATATTTATAAATATTTTTTTTTTAATTTCAAATCCCTATTAATTCTAATATAGGTCTTTGCTGATGGTTATATACCTCGAGAAATCGATTTTATGGTAGTTGAACAGCATCCAACACTTCTCAATGTCACTTTGCAAGCGGCTAAGGTATGTGGTTTTTTTTTCAAAATTTCTCAAACACAAATTTGCTTGTATTATATTGTATTATATTCAATTTAATTAGAAAATCGATATTCATAATAAGATTTAGTTATGTATTTGCAAAACCATTTTTTTTTTCACAAAATTTTACCTAAATAATACGAGTTAAATCGATTTTCTAATTAAAAACAACATTAATTGCATGGAATTTTTTTCTTAATTTTTCTTTTATAAAATGTTAACAAAATTACAAAAATATTGTTTGTAATGTGCACTATCAATTGATACATTTTTAAAAGATAACATTTTAGGTGCTGGTTTAATATGTAGAATTTATTTCAGCCAAATGTAATCCAACCCCAGCTAGACGATGATAGAATTATCTTTCCATCCGATTAAATTTTTGCTTTAACAAAAAAAAAAACTAGTTAATATTATCTATAATATAAATAGCATATTCAACCCCTTCACTTACATGTACACAATTGGTTTATTTTCTCATTGGTTGTAAGTATTCATTAAAAAAAAACAAAATTTGTAAATATTTTTTTCAAATTTTCAATTAGTTTTCTTCTTTTTAGTGTTTGTATGTATTTTTTTTTTAAATTTATTTCTACAATCTAATTATTTATTAAAATTGTATTAATTTTTATAAGGTTTTGTTGAAAATTCTTTACACACACTTCTTGTAAATATTACCAAAAAAAAAAAATTTATTATTAATTTTCATTTTCCTATATTTTTGTAAGTAAAACACTTTAAGAGAATGTGGTCTAGGTATGCATAAAAGGCAAAATATATTAGATATATTTAAATTTGGTGTATGCGATTTAAAGGAAAATTGATAAATTACACAAGCGGAATCAACCAGTTATAATTCCTAAAAGTTCTAGATGAAAGGTTATCAAATTTATAGTTTGGAAAGCGTAGCTCAGTTTTTTTATATTTGTCAAATTTATACATCATTAAAGATAAATTTATTAACTTTTTAATAATGCCGGAAAATTGTAATAACTTTCGAGAAAAAAAATTAACTTCAGCGATGAGTATATATGAGGCTCTAAAAAACCCATAAGTGACTATGAAGTAGCCATTTTGAATTTGGGTCTGAAGGTGTGACATTGGTCCGCTCTGGCCGTATGATAATTTGAATTTTTTTCTTCTATACGGCCAGAGCGGACCAATGTCACACCTTCAGACCCAAATTCAAAATGGACTATATGTGTATGTGGTTTTAACAAGATGGCAGCACAAGCCACATAATATCACAAATTTTTAATTTAAGACGCAAAAAGTTTCCAGTACATTGAATTTTGATATTTGGTAATGTCAATTGACCTTCCTCCAAAATCGTCCGAATTGACTCTGTTGAAATATTTTTTTTGTAAAATTTTCAATTATTACGCAAATACTAAGTATATAAGCTTAAATCCGCTGTTTTTTAGTAAAAAAAATACATGTTTTTTTAATAGAAAGCAAAAACCAATTTATTCAGAGTACTTGCCCTCGCTAGCTACACATTTTTCCCATCTCTCGGGCAATTTGTGGATACTGCGCCAAAACAATTCCTTCTCTTTCGATGCAAACGAATCATCTAGCCATTTTTGGACGTCATCGTAAGAATCGAAGTGCTGCTCAGCGAGCGCGCGGCCCATCGACGAAAACAGATGGTAGTCGGAAGGGGCCAGGTCTGGTGAATAAGCGGGGTGGGGTAGCACCTCCCAGTTGAGTGTCTCCAAGTAGTTTTGGACCATTTTTGACGTGTGCGATGGTGCGTTGTCGTGAAGGAAAATCAGCTTGTCATGTCTTTGTTGATAATCCGTCCTTTTTTCATGCAAAGCACGGTGCAATTTGATCAGTTGTTGGTGGTAGCGGTGGGTACTGACAGGTTCATCAGGTTTCAACATCTCATAGTAGACGATACCCTGCTGATTCTACCAAATGCACAGCATCGTCTTCCGTCCTTCAGGAAAACAATTTTTTGAGTTTAGGATACTCGAAATATATCCACTTTTCATCGCCTGTCACAATCCGATGCAGGAATAACTTTCTTTTTTGTCTGGCAAACAAGATTTCGCATGTGTTTCGGCGTCACTCTATCTGCCTATCGTTCAATTCATGCGGCACCCATTTTCAGATCTTTTCAATCTTCCCCATGACACGCAGACGCATAAAAATGGCTGGTTGAATTACACCCAATTGCTCCGCGAGCATTTTTTGCGATTGGGTATCGTCTTCGTCCAAAAGAGCCTGCAATTGATAGTCCTCAACCTTCCTAGGCAGATTTTCACGCTTCTTGTCCCACAAGTCAAAATTGCCGTCTTTGAACCGACGAAACCAATCTCGGCACGTTGTTTCCGATAAAGCACTGTCACCATAGGCCTCCATAAGCATTCGATGCGATTCGGCAGTCGATTTCTTCAAATTGAAGCAGAAGAGCAAAGTTTCCCGCATATGCTCTTTTTCTGGCACAAAACTAGACATGATTACCAAAGGAAAAATGTATGTTGTTGTACGAAATTGCTGACAATGTGCACTGATTAATTTTGACAGATGTCAAACTCATAAAAAAAATAGTATTGCGTGTCCATGGTAACTTAATACGCTCACTCACGCCATCTATGACCAAACAGTGGATTTAAGCTTATACACCTGGTAATTATGCTCCGAAATGTGCCTAAAACTCATGAAAAATTATATGTTATAATTTATTGATCAGTATCTGAGTTTAAAGTATATTTTATTTAACTTTACTTTCCAAAAAACTAATTGGATAATCCCTTATAATTGTAAAAAAAAAAAAAATCGTCAAATACATTAACTTAAATAAACATAAATTATTTGGTCTATCAGGACTCCGAAAATAACTATCAAAAATTAGTTTTTATTTTAAGCTAAATAATTCTAGTTTTTTATTTTTTTTATTTTGTAAAAATATACTACATATTAAGGTAAATAGTTTTTGTTTTTACTTTATCGTTAAGAATAATCAATTTTCTTTTATTGACCGTACATAATGGCTGCATTCTTTTTATTAATAACTAGAATATTTTTTTTTCTAATATAATAATAATAATTTTACAAGAAAAAAAAACCAATATTTTCAATATTATTACTTGATAAACTATTATTTATTTATTTATTGAAAAAAAAAAAGAATTAGTTGAAAATTTTTATAACATAAATGAAAACTTTTTTTCTGCTAACATTTATTAATAAAAAAGTTTGAAAATGATATTTTTCAATTAAATTAACAAATCCAATAACCGTGTGTCACTAACAACTAGAGTAATTGAAAAATTATATAAAATTAGCATATACCTAAACAGCGCACCGATGGACCATACTATCGGCCAATAGTAGCACCGCCACACTATCGTCCGCCACCAGAACGTGACCAAGGAATTCTAACATCAATTAGTAATAGTTTAAGTAATCTTTATACCAACATTTTTGGCTGATTAAAAATTTCATTATGTTTAATAATCATTTCTATTCTATTAATTAGAAATTTAACTTATTTCAATTATATTTTTTATATAATTTTTATCATTATTATATTCTTAATTATAAAATACGATATGATTTTTCATATTTCATAATATTGTAGTTAATTAAATAGAATTGTTTAGTTTTTCTCACAATCATCATATTTATATAGAAAATAATACTACTAGAATTTTATGCAAGTACAATAATAATTAGTATATTATTATCTATAATAGATAAAATTTAATTTTTAAATTGAATTAATTATATTTATAGAAGATTATATGATAAAAAAAAACAAAAAAACTAAACAAAAATAAAGCAATCAGCAGAGCACATTTTGAACGAATACACTCGCACGTATTTATAGAAAATAATTAAGTGAAAACTGCCTATAATCTACTTACTTGGTACCTCTTATCAAATTAAATCGACAATAAATCATCATCGAAAAGTTAATGTTAATAATAAATTTTAAAGAAGAAGAAAAAAACAGCAACAACTAACACAAATCGATTATGATTTTATGATAAAAATAAAAACTATAAGAAAAATTTAAAAAAAAAAATTACAAAATTTATAGCACTTTAATTAATCAGAATAGAATAGATTATATTAAATAAATTATTAGAAATTAATATATATTAGAAATGAAGAAAAAAATTATATAAATTGAATTATTATAAATATTATATATTTTAGAATAAATAATAAATGTGTATTTGTGAAGAAATATTGATGATCTTTTTAATTATTGTTTTATTTTTTGATTTAATAAAAGGAGAAGTTATTTTGGATTAATAAGTTTTGTTGATTTGAAAACTTATAATTAATCTTAGAAAATCCATGGAAAATGTCACTTTTTATCGCTTAAGGAGAAATTTCCATGAATGTCTTGAAAATTAAAACCAATATTCAATACTATAAAAACATATATACCCAACGTATATAAAATCCTTGTTGCACCCTTTTTAAAGGAGGTCGATTTGGTTGGCTGAGTAGCAAAAGTGGCAGCAGCCCATCGTGTTCGATGCCAGAATTTGCAAGTTCTCGTAAAATATTATAATATATAAACATTTTTCACTTGGAATTTATTTTATAAATACACTATCATAAATATTTGATATAATTTCAAATTTACTTTGTTCAAAAACTGAAACATTTTCTAAATAATTTTTATAAAATAATTTACAATTATTTGAAAAAGTACACAAAGCATTGCGTATTAATGTCAGCGCGTACAAATATTTGATTTTATTAAAAATTCGTAGTTTTTTTTTGTTTGCTTTTAAGCGAATCGCTTAAAGTTTATAAATATTATTTATATTAAAAATAAAATAAGAAATAAACGATGGAGAATGATCGTGATTGTTGTGGCATTGATAATTTTGATGATGATCCAGCTTTAAAAACCACAACGGATAATTTTGAATTTAAGGTAAATTTTATGACAAATTATTTTTATTTTATTTATTATTAAAAAAAAAAAACATTTATTTAATAAAGAAATAATTTATAAACAAATCCGTTGCCATGGTTAAGTTGTTGACTGTATTTTTTGGCATATGTTCAATGGTGGCTAACGAATCGAATGTCAACTTTACAGATCTTAATGCCATCTGTTAGCAGCTAGTAAAAGTAATGTGGAAGTTACTTTTTGTGGGGATTTTTCATCATTTTTAAAATTTTCTTATTTTGTAGGGTTTTTTAATTAAAAAATTTCTTTAACAAAATAAAATCCTTTCATTCGAATAAAATACTATTAAAATATTATTATTATGGGTCGATAAAATCTTATTTGATATCAGAAAGGTACACGCACGCTTGTTTTTTTTTGTTGTAAAAGTACAAGAAGATTTTGTACGTAAAAATTAATTAATTTTAGTTCTAATATACAATTTCTACTTATATTTAGTACGTGCCAAAGGATCAATTAGAACGCGTACTTAAAACTGTGCAACTTGATCGTCTACAAAAGAAAAAAGACAGTATTTGGAATGAATTTTGTAATCAAAAATCGAATCGATCAAAAGATCCAACTCCGAGGACATCATCGACTTCACTCTATAAAAATGGAATAGATTATGAAATGTCTAATAAGATCATTAAAACGAAATCATCAACAGTGCGAATATTATCACAACCTATAATATATAAAAATATTGATGAAGAAGAACTACCAAAACCGATTGAAGATCAAATAAATCTACCACAAACGCCTCGGATTCACATAATGACTGATGACGAGATGGATAAAGTTGTTGATAGTGCCTTTGAAGAGATAATGAGCAATTATAATATACCAATGCCAAAAAGTGATTTGAATAATGACGAAGAACATGTTAGTATTGATGATGTTTGTCAAGAGGAGAATATTACAGAATCTATTGAAAAGGATGAAACTCCGAGATGGCTGCCAGTTGATAATTCTGAACCAAACGATAAGAACAATTTCAATGAAGAGCTTCCGATAAATTTCTCTGAGACAGAATATTGGGAAGATAAAGATGGCAATGAAGTTGAATCAAATTTTGAATCTCTAAAGGAGGAGCATGCACAAAATTCATATCCTTCAAACTTATCGGATCCTGAAGAAGAATTTATACAAAAAAAAAATTTACATTCGATTAGTTTGGATGATTTGAATACAGAAAATACGGAGAATCAATTGTTTGAGGACGAAAAAGAAGCGGCTACATTTTCGTCTCGGACAAATGACGAGGAATACATTCCAAAATTGTCATCAACCGAAAGATACGAACTTAGTAAATTTCTCGAAATTAAGGTAAATTGGAATTTTAATTAATGCTCGAAATTAAGGTAAAAAAATTAACAAAATCAAATATAAAATAGGAAACGATTGTAAGTCCCGATATTGATATAAATCGATTTGAAGAAAAAGAAGAGAATTCATCTTCTGAAGAAGAAGAAGATAAATTTGAAGAAAAAAATGTATTGATATTTTTTTAATGAAGCAATTACTTATGATAAGAGAAATAATTATTCTTATTTAATTTTATATATTAGGTTAGTCCGGTTATATATATAAGGCAATCACAACAATTGAAGGAACCTGAAATTGAAAACGAACTAGAAACATCTTTAAATCAATATGATTTATTGGATATGAACACTGAACAGGCAGAGCAGAAAAATTCACAAAACAATGGTCAAAAATTAAAGAATCCACGATCAGCACGTTTAGATCCAGTTCCATTACGAAAAAATACTCTACCAGCAGTAATTTCCCCCAAAACCCTTTTATCTCCGAAGACTCTGGCATCCCCAAAAAGGCCACGAAAATATCGGTCACCAAAATTGACGGAAGCTCAACTGGAAGAAATTGAATATGAAGCATTGGCGATTTTATCAAAAATCACTTCATATCAGACGAAGATAACTCGATTGATTGAAAAAATGAAGTTAGAAGATATAATTTTTGAATAGATTTTAATTTAGAAATAATTTCAAATCAATATCCTTTTCTAGAGAGGAATTGCATGATCTGCCCATTTTGGATATTTCAGTTGATCATTACCGGCGAGAGCGACGAGCCAATGAATTTTTAGCACGATTCACTAGAAATCATCTTTATCAGATAGAAAGGCTTGTAAGGAATTCATTTTTAATTTCATATTTTACTAATTATTATTAATAAATTATTGTTAATAAAATATAATAAATATAATATAAAATTTTTGCATTTTAGTTGGAAGGCATTCAGCTATCGGCAAAGGAACAATATTTATCGCGTAACAATAATAATTTTCGTGTAATGGTCTGTAATTTGTATGGAATGTTATATCAAGCAGTTGCGTCCTATCATAAGCAATTAGCAAATCTTATAATTGATTGTATTCCAAAGAAATTACAAGTTCTATTAAATTTTGTCATAGAATCAACGAAAATTTGTGTGCACAAGAAGATCTTCGGTCGTCACGATACCGTTATTGAGGTAAGATTTTTAAATAAAAAATTATCCAATTTTAACTTAAGAAAGTAAAGTCAAATAAAATATATTAAAAATTTAGATTTTTATTAAACTTTAATTTAGTTTAATTGCTTAAATATTGCCATTATATTGTATATAAAAATAAACCATATTCAAATGAATGCTACAAGCCTTCTTGAAGAGTGTGGTCCTTTTTAAGACTTTTTTTGTGTGCATATTTTGGTCTGTAATTCAGCCTTCTCTTGATGGATATTGGTTTTTAAATGCTCTAAAATTTGGAACGTATTTTTTACAAAATTTAATCTTTTAAAAAAAATACAACGGCATCAAATAGCCACATAATCTGTGGAATCCAATATAAGGCATCATCAAGTCTCTAAATTTCGCGTCCTGGGAACTTTTTGTAAAATAAAACTATGATTTATGGTATTGCGTAGTTTTTGGCACCATATTATCGAAAATATATGGTTTAGATCAAAATTTTCAGACAAAAACAAAACAAAGTTGGTTATCTTACGGTCAAGAGGCTCAGAAACGACGATAATGGTTTCCCTCTCTTCATTTTGGAAGGAATTGCCGCCAATATCACTTTTAAACCAAAATGCACTCTTCATGGATCCAGTGGCTTTTCTAAAGTTATTTGTAAGTTTTCAAAGCATTTTATCTGGCATTTTTAATTATTGACCAAGTAAAAACTGAGTCTAATTTTGTCGACCATAACCCTTTCTTATGTGGCTATGGCAAAATCACCACTTTTTTTTTAAAGAAATTTTTACAATTTCAACGAATTATTAAATAATTAATCAATAATATTAATGAAATGGCAAACTTTAAGATAAATAAATTTATTTTATATAATATAAATATTTTGATTAAATATTAAATGGCAGGACTGTACTTTCCAAATTACGAAATTGTGTATAATCGATGACAAATACAATCTTTTTCATGTTTTTTTCTTTTTAAATGAACTTTTTTTAATTTCTATTCATTATAGAAATTATTAGAAAAATCACGTGAACTAATGAATTATGTTCTTGAACTACCAATGCAAATAAGATCAATGGACAGTAAAATGACACAAAAGAAAAGTTGCTCTCATAAAATTCAAAAGGTAAAAATTATTTTATAGAAATTATTAAATTTTATTCGAATTAAATAAAACATTAAAAAATAAAACTAACAGCAGCTTGATTCAAAATTTGATATTTATAAGCCAAACAAGCTGACAATGTATGATACAGTTTCATCAGCAACAATAAAAGGACGTTCAAAACGTAAATCGGCACCTGGCAAAATAACAAATCCGCTACCTGTGGGTGGTGCAACAACAACTTTGTCTACTAATAACAGTGTTGTTCAATGCACTTCAAAAACGGAGAAGTTTCAAAAGAAGAGCGGCCGACATGGAAATCGAATAGCTTCCAAAAGTAGCACATCCGAAGTATGTCGTCCCAACGATAATATAAACACTCTAATAGAGACTGTAGAAAATGTAGACAGTCAGGTAACTAATAATAATAGACCATTTACTCATTGTATGAGTATAGTAAAAAAATGTACAATATTTTTTTTTCTTCATTTAAAGGCCAATTTAACCTTAATTGAGCAACGATCAGAAAAATTAGACGTTTCGAGAAGTCAAGAAGATAAGGCAGCAACGTTGGTGGAGGCAGATAAATGCTCTGATGATATTAATAATACTGTAATCGAAGCTTTACAAAATGCCACCAAACAAAAAGTTCAAGAGATTCTTGCACCTCTCATGTCTAATTTGGGTGCATTCTTCAATGTCAAGGTAGGCTTTTTGTTTTTTTTTATTACAATAAATATTATTTTACATCGTTTTGGTGCTAAAAATTTATTTATTTATTTATAATATAGAAAGAAAAAAAAGTTCAAAATATATTTTCATTTTTCCAACACAACAAGGAAATATGTTTGTTATTATAATTGTCGTAAATATAAAAAAAATTTATATATAGTTATTGTAATTATGTGTATACAAGTTTATAAATATAGTTAATAGGTTTATAAATATATTGTTGCTTTCATCTCTAGATAGCTGCTTATAAGAAAGCGAAAAGCAATAGATTTAACAGTATAATTTTATCATAATAAGATGCCAAATACAATAATTTATGTCCTTCTGTGCGTTCTTCTTCGTATTTCGCATTTTCAATTTGATTGATATTAAAATAATTATAAATTATGTTGAAAATTACTTCCCTTTTTTGAATGAGAATTTGTCAAATAGAATTTTTTTTTAGTAATATGCATAATAAATATATTTGATTGGTCTTTGGTAAATAGTTTTGAAGCATCATCATTATGCTGCGCAAACGGTGCAAAGCGGTTTGTTATCTTCCACGGCGAATGTGTTACTTGTGATAGCCTTTTCACATTTCTAAAAAGAAAAAGAAAAAATATAAAATTTAGAAAATTTGCAAAAAATTGAAAAATTTGCAAAATATTGAAAAATTGGTAAAATTGGAACAAATGCAACAAATGGAACAATTGGAACAATTGGAACAATTGAAACAAATGGAACAATTGGAACAATTGGAACAATTGGAACAATTGGAACAATTGGAACAATTGGAACAATTGGAACAATTGGAACAATTGGAACAATTGGAACAATTGGAACAATTGGAACAATTGAAACAATTGAAAAAATTGGAACAATTGAAAAAATTGAAAAAATTGAAACAATTGAAACAATTGAAAAAATTGGAACAATTAAAAAAATTGAAAAAATTGAAAAAATTGGAAAAATTGGAAAAATTGGAAAAATTGAAAAAATTAAAAAATTTGGAAAAATTGGAAAAATTGGAAAAATTGGAAAAATTGGAAAAATTGGAAAAATTGGAAAAATTGGAAAAATTGGAAAAATTGGAAAAATTGGAAAAATTGGAAAAATTGGAAAAATTGGAAAAATTGGAAAAATTGGAAAAATTGGAAAAATTGGAAAAATTGGAAAAATTGGAAAAATTGGAAAAATTGGAAAAATTGGAAAAATTGGAAAAATTGGAAAAATTGGAAAAATTGGAAAAATTGGAAAAATTGGAAAAATTGGAAAAATTGGAAAAATTGGAAAAATTGGAAAAATTGGAAAAATTGGAAAAATTGGAAAAATTGGAAAAATTGGAAAAATTGGAAAAATTGGAAAAATTGGAAAAATTGGAAAAATTGGAAAAATTGGAAAAATTGGAAAAATTGGAAAAATTGGAAAAATTGGAAAAATTGGAAAAATTGGAAAAATTGGAAAAATTGGAAAAATTGGAAAAATTGGAAAAATTGGAAAAATTGGAAAAATTGGAAAAATTGGAAAAATTGGAAAAATTGGAAAAATTGGAAAAATTGGAAAAATTGGAAAAATTGGAAAAATTGGAAAAATTGGAAAAATTGGAAAAATTGGAAAAATTGGAAAAATTGGACAATTTGGACAATTTGGACAATTTGGACAATTTGGACAATCTGGACAATCTGGACAATCTGGACAATCTGGACAATTTGGACAATTTGGACAATTTGGACAATTTGGACAATTTGGACAGTTTGGAAAATTTGGATAATTTGGATAATTTGGATAATTTGGTTATCCAAATTATTTTGGAAAGTTTGAAAAGTTTAGAAAATTTGGATAATTTAGAAAATTTAAAAATTTTAGAAAATTTAAAAAGTTTAGAAAACATTTGTTGTTTCGTTGAGCATATGTCGATGGAAACAAATTTCTGGTTTTTTTCTGGTTTTTTCTTTAAAACTAACATATTATAATAACATATTTTTTATTAACATAATGGGATATAGCTAATTTTGAAAAAAAATCAATTAAAGAGATTTCAATTTATGGGCAAAAGTCATAATAGTGGGAACGAAAAAAAATACTCAAAAGATAATATTGTTTCTAAAAAGTTTCCAATTTGATTAATTAACATTTTTAAAAATTAGAAAACATGTTTTTTTTGAAAAATTTACACAAATATTAGAGAGGAGTATAAGGTGGGGGGAGTGTATTAAAGGGATTATTCTGTTCTTATCTAACTCTTATCCAAATCAATTTGTGAGATAAGACAACAGAAATTTATAGGACATTTCGTTTTTTATATAATTTTTCTACATGAAATGTTCAATTTTAAAGCATACAAAAAAAAATTTTTTATTGTTATTGTTACAACTTACCTTGCATTTGGAAAAAAAAATCAAATAAAAATATTACAAAAAGGATTAATATTAAAAAGAATTATTTAAAAAAAAATAATAATAATAATCCTAGTCATCGAATATAAAAAAATGCACATTTTATGTTGCTGTCAACATTTTCCTGTCAACAAGTTGCTTTGTTGTTTCGTTGAGCATGTGTCGATGGAAACAAATTTTCAGTTTACTTCTGGTTTTTTTCTTTTAAACTAACATAATACAACAATGTATTTTTTATTATATTTTTATTATATAATATAATACGATATAGCTATTTTTAAAAAAAATTCAATTAAAGAGATTTCAAATTATGGGCGAAAGTCATAATAATCGGAACAAAAAGAATAATTACCCAAAAGATAATATTATTTCTAAAAAGTTTCCAATTTGATTAAATAACATTTTTAAAAATTAGAAATTTTTTTGTTGTTGAATAGTTTACACAAACATTATAGAAGAGTGATGAGGGGAATGCTTTAAAGGGATTATTCTATTCTTATCTAACTCTTATCCAAATCAATTTGTGAGATAAGACAACAGAAATTAATAGGACATTTCTCTTTTTATATAATTTTTCTACATTAAATGTAGAGAAAAAAAATTGTTTTCTTATTGTTACAACTTACCTTGCATTTGAAACAATCTTTATGCCATTTTGCATCTAATGCTATCACAGCTTTCTCCGTAATCGAAAGTCCACATCCTGAACATTTGGCTGCGAACATTTCTTCATAATCGGGCTTGCAATAGGCTTTGCCATCGCGCTCATAAAAGGTCGAACCCGACAGAGGTTTTCCACAGTGACCAGAACAGGCGAAATGATCCTCGTGCCATGTCTTACCAAGAGCCTTAATCACTTTCTAGAAATTATAAATCGAAAATGTTCCAAAAAGTTTTTACTCTTATATATTTGAAAATAGAAAATTATAGTTTCGCTCAAGTACTTCTTTCGTACTTTTATCTAGGCAGAATTAATTAATCAATTCGTACGTATTATCAAAGATATTTAAAAAAAAAAAAAAAAAACAAATAAGAACATGATAAATAATACTTATAGTCTGACTCATTTCCTTCATTTCAAATTCCAATATTTTTTTAACGTTTTATTGACCAATATTAGAGTGGAAATGTTTACATGATTTTTTCGTTGTCAACATGATTTGCATTGACGACGACTAAATGTTCCGGTAACGATGGTGTGTGCCAAGAGGAATAACTTATCATAGGCGGCATGTGGCGTCTAAATGTGATAATAATACATGTAACTTGTACACCTTCGTTCTGAGTGTATTTTCAAATCTAATCGCTCGCCCTATATTATATAAGATTCCTTTTATTTATATTTAAAAACGATATCGCTTCCTCTTCGATATCAGTCGAGTCGATTTAAATATGTAGCAAAGATTGTATAGTATACACTGCAGGCCATTTAGTATCCGACCACTTTGGTTTTAAAGGAAAAATTTAATAAAACTTGAACAAACGAACAAAATATTTATTTCCTTTTTAAATTATATTAATTTTGAACTTTAATATTTTTTATACATTGATTATTATCAAATTAAAAATATAATATTTTAAAAAAAATGCTTAAATTAATTTTTGATTGGAAAAGTCTTTTTTGCTTTGCGATTCGGTTAGTTTTTTTTTCTTCCAGCAAATCCTTTAAAATATTCTTTCGGCATTGCAAAAGGGTAATTTCCAAATGCTCTTTTGTAGGATGGCCATATAACTTTTATTGGTTTTTTTTTTTTGGTTTTGTAGAAAATCTCTACATAATTTCGAACTATACATATGTTCTAGATCGTTATCTTGCTGCCTTCACAAATTAACAGAAGTCCCTGACGGAAGAGTATTAAAATTTGCTCTTTTTTTAAAAATTTCATCAATTCGGACCAAGTCTCCTAGTCCAGTTGTAGAGAATTAACCCCAAACCATTATCAAGGCACGAAGCTTCACGGTTAGTACCACAGCTTCGAGCAGCACTTTTCTCCAGTGCGTCCGAGTTGGATCCATCCAGAGTTCAGTCTCTTTTTATTTTGATGGCTAAATAATAGACCAGCCGCTCCCAATCGACACTGATTTAGAATGGTTTCTATTTAATTCGGACTAACTTTAAAATCTGAAAGTTTTCGATTCGTTTTATTATGATCCACCCTTAAACGAAACTAGTAATTTTCAACCTTTCGAACGGTGGTAATCGCCGATGACTTCCTCCACTCTGATTATAATATTTTATATATTTTCTGCATATTGGAAAATTTTTAGTTAAATAAAATTTTATCTCTTTAGATCTTCCTCATACAAATTTAATATTTACCATTGAACTTGACAATTGTACTTGGACTATTATGGCAAAAAAACGACATGAATGGAAATTACGAGCCCTTTTTTTAATATTTTCGAAAATAATACAAATAATCAAACAAGTTATTTATTTAAATGATAAGATTTATTGGGACCTTCATCAGAGATTTCTAGAGAATACGTTGTTGTATACTTTTGGTCTAGGGTGTAACTTGAACACATTGTACACGTACGTATTCATGTGCAAAAAAAATTTTAGAACAACAATTAACACTCTCCCCTTGCCAATCCCAAATTACATACTTTATCTATTTTTATTACATTTTCCCTTTTTCTCATAAAATTAAAATGCATGAAAAAATCATTTTAAAACGATTTAATTTATTTTCTTTTGGTGATGGCCGATGTTCCTCGTTGACATCAATGTAACTTGAGTGATGCTCTTCTTTTTAAATGATTTTATTATTAATGAGCTCTAAATATCCATTTGCAACCCACTTTTGAACATAAGAAATATAACACAAAAAATATTCTTCAAATAGAAAAAAAAATATTTAAAACTAACTTTTAATAGTGACTCAGTTAAATTGTTTTTCGTTAACGTTTTTTAAGTCTTAATATCTGGTAATTCTAAGATATTCGGTGTCTGTTAGACATTAGCTCGCCTCGCCTACACTAAACGAATTTATTACGCTAATGAAAAATAGACTTTAACAAAACATAAATGAATAATTGTGAATCATGATTTTTTTAGTTTTAAAATCAACTTAAATTTAAAAAAAAAAACAAAACTGTTTTAAATAAGCAGAAAATTTTGTCGATTTTCTGCTTATTTTGAACATATTTTACTTTCGATTTGAAAACTAAACAATTTATTATTGAATAGTGAAAAGATAAATCGAAATTATAGATTTTGTGTGGGGTTGTATTACCATTTAAGATAAAAATTATTTCATTTTTTTTTAACCATCACTATTTTGGTAAGTTGAATTTGTGAGTATTTGGCTGTGCCTTTGTATAAATCTGAATTTCTAAAATAAAACCGCATTAAAAAATTTTTCGAAAATTTTTTAATATTAATTATGAGATAAATTTGCATCTGAAATTGGAAATTTATTATATTTTGTCCTTAATTATTTGTAGATTTTCTTAAAAAATTCTATTTAAAAAAAACAACAAATGATGTGACAGATAAAAATAATAATCAAAGAAATATCTTTTCAAAATTCCTATCGTAGCTACGTGTATATATGTTACTGAAATTTGTTAAGAGAAATAATACCAAAAATTGCCGAATATGTTTTTTTTTTGGATAAAAATGATTTTCAATAATACACTAAATTGTTGGGTGCTGCTGTAGCGATAAAAATTTCCATCAAAATACAAGATTACCGAATTTTTGCATTCAAATGGCTGCCAAGAGCCCTCTTGCAGAACTCGATCATTTTGAGGTAATTTTTGATGTCATTTTCGCATTTTTACTTGATATGATCTTAAGTTTAGTTATCTAAATGATCTTAAGTTTCAAAATTGTCTACAAAAATAACATATTTCATAAAATTCTAAAAAAAAAAAAAAATGGCGTCAAATCGCATGAACTTGGAGGCCAATTGACTTCACCAAATCTTTTCATTTCGTTTGCTGGGTAATTTTCGTCCAATAAAGGCAAATTTTATCGTGTTTTGTGGCTTGTGGTGCCATCTACGTAAAACCACATAAGGTAAAGATCAAAATTTTTAAATTTAACTCATATGTAGGCCATAGCGCTTAGCATTATCGTTATTTTCTTCTTCAATGTCAACTTCAAATCTAAATGCACACCAGACAGTCACTTTTCGCGGATACAATGGCTTGTCCACAATCTATTTGAGATTTTTAGAGCCCTATATATGTCAAATTAAATTATGCACGTATCCATCGAACATCGCTGAAGAATATTTTGATCGAAACGTGTCTACGACAATATCACCACTTTTGTAGAAAGTTTTTACAATTTGAACGTGTTGTTAATTAAAAAATTTATAAAATCAGTAATAATTAAAAAGAGCAAATTTATAGCATATTTAAAAAACGATTTAAACTTGTTATTTATTACTTTCCAAATTATAAAATAAATAAAACGTTAAATGGACTTTTTTTTTAATTTTTAATAATATCCACAACAACATACAATTTGTAGTAACAAGTAAACTTTTTCATTTGTCAAAAAACCGAAATATTTAATTTTTTTTAAATTTCATAAGCATCAACGTTAAAGCTTTGTTTGGCATTTGTGTTTATAGGATTGGGATGGTAGGCTTATAACAGGGGGTCTATTCCTGGTAAAGTGTAAAAGTAACATGAGCACATTTTTCTGCTAATTCACATTAGGATTTTAAAAATAGTGGTGGTGGTGGTGGCTATAAAGTGCTGCTATAAAATATTCAATTTAGGATGCTACCCTGAGGTACACCGATGGTGCCAGGGTAAATATCAGAATACTCTATATTTTCAGTTGCCTAAAAATATCAGTCTGAGGATATAGGATTTTAGGATGTGAAAATAACCAGTTTTTAAAGTCGAAAGCGTGTGATATGCCAACAAATACACCTAATTGTGACGACTATTTCTAATAATATATATAGTAAAAAAATTTCCTCAATAATTTAATACTAAGTAGACTTGAAAAAAAATGCTATTGTACACCAAAAAAAAAAAAAAGGAAAACAAAAAACATTGAAATGTGAGTCAGAATCGTTTATCCATCAACCGAAAGACTTCATTTCATTTATTTTCACATTACTTAACAGTCAGAGACATTTTTACTCGTACGTTTATTATCCAGAGACATTTTTCATACACGCTGGTTGCTAATAATTTAAATGTAAAAATGTTTATTATTGACTCGTGTTAATGACAATATATTACATAAATAAATAAATAATCAAAAAATAGGGAGAAACTTAAAAGAAATCACTTGGCATGAAGTGTCTATCTACTCGATTCTATTTAAACAATTTAAGACAATAAATATGCAATGGAAGACAATTATACTTTTAATTGATTATAGTAAAATTTTAATTTAAATTTTCACCATTTTTTGAGTTAGGAAGATAATATTTACACTATAAAATTTACTAATAATATTTAAAAAAAATACCTCAATACTATCTTAATTGAATTTCTTTTCAATCATCAACTCAAGGTAAGATAAATAAAATTTTTCATTTAGTCACTTACTCAGTGTATAGAGGCCAACCAGTCGTATTAGACTCGTACATACATACACGTATAATGATGATGAGAAAATGTTTAGAAAAAAATTTATTGTTTCAAAATATATTTTCCATTGCTCTGATCTTAAAATAATATTACATATACACTTTCAAAATATTTACCGACTCTTATAATATTTTACTTCAAAATCTTTTATGATAAAGTTCTATTCAAAATCTATAAATACTAACAAAACCTATCTACACTTTCAAGAATTTGAAAATGTATCTTTTTTTTTTTAAAGAATAGAATATATTTTCTTAAAATATGACTTTGTAGTTTCCTCTTGTTATCATAAATAAAAACCAAAATAAATTATTTTTTTTTCTGAATACAAGTCGAAAAATAGTGATGTCCTTGATCGGATATATAAATTTTTTTCAAAGGATTTTTATCTCATATAGTAAATATTCTGTGAACAGTTTGCGAATAAAATGGTCAAGAAAACTTTTTCATTTTTTTAGTGAAATTTTTTTTTAGGATTTGTCGGTAATAATAAACATCTTTAATAATTGATAAAAATCGATAATAAAAATTCATAAAAAAAATTATGCAAAAATTTAGGTATAAATTTTTTGCCATAAATTTATACACGTGGTATAAATTTATGGCAAAAAATTTAAGACAAAAATGTACGGCATTTATTAAACAATATATAAAAATTTATGGTAAACGTTATTTATAGTAAAATATATGGTGTCGTTTTCAATAAAAATTTTCACCAAAAGCTTTTTATAGTATATGTTTCAAAAATGTAATAAAATCTTTAATTAAAATTTGCGGAAAATTTTTACTTATAATTTTATGGCAAATTTCTTTACAGTTTTTTACCAAAAACTGTTACTAAAAATTCAAGTTTGTAATAAAAAGTTTATAAATTTTTAGTACTAGTTCTTGGTTTTAGTAAAAACTGTAAACAAATTTTCCCGGAAACTTATAATTGACGCCTAAAAGTTCAATCACAAATTAACGGTAATAATTTTTGGCAAATATTTGCTCTAAAAATTATTGTTTTTTTTTTAGTGTAAGTTTAAAAAATGTAGTAAAATTTTTAATTAAACTTTGATGCAAAAATTTACTGTAAAAAATTTTAGTAACAAATTTTGCCAAAATGCACGATAAAATTTTTTAGTAACAATTTTTGTCAAAATTTCATGGTATAAATTTTCAGTTAAAAAAAAATTTGTTTATGAACAATATCTGAGCACATTATATTTGAGTGATAAAATTTTATTGTTTTTGGGTAAAAATTTTAGTAACAGTTTTTGGAGAAAAACTGTACAAAATTTTACCTTAAAACTTATAATTAACGCCTAAAAAGTTCAAGCAAAAACTTTCGGTAATAATTTTTGTAAAATATTGATGTAAAAATTATCATTTAAAGTCTTGAGCAAATTCACGTTTATGATTAGTGATAATAAATTATTATAAAAATAAAAATATTTGGTAAATAAATTTATGTTAAACATTTTTATAAGATTTTTGAAAAAGTAAGTATTTTGGCAAAAAATATTCAGGAAAAAACTGTTCGTAAAAATTTTCAAAAATAAAAATTTAACGTAGAAATTATTCATTAATGCCTAAAAGTTTTGGCAAAAATTTAAAGTACAAATCTACGGCAATAATTCGACAAAAATTATCGGGAAATAATCTTAAACAAATTCACGTTTAAGATAAGTAGTAAAAATTGATTATGAAAATTAGCAAAAAATTTGAAGCCAAAAAATTTGCAGCATTAATTTATAGGTATTACGATAACATTTTACGGTAAAAATATTGTTCAAAAAAAGTCTATTAATCCGGAAATCCTACATTTTTTTCCGTTTATTTTCAAATTTTATTTATTTTGCCTTTGTTGGTCCTTTATTAATTTTGTTACTTTATACAAAAATACACTATAACAGATCGAATAATAAATCCTAAATATAGTCGGATAGATGGCAATATGATAGCTATACCGAAATACTAAGTTTAAATATTTCTATGAAAATTAAATAATTTGTAAATTATATCCACAATGAATGCTAAAAACTTTTAATTATGTGACGGTTTTTTTTTTGTTAAAAAAAATAAAAATCTTTAACCGATTAAATAGGGTTACACAGTTGCTCACCTTAAATTTTTGTAAAATAAAAACAAAGCAATAGAAGCGATTTAAAAAAAAATTATAGTATTTAACTATTTTCATATGTTTTATAGGAAGTAATATAGCAAATGATTCTCTTACCTCTCGTATAGGTTGCTTGCATGCATGGCAGACATCACTGTACTTTTGTGTAAAGCACCCTATACAGACTGGTTCACCTTCCTTCTCATTGAACGTACTCTCATTGATTGGTTTTTCACATTCTCTGCAAACAAAGTGCTCGGGATGCCAAGATTTTCCCAGTGCAGTTAAAATGCGTTTGGTAATAACCTCGTTGCATTTGCCACAAACTGTCTCCGACTAAAAATATCATAAAAATGTTATCAAATTAATAAATAAAAAATCAATAATTTTTTATTAGATTAATGAAAACATCTGCCCTAATAGATACACCACCAAAACGTAGTCTAAATTTATTATATTGTATAAAACTAGCGGCCAATTTGAATTTTTTAAAAGTTGTTTTTAATATAAAATATATTGGGTTGGTGCAAAAGTAATGACGTTTTTTTACATATACAATTAAACATTTTTTTTTAATTTGTATTATTTATTTAATCAATTATATAATTTCAAAAGGGTATACAAAATACACAATACCCTTACAATCCCACCAAACACAAAGCATAACTTTTTCTTGATGGATTTCGGCTTTCGAAGTTGTTAATGGGGCTTGTCCAGGTATAGCCCAATGTCTTTTTCTTGTCACGTTGTTGTACACGACCCATTTCTCATCTCCCGTTACCAAACGATGCAAAAAAGGTTCATATTTTTGTCTCGCACTCAAAGCAACGCATGTTGAAACACGATCCAATAAATTGGCAGCCGACAATTGATGAGGTATCCAAACGTCGTACCGCGAAACCATCCCCATACGCAATAATTTCTTAGCGCAACAACTCAAACCAGTTGGCAACAACTTAAGGGTATCTCGGCTATATCACTACTGCGTACTAACTTCTTAGAATCAATTTCTTAAATATTTTCCCCATCCATAAAATTATAAAAAAAAAATTATTTCTTTAAAAAATTTAATTTTTGTTTATCAAATTAATTAAAAAGGACGGTCTTAATCCAGCTCACGTTGTCTTGTATGGGTGAATAATGCATGGTGAATTTTGCTTCGACATCGAAGGATCAAACCACGTGGCTTTGAAAGCTTGACCGCCACAAGTCAGCTATCCCCTATGGTAATTTTTCAGACATTTCTTGTTTAAAACTCCTTAAACCAAAACGGAACTTATTCATAAATTTATAAATCAGTAACAAAAATTATTACTATCCATAATTTTTATTTAATTTAAATTTCATAATTCTTCCCATAAAAATGATTTCTTAACAATAACGAGTATATTCTAAAATCTTACAAACTTTTTTTTTGGAGTATTCATAATTACGTAATAACAGAATTGTTAGAATTTTTTATTTGTCCAAATATTTTTTTTTAAAATTTCATTCACAATTTATAACTAAAATAAAAGTAAGAAAAGGGAAGACATGTCGAGGAGCTTTAGAAATCTTACAAAGCATTCTTGACTGTAAGAATGTAATTCTACGAAAGTTTGAGGACTAATAGGTAGCGTAGGACTAATAGGATAATGGCGTATGGTAGATGGTAAAATTAACATGAACACTTTTTTTCCTCATTTTCCATTTATTTACTCTCTAATTTTTAGCTCAGTCTTGAAGTTTTAGGATTGGTTTTTGTAGAATTCTCGATACGTAATTAGGATTTTTAATATATATAAAAAAATACAGTTAGTAGAGTTACTGAAAGTATACATATTATAGATTATGGGACTAATGAAACTACCCTGAGGAATGCCAGATTTAGTAGGAGTAAATATTGAATTGCGGTAAATCTAATTAAATTTAATAGAAAAAATATTACAAATAATAATAGAGGACGATTATATAATTTCTGATTAAAATTCAGACTTTAATAAACTTTTTATTTCATTATATTGCTTAGACCTTTACCCAATATGTGTACTTAAGGGATGTTAGTTTTTAAAAAGAAAAAATGCTGCGATAATTATAAAGAGTTATTCAATTTAAACTTTAGAAAGTAAAATTAAATTAAATTCAGTTTTTGATAAAAAAATTTTAATCAATTATATTGCATAAATTTTACCATATAATGCATTAAATATAACTTATTTATTTAAAATGGTTTCCACAAGACTTCAGCAAGACTTAATTTTTTTAAGGTAATTTTCGAATTCGGCAAAAATATTATTTTTTTTTTCAATACACGTAATATTGAGGATTGTCTGCCTGGACATAATATTTTATAAAGTTTTATCCCAAAAAAATGTTCAAGGGGGACATTCGAATCGTACGATTTTGGAGGCCAATTGACATCGCCAAATCTCGAATTTACTTAGCCTGTAAATTTTTCGATTCATATGGCTTACTATATAACAGCATCTTTTTAAGACCACATTTAGTCAAAGTTTAATTTCTTAATAAGTTTAAAATTTAAAACTTATTAAAATCTAAAAAAATTTAGGTTATCAGAATATGAATCATTCTCGTTAGAAGAACCAATTAATTTCCAATTGCTTTGGAACAACAACAAAAAATTGTTTTTTCTCGATATTATTTTTCTGTTGCAATTTTTTAATAGATTTTTTATTTTATACAATTTGAATTTAAAAAATAGGATATGAATTCTCTACAAATATCAATCAGAATTACGTGACATTTTTCTAAATGATATTAATTTTATGAACTTTGAAAGAGTGAACATGTTTTAATTGGTATATTTTGATCGTGTATTGAGACTGTGTTGTATGCTTCGTTTTAGTATGAAGTGTTTACTATTTAATGTTAAACAATCAATAATAATAATAATAATAGTGTTGGCAATGAATCTAAAATCGATATATTTATAATCACTACTACTGAAGTAATCAGGCAGGATAGATGACGACGTATCGGAATTCAATTTTTGCATTTAACCTATTATCGATGGAATAAATTCACTCGAGTGGCAATTATTCACGTCTGTATCCATTGGATAAATACACTATGCTAGTACAGACTATTGTAATATGAATAAATTGGAAATGATAGCCATCTTTTTAGAAGAAGGTCTTTGATACCTCGTTTTCTAAATTAGAATCTTGGCAAGGGTGAGTGGTGCATGCCGGTTACTACAATAGTTACTCGGCAGCGATCTCTTATGTTTATTAATGTTTAAAGCAACAATAATTATAGAAATGCTCTTTCTTTCTATTTATTATACAATTTTTATAATGATCATGACGATGATATCATATTCTCAATTAAAATTAAACAATAACTGTGACCTAATCTCCTGACCATGTCACATACTTGTACATTTGTTTAAAAATGCTTTTTTCGAAATAGGATTGCGCCCACCTACTTAGCCAGCAATAAATAATATACAATTAAACAATAGAATAAATAGTGTATTGTTGTTAATTATTAACTTTAATAAAAAGAGAAAATTATAAAATAATTTTTAACGATTTTGGTTTATTTGGTAAATTTCTGTAGTTAATAGTGTTTATTTTAGTTGATGACAAAGGTGACTTTGTGCGGCATGCTTATTTTATTATATAATGCAATAAAAAGAATATTGAAAAATTTATTTTTGCCAATTGAAAATCTCACGATAAGAAAAGACCTATAATATACCATATAGCAAAAATGGGCTAAAATCAATTTTTGATAATACCGAATACTTTTATGTATTGTATATGATAACGTAACTTATGAGCATGTGTTAATTTGTAAATGCTAGTGCCGATATCTTATTAACAATTTGTTTGATCAATAAACAAACCATATTTAATTGATAGAAAATTTCTTTTCGCATTCGAATATCTTATCGGATATGTAAGAATTTGATTTTTTTTTATTATTATACAAACATACAATAATAGTTCGTGTTTATAATAATATTGTTGCCAAATATTATGGTAGTTTGACAACAGTTGAATAATTTATACTCGAAAAATGTATTTGACTATCGAAAAAGCTCATCAAGAGAGGTGTGACTATTATTAACTGGAATAATTAAAAAAAATTGTTTTAGATGCTTAGCGTTTGTTTGTCTGTATGTAAGGTTCCTTAGACATAATACTTGGAGCATTTTTTATAGCATCACAACCTAAAATGATTGAGGAACTCTAGTTGAAAAAAAATTTCTGCTTTGCTGATATTCGCTCAATATATACAGGGTGCTTTTTATGTTCCAGGTCGATTTTGGTTTGAATAAAATTTGTCTGTTGGCATTTAACATTGGTAGAGAGTAATCGACAACAATTTATTATAGAGTATTTAATGGCTAGAGTGCTCGATTTTTACAGCTCGGTATAGACGACCACCATTTTTGCCAAAAAATCATTATGAGCGACGAAGCACACTTCCACTTGGTTGGCTTTGCTAATAAGCAGAATAGCCACTATTGGGGCACTGAAAACCCTCAACTGATACACCAAAGGATAGTACACCCTCGTAGAGTAACTGTATGGTGCGGGCTTTGGGCCGGTGGCATTATTGAGCCATATTTGTTTGAGGATGCTAGAAGTAATACTGTAACAGTTACTGGTGACTGCTATCGGGATATATTGGAAAACTTTCTTCTGCCTGAATTGGATCAATTAGGCCTACAGAATATGTGGTTCCAACAAGATGGTGCCACATCACACATAGCTCATGCTGCGATGCAAATTTTGAGAGTATTTTTTCCTGGCTGAATAATGTCAAAAAATTGTGATATTGACTGGCCCCCACGATCCCCCGAGTTGAACACTCCCGATTTCTGCGAACGGGGGGTACTTGAAGAAAAAGGTGTACACTAACAAACTAATAATAACCTTGATACTTAAAGACAACATTCCAAACGAAATTGCTGAAATAAAACCAGAAGTTTGCAAAAATGTTATGAAAAATGTGGTTATAAGAGCTCGCCTTTGCGACGCGGCCAGAGGCGGTTATATATTATAATGCATAATGTTAAAGACCATATAATCAATTATTGAAAAATAAATTATAAAATTATATTTCATTTATAAGTTATTTAAAAAAAACTTTTATCTGCAATATAAAACTCACACTGTATGTAGGAAGAGTTGGCGGGACATCACAAGGTTGGCAGATAGGACGTGTGTGGTTTCCAAGAAGAAAGTTATGGGTGAGAATAGTATTATGCCTATCTGAATTCTGAGCAGTTTTTGTACCCAGAATTTTGGTAAGGATATGGAGTAGACGGAATTGTTGGCTAATGATATGCTGTTAGTCCAGTTTATATTTCTACGTTTGTCTGTGGATGTTGTTTGCCATTCTGTGACTAGGCGAGGCCTATTAGGTATAACTGTGAGCACAGGACGTACGAAAGTTTCACCAGCCAACTGATCAGCACGTTCGTTAGTTAGAATCCACACCAAAAAATATCAAGCACATTTACATCAGAAATTTATATAACAATGAAAACTAAAGTAAATACACGTCGGCGTGTCGTCGTCTAATGAGAGATTGAAGATTTTAACAAATTACGATGCCACTGTATTTTTACTTTTCCATAGGTATTTTTAAGGAAAAGTAATAGAAGGTAAGGTCTTTTCCAAGTGGATAACGATGATAGAGTAAACGAAAATTAAATTTATAACCTCAAAATTCAATGCCATAAGTCCAAATAGATTTCAATTTGCTTTGTGTATTCAAAATTAACCATTTATTGTTAGTTTCGAACGAAATCATGTTTTCATTAAAATATAAGGGTTGGGGAGTGGCTTTCGGAAACAAAAACGAATACGTATACTCTTCTGTTTGCTTACCTTCACTGTACATCTTGTAAGGCTTCACGCCTGGATATAGGGGTGTAAATGATCAACCGCTATGGCAGGTATCATCTCCATGAGTGGAATTCTTTGAGACCAAGAATACAGCCTTGCGGAACTCCATATTTCTGAATATTCACTCTCTATTAAATTGTACTCACTTAGAAATGAGTTGGAAAAGATATAAATTTATTATGGAGATAGTATCTAAAAATACTCTTGGGCAGTACTCTTTTCTCTCAAAACAGGATGTAATCAAATCGGAAGTATTATGCATTATTTAATGTAAGTTTTTCAAATATTTTACTAAAGATTGGTACGATTCTAATGGGTCTAAACAAGAAAGATAGAGAATTCACTGGCTTATTTGGCTGAAAGCTCATTTTAATAACTAAAAATTTCCAGAGTAAAAGAATATGATGAGAACTAAACTTTTTTTTAAATAATTTTTATTTTATAACATACACATATAGGTACAAGGTACGTACCCTTGTGGAATCAACTAGTTATAATAATAGTGAACTAAATACACTGCTGTCGCTGCACCCCTTATTAGAATGATAGTGTAAACTAAATACACTACTGCACCCTTTACTAGCCATGTTATCCATCCCTATTATACCAGCAGATTATCCTAATATGTACATTATATTGCAAAAAAACATTAAAGCAAGATTTGAATTTTGCGCTATTTGTGCGGTAAAGTGTTGCCAATTAAAGAAAAACACAGTGTGACAGCTAACAGTTTAGGGTTATTAAAAATGGAAGGCCGCATGAAAGAACAACCCGTTTTCATTATTGACCAATGTATTAATAATAATGAAGGTCTAGGGCAGCTACAGTTAGCAATTTTCGTACAAAATATATGGTTGGACTAGTGACTTAACTTCATCAACTGTAAAGAGATTAATTAAAAAATTTAGCGAGATTGGATCCGATTAGTGAGAGCTCAGCCAGGAACATCAATTCGGCACCGTAGTCAGGAAATGGGCATTTCGAGAAGCCCTCTACAGCGTATTCTGGTAAAAGATTTGCATCTTTATACTTACAAAGTTTAATTGACTCAAGAACTGTAGACTGGAGTTCGTTGAATGGATTATGGAATAAGAACAAGTGGCTACTGATTTTTCGAACGAAAACATCCTCAGCTATGAGGCTTATTTTCATCTTGACGACTTGGTTAATCGAGAAAATTGTTGCATTTGGAGTTCAGAAAATCCACAAGTAATTGTTGAGAATCAAATGCATCCTCATCGTGTGACTCTTTGATGCGGATTTTGCGCTGTAGACATCATCGGATCATTCTTCTTCGAAAATGCAACTGGGCAGGCAATAACAGTTAAAAGTGCTCGCTATCACGACCTCATAATCCAGTTTTTTGTACCTAAATCGCAAGATATGGATGGATGTGGACGACAACATGTGGTATAAACAAGACGGTGCCACATACCATACAGCCCAAGAAACAATTACTTCTTCCGTGTATTTTGGCACACCCTATCAATATAGTCATACTTATTGAAAGAAAAAAATTATCTATTTCCTCCGTATTTATAAAAATCATCTCCTATCGATACAATTTATATATTAAAAAAAAACTACTAAAACAATATATATTATCGATCATTAAATATTAAAAGAAGAGATTTATACAAAATGACTAACATAACCTCAAAACTCTGATAATGAATGAATGAATGAATATCTATTGGATAAAAAAAATGGTTTATTTTAAAATATTGTTAGGAAAATTGTGTAAAATCTGTATCTATTATATTTTTATTTTAATATTCTTTTCCCTACTAAGTGTATTTGGCTAGATACCAAATTCACGTTTATAAACTAAATATAACATTTCAGTTTCAATAGAAATTCTCTAAAAATAAGACAATAACAAAAATGAATGTATGGAAGCGTTAAAAAAAAAAGATTATTTTTTTTTACAACATAATTTTCTATACTTATAATGAATCTAAATTCAAAAAAAAAATAAAGCTCAATGAAAATTGATTCAAAGCTAATCTTCTCATTCATTCGCTATCAAATAAATATTGTACAAATATTCCGGGGGTAACAGAAGAAATTATATATTTTTTTTTTGTTTATAAAATTTTCTTACGTTAAAAACTAAAAAAACTTAACAACAAAACCGTCATTTATAAATTAAAAATTTCGATGGTGTAGAAGGACATTTCCGAGGTTTCTTTTTTCTTAAAAATAATTTTAAAAATTTATCAATTATCAAGAAAAAAAGGTGTGTACATTATTACTAATTAACAATTATTTGCTTGACACAATAAATTTGGATGTTTGGAGTTTTGTTTTTATTTTGAAAAATTCTCCCATATAAAATACTGTTCGCTGGCAAGCCTTATATTTTTTCGGCATCATTAATTTTTAAAGTTTACATTAAATTTTGCAACTTTTCAATTATAGCATGGAAATTTACATATGCACATATGTATATACGTATAGTCCATCTGAACTTATTTATTGTTGGATTACATCATCAGAACATTTCTATCTTCAATTTGTACGTGTCCAGATCCAACAGCGAATTGTTTACTCTATTCAGTTGTAGATACTGTGCCCCACAATATCTCGTAATTTGCTTTTCTCAGATATGAAAACTGACTGACTACACTCCTCAGTAGTGTAGATTTTTATGCTATAATAAACTTGACTTGTCTTAATATGAAATTTTCAGCTAATATTGAAAAAGAACGTTTATTTACGAGTAGTATTTTCTAAAAACGGGGTTGCACATGTAATGCTCAATTGTCTAAATTCTATAATGATTATACTGACGATGTCAGAATACTTTCGTTTTTATCCCAATCAATTAGCTTAATTATATTGTTAAGTTTGGTTGCGCACATATATTTTTATTAACAATTATTATCGTTAAAAGTTAATACTAAACAGAAGTATTTCAAAAAAATTATTTTATAAATATTAATAATAAAATACGCATAAGTTCACAAATAAATAATTAAAAATCTTAATAGTTCTTAGGCTTTTAGAAGAGATAGCAATGACGAAAAGAAATTCATGAACAATTTTAATGTGGGTTCTAAAAACGAGGTCAAATTATATAAGATTAAATTTTAGAAAAAAATAGCTTACTTTTTAATTATATCTAATTCTCTGGTGTATATAATAAATGCATATGAAAGGAGTTTTTTTTTTGTTCATTTCTTTATTAATTGAAGAAAACTTTTTTTTATGTTAATCTAGCTAATTGAGTATGTTTATTAATAGTTTTTATTGCAGTTTTTTTAATGAATTTTTTTTTAACAATTTTTTTGCTTCATCTCTATAATCATATATAAAAAGACTATACAAAATTTGTGGTGTAGGTGTTTTTTTTTTTGAATTATTATAAGTAAAAATTTCAACTGCAGTAAATAATTTATATTTAAAACAAAAAATAGAAATTGTACAAAGTATAGCTGCCAAAAGTTAATTACAATTAAAACTCTACAACAGAATAAAGGTTATAAGTTACAATACTTGTTCGAATATAGCAAATATTATGTTTTCTTATGAATTTTCAATTATTTTATGATAAAATGATCAATTTTATAGTTTGGAAAATATAGTGAATCGTTAATTTATTAAAAGAAAATATTCAAATTGTAAAAAGTTTTTATATACTTCTGTAACCACGTTTCACACTTAAAGAAAATACTATAAATCGTCTTATTGATCGAAGAATTGCTAACACAGTGGAAAAAGAAATTTGAATAAAACGACAATATTGAATTTTTTTTTTTATAAAAGAGTATATTTTTGCAGCTAATCCTTAAACTTTAGAGCATTCAAAAATCAACATCCGTCTAGTAAATGCTGAATTGCAACCCGAAAATTATACGAAAAAGTCTTAAAAAATTACCTCAAAAGATTTCTCAAAAATAATACTATATTTGATGGCAATATCTAATCAATAAAATAATATAAACATTTTATCAAAATCTAATACTTTCTTTATTTAATTTTACTTTCCAAAGCATAAATTGGATTGCCCTTTAGTATCAAAATGTGTCTACTTTTATGAATTTTCTAAATTACAATTTTTTTTTTAATAAATAAAAAAGTAGACTAAACGAATTTTTTTTTAATAAATAATAATTTAATTAATTTTATTTGAAAAAAAAAAATTTAATTGTAATATTATACAAGAAGAAAAAAACAACAAATTATTCATGTCGCTCATGTTCATAAACTTAAAAAAATAAAAGAAATTTTACTAAAAACAATTTTTTTTAAATATAAGAAAGAGCATATTTTATGTATATTATTTAAACGAAGATGATTTTAGTCAAACTAAATTAATTGTAGATTCAAAAATCAGTAAATAATTTAACTTTTGAAATTTGAAATTTTGTGAGAAGTATCAACCTTCCATACGTGACCACAAATATGACTTCAACCACCTGCTAGGTAGTGTACCTAATTGGTATGTGGTTTTTTTTTAGAGCAAGGTGTGTGTGGGTTAAATTAAAAAATCAGACCGATATCATAACATCAGTTGGATTTTTAATTTATCTCCTTTTTAATTTAAAATGTGCATTTAATCCAATTAGTCAGTAATAACTAACATCAATAGAAACAAGGTCATTTTATTAAATAAGAGCAAGGCAATCGTCAAATTAATCAGCTTAACTTATTTATTTTATTATTATTATTATTATTATGTTATTTTATAACACTCACCATAATGATTTCCAATTAATAATATGTATTTAATTCAGTATTATTGTTAAATTGATAGTTTTTCTTGTATTTTTTTTTCAAACAACAAAAAAATCTTCTTTCTATTCTTGAAACAAACACTGATATTATCACATTAGAAACTTTGCCAATAACACAAAAGTGCAATAATATTTATGCTTCTTTTATTTGCAGTCTGACGTTGATATTCAAACAATTTTCAATGGTCTAAGTTCAGTCACTTCACAGTTGAGCGGTGCACCACCAATAACCGGTAATCTTCTCTCTATAAAACTACCTTAAAAATAAACCAAAAAAAAAAAACCAATTGTTTTTAAAAATTTCATAAAATAATAAATATTAAATATTTATCATCTCATACATACAAATTTAAATGTATTCAATTTATAATGATTGTGGACTAATCTGAAAACTTAGGCGTTAGAAATGAAGAGCAACCCGAAAATCTTAAAGACACACAAGACGACCACCAACAACAATTACCGAATGATCAACTTAGCGGAAACACGCCAATAACGACGACTAGTTGTGAACAACTGACTCCAAGTCGAAGTCAATATCGTAGCAAGACTTCGGGCATTGCTAATGAGGAGTGTAACGTCTCAGCGGAGCAAGTGGGTGTGGTTGGGGAGCAGAGACCGACCGACGTTTGTGTTAACATTACGTCATCGGCGAAGGTATCAGTATCAGAACCAGAGTTAGTACGACTGTCCGAATCCGCAGCAGCAGCAGCATCGACAAATATTATGAACAAATCCTCGATCACATCCAGTAAAAGTAGAGAAAGTTATACTGACCCAACTAGGCAAAAGAACCAAGGCACCACCGAGGAAATCGGGGTGGCGTTGGTAGCCTCAACCTCAAACGAGGCTGTTGGCGCCAGAATATCCGAAACAGAGAGCAAAGACAGCAATGTGTAAGTATGCGTATTCATTATACTGAAAAAATAATAAATCCACAACCGCTATTGCCGCTCCCACCTATCCTTTATGGTCATAGGCGACTTTCCTCATTCCACCTTCATCGGATAGCAAATATATTCCCTTCCTTTAAGCAAATACCAACTTATTACTGGCAGATGGAATTCCATCATTTCATTTACTAGTACTCGATAGACGCATGCAAAAATGGTCGTTTTCTATTAACTTGCCACCGACAGTCACAAGAGCCTTAATGGCGACATACCCGTATAATCTGAATCTCTTTACCAGTGCATTTATAGGGAATTAATGAAAACTATGATCTTTAAAAATTTCACCAATTAAACTTCCGTAATTTGCAATAGTAACAATTATCAAAATAATTACAAAAAATTAAATTTACTTTCGGAATTATTCGTAACAACGCAAGTGCAAAAATTACTATTAAAAAACGGGTTGAAGTACACACAAATTTTATCAAATTCTGTTAGAAGAAAAATTGATATTCGATAAGTTACGTTTGCTCATTACGTTAACTTAAAACTATTTTATATTACCTGCTAGGTAATTATAGAACTCGAAAGATAAAGCAATAAAAAAGGCCTAATTTGTCCGTCGTATTATTGCTAATTATGTGTAATAATTTAATAGTAATTTGATTTTTTTCGTTATTCTTTGACTATAAATAGTTATGATATAGTATTCTTATCTCTGAGTATCCTACAATATTAGAGGAATATTTTTACTAATGAAAAACTTTTCCAAAAAATCTACCAATTTAATTATGTTTTGTTTTCTTATTGTCTGAAAAATCATATTAACACATTTTATGTAGGAAATAATAAGCAGTAAAAAAAACCCAAATTCAAAAATTTCTTTATTCTTTTTTTAGTTGAAATAATTTAAATTGTACAAATAAAATAAAGAAACTTTTTACAAAAAAAAACTCGTAATTTGGCCATTAAACCAAATGTGACACATTCCATAAAATTCATTTTACTTGTAATGTGCACACTTACCTGAAAAGCGATAAAATTGAAGAGAATAATATGTTTTTAGATCAATGTACCTTCTTCCAACATTAGTGTAATTTTTTTTCTATGCATTCCACTCGTAAATCAAACTAAATATTACACTATATTCCGAACTGAAACGATGATAATTTCACGGTCATATGGTATGTACATGAATCATATTATTCTGGTTGTTGTAATGTTATAAGCTATTTTTATATTTGTTTGATCGATAATTATGCATTGCATTAAAATAAAAAAATAAAACTCTTTTAGACCTTGAAATATAAACAATAAGGTGAAAATACCTCGCAAATATGTCATCGTTTCAATTAGAATTTATAACAAAAAATAAATACTCAAACAAACTAGCAATTTCTTAAAAATAGTAAAAAAAAAACTAAAATAATTTAAATCCATTGTTTAAAGAGCAAGTCTCAGATACGAAAAAAATGTCCAATTTACGTTTGTCACATCGATGGCTGATCTTAATGAACGTGAAGAAGAATGTGCTGAATCGGAAAAGGGAAGAACAGATGGTCCTGTGCTAGGATGTATTTCAGATACTGAGCCAAATTATGACACACTAAGTAGAGATCCATCATGGGCTTCGGTCACAGCCAATCCACAAAAAATTCAATCGCAACTATCTGTAAATAGCATTAAAGATGCACTAAAACAACGCAACGATTTCATTGAACAAATTGCCGATAATCCACTTTATGTAAATGAATTCTTTAATGAGCCTTGGAAAATCATATCAAAGTAAGTTTTTTTGATATATTTTCATTTGTTTTTATTTTACAAACAACATTACTGTAATATAAAAAATAAATTTCAGAATAGCCGATGATATAATAAACGATGTGATAGCAAGTGTCGAAAAGGATATTAATTTTGGCGAAGAGGATTTTATCAAAGATTTTATCAATGCTGAATTAAAATATTAAATTTCATAAATATCATAAAAAACACATTATTGGATTTTAGCAAGAAATTTCAAAGAAAAGAAAAAAATCAAATTAATATTTATTATTTTTTATGAATTTTGTTAAACATAAATTTATTGAATATGAGAAAATCTTTTTGTAACAATCTTTTTAATACATATTAAAACTTACCCTTTTTATTGCAAATGATGCGTTTTATTATAAAACATCCACCGGAATGATATCTTTTTTTTTAACTTAATTTCTCGCTCCTCTTAATTATTTTATCACGAAAACTGAATTGTTTATGTACACTTTCAACAAACTGACTAAATACAGGCGGCAATAAACAATTTATATAAAAATATGGGTCACATTAATTGTTACTGGTTGCAACGCTTGCTTAATAATAATATTATTTTTTTTTTAAATTTGATAAAATATTTTTAACATTTTACTAACAGTTACTTGTAGGCTCAAGTTTATTTTAAGTGTTTTTATAATTTATTTTTTAAAAAAATTGAACAGTTTAAAATATGTTTTCTTAAAGTTTTTTGCATTGATAAATTTTTAAGGAATTTCCACTCTTTCATAATTTATATGAACATAGTCGATTAAACTATTTTTAAGTATAATAGTGTGCTAAGGATATATAGTAATAATCCCCCCCTCCCCCCATATCAACATCTTAGCTGATCAAAGTGGAATTTTTCGTAGAATTGTATTCAAATTAACAATTAAATTGTGTTGTCGTCCTCGATAGTATAGTGGTCAGTATCCCCGCCTGTCACGCGGGAGACCGGGGTTCAATTCCCCGTCGGGGAGTGCAGATTTTTTTTCGTTTATTCGAACTACATTTTATAATATTTTATTTCAGTTATTTTTTACTCTAATTTACACTTTATTTATACAATTAAAAATAATAACTACTAAATATTACGTATTTTGTGAATTTACAACCATAAAACTAAATCAAGTTCCTATTCGCTATGGTAGGTCAAAGTATAAAAGAGATTTTATAAATTGTGATGGCGATGTTATTCATCGAAATGTCACTGTCAAAATATTAGACTCGTGCCGCCAATAATAGGCCGGTATATAATAAATTCTCATTTATTTATGTTTTATTATTATAAATAAGAATTAATATTTAATCCTTAAATTTACGTTATATAATGTATAGAAACAATATTTAATTACGAGTGATTAAATTTACGTCCTCTAAAGATTAATAATATACAATTATTTATTAACAATATGTTTGATAGTGAAATTAATACGAATAATATAAATTATAAATCAATAAGGTATAAAAACTATAGAAAATTTTTAATTTTGCATATATTTTAATTATGTAATGTTTGTTTTAGTTGTGAAAATATTTCGGAGTTGTTTCTAGATAAACTTGTAGCTAAGAAACATTTTGGGAAGTTTGGCAAGATAAATCGGTTTATACTGCGACCGAAACGGCTGTCATGTACTGTCGAATATCAATCGGAAGAAGATGCTAAGAATGCACTATTGAATGCTGGAATTTATAATGGCCAAGAGTTCAATATTAAGTATAGTACAAATGAGGTGGCGCATACGCGAAATACAGAAGAATGGGTGGACCCAGAGGTACAGTCCGAATTGGATGCAATGAGTGGCTATGGCATATCAATGCAAACTTGGCCGACAATCGCAAAACCCCTTCCCCCCAAACAGCCAAAATCAATTTTGAAATCTAAGCCTACAATTGAAAGTGTAGCGAAAATTGATGTGACCTATAAGGCTGAGCTACAAACTACGCTTCGAAATCAAGCACTAACATCAGAAGACAAGTTTGCTTTAATTTAATATAAAAATCTCGTTTAGTAGTACTAAAATTTTTTTCCATTTTAGGTTTCATATATTGGATGCACGTGATAAACTAATTCGGCTACGTAAAGTGCAAAATACTGACATTGAAAAAGCAGTTAGCACAAAAGGGTTTTGTCCAGACATGTGTCCAGAGAAAGAAAGATTAATGCGCGAGTCCAAACAACAAATATCTTGTTTTGAGATGGATCCAAATAATCGTAAGATAATCAATCATCAGATTGCCATCAAAGAATATTCGCGAAGCAGTGCCGACCAAGAGACACCTCTTGCTCACGAACTGAGACCAGAACCTGTGCTTAAAATGACAATGAACTATCTAATGCAAAATATAATGGATTTGATCGAATCAACTGATGTGAACGTGGGTGATTGGTATCATTTTGTATGGGACCGAACGCGCAGTATAAGAAAAGATATAACGCAACAAGAATTATGTAGTTTAGTTTCGGTTGAGCTAGTAGAACAGTGTGCACGTTTCCATATTCATTGCTCGGCACGACTGCTTGGCGAAGATGTTTCGATATTCGATGAGAAAATAAATACGGAAAATTTAACAAAATGTCTACAAACTCTCAAATACATGTATCATGATTTACGATTAAAAAATATTGAATGTCCGAATGAGAAGGAATTTAGAGCTTATATAATATTGCTGAATTTAAACGATTCTAATTTTTTGTGGGAAATAAAAAATCTACCCAAAGTTATTCAGGATTCGCAGGAAGTTCGTTTTGCCATATTCGTTTATCTTGCAATGGCCAACAATAACTACATTAAGTTTTTCCGATTTGTTCGCGAAACGACGTATTTAAATGCATGTATTTTGTTGCGATATTTCACGCAAGTACGACTTCACGCAGTCAAAACTATGATTAAAGCGTATTCATCGCCTCGATCGTATGCGGCTTTGTCGCTCATCTATCTAACCGATATGTTGGCGTTTAATACAGAAGAGTCAGCCGCATTATTTTTTGAATATTATGGATTAGCATGTGAGGGGGATAAAATTCATTTCGAAAAAATGTCATTTTCAATTCCCGATTTGCCTATAATTATGGATAGATCATTCGAAATCATTGAATCGAAACGTGAGCAAACTGTTGGAGAAGTTATATGTGGTCGCATACTCGACTCATGCGATGATTTTGAAAATCATGTAGTGCACGATAGTTTTGATGAGAACGGTTTCTTAAGACCAGAATCTTGGGACGCTGAAGATCAAATGGATAGGGAAGCACGATCCAAACGGCCACCAAAACATAACATCGATAAAAATCTATTCAAAGTGCCGATATCATCGCCGCCAATCTCGCCGAAACAACAGCTTAAGTCGAACCTTTTCGGTAACAAAGTTGTCCAGGATAAAAATAGATTTTCTTTGTTTAAGCCAATAGAAAACAAATCTATAAGCGCTTCACAATCTTTATTTACAAATTCGACAACGTCTGCATCTCCAACATCTGTATTAAAATCATTTAGTTTTATCAAAAATTTGCAAGAACCTCCAGCATCAACTTCGACGGTAACAACTACGCAAAAATTTACCACTACCAACACCACTCCTGAACCCATAAATTCTTTATTCTCTATTGCAAAATCATCAACATCGAGTGGACAAAATACAGTTTTCGGCTCATTGCCAGTATTTGGTTCGAAAATACATTTTTCCGATAAACAGCAAGAGACGAAGATTTCTTCCATATTCGGACAGGGAATTAATAAGCAAACTACAATTCAGACGACCGGAATATTCTCATTGAATACAGCTCCATCCGGGCAAATTCCATCAACATTTCAAGAAATAACTAAAGTGAATGAATTGAAGACTCCAACATTAACTTTTGGAAAGCCCAACACTGAATTATTACCAAAGCCGAAAAACATTCCATCGGAGGTAATGAACTTTAAAAAACCCGAAAGCTCGTTTTCATTTTTAACAAATATTTCTGATAAAATGAAGTCAGAGAACAATGGCTTTAGGTTATTTGGAAATGGAAACTCTGTTACATCGGCTTTTAGTGTTCCGCAAAAAGTTAATCTGATCACACCAGCTCAAAGGGAACTTGAGGAAGCGGAAGAAGAAAAACGACGAAAAAAACAAGAACTACTGGTGAAATTGTTTCATGAAGAAGAGGAGGGAAAGCGCAAAGAAGAGTTGGAAAGAAATGAAAATCGACGAAAAATAGAAGAAAAGGAAATAAGAGCTAAAGAACAGGAGCACACGAGAAAAATCGAAAAAATTACTAAGAAATCACATAGTGAGTTAGATAAACTTTTCGATTCATGTATTTTGAACGAATTGAATGATATTATCAATGAAGAATTGGAAAACTACCGAACACTTTTGTCAAAATGCGAGGATTTGGCTGAAGAACTGCTAGATGAAACGCTTTGTGAACTCATGACCGAAATTGCAGATGGTATTGACAGGAAAATAAGACGCGAAAATTTAATAGAAGCGCCTTCAGTGTGGTGTGTAGACGAGAATATAACACAAACAGCTTCCAAAATGGCGTGTCCTTTGCAGAATGAGACTCTGGAAATGATGCGACGCTACAGACTCGGAGTTCCTGAACGCATTAATTTAAGAAAACCGGAACAACGACCGCTTGATGTTTTGCAGCTATGTGATCGTGAGTTTCAGAGGAAGGACGTGTGCTCTGATCGTGGTATCATCAAATCACGGCGATATTTTAAACTTGTAGTTTCCTTGCCCAACGAAAAAGAGGAAGGCGAAGATTTTTACAATTTTATTAATCTTTGGCTCAGTAAAATGATCATACGCCAACGATCGGATATCTACCAACCACAAAAGATGTTCTTTTGTGAATCGCGTGGAAACCTCAACATTTGTATTCGAAAGGTGGAAGGAATAGTACCAATAAACGAGGATCGAAAACTCGTCACAAATGAGTGTAATCATGCCAACGCTGTGGTATTTGTTATGACCACCAATAATATACAAAATTCTCGAAAACGACTGCATTATTTGCTGAAATTGTCTAGAATTTGCAAGCACATTCCAATAGCGATCATTGTCTGCAATACGACACATGATTTAAAAAATATTACTGGCTCTCTGGAATTGGATAAACTTGTTCAGGAAAATTGCATATCATGCTATGATATTGTAGATTCAGACACCCGCCATTTAGCCGAAAATTTCCGACTAGTTTTTAAATATTTATCGAGAAATTCACATCCAAAATGCAGCCTGGAAATGCAACATTTAAGCTCATTCTTAAGGACAGCTCTTGCCGATGAATTATGGGCGAGATTCAGTGATACTTGGATCTCGAACCTGCCATTCCGAACCATGTGTAAACATCCACAAAATCTTATTTTCGTCTACAATGAGGGCATAGATAAGTTGATTACAATGGCTAGTGAGGATTACGAGAACTACGAGGAGTTCCCCGATGAATTTCGGACACTTGTTCCTCCGTTGCCGTTAGATATTCCACAAGAATTCGAATATTTTCCAAGTGATTGGAAGAACTATAGCCGCAATCGGAAAATAGTATCATTTTTAAAAATACTCAAACTAAAAATTTGTACTATCTTGGAAAGCAAGACACATTTTGCAAACTTTGAAGAATTAGAGACTAGCATAAAAATGTATGCAGGACAATGCATAGAAGACGAGGACACGGCAACAAAAGCGGCATACAGTGCTATTAACCTTTTGCCAAGTGAATTCGTTGAAATTGAGCAAATTTCTATTGAATCTGTTTCATGGCTTAATATTATAAAAACAATAGCACTCCATCTGTTGTCTTTTTCATGGAGCTTAGCATCTGAAAAACTTCCAAATGAAATTATTTATGAAAAGAAACTCTGGAAAGAATATACTACAACGGCTTGGTGGTTAAGTACAGCTCAACTTAAGGCAATTCGAATAGACCCAGAAAAACTGAACGCAGATGCAGCGGCGAAAAAACAGCCAAAACAACCACAGCACCCTACTATTAGCAAAGATGAATTAACGGAACTTCTAGCAAAAGGTAATAATCTAGTCGAAAAGGCTGAACGCAATATTCAGAACATCAGAGAATTCTCTGAGAAGAGTCAAGAGGTAACGTACAATCTCCACCGCACACTATATGAACAGGAAAAATTAGCGCAGAATTTCAAGAAAACCGTGAACACAGTGACCAAAACAAAACCGGATTTGCTGATGGAAAATAGTCGCAAATTCGAAACTAATCAACCACAATTAAAAAAAGTTCGATTGTCTGATAGTACGGCTAATTTCAATATTGAAGAGTTCCTGGAGAAAAGTTTCGCATTATTGGATCGTACCGGAAATGGTATACTGGATCGAAATAATTTCTAGCTTCTTTCATAAATTAACTAATTTTAATTATTTCATTTATTTTCTAACATTATTATTATTAAAATAAATTTCTATTATATAATCCATGGCTTACATTTATTTATTTTCATAAAGGCGGGTAAAGATTTTAAAGCATAATCGTGGGAGGGTATTTTGGATCCTTTATTTAAGGTTCGGAAGCAAAATGGGGTATTCGATCTTGGCTATCAACAGTTTTAGTATCCGCGGTCAATTTATATAATAGTTGCGGTCGATAGTCGACGCTTTACGATGATGTCAAATATTGTTACCATCTTACGTAGATTCGATGGATAGGGTAAAAGACAAAAATAAAATGGCATGCAAATTACGAGACGACAACACTTTATTTATCTACAAATTGCGCAGCGTACACGCAATACCATTTACAGCCTCTTTTCCGAGAAGACTAAGAACTAAAACTAAACTAAAACTCTCTCGGGAGTAGCGCTCATATTCATACTACTCTGAAAACGGTTCTCTGGGATCTTTTCGAACACACCAGAGCCATACGTCGGCAATGACCGTTTATAGATAGACTTTTTGGTATCAACAAAGCTGTACCGACCAGTATGACATCTATGTGACAGTAGATGTAAAACTAAACGAAAGTGATTAGTCAATAAATAAAAGCCTCAGCACACTTGAAAGCAAAATTGCGCTTGTTAATTTTGCAAACAAAATTTGTGCACGGCTCAGAAATTTGATTGCACAGAGAATTTTTTATCACAAGTGTAGACATGAAAAGTTTATTACGGCTTATGAAATGAGTTACTGAGAAGATTCCCAGTAGTAGTCAAATGGCTGGTAAAAATCGGATCTGTTGGCACGACATTTTTAATTCGAAACTAAAAACGTTCTAAATCAAGGCGCCACCATTCTCAAAACAACTTTCAGCAATGAATTTTACGTTAGTTTTCCTTTAAGTGTAAATACTAACGCAATATTTGCAGCAATAATTTGCGCAAACTTGTTTTAAAGAGTACACGGGCGGTCCTCTAAAGCCCCTCTCGTAAACGGGCATTTTTATCAATATCCTTTCCTCAAAATAAGATTTCACAAATGTCACAATGACAATATAATTACTTTTTGCTTATAAACTAATGGTCTTAAGGCTTAGATTATTCTTTAATCTAAGTCTTAAGGTATTAATTTCTGCTTTTTTTCATAATTAAAAATTTAACTTGTTTACATGCTCCTAAATACAGGAGATTTTTTCTCTACAATTATGGTTTTATATTTATTTTCATAAGCTAATAGTTGGGGGGTTTTAGCTGAAGCTGTAACAGGTGTTGATTATGATCCTCTAAAGCAGTCGGTTGTGGTAATTGTAATGTTTATTTCGAAGATGTATCGGAGCGTTAGTCATCTTATTACCGGATATTCGCGATATCACCTATATTATTCTGGTTTAAATCCAATTCACGAATTAAGAGGGCACGGTCCTGTTCGATTTGGAAGTAATGTTTGGTTGGTTGTGTGGAGTATATGCGTTGCAGAAAAAATTGCAGTTTATATTTTCTGCGTTTCGGGAGATTGCTTCTAAAAATAACAAAAATAAAATTCAATATTTATCTTGATTTGAATAAATTTTGCAGTAACTTCAGATGGAAGGAAATAGAAATATGCAAAATTAAAGACTAAAACGAATTAGCCTTTTGAATAAGACGTTTTTAAATTGATCAATCGATTGTTGCTTGGTGACAGGTTTGATTGAATTGAAAGGAACGAATTTTGTTTCTAAATATATTGAATAGTACATAATCAAGTAGAGAGCATTATCTTAGCGAATAAACACTGTTTGTTCGTATGTAAGGTCACTAAGAGGCCATTTTGTAGTACCAGATTTGGTGTGATCATGTTACGTGGAGGTTGGCGTTGGCCGAACAAGTTAGTTTCTTTGATAAAATAAAAAAGAGGATTTTGAAAAGATTTTGGATCTACGAGCTCCACAGTGGAAGGAGTACAATTTAAAAAGAAATTCTGGGTTAGGTGGCATTAATTCAAATAATGGAGTAGTATGAGTTAAGCGCCCGAGCAATGGCACGAAGGACAAGGTTGGTTACCGAAAACAAAATCATGGCTAAGTGCCCAGAATTTCGGAATGGTTATTGAATAGAGAGGTTTTTTCCACCATTAATCGGAGACATATTGTATATATATACTTATAGATTAATTGATATTTCAATGTAAATCAGTGATTCCCAAAGTGGTATATATCGACCCCTAGGGGTCTATGACAACCTGCAAGGTGTGTACGTCAGCGAAAAAAAAAATTGGGGTCCATGAAATGAAAATGGGGGTCCACGATAGTGGATCTTAACATACACTGATAGTACCTATTTACTTACATTATAATATCTTATAATATAAAGACATATACATTATTTATAAAAGTAAAAAAATTATTATATATGTTTATAAAATTGTGTAAGTTGTAGGATGTAGGGCATTCGCTTTGTGGTCGCAATACATTTTGAACTTGTAAAAACCTGCATATAATGATATACCAGTATCTCACAGATTTTTGTCTCACAGCTTCGCGAACTTGCATTGACTTATTCAATTCGTCACTCTATAAATACGAATGTGAGACAAATACGTTTATTCGTTTCCTGAATCTTGAAAAGGAAAGTGCTAAGAAAATATTTTAAAAAATATAAACTGGTAGTTTATCACACAAATTATAGTGCCGGAGAAATGTAAGTACATTATTCTTTATTAAATTTTAGTTTTATACTCGTACTTAGCAAAGATAGATAAATAACGACGAATCAAGAAATCGACGAAGAACTGTTCTTCGCACGAACTTTGTCAACCGACACTAAAGGTGAATCAATATTTCATGTTTTGAAGGATTACTTCATTGAAAAAGCAATCCCTTTATCAAATATAATATCAGTAGCTACAGATGGAGCACCTGCCATGGCATGGCTGGAAGTTATCGTGGATTTATAAGCTATTTAAAACAAAATGTGCCAGGGGTGTTAGCAATACATTGCGTCATCCATCGACAACATTTAGTTGCTAAAAATTTGAGTGTTTGATTGCATGAATCTCTTCAATTAGTCATTGATGCAGTAAACCGAATCCGAAGCAAGGCGTTGAATGCACGGTTATTTGCGCAGTTGTGTGAAGACTTTCATCAATTACTCCTTCACACTGAAGTACGCTGGCTGTCGAAAGGCTTATGTTTGACAAGATTTTTTGCACTTTTTGGGACTATTTTAGAATTTCTGGATACTAAAGATAAAATTTTAAAAGACAATTTAATGAAGTGGAAAGCAGACATCGCCTATTTAACAGATTTGTTTACAAAATTTAATATGGTTAATTTGCAGTTACAAGGCGACAGTGTAAATTTGATTAAAACAAAGTCCATCTTATGAGCGTGTCTTGCCAGAGTTAAACTAATGAAGCAAAATATTGGACTGGGCAAATTTTCCCAGTTCCCCAATTTGTCACAGACAAACTACCAGGAAGACGACGTTTTAACCTACGTTCAACATTTAAATGCCCTCTATTCAGATTTTGAAACTAGGTTTGAGGATGTTTTTACTATGGTAATACCACCGTGGATAATTAACCCATATGGTGACATAAAAGAAACGAATGTCATAATACAAGAGGAACTGACTGAAATAAGTACAAACGAAGAACTTAAGGTTCAGTTTAAGCACGGATATCAGCACTTCTGGCTGCAAAAAAACATACACGTTACTTATCCTGTATTATGGAATATAGCGAGGAAATTTTTAATTTCCTTTCCATCGTCATACCTAGTAGAATGGGGGTTCAGCGCTGTTACCAATCTCCTAACGAAAAAAAGAAACAGACTGGACATCATTAGCCGAGGATATTTAAGATTAAACCTTACAAAATTGACGCCAAATGTTGATTATTTATTATCAAAGCATCAGGTTCATCCTTCCCACTAAAAACATTTACTTATTGCTTAGTTTATTTTATATAACAGATACAAAATTTTATTTTCCTTTGGACCAATTTTGCTACTACTCGGTAGTTGTAGCTGTCATCATCTACTCTACCTCAAACAAACGAGAACATTAAACTGGGAGTTACGCATACAATTTACGTTAGTTGGATTCTAGTTGCTAAAGTGAAAATAGATAGTTTTGCGGGTTCGTTGGTTATGTGGAAGAGTCATATTTTTGTCAGGATTGTTTATGTGTGAGTAAACTCAGTTTTTATTGTTTATGTGTGAGTAAACTCAGTATTGTTTCTGACTGTTTTGAGGTTATGTTTCTATTAGTGTTTAGAATTGGCTTTTCTTTGGTCATCTACCGAGTAGTAGCAAAATTGGTCCAAAGGAAAACGCCTTTTGAGTAGTTTTAATTTAAACTCAATTAATAAATGTATAAAACTTAACATGGGCTTTTACTTTAAGTTTTTAACACTAAACTTCACTACAGTTAGAAATTTACAAAAAAATCAATATCAGGTAAGTAGTGGGTCTACCAAAATCCGAAAAACATGGCAAGGGGTCTACGACACAAAAAAGTTTGGGAGCCTCTGATGTAAATGATCATAATCAAAATATTTTTGACTATGTTAAGAAAAATTCAAATCCATTACAAATACTGTTAAATATGAACAAATGACAAATTTCTACCTAGCCTGGTGAAATTTCGATCACGCAATTATATCCGAATATATTTTTGGAGATTTGCCAATTAATTTCGTTCTCGAAAAAAACCCACAATTCTCCCAAAAGCTTATATTTTGTTAGATAATGTAGTAAAATCTTCAGATTTTTTCTCAATCATAATGCATTTACATTCAGGTTTGATCAGTTCGTTTTATTATGTCTATTCTTTTATTTAGCAATACATATATATCTACAACCCATCTTTGATTATAACTTATTAGACTCAATTTTACAATACTTATCATCCATCCTCTAGTTAATATCTAGAAAAATATGGTAAATTTCTTCTCTTTTTTTTGTCAAAAACCGATAACATTAAAAAATTAAGCATATAAATAAAAATAAATCAAATTACAAAAAAATATATATTTATTAACGAAATAATTTCTTTCTATTGTAAATTAAAAAGTTGAGTGTTATCCATTATGGAATTCTACTGAAAATATGTAAAACCGTTCAAAAAAAAGAAGAAAAAAAATCTACATATATTAATGGGCCTGTATGCTAAGTTTTTTCTCTACAGTAACGATTTTACATTTTGATCAGTAAACTTTCGAATTTGAATAAACTAAAGAAAGACTCGATTCGATAATATTAACAATCGGAGGAATTCCTATTTCGAATATTAATTAGTGTATGCTATGTTGTTGTTTGCATTGTCTAAGAGCCTCATTAAATCCTTCACATAGAGTCAAATCGCTTTGGTTTTGTGCACATTGGATGAATTGTTTTATTTCCCAGGCACATGCTCCTGTTGGTTCATTTGGCTGAGCACCTGGAGCTGCATATTGTTGTGGAACCGCTGACGCTGCTGGTGCAGGTTCTTGGCTCGATCCTCCATTACCCATCATACCTGTTACGGCAGCACCAACTGTATGTCCCTGTGAAGGAAAAATTTACGATTTGTTAGATAATAATTCCACCATTAACGAAAATCTCGACATTCTCTTACAATTGCTGATCCCACAGCGACACCACCAGCAGTAACTGCCATTTGTTTAAAAAGTGATGGTTGTTGGGGTGCTGCGGCTGCCGGTGTCATCATAGCCGATGGAGCTGCAGCTACTGGAGCCGGAGCTGGTGCTGTGCGGGCTGGTACAGCTGCCATTCTACGAATCAAAGAACAAAAAAAATACTAAATTAGTATGAATGCTGGCAACATAATTGCTAGAACTAAATTAATTATATTTAACAAGAAAAATGTCCAATCAAAAATTTTTGAATTATTGCCGGCTGTACACTGTTAAATGCATAAGTTTCCTAATCGAAAAAAAACGAACTTCACATAAAAATTCCTAACCTCACTCTGACGAATTATGGAGATATTTTTCACAAAATTTTTCATTTTCTCTTTAATGATGGAATCAAGTTTATAAAATTATTAAATATAAAAATATTAATGTTAATGCTAAGCAGCATTAATTGTTATATTTAATAATTATATTGAAGAGAAATTCGCAAATTTCATCAGCATGTTACGTAAGGGACTTTTCTCGACGTGTGTACAAAGGTTATTTTCACCGAGAAAAAAATCGAATACACCACAATATTTGCACAAATATTTTAGCTTTAAATAAACTTTTTATTGACGAGAGTATCGATGATAATTAGCAAAATCCACTGTTAATTATTGTGTGTTAAGTTAAAAATTATAATTTTCCATTGTACCTTCGCGAAGCTGGCGGTGGGCTTGCAGAACGTCCTCGTCGTGGCATCTTAATATAGTTTAATTTTTTTCACACAAACTTATACACAATATAATTAAACAAATTAATTTTTCAGAATTTCAATGGTGCTTGTAACTTTTTTTAAATTTAAATCACAGCTAGTTGATTATGTACTTTATTATCGCACGTCTAACAATCGAATGACAGTCACTACGCTTAGTTGCGGTTTCTTCCAGAGCCAACCTTGACCATATTCTCAGTGAGCGCAAGTAATTATCGTTGCTAGAATTTTCGCTCTCGAAATTGACGAATCGCGCTGTTTCACTCGGACACTCGCGAGCAATTTGCCAGTTTCCTAAAAATACAACTGAGATTGGTGGGGGTTGTGAGTTTACTAGAAATTGTTTTGCGATAAACAAAAACACGTGACGATGCGTCGCAATTCCTTTTGATGCATTTTACATCGCCGGACATGTACGAGTGTAGAGTTTCCACAGTTTAAGTTACGAGCCCACGTATGTTGCACACATAGATATGCAGCTGCGATGAAATATTGTTCTATTTATGCCCTTTTAAATTCGAAATTGCTTTAAAATAAATTAAAATATTATTTTTGGTATTTTCTAAAATATTTAAAAGTCAAATGAACAGAACAATACCTGTTAATAAATTCATGTATATTTTGGTCAACATTTATATATAATTACTAATGATTTCACTTCGTTTCGTCTTTTTAGAAATATATACAAATTTACTAACTTTTGTAAAGAAATTTGTTTGCTTTATGTTTCTAAATTTGAATATTTTAATCATTTTAAATAAATTTACAACAAATAAAGAGTTTTCACTAAAATAAAGAGTTTTCTTAATCGCTGAACTATTCAAATTTTCATATTTTATTAAAATTCTATAGAAGAAATAAGCTCAATAATGCTATTGGAAATTTCGTCCCAGAGCTTTTTGCTAGCCAACGGGCGGTAAAATAAATATAATCTTTAGAAATTGAGAAATATCAGCAACGCCTGCAGTTATGTTAATTCGAAAAAATACTCCTATTTGATTATACATTTACATATAATATAATCTGTGCATTAAAACATACAAAATTAACTGTTGTAAATATTTGGAAACAATTAAAAGTGTTGGTAATAATATTTAAAACAAAAAACTAAATTCATAGTGGATGCCATCATTGGAAATTGAACAAGAGTGTGGAAAGTGAATATTGAAGAAAGTAGTTTTTTTTTCTTCAAAATGATAAATATGAAAAAAAATTCGACGAGCTGGAAAAATACTGTTCCCATCACCAACTATATAATCAATATCAAAATAATAAAAATGATAAGAATTTTAAAAAGCTTTTCCAAATTTATTACGGGAAACGTCATTTGATAAGCAAATATATATATTTCAAGAAATTGTTAAGCCCATAGTATCTAAAGTTAATTTTGTCAGCTTTATGCCTACTCTAATTATATTCTAAGTCTTATTAAGTTTAATATTTGTATATATTATTAAGATGCAAGTGTTTAATTTGTGGTCGGCAAAAATAGGTGCGACATTTAATTATGACATAGACTATTGCTGCCAAATAAAGTGATGCAGATTGTGTTAATAATATATTATCAATACATGCCCAATTATATCAAAATATCTAAATGTGTACGTAAAAACTAAAAAAAAATAATTTTTATATAATATAATTTATTTTTACGTTGAAAAAAATCCGTTTGTAATTGGAGAAGCGGCAAAAATATTTTTTTAAACACAATTATCCCTATTGTTATATTTGACTCTGTAACTTTAAATTCCGCTAATTGTATTTTTATTAATTTCGACCCTCCATTTTAAAGTAACTAATAATAAAAGTTTTGCTTATAATTCAAAAGACCTAAAAAATAAGAATTACCAGAATTTGTAAAATACGAATTCTTCTACTAAATCGACATTAAATCAAAATATTAGAATATCCATTTAATTATTAGGATAGTTAAAGCCTTAGATTATAGAAGAACTGGAAAGGCCTCTTCACAAAAATTCTGTCCAAATTTTTTCGAGACTACATTCGTAAGAACGCAACATTTGCAAAATAATCTTTCACGAAACACTTCGTATTCTGAAATGACTGTGGTCAACAATGTCAAAAAATAATTTCAGTTTTTGTAATATGGATTTTAAAAGCACTCAAATTCTAAAAACTATCTACAAAATTGGAGATTCTGCCAAAGGGATGATTAGTACTTTAAGAGGAGATTATTATCGTCTAAACAAAATTGCCACATATGAGCCTCCGAAAACCCATAAGTGACTGTAGAGAAGCCATTGTATCCGCGAAAAGTGACTGACTGGAAGGTGTCATTGGCTGGTATTTCTTAGAAAATAAAGAAGTAGAAACCGTTGCCATCAATTTGGAGCGCTTTTGCCGTATGATAACCATACTTTTTTTGCCCCCAACTTAAATCTTCTAATATGGACTATATGTGGTTTAAACAATTCGGTACCACAAGCCACACAACAGGACCCAAGATGTTTTGGCTTTATTGAGCGAAAGGTACCCAAGATGCGTAGTTTCGAGATGTGAAGTTACCGTCCAATATCATGCAATTTGATGCCTCTGGACTTTCTCTTGTAGGGCTAAGTAAGGTATCACATTTAAATAAAATAAATTTTATGAAAAACTAATGAAAAATTACGTCTAAAGAATCGAATCCTGCAAGAAGTCTCGTGGCGTTCAAAATTATATCATTATAATTAATACATAATTGCATGATCCAAAATGAAATCTGAATTTTAAGTCTGTTTAATTTAACTTTACTTTGGATAACGCTTTATAACTCAATGACTTCAGTCTATTACAAGTTTATTGATGAGTATTGATATTTTATTACTTTAAATTGCGAAGCGTTAGAAATCAACGATATTAAATTTAAATGGTAATAAATATTTTTTATTGAAATAATTTTGTTTTGATATTAAAAATCCATTCGATTATGATTCATAACTTCCTTAACTTATTATTGGGCAGGTCTTATTTATTTTATGTCAAGTACCTGCTTCTCAAATAATACTTAATATTTTATTATTGCTGAAGTTGATAAATTCTTATTTATAAACTAAATATTTTTATTTTTAACTTAATGAATTATGTGAATTTAGTGTTTAATAATATTGAAAATATTTTGCACACCTTTTAAAAATGTTGAATGGTGCAAAATAATCTTATAAGATTTATTGTATTTATTTATAAGGTGTTCCCAATATTCACTACTGATTGATAACACAATATTCAGTTACCGTTTAAACTTTTTTAACAATACTTGAGTGGAAATTAAAAATACATCATTTTTCGTTTTAAGAACTATTCTCAGTCATATTAAATATCTTGTATCGAATAGTTAGTTTTTGCATGCGTTCTTGTACGATTTTTCGAAATGATCAAATTTTTCACAGTTATTTCTATTATTTTGGTTGTCGGCTATGCTGTTTCGATAAAAGAAGTTTCGAACGAGTTAAATATCAAGGATTACTGTAATTCTTACACGAGTGTTTGTGAAAAATTAATATATCCCGATAATTATAATTTGTCCTTTAATCTAAATTATACTATAGTTCATTATTTTTTAGTATTCGAGAACACAGATATTAAAATAATTCCAAAAAATCTTTTTTTGGTAGTTCCAGAAATGAAAATATTGAGAATACAAAATTGTGGATTACAATTTATTTACAAAGAAACATTTGTAGGTGGACAAAATTTAGAACAATTAGATTTGTGTTTGAATTCTATTGAAACTCTACCAGATTATGTGTTTGAGTTTTTGACCAATATAATTGAACTTTCTTTAAAACACAACAGATTAAAAATGATAAATGGTAAAATGTTTAACAATTTGTGTTCCTTAAAAATCCTAGATTTGAGTTTTAATTTTATTGAACTAATTAGTGAAGACCAACTTGAAAACGTGAATAAAATTGGTTCATCGTTTTCAAATGCAAATTTAAATGGGGAAGAAAATATTCATATGGAATTGGCCAATTTGGAAACATTATATTTGGGAGAAAATTCAATTGAGGGAATAACATCGAACACATTTTCCAGATTAAAACATCTTAAATGGTTGGATCTATTTGAAAACAAAATAAATTTTATCGATAATAATGCATTTGATAATCTACAGTATTTAACGTTTCTTAATTTAAATCAAAATAAGTTATCTAAATTGAGTATTCGCGTTATTTTACCATTGGAGAATCTAAAATATTTGGTCATACGCGATAATAACATTCACGAATTTAATATTATTTGCGCTTTAAAATACACAAACCTAAAAAAGTTGTTCTTACAAAATAATAATATCAGTTGCGATTATCTGAAAACAATTAAAAACGAATTTAGAAATCAATTGGATGAATTTAATGATGGTGGATGTCATAATTGGGAATCGTCTACAACTGTGGAAACAGAATATTTGGAATGCAAACAAGAATTTCAACAATTTAAGATTCAAAAAATTAAGAACAAATTTGAACAGTTACAAAAATACTTTTTTAAAGAAACTGAACAAAATCAAAATCAATATCGAAAATTTGAGGGACAGGAAGCATATTTTTTGAACCAAAAAAAGGAAAATAAAAAATTTGAAGCAGAATTTAAAAAAATAATAAATTTAATTTTCCAGCAAAATGAAGACATTCAAAATCAAAGTCAATTGTTAATAGACAAATTTCAAAAACAGGATGCACATATGTCTGGAAAATTGAAGAATGTCATCTCCCAACAAAAAGAGCAGATTCAAAATCAAAGTAAAAAATTCGAAGATAATTTCCGAAAACTGGAAAGTTATTTTTCGAACCAAAGTGAGCAGTATAAAGAGCAAAATCAAAACCAAAGCCAAGAAGACGAGGATTTTGGAAAATTCAAAAATTCAGTTATAAATATGAATGTCTTTGGAATTTGTTGTTGTGTATTATTACTTATATTATTAATTAGTATAGTTGGTATAAAATTTTATAAACTATTCTCTTCTCATTATATACAATTAAAGAAAACAAATATTATTATATGAGAAAATTAAATTTTTGTATTCTTTCAACGTTTGCATTTTATTTTTTTTAAATGAATTTATATTGTACGTTTACGCAATTTTATATTTTGTATTTATACTATTTCATATAAAAATTCCTTAAAAAATTTTATTAACATAATAAATTTGCCGTAGAAATATTTTTGCAATTTATCGTTTATCTATTGAAAATTAAATATTATTAAGTATTTTAATATATTAAAGTATTTTTTTCTCTTATATTTAAAATATTGTATTTCCGAACAAATATTTATTATATAAAAATTATTGGTTAGTTAGAACTATTAAAAAAATTAATCACGCTACCAAAACATCAAGATGGAAAATTATAATTTATATATACACGTAGACACAACTAAAGTAGATCATTTCGCATTATATTAAGTATTTAGTTATATTATAATTAATATGGTTATTTCAATAAAAATTATAATTAAATAATAATAATTATGTTTTTTTTTTTTAATTTGAAAAGTCGTTTGTTGAGGCAGTATCCCTGATATAATTTTATATAAAGGTTCCTCAAAAAGGCAATATTATTACAGCAAATAATAAAGTAATCTCCCTATGGCTCTCAAACGACTTATTTGAAACCCTAAAATAAGATAAGAAGAACTTGAACTTAATAGATGGTATCGCCAATCACGATACTGTAACAGCCAATCACGCGCAATTTTGGTTTCGTCGATTCCGTTCCGATAATTTTGATGTCAAAGATGCACCACGCTCTGGAAGGCCAATTGTCGAAAATGTCGATAAAATAATGGAAATCGTCGAGTCCGACCGTCACGTAAGCACTGTTTCGATTGCCCAGGAGCTAAACATTGCACAAAAAACCGTTTGGAACCACTTAAATAAGGCTGGATACAAAAAGAAGCTCGATGTATGGGTGCCACACGAGTTATCGCAAAAAAACCTCATGGACCGAATTTCCATCTGCGAATCGCTGCTGAATCGTGGTCAAATCGCGGTCACCCGCGGCAAATGGTGGTCAAGCCAGGATTGACAGCCAGGAAGGTTTTGTTGTGTGTTTGGTGGGACTGGCAGGGAACCATCTACTATGAGCTGCTCCCCTACGGCCGAACTCTTAATTTGGACCTATACTGTCAACAATTGGACCGTCTGAAAGAAGCAATCGGCCAGAAGCGGCCAGCTTTGGCCAATAGGAGAGGAATTGTGTTCCATCAGGACAACGCCAGGCCGCATACATCGATAGTGACTCGCCAGAAGTTCCGGGACCTTGGTTGGGATGTTCTTATGCATCCACCTTATAGTCCGGACCTGGCACCAAGTGATTACACCTCTTCCTGTCTATGACGAATGATTTTGCAGGTGAAAAATTCGCCTCAAGAGAAGATTGTGAAAATCGACTGTCCCAGTTTTTTGCCAATAGGGACGAGGGTTTCTATGAGAGAGGCATTATGAAATTACCTCCAAAATGGCAACCAGTTATTGAACAAAACGGTGCATATTTGACCTAAATCGTATCATTCTATCTATGCTAAATAAAACCTTCAATTTAATGCAAAAATAATGGATTTCTTTTTAGTACAACTTATATATAGGGTGTCCTAACCAACGTTCACGAAAGATTTGAATTTTGCGGTAAAGTGTAACAGCTGACACTTTAGGGTTATTAAAAATGAAGCGCTAAACGAAAGAACAACGCGCTTTCATTGTTGAGCAATATTTTTAAAATAATTAAGGTTTGGCAGCTACAGTTCGCAATTTTGAAGTGGTTAGACTTCATCAACTGTCAAGAGATTAATTTAAAAAATTTAGGGAGACTGAATCAATGAGAGTCTAGGAACATCAATTAGGCACTGTGGTCATAAATTGGACCATCTCAAAAAGCTCTCTAAAGCGTATTCTCACGAAAGATTTGCATATTCATGCTTACAAAGTTCAATTGACTCAAGACCATCAGCGAATGGAGTTCGATGATGAATTATAGAACAACAATAAGTGGACGCTGATTTTTCGAATAAAATCATCTTCAGCAATAGCGATCTTTTTCATCTTGATGGCTTGGTGAATCGACAAAATTGTCGCATTTGGGGTTCATAAAATCCACAAGTGATTTTTGAGAAACAAATATATCCTCATCGTAATACTGTTTCTTGCGGATTTTGGGCTGAACGCAACAACGGACCTTTCTTTTTCGAAAATGCAACTGGCTAGGCAAAAACAGTTAATGGTGCTGCATAATCCAGTTTTTTGTGCCTAAATTGCAAGATATGGATGTGAACGACATGTGGTTTCAACAAAACGGTGCCACATACCATACAGCCGGAGAAACATTTCAATTACTGCATGAGTCATTTACTTTTCGCGTGATTTTTGGTACACCCTTTATGTATTAAATGAAAATAAATTGTTTGTTTGCTTGTATGTAAGGTCGCTTAAAGGCCATTTTATAGCGCCACGTCCATAAAGCCATTTGGCGACTCCATGTCTCGTGTAAGTTTGCGTTACCAGCTTTCTTTAAAAAAAAAACTGGTCAAAAGTTTATTGGACAAAAAAGTCAGAGATTGCTGATTTTTTTTTAGCTTATTAAATGTATACGAAGGTTTAAAAAGGGATTTAGAAAAGAGGTTGTTGGGTCTTTGAGCTTCACAAGAAATAGAAATTCTTTACAAGAAGAAAATTCTGGGTTAAGAAGCATTAATTTAAAATATGGGGAATGGTGAGTTGAACGCAATAGGAATGATATGACGGACGACGTTGGTTGCCGAACAGGAAATCATGTTTACTCGTGAGTGCGGTATGCCCAATCCGATTGTGAGAATTTCCTTTGCTTAGAACTTTAGAATGGTTATTGAGTAGACTGGCTTAACAAGGTTCGGTCAATGTGTGGAAAGGATTACATCAAACTACAATATATTGTACGAACTGAATTACTGAGCCCATCCAACAATTTCCTGTAGCTACATGGACCGATTGGTTGTTTGCCTGACTGTACCCGATGAATGATGTGGGGTACTGGTACAGTTGCGGGAGGGATTTTGCGGAATCGAGAGAAAGGGTGGATGTATCTCTTTCTAAACTCAGATATCCATAGGGAATATTCTTTTAGAATACGTGGTAGAAAAGTTTTGTTTTAGAATATTGTAAAGGGGATAGTCAGGAGAGCCAAGGATTTTATAATAAATGAGGTGGTTAATGCAGGGTGTCTAAAGGTAGTGTAAGATGGATTTTCAGGCAGTTTCAATATGTATAGAGTCCATCGGGGAATTCTGCAGTACTCTATTGCAAGACTAAATATTAAAAAGTATATTTATCATCAAATTGAATTATAAATCAATATTGAAAAAAAGTAAATAATTATTTTATTTTGTCGGTAAATGGTTTTTCTCTAAGTATCTGGAAATATGTTTTCAAAGAAGATAAATTAAAAAAAGATATTTTATCTCATATGTATGAATGTATATGTATATTATTGGTATGATATTGTGTGTGTGTATTCTTTTTTTTTGGTTTATGACGGAAAACTATGAGTATAATAAGAAATTGATAGTAAAATTTTGAAATTCATTGACAAATGGCAGATGCAATATTATGAAATTACCATAAAGCAAAAAGGTAAAATTTTGAGTAGGTGCGATATTTTATTATCATTACCATTACGGTCTTTACCATCAACCAGGTGGTGGATACAATGATAACTACGGCCATGTTGTATTAGCGCACCATCTGTGTGTACTGTCTTATTTTACATTTGCATAGCTCACTCATTCTATTAGCAATTAAACGAAAACCAAAAGAAACTCTAAACACACCTGATACTATTACGAAATGAACTGGTTACATTTCGTTTGAGTTGGTTACATTTGGTCTTATAAATGCGTGACCTCTCCCGGCAGATGTCGCCAATATTGTAACATAACCAAATGTGTATAATCCAGAGGCCAGATATGACTGACTATTCAATATTGACGACATCTTGGCTGTATCAGGTGCGGTAAGTCTGATCTTTACTTATGGACATTGGCGTTTTATTGCTCAATTCGCTGTAAGATGCTGTAATATTGAACGTTTGTCAACAACATCATCCTGTAAGTTATTCGGATAAGTGAAAATTTGTAAATAAGATAAGCAAAGGATGACCCTGTTTTTGGTTTTTTTTTTCTTTTTTTTTTTATTGCATTTAGCTTTACGTACTTGGACTATGCTTACTGTTAAATTTACAATGACTACAAAACGTGAGTTTATACGAGGCCAAGTACTGACCATTTAAAAAATTTGCACGGTTTTTATCTATTTAACTCCACAGTTCCCAGTTCAGTGCTAGCTATTTTCTTTTCATCTGATAGCACGTCAATTCGAGATTAGTTTCGAGATTTCGACTTTACTAATGTTGTTAATGGAATTGGGAAATCTCATTACCATAAACATAAACATACTTGTACGCGATAAACAACATATTATCATAATTTTTTTTAAATCAATACACCCTACATGAAAAATTATTAATGAATTATTGCCGCTTTTATATACAACAATGTATATTCTCATATTATAGGCAAGTAATCATATTTAAAATTTACTAATAATTAATTCAATATCATTTCGAGTATATTGCTTTTAAGTGATAATTTTATATTTTATTAATATTCATAAATAATAAAAAGGAAAATTATTGATTAATTTTGTATGTGATAATTTTACAATAAAACTATAAAAATATTAGAGAATTCGTAAATTAGATTATTCCTGAATTAGATTATTTTCTATAGATATAAGATCAATTTTTCGATTTCGAAAATAAACAAATACTTATTTTTTTTAAATATTAATATAGAGGTCTCTATAAACAGGTGTGTTTAGCTTTCCTGTTAATTTGAAGAAGAAAAAAAAATATTATAAAAATAAACTTTATTTACCCATCCGTAAAATCTTAAACCGAGCAAGTTATTCCAACTATAAATATTGACTACGTTAAATATTAACTACGTCAATTCGATTTAATTAAAATGTATTTATTTTCTCGAATATACGTACATTCATATGTTTTGTTTACTATAAATAATTTAAATTGGACTCTAGTTGATTATGCGCATTAAATTCGCACATGCAGCCATCTTTCGAATTGCACTATAAGAAACCAATACACATGATCATGTATGATGGGAAAATGTTAATAATCGCAATCAAAATATTCCTTTTATCGAAAATACCATTTATGTTAAATATTTTCCTAGAATAGATACTAAAATAAAAATGTTTTCTTTTCTTTTCATATTTAACATGGTTGATAATACGAGCATGATAAATATTAGAATGTGCTCTTAAAAATGGAAAATAAAATGTTTTTTTTTTACTTTATTATAAAGTAAAATATTTTTTATACAATTTAGCTAATGCTATAAAAATTCATTCATAAATAAACGAGAGTAGGTGAAATTGCCATGAACAGAAATATTATATAATTAATTGAATTTTTCCCAATGATCTGATGAAAGACAAACAAGCAAATACGAAATGATTTAGTATTTAGATATTATATTAATTAATCATATTTAAAAATTAAACTTTTAATATCATTAGTAAAATATATATATTTTTGATTTTCTTTTCTTCTTCAACTTCTTTCAGATGTAAAGAAGAGCAACTTTGATTTTTTGTCTTCTTCAACTTCTTGCGTAGATATATCGTAAATGTTTATTCAGTTTGTAGTTTAGAAAAAAAAGTTTAATAAAATATACTTTTATAAAAATGGTGAAAAAGATATTATGCTTGAAATAATATAAAGATTTTCTTTAAAAAAAAAATAAGACGGCATATTGGAAAATATATTGAACACGATCACCACATTTACCCGATCTAAACGCCATAGAAGTTTTCTGTGATGAGCTAGAGTTGGTTTTTGCAGGATTCTTTTACAATGCTTGGAACAATGTTTTAAAGGAATTTTCTAAAAAAAATCCCGAATCGACCAAATGTCGTCGCAAAAGGGGATTTTCCGACAAAAATCAATTTAAGCTTTTTTTTTAAAATATTATTTTTATATTTTAATAATAATAAATGTTAATTAAAAATATTTCTTTTTCATGTTTAAATTCAAAAATAATATATAAAAAAAAACTAATATACTTATAAAAAAATAATATGTTTATCTTAAAACCAGAATGGTCGAATACTTTTGGTCTGTTTTATACTTCAATAAAAAGACAAAAAAAAAATCGTTATCTTAAACGCCATCTTCCGGAATTGTTTGAATATTTAAATCACGAATTTATTTAATTGATGAAGTATAAATATTGAAATTTTTAGATTATGGACTAAACATAAGAAATGATTTTCAAGGAGTTTTATTATTTTATTATGTGCAGTGTCTTGCATATAAATGTTGCTCAATGAACTGAAGAAAAAGAAAAGAACAAAATATACAATCAATTTTAATGAATTTATTTATGATTCCTTTGATTTTTTTTTAGAATTTTTATTCTCTTATAATTAATGGAAATTGATATATTTTATCTGATACTATTGTAATAGTTGTTATTGTATAGGCTGGCCTTATATCTGTTAGGTTTTTCTTTGAATTTTCAAAATATCTGTCAAAAGACAAATGTTACGAATTTTTTTTAAAGGAAAAATGTATGCAAAGTGACAACCGGGAGTTCGGTCTAGGCTTGCTGAATCAAAGAACTCTGCGCGTCCCGGCATCATTCCGTGGTCTTCCAGTTCGATACTCCCAGTATGTCCTTAACGTCGGGACTTACGGTATCGCAATACCAAAGGCAGGGTCTACCTCGTCTGCTGGGACCATAAATAGAGCCACTGTAGACTTCCTCACTCAAACGGATCAAGTGCTCAGCCCACAGCATCCAGTTGACCTTAATTTCATCTAAAACCGGGCGGTCGTGATAATACTCCGAATCGCGTTGTTAAATAGGCTGCCACCATGTAACGGGTGATTTTTTATGTGTATGGTTGTCAAATTTCCTAGAAAACCCAGAAAAATTGCAAACGTGTATGAAAATAATCAATACTTGATATTTACTTTTTAAAGATTATTCCATGTAATTGTTGGTCACGGCTGCGTTTTTAAGGGATCCTTGCGAGAGGTTTCAATTTTGAATCACTTTTTCTTGCGAGAGGTTTCAATATTGTCTTCCAATATTGGCTGCAAGTGACGCTGGTTTATCTGCATAGAAAAATGACTTAATTAAGCTCCATAGAAAATAGTCTAGAGAATCTCACGATCTAGGTGGCCTACTCACCATTCCGAAACGTGAGATCACCCTAATTATCTCTCAATATGTCAATTTTTTAACGTGCTGTATGGCATGTATCGCCTTTTTGTTAAAACCACATGTCGACAAGATGCAGTGCCTGCATTTTGGGCAAAAAAAAAATTCAAAATCATCGAGCAATAGCGGACGCCATTGACGGTAACGTTAAGGTCAGCATCATCTTTAAAGAAATACGGACCAAACAGTGCATTTTTCTGGTTGCAATGGCAGTTCTTGTTTTGCCTGTGATTGTTCATCAGACCAAATTTGACCATTTTTCTTATTCACATACCCAGTCAAACAGAAATAAGCTTCGTCGCTGAATGCAATTTTTTGCTAAAAAGGGGATTTTCGTCAAGTTGGGACCTTCGAACCGAAAAATCTACAGTTTGGCAGGTCGTTGGGCTTCAGTTCTTACACGAACTGTATAAAACCTTCCACATAGTTGGGTAGCACAATCCCAATTACTGTGAACGGCGACGGATGGACAATCGCGATCTTCACCAACACTGAACGCTATGCCAGCAACATTTTCCTCTATACCCATTCTACGCACACGCGTTCGTTGTTTGATGTCCAATAGCGTAAAATTGTTGCGAAATTTTGTCACTATCGAGCTTGAATTGCTTGCTCAGTAGATCCATTATGGTCAGAGTGCGCGAAACACATTTTTCACAGAGCACAAATTTTGATAATAAAATTCAATAATTTGTAAACATTATTCGGGTGTAAGTCTTTCTATTATAAAATGGCAATGTTAATTGAGCACTTTTGATTTCAATTCACGTCATGTGTCATGAGCGATCTATCAAAAATAAAAACAACTCTTTCTGATCGACAGTGTCAAATTTAATGACGATGATATGCCTCATACTTTACCCTAAGTCATGAGTCACCCTTTCCTTGCCGGAGACTATTGTGATTGTTATATGGCTCTGAAAGTGATTCGGCTACTTTAACTCTTTCTCTCAAACTAGTCGTGGTCAGCAAAGTCAGTCTAATCAATGCCAAACTTCCTTATGGATATGTTAAGTTTTAATAGATCGTGGATCAACTGCCGCAGAGGGGAAATCTGATCGGTTGCTAATTCCTTGGGAGTAAAGTCGTTCTGCTATGGGACAATAATTTTTTGGGTGAATGGGGCTATCCTGCTCAGTAAAATAGTGGAGTATACCTTGTACTATTATTGCTAAACTCCTTGATATCTTCTTTTCTGAGTATGGGACAGATAATGCCAAGCTACCAGTCATCGGGAATTGATTTGCTGTCCCATACTTGGTCCATTAATTGATGAACCATGTGGTGCTGCTTGTGGTTCTTCAGTCAATGAACCGATATTATTTTTTCTTGGATATTTGGTGGTGTTAAACATGTCTTCTTCAGTGTTAAACAATAGCTTTATATATATTGTATAAATAATAAATATTATTTATATAAACAGCAATTGCTAAATACATCTTCCACGCCTTGGGCGGTTGCTCCTTATATTTTTCAATTTCACAGATCTATTTTTTGTGACAGGACTTTTTAAATAAATAGAAAGAAAAATTCACTAAAAGTTTTGCAAGTAGAAAACTATTTTCTCTAAAATATAAATATTTATATTTGTTAAAAACATTAAATTTTTCAATTATTACATATAGCAATTCAAATATTGTAATTTTAAATAATACTATATAGATTTTCGTTTAAGGGAAAGATACGAAACCTAATAAAAGTCATTCAACTACGAATATAGTTATATATGTGATTATTATTATATGTATTTTTATTCTTTTGAAACTTAGAAAAAAACAGTACTGAAATTATTAAACTCGATCAGAATAATACAATTTGCCTATTTGCTACTGCAGAAAGTGTCTACTTATGAATAATGATATAATTTCCATTTATAGGAGTTTTTATGTTATCGTATATATATAATTACACTTATAGTTTTCTTAATTCATGTACCAATTTTATTTATTCATTAATATCGCAATTTAATAAGACATACTGTTCCGAAATATTGAACAACTGGTTCCAGATCATTCATACCTACCAGTACCAGTACCTACGAACGGAATCTGGTTGACCTCAAAGACTGTCCTCTTATAAATTCTACCAGTTTGAGTTTTAAGATGGTCTTGCTATAAAAAGAAATATTTATTTAAACATTTTTATTTATTATTTTCTCATTTTTATAAATGTATATTTTCCTTTCAGTTGATTTTAGTTTTACTTCAATTTTACTGAATAATTTCCTTCCGGATTGCGAGGCTTATAAGAGCACATATTATTTATTATATGCAGAATATTTTAAAAAGGCGGAAGAACACTTTTATTAGTTATTACTTTATTATTGTTTGTATAAAATGTTTTGTTTTTTCTTTTTATAAAAATATCTATAATCTTACCTTATTGCAATTTATAAAAGGGAAATTTTTTTTAAATATTTCTATCTGATTATAGATCAACATATAAATGCATATCTAAAGTCAAATCCAACCTATACTAATTACTCTTATTTTCATCAAAATATATTCGAATTATTTATATTTGCAATAAAAATCTTCTTACATTTTCTTTATCTTGGCGTATATTAGATATTCGTGATTAATTTGATAATTTTATTTTATTATAAAATCAAAATTTATTTGGCAAAATTAATAATAATATTCTATTGAAATAATAAAAAATTATAATTTTCTTCTTATTAAAAGAGCAGAATTTTTTAATAAAAATCCATATTCACATTATTTTTTTAGTACTTTTTGTCAGTGTGTAACAAAGAAATCAATAATCAAAATATACCAAGCTGTCTATTAAAATCAATTAATACCGATTTATACAATATGTCTACTAGATTATCGATATTAATTAATTTATGACATGATTATACTATCCTTAGTTAGTAAACGTATGAACTTTTTCAAGAATTGCATTAATCGAAATGAGCATTTTTCTATGCTTGATATCCTGTGTGACTGCTATTTTGATGTATTTGACAGCCATCAGAGATACCTTCTAGTTTATCATGTAAAGTATCGAGTGTACTTAATTTATTAAGATTGCATGATCAAAAATTATTTAACATTTTCGCATTAGTAGTCACATGGGCATATTTAAACCACAAGAAAATGTTATGTTCTATTTTTTTATGTATGAGACTCTAATAAATAGCATAGCAAAAATGCTGTTTTTATCCTCTGAATATTTTTTATATAAATTTTAAAGTGTTAAATATTACCGGGAAAACTTAATTTCAAAAGAACTTTTATCGATTCTGGAAAAATCAGCTTTGTAATCAATTTTTTGTTAGATTTTAATTGAGAAATTTATTATAGATAAGTTTTTATCTTACAAAATTTTCATTAAAATAATTTGATAAATAACGGCAATAAATGTTTTTAAAAATACAAGTACGTATAAAGATTTTTATAGTTTTGAAATAATACTTTCTTCAGAACTGGTTCCCGAAGTGGAGAATTAAAGTTAACGAACGCAAACTTTAACTCTCCGCTGTGAAGCAGCTTCTCCGATCTATCTGATTGTTAGTGCAATACCAGAATCCGTAGGCACTGGCCTAGGACTGACCGTAGATAAACATTAAAAGACTATACTTCGACTATTTCTAAGCTGACAAATTACTTTTACACAATGTCCTAATGTAACCATTTTGAACTTACGGACTAGCAATTTGAGGCTCTTCTAAGCTTTCGAATTCTCTTCGAGTTCAATCCCTCCAGTGAAAATGCTTTTTTTTATGTTCCTTATAGTATTATTCATGCTGATCTTAAAGTCTCTTTAAATCGTGATGTAACTGTGTCTCGTTATAAAACGCTTAACTCTCGTATTTTCAATTATACTCATTCCCTTGCTTCACAGCTATTCTCTACATTTTTCCTCAGAAACACCCATCGGCGATTCAAGTTCTATTAATTTGTTAAAAGGCGAATAAAAAAAACCTCCAGTTTTTAAATGGATTAGATTTTGAGGATTATCGGCGTAAATGTAATGCGCGCGAATTTGGAGTCTAATTGTAAACACCAAAATCTCGAAATTATGCGTCCTGGGAACTTTTCACACAATAAGGCCAAAAATTGTCGTATTGTTAACATCATCTTGTTAGAATCATATATAGTTTAGATAAAAAACTTTTAGTTCAGACCAAAAAAAAAGTCGGTTATCATACGGCCATCACGCTACCAAGTGACGTTAACCGTCTCTCCTTCTTCGTTTTCAAAGAAATACGAGTCAATGACTACTTCAGACCAAAATGCTCATCAAACAGTTACTTTTTGTTTATAAAATAGCTTATTTACAATTATTTATGGTTTTTTTTAGAACAAAATATCATATATGGAAATTATGCTTACTGACATATCCACCGAGCGAAAAATGTCCCTCCTTGCTGAAGAAACACTCAGCACCCGAATGGTGTATCTTTTAGATACTTTATAATTATTATTTAATCTATAATATAAAATGGCAAATTTTATTTAAATCAAAAATTATTTTAAATAATATATTTATTTTGAAAACTAAAAAATAACACAACTTTAATTTCCAAACTATAAAATGAATAATACCTAATATTTGGTCGCAATTCATTTTCATAACAGAACAACAAGACTCACCGCAATTTTGATTTCTTTCTGATAGAGCAATATGGCTTTCTATTTAAATTTTCTTTAATTCTGCTCATATTGGGCTCATTTGTTTTTACTTGTAAAACCAATCTACCAACATACGTGTACACATAACCTAAAACAAAATTTTTTTTGTAAAATTTTGATTATCCCCAAACAGTGTCCCCAAATAGTTGTAACAGAACATTTTCGTAATAAGAAAAATACTTTTCCAAATAATTTTGAGCTGTTATCAGAAATTATTTGGTATTTTTTCTTACCATTATAATAAATTTTGAATTTTTTACATATTGCATATTTAATATTATTAAAAAATTGCAAAATCATTTTCACACTCCTGCATGCTTGTATTATTCTTTCGTATTGTTTTACAATTAAATTAAGTAATCCAGATAGTTATGGTCAGCATATTAATGATTTAGCGAAAATGTATTTTGAAATTTTTATTACGGCCAAGCCGCGAAATTGTATCTTAAGCGATAGACATCTTTTAAGTAAGTTTTTGTATCTGTAAGCGAGTGAAGCTGTAAAATGTGCTAAATGAACTAAGAAGAATTTTCAAAATTCCCTCTACAATTTGGTATGTATTGGTTGGTATACAGAAATGATGAACACGATCACGGGGACGGACCAGAAGGAACTATACAAAAATGCAGTTCGCTATTTACACACAAAAATGCAGTTCGATTATGGTTTGTGCAATTAGCACTTTTCGTATTCGTATTCGAAAATAAATTAACATTTTTATATGGGATCGACATAAACAATTTTCAATACCTAATCTAAACCTGGTGGACGATATTCAATAAGTCAAAACCTACATTTATGATTGTGGTTGTCGTAGTTTTTTAATGAAAGTGAATTGAAAACAAATAAAAGCGACTTGTACGTGTCCATTTTTCCACTTATATAAATATAATCGAGAACACAACATTATGTTTTTGATTTTTATTTTTATATGTTTTTTTTTCTTTCTGAAAATTATGTGAGTGCAAAAAAAAAAGAAAACGAAACAAATTGATGGGTGCTCATAGTCAAAAGTAAAATATTTAAAAGTGGATGAATCGGCGGCATACACATTGGTAGGCATTGGTCGATTTTCAAATACTTTCATTCTTAACGGCGACTTGTTCGAATCGAGTACAACTCGAAGTTATTACATCGAGGTCATCTTCAAATCGAAACCCTGAAGCCTGTTACATTTGCAGATAACCACCATACCTCTTAAAGTGATTTGGCCGAATTGAATGTAACCGAATGGAGAAGAGGTTAACTGTTCAAAAATATTTTTGATCAAGACCTACACAAACGTTGTTTTTCTTCTGAACGAGCTGCGGTGCTACCAGCATTTCATTATGTTTTGTTCCAATTTTCAACATCTTAATACCTTCTAAACGATGATTGCCTTTCACTGTTTTGTATCATGAATTGTGCAACCTAACATATGCCTTGCGAATATAGATCATCAAATAAAGATAGTATAACGATTGTACGGCAAATAGTCAATAGTAAGTATAATAAATTTTATGGAAAATTTATTCAAGAATTTTAAAGAGAATCTTTTAAGAAAAATATTTTCTTATGCAATTTGAATTCTTTTTTAGATAATTATTATTATTTTTTTTACGATCATTTCTAGTAACATTCATATTGATAGGTAAATTTCGTATTGAGAGGTAAATTCTTAAGCGCCAGAAACAATTAGTGTTATTTTAGCGACAATCAAATTGCATCTCAGTGTGCCGAGTGAGCTTTGGCAAGTAAAGTAAAAAAATACTGAATTTGTTGTTTGTAACAATTTTATTTTATTTTTACACGTCAATGACATCCCATTAAAAATATTTACTTTGGGCATCTAAACATCTGTGGAGGTTACATTTCTACTGGGATCGCCTTCAGCTCCATGGTTACACTCTTTTGGATTTTATCGACAGTACCAAGATGACATTTTTTCAAATGTTTTTGGATTCTGATAAATATAAAAAATTCACACGAACTTGGATAAGGTAGATAAGGGGACACGGGGTAGCTGGGTAACCACATAAGTTCCTATTTACGACAAAAAATCGTGCGATAGGACGCGTTGACTGCAATGTCCGATCTGATGAAAAGAACACTTTTTTGAGCCTTTCAAGAACTTACTTATTAGCTTAAATGTTGATCGAGCGGTTGACCCCAGAAGTGCCTTCCATTGTCCCCCAGTTTTAGTTGTTCAAAGCCTATCTGAGCGGGGTTCGTATTTCGCTGGTTCTCGGTTCCCCAAAAATGCTTTATACCTTTGGAAAACATGTGCTCTTGATTAGGAATATCTCCCATAAGCTCGTTGAGACAGACTCGAGGATTAACACAAAATTTGTTGCTTTCAGTTTCTCTGTTCCATTTTCGTAACCCACTTCAAAAATACATCTTCTCTTATCACGTATTTACCAGACGGGGTTGTATCTTATACTGCACGTCAAGAGGGTACTCATATATAAGCTTCGAGAAGGGGAAGTCCGCGGAATTACTCAGTATTGCTTATCTTAGCACGTTTCTGCTACATATCATAGCCAGGGTACCGTTTTATAGTCAGAAAATGGCCTAAGTAGTCGTAGCGCTCAGCAATATTTTCAGAAAAAAATTCCTACATTTGTGTTGTTATTCTCCATGTATTCTTCGGAAAAAACCATTACCGCTTTTGATAGGAGAATCTTCCGCAGAATCTTTGAACCACCACATAAAGATGAATGATTCCAAATCCTTTTTTGAGCGCTACTACAATCGTATGGTTGTGGGCAAAACCAATCTCAGTAGACTCCGGTGGACTAATTTATATAGATGAGAAAGATCCTGTCAGGAAAGTTTATAACGGCGATATTTATGGTCCCAGAAGGTGAGACGTCGTTAGTTAGAATGCTACAAATATGCTAGAATTGTTGAACTGGAAGACCTCGACATGAAACTTTGATTGAGGAGGCCCCAGACCGGACTCTTGGTTGTCATATCGTTATCGATGATGTATTAAGTTATATAAGCTGGTAGATTGAAACTCGTACTGCACGTCTAGGACGATCTGACGTAAAAGCTATGAGGAGAGGTAATCCGTGCAGAATTTACGATAAATTTTCTGGAAACCATATTTTTCTAATTTAATCGCAATTTATACAGCAAATACAGGGAATTTTTTTTCAATTTTAAATGAAAAATACATTTTATATAAAAATTCCAATATACTTTATAAAAACATATTTTAAAAACTTTACCATTTATTAATGAAAATTAATATTGGGCAAATGTTCAACACGACTACGTTTACAGACATCGATTCTGTCGGTCACATTTATGCATTTTTGTGGCACTATTTCATGGATAACGCTCTTGATTTTGGTTTTGTGCTATAGAATTGTATGTGGACTATTCTTAGAAATTTTATCTTTCATATACCTCCACAAGAAGAAGTCCAATTGTATTAGATCTTTTTGGCCAATTGACATCACCTCTTCGCGAAATTGGTCCTCCATTGAATTTGGTTTTCAATAAGTCGCCTGTTTCTTGACCAGTGTAACACGTAACGTCGTTCTGTAGAAACCACAAGTCGTCGACATTCTTTGCATCAAAAAAAACAGGCCATAAAAAATTCTCTGTAGCCCACCGTGTCCTATTAAAAGAATTTCTAATTGGTAGAGTCGTTAGTAAGAAAATATTAAAACCAGTCATAATTTAGTCATATTGAAAGATATTCAATATAAGGAAAAATTCTTTTTACAAGTAGTTGACCGATCATAGTTCCAAACACTCCTTAATTAAAAATAGTACTTTTTTCGTTGAATAAATAAACAAATAAAATAATTGTTCTATAGTTATTTTGATGGAATCAAAATTGCGAATGAGCAAAAATGGTGGAACTAATTGCAAACATTTTAATATGTGATTGTTATTATGTATTTTGTTCTCTTTACCGTACTTACTATTTAGTTATTCAGATCGCATTCGAAAGAGAATACAAATTTCTATAACATACAGACGAGTAGGCTTAACTCGGTGGAGCCTATTTTACTAGTTAGTTCGTTGGTTTATACGATATTTAAGCCTAACAAACAATAGCATAATATCAGCTTCATTAACACATTTGCAGTGCCGTGATAGAGTGTACAGAACTGGGTGAACTAAGAAAATGGGGCCCCAATGCATATTAAGAGTATTGTTTATGGCGTTGAATCCCCCAATAGTGCTCCATGGCTTCTACAGCTGGCAAGGCACACATTATGATCGTGTATTCAAATCAAAGTACGTTAATGATTATTCGTACAAATTGTCTGGACTCACCGTTTTGAGTGATTGGAATGAAATTTTTGTATAGAAAATGAACGCTTAACAGTCAGTAGAGCAATGAAAACAGACATTAGGCATCCAATTGTATTCCCCAAAAAGGAGGTCGAACACTGTTGTAAATCCCAAAGCTTCTGCTAAACTCTTTTGTTTTCCATACGATCTTGGTCATGGGCTTGCATATTCAAGTTTTGATGATATAATACAAATCCAATGAGATATTTCCGAATTTCAATGGTATACCAGGCTTAGCTCCCACACTATACGAAATGCATCGTAAATTTCATCAAAGAGAAAGTTGCTATAAATCAAAATGAAATTTATAAATTTGTATTCAATTTGAGCTTAAATATTTCCTATAAGATTTTTTTTACATTTACAATCATAGAGGTATATGTATATTGTATACACAATTAGATATGTACATATATAACCATAATATGAAAAAAAAAGTATTTTCTCTTTCAAATAAAATTGTTTTTCGATTTAAAATCGTTTTCCGTTTAACAACTAAGAAATTTTAATTAGACTGGCAATAATAAAGAAAAATTATAAATGAAATCTTCTAAATGATTTGACATAAGAAAATATTTATAATAAAAAGTAATTATTTAAATACATTTAAACTAGATATTTAAGCGTTTAATTTTAAACTATGACTAAATACGGACGCTTAATCTTAATTTTTGGAAATATAACGAAATTAATTTGATAAAAATTTAATCATATATTAATCAACAGAATTTTTTTTTATTAAATTTAACTATTAAATAAAATTAAAAAAAAAAAACATAGAATAATTACCAAAAAAAAAATTATATTAAGATTAAATAGGTAAATTTAAGATTATTCAATAAGTTCTTCGGAAAGTAAAGTTTAATAAATACATTTCAAATTTAGATTTTGATGAAATTTTTATATAAATATATTACTTTAATATTACCATTATGGATAAGATATAATATTATTTTAAATGATTACCACAAGACTACTTGCAGGACTCGATCGTTTTAAGCTAGTTTTTGATGATTTTTTCGCACATTTCGTACAGTAATTCTACTTACCATTACTTGATCGATGTTCTTTTTTTAATGCTCTAAAGTTTGAGAATTATTCATGTAAATCAAATATTCTGCAAAGTTTTACAAGAAAATGTCAAACGGGGTCAAATTGTAGAAACTTCGAGTCTAATTGACATCACCAAATCATAAAATTACTCGTTCTGGAAGCTTTTTGCGCTATAAATCCAAAATTTTATTTATATTGTTGCACACCATTTTCATAATTATCACTTTTCCTAGATATAATACCATTTTCATAGTCAATTGTGGGTTTTCAGAGCCCCATATAGTGTAATGTTGCTAATTGACATATTTACTGAGTCAAAAATGATCTATTGAAGCTCGACATGTGACAACAGCAAAATCATCAAGTTTTTTAGAAACTTTTTTAAGATTTTTTCCATTTTTTTTGGTAAATTCACAATCTGTAATAAAAATGGCAATTTTTTAGCTAAATAAATTTTTTCATTTATTATACATATATATATTTCTTAACTGTTAAATAACAATGTTGTACTCTCCAAAATACAAAATGTATAACCAAATTGTAAAATGCGCACATGGTTCAATGTCAAATAGAAAAGCTTTCAAAATTGATCAATGTACATTTTAACTATTACATATTATTAATTTTATTATAGAATTACCATTTTATAGTTATATTTTTAAGCATAAATTAACAGTGCCTTTCTCCGGTTCTCTCTGAATTTTTCTCGTTTAATTAGTAAGCCTTGTATAAAAATTACATTTTGAAATTTCTGCATAAGCTTATGAAAATATTTGAATAGAAAATCTGCTCATGATATTATGGCATATACTCGTACGCATAGATACTTGTATAATAATGTACGTTATGTTTTGCAGACAATGCAAAATATTACAACATCGGCCAGTTATATATTCAAAGCATGTCAACAAAACATTATAAGCTATTTGATCAGGTGGGATTTGAATTTTTATGTGACAGTAAAATTATCATTAGACAGTTAATTGTAGACCAAAAAATTAACGCTTCGATTACTTTTGAGGAAGCAAATCTGCTCGTCGAAGTTGCGAGTACACCGGCTACGACTACACACCAATCTGAAATAATCGATGAGATTCGGTCTTCAAGCTCTATTCTCAATAGTGAAAAATATTTGCAAATCGACTGATTTATGTAATTTAATATCTGACACGATACTACATTTTTGGCGTGTTTGCGTAGGTATAAAATATTGGCTCCAATCAGAGAAGACAAAAAATCACCACAAATTTGCATACCTGTGGCCACAGTCTATCAATTCAAATTCAAATAGAACCAATCTATTGGCATACAGTCTGCTCACTGGAACAACGGTAGATGTTAATAATAATATGACATAATTGAAAATTTTCTTTAGCTATGCGATAAGATATTATTGTCAATGAGAAAATTTAATTGGATTTCTGCAAAAAAGAACATTGAATTTGGAAAATTTGATCATATTTTAGTACATTTTATACGTTACTGTATAGATTAAATGCTTAAATGAGTTATTTTGCTTCATTTCTGAATGTACAAGGTGTAGCAGAAAAGTAATAAGATAGAAATCACGTACAAGTTTTGTGGAGAGAATATCCGCACTATTGCCAAATTGCTCTCATTGATTTTAAGCTTATTACTTTTCTGCCACACCTCTTATATTTAGGAAACGCATTACAGCATTTAATCTGTAGAACAACGTATCAAATATACGAAAGAATACATAAATTTAATTTAATAAACAATTTACAAAAATCCAATTAAATTTACTCTTTTATAATAATACTTTACCGTTTAGCTGATGTCTTAGCGACTTCCAATATATTACGAGGGTCGTTCAATAAGTCCTTAGAAAAAGATGGAAAAAAACTGTTTTTGAAAAAAAAGCTCTATACACTTTTCCAACCGTTTTTCCAAAATTTTTATCCCGTCCAAAAAATAGGATTTCGGAAGTTCTGCAAAATACTCATCCGTTTGAGCAATGACGTCCTCGTTGGAAGTGAACCGTCGTCCGCCAAGCCATTTCTTCAGATTGGGGAAAAGAAAATAGTCACTCGGGGCCAAATCTGGTGAATAAGCGGGATGCTGCAACAATTCCATTCTCAATTCCACAATTTTGGCCATGGAAACAGCGCAGGTGTGCACACGCGCATTGTCCTGATGCAAGAGGATTTTTTTCTTCTTCAGATGGGGGCGTTTCTCTTTGATTTCCTCGCTCAACCGTTGCAATAACGACGGGTAATACGCTCCTGTTATTGTTTTTCCTTTTTCCAAGTAGTCGATAAAAATGATGCCCTGCGAATCCCAAATGACCGTGGCCATCACCTTGCCGGCCGATGGCACAGTTTTTGCCTTCTTCGGAGCCCGTTCACCCTTGAAAATCCACTGTGATGACTGTCTCTTCGTTTATGGAGTGTAGTAGTGCATCCAGGTTTCGTCCACAGTGACATATCGACGAAGGAATTCGGCAGGATTGCGATGAAAGAGTGCCAACATAGCCTCAGAGTCCACTACACGATTGCGCTTATTCTCCTCTGAGAGCAAACGCGGCACCCATCTTGCCGAAATTTTTTTCACAGACAATTTTTCATGCAAAATTGAAGCGACTGTACCTTGTGATATGCCCGTGGCCTCAACTAATTCGCGCACTTTAATTCGCCGATCGTTCAAAATCAGATCGTGGATTTTGTCGATGATTTCAGGAGTAGACACCTCAACTGGGCGTCCTGAACGACGTTCATCTTTTGTGGATGAACGGCCACGTTCAAATTCATTCACCCAATTGTAAACCGTCGCAAACACAGGTGCAGATGTGCCATGAACTCCATCCAACTCGGCTTTGATTTCTTTCGGGCTTAAGCCTTTCAAATGGAGATGTTTGATGACAGCCCTAAGCTCGCTTTTTTCCATTGTTATGCACAAATAAATGTCGTTAACTTTAATCGACGATAGAAATTGACCTACGCTATGGATCGAAATTTTGACTGCTTTCCTGTCGATAATGCTTCTTACAAAAAAAATCTTTACCGACACTACGAGCGCAATTTCTCGGATTTTCTAAGGACTTATTGAACGACCCTCGTATCACCACAATAAACGCAAATAGAAAATTTACTTTGTTCATTTTATAATTTCTAGCAACACACAATTTTTATTTTAAAAAAATGTCAGGTAAAAAATCTACTAATTAAATAATGTACCATTGATTTTATGTTAAACAATCGTCTATATATTATGGAAAAAATTATAGTCGAAAACGAATAGAAATATTTTAAATTCTTCAATCAATTTTTCCATATCCTTCAGAAAATTTATAAAAATACCAAATCTAATTATAAAAAAACATTTAAAATATTTTTAGGTTAAAAATTAAATATAATAAATTTAAGAAACTTTTATAAAGTCGACATTTTACAATAAATATGAGTAGAACTTTTGCAAATAATCTCATATGCTAGATTATTATTTTATTTTTATCCCTTATAATCTTTGTATTTATGAAGAAAAAAATACTGATAACAAATAGAAATCAATTTTAAGCCCATAGTAGGATTTTATACAGGAAATGGTAATATTTTTTTCTTAAAATTGTGACTTTTCAAAAATGATTCACTTGAGGCTGTTGATTATTCTCACCCACCATGGATGCATTTCCTCTTTAACGTGAATTGTATTTAAATATATTTAATCGGTTATAAGAAATTAAAGCTAGTATTTTATTTGACTCTGAATTAAGTGGTTGAGTTTCGGGAAAGAAAATGGATAAATATTTTTCAATTATTTATCTTCTTCTAATAACTAAAAGTGCAGTTATTATGGGTGAAGAAAATAAAGAAGGACTAAATATTCAGAATTATTGCAATGAAGAGGCTAAAACGTGTGAGAATTTAACGCAAGCTGAAGGAGTTAATTTATACTTTTCGGACTTGTCTACTATTGGAGGATTTGAATATTCATTTAGGAAAACTGAAATTTTAACAATACCAAATAAACTGTTTGTGGTTTTAAGAGAAGTTGAAGAACTCGAAATGGAAAATTGTGGAATTAAATTTTTACACAAAGAAAATTTCGAAGGAGGAGAGAAGTTGAAAATTTTGAATTTACAATCAAATAAAATTGAGATATTGACGAGTAACGTTTTTGAATATTTGATTAATTTGAATAAACTTAATTTAGATGGTAATAAATTGGAAATAATTGAAGAAAGAGCATTTTATAATGTAAGAAATTTGGAAACGTTATATTTGAAAAAAAATCAAATTGAAGAAATAAACGAAAATGCATTTGAAGATGACAATAAACTAACTACACTATTGCTACACTCAAATTTATTAAAACTTAATGGAAATATCAATTTTCTTTTTAAGTTAAATAAACTTCAAATGTTAGGATTGCCAGACAATTTCATTGAACGAATATCATCGAATACGTTCAGTGGACTCAAGAGTCTTGAAACATTATATTTGTGGAATAATAACATAAGCCACATTGAAGATAATGCATTCGACGATACACATTATCTCGATTTTTTAAATTTAGTTAATAATACATTAAGCAAAATTAATAATCGCATAATATTCACATTAAAAAAATTAACAGGGTTATTTTTGAGTGGTAATAATATTTCCGAATTTAATGTAATGTGTGCATTGAAGCACACGAAACTGAATATTTTGTGGATAGAATATAATAAAATGAGCTGCCAGTACTTCCAGAATATCAAAGCAGCGGTTGGAGATCGTCTAACAACTTTCGTTTATGACAGTGGATGCGTCAGTACCCAAAATTACAAAACTGTGGAAACTGATTACTTGGAATGCATTGAGGAATACAGCAGATACCAAAGTCAGAAAGTTGAGAGTATCCACAGTCAAGGTGAAAAATGTGAAAACAAGCTGGACAAATTGGAAACTCACGTTTCTGACCTAAAGGAACAAATTGAAGCAATGGCGAAGTACTTTTACGAATACAACAAATCAGGAAACTGGATGAGCGCGCAAATGCTAATTTCAATAATGATCGTATTTTCTTTGTGTTGCATTATTTTAATAAAATTGTTTAAAAAGTAATTAAAAGAAATACCTTTTTTTGAGAGAATAAATTTGTTAAAGAAAAACTGCATTAAAATATTTTATTGAATTTTTTTGTGAGAGAATTTATTTTGATTTATAAAAAAAATAAAGATAGTTTTAGTTTCCTTATTTTTAGTTTTTGAGTTTTAATTAATACCTACACCCCCCCCCCCCTTTCTCACCACCGAAACCAACCAAAACTTTAGTTTTTTGCCAATGTGGTCCCATACTCTTGGCGAGCAGTGTATACACAACTCTTAGTAACGATATTTTAACTGCTATTAATTTACATTTTCGGCAAAAAACTAAGATAATAGCCTATGATTACGTTTTGTTAATTATTTACGTTTAAATTGAGAAAATTCCTATGTGCCATCGATACAGTTAGTTATCCAGCATTATTTCGTATCTCACTAACATGTTCGAAAATAAAATTGACACCATAAAGAACCAGTGACTAGTCTACTGGAGGTTTGAATGCATGGGACCATAAACTTAACAGAAAAATAAATACAGTTACTGGAGACTGTGCAATCTGGACTAATATGGACTGTTCGGAAATTATCGGTGCGATATGGTCACTGGTACGCTACCTTGCTAACTTATAAAATTCTATTCGGAACGCTTGATAATATTCGGAATTTTTTCTTAACCATAATGAGTTGTAAAACGTCAGATCTCAAATAGATAAGTAGTCGATGCCATTAATTTCAATTATTTAAGTTAACACCTGATATTACTAGATATTTTTGTTTTTATTGTCTCGATTGCAATTTCATAAATAATGCGGTCAAAGTGAATAGCACGATCCTCAATAGTACTTGGCCAGTAAAAATATGAACATTTTTTCACATACGATCAGTTTTTTTTTAAATTTATGCAAGTAGTAAGAGGATAATTTTCACACTGTGATAATCGATTTGATCGAAAACAATTTGTTAATCGGTGTTCAATTCAACAAGTACTTTTAGTACTATAGCTAAGAAAATATTTTTTAATTTATGTTTTATTAATGCGTACTTTCATGGATCAGATAACTGTAAGCCCCATTTATATTGTATGATAAACTCTACACATACGCGTTATCGTATTTTATACTCTTATAAAAGCAACTTACATTAATGACGAGTGAATATCAAGAGAATAAAGTGATTATTGCGTTATTTATCATGTATGCGACACTAAAAACTATCTTTACGAGTTCATTTTCGAAAAGAATTAAATTTTTATTCTGTTTTTTTTCTATCCTTCTTATTTATGTGTATTTCTTATATTATCGACACTAAATAGATATGAAAAGAAAAATCAATATTTTTCTTATTGTATAATTTAGAATTTAAATAAAATAATTCAATTTGATTTTATATTTTAGTTTAGAATAATTCAGAAAAGCAGAAATTAATCTTTTCGGCGTGTGTTAAATTTTCACACTCTTGAGTCTCATTATCTGTAAAAAACTTAATTACTTTAAAAAAGTTTAAAAAATCTATGAAAAAAAATTTAAAAACTCAAAATAAAAGAGAAACCTTTTTACTGATGAATACGGATATGATAATACACATAGTTCCGTATCCAGTTTTAAGGCTACCATGAAATGAGGTAGAACGAAAATGTGTGGTGGTGAAACAATTGCGAAACGAGTTGTTATTGACCAATTCATTTGCAAGGTAAAAAGAAAATGTTTTGTCAATAACCAAAAGAAGTTAATGTTATGACTTAGAATGTCTAGAAGAAGTGAATGCAAAGTTTCAGAATTTCCAAAAAAAAGAAGATAAAATGCCTTTTAAAATAGTCATAATACGACCACCGTCGATGACATTAAAAATGAATTAAAGGTGCTCGGGCAAATAACCTGTAATATTTCAAATGCCAAAAGTAAGGGGAAAAGGTATCCTCTGCCACTTTCCTTCATAAGTCTAAAACCAACTGCAAACAACGTTGTGACATATTTAAACTGAACAATTTAATTTACATCAAAATCAAAGTTGAGAGGTCTATACCCAATGACAGAAATGTCACAATGTAATGGTGCCAGAAATACGGGCATATGAAGAACATATTGCCAACACACGATTTTCTCCTGCAAATGGGTTGCTTGTCAAATTGTTCAATTCTACGAACAGCTGGCCGGTATATTAAACTGATCGTGTGATTGCACAATATTTACGCGTGGACGAGCAACTTCAGCTTGTGGCAAGCATGGAGAAGGGAAAATTTAGCGAACCTATCCATGATTGAATCGTGTGTGCTCGTACATTTTTTTTTCTTCATAACATGACTTAAATATTTTTTATATATCATTTAAAGCTATTTTGATGTAAGCATACTAAATGGAAATTTACAAAAAAATTAGTAAAAACTAGTGTAGTGTGTAGTGTAGTGTATAACGAAAATTTATTCACGTATAAATGTAGAAATATGTTTAATAAAATGACAATACCAGAGGAACATGAAATATTAATATTAAAATAACAAATTCAAATAATCAAAGTACTGTTTGCACGATTAAAAATATATTTTAACATGTGGAAATTCTTTTTTTGGTAGCTTGTTTATCTTGATTAATTATTCTTGCAGATGTTCATTTAAGAAATTATACCTTTGTTTACGGCAAACCTGCACAATTTCATGCACGTGCAAAAATCGTACATGCTCGCTCATAAATTGTCAAACGAGTGAAAAAAAGGGAAATTTCCCCTTTAAATCTTGCATTGCACATAAATTATATAAAATATAAAGCTATTTTGATAAATTTAAAAAAAAAGTATCAAAAACAAGTTTAGTATAGTGAATAGCAAAAAATCGCTTACGTATAAATTTATAAAAAAATATAATCAAATAACAGTATATGAATGCTTAAATAAATATTCATATAAATAATAAAATAAAATATAAAATAAAAACATCATTCATAATACAATATAAATCAATTAAGAACAGCAGCGATCAACTAAAGAATTCACCAATAAAAAATTGCACGAACCGTCTTACACGATCAAAAATTTTTATCAACATGTCAAAATGTCTTTTTGCTCGCGTAAATTGCTCGTGCATTGCGATTTAGCATTCTTGCAGAGAATATTTTTTGTATTTAAAATATAAAAAAGAGTATTTAATATGATAGTATGCAGGAAAAAAGATTCGTTATTACTATCAAGAGTTTATTTTTTGTTGTTGCAAACAGGGGTCTTTTTAGAGCATCTCTTAAAATTAGATTTTTAAATGCAAAAATAAAAAACAAAATCCATAACTAAATTTATATTATATAATTTATCATAAGTAAATGCAAATATTTTTCTAATGATAAACACTCCCTGGTAAATTTCTATCAATTATTATGAAATTATATAATAAAAACTGGGTAGAGGTTCATAATATTCGTACGTAAACGAAAAACAAAGCACAATTTTGGCCTTCTGGCATACATAAATATAATAAATGAATTTTAAATACTCGAAACTGTGAACTAATAATCATTATTTCTTCCTGATATTTAAGTCTAACCAGAATACTTTATGTTATTTGATATTTGATTTTATATGATTTAATATTATAGCAATCAATCCATTTGCTGCTCTACATGATGCATCTTTCTATACAAATTATGATCAATTGAAATTTTCTATACAGTCCATAATTGTATATTTAGTAACATGAAAAAAATCTTTTTCCCAATAATATCTTCTTAAACATACTTAAAATCATGTACAGGAATTACTATATTTATGAACACCTACTGCGATCAGAAATCATACGTGTATGTACACTTTTGAACATTCTAAAATAGACGCTAACCAAAATAGACTGTAACTGTGTAGGGGGTTTTCTAAATAGAACACTTCATCTTTTCCTATAGTACTCAGTATGATATTATTTTAGATTTTTAATGAAAATTCGATTTCTGGAGAAAAAAATTCGACTAAATAAAAGATTGTGAATATAATCGACTTTATTAATTATTTGATTTTATTACAAAGACAAACTTTGTCCGACTACTACGAGATCTAAACATGGATTATTCATTGTATGGTAAAAAAAAGTAAAGCTCTTTCATTTAATCGTAGTTAAAAATATATGCCATCCAATATAATATTTATTTAAGACTGAACTTAAAGATTTTATTATCGATCATATTTGGTTACAATAAAACTACGCTACAAGCTTCACAATACGACAAAGTTCCCAGGATGAGTAATTTCGAGATTTGACAAAAACAGATCGTCCGATTTGATGCCGTTGGAATCTTGTGAGTTTATGCAGACAATCCTCAAAATTACGAGCATTTAGAAACCAATTTCCGGCAACTTATTACCCAAAACGTTCGAAAAAGTCATCGAAAAACTACCTCAAAAGAATCGATTCCTGCACGAAATTTCCATAGCATCGTCACTAATTTCTATTATATCCCATACATTACGGCAAAGATTAAATAAATTTTTTTATCAAATTCTTAAATTTGAGTATGTTTTCTTTAACTTCACTTTCTGGAGTATAAATTTAATAACTCCATATAATGAACGGCGTGAATATTATACAGGGTGGCGCAAAATGAACGTTGTGGTTTGAATTCTTTATAATATTTTTATTTAAACGATAATTATTATTTTTATTTTTTATAATTATAGTATATTAATGAGGAATATTTTTCTTTTAATTATGAAAAAATGATATCTTGCATGTAGTCGCCATTTTCTGCTTTGCACATTCGTGCTTTTTCCAAAACATTTTCCATAGCCTTTCGTAAAAGTTCAGGTGTTATGGCCTCGATTTCATTGCGCATGTTCCATTTCAAATTCTCTAAATCTTCTAGTTTCTATAGACTTATAAACCTCCTTTCAAACCATAGAAACATTTTTAAGAAGATTCTATAATATTATGACGACTCCATCTATTCCTAAAAAGGGTATGTGATGAAAAAAATAAGCAATTGGACTTCAGATCTGAAAACTCATCAGTTTAGAAATGTCATCGCGCTATTGACTATATTGCATACCCTTTTTAGAGAAAATACTCTAGCATAAAAGTATTTTAAGATATTTCCCATGCGTTTGATCGTGTATGGTATCTTGAGCTACTCTAGAATCAATATATTACGAGTATCTCATTTTAAATTAATATTTCTTCCAACTTCATTTTCAAATACCACTTAAATACTCTATTTCAGCTAAAGTTCCACAAGGTAGTATCCTTGGTCCTCATTTTATATAATAAGATTATCATCGCCACTTATGCAGATTATACGGTTATATACGGTGCGTTTTATGTTGGAGGTCGTAGTTTTCTTTTTAATAACTTTTAAATAAAATATAATTTTATTAATTGATTATATTATTTTTCGATGGCGTATACAAGAATTGCGAATATCTCAAACATGTCTCGGTCCCTCACATGGGTGCTTTAAGAGAAACCAACAAAGTTATGTCCAATTATTTTTCTACTTTTTTTTGACCTACCCAATCCGTAGCCTATACTCTTTTCTCCTGGAGAAGTTTACATTTTTGGTGTCCCCAGATTTACATATACCTTAGGGCATGAACTTTTTTTTGTTATGTTTGGTTGCGAATGCGATTAAAAGAATTTCTGGCTTTAATTCCTCAAGACTATCCTGCCAAAGTTCATTTACATTGAATTCATTCTATATCGGCCACAAAAAGTTCGTTAATATGTCACGATAGCAGAATTCACTGTAATGACCTCTTTAAGATCATTTTAAAAAAAACCGTCCAATAATCCTTCCAGACCATAAACAGTACCGAACAGTGAATTTTTGAGGATACATCCACTTTTCATAAATCACATGAGGTTTTTCGTGCCCCAGAATTGATAAATTTTTGTTGTTAAAATTCTCTAAGTCTTCTGGTTTCTATAGACTTATAAGCCTCCTTCCAAACCTTAGCAAACATTTTCAAAAGATTCTTTTAAGACGACACCATTTATGAGGTTTTCCGCGCCCCAGATTCGATAATTTTGTTTGTCAACGTAGCCGTCGATGTGGAAATTTACTTCGTTGCTAAACATGATTTTTGATGAAAAATAATAGGTCTCTCAACTTTCAATTATGGTAGTTTAAGTTTGGATGATTAAAATGCATTGTTCTGTCATTGTACTAATGACTTCATGAACAAAATTTTACAAATATATTGAAAGTTAGAAAAAAAACCCTATAGTCTTTTATAGTTAGTTTTTATGGTTATTTTTTTTTATGGTTATCTGGCTCGATTCGAACCCAAAATAAGTTCATACAAAATACATTATTCCTAGTATCGCTCAAATTGAATATAAACATTTTAATATACAATAAACCAAAATAGATATTTATAAGATAAAAAATAATAACTAACAGTATCTATTTTGTTAGTATTTTTAATAATAAGTATAACTAATCAAATTTATAATGTATCCTTGAGATATCAAAGCAATCCATTTAGTCCAATTAGAACTAACAACGAATTTATTATAAAATTCAAACAAATTTCATATTCGTACAGTCATAAATCTTGACAAAATTAATATCTCAATCAGAGCATAAACAGTCTCCCACATTTCGATTGCTAATAAAAATAATTTTAATGTGTTTAAAGAATTGAAAGACAATAATTGATAGAGTATATATTGGCAATATGGTTCGATTAATTCTTATTAGATTTACAATTGGTAGAAGTTATTAATATTTATTTGTAAACAAAGCTAGAATTGATTAATTACACTTTTCCAAAGTCTAACCAGAGAACCGTTGACGACATGCACAGAGTCAGGAAGTTGTTTCTTTAACCTTGCTCAAAATATACTCGTATTAAGCCATTTTTCACTTACAATCTATAAATCAGTTGGTGAACATACTCATTCGAACGATATTGACCACAAACTATTGTATAGGTAAATGGTCTATGTCTGATCCTAGTTTAATGATATCAGATAAAAATAAAATTATTTTAATAGTGCATAATTAATATTCCGAGTTTATAAATTTCAATTGAAATTATGAAATAAATAACATACGAGATGAGTAAATAAATGTACGAGTATAGAAAGGAAGATATTCAGTTGTAGTCTGGAGAAAATCAGTTTCACTGCTCTTCATAATATAGTTGCTTCGGAAGCTGCAGGCTATTAAATGTATCCAAAGAAATTACCATGGCAGATATGGGTACGACTACCTTAAAGAACATCTTTTTATCTTTAATACATTTCAAATCGACTATTTTATGGTCTGAGATTACATGGCTCAGTGGAAATTGTTAAGCTGCTCAGACAAAATTATTGTCAATAAATTCAAAGCTGGCCATCATAAACACAGGATCTGGCAGAAGATTTTTCGCGTAATGTGTATGGTGTTCAGTTCAAGATAAAATCAATAAATTGAAAACAGACAAACGTCCTTCATAAAATTATCGCTATTTAGACGCATAGTCATTTTATCATCAACAGGCAATATTATTTATAATATAACATAGTCAAGATGCAATAAATTGTTTAATGTATGAGAATTTATTATAAAAATGTAAAATTTCATTTTTGATATTTGTAATATTTTTGTGTATTTTAGCTAAAAGGTAATAAGAAAACTGAGAAAAATTCTAATTCAACAGACGTTATCGAAATATATTTCTTTTAAGATTAGCGGAATCTGAAACCAATTTGGACTTATAAACTTGAGTTTTGAAATGACTTGTAAAAATCGATGAATACAGTCCACTCGATGAGTAAGTATTAATTAAAATATGTCCTTTATACGTGAGTTTTTTTTATTTTATCAAACAAATTCAAAATATTCAATTTAATATAAACAAATAAAATTTTATGAAAATCATTTTCGAATAGTCACAAGTGTATTTATGATTAGATGAACATGCAGATTTTAATAACTCTTACTAATAATATTATTTTTAGGATTTTTGATGGTTCTGGTCTTGAACAGCTAATATAAAAATCCTGATCTTAGTCCTGATCTTCACCATATCACACAGACTTAAGATCATGTGACTAGCGTTGACTGTGATAGGGAACACCTGTCATGGTGAACCGTCCAAATGTATGTCTTGTAAGGACTTACTAATCAGTTTCAATTTTAATCAACAGTCTGACCTCGTGAAAGCTCTTACTCGCTCCATATTCTCATTAGCGTTTAGTACCCACATCTCGGGCACAATATTTGGTGAGAAATACCAGTTATCTCGGGCGCTATCACTGCAGATGATAGTAGAGGTTCCGGTAAGTATTGCTACCAGCAGTTAGAGCAGACTAACTTGTAACTGGTTACTGACTATTGTATTAGCATGAAAAGGAAGTTTTGCCGTTGCGGTCTGCGTTGGGCAGTGCAAAACTTAAATTAAAAATGGCAAAATAATAAAATTATAGTATTCCCGTCTGAATAGTAGCTCTACCAAAAATGATCTAGGTGCGCTATCTGAATCTATAACAAGAAATGTATTCCTTTATTCTTGCACTGCGATTTTAATGTACACAATTGTGGTTGGCTTTGCTATTCTGTGCGGACAATAGCCCGAGGGAATGTACACTGAGATCTATGCTGACCCAGATTATAACCGGGTCGACCCGGATACCTGATATTGACAGTTCTTACACTAACACCTTGGTGATAAATATACCATCAACATATTTTTGTCTCCAGGTACATCAGATCACCGTGTTATAGCAGCCAATTTCTTGCACAAAAACCACTCAGTTTAAGACAAAACTCCTAAAAGGACAGTTTGGTAGTACGAGAACGAAAACTGGGACGATCTGACAAGCTTCTTTGGGAGTTTTAACATGTCACTATGTCTTCTCAATAGTGACATGGATGTTGCCGCTGATATGCTTACGAACATTATTTTACTATTTTTCCACATAGAATGAAGAGTGTCAGGCCAAATAAAAATGCGTGTTTTAGTTCGAACTGCTAAAAGGCGTTCAAGGAAAAAGATATGATATAAACTTCCGGTAATATAGGGCCGAACTTTCTAAGGAAAACCGGAAAATGTTGAAACTAGCTAGAAATGACTTCAATGCTCTTGTCCGTAGCGTTAAATTTCTTCACGAGCAAAAGATTAAGCAAAAAATACTCCAGTGGCCCAGGGGTAAGAAACAGTTTTAGTCATTTGTCAAAAGAATCGAAAATTTCGCCTACTCATCCATCCTAACGCTATTTCATAATGAAACTCCAGTTGTCCGCTGAAAAGACAAGGCCAATTTGTTCGTGGATCACTTACCTCCGCCTATACTGGAGTGCGTTGAATTTTCTATGGGGTCAACTCGTATTGTTGGAAAATTCTTTAGAGATCTGGATATGCATAAATCCGCTAGTCCAGATGGTATATCGCCCATAGTTCTGAAAAGGTGCTCTTCTCCATTGGCCAAACTACTGCGTCCTCTTCCCTCTCCAATTTCCGACCCATTGCACTAACATTTCTTCTTTCTAAGATCATGGAAACACTGATAAACTATCAGCTAATGACAAGAGGTGTTGAATTGAAGGCCTTTGTGAGGGGTCTGCTGAATGACACAGCTCACTATTAAGGATTAGACGGATTGTTTGCTTGATTGCTTTATGCATAGAACATGATGGCAGGTAGCCAAGCTGAGGCCACTTGACATGGAAAAGGAAATAGACTTGGGTTCATTAGAAGGATCGAAAAACATTTGGTTAAGAGTTGAGAGTACGGAAGAGGGCTATATTAGAGTTCAGTGTAGCCCACTTACCATATAACAGAAACTAGTTTGAGGATTCGGCTGAATGAGGCAATTTAAGTAACAAATCAAAGAGTAACTGATGGCTGAAAATAAGCATGCTGAGTATAACTATCGGGATCTGATCATCTGAGCTGGCAAAATACATAACAAGAATAGATCTGAATCCGCTGATTGGGCGTATTCCAATCGCAACGGTCATAGGAGACCCGTAATAATAATGTCTACATGCCATACTCTATTTGATTATCTAGTTGCAAGTACAAACTTTACGAAGGATTAGTTCGTAGTATTGCCAGATTCTGCCACACCTCGTATTTCAGAATCTTAAAACAAAAACAATTTATTTGAGTACCAAAAAATCACCTCTTTTTCTTAAAAAAAGTTTCAATATTTTTTCTGATAATTCAGACATTTATTTTTATTTATTTGAAGTACAAACAATTACAGTACAAACAATTATATTAAATAAATTATTTAGACAATAGCAAATACATTTTTATCCATTGGACTTTAATAATACCGCAATGGGGCCAAAACACTTATCGGCATTTGCATTTTCAATACGTAAACGAATATAAGTGTTAACATTTGTAGAAATATTTCTCATATTGATACAAGGTAGATAAACTGAATAAATATTATATATGCTATTACTATCATTATTACAAGTATTACTATTATTATTATTAATAATATTATTATTATTATTGTACAATAATTATTGTGAACTATTCATTTTTGTGTAGGCACAATGCAATTTAACCAAGTGACAATAAAAATTCATATCGTAATTTTTACTAAATATCCTCTTGGCTTGCACTGAAAAATGGACAATTTAAAACGTAGTGTTGATTTTTGTCTTAATTCTTGTTTGGATATATTTTATTTTTATAATTTTTTAGGTCGACTATTAACCTTCTTAACATAAGTTATAATGTGATGGACTAGATATTCACACGCAGTGACGTGAATTAACCAATGTGGTCAGTTTTTATTGACAACATACTTTTTTGATACTTAACATTTTTGAATGAATATATTCCGAAATAAATAAATAAAATTAATGTTAAAATAATGTGTAAAGAATAAGCAGAAGATAACTAAATCAAATATGATTGAAATTAGCGGTGTAATAAAAATATTAAATAAATAAATTATTATATATTAGCATGAAGTAATTTTTTTAATTATTTAATTAATTTATTCTTAACAATACAAATATACTTTTCAAATAGAATTTTCTCATCTTTTTTCGATTTTCTTTTTAATTTATTTTATTTTTTACATATTATTTGTTATTATTAAAAAAAATGTAATTATTAGAAATTCAAAATTTACTTTAGACAAATAAGTCTTCTTCCAATTCTATCAAGAAATTTCGAAATCACATTCACAAAAACTGCGTACATCTCCTCCTGGTATTCTCAAATTTAATTCCCAAATATAAAATTTATTTACAACCCATCCCCCTTCACCCCTTTCCAATCAAACAATTCACAGCACACAGTAGTGTCGGCGAGTTATCAATTTCATTGCATTATCCTGGATTACTCTAGAAATACAAGATTCCTATCACATATTACCTAATATCGGGTTTTTCAATAGCAACTTGACACTTTTGAGTATTTTCAATAATCGACGGTGTTCCAGAAGGCAGCATCTTGCCCCCATCTTCTACAACATTTATACATCCAATATTTTAATGTATTCTATTGCCATCCATACTGTTTGCTTCATATGCTGATGATTTTCGTCTAGCAAAAATTACCAATATGCTTCCGAAATTTTCCAAGACTAAATCCCAATTCTCCAGAACTAGTTTATTCAAGCCCAAGTGAAGAATAAAAGTTGACGAACGCAATTATGTCCATATAACTTTTACTCTCCGTTCATATACTCGTATCTGAATGAGGTCCTTTCCAAATATCTCAATGGCAGTGACGTACCATAAGACACTAAAGTTTAATATCTAGAACTGTGCTTAGACAAACTTTTGACATGGAATCTACCCTGAAACTTAATAGACTGGAACTTAATACACGATGTCGGAATTTGAGGATATCGTTCCGTAAAATATTGAAGGCAGTGTCAAGATTTTCCTTGGATATTACGATAAGATGGAGCGAGGGTGTTAGTACATGTAATGTTTTTAAAATAATAATAAAAATTATAAAAATAAAAATACCAAAAATATTGCTGAGAAAAATTGTGTTTTTAAAATAATAATAAAAATGATAAAAATAAAAATACCAAAAATATTGCTGAGAAAAATTGCAAAACTTTCTTAGTAGGATAAGAAAAGTGGCATCAAGAGAAGATTATGAAAATCGCTTAGTCGAGTTTTTCGCCAATAGAGACCAGGGCTTCTATGAGAGAGGCATTATAAATTACCTTTGAAAAAACCGACCCAAATTGAAATTCCTTTAACGAATCCTTAGTATCCTCAATGGAAGCAAACACCAAAATGATTGACACTTCCTCCAGCACAGCAGATATCATCGATCCCCACACTAAGCAAATGTTAAAATGGAAAAATAATCTAAATTTAGCACTCTACAGGGCTTACTCGTAGGGACGCAAATTATTTCAAGGTGATTAAAATTGAAATTTAAAGCCTAAAGCAACAAATAACTACCAGACTTAATGACAAATGGAACGAGGCATTCAAACGTACTTTACGTAACATAGAGCCCGGTCCACATGCTTGTTCTAAAATTAAGCAATTAATGAGGGGTAAAACAAAAGGGCAGCCCAGGTCTGAAGAAGGGAAATATAATTATCATGGATAATAAAATCAAAAGCGAAATGTTCGCAAATTATTATTCAAAATTATATGACAGCCAAAATATTTTCGGAAATAAACCGATCGTGAAAGATACCGTAGATAAATTTAAATGCAAAGCAGGATACAGAAACGAGGAGAGGCTTTCGGCATCATTGATATACTTTTCGTCGAATAATCCAAGTACGAATCCGACAAAGGCAAAACATTGTTTCGTCGAAAATAGCGACATCAGATCCTACATTGAGAGAGCATCCAGGAAAAAAATCCATGGTCCGGATGGTATACCCAGTTTAGTAATGAAAAGCCTGCCAGAAGAAGGAATAACATTGCAAACACTCATTTGCAACAACTGCATTAACAATGGGTACTTCCCTTCGATATAGAAGTCTGCAGATATTGTAACCATCCAAAAGAAATAGCACTCCTGCAAGGAAGCAGATTTCCGATCAATATCACACCTTTCTAATATAGGGAAATTGTTTGAAAGGTTCATCCTAGATAGACTTAATCTCTTCATCGAGGAAGAAAACATAATTCCAGAATTCCAACATTGGTTTCGTGAAGGCCACTCTACACAACACGCACTTTGAAAGGTATACACAGACGTTATACTGGAACGAATTTGATATTGAAAAGGCATTCGATAACGTACCGCACTTGGGTATCATGTTCAAACTCATTATAATCTAATAATCAGTTTTGTAGCTTTAAGAAAAACCAAACTAAAATCTGGAGACATATACTCACGGTTCTTCGAGGTTTTGTCAGGCATACCCCAAGGCTCATTAATTGGTCCTAACTTAGTTAAGGTTCAATTAAGCGGAAATACTCATATGGTATTATACGAAGACGATACCCTAGTTTACAGTGCATCAATGCGACCTAAATTAGCATTGGAAGCTATGATAAACTGACAGAATACTATTGTATAAGAAATGGGGCCTTCAAGTAAACATTCCAAAGTCAGAGTGCTTGTGCCTCACGCAATCAGGGAAGAGGAAATTCGTAGCCTGCGGGTTTGGAGATAAGAGTGATTCGGTAATTAGGAGCGTGGAGAATCTTAAGTATCTAAGCTTGAATATCAACAAGAACCTCAAATTCAACTCCTTTGTCAGGGATAAAATTAAAAAAGCCAACGGCATATTTTGCAGGCTTCTGAGAATGTATCGCTCAGAAATTCTACGCAAGGACGTCAAATTTATTATTTGTTAGCAATTTATAAGGACCTCCCCATCTGATCATCGATTTCCCCAACAGTAGCAACAGAACTGCACAGGTTAGAAAGGAAGATGTTATGAAAAGCCACAGAGCTCCGCCTATCTAGACATACGAAAAAGTTTATTTCTAACGATAGGTTATACCGGGAGGCAGGCGTTTCCCCATTTGTAGTATGGCAAATGGGAATAATGCACAAATGAGTGAAATCATTAGTCCATCATCAAAACAGGGAAGTAAGGCAGCAGACGGAAGACAACTTACTGGAGATCTTGAGAACCTCCAAGTACCTGTCATCGTTACTTTTATTGGAGGACACAAAATAAGCTCTGAAGCAACATCTCCAGATCTACAAGAAGAAGCCAAAGGGCCAACATCGAGGTTAGCAACTACATCACATGAGGTTGGAAGCACCGAAGGGAATCAAGAGGACATGACAAACGCAGCAGTTGCCAGATTAAAATATAGAATATAGAATTTAGTTTTTAGTTTAAGGATTAGTTTTAAGAATAATTGTAAAAAAAAATGCATGTTTAGTTTATAAGAGTAGATTTAAGGGTTAAGGTTAGGTATAACATGTAAGCATGTTTTTTTTTAAATATCACAATAAATATAAATAAAATAATACATTTGTATTAGAAATGCAAGGATAGCGTAAGTTAACTTGAACGACCCAAATCGGACAATCCGAACCATGCTAAATAAAGTTTTGAAATAAACGTGCAAAGATTTTTTTTCTTTTTCCCCAAACCTGTTATTTTCAGCTACCTAAAGAAATAGGATTTTAGGATGTAGAAATGACCAGAGAGTAGGACTCGCTGTAACTTCCAAAGCAATCTAGCATGAACTCCTATTGGTAGAAATCGTGCGAAATGTCAAGGAATAAGTGAATAGTGGAATGGTCGGTTCAAAATCCAAACTGATGGTGAGAATTCAATAATAGGAAAAAGATATTTTGGAATTAATTTGCCAAGGATTTTAGGATAAATGCGAAGGAGGCTTATGGGTCTATATAAGGTTGGAAAAGTTTTGGATTTGTTGGGTCGTGGGCTCATTTTGTTTATTGAGAACTTCCAATGCCGAGGAAATATGATGTGCCGACAAGATTGTAAAAATAGGTTTTCATAAATTATTTTGAAATAAAACCATTTGTACTTAATTCAATATGAAATTTTTTAACTTTAATTGCAACGCCAAGTATTTATATTCTAGTTAAAGGGAGAGATTTTCAATTGTGAAATAAAAGCTAATAATTTACATACAACATTTTATATATAGTCAACAACTATGAATACATAATAGAATTATTAACATAAAAATGTATGGAAAATGACATGATTATGAAATTATTTAATTGAACAAATTATCATAACCAATCCAGAAATTATTATAATGTGTTCGCTGCTGCATGAAAATAAAACTGATAATATCGAATTGGAAATATTTGAAACGTGTGCGCACCTGCAAATGAAGATGAATATAAAGAAATATAAGACCGTCTATAGGCTATAGTGGATAATAGGTGCCAGTGATGAATATTGATTAAATGATTATAAATAGTGTTCGAACCAAATTTAGCGACTACGAATAGTTCTTCGATAAATGTATAACTAGATTTACCAACTCCCCCTAAACACCGTACGTACTCGCATATGCAAATTATAAAATAAATAAAATAATCAAAATATATAAATTAATAAAAACAACTCCACAACTGCTGAATGATAATTTAGACTGAAGAAAAAATATCATACAATAAATATACTTTGAACAGCTTGTAACGAGCAAGTGCGATTCAAATTCAATTTAAGCTGTTAACCTTCATTGTTGGCTTTATGATGGTTGGAAGTCGCCTGTTAAATCTGGACAATTTCCTGATTCCAAAAGATACTCTTTATCGTCTGCCAACAATAGTTGCATCAAATTACGATTTTGATTATTTTAAAATTTTCTCTCCATTAAGTTATAAACGATTACCACAGTCAGGGTTAATATTTTCGACTGGATTCGTTTCATTATTGAATTTTTGTGCTGTTAAAGAAATCAAAACGAGGAAGCAACTTCGAAGAAGTACGTTTATGACCTACAGTTTTACTGTCATTTGCTTTATTCGGTATAAAAATATTTCTAGTCCCGCATAATCATTTAGTTAAAAAAAGTCTTTTTTTAAATTTTCATTTTTTTTTAATAAATAATTTTCAATTTAAATTCAAAGCAGATATAATTATTAAAAGTTATTGTTTTTATTGAAAATAGAACACATTTTTAATAAATATCTACAAAAATTTCTTTTTCTTATTTTTCTCTTTCTTATAAAAATAATAATATATATTTTTAAAAATATAAATTTCATAAACTTTAACACATAAAACTAATGAACTTTTGATTATATCGCTGATATTCGACGGTGTTCAACAAGGTATCGTCTTTGGTCCCATCTTCTACAACATTTATACAGGGTACTTTTTATGTTCCAGGTTGATTTTGTTTCGCTGCCATTTTGATTTGGATAATATTTATTTATTGATATTTAAAAATCGTAGAGAGTTTTCGAGAACAATTTATTTTTACTATCATTGATGATTGTTTAACATAATCAATAGTACGTCATTAAATTAATACATGTATAAACTGAAATTTTTAAAAAAATAAAAAATTTTTTATTGTTAAAAAAAAGAATTTTGGACTGAAAATTTTTTTATTGCTTCAATTTTTTTTAAATGAAATTTTTTTTTAAATTATAAAATGATCAAAGTCGATTTTGAATTTGGGTTTATTGTGGTGATAATATAATGAAAGTTTCTAAACCATCAGCTAAACTTTGAAATATTATTGTCAATGAGAAAAATTAATTGGATTTAAAAGAGCTAAAATTACATATTCTTTCGTACTATATTAGGGCTTTTTTTTCTTCATTTCTGAATATAAGAGGTATGGCAGGATAATAATTCGGTCCACAAAAATTGTACGTTCGTGCGTTCTAGATTTGCACTATGAGGTTCAACTCCATCCGGTAAGTACGTGATAAATGTAGCACCGAATTTTGAAGCAAGGAGATGTGCCATTAAATTTATGTTAAGCTTGGTGAATCTGTAGGTTTGACTCTTTTATCACAAACTTTGTCGATGGAAAAAAGCATTTTAGGAGGGCCGAAGCACCATGGGCAATGAATTTCGCTCAGGAAGGCTTTCCTTCAATATCGAAAACTTAACAAAATGTGAAATGAGGGAGAGCTCTTGTAAGGTCCAAACGTAGATTAAATAATTCTTCACGTTAGATCGGATATTACAGGCCATTTTCATCAAGCAGTTTTTCTCAGAAAAGAGAATTCCTCTATGCTAGTTGCATAGACGCCAATGCATAAAATTTAAATAAAATTATTGTAAAAAACTAACATTGAGTCTTATATCTTGACTGCCATAGCTTGTCATAAGTGATGAGAATTAGTTTTTTTTTGAAAATTTCCTCCACGATACGTGCTTTTGTTATTTGGAAGTTGTTGAAGTACATTTTTCAATTTCGGATATAATTAATTAGCATTAATTTTATTATCATTAGTATTTTTAGTTGGTAAATATAATTTAATTAATTTTTATTATTATCAATTTTATATTTGGTTTGCAGTAATTTTAATACCTTTAATATTAGTTTGATTTGCTTTAATTTGATTTTGCTGAAGGGGAATCAGAATTTTTGATTTTGCTGAAGGGGAATCAGAATTGGTTTCAAAATTTAATGTAGAATATAAAAGACGTGGATTTGCTTTAATTTTTTTAGTTGAATATGCTAGAGTTTTATTTATAAGAATATTATTTGTTGTTTTATTTTTAGGGTGTGATATTTTTTCTATTTTTTTTTTAAGTTGGTATTTTTATCATATATCAAGCAAAGCTCAAGTATATGTCAAGCGCTTGGTTAATACCTTCACTATACACAATGATATATAAGACAAGATACACTCACAAAAAAACAGATATTCTTTGTGAGTGTATCTTGTCCTATATATGTGTACTATTGTGTGGAGTGAAGGTATTCACCAAGTGCTTGACATATACCTGAGCTATTTCTCTGTTAAATTTTGCCCAGGATTGTCCATTATTTTGTCGCAATCGCTATCTATGAAGAAAAAGTATCTATGAGGAATTTTGTAATTTTTTATATTGTATATTTTTTTACTTATTTCAAATGTAACTTCTTATTGTATTTAATTGGTTAAGTTTTACCTTTGAAATAGCTGAAATTATTCTCTTAAAAACTATTCTTTATGTGTATATTTTTTTTTTAATAATTATTTTTATTGAAAAAAAATATATATATACTTTCAAATTTATTACTATTTTTTTATTTCGTATTGTAGAATATCATCAAAAGAGCAAACGAAAGAAATGTGTATATTTTTTTTTTAATAATTATTTTTATTGAAAAAAAATATATATATACTTTCAAATTTATTACTATTTTTTTATTTCGTATTGTAGAATATCATCAAAAGAGTTGGTTTTTTACTATTGTCGCCATAACTATAGCAATAATAACTCAAATTTTCTTACACAAACTATATTTAGTTAATATTTTTATTCGTAATAATATATATAAATATATTAACTAAAATTTTCTGGCTCATTACCACTTACCAAAATAATATAAATAAAAATATATAAATAAGCAAAGTTAGATAATTTTTTAAATAAGCAATTAATTTTCATCCAACTATAGAAAAGATACTTGTAATAATTTGCATGATTTTAAAGCAGTCCTCTTTAGATTGAAAATAAAATTACATCTTGAAAAATCTGTTCAGCTTAGTAGTTGTATTAACCAAATTAGTTTCTTATATTGGATAAAAAAGGATAAATTAAAATATTATTATTTATTAAATAGTGTACACAGATAAATGAGTATGAAGTAAATTGTAGTTCATTTGCCAGAAACGACTAATGATATTCAATAAACGTTAATATGCTTTGAAGAAATTAGGAAATACTATATTCCGCAGAGACCAGCGCACACAACACCAATTTTACGCCAGACAGAATTGGGACGACTTAAAAAAACTAGTCGTATCTAAAACTGACTAGATACGATTGAATTGTGCAAATTTGCCTCTGTCTATGGAGAAGTTGGTCATCATTGATGGCCAACAGAACGAATAAATCAATTGACGCGGCATGCGATCGAGAATACGAATAGATTCCGTAACTCCCAGAAGCCAATTCATACTATGTCGATCGGAGGCTCCCTGCATAACTGGCGACTGCTTATAATTTATTTCCATATTCGTGGTGAGTATATCGAGTGATTGTGCTATTAGAGATTTTTCTCAAAGATTGCTACACACACTCTGCAGCATATCCAGGTGGTTTTATTCCAGGTGGTGGTCAGTGTAGTTCTCATAATTTGTTTGTCGTTGTTATTGTAAGTGCAATCAGTAGTGCCACGACCGTGAGGTCTTTTGGCGACTTAATGTTATGTTTAGATTGGCGTTGCCAGCTTCCCTAACGAACCTGATCTTTTGTGGTGAAAATTAAGATGCTCAAGAAGGTTATAATACGACTTGAAAGTGATTTTTTGTAGGATCGAGGAGCTTCGCAATGGAAGGAGTCCTACTCAGAAAAAACTTAAGTGGCATTCACTTAAAATATGCGGAGAGGTATAACCAATTTCTCCAAAAGTTGACTTAAATATTTGCCATGATATTAGGACTTTTCTTAATTCAGTTCAAATAATTCCCTATTCTAATCGTATCTTGTTTATTTTGTTTAAAGTTTTCCAAAAGTTCAAAAAATCGTATTTTGGACACGATCGGTAAACAAGCCTCCGCATCCATATTGAGTTTAATTAATTCCAAGTGATTTCAATCAAAACATCGAAATTGAGTTAATTTATAGTCGTAATTCCCCCTCCTTAGCCGCTGAAATGTGGAATGAATTTTCCCCGTGGTTGGTAGTGTACTGTCATCTCGACGAATACGTTTTACTCGTACTTAAGCAAAAATGGAAGTCCGAATATTTCTGTTTGTTTAGTTTTAAATAAACAAGTCTCTGGCTTAACATAAAAGTCGATTCTCCAATATGTCGATGCTATTTTTCAAAGCTGTTATTTAGACAAATAGTAATCGTTTAATTTTAATTAATTATCATTCGGGTACAATTTATGATTAATGATTAATTGCAATCCATTTCTTTTTCACTCGCCACTACGATTCTGTGCTCATAATTCAAAAACAGAAGAAAAAAAATAGCTAAAATCAAAAAGGAACAACTTTTTACTCATATTTTTCGAATTAGTTCATTTCATAAAAATGAAACTTTTTATTAATTTTACTTTCAAGACGTAATTGATAAATCACAAAATTCAAAATAACCAATACGCTTGCAAATTAACAAAAAAAAATGTTTATTTTAGATTTTACAATTGATTAAATTTATTATTATTGTATAAAATTTAAACAATTCTAAAATATACAGAAGATATGCTAATTGGATGTTAGAAGAACTGGGTTTCGTTGCAGATTTTAATCTGGACCATATGTGAATTCACTAAAACGATACCACAAGCTACACGATGCATAATTTCGAGATTTGGTGTTGTACACTGGTGTCCAAGATCATACAATTTGACGCCATTGGATTTTTTCTTGTTAAGCTACGTAAAAGATCGTATTTATGCAGACAATTCTCAAACTACAGAATATTTATGAATCAACATCCATTAAGTAATACTTGAATTACAATCCGAAACATGCAAAAAAAGTCACCAAAAATTACCACAAATCGATTGAGTACTGCAAGAAGTCGAATTGAGCCATTTCTTATGTGATAATTATTTTTTAGAAATTTTTTCTACAAATATTTGTCGATAAATTTTAATAATATCAATTTGGAGGAATTGTAGCAACTTAATTAGAAAATTAATTTATGTTTAAGGATATATTATTTTTAAACACGAAGAATAATATGACTTTTTATTATTTTACAATTCAAATTCAATGAAGATTTTTTTTTGTTTTTTTCTTAAAAACAATTTTATAAAATTACTTAGACATTTTAAGATTATTGAAAACCGATGGCTTAGTAATATTTGCAATTCGAATATATAATTTTATAAAGTTCTATTATTGTATATAAAGAAATTTTCATAAAAGTCTTCTTTTTTATACAATATATTTTTATTTCATGAAAAATTCTGTTTCAGGACATGACCGTTTTTAAGTATTATCAATTAATTAGGAAAAAAATTAAAATTTCCATTTGTAGAAAAATATTTGGAATAAATATTTTTCCGCTTTTTAGAGCAAAAATATTTTATACTAATTTTTTCTAAATAAAAATCTACCCTAAAATTTCCCATAAAATTTTTCAAAGTTTTTAAATTTTAATTAATTATTTGAAATTGCCGCTATTTAGGCGTAAATGGAAATTCTTAATGAGAACAGAAAACAACAATAATACGAGTCGCTAGTAAAACAAAATCCTCCTACGCATGAGTATAAAAAATTACTAAAGAACAAATTAATAAGACAAATGAAATAAATATTAATCTTATTCAATCAAATAATTATGAGTACGAATTTTGATAATACACATAAATAGAGCTATAATTTTAGGTAGGAATATTAATTTGAAAATTTATTTATTTTGCTTTTATATTAATAAACTTTTGTTTTTAAAAAATTTTTTTTGCCAAAACTTCAACTACAATATATTAACATTGTAATAGGCATATTTTATGTCTAAACCATAAATAAGAAAACAACTAGAACAAAGTGGTGACACCAAAAGGATTATGCGAGAGTCAGCTCGACAGCCAGGTAATACATCTATGCCAGTTTTTATAATTTTTTGAATACACAACAGGCCCCGAATAAATTTTCATTTTTTATTTGAAATAAGGTCACACTGGCGGATGAGAATTTTTAGATTACTGAGTTACTCATCGAATAAGAAAACAGCGATCTCAGAACTTCAAATGTAAGCGAACCCAAAAGGTGACAATGAACATTTTTTTGAACATAAGACTTTCCCGCCATGAGATGAGATTTTTTTCCGTATAAATTTGCAATAATATAACTTACTTTTCTATAGAGATAACATCTTCATACTTCGTCGTAAGGTGAACGATTTACAAAACGGACGACTGCATCTATTGACCACTGCATCTATAACAATCAAATCAATTATGCAACATTTAACTTACTATCTGACCAAAAATCAATTCATTTAAAAGTAACTAACTATACTTATAAATAATTTTATGAATGCTACGGTAATTATTAAAAAATTTATTACGGCTCAAATATCATTGCCAATTGGTCAAGCACATGAGACCGTGGCCACACAGTTAGCAGACAGACTTAAATCGTACCAGTTTTTCTTCGAATGACAGAAAATCTTTATAAAAAATCAATTGAAATTTTATAATCTTTATTAATCAAGTATCAATAACTAAGTAATAAATTCCCAACAAAAAAAAATTATTATTAAAATTCCTCTACCATAAACGACTGCACAAATTGTTACGCATTCTTTTCAAAGCTGATGCTTTGTGTTTGCATATTTGTTCAAATTTTTAACATTTTTCTATATTTAGAAATAATATTTTATTCTCGTTATAAAATTCTAAAAAAAATAAACAAACAATTATTTAACAATTTGTACCACATAATATGATATGTGGAAAATTTATTTTATTGAAATATAAACTGCACAGCATTCTGTTATACTTAACGTTGGCTACATAAATTATCAACTAGATCATGTGTTACTTATCTTCAAAGATGACGTGACGATTTTCTAGTTTTAGCACCTAGAATATGATTGCTTCAGTTTTGGCAAAATATATACACTCAACATCTATCCAAATCTAATAAGTTCTATTTAATAGATAAAATAATCTGAATAAAATAATTTGAATATAAAAATTTCCGTTTACCTCAAGCATTAAAAAGTTTGATGATATTTAAAAAGTTCACATCCTCTATTATTAAAAAATATACTTAAAAAAAACATCTAAACTCTTATAATGTTATTTAAAAATCATTTTTCATATGTTTTATGAGGTGTGGCTGAAAAGAATCGATACTGGCATCACTGAGAGGCGATCTGACAGCATTGCGAATTACTCCACTACATAACTTGAACGTTACTCCTTCCTAGATATACGAGTATGTTGTTGTTGTTGTTGTGTATTACTAAAGGGCCGCGAATCCTCGCCAGACGCTTGCGCATCCATCTACTCAAGCGGATTGACGGTCCTGTTGAAGACAATATCGTCCCGAATCCCCCCCATCTCACAAATCACCCAACCAATCCTATCCAAACCATAATAGTTATTCAACCCAGTTACATTCCCTTTTTCCTATTACTATTCCCATGTGTATTATATATTTTCTTTCTTTTTTTTTCTTTTGCTCCAAACCATTCCAATATTAATGATATATACATATTTTCATCTATTTCTACCCATGTAACCCAATGGCACCCCTAATTCATATTATCATTCCAAAATGCATGTTACAGTGTCATCCAATTTATTCTCAACTTACATGAATCTATTCTATATCCCCACAATATACATTCCCACTTCATACTATTCATAGATATACACATTTATTTTCCCTTGTTCCAATTTATAACCATACACATATATTCCACCCTTACAATCCCATTACCCTTTTTTTCCTGTTTCAATCATTATACCCTAATATACACCTCATCGACGCCATAGCCACCCACCATCCAAAGCAGCCATGACGACGACCCCGTATCCTTTTAGTCGCCTTTTACGACAAGAAGGAAATACCGTAGGGCTATTCTTTACCTCCAACACTATCCGGAGGATACGAGTATGTCGTCTGGTAACTAGGCGATCGTACGCAGCATCGATAAGTGAAGTTGTATTTTTGTAGTATGTTACGCAAAAAGGAACAGCGACATTTTTGAGCAAACAATGTACCATCAAATTTTGTTTTCAACTTTAAGGGAATATTCTTTATCAAGAGCACAATAAAGAATAGTGGCATAAAGCTTCTACCGAGAAGCCAAACATCGCACAAGGAGCCTCCAGCATTGAAAATTGCCGAACATTTGCAACGTATTTGGGGGATTGGAAGGTCAGATCGTCGATTAGCATTAAAGCTGATTAGAAGTCCTTGAAATGCTCAGAAAAACGGTTTTCCGCCTCCAATTCGTTTTCGACGTAAAAAGGAATTCCTGTACCTCTCCCATTCCAGTATCTATATACGCCTTATCTAAGAACCGTGTGACTAAGCTCAACAAAAATTTAAAGGTAGTCCTCCTTGGTACTGTCGATAATATCCAAAGGAGTGTAACCTCGGAGCTGAAGGTAATTTCAGTTTAAGTCTTCTAACACAGCTACGAGGAGTAGAAAAAATCCCTCTGCCGATCATGACAATGTGGAGTATGATGCTATTGTGAAGCTCTATATCCCAGAGGAGGAGAGAATAAGCGCATTCGCAGAACGTGCTTATAGCGGCAGACGGTGTTTTATATGTGGAAGAGGTAGAACCGATCTGTAATAAGTAAGGTGCTTCAGTTCGATGTTGGATTGTGGAAGTGGGTCCACAGCTTGTGGACTATAAAACGGAGGCAGTTCTTATCACGAGCAGGAACTGTAGAGAGATTATTACCATCAAGATTGGGGAACATGAGGTAATCTACTGATCATCGCTAAGATACCTGGGGGTGATGATTGACGCGAAGCTGCTGTTTCAGAAACACCTATTATATGTGAACGGAAAGGTAGTGGGGACAACGGTGGCACTGGTGCGCCTAAAGCCGAAGGAAGAGTTGCAGGACCCTGTCGGTTCTGCTGTATGCTGTGAAGCTGTCTCAGTCTATAGCAGGAGCTCATTAAAAGTGGCCTGTGGATTCCGAACAGTGTCATACAAATGCATTTGTGTTGTGACCGGAGGGATACTGATCGAAATTCTTTCAGTTGAGCAACGAAGCCGGTGCCGCCGGAGAAGTTGGAGTAACGTGGTGAAGCGATGCGACGGTGAAGAAATGAATTCAGGAACCAGTGGTAAAATCGTTAGGGTACTGCTATTGATGGCAGATAATCTCAGCGGTATATCCGTGGTTAGATTGGCGACATGGTGAAGTTGGCTTCTACCTATCACAAATTTTGACGCGACATGGATGTCTTCAGGCTTACCACTCCTACTTTAAATTGGATCGCAGCCAAATGTGCCCTTCTTGTGACGACGGTGGGGTAAGCTCGGAGCACGTGTTCTTTTACTGCATACGATTCCATGCGAAAAGGGAAGATACAGAAGGCCAGAGAGTGTCCTGGCGCTGATATTGGACTCGAGGGCGGTTTGAAAGTCGGTAATAGTCCTAAACACGCCCTCTGGATGATCAGGAACGACGACCCTTCGACACGAAGTAATGTCTGATGGTGGTTTCGTGGGGAGATATAGAAATGTTACCAAGTGAGTAGGTTTTTGTGGGGAAAAGTCGCACACTTTATCTTTCCACAATGTATTTCGATAATACTATAACAAATAAAACATTTTAAAAAAACCCTCTCCAATGTTTAGCTCCTCAAAGGGATTATTTTGAAGAGGATAATGATAATGTATAAAAATAAAACAAAACTGTTGAGAGAAAAACAGTATCAATACTTTTCATTAGTCTTATTTGTCCTCATATATTCTTCGGATACTTGGGTCCTCTTCAAAAAATCTCTTTTTCGAAAAATCGTTTGGTTCGTACATGAAGATGGACGATCCCGAAACCATTTAAGCGCTAAAGTTAATGTCAATAGGCTGCGGTAAGCTACACCCTTAATTCAAATAAATGATCAAGATCATCTGTGGAAAGTCTAGAAGGCGATACGGCATTAGCCAAGACGCTTAAAACATGCTATTACGAGTATATTAAGAAAGTATGTTAATTGTACAATCACCTAAATATTCAATCATACAATCTGAATGATAAGTTTAAATTGAAATTAAGTCACAATTAATTATTTTATAGAAAACAAATTAAAACTTTCACCAAGAAATTAATATGAAAAAGTTCAAGTTATTGATAGTAAAACAAATAAAAAGTATCTACACAAGACGTTATTTTAGAGAAAGGAAAATTATTCAAATGTCACTGTTAGACTGACTAGACATGCGGCTGGTTGGCTAGCCATCGCATGCATCTTACAAAGGAGAAAAAGTTACCTGTGTTATATTTAAGGTACAAGAAGAAAGTCATTTCTAGTGAAGATAGCAAATTTTTTTAACAAAAAGTCTCCTAGACAACTTTCATCGTCATCGTAAAACTACTCGTAATAAATATAAACGCCGTAAAATCGCCCAAAGTATCTAATTAAGTCACCACTTCTCTTTTATTGGTTCCAGTTTAAAATCGTCTGACTCTTATGAAGATTAAGAAAGATAAGGTATTCTTATGCTTAAAGAGTGGATTCTCTAGTTCGAGCATATGTGGTAATTTAATTTAACGTTTTCCAGGTACTTTCGATCATGACCAGATCAGTCGAGACACACCGGTACACAGACGAATTACCTGCCGGCCGGGTTTATTTTGGTATATGTTCCCGTATCAAGGCTTTAACTTCCGCCGCCACAAAATATTACGATTTAATCACAAGACACCGTTTGCATTACCAAACAAGCGCCCAATGACTTTTTGAAAATTATTGACGAATCGAGGTCTTTTTCAACATTTCCTACATATTCGATTGGAATAATAAATATGCTCCCGAGCATAAGCAAATTTTTTTTGATGTTTTTTTGTTTGTGTGTTTTTTTTTTTAAATAAAAATCTTCAATTAAAAAACCATTCACAAGAAGACCATAAATTAAAGACGAAGCGCAACAATGTCTTCTAAATGTATGGTGATTTTCTCGTTTTAAGGAAATATTTTCAATTAAAAATTTTTTAAATTTCATTATTTTTTAAAATATTTTTAGAATGGCGAACAAAATAAGAAATTCAAAGCCAAAAGACAAAAAACATTTAAATAGTCTTTTCTTGTAAAAGTTTTGTATTGAAAATTTTTTTTTTACTATTTAATTTAGGCAAACTTTAATTAACTTAAGAATTTTCCTATTTGAATTTGAATAAAAATTAAGATTTTGTTTTTGAACAATTTTTTTATATTAAAAAAAGACAAAATACGAATAATTAATATTTCAGTATTAAAAAAAATTAAAAAAAAAGTAGTATTATTTTAAAATTAAAATATTTATTACCAATTAATAAATATCACAATCGAAAATATAAGCAAATAGGCTTAAAATCAGCACATTTTGAATTGCATAGAACATTTGTGAGGTTTTTCTGTAAAAGTCATCAATTCAGATGATCTACATTGCTTTTTGGGCTATAGATACAAGAAAATAGATACACTTATAATGTGTGGTATGAATGTAATGCGACCCTGTGTATTAATGTCTCCTGGACGTGCAGTATAAACTTCAATCTCGTCCGGTAACTATGTGACCCTGCAAGACGTGGATAAATGAAGATGTGTTTTTGGAGCAGCGTAATTTGGAGCAATAATATGCCATTAAATTTTGTGTTAAAAACGAGCGTATGGGAAACATTGTTATTCACGAGTATAAATTTTTTAGTAGCAAGAAGCTTTTTTTAAGGGTTGAGAAAAAATCTCGCTCAGGAAGGCTTTCAAAATCGAAAACTGATAAACATTATAAGCAGTGAGGGCTCTTCTTAGGTCAAACCGTCTACGAATATTGAAGTTGATGAGTGAATCTTTGAAAGGCTCAGAAAAATTATTTTCAGAGAAAGGATTATTCGTGTCATGAAAAAATGGATTTCTCGTGATTACCCAATACCCCTTACTTTTCAACTGTTCTAAGTCCATGTAACTTTTAATTTTTTCCCCAAGATCAAAAAACATTTGAAAGGATGGCATCTTGGTACTGTCAAAAATATTCAAAGTAGTGTAACTGAGGATCTATCTAGGCCTTCCAGTACTGCTACGAAGTGTGGAAACATCACCTCCGCCAATTTATAACAGGCCAAAACAATTATTATAAGGATTATAACCACTAAATTGAAATTGATTCTTATTTGAAGAAAAGAAAAGATAAATTTTCTGATTGTTATTTACTTGAAATTTAAAAAAATTTACCTATTTCCTAATCTACTTCGGATGGTGTGTTTGACAACAATTTTCAATTAAAATTCACAATAATTTTATAATTTTTTTTAACTAACCTAAATTAAGTAACTAAAATCTCTGAACAAGTGAATTTAATTTTCTTATAACTTAGATAAAAACGAAACTCTGTACTTTGTCTCCAAATACATTTGCAAAAAAAATAACTCTGATGGTACCCAAATGTGTATTTGACAAATTGGGTCAGAACAGATCAAAATGGCCTTGTACCAATATCACCATGCTTACACTTAATATAATTTATTTTTATTTTTTTATTTTGATCAATTGATGAACTCAATTCAGACTATTCAGTTGCCATTAAAGTGATTATTTATTGAATTTTTCCACTGTTTTACTATTTCTAGTGACATACTTACTGATCAACAATATAAAATATTGACTTTTGCCAAATATTTACTTTCAGACTCACCAATGAGTATTTATAAGATAAAATTTTCATAAAGCTTTTATTGCACCGCTTTACCATATAAATAAAATGAATGCTCTATGCCCCAAAAAGTAAATCGATTTAAGATAAATATTTGAACTAACTATGAAACTGAAAAATTATTAAGTTTACTACAGTTAATCGGATTGATTTATATTATATTATAAAAATGATTCTAAAATGAAAAATATTTTTAAAAAAAAACGAAATAAACTAACTATTTCTATAGTAAAATCAATAGATTTTTTTTATTATAAAATTTAGACTTATAGGACATTCAATTGACTCTCAAGGATGATAATACATGAAAAAAAAGTTGTTTTTTTAATCTAGCTTTTATCAAAAAAATTTCCAATAAGAATAGACTTCTTAATCGTGATTTCTAAACTTCAAATCGTTCTTTGATCATGAAAGCCTTTAAATATTGTATAATACAATATTTTCTTTAGATTAGAATAAAGAAAATATTCAATAAGTAAATATCTAACCTACATAAATTTATAGAAAAAATAAACTAGAACATCCCATTTATTAACAATAAGATTAAACACAAAAGGAATTTTTTTTTTATTAAGAAAACGAAAATCACTAACCTTCATGGAAATTAAGAAATTAAACCTTAAATGCAGATCCAATCGATTTGGTGTGAATTGAAAATCTTATTACTATAGGAAAATCTTCTATTTCTAGTCAAAAATTTACTTGTTTTCTCTAAATTTTTAATCAAGACCACCAATTGCCTTGGTCAAAACTTTTAAAAAAAACCACTTATTGCAAAATTTTTAAAGCTTTTATATTTAAAAAAAATAATTTTTACTTTTTATTCTTTTTGTATTATTTTAAATCTATGACGAAAAAAATCCAGAATTTTTTGAATACACCAAATTTTCTTGAATTGAGTTTTTATAAAAAACTAAAATTTAAAAAAATTTCATATTTTCACAAAAAATAAAGCTAACTTATTTTATTTAAGGCGAATCTGCATTTATTTTTGTAAAGAGTTATTCATTTTGTAGTTTAAAAAGGGCAGTTGTTAAATATAATTGGCATTTAGTGTCGTTGATCGTTTAGCTGTTAAACTAAAAATATGAGGCTCTGAGAACTCGCAATTGGCTATAAAGAAGCCATTGTATCCGCTAAAAGTTCCTATATGGTGTGTATTTTGGTCTGATGTTGTCATTGGGCAGAATTGCTTTCAAAATGAAAAAGGAGAGACCATTACCGTCAGCTTAGAGCGCTATGGCCAATTTTTGTTCCTTTATTAAAAGATTTTAATTTAGACTATATGCGGTTTTAACGATACGCCGCCACAAACTATACAATATGAAAAATGTTGACTGTAATGCCAAAATTTGTCACGTAGTGTAGCTTGTTGCATAAGATCATGCGATTTGATGCTACTGGATTATGCAAAAAATCGTATTAACGCAGATAGTCATTAAACTTTAGAGTATTTAAAAACCAAGATCGGTCAAGTAATGGCCGATTTACAGCACGAAATGTGTGATAGAAACATCAACAAATTACCTTAAAAGGATCGAGTCCTGCCAGAAATCTCGTAGCGAATATTTGAATAATATTATATATCATGGAAAATGGTAAAGTCTGAATTTTTCTTGGTATGTTTTAATTAATTTTCTTTTCCGAAGCACACATTGGATAACATTTTTTATACAAAATTAATGTGTATTATCTCTAAAAAAAAATTGTAAACTTGTATTTTTTTAAGATAATAAATTGTAAACTTGTATTTTTTTAAGAGTTTAAAAAAAATATTCTTTATCTTCCATCAAATGAAGATAATATAAAAAATGGGAATGCTAAGTCAAGAAATCATATGGAAAAAATAGAATATCTAAAATACTTTTGACTTAATCTAATCATCACGTAAAAATTATTTACAAAATGAACAAATTATTTCCATAAATAGACTATCAATTAAAAATAAAATCAAGATGTTGCACTTCTTTAAATTGCGAAGAACTTTCAAAATTAACAAAACAAATTTTAACCTCAAATTAAGGATCAAGGACACCATAAAAAATTATTGCTAATCAATAATATATTCAAAACAATTATTAAAAAAAATCGTTCAAATACAAATTCGATAAGAACTGAAAGAAAATCATCATATTTATTGTTAATATGTTCATTTAAATCACATTCACCGACTTGGCTTTTTATTTTGTTTTTAAAAAAAACTTTAACATAAAATTGATAACGAAATTAACAATGGTTTTGGGTACTCCATCCTTGTTTTTATTTATTTATTTACTTTGAACAATGAACTGGAAAGTCAAGGTGATATTCAAAATATATTCGTATATTTGATCTTTTAGCAAATAGTCAAACGAAGCTTTTATCACTAATCTTACTTCATTTGTTGCGTCTTCTCATCACATAAATAGTTTCACTAAAAAATGTTTTAACAAAAATTTAAAAAAAACCGCCATTCCTCATCATTCATTGTTTGTCAATATTTTTTTGTTTTCTTCTCTTTTTTATAGTTTTTTTACTTCTATCTATTCGCCAATATCACCCACATTTGTTCAAAATAATCAATAAGCTTCGAAAGCAGTCAAGCGAACCCGGTTCATTTAAGATTAGATTTCTGCTCATAGTATTCGTACACACTCGTATTTTTGTAGATTCATTCAACCCAAAATGCTCGAATTGATTTCAATGATTTTTGCCGGCTTTCGCGTAAAGCAGCGTGCAACGACTTCAGCACGACTTGACCTTGAAAAAAAAATGTTTTTTAATTTAAAATATAAAACAACAACGCAAACACTAAACACCGAACGTGTTAATACGAAAAGCTTTCTGCTCTCTATCGGACAGCGAATATTGTAAGTAGACAACTAATACAAAGCCATCGACAAAATCGGCACCGGTAAAAAAAAAAATATTCACCGGACAAATATTGTTTATACGTCTCCCACCTCCCCCTACATCCTGCCAAAAAAAACACCTTAAAACAGCCAAAAAAAAACCATCATTCCCAGCATAATCCACACTCTTCCAAGCTTTTTAATCCCAGCTCGCGATTAGTGCTAATATTCCCATTAAACCAAAATAGAATCATTTACTGGTAATTTAGGACATCATCGAAATATTCGCTCAACAAGTCTACAAAAAAATATAACAAAATAAAAAATAAAAAATGAGAGACTTTTTCTAAAAAAAGTTCCTTCTCTTCCGAAAGAGCCGCCCAGAAAAATGTGTATTAAGACAAAAAAAAATTAGGGTACACGTTCTCTTCTCCGCTGACCTTGAACTTATGCTCGGGAAAAATATTTGCGCAATTCCTCAGTTATGGTTCTATTGACACTGAAATTTTAAAAACAAATATTATAGATAAAAATGCTTTGCTCTTAACCCCGACATGCATGACTTCATTATTTAAAATAGATTGTATTCATGGAGCTACATTATAAAAGATATTTCTATATAAAAAATTTTAATAATACATGGAATTTTTCTATTTTTAATTTCTCGACTATTTTTAATTCTATCAATTATATACAAGCCTAAAAACCGAAAAATTGTACATTACCACAAATTCATCATTATCTGAGCTTTTACTTTTCATAAAAGCTCTTTCAATTGTCAAACAAATAATTGTTCATTTTTCTTATAATTTCAATTTTATTTGAACTATTTTTAAAACATTTGCTATAATTTGACATTTTCCTATAAAAAAAAATCGGTTTCTACCGACATTAAAGACTGTATTTATGGAATTTAAAGTAATTTTTTTTGTTGGTCCATTTGCTTTAAAGGCTTTAAATTCAAAAAATATTTTTTTCCATAAGGCCCTTGCAATTAAAATAACGGTAAAAACCTAATTCATCTACAATATTTCAAAATGAAGTTTTGAAAAAAAAGCTTTATCCAATTTGAACTTTGGATAAGAAAGTTAATTAAAATGGTAAAAATTTTATTTTAGTAACTTTTCGCTGATACAATGGCTTCTTCACAATTAATTCTGGATTTTTAGAGCTTCTATTATAGTGTTTCTGCTTATTTACATATTCAACGAGCAAGAAATGAGCGTCATCGCTGAAGAAAATTTAGTTCAATCGTGACTAAACCAGAATTATTACATTTAAAGAAAGTTTTCACAATTTTAACGTATTATTTAATTAATGAATAATTTATTCGAAATACAGAATGGCATACTTTGCTCACAAAGCAAAATGGATAAAAAAAATCCGACAATTTTTTTAGTGTATTCAAAAAAAAATTATATTTTTATTTTTAATAGTCATTTTCAATATTAAAAAAATATGTTTTAAGGTATAATCAAATACAATATTTTTTTATAAAATTTTATTTTTTATAAAATTTGTTTATTTTCAATTTTTGTTTTGGCATAGAATTTAATATTTTGTATTTTAGTTAAAATTAAAAAAACGTTTCCAGATTTTCTAGATTTTAAAATTTATTTTGAGGGGAAGAACAGGGGAGTTTAAATTTTTGAATAGCATAGAGGAAATTTTCATTTAATTTGGAGTTAATATCTATAAATTTTCCCTTAAAATTTTCCTTAAAATTTTTAACCTGTAAAGTTAAATTTCAAGTTTTTAATAATTTGTAAAAAAACACTTTTTAGTCTTTTTATTGATTGATTACTCTTCACTATTTTGACATTATTATGGAAAATTAAATCGATTGTCAATAATGCCAAAACAAAAGAATGAAAAGATTTTTTTCATCATATTCAATGTTATGCAAACAATACCCAATATCGCATTGGGTAGAAGACCTCGGGAGGCCATCTTAAATTATTTATATTCCAGTGTAAACGACGCCCAGCCATCTGGTTGTTGTCTGTTGTCTGGATTTTTTGCTTTGGCTATTGAACTCACTCAAACAAACAAAAATTATTTTAAATACAAATTCCGATATCTCAGATCAACGGAAACTTGATTTCAAAGCCAGTTTATAAAACAATTTCAAATATTTTGAAAACTTCATTACAAAATGGTGGGATATTTATACTCAGTCCATTGTTGTCGTCTGTAATTGTTTAATTACGAACATTTACGCTGCTTTGTATTTACAATTTAATAACATATTTAAGTAAATTTATTGGATTTTGGATTTATTTTCAGTAAACAAATAGAAATCCTTCGGTATACCAAAAATTGTAATCTCACTAATAAAACGAGAGCAGTCTGATAAATCCGTAATAAATGAAACAAAGAATTAATATATTGAATAAAAATTGATTTAATTTTTGAACGTAGTCTCCTTTTAGTTTGATAAACTTTGTCCAAAAATATTTCAACTTCTTTATACCATCCGTGTAGTGTGATTTGTAGAACTCTGCCAAAAATAGCCCTCATTTTCATAACATTTCTTGCATTTAACACTAACTTATCAGACTGCCATTGTATTATGGCAGTAATTCTTTTCCTCTTTTATTCTATATGTAAATTAATATATATAGAATAAAAGAGAAAATAATTACTGCAAGAACTAATTAAAAATATTGAGTTTCAATATTATTATACAATAATATGGGGTCATATTAAGGGTCTTTGTCGAAAAAAATAAAATTTCATAACTTTGATTTATCGTACCTTTAAGCACCACATTTAGTTTTTGTAGTATCATAAACAATTATAGGATAAACAGTATATGTTATATAAAATTTCTCTTTAGTTTCAACTAATATTACCATATTTATCTCTTTAAAATAAATATTTAGATATATCAGAACTGACGGTCAGAACAATAATTTTTTTTAAATTGCAAAAATGTATCATATTTAAATATTTTTGAATATGGAGTAAGGGGGAAAGTAATTATACTGTTTTGAATAATTAAGAGTAGAATTTCCACTGATTTTTCGATACAAAAATAACAAATAAGGTAAGATGTATGCTTATTCCAAAGAACTATTCAATTCTTTTCCAGAAATTTCTTTACTGCTATTTATAAATAAAAATTATCAGAATTTTATTTAGGACATTAGGATTATTTTCTACCTAATTTACTAGATGGACAATACTTTTTTTGAGCTGACTTAGTTAAAAAGGTCAAATCGAGTTACTTATGTAGGTACACAATATAAGTAGTGTGTGCTATAAAATAACAAATACACCCCTTTTTTAACCATACACTAACACAGATCACTATCTATAAGCAAATAGTTTCCATTTTATGACTTTTCTGCATCAAATTTCCCAATATTATTTTTATGGATTAAGGCATTAAAATTATTTATCTCTTCCTTAACGGAAAATATGAAATTTATTTTTTTCCAAAAATACAGTGGCAAATAAACGAACGGTTTTTCTGTATTTTTATATATGAGGTATGATAGGGAAGTAATAAGGTCATCGGTAACGGCATTCTTTCCATTCTTCGTAGCAGTGCTGGAATCGCTTTCATCTTCTAGGCTTCAATCCTTTGGATGTTAACGACAGTACGAATACTTTTTGAGCTTGAGGAACAACAAAAAAGTCAAACGGTTTTACGGCCAGGAAACCACAGGAATCCCTTATATGACCGTGTTAACGGAAAAAATTCTCACTCGTTTCACTGTTTTTAATGCCTGCAAAAACGCTTTATACCACAGAAAAACTTGGGCTGTTAAAAAGGAATGTTCCACATAGACTCATTGCTCGAACTTGCAGATCCTTTGAGCTGAACACAAAATTTGATGGAAATTTTGGAGGGATTAACGTCAAAGGATTTTTTTAATAAATAAACTAAACTAAAGGATTTCCGATTTGGGAAAACCGAATAACGCAGAGCAGCATTCCACGTTCGGATTAAACGAAAAGAAGAATTTCTATATCTTGCAGTACGTCGGAAAGAGTATCCAAACTGATGAGCATTGTTGACGAAAACGGTTTTTTGGTGAAATAATTGAAGGGGCGGAATGTAACTACCCAATTCACTGGACTACTATTTATGGAAAATACGATAATATAAGGAAAGACAACAGACATGACGTCGGTGTTCCAGTGAGTCTAATGACTCTGCAATATTTTTGTCGTCTATTAATTTAATCGCTTGATTTTTTATCCCATCTAGTAAGTGTAATGACATTGCACTTATTAGATGGGATTCAAGATGAAGTGGTAAAATTAATAGGAGACAAAATATTATATTCCAGCTTGGGGCGAATATATGCCTGGCTAGATCAGATGGAGTGAAACATTTCTTACACCGCTTAAGGAAACCTGAACATTTTGCAGCGTTTTTGGTAATATTAAATATGTGATCACTTCAATGGGGAGGTTATCCTTCTCCTTATTTCCACGGAAGAGATGGCACACATACCAAGACTGGAAAGTTTTTTGGTTTCAGTTATAAAGGTGTCAATTAATTATGCAATAGTATGAAAAACTGAAGGTACTGTCATCAGCGAAATAGTAGATTGGATTAGAAGTAACAGATAAGAAATCATTTATGAATATAACCCTGGGGAACACCACCATTTATTTGGTGAACTGCAGACTTGAATCCATCCAAAACAACTTTTATTGAACGTTGTTTTGGATGGCTTCAAGCATGTGTGTGATGCCAAACTCTGCCAAATGGTATATGGGAGAGAAAAAAAGTTTGCAATGTTGCCAGATCTGTTCTCTGCCACACCTCCACAAAAAAATTTACAATACATTTTTTTTACATTCCTGAAAACTTCTCTAAATAAAAGTCACTCATTTTTTATCAATCTCTTCAGTTCGATTTTTTTGTTAATTCAAATTTAATTACAATTTGCTCAAACGCGACTGTGTTGAAAAATTTTTTTTAATTGGTAATCTAAAAGGACTATTATTATTATCCTTTTTTCATTAAAAGTTGTTACTAAAACTTAACTTACACATATCATATTTTTTTCTATAAAACTTTGTGGTACTTTTTAGAGTATTGATATTATTTTCCCATTTCTTTTCATACTCTTTAATTATTTGAAATATATTTTTGTATGTTACTTGCTGTTGAAATACAAAACGTTGATAATAATTAATATCGCAAGGCATATTAATCATCGCAAATGAACATCCATGACGCTTAATTGACTTCAACCTTAAAGATCTCCGGCTGCATTGTTTTTTTTTTATTACAAATGAAAGTGAACTCATTTAAACCGCATCCAAACCAGCAAGAGCTGTGGAAAATCTTTAATAATAATAAAAAATCCTTGGTAAAAAAGAAATTCACAAAAAAAAACCCTCCATTTGGGTCAAGTGTAAACCGACTATCACTTTTACGAGTACATCATAATATTCAGTAAGGCAGTCTCGGCACATCTGCACTAGCCTCCCAAACATTCACTTTCCGAAAGAAATTCAGAGAAATTCATCCGCTTTATTCCAATTATAAAAATGCCCATTCAGATTGGAGAATAATGTTAATAATATAATTTTGTTCAGGGTCCATGTCAAGCGGATGCACGATATTGCACGATTTTTCCTCAGCCCCAAATTAGTAATTATTTAGTCATGCTAATTTGTGTGTTTGTTAAGTAAATGGGAGGGAGAGTATTTCTTCAACTTCTAGACGTTCTACACTTTTGGAGCTACTTCATTTCTGGAAGCTAATTTAGCAACAATAATAGTAGTAATTTTATTTTTTTAAAGAACTTAAAATCTTTTACCAGATTTCAATACCTTTATCTCAGCGGTGTTATTATTCATTTTCCTTTTAACTAAACTCTAATAAATGTCATTGGAAAATGTATACTTTAATAGAAGGGGGAAAGGGGGTGTGGTATTGGGTAAATAGATAAAAACTATATTGATAGCAGGCTTTAAAATTCATATACTGTAAAGTCGAACAGAAAAATAGAATAATATTTAATAAATTTTTAACTGATTGCCGCATAATTGATTTGTTAACAAAAAAAAATCGCCAAATGGCTTACGAAATAAATAAAAAATAATAATTTATTCAATTATCTGCGTATTTCCTGATTTTAGGAATTTTTAAACCATTTCCGTATCGTAATTTGAGTCAATTAAATATTTTTTATTTTTATAATATCAAAAAAAGTATTTTTTGCAAAACATTTAAAAAGCGTTGTCAATGGCAATATGAGGTAGTGTAACGATTTTTCAAGAGGAAAACATTGTAATATCGGATCATCCATTTCAAAGACTAGAAAATATAGCCCTGTTATTTAAAAGCTGTTAAATACCATATATATATCATCTAGTATAATTATTATTTATATGAAAATTTACCATATTATATTAAAGATTGTTAAATCACCGTGAAAAATACAGAAGATATACCGATTGGGTGCTGAAATAATGCTGGCTTTGGACAAATATCTCTTCGTCAATTAGGCTCATTTATATTATAGAAAAATCATTAAACAAAACTTAATTAATTTATTACAAATCATATTGAACAGAAATTGTTTTTCTAACGAGGATGATTCATATTCAATATTATAGTTTAAAAGTACAGATTTATTCATTTTGCAGTTCGGAAAGTACAAGACTACTATTTGAGACCTGTAAATAATATGCGTCATTTGAGATAAAAGTTAATATTTTATAGATCGTTTATTTAGTAGCAAATAAGATGAAAGTGTAAAAATTTATTTCTTGAAACATCTAAACTTTGGAAGGTGACTTTTTGAAAAAAATTCTCCTCGGCAATCAGGCTCTTTTCTCGCCCGGTGGATATATCAATTAAGCAAAAATGCTCTATATGAATAAGCCACTGTATCCGTCAACATTTACTATCTGATATCCATCTTGGTCTGAAGGACCTTATTTCTTTGGAAAATGGAGAAGGAGAAACCGTTATCGTCTATACTTAGCACTATGATAGTCGATTTTTTTACCTTAACTTAAAAATTTTAATATTAACCACATTATATGTGGTCTTAACAAATTGTGCTTTTATTGCGCAAAAAATTTTCCGGGATGTCCAATTTCTAGATTTGGAGATGTCAATTGGCCACTAAAATCGCGCGGTTCGACATCGTTGGATTGTAGGGCTACGTTAATGCAGAAGATCTTCAAATTTAATATAATTTAAAAATCAACATTCGGCAAGTACAGGCCAATTTTACAGTTTGAATTGTTCGGAAAAGGTTTTTATTTAATAAAAAAAATTATTTTTTTTTTTGCATAATGACAAAGTTTTAAAAATATAATAAAATCATTTTTTTAACAAAATCTAAATTTAAAATATGTGTTATTAAATTTAACATTTCAAAGCGCAAATTGGACAATCGTTCATATTAATGACAGATTATGTTGGCAAAAAGTATAAAGTAAAAGTTTTTTTATTATCATATTCTATTTTAGTATTTTTCGAAAATAATAATAAATATTTTATGCTCAATTAATTTTTATATTTTTCGGAGCTTTTCGCATATATATATATTCTATTATAAAAACATATTTTGTAAAAAACAAAAATGCAGACAATTACTAAGAAGTGACTAATCTGAACAATCAAATTTAATTGGATTTGGTCCATTGCGAATAGTTAAAAAATGGGAAATAATTTAATCAGTTATAAATGATATTATTACTGAGGTAATTACAATCGTAATAAATTATTTATTTGGTTTCGATGATTTACGGCAGAAAAAGCTTCGAAAATGTTCATGTTCTTTTTTCAGAAATTAATCAAGTTAAAAGAATGTCACAGAACTGTAAATTATCTTATAAATAATATTATTATAATCTATGACGGAACTATTTATCTGTAATTTTTTAAATATTTTATATGTGATTACCGGACACGTGCACAGTTCTTTTAACACATCATAATAGCTAATTATCTGAATTTCCCAAAACCGTTAATAGCCAAAATATCCAAATGTCTCGATACTGAAAATATTACCGATAATTACTAAAGTTACTTTGTTACTAACTAGGGCCAATTAGCATAGATCAACACCGATTTGAAGTGCATTAATACGCATAACCCCAAGGAAAAATAGAAATAATTTCTTATTGTTGTGAAAAGTAAAGATAGTATGTTCTTGAACTGTTAAGTATCAGACCAGGTATAAGCGGCCATCGATCACAATAGGCTTAACAACAACTGATCGTACACAAGCTCTTATTTCCATACAAACACTACTAATGTATGTAAACCCGCATACGGTACTGATACCTTCAACTTGGTTGTCACCTAGAGTTGAAAGGGCATTGAATTTTTAAATAAGGTTCTCAGACACTGAACACAAACGATTAGTTCTGTTTGATTAATCGTAATGGCAACTTGATGAGAAAGTGAAATGGTTTTTGTTTTTTGTAATAAATTTTTTTTTTTAAATTATACGTATTTTTTATATTTAAATTAAATTATAGTAAAAATCAAATTTTTTTTTGTGTTGTGTGAAATAATTTTGGGCAAAAATGGCTAAAATTCTGAGGACAATGAAAATAACTATGCCACAGGTGTGTGAAAATTTCTTTTAACATTTTATACAGATCCCGGTCCATTTAATCGGAAAATTAGTGATTATGATTTGATATAATATTATTCTTATTTCGAACAATAGTGCTGAAGTAAATTTAATATAATTTATATTAAAACTTTTAATTACAATATAATTGTTGGTAGTGGATAAGTTTGATTTTATTTCTTATATTTTTGTTGAAAATTTCAAAAGTAATATAAAAATTCTTCGTCTTATCATATTTGGTATTATTTTACAATGTACTCATATAAATTTTAAATTATTTGCTTTTCGATAAGTGTGCATATAAATTTGCACACTTGGATTAGTGGTATACGACGTGACGATCAGCATATTTTGTCTTTGGGTCTTAAAATTATTTTCCTTTGTTCAAATTTATGCAATCTTATTATACTTTTACAATTTATACTGTAAATGTTTAAACACATGAACATAATATCCAGTTTATGCTTTGTCCTTTGAAATTTCTCAATCATATACACAAATACCCACCCACCCACGTTTGTATATCTGCATACTTGGTTTATAATGTAAAATGTATCACCTTTCAAATTGTAATCACAAAGGTTTTATGTATCGATTTTTTTTTATAATCACACATATTTTATTTATGTTTTTTTTTCCGGTTAATATCACCATACAAATAGGTGTTAAGCCTTAATAATGTCTTCTTTATTTAGTTAAATAAAATAAACTTTATAATTTTTTGTTTCTGTTACTTTGGGTTCAGATAATTTCATTATAATTAGTATTGAGCATATTTTCATTATATTACTATGTATTTTTATATCTATATACAACAATAGTTATTCATAATACACGATTGGAATGATAAAAACTAAAAAGGTTATCCAATTTTTATGCTTTGGAGAGTAAAATTTAATAAAATGCATTTCAAATTGGATTTTTTATGTAATTTCAATTTATATTTTATTTATTAAATTAATTATTATTTAAATAGTTATCAAAAATTTTCTTGAGGGACTCGATAATTTTGAAGGAATTTTTTAAGAATTTTTTTGCTCATTTCGAGCTGTAATTTGGACATTACTTGACGGATGTTGATTTTCAAATACTCTTAAAATTGAAAACTGTTTGTTTTAATACAACTTTTCTGCGTGGCTCTACAAAAACAAGTCCAACGGCATTAAATCGCACCACTTCGAGGACAATTGACATCACTAAATCTAGAAATTATGCAAACTTTTCTAATAATAAAGCCAAAATTTGCTGGTTGTGTGGCTTGTGGCACCGTTTTGTTAGGACAAAAAAAAAATCTGATTTTCATACCGTCTCTACGACTTCATTATTACAGAAACACGGACCAATAACACCTTCAGACCAAAACACACACCAGACAGTCAATTTTCGAGGATGCACTGTTTTTTTTTACAGTCACTTAAGGTTTTGCAGAACCCCATATATGAAAATTTTGCTTATTAACATATCCACTGAGAAAGAAATTAAGTTCATTGCTGAAAACCATAATCACCACTTAAGGCAGAAATCCACCACCACACTTGTAGGAATTTTTTACTATATCCACGTAGTAAATATTAGTTAATGATCCGTTATATAAAATGGCAATTTTTGATGTAAAGAAATTTTAATTCTAAAGAAAAATTAGTAATTTTTTATCTATAAAAACATGACTGTACTTTACAAACTACTATATGGATAATTCTTTATAATAAAAATGAAATATTATAATTGTGGTTATGTTTATATCTACACATGTGCATACGGGTTGTATATGTATATCTAAACTGTACCCTCGTGGACAAATTACAAAATTGCATTGGGGAAATCATAAAATCTTTCGCCATTAAAAAAGCCGGATAAGCTGAAAAAATGGAAAAAAATTCTGATGTAATGTTGACCATTATTTAATGAAAATAAGAAAGTATGAAATGTGTTGATGGGATAGGGGTGGGGAAGGGAGATGCGCAGATTACGGAAAAGATCCCCAATGATTCACATAAAATTTTTCTTTCGTCAAAAGCTTTTCTAAAAATCTAATCAAAATGTTAATTTATGTTAAGTTTGCGAAAATAACGAAATTCCCATGAACCAATCTCTGCCGTCCCGATTCCCCTCTCGTTTCAATAAAACACATTCAAATACGTCCGAATATTCCCCTTGAAACCACTTCAAGATCACTAGTCTCAATTTTTCTGATAACTAAGTACGTACATATTTGTTTATTAACAATTTCATTTGTCAACATTTATTCTACTGTTTGTGCATTTTTGCATTGAAATAAGCATTTTAGTAGCTCTCTGTGTTTTATAGAAGTGCATATTTAAAATGCACTATTTGAATATCGTGAAAATGGGAAGAAAACTGAACAATACGCAAAAAATGACGTTTCTTTTTAGCAGTAAAGAAAAGGTAGCCAAGATAATCAGTATAGAGTTTTTCCGTACAATTGTGTATTGTTTGTTATTACACGAAAAAAAGCACAAAAAATAAAACCAATTTCTTTCAAAGTCATCTTGATTGTACTAGTAGTATTTATTCTGTTCAATATGCACTAGCCCCAACCTGCTTTATGCTTTAACGTACAGTAAACAATGGAAATGAAAATTTTCGCTGATTTCGCGCAGTTTCGGGCAAACTCGCCAGCAGCCGCCATTTACAGCAGCGATTCCGATTTAGCGGCAGAAAGCTAGAGGGACTTGCGTTTGTATAGATGGGCGAGATGGCACGATGGATCGACTGATGATCTTTATCAGCTATGCGTCATTTGTACGTATTTCTGTCGACGTAGTGAGTCGTTTTATTTGAAAGCTGTGGCGACGAATTAGTAGAAGGCGCAACATCATACAATTCAGACGACTTTTCATATTGCGAGTAGTAGTAGTAATTTCGTGCAGGGTTCGTTGTAATTTGTTTAGGTTCATTTGACCTACAATTTTGCTTACAAGGTTTCCAAATATTTTTCAACCGTCGAAAGGGTGAGTTATTGTCTATTTTTTTTTTTGTTTATCATGCATAAAAATAAGGCTAACATAAGGCAAAGAATTGTGTTATTTTTGGATAGAAATTAGGTCAATGGGAGAACGAAAATATATATATTTATATAATATATATACACCACTTCCGGATTATACGATAGATTAACTTTGATTAGAAGGGTTTGTTTTCTTCATATGCTGAAAATTCATCTATTATTGGAAAAATGAAATGTTTCTACGAAAAATGATTTGTATCATCAAAAATAGCTGAAAATGTTGTTCGTTTTCTTCGAATTGACATACAAAGTTGCGCACACTATACTTTATTATATAAACAGATGATTTTGTTTTGATTTGCATAGAGAATAAGAAATCTGTATCTGTATTTGTAAAAATTTATTAAACATTATAACTATTCCTCTCTCTATTATTTATAAATAAAAAAAATGCATTAATTTAAATATTTTTGAATGCTCAAAAGATATATGTAGTATTTTCTAATAATATCATAAATTTTCTTCTATATATTTTCAGGTAGAAGTGCTTTTTTGATATAAAAAAGAGAAAAGGGCGAAAGAACATCAAAATTCTCAAATTATAGAGAATTTGTTTTGTTTAAATTGAAAACAAAGAGATTTGACAGTAAACATAATATTGAGCTCATTCAATCTCTTGTTGATCATATTAACATAAAAAGAGAAGAGACTTTGTGAGAAGTGAAAAAAAAATTTAGCAAAGAGTAAATTTGCGTACTCTCTTCACTCAATTAATCAAGACTTCATATACGCGATAGTAAATTAATACAGTGCATAATTGAAGGTGTATATTTTTGAGCGAGAGTAGGTTTTATGTGTACAGTTCATGAACAGAAATTATTATCCTTTGATAGTGTGTGAAATTGGCTATCAATAAATTTTTGAAAGAAATAATAAATTTTCCCGGCTACAAAGTGCTCATCTGATCATTTCTGCTTGGTGTGGTGCACAAAGGATTTGATTTTTTACGTATTTTCTTGCCATAGTTGGCAATTTCCTAATTTTATTTGTTTTAGTTTGTCGATAAAGAAAATTTTAATAATAATTTCTATAACTGATTACAAAAAAAATCTAAAAAAAAATTTCGATAATTTCGAGAAAAAATATGGTGAATCGATTTATGTTAATAAATAAATATCATACAAATAATAATTATTATATAAACAAGAAGAGTGTTTATTTAAATGTTAATTATTGTAACCGAATTGATCACTTTTATGTGATTAGTAGTGAATGTGCTATTTCCATAAATTATTTATCGGACATTTACGATATAGCAATTAAAACAAAAACTTGAAGGGATCCTTCTTTTGTAAATGCAAAATAGTGAAATAACGATAGTGAATCGAATTTATATATCTTCTTGTTTATTAAGCAAGGTAAGAGAGTTAAATTGATTAATAAAAAAAAATTCTAATAATTGTAAATAGATTTTTTTTGTTGAAATAATTATAATAAATCAATTCGAACGTCTAATCAATCAATCAATACTAATTTGATTATAATATTTGCAATTGAACTTTGTTGCGAACGACAAATCGAATACAAAGTTTTCCAATTGCATTTAAATTGAAATTACAAGGAATAGCATTGAGAATAATTGTTGTATTCGTTTATAGTTAAAGAAAAATTTATTACCAAATAATATTTGTATTAAATGAATTTCGAAACGAAAACGACCATGTCTGCGATTGATAATAGCAAGTCTGGCAAATACAGAACTGCTGCTATAGTGTCTGATAATAAGCAGACATCTCAGCAAGTACTTCACGATATTTATATACGACAATTTCTATATAATTTGCATCAGCAACAGCAACAACAACAGCAACAGCAGCAACGACAGCAACAGCATCGTCAAATGCAGATCACCCAAATGCATCATCATCGCAGCCCAGTATGGATAGCGCCAGCATTTTATGTTTGCCAGCCTTTACAGTGGTTGTGTCAATATGGAGGAAGTGAGTACATAAATTTAAAATAAAAAATTAAAAAAAAACTTTTCCGAAATCACTTCTAGGTGGATTTTCGTTAATTATCCGAATTCGTTTAGATAAAATTGATTTTGTAAACAAAGAGAAAACCAAACACCATGAAAAAATTCTTATCACAAATTTTCTCTGAATTTCTTAATTTAATAATTAATTATTAAAACTGAAATTGTACTTGCATTTATTTATTATAATTTCTGTATTTTGCTTTGTACTGCACATCTTTTAGTGCATTCATTATTGCAGTTTTATCAGTCTTTAGATAAGAAATTTTTAAGGTCGGCGGCCATAATTCATCCACACTAGAGCTAAATATTTCTCGCTTTGTTTTCGATTTTCATTTGTTGATATTATGGCAGTAGGAGTGGGTATAAGTGGTTAATTTTCATATAAACTTTTTCTCTTATTTTACTCTTAAAAAAGATATCTTGCGGTACATGTTCATAGCCAATTCCTTCTATACAATTTGGTTTTGATGTGTGCATGTATTTTTATAAATATATTCCGAGGGAGCTTTTTATCTTTAATTAGAGGAAAATCTCCGATTTATAGTATAATTTTAATACATATGTGAGAGAGGACGCGACGAGACGGATGCCTGTGGCCGCCAGAAAATCTACAGATTCACATACATTTACACATTTTAACTTTGTATCAATATAAAATAATTTGGCGGGTTATTGTTCGCTCATTGAAAACGACGCAATTTTTCCCGCATCACAAGTCTTAATTTAGATGAATTTCTTTTATTTATTTTATAATTTAATCTTACAAAAACACATTTTTTTTTATTATAAAAAATTGAACGTAAAAAACGAAAGATGTTCATACATATATTTGTAATTAAATATTTGCAAAATGACAACAATATAATCCTATCTCAATTATAATTGAAATAAAGATGAAAACAGTAATGTTTATTTAGTAAAAATTTCGCTTTGAATTTGTGTAGACATCTGTAAACTGTACCGGAATTATCTATCCTTAGAAGAGAATAGGATTTTTTTTATTGCTTACACTGCACCTACATGCATGTGTAAAGGATTATTCAATTGATGCTTCGGAAAGTAAAGTTCAATAAAATACACTTTAAATTGATTTTTCTATAATTAGATTGGACTTTGCCATTATGCATGAAATAGAATAATATTTAAATTACTTTAACGAGACTTCTTGCAGAACTCGATCTTATTGGGGTAATTTTTGATGACCGTATCGTACAAATTGGTCTGTAATTCTGCCATTACTTGAACTTTAATGCATTAAAATTTGTGAAAATGTCAGCTTAAACATAATTTTAATTTTAATAAAAAATAAAAATTCCAAAAGCATTAAATCGCACCATCCCTTAGAGGCCAATCGATATCACCACATCACAAAATTGTGCGTCTTCGGAACTTTTCTCACGCAATAAAGTCAAAATTTGTTGTGTAGTGGGGCCTTGTAGCGCCGTCATATACGGTCTTAAGTAAAATCTTCAAGTTTAGAGTGAAAAAATTCGATTATCATCGATAGTCTCTAATTCTTCATTTTCAAAGAAATACATCAAAGGGTCACAATTTTTGCGGATGCAATGGCCTCTTTATAGTAACTTGTGGCTTTCCAGAGCCCTATATATGACAATTTGGCTTATTGGCGTATCCATCGAGTGAGAAATGAGCCTCATCGCTGAAAAAAATTTCCTTCTAATGCACGAAACGTGACTACGGCAGAATTATCATTTTTGTAGAAAGTTTTTACAATTTTAACGCATTGTTTGAAGATTGGGCAAGCCACTATGCAACAAGGTTGCTGTACTTTCCAAACCACAAAATGGATCATCATCTATTTTTCTGAAAATTGCAACATAAAATTATTACCTTCGAAATTGTTTTATTCGAACGAATTTGAATCTTATAATTTTTTCTTACAATTATCCTTAGTGAAATAATGTTTTTTTTTTATTCCCTACAACTACAATACATACCTAAATACATTGTTTGTTCTTAATAAAATCAGAAAATAAATACTAAATAAACAGATGCAGATGCCCGAAGACCTTATTCACAGTGAAATAAGCTAATTGTCCATAAACGAGATCCCTCAGTAAACATAATTTCTTTTAATACTTCACGTGTCTTTTTCCCCAATTTTGTCTTCTTTAATAAATTCTACAAAATAATAAAATAATAATACGTGTATATTGTAGAAATAGATTTTTTTAAATTTTTATTAATAATAGAATACAACGAAAAAGCTTCAAAAATCAAGACGGCGGTAAACTATATATTGTATTTTATTAATGACGCAACTTTTAAATTGAATTGACTAATAGTGCATACGCACACACATACGATTTAGTTTTTTTTTTTTTTTTTTTTTTTGGTTTTTGTTGGCAAAACCGAATTGTTTGATACAATTTAAGAAATTCTTAAAAAAATATTCATTTAAGTTGCTTAGTCACCAACGTTTTTACTGATAATGATTACGAATTACTAATTTTCGAACTAAATAAAAATTTTGGTTTTTTTCGCGCCTGTGATTCATCGGTCAAAGAGGAGCATTTTCGAATTCATGAAAATTTTATTTGTTCCCCGATACATAGTTCGGCGGCCGCTGGTTTATAGTACTTGTTTTTGTGTTATATAAAAAAATACTGAATAATGGGCAACAATATTCTATAAGCGATAAAATAGAAGGACATCATTTGCTAAATAACCAATACAAATATTTGTGCTTCGTTTTTTTAGAAAATATTATTTTGCTCAAATTACATAAAAAATTTCTAATATACAAAAGCACATGTGCGATGGGTATCTTATTCGAATACGAATGTGTGTGTACACGTGTAGAAACATTTGAAAAAAGTGAGAAAAATGTTTTCATTTTTGATACTCACTCGTATTATAGGTTATAGACTTCGAAAACAAGGCTTTTCGCGCAGTTTTTTTCTTTCTTTTCATATTTTGTTTTTACTAAAAGTTTTATTAATGTTGTTTGGCGTTTTTGTTTTTATTTTCGTTCTTCGATATAATCGTTCAATGAACTGAATTTAACCATAAAGTGATCGACCTCTGAGAACAAAACCCCAAAAAACTCTGTTTTTTTTAATGATTGGCTTTTGACTTAAGTGCGAATACTACGCGTCGAATTTTCAAAATAATTTCTTGAATTTTTTTTGTTCGATCTTTTCGATTGCTTATAATTAAAATGTGATGATTAAAAAAATTTTGAATTATCCACTATACTCAGTGAATACGATTAAAAGGTGGATGAAGGGGTTAATGTCTGTTCTTATCATATAGTTTGTCTTTGTTCCATTTTTAAAGTCTTACTGGATAAATTATGGAACTACGTCTTTTCATATAACGACCGTCGCATATCACTTTGAATTTTTAATATTGATCCAGCGATTGGTATTTTATTTTCTGATATTTTTAGATGTTATTTAGCATAGACATAATTTCAAAAGCTAGTTGGTGGAATAATGAATATTTAGTGTATGTTTTAATTACCAAATAAAATTTTTACAAATTATTGCAGTTTGTACAACTACTATAAGGATTATCCATTTTCGACTTCGGAAAGTCCATCTCTGTCATTTGACAGCTGTCAAACGTTAATGTCATCCGTGTTAGAATTTGTTTAGCCATTTTTCATTTTAAATTTGAAATACTTTTTATGAAAATGAATATTTTGCAGTAGCTCTATTTCACACTTTTAAGAGGAAATTATGATTGTTATTAGCGTCCTTCAAAACGAACCATTGCTAATAGAGTGAAAAAATTCCAAAAAACAGGATGTATTATGAATGTGTTAAGGCCTATCCTATGCATTAAAATGTTTCTATTGTTATAATAATGGCAAAATCAAATATATTTTCTTCAATTTTACTTTCCGAAGCATAAATTGAACAAAACCTTTAAAAGTGTGTTGGCTGCCGTGGGGTGGTTCAATATTGTTAAGACTTTTTTACTAAGTTTGTGTGCAAAATAGTATTGTACAATCTTAAAAACCACAACCCAAATTTTTTTTACCAGCTTGTATATTAGGAGTTTCTGTTATTGTTATTGTTTTTGTTTTGATATTTTTTATTATCTCTGTTTAATTGTAGAAAATTGCGTTCTTATTTTGCGAAATTTTTATATGTTTGTTTGCACTGAAGCAAATGCATATACATATTATCTACATATGTATGCGAAGCATCGAATGTGATATTTTATTATCAGTTGGTTCATCATTTTGTCAATTCCCATGCGGCAGAGAATTTATAATTGCGCGTCAATTTTAATTTATTTACATTTTTCTTATTAAATTGTTATAGAAAATTCCTCAATACCATATGGCGTAGAACTGATGCATCAAGCTTGGACCATAGCCATAAGAGTCGAATGCAATACAGGCGATCGACTAGCGACTATAACTAAAATCATTCAAGAATCTCGTCAATTCTGCAAATTGAAAACAATTTCTAGAATTGATTTTAAGCCCCGAACACAATTCCGATGAGTGTCATAGGGTGTGTCATCGTGTATGTCAAAAAATTCATGTCACAATTTTTTATACAACTGTCAATTGGAATCGAGTATAATTTTAATTAAAAATGTATTTTAATCATGCAAATTAACTGTGAAAAGGTTTCCATCAAAAAGTATGCCAATCATCCTAAAGGAATAATTTAAGACCTAAAGAACAACATTCGGCCAAAAATTGGGGCCATTAATCTACTTTTATTAGGAAAAGTTATCGAAAATTTGGGCGTTCGAATGCAAGTTCCTGCAAACTGAGCCGTAGTAGTCATATAAATGATACTGTTTTTTTCCAACATAATTTTAATAGTTTCAACTTTAATTTTTAATTAAAATATCAGTTTAAAAAAATCTGGCAGATGGCCCCCCGACAGAATTGCAACTAGTACAGAAATAGCCCATCTCATCAGTTTTATTATTGATATTTCACGGTTAATTCAATTTTTAAGATCATTTAACCTCATATATACATTTAGTTCTCCTTGGATTTCAATTTCAACAATGCTGCCACATAAAAAACCACTGAAATGTGTGGCAGTACTACAGGGTGCGTTTTATGTTTTTTGTTAATAACTTTTAAATGAAATTAAAAATTTTATAATTTATATTCTATTAATTGATTATATGGTCTTTAACATTATATATGGAATATGATGCCGGTCAAATGACCGTATCTGGCCGCGGCGAAAAGGCGAGCTCTTTTAAGCACATTTTTCATAATATTTTCGCAGACTTCTGGTGTTATTTCAGCAATTTTGTTTCGAATGTTGTCCTTAAGCATCGATGTTGTGGTTGGTTTGTTAGTGTATACCTTTTTCTTCAAATACCCCCATACGAAGAAATTGGGTGGATTCAAGTTAGGGGATCGTGGAAGCTAGTCGATATCACCACTTTCGGGAGGAAAATTTTATCTCAAAATTTGCATCGTAGCACGAGCTGTGTATGATGTGGCACTGTCTTGTTGGAACCACATGTTCTGTAGACCTAATTGATTCAATTTGGGCAGAAGAAATTTTTCCAACATATCTCGATAGCGGTCACCAGTAAGTGTTAGAACATCCAGCATCCTCAAAGAAATATGACCCAATGATGCCGCACCATATAGTTATTCTACGAGGGTGTAGTGGTCTTTGGTGTATCAGTTGAGGATTTTTAGAGCCCCAATAGTGGCCATTCTATTTATTAACAAAGCCAGCCAAGCGAAGTGCGCTTCGTGACTCAACGATTTTATGACTAAAATGGTGGTTGTCTATTCCGAGCTGTAAAACTCGAGCACTCTAGCCGTTAAATAATATGTGCACGGCCGTTTGCTCGCAGCTGTTATGTCAATTGAATTTTTGACGGGTAAAAAACCATATCTTTTATGAGAATTTTTTGCATATTCGTAATTCTTATACACGGTGTGGACAAGAGGTACCCGAACATTTAGCAACACTCTGTCTCATTGCATCAATCCTGTCAGGTGTGCGTCGGCTTAATTGTCGCTTAGTCTCCGCTTTATCTCCCAGTGTATGCATACACCGGGACATAAAGCGGATACTGGGCAACAATTAATTTTTAAAATTATTCATTGTTATCGACCACTCTCTACGGCTTTCATCCAAACCAAAATGCCGGCCAAACAAAATCGACCTGAAACATAAAAAGCACCCTGTACAACTGGTGATTAGTGATGGTTTGGATAAAATTTTGACAGCGAATTAATTCGACGCTCGCTGGAATTGTGTTCGACGCTCTAATAGATGGACGAGTACTACGTCCATTTGGCTTCCAATTTCAGTTGGTGTCACTTGCCTTGACATGTGACTATTGTACATAGAATTATATACGCCTTCTACGATACGTACAAGCATGCATGTACACAAACGTGCTCTAATCGCTGTTATCCAATTTCTAGGCACTTTCAATGTTTTTCCATATATCACGATCAATTTTCTAACAAATCAGAACAAACAGATCAAAGAAAACTTTAGCATCGTTGTTGGTTCTAATTTAACAAGTACGATCAAAATAAACAGTATCGCCTTCAGTTCGCCATTTTTTTTTTCTGTATACAAACAAGTATTTGCTTAGATAAGATATATTGTATTTTTCCGCAAAGACCTTATGACGAAGGTTTTTACTATCGTAGAATACTTTTCTTTATCCTCATTTTTATTTAATGTATTTTGTATGAACACATGTTTAAGAATAATCGCCGATAATATGAAATGCGAAGTTGTACGATAGATAAAATTCTTATCATTACAAATGTTTCGACCCGATTTATGTTAGCATGAATAATCAAATCAAATATTATCAAATGTTATGACCTAATTTATAGATTTTTACAAATTTGATAATTTGAACTGATAGTACTTATACATGCAAGATTTGGGAGGAAAGTAATGACTGCGGTCTTGTGGCGCCTTTGGCTGCAATGCCCTCTAGAATCTTTATGATAAATGTATTTTGAAGTACTGTGGCATCTAGATAACGGATTAAATCAATCTATAGTCATATATAGTGTGAGCCATCTCGGGTTTTTAGGAAAAATTATACCAATACTGTCGTTTATCTATCATAAACAGATTAAGCTTTAAACTTTATAATATTTGAGGAAAAAAAATACCAAACATTATTTAAGACATACGATTAACACTGAAGTTGATGAGTGAGTCCCAAAAAGGCTAAGAAAAATAATTTGTAGCGACAGAAGGGAATAACATCAGCGTGTCCTTTCAAAAAAAAATGTGTTGTTTATCATCTAAAAACCTAATTATTTTGGGAATAAAAATAAAACAACACATTAGGGCCAATGCAAAGGGAAGGATCCTCTTGTGGACTTCTTGCTAATAAGCCAGCTTCCACTAAGTGCCTTCTAATTAAGTGCCTTCTTCCACTTATTACTATCTTCAATTAATTTTTTATACTTGTAGCCAAAATTAAAGATATTTTTTTAGACTAAATTTGCCATTCGCTTGTCAGTGTTTTCCGATATATCATCCTTCTGGGAGTATTTTAAGTCAGTTAAAATCAAATTTCTGCTACGTCTTTATATGTTTTTCCTCGATTAATTAATTAAGATTTCGCTGATTTCCACCATAGTACTAACGATCGATTCAATTCTATGAAATGACAAAAAAAACTTATACCATTTTAAGGAGTAAAACATTATTTTTCATAAAAAATAAATGTCTATGATGAGCTTTTTATTATTTTGGTGCCACGTTTTATTTGTCAATTTCCAGAAACAAATGCATAGTTTTACTTGTGTTCTTATATGTTACAGTGGTTTTAAACGCATTTACCTGTTCTGGGTAAATCACTCCGTTTGCACACATAAAACTGAAAAATTTCACACCTGCAATGCTTTACGATAAGGGATTGGTAGTGGTTTTTGTCCACAACTTTATATCAACGGCAAATTTGTAGAAAAAATTTTTAACATACATTGTTTTTGACGGCCATCACCCAATATTCCATTGGTAGATTTACAAAAGTAATTTTATAAAATAAAGAAAGTGTAAGTAGGACAATCATTTCATCATCAATGAGAAATAATGAAAATTAACAATTTCATAATATTGAACATATTTACTTGTTCAATAATAATAAGAAGAGAAACTTAAAAAATATATCAGATTTAATATTTCGTTTAAATAAATGATTACGATGATGAAAAGCTGGCAGTTTTTTAAGGGGAATTTATGACCAAAGCTCATCAAAGATTGCATCATTCGAAATTTGCTCATATAATGATGAGTGCTTTTAAAATGTTTTATTAAATCTACAATTTTGTTTAAAGCAAATAATAAAATAAAACTGAATTAAAACTTCTTAGTACATAAATTTATGTGTGCGTATGCTTTTTGCCAGTTGTGCACAAAATTTGCTGACATGTTCCATGGCAGCAATGACCAAAAGACCATCAATGTGCTTATGTGAACGTGCGCTCGCCCTTAACGATTGCCGCGCCGTAGTTGATCTTATTCCATTTACGCGGTTATTAAAGTTGACAAACTTTGAGCACGTGTACTTCACAATAAATGGAAAGAAAAACAAAAAAAAAAGCTTATAACAAAGTTCAAGGTACGATACCATTTGTGAGCTCTAAAAATAAACAATCAACATTAGATCGGACAACTCGTGTTCTTAAAGGCACTGCCGCCGCCCTTTCAGTTGTAGCCTTCTTTTCACTATCGAAAATGTTTTATTTTTATTTTCTATAAGTAAGCGTATGTCCACGTTCCCAGAAGGTGCAAAGAGAACGGAATTTGTACAAAACTGTACCACGACGACATTTCGTAACATAAACAAACCGGCTCCACGTGTTCATGTTTTGAGGAGAAATAATTAAAAATAAAATGCGCCTTAGAACTGGTTTTTGGAAAGTAAATTTATTTGTTCGTTATTTAGTACTATTCCAGTCTAGCTAGTATTTTTTTTAAATATTATTGTTTGTGCGTTTTTTTTCTTCTTCAAAATATTGTTTGTGCGTTTTTTTTAGAAAAAAATATTGTTTGTGCGGTATCGCCATTATTTGAAAAAGTACGTTTTTTTCCCACCTTTGCGGGCGACGATCGAATGTGTCATCAGATCTTCGAAATGAGATGAAGTTTCCACACCAACAGCGAAATGTCTGAGAATGTGAATTTCCGACTTGGAGAAAGATGACGAATCGAATTGTTGGTAATCAAATGCGGCGAAGGCGAATTCAAATAACTTTACATCAGCGGCTAGCTCACAAACACATTCTTAGCCGGAATATTCGTCGCAATCTGATTCGTTAATTGTTGTCTGGAGAAATAAAGCTCTCTTTTAACAAGCCACTCTCCAAAAGTTGCTCTCTTAACAATTTCAGCTTTTAATTCGTATACATTTTAGCTTGCATGAGCAGAGAATAATTTGTGTCATGCGTATTTTGAATAGGAAAATTATTCTATCGAAACGTTCAAAAAAAATCTATTTTATTGCCGGTTCTAAAGACGCTCCACTATTGCTAATAATGTCTGCATTCGTTTTTTATCTTCACCGGAATGCAGAAATGCACTGTGGAAGCTCGTATTGAATTCTCTCTTGGTGGTCTCCTGAGGAGAAGTATAACAAAACTCATCGACATTGTGTTCGCCGGTTTCTGTTAAGTATTTGGGTTATGTTGCGGTAGGTTCGGAAATTGGGACACGGCAAATTCGAAAGTTTCTCACATTAACGACTTATCTGGCTTTTGTGTAAATTTACGGGAACAGGGGAGTTGTGGCTGGACCAGATAAAAATCTTTGTATCTAACCTGAAATTTCTGAACTATCAAAAGCTTTTCTGCTCTCATTGAATTTCTTTCCAGAATTTTTTTTCTTTTTCATAATTAAATTGTGGGCGATAATATTCATTAAATTATTTTTAATTTGAATTAATTATAATTGGAATTCAATCAGATCTTTTAAATATAAGCTTATACATTTCGTGGTAAGGAAAGTACAACCCTGCCATTTGACAGCTGTCAAACAATATGTCATCCACGTGGCGTTTGGTTCGATTAAAGCTTGCCATTTATATTATGGATTAATAATCTACGAAAAAACGCATTAAAATTATAAATATTTTTTACAAAATTGACGATTCTGCCATAAACACGTTTTGGATGTTTATTTTCTTCACCGCTTGGTGGATACGTTAATAAGCAAAGTAGGAAGAAATCATTGTATCCGCAATAAGTGACTGTCTGGAGTGCATCTTGGTCTGCAGGCATTATTGGCCCGTATTTTTTTGTAAATGAATCAATTCTGGGCGCTATGACAATATGGTAACTGTTTTTTTGTTGGCCAGAATTTGAGTATTTCAATCCGGAGCACATGTAGATAAAATACAATGGCAACACAAACAGAATATTCTCAAACTTTCGTGCATTTAAAAATCAATGTCCGTCAAGTAATGGCCTGATTACAGTTCGAAATGTCTGCTGGCCGCCATTTTATAGATGTTATATTTTATGCATGGCCGAAACAATATTTTGATTATGAACATTTTCTGGAAATTTGATCACGAAACTTGCTTTTATTAGTTTTTCTTTTCCAAATAAAACTTTAATGATAAATATGAATATAATAAAAAGAAAACCCTTTGTTTGTAGTTTTTTATTATCAAAAATTTATTAGTAACGTCCACAAGAAAGTGTCCCACATTTTGAGGGGCCACGATTTATGCCATTATGATAGATAGTTAACGAATTTGGCCAATCTCTCATATACTTTTAGTTGCATGAAAAGTTATATTTTTATTGTAGAAATAAACGAAAACAAAAATTAAATAACTAAAAATAAACTTTGCCAACTGTTTAGTTTGTTTAATATATTTTTACCTTATTGCTAGTTTATATGGTATAAATAAAAAATATTTTGATTTTGCTCTTCGTTTTCATCTCCAGTTTAAGTTAAATGGTGTGTAATGAAAAAAATTTACTTATTTTTAACAAGAATGCTGTCCTTTTAAAAAATTTGATTTTGAATTTGCATCAATTCACTAGTGGCCTAAAAGATTCCTCTGCTGATCGTCTACTAAATTCTTTGGTATTTTTTGATTTTCTGGCTATTCTGTCATGTCCCTTGACTAAACTGGCGTGAACTGCATAAGAACTGCTTCTGCGGTGCACCATCTACTTGGTGTTAATAGTTCCATGTGATCAGATCCACCAGAATATGTGGAATATTCAATTTTCGTTGGCTGACCAACGGTGATTCAGAATCGACAAAATGCAGATTGTCATTAACAAGTTCGATTATGAAAATTGGATGAGCTGCTGCAAGATTTTGCATTTTCTGAATTTATTGATATTCTTTCATTAGTGGTCTGGCTCGGATATTCTTTCATTAGTCGCCTGACTTCGGAACAGTCAAACTTTCACCATTCACCTCGTCCTTTAACTCGTCTTCCAGAGAAGCCAGAAAAGGACCTAGCACTTCCGCTTGCACCATCATTTCCAGTAATGCCGATTTATGCTGAACTTTTGATTACTTTACGCAAGGCTGTCAAATATTTCTCCTCAGAATGCGATGTAATCTTAGTCCTTTTTTTAAATCTTATGTTCACTTTGGTGACTGTAACTGCCCAAAAATATTCCTTATTTTCGTATTTTTCTTTTAAATATTTCTTTAAAAAAAATATCCATATTATTTACACACGATAAAATCCACTTGAAAAAAATACAAAAAAAAGAAATTGAAATTATATTAAAATTCGTAATCGGTTTCTAATATATCACTAAATAAATATTTTCTTATGACAGCATCTCTCACAAAATCCAAAACAGATACTCTCAATTATTATGACTAATAAGATTCGACTGAATTGATGATAAAAGATTACTACTCCGTAAAAAGACTTGTGTAATTTCGTGTTATTTGTTTTTGTATGACGAATTTAGAATTGTTCCAAAGTGTTGCAGAAAAAAAATTTCATTATAACGGATTATCCATTTTGCGGTTTGAAAAGTACAGTCCTGTCATTTAACAAACGTCAAAAATATACGTTATTTAATAAAAAATATTTGTTAAGGTCAAGATTTGCCATTTAATAATAAGGATAATTTCTAAAAAAATGTGTTAGAATTTAAAAAAAAACTTCTCGTGGGACACTGGATAATGATTTTTCGACAAAATTCTTCTTGCTTTGTGGATATGCCAATTAGCAAACTTTCCATACATAACTCTCCGATACAATGGCTTCTCTTCAGTTAGGTTAGCATTTTTTTAAAGGCATTATTGGCTCTAAATTTCTTTGAATATGAAGAAGATGAGATCGTTTTCGTCGATTCTAACCATCGGACTTTTAAAGATACTAATCTTCAAGTATAAATCCGGACCTGAAGATTCTAATCCGGACCAAATACGCTTTCAGTAAAAAGACGCCATAAGCCACATGGCGAAAAACGATTAAAACGCTCAGTTGTCCTCTAAAAGATCGTACAATTCCACGCTGTTTGATTTTTTCTAGCAAGGCTACGTGAAAAATCGTGTATAATACAAACAATCGCTAAATTTAGGGGGCATTAAAAAATCAACATCCGTCAATTAACGGCCGGATTATAGTTCGAAATGTGCAAAAAAATCATAATCAATTTACCTCTAAATCATCGAGTCCTGTGAAATGTCTTATGGCGGTTATTTAAATGATGGCAAAATCTAACCAATAAAATGAATTAAAAATTCCAACAAAATTTATATTTAAATTGTAGCTTATTTAACTTTACTTTTCTAATCATAAATTGGATAATACTTCAGATGACAATTTTATAAATAATATTTTCAAATAGACAAGAATTTATTATAAATTAAAAAAAATAATAAAATTTGATTTAGTATAAAAAAAATCAATATATAAAATATCTTCGATGCTGTTTGTGAAAGGCTTTTATTTTCCCAAACAAATTTAATTCATAATGTCCAGAACCAAAAAACTCTGGGGTCTACAAAACAAAACAAAAAACGATCTAATAAAAATTTAACAGATTCCTACTAATTTACTATTCTACCTTCTTTAATTAACTCTAATAAGTATGTGTGTATATTAATTATGGGGTTATTTAATATTACCAATTATTGTGGACACTCTTCAAAACTCATGTCAGTTAACATAATCAAGAGGTAAAAATACTTATGGTAATATGTTTTTTTTGTAATTCTTTTTTAAATAATATTAAAAAAATCAGTCTTAAAATCAGGGAAATTTTCTTTCAACAAAAAAAAACCATTGACGATACGATTTTGGAGGTCTTACTTATATTCTGCGAAGAGATATTTTTTCCCAGTTTTAACTAATCCAGTTTTGACTAATCACATTCCATTGGAAATTCTTATTGGACTTTTTCCAAAACAAGTTCTGACAAATCGAAAAACGCCCAAAAAGAGGCTCGTTCCATCATGTCAATGCAAAAACCAGACTCTAAACCAAGTCCGGCGTAATGAAAAAATGACGTGCAAAATGAGAAGGAGTGTTGGAGTAGTGGGGGCATATAAATAATCTCATATTTCACACACTTACGCACACAACCATAAAAAAATTATCATATCGACACGTTAGAGCTTTTAAGACGGACATGTGTGAGTTCCTCTCAGAAGAGTGGGGAATACAGTAGCCGATTTTAATATCACGTTGGCACATGGCTGGATTGGAATTAACGAGAATTAGATTGGTCTCATTGGTTAAGATTCTCTCTCCTAAGTGACCATGCTTTCGGCTATTGAACTTTCGCAACAGCAGCAGAGAGTTTTGTGAATGTGCTTTTAGTTTTCAGCGACGCCATATTCTCATTAAAACACGTGGAAAGTTACGCGAAAAATTCAAAATGTTAATATTATAAACGTTTTTTTTTGGATTCGAAATAATTTCTAATAATTGATTTTCTATTTATATATGAAAATTATTGAAAATTTATCTAAGATTCGCTTGCATAATTTTTAAAAACAATTGATAAAATCAAAGTGGAAAGCTTTTTTAGAAGCGAAGAGAGAGAGAGAGAGAGATTCCCCGCTAAAAGTGTGTACGATATGAAAGAGGGATCCAATAAATGAGAGAACTTCTCCCCTACCCCATAATAACGCTATTAATGTGTTAGTAAATATTTTAACAAAATGAAAAGAAAAATTACGTAAAACTTTGCATATACGATTGAGTATCGTCGGTATTATTCTCAGTTTAGAGAAAATCTTTCGCGTTTTAACATCTTTTGATGAGAAATCGATCGTATTGAGTAATTTTTGCACGGTAATAAAGAAATTTTTATACTTTATAATTTTTCTGTTTTTAATTTTTGAACATATGATCATTTAATAAAAAGAAAAAATTAATAACTTTGTGTTCAGTGAATAACTAACTAATAAAAGACGAATTATTTATAAAAAGTGCTACACAGTTTAAATCAAATCAACTTGGAATTGCTTTTTTTTTCCTTTTTATTAAACATATAAGAGGATATTTATAAGGAAATTGAAAATTATTAAATTTGTGAATTTTTACACATTTTTCTACAATTTCATGAGTGTATAAGAATTTTATATATTTTTTATATAAATTATTAAAGTGACTTCTGATATCAATCTTTTAGTCATATAAAAACGCTTATTAGCCGTCAACTTTATTAAAAATACACGACACACTCGACTACACGGCGAGTATATTTATTCTCGTATAAGCTATATTTGTGGCGAGTCTATTAGCATTTGTTGCGGCAACATACATAATATTGTGTCCAAATATTTTCAATTTGTTGTGTTAACAAAAATAAATTTTAAACGATAATAAATTGCGTCAATGATCATATGATAGAAAATCGTGTTTTAACATAATTTTTTCTTACATGAGCTGTGATCTGTGGTTATTTGTGTAAATTGGAAAAAAATTAATACTTTTTAAAAAAGTTCAAAAAAAATTTATTAAAACAAATATTATGCAGTGTGACTGAAAAAAATATATTTAAATACCATAGAAATAAATTATTATTATTTTTTTTAAAAAAAGACAAAAAAATCTAAATACAACAAAATAATACATATAAAAAATACCTTTTTTTTAAAAAAAAAAAGGTAAAGTTTAATTTTCAAAGCCAAAAAAAAGGAATATTATAAGAAAAAAAATCTACCACAAATTATGGAGACTTTTGGGATTAGAAATAATCCATTATTAGCAAATCAATTCTGTTATAAATTTGATGATCACCGAGCAATAATAATAAATAGTTTAAGGATTCTAACAAAGCATACAAATAGTGAAAATCATAAGAAGAAATAGAAGAGGATTATCTGCTTGGACTAATTTTTGCAATTTATCTGATATAATATAAAACTAGATAAAATAAAAAGTAGACATTTGCATAAATATTTTTATTGAAATTATCTATGAAATTTTTTCGAAAAAGAACAATCGCCAATTTTGGTATAAAAATACAGAGCGAGAGACAGAGATAGTGTCATTTGCTACTAGAAGTTAGGACACATTTAACGCAATAGAATAAAACATCTGCTAATTCTGGAAATACCAACTGCTCCCTAAAGAATAAACAATACCATTCCTTCAGGATAAACAAGATTTTTTCCCTCATTCTGTTACTTGGTCTCGTATGCGAACTGATCTGAAACTCTTGGCTTGTGTATTCAATCGAACGCAGAACGCACGTGTTCAAATAGTCAAGTTTTGTGCTGACAACAAAAAGGATCTTAAAAAATTTTCATTTGTAATTATAAAGGATTTTATTTCCTATAATTTATTACATTTGAATTTGGATTTTTTACCGCGATTTTTGAATAAGCAAAAATTACATTTTTAAAATAAGCGTACGTTAATAATAATAATAATAATCGCGCGATCATATTAATATTATTAATACAAAATTCATCAATAAATTGTGTGACGTTTTACAATTTGGAGAAAGCGATAATTTCATTGATTATATAATTTTGTGTTATAAAATAAAACGAAGCATATTTTCTCAATTTTGAAATAATAATTTGTTAGTAAATAGATAAAAAATAAATTTGAAAAAAATAAATTACAAGATAAAGTGAAAAACAAGTTATTTAATATAATTAATAAATATAAAATCTTGTTGTTTTGTATAAGATAAAAATTTGATATTATCAAAAGCAAAATGGATGCATACGAAACAGTTTTAATGCTAATACCGGTCATTGCGGTAATACTATTCGCACTTTTATACTATCGGAAAATTAAAAGTAAGTTTTTTAATATATGGTATATAAAAAAATTTTGTTGTATAATAAGAATAAAAGGAAAATCCAATTTTAACTTTAATTTAGTTTATACTCTTCTTATTTGAATACTTACTTTGAAAAATGGTAAAACATTTGACTTGCATATGCAGCTGTCATTTATGCGCGCCATTCAAATCCCGCCATAAAAATGCATTTCCTTTCTTTCAAGTGCGTGGGACAGGATGGCGATTCAAAAGTATTTATCTCTTTCGTTTTTCTGATTTTTATGTGTATCCTGTTTGGCCTTTTTTTATAGATAATATTAAAAAATAAATAAATGCAGTTTTTTTTTTGCGGCAAAAGGAAAGTAAAAATAATAAAAACAAATACGAAAAAAAAATAAACAACAACAACCACAAAAAACCACCGAAGAAAAGTGAAAGTATTCGAAAGTGAAAATACGTACATACCAATATGGATAGATATTTTTTATTAAATACATTCTGTTAAAATACAAAAAAAAAATCTCTTATGGGGAAGGTTTTTCTCCTTTTTTTTTTGGTGCCATTATTGGTATTTAAAAAGGATTCCATATATATATTTTTTGTTATTTCTCTTCGATCTTTAATCTGTTTCGAAAAATATATTTTAAATAAAAAAATTAAAAATTAACGAAGAACTTCGATGCACCTTAGAAGATAATCTTACACACGCCTTAGCACCTTTTATATGCAAAGGTATTCGTTTATTATTATTAGTAATTGTCTAATTTGAATTGAAATGGATCAGTTATCGGTAAAAGTGTCTCTAAATAAAATAATTAATGCACTGCGATTAATTCGAATTGATTTTTTACTATTGTACAAAACTTTTTTAGGTATTCTTTAAAATTATAATTTTTTGCTTTTTTCTTTTTAATAAATAAAAAGACATTTTATAAGTTAATTTGGGGATTTTTGTTTGTCTGCATGTAAGGTCTCTTATAAATGAGCCAATATTTGGCGATTATATTTTGGTCAATTTCGTAATTTATTTAATAGGAAATTTAAAAAAAATCTCCAATTGAATTAAAGATGACAACGGAATCCCCTCAAAATTGGAAATGAAATTACCCTTGAAAAATTCCCCTCCAAATTTTTTTTTTGTTTTTTTTTTCGGAGATTTTTTTTTAATGATGATTAAAAGTAATTTTGGAGATTTTTTTTAATAATGATTTTTGGAATATTTCTTTCAATTTCTTAATTTATTTAAAAGAAATTCTAAAAGTCTAGAATTAAAAATATTAAAATAAATTCCTCTCAAAATTTGACTTTTGGTAAATAGTTGTTTAAATGTTTTTTTTTCTCGCAAAAATTATAAAAAATTTATTATTTTTATGACCTTATCTTATTTGTTTTTATTTTTTTTAAAGTTTTTAACAGAGTGGTAAATAACTACTTGCTCAGTGTTGGCGAAAAACACTTGTACCCATTCGTAAGCACACGGACTGGACAAGTAGCAGAAATTTATTTCGAAAAATTGGACCACCCTACTAGCGTTTTGGATGTGATAACGTCTCAGAATTCGGGTCGGACATTTTGTTTTCAGACAAAATAGTGACCTAAAACTTTTTATTCGAGTGATAGTCCTTCCATTTGTGGAGCTTTTACGTTCTTTAATAGCCTTTCCAAGTACTCTTTTTAATTTCTTAAAACAAACTATTTGAAATTAGTTAGAACATGTTGGTTTGTTGTTAAAAACAACTCCCCATACTTACACCGTCATATGGAGTCATGGTAAAAGACACAAACATACAAAAACAACCCCTATAATAAAAATTTGCTGAAAGGTTTGTGTGCACATGTGTTCGTAACCAAATAAAGGTGTCTGAAAATATTTTTCTAGAAAAATAGCTACAAATTTCTAAATATTTACTTAACATGGAATTTTTTTTATTTTGGGGAAATCCAAAGTAATGTATTCAAATTTAAAATTAACCTCAATTTTTTTTCTCCGTACAATAAATAATATTTAAAATAACACAAAAAACTATTGGTTTTGATAGCAGGTATTTAGTTTATTTGTTGTGTTTGGAATAGAAAATATTTCTCTTTTAAGAAAATTTTTGCATATCGGAATAGTAGAAAATTCTTGGTTGTTTGGATGAAAATTTAAAAGAAAAAAATATTTCTGTTTTTTTTTTGTCGTTGATTAAATTCCAGACTTGATAGAATTTATTCTAGAATTTCGTGTTTATAATAACTGTTTAGTTTTCGGTTTTTTTTTAATAACATTATCGTACATGCGTACGTGTTTCTACGACCAACTAAGCAGTCCCCACTTTGTTATAAGGCGAGACCTTGTCAAGCAGCAATTTTTTTTTCTCTTCTGAACTAATACAAAAAACTGATTTTTATTTATAATAATAACTAAAAAGCTTAACTGAAAATTTCTTGTTTATCAAAAATATTTTCAAAAGTTTCCACACGAAAAGCTTACTTTTGAATATTTTTTTTGGGTTTTTTATCAGTCGAAAAACAAATGTTACTAGTGTGATAACTACTATTATATTCATTTGATAAGTTAAAGTTGCAGTCGTTTTTTTTTTGGATTTTATTTTGAAAAAGGAAGTTTAGAAATAACAAAAGTTCTATCTTGCATATAAATATGAAAATTATTTTTGATTAAAAAAAATGATTTTTTTCTTGATTTATTATTAATTAATTAAATTATTGATTAATTTTCTATCAAAATAATATAAAATTCGAAGGTGAAGTTTTGTATATTGTTGTGTATCTTTTGAACTGTTTTTTTTTTACTTCTTCTTTTCTTCAGATGTAATGCGCAATTTTTCGAAATTTATTTACTTTTCATAAAAATGCACAAATTTATTAATTATTTATTTGAACTTTTGAACTTTTCTATCTTTTCTTAGGAATATACACGTTGGCTAGTGATAATTTTTACAATATAATAATAAAAATCAAATTTGACAATTTTCCAAAATTGGTAAATTTTTTGTTGTTGGCGAAAATAAGAAATTTTTGAAAATTTCTGAAATGGTGAAAGTTTTTTGATAATATTTCCTTATCAGAAATGTGGTTTTTTCATTGTTATTATTATGTACATTGCCTTATAACTATTATAAATCTAGGGGCTTCAAAATGTAAATTAAATTGAAGATTTACATAAAAATTTTATATGATTATATTTTCTTGTATTCTATGTCATTATACGTTTAATACAAGGCTTTTTACAGAGCTAATTTGGATGATTTTATCGCACCTATCGGACTGTGTAATTTGGCCATAATTTGACGAATACTAGTTTTTAAATAATTTAAAATTGGCGGATTGTCTGCGTCAAATCCCACGATCTCTTGGAGGTTAATTTTGATATCACAAAATCTCGAAATAATACGTTCTGGAAAGTTTTTGCACAATAAAACAAAAATTTGTCTTTTGTGACTTAGATTAAATTCTTCAAGTATGGGATAAAAAAATTCAGTTATAAGAAGGTCATAGTGCTCAGAATTGACGTAACGGTCTTTTCTTCAGACGAAAATACACATGACAATCGCTTTTCTACAGTCCCTGCTTGAATATTGACGTAACCATCGATCCAAAAATGAAAATTTTGTTAAAAAAATATCAGCATCCAACGTCGACTGTTCCAACATCGAAATTTGTAAAAAGTTGTCACCATTTAAACGCATTTTTCAAATGTTATATATAATATAATTTAAAATAAACGATTGCCATCTTTGATGACATATGTTTGACAGCTGTCAAATGACAAGACTGTACTTTTCGAATCAAAAAATGGGTAACTCTTTCCTATAAAATTTCAGACTTGGAATATTTGTAAAAAATTTAAAAGTCGTCTAATGTACTTTTTTAAAAAAAATACACGAATAAGTCAAAAATCTCCGCTCACTTCTCTCATAACTGATTATTGTATTTTCTGTATTTGCCGTGTATGGCTTTTTAACAAATTTTTAATACTTTCTTTTTTCTTTTGTAATAATACTAAAGTAAAAAATGAAAAAAAACATAATTTCTTTTACTAGTGAAAGTTGTGATAAAAGTTGCTAATCCAGGCTGGTTATAGTTTGTTGCCAAAAAATCGATCTATCCATTTATTTATGATGTTATAAATTTGTTATATAAAAATTTTGCAGATAGTTTTTATAATAATAAAAATATTTTTATAAAAAAGAAACGTACTAATTTCTTTCAAACGATTTTACTATAAATTTGGCTTTTCCATTCAACTTGTTATGAATGAATATTAAAAAAGTATAATAAAAATATAATTAAAAAATATTATCCAAAAATAAAAAATGAAAACTTTTTCTTACTCAAATAATACTCAAAATAACTTTAAAGAAATTTTTACAAAGAAAGTTTACCTTATAAAATCGATGTAAACACGATTTTATAATTATTATCAAAAGCTTTTAATTAATTGATACCCAACACCCCCCCACCCAATCGAAAAATAATAGAATTTTGTTACCAAGTGAGGGTTTATTTAATAAAATTTACTCTCCCTCTCGCTTTCGGTCATTCGGTTCAACGTTTTACCAGTCGCGAGCTCCTGGGAAATTTTCATGATTTTCATTAAAAATATGCGCTCGCAATTGATATTATTAATATTTTTATAATTTTATTATTCTGTACATTCATACACTTAAAAACATGTAATCGCATAATATGTTTTTTTAGTATGTATTGCCACATGCCGTTTTTTTCAATCGTTTATGGCTTATCAAATTATTATATATGCTCTAATATTTAGCCTTGAACATATACAAAAGCTTAACAAATGCATACACTAGCTTTGTTGATTATTATTACTAAACATTTCCAAATTGATACAAATTTACAGTGACTCATTAAATGGTCACTATAAAAATATGAGGGAAAAACATAAAAAGTTCTCACTTCATAAAAATAGGATTTATGCAAATATGTTGGGTGAATTTTATTTTCAAATAACAATTATGGGGGAAGAAGAAAATATTTTATTAATAATATAATTAACTACTAGTGGGGTATTGTTTAAATTTTTATTTTTTGTTTATTTTTAAGGCTAAAAAAACAACCAATATTTAGTATAATTAGAACAGAAACTGGTCTTTACGTAATCAAAAGTTGTTGCCAAATCATTCCTCTCCTGAATCTTTTAGTAATTTAATTGTAAATAATTTGTAGAAAAGAATTTGCATTCTACTTTGTTGCATTTTTTAAGGTTGATGTTGTATAACCGAAAAATTGGTGCCATAGATAAAATTTGTTTTACCATAATGGGCATCTTTGTATAATAAAAATTTACCTCTTGTGACTATCTTATATAATGTGAAAAGCTCTTGCGCTACCGCAGTCTAGTCTACCATAATTTTTTTTTTTTTTATAACTTTTTATGGATTTCCTTAGGTAAGACGTATTTTCTATTTACTATTAAAATATATATTTTACGATTATGATAATAATATCTTTCGGTTAAAATGTCTATTTAGCTATTAAAATATCTATTTTATATTTATGCTGTTCGTTGTTGTTTTTTTTAAAACGAAAGAAATTTATAACCATAATTAGTATTACTTGCCATTATTTAAATTAAGTGAAACTTTGTAGGGAGAAGGAAAAAATTTCGAAACTTATAATCTAAATTTTTTTTCTTTTTATTTAAATAAAAAATAATAATTTTATTTGATTAGCTTTTTAGTATATTGATTTTTGTACAAGAAAATTTCGAAAATGCAAAACATTTTCCAATTTATTGTAAGCGATCGATTTTGAAATTTTCAATCTTTCCAATTTTTTTTTTTTATTTCTTTTTTTTTTATAAGAAAAAAACATCCTAAAATATTTTTTTTATCGAAAAATTTTAAAGCTTTCCATCTGAAAGATTTCTTTATTATAGGGAATTTTGATTGCATTATAACGCATTAAAATTCAGTTATTTTTTTAAGACTTCAATGCTGTTGTATTTTTCTTTATAGACGTTCGTCTCCAAAATGTGCCACATGGCAAGGTCCATTGAATTGAGTACAGGCGAAGACGAAGGCGTATCCACTGTTGAAATGAAGTCTGGGATGTTGTTTCGAAACAAAGTCTGGTTTATTTTGTCTCCTTTGAATTGTTTAACTTCCCACGGTTTCACGCAGCTCCCCAACATTTATTCCTGATAGGTGAATTGACCAAAAATCTAAAGCCATCACGGACCAAAATCGATCGTTCTGCATATTCGAGAAGACGATTTTTTTTTAAATCACCGCTACTGAGCCGAATTTTTTTCTAAGCATTCGTAATATCTTGAAATCTTTTTAATTTTGAAAGCATTGACAGCTTATTCCATAAAATTCGTTTCATGCTTGCCGCAGACACACCAATTTCCTTTGCTAGCAAGTTTCGTTCCAACTTGAAGCAGTGTCCTCATAACCAGTGTCCTTGTAACGTTTTAGAGTCATATGATTTGAATTTATCGATATTAACTTCTTACAAAGTTTCATAATATTATTTATTGACTAAGGGATCATTTAGTTTCCTCCATTAATCAGACGCTCATCTATACTTTGATAAAACTACACCTTAGGAATAGCATTTCTTTGTAATCTAGTCCTGGTTGCACCTAATTTAATTTCACTTTCGCAAGAGCACACTAAATTGTGGCCTTGGGTAATTCCTGACGCTGTTGCTTCATTCTGCTTTTTATATGATTTAAATTAATTAACAAAAACGAATATTAAAATATGTTTTCCTTAAATTTTCCTTACACACACGCCGCCACTGAACTATTTTCCGATAAACACTGAATAATAAATATTGTTTACAATATTTAATTTTTAACAATTTTTCCGATTGCATAAATAATCAAAAGGCATTTAAACACATCACAAATTAAATTTTTTATTAATTTGTGTATTAAAAACAAAAGATATCAACTTAGTGAAAGAAAGAAATTCTCGCTTTTTACTCATGTCGTTGTTCGACAATCAATTTTTGCAAAAAAAAACTTCATAATATAAAATAGAAAATAACTATTTAGTGTCGTGAAGAATAAAACTATTTGTGTAAACACGACACTAAATAGTTATTCTCGTAAACTATTCAAACTTCAATAAAATCTCACTTTAACTTTATTTTCATGATATTTGTCGATATGTAACCTTAAAATCAAAACAAATGTTTGCAAGTTGTTCGGCATGCTACCATTTCATGGAGAATGGCCGTATTAAAACTCTCCGAAAATCTACAAATGCATTTAATATCGTTGTGTTTAAATTATATTTCTCTTTGGAATAAGTGAGTTCAATTGGATATTAAGTAAGCTTTTGGAATGAAGGAAGTTTTTATTTTGAAAAATAGATGTAAGTTAAGGTTATATCTACACAAAAAATTCTACACATATGTTTGTAAGAAGTCTGATTTTTCAACGGGGACATAAAATTCCGTATGCATATACGAAAATCTACGTTAGGGCCTGTCCACGTAGTTTTTAATCTAAGGGCTTGACATTTCGATATGACGTTTCTGAGATACAACGGTTTGAAGTTGGTTACACTTAAATTGAAATACATATCAAATAATCGGTATGGAAAAAATTATATTAGAAACTAAGAAATTTGTCTATGACAACATAACTCATTCTAATAACGTAATAACTAAATAATTTTGAATAGTATAAACAAAAATATATTTTAAAGATATTACCCACTTCTACTTATCGTGGCAGCCCCATTTGAACCGATAACAGAAATATGTAATTGGGAATTTCCTACGATATTTTTGAACATCTTCATTATGTTGTTAATCTGACATTTAATATTATCGACAATTTTCTTAAGAAATGTTTAATTTAAATAAAATTGGAATTTTGTTATCATATATATAGTGATGAGGATATAAACATGTTTTTTATTTTTGTACAAGATTAGTTAATAGAAAATTAGACTATGAAAAGTCAAAGTTTGTGGGGTATTTTATTTGTGTGTAAATATTTTGCATGATTCATTTTGTGATTTATTTTTTCTTCCATACTTCAGTTACTTTGAATAGGATTGACCAAGAAGAACCTTGCTGGAATTTTGCCTCCGGATGTGAATCATTCAATTTCTCGTTTATAAGAGCATCATATCATTGGTTGTCTTTTAATGCTCATATGGAGAAGTAAATGAACAATATTCCCTAATCATACGAAGACTTTTAAAAGGAAATTATTTCTATAGAAACTTGTAGTAATTTTTAAGTAGATGATTTTTTTTCTTCTTACAAAAAAAACCAAACTAATGAGAATTATTTCTATGGGAACCGTTTGTCTTTTGGTATTTTTTTTTTAAATATTCTTCTTAAGCATTTAATTTGCTCAATTCAGAATTTTTAGTCCGGACGGATATCAGCACTTAATAGTCATCGACCTACTCATGCTCGAAGAAGTATATCTTATCTGCATTCCTTTGTTCAAAAATCCATGTGCTCTACAGTAGCTCCTCAACAAACCATGAATTGGCATGCAGACGTAGTACAAGACCCCAACTGTTATTTCTGAGAAAAATGTGCGCTGGATTTCTTTAGAAGATTGACTGACTACCTTATACCATTGGTCCCATTATATGAAAACATTCTTGAAGGAATCTTAATTCAGTGAATAAAATAAATTGATACACACTCATGAGATTGCTTAAAATATATTCTTTTTATAAACATAATTTTAACACAATAAAGTCGTATCATTTAAAACCGAAGAGAATATTTGCATAGATTTGTATAAATAATAAAAAGGGTTTTTTGATATTTCATTAAAAAAAAAAACATTTCCTGAATTATAATAAAAAGTTTGGCGCGCAAAATTTCCAATTCGGTTTTGGCGCGTCTTTTTTAACTTCAACGGCGGCATAAGTTCATTACTCTTTCGAGTTGAAAGAATTAAAAGAAGAAAGAATTTTTTCCCCCCTAACAAGAAAGAATTTCACTGAATTCCAATCGTCGTTCAGTCTGAATCTCTTCAATCTCCTTCCCATCATATACATTTTTGTATATATTGGTTTCTGTATCTTATTCTATTTCTGCCATGGCTTTTATATCTACATTCCTTTGGTTAATTTTTGTGCTTTTTTTAAAAAAAAAATATTTATTCAGATCGATTTTGTGATTAGACCTGTTCTTAAACGGAAACGTATTTCACCGGTTTAACAGTAAATTCATTTAAAAATATTAAACAAAATTTTTTTTCATCAGATACTCGTAGTTTTGATAGAATCTGAATTTAAAAAAAATATTAATAATTATAATAAAAAAATATAGTTTTTTTTATTTAATTTTTGTTGGTTAGAATTTTCTTTTAAAATTTCCATAATATTGAAAACGTTCGCAAGAAAATTCTTCTATTATAAAGTTTGAAAAAAACAATCATTAAAAATAAATAGACAAAAATTGGCAACTCCAAAAAGCACATGGAAACGATGACAGGAAAGATCCTTTCTTGATGTGGCATGCTGTCTACCATGTGGTGAGAAGTTGTAGTTCGTGTAGTAATCGCCACTACCGAAAGTAACACAATGCAAACTACAACTACAATTGCTGTCAAAAATTTACGAATTTCGCACGAATCAACCAATTAAATAAATACAATTACAATAATTTTTATCATTTTTTTTTTTAAATATTTCAACTGTCAAACAACAATCTTGCCACAAAACGTTGAAATGTTGCGGCAGTATTTGAACTATAACGACAAAATCAAAACAAGATCTAATATGGCGATTAAATTAGTTTGCAGTTATCATTCGTCGTCAGAATAATGTGCATTCCTGTAAGATTTTGAAGGTTTTAAAATTTTCATAGCGTCAACTGCGTGCATTTTTCAATTGTCGTCGATATTGTGTTCCTCCCTGCATTTGGCGCAAATCTTTTAAACATTCTTTAGTATTTTTACATTTTTTTTATTTTTTTGTTAAACTTATAGTAAACATTTTTTTAAAAATATTATTGTATTATTGAAAATGACTTGAATTTACGTGTATAGTTGGAAAAAGTCGTGAGTGACAAGTGAAAGCTTTTTTGAACCCAATAACGATGAGAATATAATTTCTGAAAAAAAGTTTTTCTCTACAAAGAGAACAATTCTCATCTGTTTTAGTTTAATTACATTTTGTTTTAATGTATTGTTTTTTTCTTCTTCTCTAAATAATTTAATTATTATTTTCAGAATAAAAACATATAGAAACTATTCCTTTTAATTGTTTATTTTTTCTCAAACAAAAGTTTCACAAAATAATTTATTTATTATTATTGGAGGAGCAAACTTTCTATTTTACTCTTGTAAAAATTTTAATTTCAATATGAGTCGCTCTTTATAAATAGGGTTTTATGAATTTTTCATCTAATTTATTTTTCCATCATTATTGTATGCATATTTAGAAGAATTTTTCTTTTGTTGCAATAAACTTTAATAAAAACTTCCTGAATAATCCGATGTATAAAAATTGCTCATTGAATTTTCAATTATAAAAACGTGGCCTATATTAAAGAAGTGGTTGGTCTCTTGTTGAATTATAAACTAGGTTTCACATAGAATAAATACAATTCATATTTAGATTTGTAATAAAATAATAATGAAATTATTATGTACCAAAAGTATCTTAAGTGGCGACTACTTTGGTTTTTAGGATGAACAAATGAATTTTTTTAAAAATTATATTAATTTTGATTTTAAATATGAAAAAAACAACATATTTTTTATACATTAATTATTACCAAATTAAAAATACAATAAAATGAATAACATAATTTCTATTTTGTTGAAAAAGTATCCTTGGCGTCTAAAGAATTTTATACAAGTATTCTTTAAAAAGAGTAAATGTACTTTGCCTTTTTTTTCAAAAAAGATTATAAATGGAGTGCTTTTTCTAATAGTTCAGAATAAAATTTGAGTTTTCCCATTATGAAAATGTTAATCAACGATTTCTAAAGAATAAAATGTTATCAAGGGTAAGGTGGTGGCATACTTTTGCGCTGCAGTGTACATACAGTTAATTTTTCACCGCATTTCCGTTATGTCAGCACTGGTTAACAACTAGCGCGCAAATCAATTGATTTTTTTTACAAATATCTCTTCTTTAAGTCAATGGTGTATTTCTTGAAAATTGACTTTTCTTTATTATATATTTTTATGATTACTATTTATAAGGTTAATTTTTCAATGAAATAATTTTAAAATTTTTTGCAAAAAAAAGTAAAAATAAAAATTGTTGTAAAAAAGTTTCCAATAAAAAGTCATGCTTTTTTAAAAAAAAAAATGGCCGCTTTGATTTGTGACACAAAATTTGTTCGGTTGAACAACTATAAAATTGTTATTATTGTAAGAGAATATAACTTTTCTGTGGCCAAAATATAGGAAATTTCCTGGTGTGCAATTGTTTTTCTGGTAATTTACGAGTAATTAGATTTAGTTTTGATTTCCTTCAAATTTAATGTTTTATGTTATTTACAGAACATTAAAAAAAAAAGTTTTCACTACTTCCTTTCATGAGGTAGTAGTTATACTTAATCAATAATATTTTTTTTAAGAAAGTCATTTAGATTTAGATCCGGTAAATGTTTTACTTCCTAGAGGTGTTAAGAAGCTGAATTTGTAAATTAATCATAAGCTATAATAAATAATTAGTATTCATCTACTAATTATTTATTATAGCTTATGACTAATAGACTTTAAATTCAGATTTTGATGAAATTTTAATTTCATTATAATACTTGGTCTTTGCTATTTTACAGGGCATTTAACTTAATTTAAGTGGCCACCGTGAGATTTCTCGCACAATTCGATCCTTTTGAGGTAATTTTTAGGGTTTCCTCGCATATTTCGAATGTTGGTTTTTAAATGCTCTTACATTTCGCATATTTCGAATATTAATTTTTAAAATGCTCTTGAAGTTGAACCGCAGAAAAGTTGGTTATCATACACATAAAATCTTTATTTTTATAGAAACATGGGCCAATAACACCTTCAGACCAAAATGTACACTTTTCGCGGATACAATGGCTTTTCAAAAGTGTCTTTTATATATTGAAGTATTTTATATATTGACGTATCTACCAATCGGCAAATGTGCCTCATCGCTAGAGAAAATTTGATCTCAGTCAAAATCGCTATTTTGTAGAAAAATTTTCTATTTTAAAATGTTTTATTTAGTATAAAATGACAGACCTTAATCCGGAGAAATGACAGGAATATACTTTCCGAACCACAAATTAATAATCATTTATTTTAATTTAAAAAATATCTTTTTATTTTTATGTATCCAAAATTGATTTTTCCACACATAACCAATTTGATGGGCTGATATTTTGTGAAATGTTTATTTGAAAATCATATGGAACAGTTTGGCCGATTTTGGAATTTAATGTTTCTGAAATATTCAACAAAAATTAAAAGAAAGAAACTTTTCCATTCACTTTTATGTTTACTAAATTATTAGATTGTATCTATACCATCGTACCATCGTTTATAATCATTCTACTTTAATGTGAAGAGATAGCTTTTTTTTTAAAACTTATTTTGAATTCGATCAATATATATTTATCTTTTATAAAATTCAGATCATCTGAATGCATGCAACTATTTTCAACATTTTTTATGTATTTTCCTTAAATGGAAATGCCGGTCGAAAATATACGAGTACAATATGCTATATAATAAATTATTTATTTCGTTGAGTCATAATGGAGACGAATGGAATAGAATGGAATCGTTTCCATTGGATTGTAGTGCCAATCGACAATTCTCAAAACGATGAAAATTTAAATGAATCACAACTAAAATAAGTATAATAAAAATGTTTTTCGAAAATTTCACGTTTAATACATAAGCTTTCAATAATAGTGTTGCAGATTAATAGGCTCAAGATTGTATTTAAGTCAATCCTGAGCTAGTCAGTCAGTCAGTTAGTTAGTCAGTCAGTTAGCCAGTTAGCCAGTTAGTCAGGTGCATATTTATTTAGAAATCACAGTAATAAAAAATTATAGTCAACGACGCTGTGACGACAGTGATGTCAGTAATATTCTTGTGATTGATCTATCTATTTATCTATTAAATGGATAATAAACAAACAACGTCCTACCATCGTTCAGAGGTCTTATATGTGTTTTGTTCGCGTGGAGTTCAGTGCGATTAGCAAAGCTACCTTCAGTAGTTAGTTGGTTGTTTAGTTATGTTTATGTATGTACAAGTTTTTCATTTTGTCGAATGTACACCAGCCTTGATCTGTCATTTATAGATTTTGCCTGAAATTAACACCATACTTTATATGATCAAGTATTATTTTGAATTTGAAGAGGGGAAGATATTATTCATGTCATTTGCATAAATTTTGAATAGAAGAAATATTCGAATAAGAATGAGACTTTTACTAGCACAGACATTTTTGATGAGCCTATAAAAATCGGTATTTGTGTGGTCAGCAGCTTATGTAGTAGATAAAAATATTTTTTTTTTGTTGTTGCAAAAACACATACAATTTATATGAACTTAAAAAAAATATAAAAAATTTTATTAATTGTAGGAATTTATAATTTTTTCGCAGAGATACTCTGTTCATTCTGTGTACGTATATATGTGAATCTCATAAAATTTTAATCATTTGAATTTCGTGCTCAATTTGTAGAAATTATTGAAGAATTTCTTAAATCTATGTCATGGGAAGTAGCTAAAAGTGTGTAAAACATAATATAATATGGCAAATAGTATGTTTTAGGTCATAAATGAAATGATAAACATGACCTAATCTAATACTCATAGATAGAAGAATGATGTTGATTATGATGATCACTTTCATTGATTATTTTTATTATTATTATAAAAAATTTAATCTACTTTTATAATATTTTTCTTTTCTTTTCTATTTATTAAATATCAAAATCTATCCAAACATATTTAAGTAAATGAAGCTTTTTTAAGATTTTAGCAAAAAAAAAAAAAAAATTCAATTCATTGACGTGTCGTATTTTTTAAAAGTATTTTTTCTTTTCATTTAATGCAAAAAACAAAAAAATTCATTTTCTTCTTTTCTTTTTTAAGTATGTATCAAAACTTTCACCAACATCAACACCGTTGGAGAATTTCTCTTTAAATCGTTTGAAAAAGAAAGACACCAAACAACACTGACCCGTTCGTTGTTGGTTCGTTCTTCCAAACAAATCATCCAATATTCACACCATTAATAATATAGAAAATTATACGAAATTAATAATATTAACTCTTTTGATCGTTTAATTATAATTAATTAATTGTGGCAATTGGCCCACGTTTTATTCAGTTTATAGATTTAATGACTCATAACGTTGATTGAACTTCAATATCACGACCGGCCATTACTACCTCTACAATAAGTTTATTGTAGTCTATTCTCATAGAATGTATATATTCTCTAACCACTTTTTATTAAAGTCAAATACTATTTTGTATAGATATTGGTATTTGTTCAATTGCATTTTTAATCGGTTTCATTCACCTTCAATTGATTTGTTTTCCGTTCGTGCAGTAAAAACCGTAATAAATTATGAAGAACCAAGTACAGAAGGCAAAATAAAACCATACCAGAACAGCGTTGTTAAAATTGTTCCACTTCAATAACAAACAAATTATACTACACAATATAAGTGTTTATTACATATATATATATATGTATGTGTGTGTGTTAGCATTAAGTTTTGGGTCTAAAAAGTATGAAAAAAATTCTAGTTTATTTGAACTCCTTACAAATTTGTAAATTGTTTTTAAATAAAGCATCATCCATTTTGTGGCTCGAAAACTAATCATGTCATTTGACAGCTGTCAAGGAAATAGGTCATCTAAGGTACCATTTTATATTGTAAATCGCTAAAGTAACGAACAACGCAGAAAAATTGTAAAAAAATTTCTACAAAAAGGAAGATGGATATCTCAATAAACATATGGGGCTTTAAAAACCCGCTAGTGACTGTAGAAAATCAATAGCACTCGCGAAAACTTACCATCTGGCGTGCATTTCGGTCTGAAGGAGTCATTGAGAGATAATTATCGTCAATTATGAGCGCTATTTCTGTATGATAACCGACTTTCTTTTTGGTCTTAGCTTGAAGATTTTATAATCCTCAAACTTTAGAGTGTTTAAAAACCAATATCCCAAAATTTATTGCCGAATTATAGCACGAAATGTACGAAAAAATCATCAAAAACCGTGAAGGTTATTTAAGTGATATTATGATACTCTCCAAAGTACGAATTAGATAACCTTAAAAATAAAAATTTTATTCGATTGTCCTCAAATCCTTTCTTTTAATATATTTCTTGAGCAGCACCAAATATTTTTATTTAATTTTTGAATCTATTGTATATAATAAAAGATATTTTTTTCCCAAGAAATCTATATTAAATATAAAAGCTTTGTAACCAATTGATTATACAATTTTTATCAATAACTTTATAATTAATATTTTTCATTATAAATGAATATGTTTTATGTTAATTTACTCTCCAAACCATAAATTGGATAACTTTATAAAAAAAATTCAATGCTAGTAAAAATATTCTTGATCAGATCGAAAAAGATTTTTTTTTTTTCAAATAATTAGCTGGAAACATAACCTCACATAATTTAAGCTAACTTAATCTGATGGGATTGAGCTTTACCTAACGGTAACGTGATTTTTTCTAACCTAACCAATTCCACATAACCTTATCTAATATAAATAATAATAATAAGAAAAATTCTCATTTTAAGATCATGCCTAAAGTTTCTTTTTTTTAAACAATTCTTTGATTGATAATGGATTTTTTCTTGTTAAAAAAAAAACTTACAAAACAACTCTTTATAAGTAGGGAAATTTATTGATTTTCAGCAATAATACCGTCCTGAATAGAGTAAATACTATTCAGGAAGTGAAAAATAACATTTACGAACGATTGTGTATGCACATACATATACACTCGTACTTTTGTACTAGATATTACAGTCGTATTCTCTCTTCTTTCTCTTCTTTTGTCTGAAATAGTGAAGAAGTTCACGTCTCTATTTAATGAGCACATTGCTCTCTTCTGAGTTTATTGGCCGCAACAAAATTTATTACAAAATCAATTCAATCGAAATTTTTTGTATTTTTACCGCTAAACAATATATTTTTCAATACATTCCAAAGTATATACAATTAAATTTTCTCTTTACTAATCAGAAAGAAAAGGGGGATAAGATGGGAATTAAAATTTATTGTTTTATTGAAATTTCATTTATATTAATTTTTAATTTTTATTGTTTCTTAACAGATGACACTTCACAACGGGCAACAGCAGCAGGCGGACAACAGTCATCTGTCGAAAAGGATGGTGCAACTAAGGAACAGCACCTGTCAACAGCATCTGGCCATAGTCAGAAATCATCAGCCGGTAGTAAGTCGTCAAAAGGTCGCAACCAAAGCGCCAATACAACAACTGCCGGAAGTTCTAGCAGCACTAGTAAGAGGAGCGGGGAGAAGGGCCATACACATCCATGGCTAGTGACCACACTAAAGGGTCACACAGACGATATACGTGACATGGACTTTTCCAGCAATGGCAAATATTTGGCTTCTTGTGCCGAAGGTGAGTGTCAACACCATTTTATAAGTAGAATATCCCTACAGTCAGTTATATGTAAAATTAGCTTTTTCCTTTCTTCTGTTCGAAATTATTTTGTCTCTACTTCATTTTAACGGGTTAGGAAGGGAGGCGGCGGCCAGGTAAGGAATATCAAAGGTATTCAATGTTATGTCAGCCAAAACTAGCTTATAGATTTTTGTTCTGAAATTTTTTAAATTAATTATTCCAAAATTTATTTTTCTTTGATTTTCTTTCTCGATTTTACTAATATAAAATTTAAAGAAAAATTACTGTACAAATATTTGGTAAAAGGAAAAATGCTATTTCGAGTTTTTTTTTTGTCAAATTAATTAATTAAATTTTATTACAATACAATTGAAAGAAAAATATTTGAATTATGAAATTTTCAATTTGTTTTTTATAGTTTTAAATAAAGACATTTGGTGTTTGGAATCAGTAGAATGTTAAGATAATCGGTGGAAAGGAATACAATTTTGGTTAAGGAAATGGTTTTTTTTTTGTAAAGGGTTATCCAATTTGGACTTTAGAAAGAAAAGTGGAATAGGACAAACTTAAAATTTAGATTTTTATAAAATTCTTATTTCTGTTATGTAAGATAAAATTTAAATGGCCGACATGAGACTTCTTACAGGACTCAATCCTTTTAAGACGAATTCTTATGACTTTTTTTGGTATTTTCGGACTGTAATTACAACCATTATTTGACAGATGTTGGCTACTATAAATGCTCTGAAATTTGAGCATTCTCTATGTAAAAACCATTTTTTGCGTAGTCCTTATAATAAAAAATCGAACAGCGTCAAATCGTACGATCTTGGTGTCCTTGGTGTCCAAATGACATCAAAAAATCTCGAAATTGCGCATCCTGTTGACTTTTTTAAGTTCAGATGAAAAAAGTCGGTTATTATAAGCATCTGCTTCTTCATTTTCAAAAAAAAAGTACGTTCCAATGACATCTTCAGATAATTGAAGTCAATTTTCACGTATACAATAGTTTCTCCACAGTTATTTGTGGGTTCTCAGAGCCACATTTTGCTTATTGAGCCGTACTGGTTAAAAAATCCCACGCGTTTTGTTCCGGCACCCAACCGGCTTATCTTGTATAAATTCAATTGTTGGTTAGGCAATCCATAATGTAAAATGGGAAACTTAAAACTTAAAAACCATCTTCGATAGCATTATATGTTTGACAGCTGTCAAGTGACACAGCTATACGTTCTGAAGTTTAAAATGGATAAACCGGTATATTTAGTAAAATTTTGCTCTTCAAAAATACATTTTTTTACGCACCTTTAGACAAAAATTATTGTAGTACTAAAAGACTAACCATTTCGTAGTTCGGGAAAAACATCCCTGTCGTCTGACAGCTGTCAAATATATATGACAACAATTTAGTTTAAGGTTTGCCATAATATAATTATGTATTATTTAACTACCATTCGAACAAATGCATTAAAATGGGGTAAATATTCTGTAAACGATTTTTTGTTCCGGCACCCAACCGGCTTATCTTGTATAAATTCAATTGTTGGTTAGGCAATCCATAATGTAAAATGGGAAACTTAAAACTTAAAAACCATCTTCGATAGCATTATATGTTTGACAGCTGTCAAGTGACACAGCTATACGTTCTGAAGTTCAAAATGGATAACCCGGTATATTTGTTCTTTTTTTGTAGTTTTTTTTTTGTATTTAAGAAAAGGGTCTTTTTAATTATAAACTAATTGATTTGAAAATTATTTATTTCAGTTTTTTTTTATTTTTATTATTTTTAAGCAACAATTTTTAAATACTTATTAATTCCTATTAAAACTCGTATTATAAAAGATTGTTTGTTGAAAATATTTAAGGAAAATACTTTTAAATAATATTTTTAGTCGAATTAAAAAAAGTCCAATTTAGTAAATTGCAGAATGCACAATAAAAACAACTAACAATATTTTCGGCTAATTCACCGAAAAGTTAATGTTGATTTCATAAAATGGAATTAATTATAAAAAAAACTTTAATGCACTGTCATATACAAATGCATACAAACATACATATATATAGAGGTGTGTGTGTGTGTAAGTGTAAGTGTTTTTGTTTTATATTTTAATTTGATGTATTTGGTATGAAAAGAAAATTACATATTTTCAATGTTATGCGATTTATTTGATGTGTTTTGTTAGAGACGCAACAACAGACGATAAACATGTTTCATGACCGCAAAACACGAAGCTGTAACTAATTTGAAATTTTCAAACTTCAGATACGACTATGGTTTTATCTGTGCTGTTCATGAACAAGATTTTCTTTAAATTCGTTTCAATTCATTTAGTTTAGTTTGTTTGTGTCTAGTCATCTTGTAAAATTAATCATTCGATTAGCAATTGTACACAACTGTAAACCATGAACCCAATATCGGGACTATATATTCACACTATCGATTGGTCGTCATTGGATTTAATCGATTCGATGATAGTGACTAATTCACAATCTCCTTCTTATTTTTATTTTCAATTGATCAAAAACTGTTGATAAGTTTTTAGTTGCTTGTTTAAAGGGTCCTCTGTCATTTATTTAATAAAAAATGTGTGCTTAAAATGCAGAATAAACGATCGGTTGTTGAACCAAAAACTACAGATTTGTTGTGGTAAGAATAAAAATAAAGACTGCTGATTAGTTGTCGTACAATTGATGGGCATGAAAAGTAATGAATCCCAATTGAGTGTCCCCTATTGGAATAAAACCAAATTGCTCTTTTAATCGAATTATATAATACAGAAAACCACTGAATCTAAACAGCATTTGAGTGAATGCAACTGAACTGAACCTCAATTTTCCGTTCATTATCGTCTCCGTACCGTAAAGCACAAACTTCTGACGGATCCCATGTTGTACGAGCATCGCTTTCTTGTCTTGCGGTGGTGGATCATTACTATCTAAACATAAATCTGCTTAATTGCATCATGCTATCATGCATAGCTGTAGATATTTGCTGTTTTTGCCAGAAAATATATAAACTCCGAAATTTATCTCCCCATTCGCATCCGTTCCAGATTTTAAGATGCCGAACAGCAGAAATAAGCGCATGATATCATCAGTGTATAGATTCTATACTGGATTGGGTCTTAGTGAGGGCATTCCCATTCGCGTAATAAAACCGCAACCACCACTATCAAGAAATACTCGTAGAACCGAAACTGAGAACGTAGAGGTGAGGTACAGGTTCTAATGTCGTGTTCGTTGTTCATTCGCCAGTTTCCTCTTCGCATTTGACTGCTTCCGTTATAATCTGTCGGTACTCAGACATTTTCCATGAAATCCAACAACACACTGACCATGGTGAAATTAACCTAGTCACAGTTCGACCTCAAAAACTTGTACCTCTACAGTTCGCAGTCGTCGTAATGGGTTTTAGATTTTTCTATACAGTCAGCCACGGTCGTCTTATCTTATCCAAAATCAAAAAAAAAGTAGAAATATTCGTTGTCCATCAGCAGAGAGAGAGAGAGAGAGGAAGAGTCATTAGCTTTTTTGTTGATCGTATTGTCATTAAAATCTCATCTTTTATCTATTTACAATAAAATATTGTATCTCATTGTATTAAAGTTATGCTAATCTTGTTGGAAACAGATACTCGGAAGCTCTTAAGATAAAACCTGATATAAATTCAAGAACAGTAAATCTCGTGATCTACAATATTCTACTGGAATCTTCCCCAACCGTTATAGTCCTCTGTACTACCGACAATTCTGAATGCCTGTTTAGAATTTGAGATGATCTTGATCGTTTAATGAAATAATGAAACCGGAGAGCTCCACGCCTAAGACGAATAACCAATAATATAACTTGAGGAGTTTCAGAAAATAAATAAAATAAAATAACAATAATATAAGACGCTGGGGTTGCGTGCCATGCCTTTTTGCGGAAGTTATTTGTACAACAATTTAATGATTAATCTCGTGTGTTTGTACGTACTGTCATTGCACACGACCATATGACATACTATTTTTTGTACACTATATAACTAAGTACATAAATCGGTTGGATACACCCATTTTTTGGGAGCTACGATAAATTAAGCAACAAATTATTGTTGATCATCATTATTTTGTGAAGGTGGATCCAGGAACAGTTATTGGAAAATTACTTTTAACTGTACTATAATTTTTATTTTTATTTTGTATTTTATCATAATCAAAAATTAATCCACAATTGTCTTTGGTCTTACCTTTAAAAAAAAAATAGTATTGTTTTTTTATGAACTACAGCCATCCAAGTTGAGCTTTGGAAAGTAAAGTTTGATAAAATGCACTTAAAATATAGATTTTGATGAAAATTTAATTTTATTATATTATTTCTTGGACCTTGCCATTTTATGCGTGGATTATAGATGAGACTTTTTGCAGTACTCGAAAACTTTGTGATAATTTTTGTTGACTTTTTCACACATTTCGGATTGTTGAGTCGGTTATTATTTTGATGGATATTGTATTTTAAATGCCTCTAAAATTGGAGGATTGTCTGCGTAAACACGATATTTTACTTATAGCCCCACAATGGCATCAAATCAAGACCTATCTTAGAGGTCAATTGACATCACAAAATCTTAGAACTCTTCACTTCATTAAGCTAAAATTTGTTAAGATATGTCACGTGTGGTGAAGTCTCGTTGAAATCATATATGCTTCAGAGTAAACTCTTCAAGTTAAGACCAAAAACAAAACGGTTATCAGCGATCAGAATTGACAAATTTAAAGAAATGCGCGCTAATGACGCCTTCAAAATAAATGCATACTTCATTTTTGACGTATCTACCGAACGACACAATTTTCATTTTTGACGTATCTACCGAGCGAGAAATGAACCTCATCGCTGAACAACAAAAACGCAAAATGTTGCAACAGTTGAATAAATTTTTTTTTGAATTTTTTTTACATTTTTAATACTTTGTTCGATGGTTAAACTATCCCTAATGTAAAATGCCAAATCTTAAACTAAACAACTTTTACCTTGTATGACATATATGTTTGTCAGCTGTCAAATAACATGTCTGTACTTTCCATACTACGAAAATGCATAGGTCTCTTTGATATTATTTTTTTTTAAATTTAGTTATTTATTAATTTTTTGTTTGTTTGTAAAGTTCAGAGTAAAAAATATTTTTTCCATAATAGTTTTTTTTTCCTTATTTTTCTTTCAAATTTCTATATTCATAAGTGAAGAAATTGATTTTTATTGCCTTTTTTTCAGATTGTCAACCTGTTACAAAATCAACCATATTTCGTTGATGCTAGTTTAAACTTTACTGCTTTTGCTTAAAAAAAAAATTATTTTCGTTTCTACTATTTGATAAAGGAGGAAAATTTAAACAATTTTTAGAGTTTTTTCTCTTTTTAAATAAATTTAACAATAACCAATTTAAAAATAAATACACAAAAAAAAACAAAATTTTATTTGTCTATATATTTTTAATATTTAATTTGCATATAAATAATATTTTCACTTTCGCTAATTATATTTAAAACTTGTTGAAAATGTTTTATAAAAAAGTCATAAATATAAACTACATATTAGCATGTCAGTTATCTAACAGATGGCGCTGTTATAAATGTAAACTTTTTTTTTATAATAGTTCCGCACACGCTAAATAGGTGAGAGATAATGTGAATTGTGTTCGTCCTTTACCCTCCTGTTTCCTCAAATGAATTAAAAATTTTAATTTATATAAAATTTGAAGAAAAAACAATTATTGAACAAAAATCTTTTGACTAATTACAATTTGATGTTATTAAAATGAATTAAAATCAACAACAACAAAAAAATAATGGAAATTGTAAAAAAAAAAAATTTGCAATTAATCGTGAAATTTTTTATTTTTTATTTCAAAGAAAAAAAACGAATTTAATTCTTTTTTAGAAATAAAATTCAGAAGTTTGCGCACACACATTTAATAGCTTCTGTATTTGAACGGCAATAAAGCAATCAGTCAACATGTTTTTATGTTACTTAGATATTTTTTTTTTGTATTTATTATAAATTTTATAGATTGGATTCTTGATGAGGATATCTATTTTGCAAAGTTGGAATAGTCATTATGCTAATAGTAGGTAGATGTTAAATTATTTGCACAATCGACTAAAGTGTAAAACTCTGGTAGTATTTATTATGGACTAGATTTTTTGTTCATCTTTATAAATGCCAATAGTAATCAATTTCAAATTACGAGTAGAATCATTAGGAGTGCTACTGTGTTTCTGTTGTGGTAGCGAAGGTCAATTGGACAATTTGGTAGTGAGTGAAGTGACATCGATTTCAGTTGATTGATTGGTTCTATGCTAAATTGACTATTGTTTTTCCATGAGTACCAATTTTTTTTTTAAATGGACTTGTGGTCAGCTGCGATTGGCTAAGGGAGCAGTAGTGGTAATCGGAAATGAATAGAATGGAGAAGGTTGAGTAGAATACTAATAGCCTCAGTCAACCTTTGAAATTGTCCTCGTTCTTACATACAATAAAAGACAAAACTGCCTATTTAACAATCGAATAACAATATTCTGCTGCCTATACTGACTGTTGGTTCATTAAAAATTGAACCACAAAATTGTAGACAATATACTATAAAAACTTCCATTATCAGTTCCATGGTTATTAACAAAATGATGTCATTATTATAATGTTAAAGTACGGACATGGATGGAAAATAACTTCATCATCGAAAATGTTATGCAATTGCGTGTGTGCGAGAACGATTTGTCGCTCTACGCGTGGGGTACAATTATTATAATATATTAAAACATGACTCCTTATAGCAAGTTAGTAAAAATTTTGCTCTTCAAAAATACATTTACTAGAAAATAAAAATTTTGCTCTTCAAAAAATACAAACTAGAAAATAAAAATTATTTTCTAGTTATAATAAAATTTTATTGAATATAACTGTGAGTGTTTTCTTATAGTTGCTTTTGTCTAAGATGCTCATAAAAAAATAAGTTCTCTCATGTTCTCAACATAAACGTGTAGTACTAAAAGACTTACCATTTCGTAGTTCGGGAAAAACATCCCTGTCGTCTGACAGCTGTCAAATATATATGACAACAATTTAGTTTAAGGTTTGCCATAATATAATTATGTATTGTTTAACTACCATTCGAACAAATGCATTAAAATGGGGTAAATATTCTGTAAACGACAAAATTTAGCTTTATAAGGTAACAGCATGCGTAATTTTGAAACTAGGTCGTCAAGATCATGTGATTTGACGCCGTTGTACTTTTTCTCGTAGGAAATATCCTCAAACTTCCTCAAAGAATTTAAAAACCAACATCAGTCAAGTAATAGCCCAACTAAATGAATGTGTCTTTAGAAATTATCGGGTCCTACAAGAAGTCTCGTGAAAATATAGTGAATTTTGAGTCTGGTTCAATTTAACCTTACTTTTCGAAGCACAAATTAGATAATCTTTTAATAACCAAATTAAAATATTATGAAAATAAACAAAAATTCTGGAAATAAGTTTTCTTTTAGCTATCATCAATAAATATACTAAAAATCCATACAACATACGCTAAACAATCGATTCCTATTTATATTCAAATTAATGGAAATTATTCATTCATTCACACACACACAAAACAATAACAACTGAAATAGTTTTTATGCGTAAATCAAAGAGCTTGTACAATATAATTTCCCTTGACAAATGCACAGGTATTTTCATTCTATAGAGACGAAAAGTGGTATTTAGAAAAACATTGAACGAAGATAAATAAATATGTGGAAAAAAAACTACAAAGAAATTGCACAGTTCCTGAGTAACTGGGGCAATTTTAATTTTATGTAATTTGCAACAAAGAGAGAAAAAAGGACGGAAAGGAACTATGACGCCATAGATCATAGATAATCATCAAATTCAAATTAGCATTTAAATTGTAAAAATATGCAATCTGTAAGCTATTGTTTGTATGCATTTTTTTAGTTTTTCTTTAAAAAAAATGAAATTGTATCAATTTCCATTTAATTGTAAAATTAATTGCAAATTTTCTAAAAATAATGCCTATTAATTATGCACTTGTAGAGATTTGCGATAGAATAAATATACTCACCCAAAGGCACAACAACCAACAACTAATTTCACATTATTATCATGAATAGTTTATATTCCATACAAACTAATTTGCCAATAGAATTGACGTAATTTGAAAGAAGAAAAAAAACAAGACCAAAAAACACAAAATAGAAAACTGCATATTATTACTAATGGTCAAGGTGAATATTACTTCTTGACCTTTCAAGCATTGCTGACGATATTTTATGAAATAAAGAATATTTCGTTATGTGCCGTTTTATATTTTTTTTTTTTTTTTGATTGCCTAACTATATACTTGACTTGGCCGGTGTGCTTATTTCTAATTTTTTTTTGTTTTGTCGATTGCAAAATATTTCCTTCCTTTTCCGAAATGACTACTGTATTTATTTATTGAGAGAATTTTCTCTTGGAAGATATCCAAAAATATTAGTCATTAATATAGAATAGCCTTCAACTACTGCAATGAATGGTTGCATTAGATACACGCATGCTTTTAATATTTGACTGCACTTAAAGCGAGAAATTGGCAACTCTGTGCGCGGACGTACGACGTCACTGGAATTATAAAATATTCGTCGTTCAATTTTTCCGGAGATACTAAAATCGTTTTTTAATGTTAATATCTTTTTAGACCAAATCATCCTCACTTAAACGTAGAGATCCTCTTCTGTCTGATTTTATAGAGCTAATTATAGCAACTCTACTCTGTACGTATTTACGACGCCACTGGAATTATGAAATGTTCGTTGTAAATTTTTTTACACGGATAAACATTTTTCTTTATTGAAAATTGTACTTTATCTAGATTTATGGAGCAAAAAATGACATTTTTTACGGACCCTCGACACCACTGGAATTATGGAATGTTCATCGTTAATTTTTTTAGGCCCAAAAAAATATATTTTTACTGAAAATTGTACTTTATCTGGATTTATAGAGAAAAAAATGACATTTTTTTCGGACCCCCGACACCACTGGAATTATCAAATGTTCGTTGTTAATTGTTTTAGGCCCACAAAAATTTATTTTTATTGAAAATTGTACTTTATCTGGATTTATAGAGCAAAAAATGACATTTTGACGTACCCTCGACACCACTGGAATTATAGAATGTTTGTTGTTAATTTTTTTATACAAACAAAAATCTTTCTTTATTGAAGATTTTCTTCTATCTGAAATTATAGGACTATTATTTTAATATTCAAATAAAAGTGATTTCAAAACAATGAAAATTAACAAATTCAACCTTAATAATTTATACTTGATCTCAATTTGATAATCCAAAAAATATTTTTTGATATACATCCTTCCCACCTATTTATTAATCTATCAAATTTATATAAAATAATTTTCGTATATATAAAAAGAAGGCAAAATTACTAATGAAAGTGTAATTAAAATGAAAATTTCTCAATTGACATTGACTTTGAAATTTTTTCTCATTTCAATGTTGAAAAATTATAGTATAATGCTCGTAATAGTTCCACTCGACGATTATGATGGATCAATCTAAATTGATAGTAAATGTTAGAGTAAGGTAGTCTCGATTTTTGTTTGTTTGTTTTAGCACAACATTATTATAGGGTTTTGTCCTTATCACATTGATGGCTGCTTTTTATAAGTTCATTTTTACTATTTTTCTTTTTTAGCATTCAAATGAAAAGATATAATCAGTTTAAAAATAATTACTGCCAATGGTGATTATATAAACATTTATTATAATAAACCACCAAAATCATATTTGGAGCAAAATATTTATATAATATTTTGTATATATTTTTTGTGTATATGCGTATCTGGAATTTATTATAAATATTTATCAAATCTTAAAGTTAAGAAGTTATATTGTTAGTAATTTTCTATTATAAATATTTATCAAATCTTAAAGTTATTATATAATGTAATATTTACTTTTTTTGAAAGAAATTTTAACTATACCATTGAGATTTCTATCAGCATTAAAAAAAGTACAATAAACACACACTTATTAAAGTCACTTTTTTTTTAATTAAAAAACCTAATTGAAATCGTCAAAAAAATCAAAAAAATCTTTTTTCTTTAATTCAAAATTTATTTTAAAATTATTTTTCTTAAGATAATAGATAATATATACCAAAATAAATAATAACAGCCGCAGTAAAGTATTTTTGAATTATAGTATATTTATTTTTTGATTATAGATAAGATAATATTTTTTATTATATTTTGGTAAAACAAATATCCAAAAGAAAAAAGACTGTCGCTATATTACGGGCCTTTCAATACATTCACCTTCTGCGGCTTAGGTCGTACGTTCAAAATAACGTCTGAGTTTTGATCGCAATCAAGATTTCGACAAATTCTAGTGCACGCACGTGCACCAATAGCAACGTCCGCTAGCAGTTCACTCGTTTGCGTTCCATCAGTATGGAACTGACTTGCGTGACGAAGCACTGCGCGCGTTGCTCAATTTAACCGGCATTCATATTGCGCGCAAAGTTATTTTTATTTTTTTATTTAATTAATGAAAAGTTTTTATTCTTATTTCTTATAATTATATATTATTGTTTATTTATTGTAATAAAATATATAAATAAAAATAATTTCTAAGGAAGAACGCATCCCTTAACGTTTTAAAAGATTATTACGGAATTTTCAATTAATTATCAATAAAACCTAATTATAAGAATAATTTATACCAAATAATAATCCTATATATGAATTTACATATATTTTTTTATTTTTAGATATCTTATAACATCTTAATCTTTTTCAAAATTGAATTTCACTACTTTTTATGTATTCGTAAAAATTGCAGTTTTATATTTTTTAAAAGAATTTTTGAAAATTTGATTTTTTTCATTTAATATTAAATAAGTACAAACTTTTACTATACACATATATTAGCAGTTGTGTCTGTTATTGATTTTTTTCTTGCTCTTAATTATTATGTATCAAAGTATTTAGCCATCTAAAAATTTTTTCAAAATTTTGTGTTATAGAAAAATTTCTAATAATTTCCACACAAAAAAATTGCTTGAAAAAGAAAATTTTAGTTTTTGAAAAGTTTTCAAAATAATTATTTAATGGTGAAAAAAAGCAATACGGAAAAAACCACTCCAAGGCTATTTTCCAATACAAGTCCATGTACTTATATATACTGCAATTTTGACTAAATAAATATCTACCTTCATTCTACAATAACGAATTCATTTGTAATTGGAATAAATTTTCAATAATTCCATGCAAATTTTCTGTACATTTTCCTTCATCTTTCACAAATTCATAAATTATTCCCTCTTTTCCTTAATTGTTTTCTATACCATTTATAATTTATATGAATATTTTTTGTATATTCGTTTATATGTTGTTATTTATTTTTTAACCACTGCAACAAAAAAAAACGAAATTATATAAAAACAAACAAATTAAATTTGTTTAAATTAACAAAAAAAAATTTCATCATCATCACCAGAAAGCTAATTCAGGGTTTCAGGAAAGAAGTAAAAAAGTTTTTCTTCAATTTTGTAATTCTGTGTTCTTAATCAAGGTTTGATAATAAAATTTAATTTAGTAAAAATAATATCTGCAAGGTATTTATTCATTTAATTGTTTTTGATGATTCAAATTGAACTAGAATAAAATTAAAGCTTTCGGTGGCGGTCCAAAAATACAAAAATATTAATAAGAATATTTTTGTCGGAAATTTTTATCATCTGAAATTTGAACTTTGAAAAGATACTTTGCAGATTATATAGAAAATGCATGCCAATCAATATAAAAAAAAATGTACACACAATTTCAAATTCAAAAATGTACGCATATAATTTGTTTCATTTCATAATTAAAAATACCAATAATCATCATTGTAGTTAGTGTTGTTATAAGAAGAAGAATTGAAGAAAATAAATAAAAAAATATTCAATAAAATTAATAATTAATATTGTAAATTAATTTTGTAAGCAATTAAATATTATTGTTTTTCATTTAAACTATAAGTTTACCCCACTAAGTACGTAATAAGTTATTTGAAAATATAATATATATAATCGTATATAAAATGACTAACAAACCACTGGGTTAATTGAAAGTTGAAAATTGGGAAGAGGAATATGATACAACTAAAGAGGCAGAGACAGAAAAACTATGTTACATAGAAGAAGGGAAATTTCAATTGACAAATTTAAATAAGAAAAATATAAAATTTTTATATAGAAAATAGAAAATAGAAAATAGAAATAAGAATTGAATTATGATTTGACATATTTTGATTATTATTATTGCTTGATTCTTCTTTCTAAAGACGTCGACGCCATCACCAAAAGCCATAGCAATGGTCATCGGAATAGTGCAACTAGCGATCTAACGAATAGCGATGATATTACTAGCAGTAGCAGCAGTGAAGATTCACCAACGCCGCATCATCAAAAAGAGAAGATCAAATTGAAGGTAAACAAATCAGGACGAAACCGTCGACAAAGGAAGAATCAACAACAACAGCAACAGCACCAAAACAGTCATCATCATCATCATCATCGGAACAGCTCATCAAATGATGCCGATGATGAAGGTAAAGAGACCCATCAACAGCCGTCGTCCGCAAAACGATATAACAATTCCGGATGCCGAAAGCAGACATCTTCGAAATTGGGATCATCATCATCGTCGTCCATCTCATCGACCTCATCGTCATCTTCAGTGGGATCTTCGTCATTCTCGACTGGTTCATCGAAACAGAGAAATTTCAACTCTGCCGGTTACTCGCCAGCTATTCGAAATATTAAAGCATTGACAAGAGCATTGACACCACCCTTGAGACAGCACACAAAACTTAATCTGCCCGAATCAGAGCTAGTAAACTTCTTACGTCATTACATAATAAATCCGGATCAGCTACGAGACTTCGGCTATCCTATTGAGTATGAGATAGATCAGTCATCACAGAACGCCACTGCTGTCATATTTAAAAGTCCACCGCGAACATTTTTCATGCAGACACAGACACACGTCCGCAAAGATGGTTTACTGATTATAAACGAGAACGACGGCCTGGAAAAGCCGAAGTTTAAGAAACCAGGTAACAATAGTAGTAGTGGTAGTGGTAAGAATCAGGGCGCATGGGAGGATAATACTTGTGATAATGTGGTGCTGTCGTCTGGGGACAGCGGTCAGGGTAGCGGTTCTTCGAGTCCTTCATCTGTGGACAGTGACAATTATGAAATAGGCGACGAAGAGAATCTGTCCGGTAGTAACATTGATCTCAATATGCAAACGTCATCAGAGCAAAAGCTCCAGCGGCAACAGCAAGAACTACTGAACCGAACTGCATCGGAGAAAAAGTGCGTTCGCTGTCGACGCGACTTTTTTGTTACCGACAAGGGTCAGTACGTGACCAAAGAAGAATGCACTTTCCATTGGGGCAAGGTCGAAAAAGTCAGTCATCCTCGACAAGGAGTGTTCAGTCAGTATTCATGCTGTAACGGTGATCCGGAGTCTTTTGGTTGCACAGTGAATCCCCTGCATGTGTGGACTGGCATTTCAGGTGGACTAAATGGACCGTTCGAGGGGTATGTTAGAACGCAACCAAAATACAATATTGACGCAGAAGGCATTAATGATTGCAGTGACAGCGATTCCGATGACTCCGATGACCATTCTGAAGACGAGGGAAGAGTATTCGCCATCGATTGTGAAATGTGCTTCACTGGCTTAGGCTTGGAATTAGCCAAAGTGACAGTGATCGGCGCCGATGGCCGCCTAGTATATGAGCATTTCGTCCGTCCAGAATCGGACATCGTCGACTATAACACTCGCTTCTCGGGCATAACCGAGAAGGATTTGTCGTCGCGCAGTAACAATGTGAAAACCGTTAAGGAAGTACAAAGAGATCTCTTGCAATTGTTCAACTCCGATACGATCCTGATTGGCCATGCGCTCGACAATGATCTGCGTGTACTTAAAATAATTCATAAAAATATTATCGATACATCGATCGCCTTCCCACATTACAGTGGATTCCCATACAGACGATCATTAAAAAGCTTAACAAAAAGCTATCTTAAGCGTGATATACAGACCTGCAATAATGGGCATTGTAGTTTTGAAGATAGTCGAGCCTGTCTAGAACTCATGTTATGGCGAATACGAAAAGATTTTCGCACAATATTAGAACAATAGGAACTATTTAATCGTTTTCATAATTTATTTTTCCTAGTTTATAAGCTTAAATTTTAGATAGTTTTCTATTTCTCCGATTATTTGGAGATGATAATTAAAGTAGACTTTTACCACAACTACAAATACTAAGAAAATAGTTTTTTTCGTTTGTTTTTATTTTGTTATCAATTTTTACTTAAAACGTGTATAGTTGTTAACGTGTACGTGTACGCATATTATTTGTTTTTTAAATATTTTATTATAATAACTTAAATTACCTTTGCATAAAATATGCGATATCATTAATATTTGTCATAATATGTGAAATGCACGTAAGAACACGTACCTTTGTTAAGAACAGGATGGGCCAACTTGGACTGACTTTGACATATTGTAGCCGTTGTGCTGCATCCCTCGGCAATAATTCTTTGCATCCAATTGAATTTTGTATAGAAACATCCTCAGAGCAAGTTTCAAAATGCGTCGTAGCGATGTTCTGGAGATGCCCAATTCACTAGCACGTCGACGAGATGAATCAGACTCTGCAGCTTATTACTGCACCGCGCTCCTCAAAAACGGACTATTAAGTGACATATCGTGTTTGCACTGGGAGCTGTCGATATTTTCTAACAATAGATAGTCCGGAAGAAAAATAAAATTCAACAATTATGACTAAGTATAAAATTCTTCGTAATCTGTAAAAAAATAAATAAAAAAATTTCAAAAGAGTTTTAATTCAGTTAGTCCAATTTGGCCCACCCTGTAGTTAAAGGAGCTTTTCTCTTTGGTATACTTTAATGTTTCTCCGTAATCATACCTTTTTATCCGTATAAACCACATCGGTCTATTATTCAAAAAGAGATTTCAATTTTCTGCAACAAAAAAAAAAACTATTCGTGTAAGGTAAAAATTAGTTATACTTATTAAATATACCAATTTGGGAACAAAAAGAAAGAAGAAGAAGAACAACAACAAAACTATTATTAGTAGAAGAAAAATGAATATACAATAATGAATGATATCGAATCGAATGTGTTTTCATATTTTCTTAGAATTTAATTAAAGGAAGAAAATGAAAAACTGCTAAACGAACTGATAATTTGCTGTGATTTTTCACTATATTATTATACAACATAGATATATTTTTTTCCTCTCATTAAAAAGAATAGATTTATTCAAAACAGAAAATTATAAAAATTCATAAAAAAAAATTAATTCTAAATGTTTTTTTTCTTCATTCATCTTGTCATTCTTGTATTGTTTTCTTGTCATCGTAATTTCTTATTTCTGTCATTATTAATTATAAAAAAAAATTTATTACTATTTTTATTTATCTTTGTTTTAAAATCATTTTCATTTCGTTTTTCTTGTGTTTTTCCTTTTTTTTCTATTAATTATATACAAACATAATTTTTTTTTTCTCTTAAAAATGCAATTTTAGCATTTTTAATTTTCTTTTTCCTCAAAAGGGACATTTTTTTTAAAACTTCATTTCTCACATTAATTTAGTATATTTTTTAATTGTTTCTTTATTGTAATTTTCTCCCATTAATATTATTTATGTTATATTTATATAATTCGTTATTTTTGTTTATAAGCTAAACATATTTCAACCGTTTTTTTTTGAGACGCCATTTTTTTCTTTTAGTTTGTTAGATATCATATACATAATCACAAAATTGAACCTTAGATAGATGAACAAATACGTAGGGAATTATTTTTAAAATAGATATCGCAAAAAATTTCAATATTATCCAATTATTATTATATATCGTAAAAAATAGGTTTCCTAAAAAAGAAAGTAATTAATTTTAAAAGTGTTCTATTGTTATTATGTTGTTGAATATGGGAATTTTCTTCCATTTGTATAACATGATTTTTAGACACGGCTCAGATAGGATATAAAAAACCAATTAAACTATAAATAAGGACTGCGTAATGTTTATTTTTTCTATATACTATATATATACATGCACACATACATACACATACTATACATCCATTTTTTATAACCTTTTATAATATTGAATTAGAAGAAAAAAAATATTTATACTTGCGCCTCATAATACATAAATAGTTTTTTATTTTTTAATAAAATCACATTTTTAACATATGGAACATTTTAATTTATTGTAAAAATTTTCTTTATAAAAGAATTTTTTTACAATCAATTAAAGAAAAAAAGGATGTACTTAAAAAAAATATTAGGAAAATTTTTATTAAAAATCGGTTGGTTATATATGCTGTGAATTTTGCGATAATTCGCTTATAAAAAAAATATATTATCGTACATGGATTCTATAATGGAATATATTTATTATATGATTTGTGTAACTATAATTTATATTTAAATTTAAATCATATTTATTTCTAAACAATTTTTTATTTTAGCATTAATATTTTAGATGTCTGTTCTCTTATATTTTTGATAAGAGAGGCAAGCGTAACAAAATATTGTGAGTATATCAGAAACATACATGCATAAATATACTCTATTTTATATCCATTTTAAATAAATAATATTGCAAAAAAAAAAAAAAAAAAAACGAAAACAGATGCATTCATTTTTTTTCAAGTGTTTTTGTGTATATAAAATATATAAAATTATGTAAATCGATGAAAATCATTATTAATATTTATAATTATTATAAAAATATAGATGATGTTAACACTATTATGGATTAGTAATAAATGTTGTTTGAGATATTTTCCATCTGTTTAAAAAAATTAATGTTTTTTTTATCTTTATAAAAATAAAACTGTTAAGCTAATGTGAAAGAATAAAGAAATTCGATGTTTAAAAAATAATAAATCCATTATAATAGAAATAGTAATAATATTAAGAAAAAAAAGTCAAAATCCAAAAAAAAAATAAAAAGAAAAAAAAACAAACTGTATATCACCTTAAGAGATACTTTTTTGAAAGAGAGATAATAAATGCAGATGAATTATGGGAATTCCCTACAAATGCAACAACAATAAAAAAAAAACTAAAAAAATTACAATATATACGTAAAAATAGTTGTATTACAATTTATAAAAAATAAAAAGAATAATTTTAAATATGAAACGCACAAACAATCCATTCAAACATACACCTATACATGCGAGTGTAATCGATTATTTAAATTAAGAAAAAAATGTTATTCATGCACAAACTATTGTTTTATATGTGCATAGCGTATAAACACATACATACACTATGAATACGTATGGAAAATGTATGCAAATTAGATTATATAAAAAGTTGATTCTCAGAATTCTATACAAATTTGACAAACTCACAACGTGCACATAAAAGTCAAAAACAAAATGGCGATGCATCGACATACCCATATGCATATATTATACGTATATATGTAGTTTTATAGCACAAAAAATAAAAGAATTTTTTGTCAACAAAAAGAAAATTGTGATTAAAATAAAATAAAAAATTAAATACAATAAATTAAAAAGAAATGTAATTAATTTTAAGGATATTATTATGATTATTTTGTGTTTTTTTTTTATACATTTATAATGTTATGTATGAAAAGAGAACACTTGAAATTCTTTTTTATTAGTATTGTTTAGATGTATTGCTCATAAAAGAAAAGTTTGTGTGTGTTAATATTTTATGATATTGAAGAGTAAAAAATCAAAACACTCTGAAAACTGTTATGAGGTGTAACATTAAATAATCTCTCTTTTTATTCAGATAATATTTAAGAACAAGAGAGAAAAGAGAGTAAATTATTATGAAAAAAAAATGAAAGAAAATTGAAAAAAAAACCATTTTTTTTTTTCAATAAAAGAAAAAATATATTTTTTTTAACTTAAAAATTTGTTGTTTTATTTCTTCATAAACGCCCAATATTTTTTTAATTGTATCCTTTGGAATGTATGTGTAAATAAAAATATTTTTTTTTTTAAATAAAATGGTCATGGTTAAGTTTTCTTTTTAACTATCACTATAACTACCTGGCCAAAATTGTAAAACGATTTTTCGTTAAGAATCTTCAACACCTAACAACAATTATAAGGTTTTGATAATTTATCTTTAAAAGACTTATTTTTTTTTTGTTTTTTTTTTTTTGGGTAAGTAAATGGTTTTTTAAATTTTTTTATAGTAATTTCTAGCTTCTACGGTGATGATGGTGATGATTATATTAAATTTGTTATAGAAAATAGAAAAACTGATAATTATTTTAATTTGAAAAGCTTAATCTGTTGAGGTAATTAATTCCTTTCAAATTGTCAAATTCTTTTGCTGTTGTTTATTTCATCAACTGCTGGTTGTATGGATTAATTGTTTATTCCGTAGTAAAATTGAACTAAGATTACGATTTATAACTTTAGAAATGATTACTGATAAGAATAGTTAGTATGTTATCTTAAATAAGGACTAGTAAGTGTTAAATAATAGATTATCTTAGATTAGCCAATTTATGCTCCATAAAGAATATTTGATTCAAATACATTTAAAATTTAGGTTACTATAAAATTGTTATTTTTTTACATTGCGTGGATCTAAATAGTTGGCACGTATTTTTCATTCACGAGACTTCTTGCACTACATGATCGTTTTGAGAACAATTTTCATGATTATTTCGAAACTTTTCTGGTCGGAACTCTGAAAATTATTTGCTTAAACAGGATCTTTCACAAAGTCCTACAAAAAAAAGTTCAACAGCGTCAAATCTCACGATCTTCGAGGCTAACTGATGTCACTAAATCTCGTAATTGCGCGTCCTGGGAATTTTTCTTGCCATAAATCCAAATTTTTTTTACTTCTATGACTCGAGGTGCCGTCATGTTGAAACCAAATATGGTCCAGATTAAAATAATCAAGTAAGTTTAGGACAAAATAAGTGGTCACGATATCTCCTCCTTCATTTTCAGAGAAATACAGGCCACTGACAACTTCAGGCCAAAATAAAGAAATACGGGCCAAAATAAAGAAAATCACATCTTCATTGTATCTGCAAAAGTTTGCTTACTGACGTATCCACTAAGCAAGAAATGAGCCTCATCGCTAACGACAATTTAGTTCTAAAAATTTGTATCAAAAGCCTGTTATTCCAGGCTCTTAAACGGTAACGCATATTTATCATATATAGGTTTGACAGCTGTCAAATAACGGCTCTATTCTTTCCGAATCACAAAATGAATAACCCTTTATATTGTTCACTTGAAAAATAAACAAAAATGAAATAGGAAACAAAATTAGCTCAGCAAAATTATCATAAACAATTTGTTTGAATAATTTAAGAAAATATTGACTTTTTGAAGCTTTTTTTGCTTAAAGAATTTATTCTGAATTTATATTTAGCAAAAAACACAATTGTTCAACAGAGAAAAAAAATCTCAATGACATTATAATAATGTTGTGCTAAGTCATTAGTTTACATCTGAATATTTAGTCAAAAATTTTCAATGTGAATAATAAGTGTTATAAAATAGTATATTTTCAATTAGGTCGAATAGAAAATAGTGTAAGCAAAATCATAGTAAATCCCCAAATATGATAAAATCTTTGATAAATAAAAGCGATTTTTTTTTCACTGGTAATTGATATTCTAAATATTTTTCGCATGCAACTAGTTTACCTTCAATGCCAAATAGTGCCATCAATTTACCAATTTAAAGTACTTTTAGTTGGTTTGTAAAATATACTACCCACATGAAAATTAAATAATTTAAAACATTTTTATAACAAATTAAATATGAAAGTTGTATTAAATAAAATATATTAAACGAATTTAGTTGATGATTAAATATAAAAAAAATAAATTTTAATACCAATTACGCACATTTAAAATCAAGTTTAGAGAAAAACAATGCATAATTTATTTATAAATTATTTTGTGGTTGGGGAAAAGAGGCTATAACAAATAATGAAATATTAATTTTATGGAAAAATATTTTCGAAATTTCAATTAAAAATATCGCCATATTACACACTGAAGAAAATATTGACTCATATGTGTACGATGAACACTTTGTAGAAAACGTTTAATTTAACAATTCCAGCCATTCTCAATTCTAAAAAAATTGAGTGAGTCTTATAGTAGTCACCAATGATCTAACCTAGGTAATCGTGAAAATAGTTGAGTCGCGTATTGATTGAAGTAATTTCTTATATTAAGTAATATTTTTTTTCGTTTCTACTCCTCCAGTTTTAAATATTTCCTCCCGTTTACCCGTTTTAGATTTATCCATCTCTAAAAATTAAGAAATGTACAAAGTTTTATAGATTCAACAAATTATTATTATTATTATTATTAAGGATATTATTATCTGTTTTATAAATAATTTGTTAATATTTTATGTGGCAAATTTAAAAAGGATTGATTAACACGTCATCAAAATGAATTAACCTCAAATTTTGAAAGTAAACGTTGTGTTTCTCGGTAGAAGCTCCAAATAAACGATTCCTTTGAAATTCGGCCAAACAGATAACATAACTTTTTTTGATAAATATTGGCTTTCGAAGTTGTTTGGGGCGGTTCATCTTTTCTATTCCAGGATCTTTTGCGCTTAATATTGTAGACAACCCATTTATCGTCCCAGTGATGATACGCTTCAAAAATGGATCATTTTCTTGGCGTTTGAGAAGCAAATTACAAACGTCAATGCGACGGCACAATTTTTTTTTTCGGAAGATGAGGAACCCATATGTTGAGCTTTGAGATTAAACATAGCCGTTTAAAATGATCATGAAAGGTCGAATTCAATAAATTTAATCTCTCAGCGATCTCACGAGTTGTTATTCGCCGGTTTGCATCAATTAATGCGTTTATTGTGTTTTCATCAGCTTCAACTGGCCTTCCAGAACGTGGTGCATCTTCGAAATTTTGCAAACCAGTTTTGGCACTGACGCTCACTTAACACATCTTCTCCATACACATCGGATAATTTCGTTCTTGCTTGAACAGCATTTTATCTTTTCTATAGTAAGAGTTGGTTGCATTATGGGAATTTTTTTTTAATCTGGTAACTACAATTGTATTGTAACAAGCAGATTTACATAACATTTTAGTTAGCAATCTTATGCATCATGAAGTGGAAGTAAACATCCATCGGAGAGATTTCTCTAGAAAATCTCTTAGGCCATTATCTCTTAAGTCTCCGATGAGTGTTTTCGAGGAGGGCAGTACAAGACAATTCTCTCACAAGTGGATTATGATGAGAGGATGAACGGGAGTGAAATGCACAGGTCCTGAACAAAGAGAACATTTAGATCACGATGTACACGTATTACGTTGTTACGAACATAAAAGGGGTCATCAATAATTTTACGGAGGATCTTAGATTGTAAGGTCTGGACGCGATAGGAATTGGAACGTTTCGTTGAACCCCAAAGTTCAATTCCATATGTCCAAATAGGTTTTATAATTGTATTATTAGTTTCGAACGTTTGTCCAGTAGTCTAAGAAGTTGTAGGTAACGTCTAGTGGCTTCAAGTATTTTTAGTCTATTATGAGGGTTCATGTTAATCTCTTGTCCAAGTAAAGTCCCTTATAACATACTTTATCATATTGTGGAATCATATTGCTATTAAGGTATAAAGGGGAAAGTTTTCCTTGACAAAGTGTGAAAGTAATGTTACCTCACTCTCCATCTCTTAAGCCAGGATTGAAGGTTGTGTATATGGGATTGTAAACTGTTGGAAGCTATGTCAGGATTTGTATGGATTTCAAGTATGGCCGTACCGTCTGTATAAGTAGCAATGATAGTATTAGGATTAGATGGGATGTCATGGGTATAAATATTATATAAAATGGGACAAAGGATACTGCCTTGTGGGACTTCGGCTAGAATAGTATATATTTCCGACGTTTCTTAGTTAATTGCAACTTGGAAATGACGTTGGGAGAGATATGAATTTATGATAAGGTAGTATGTTGAAGGAAGAAAGCTCTTGAGTATCTAAAAATACTCCTGGGTAATATTCTTTCCCCTCAAGAGAGGACGCAATGAGATGAACAATGCGATGGCACCAAAACTGAATTTTTTTCTATTATAAACAATTTTTTTCGATTGAAATTTTCCAAACATAATAAATTTCCCATTTTCTTTTTCTTATATGAATTATTACCAATTATTATTATTATATTTTTGTTTTTTGTTTTTTGTTGGTAAATCGATTTTATATGTCGGAAATTGTTTATTAGATATAAATTTAATTATAATCCGAATATTTGAAATTTCTCTTCGATATTGTTCGTTAATAAAAATATACACTCGGAAACCCGTGTGTATGCCCATTGCAGACGGAAGTGAAAATAAATACGGATAATCTTGCGAATGTAAATATTATTTGAGTAACAGTACAATTTACCTTCGATTGGCCTTGAAAGCGGATAGAAATGTGCAATTGATCGAAATTTCTTCACTACCGCCTACAGATAATAAGGTTTCGCTTATGAAAACACTTTCCTTATTATTTGTTGCTGATATATCGGAGCCCACACAACATGTTCCCCGGAATGGTACAGTCGATCGGGGAGAGAATGGATGTTTTTGTTGAAAACCAGTCTCCCAACCACTATGGACACTTGGTGGAGCGGTTTCACTCCGACATTCTCCGGATACAGCACAGCGGAAGTGAGATGGTTTGTTTCGCCTCAAACCGATGTGCAAGTATCGATTGCCTCGAAGGTAGACACTGAGCAGCGGTCAAACTTTCGAATACAAAAGGAAATCGATCGTAAAAATGTTATTTATCTTTTCGTGTTTTCTTCTGCTTTTGGTTGGTTCCATCGCCATTTTCCATAACTGCTCTTTTCTACTATCAAGTAGATTTAATGCTATAGTTTCAACGAGCTCCACTCATGTGGCAATGAGCGAGTGGCAGCATTTCAGAAACGAAAATCTGCCATTAATCTGTGCACCGTCACTGGTGGTGATTTTGGTTTTTAATCGAAAGTCCTAAGAAGGTCTAAGCGTCACAACGTACAATTCATACAAAAAAAAAAACAATTCACATTGTCTGTTAGAGATTTGATTGTGAACAAGCTAAGCTTGAATGCATTTTACGTTTGATGTATTTTATTAACTGTACTAAGCCACCGTTGAACGCAATAATTCAAACCCCAAAAATGAAATTTCTTCTTTTGTTTTAAAATTCTCCTTTGTTTTCGGAGTAATTTTGAGAGTAGCAATTGGAGCACGGCTCCACACATCAGGTGTATCAGGTGAAACCGAACTGTAACAAATTGAATGGGTTTTATTCTTTTAATTAGCACAAACATTGTCAATTTACGCATGCATTATTCATTATTGATACAAAATGAACGTAATTTCAAAAGTGTTCGCTTTCATCATTGATTCATCCATCATGTGCTTTTTTGGTAAAATAATTCATTCTTTTCAAAGTGAATAAAATTGCTTCGAAACAATCGGTTAACTTTCGTCTAGTTTGCTTTTATTATTTATGAAAATTCTTTCCAAATTAACATATTCACATTAATGCAATTAGAAGAGATGATAGATTAAGTTTAAATTATAAGCAAATTAAAAAAAGTATTCAAAATGGTTTTCGTTAGCATATTTGCATTTCATTAACGGGCCTTGAAACAATTGATATGCAATGACACAATTTATTTTGAGGAAGCATCAGAGAACGAAACAAAATTAGGGCAACGGTAATAACATTAACATTAAATTGAATACCGAAAAAATACTTCAATTTTACATTTGTTGGATCAACAAAATGGTTTTTATATACAAACTAAGACCATCAATTTAATGTCTCAAAAAGTAAACCTGTCCAGATATTAAGTATTATCTAATTTGTGTTTTGGAAAGTAAATTCGCATAATCAGATTATGATGAAAATTTTATTTCATTATATTAACTAGACTTTTCGCAGGACTCAATCTTTTTGAAGTAATTTTTGATGTCATTTTATCTCATTTCGAGCTGTAATTTGGCCATTATTTAATGGATATCTATTTTTAAATGCTCTAAAAATGGAGGTTCTTTTGTCTAGCAGTACATGAAAAAGTCCAACGGTGTCAAATCGTACGATCTTGAAGATCAATTCACCAAATCTTGAAATTACACATTATGGGAACTTTTCACTCAATAAAGCAAAAATTTGACGTGTTGTGTGCAAATTCGCTCTAGGTTACCTTTTTGTGAAACCACATATGGTTCAGATTAAAATCTTTAAATTCAGTCCAAAAAAGTTGGTTATTATATGAACATAGTGCCTAGGATTGACGGTAACTGTCTTTGCTTCTTCATTTTTAAAGAAATACGAGCCAGAGACACCTTTAGATCAAAATACAATTCAGGCAATATCTTTTTACCGATATAATGCTTTCCCCTTAGTTAATTGTGGGTTTTCAGAGCCCCATATATAACAATTTCGCTTATTAACGTAGCCACTAAACAAGAAATGCGCCCTATCGATAAAAAAATTTCAATCATATATCTGACAGTTGGTAATTTGACCATTATAACCTCCTTACTAGGACCTTAAAATGGATAATTATTTACTAAGATCTTCCAATATAAACATCCCCAGACTTTGTAGAAGGTTTTTCCATTAAATTTTCAACAATCCTAGTCAGTGTAAATAAAATGGTGCACCTGTGGTCCTAATCCAGCAAACAGTCATTAATTATTTTTTTAAATTTTCGAATTTTTTTTCCATTTAATTCTTCAGTTTTTTTCAATAAATTTTTTTTTTTTAAATTATCGGTTCAAATAGTAAAGGCAATCTTTGATGTGACTGTGGTAGTGGTAGTAAAGATATCAGAGGAAGTATTAATGAACAGATAAATGTACCTTAATGGTAGTTGTTATAAAAGTTTCGAATTAGTTGAATTCTTATAAAAACCACATAAATAAGAGTAAAGGGCAATAAATTTCGATACACTTGTGTGCGGTATGAGCGGACATTACTTAACCAATAGACCAAGTGTTCAAATTGTTATTAATTTTTTATTTTTAAATGACCATAAAAACTTATAAAATTCCACTTTCAAATAGAATTTAAATACGCTAACCACAATAAGTTAAATTTCATAGCAAACGTGGTTTTTATTTATGATCTTATCGTTAAAGACACAATAATGTCATTTATGAAAATTGTCAAAACCACATAAATATTATTATTATTAAAGCATGTTCAAAAGTAAAACAAAATATTTAAAAAAAAAAATCCAAGCAAAATGTTTGCTACACTTTTTAAGTCATTTTGTATGTCGGCCATTTTGTTAAGTGTTAATGACCAAGAATTGGAACAACATTTGTGGGGTTTAAATCAAGGACATACAACTAATCGGTAAATATGTGATCAAAGATTAATTTAAAATATTCTTTAATTTTTAAATAGATAAAATTTGGTTTTTGTGGAACACATTTATATGAATGCGTATTAGGAGAAAAAAATCTATTATTAATTGTGGTTAAATATTGTTAATTTGTTGTTTTTCAAAATAATCAAATCTAAATTTAATTTTTTAAATATAAATTAAAGCTTATTTAAGAAAAAAATAAACTTTATCTAAAAAATAAAAATACAATATTTAAATAATTATGAATATTTAAATGATTAGCCTATTGTGGTCAGAATTTTTCAGTCAACGTTAAACATTTATAAGGTTTATTTTTAGTAAGTTAATTTTGCGAAAACAAATCAAAATATTTCTTCTTCTTTTTTGACGAGGTACTAACGCTCTCCTTGATTAAAATTTTTTTGAAGACTTCCATTCGCAAAAGAGCCTAATCCTGACCGAACGAGAAAGGAATCCCAACATCCCACTTCACAGTATCCCAAACAGCCGTTCAGACCCAGAATGGGTGCCTTGAATGTGAGCGTTATTCAGAATTTCGGTTAACATGTCCCGATTGATAAAGAAGGCAACCTACTCAATAGGCTTCTGTACATTGCTTAAGCACGAACTGAGTGGATTATGTAATGCCGCAATTTATTTGCTGACGCGGCAAGGAATGCCAATTTATTATCTTTTACGGTTATTCAATTGATTTGAAGGGAGGTGCACTATCCAAAAAAAGCGGATTTGTTGCAGGACTCTGGGCAGTACGATCAGCAGTGAACATGCTGTAAATAATAAACATAAAAATGGCCATGCTGACACGGTACTAAATGACATCAGACATCGCCTAATCAATAATCGCTTTATTGAGTGGCGGTGTGTCTCGGGGATGTAGGCATTCCTGGCTGATCATTCCTGGGCATTTGGCTGATCAGCTGCAAAAGAAGTTCATTATTCTACTCATCTCGTGGCAACTAGCAGCATCAACGTCCACCAGATTCACAGAATAGGAAAATAGTGAGACTTTCTTCGCTACACACTGGCAGATCATCGCCAAACCGATTTACTCAAAAACCAATCCGAAATTCTGTGCAAGAAAATTGCTCAGAATTCGAATTGGTCATACCACCATCACCCACAACTTCCTATTCGGCAATCGTGACCATCCCGCATTAACTGCACTACTAGATCGACCTACACCCTTCCCTAGTCTTCTCTTCAAGCTAATTACACATACTAATCTACTCCATGAAAAAATTGAAAAAAAGAAGCTCAGATCTACGGTTGTAGGTCATACCTGAGACCTACGGTCGTGGTGCTTAAATATGGCGCCTGGCAGACGTCTTTGAGACTTTCTCACAAACAAACAAACAAAATATTGTTCTTAAAATTTAAAAGAAAACAAAAACGCAATTTACTTATATTCTCTTCAATTCTGTATGAGAAAATACAATGTAATATTTTTTGTTCTTTCGCAAATTAATTTCAAAATGTTTAATTGCAAATATTTTCACAGATTATAAAATTTTTGATTAAATACGTAAACATGCCATGTTGACTTTTTGTGCAATTATAAGTATGACTATTAGGCTAAAATTATAACATGTGTTAAAGGTCTTGGTCTTGGACGTGCTTACCAACGAGTGCAAATCTGACCGGGTGTGTGGGCTTATTGGCAAACCGAATAGTAGCTCTGTGTGGGGTACTGTCAACAAATTTGATGAATGCGATGAATACAAATGAAATGAATACTCGCTTTGAGAATATATATTTAAAAAAAAATGTTATAGTAAAGAGTTATTTTTTCATTTAGTTTCTGATAGATTTTTTGTTGTTGTAATATTTGACTGTTCAAAATCATATTTGTTTATTTTGAAATAATATAAAATTTCTTATTTATTTATAATAATTTTATAATTTAGTTTTCAATAAAATCTATACTTATAAATAAACATTAAAAATAATAATTTATAAATTTTATCGAATCAAATTGACCACAAAATAATTTAATTAATTATTTATTGGGTTGTGATGACGCACTTTCATAACAGATGGCGTTTGTTCATTCATATACTACTAGAAATACTAGAGCTATTCGCATCTATATTATTGTTATGTCATTTATCAGCTGATAGATTTGGCTTCATTTTTAAAATAAAATTGATTCATTTCAGTTAAATCGAAGACCATATTTTATTGTTTTACTTCCGTTTTCACCATATTTGGCCAAAATGAAACTTTTCATTTTCGCCATATTTTATTGGTTTACGAAATTCCATACTGGTGATATTGATCAGGACCATCAAGGTTGATGATGATTTTGATCTCAGCTAACCGAGGTTGATAACGACATAATAAAGGCATGCATTGAGTTAAACTAGCGAGAGAATGCAGAATCATTGAACATCGATCATTCAACCGTTCACGATCACCTGAAGAAGCTGGGATACATAAGCAAACTCAATATTTGAGTTTGTCATACACTCAAAGAAGTTCATTTGACGGCATGCATAAACATCTGCGACATGCTCATTGAGGGAAACGATCCTTTTTTGAAGCGATTAATAACTGGTCGTAAGCGGTCTTGGTACCAGTGTGGCGATCTGCCTGAAACGACATCGAAAGCGGACATTTACAGAGGAAGATTATGCTCTCAGTGTGGTGGGATTTTAAAGGCAAGGACCCAAACAATCAATTCAAAAAAGTAATACATCATCCAGAAATGTCCGGAGCTCGGTAATCGTAAAGGAGTTGTGTTCCATCGCGACGACAACGTAAGACCACACATAAAAATATTGGAGCCTGGATGGGATGTGCTTAACCTTGATCCGTCAGACTACCACTTGCTTCGGTCTGTTCAAAACTTCTTGTATGGTATGACGCACAATTAAGATGAGGCATGTTCAGTTCTTTACCGATAACGACAGATCATTTTATGAACGAGAAATTATGAAGATCGCTGCGTCATGACTTTTCCAACAACGCGATAGACTTGCCAGTTTTTTTCTTTATAGTCAATTTATCACAGATTCTAAGATTAACCGATAGATGCCATTGACAACAAGATCTAAACGAGAATTTGATTAGCACAGTTTTCGCTAATTACAAACCAGAATTGATCGATTAAATAATACTTATTTATCGAAGTGCTAGCAAAATTGCGTAACCAGTGCAAATGTACACTCTCGTTTATTTGAGATAATCGCAAACAGGCGAAATATTTGTTGGTCGATAATGTTTCAATTGTGAATTGATGCATTTCTATTCATACATAGTCGTCGTTTACAGAAGATACAAATAGATTTATCGGATTTACGGATAGCAAACCAGAACATTCCCCATCGTTGGCAAATCGTCTCAAATCACCTTTAAACTTTTGTCATTTTATTTAAATTAATTCTAAACTAAACTTATACCACACTAACAATAGAGATTTCGTGATATTCTTTTTATTATATGATAATAATTAGTTTATTTACCAAAACACCACCGTCATAACGAGGTAACATAGAATTCAACAGAAATACAACAAGTATTGTTTTAATTATGTAGCAATTTTTTCTTGTTTGTTTTTGTTTCAAGTAAAATTACTGTTTTTTTCGTAGCATAGAAACTTTACTCAAAAAAAAAATGTTGCAATAAAAAGTTTCCAATCTATTTGCTCGTCTAATAAAATAGTACTCGTATTTTTCGTTGTTAATAAAAATATTAAAAAAATACAATAATTTTGCAATAGCAATCATGCACACGTGTATTTGCAGATAATTTTTTTTGTTTTTTTATTTTATATTTTTGATTTCTTAAGGGAAAAATAAGTAATCATTAGTTATTGATTATACCACAAACTAATCAAAATCCAAGTTTAATGAACATAGAAATCCAAATTCATTACGAGTAAAAGAAAACCTAATTTTTTGTTTAGAAATTTACAAAAATAAAAACTTTAAACCAAAAAAGCTCAGAAGATCTTAAAATTGAAGATAATTTTGTATTTTTATGTATTGCAAAATTAATCGACGAACGATGCATTCGTGTTCAAAAAAATCTAATGGCGGAACGCTTATAGATACTTTTTTCATAAATACATTAGTATTGGTGCAGATATTTTATTGTTTGACAATTTGGAAATTTCGCGTGATTAGAGAGAAAATTTAAAATTTTTCGAAATAATAACATAAGACAATAATGTAACATAAACAAACGCACAAGCATACGGGGTTATCCATTTTGTAGTTCGGGAAGTACAGACTGTTCATTACAAGCTGTCAAAATATATATGCCATTTTTTTAGTTAAAAATTAACCATTAAATATTATCTCTAAAACCATCGAAGAATGCGTTCAAACTGCGCAGAAGATACGCCGATTAGCTGCTGGAATAAACTTTCATATTTAGGCCGTATTTTAAAAGTATTCTTAATTTTATTATATTTCTTAAGTCTTGCATCATTGAAACACTTTTTCCCACATATCGATGTTTAATTCGGCCATTATTTGATGGATGTTGGCTTTTAAATGTTTCGAAATTTGATAATTGTCTGTGTAAATAAGTTCTTTTACATAGGCCTACAAGAAAAAGTCTAACGGCTTCAAATCGCACTATCTCGGAGGCTAACTGCCATCACCAAATTTTGAAATTACGAATTCTGGGAACATTTTTTTGCAATAAAGCCAAAATTTGTCCTGTTATGTGGCTTGTGGTACCGTTTTCTTAAAACCACATATGGTCCTGATTAAAATCTTAGAGCTCAGGCTAAAAAATTGACGATAACAGACACTTATTCTTCAATGCCCACCAGACAATTACTTTTCTCGAATAGAATACCCTCTACATAGTCACTTGTGGGTTTTTAGAGCCCCACATACAGAAACTTTGCATCGCTGAAGAAAATTTTGTTCGGAAAATAATCATCCAGAGTGGGTCATTCCAGCACCCAATCGGCGTATCTTTTCCGTACTTTATAGTCAGTTAAAAAATTCATAATGTAAAATAGCAATTCCGAAACTTAACAAAGTCCACCGTGAATGAAATCGAAGAATGCGTTCAAATTGCGCTGAAGATACGCCGTTTAGGTGCTAAAATACCCTGCTTTGTGAACAGATTTTTCGAAAACAAAATTTCAGCATGTGGCTTTTTTTTGCTCCGTGAATACGTTAATAAATAAACTTTCTGTATACGGGGCTCTGAAATCCACACATGACTGTAGAGAAGCCATTTTATCCATGAAAATTGAGTGCCTAATGGGAAATTTTCATTAAAAATAAAGAAATAGCCTTCAATTGTAAGCGCTACGACCGTATGACAAATAAATTTTTTGGACTGAACATATGGCGTTTTGCATCACAAGTCACATGACATAAAAAGTTTTGAATTTGTTGCGCGAAATGTTCCAGAATTCGTTGTTTCGAGATTTGGTTAAGGCTTCCAAGATCATGACATTTGACACCCTTGGGCAAAAAATTGTATTAACACAAACAATCCTTATACTTTAAATCATTTAAAAATCAACATTCGTCAAGTAATCGCCTAATTAAGGCCCGCGATTTGCAAAAAAGTCATTTCAACAGGATCGAGTCTGGCAAGAAATCTTTTTGGCAACATTTTAATGATGTTATATTTTATACATAATGGCAAAGTGTCAGCAATATCGAGAAATAAAATTTTTATCAAAATCTGAATTTTAAGCGTATTTTATTCAACTTATTTATGTCCTCGTAAATAATTACTTAATACCGAACGAGTATGAGTTGCAATATCTTTAAAAGTAATCAAATTTAATAATATTATTATTTATAAGCAATCAAAAAGGTATTCTAAGTTAAATTTAACAAAATTATTACGGAGTATAGAAGTTATCAATAGAGGGCCTACAGAAGAGTTTTTTTTTTAAGCTACGCCATCTGTGAGAAATTGAAAGCGTTGAAATCAAATTTAACTTAATTATTATTTTCTTTACGGAAAACAACAAAAAAAATATACTCATTACTTTTTTATTTTTATAAGCATTATTTTGGGCAGTTTTTATTTCCTTTTTGCAATGCTATTCAATACCTTATTTTATGAGCAGATATCAGTACACTTGATTATGTTTTGTAGACTTGCTAAAAAGAAACAAAAATTGTTATATTCGAAAATACTAAAAATAAATTTTCAGTTTAATTGTAGATAATTTTCAGTTTAAATTATTAAAAATGAAAACTCGTGTCCTAAATTTTGCTTTAAATTTTTAATATTTTTTATTTTGTTTATCGATTTGTTAGCATTTGTTTTCTTCTTTTTTTTTTTTTTTTTGCTTTTGTGATTGTAATCTTTGGATTGCCTCAAAAACCGTATACAACAATAGATAAACTCTAATAAATATTGTAAAAATAAACAATAAAAAAAGCTAACCAGAATTGATACTTTAAGTAAACAGTTCGCCAAAAGAGAATCTATTTAAATTTTGACCCCAATTCATGAGTGTGTTCACTCATCACTCTCTTAAAAAAAAAATACGAGTCAAAAAGAAGTCTTCTTATATGTATCTGTGCACATATGTTGGGATTTCGAATTTGCCAACTTTTACGAATCATTTAATTTTCGAAAAAAATCCTCAACTAAAAAATTCAACCATTATTCTTTGGCGGTGTTTTTTCTTGTTTGTTTGTATTATTTTCAATGTTGATTGTGTATTTGGTGATTGAGTGATAGTAAATTGAATATATACTCGTATTTTGTTAATTTTTTTAAAATAAAAATTACATCGTTCATGAGAGACGGATTCTGTCTAATAAGAAATTCTTGATATCAAAGAAAAAAATTTATATTAATCAAAGGAAAAAGAACATTCAAAATAATGCTACAAAGTTGTAATTTTTGAGTTCAAAATAAGCAACTGTCAAGATACACCCCCGCCCTCCCTTCTCTTGATTCCAACCGTGATTAGTCGTAAAAAAAACGCATGCTGCTTACTCAATTTTGTTGATTGCTTTTTTGTAGGACGGAAGATCAACGCTATTCGTTGGTTCAACGCTATTCGATACGATTTTCTAATGCTGATAATGATTTTAGCTATCATCACAATCCAAGGGAATTTTTTAATACTTAAATTGTAATCGCTTTAAAAAAAGGAGGAAATTCAAAAAAATTAGAAAAAAATAACGATTACTGCAAATAAAGTAAAATTGTACATTTTTATCATGAATAATGGGTCATGTTCAGTTGATTTTTTCTTTTCATAATATAATCTAATGTTGCCACCATTAGAAAAAAGTTTTAAGTCTAATGGAGTTGTGATGGTGCTGGGGCTGATGCACTAACTATTCATTATGCATCAACTTAAAGCCTACACCAATTCTGAAGTGTTGAAGTGTTAATGTTCATACGGTCTTTCTCTTATTATTTTATACTATCTGAAGAGAATTTCATTCAAAATAAGTTGGTATTAAGCAGATGGAAAGAGAAAAGATAATAATTTAAAATGACTAGTAAATGTGAAAAAACTGTAAATCTAACGAGCGACATTATTCGCAAAATCACTTTCTACTTTCACTCGCACGATCCGATCTCTTGTCTTGTCTTGTCTTGTCTCTGGTCTTGTCTTTGGCTATTTGTGATCCGCAAAGCTGTTAACCAAGTTGGATCATGTCTCCACGATTATCCATTGGCTATTGGCCGTTTTTCCATCATTGGATGTGGTTTTCTTTTTGTCTTTGGGGAGCTATCCTCAACTGCGAACTTGTCCCAATCAACAGACAAGAAATCAAATGTGAAAAGTTATTACTGCGTGGGGGCTGACTCCCTTCTTTACTGGTAAAAACAAACAAAATTTAATCGTTTAAAAAAAACCTTATAAAATATTAGAAATTTTCTTTTGCGAAATTTTTGAAATAAATAAAAAAATGCAAGCGTTTCTATGTTATACGAATATACAATATCTAATCGTATCATGAATATTTGAAAATTTGGAATGCAAATTATTAATAACGAAATTTTGCCAGATTTAATAATTAAATTGATTATCTTTGATTTTTGTTTTAAAATTTTACTTACTGCTTTTCAGAAGCAGCAAAAAAGCTTTCAGTATTTAAGAAATTAACAAAATTGCAAAAAATACAATTGACTTTTTAAGTAATTTTTCAAAATTTATTGATTTGTTTAAACTTTTATTGTAGTTATTTTGTTGGTTCGCTTATATTGTAGTCTAAATAAAAAAGTTTACGAGGTATTTTGAAAATAAAAATGAATAAAATTCTAACAAGTCGGAACATGTTGGAATTTTTTACATTTTTATTCAAATTTATCAAGAGTAAATTTTTTTTAGATCGGCCATTATTTGATGAATATTGGCTTTTTAAATGCCTCAAAGTTTGAGGACAAGAAAATACCCAGCGGCTTCAAATCGTAACATCTCGAAGGCTAACTGACGTCACCAAATTTCGAAATTACGAATTCAGGGAACCTTTTGCATAGTAAAGACAAAAATTATCCTGTTATGTGGCTTGTGGCTCCGTTTTCTTAAAACCACATATGTTCTTGATTCAAATCTTAAAATTCAGGCTAAAAAATTGACGGTAATACCTTCTCCATAGTCACATGTGGGTTTTTAGAGCCCCACATACAGAAACTTTGCATCGATGGCGAAAATTTTGCTCGGAAAATAATCATGCACCCAATCGGCGTATATTTTGCGTACTTTATAGTTAGTTAAACAATCCCTTAACTTAATAAATCCCACCTCGAATGACATATATGGTTGACAGCTGTCAAATGACAGAGCTGTACTTACCGAACTATCATAACCCTCTGCTAGTTTCTTTGAATATAAACAATCCCAATCTCTGTAGAAGGATTTTTTTTTAAATTCTAACCATCTTAGTCAGTTTAGACTAAATTTTTTACCTGTTTGTCTAAAACCCGCAAACAGTTATTATTACGCAAAAAAGTATGAAATGAAGACTTATTAAGTAAATAAATCGAAATCAGATAATACTAATTTCGATGACAGTTATCGAATGATTTTCCCATCCCATCCACTTATTGATATTTATTGATCAAAATAGCAAATTATGAATTGATTAACTGGACGGGCAGATTAGTGTTAACAATCGGTTAACTGGACGAAAGCGACTAAGAGCGCAACTTTGAAAGGTTCATTAAACCAACGGAGTAGCTCTTCTTATCGTTCCATAATCGAAGAACTGTACAGCAATAACTTTCCAATTAATTCCATATCATTCGATGGATGGGAATACTTTCTAATACCAGAGACTACCAGGTACGGGTTGCACACTATCGAACTGAATATTCGTTTTGCACTCGATCGGATGAGAAGTTATATTGCCAGCGAATAGTGGTTAACATGAAAACTGCTACGATAATCATATGGAGCCGTCCGAAGAGTGTCTTCTAATCGAATCCCATTTGCTTCAATCATTATCCGATCTACGAGTACGGTTATCGAGATTTCTTTGAATGGAAACTTAAGATTTTGTTAATAATACAACTATCATAAAAAAGATCATAGATCGTATGGCAAATGTAAAAGGGATCTCTTCGCAAGATCAATCGATCATGCCATAAATACCAGTAAAAACAGCAAATTAACGCTACTTTACATGAGCTCAATTCTAAAGACAGTTAGGAGTTCAGTATTTTAGCCAATAGTTCGGATGGATTTTCTGTGCTACCTGGCTGCCATGACACCTTTTACTTTTTGAAAATTTCAAAATTGTCAACAAAAATAATCAACAAAACAAATAAATACACTAAAAATAATCTACTTAAACCGATTTTGATATTAAGTCTGCGACTGTTGAAAATAAGAGCTATGGAAACACCTTACATATAAATGGTGATACTTTACGAGTTCGGTTGATGTTACCTCTCCATTAGAGATCGCACGAAGAAGTACTCACACTTATCTTGGAATGGATTCGAAATGACAAACTGACCAGCCAATCCTATCTATTATTGGCAACAACTTTGGATGCATTCGTTAGCCAGATTTGGCTAGCTTCGAATCGTACCTATTCCATTCCTCGTGTAACTGGGATAAATAATTTTTTTAATTACTATTATTATTATTTTTGAAAAATCCAAGTGAAAGATTCCACATTCCTGTCCAGGGAAGGTTTTGACTGATGTCAATACTCGTACGTAGTCAGTCTTACGTGCGAGTACGTCTGGTGATAGCAACTTTTCCTTTCTTGTTATCATATCATGGAAAATTATTATTTTACCGCAACCAGATCATTATTTAAAACTTTCTAAACACGTTTAAAATTACGAGTATATAGCGGGTGTTAATTTATACGAATGAGAATTTATCCATTTCTCATTTGACTTCAAAGCAATTCAAATAATTTCTTTGGCTGATTTGTAGTATAATTAATAGACACATTCTCCTGCAAATCAATTGAAAAGACACATTCTCCTGCAAATAAATTGAATTTTTTTTATAGTCTACATGTAAATAGTGTAAATTTGATATACTTAGTCTGTACGTATAAGATAGAAAATCTTATAATTCAATAACGTAAAAGGGAAATGATTTGATAAATTTTATAATACATTTTTTATGAAATGTTTAATTATACGAAAATAAAAATAAAGAAAAAGTTTTATCTTTCTAAGTTAGTCCTGAAATTAGAAAATTTCTGTTAATCTACGAGGGTTATATGATTAATACCTGGCCTAGGCAAGTGATGGTGCTACTACTATTAAAATAAATTGGTTGTTACTAAAAATAAGCGTTTACAAAAATTCTGTCAAATTTTCAAACAGCTGCATCATTAATTTGGCGTGTGACAGCCATTTAAATTGAACAAGAATGGAAAAAATCTAGAATTTTTGATGAGCAACGTCAAGGACATACAAATGAAGTTACCACATAAGAAATGATTGAAAAAATCTACGAAATGGTGATAAATGGATCGGGGAGTTCAAGTTCTTGAGATTGCTAAGGCCGTGGACATCTGAATTGAATAGGTGCAGAAAATTTTAGTAATTCATTAGGATATTTTTATATGCTGGGTGTTGGAAAAGAAGAGCAAGGTATTAAAATTTTGGAATGGAAAAAAATATGATAAACGTTAAGTTCCACAGAAATATGGCCAGTGACGACCATACTCAGAGAGAACCTTACACCCACCATAACCATAAAATGTTCATGCCGAAAACATTTACGGGAAAATGAAGAAAGAAACCTTTCCGCAAGATGGGTACCGCAATTGCTCACAATTAACCACAAACACGCACATAATGTCAACTTCAAAAAAATGTTAGGTGATGTTAAAGCGCAATCCGAATGATTTTTGGCAACAATTCCTAACTATTGGCGAAACATGGATAACATCACAGCACACCAGAGACTGAAGAACAGTGCAAACAGTCGGTTTTATGTGGCCAAAGAAGGTCAAGGTGACTTTATCGGTCAACAAAGTCATGGATACGCACAGCATAATATACGTCGATTACCTTGAAAACGGCAAAACGAATAATGGCTAATATAATGCCAACTTATTAGATTGTTTCAACGACGCTGTGAAAGAAAAATGTCCGTGTCAAAATTCCATGAGTTGGGATACGAATTACATCCGGATCTACCATATTTGCCAAATTTAGCTCCTACAGCGATTTAGTCCTATGTTATTTCTGACTATGTTGAAAATTAAAATGAGTTTTTGTTTCTTGTCGAGGCCAGGTATTAATCATACAGCCCTCGTATATGGGGAGCAACGTGGAAAGAGTTTTAAAGACCATTTTTTGAAATTTTCTATTTATTAATATGAAAATTAAAAGAATATTAAAAATTTTACTTCGGGAAATAATAAAATTTTACTTTGGGAACGTTTCTGTCCTTCGGAAAAGTATATTTTTTTCTTAAAAACAATAGTAAATTAAATGATGATTTATTTTTTTTAAAATAAAGTAAATTTAAGGATGCGAATATAGGCGTTTTTAATTTTAGATTTTTGGGTATTGATTTATTGTAAGAAATTTAACTAAAAAGATCTGCAAATGTTGGTAATCCAGTCTATTTTCCCATTTGACGTTCCAGTAACGATAAGGAATTGATAATTTTTTCAAATATATTTAAAATAGGATAATAAAATTATTGATTTGTTAATGTAATTTGGGAAAAATTCCTAAAATATTCATGATCAGATAATCGAAGCAGTACAAAGTGTAGAAACTCAGAAGTACCATAAAATGTTTAACTTCTACTAAAAAGAATTCATTTTTACCAAAATCTATTTGCTATAATTTTATTTTATCTTTTTTATAAGATAAAAATAATTTTTTTAAATTTTTTTTCGTGCTTGGTAATCAGGATATTTTTGTGTTTATTTTTCTAGACAAACATTCGTGCAAAAATATTTTTTTACGTAAATGTTTCAAAAAAGCACAGGTATGATAAGATTTTTGTGTACAGAACAGAATTTGTGGTCTTCTCTAAATGGCATAAGTAAAATTCTATTTTTAAATTAATATTGCAACTGTACAATGTTTGTGGAATTTTTTCAAGGAGCGATTATTAATTAAGATAAAACTGAACAAGTCGTAACATTTCTACAAAATATCAACATTCCCTCATAGTAAGAGTATGTCAAATGCATTTTTTTTAAATAATTTTTTGATAAATTTTCTTTTCCACATGTATTGTAGTTTTCAATAAAAAATAAGTATGTTCATAAATAATTAAATAGAAATTCAGAAGAAAGCAAAACGGTGTACATTTTGATAACATTGATAACTTACAGAAAAAAGGCTCAACTATAAATTGTATTCTTTTGGTTTTTATTAATTATGTAATTAAAAGAAAATTCTACATCTACAATTGTTGATGAGTTCTCATTTGCTTTTTTATTAATCAACATTTTTGATAAAAGCCTAAAGTTTCTGTTTTAACAAACAAAAGAAAAAAAATTCACATCCAAATTACCGAATCAATTATTAATTACTAGCATTTTTATTGTATTTTTGTTATTTTTATTTTTGTAGAAAAAAATATATTTTTTCCGAATTATAATAAAAAGTTACATTTTCAATAATATTTCCAATGGTCCTTTTGCGATGCAAAATACAACGCTTCTCAAAAAAGATTTAAAACGAAAAATTCATTTGTAACAAATAAACCTGGTTTTGGTTTGAAAAGTACAACCCTGTCATTTGGCAGTAGTCAATGTTGTATGCCATTTAAAGAATTAGATAAAAATTTGTCATTTTAAATTATTGATCGCAAAAATACCCAAACAATGCATTTAAATTGTGAAAACTTTCTAAAAATGTGGTGATTCTGTTGTTGTTGTTTTTTTTAGCGGAGAAGCTCATTTTTGGCTCGATAGATGTTTTTGCTTTTCTAAAACTAGAATTGCCTTATATGAGGCTCTAGAAATTCCCAAGTAGCTATGTAGAAGCCATTGTATCCGCGAAAACTGACTGTCTCTGGTGTGTTAGTCTGAGATGTCATTGGCTCGTATTTTTTGAAAATGAAGGAGAGACCGCTCTTGTCAATTCTAAGCGCTATGGCCTTTTGAGAACCATATTTTATTCAGTCTGAACTTAAAATTTTTTATCTGGGTCATATGTGGCTCTAACAAAATGTCGTCACATAACACAAAAAAGTTAAGAATGATTAGGCGAAAGTTTGAAGGACGCGGAATTTCGAAACTTGATGATGTCAATTGGCCCCAAGATCATGTGATTTGACTCCGGTGGACTTTTTCTTACAGGGCTAGTGTCTTTTCATATAATTCTAAAATTTTAGAATATTTCAAAAGCAGCATCCGTCAAGTAATGGCCGAATTACAGCCCAATGCACGCGAAATAGTCATCAAAAATTACTTTAAAAGGTTCTATTTAACTTTAGTCTTCAATGCACAAATTTGATAACCTTAAAATAATCTGAAAATAAAACTTATTTCGAATCAAATCCTAATTATTAAATAGACTTTTTACAAAATATCCTCAAACGGAACCTTTTTTTTCCTTTTTATTTCTGTCTTTAAAAAAAATTATTTTTAGAAATTCATATTTTTTACCGACTTAAATACAAAAGCTTCGTACCCAAATTATACAATATATCAAAAATTGACTATACAATTTTTATCAATAACTTTGTTAACATTGAGTAATTTTAAATTTTTATAATAATTTTCATTTTTGTAAGAAAAAAATTATAAAATGGAATCAAAATTAATGCAGTCCAAAATTATCCTTGAGCTCGACACTGATTACGAGTATGCACATACTCGAACATAATTATGCATATAAAAACAGTAATGATTATATTAACATGGAAAGTAATTACTTGACAATATGTACTATTATCCAAAAAAGTTTCATGTACCTATAATCAATAATTGACGGTAATGGGTATTGTTCATATTTTCATGAGCTTCCAATTTAGCCATCAATCAATTATGAAAACCACTGTAGCTAATCTATGTAGTAAAATTATTTACAAAAACCGAGAGAAAAATTTTAAAAAAAATTCTTTTTTATAATTTCAGATTTTATATTGTTATCTTTTCATTATACTGTACGAAATTGTTGTAGAAAATAATGATAATTTTATTAACGAATTGTTTTATAATTATGATAGGTTGAAAGGCTGATCAAATAAATCTGATTTTGTTTGAATACGGGTATGAAAATTGAGGGTCATTCAACAAGTACTTAGCCTCACCGCCCGATGGAACTGCTGTCACAAAAGAAATTTACCATCGTGCAGTACATTCTTTTAGTAGCCTACTATCAAAGTTTCAGTAGATTTCCTTCATTAGTTTTGTTTTGAGAGCCTTTGATAGCGAGCGTGTCGGTCGGTTGCACAAAAATGGAAAAAGAACAATATCGTTCGGTGATTAGATTCTTGTTTTTGGAAGGGAAATGCCCAGCGAAATCAAAGATCGCTTGGATGCTGTGTATGGTGACTCTTCTCCTTCGATGGCGACCGTCAAGAATTGGTTCAACGAGTTTGTTCGTGGCCGCACGTCGGTTTTTGATGAGCCACGCCCAGGTGCCCCGAAAACGGCTGCTACGGAGGAAAACGTTAAAAAAGTCCACGATCTCGTGTTGGCAGACCGTCGATTGAAGGTTCACGAGATAGCTGAGACTGTGGGCATCGCAGTAGGAACGGTGCATCATATTCTACACGAAGAACTGGTCATGAGATGGGTGCCGCGTTTGCTCCCATCTCATGCCCAGTTCTTCGTGTAGAATATGATGCACCGTTCCTACTGCACATCGGCGACGTGTTTGGCACTGTTTCAGCGCAATCCAGCGGAGTTCTTGCGTCGTTTCGTGACCGTCGACGAAACATGGATTCACTGGTATACACCAGAGACCAAGGAACAGTCGAAACAGTGGACTTCACCCGGCGAACGTGCTCCGAAGAAGGCGAAGACTGTTCGATCGGCCGGAAAGGTGATGGCCACCGTTTTCTGGGATTCACAAGGTGTGATCCACATCGATTACTTCGAGAAGGGTAAAACAATCACGGGGCGTTACTATGCTGACTTATTGGGCCGATTTGACGTCGAATTGAAGAAAAAGCGGCCCCGCTTTGCGAAGAAAAAAGTGCTGTTCCACCACGACAACGCGCCGGCTCACACCTCCGCCGTCGCCATGGCCAAATTGGTCGAATTGCGCTACAAATTGCTGCCCCAACCACCGTACTCTCCAGATTTGGCCCCCTGTGACTACTTTTTGTTTCCAAACCTGAAAAAATCACTCGCCGGGAATAGATTTGGGTCGAATGAGGAGGTCATCGTCGCCAAGGAGGCTTATTTTGCTTCCCTCGAGAAAATGTATTTTTTGGACGGGTTAAAAAAGTTAGAGCATCGATGGGCCAAGTGTATCGAGCTTGAAGGAGATTATGTGAAAAAATAAATTGCCACCTTTCCAAAATTTTCGTTTTTCTTTTGTAGGCTAAGTACTTGTTGAATGACCCTCGTAAGCTTGTTTGTTCTAGTCTCGAGAGGAGAAATGAAAAAGTCATTTTGTTCGTCTCGAACATGCTCGATTGAGGGGAAGGAATTCGAGAATATACTTTAAAGCTAGAGCCGAAAAAATGCACGATTATTCCTTAAATTCGAGCATTTCTTGAATGGTGTATTCGTAGCTTAAATATTTACAATAAATAAATATATTGTTTAGAGAAAATCACTTTTTTAAATAAATGGCCTTGATTGGGTATTTTGAATTCATAAATAATTCAGAAAATGTTCTCGCTTTTTAAATATTGAAATAATCAATAATGACTAATAGTATTGTTTAATTATTAATATTATCTTCCCATATGAATTTATATTTAACTGAACAAAACAAATTTGTGCAAGTATGAAATTTTTAGTTGAAACACAATGTTTATGCGATCTTGTTTAGGTAGACAATATTGACTGGAAAGTATGATGGCGAAAGAGTAACCACCCATCGTCATTATTATTTTAACAATATTAAAGATCATGAGGCCATATCCTTTTAAAATGTCGTTGGGCATTTGTTGATTTTTTGGAAGGGTAGTTCAGGATGATTGTTTAACTTAACAGTTATAATGGTAACTTCATCGTTCAAGTCCGTACGTCTAAATTGTGTTTAGTAATTATTGTAAAGTTGGAATTTGTTAGCTTTGATCTTAGGTCTAAGAATCGAAGGAACTGCCGTTAAAGAATAACGAAGGAGATGACTTTCTGTGAAGAGTGAAAGTGATGTGAACGGATTTTTTGAATTAATTTTTAAGGGAGTTAATATGGGTTTGCAGGATAGTGTGTACTATGATCGATTTTTCGTGATGAACTGGGATGACAGTGTTATTGTTATATGTTACTATTAAATTTTTATTGTTAGTTGGAATACCGTGGATGTAAATGTTGTAAAATAGGGGACCAACCATACTATCTTAAGAAATACCTAGTTAACATAGATAGATAATAACTAATTATGCATAATATTTCCAACCACCTTAAACTATATCGTAGAACTGGCCTCTAAGCTCTACGATTCATCATTGCTTGACTTTTTCTTACAGGGCTATAGAAAATATTGTGTTTACATCGCCAATCCTCAAAATGGAGTGCCTTTGAAAATCTTTTTTTTTACACAAGTATTATAATGATGGAAAAGACGGGAATGGAATTTGTTGTATCTAAAAAATGCTAAATTATGAATTAAAGGAATAATTAGGTTTCGGTGTGTCAGTTCTGAAACTTTAAAGCATTAAAAAACCAACATTCGAATAGTAATGGTCGACTATGTGCAAGAATATCATATAAAATTAACCTAGAAGCATCATGTCGTGCAATCAATTTTAAAAATTATTTATTAAATTTTAAAACATTAAACTTTTTCTTTTATTAAACAATGAAATATGATTTTATAAATATTGATTATTATATATACGAGTAAAATACAAGATAAAAATTTTAATAATAATTGAGAAAAAAAATTGTTCAAGTAAATTTATTAAATAAACTTTTTATAATTTTTAAAGATAATCAGTGGTTAGTTATGGCAAATTTATACAATTATTATTATTATTATTTTAATAAATATTTCCTTAAGTTTCTCTTAAATATAAGATTATCTAAGGAATAATTATGTTTTGGTGTGTCAGTTCTGAAACTTTAAAGCATTTAAAAACCAACATTCGAATAGTAATGGTCGACTATGTGCAAGAATATCATATAAAATTAACCTAGAAGCATCATGTCGTGCAATCAATTTTAAAAATTATTTATTAAATTTTAAAACAATAAACTTTTTCTTTTATTAAATAATGAAATATCATTTTTGTAAATATTGACTATTATTGTATACATACGAGTAAAATACAAGATAAAAATTTTAATAATAATTGAGAAAAAAAATTGTTCAAGTAAATTTATTAAATAAACTTTTTATAATTTTTAAAGATAATCAATGGTTAGTTTTGGCAAATTTATACAATTATTATTATTATTATTTTAATAAATATTTCCTTAAGTTTCTCTTACATATACAGAAAGAAATGGATTATTTGCCAATAGGACATTCTCACAGCCAGTTCTACTGACCAAAGTACTTTTATCAAAACTTCTTAATTTGTTGCTTTCCAAATTTAATGTCCTTAAACGTATCATATGGACAAAAAGCGTTACACTCAATGTTTCTAAATTATTATTTTTCAAATTCAAGTGGCTCATATATTGTTGACTGCTGAAAGCACCATTATCAATCGAAGAAATTTTATTATCTTCCAAGTCAAGGTGTACAAGATTACGCATATTGGCGAAAATATTACTCCTGATTCGTGAGATGAAATTGCTTCGAAGTCGTAAAATTCTTACTTCGGTTAAATGGATCAAAAAGTTTCCTGACCCAGCCAGTGTCAGATAGTTGTGGGATATGTCAACCTCTTCTAGTTCCGGATTATTGGCAAATGTGTTCTCTGGAAGGCTTCGAAGGTGATTCTCGCGAAGCGAAATCGTTCTCAAATTTCTTAACACTTTGAATAGATTCACTGGAATTTCTTCGATTTCATTATTGTCCATATTAAGATCGACAATTTTTCGAACACGATGAAAAGAATTGTCTGGTATATTTTTCAAAGTGTTATTATTAACGTGCAGCTCCTCAACATTTGGACTGATTTGATTAACAGATTTGTATCCTTTAACTTTTAAATTTGGATCACAGGCAAAACCAATATTGCAAAAATGTAAAAACACAACCGAAAATATAGCAAAAGACAACATTTTTATTACAAATTTATAAACACCGAATTCACAAAAGAAATAGTCAAGAACAAACTTAACTTTATGAAGAATTGAATTCGTTTCATTGGCTTTATATACAAATTATTGTAGTATCACTATTAATATCTTATATTTAAATTATAAATCGACCCACTTGATAGATATTTTTCTTTATTTCATAATAAAATTAAATTTAATTATTCATAATTTTATATGATAATAATTAAATGCTTGTTGATATTAAATTTAATGTGGGACGTTTGAGATTGCTTGCCAAAAATTAATTGCTCAGCAAAGGGTTCCTTATAAGGTCATATTTCCCACTTTTTTTCAAAAAAATAAATTGCAAGCTTTTTAATTTTTTTTATAAAAAAAAACATATCATTTACAATTTGCCTAAAGTTTGTTTTTCTAAAATTTTACAATATAATTATTGTGAAAATTTTGTAAATTATAAAAATTAATTATTCGAATAATAATAATTGATATACAAGAAAAGTTGAAAAAAAAATCTATTACTTTGCCTCTCCAATAATCGATTGAAGTAGCTGCGCGTCACGGCACTGACCAGACTAGCGTCAATGGTTTCACAACTGACAGGTTATTACATGAAAATGATGCGAACTCTGGGAATGGAACGATTACACCAACGATACAACAAATGTTGTAAAATAGGGGACCAACTATACTATCTTGTGAAGCACCTAGTTAGATAGAGGATATCTAACTATGTATAATATTTCCAACCACATAAAACTATTAGTCGGAGCGGTAGAACTGGATTTGAAGGAATTTGGGGTAGAATAGGTTCTCTTGAGCTTTTTGAAAAGCCCCTGAAGTTAAATTTATTAAATAAACTTTTTATAATTTTTAAAGATAATCAGTGGTTAGTTTTGGCACTTTATCCAAAAAGCCCTTAATGCCATACTCGGCCGAATGCTTAAGCTAAGTCCTCAATATATAGGTGGAAAGGATTATTATCACTCAATAGAGGGTCAATGACGCTAGATAGTGGAATATTCGTTTCAAAACATAAATTGGTATTAAGGGACTACATTCCCGCATCGAGGATGAGACAAAGGCGTTTTTAAATTAAATTTCTTATTATTTTCGCAATAGTTTGAAGTTTTTTAAGTTTGGGATCAATTTTATTATTGAAAACTTCCAGAGTTTGGAAAAAATATAACGTATGAAGATTGGTGTTATGTATATGTAATAAAGATAAAGAGATAATTGAATTTTTATATAATTCTTTTAATGTGTCCACAGTAATATGATCATAGCCCGGCGGAAGATGTTAAACGTTTGGAAGGTTTGTCTCGACAAGTCCTTGCGTATTATTTTTTCGGTTAGTTAGGTATTAAATGTTATCGTATGGCTTTGGAGCTATATTTAAAGTGTCAGGAAATGTATTTGCTGTTTGTTTATCTGTGGGATGTGTTGCCTTGTTGTATTTCAGCAGTCTTCGAGTGGTCCGTATTTTTTGAGACGTGTTGTATTGTTTAGTTGGCTTTTTTGTTTCAAAAGAATGGCCTTCAGTTATCGCGTTTTGTATGCAAATATGTAGTTCTGTTTAGTTTTTCAACTTATTTGTAAATGTATGTGTTGGTCTAGTTTTGGTGGAATAGATTTAGGAATAGAAAAGTTGTTAAATATTAAAATAACGGGATTATATATACTCTTAAGTCTGTTTATTGTTAGGAAGTTGTAATAAAATATAACGATTAAGGTGAAGGAAGAGCAATTAATTGTGTTGGAGTATAGGAAAGTAACTATGGGATGAGAACGTTTTATTAAGTGGAGATGAAAAACAATCAAAAGACACAACAGTATGTTGAATTTAGATAAATATTGTATTAGAGAATTTTTAATAAGCATGCAAGTTATACCATGTACTGTGTTATCAGGGTGTCTATGATCAAGATATTATTTGTAATATTATCGGTTTTTTAAAAGTCTTTATTTTTAAATATTGAATATTGAGTACGTGAAAATGTTCATGATTTTTCACGTACTCAATATAAGGAATTTAAAAATAATTTTAAATTTTCTTCTATAAAAAGAAATGCTAACAAGTTGAGCTAAATGGGAGGGAGCGGCAAGGATATTTAAGCTTTTACATATTCTATCTACTATCATGCCAGTTTATTATTATTATTTTTATATGGATGTGAAAATCATAAAAATGAAGTCACGTATATTTATCTTAAAATTGTAATTCGGACATTTTTTTAAGCCCTAAAAAAACACAATTTAAAACTTAGATTTCGATAAAAAAATTTACGTAATTATTTTGCTTGGACCTTGCCATTTTGCATGAAATAATATTGTTAAAATGGCCGCCAAGAGACTTCTTGCAGGAGTCTATCCTTGCAGGAGACAATTTTTGATAGCTTCTTCAAATGCTCTGAAGTTTGCCTGAACGACATCAAATTGAGTCATTAAATCTCTATATTGGCCACCCTGGAAGCTTTTTACGCAATAAAACTAAAATTTGTTGTGTTGTATGGCTTGTGGCGCCGTTTTGTTCAGCCTGCATATGATTCAGAAAATTTTCAAGTTTAAAATGTTGGTTCAATAAATCAGCATGCATTCCAGTACACAATTGGCGTATCTTCTGCGTATTCCGTAATAAATTAATCGATCCATAATGTAAAATGGCAGTTATTGTTTAATCGAAAAATTTCGTGGCATTTTTTTGAATAAAATAGAGACGTTCAAATTAAGGGCGGTAAAATTAATTTATCTAAATCAAATATTGTCCATTATTATCGACAATGTTTCGCCATTTTTTGGGTAGAGCTATAATTTCCTCAGTATAGAACTTCTTTGGTTTCTGGTCCAAAAACTGAATGAAGTGGTTTTCACAGGCGTCTCTTGAAGCCCTTGGTTCGATTAAGAGAGTTCTGCGAAACAAGTGGTAGTCTGATGGTGATATGTCTGGTATATACGGTGGATGCATCAAAACTTCCCAGCAAAGCTTTTTTTAATTTTTGGCGAGTCAACAAAGATGTCTATGATCGAGCGTTACTGTGGTAGAAAACGACACCCTTCCTATTGATCAATTCTTGCCATTTTCTTCCAATCGCATGTCGTAATCTCTCGACTTTCTAACAGTAAAGTATGATCTTTTTCAAACAATATTATTGTATTTTGCCAATTTTTCATCGTCAGTCATGATTCGCTTCAGAAATGGCTCGATTTCATTGCGTTTCAGCAGCGTATCGCATATACGTCTTGTTCTTCACACTCAATTCATAAGGCACTCAAATATTGAGTTTCTTTTTGAACCCAGCCTTTCTCAAACTGTTTAAAACGGTTTGATGATAAATGTTTAATTTATAAGCTATGTCATGACTGTTGATTTGCCGATCTTGCTCAATTTTTTCGAGAAGTTCATTACTTTTTTCAGTAATTAGCCGACCAGAACGGAGCTCATCTTTGAGATCGAAACTTCCAGAATGAAATCGACTGAACCATTTGCATGCTGCTGATTTTAATATAACACCTTCACCATAAACCTCAAAAAAATTTTCACAAGCTTACGATGCGTTGGCATTTTTGTCGAAGCGATATTGTCAAATATAGCCAATTTTCTCTTTATTCTAGTCCATTTATAAATTTAAATAATGTTTGGCACCGATTTGGATAAAATTTTGCGCTATACAAAGCTTCGAGTGTCATAAGTCAAACGCGCGTCTAGTGTTGTTTTAATGCAATTAGTGGTTATTGAGTTATTTGCTTATAACGCCATCTCTCAGAAAACACCACGAACTTTTTCAACTAACTAATATTATCTTAGATGCCATTACATATGTTTAATAGCTGCCATATGACAGGGCAATATTTTCCGAACTATGAAAAGGATAACTCGGTAACAACAGCAACAAATACAAAACATTAGAAAAATATTTTGCAGAAATTTTATAATAAAAACTAAATTGTTCAAAAATAAATGAAAAAAGTTTCGATGAAGAATTTTCGTAACAAATTGCTTAGTAAAGAAATGTTAATATTTGTCGTAATGACTTCCAAAGAGGAAGAGACTCACGAGGAAGGCACACTTCTTATTAACACAAAACACGTGAATCTGCATCAAAATGTATCACGTTTTATTAAATAACAATATAACATTTAATAGAAAAGCATCTTATTACGATGTGGATTCGATGGAGCTTATATCTGAAGACGCATGCCCCCAAATAAGGTACGGTGTACATTACAGAGTTGCTACTGGCAACACAATTACGATATTTAATATTTTGTACATATATCAAGATACACTTGTTCTAAGTGAATATTGGCAATAGATTTTCTTTCTACAAGAATTTTTATAAATGTTTTCCTAATAACAATATTTGAACTGTTTATTTTGAAAGTGGCCTAGGGACATTTATTTGACAATCAACATATTTGACGGTTTTCCTTTTAATAAATTAAAAAATATTGGTTACGGATAAGTTTGTATAAAATACCAATTCAATTAGTGTAAAAAATATTTGTTTGAGCAAATGTAAAAAAAAATGCCAGCAATATATAATTTTTCTCATAATTTAAAAAGGCATAAGTTCATTGAAAATATTTTTGACAAATTTGCTGGATACCGCCTCTATTTGCATATAGATGGCGCGGTGTTCACTAACTTTATCTTCGCATGGAATCTAGGCAATAGGAGTCTAGACTCCTTTGTTTTTAGGAATTTTGTAATTAACGGTTAACCAGGCCGTTAGGATTTGACTATAAATTCAGAATTAGTTTTTCACTACGCACCTAGAGGAGGGAAGTAGCTCGGTCTAGCAGTTCAGCTTAACAAATTACAATAGAAATTCGGACAGTAATCCAATTCCCAAATTAATAGGCCAATAATTTTGTTGAGCAATTTTTTATTCATTTTGGCATAATTTTTGTTCATTAGCAAACTCGACTGTCATTAATCTTACTATAGTTCTTATCCTCAGATATTATTATATCGTAGATTATAGAAGAACTGATTAAGGAAAAGCTGTTAAAATGTTGAAATGATGTTTCAAAACATTACAATTAAAGTATTAAACCGAAGCACAATAGTACAGTGTCAGTAACTTATTGTTGGGGGCTTTTTGATCATGTGCGTCATTAGACGATTAAAAAATTGTTGAAGGCACTCTCCTTATCCTCGCATTATTTTGATATTTTTATTATCTATTGCTAATAATTTCAGCTATATTGTATCTTTTCAATTTACTCCCTTAAACAGATAATCCAAGATGGAAAAACAAACTACAAACGCAATTGGAAATGTGTGCCTGTAAAGTGATTCAAATGCTTCGCTAGAAGTTTCTCAAATTTTATGAAAAGAATATTTTCGAAAATTTCATGTGCTGGAAAGTAATGAGACTGATACACCCCCCTCCCCAACAATTTTCTTTTATTTTTACACAATTTTCTTTTTATAAATGTGGTTCCTCTTCAATGTAGTTCCAAACTACAAACGCAATTGGAAATGTGTGCCTGTAAAGTGATTAAAATGCTTCGTTAGAAGTTTCTCAAATTTTATGAAAAGAATATTTTCGAAAATTTCATGTGCTGGAAAGTAATAAGACTGATACACCCCCCCCCCCCCCCAACAATTTTCTTTTATAAATGTGGTTCCTCTTCAATGTAGTTCCCCGGAGCAGCTATACAGCTTCGAAGCTGAAAGAATTCAACGCGAAACGACTTCAGCTCCTCGGTTACACTCCTTTAGATATTATTGACTTATTAGGGAAGAAAATAAAGTCATACGGCATTGATCAGGGTAATAGAAGGACTGGGCTAATCACAGAAATCGCTTTTTCCGATAAAAATTTGTTGATAGAAGATTATCTTTTGCACACCACCCTATTTCTAAGCCTTTCAATAGCGGTCAATGTTAATCGACAATCTGACCACATAAGAGCCCTCACTCTTTCTACATTTTCGTTAGTTTTACTGGCGTCACAGGCGTGCTAATAGCGAAGTTCATCTTCTACTGCTTCTATGTAGAACCTTCTAAAATGGATTGTTCTACCAAAAAGAAACTTTCCTACTTGTAAACTCACGGGATTACCAAGCTTATCAGAAAATTTCATGACACATCGTTGCTCCAAACTTCGCTCTGTAAATACAATATTTCCTGCAATTGAATCTTTTGCACTGTCACCACAACACTTTTTAGATTAATTTATCACAAGAACATTAAATGACACTGCAGCTAAATTTGTTAGCTTAGATGAAACTGTCACAAAATCCCGATAAATATTATCAGCTTACTTAGTCATAAAGGCACAAGAGGACTCTGTCGCTCAGTTTTGTTACAGCGACGTTAGAGGACTCTGCGTCTGATTTATATTCAAACACATTAAATGACCCTCCAACTCAATCCCAACTAACATATTAAGGTCCAATATACAATATATTCTAGAAAATTTCTGATATTTCAATTTATTATCCAAGAAATTTTAATTGATTTTCGATTTTACTTAATTTAAGAAAATATACCCAATCAAAATACATAAATTAATTGGAATAATGCAGACGAAGTGCATAAAACTAAATTTATGGAAACTTTTCTAGTAAACAAAAAATTTTACTCCACTTATCATAAAATAATAGTTTTTTTATTATTTTATGATAAGTGGAACAAATTTTTACTAGATGAAAGTAAAGAAAAAGGAAAAATCAGTCAATTTTGACAAAAAAGGATTTTCAATCAATTTTTTTTTTTGAAAATCAAAATAAATAAATAAATATATATTTATTAACTATTTTTAAATTAATATTTATCTGTTCTAGTTTTGATTTGTTTTTTTTTTTCTTTTTCATTTTGTTTATCTTTTATTTTGTAGTAGACTAAATTTGATTGTGATTTATTGTAAATTTTCTTGAATATAAGCCATTTTTCTATTTTGTCTATTATTATTTAGCATTCATTTGTCGTTTCGCATTTCATGTTCATGGCACAATTTTGAAGTTTATACCATATTGAATCGTGACCGCAACTGATTTCAATGTTAATTTTTATTGATTATCTTGGTTTACCAGTAAAATGGTAAAATTTTCTTTTGACGCTGTTATTTTTATCTAATTCCCTGCTTAACCCTCTGAGTGTTTTTTATTTTCTTTCCAAATGTTTGGCTTATTGGTTATTTTTGTTTTCAATTTTCTTCCAAATTCTTGTGAATGACATACATTGAATATTTTCTGTTCATAATAAAAACCAATTGAACATTTTTCGATTTCGAATTTTGTAAAAATCATTTCATTAATTACCATATATGTTGTAGAACAAGTTGTCCACATATATCTATACTTAACGAAAGAAAAAGATACATTAAAACATACGTGCACTTATACCTACTTGCATTGTACAAATGGGGTTTATAGATCAATCACATTAAATTTTTGATTTTCCCGTAAGTAGCTCTTCATTAGGTAAAATTAAATTGAATGGAATAAAAAACTAATGGGATTCGATGTTAATTTAAATGGCCTGATTGTGGTTTTTTTATTCATTAGTTTATGTTTTTTTATTGTAATAAACTAATTTGACAAATTGCGCCATCTGTTGGTATCTGCTAGAAGGAAGTTCATATTTATGGCGGGTCATTTGAAATGGTATTCACCCATTTTTCTTTCAATCTATTTTAAAAATCTTCTTGATAGTATTTAAAATATTTTAAAAAAATAAAGCAAATTTTACTATTTATTTTTTTTTAAATTTGAAAAAAAATCCTTAATATAGTTAAATAATTTTTATATGCAAATATCTGAGATACAATTTCTTTTCTATTTAATATTGAATTGTTCATTTTTTGTTATGCATCAGAAAAAATATTATTCTTTTGTAATACTATGCATTACCCTAACTTGACAGGTGGCGCCATCTGCTGGTATTTTTTTGGGAAGAAGTTCGTATTAATGGCGGATTATTTGAAATTGTATTCAGCCATTTTTTGTTCAACCCATTTTCAAACAATTTTATAAAATAAGAGATTCATAAAAACCCTAATGATTAAATAACTTTCATCGGGAAAAATGCTAATCAACCAAAATTGAAATGAATACAAAATACATTTGATAACAAATCCATTCGTGAGAATTTTTTTTTTTTTTTGGTTATCGAAAAGAACAAAATTAAAACTAATCAATAAACCTTCATAATTTGTATAATATTTATTTACATTCAAGCAAATTATCCAAATATCTTAGATATACAGTAAACTTATGCAAATTATAAGATATTCAACAATTTTTGAGGTATTTGAATCGTAGAATTATTTGTACACGTACATGCATAAACTGTTCATATAAATTTATTCAAAAATCATATCCAGGTGATTATCAAAATTTTTATATTAGTCATTGTCAATTTTGCGGTTAAATTTTTTGTATTATTATTATTGGATATTTTTGCAAAATTCATTCAATATGGCTAATGATATTTTTATAAAATACATTTTTCGTGGTTTAAGCTTCCAAAGAAAATAATATTAATCATTTTCTAATAATTTTTTCAATACATTGAAAATATTAGAACAAAATATAAATATAAAGATTTTTTTTTTTAAAAAAAGGCAAAAAAGTTGTTAACAAAAAACTTTCTTTAAGAAAACATTGGATTTTATTGAGAATTTTTTTATGAGAAAAAAGCCATAAAGCTATACTTTATGGTTACATATGACTACTCGAATCAAGCGACATTTAGACTTAAAAATCTTTTTTTACGAGTTAAATATACATTTTACTATAAAGCTTTTTTGCTCTTAGTTGGAAAAAAAACTTTTTTCCTCTTGAAATTGCCCCAAGAACCAAACCATAAAGAGTAAAATTCATATAATCTTGACCTCAAGTTTTTTATTGTTTTTTTTTTAATCAGTTAAATCAACCTTTTCATTACTGGAAATTGAAATTAATAGCAACAAAAACCTTGTACCTTGTACGTTTGCGTATGACTACAATTGTGTTTAAATTCTAAATCTGTCTTGCTATAAAATTATGATATTGCGTAATCGAAACCCAATGACTCATACCATAAAAATATTTAAATAGTAAAAATATCTACTAAAGACAGTAGCGCCATAAAATTATATAAGCTCTCTTAATGTGTGTTACTACTGACTACTATGGGTTACGAATCTATTTTTAAATTTTTTTTTGGTGTTGTTTTTTCTTTTAACTAAAACACGTGTAAATATTTTTCTACTGGCTTTCAAATCAACAATTTTTCTTCAGCAGTTATTTTTAATTTAAAGAAATTTTCTCTTTTTTTTTTAAAAAAAAAACACATTAACAAACCCAAATATTATCGTAAAAAACTACTTTTGTTTTGTGTGTGTGTATTTGCGTGTGGGGATAATTTAATGTGACATCGGAAAAAGTTAACATTTATGAGATTACGTTGTAAAAATGAATATGAATAATTTCTTTTCATGTTTTTGCATTATTATTTTTAATTTTGTTTTATTTTTATTGCAAAAATTGTCAACGAAAAAATACGGTATTTTATGAAGTCGATAAACGGTCAGTGCCGTAAAATTTTCTAGTTTCGAAATCATTTTAACTTGATTCAATCAAGTTTAACATTGAAAATCGACTAACTATGACAATAAACTTTGTTGTGTTTTCTTTTCGGTTTATTTATTGTTACAAAAAAAAAAACCAAAATATTTTTTTTCTTCTTTAATTTCGTCAAGTATAAGTGGAGGACAATCTCACAAAGATTCATTTCATTAATAACGTCTACTCGTAAAACGCTTCCAAACATGCTAAAATCTCAAAATTTGTTGTATAATAGAAAATTGTTCTAATTTTATACCAAGAGAAAGTTTTCAAAATACTCAAAACATAACTAAATGGTACGGTGAAGAGTTTAGGGAGGATAGGAGAATTGGTAAAATATTAAATCTCATATAAAATATTACGCATAAATTCAATTTAAAATACAGAAAGAAAGAAAGAAAGCATAAAAAATTATATAGAAAACAGCAACAGAAAAAAAAACGAGTAATAACATTACAAGAAAAATGTCAATATAAAAAGATACATGAAAGAAAAACTATTTAAATAAATAAATAAATATATAAGTGAAGAGTGGAAACAAATAAGAAATATTCAAATTTTATATAAAACTTTCTCTTTATAAATAAAACATTTCAACAATAGGGCTTATATGATGTTTTTCGTGTGTTTTTGCTGTTAAAGACAAATCAGAGTCAATCTACTGTCCGGTTGTCTGGCCGTGAAATCTCTCTCATAAAGCTTATTATAGATTGCAGAGATCTAGGCGCAATTTGAAAATGGCTAACTGCATTGCAATTAATGTCAAACCAAATTACTTGTCGATAAAATTTTCTGATTTGTTTTATTTTTACAATACTTTTCGATTTGTTTTTATTATCTAATAAAGTTTTTATAATTTTTTAAAAGTCTTTATTTATTAACTTATTTTGTTTTGTTAGATAATTAGAAAATAGAAACTTTTTACAAAAAAATTCAAATAATTATTTTCAAGGAAATTTAAAATATTTTTATTTTTTTTTTGGAATAAAAAAATTAGTTTTTTTTTATGGTAAATAAATTATTGTTTTTCCATATGAAAAAAAATCACTCAAATATTTCTGACTATTAATTTTGATAAACAAATTAATTAGTGTTCTTATATCTTTGAAATGAGTTATCCAATTTGTGTTACGGAAAGTTAGGTTAAATAAAAATCACTTTTTGATCAAAAAAAATTTTATTATTATTTCTAAACCATGCCATTATGTATGAAATATGAAATTATTCAAACGGATTGTACGAGTATTCTTGAAGAACTTCTACGAGACTCGTTTAATGGTAATTTTTGACCACTTTTTCTTACATTTCAGTCATTTATTGGCAAATAAATTAATTTTAAAATTCACTTAAATTTGAATATTGCTTATTTAAACACGATTTTTTTCATGTAACCCTACAAAAAAAATTCAAAGGGCGTCAAATTGCTCGATCATATAGGCTAATCCTGGGAACTTTTAGCGGCAAAATTTGTTGTGTTTTGTATCTTACGGCTCATCTTGTTAAAATCACATATAATTTAGGTGAAAATTTTCAAGTTTAGGCGAAAATAGTCGGTTCAAAGAAATACAGTCCAACAACACCCTTCAGAACCAAAATGCACACCAGTCAGTTTTTACGCATATAATAAATTCGCCATAGTCACTTGTGGGTTTTCAAAGCCTCATATAGGGAAATTTTACTTTTTCACATCTCTACCAAGCCATAAATAATTCTAATTTTTTTTACAATTTTAGCGCGTTGTTCACTAATTCGCAAATCTTAAGCTAATCATAATATTTGACAGCTGTCAAATGGCTGGGCTATACTTTGCGAACCACTAAATGGATAACTCTTTATGTAAATTGTCTTGAAAAATTTCAACAAATCAAAATATCAATTTTAGAAAATTTCCATTTTTTTTATTGATAATTATTACATGTTTGTATAATATAAAAACATGTAATAATTGGAAAGACGCAAAAGTTACTAAGGTCTGGTGTGTCTAAGGTCCAGATTGTGAACATATGAAAATAAAATCATAAAATATGCTTACTACGAATAAAACGATTTAATATATTTTTGATGATTTATTAAAATACTTTTTTGAATATTATCACAATAATAAATATCATGGATTAAATAGTTATCATTTTTAAATAAAAAAAAAGAGCGATTGTCAGAGTAGTAGGTAATGTTGTGTAACATCTAACGTCGGTGATCGTAAAAATATTAGAGTCCGGGTATTGATTGATGTGATTTCGCATATTTAGTACTAATTTTTTTTATGAGAATTTTATTCTTTCTCCTTTTTGTTATTATTGCAAAAAAACCAAATGCAAATATTCTAACTCAGCTCAATTTGGTGATAAACTTTGTTGTCTGTCTGGTTTCGGTCAGAAAAAAAAAACGCAATGATACATATTTATTTGCATGTGAAAGAAAGTAAATAACAGTTCATTATTATGAATTTGTTTTACTAAATTTTAATTAAGTTTTGCTTATACGTCAACTTACGACTATAAACATATGAAGACCTTCAAGATTTTGGTACTGTAGCATTATTTAGTTCATGGAGTACCTGCTAATAAAATTCCATAAATTTTAACTTATACATTTTTTATAAAATATTTGTTCTAATTTTCATTTGGTTGTTGAAATGTTAAAGGAAAATTAAAAGGATAACAGCGGCAGCAGATTTTATTCATGGCAGATTAGCTTAATTCCATATCAACCTTTTTAAAATGGCGTACTTTCAAGGCTCAACGCAATTTGTGGTCGAAAAGGATTTTATTTATTTACTACTTCCTTAGCTTAAGGCAATTTCATCTAGAAAGCACTTTCTAAATACTTTCTACATGAAATTGCCTTAAGCTATGGAAGTACGCCATTTTAAAAATGTTGACTTCACATTTTCCATCGCATTCACAAAATTACTCCCACATACCGAGAGCTATTGAATTCCGGAAATAATTCATATAGTTTATTATTATTATTATTATTATTCTATTTTATAAGAAGAGTAGAGCGTGAGAATAATGTTGTATAACTAACGGGTGATTTTTTAAGTATTTGGTTTTCAAATTTCCAAAAAAAAAAACAGAAAAATTGCAAAAGTTTTTTTGAATCTATAAATCAATAACCTTGCCATTAACTTTTTAAAGATTATTTCATGTAAATATTGGTCACGACTACCTTTTAAGTGATCCATGCGAAAGATCCAATTTTGAACCATATTTTCGAACATCTCAGCTGGTATGTCGCTAATATCACCTGTAATATTGTCTTTCAAGGCTGCAAGTGATGCTGGTTTACCGGCATAGACGCGTGACTTTACGTAGCCCCATAAAAAATAGACTAGAAGCGTCAAATCGCACGATCTAGGCGGCTAACTCACCGGTCCGAAACGTTGGATCACCGAACTTATCTCTTAATATGTTCATTGTTTCACGTGCTGTGTGGCATGTAGCGCTTCTTTGTTGAAACCACGTGTCGACTAGACGCAGTTCTTGGATTTTGGGTAAAAAAAAATTTGAAAATCATCGAGCAATAGCGGGCGCTATTGACGGTAACGTCGCGGTCAGCGTCATCTTTAAAGAAATACAGACCGATGATTCTGCCGGCCCATAAACCGCACCAAACAGTGTATTTTTCTGGGTGCAATGGCAGTTCTTACTTTGCCTGTGATAGTTCATTAGACCAAATGTGACAATTTTGCTTATTCACATACCGATTCAACCAGAAATGCGCTTCATCGCTTTTTGGTAAAAAAACGGTTTTTCCTCAAGTTATTCTAGGGGCCACTCACCAAAAATTCGACGCTTTGGCAGGTCGTTCAGTTTCAGTTCTTGCACGAGCTGTATTCTATACGCTTTCAAACCAAGATCCTTGCGTAAAATCTTCCATATAGTCGAGTAACACAATCCCAATTGCTGTGAACGACGACAGAAGCACGGTCTTCACCAACACTGGACGCTACAGCAGCAATATTTTCCTCTATGCGCACACGGGTTGGACGTCCAATAGCGTAAAATTGCTGCGAAATTCTATCACTATGGGGCTTGAATTACTTGCTCAGTAGGTCGATTATGACGACCACAAAATGGTCGAAGTGTGCGAAACACATTTTTAATAGAGAACGAATTTCGATATTAAAATTCAATAATTTGTGAACGTTATTCGGGTGTATGTCTTCCCATGATGAAATGCCAATGTTAATTTCAGCATTTTTGACTTTGACACATGTCACAAGTCACGTGTGATGTGTCAAAAATAAAAACATGAAAAATCAAACAGCAAAAAAATCACCCGAACCAAACAGTGGATTTACTGCGAATCATAAGTAAAATAAAACTGATTTTTCGATGACAAAAAAAAAACATTTCATTAAAATAAGATTAATTTATTAAAATTGATTTTTAAATTTGATAATTTTCTATTGATTAAATCAAACATATTTGGTCGGAGATACTTGTTAAAAATTGTGAAAATTTTTATTAAATTTTTTCCTTGTTAACTTGTTGAACAGTTTGTTTTTTTTTTGAATTTTTGAACATCACAGAGCATAAAATCAATCAATTGGTTGAATGGTTGCTTTCGTTTCATTCGAATACACGTAGCATGCAATTATTTATAATCAGAAAACCTATTCATCATTAAATTACTACACTTTTGACGCTAATATTTGCCTTCCTTTTTTTATGTTGGCTTCCAAATAGACAATGTCCATTTATGCTAACACATACGAGTTCATTTATTGTAGATTCCTTTGATTATAATTTGTGATTTTCGATTTACGTAACTGCGAGTATTAAAGAAAAACACCAACAACAGAAAAAACAAACGGTTGATGTGGAAAAAGTTTCAAAACAATATGGAGACAGAAAAAAAAAAACAAATAAATATTGACTTAAAAAGCTATAACATAAATAAAAATTTCATATAAATCATGTCATTTTATTTAATTTTCTGCCTCTTGAAATTTTTAATATAGTATAGCTAAACTTTTTGTTATTGTTTCTATATAAATTTCTTAGTGGTAGGTAGGCTGTCCCACCACTTCGCACCTTTAACTGTTGTACAACTGATGATGGATATGTAAAGAAAGTCCTCTGAAAGAGCAGAATTAAGAAAGTGAAAGCTTCAGGGGACAGTTTATAATCTACAGTAAACATTGACTTTATAAATTATATCAGACATGATATTTTTTTTTGCACTTTGATTATTCATTAAAACCATTAAAAACGAGTTAAAGTAAATATTTTCTCCTTTTCTTTTGAGGCAAAAGGAGGGGTGGTTAATGCGTTGACAAAAAAAAACTTGAAAAAAATTGCCTAATTTTAAAAATTACAAACACAGAAAAAGATGGTTTCTTTTTTCTTATATTGTATTATAATAAAAAAGGTTATTGAATGACATAAAAGAAAATAAGAAGAAATTTCAGACCATAAAAATATGTGTAATAATATAAAAAAAATATTTACGTTTATAAGAAAAGATATTATATTAAATTGTTGATGTAAGAGTTTGAATTTTTGTGAAATTAAAAATACATTTTCAACTTGTACGTGTATTATATAAAATTTTATTTTCTTTCGAAATTTTCTTATTTAGTTCTTCTTTAGGGAAATTTTTTCTAGACTATTATTCCATTAGAGATTTTCTTTCCATAATTGAAACAATGGGAATTAAAAAAAAATATATTTTTTACGGAACTTGACAAGATTTGACAAAGGAATACTGCGCTCAGACATTTCGCACGGTTTCGATCGTGTATTGCACCTTAGATTGAAAATCTTTTAATCTTTTAATCGCACCTTTCACAATGATTTTTCTGGTACTCTAAAATTTATCCTGTATACGCCGATGTCCCTCAGGGTAGCGTTCTAGATCCACTCCTTACACATAATAAAGATTTTTCCATGGCCATGGTTCAACAGGTGGATCAAAACTGTGCTCATGTTACTTTTTTACTTTGCCAAGAACAGGTTCCTTATATAAGCCTAAATGGCACTAATATTTTGCCAACAGGTAACCTGAAACCCTTACAAGAAAATAAAAAGAAGTGAACTTAACGGACGGTATAAACAATTACTACGACTCCTAGACAATAATTAAATAGTAAATTATTGCTATCCAAGACGGTATTGTAACCGATTTGGATATACGGACTCGAATTTTAGGGTTCGACTAAGCATTCCGATTTCCTTCCAATCCAAACCCTACAATCCCGAACCCTTCAAAACATTGTCAATGTTCCCTTTTATATACTATTACGGCGCAACCTGGTTTTGGGGTGTTCTAGAAGATTCTCGAAAAGCGATTCCTGAGAGTTTCAGAGTATTCCAGAAAGTTCAATTTCCTTTTTTCTAGAATATTGAACGAATCAAATTTTTGTTATTAATTATTATTCTTCAGAAATAATAATAGTAATAATAATAAATCGCAACAACAAAAACCTTACAAGTGTTGTAGTGATTGTTTGTTTGTGAGAACGCAACAGGACTGGCAGATAGGATGTTCACGATTGCCGGGTAGGAGAGGGCACTTTGTAGAAATTGATAACAGCACCATTTTTATGGCACCAGGACCTAACTCGATGGCATGTGGTACGAAGTTTTTGAGGAAGCACTCCTGTGGGTTTTCCAACCACCAATACAAAGATATTTTCACGTATATGATGTGAGAATTGTCGGCCAAAGAGGAAGACAGAGAATGCTGATATATAATATATATAGTGGTGGAAAGAGGAGATATCTGCGGAATACCATTCTTCATGTTGAGATTTGTGGACCATTTGGCAGTCGCTCTAACCTTAAAAGTCCTGCCAACCAGATACGACTCGAGTAAATGGATAGTTTGTTTATCGATGCCTCACTCTGCCAGCTGGGCAAGCACTTTGTGACGGGAAATCCTGTCGATAAGCCTTTTCTAAATCAATAGAGAGAAGGAGACCATGTAAACTATTCTTGTAATGCTCATGCATGGTGTGCTCAAGGTGGAAGAGAAGGGACTGCCTGCGCCGATAGGTCCTATATGCTTATTGGTGGGCGGTTAATTTGTGCTAAAAAAATGGGAAAATGGAAATGGGCCTGAAGTTATTGACCGAGAGTGTAGTAGTTTGCCGTTTGAGTACCGGTATCGCTACAGCAACCTTTCAGATGCTGGGAAAGGAAGAGGATATTAGTATCTGGTTTTAGAGGTTTTACCTCCTTATTCAACCTGGAAGACACTTTGTCCTTATCAGGAAAGGTTCCCTTGAATGATTTTATTATGTGGTGAAATTCGGGAAGAGAGATTTGGTGGTTTAAAGTTTAAGTAGGGCAGAGCACAGCTGAATAATTGTTTGTCCCTACGGCAGGTGGAACTGAGGTAACTGTTAGAAAAGTAGGAATCCCAAGCAGTTGCCACCTCATCAATAATATCAGCTGAGTCGACAATCATGCCTTCCTGAGCCATTAAAGCCGGAACAGTACCGCTCCTCTTCCTACTCATAATGTAATTTATTCCCCTCCAAACCTTCCTCGGAAAAGAGTTTATATCAATGGAGGCTGTAAAATCACTTTTTAATTCTATCAAGTTCGTCTCATTTGAAAACGGAGTAGAAGCCATTCGCTCTAACCGCTTTCGTAAAATTATTGTATTTTTTACTAATAACCTTTGTAAGGGTTTATATATAAACACATATGTATATATAAAAATTTCCGAAATTGTTTTCAAATATCGCAAATAAAAATTTTATAATAATAATAAAAAAAACTAATTTTAACAATATTTAAATAAACAAAAAAATTTTTAAAATTGCAAATTTTCTTTTCAATTTAGTTTAGTTTATGAGAATTGATTTAATTGATTGTATAATAAATAGAATTCAATTCGAATTGTTTTCTAAGATATTTTTTGATGATTTTACAAAAAATATTCTGAATTTCTTTCATTTGTATTTTTCCAATTAATTTTTCATCTTATTCTATTAGTAAATAGCGGATAAAACTAATTTTATTAATTTTATTTTCATTTTAGCTAATAGGGATTGGGATGATGGGTAATTATTATTTAATAATTTACTATCAATTGTGAATAATACTTTTTATAAGAATATAAAAAACCTTACAAATGCATAATATTAATGGCGGACCGTATAACTTTTTCTATTAACTTTGTGTTATTGATTATCAGGTTATTTGTTCTATTATTTTGATAATCAGTTAAAAAATAATAAATTTTAATACGTTATTCTTAAAAAAAAAATATAGAAATAAAACCAAATTGAAAAAAATACCTTTTAGATATTTGTATTTAAAATGGTTTATAAAAAAATTTGATCAACGGTTCATTGTTATTGTTTTTTTTTTTAAATAATACTCCACATCCTATAGTATATTATTTATATATTTTTTTTCAATTGATTTCCATAAAATAGACAAATTTTATAAATTCTGTTATCAGTTGTGAAATAAATTAATAATTAATTTGTCAATAATTAAAAAACAATAACTTCTTCGGTTAGATAAAAGTTTTTATGGTTTAAACATATTCAAATTAATTTTTTTCTTTTTATAACAGTTTACTGACCTTATTCTTGATTCTGTTTCTATTAAAATCTTCGTCAATTAAATCGTCAAGCAGAATATAATTTCCATGATATTAGAAAAAAACACTTTACATGACGTCGGACTACCTCAAGAAATAGCAGGAATTATATTTTTAAAAAAAGGGGGAAATGAATATATAAAAGCATAAGATTATTAGACTAATGGAAAACTTGATTATATTAAATTTTTTAGATACATTTCAATAAAAGATTTTGAAAATAGAACAATTTAGAAAGTTCTGCTATATTAACGGTTGGTTGGTCGAAACTTTCACAATGACGGGACTTTTGTTTTTGCCCGAATTCTAACACTTCTATAAGTAGTATTGAATTTTATTCTAAATTATCCTCTTTTGGAACAATTTTATCTCTATTAGAATAAATATTTATTAACTCAATTAACCTAAATGAACTGAAAACCATCAATTTTTTTTTGATAAGATCTTTTAGTGAATCCATTAATAAAAATTCATCCATACACACACACAAAATCATTTTTAAGCATTTTATAATAAAGGATTTATTGTGTATTACGAAATTTGAAGAGAAATGCATAATATTTTTAGATAATGATATTTTATCTAAAAAATATTTCATTTAATTAATTAATACTGTATTCGATATCAATTTACATTTAAGACGGTATTAGCTGTATTGCACTTTTTGTTATTTTCCTTTTTTTTTGGTATTTTTTCATCTATAATTATAGAATTTGAAAAAAAATTATATTAAAAGTCGCTTAGTCGTATTAACTGCAATTATTATTTTTTTAATAACAGGTCAATCGATTTAATAAAATTTTGAAATATTTTCGATGTTATCAGATCACAAATGGTTATTTTTCTATTAAAAATCAATACAACATTGGTTTCTTAATACACCCTTCCACCTTATCAGACAGTACGATATCTCTAACAACTAATTTTTTGGCATTTGCTATGAAATTACACACTTTACCACCCATTGTCTAAAATTTTCCCATTCAGATTGGCAGGATCTAACTGATCAACTAGCTGAGAGCACTATTGTTCTCGGGGACTTCAACAAGCACAGCCCCATTTAGGGCTCCGCTAGAACATGTCGGCACGACAAAATCTTTGCAGATTGACTGAATTCATATTCGTCCAGTCTCACACTTATGAACGATGGATCTCCTTCTGTCATATTGACCAAGGGTACTTTTTCAGCCGTGGACCTTTATTTCAACACGTTACTTTGGGCTGTATACATGGACGCTAGACGCATTCCCAGAGGGTAGTGACCATCTCCCAATTATAAACAACGTAGCATAAACTGATACGTGGTTACTGCCGCGATTTCTGGAGGAGAGAGTAAATTGGAAAAAGTTCATATCGGCAATTAACATTCCTGCTCAGAACTGAGCGCCTATCGAGCATCCCAGCCTGGAGGCGGTTGTTTTAACGCGCATTTTTAGGCAGCATGTAAATAATCTTCTGGCGTAAATACGCATCAGGCAATGTGATCTACTCACTCTATTTTAAAACTAATAAAAAAAAAGAAATTCTGCATGGAAGAGGTACCAGCGATTTGTAAGTGTGACGAACTTTCACTGCCTCCATTAATATAAACTCTCCCCCGAGGGAGGGGTACTGTCCCGGCTTAAATGGCTCAGGGAGGCATATTGGTTGACTCAGCTGATATTGTTGAGGAGCTGGTAACTGCTTGGGATTCCTACTCTTCTAACAGTCACCTCAGCTCCACCTGCAATTATTCAGCTATGCTCTTTCCCACCCACACTTTAAACCAACAAATCTTTCTTCCCGAATTTCATCACACATTAAAATTATTCAAGGGAACCTCTCCTGGTAAGGAAAAGCGTCTTCCAGGTTGAGTAAGGAGGTAAAACCTTTAAAACCAGATACTGATATCCTCCTCCTTTCCCAACATCTGAAAGGTTGCGGTATCGATACCATTGCCTAAACGGCAAACCACTGTACCTTCAGGCCCAATCCCCTTTTAACATTTTTTTAGCACAAACCCACAAGCATATAGGAGCGATCGGGACACTCAGTCCCTTCTCTTCCACCTTGAGGACGCCATGCATGACTATTACAAGAATGGCCTACATGGTCTCCTTCAGAGTGAGGCATCGATATCCAAACTATCCATTTACTCGAGTCGTGTCTGGCTGGCCGGACTTTTAAGGTTATAGCAAATGTCATCTACTCCACAAATCTCAACATGAAGAATGGTATTCCGCAGGGATCTCCTCTTTCCGCTACTATATTTATTATATATCAGCATTGTCTGTCTTCCTTTTTGGCCGACCATTCTCACTTCATATACGCCGGCAATATCTTTGTATTGGTGGCTGGAAAAACCATAGTGAATGCCGCCTCAAAACTTCGTACCACATACCATCGAGTTAGGTCCTGGTGCCATAAAAATTGTGCTGTTATGAATTTCTACGAAGCGCCCTGTCCTACTCGGCAATCGTGAACATCCTATCTACCAATCCTGTGGCGTTCGTCCGACATACTGGCGGATTGGCACACAACAAGGAGCTTCTTTTCGAGTAGGATTCCCTCAATAACTGCACTACTTCATCCAGATACATCCTTCCCTCTGTTCAAATTAAAAGAAAAAATTAAAAAAAATGCCCTTACTTTTCCTATTTGAACATTTAAACCGTCATAACTGAAATGACACATGGCCCTACGGTCGTGGTGCTTACATATGGCCGCTGGCACATGGCTTGGTGACCTTCTCGCAAACAAACAAACTAAATTTGCAGGTGCTTTCGAGACAATGTAAAATGTTTAGTATTTTTTTCAACCAACTATTTGGAAATTAATAAAATAATATGGGAAGTTTTAAAAATCAAAAAGACAAACAATATTGATTATTCTTATTAATTTGATCTTAATTTTTTTATGTTCATTGCAGATCGCTCCATTCTTATTTGGTCTTATTCGCAATTAGAAGATGCAAAAAATCGAAAATTTTTCCGTCTTAATGTTGAATATGATTCAGCATCTAAGCTGGCATGGAGTCCTGATAATCGAGCTATTGTTATCCATAAGATTTCGGAAAATTGTATCGAAGTGTATAAATTTGAGAAAAAAGATGGTTGGTTTACTAATCCAACGAAAGGCATAACATATCCAAAAGTAAGGACTATACCAAAAAAATTTATTATAAAAAATATCAGCTAAGATACATTTTTTTAATGTTTAATATTTTCGTTTCTTTTTATGATCAGGTAACGAATAGTGACATAATCGGTTTTGGAATGGCCTGCAATGGTCGCTTTGTGATGACGTGTACCAATACTACAGAAATGTTCATTTGGGATTTGAAAGGAAATGTTCTGGACAAGATCGACACCTACCTGATGAGCACTTATTCGGCGAAGGTGTCACCCTGTGGCAGATTCGTGGCCGCATGTGGTTTCTCTCCGGACTGTATAGTGTGGGATGTTAAGTTCGCGAGGAACGGCGAATATCAAAAGACGGGCAAAGCGTTCGATCTGACGGGGCATACTTCGGGAATATACGATGTCGCCTTCGATCAGGATTCTTCCCATATGGTAACGGTCTCGAAGGATGGGACCTGGAAACTCTATGACACCAAAAGTGAGTGTGCATCTATCTTTAAAGTTTTATTGAATAACAATCGATTTGTATCCTTTTAGTCGAATACGAAAAGGGCCAATCACCGCGGTGCCTAAAAACTGGAAAGTATACTGCACGTAGTACACCCGCTCTAATTGCGTTGTCCGCTAATGCTGAAGTGGTGGCCATTGCTTCTGGACCGCATATTGAGATCTTTTCAACGCTGACTACGGAGTGTGATGCGAGCATTAAGAACGTCTTCGAAACCGGCATAATCCGTCTCGCCTTCGATTCGGTTGGAAAGTTCCTATTCGCTACCGGAGACAAATATATCAGAGTTTATCACAATCTAACTGGTTATAAGACTGCCAACGAAAACGCTGAGGCCAAATTGAAAACTAATCTAACTGCTGCCACCCGCGAACGTCTCGAGAAGCAAATTGCCGATAACAACGAATTTATTAAGAAATTCTCATAAGGCTCTAAGTTTGTTTTCGCCATTTCGAGAATTGCATTTGCCTTAAGAATTTACGGTTTGCAACCGATTTTATATGCAAACTAAGACTTTTTGGTAATCACAATTAAATATGAACTTTTTTCTAAAAAAAAAAAAAAGTTAACGGAATTTTTTTACAAAAATATAAAAAAAAAACAATAAATAATTTAATCAATTTTTTGGAATTTGGTGATGGGATTCTATTAACAAAAAATTTTCTTTTCTATTAAATAAACTCAAATAAAAAATTGCATTTATTATTTTTACTCTATTCTATAATATTTTCGTTTGATATGAATTTTTTAGTGTAAAATGTAAATGTTATTTTTTGTAATTTATAATTTTATTATTAAATAAAAAAAAAAAAAATTTCGGCATAATATTAAATTTGTTTTTAGTAGTTTTAAATATTCGCTCTTTTTAGAAATTTTAGCGAAAATATCCTTTTTATAGTCGGTTGCTGTAACCCTCCGGGAGCAGTGGTGTATAAGGAAATTTGAATCGATTTTAAAGAAAAATTCTGCATTCGTTTATAGATTTAATTTTTTTGATAAAGTGAAAAACGAATAAGTTCGCAATTATTAAATTTAATATTTTCAAAGGAATTATAGTAAAAAAACTAAAAATGAAGCATTTCCGTTTTTTATATTTTCTCATTATTTCTAAACTATTGAATTATAAACCTCACAATTGTTAGAGAATAATTTTTACATCATCATTTTTCCAATTGTTTTCCTTTGTGATATTTTTTTATTTGAATGTTGGAAAATAAATCGTTTTATTATCGTTATTTAAAACAAAGGAAAAATATACTTTCAGTTAAAAAAATCTTAAAACATTCATATTAAAATTGTTCTGTGCCGTAAAAGAATTAACTTACGTTGATAAACAATGCAATTGTTGTGAGTGTCGAAAAGATAGATATATGTGTGCGCCTTTGCTAACAAAATTATTCAATTTCGATAAATCAGCTTTGTCTGAATATGAAATATATAAAAAACTAAATTTTCAGACAATTATTAAATAGAAAATGTTAATTATTACTGGACAGATTTCGTAAATCGAGAATTATCTTAAAACTAACAAAAAATATTTCAGTATTCACCACACAATATGTCACAATTTCACCACAGTGGCTGAATTCTTAAATGAGAATTTGAGAAAATTGTGTTTTTGATACTTGTTGTTGTTAGTACTTTTTCTGATGTTTTGTTATTGGTCAAAAGTGATTGTCGTAATTTCTCCTTTATGGTTTGTGTGTTTTCAATTGTGTTTTGGGAGAAGGAAAAATAATAAAACATTGAAATTAGAGCACCGAAGATAGCAGCATCAATTCCAGTGTTGATCGGAAAGTTTATGAATAATGTGGTACTAGGAATAATTGGTGGAGTACGAATATAATGTGGTATGCAGCTGTTTTGCGTTTTATTCGTCGTCGGCTCGTACTCGGCATAATATTTTTGCTTTCGCTGACATATTTTCTGATTAATTTGCTTGGAAATGTGAGTGGTGATTGACCTGAAAGACGCGCTAAGAATTTCCGAACATAACTAATGGTGTCCACGGTTTTTATGCTTGTAGGGCGGGCCGCTGTCCCTAGAGCCGGACGAGTTCGAAGTGCGCCGGGAACATCCCATGATATGGCGGACACTCCAGGAGCATAACCAGACGAACGACTTGAGCAGCAGCTGCCGGAACTCGATTCAGGGTAAAGTGTTGATTGTGGATGACAGGGGCTTTGTCTGCCAGAGGGCAGATCTGCTATGGACTGGTTGTTGTAACGTCGAAACGGACACAACGAAGCAGTACAGCTGCGAGACCTGCAATGAGGCTCATTGCTGTGCAATCTACGAACATTGCGTCTCATGTTGTCTGCATCCGGACAAGAAGACACTCTTGGAACAGGTGATCTCGAAGGCGTCACGTCGTCAATCCGCTGTGTTCGCCTCGGTAAAAGACCACTTCGAGCTGTGTTTGGCAAAGTGTCGCACTAATTCTCATTCAGTCCAACACGAGAACAAGTACCGTGACCCCAAAACGAAGCATTGCTACGGCCAGACGGAAGCTCATGAGTCTCAAAAAGAAATATCCGGAAATTCCGTACTCTAGCGAAAAACAAAAGAAAATAAACTAGACTAAATTCTAAGTCGGCCCATCATGTACGAATGTGCTGTGTGTGTATAGAGGCACACTTCGTTAGATAGTTTTTAATTGGACTAATTTTAAAATCGTTTTTTTTTTTGTTCTTGTTGGGGGAAATAGGGGGAAGGAAGTTGAGGGCTCAAAAATTCAAATTCTGACAACGGAATTATTCTGTGTGTAATCGATAAGATAAGGTCACATAGCTCTAACCCTCTGCTTTATCGTTTTAGAAAAAGAAAAATTATTTTACCCCCAAAAAAAGAAAAAAAAAAACGATTTTTTATTTTTAATAAACAATTTCAACAGAGATTAGTTTTTAGATTTATTCTGCCCCACTTAAATCTAGGCAATTTTTGTTTTGTTATTTATTTCCATTTTGGATCTGTTATCAAGAAGAATTTTCGTATATTCTTACAATTATTTATATATAATAGAATAGAATTAATTATTTTAATCAAAATATAGAAAAGAGCTTATATTTTATTGTAAATTTTTTTTATTTGTTTACAAATATTTTTAAAAACCGAAATTAATAGAATAAAGTTAACATAATCAAATATTGAATGTAGTTAATAATATTTTAACTGAAATTTTTAACAATTAAAAGAAAAATTCACTACAACTATAATATAGTTTCAGAATTTATAATTGCAATTAAATTCAAAATAATATGGAAAAAATTTTATTTTTTCAAAAACTAGCATAACATGATTTTGCATGTGAAATTATGAGAAATTATGTAGCAAAATCTAGTGTGTAAAATAAAGAAAATTTTCAAATATTTCAATTATTATCGCTATTGCAGATAAAGAAAATAAAAAAAAAACAAAAACAAAACATAAAAATATAAAGGAAGAAAATTTAAATTAGAAAATAATTTATGTATATAGATTAAGTACAAAACTGTGGTAAATGGAACGGAGAAGTTCTAATTAAAATTAATAAAATAGAAATAGTATTTGTTTTTTCCTTATAGGGATTAATTTATTTGGAGAATTCTTTTAAGGTAAATGAAGGACTTCGAAGGGACTTTGTTTTGTTTGTTTTTTTGATAATATTGTAGAAAATCGCTGATAGAAACTAGAGCAAGAATGCCTAGAGCCATAAAAACTAACTGAACTTGCAATAGAAATTCAATAAATATCAAACTGAACGATATGAACAGTAGTAAACAAGGAATATTGCAGATAATAATTCTCGATGGACAGAAACTAACCGAATCCTATCTTAGAAAAGTACATCTCACATGCTCCAATAAAACGTCGATACCTGGGCAACATCGGACATAGAAAATGCTAAGGTATTTGCCAAGCATATGGTTTTCACACCATACAAAACCATAGAAGATAAGCCACATTCAGAGATACAATTCTCCAAAATTAAATTTATGACGAACTCACACGCAATTCCATCTTCCAAAAATGTTACCCCATCTGAAATTAAATATTTAATCTATCAACTGCCCAATGGAAAAGCCGCTGGTTATGATTCAATAACTGCTACATCGAAATGGTTGCCAAACTTGGAAAATTTTTTGAAAAACTTTTAAAAAGTCTTCACTCTATCCTTGAAAATGATAAAATTATCCCCGATCACCAATTTCGTTTACGATAAAAGCATTGCACAATCCAACAAATTCATCGTTTAGTTGATTATATTGCGTCGTCTATTCAGTGAAAATAGCACTGTCCAGGCGTGCTCTTACAGTTAAATATCTCATATGCCTTTGATCGAAGGTATCGGGCATCCCGTCTTCCTTTCTTCCACGTACTATCTTATTTTAACTTATAGCTGTTAATACAAAAAAATTCGGAAATACATTCTACCGCAGACGGTGTTCCTCAAGGGAGTACCCTCAGTCCACTACTACACAATATTTATACCATTGACATTCCAAATATACCACGCAAACTCGCTTCTAGATAATCTACTATCCCATAACAAGAATTTTCAAGACAGGTTTTCCAAGAGTAAATGAGCAGAGTTATCGCCTACTACTTAGACCGATCAAAATTGACATTAAATTTTGGAACAGATCTAGACTTAGAAAATAGCATTTTAGGGTTCTACCAAGTCATCTCGAATCCAATCCCTCCATTCAAAAATCTACCAAATTATCGCTGACGAGGTCCATTCTATGTTCGTAATAAAGTTATCCATCGTGATCTAAATGTTCTCTTTGTTCATAACTTATATGTTTCTCGTTATAAAAAGTTTCATTCCCGTTTATCTTACCACTATAATCCTCTTCTAAGAAATCTCTCCTCTGTTACTTTCGCCATAAGCACTCATCGGCGTTTAAAGGGAAATTGGGGCCAAGAGATTTTTTGAAATGTTAAAATTGCTTGTGTGTGGTACAGAAACGCCAATGGGTGTTTACTCTCGCATGTTCCCTTCTGCCATTGTAGCATCTTTGTTATAAAATCTGCTTGTTATAATGTTTATGTAGTTGTAGATATTAAATAAAAATTTAAAAAATAATAATAATTTGTGGAACGGTTTTGTAATAGTCTAATAAAAAAAATTCAAAATAATCGGCGATGCCTTAGTGAATATGTTAAAATGTTTAAAATCGAACCAAAATTTTATTGCCTTAATTTCTGATCAATCCATTAAGAAGGCAGCAAGCAATTGGTTCGCATTTCAATTTATTTTAATAAACAATCTTTAGACTAGAATTCTCTTTTTTCCATCTGTTTTGATTATTTTCCATTGCCCAGCAAGCAGCATGAAAATCAAGATTAATCATAATAAGAAATCAACTCTTCTTAGCATTACGAATGAATAGCTTCTATTAACACTATCTGAGCGCCAGCTAATAGTAGGAAAATTATATTATAATAAAAAAAATTTGTTCTTTTTTCGGAATAAATATCCAAAAATTCATTATTTTCTAAGCAAACAAGAAAAATATTCCTTTTTTTTCTGGATTTAATGGCTTTTGCCATTGAGCACTTGTTTCCGTCATAAGACGGCCACCAACGAATGTGCATTTCATAGTGTATATTCTTCTGATAGTGTATATTCGATCGACTCCCAGCAACTGCTGAATTTCTACTTGGATTGCATATCAATAGGCGATTGTATTAATGATTGAGAATCTTGCAAAATTTCTTCTTAGATGAAACGAATAAACACAGTCAGTCAGTCCATTTCAGTAACTGTGGTATCGATTATTTTTGGCAATCCCCGATTATTTCGACATTCAAAATATTGTATAAAGGTGCAGATTTAAATATAATATATATACATTTAAATATACCATATAGCCTGCACTGCTTGGATTAAAGAAACGTCAGATTTTCGTTTATGCATAGGCAATTTTCTATCTAAATTACTGCAAAAGCGCCGAGAAGTCGTATTGCTTGCATAAATTTGTGTAGATTTTTTTAATATACACTGACATCTAGTTTTCGTAATAGAAATTTTTTGAATTCCAAAAGCATAATTAAAATCCTTTTTAACTTATTTATTCCAAACAAAAAGATAACATTTTTGTTCCAATCTTCTGGTATTAAATGCAATTGTATTTTAGGTTTATTTATTTACTTAGTCAAATATCAAACGCCTAAATTTTTTAGACTTTCGGAGAGTTTTAAAATACGCCATTCTCTATGAAGTGGTAGCATACCGAAATGCTTGCATAGTTTGTATTAAAAAAACACATTATGCAGTTCTAATTTATTTATTTTAATCTTATTTTTAGTTTCCAACTTAACTCAATGATCTTAACTTTGAATAAATTAACAATGATTTATTAAGTTAAATAACTTTTTAATACAATTTAAAATATAAAACTTATTTTGAATATGATTATATAAGAACGTATTTTTGACAATTACTCATAAATAATCATATTTGCTTTTTTTCTCTGAGAATAGTATTATCTCTGAGATAGTATTTTCCAGTACATAATGTGGGCATCAATACACTACAGTATGTGAGGTTGTTAGACATTAGACATAAGCCACAGCCCACTTAATAGCACCATAATCATTAGGCCATCTGGCAAATTCATTGTACGTGTGAAAAGCCACCTCGAATGGCAAACAAATTTTTCTCAGACAATAAATTACCGATTGAACCAAGGCATCTCCAATCTTCGGAATTGAATCCGATAGAAATTTTACGAATATAAAGAAATTCTAGAAAAAAAAACAGAACCAGAAAGCAAAATATTATTAAAAAATAAAATTTTTAATCTATAGTACTTTTTATTTTTACTTCTAACCAATTTTGCTGATTTCCTGTTATCGGAAATATTTTTTTTATCTACCTTGATATGTTTTATTGATATTTATTTTGTGATGATAATTGGTTTTCATTTGGGCAGGGTGGCCACTGAAAGACTGCATAATAGAAAACAGAATTTTTTTTATTAATTTATTTGGTATTATTTCTGAAAAATAGCACCTCTCTAATGCCCAAAATTTTCATACTAATAAATACAGGCTTTTTGCACAGAATTTTTTGTGTACTGTCGAAAAGGTTTCGGAACCCAACGTAGGGTATCGGCTCAAATATTTTCCTTAAGTTGTTGATTTGTTCGATATTTATATACGTGATGCCGGAAAAACAGGTGAACGAAAGAGCAATTGGATTTTTTTGAAATTATTCGTTCACCGGAACTTTCTAGCAGGAGGTCCATCATCGCTCAGGTAGAATGAGGCATACTGCATCCTTTTGGGTCCATAACTCCTTCGACAACTGAGCGTAAAATTGTTCAGTTATTATGCCTATACAGGGCTCCGTTCATTCTTTCTAACCGACCTTTCTCATATTTAAAGACATAGAGGCTCATAAGTCTGTCAGCCATAACACTTCACCAGATAATGCATTTTTGAGAATACAATTGATGCTGATATAATTCCCGCTATTTCGCAATACCCCAAAATTTGCAGTTTGGTTTGTTGATGTACCTGTTAAAATAACCATAGGCCGCTTCAATCAATTGTTGCTATCTCTGGCTAGGTTTTGAAATCGAAAAGCGTATTGGAAACAGTTTAAATCCAGTTTCAGAATATTCTAAAGCGATGTTCTGGCGATGCCTAGTTGAGCAGAACGCATAGTGCGCTCAGGACCTCTTCCCGAAGAGCGATTAAGTTATGAATCATGTTATCGCTAGGAGACATTCTGTAGCCGGTATTACATTAAAGTGTAGCCGGTATTTTCACTGAATTTGCAAAAATTATATAGAAAACTAAAAATGGAAAATGAACATGTTATGACACATTTTTAGTGGCCACCCTGTGTACGAGTTACACTGGCGCTCCCACTGAACATTTTACTCTACCATACAAAGTGGGATTTATATCAATGACCACCACTGTATATTTTTACTCGGATTTTTAATCTTTAATGTGAAATCGAAGTTATTATCTATTTAGTTTCAATTATTTCTGAGTAGATTAGTTTCCGAACAGAAAATGGCCAAATATTTTGCAATAATTTATCTTCTTCTAATAATTAAAAAAAGTGCAGTTATTATGAGTGAAGAAATTAACAAAGGACTTAATATTCGAAATTATTGTAATGAAGAGACTAAAAAGTGTGAAAATTTAATACAAGCTGAAGGGCATAATTTATACTTTTCTGAATTGTATACTATCGGAGGACGTGAATTCTCATTTGATAAAACTAAAATCCGCACTATACCAAGTAAACTTTTAGTGGTCTTAAAAGAAATCGAAGAACTCAATATGATTAATTGTGGAATTAAATTTTTGTGCAAGGAAAATTTCGAAGAAGGACAAAAGTTAAAAATTTTGTATTTAAATTCAAATGAAATTGAGATTTTGACAAGTATGGTTTTTGGGTATTTGGTTAATTTGAATGAACTTTATTTAAGAAAGAATAAATTGAAAATTATTAAAGAAAAAGCATTTTATAACTTAAGAAATTTGGAAATATTAGATTTGCGAGAAAATCAAATTGTAGAAATAAGTGAAAATGCATTTGAAGCTGACAGTAAACTAAAGAAACTATTGCTGTACGATAATTTGTTAAAACTTAATGAAAATAGAAACTTTCTTTTCAAATTAAATAAAATTCATGAGTTAGGATTGCAAAAGAATTCCATTGAACGAATAACATCCAGTACGTTTAGTGGACTCAAAAGTCTTAAAGAATTATATTTAGCGTTCAATCAAATAAACCATATTGAAGAAAATGCATTTGACGACACACAATATCTAGGTTATTTATGTTTAACAGCTAATAACTTAACGGAAATTAATAATCGTTTAATGTTCAGATTAAAAAATTTAACAGAGATATCTTTAGGTAACAATAATATTCGCGAATATAATGTTATCTGTTCGTTAAAGCATACGAAACTGAACAGATTGTATATAAGATATAATAAAATAAGCTGCCATTATTTCGAAAATATTAAAAGTTAACAACTTTCGATTATTATGGATGCAGTAAATCCCAAAATATTAAAACTGTGCAAACTGATTACTTGGATTGCATTGAGGAATACAGCAGATACCAAAGTCAAATTTTCTCAGCAAATGGAAGAGTGCCAAATCGAAAACAGAAAAAATTATGGAAATTTTAAAAATTTAACAGAATTTCTCTCTCAGCAAAAAGAAATGATCCAAAGCCACGGTCAAAAATTGGAAACTCTCATTTCTCAGCAAAAAGCCAATCAAAAATATGAGAGCAAACTGGAAAAATTGGAAACTCTCATCTCTCAGCTAAAAGAGAGTATCCACAGCCAACATCAAAAATATGAGAAGAAGCTGGACAATTTGAAAATTCTCATTTCTGAACTAAAGGAACAAATTCAAGCAATGGCGAAGTACTTTTACGAAAACAGCAAGTCCGAAAACTGAATTAGCGCGCAAATTGTAATATTAATAATGATTGTATTTACTTTTTGTCTTGTATTATTTTTACAAAACAGTACATGTAGTTTTTTTTGTAAATTTTGCAAACTGATAATTTTAAAAATATTTATGTAATTTACTATAAAAATAATAAAGTATCAAAGAAAAATTAACACACAATATTACTTTTATAATATGCTAACACATTAGATTAAAGAACCTAAAGCTAATGCACTTACATACTATATTTTGTATAGTATAAAATATACATAAAATAAAATAACGTAAAAATATATACTATCAGTGATATCAAGAAAGGGATGAGTCGGCAGTTGGTCCTAACCTTAGATTATAGAAGAACTGGATAGGGCCGCCACACAAAAATTCTGTCCAAATTTTGTCGGTATACGTAATACATTCTAAATAACAGAAACGGCGTAAATCAGTAGGGGCCAATTTTAAAGTTCAATATGCGATTGACGTGGTTTTTTTCATTGATGATCTTAATTAATATTGTGCATTTTGTTGTTTGATAGTATTATTTTGAATAAAACATTTTTTATTTATTATGTTTTTTAATTAATAAAACTAAGTAACTAGGTAGAATGGTTGATAATAAATTCTTTAAATTTTTTATATCCGGAAGTGCCTACATCATGTTTAGAATCACCGTCGCAACTCTTTTTATGTATTTGTAGTGCCTAAATAATTATATTAATTTTTCACAATCGTTTCTGCACTCTGAATATTTTGAAAATTTCCATTCGAACAGATATTACTTAATAAATTTATCCTCATTCTAAGAATCTTTTACATACTTGCCAATACACAGTTATTATATGCTGCAGCCAAAGGTAAAAGTTGAATTTCCAAATCAGTACTGATTAACCTGGTTGCAAAATATCCTTTTATATTGGCAATTCCTATAAAGCTATATAATTTGAATTTATCAATATCAACCTCTAACAAAAATTAAACTGTACATACGATAATTATAAATACAACTAAGGCATAATATATTTACCTCCATTTAGTCACTAATGTATACTTTGACAAAACTGCGCTCGCGTTCTTAGGAATAGTATTTATTCCTTTACAATCACTCCCGGTCTACACACGCCAACACTGAACTTTTTTTCGAGAAAAATTGAACTGTCAAAATCATATATGTTTATATTAATTTAGCCACGAACTTTTCATTTTTTAACCACTTTTGTAACTAAACAAATCATTAGAAACCATTTAAACACATCACAAATCAAATGTCTATTAATTTGTCTAATAAAATTAGAGATTTAAACTTACCGAAAAAAAGCAATTCCCGGATTCCTCATTCCGGTTTCACCAACCCTTTACAAAATACTTCATAATTTGATATAAAAACTTCCTATTAAATATCATCAACGAAATGAGGAAACCTATTTATGTAAATACTTACTTTTTCGTAAATACTTCAAAAAAGCTAAAACTTCATTTTCACTTGCACTTTCCGATAAGTGTCAAATATTGTAAAACAACTTGAAAAACAACAAAAGTATGCAACGATTTCGGTATGCTACCACTTTCATGGAGAATGGCGTGTTTTAAAACTCTCCGAAAGTCTACAAAACTGAGGCGAGAAATTACGATTTCTTGCCGCTTTTGCAATAATTTAGACAGAAAATTGCGTATGCATATACGAAAATCTGAGGTATTCTTTAATCTAAGGTCCTAACTATCAGTCTAGCAGCCATTAAAAATTTTCTTCCGCCGCTCTCCGTTTACTTTTGTCTTTATAATGCCAATATTGAAGTTTCTTATACGGATAAATTATGGTTTCATTATGGAGATTTTTCTTACCTTTCCAGTAAAAACTCAAGTCTATTGATTTTCCATCACCGCTTTCTTCTAACGATGTTGATGATTGCATTTTCGTATTTTGCTCGGAAATTTATAATATTTTTAATACTTGTGTTCCACTCAATTGCATAAGACCACCTTCCCAATCTCCGCCATGGTTTCATAAAGAACTGCGTAGTCTTTGAAATAGAATAAATTTATTATGGAAAGTTTATTTGCGCTCTAAGGTCCCAGTGTTAGTCCAGTCTGAATTTGCAGCTATAGCTGTTAGGAGGCGAAGCAAATTAGGGATAGCCAACTGAGCAGTACGTCTTTTCAGATGCCGCGACACCCGACACAACCCAATACTGCTATTGCTAAGTAGGCTATATCAGATTGCGATAAGAACAGGGTGACTTAATGGACCAAAAATATTTTTTTTACTTTTGATAACACCTCACCCCACTCTACCTAAATACGAATCTAGACCATATATATAAATATCTCACACGTGACCCTATATATAAACAAAATAAAGTCATTAACACCTCACGTGACCCTACATGGGAAGACATTGACCTCAAGCTGATTGACTTCAAGGTTATTCACTTCCAGGTCATTGGCGTCGATTTGTTTGCATTCGATCGACTGTCATTGAGTCATGACAACTTGGTTGAGGTTTTGTTTGTCTGTTTGCTAAACAGTTTGTAAGGTCTCTGAGATAAGCGCCAATGACCATTATTTTCTGCTTTTGATTTACTTATACCTAAAGTTGTAGTAGAGGATCGGTGTTTTTGGGGCTTGTACATTTTGTTGTGACCAATTTCTCCCATGCGATAAATAAAAAACTGATAAACTCAAGCAATCTGTTATTAAATATAATATAAAACTGATAAGATAAGCTTAATAATACACAATATACAATCTAAATTATCATTAAAGAATTTTGTTGATAAAACATGAAAAATACAATGTTTTATTATGATTTATTTCCTAGTAGAAATATTTGCTTAGCTTGAAGTTTACACAAAATCAATATTTATTAAGTTTTTAGAATTTAACTAAATTTTTATTTCACATTTTATGTAAAAACATAGACCGCACTTTGTGCATTTAAAACAGAAAAAAAAATTTTATTTAAAACTTTTGCATTGAAATGTTAATTATTATTTGTCTATACTCTCCGTTCGATAATCATTTGGACAAATACCGAAATTTAAGTGCTCTCCTTTTATGAGAGCCCAGGCCATTTTTTTCGAACTAAAATGGATGCCAACGTTTCCTTTTTTATCCAAAGTGATGGCTCCTCCGGTTCCAATTAAACGCTGTGTCATTGCATTGACAATCGTTTCTGTAGCATCTTGGGCTGAGAGATTTCCGTACTGTATTTTCTGGAGTATTCTCTGTGCTAGATTATACCGCATTATTGTCTCTCCGTGACCCGTAGTCGATACCCCACCAATACTGTTATCGGCATACGTTCCAGATCCTAGGATAGGAGTGTCGCCTATCCGCCCTGGTACTTTTCCAGTGATTCCTCCCGTCGATGTCGCAACGGCAATATTTCCTGTAACATCAATTGCAACAGCACCCACAGTGCCTGGTTCGCCGGGTTCGCTTTTATCGAGCTCAGTGCGTGCAAATCGGGTATCTTTTCCTGCGTTTTGTTGCTGTTTAAAATCGTTCAACGCCTTTTTTGCATTCTCTGTTACTAATGATCCGTCCGGTAGCACCTCAAATCCCTGATCTCGTACAAATCGCATAGCATTTTCCCCACCGAGAAATGTGTGGTTTGTTTTTTCCATTATTCGCCGTGCTACCGAAATTGGGTGCATAATTTCCTTAACCAATGTCACACAACCGGCTCGCAGTTCACTTCCCTCCATAATACTAGCTTCTAACTCAACATTTCCATCTGTGTTCAGAACCGACCCATACCCCGCATTAAAATTGTCATCTAATTCCATACTGCGGACAGCTTCTTCCACAGCATCTAAGGCAGATCCTCCAGATTTTAATATCGCATAACCATCACGAACAGCTTTCTTAACTCCGATTAGTTTTCCTGGCACCCGAGCTTCATTAATATCTCCTGCACCCCCGTGCACTATTATAATTGGCTGCATATTTATTAAATTCACTTCAGAACACAAATCGATATTAATTAAAATCGTTGTACCGACAGCCTCCGACTGTTGTACCGACAGTATTTACGTACAACGACAAACTACAATAAGAAAACAAAGAAACTCCCCCAAACACAACTTTACCCTCTATGGTAAGTTCGTTACTAAATCGTTGTACGTAAATACTCTATTAACATTCCCCCACTTAATCATAAAAATTCCCAATGCACACACAGTACGAGTCTGATCGAATTTCTATTAATAAGCTACCATTTGGTTTGCATATCACTAGGCGACACTGTAAATTATATCAAATTTCCCTAAACGTCTTCCAATGGGCATTATTTGATCCCACAATGAAATTTTTACTCTGACATTTTTTATTTAAATCAGTTACAATCGTTTTTCATTTTTGTTTTTTTTTTTAAATATTTTATTGTTCATAAATAATTATTTTATTAAAATACAAAATTTAAACACAAATAATCAATTTACTGTCAATGAGTTTTATTTTACATTTTATCGAAACAAAAGCCAAACAAAAGTAATTTTATTTTAATTAGAATCATTAAATACGTTTTCGAATTAATTATTTTACAATAATTTCTGATGGCATTAATAGATAAATTTATCAATATTAAATATATATATGTGTGTGTATATAAAGAGAAAGTATTGAAATATCATATAAAATATTTTATTATGAATACGGTTTAATCAAAATACATTTAACAAAAATAATAAATACCACCAACAAAAAAACAACCATTTTTTATACTTACAAACGATATTTAGTTAAACACCGTTAATTCCTTTTAAATACAAATAGATAATAAATCATTTTTAACTTATATATGCAATATTCATAAAATAATAAATTATTCACAATCAAATTTATAAGCACATAGTAATATTAACTGCCAATCTTTCAGAAAAGATTTTGATTTTTTTCTATCTTTTAAATGAACCTTTTGAATTCATTTTTTTATACTATTAACAATTTTAAAAAAATGTGAATATTTATGTCTCTTTCATAATATTATTAACAAAACGTATACAGTTTTTTGTTGTTGAGGTTTTCGCAATTTTATTAGCGAGTTATTATTTAATAGTAGGTATATTAGGTGGTCATGATTTGCGCCTACGCCATTTTCTCTTGGGAATTTTGTTGTTTTTATTTTCTCCAATTTTGTTTTCTTTTTATCAAAAAATTTCAATATTTACTAACTGCGCTATTAAATATAAAAATTTATATAATTGTGGGAATTTTTAAAGATATCCTATCTCTGTTGAAAACATTTAAAACCCAATAAGCCTTTTATAATTTACTTATACTGATCTTTATATTTATACGGAAAACAAATACTCTATAGCAGCAATAGAAAAAAATGTTTAGTTTATCTAAATCGAAATTAAAGTTGAAAATATTATTGTGAATTTATAAATCAGCAATTGGGTTCAGTTGTAAGATTTTTACAAAATAGAAAAACTATATTGTCCGCAAAAATTCAAATTCAACCCGATTTTCTCAAAATTTTTTATAATTATTAATTGAGCTAAAACAAAAGATAGAAGAAAAACTTATTTAGTTGATAAAAAAATGACTAAATACTAATCTATTCATTAGATTTAAATAATAATTCAATTTGCGAAGCTTTTTCATTATCAGTTTATGACTACTTGTAACAACTAATATTTCTTATCATTTGCACTTAAGGTTTTTACATTGAACGGAATAATTCTATTTAATAAGAACCATGAAAACAAGTTGTTCTTTTTAAGCTGTAATAAATTCTAATAAAACTTTTTCAAAAATATTTTTGTCACTAATTGAAATATTTATTAAAAATTTAAAAAAAAAATCTTTTTTAAGTCATTCGATTTTTACTCAAATCATATTTATTCGCAATAAGTTCATATACTCGTATATTATAAAATGACTTTTGTAAAGCCTTAAAATCGTTTTTTTAAATGTATTTTCTTTACATTTTTAATAATTGTGTTCTTTTTTTTAGTTAAAAATTCTGAAAAATTGACATATGGAAATAAAAGGTTATCCAATTTGTTCTTCAGGTATTAATTGAATTTTACGCACTCAAAATTCAAATTTCTATGAAATTTTTATTTTATTATATTGTACTATTCATGGAATATAACATTTTTTATAGTTCTCGCAGGACTCGATGGTTTTGAGGTAATTTTTTATGCACATTTCAGGCTGTAATTCGGCCATTATTTGACTAATGTTGGTTCGTAAATGTTCTAAATTTTGAAGATTCTCTGAATAATTTTACGTAACCCTATGAGTTAAAGTCAAACGGCATCGAATTTCACTATTTTAGAGGACAATCGATATGGATATATCACGCTTTAGAAACTTTTCGCTCAATAATATCAAAATTTCTCGCCTTTTTATTAAAACCACACTGACACCTTCAGACCAAAATGCATATTACGGAATATGCAGTCACTTTTTGCGGATACAATCGCTTCTCCATTGTCACTTATGAAAATGAGCCTCATCGCTGGAAAAATATCTATTCGAAAAATCACCAAGTTGGCACATCTGCATATTCCGTAATAAATTAACCGATCCATAATGTAGAATGGCAGTTATTGGTTAGTCGAAAAAATGGGTGGCGTTTTTTAAATAAAATAGAAACGCTCAAATCAGAGTGTTAAAATCAATTTATCTAAATCAAATGTATTCCATTATTATCGACAATGTTTCGCCATTATTTTTGGGTACAGCCATGATTCCATCAGTATATAACTTCTTTGATTTCTGGTTGAAAAACTGAATCAAGTGGTTTTCACAGGCATCATATAGATCGAAACAAGTGGTAGTCTGAGGGTGATATATCTGGTCTATACGGTGGATGCATCAAAACTTACTAGCTAAGCTTTTTTAATTTTTGGTACGTCATCAAGGATGTTTGTGGTCGAACGTTATTGTGGTAGAAAACGATACCCTTCCTATTGATCAATTCTTGCCATTTTCTCCCAATCGCTTGGCGTAATGTCTCGAGTTGCTCACAGTAAAGTATGATCTCTTTCGAACGATGTTCTCGTATTTTGCCAATTTTTCATCGCCAGTCATGATTTGCTTCAGAAATGGGTCGATTTCATTGCGCTTCAGCAGCGTATCGCATATACGTCTTGTTCTTCACACTCAATTCATGAGGCACCCAAATATCGAGTTTCTTGTTGACATTTATCATCAAACCGTTTTAACCCAAAAGCCTTTCGCAATTGGGTTAAAACGGTTTGATGATAAATGTTTAATTCATAAGGTATGTCATGACTGCTGATTTGTCGATCGTGCTCAATTTTTTCGAGAAGTTCATTACTTTTTTTAGTAATTGGCCGACCAGAACGGAGCTCATCTTTCACATTGAAATTTCGAGAACGAAATCGACTGAACCATTTGTCTACTGCTGATTTTAATACAACACCTTCAGCATAAAAGTCGAAAAAAATTGCACAAGCTTGCGATGTGTTGTCGCCTTTGTCAAAGTGGTATTGTAAAATATAGCGAATTTTTTCTTTATTCTGGTTCATTTATGAACTTAAATAACTGTTGACACCGATTTGGATAAAATTTTGCGCTCACAAAGCTTTAAGTGTCACCTACACAAATCTTTTAAGTATCACCTTAGGACTTTTGTGGACTTTTTCTTGTAAAACGATATAAAAAATAATATAAACACAGAGAATCTTCAAACATGAAAGCATTTGAAAACCAACAATGGCCGATTTACAGCGCAAAATATGCAAAAATCCATAAAAATTACTTAAAAAATATTGAGTCCTACAGAAGTCTCTGGGCAACTATTTAAAATATATTTTATTTAATATATTATGGTAAAATTTATGAATTATACAAAAATTAAATTTGTATCAAAATGTAAATTTTAAATATATTTTATTTTACTTTATTTTCCAAATTGCAAATTGGATAACTCTGCCATTCGGTATACCCAGTTTAATAGTTGTAGTCTCAGATTGTGTTGTATCCCAGGACATGTCAACATATCTGGCAGTTGGTGATATATTTCCAACCTAGCATATCTCAGAATAAAATGGCATAAAACATCTGCCTTTCTCCCACAAATTTACGCGGAACTTTTAGTTTGAATAAACGAAAAGTGGCAATATGAATGGTCCCAGTTTATACACCTTATTTATTAAAATAGTAAAAATTATTGCCGCATTTATATGGAACTCTAGATTATAGTATATAGAAAAATTGATATAAAAAAGATAAGATTACTTAAAATAAGCTTAATCGTTTTTGGTATTATTGCTCGTAAGTAGATATTATCAAAAAACTTATCTCAGACTGATTTAATCATTTATGAGTTTTTGTGGTATAGTAAAGCCCAAAATGGTTCAAGTTTTTGACAGTCAAAAATTTGGCCTAATTAAAATTTTTGTGGTTTTCATATTATTCACAATTTTTTAAATTTTAATTGGTATCCAACTTATACAATGGAAGTATTCTAGGAGAATGTAATGGTAATGAAAATGACATGTTTTTAGCGGATATTGGAAGTATTGTGTTCAGTGAAGCCGTTGTATTCGCTTCGGTCAGTTTCTATTGATTAGTGATAAGAAATAATTACCATTTTATTTAGTAGTAAAAAAATACATAAATTTAGCAAAAACAAAGATATTCGCTTGTTTTGTTATTATTCGTAATTAATTGTTGACAAATATTTTATGTTAAAAATATTTATTTACTTCGAAAATTTCTGGTTTTTTTATAAAATCAAAAAGTTTTGCCAAAACACTATTTAGGGAAAAATCCGCCAGAATTCATGTTCATAGTGCATTTGCATTAATTCCATTTAAAATTAATAAATTGGGACAGTAGAAAATCTTCACTTTTTTTATCAATTAAAATAAATTTTTTCCTACTTCTTGAGATAAATTATATTTAATGATTTAAGATTAAAAATTGTCTGTAATCTATTCAAAAAAAATAACCGAAACTATTGTGACACGTTTACTTTGTCACTTCTCTGAATATTAACTGTATATGATTTCCAAATGCACTATTTAAAAATGCAATCAGAACGTGATAAGAAATTCAAACACTTTCAACACTCCATTGCATATCGTATATGGTGGGCGAAAATTTACTACGTTAGCGCAAGAGTAATTTAAATTTATTAAAGATTGCAGATATCGAAAAAAACTTTTATTCAGAAATTTCGTTAAGATTTTTCTTACCAAAAATGTTTTTACCGAAACTCTTTTAGTGAATATATTTTTTTTGGAAATGTTTTATACAAAAAGAAGTCTTTTATACCGGAAAATTTTTTAATAGCTTTTTTCAAAGAAAATATTTTTATTTTTAGTAAATAATTTTGTGACTCTAAAAAAATTGTTCTTAACATTTTTATAACTGAACAATTTTATTTGTTGGAAATTTTTGTTCCTAAACATTTTTTACTGTGAAAATGTTTGTTCGTAAACATTTTTTACTGTACTAAAAAAACTCTTGTCAAGAGATCACTTTTTTTAAGAATATAATTACTGAAAAATTATTTTAGAAAAAGATGTTGTTATCAAAAATAGATTCACTGAAATTTTTTTGTTTTTCGCCTGTAAATTTTTCGATGAACATTTTTTACGGAAAAAATATATCCCTTTCTGAGCATCTTTTAAGTAAGCATATTTTTCTGACTAAGTTTGGCTTACAGCAAATCATTTTGACTAACAATTAAACAATTTTACTAAACAAATTTTTTGATTGGAAAATTTTTCTATCAAAAACGCATTCCTTTTAAAAATTTAAAAACTACTTGTTTTGTAAATAATTTTTAATGACTTGTTCGCACATTTTTGGCTCTCATTCATTGAAAATATGTTCACTAAAATTTGTTTACCGAAACTCTTTTGCTGAATATATTTTTGTTGGAAATTTTTATCGGAAATATTTTTATTGGACACTTTTTATACAGAAAGAAATCTGAAAAGGTTTTTTACCGGAAAATTCTTTCAAAGAAAATTTGGTTATTTTTAGTAAATAATTTTGCTACTCTAAAAAAAATTGTTCCTAACATTTTTATAATTGAAAAATTTATTTGCTGGAAATTTTTGTTCCTAACCATTTTTTAGTATGAAAATTTTTGTTCCTAAACATTTTTAGGTGTGCTTAAAAAAATTCTTGCCAAAAATCACTTTTATTTATATTTATAGAAAAATTATTTTCTATTAAAATTACATTCATTGAAAGTTTTTAATAAAATATTTTTGTTTTTCGCCTGTAAAATTTTCGATGAACATTTTTTGCGGAAATAATATTTTGCTGAAATATTTACAATAAACTTAAAATTTCTTAAGAAGTAGGCTTAATGCAAATCATTTTTACTGTCAATTAAACAATTTTATTGAACAAATTTTTTGACTAAAAAATTTCTCTATTAAAAACTCGCTCCTTTTTAAAAATTTTATATTAAATTTTTTACATTGAAAATATTTTCAATATAATTTTTAAATTGGACATTGAAACTATATTAAAAAAATTTGTGTCAAAAAATCTTTATTTCAAAAATAAAAAGTTTTTCATTGAAATTTTTTTGACGACATAACTTAGTTGCACATTTTTTTAAAAACTTTTTCTGGGTATGTTTTTACTGCCAAAGTAGGTATTCTTCAAACCAGAAATAAAATTTTGCTAAAAATTTTCTTACCAGATAATTATTTTGATTAATTTAATATTTTTAATAATACAAAAATATTTTTTTAGCAAATATTTGATGGAAATTATTTTTACTGAATTGTTTTTACCGAATTTTTATATTATTTTCTTTAAAAAAAACTATTTATACTAAGAACTATTTTGATTAAAGAACTTATTTAAATATTTCTTTTAATAAAAATATCCTCTTTTTAAAAACTCTTTTAATGCACTTTAAAGTTATTTTCCTACATCCAAATAAAATTTTGTTACTTAAAAGCTTTTGTTATATAATAAATAAAATTGAAAATTTCTTCTTTGAAAAGCTATTATTCATAAAAAAAATTTATTGACTGAAAAGAACCAGTTTTTTATTGAAAAATTTTTAAACTTTATTTTCATTATAAAAAATTGTTTATTGAAATTTTTTTTTACATATATACGAGTGTTTTTTTCAATCTTTTCTTACTTGCACTGGAAAATTTTCTACTATGCCAGTAGATTTACTGCAAACTTTCTTATTGAAACCAAAACCTTTTACAGAACAATAATTTTACTAGAAAATTTCTTTATTTAGAAAAAAAATCACCCGAAATATTTTTACAAAAACATTTCTTTTTTACTGAGAAATTTTTGTGTTGCAAAATTTATGATAGAAAAAATGTTGTTGAGTAAAATATACTGAAAAAATAATTTTTTTTAATTGAAAAATCTATTCTTCGAAAAATTTCTTTGTAAAAGCAGTTTTGAAGAAAAATTTGTTTTTGTTGAAAATAGTAAAATTTTTTTTACTAAAACAATTTTTTTTAAAGAAAATTTATTGAACTTTTCATTCAATTATGAAAATGTTCCTATTAAACAGTCGTTTTTACTGAATAAAATTTTTACTTTTATCTAAAAACGTTTTTTTTATTGAAACATTTTATTTGATTAAAAAAATTTATTGCAAAGTTTTAACTTAACTGAAAAAATTTGTGCATGAAAAATATATGCTGATAAATATTCTAATCAAATGTTTTAAAAAAATATATATTCTCGATTAAAATTAACATTAGAGCGGATGTAAATAAATTTCTGAATAACATCAGAGAAAGTGTTTTATATAAGCACTTTTCCGAATGTTTAAGAAATATTTACAAATTATAATCATCTATGTGTATGTTTGTAAACTATTCCACTATAAATGAACTGAACACTGAAGAAATTATCATATAATATGTACAATAATCACAATAATAGATTTTATTCAAAGTTAGTCCGATTACAAGAGATCTTGGTGATTTTCCATAGAATAAATGATTCAAATTGAAATTATATAAACTCTGATAAAAAATGGTAAAATACTGTCGATGTTGATATGAACAATTAATTGAACGAGTAAACATTTTTGATGAAAACAATTTCAATGTTGGAAAGCCTTAGACTCTCTGGTAAAAATTTACGAAAAAAACCTCTACACGCGCAAATTTCCATTTTCAAAATTTATTTATCAGAGTTATGCAAATTATTAAGCATGTAGTTTAAATTTGGAAATGTATTTGGTGAATTTTTATGTAAATTAATGAGTTTACCTGCGAGTATACCGTCTACGAACGCGAGGTTATTCATGCACATGAGTATTTGTCCTATATTCTTTTAGATTGTTATACGTAGTCTCTGAATAGCCACAACTATAAAAAAAAGCTTCCAATTGGAATTCGAAGCCGGTTTCATTTGCGTTTTAGCTCCATACACAGAGCAGTCGAAAGATCGGTGCTCAAGCGTGTAGTCGATTTGCAGAAAGTTTTCGGTTCATTTCCAAATCTGTCCAAAATTCATCAAAATTCATTGCTTATTCCACTTCTACCAACAAATAGACTCACTTAAAACTAAATAAAAATTTATTCAAATCATTTTTGGACGAGGTTATATTGGGTAAAGTGTTAATTAAGGTTTATGTGCTTGCCTGGATAGCTTCAAGTTGACACAAGTGTATAAAAAGAGTCTCTAAACTAACAAATGTGATGAGAAAAAAGTTACTGACGATAGAATATTGGAATTGTTAACTCGAAAAGTGTTTTTTTACTATTAGTTTCATCAGCAATTGATTAATAAACTATATTTAAAAAAAAGATAATCTAATAGAAATTGAGATATTTTTATGTTTTAAACTGAAGGAAGACTTTCAACAAATTCAACGTCAAAAGAAAACTACAAAAATAAACGATCGCCCACAAAAATGAAGTGAGTAAAAAGTTTGAATAATTTCCATGTCCATATTCTATTAATTTTCAAAGTGTTCACATAAAAGATTCACAAGATGACCTCGTAAAGTACTTGTTAAATTTGCAAAAAAAATTACAAAAATACTTAACCAACCACACCTTTCTTCATGAACGTCTTATAGTAGAAATTAAATTAAAAAATAGACAAAGTTTTAAAAAAATCTTTTTTATTTATTAATTCGATTGTTTAATTAAATATACAATAAAATTTTAATGGTATACTATTTTTTTGGCATCATATAACCTTTGTTTTGATTGAATACGTGTACATTTTTTGGCTACCTTTAGCAATTTGTTCGGTTAAAAGGTCAAGTCCGACATTTGAGCAGTCCAACCCAGTTGACTGACTACGCGTACTAAATTTTTTTGTTAGATTTAAGCAAATATTAAATTTTCTGTTGCTAGTGTTTATCGAAGCAAAAATATTTGTTCAAAATGTTGTAAGGGGAGAAGGGGATAAAAGTTGTGTTGTTCTCAAAATGAAACAAATATTTTTTTTTGGTCAAATAATGCAATTTCGGTAATTATTTTTAATTGAATTACTTCAACAGTGAAATTTGAATATTTTGAATAATAGGTGACGGATAAGGTCGTATGGCAAATTTCCTGTGTCCAGTGCTAGTAGTGATCCGCGATTTAACTTGCCTGCTAACCAAGTGTCTTTTTTTTACATCTTTGGGTTTGTATCAACTTATTGCCATATTACAAAAAAGCTAGTCTACTCAACATCTCTACCAAAACTCTGCCTTTACCCAAAATTTTCTATTTGGAAAACACTCTTGCCCCATCTGCCAATCCTTTCATATAATAAGCGAAGCTTCTTAATCTAACAATTCCATTTCCAAGTCTTTTATTTAATTTTCTCAATCAAACTAATTTCCTCCACAAAATATAACAAAATTTCAATACTGCAAAATTTATCTTTTACCCAGTTTTTCTTAGAATCCAATACGTAACGTGTAGTTTCCAGAAGATCATGGTCGTGTTGCTATTATTATAGCCCCTGACACATATCTAAAGGGATCTTACACAAAAAACACAACCAAGTGGAATTTAAATGTTTCTCTTCAATTGTGGTTGATTTCTTTTACAATTTTTCATGTTTTGCAAAGTATTATTTGCATTTACTAGAGCCACCATATCCAGAATTTCTTCCTTCCGCAACCATTCCTTTTCCCAACCCTATTTTCAAATTTTTTGTTTGAAGTCGCCAAATGCTCTCATGATCGTGACGCTACAGAATAATGGTCTCTGGGTTCTTGTCTCAGAGATCTTACTCACATACAAATAAATAATATTTCCTTATAATTAAAAATAGTAACAGTCAGAATTATTTACTATTTAAGCAATAATGGTAATTCATTCACAATGGCTTTTTTTTACAAATAACTATAAATATTTTCTCTTATAATTTTGTGATGATAAGAATTTCGAAATAACTTTTGGCTGATTAATCATTTCAAATAATATTGAGGAGATGAAATGTTTGAAATTAAAAATGTGTGCAGACTAAAAATTTATAAACAATTTTGAGTTATATTTTGAAAAACAATTTATTTTGAAATTTTCATAAAGCTAAAAGGACTTTCTATTCATCACTGGTTATTGGTACTTTAAATGAATACAAGGAGTTTAAATGAAACAAGTTTTGTGCTTATCATTAACAACAGAGAATAATATAAATTTAAAATTAATAATGTAATCTTTTTTATAGTTTACAGTTTTCTCTTAAGGAAAAAAGCAATATTTCTTAGTATAGGAAGTATCCTTTATCTTAATTCCTTCAATAAAGTGTATAAAAATATTAGCAAAAGAAAAAAATAATTTGACCTATCTTCATATTTCATCTATAATATCAATTTTTTATTCTTAAGAAAAAAGTATCTAAATACGATTAAGGTAAAAAAAAGTCTCATTCGTTAAGCAAGTTGATAACAAATCGAATTAACATAATTAGCAGGTGTCGTGCGCTAATAATTAGGCTAAGCTTTTTTACACCGCATGCTTGGAAAAATTATTTAAACAAACATGATTAGCCATTTGAAATTTGTTGTTGACAAAAACTATTTATTTTGAAGAAACATTTTTAAATTTCATTTTTTTTAAATGAAAACAAAATTTTCGCAGTGAATAATTTTTACTTGTTACTTAAAATTTTGACTGAACATTTTTTTATTGAAATATTTTTTTATTGTAACGTCATATCTCCGTTAACGTCATTTCCAAGTGACAGTTAATACAAAATCCTTAGCAATTCTTGCTAGAAATTTTTAGTGTAAATTTTTCTAGAATCCTTAACAATTCTTGCTAGAAATTTTTAGTGTAAAATCTGAAAATTAGTATAATTTTTTTTTAAATTTTTTTGTTAGAAATATTATGACTGAAAACTATTTAATTAAAAATAATTTTTACTGATAATTTTTACAAAAAATTTGTATAGATTATTTTTACGGAAAATTTTTACTGAAAAGTTTTACTGAAAATTATTTCTCAAAATTTTTTCATAAAATTTTTATAGAAAATTTCTATTAAACATTTTTTTACTGAATATATTTTTACTCAATATTCAAAATTGTTGCAATGAAGATAATAGAAAGTGTGAGAATTTAACACAAGCTGAACGGAATTTTTTTTGAATTTTTTAAGAAAATTTTTAAAAGAAAATTTCTATTGAACATTTTTTTACTGAATTTTTCTTAGAAATTTTTGCCGGATATACTTGGCTGAATTTTTTACTAGAATTTTTGCCGGATATACTGGAAATTTTGGTAGAAAAAATATTTTTTTCTTAAAATAATTTTGTTTGAAAAATGTTATGCTGAAAATTATTTTAATTCATTTTTTTGCTGTAAATATTATGACTAACAACTAATTTATTAAAAATAATACTAATTTTGTAATATATAATTTAGTAACTAAATTTTTTTAAAAATATGCTAAACAAATCTTTGCATAAAACATTTTTTGTAACAAAATTTTGAAATATCATTATACTGGTAGATATTTAATGTTTCGTTAAATATTCAAAATTAAATAAAGCCAAGTTAAACGACAATTGACAGTGCAAAACGAATATATTGAGTGATTTTTGTAACAATTATTTTTGATATTTACTTTGTGAAATTTGTTGCTAATAGTTTTTTTTAATGAAGAATTCCCACAAAAATACGAATTACTATGGAACAATAAGAACTCGTGTCTGAAGTCTATATTATAATTATTTTCTGAAGTTCAATCACGAGTATAAACAAACTGATAGTAGAATGCAAAAAAAAACTATCGTTTATGATTTTAATCTTTTTTAAAATTGATATTTATAAGCCATGAAATAATAATGATACGTTTTTTCATAAACAAATGCTTTTAATACTCGAACAATAGCTAAAGTACTAAATAGCTTTAATTATTTATTCTAATTGGAATATCATAAGCTATGAGCTTATTGGTAGATATACTAAGTAATTATTAAATGATAATCAGCTCATAAAATGATTTTCACACTTTTACGAATATTTAAATGTAATGGATTACGTAAGCGAACTATAAATTACATAAACATCTGTTAGTGATTTACATGCTATTAAAAAGTGATATTAACTTTGTAAGAAAATAAACCGATTTTTATATTTACATTATTAAATTTTCAATAACAATATTTAACAAAAAGGAAACGTTTTTTCAGTAGTACAACAATTGAAAAAAATGGCACGAAAATTTTATTAAAAACAATAAAAATAATATAATATTTTTAAATAATCAGTGCTTTCCTTAGTACAATTTAATAAAATTATCATAACAAAACTAATAAAAGAAAGTTTCTTATAACCTAAATTGTGAGTTTTCAAAGAGTTTTTTTTTCATCGCAGAAAATTTGTAAGATTTTTATTAAGAAACTATTGGAATAAATTTACTTTTGATGACGGCATCAGAATATCGACATTGGTTTTGGAAAATACTTTCCATGGAATATTAAATGTAATTATGTCATTTTGGCGAGATAAAAGCATTAAATTTTTTTGCTAATATCCACAAAAAAAATAAAATTAAATGGTTTTCCATTAAATTTGTTTTATCTTTAATAATGGATAACATGAATTATATGTAAGCTAATATATTTATTGCAAATTAAATAACATTTAATAACATTGTCCAAATGGCATCCACGAGCTTGATTGCAGACGGTGATCCACGAGCTTGATTCTCCAGCTCGAAAAGGGTTGTCAGTTCTTCGTTGAAGGAAAAATTCAGTTCTCGTTGAGTTAAGTGTGACTCTCATTAACAGTTGAAACCTGGTTATTTTATTATTTCAGAACAAGTTTCCACGAGTTTTGTTAAATAGACTAAGTTAAAGAAGCTTTCAAGATAAATAACGATATTAATTAAATTCATTTCCATTTTGAATTTGTATATCTAATACTATGTAACTATAATGTGGCTCTTTATAATATATGAAAAATCGGACTACGTCTCTTATTGACCTCATGCGTGCCTACCCTTGCCTATGGTTCATTGATTTAACGTTGATTTATAGATCTTGGCAGCCAACTGACATCTGAACGCAATGTGGAAACTTTGTCTGCATTTAGTGCCTTTTTTAAACTGCTGCGTGGTAAGGTAATCTGACAATTTGGTTTGTTAACGTACCCATTAAGCTAATGAAGTTGCAAAAAGGCTAAAGATCCAAGTATTTTTACAATATTCCCCAAGTTGCAGTTGCATAAAGGCTAAATTCTTGTGAACAACGCCCAGTTGAGAGGTTATGGTCTTTACGCACACTTTCAGCCACAGCTGCAATATTTTCCTTCCACCGAACATTCCGTTTATGTACAAGCACTGGCCGATTGGTAACTGAACCGAAAAATGGTTTGTCCGATTTGCAACTGAAAACCGGTTTCCTCGATATTCTGATTCGACGTGGGATTGTGCTCTCGGTAGGACGGCCAATTCGCCCAAAAAGTACATGCAGCCAAATTTTTTCGACAACGCATTCTAAAAACGCACACACTTGCAAAATAACCTTTCACGAAACACTTCGTAATCTGAAATAAAAACTTCCGATTTACTGTCGTGAAAAATAAAACTATTTATGGAAATGTATTAATTGTTACTTACTTGTTCGTAAACAATTTAAAATTTAATAACACCTATTCATGGAGAATGGTGTATTTTAAAACTCTCCGAAAGTCTACAAAATTAAGATACTTAATATTTAATTGATATTTACTAAATAAATAAAAAACCTAATATACAATTGCATTTAATACCAGATGAATTGGAAAATATAAATGTTGAAATTATATTTTTATTTGGAATAAGTGAGTTAAAAAGGATATTAATTATGATTTTGGAATTCTACAAATTTCTATTACGAAAACTAGATGTCAGTGGGTGTCAATGCCTACATAAAAAAATCTACACAAATGTATGCAAGCAGTACGATTTCTCACCGCTTTTGTAATAATTCAGAGAGAAAATTGCGTATACATACCTGACGTTAGGGCCTATAATCCAAGCCTAGCAATTTATCTTAGATTTAAAAATACATGTATACGTATCTCTTACGAACTTTTTTACTATAATATGATTATTTTTTTTTTTAAATCTTACAAATTTTGTGCAAAATATGACAAACATTTAAATTTATCAATGACTTTAATTTATTGATTCTTAAAATAAAAAATATAAAATATAACGTTTGCTATAGTTTACTTTTTGTTTATTTTTTAAATGTTGATTTTTTGCAAGAGAACAAAGAACCTTAGTTTTTATCGCAAACATTTTCAAATCTATTTGCGCTTACTCTTGAATTTTTAAACCAAATAAACCAGTAAATTTTCCATTTTCCTATAGACCCTTCAACACTCCTTACCAACGCTTATAACTTAAAAGAATTACTAATTCACATCTCCCTCAACATTATTTCCAAGTGGCAATAAAAACAAAACCATTAGAAATATATCTTTTTTCAGCTGAAGTCCCACAGCGTAGTATCCTTGGTCCCATATGATTTTAAGATGATACGACCATCCTTGCTATTCATACAAATCCTGACATGGCTCCTAATAGTTTACAATTCGATATACACAATCTTCAATCTATTTTTGCTAGTTGGAAAGTGAAGAAAAAAGAAATGGAAAAGTGTTCACATTACTTTCACTCTTCGCCAAAAGTCATTTTCCTCTTTGTATGAGTGCCTTAATGACTCCACAATATGATAAACAGCGTTACTAAGGACTGGAACCCACATGTTAGACTAAAAAAACTAGAAACCAACAGACATTATCGACAACTACTTAGACTACTGGACAACATTTCGAAACTTACAATAAATAGTAAACTTTTAATAAACAACACAATTATAAAACCCTTTTGAACTTATGAAATCAAACTTTAAGGTGCAACTAAACGTTCCAATTCTCAACGCATGCAGTTCTTACAATACAAGATAGTCGGAAAAATTGTTGCTGCCTCCTTTATAGCATCGTGATAATAAAGTTGCTTTTATTTCCAGCTTGTGTATTTTCCGTTATCACAACTTTTATTTCCAAATTATTCATCGGAGATTTGTCTTTTTTTAATCTCTCCAAAAATAATCATGGGTGATTAAAAAATCTGCGGCGCCGAGATTAAACGGAGTATTTTCTCCCATTTTACTACTTTACGTTTTATGCTTTCATGAATTATAATAAAATAATTATAAATTTAAAGATATACATTTTTTTTTAAATATAAATTATTGAATAACAGACAATGAAAATTGTTATTACAAAAGTAGAATTTCTTATAAGTTTTTCTTTGACACTTTATTTGTTCTATTAATTAATTATTTAAATATTTATAAAATTAGCTATCATAAAAAATAAAATAAAAATATTAAACTACTAGGAATACGATCAGTATTCATTTATAGAATTTGCTTGCTAGTTCAGTTTGCCGATTTGTTGTGATTCGGCATTGCTTGTATTTGATCCTTTAGCTGAGAGATGAGATTTCCCAATTTTTCCTGTATATTCTCACATATCTGACCTCGGCTGTGGATAATCTCTAGTTGCTGAGAGATAAATTCCTTTAAATTTTCAAAGTTCCCATGATTTTTTCTGTTTTCGATTTGGCACTCTTCGATTTGCTGAGAAAATTTGTCCTCAAATTTCTGACTTTGGTATCTGCTGTATTCCTCAATGCAATCCAAGTAATCAGTTTGTACAGTTTTATTATTTTGGGATTTACTGCATCCATAATAATCGAACAATGTTAGACGATTTACAACCGAACTTTTAATATTTTCGAAATAATGGCAGCTCATTTTACTATATCTGATAAACAATCTGTTCAGTTTCGTATGCTTTAATGAACAGATTACATTAAATTCGCGAATATTATTGTTACCTAAATATAACTCTGTTAAATTTTTTAATCTGAACATTAAACGATTATTAATTTCCGTTAAGTTATTAGCTGTTAAACATAAATAACCTAGATATTGTGTGTCGTCAAATGCATTTTCTTCAATATGGTTTATTTGATTGAACGCTAAATATAATTCTTTAAGACTTTTGAGTCCACTAAAAGTACTGGATGTTATTCGTTCAATGGAATTCTTTTGCAATCCTAACTCGTGAATTTTATTTAATTTAAAAAGGAAGTTTCTATTTTCATTAAGTTTTAACAAATTATCGTAAAGCCATAGTTTTTTCAGTTTATTGTTATCTTCAAATGCATTTTCACTTATTTCTATAATTTGATTTTCTCGTAAATCTAATATTTCCAAATTTCTTAAGTTATAAAATGCTTTTTCTTTTATAATTTTCAATTTATTCTTTCTTAAATAAAGTTCATTCAAATTAACCAAATACCCAAAAACCTTACTTGTCAAAATCTCAATTTCATTTGAATTTAAATACAAAATTTTTAACTTTTGTCCTTCTTCGAAATTTTTCTTGTACAGAAATTTAATTCTACAATTAATCATATTGAGTTCTTTGATTTCTCTTAAGACTACTAAAAGTTTACTTGGTATAGTACGGATTTCAGTTTTATCAAATGTGTATTTACGTCCACCAATAGTAGACAATTCAGAAAAGTATAAATTGTGCCCTTCAGCTTGTGTTAAATTTTCACACTTTTTTGTCTCTTCATTGCAATAATTTTGAATATTGAGTCCTTCTTTAATTTCTTCACCCATAATAACTGAACTTTTAGTTATAAGAAGAAGATAAATAATTGCAAAATATTTATCCATTTTCTTTCCAGTAACTCAACCACTTAATTCGAAGCCAAATAAAATACTAACTATAATTTCTTATTAACAATTAAAGTTATTTAAATACAATTTGAGTTAAGGAGGAAATGAATCCATGGTGGGTGAAAATAATCAACAGCCTCAAGTGAATCATTTTTGAAAAGTCACAATTTTAAGAAAAAATTATTACCATTTCTCGTACAAAATCCTAATATGGGCTTTAAATTAATTTTTATTTGTTATCAGTATTTTTTTCTTAATAAATATAAATATTATAAGGAATAAAAATAAAATAACAATCTAATATATGAGATTATTTGAAAAAGTTCTACCCATTTTTATTGTGAAATATCCTAAATTTATTATGTTTGGTTATATCGACCCATTTACAGAGGTGTATTTTTTACTATTAAGTGCTTCAACGATAAGTAGTTGATGCCAATTTTGCAAAAAAAAAAAAATTATCATGAGCTACGAGGCACATTTCAACATAAACGGATACATTAGCAAGCAAAATTGCCGCATTCGGAGTATTGAGATGTTGAACCCATGCACGTACACCCACCTAAAGTCACTAGTTTGGAAATAAAGCCGGTAGCGGTACTTTTTCCGGCATAAATGTTATGGAGTTGGACAATATGCCACTTGTCACACAGCACGTGAAACGATGGCCGTTTTGCGAACAAAATTCCGAAAATGCATTATCATACGATAGAACGACGTAAACGGCTGCCAAGATCTTGAAATTTGACGCCATTTAAGTTCTTTCTCTCGAGCAACGCGAAACTTAAGGTACATGGAAATAGGAAAGGGCGGTTCCAGAGCCGAAGGACAAAGTCATACGCGTTATAAATGACATATAGACCCAACTATTGAAAATTTTGATATGCGCATTTTGTGTTGCCCGAGGAGTCGCGGTGGCCATTTGGCAGATGCGAGAGGTAACAATTTTGTGTGTTTTGTTCAAAACAGAATATCTGCGGTCTTATCGAATCACACCATACGAATAATAGATAAAACCGATACAACACAGCAAAAATGGTCGTTTAATTTCAAATAATATAACAAAAAATTGTGTCAGTTTTACAAATTGTACTCGTACTAAGAGCTTTTTTTAATTAGCATAAAAAATGAGAAGTATTTGCATACAAGATTAATTTAGAAATATTTAAACTGTTATAATTTATGTTTCTAAGCAAATTCTTCCACAAAAAAACTCCAATAAAATATTTTAATGCAGTTTTTCTTTAACAAATTTATTGTCTCCAAAAAAATGTATTTCTTTTAATTACTTTTTAAACAATTTTATGAAAATAATGCAACACAAAGAAAATACAATCATTAATGAAATTAGAATTTGCGCGCTCATCCAGTTTCCTGATTTGTTGTGTTCGTAAAAGTACTTCGCCATTGCTTCAATTTGTTCCTTTTGCTCAGAAATGCGAGTTTCCATTTTTTCCTGTTTGTTCTCATATTTTTCACTTTTTCTTTGGATACTCTCATTTAGCTGAGAGAAGAGGGTTTCCAATTTGTCCAGCTTGTTCTCATATTTTTCACCTTGACTGTGGATACTCTCATTTTGTTGTGAAATGAGAGTTTCCAATTTGTTCTCAACTTTCTGACTTTGGTATATGCTGTATTCCTCAATGCATTCCAAGTTATTAGTTTGCACAGTTCTGTAATTTTGGAAACTGACGCATCCACCATAATAGAATTTGGCTAGACGATCGCCAACCGCTGTTTTGATATTCTCGAAATACTGGCAGCTCATTTTACTATTTTGGATATACAAAATGTTCAGTTTCGTATGCTTCAATGCACACATTATGTTACATTAAATTCGGAAAAATTATTGTTATTTAAATCGAATGTTCTTAAATTTGTTAATGTGAATATGAGGCGATTATTAATTTCGGTTAATGTATTATTACCTAAATTTATTAAATCTAGATATTGTGTGTCGTTAAATGCAATATCTTCGATGTGGTTTATTTTATTACTCCACAAATATAATTCTTGAAGACTGTTGAGTCCACTGAACGTATTCGATGTTATTCGTTCAATGACATTTTTTGACAATGCTAACTTTTGAAGTTTATTTAATTTGAAAAGAAAGTTTCTATTTTCATTTAGTTTTAACAAATTCGAGTATAGCCATAGTTCCTTTAGTTTATTGTCATCTTCAAATGCATTTTCGCTAATTTCTTTGATTTGATTTGTTCTCAAATATAACGTTTCCAAATTTCTTAAATTATAAAATGCTCTTTCTTTAATTATTTTTAATTTGTTGCCATCTAAATTTAAATAAATCAAATTAACCAAATATTCAAAAACATTGCTCGTCAATATCTCAATTTTATTTGACTCTAAATTCAAAGTTCTCAAGTTTTGTCCTCCTTCGAAAGTATCCTTGTATAAAAATTTAATTCCACAATTTTCCATTATGAGTTCTTCAACTTCTCTTAAAACCACAAACAGTTTATTTGGTATTTTTATAATTTCAGTTTTATTAAATGAATATGCACGTCCTCCAATAGTAGACAATTCCGAAAAGTATAAATTAAGTCCTTCAGCTTGTGTTAAATTTTCACACTTTTTAGTCTCTTCATTACAATAATTTTGAATATTGATTGCTTCTGTAATTTTTTCACCCATAATAACTGCACTTTTAGATATTAGAAGAAGATAAATAATTGCAAAATATTTATCCATTTTCTTTCCAGAAACTCAACCACTTAATTCAAAGTCAAATAAAATACTAGCTTTAATTTCTTATTATCGATTAAATATATTTAAATACAGTCGCGGTAAAGAGGCAATGAATCCATGGTGGGTGAAAATAATCAACAGCCTCAAGTGAATCATTTTTGAAAAGTCACAATTTAAAAAAAATATATTACCATTTCTTGTACAAAATGCTAATATGGGCTTAAAATTAATTTCTATTTATTATCAGTATTTTTTTCTTCATAAATACAACGATTATAAGAAATAAAAATAAAATAATAATCTACGATATTAGATTATTTGCAAAAGTTCTACTTATATTTATTATGAAATATGTTATCCTAAATTTATTATATTTGGTTATATCGACCATTTACAGAGGCGTATTTTTACTATTCAGTCTTCAACTATTTACAGAGGTGTATTTTTTACTATTAAGTGCTTCAACGATAAATAGTTGATGCCGATTTTGCAAAAAAAAAATTATCATGAGCTACACGTACGAGGCACATTTCCACATAAACGGATACATTAGCAAGCAAAACTGTCACATTTGGAGTGCTGAGATGTTGAACCCATGCACCCACCTCAAGTCACTGTTTAAATGTTAAATTGTTTACTGGAATTTTAACATTACTATTATTAAACTTGCATGCCTATAATAGATAGATTCCAGCTAGAATCTAATAGAATTAATTTAAAAATAATTTATTACATTTTCAGAAAAAGAACTAATTAAATATTATTCAATCGAAAGAGTCACTCTAATTCCTATAGGTTATTATTATTATTTCGATAAAAAGAAATTTGTAGTAGCAAAAAAATTAATTCGCAATTTGTTTACGATTAGAAATTACGAATCAGGGTCACCTTCATTAACTCTCATCCATAAAACAATATTCTATACGAATTTTTGAAATTTTAAATACTGCTTTTATTGTTATCAACAACTATTTACTCTAAAAATTTCCTCTTCTTGTAAATAAAGAGCACATATTCGTTAATTGCTGGCTATTAAGATAAAAACAGACCAAGTTAATAATATCAGAATTATTAATAATAATTACTTATGTTAATTTGGATGTCATCTAGATAAGATTACAACTTAATTTCCCATTGAGAGATATCAAAATTGAAATTGTTTATTTTACTGAATATCATATTATTTTAAAAAGTATAGTTTAGTACAGAGAAAATGTACACAAAAAAATATCATAAAAGCTTGACATTATCTTCTATAAAAGCTCGACTTTTTATTTACTCATTAATTTACTGCAAACTTTACGTAAATGGGATGTTTTTGATATAATATATTAAATTACAAGTTTTATTAAAATTACTGCTTATATTTTATAAATCTCTCCAAATATCATGACTATAAAAATATAACTATAAAAAATGGCCTCCTGATTGTGGCGCTACATAATGACCTCTAGCTTTTGTCTCCAAACTTTGTCGCATGCATACAAACAAAAAATATTCTCAGTTTTTTTCCAAAAACAATATAACAAATATAAATAATATTTTTTTATTATCAACTTTTATCTTTTAACCCGAAAAGGACATTTTTTTTCATTCAAAAACCGTTTTAACTCGAAAAAAATCAATTTTAAATTTAATATAACAAAATTTTTTTATGTTCAAAGAAATTAACAATTTTATGGCAAGAAGAAAAAAAAATTAATTATTTTTGAATAATTTAGACTTCCAGTAAAGAAAAAAGTCCTGATATGGTCGATAATAGCAGCTGTGGTCATAGTAGGACTTATTATTGGACTATACTATGCCTATAAGGTGGATGAGAAGGATCTCAATTTAGGAGCGGTAGTCTCAAATGGAATTGAATGTGCAGGCATTGGAGAGTAGGAGAAATTTCTGTTTTTCGATTTATATCGTATTTGAAAATGAATTATTTTCTTAGGAAAATTCTACGACAAGATGGTACCGCTGTCGATGCTGCTATTGCAACACTTTTCTGTGAAGGGATCACATGTCCTCAGAGTATGGGATTGGGTGGGGGATTTATAGCAACTATTTACAAACGGAAATCGAAAAAAATTGAAACTCTTATTGCTCGAGAAGTAGCACCTCGAAATGCTCACAAAGACATGTTTGTAAATAAAACCGTCGAAGGTAAGCATTATCGTATTTTTTCCTAAATAAAATTCATGAATAAACTAAAAAAAAATGTTTTTTTTAACTTCAGGTGGTTTGGCTGTAGCTGTTCCGGGTGAATTGAAAGGATACTGGGAGATGCATCAAAAATATGGGAAACTTTCGTGGAAATTGCTCATTGAACCTTCGATAAAATTATGCCGACAAGGACATATTGTTACACCGTATTTAGCAAATGTAATGAAAGTACGGGAAAATCTGATTTTACAGACGCCATCTTTAAAGGAGATTCTCATCAATCCTGAAACGGGAAAAGTTTGGAACGAAGGTGATCGAATTAAACGATTAAAGTTGGCGGAGACACTGGAAATTATTGCCAGTGAAGGTCCCGATGTAATTTACAATGGTGGCAGTATTGGAAAATTGCTAGTCGAAGATATTCAAGAGTTTGGTGGTATCATAACTGAAGAAGATTTTCGTGATTACAAGTAGGAAAAGAATCCAGCAAGAAAATTTCAATCTGTTCAATTTTGATTCCATATCTAGGGTAATTTGGAGTCGTCCCGACATAGTCCAAATGGCAAAGGATCTGACATTGTATACGACACCGTTACCAGCAAGTGGACCAGTTCTATCGTACATATTGAATTTGCTCAATGGCTATTTAGGAGATGTTGAAACAATTCGATGGCAAAGGATTATCGAGTCTTTCAAGCATGCATATGGTCTCCGTAGCCAACTTGGCGATATTAATTTTGTTCCAGAAATTCGACAGGTTTTCATTAAATAAAATTTTGATTAGTTGCAAATAATAATTCTAATATGATTTTTAGTTAGTTGAAAATATGACAAATCCTGATTTTGCATATTATGTACGGCAACATTTGATGAAAGATAACGAAACCAGTCAACAATTTGAATATTACGGTGCGAATTTTTCTCAAACCGAAGATCACGGAACAGCGAATATTGCTATTTTGGCACCAAATGGCGATGCAGTCACTGTAACTAGTACTATTAATAATATGTGAGTAGATGTAAACTTTTATAGAAACATCGATTTTTTTAAATCTCTAATTTTACAACATAATTGAAAAAAAATTGTTTTGTTTTTGTGGGGTAAGTCTTGGTGCTAAAATTCGTTCATCCAAAACTGGAATCATTCTAAATGATGAAATGGACGATTTTTCGAATCCAGGTGCTGATAATGGTTTTGCAATTCCACCGTCACCAGCGAATTTTATAAAACCTGGCAAGAGACCATTGTCGTCGATGTGCCCCAGTATTATTCTTAATAAGGAGGGTGATGTACGACTCCTAATAGGAGCGGCTGGCGGTTCCAAAATAACAACTTCAGTAGCGCAAGTAAGCCGATTATTTAAGCACATATAAACATACACATAGGTTAAGGTTGGGAGGCCACCTGTTATTTTTCTACGCATTTCTTGGGCAAATATTAAATTTTTTTTATTGAAAATGAAAATTGATTCTATTATATTACAATTTTGTATAAAAAAACAATGTCACTTATATGATCACCACGACTCAGTTCGGAAGTCTGCATCCGAATGTCAAAATTATCGATATCTTTTACAAATTGTAAAAGTGAATCGACGGCCCCAAAGACGTGCCAAATGTTTTTTTTATTTTGATTGGCATGAGCTTTTTCTATCAAATAACAACAAAAACTTCAAACTCTAATTGTGTCAAATGTTAAGATCTTGGCGGCCAATTTATATCAGCATTTTGTGAGACTATTCAATCACCAAAGCTTCGGTTTTGTTGAGAAAAAATAGCTCATTCACATTCAATTTATTCAATTTCGGTATCACGATATCATTCAGAATTCACTGTAATGACCCAACAGCCCATAAACCACACCAACATTTTTTTTGGATGTATCGGCTTTTCATAAATCACGTGTCGGTTTTTGTGTCACAGATTTGATAATTTTGTTTGTTAATGTAGCCGTCTATGTGAATATGTCATTTTGACAGACCAAAATTGTACAATATTTTATACTTGACAGTTGAAAGAAAATCCAACAGATGGCCCACCCTATACAGACATTTTTAATCAGAATTTCTATTGATAACACACACATATGATATTCTTTAATTTATAGGTAATAGTTCGGCACTTACTACTAAATGAGAAATTAGATGACGCTATACAATCGAAAAGATTACATCACCAACTCTCACCGATGTTGATACAGCATGAAATTGGTTTCAACAAGGTAAACAAAATTAAATCCTGTGCAATAAATAATAGAATTGGTAATTAATAAGAGTGCTCTTGCAGAAAATCATGAGTGCTCTTGCACAAATTGGCCATCAATTAAAACCAGTGCCAATAGAAAGTGGATTTTCTGCAGTTACAGCCATCAGCTCAGCAAACGGGAAGGTCTCTGCTGTATTCGATATTAGACGCACTGGTAGCTCTGTGGTTTTCCGACCAAAATAAACTATCTCCAAGTCTCAACCATATCTTTTAAGTAAAATAATATCTTATTAAAATTTTTTTTTTTGGGAAGAATATCTGCTAGTTAAAGGAAAATACAACATGAAATTTTGTTTATTTAGCTAGGTTAGCTAGTGACCTCAAAAACAAAATGGCGTTTTCTGTGATTTACACATTTAATTATTATTACTACTTTTTTTTTAACAGAAAAAAAAGAAAATTATGTGTATAATATTGTATATTTATTAAAAATATATATTGTATAATAGATTTGTTTTTATTTTTTTTTCTATAGTTTTTAAAAAAAAAACGGATATGATTGCATAATATTCAAAATGGCTTCTTATTTATGATAAGCTCAACGTGTTTAAATTGTATAAAAATAATTTGATATTTTCATAAAATAAAGAAAAGTTGAAAAGCTGTAAGTAACGGCCATTTTCTTTTTTTTTATGTAAGTTCTCTGAGACGAAAATCCAAAACATGAGGCCATTTGGTAACGTCATGTGCCTTATAGATTAGTCGATATTATTGAGCTGGGCGGAATTGTTAGGAATTCGAAAATTTTGTAAAGTATGTTAAAGTTTTTCAGCAGGCTGAGAGTAGAGCTTGAAAAAGAATTTGTTAAGTTAAGCATTGTAGATAGAATTCTACTCAAGAAAACCATGCTTGATATTCATTTAAAATATGGATAATGATGATTTGGTGCCGCAAAAATGATATAAACGAAGAGGTTGGTTACCTAAGAGGAAATCAAGGTACGTGCGATATGAGCAATCCTGATTCTGAGAAACTGGAAATAGTTGTTGAATAGACAAGTTTTTCTGTTCGAGAGATTTCTCTGTGAATTTATCAGCCCTTTCATTATCCAGGAATTTAGCATTACCGGGAGCCAACTACAACAAATAACAACACAGGTCATGTGACCATACTCGAACGGCTTCGATTGCTACCATACTCGAAATAGGTGAAGCATATTAAAAATATTATGGAAGGATATTTAGGAAAGTGAAGCATATTAAGAAGTTTAATTACTTACGAATATTACTTACGGATATTTGTTCTGGAATGCTCTAAAAAATAAAAAATCTCTAGCTCAATATGATAAGAAAAATTTCATTGGCGTCAAATCGCACGATCTTAAAGGCTAATTTGCATCGCCAAATCTCGATATTACAGGTCTTCATAACTTTTCGTGCAGCAAACCCAAAATTTGTTATGTTGTATGGCTTGTGGTGCCGTTTTGTTGAAACCATATATGATCTAACTTAAAATCTTCAAGTTCAGGCCAAAAAAAGAATGATTATAATACGTCCATAGCGCTCAACCGTTCGACGGTAACGGTCTCTGCTTCTTCTAGAATCGTTTAGAAATTCGAAATACTTAATTTTTAAAGAGATACGGGCTATTGACACCTTCAGAACAAAATTCACACCAGAGAATTATTTTTTACAGATACAATAGCTTTATTAGAGCCCCATATAAGGTAATTTTCCTTCTTCACGTATCCACCGAGTGTGGAATAAACCTCGTCGCTAAAGAAAATTTTATTAGAAAAATCAACATCCAAAACCGGTTTTTCCAGCACCCAATCAGTTGAGTGATCAAATAATCTATAAAATGGTAAGTCATAATCTAAACAAAAATGATCAAACTGTCATCGATTAGTTCCTATTTTCCAATATAAAAAAATGGCTTGGCAGGAAAAGATGCGGCTCAAACAATGAGATGCATCCTAAAACAAACGTCTCATTTGAAAGAATAGTGGATACAAAAAAAAAGAAAAAATTTAGGACCAAGTATATTGAGCTGAAAGGAGACTATGTTAACGAATAAAATAAATTTTATACACGAACATGTTTTTTTCTTATTGAGGCCAGGTATTAATCATTTAGCCTCTAAATACGAGTGGACAAAATTTGATAATCGAATTAAATAATTTTTCGATTGGTTTTTTTCTTTTTAGAGTGTCATTTTTATTGTTGAAATTTTTTTAAAAATAATTTTAACAAAATTCAATTGAAAAATAAAATCGAATTTATACGAAAAAATTGTTTATAAAAAAAAAATTAATATAAAGTTTATAAACATTTTAGTCTAAGCAAAGTTGCTAAACATCGAAATTTCGTCATTTGATAATTTTCATATCTTTTCAATTGGAAATTTATTTTTAATTTTAATTTTCTTGAAATAGTTTTTATGGAACCCTTTCTATCAATGGTTTTATGATTTTATTCACTGTCTCTTCTATTTTGATGGCAATACTCTTTTCCAATCTACTTTCAAGTTGATCCAATCTACTTTCAATATTAGTGATTTTATTTTCCAATGATGAAGAAATTGTTTTAAAATTATCCGCAATCATAGTCCAGAGTCCATTCGAATTACTTTCTACAATACTCAATTTTCTTATAAGTGCAGAAACTTTCCGTTCGATATTATTTTCGTGTGTAGAAGTTGTCTCGGTCATTTGTTGACGAAAATCATTAAAATCATTTTGAATTTTTGTCATTGGATTTGACAGAGAAGAATGCAAATTTTCGATGAGATTTTTTAAATTAGTAAAATCCTTCTGATATTGTTCAACGAGTATATTTGTTAAATTACTAACGATTCTGTTCATTTCTGGAAATTTCTTTTCAACCAACTCAAAAATACTTTCTAGCTTTTCGTTGATTTGTTGACTGGTTTTTGTCACATTTAACACCATATGTATTTGTTCGTCCTGTATTTGTAAATCTTCCTTGTAATTATGGCTTTGAGAATTTGTTTTATTTAATTGTTTTAACATTTGTGTGAGATTCTCAAAATTGGCGTCGATATTTTCTTTGAAAAGTTCTCTTAAATTAGTAAAAAATTCATTGTTGTCGTGTTGAAGATCATTGAATTTTTCAAATAGTTTTCCAACCAATTCGGAATGATGATTGATCGTATCTTTCAACGATTCGTAAACTTTTTCATTTTGTTCAACAACATCGGATTTTGTGGAATTAATGAATCTGACAATTGTCTCCGTAATAATTTCATTTGTTTTCATAATTTCTGTAATGTAATTTCTTAAATCGTCAGTGCTACTTTCAATGTTGTGTGAAATTTCGGTTTTTGTACTATTGAAAATATCTTTCAACAAATTCGTATTACTGCTGACTTTTTCACTTAGCATTTTGAATAAACTGTTGATTGTTAAATTATTCACATTAATTGTATTCTCAAATTTCATCCCAAATAAATGAAAATGTTCAACCATTTCTGATGTGATCGTTTCTGTTAAATTTTTGAATTTTTTTTCTAACTCCTTCAAATTATCGTCCTGATTACTTTTAAAATTTTTCTTACTTTCATTTATTAATGATGTAATTGAATTTGTACAGTCCTTATTTAAAAGTTTGAAATTCTTTTCAATATCATCGAAATGTTTACTTTCTGTTTGATTGAATTTAATAAAAATATCAAAAATTTCATCAATTCTCTTCGAAATTTCTACAAAATCTTTCGATTTACTTTGATTATATTTTGTCACTGACTCTACTAGTGAATTAAAAACATCATATTGTATAATAGACATTTTTTCAGCTTTTTCTTTTAAAATATTATTGCTATTATTAAAATTATTTATAAATTTTTCAATAGTTTTTAATTTTTGCAAATTCATTTCTGATTTGTCACTGAAAATTGCTGAATTATTTTGTATAAATTTGAAATTTTTTCCTATTAAATCTTTTAGAAGATCGAAATTCTCTTCAATATCTTTGAAATATTTACTTTCTGTTTGATTGAATTTAATAAAAATATCAAAAATTTCACCAATTCTCTTCGAAATTTCTACAAAATCTTTTGATTTACTTTGATTGTATTTTGTCACTGACTCTACTAGTGAATTAAAAACGTCATATTGTATAATGGACATTTTTTCTGCTTTCTCTTTTAAAATATTATTACTATTATTGAAATTATTTATAAACTTTTCAATAGTTTGTAATTCTTTCCAATTCAAATCTAATTTTTCACTGAAAATCACTGAATTATTTTGTATAAATTTGAAATTTTTCTCTATTAAATCTTTTAGATTTTTAACATTTTTTTCATTACGTTCATTAGTATTTAAACAGAACTTTTCGGTATTATTTGTATTTTTTAATAATTCTTTAATAAGATCAAAATTATTTTCAATTTTTCTTATTAAAGTATTATTCGATATAATATTTTGTATATTTTCAACAATATTTTTACTCGATTTGATATTAATCAATTGACTTAAATTATTTTCAACTTTTTGTAGTTGATGATTTGTGGCATTTTGTAAATTTCCATATTTATTATTAATGAAAATTTCTAAATCACGCAGAATATCTTTTGGCATTTGTTTATCGATAATATTTGCAAAATTCTTACAGATCTCATTTTGATTAGATTTCAATAATTTCGGAAAATTATCTTCAAACTTTTGGAAATTTTTCAAAAAAATTTCCGATTTTTTTAAATTTTCCTCAACTGTTTTATTATTTTTAATTAAAATGTTATTGATTGTATTTAAATTATCTAATGCCGTATTTATTTTCATTTCTGTAGAATATAATTTCTTCGTTTGTGAATTGAATGAATTTTGTGCAGTTTCTTCAATTTTATTACAGAATTTTTTAATTTCCGCAACGGCATCATCCGTTAAAGTTTTCATGTTTGGAATTTTTTGCGATGTAATTTTTAGCTTGACATCTTCCAATCCATCTCGTAAATGAATCGAATTATTTGTAATATTTTCAAAGAATTTACTTTGATAGTTTTGTAAAATTAGAAATTTATTTTCCAAACTCTTGAATTCAATGCATTTTCCATTGATAATCTGCTCAATTGGTTGGTAATAATTTTTCGCAATATCTTTGCATTGCTTTACGGTATCATTTCCGATCAAAGAGGTTAGATTTTCTAAAAATATTTTCTGTAAGTCAAAAGTTTCCCCAAGTTTAGAAATATCACTCCTAACAATATCAGTGAATTCTTGTAAATTTTCATTATTCAAATTATTTGGTGTGGTCGTTATCTGTTGATTATTTTGTGATTTTATCACATCTACTTTTAGTAAATTCATTTTGCATTCCATATCCTTGGCGGAATCGTCTTTTTTCTTATGTCCGAATCCTCTATGGCCCCGTTGATAAAAAGTGCATCCTCGCATATCAATATCGATATTATTTGTTCGCTGATCCAAAAGTACAGTATTCACAAAATTACAATCCCACGCATTGTTGCCGGCAATGAGTTTCTTCAAATTCGTATTATCTATTAAGCTTAAGATGTCCAAATACATAATTTGATTTAAATGAATGTCGAGCTCTTCTAAACGATATAATCCTTTGAACATTCCAACATTCATATAAGTTAGTTTATTAAATCCCATATGCAACTGGACTAGATTCGCCTGATTAATGAATGACCCACAGTCGATGCTACTAATTTGGTTGCCGTAAAGAGCAAGTATTCGAAGTCTACTTAGTGCGGCGAAAGTCCCTGTTGTGATTCGCATTATCATATTATAGGACAAGTAGAGCTCCTCCAAGCTAACCAGATTGGAAAGGAAATTCTGATGGTCAATTGTCTTCAGTATATTGTTGAACAGATTTAAGTAAGTCAATCGTCTGTTGTTGCGAAATGCATTCTCATCGATACTTTGAATTTCATTGAACTGCAGCGTAAGTTTTGTCATCGACACTAAAGGATCGAATATTCCACTCGGCAGTATTTTGATTTTGTTATGATACAAACTCAATTCTTCCAGTTCGGATAGACTTTCAAAAGTTCTCGCATTCAAACTCAATATATTATTATTATCGACCGAAAGATATTTCAAATGTTTCAAATGCACAAATACACTCGCCGGCAGGTATTCAATGTGATTATACTGAATCGATAAGTTCAACAATTTTTCACCAAATTCAAAGTCCGACGATGAAATTTCACGCAAACCGCACTGGAATAATTTCAAATTTTCAACGTTCGGCAACACGGTAAACAGATTTTTTGGAATATTTGGAAAATCGCTAGCCAGAATTTCGATATATTGATTGCGATTTATGAATTTTGTATCGAAATAAGGATATCCTTTCATAAAATAAATCCTTTGGCAAATATTATTTAAACAGTGCGAATTTAAATTTATTAATGTATTACGATTTTTTTCATAGTATGATGAACGTACAATATCGATTGAAACAAGCAATTTCAAAATTGTTATAATTAAAAAGAATTTCAGCATTTTTTGTTTGTTTTTTACTCCTTTTATAACGAGCAACTTTGCGTATTCGAATGATAAAAGAGAACTAATGAGATGGCCAATTCGTGAGTGTTATTTATACTCTTGGTACGTCTATTTTTATCAAATCAAACATCCTGTCTAGTTTTGGTATAATTTTTATTTCTCTAAATCAGGGCTGATCCACATATTTAAAAAATTTGCAAAAATTTATATCATAAAACTTCATTTAAAATTTAAAAATGTTCCTATTCAAAACTTCAAATTTTCTGGTTTTTATCAAATTATTTCTTTGAACATTTTATTGAAAATGAATAATTTACTTGACGTTTTATTTTTATTATTGTACAATATATAAATTTTCAACAATTTTCTTGAAATTAAAATTTTTACTTTTCTTATAATCATTTGAAGAATAACATATTAAATAAATTTTAATTAGAAATTTTAAAGACAAAAATAAATAGTCTAACATTTTTTACTAAGATTTTATTTATTTTGATTTTTTTAATTAAAACTATTATACTAAATAAGAAATATCTTCGAAAACAGACCGTTTTTTTTAAAACTTGTTTTTTTTTTTGTAATTGAACATTTTTTACTGACAATTTTTTATCCAAACTTTTTCTTACGAAAATAATAAGCTTTTACTAAAAACTTAATTTATTACGTAAAAATTGGCAAAATTTTGAATTTACAAAAAAATTGATTTAGCGATTTTTTTTGTATTTGAAATAAAAAGTTTCTGTTTAAAACTATTTTGTCCAGGCTTGAGAGGAGGACCCTTCGAAGAATTTTTGGCCCTGTACGGTGCCTACCTTACCACGAGATCCTTGAGTGCTATCGCGACCGCCCTGTTTTGGATAAAATTCAGCTGGACACTTAACTTAATCCGTATGGATAAGGAAGATCCTGTCCGGAAAGTCTACAGTGGTTAGATTTATATTCTCAGAAGACGGGGAACAACAGCCATAACGCCAAAAACATGTTGGGATAGTCGAACTGGCAGACCACTGGACCTCTTTGATTCAACAGGCCTAGACCGGACTCGCGGTTGTCGCACCGTCAATGATGATCCAAGGGAAAAAAATTACCCTATTACGGTTTATTTTAAGAGTTTTGGGAAATTTAGTGGACAACCTACCTACCACTCTATGTCCCGAAGCGCCTACCATAATAGCATGTAGCTATATCATGTTATGCCGAAATGTATTGTATCCATGGTGCCCTGTAATAAGAGGAAGAAGCCTTTTTTGGTTGAAATATTGAGTTTTTTTTGCACCTGTAACGTATTAACTGGCAAACAACGTACTGGTTCGGACAGTATAGCTCAACTGGCGGGACTACCAACTGGGGTTCTGACTGATTAGTGTTTAAGAGCTCATCAACATGGTTTACCCTGTGGCAAAGTGGACTTAAAACTAAAATATTCGTACATGCGGTCATACAAACATGCACACAACATGCATACTACAAAATACACACATTTGCATTGGATGGTATACGGCTGACCACGATGGCAACATATGTGCGTTGCACAGTCAGTCGTACGATACCATTCAACGAGAGCGCGCGTGAACCAGCGTTCAACGAGAACACGCGTAAACCAGCATTCAACAAGAACACGCGTAAACTTAAACGAAGTGAATTTTATAATTGATATATAACAGAATAAATAAGATTAAGAATTTAAATAATGTGTTGTAATTTCAACTAGTTATTATAACCATATTGGTGACCCCGACGTGATCTAAAGTGTGTGTGTATCGTACAACTGACTGTGCAACGCACATATGTTGCCATCGTGGTCAGCCGTATACCATCCAATGTTTTTTATTTATTTTATGGACCTGTTAATTCTTCCAGGGTTTTTTCTTTTTGTCTGTGAATTCTATTCCCTGCTTTCGTAATTCAAGATAATTCTCCGAGGATGCCCTCATGGCTCGGTATGCAGTATTCTTTTGCTATGTTGCTTGTTTCGGCTCTCTTTGCAGCTGGGGCTTAATATTTTTTCGACTGCATACACAACAGTGACCTTTAGGTCTTTTTGGGCCATTTCAATATTTGCTACATCCAGTTTAAATACATACTTCGTACGAATACTTTCGTCTGGCATGGCAACTTATAATCGTTGTTGAAAAGACAAGTCGGGTTGTAAATGTCTTAACAAAGATTATGCCTAACCAAGGAGGTCTCAGACAGAACCCATATAGGCTTCTAGTAACAGTTATCAGCTCTACGAAACTTTACGCAGCTCCTATCTGGACAGAAGCTATGGTGACGGTGTATTGTGCCATCTCGTAGGACGCTTTCTGTATTGCACTTTTGGCGACACTGGGATTTATCGATTAAAGAAAAATGGACGCATCATCTGATTTCTGTTATAGTCACGTGGAACGGAAGAGGCCATGGAGAAGTATGCCATTATATGGCATAATTTCTGACAGATTATGATGGCTTTAGAGTATATTTATATCGCTTAAAGGCGGTAGTTGAGAAAATGTTTGGTGACTAATTGTAGCCCCAATTGTCTGCCCTAAATCGAATATGAGGAATATGTCTTCTTCCACTGTCCACGTTAGCGGAAACGGGAAGGAAGTGGGAAAACGTTCGGTGACTAATTGTAGCAGAAGCGCATCATCATACAAATGATAACATCGCAGGCATGCTGGTGTGCGGTACTGGATATACATCTCAAGTAATAAAGAAGCTCCGCCAGGAAGAGAGAATGAGAAAAGGGCAGCCTGAAACCTAAATAGAATAATGGCCTTAATGCCAGCCTACTCCCGATGAAGTGGGGAAGTCATATTTGAAGAAAAGGGAGGTGAATTTTAATGGGTAAAACTCCCACACACTGTAGATATCGGAATGTCTACAGCGTATTTTGAAAAATTTCCTCTAGCCAAGCTGCAATAAAAGCAAGGCACTCGTGCTGAATTGAACCTTTCGTTCGCCTCTATTCATCGGAGCTCGAATCACCAACATTGGCACTCATACACGTTCAAACATTTTCTAAGTTCGAGAGATGCCGGTAGTTAATAAACACGTGCTTCATTTTGTTGGTAATGGTCTCGTCTAGGATTATCCAGGTGGTCTGATGAATATCTTTGCCCCCAAACCATGTACTTACTTCTAACGACCGTTTCATTTGCCGCTGCTAACAAGATGGTTCGACTGAATACGGGCTTCCTCTCTATCTTCTTGTTAAAGTCATCAAGTATGATTACTGTGTCATACTTTGGACAGGCGTCGAGGGCGCGTTTTACCTCTACAAAAGATATGTCCTCTTCCGAATCGGCAGACTCCTCCGTAGGGGCACGAACCAAAAATTGTATTTAAAATTTTAAAGTAGAATTTTAATTTTTTGAATAACCGAAAATTTTTACTCTAATACACTCGTATTCTGAAGGCAAAAATCTATTAAAAATAATTTTAGCGAAATTGTAAAATTTTACATTGAACATTTTTGATTTTCAATATTTTTCAATGTTAAGAAAAAATCTACTCTGTGAAAACCACAGTAAATTACCATCAAAACTATTGACCATCCCTGTTCTAATCTTAAAGCTCTTATATATTCACGATTTTTTATATTTAATGATAAACTTGAACGGAAGTTTTTTTCTATTTGCAATGCCACACAATACCATCGACATCTTCGACATGAAATATTTGATTTTTCCTATTATCACACCAAAAGTTGGAGAAACAACAGTTTGAAATTCCTATAAGATAAGAAATTATCGAAAATATTCCATTATGCACTATTCCATATCTGCATGGTGGATAATATTTAATTACGCATTTCGCTTAAATGGTCTACATTGAGACCCCATGCCTTCGTAAATCTTATACTTATTCGAAAACTATGTTATAAAAGTGGTTCTAAATAAATTTGTATTTATTTACTAAGTGTTGAATGGGGGGGGGGGGGGGATGGCATATGCAATTGAGATAAATCTCCAAAAGAAATTATACCCTTTTTATGCGGATTTTAACGATTCAGTTTAATCTAGTTTATGTATAGAGCTGTTAAAATGATAAAAAAAAAACCAAAATATCATATTTATTATTCCAAATATTTTATTTTATTGAATTTTTAATTTATTTTCTAAAAATTTTCATTAAAAATATGACACATTAAAAATAGAAGAATTAATTATTATTATTATTATAATTATTATTATTGTTTTCCAGTATAAAAAATACAATTTACTCTTTGTATGCATACCACATAGTCAATATTTATTAATTTTTAGTTTCGGATTTTGTTTTTCTTATCAAACTTTAATTATTTTAAATGCTTTTTGATTGTGTTCTTCTTTAACACCAATCTGTTGAGTTTGTTGTTTGTCATCCACAAACAAACAGTAATTTTATAATTTTGGAATGAATTTTGTAATCAGTTTTGTTTTAAAAAAAAAAAATCTTCTCTTCTTATCATTTAATTATAAAATAATTTTTAATATTAGTATAAATTCTAAATAAAAAAATTACTTTATAAAAGAATTACATAAGAAACGTATTATTTCTGTTCAAATTCTTAGCATACAAAAATGTACAGGAACAGTGAATTTTTATTTTTAAAATGAATTTTGAACGTTTTCTTAAAAATTATTCTGTAACATATCATATTTTGCTATATGCAATTAGATATATTTTCATAATTCATGTGTATCTATTTTAAGTGTGTATATATCGGTTCTTACGATTAGTTATAAAAATTTAACACACAAACACCTGATGATACTACTGATAATTATATTTTTTGTTTTTCCTTTTTCCATCTTTTACCATATCTTATTTACTTTTAATTAATTCATCTAATATAAATTTTTTTTATAATATTATCATTGATAAAATAAAAAATATAAAAAAATAAAACATGAAATCAGACATTAATTAAATTTGTTTTACTATTAATTGTGCTGCTCCGTCTTTCAAAAAGTTTTAACAAAGAAAAAACCTTTTACAGCTATTGCACGTGCACTTTTTCTTGATTTTTTTTTCTATGTCGGATTATTATGTCCGTATATAATATTTTACATTGTCTATTCTATCCTGTTTTATCAGAAACTATTATTTATGTTAATAAGAAAAAAATTCCATTATAAGTTTTGGTATTTTCAATAATGCCTTTTTGCATACGAATCAGGAATTGTTCACTTTATACACAGATGGCATTAGTATCAGAATAAATTCAGCCATTTTGTCAATTTTCAAAATTGCCTTCAAATTACTAAACTTTTTTACTGAACATATTTTGCTGAAATGTGTTGTTTACTTAATTTATTTTAATGCAAATATTTAACCTGAAACTTTTTACAAAAAATTTTATCCAATCATTTTTCCATTGAATATTTTTCACCAAAAATTTTTTTAATAAAAAAATTCATTTTAAAAAATATTTTTACTAAAAACGTTTCCTCAAAATAATTTTTTTTTACCGAAATGATTTATTAGAAAATTTATTTAAAAAATTGTTTATTAAAATGTTTACCAACAAATTTTCTTTGAAAGTATTTATCAAAAATTGTTTACCAAACATTTTAAATGAATATATTTTATTGAAAGTTTGTGAGTGAATTTTAATATCTTTTTTTTATTAAAAAATTAGTTACTTTTTGGGCAAAAATTTTTTATAAATATTTTTTTACAGAAATTTTTTCATTTGGAAATTTTTTTAAATATTTTCTTTATTGAAATGAGAAATTTTTACTGAAAATTTAATTAAAAAATTGTTAGTGTTTATTTTGTTTTTGAAAATTTTGTATACTAAAAAATTAATTTGAATGAATATTCTTATCAAAAATTTTTACCGAACACGTTTTTACTGAAAACTTTTTTTCTTAAAAATTTTTACTGTAATTTTTTTATTAAAAAATTTTTTGCTACAAATTTTTCATTTAAAATTTTTCTATGTTTTATTGAGATCAGGATTTTTTACTCAATATTTTAGCTGGAAGTTCGTTAGTAAATATTTTTTTCTAAGTTTTTTTCTTAAAAATACATACTTTTAGTGTAATGTTCAATGCACATTTTTATTAAAATTTTGACTGTAAACATGAACTGAAAATTTATTAGTGACTATAAATATAAAATTATTTGCTACAAATTTTTCAATGGAAAAAAATGTTTTTTTAATTATTTTTTATGTAAGATTTTGACGAAAAAATTTTTTTGTAGTATATTTTTCACAGATTTTTTTTTAAACAAAATATAGTGAATAGCCATTAAAATAAATGCCAAAACAGACAATGTAAAATTCAATAAACATACTACACATTTCATTTGACTATTAATTTAATTAAAAAAAATATATTTTCTCACGTAATTAATATATAAAATTTGATCTATTTTAATTTATTTTATTCTATTATTAAATTTGTATTAAAAAATGTTTCTATATGCGTTTATATATATAAGAAGAAGAAAAAACAAAATATCACTAAGTTTTTCTTATATATACTTTCTTCCTTTTTGTATATTTGATTATTTTTGAATTCTATAATGCGTTTATAAATGTATATTTTTTGTTACCTCTTCAATTAAAATATCAATAACAAAAAAAAACAGACTTTTAACGTTAATTTACTAATTTTTACCACCTTTATTTTCAATTCATCACAATATCACGGTTTTTTTATTTAAAAAAATAATGAGAATATTTGTCGTGATTTTTATTGTTTAAAACCACTTTTTCTACATTCCTTTTTCATTAAAATTATTAAAAAATTTATTTAAGGATTATTTATTTTTAAAAAAAGAGCACTTTTATTACAAATTATGAAATTTTGTATAAATTCAATTGAAACAGAAACAAAACGACATAACGTGATCTTTCTTCCCTAAAATTCCTCTCACCTTTCTTGTTAGAATGTTTAATTATTAATTTACTATAGCAATAAATTTGATTTTTAGTTTTTATTTAATTTTATAAGAACCTGGCTTATGTATAAATTATATTTTCTATTATTATTATTATTACTTTGTTTGCGTAGCACAGAATTCCAGTAAGCGTTATCCTTAATTTATTTATTGATATTTCCTAACAAATTAACTATTAATTGGATTGATATAATTTTTAACAGTGTTTTTATTTAAGTTTCAATATTATTGTTAATTTATTGAATTCATTGTTTACCGATTAGATTTTGAGCTTTTTGGTTTTATAAAAATTTGATTTTTAATTTATTATAAAATTGATATTTATCATATTTTGCTTAGTTTTTGCCTTTTATATTATTTTTTTGGTAGAAAAATATAAAATTATAAATCAACAGTATTTATTCAATTTTTATTTGTTTTTTTTTTATAAAATTATTTTTACTTTTTTTTTTTAATCAATAAAATCCTACAACACAATTTAGTGGCATTTTAACAAAATGAAAAGGCACTAAGTATAATTAGCCGAATTTTTGTAATTACAATTAAACTTGTTCACAGTGACTGAAAAGATTATCGTATTTTTTTTTTAAATAAATAATTTTGTTTTGACTTAAAGAAAACCAAATATTTCAATTAAATCAATTAATATTTTATGTTAAAAAAAAACTTAAATACAATTTAAAACATCATTAAAATTTTTTTTTTAAATAAAAAAAAGTTTATAGTAAAAAAAAATTGATATTGTATTTTTTTGTTTTATTCAAAATAATACAATATTTTTAGAAATAAAATAATTAAATAGTTTTTACTTTAGACTTTATTGCGATTCTTTTTTTTTGAATTTAAACCAGATGAATTTGATTTTTGGAAGTTAAGTGAAGGGCGAATTTGGACAAATTATTTAATGATCTTTGGTTGGTATAGGTCGTGAAATAGTTTTTCCAGCTTTATCCTTCACTCAACTCCCACAAATAGTTTCTCTGTAAAAATATTATTTTATTTTTTAATCAATTAAAAAAAAATTTAAAAATTGAATTATTTTTACTACACAATGCCAATAATTAAATTAATTTCTTAAGTCACTGTCATTTTTTTTATTGTAATTTACTTTCTTGAATTATTAAATTATTTATTTTTCTGTATTAATTTTCAATGTTATTATATTGAATTTAGATTTATGATTTTTTTAACATGCCACCGGACATGATTCTGAACTGATTTCGAAAAAGATTTATTAAAAAAATTGTTTTTATTATTCAGATATTGTCAATCTAATAGTTTTTTTTTTACATTTTCATAAAAAAAAATTATTAAAAATATATAAAATTTTTTTTCTTAGTCATAAAAAAAAAACCAAAACGTTAACCTATCTTTTTCAACAAATCATTTTACAATATATAAAAAATAATATGTGTAAAAAATTTGTATTATATTTGTATTATTATTACTATCATTATTATTTACTATAATGATTATTTAAAAATATTTCCTATAATATTAATAGTACTCGTAGAAAGACGACGCCCTAAAATATTTAATTGTTGTATACAAAAAAATAAAATTTTGCGAATATTTTTGCTGATTTAATAGTTGAACAAAATTAATTTTATTTTTGAGGAATCTGTTAAAAATATGTTACTTTCTTGGAATTTGAAGTTATTTTTAAAGGGGAAAGGGGGGAGGGGGGGGGGATGAAGGATAAAGAATAAATGCAACTAATAATATTACTGCTTGGAAGTTTTTATAACATTATAATTTTAGTTTTAACATATTTTAACATATAAACCAAAGAAAATATATATTTTTTTACAATTATAAATTCTTAGCGCAACGAAAACTCAGTATCGCTCTACTATTTCACTAACTGATTCCAACTCAAGACTACTGCGGACCAGCGTCTCTAAAACAGAGCATTCTATGGAAAATTTATTATATGTTACGAGTTTAAATTGGCACATTTTAAATAAATTGTTTTACAAAGGCAGCGCCTCATTAACCGAGAATAAATTGTTTTACAAAGGCAGCGCCTCAAATTTGCTAAATAATTTTTACCCTTAAATAAGGGTAGTCTCATAAGCAGAATGTGTAAAAATATACTTGAAATAAGAATAAATCAATTACAAGTAATCGATTATAATGAATATAATTTTTTTTTCTATACAACAATCGTTTATAGATTTAATGCATAAATTCGGTCCTACTTTAATTGAATATGCATTTATGTATGTATCTATTCAATATAATAAAATACATATATCATAGATCTATATTGATAATTACTACAATACATTTAATGATATTATTATTCTTTCCATTTTTATTAATTATATTTTTTTTTATAAACCAAATTAGCCACATTTAGTCTATCAATGGAAATGTTGGATTTATTTTCATTTTATCATATTTCACAATAGATAATTATATTTTTTTAATAATATATATTGTATATATTCTCATTTATCATAGTATATATGTATATACTGTACCTATATATAAGTGATAAGGATAATATAATAGTCTGTCACAAATGTTTCCAGTTCGCTTTCAGTTTTTTCCCCCTCAATATTATAAGGATCCGCTTGAATCGCCATGAAAATGCATCAAATTCTCACCACTAAAACTGGCTGTCGGTGATGATGACGGTGGGTCCAATGATGCTCGGCTAGCCGAACTAAAACTGCTTGAGCTTAACTCTTCTGAGTCTAAATTCACCACCGATGGGCCGCCACCTCCTGTAAAGTAACACAAACTGTTCAAAATTGAGAAAAATTTAATGTAAGTTCCTAAGAGATTGTACATATGTGTGCCAGAGAGACAGACAGAAAGAGAGAAAAAAAAACAAATCTTATATCGATAATTTTATTTATAATATAATGAATTTTTTTTTGTTTAATATAAAAAAAAATTAATATCAAAAGAAATTAAAAAAAAAAAACTATATTTTTTACACTATCGTCATCTGCCAGCAATTTCAGCGTACTTTTGCAAAAATGTTTATTTGAGGTCTGTCATTTGGTCTATCACAAAAAAAAGAAAATTTTAGTTATTTCAAAAAATAAGTTTTAGACAAAAAATATATGAAATTTCATCCAACGTTGGTAGAAGGAATAGAAAAGAAAACCTAATAAAATATCTTCAAATATTGCATGATGTTCACGATCAAATTTAAAAATATGACAAAATTCACATTTAAATACAACAAAAGTTATGGGAGAATCCCCATAAAAATGTATTGTAAATGATGGCGCCCCGATAGTTAGTTAATGATTAGAATTTTTATTTATTCGGAATATTTTTAAGTCAAAAACGACCAGATATACCATATTTGTAAGATATTCGAAATAAATTTTAAAAAAAAAAAACTTCAATTAATATTAATCGTATTTTTTTCATAATTTTTCTAGATTTTCTACTAAAATAAAAATAAATATATTTTAATATTTTTAAAACGTTTTGTTTTTTTAAAACAAAATATTCTACAATAAAAAAAATAAAACTAATTCAATAAAAAGATTTATCAAATATATTATAATTTAGTCATTTTTATTATGTTTTGTTTTTATTTTACAATAATTTATCTGAAAAAAAAAGAAAAAAAAATCTTCACGTTTTAACAATTTTTGAGGTTGTTTTTTAAAAATTTTCCTTTTTACCAATTGTTTTTTTTTTTTTTTTTTTTTTTTTTATAACTAACGTTAATTAGCATCACTTTTTATTTTTACTAACATTAATTTTAGTAAATTTTCAAATAATTTTTCTTTTATAGAGAAATATATAATGTATTTATTTATTTGTTAATGTTTTTTTTTTTCAATTATACTCATACTTTCAACAAATTGAATTTTTTTTTAACTAAATCGATAAATAATTAAAATAATTTTCTAATAATAAATACTGTAATTTTTTTTTAAAATTGATTGTATTTTATATTTAATTAATTCTATTATTAATAAAAGAACTATTCAGTTTGTTTTTTTTTAAATTTAGACTATTTTTTTTAGAAATTTTTCGTATTTGCCATAAAATAATTTTATTGTTTTTGTAATAAGTTCAAATTTAAAAAAAAAAGTATTGCTCATTTAAAAATTTATTAAATTTTTCTGTAAAAAGATTGCACAAATTTAACTATATATTTTTTTTTTATTTTGTGTCATTTTCATCTATATTATATTTTTGTATATTTTTATTTTTTGTCATATAAAATTAATAATTAAGAATAAAAGTAAGCCAATAAATTTTTCTAATATGTATTTTCTCTTTATTCTACAATAGAAAAATATGATTGCCATTAATCAAAATAAATGTTCCAATGAGTATTTTCCAAAGTCTATTCAGCTAATAATATTTTATATTTAAAATATATTTTTTACAAGATTTAGTTTTTTTTATCTTTTTTTTTTTACAGGATGTGTGCGTATAAATTGTTTAGATTTAAATAGTTTTATTTAAGTAAAATTTTCAATGCACTTCAATTTGATGTTCTTGTGCAAATTTTTAATGATTTTCTTGTAAATAAAGTTTTAAATTATTGACATGACAAATGGTTTAAAAATAAAATTAAAAATTGTTGAAAAGTTGTTTTTTTGTTGTTGTAAATAATAGTACACTGCAGTATTTTAGATTATAGAAATTACCAAAAAAAAGATACCTAAGTAAATGAGTATAATATTGTCGGTTATTTTTTTATTGTTTTCTACTGCCATCTATTGGGTTAAGTTGTAATATGACATAAAATAAGAAAACATATTTTGTATATTTCTACTTTTGGTTTATTTGATGTATTAAAATTAATGAGTTGCTATTATTTTAAGTAAATCGAAGTACGAAACCGGATTTTTTTTAAATAATATATCAACAAATTTTGTATAAATAATTTTCATTTGAAAAAAAAAATAAATTATTTATTAAGAATTTGACGAAAAATATATTTGAAGAGTTAAAAATGGTAAACACAGTAAAAATTCATATCATATGTTTTCTTATGTGATAATTCCATAATTTGACTTTAGTATGCATACATAATCCCGAGTTCGACACAAGCTCTGAGAATAATCGCATATAAATAATCTTAATTTTTTTTTTAAATCTTCACATCGATATTATTTCCATCTCGTGTTTGTTCACTTACGTGTAAATATTATTATTTTTTCAAAAATTACTTTTACAAATTTGATTGGTTTCATTAGAAAAACTTGAAAATGGGTTAAGATGAAATTTAATTATTGTTAGATTTAATATACTATCGTTTTCTATAATCTAAGAAAAGAGAAAAATATCAAATAATTTTCCTATTAGCTTTCTTTTAACTCTTAAACTTTATATTAATTAATAGAAATGAACAACTTGAACTTTATATTTAATTATAATTATTATTATTTTATAGCTACTACATAATTAATACAATCAACAAATTCTAATGTTAGAGATAAAACCGAAGGCAAATAAAATAAAAAAGTAAAAATGATTTTATATACATGATTACAAACTGTCTTTTCAATAGAATAAAATTAAAATAAAATACTCAAAAGAGCATAAATGTTTGCTATTTATTTTCTAATAAACTAACAATTTTATTGAAAACAAAAATAAAATTGATTAATCACTATGAGCTGCTTTGATTAAAAATTATAATTCTTCTACCTTAAATGATTCTGTTCGTAATAATTTTCAATACTGCCATGCTTTTGTAAGGAATCAGAAAAAAAACTAACAAGAAAGTAATTTTTCATAAAAAAAGAAATTTTAAAATAATAAAATATATTTATTTGACTAAAGAATCATTATTAATATTACTATTTTGTCAGAAAACATATTATTTGTAGGCGGCAGTTTTTATTCACAATTATTTTTATTGCAATAGCCTTTTAACTGCTCATAATAATTATATGTTAAAATAATAGTTTTGTACACTCATTTTTCATTACATATTCAATTAAATTGAATAAAAATTAAGTTAATTAATTTAAACGCCAACCATAACTATTTAAAAATTTGAACTTATTCTTTTTACGTGTGCATATATAATCTGTTTTTGTAACCATTTTTATCATATTTTTTTTCAAATTTTTCGCAATTTTTTTAATTGATTTATATGAATTTTTTTTTTTTTAAGAAAAAATTAATATATTATGTTTGCATTTTCTTTTATAGACGAAAATAAGCACACAACTAACTAGATAATCATAGCCTTATTAGCATTATATAAAATTTTAGTTCTAATTATGCGGTTTACAAATCGATTTGTTTGATTATTGCATTTTCTTTAGAGAAATTGTCTTTTTTTCTATCTATTAGTAAAAATAGGGCTACCAAAAAATTTCGTCTAGCTATGCATTATGATTGCACTGAGAAGATATAGTTCATATTGGCTGTCTCAAAAATATCATACAAAATGGCTGCTCTATAGAAAACTTAAATTTTATATTAGCTGTCATAAAAATAGAATTCAATATGACTCCTTTGTCAATCTTAAAAGGAGAAAGATGGCTGCTATTAAAAAAAAACCAATATGACTATCTCTCCAAATATTTTCATTCGATTAAGCTGCTTCGTAAACAGCTAGAATTTAATATCACGCTTTAGAAGAGCTGAACTGAATATGGCTGCCTAAAAACAGCCAGTATTCATAATGGCGGCAACCTTAAAAGGAGAAATATGTCTGCCATATAAAAAAAACCAATATGAAAACTTCTCGAAATATTTCTTCGATTCAATTTGGTTGCTTCATAAACAAGTACAATTTAATATTAGCTGCCTAAAAATAGAATTCAATATAATGACTTCGTTAACAGGTCCAATTTAATATGCAGTCTTAAAAAAAGCAGAGCTCAATATGGCTGCCTCAAACACAGCTAGAATTCAATATGGCTGTCTCAAAAACTACCAGAACTTAAAAATGTCCGCTAACTTAAAAGCTTAATACAATATGGCTGCTATTTGAGAGAAAAAATAATGAACACATTTGAGAGTAAAAATTAAGTCTTTATTTTGCGGCCATTTTTCTTCTAGAGACAAGTAAAATATGCCCACTATTTTATTGATATTTTTTTTTATTCAGTTATAATTATTTCTGAAAATATTGCATGTTCGCTATTTATATCAGTCCCAATATTAGTTGTAATAACACCAATAATAGATACTAATATATTCAGTCGCCCATTCAAATATCCTAACAATTTCTCTATGCCAATGCTATTTACTAAAAGTTAATCTTTTTTCTTTTCAATAATTTTAAATCTATTCCAAAATATATTCTATATAACCAAAATATTTTCTCTTTTTTATTATATTTTAAAGTATTTTATTTTTCAAATTTTTATTTATCTACAAATACTACCTTGAAAATTTCATCGATAAACAAACAACAAATTTGAAGAGATCGATTTCGTTTAAGTAGAAAATTTGATAATATTAATGTCTCTGCATCGGAAACTTGTGCACTTCAAAATTGCTGCATTTTTTTTTTTTTGTTACCATAGCAAACTTTTATAATCATTGTCAGAATATCAGATCTCTTTCTACGTTTATTAATTTAAAATTTCAGGTAGCTTTATAAAAGTAGCTATTTGCCACAAAGTAAAAGAAATAAATAACAAGACAGAAAATACAAATCAAACAAATCAATAATTCTTATCTTTTCTTCTTTTTTGGTTTCTTTTTTCCGTTTCCGTTTCCATTGCCGTTTCCGTTTGTATTTTGATTATTATTCGCAGTGCCAACACCAGGCGTACTAATCGACATTTGATCTCGGACTCCAGAATCGGAAGGCGCTATTTGTGAACGTGAAATATCCGCGGTCAGTTGAGTTTTACTGTTTTTCGATCCTGACGAAATGGCGACAATACTTTCGTCCAAATCGCCATCATTTAAAATATTTGTTCGATCATCTGAATCACTAGATGGTCTCTCTGGTAGTGTGTCCGAAATGGCTTTGGCTATTTCGAGTGCTATAGACTGGCTGGTTTTCTTCTTACTTCTGATCGATGGGGATATTGAACATGTGGAACTCGTTCCACCACCACCTATTAGAGGTCGCAATTCTTCATCATCTTCGACCAATTTCTTGTCGATGTTGCAGCAGGATTCTTCGGTCTCCTCCGACGATGAGGACGATGTATTCTCTGGATACGTTGGTTCCAGACTTAAATATGACTCGTCAATGTCAAGACTTTTATCCTCCGCATTTTCCGTTGCGTCATCATTGTCGACGATATGGGCCCGAGAGCACTCAACAGTCGATTTCCGTTTATTTGCGGACAATTTGTTTTCCGACAAATCTTCTTCATCCTTACTAGTGTCATGAAGGCTGCCGCACATAGCAAATATCAAATTATTCTTGTCGAAATTCTTCGATGTTTCTGCAGAGCTTTTTGTCGGTGATCTTTTAGATTTTGACGATTTCTCGTTTATATTTTCCGGTTGAGATCGTTCCTGTAAAGGACTTTCGAAAATGATCAAACTCTCCGTGTCGTCGTTCGAATCTTTAAAATGAAGATTTTCAAATTTCGGTTCGAATGGTTCTAGTGGAGACAACGGCGGCAAAAACTCATCGCTGAAATCCGTTGGCAGTGAATCCAATGAAAGCTCCGGAAAATCGATTGTTTTGTCCTTGGTTGTTGTGCCTGGATTCTTTTCTGATTTCCTTGAGCTTTTCTGTTTTGCGGGTGAATTCGATGATGAGCTGGATTTTGATGTCGGCGAACTTTTCGATGAAGACTCATCTGTTACGGGTGAGATTTTCACTAAACTGGTCTCAATGTCACGTTCAATTGGGCTTTCTTCACAAGCCGTTTTACTAGATTTGTTTTTTAATATTGCCGAAAAACTTATTACCTCCGGAACAACGCTGTTATTATCTACTTTAAGAGGATCATTATCTACTTTTAGAGATTGGGATTTTTCTTTATAAATCTTGTTGGCATTCTTTTGTGTGCTGAGTGAGGAGATATTCGGTGAAGCGCCAACTTTAGTCTTTCTAGACTTTTTGTCTTTTTCATCAGTTCCTAAAGTGGCTAAAGTGGGCGTTAGCTCAGGGTAATCAGCAGTTAAAGTTTTACTTTCAGAAGGTATTTTCGAATCAATCGATTCCGTTTTCGTGTCCCCAGACACTGACGTCATAGTCACTATTTTGTCGTTGTTCTTTTTCTTAGATATCCTAACGCTTACCGTTGGTGTGTCAATTTCTTTTGAATTTTCATGAGCAAACTTCTCCCAAAACTGAAGTGGACTTGGGGTCATTTCACGTCTATTATCGTTTGAATTGTCTTCACAAATTTGAACGGTCTTCGATTTGGTTCTTGTGACGTCGGATTCGATACTTTTTAGGTTAATGGACTGTTTGTTTTTGAGACATGTTTTCGGGGAGTTTGGTGCGCTTTTCTCCTTATCAGCTTCAAGCACATCCTCAACAGTTTTCTTTTCGACAACATCTTTTTTACCCTTTGAGAATTTTTCCAATTTTCCAACCTTAGTGGAAGCAGCTTTTTTGGAACTATCATTGTCAATTTTCTCGTTCGTTTTCTCTTCAACATGCGTTTGGGCTTTTTTCTTTTCGTTAAGATCACTGCTAGTATCGGAAGTTTTCGATTCTTTCTGCTCAATTGACAAGTCTACTTTTGTAACTAACTCACATTTGACTGGATCGTCTTCTACCGATTTCGATTCGTTACTCGACACCTTATTGCGGCGTTTTTCAGAAGGCAATTTGATAGTAGCTGTAACAATTGGTTCTGTAACTGCACACGAAATCTCTTCCAATTTGCTCTCTTCTATACGGTGTGGTTTTTCTTCTTCTAACAGTTTCGATTTTTTTTCACTATCAAGTGCAACACGTATCGAAATGTCCAAGTCGACTTTTGGAGATTCTTCAAATTGATCGTTTTTAGGTTCGGTGATTATTTGCAAACTTTCTTTATTTGTTGAAGATTTAATATCATCAGTTTCTTTATTTGATAGCAATTTTACTGCCTTAGAAACCGTTTTTTTAGCAGTGTTTTTATTTTTCTTTGGATTAGAAGAAAAGTTGGATGATGGATTTTGACTACATTTCGGTGGATCTTCTGTTTTCTCATGCACTAACTTGCCTCGGTAATTCGGCGATCGAGATGGACTCACTTCATGCGATTTCTCTTCAATTACGGGGACAATTAGTTCGGTGCTAATCGGAGCTGGAAGCTCTTCGTCGCAAGGCCTCTGCTGACTATTCTGATCGTCATCAGTGCCACCAATAATTGCCACCACAGGTCGGAACAATGCCTCGTCACAGTTCTCATGAATAATGTAATCGTCAACAAAGTCCATATATTGGCTGTCCACATCATAATCATTCGGACTTGGCGAATGCGTTATGGTCGTGACTGTACCAAGCGGATTTACAACTTTTTCTATTAAAACGACTGAACGAGCCGCCGACATTGCCGCGGGCATCAACGATGCATGGGATGATGTCGGTTTTTGTAAGGCAACATTTTCGTTTCTCCATGACAAATTATTAGAGGACTGGCACTGTTGTGAATCTTTCACATTCTTCATATTCGAAGATTTTTCATTCGAATCGGAACTCGTACTATTTTGGATTGTGGTAGCAATTATATTTGGGATGGTGGTAGTGGTGATGGTATTTGTGGTGGTGGTGGTGGTATCATTATTGGTGGTAATTTTAGAATTTATGGTCGTGCTTTTAATTGCTGTATTGATCATATCAACATTTTTACCAGCCATTATCGATTTATTTACTAGTGGATTCAATAAAGGATTCGATTTATTATTATCGCTTGTGGTAGATGATGTCGATGTCGATGACGACACAGACGAATTATAACCCGTTGAGGATTTACCTTCAAGAGAAAAAAGCCAGAGGCAGTACGTTAATTTTGTTTCTTATTTCTTATGTTTTTTTGATATTTTTGTTGTTTTTTTTTGTACTAGTTTTTTTTGTGTTTTCTTAGTTTTTTTAATATTTTTATTTTTTTTTTAATTTTCAATTTTGATTTTAGTATAATTTAAAATAAAATATTTTTTTTTTTTAATATTTGAAACTAAAAAAACAAAGTCGTTTTTCTTTAGTAAGATGTTTTGGTTAGAAAAAATTTTAAACGAAGAAATTAAATTATAAAAGAAAAATTTTATTAATTTTCGTTTAATATATTATATCATACATTTACACAAAAGCAAAAGAAACAAAATTATATCGCATTTCGAAAGAGTACGAAAAAAAATATACAATATATAAATAAAGAAAAAGTACGGATTTTGTTTTGAAAAAATAATTATAACATAACTGACATGCAGTTTGAATGGCACGAACGAAAGGTATTTATATTGTTATTTTGATATTATTACTATTATTATTTATTGTAATAACAACAAAAAGAAATAATTTTAAAAAAAATATTCGAAATTAATTAGAAAAAATTTGTAAAAAAAGTGAATACTATGACATCTGCATGTGTATATGTTTATTTGCAATATTTAAATAGAAGGAAATCATTAGTTATTAGCGTTAAAATGTGATTAATTCTTTTTTGATTTGATTATATTTAAACAGAATACGAAAATGCACCCTAATTAGCTGCAACCACATACATGACCGTACGTATCGAAACGGATTGAATAAAACGTACGTGTCCGTAGTATGTCCGCTCTAATGCGATCTTTTTCTCTTTTCGCGTTAAAAACAAGAGCACGTGCGCGAGATATTCGCTCTCGGACGCGCCTTTAGAGTAAACTTCTCAATCGCACGCTTGCTTATAAATTTGATATTTTGAGAAAATTTTGAGCGTGTGCATGCGTTTTTTGAGTTTTAACGAAGTAAACACGCACGTGTTCCATTTAAAAATAAACACGAAAATTATGCATGCGTTCCCGTATTCTGTTTTCGAAAAATTTTAAATAAAAAGCAGTCTACGATAAAAAAAAACACATTTTTTTTACATTTTTACATTAATTAGTTAATTCTTATTCTTTCAAATTATAACTTTCAAATCAACAATGAAATAAAATTATTAAAATCAACAAAATACTAATAAAAAAACTATACCAACAAAAAACAGGAAATAAAACAATATGAAATTTCTACACAAAACAAATACAAAACTCTTTACAAAAAGTGAAGAATTTTTAAAAAATTTATGGCTGATACTTTAATTGATAGTATTGTGTACAAGATCAAAGTGGTGCCATCTAATAGCAAAATGCTAACATATTTCCCGTTCATTCAAAACTGCATTAAATTTGATGATTAAATTTGAATTAACGAATAAATAATTAAAAATACAAAATTTATTTTAACTTATTCAAATTTAACAACAACAAAAAATAGAATTTACGTAAAAAGAAAACAAATAAAAAACAAATTTTTTTTTAAATATAAACAATTCCAATCAATTTTATAAAATAACATTACAATCAGAATATCATTTTAAAAACACCTAAAAAAAAGGATTTTATTACTGCCTTTGGCTTATATTCTCCCATCCACATGTATGTATATAATTTCTAAAATTTTTTAGTTATCTATTCAGGGATAAATTAATTTTACAAAAAAATATATATTAAGGAGTAAATAAAATAATTAAAACCATAACCTTTATCGATGGTTACTAGAGGGAATGGATATTGTGGAATAATTTTAATAGTAATATGATAAAAGGATATATTACAATATATTTAATAGGGAAACTTTCTTCTATTTATGCATGATACAAAAACGTTTCTTCTTAATTTTTATAATTCGAATTCTTCAAGTGCAAATATTAAATATTTTTTTCCGTTTTATATCATTTTTATTGTGTAGACAATATTGTGGTAGATTTTATTCTTTTTTTTAGTATTTTTTTTTTTGTTATTTTTATTATAATTATTATTGTTTGATATTCAAAGCGATGAGAATTTGACTTTATTACTTCTTCACAGGTTATTTTGCTCATTTTAAGAAGTGCAAATCAATACAATAGTTTATAATTAAAAGCTAGGGAGAAGCAGAATTATATATGCATGTGTCAGATACCATTTATTATATGCCTCTGTTATCCAACTTATCCACCAAAAAATTAAGAGTAAAAATTAATAAGTCCACGTGTATCCTTGTAGTGAATTCGATTAAATTACCAAAATCCCAATTGTGTGTGTATGTAATCAATCGATCCACTATATTCGCACTCATATTACAATTTTACTTACAAAGTACATAAATTTTTTGATTAAAATTGTTCAACTTTTGTTTTTTTTTTTAGCTATTCTAATTTTTGCTTAAATTTAATTTTTCGTTGTTTTTTTTCTTCACTTAATAAATAAATATATTTTAGATGTTATTGTTTTATTTTCAATTATTAGAAAAATTATGAAAAATTAAAAAAAAAATGTTAATACAAGAGCAAATAAAAAATTTAAAATTTTTGTGTAGAAAAAAATTGAAAATAAAAAATTCAAAATATTTAAAAAGAAAATTAAAATGAATTAAATGAATCCGTTGACAAATAGGTTTTGTTGATTGATTATTAAATAAATATGTCAAAAATTACAAAATTTTCTTAGTGAATTAATTTTGTTCAATTTATTTATGATTTTTTTATATATATTTAATTTTTTTTTGTAATCATTTTATAAGGGGCAACAAGAAGAGTTGAAACTTGACTGGCAATGGGGAAAATAATATCAAAAATAATTTTTGTGCTTTTACGAATTACGAACAAAATTTTATACCGAGAAGAAACAACTACTATAGTTGAAATTTTCTGTATAGAGTATCGGCTTTCAATAGTCTGACTAGTAAAGGGAATAGTTTCCGAAAGCAGAACTGCATGAGTTCAAATCTTATCGTAGGTAGTTTCGTTTTCGTTCTAATGATTTGATTCCGATGACGAATTAAAATATTCCTAAACGACTTCGTAAACGATATTTCAACAATAACGATATTTCAACCACCAACGAACGTATTTCAACAAATTAATATTTAATTTGTGAATTTTTATCATATCACAAACTAGAGAGTATAAAAAATTAATTCTGTTAATCAAAATACTTTGGTGCAACCATTAATAATTTTTTATCGTGTAAATATTAGTTTTAAGTAATTTCTGGTAAAAAAAAACTATCAGCAGTATTTTTGCTATTGGAAAATTTTCCTACTCACTTCCTGATTGTGTTTTTTACTGATAATCGAAATAAAAGTTGCCCAAATTAACTGCTTAATTACCAATAGCGACGTAGCTGACAGTTCACAACTCACATTCGTCAATATACAAGAATTCATGCACTTGACGACAAAAATAACCCGAACATTTAGGTAAATGTGTTAAGACAAATTACAAAACTACATTTTTCTCATTGTGATATTGAAATAATTTCTGAGTAATTATCGTGAAAAGATTTTGTAAAATAATAAATCCACTTTTTCCAAATACAGCTTTGTTATTATTTCTTTTAGTTTAATACAAAATATCAATCACATCTTAATGTTTATAAGATGTGGAATAAGCAAGCAAACAGCATCAGTTCGAAACATGAGGAGAATAATTACAAAGCACATAGAGCTAGGGAATTTTTTATTATTTTTATTTTTACAAGAGTTTTTGTGCATTTCTGGCAATGTCAGTCGATATACTTACTGTTATTAAATAAAATTATTGAAGAGATATAATTTGAAAAATAGAAAATCAAAAATCAAAATCCAAAATAATAAAAATTATTATCAACTAAATAAAAACGAAATTTTTTTTTTTTAAGAGCAGTTAAAAAGAAAATACAGAAAATATAAAGAGAAGAAAATACAAAAGACAAAAGTGCTGAAGAAAGCATGCTACCCAAATCAGCTTCCTGTTAATAAGAAATATATGAAAAATGATTGTGAAGTGAATTTACCTGCTTCCCTAAATTGTACAGCGGGTGATTCACGCATAGCATCGGCCAAGTCCTCTTTTAATTGATTATCACCATGAGTAAAAGCATAATCCGAATCCATATGCTCGTGTCGAAATTTATCCATTAGTCGTGGGCTCTGTTCAAAACTGCCTGAAATACCAAAAAAAAATATATATTTTAGAAACCAATTGAGGGTCAACAAGGGAGAAAACTTACTGCACGAACCGGATTCAATTAGAACTGGAACGGCCGATCTACTTGAAGTGGTGTGTGGCATATTCATTGGATTCGATCTTGCCGGTCTGTTTCCACCTGAAGAGACACCAACTTCAATAGCTTCAACGTCGATATGATTAAGTGGGGATCTGTAAATTATAAATATGATCTAATTTAGTGCGTGATATTCTTTATGCAATAATCAATAGTGATCAACATACCCGCTCGGTGTATTGTAGGTTTTGAAAGTGAACTGAGGACCCATCCATAGTCGTCGATGCGGACCTGCATGAGTGATAATTTCCACTTGGGACAGCCAACGATCATCTCTGTCATCGTTCCGATCCATGTGGTCATCCACATCCAGAATTGAATCCAAAAGACGATCTTTTAGCAACCAACTATCATTTGGCAATGGCGGTTGAATTTCCGATGAACTATCCTTCCTCGCCAAAATCCATTGTGCTTTCGCTTCCACCTCCAATTCGATTGGAGTATCATCACAGACTTTTTCCTTTGGAACATCTGTCAACAAAAATAATAAACATTTTATAAGTTTAACCGATATCTGCTTTGAAAAAACTAAATGTCAACAAGGGTCAATTTAACTTACTCGCGGCATGTTTGGCATCGAGATCGTACTGTATAAGGGCTCCATGACCAGCCATTATAAATAGAGAATCAACGGCTTTACGTTGCATTCGGTGTGCGGGAATTTCTCTTGTTAAATTCGGTGGATCGAGAAGCCAGGAACGCGCTTTAGCAAAAATGGCACAGACACGCAATGGCTTACCCGTGTCATCGGAGAGCGATGAGACCCTTTGTCGGCCGTGAGATGACTTCGAGTATGAATTCTGTGCGCTTCCCGGTGGTGTTCCCAGTACAGATGGCTGCCGGAGTTGTGCTAATGGAAGCACAACAGTCGGCCGCGGAAATGGTGGTGTCCTTGGATTATTGTACGCCAAATAAGACTGACTAAAAGAGCATTCAGAATGGAACACGGGACTGCTCGATCGTCCATCAATCGACAGACCAGCCGAACGATGAAAGCGAGACAATCGATTAACCACATGCAGACTTCCATGAGTTCGTGCGCCAGCTGGACCGCCGTACGGCGTTACTGGGAATACATGCGTAGTCCCCCGTAGTGTCGAAATCGCAACCCAGCGGGAATCTAAAGAGAAGGTAATGTCCTGAACTTTGGCACTAGTGTCGCCTCGATGCAGAACGTAAAGATGATGAACTGCGGCCAACTGAGGCCCTCCAGGATGGGGATGAATTCGGAAAATGTGAAAATCGTGGCCACGCTTATCAGCGCTGACTAGCAGCATCCCGGAATTGTCAAACGACAATGCAACAATAGCATCTGAATGAGCGATAAAGTGTGCTACAATCGGATCACTACCATTGCTAGATACTGGCGCGCCCGTAGTTGGGCTAGTTTCCTTAATTGGATTCTAAAATGGCACAAAAATAATAAATTCAAAGCTTTATACGAGGGCATTGTAGAATTCTTACTTTAATATCTAAAATGGTAACCACTCCAGGTTGTTTGAGATCAGTTGTACCGGATGCTGAATCTGTGCTTCCGGACCTAACAATAGACCCGGAACTCGCATGTCCGCTGGATCCAGTAAGACCAGCAGCCACTTGTTCTCCAAACTCACGCAAACCTTTTCCTAAACTTTTCGCAGCATTCAGAACTGTTGCTGTATAACTAGAAACACCATCACAATCGCAACCTCCACTGCTTCGTTTTGATGGCAGCAATTTTCTTTCGGCATAAGCCATCCATCGCGATCCCAACGCAATTGGATTCGGGTTGATTCTACAAAATTGAAAATAACCAAAATTATAAACGATAATTAAATGATTGTTGCTACTAACCCAGGGCTGGGATGACATGTGGTAACGGTAAGGCGATCTTCAAAGTTTCTGGCGTCAAAAACAGCGATCCGTTCACAAAATGTGACCGCAATCGAAGTACGATTTGCAAGTATATCGACGATGGGATTTTTGAATTTAATCGTCTTGACTTGGTCGCCATCTTTTAGGGAGACAAAATTTATAGAACAAAACTGCGGTCCTGAACCTGTACCTGCGCTATCGCATATCGCCATAAGTGGTCGTTTATGGGCGAACTGATCGATTGGCTCCTCGGCCATCTCCGCATCGGAAGATATCGGTGTCGGTAATATGCGAAGAGCCTTTACAATCCCATGACGCCATGACAACACTTCGACCGCCTCACCATTAGCTGGTATAGACCAGACTTGCACTCCAGATCCGTAGCCGAGAATAAGAAGCAGTGGTGGTGCGACGCCACCTTCAAGTTCCCAATCTTCACCAAATGTTGGATCACTGATATCGGCCAAGGTCTCAAAACGTGCCCATAATATTGCATCTTTCGGATCGCCCTGTGGCTGATTTGTTAGTGCTACGTCATTGATAAACCCTGCGACACTATCAATTATCGATCGATCGTTAACTGCTTGCGGTGGTACCACTGCAGGTATACATCTAACAGATCTCTTTGGGGAGTCTGCTGCCATTGTTATTCTTTAAATTCTGCGAATTAAACAAATAAAAGTTTTATTAATTTACATTTACTTTTTTCATTCTCTTTTTTGTATTAATTATATTATATTACAAATCGAACAATTCTCATTAATATAAGACCGATAAGAACATTTTAATGGGAACGACTACTCTGCAATCTATCAAAAAAATTATGCTCCAGTTAAAGATAGAAAATGCAATTAATTTCATAATGAATGGCCAATAAAGAGGTTTATTCAGTCGACATGCAATTTAAATGCACTACAACCGATTCCAACGAGTAGATAGTCGACTTCGGAGGTTGCCCAATAATTTATGATTGAATTAAGGGCAGAACAAATTTTCTTCATTTGCTATGTTCATTCATTTTCATAGTTTTAAGCGCAATTTAATAAATTGGTTTTTCGTAGTAGTTGAATAGTTTGTCCGAGTAGTTTTTCAATTTGAACTTCATTCGGAATTTTTTTTTAAAATATATTTTAACGTCAATAAAATTTATTCACTTTTAATTCATAGAAAAAAGCAGTTTTTATAATAACTTATTGGCTAATGTAACGATGTATCTGATATCAGCAAAACGATATTTTTTATAATCTAGCATTCTTAAAAAGACGCCTTATAAAATCTTACTAACATATATTTAGTCTTTTTGGTTTTGACAGCCATTAAATATTGTCCGGAAATTTTATTAATATGGAAAAAAGTGAATTTCGTGTGTTAATAGAAAACACTATTTTTTTGGGTAAGAAAACAATATCTGCAACCAAAACCAAGCTTTAAAAGTATAAAGGGGACACTTCACCATCAATTGCGCATTTTAAAAAATGGCTCAGCGGTAAAAGATTGGGATCAAACGATGAGGTAATTGCTGAAACAAATTACTTTTTTAAAATAAGAAACAAAAGATATAAAAAAGTTAGACTAAGTATACGGAGTTAAAAACAAGCCATATTCAAAATAAAATGAATTTACCATATAAAAATATTTTTTTGTTATCAAGCCCTGCTATTAAACATACAACCCACGCCATAATTCATAGTGAAAAAATCCAAAATAGTTTTGAACTTTAAGAGGTTTGATCAAAAGCGCCTTCTGTCATATAATAGAAAGCAACCAAACGTTCATCTGAGCCCCAACAAAACGCCATCTATTATCGCATAGGAAAAGTACACATTTTTTAATGGATGAAAAAGTTCCGTTTTTGTATTATCAGTCGTAATAGCTGTCATTTCCAAATAGAAATTATAAAATAAATATTGTCTGATAAGGTTAAAATACCACACAATTTTTTTAAAACAAAACAAAAATTAATTTAAGTACGTCGTCGAATAGTGCAATTATAAAATGCAAAATTGATAATATAAGAAAGTCAATGTACTTTTACAAGATAAGAAATGTATGCAAATACTAATAGTATAATTAATTTTTTTTTTGAAAATGAAATTTTTTATCAATTATTGACTTAATTTATAAAATTGTGGTGAAATGTGTTAGCCTTGAATTTTTTGATAACAGAAGCCAAGTTTAATATTTCACCTGTTTTCAACAATATAATAAATAGTACGCAATATTTTGCATAACAATAGAGTTAATATTTCTCATATTATTTTATTGGAATTAAATTTTTAATTAAAGGAGAACAATGAAATATAATTAATTATATCATAAAAACATATTTGATCTGAAACAAAAACTTAATTAATTTAACAGAAAAGGACTCAAAGTGAACTTTTAATAAAAAAAAAATTTTCAAATTGTTAATCCATAATTCAGAATTTTTTTGTTTTAATACAATTTACAACTATTCAAAGATCATTTGAAGAATACAGAATAATGAGTTTTAATCTCTTAAGATAAAAAGAAGCCATTAAAATGATCTTAATCAAGAAAGGATTATGTCAGTTCGTTCATGTTCTAATAACGAGTGGAAAGATTCTACAACAGATAATAATGAAGTTGATTGCATGTCAATTATTAGTGTCTTTATCATTTCGTGTTATACTGGGCTCTCTCTATTGAGGTCAACAAAAATAAGCACAATTAATTTAAATACTCTCAAATAACAAAAAATAGTTGCTTTTGTATTCTAACCTAGAATATTGTGCAAGGATTGTTGCTTCCCCCTTTTTTTAAACATTATCAGCTTTCCATCAAAAAATTACTCGTACATTATTGCTAAAATAAGTTACGAATTCCTTTTCTCTTTTATATTCAATCCTTTTTTATGTAAAGGATTTCCATCGACAATGGACCTGCATATATGTACGTAAGAATGCACCTGGTCAATAATTGTAATGATTTAGTTGAATACGGTTGGTTTTTTTTTTTAACCCCTACCTTATGTTCAAATTCAATTATTTTTTATTTAATATTTAAGAACAACTGAAAGATGTTGAACCTTTACAGTTTCATTAAGTATTCGTCTCATAAATCCATTTATAAGCATTTATTCGCATGAAAATTTTTAATTCATTTCTTTCCTTTCAAAAATTATAATAAAGTAATTTTCCAATTGATCTTTTATTTTTATTTTTTATCTTTTGAAGAAAAGGGTTTAATAATTATCGCTTAAATGTGTTATTCATTTGGAGGTTAGGAAAATAGGACCCTATTATTTTGACAGCTGTCAATCTCATATGTCAAGTTCTTAGATTATGGACTATAAGGATCTTAGATTAAAGAATACCTGGATAGGCCCTTACCGTATATGTATACGCAATTTTGTGTACAAATATTTACTAGGGGGATATGACTGTCAAAAATTGTTTATGTAGACATGACACCCACTGCCATCTATGTGTCGTAATGGGAATTTATTTAATTGCAAAAGCATAATTTATATTTATTTTATTTAATTCACCTACTGGAAACAAAAATACAATTTATATACAACGATAGGTCATTTTTATTTTTTGTACAATCTTTTGATACGAAATGGAATTCTATTTTAGGTATATTGTTTTCTTTTAATGTTGTATACGATTAACTTATATATTATCAAGAACTTCATGTATTGTAATGTTCTATGTAATTAATGCTTAATTTTTTAATTTAATTTAAATGCACAATGCCTATTTAAATTACCATTTCCATTCATAAACACACATTTATATTATAATTAAGGTTTTTCCATCTATGGTACTTATGCTTGTTTAAGATTAAAATTTATATTTAATAAGTTGCGGTGTGGTTTGATTTCAACATAAACAAAATATCACATTTTGCATTTTTGAAATTAATTTAAATTTGTACACATAATTGTTTTCATAAAATCAAATAACTTACAATTCATTTTTTATTCCCCACTTTAAAAATTCTGTTTTAATAAATAATATACAGTGAAATAAATAAAATGAAAATACATAATAAATAAATAAATATTTAAAAATAGAATACTGTGTTTTATTGTATATTTACAGAACTAATTCCATCAAACAAGACCCGCAATATTAAAAAATCTGCTTCTTTAATGGTTTTAAACGAACCGCTTTAATCGCATACTGAACTCTTAAATTGGCCCCCAATGATTTACGCCGTTTCTGTTGTATTGCATGTGTGTGCGTTCTATGAATGTATTGCCAACAAAATTTGGACAGAATTTTTATGAAGAGGCCTATCCAGTACTTCTTTAATCTAAGATAAGGATAGACAATTGAAGTGCCATGTTGATGCCAAAAAAACGGAATACAACCTTAAAGTTACTTATATATGAGTACTGCTGAAAGGCGTCGATTTCAGATAGGGGCACTTGTTGCACACTTTTAAAATAATAATCGAATTTATTTAAATTAATTAAATAACTGCGATGGTTATCGTTTCCCAATGCAAGCAGCTTTAGCTTTAAGTTGGAATAGTATATAAGCATTGAGTTATAATAACATATATTATTACCCACGGACATTAGTATGAAAATTCATAAATTCAAAAGTATATTTTTATAAATTATTTTTCAAAATATTAAAAGGTACAATTTTTGACTATGTGAAAATATAAAGCACTTATCGAAAAGTAATCAGACGACCGTCAATCTGATCACAACTAATCGTCTGTTTGAATGATAGTTAACTACGACCTTTATTCAAATATATAATTACTTTTTATCGAATCTTTAGTTTTCGTATAATTAAAATAACATTTTAACTGGACACTTCATCTTCTGTAAACTTTTAACATATTGAATTATTAAAATCTATTATTCATATAAAAAATATGAACGTGTTTCACCTCATTTTTTATAATAACTTCACTTTAAAAACGAACTAATTGTTTACTCGATATGTCAAAACTAACTACAAATTGAGGGAAAAATAATCTACACCCAAGATTTTGTTTCGAATAAAGTTGTATTTAGCGATGAGACTAATTTCTCGCTTGATAGATACACATACGTCAATTAGCAAATATATGGAGCTCTCAAAAACCACAAGTGACAGTGGATGAGCTATTGTATATATACACATATGCGAACAGCAACTGTTTAGTAAGAATTTTAATCTTAACAAATTTCTTTGAAATTGAAAAAGAGGAGACCGTTATCGTAAATTCTGACCCCTACGGCCGTATGAGAATCGTTATTTTTTTGGGCTGTCTTCCAAGATTTTACCTTTGGATCATATGTGGTTCCAACAAAATGGCGCCGCGAAACGCTTTTAGGACTCGTAATTTCGAGATTTGATGATCCCAATTATCCTCCAAGATCGTCTTAATGTAAATAAAGTTGAATTTTTTTTTATAAGCGTACACGTACGCAAGAGATCGTATTTACGCAGACAATCCTTGAACTTTGAAGCATTTAAAAACGAACATTTTCCAATAAATGCCCGTATTACCGCTTGAGTATAAAATCTAAATTCTACAAGTGCTTTATTTAAATTTACTTTCTGAAGCAAAAATTGGACTCTACTTTTTAAGTTTACTGAATTTGATTTCGTACTATAAATTTTCGGACTTAATTATTAAAATTTTTTAACGTTTTAAATATTCGAAATATTTACAAACATTTTCCATTGGTTGGTCAGTAAGTTATTCATTTATTTTAAAAGACTTAACATTAGGCACTCAAGTTTAATTCCAATTAATAACATCGAACGGCCAATGCCATCAAATATGACCTCAGTAATTATACCCTTAAGCTATCCATCCAAATACTAATACTAACAATTTAAATACTAAGAAACTATTTAACTAATTGTAGTTTGAAAAAAATTACAATTTCACTTAACTATCAAACGACCTTCCAATTTCATGGTTTTTTTTTATTTGACTATGTTAGACATTTTCATTATTTTACACATTTTCTTATTAAGAATAGTGACTATTTTTATATATAATTTCCGACAATACAAAAATACCTGCACCGAGTGACTGTCTGCTGCTATTGGGTGAATGGCATTTTTTAATTGAAATTAGTGAATACTCATCAAATTTGCCAATTATATACATTGTACATATGTACACGCACACACAAGCATTCGAATACAAAACGGAAGTAAGTACAGTACACATACAGTGTTGCTCAAAACAAAAGCAACTGAAATTTGAAATTCAGTTTTTTTAATATATAATTTTTTTATTAAACAACTTAGGATTTTTTTTTTCTATAACTTATATTTATAAATTAAATTTAAAAAACAAAAAACTTCAACATTTCTTTAGAGTTTCAAAAAAATATAACGGTTTAAATAATATCACATATTACTGCACGTGTGCAAACCAATAGCAAGTTGTTATTGCAATACTATTTTTTAGAGAATTTACCGTTATTCAAGTATTATTGAATGATAAAATCGCTTTTAAAGTATTTTTGTAAGCACCGTTAGTATTTATTTAATTGATCAGCCCACAATTGTGAACAATATCAATTCCAGTATTGTTTGATTTGTTGGGCAGAATAGTTGTCTGAAGCAGTGACTCAATATGGCAAGAAATAAATATTCTAAAAATCTTAAAGAGAAAATAATTTTAGATTATAAAAATGGGATTTCACAAAAAGATTTAGCAGAGAAATATTCCATTAATAAATCAATTATATGCCGAATAATTGCATTTTATATAAAAAATAATAATGTCTAGACTGTGCATGTAGGTGGCAGACCACGAAAAACAACAAAACGGGAAGATATGTTAATTCTCCGTGAAATAAAAAAGGATCCGTATATTTCTCCCCGTCAAATTAAAACTAAATTAGATCTTGATATTGCCACATACACTATTCGTCGACGAGCCGTTGATGGTGGACTGCCATCGTTTAAAGTAAGAAAGAAACCATTTATTTCGGCTAAGAACAGGAAAGCCCGACTCCAATTTGCAAAGGACCATATTAATTGGACCTTAACAAAATAGAAATCCGTGTTATTCTCAGACGAATCAAAATTTAATTTAAAAGGATCCGATGGTTTGCACCGCGTTCGCAGACCTATCAACGAATCGCTAAATCCAAAATATTGTAAGGGAACGGTTAAACATGGAGGCGGTGGTACAATGGTCTGGGGGTGTTTTTCAGGACATGGACTTGGTCCAATTCACCAAATAAACAATATAATGGACCAATATGTCTACAAGGACATTTTGGAAAATGTAATGTTGCCATATGCGGATGAAGAAATGTCCTTAATGTGGACATTTCAACAAGATAATGACCCCAAACACACCGCTAAATCAGTGACATCTTGGTTTGCGATGAATAAAATAACCGTAATGAAGTGGCCTGCGCAATCTCCGGATCTCAACCCAATAGAGAATTTATGGGAAATCGTAGACAGGAGAATAAACAGAGAAAACTGTAAAAACAAGGACGAACTTTTCGTTCAAATCTGTGAGGCCTGGAAAAACATCCCCACTAAATTTATTAATAATTTATTAGAGTCGATGCCGAGAAGATGTAAAGCCGTTATAAAAAATAAAGGATTTGCCACCAAATATTAAAATAATATCCAAACAATCCAATAAAAATAATATTGCAATAACAACTTGCTATTGTTTTGCACACGTGCAATACTATGTGATATTATTTAAACCGTTATATTTTTTTGAAACTCTAAAGAAATGTTGAAGTTTTTTGTTTTTTAAATTTAATTTATAAATATAAGTTACAAAAAAAAAAAATCCTAAGTTGTTTAATAAAAAAATTATATATTAAAAAAACTGAATTTCAAATTTCAGTTGCTTTTGTTTTGAGCAACACTGTATATTGGTAAGAACAAAATTACGACTGCAACTGAAAACCTTCACAATCTTATAGGAATGTACAAATTTTGGACGACGGACGACAACTGCAAACTGTTTTATCGCCGAATTGGATCTTGTTAAAATTTTATCAGTGTAATTGAGGTACTGCCACACATTTCAGTGTTTTTTTATATGGCAGCATCGTCGACATTCAACTCGAAGATGATCAGATGATATTTTTCTACACGTTTTTATTTTATTTAATTGGTTGATTCGGGCCAAATTCGTAAATTTTTGACAGCAATTGTAGTTGTTGTGGACTTATTGTATTCTGGACTTATTGCAGTAAATGCCACAACCTATAGTCCACATATAAATTATATATTATAAACGGAATAAAATTCCAAAAAAATGGAGACTACAACAAATAATTGGGAGTACATTTTCCCAATAAGAAATCTTTTTGTTCTAAACTCATTTCCAAATAATGGGAAGGATTTCTTAGGAGTTTTTTTCTTGATATCAATTGACTATAATCATATAAAAAATATGCACTTGTCTTGAAGAAGACCGCAAATACAATATTCCATTGTTGTCATTGTTAGTGAGGAAAGATTTGGATTTGTAGTGCGTATGCACCTGAATTTTTAAAAATTTTTTGTATTGTTCAAACAGCCAAAACAGTAACATTTTTGATATTTAAATTATAAATATTACAAACAGAATATTATAATAAAAATTATATTTATAAATACTTGTGTGTTTAACGATATCATTGGAATTTAATATTGTATAAATTTTAAATAAATCACGTCCATTACCTATGAAGTTCAAAACAAAATGATCTGAAAAATTTGCTTTCAACTTGTATATATTAAGTATAAATTCAGAAATGTTTATTTACGTACGGGAAAAAGTAAATAATTTTAATATACCAAAAAAGAGGGGATGGGGGAGTGTATTAAAAGAAAATATTTATTTACAGAAGAACACGATGTACTCGTATGTACAGGGCGTTTTATAGAGGCTAATACTACGATTGGACCATTCGAGAAAGGCATAAACCATTTGAGCAATAGACGAATTATTGCCTCAGCCCGAATATTTTTGTTCAAGTCTTCGGAGAGAAAATAAAATTGTCTCGATCGCAGGCTCGAACCCTCGAACAATTTTGGAAACACGTGAGCTGGATCAAAGTTCGACGAGTACGAATTTGTTCGAGCAATGATATTTTTCTTCATCTATTTGACTTTTGTTTCGTTGGCATGAAAAAGTTACAATTGTTGTTTTTTGTTTTTTTGTAGTCCAATACATTTGGAAATCAAGGAAAAGATTAAAAAATATTTAAACATAATAAAAGAAAATAATAAATATACTAGAAATTGGAGAAATAGGTAATTCGAAAACGACGTGCAAAAATGCAAAATGTCTAAATTTTTATGAACATGTTCGATCGAGGGGAAGGTGTTCGTCCAACATGATCGAGCATATGTGTATATTATACCGCTCAAGCTGAAAAAATTGACGATTTTTCCTAAAATTCGAGCATTTCTCGAATCGATGCTCAAGTTTAAAATTTTCAAGAGGTGCGTTCATAGAACTATGTCTATCGGACAACATCGGAGCTTGCCACTAGTCAATTTACTAGTTTGAGCGAAGATCGAAAAGGAATTGGAAACGATTGACAGGATCTCAACAATTTTGACACGTTCTTGCACTGAGTATGAAGGCATTATAAATTTTTTTTTAAATTCCTTATAATCTAAAAAAAAAAATTCAAAAATAAAAAAGTTTAATGTATTTTAAATCAGTCAGTCCAAGTTGGCCCACCCTGTACAACATAATCTCTTATAACATATGTATGTATGTATGTAATTATTAATTTTTTTTACTCTATATTATAGTAGCTAATTGAGAAAGTGTGAAAATTTTTACCTCATATTTTGTATAATTTGTATGAATGAGAATTGATTAAATGCGCCATAAAAATGTAAATTTGTTTACGAATAATTCTATTCAAATCAAAAATATACTATGGAATTTGGTTTGCTTTGGAGAATTTTTTTTTATAGAAAAATTGCGTTCTTTATCAAAAGTTTGAATGTTTACCATACGTTTTGTGTTTATTTGGCGATAGACTTTTTTTATACTAAGTACACATAAATTCATTGACCTTGCAATATTCATAAATATTGGTTAGAGCAAAAGAAATCTATTCAGTATGATTAGCAAAATTAAGAAAATCGAACTCCTCACACATTCATATATTATATGGAGTAATATTTTCGTTTTTTTTTTGGTTTTTGCTATTAGCAATGTCAATTTTCTAATATTTTATTAATGTCAGTCACTATAAGCGAATATAAGCATTTGATTATTATTATTAAATTTTTTTTTATTATGTTTCATTACACGACCTTAAATCTGATATTAAATAACAAAAGAAAAATTTTTCCATAAAAATTTAAGGAAATCTCTGTTCATGCATATGTAATTTTTTTTTTAAATTAACATTTAAAAATTCATTTAGTAAGAACTACTTAAACAAATTATTTTCCAAATAATTTCTTGAATAAAAAAATCAAATTTATTGAAATTTTTTAAAAACTTAACAATAATAAAATATGGCAAAATTAATCCATATTTACTATACAAGATCGATGGTGTTATGCCAATAATCAGATTTAATATGTATTTTTTTTTTTGACTTTTTGTTATCTTTATTTTAAATTTTGTAATTTTATTTTCTTAAATTAAAATATCTAAAATTAATTATTGTATATGAGCCGATTTTATTTTGACAAATAAAAAAAAATGAAATATTGTAAACGAAGAAAAAATTAACGATCAAGTTTTCGTTGAATTATAAAAATTTCGATCTTGCAATACTATTCTTGTAGAGAAAAGTCAAACAAACAAAGAAAAACTGCAAAAGTCTATGCAATAAGAAAGAAAAAAACAAACGTCATAAAGGCTAGAGTACATTCGACGTCAATATTATTGACCCACAAGCAAATCTCTGCTTAAAAAAAATAACTATTACTTGTATAATGAAATAGAACAAATTCTTTTATTTTCAAAAGGATTAATTTACCAGCATACCCAATATAAATAAACTTAACGACTCTTATTTGTTTTTGCTTTTAAATTCAAATTTTTTTAATTAATACTTTATTAATAAAAAAAGAATCTACTCTATATATGATCAGAGACCAAATTTAGTTAGGTGTATGTGATCGCAAATAGTTTTTATTTAGATTTTACTCTATGCAGTGTGTGCGTACTCGATCATATGGGGTTTGTGCCATTGAGTTGTTCGCACACTCAAGCACAGCAGAGCAGGAAAAAAAATCAACCAAATGACACAACTTTTGCAATAGCAAACAGAAAATCTAACACAACATTAAACAGCTGAGTTAATGATATCTGAATCCGTCAGCCAACCAGCTAACGGCAATTTCTCATGAGTATGTGCCACATCTATATAGACAGAAACGCATACACCAACGCTTCCGCAACTTGCAAAACAAACAATCTGCGCTAACGTCATTTTTATATTCTAACCAAAACAAAAACACTGTCAGCTGAATTTGAAAGCTCTGGATCGTTAAGCAGAACACAATAGCCAGCTACTTTTATGCATTTGACTTGTGTGTGTGTGTGTGTGTGTGTGTGTGTGTGTGTATGTGTACCTTTTGACAAAGTTTCTAATTCGAATTTAATCATTATCTTTATTACATTTCCTATTGTTATTATTATTATCAGTTTTATTTTTATTGATATAAGATATGGTACATGATACTTTTGATTTAACTTTTTTTTTTTAATTTTTGAAAAAAAAAGACATTTATAGTACAATAAATAGTGTGAAAGTCTTCTGAAAATTCCCAAATTCTTTAGAATAAAAATAAGAATTTATTTTCGTTTTGTTTTGTAAGATCTCTCTATTCAACTTTTATGTAAAAGATTTCTTAAAGAGAATTTGACATTTCCGATTATGAAAAAGTGCTATTTGGCTTTGAAAATTTTACCCATTAAATGAATGTGTACGACGTACAAACACGCGTGCAAATATTCTGAAACCTGCATTTAGTCACTCATTCTATGGACCCATTTATTCTCTCGCTTACTTACTCACTGATTCTCTTACCTATTCACTCAGTTTATACACAGGTTTTTTACTTCGCATATTTACTCGATTCGTTTATTATCGCTCGTGGATGCATACCAACTCATTTCATCCAAACACATGCCCACGCGAGAAAAACACATGTTCAACCATCCGTCACTATTCAAATTTTGTTTTGCATTAGCATTCATACTCTTCTATAGCCTTTGTATTCATTTGCAATTCTATAGACTCATACATATGTTGAGCTAGTAGCGCGCATGAGTATTTGTTTTCAAAACGAAGGACAAAGGAGATTGGACGTCCGCCCATTTTCATTTCACTCAATCCGCAGAAATGTCATTGTTTTTATCTTTTTCTACCATACAAAAATAATGTAATTTTTCTTTCATTGAATTTGCACAGAATTTTCTTGAAAATTTTACAAAATAATTCATTTTACTTAAATAAATATTAATTATATCATGGAAAAATAATAAAAAATTAGAATATAACTTCTTATTTTCATTATTTTACAAAAGAATTTTTTTATTGTTACTTTTCAGAGAAAAATATTCGATGGAAATTTTTTACTAGAACATTTTAATAATAATTTTATGAAATTATAAATTTTTTATAAATATAATTGCAAAACAAAAGAAAAAAAAAAAAGACCAGCTGACGTACACAAACACAACTCCCCACTTACACAAACTACCCTAAATACGAAAAAAAATTAACGAAAATTTGACAAAAACGTACTTTACGATTGTGATCACCACTACACATAGCGCGATTCCATCCGTCAAACGACCGCTTTTTTTTTTTTAGTCAGATCGTTTTGATATTGTTTCTTTTGTGTTCGTTCCTTTTCTTTTTCACTTTTCTCTTAGCTTGAGTTGGTTTTCTTTCCTTTTTCCCTCACTGTTATTGCAAAATTTTCTTCTTAGTTTTAATTTAAAAACAAACAACAAAAATAAATTCTTTTCACTGTTTTTTTTATCACTTTTTCATTTTTCACTGCCGTACATCTATAGCAAAAATTGCGTCATCTTTATTAGTATTGAAAAATTTCAAATAATACAATTATAATAATAATAATAATAGTACTTAAATATAAAAATATTGTTAAGATCTTTTTTCACAAACACCTGATCAAATTCAATTAAGAATAATAGAAAAATTTTAATGTTTCATAAAAGTTCTCTTAAAAAAAAAATGTTATTTTATTGTCTTTTGCTCAGGTATACATATGTGGGGGTGCCCATATAAAATAAAAATTAAACAAGAAAACATTGAATATATTCTAATATAATTAATAAAAAATTTTATACAAAAAAAAATCTAATCGCTATTAATTATTTATTGACAACCACAATCATATTCATTTGAAAATAAAGTGAGAGAGGCAGACAATCATCAGAAATGAGTAGAAAAGAAATGAGAGAAAGAAAACCAGCAGCAGCTGTACTCAGTCTATATGCATGCATATGGGGTTTGTACTCATGAATATGTAGAAAATGTATGAAAGAGCCATATCTGAATATGGTAGGTAGAATAGGCATACATTGTGTGCAAAGGGCGCATAAACGCAAATACAAACACCAACACAAAAAGTACAATATTTTTTCTGCTTTGTTTTTGTTTTGTTTATTGTTTCCAAACTATTTTGTTGATATTATTATGAAAAAAGAATATCACATATGATATAAATTTCACTTCATTTTACGTAAGTGGAGAAGGGCAACAAAATTCATCACTAGTGTAGAATTTTTTCAATTTTATAACACAAAAAAAAACGAAAACATTTCAATCAGAGAATCACGCAAGTGGTTTAATTATTACGCAAAACTGCGTCTTTTTTGACTGTTTGAAGGGACAGGGGTGGCTTGGAGTACGTTCTCAGAATGGTGAAAACAATAAAGAAATAGAGAAAAAAAAACGTTATTCAGCTTAGCAAAAAAAAAAAAACAGCCACAAGTTTCGAGATGTGTCGTTCTTTTTCCTACTTATTGAGATTTTCTATGTTCGTCGCGTTTCTTTTCTTGTCATTTTGCTATAAACAAAACAAAGGCACAAGCATTTTTTTTCTCCATTTGTTATCATTTCATTCTTTTATTATTTTCTGTCTCTTTTTATTTGTTATACATTTGCCAGCGCAACGGCAACTCTGATAATAAACGTCACTAAACACACAGGCACAGGCAATGATTATTGTGAGTTTTCTTCCTGTTTCTCCCTTTTTTTTTATAGTACAAAAGGAAGTTTAAGAAAGAAATTGGGATTAAAATGTGTTTTTTTTTTAAATCTATTTTTCACTGAATAAAATTTACGATTTTTAAAAAAAATTCAGTTTTTAACGTTAACGTAAGAGTAAAAAAAAATTTATAAATTGTTCTCTATGCTTCAAATTGAAATGAATAAAAATATCCGAGACTAGAAGAGAAATTGAAATTCAACCTGTCTCGAAGAACGCAAAAAGACTTCAAAATTCAAGTTTCATACTGAATTGTGATGTGCGCTCGTACGTGTGTTTTCTTATTCAGTGGCTGTGTGTGCGTGTGTGGGTTGATAGTGTGCATAATATTTTCGTCCTGTGCACTTCAACAGGATTTTTATTTCAGATTTTTGACAAACCACACACCACTTCACCTAACCCCTTATCGTATCATTCTAATACATTGTGTGTGGCGCCCCCTCTCCTTTGCAACGACACTTTTGTTCTTGACTGTTTGTTCTCTCATTGAACTTGAACTACCATTTGGATCGATGCCTGGCTGCTCTCTGTTGTTGCTGTTTCGTTTTCACTCGATCTTTTTTGGTGTTTTTTTTTTGTTTTTTTCCCTCAAACAATTCAATTAAGTGTTACCATTTTTCAAATTTTTTATCTAATTTTAAAATTGACATTATTTCAAATGTTTTTTGTGCAATGTACTTTATAACCAAAACATCACAATTTCCATGAGAAAAACAAATCATTAAAAGAATCTACTATATTCCTTCAGTGGTTAATTGATTTCGATCTGTTGTTTCTCTAATAAAATTCGAAATTACACATAAATTCAAAGATGCTTTTATTATTTATAATCGTTCTTTTTTTTTAAAAAAAAAAAAGAAGCCTTTTACTTTATTATATATAAATATATTTTTTTCCAATACATGTACGTATATATATATTCAACACATTAAAAGAATACTCTGCCACTTGATTATTATTGTGCAAAAAATGCAAAATATTTTTACACAACAAAAACAAGTGTATCTTTTTCTATCTGTTTTTAAGTAAAATGTAATTTTTTTTAGAGTGAATTTTCCCCATATTTTTTTTGCACATAAATTTATTATTGTTATTAAGTAAAAAATTTCATCAAAAAAAAAAAACACTTTTTTAAATCGAACTCACACACAAAGAGTATTATTGAGGGTGGCCACTTTGTATAAGAACTTATTTTTCAATTATCAGCATTTCAATTTTAAATCGTCACATTTGTATTGAAATTAATTTAAAAAAAAAAGAACACTTCTTTATAATTTTCCACAATAATATTTAGCATAAAAAAAAATTCATTCGTTTTATCCTTATCCAAATGATGGGTTGGTTGATGATAATTTCGTTTTACTTAATAATAATTATATTAACTTAAATATGCAATGAAAATTTAAAATTAAAAAAAAAAAAAACATTTAAAAACAGCAACTAATTTTAGTATATGTCATTTGCAAATACTACGCACAAAAATTAACTCCCTACCATTCGTATTTAATGTTGTTCCTACACTGTTTATTTTCCTCTTTGACATGCTCGGATTTTCATCTCTAATTTCCATTGTGTTTTCGCATGTGTGCAAGAGAGCGAATGCGAATGTGTGTGTGTTCGTTCTTTTCACCTATTAATTTTTATAAACAAATTCGTCATTTATATGGAGAGAGTAGTATTGCCAGCTATCGGAAATATCCTTCAATCAAAGAATTTCATTTGGAAAATTTGAAAACTTTTTGCAATGAGTTTTGATCAGTTTTAATAAAATTAAAAATTAATTAAAATTTTTTTATAAGACTGTACAAATTAATAGTAAACTACGAAGGATTCAACTTGGAAATAGTCAGTTATCAGTCAAGAACAATTGACACATGATAATATTTATTAAATAATAGTTGAAAATTCAATAACAAATAAGATAAATTTGTAAAATAACTTTTTGAAGATATGGACACTCAAATAAATTAATAAAAATCCTTACAGAATAAATATTTTCTTAATTGTATTAAAAATTTAAATATCGATTTTGTACTATTTATACCATGAAACTATACAAAAATATTAATTTTGAAGTGACCATTCGTAATCAAACTGAAGATATTTTTTATAAATGACAATAATTTAATAACTACTTATTAAAGGCGTATTCCTTTTAAATTTTTTTTACTAAAAGAAATAATGAATATGAAAAAAAAAACAGCTAATTTATTTATGACTGAAGTTGATTTTGCATTCTATTTACAGTATATATTGTCTTTTTCAAAAATAAATAAAGTAATTTTGTTTTGGTACTCCAAAATAATCAAATCTATTGAAATTTATTATGACACTGACTGTATATACTGTCGTAGAGTCAAAATGTCTGCGATTGAGTTTATTTTTCCAATTATTCCATTAATCAGAATTCAGACTTTTTCGTTCATATGCAAACTTTTAAGAAAAACCAATTTTTTTAAAGTTAGCAATTATATAGGACCTATTTATAAATATACTTAAATATATGTAATATGTACATTTATAAATATGTATAAAATCTTTTTCGTACAAAATAATTACTTTTGTATTAACATTTGTCAGGTTTAGATTAAAGTTCCCCATGAATGTAAAAAAGAAATACAATTAAAAATGAAATAATAATATATCAACTATGTAAATTATTCTATTGAATAACTTATCTAATTTATAATATTTTAAAAACAAACAAATTTTAATTAAAATCATATTAAAAATGTCAATGTATTTGTAAGGTTAAACACTTTTATAATTGGCGGTAGTAAGCGACCACCGCAAATAATTTTGAATAGTACAAAAAAGGTCCCATATATTAACTAATTGATATAAAAATTTAACTTAAAACTCTATTCTAATATTTTTAAATTTATTAGGACTTTTAAAAATGATCAAAACTAAAATTATTTTCAACTTATATGAACATATCCTAATTTTTGAATGCATTTCGTCTTCTTTTATCATAGAAACTGATTTAAAAACAATTCTCCACAAATTAATAATATTCAATTAATTAAAAAATATTTTATGAGTAGAAATTAATCATCTTTTTATATTGATTTTATGGAAATAAATGAACTGAAGTTCGTTGATAGAAAAACCAGATCAATAGCATTTGTAACCTTAAACACTTTTATAATTGGCGGTAGTTTTTGAATAATAGATAATTTTGAATATTACAAATGGTCCCACACATTGTACATATTGATATAAAAATTTAACGTAAAAGTCAACTTTAATATTTCTAAATTTATTAAGAATTTACATCTTTAGTTAAACATGATCAAAACTAAAATTATTTTCAACTTTTATGAACATTTCCTAATTTTTGAAAGCATTTCGTATTCTTTTAGGAGTAAAAATTAATTATCGTTTTATGAAAATAAATGAACTGATAGAATAATTATTTTATTTATAATTATAAGTTGGTAATGGACCTAATTTCCTCAATTTGTCAGGTTATAAAAAAAATCCAAAGAAAGAAATAATTTTATTTCAAAGAAAATAAATGTTATCATGAACATTTGAGAGGTTTAAATGCAGATGATTTTGATTGTTCAATTTACTAACATTACACACCGGGGAGCTTTTGACTATGATAACTGTTATACATATTGTCAATTTTACGACTAAAAAAGCTATCCAAATAGAGCTTTTTCATGTGAGTTCTTCGTCGACTGTAAAAATATGACTGCTCTTTTTCAATGGCAAAGTTGTTATACATGTTCTGTTGGTGGTGGGTGCAGCGACGACTAGATGTCAGTAGCGCATATTCCAGTCAGAATTTTCTGTGGTCGCCTACTAGGGCGAGTGTTGGTCGGATTCGGCGTGCGACTGTGTTGGAGAATTCACAGCTCGATTAGACCGAGCGTATCGCCATCGGAGTGTGATGTTATGTGTCCGTCATCTTGTGAAATTAATTTCAATGTTTCCATTTATTAATTGTACATAAAATAAAAATCAATAAAATTTTTAAAACAATGTCCGGCCAAGTTAGAATTTTTACTATTGACGATTAGTGTTCACAAAATTATTGTGCATCGCGGGCCAAGCGCACTCGATGCTGGGGACTCTGCATAACAAAACTAAACGAACACACCAACTCGAATTGGACTGAAATCGGAAAATTCAGAGCCAGTGTCAGAGAGCTCAGACCAGCGGAGCCACTATCAAAACTAAAGTTTTGATCATCGGAATCTAATTGGAAATAAATCGAAGACCGACCGCCACATTTCGTCCGGTGGATACTATTTTTTTTTATTTTTTTATTGAGTGCATCTAGTGGGAGTGCGTAGTGTGCGTGATAGTAAAAAAAAAAAAGAACGGTCCGCGGAAGGTGGACGACGGTAGACGGTAGATTGTGATTAGCGGACGAATCCTTTGGCAACCGCAGTCGCCGCCCGTCCAGTTTTATGATTTTTTTAGTCAAAATTGAATTAGTTTCAACAACAACAAAAAAATAGTAGAAAAAACGAAAACAACAACAACAACAAACAAAAAAATCTTTTATAACATAAAATTTTTAACCGTGCATTTAATCATATTATGTAAAATTCAAAATCAAAAAAGAAAACCATCGTAAATATTGATTAATCAAGAGTAAAGATAATAAAAGTTTTCCGAAAATCGTACACGCACGAAATGAATTTCTTTGAGTTTTCTTATTGTAAATACATATAAAAAAAAAAAAGAAAAAAAAAGAATATCTTGTAAAATTGCAAGCAATTTACTTTTGTGGTGATAGTGTGTGTGTTGCTTGTTTTAGGCAAAACGAAAGAGAAAAAGAAGAAAAACGACCGAAAAACAAAAGTTAAAGTTACACGGTTTGAGTGGTTAACGACGGTAAAGTTGCGTTGGTGTATTAGCAGGGTAGTTAGCAGAAAGGGTCTAGGGTGCGTTGTTTTGGCAGCAGCAGCAGCAGCCAGTAGCGGCACCAATAACTCCGAACAACACATTGTGCATTGACAGATACACTCTCCGCCATCAAATTTTCACAAAAATTACTATAAGACCGTGTTTGTGCTCTCATATAATTAATAGTAAATAGTAGTCTGTCTAGTTGCCTTTTGTGGTAGTAGTGCTTGTTAGGAAGATATTGTTAAGTGTAAGACGAAGCCGACGACAGTGTTTCGTAGTGGTGTGACGGTGGTTTTGTGTTGTTAACGGTGTTCATTTCTATTTCGGTGTTTCTCGATCCGGTTTTTTTTTGGTATTTCTTTTTGAAATTTTGAAATAAAACTGTTGAAAAAGGGAATATTTTTAAAGAAATTAATAAAAATGGCGGATCTAACACGACCGCCGTACAGTGACATCAAACGGCCCGAAGAGGTTGTCAGGATGTCAATGACGGACAATCTCAAATTTGCCGTCCTAATTGGACTAATCGAAGTTGGACAGGTCACCAATCGAGAGGTTGTCAACACTGTTCTCCATTTGGTATGTTTTTTTTTTTATTCTCTTCCTTTTCTACAAACGAATTCCTCAATAATAACACATAAACTTATGAAGGATATTAACAGGACACCACCTTGTGACCAAATCAATCCACTCTCATGTCAAAATTTTCTGTTTTCTGTCTGAGTTTGAGTGCTGATGCGTGTATGGGTACTGAATCTGAAACGAGGCAGAATTTCCCCCATTAAGATTCACTTTTATTGCTTGCGCACACATTAGATGGGAGGGGGGGGGGGAGGGGGGTTGGGCAGCGATTGGTAGTGTTTTTTTTTGCAATAAACAAACAATCAATTTTTAATATATTAATTTAGGGAAAAAGAAATCCATTATTTTTTCAAGACTTTATTTAACATAGTTCGGGGTTGTCCGATTTCGGTAAACTATGCACCGTTTTGAGGTTATTTAATTTGTTGCCATTTTAAAGGTAACTTCATAATGACTCTCTCATAGAAGCCCTGGGGTCCTTGTTGGCGAAAAACTCGACTAGACGATTTTTCCAATTTTCTCTTGATGCCCATTTCTTATCCCTGAGGATATTTTGTAACGATAAAAAAAGATGGTAATCCAGACTATAAGGGTGGACGCACCAAAACTTCCGAACTAAGCTCCCGCAGTTTCTGGTAAGTCACTATAGACGCGTGTGACTTAGCGTTGTCTTGATAGAACACAACATCTTCCGTATTGGCCATTTTTTAATCGGTTCTGCTCAATCGCTAGCTTAAAATGGTCCAATTGTTGACATTAGAGATTCGAATATAGTAGACCATTCCTTTCCAGTCTCAACAAATGCACAGCAAAACCTTCCTAGCCATTAGTTCTGGTTTGGCCACCGTTTGATTTGGTTCATCGCGTTTTGGACACGATCGTCTTCGCACAATATTGTCAAATGTCACCCATTTCTCATCCACAGTTTAAAAAATGGGTCGATTTCGTTCCAAAACGGTTTGGCCACATAGATTCGATCCGTCAATTCGTATGGCATCCAAACATCGAACTTCTTTTTGAATTCAGCTATATGCAAATGGAATAAAACTGTTTTGTGGCCGATTTTTAGCTCCGGGCAATTTGCATGATTTTATCGACATTTTCGAGGTGCATCATTAACATCAAAAATACCGGAATGGAATCGAAGAAACCAAAATTGCGCATAATTAGCTGTGACAGTATCAGGACCATAAACACCATTCACAATTTCAACTGCCTGGCTTTCATTTTCGCATTTATCAAAGCAAAATTGTAAAATACACCGAATTTTCTCTTTGTTAACTGCCATCTCTTACACCCTTTAACTCACAACTGAATCGAAAATCGAAAAAGTGGAGAATTTTTTTTTTAATACCGAATGTCACTTTTCCAATGAGCACAAGTCAGAACTTGTTTTATACAATATATCACTACCGCCATCTAGTGACAAAATCAACCGATTAGTTTTTCCCCAAAAATTATAATTCAAATAATCACAAATCAATTAGTTTATAATTTTTTAAAAGATGATTTTTTGAAATATTTACAATAAAAATAAATGTCCTTTTCCTTTTGAAAAGAAAATTGATTTTTTCTTCTTATTTCTTATTGTTATTTTTTTGAATCATCCTTTTTGTGTGTGTGTTTATGCGTGCAGCCTCTGAGAAAGTGACATGAAAAGTAGAAAAACGACAATTGAATGTGTCCGTCCGTACGTACGTCATTGGTGTTGTCCTCGTCGCCATGTGTCACAGTTAAACTTTTTTATAAAATAAATTCCGTGTTTTTTTATTTATTTTTATTCGGCATTTATATTTTAATTATTAAAGTTTCGATTAAATAATTTTTTTATTACACAATATTTATTAGTAAATAGGATGAAAAAAATGTAAACAAAATAGTTTTATTTGCCGTTGTCACTGAATTAGTTTGCAGGTGTTTTTTTGTTTGTCTATCATTGAAAATTTGATGTGTTGGCTAGCGCAAGTGTCAAAAAATTCAATTTTGCACCTGAGCGATGGTAGTGGTGGTGGGTGATGACAGTAGTAGCACAGAGAAGAGAACAGAACACCGTGTCAGTCAATGTGGAACATTGTGTGTGCTTGGGACTGTGTGCGTGTTAACTCGTATGGAATTGTTGTTATGCTTCGTTGACAATTGCTGGATGAGCGTATTTTTGAGTTGAAACGAGAATTCCAGAATTGCACGGTCGGAAAAAGGAGAGAAGAGTATTAATACGTGGGCTCGTAACTGAGTGGCCATGAATGGTAGTATGTTAGTATGCTCGTATAAGCATGGGAAATTATAAAAATGGTGGATGTGTGCCTGTGCAGCTAACGTTTTGCTTTCTCATGCGTATCAGGCAGGTTACTTTCGTCAATGTGCGAGAGTGTAGCAATACGAAATTTAATATGCTACCGTTTGGTGGTGTGGGTTTACTACTATGTGGTGATTGTGCAACTTAGTCATATGTCAAAAATGACAATTGTTTGAAATAACACAATTTTGATGAATTTTTCTCAATCATATTTTTTTAATGGTATTTTATAAACCGGTGAAAACCAATTAATACCACCTGGAATAGGTTGAAAATGAAAATAATTAATAAATTTCTGTATTATATGCGTACAATAGAATTTATATTCTATTGATTGATTATATGGTCTTTAGTATTACGAGGGTCGTTCAATAAATCCTTAGAAAAAGATGGAAAAAACTGTTTTTTAAAAAAAAAAAATTTTATTTTTCAACACAATCTCCTTTTAGTTGTATACACTTTTCTAACCGTTTTTCCAAAATTTTTATCCTGTCCAAAAAATAGGATTTCGGAAGTTCTGCAAAATACTCATCCGTTTGAGCAATGACGTCCTCGTTGGAAGTGAACCGTCGTCCGCCAAGCCATTTCTTCAGATTGGGGAAAAGAAAATAATCACTCGGGGCCAAATCTGGTGAATAAGCGGGATGCTGCAACAATTCCATTCTCAATTCTACAATTTTGGCCATGGAAACAGCGCAGGTGTGCACACGCGCATTGTCCTGATGCAAGAGGATTTTTTTCTTCTTCAGATGGGGGCGTTTCTCTTTTATTTCCTCGCTCAACCGTTGCAATAACGACGCGTAATACGCTCCTGTTATTGTTTTTCCTTTTTCCAAGTAGTCGATAAAAATGATGCCCTGCGAATCCCAAAAGACCGTGGCCATCCCCTTGCCGGCCTATGGCACAGTTTTTGCCTTCTTCAGAGCGCGTTCACCCTTGAAAATCCACTGTGATGACTGTCTCTTCGTTTCTGGAGTGTAGTAGTGTATCCAGGTTTCGTCCAAAGTGACATATCGACGAAGGAATTTGGCAGGATTGCGATGAAAGAGTGCCAACATAGCCTCAGAGTCCACTGCACGATTGCGCTTATTCTCCTCTGAGAGCAAACGCGGCACCCATCTTGCCGAAATTTTTTTCACAGACAATTTTTCATGCAAAATTGAAGCGACTGTTCCTTGTGATATGCCCGTGGCCTCAACTAATTCGCGCACTTTAATTCGCCGATCGTTCAAAATCAGATCGTGGATTTTGTCGATGATTTCAGAAGTAGACACCTCAACTGGGCGTCCTGAACGATGTTCATCTTTTGTGGATGGATGAACGATGTTCATCAAAGGTGCAGATGTGCCATGAACTGCATCCAACTCGGTTTTGATTTCTTTCGGGCTTAAGCCTCTCAAACGGAGATGTTTGATGACAGCCCTAAACTCTCTTTTTTCCATTGTTATGCACAAATAAATGTCGTTAACTTTAATCGACGATTGAAATTGACCTACGCTATGGATCGAGCTGAAATTTTGACAGCTTTCCTGTCGATAATGCTACTTACAAAAAAAAATCTTTACCGAAATTTCTCGGATTTTCTAAGGACTTATTGAACGACCCTCGTATGTTTGGAATATGATGGTCAAAAGTCCGCATATGGTCGTGGCGCAAAGGTGAGCTCTTTTAAGGGCATTTTTCATAACATTTTCGCAGACTTCTGGTGTTATTTCAACAATATCGTTTCGAATGTTGTTTTTAATCATTGTGTTTGTGGTTGGTTTGTAAGTGTATAGCCTTTCCTTCAAGTACTCCCATACGAAGAAATCGGGAGAGATCAAATCAGGGGATCGTGAGGGCCAGTCGATATTCTTACTTATTGACATTATTCGTCACCGTCTTGTTGGAACCAAATGTTCTGTAGGCTTAATTGATCCAATTCAAGCAGAAGAAAGTTTTTCAACATATCCCGATAGCGGTCACCAAAAACTGTTATAGCAATTGAGGGTTTTTAATGCCCCCAATAGCGGCCATTCTGGTTCGAAGTGTGTTCGTCGCTCATAATGATTTTTTACCAAAAATGGTGGTTATCTATACCGAGCTGTACTCCAGTCTCGCCGCCGTTCATGGTTATTTGCCTGCAGCTCTGCTTTTTTTTTTGACAATTTTTAACAACCAGATGGATATACTCCCAATTTTTGTGCCCTGCGTCGATAAGAGGTACTTGGACATTCGGCAATACTCTGCCTCACTGCATCAATCTTTTCAGGTGTACGTTAGCTTAATTATCGCCTAGTCTTGATCTCCCAGTGTATGCATATTTTCAAAGTTATTCAGTACACACTAATTGGTTGACTTGCTCGGCATATGATCAATACCAAAAAAGTCACGTAATTTTCTCCGCTTATTCACAAATGAACAATTATTTAAATAAAATGTTTTAATAATTTCAACACGTTGTTGTGGCGTTAGATGCTTCATAATAAATTGTTATCGATCACTCTCTACGACTGTCAAATGGAAACATACAAATGTCATCCAAGCCAAAATGGCGGCTAAACAAAACAGGGTTGTTTTTATGTTTACCTGTTATACAGGGTGCTTTACCTGTGACATAAAAAGCACCCCGTATAACAACTTGTGATACAGACTGTTCTTAAGGTAATAAAGAAAGTGAAAATCCAGAGGCAATTCACGAACGACCTCTACACCATCATAGAGTGACTGCGTGGTGCGGTGTTTGTGCCGGAAGCGTCGTTTGTTCGTACGGTGACTGGTGAACGATATAGAGAAGATAGCTATAGAACTTTTTTATCCGTAAAGTAGACTAATTGGGGTTGGACAACCTGTAGTGCCGCAGTAGACAACTGTACGGGCTCGACAAGTGATTATGTACCTCGACAAGTGATTATGTCAACTCGCCACCTCGCTTTCCAGATTAACCCACACCCGATTTCTTCCCGTGGGGATACTCAAAGGGGGTGGTAGTCTACGTTAAGACAATTGAGCAACTTAAAAAAAAGTTGAAATTAATCCAGTTCAAAAATATCATCAAAACAGAAGACAATTTCTACAAGGTCAGAAGTGGCCATTTGGCTGATATTATTTTCCATACCTTACTCCTAAGTTAATACAAAAGATTTAATAATAATAATAAGTGTTTGCCAAATAAAAAAGTATCGAAAATCATAAATATTGTACAATATTTTCAGGTAAAGTAAATTTTGAAAAAATTTACAATCACATAAAAATATTGTTTGTTCAAAAATTTTGAATTGTCAATGGAATTTTTCCACATTCTTTCCGTTTTCACCTTATTATTTATCTATGTATATTCGTTTTTTGTACACCTTTGTTTTTCCATTTCTCTTCTATTATTAAATAGAAAATTGATAAGAAAAACTTTTTTAATTCGTCAAAATTAATCATAAAATTTATCAACGTGTTATCAATTACTGATAACAGTGTATGATTCTTGTTGATGATATATATTTTGTTGCCAACCTGTTATATTTGTACATGGAATAAAATAGGCCATAATTTGGTCTGTGTTATATTTTTAACTTTTTAGCAGGAAAAAAATTGCGTCAAAACCTTTTTTTATTTGGTAGAATTGATAATGTTTCATATTTTTTTTAAATTTTTTGTTTGTAAATAGAAAATTATATTGAGTGCGCTTACGTGTTCAGTCTTATTGAAACTCTTATTAAAAAAATAAATATCAAGAAAAATTGAGAAAATCTTTTTTTAATATGACACAATACGCGGACAAGTAATTGTACAAGTACTCATAAAAATATGATATCAATTTTTTTCCGAGTCATTTTCTCGGTTTAATTAGATATTTTTCAATTTTCTTGATTGTCCATTATAATTATCAAGAAAGTAAATTCTGATTATAATGAAATAATGCAGAATTGTAATTTTCACCTTTGAACATTTTTTGTTTCTATTAGTTTCCTCATTAAGGGTGATTTATAATATGGTTAGAAAATTGCAGCCCTGTCATTTGACAGCTGTCAGACATATAGGTCATCCATTTTAGTATTTCTTTAGCTTAACGTTTGGCATTTAATAATTTTTATTGTTTCACTATCAAATAATTTTTTATAATTGTAAAAGCTTTCTATAAATGTGATGATTTGAGGACCATTTATCGCTCCGTAGATACTTCAACGAAGGCCATGCTCTATATGGGGCTGTCAAACTCCACAAGTGACTGTGTTAAATTTTTTATATCCATTAACAGTGATTTTTTGGTATGCATTTTAGTCTTAAGGTATCAATGGCCTGCTTTTCTTTAATAATGAAGAAGTAGAGCCAGTTACTGTCAGTTCTGAATACTGTGACCCTATGATAACTGATCTTTGGCCTGAACTTAAAGCTACAAGGCCTATACCACCAAAATTTTTTAGGTTAAATGCGCGAAATTGTTTCTAGGACGTGTACACATCGATGCCCTAAACTTGCATGATCATACCAATGATAATAGATTGCGAACCATCCAGTTAGCAGCAGCAAACGATATGCCTTTTAGAAGTACCTGGTTTTCACGGAAAAATATCCGTAAGACCACCTAAATATCTCCAAACGGCACCACCTCCAACCGCCGGCATCTCTCCGAAACCTAGAAAATGTTACAACATTAAGAGGTGATATCGCATCACTACCTTGTTTACGCGGTGATTCGAGCCCAAATACCATCTTTGCAGACGAATAGCGCGAACGAAAGGTTCGACTTGACAAGAGTGAACTACTCTACACGAACGTATTTGTTCGAAGTACGAACTTGAACTAGATGCACCAATCAGAAACATAAACAAACAAAGATATATGCACTAGAAACGAAGCAAATGCAGAAATCATTGCTAGGTCCCAGTCGCAAATAGAGTCAAAACGGTTGGTTTGAGTATGCTTACAAGCGAGCATCAGAACGAAGAATGATGCATGCCCATACTGCATTCTCAGAGAACACTAGCACGCGTACAGAATTATCGTGAATTTCAAAGAGCAGAGAAGAAAATTCACAGACAAAAGAAAAACGCTTGGAAGAACGAACAGGTCTGCAAAATCGAAAAATATAGGTTAGCTACCCCATCAGACGCGGAAGGCTTACCCAGCTGTGATCAGGATAAGACCGCAGCAAAGAATCTGATCTGATCTCCGACTAAGTGGATATATTAAGACGATGGGTGGAATATTTTTATAAAGCCCTTAACACTAACCAGTCGGAACATGAGTTGAGCAAACGATAAAAGCGATCCGTCGACTGAAGAACTACAAGTTGGACGGTACCGATGAGATAGCCAGGGAACTATTTAAGAATGTAGTTGACACTACCAAGCGGTTCATCAATTATTGATCCAAATATAAAATAGCGAATCAATGTCCGACAACAGACATCCCTGCCATTATCTGTCCCATACTCAAAAAAAAGAAATATCACGAAGTGTATACGACTTGGTAATGTCAATTGGCATCCAAGATCGTGAAATTTGACGACGTTCGGTTTTTTTGTGAGGCTACACAAAAACTTACGTTTACGCAGATAATCGTCAAAATTTAAATCATTTAAAAAGTAAACTATTGTAATTGCCAAATTACAGCCCAAAATGTATGAAAAAATCATCTAAAAAATTTCCTCAAAAGGCTCAAGTCCCACAGAAAGTCTCGTCGACTTAAAATTTACTGGAGTATTTTCACTTTCGGAAGCACTTTTTTTTTTATTATAAAAGAAAGCGTTTTTTGTAAAGTTTTCATTACTGCAGTAAATTCTAAAAATCTTATTATCATAGGAAAAAATTGGTTTTCCATTTAAGGGATAAGTGCTTTACTAACGACGAACTTTGAAAGTATTCGCATTCTAATCCAATTAAGCTCTTAACATTGAATCTAACTGAAAATTAATGTTAAATACAGTCAGGAAGCAGTGAGCTCTTTGAATTCAAAAAAATCCCTTTCACAATGGGAGTTAGCCCTGAGTTAGGTTTCAGTGATATGAATGCATTAATGTTATTTCTTGTGTTTTCCAAAATTTCATTATATGACGTTAATTGCATCTCTAAAAAGGGTAGATAAATCATATGTCTTTTTTTTTTAAGGTGGGTAGGGTAAAATTGTCTAAAGACGCTGTAGACAAACTGAAAACCCATTTTCCTGGTCTCTATGGTACACCGTCATATATTACTCCACGGGAAGCAGATTAACTTTAAGCCTGTTATTCTATCAAGAGTGCAGACTGGATTTTTCTCACTTTTTCTTAATGACGACGCTTTCTAATTACTCAGGATGCGTATTCGGCTACCGTACTGCGATGCCCTTCTAAGAGTAAATATTGACGGTGAAAAAAAAGAATCGCATCTTCAATTGTGTGCCAACGAGTGGGACATGTCATATCAACGTCCAGCTTAAAGCTCACAGAAATTGGGCCATATTGCGGTGTACTTCTAGTCAATTAATCCCAATGTCGTTCCTGACGATACTCCCCAAAGCAATCCATTTCATCGTCGATGATAGATCCTGGCTTTCGAGCTGTTGGCGATAACACATACAGCCTCATACTGGAGATAGTGTCAACCCACCACCATATTTGTACAGTGTGATAATTTGAAAAAAGAAAATTTTTAGAAAAAGCTCTAATCGACATTAAGCAATAAGCAAATGGTGTTTTCTGTTGTCAGAATACATTAACATTAATACACTACTCTGTAAATGGCGATTATTATTTAATGTACACTAGTAGATACTTGTAAAAACGATAAATAAAAAATTTATTTTCATTAAGTGTTCACAAGTAATTTGCTATCGATTGTTAATTGAATAAGAAAATGAATATTTTGTCAATTTTTCTTAATTAATCTCACGAGTCAACATACTCGAATATATGGGAAAGTCAAAAACGCAACAATTTTTTTTTAATTAGATTCACACGAATTTTTTGACGAATTAGTAAAAGTTTATTTAATGTAGAAAAGTATTTATATTTTCTACATTTAATAAACTTTTATTTTTGTATGCATAAAATGTCATTATTTGAAATGGCAAAGATTTCGTTATTTTTTTAACCAATCATAATATTTTTAATATTATTTCCAATTTTATTGATAAAATCGATATAATTTTAAAAATATTTCCTTTTCTCATATTTTTCCTATAATATTTTATAGGAAAAAATATATATATCCACACGCTTCTTACCTTCTCCATCTTCGTTTAGTTTGTATTGAAAATCATACTTGCACTGTTGTAAGAAGAATAAAAGTTCATGAATTTTCTGGTGTTCTTCTTCATCGAGTATGCTTCGATGGTTAAAAAAATTCATTTCGATTTCCGTTTCCGGTGCAGACGAGTACAAGAATGCGATGCCATTTAGCTTAAAAAGAAATAATCAATTTTCAATTTTCAAGTGGAAGTGAAATTCCCGGAGTGTTCTGAAATTGAAGTTTATGACTTCTTGCAATTTACACAGCAATCGTTAATCGAAAATTAATTTGAAATTTAATATTTTTAAATAATGTTGTAAGTTTGTTTTTAAATTTAATTATAAAATTGCAAAAAAAATCCTTTTTGAATAAAATTTGACTTATTTTTTTTTAAATTTTATTTGTTAAAATGGGAAAATTGTGAATTTTTTCTAATATTTTTTTTGGTGAATAAAAGATTTTATGTTAAGAAACGTAAATGTCTAAAAATATATCTCGTTTGGATTTTGTTGGAGTCCATATTCTTTTATAAGAAAATTAATTTCATTAAGAAACCGTTTATTTTTAACTCAGATTTTTTTGCATTGCTCAAATCCTTGCTTACAATTATAACATCAATGGCCGTCATAAGAATTTTGCAGGACTTGACCCTTTCGAGATAATTTTTGGACGAATTTTTTGTCTGTAAAATAACAGGATTGTCTGTAAAATAATATAATCCGTTAGAGGATGCCCATAAAATAATCCGACAGCGTCATATCGCACGATCTTGGAGGCCAAATCCCAGGCGTTCTGTGAACTTTCAGCGCAATATTTGTCATGTTGTGTGGCTTGTTGTGCCACATATGGTTCTGATTATTATCAACAAGGTCAGTTTTTTGAAAGTAGAAAACGTTGCTACATTTTAACAGGATTTCATATTTTCGAATTTTTTTTTGGACAATTTTAACGTATTTTTAAGCGTTTAAACCAATCATAATGCAAAATGGCCAACTTCGATCTAAATAATTATTATCTCAAATGATAATTGATACATTTGACAGCTATCAAATGATAAGGATTTACTTTCCGAATCACAAAATAAATGTACAAATTTTTTTTTCTTTTTTTTAAATTTATCAGGTTTTTATAAAAACTTTTGATAATTAATAATTGCGAAATATTTATTCGAAGTTCTGGTGCCTTTTCGGGTTTTCCTTTAAGAAATTTATTTAATATAGAATTTTTCTATAAATTTGTTAATATTGTGTAAAACAACAAAAAACAGATATAAACAATTTTTGCGTATAATTTTATTGTTAATTGATTATTTTTGTTAATCTTTATTGTGTAAATCACTTTATTTAATGAAATATTTGCCAGTCTTACCGTAGGAGTCGTCTTGTAGTCAATGTTAAATTACAGTCACGTCTATATTTATTTACGATGCGATGGGGACGGGTTTTACTATTTTTTTTTCTAGCTAATCATTTGGTAATTGATTTTTAATAATTTTTTTTTGACTATTTTCAAATTAACTTTTAATGAAAATATTAAATTATTTAATAACAAAAATTATTATTTTTTATTGTTATTTTTTTTTTAAATATTTTTTTCCATTAATAAAATACTAAAAATAATTAACTATAAGCAGGAAAGAAGAAAAAGAGCATTTATTATTATTATTATAGGAAATTGTGTCCATATTCATATGAGAATATATGGTTAAGAATGTAATTATTACACATATACTTTTGCGTTTTAAAAAAAAAAAAAAATATATTAAAAAATCAAACAGAATTGATAGCATGCGATGATCGTTAGTGCTTAACACGACGCAGAGAATGTAACCTTCACCTGTCATTATATAAGCAGAATCATGTCTCGAATGCCACGAGTATTTTTATCGTCCCAATACATGAACACTGAGAACACAAGAGGGGCTCAGTCAAAATCGAATAATATTGTTCGTTTGCAACACATCCATACACGCATTAACCATACGAAGTACTACTATTGTACACCTGTGTGTTCTTACGAGACGAAATTTAAATAATCGTCCGATATAGGTTGGTTCGCATGTACCTGAATAAACCAACACTGGCCAGTTAGATTCCAATTACTCAGCATACGTTTTGGTCATTCGAGAAGCTTTACTGCGATTTTATTACGGCAAGACAAACACATGCAAACGAAAAGTGGTTGTTGATCGGCGGCGGCAGTCGCTATCGTATAGCCCAACCCGGACCCAACTTATCATAAAGGCGACTTCTGATGTGTTGTTTGACGCTCGCAATGCGCCTACACGGGGAGTTGCTTTCCTGTGCCCACATGGTGTCACTCACCTGTGTGCACACAACGTATTTCTATGCGAAGTTTTTTTTACTGACGCGAGCGATATTCTTTCGATTCGATCTAATTTCATTCAAACAAAATCTTGTTGCTGTTTCTCCACAAAATTTAATTATACAAAAAATTAGGTAGATTTAAAAATAAGAGTAGAAAGTTTTCAATTTTCTATTTGCTATTATAAATTTCGATTATTTTGTTGTTTTTTTTCGAATTAAAAATTTTGTTAATTTAAAAAATTTTAATCTTCGAAATGTTAAAAAATCAACTATTTTATTTTATTTTTATACATTAATAATGTCCTTTTCAGAGTAGTTCCTCTATTAGAGGGGGGAAAAAGGGGTATAGAGGTATCAGTTATACCGATGCCGATGCCCAGACACTATTTCCACTCCTCGTAGCAATACTGGACGGCTTCAATTGGAATCTTCTTCATCTTCTCGGCTACACTCTTTTAGATGTTAACGACAGTACCAATTAGGCGTCCTTTTGAGTATTTTTTGATCTTGCACAACACAGTTTTAGATCAGATGAATAGGCAGGTTGGGGGCCATCATTACGCCGTAAAATAATTGATAATAGGTCGCTTTGTCATGGTGTAGAATTAAAAATGTCTGTGATCTGAGGCGACGAACTCTTTTTCTAAGCATTTCAAAGAGCTTCAATGTTTAAGCATTTTTGTCAGTTCCCCAAAACAACTTGTATTCCACCGAAAAATAAGGAATTTTCCCTATACATCTGTGAAGCACTAACATACAATTTAAGTGAAGAAGAAGAAGTCTGTCAGTCTCATTACTTTTCTACCACATATTATGATTTTTTTCATTAAAATTATTAAATCGAAAAGTTTCGGTTTTTTTTATTTCAAAGTTTTAATAATTTGTTTTCTTTAAGTTAAACCAACTCTTTTTCTTATTTAGAAAAACTATGATATTTTTCATAGATTTCATATTTTCTTTCTTAATTAATAATGTTAAGAAAATTATTTTCTAATTTTAGTGGAAAGGATCTGGCAACACTAAATAATACTGTCTTTAATTACAATATTTCTTTTCGATTGCTTAGCTTAGCTTCAGTACTTTTTTGAACAGAACTATCATAGATTATTTATTGAAGTGGCAATATTCATAGATCGCCATCTAGTGACAAAAAAGAAAAGATTTTCGATCCAATCAAATTTTAAACGAAAACAAATTAAATTCGTTTTTCGAAATTCACGTGACTCTATTATATTTTTTTAAAAAATCCTATGTCTCTGGTCATTTTTTCCCCTGATTTATGCAATATTACATTAATTTGTTATCTAATAAGAAGTTAAAACAAAATAAACATAATTGCTTTCGCATTATTCGTAATTAATTGCCAACATAATCTGACTTCGAAAGCACTACCGTCATCTAGTGCTGATTGATCGAAGCCTATTCCACATTTTCATGGTACAACTTTCGACACTTGCATGTATTTTGATTCTGCACATTTAATTCTGGAAAGTATCAGCGATAATAATTGTGATTAAAAAGTAAACTGATAAAATAAAAATAAAAATTTTCTATATTTTTTATTTGTCAAAAATAAAAATTAAAATATTTCACAAAAACAGTTATTGTTAATTTTTCTATTAGCATAAAATCGTATTATTGTATTAAAAAATTTCTTTGCTTTCATTTATATAAAATACAAATTTGTATAAAATTATTTATTAAGATTATTATGCACAAAAATAAAATGTAAATAAAATGGGAGCTCTATACCAAACCAAATTTAAACAGTTTGTCGTATGTGGGTGGGTACGTAACCATTAGTGACTGTAGACAGCAGAGCGATCACTCCCAACTAAAATGGTAGAAAATAGCGCCTAATACTTTAATATTATTGTAAAAAATCAACAGCAAATCAAATGACAATAATTCAATTTATAGCAAATACCAAATTTTCTATTATAATTCGTATTATTAATATATTGTATATGTTAATGAAATGCATTTTATTACTTTAACAATGCCCAATAGATGGTATTACCGTCAGTAGGTGCTTGGTCTTTTTATAGGGTTTCATAAAAGTCTTGGACCTTAGTTTATTGAGTGTAAGGGTAGACAATTAAAGCGGCAAGTTGAAGCCAAAAAAACGGAAACAAACTTAAAGTTACTCACATATGCGTACTGCTGAAAGGCGTCGATTTCAGATAGGGGCAATTTTATATTTATATAAAAAATGGGTTTGACGCACATTTTTAAAATAATAGTCGAATTAGAAACTAAATGAAGCATTTGAAAGTTTCCATTTCAAAACATAAAATGTTCCCAATCGATCCAGCTTTAGCTTTAAGTTTAAATAGTATATAAGCATTAATTTCTCACTGACAAAGATCATAAATTCTAAAGGACATTCTTATAAATAATTCATATACATGATTTTTTAGTACACTTACCTTGGTTTGTTCCCAGACACCATATACACATATATATTTATATTAATAAGTACAATTTGACAATGTGAAAATATAAAACCCCCATCGGAAATTAATCAGACGACCGTCATTGATACGTCAATCTGATCACAACTAATCGTCTGTTTACATTTAATGTTGCACACTAATTTTTAAGTTATATCACTTGAAAACCAATTAAAATTAGTTAAAGTTAGTTTTTACTGACAACTCACCTAAAAAAACCATTTTTGACTGAACACTTCATTTGATCTAAATTTATTAACACATTTAATTATTAAATTAATATGAACATTTTTCACCTCACATTTTATAATAATAAAAATGTTCTAAATTTTATTATTATTATTTTTATAATAATAAAATATCGAAGTCGTTTTCTAAAACAACTTAAAACACAATATCACAAAATTGAACCTGCACGTTTCGATTGTTTACATTCGATATGTCAAAACTAAAAATTGAAAAATAAAATAAGTAGAAAAGTAGAAAAATAGATGTCAGGCACAACAGTTAAAAAGTATTTTTATCGACTTTTTGATTTGTATTTTAGTTTATTATTCGTTGTGTTTTTTGTAATCCAAAGTATTTATGTTGAATTTTAATAATTTTTTAAAGTAAAATGGATTTATTTTAAAATTTAAAAGCGTTTAATATGCATTTAAAACAACGGTGTTCGTAGCTTAATTTTAAGTTAATAGATGGATAAGGGTCGGTTTCTTGTTGCATTGCAATTCCGCGGAATTTTTCGCTTCAATTCGTGTACATATAGGGCGATTGTCTATCCTTATATCGTAGTGAACCATTTTTATTTTTATTTATTTGTCATCTACGACTGTTTTTAAATAACAACAAAATTTTCTAAACATCCGGAGAAGTATCATGTCCACTGATAGATCACCATTGCCTTTTTTAACGTCTTGGTACATTTTTGGGAAGGAAAAGTGAGGACAATTCTCTTACAAGAGAAGAGATTGGATTCTACCAGAACTGAAATGCTTTCGATTGAAGCTATTGGATTCTACCGGACCCTTCAAGTTCTATTCCATACACATATGTTCATATGGGTCTTATTACTGTATTGTATAAAAGTATTTTTTTATCAACTCTCAAAGAGAATGCAATATTTGTGTTTTCATTGAAAGACATATATATATTAGGTACCTGGAATACTAACCTGAGGATCACCAAGGAAGATAAGGAGTATCTCAGAGAATGTGACATTTTCAACTATTTGAAAGTATCGTTCGGAAAGATACGATCTCTCAATGAGGAAATAAGTGGGGTGAAGATTTATTTGAGCTTCCAAAGTTGGCCGGAATACCATACTCGGTGAAATGCTTCGGAGATGTCTTGGAATACCATATGCCTTGGCAATACTCTTTCTGCTCAAGAGAAGAAGCTATATAGTCTACAACACGATGACACTGTTCAATTGTGGTATCCTCAGTTGTAACATTAGTGCAAACTGCTGACGTGGAATTATGTTGTTAGACCGAAGAATGGGGTATAATCGTTTGAGGAGAAGTTTTTCGAAGACTTTTGATAGGATTAGAAACAGGTTTACGGGGTATAATCATTTGAGGATAAACCCGAGAATGGGTTATAATGGTTTGAGGATAAGTTTTTCGAGGACTTTTGCTAGGATTGGAAGCAGGTTTACAGGTCTGAGTACAAAAGCTTAGGCTTGTTGAATTTTGGGATCATTTTTATTAATGAGAATTTTCAAAGTAAATGAAAATGTGAGGTGCAAAGGATGCTACTGTAAATATAAGTGCTTTTTTAAGAAATTTGTTTAGGATATCGGAGGAATAAGGTCATATCCAGGGTTTTTTATTTTTGCTGGGAAGCTGATATATAAGTTAGTTTACTTCAGAAGGGAGGAGAATTAAGGTGAATTGAATATGATAAGTCTGAATAGATTTTCTTGACGTTTTGCATTTTTATTTCAATTATATTTCTGCTATTCGGACAAGCTTTTGCCTTACTATTTTGCCTCCATATAAAAGGATAATATATTTCGGGGTTTAGAAAGTACAGCTACAGTTTTTTGTGGTTGTGGGGAAGCCTTTGTATTCGCGAAAATTGTCGGTCTCCTTTGAACTGTCAATTCTGAGCACTATGGTCATATAATTACCGACTTTATTTTGGCCTAAATTTGAAAAGTTTAATCAGGAACATATGTGGTTTTAAAGAGACGGCGCCAAAAGCCCTACAAGACGATAAATTTTGATTTTTTTCCTTAAACAGTTTCCAGAATGCGTATTTTCCAAATTTGGTGATGCCAATGAGTCGCAAAGATCGTGCAATTTGTGAAGCTATGCCAAAAATCCTGTTTATGGGGTAAAAACTTTACCGTATTTAAAAATCAACATCCGTCAAGTAATTACAGCCCAAAAAAATTACCTAAAAAGTATCGAGTCCTGAAACAACTCTCGTGAAAGAAGGATATTATAAAAATTCCATCGAAATCTGAATTTTAAGTGTGCTTTGATTTATTTCAATAAGTTTACTTTCCGAATCACAAAGTTGTGGGGTTGTAATAAAAGGATGCAATTTGTGCTACTCCTTGCTAATCTATGGGTTTTGGAGATAGAGTGTCTTCCCTTGTACAATTGGCGACCGATAATTTTTTCTGTCTTATTATTATACCAAGAAGCAAATTAGTATTTTGAATATCTACAATACAATAAAAATCATATTATTCCGAAAAAGAGTCACTATAGTTCTCAGGGGATTTCTTTTTATTTGCATTGTTTTTCTGTAGTAAATTCAGGATTTTTTTCTTTTTTTCTCAAATGACCTAACATAATTCATTTTATAAAATTTCTTGCCATTTTATATCAAACTAAAACTATTTTTTAAATTTACTTCAAAATTTAATAAAAAATAATCTTTTCTTTCTTAAAAAGTTAAATAACATAAAATTTACTTCCACAAAATTCAGTAACAACAAAAAAAAACAATAATAAAACAACAATAATTAATTATAGTTTTTATGATATTTTATTATTTAATTGGTAAACTTTAACATAAAGGATTATATTAAACTTTCGAGTAAAAAAATAGATTTCCGTTTTTTTTCTCTCCAAAACACTAATTAGATTGTAAAAGTCCAATTTGGTTCTATATTTATTCATTTATTCATTCGTGCATATAAAATAAAGGATGAATCTGTTGAATTATTGTATAAATATTGTACAATTGTTAACTAAACTTACTATAATATCAGGAGAAAAGTTTTCGAAACAAAGCCATAAAATTCCTCCAAACTCATGAATAAAACACTCTCGAAATATGCAGACTGAATTGCATATGAAATTGTTCCTTTATTATTATTTTTTTTTCCAATTATTTTTATATTCACTACTGGATATACTGCGAAATATTATTCAGGATTCTCTTTGGTCCTCTTTGGTTTCTCTCTAAAACGTGTTCAACTTTATCCTTTGAAGAATATTTCGGAACAATTTTATTTTTCATGCACAACAAATTATTATGGTTCAGGAGCTTACAAAAATATTTCCACAGTCTATTCGGTTGTTTCGATTATATAATATTTTTTTGCTGTTTTTTTTCCACCCTTATTTGAATAAAATCGGAAAAAGTTTTCATTCACAGAGAAATTTTTATCCAACAAATTTACTCGTTATCCTTTTAATATTGCATTACATAATACAGAACTAAACGATGCATTGCTCTTCACACACAGTTCATTTATTTTCTCTTTTATTTTATGATATTTTTATAGAATACTAATGCACTGATACGTGTCCTTTTTGGGGTTTCAAAAAAAAACCTTTTTTTTTTATTACATTATTATTAAAATAAGCTTAATAAAAATCAGATTTTTTTTAAATTTGTTCGAATTCAAAATTAGTTAGTTATAAATACGATAAGAAAATATTATCCTTAATTTTATTTTCTTTGAATTCGATATAAATAAGTTTTGAATAAATTCTTAAATCTAATGGAATATGTCCTTTTTGCTTGTTATGAGAACTTGTAAAAAAATCTGAATTTATCCAAAAATCTTTCGTCGATATTTATTGCGAATTTGTTACCAAAAATCTATAGTCTTAAAGGATCTGGTCGGATATATGTATATAAGCAAGCAGGATATTTGTAACAAAACCAATTCCTTTGCAAAAATACTTTAAAGGTATAACCTAGATTAGGAATTTGTCTCTTGAATATTTTCTATCCATTCAATATTTACTGTACTTGAACACTTTTCTGTTATTTGGATACGAGCCTTTCTTCAAGATAATTTATGCGATTAGAAGACAAATTACTATTCCACTAATTGAGGCTGTCTAGAGACAACCGTTTGAGATATAGAAATTAACACTTTCTTGGTAAATTACCTCAACCATTGGGACAGTTATTTACGCTGAAAGGATAAAGTGTTAAAATTGATATGCCATGGGAATATATTATCTACTTAGACTTGGTAGTTGGATAAATCCATAAGCTTATGTCACAGAAATATTTAGGTGAGTTTTCAGTTTATCAGCGTGTATATAATTTATTTTATTCCCAATTTATATGTTCAAACATAATCCCATCAATTAAATGTGCAACGAAATATAAATGAAATTTTAAGCTACTGTTGTAAGAATTTTGTTGATGATGTGACATGTTGTACAAGTCCAATAGAGCGTAATTAAATTTAAGCTTTGGAAAGTAAGCTTTATTAATAAAGTACAACTTAAATTCAGATTTTGATAATAATTTTATTTTATTATTATTGCTTGGAACTTATTATTTTTCATTAAATATAAAATCATTTAAATGACCGCCACGAGACTCGATTGTTGTGATAACTCACCTACTTTAACATATGAGGTCAACGTAGTAAATATGCATGAGTTATCATTACGTTCAAGCGAAATATTTGGATACCTTAATTAATTCATAAATTATTTTCGCATAGTATTGGTGCGCACACATGCTATGTTATTGGGTTGGCAACTAAGTGATTGCGGATTTTAAATAAGAAGGTATTGTTCGTTTTTGTCGATGATCCTTTGCCATCTTTCAGGCAGTGTCAAAATTCCGCGTTCGTGAAACTTATTACTTTTTTTATTATTTTACATCATCAGCGTCATTAAAAATTTTACCATTTAAGGAGTTCTGCATGGAACGAAATAAATGGTAATCTGAAGGCGCTAGGTCGGGGCTAAATGGTGGATGTGACAACACATCCCAACCTTATTCCAATAATTTTTGGCGAGTGACCAAAGCTGTGTGTGGCTTTGCATTGTCATGCTGGAAAAGAACACCCTTACGATTTGCCAATTCTGGCCGTTTTGCTTGAACTGCATTGCTCCGTTTGAGGAGTTGTTGAACGTACACGGTTGATTATAAAGAATTCCTTTATAATCCCACCAGCCTGACAGCATAATCTTCTTTTGGTGCATCTCAGCTTTTGATGTTGTCTGAGGTGGTTCATCTCGCATTACCCACGATCGTTTCTGATTAACGTTATTGTAAACTATCAATTTTTCGTCGCCAGTTATCAGTCGTTTAGAAATGGATCCGTTTCGTTGCGTTTCAGAAGCGAATCGTAGATGCTAATGCGTTGCGTCCAATGAATTTCCTTAAGATAATCAGGAATCCATAAATCGAGTTTCTTAATATAACCAAACTGTTTTAATTTTTTTAATGCATGTATGCGATACATTGAGCTTCTCTGCAATCTCACGTGTTGTGCTATGACGATCTGAATCGATAATGGCCTTGATATGGGTCTCATCAACTTCAACTGGACGGCCGGATCGTTGCGTTTTTTTTTTTTTTAAATCACCAGAACGAACTTTAGCAAACCAATTTTGACACTGCCTTTCTTTCAAGGCTTAATTCTCATATACGGCACATAACTTCTTGTGTACCTGCGATGCGTTCTTGCCATTTCGGAAATAATACAATAAAATATGTCTAAAATGCACGTCTAGTCCTTCCATTTTTAAATTTGGATGAAAACAAAACTAAATAGCTAAACGATACAATTTTTTAATAAATTAAAGGCAGAAGTCCAAACAACAAGAAAACAATATAGGTTAGGTGCTTTGAACACGTTGACATAACAAAGGAATGAGGTAATACCATCTATTGACAAAATCCGCAATCACTTAGTTGCCATACCAATATATGAATGAATCCAATCTAAGTGTTATTAAACCAAGGAATTCTAATTTGAAGAATTTATTTTTGTTGCTACTAATAATTATTAATGTCGCTTTTCAAATTCATTTGTTGAAAATTCTTGATTTCCTTGCACATGGATGCATAAGTGCATTAATGGGAATTTTATTATGTACTTTACTTAAAATTTATGTATAAATAGAAAGATTTTTGGAATAAAAATTCAGAATTTAAAACAAACTGAAGCAATTAGGTTTTTTAATTCTCAGACCTAAAAGAAACACTTAACAGTGCTCTATGGTTAACAAAAAGGGCAACCTAACAGTGTTCTAGCAACACTTCACTTAATATTCACTGGTAAAGGCAAATTACCTTAAAACTCTATCTGAATCTGAGTTGAATGGTGAATGAAATAATAATTCAAAAGATTCACCTTTACTACCACGATTCTTTTTAGAATATTTCGAGCTGTATTTCGACAATTATTTCGACAAAATCAAATGCTCTGTTCTGTTTAAAATACAATTTCTGTTTTGCATGTATAAGAAAAAGTTCAAAGACGTCAAATCGGACGATCTTGGAGGGAAATTGACATTACCGAATCTCGAAATTACGCGCCCTGAGAACTTTTGTCGAGCTATTAACCAAAAATTTGAAGTGTTGTGTGGCTTTTCCTATAAGAAAAAAACAAGATGTCCTATAACAAAAACATCACAATAAATGCTTAAGTTTATTTTCCAAAAATAATGTAAAAAATTTAAATATAATTTTTAATAATTAACACAAATTATAATCATCGATTTATAAATAACATTGACTAAGAAATTAATTTCAATCAACTTTGACTTTTACCATAGTTAATCCGATCCTTTTATAAAAATAGTAAAAGGGAAACTTTATTTTAATGATTCTAATCGTTTTTGAAAAAAAAAATCGTTGAAAATTCTCCGAAGGTGCTTTTATAATACGATATTTCAGAACCAGGTGGTGGTAGATTATGTCAAGAGAATTATAATGAATAACAACTGAATCGATATTTGACATTATATTGTCCAATATGTATATAACATTATGATCCCCAATACACAATATATATTATTGTAAAACTGCCCGTCTCCACTTCCATTTCACTGCAAAAAAACCTTTGTCTATTTTAGTTAAGCGAATTTTTCTAGATTTACATTTTTCTTATTTCTAGAAAAGAAAACGATTTCCAATTTAGATTTTAAGATGGCAATTTTTTATTTTTATTTTACGGAATGGGTTGTGGTACTCGTAGATTGAATTGATCCAATTAGATTATGGTGTCTAGCAAACAAGACCCACGAAATGAAATCTGCTCCATTTCAAAGGCAAATCTTCACAGAGTAGAGGATACTTTTTGTACGCTTCATAAGCAAAACATGAAAAGCGATTAAAGAAAAAAAATCTTCTATGGTTGTCTTTGGATGATACAAAATTAAAATGAAAAGGATCAGGAGACTGAACCTGATAACAAAACTAAAGATAAAAAAAAACAATCAGAAAAGAGAAAAAATAAAGAAAAAAGGACGATTCCTTAAGTTTACAGTTGCACCATTTTTAATTGTGTATTCGAATTTGTCTTTGGCAATAATTTTCCTTATACTTTTAGATCCTTTTTCTGTCATTATCCTTTGAGTGCTTTTGGATTTTTCTTCTCCTAAATTCCATTTGATATTTTCACAACGTTGCAAATTAAAATCGAGCGTGAATTCCAATTTCTCTCCTATTTTTTTTTTAAAATTTTTATTTTATTTTAATCGCTTCCTTGACGTTTAATATTTTTTATCTTCTTAACTTTTGCCACATTTAGTCCTCTTATTTAATGGGTATTTTTTGTTGTTGTTATTATTGCTTCTTTTAAGCTTTTGGACTTTTTACCATAAATAGAAGATTTCATTTGATTCGGTTTTTTTTAAGTTTCAGCATTTATTTTATGGTAAAATATTAAAGAAAATACTATTAAATTGATAAAAAACCGTATCGTTTATAGGATAAAAATAATGAAAGAAATTGAATACTACAATATAAAAATAAAATAGTTTACTTTTGCTAATGTTAAGGATTATTTTCACTTTATCGAATAATAAATAATTTACATTTGTTTTTATTTCTTGAATTTCTAATATTCAAAATATTTTCTAAAAATCTTAGATTTTATAATCTAAAAACATTACAATCATTATGAAAGTCCCTTTATTCGGTTTTTTTATGGGCTTATTATAAAAAGCCATAATCTGATTTAGAAGGAAGTAGTTCACTTTGGTGTTATTTCAATTCTTCGCAGCAGTGCTGGGGAAAGTTTCAACTGTAATTGTTTTCAACTACTCGGTTACACTCTTTTAGATATTATCAATAGTACCAAGATGATGTCCTTTCAAGTATTTTCAGGTGAATGGGATGCTGAAGTATCATTGGAATCCTATACCATAGTAATTCCTTTTTCCTACAAAAACTTGTTGATGGAGATGATAGTGTAACATGATGGAGCATCCAAATGTCTATAATCTCCGATTTAACTCGAGAAAACCTTTTTCTGAGTATTTGAAGCACTTATAAAAACTTGATTAACGTGCCTAAGCGAGGTGCATTCTTATTGTCTAAACTCTTAGATTTTCCAAGCTTAACACAACATTTGAAAGCAAATTTTTACTCTAAATTTCGCTGTTCCATTTTTCGTAATGCATTTCAAAAATAAACTTCACTTATTATATTCTACAGGCTCGCGAAGTTATCGGACGAGGTTGAAACTTGTCCAGTTTGCAGTGTTGTGAAATCGCTCTGCAGTGTTGCCAAATTGTTCTCTAAAGTTATTTAAGTATTATTACTTTTCTGCTGTATATCGTATAGAAGAAACAAGTTTACTTCTTAGTTTACCAATAAAACAAAAGTTTTAACAAAAAAATTTTTTATAAGGCCCTGTTTTAAAAATAAACCAGTAAAATTTGTTTTCTCTAAAAAATGTTAATAAATAATAAAAAAATATCGCAATACACATATAACGTGTAAAAAACAGAAATTCTAATACAAACAATAGGCTTTCATATTAATTAATTTATCACTTAATGCCAATTGAGAGTGTTTAACATTGATTTAAGTATGAATTAGCGTTTCAGGTGTGCTGTGTACGTATATTTATAAAAACAACAAAATAAAATAAAAAATATATATGTATACAAAAGCTTCCCTAAATACACTAGAGAAATGCCATGTAATGTTTTGAAAGTTGTTGATCGCTATAATAGTAATGGACGAGCAATACTCGTAAAAGTCCATTTTCATGTTTTCACATATTGATTATTTCATATTATTGTATATTAAATTTTATTATGGAAAATTCATATGGTATAAAATGTTAAATTTTCATTATTGCTATTATAATATAATATATAATCTGACATTGCAATATAATTTTTCAATTTATAGAGTTCATATTTAAAATGTTATAAAATCGATTATTTTATATAGTCTTGTTGCATATTTTCAATTAGCTGGCATATTTAATAATTTGATTTTTATAAAAGTTCAATAATCTCAAATGGTATACATATGCCAATATAGTAATTCTAATTAATATATAAACCGCTTTTCATTTTAAATAATAATAGTTTTTCGTATAATTAATTTTTTTTTAAAAGTTCTTTAAAAAATATTTCTGCTCTGAAATTGATTTTCAATTAAATATTTTTACGGATATAAACGAACATATTCTAAAAGTTGTAATAATTTCAGACTTAAGATTTGAGAAATGCTTGAATTTTAGAAAAATCCTAAAAAAGTTGGACGAACACCTTCCACTCGATCGATCGAGCATGTTCGTGCCAAACTAAATATGGAAATTTACTCAAATTATGTAATCGCGTCAAATTGTAGACGCTCGATCATTTTAAGCAAAATTTTCATTGGAGCTGCGTGCATTTGATATTTGCCAGTGCGATTTATGTGATGAACGTTTGTGTATTAGAAATTGTTTGTTTTATGGTTTGATTTGCCGATTGTTTTTGTATTTTGATTCGCCGATTGTTGAAAAAACAATATCGCTGGCAGTGGACGTTCAATTGTCCACTCCTTGATATTGGCTTGTCTTATTTGGCATTAAACGGTGAGACCAGTTCCAAAAGTGTTCGATATTTTTCTTGCCAAGACTGTGAAAATCACTGTACAATTTCTGCTTATTTTTTCCATTTATTTAATATCTTTATTATTTTCTTTTATATTGTTCAAATAATTTTTTATCTTTTCATTAATTGCCAAATGTATTAAACTGCAAAAGGGAAAAAACGCAATTCAAAATCGTTCATGAAAACGGAACAAATGAAAAACGTCAGTCAAATGGAAGAAGTAGAAAATCGTAGCTCGAAGAATTTTCAGACTGGGCGAACTTTGATCGAGCTGACGTGCAATCACTGTTTGAAAATTGTTCGAAAGTTCGAGTCCATGATTGAGACATTTGCTTACAAAAATGTTCGAGCTGAGGCAATAAATCGTCCATTATTCGAATTGTGTAATCGTTGTTAAATATATTAGTTTGCTTGATTATATATGACGATTAAGCTCCTTTTTTTAATAAATATCTATGTGAGCAAAAATTTTACAAACGCCATCTTTTGGTTGACTATAAAAACTCAATGAAAACTCAAAATCTGCTGAAAAATTGTAATAATTTTTATTATGAATATTTCTTTTTTTTAACCAGAGATATATTGACGGAAAAGTATGACAAAAAAATTAATACGTGGTGATGTTTTTCTGCCTGTGATGATTTTTTAAACAAGCTCAATTACCACGAGTTGTTTGACATTTTAGACGTCGTTGAGTATTTATTAGGAGAGTAGTTGAGGAAAGTTCCTTTACAAGAGGAATTATAATCATGACCCATTTAAGATATTGTAGAAAAAACCTGGATGTATATCCATACAAGATTTAATTAACTCAAGAACTAAGGCCAGTATTTGAAGGCGTTGAGCAAATGGAAACGGATCCAAAATTTGGTGAAAAAATCATTTTTACGGACGAAGCGCTTTTTTAAGTGAAGGGCTACGTAAACGAGCGAAATTGTTGACTGTGGGACTAGACAAAAGAGCTTGCTTTGCATCCAGAAAAATTTACCATTTGGTTTGGATTTTGTTAGGACGACAGCAGCCGAAATGAGCTTTTTTTAATAGGGTTACGTTAAATTAATGGTCTATGTCAATAAAGCGGCAATATTTTCCAAACCGGAGAACACCATCATTCAAGTGATTGGTGAGATTTAGCACGATTTATGTAGAAGAGTCATCCAAAATTTGATCCGTGGGTCACCTACTGCCAACGAAATCATGGATACCAATTTAAATGATGCTGTTTTCAAGTAAAAATGTTAACGACTATACTTTAATCTGCAATAAATTTTTCTGCCATAGTTCATTTTATTCAGTTTTTCTTTAAATTAATCGTCCTTATTGGAATACCCTTAATAAATGACCTTATTACCGACCATAATATGGGATATTTATACGATTTTCCCTAGGATTGTGTATTGTAGTAATTGGTTTCGGAAAGAGTTGGAACGGTTCGTCCGTTCGTCCAAATGGGCTTTAGTATTGGTACTATTTTCTGTGGGTTCCATATTAGAAAGTTTGCTGATACAGAGTCCTAGATAACGTATCTTGTCGTCTGTGACCATCAAACGATATGGAAGAAGATAGTTTTTGGCAAATAGTGAAAGTTATATGAACGCATTTTTGTTCGTTATGAATTAATTTAATATTAAAAAGCTGCTTAACTTCATTATCAGATTTTTTTTTATTAAAATTATATCAATCTTAGTCACTGTTGACTTTTACAAGGTGACTATATGAAAATAATCCAAGATCTTAGAGGCCAGTTAGACCAGTTATCTTTACAGATAAGCGTTGGCAATTTCCCCTAATATTCTTTTTTCGCCCAATCTGGTGTAACTATTGTACTTGATATTAATTCCAACACTCTAAGGCGATGATAGATTGCTACAACATCTGTTACGGAAAACTTATCTCCTTATCGAAAAATTAACTTAAGTTTTCTTGCTGGTGAAAAATCTAATCACTTGCTTGACACAAAGTACTTAAATCCATAAAATAGGTTTTTCGCAGTTCTGTTTGAAAGATTGTACTAAACTTATTGTACTCCTTGTATTTTACAAAGTTCTCCAAATTCGAATCTTACTCTACTGTACCGAATAACTAAATATATTTAAGAAAATAATTTGATCATAATTCTTACAGTTTTATTAAATAAGCTTTTCGTTCTCATAAAATCGTTCATTATTTAACGACTTTTAATAGTATTGAGGCATTTTTCTTTTTATTACCTAATGTTTCAAATATTTTTAAAATGATTTATTTTCCTAGACACAATCTTTCTATACATATATTATATTTTATTAGATATTCGAATATTATTCATTAGATTTTCGTTTCGATACATTAAACATCTAAAAAGGTGTAACCTTCTTCACCTCTTCGAATCGAGTATGGTCACAAATATTCACATAAATTTGATAAAACATAAATATTGTACTCTAGTAGCTATTAAATCGTTGGAGCGAAATATTAAATCGTAAAATGGTATTTCTTGCCCCAGGGATAACGAAGGTTTTATTGCTCCATGCCAGCATACGGACTTTTATCGCTGCATAAATCCGTAAGGCCATTTTGATATTCGGATGGGAAATTTTTCCGCAGACCATTTTTATATCAGACACAATACTTCCCTCTGTGATTGCCACTTTATACGTGGTTGACGCAATACATCTTGATTAGTTAATACTGGTATGAGCTCCTGAAAAAATTGTACCCTGATAATTCCATCATTTTTGCTCCATCGTTGATTCAGCAAATCGAATAGATTATGATAAACGAGAATTTGTATTTACTCGTAGATAAGAGATATGATAACTGAATATAAATTTTTTTTTAAATATTTATACAGAAAAAAATCTACAAAAAATACTGAATTGATTCTATGAAAAAAAAAATCAAAACAAATTAACGTAAATAAAAATTTTCCAGAACGGATATTTTGACTTTTATTTTTAACTGTTAAGAAAGTTTATAAATATCTTATTCGGAACAGAAACTTATTTAAAATTCTTTAAAAAATGTGTACATATATTATGTCTTGTAAAAAATTTTGTCAAATTTTAAGTTGTTCATATTAATTAAATTTTTGTACAATTAAAAAAAAATGATGGTGAACAAATCACGAACAAAAGGAACATTTGAGTTGCGAAGGATCAACTTAATACGGAAAAAGAAAGAAGCAAGTCGTTCTATACTAATTCCCGAAAACCGCTTTACTTTCCATTCCTTTAATTTCCTTATCTCGTTAATCTTTGATTAGCAAAAAGTGCGGAGAAAACACCTGAAAAAGCAATCAGTCATCAGCCGGCGGCAATAAGGAACATCCGTATTGGTCAAAGACAACAACCCGAAATTGATATAATGGTCATCCCTCCTCCTTCCCAAACCATGTCACCGCACTACAACTAAACTAAAATAAGGAGTAGGGTCGGACTAATCATCTACTAAGCCATGACAAAAACATGATCTTAAAGCCGATACAAATGTAATTAGAACATTTGTAAAAGGTCCCTAAGTTCCGGCATGAATGTTAAAAGAGGAATGCACTGAAAATTTTACGATGGGTTATTGACTGTGTGGATTGGTTTTGACGGGGAAATCGGCAGTCCAGATGGGTATTCAACTTTGTAAGTCCAGATGGGTTTGAGTAGTGTGTTGCAAAAAGGCAGTTTCCTATTTATCGATAGCCTAGATCGTCCGTCTAATGGCGTAAATAATTTTTTGTATGATCGGCTCAGTTGCATTCTCTTCAGATATCAATACCAATTCCAGGTTAAGCGTTTGTCTCGTGTTGCATTGCGTGCCGGCGCATGTGGGCATTATGGGAAACGAACGACATCCGGTGTTCACAGCTATCCCTCATTTTCGTCGCCTTATAACAGAATGGAAAATAATGGTGAATCTCATTGGCCAACTAGCAAAATCCAGTCTCTTTTTCAAATCCGCTTTTTAACTTGATCAAACATATTTACACGCTTTACAAAATTTACCAAACTAACTGATCTTGCGTAATAAAAACAGACCAGCTTCGTTAAGGAAACTGATAGCGCCCATCCACATGAAACTTGGAGCTGTAAAGTCACACCTGGACCTTACGCACACAAAAAAACATAGAAAATCATCGCATAACAATTTTGTTTGTTGACATTTCATTATTCTTATAATAAATTATTAAAATTTTTACCAAATTGCTCGGCAGATTAAAAATTGAAAAAAAAACAACTTGCACTGTTTTACAAAAATAACAATACACAGAGTAAATACGATCATTATTGATATCCGAATTTATCCGCTCATCCAGTTTCCGGATTTGTTGTTTTCGTAAGCGTACTTCGCCATTGCTTGAATTTGTCAATTTACTTTTGCTGAGAGATGAGAGTTACCAAATTACCGAGCTTGTTCTCATATTTTTTAACCTTGCCTGCAGATAATCTAATTTTTCTAAGAGATGATAGCTTCTAAATTGTTCAGCTTGTTCTCATATTTTTTAGCTTTGCTGTCATTTTGCTGAGATTTTCCAATTTTTCTTTCATGTTCTCATATGTTTGACCCTGTCTGTGAATACTGTTATTTTGTTGAGAGATGGGAATTTCCAATTTGTGCAGCTTGTTCTCATTTATTTCACCTTACCTTTTGGCTACTCTCGTTTTAGCTGAGCGAACTTATCGTCAACTTTCTGACTTTGGTATCTGCTCCATTCCTCAATGCATTGCAAGCAGTCAGTTTGCAGGGATTTATTTTATTTTGGGAGTTGACGCATCCACGATAACCGAAATATGTCAGACGATCACCAACCATTATTTTGATATTCTCGAAGTACCAGTCAGCTCATTTTAGTATTTTGTATCCACAATCTGTTCAGTTTCGTCTGCTTCAATGTACACATTACATTAAATTCGGAATTATTATTGCTATCTGAAGTTAGAATGCCTAAATTTTCCAATGAGAATAAAATGCGATTATTAATTTCCGTTAAGTTATTATAATCTAAAGCAATAGAATGCAGATATTCTGTGTCATTAAATGCATTATTCTGTATCATCAATATGGTGCCTTCTATTACTCGCTAAATATAAGTTTTTAAGACTTTTTAGTTCACTAAACGTATTCGATATTATTCGTTCAATAGCATTGTTTAGCAAATGTATTAGCTGAATTTTATTTAATTTGAAAAGAAAGTTTTTAATTTCATTAAGTTTTAACAAATTATCGTAGAGCCGTAGTTTCTTTAGTTCACTGTCATCTGCAAATGCATTTTCACTTATTTCTTCAATTTGATTTCTTTTATAATCTAAAAAATTATAAAATGCTTCCTCTTTTATAATTTTCAATTTATTTCCCTATAAAGAAAGTGCATTCAAATTAACCAAATGTCCAAAAATGTTACTTGTCAATACTCAATTTTATTTGACTCCAAATACAACCTTTTCAACTTCTGTTTACCTTCGAAAGTTTGCTTGTATAAAAATTTAATTCCACAATTTTTAATTCCGAATTCTTCGACTTCTTTTAAAACTACAAACAGTTTATTTGGTATTGTCAGAATTTTAGTTTTATATTAAATGAATATTCACATCCTCCAATGGTAGATAATTCCGTGAAGTATAAGTTAAGTCCTTCAGCTTGTGTTGAATTCTTACACGTTTTAGCCTCTTCATGGCAATAACTCTGAATATTGAGTGTGCCCCAAAAATAACAGAACTTTATATTTCAAAAGATTATAAGGAATAAAAATAAAATAATAATCGAACATATGAGATTATTTGCAAAAGTTCTACTCATATTTATTGTAAAATGCCGATTTTATAAAAATATCTTAAATCTATTATATTTGGTTATAGTCTGCATGATTTTTAAATATTATTTTAAATAGATTTTGTATTTCTATAAATTTTTTGAGGTTGCTGGAAAAATTGATTGTAGAACTTAAAATATTTATATTCGGCTTGGAATAGATTTAATTGGACTAGATTTTTTTCCATAAGAACTGGAATCTTTTAAAAATAAAAATTTTGTTTTATTTAAAATTATAAAATTAACATAAAAGATTTTGCAATAATATTTATTATGGGAACAGTATATTATACTGTAAAATTGCGAGGACATCTGCAGGGGTCTATATTATATAGCGCCACGACTTTTATGTTATTTGGCGTCTAAAGTATATGCAAGTAGCCAGATTCCCATTTGATACTGTTTGCAGTTTCAGTTAGGTTAAAGGAAAAATTTAGGTTAGACCAAAGAGCGGAATGGGAAAGGAAATTAGAGGATAAAGTGGAATTTTATTAGAATTTTTATTTGGTAGTTCCGAAATATGTGGATAATGGTATGACGGACACCACAATAATGACAAATGAGATATAAAAAGGAAATTATGGATTAGAGCGGTTTGTCCAATCCTAATTCTTAGAGATTTTCTTGTTTATTGGACCAAAAGAGTGGAGGTAGCCGTATGACAGTGTCCGATCTAACGCGAAGAATCTCTTGTCTGATCCTTTCAAGTACTCACTGATCAGCTTCAATGTTAATCGATGATCTAATCTTAGAAGAGCCCTAACTCGTTTTAAATTCTCATCAGTTTTCGATGTTTACGACCTTTCTGACTTATCACTTCTCCTCGGTTCTCCAAAAATAATTTATTCCACCGTAAAACTTGTATTGTTTATAAGGAATGATCTCCATAGACTGGCAGTAACTTTTCGTAAGTTAAATACGCTGATTATCATTGCTGCGAATTTCGTTGCTCCTAAAGGGTCACAAAAATATAGGTTGAATAATAGTTATCCATTTTGTAATTTGAAGAGTACGCGATGACTTTATTATTTGACTGTTAAAAAATGTATTTATTTTAAAGGATCTAATTTATTCAGATTAAAGTTTGCAATTCTTGTTACAGATTGCTTATTTACCAAATAAATCGTTATAATTGTAAATACTCTCTACAAACGTGGTGATTCTGTTCTAGCCACGTTTCGCGATATAAGATCATTTTTTTTTTGTTGGTAAAAACGTTAATAAACAACATTATTGTAAATAGAACTCTGAAAACCTACAAATAACTGTGAAAATGCCATAATATCTATAAAATGTCTCATATTTATTTTGTAAAGCAACGCGAAAGATGATCTCTAAATTTGAGAGAATTCCCGAATTAAAGCCTAAAATGTGTAAAAAGCTCATCCGAAATTAACTTAAAAGATTCAAATTCTTTTTGAGTGATATTATATCTGAATTTTAATAGTGTTTACTTAACTTTATTTTTCGAACTACAATTTGGATAATCCTTTACTTCACATAATATTATTTATCTTGATCCTATGTGAGGTAAAGGCAGGATATTTATGTAAGATGTACATAGATACTTGTAAATATGTATGGATGAAATTGTTTTTTTCTTCTTCTTAGTAAACTTTAAGTAATTATATTATTTAAATATTAATGTTTGTTTTTGTTTATTTTTGATAAGAAGACTTCTCAATTGTCACTTATAAGCTCTAATGCCCTAGATCTACCAAATACTATATTTTATAATTTTTATATTTAATTACATCATTCATATTTAATTTATTAAAATTAATTTTTATAATTTATTTATTAATATTATTTGTTATATTTTATGATAGTTTATTTTTTATTTTTTAGTATTTCTTTGCATTATTAATTATATTTATATATTTGTATATATTAGTTTATATATTTCTTATTTTTTTTCTTTCTCTTGTGTATAATATAAATAGCAAAAAAAGGGATCCTGCCCTTACCTTAAATAAATAAAATAATTTACATTTTTATCAATTTATCATCATCTCATAATCATAATCATCATTATTTTCAAGATCAGATTGTTAATACTTTGGACTGTGGGGCTATAATTGAAATGTCGAATTCTTCTGTTATTGTATGCATAATAAATGCTAACCCATATTAAAAGTTTTAAACTGAATTTTTATAAAGTGCATTGTTCGAAATTAATCGGAATAGTTCTTCTCAGGACGTGTGCAAAATCAGGCAACTGTTAGTCATTTTTAAAAAACAGCTCATTTTAGATTTAAATCACTTGCCTGGAATTTTTCTTTTTTATCTTAAATATAAATTTCAGAAAATTTAATAGAAAATACGCACTAGACTTCGAACCTATTGCATCCGCCCTTCGTGCATAAATTGATAAACGAATCTGAATAGGTGATTCACAAAAGCCTATGTCAATTTAACAGCAAATATTTCTAATATGTTGATAGTTTTTTGCAATTTTTTTTAAGGTGACTATCTCATTATTAAGGTACCAGTGCTTAGAGACCCATTTACAGCGGCGCATTTTTTGCTGTTAAGTGTTTTAACAATAAGTAGTTGATTCCGATTTTGCAACAACAAAATTTATTATGAGCAACGAGACACATTTCCACATAAACGGATACATTAGCAAGCAAAACTTCCGCATTTGGAGTACTGAGATGTGGAACCTATGCACCCACGTCAAGTCACTGTTTGGAATTGAAGCCGGTAACGATACTTTTTCTGGCCTGAATGCTATGGAGTTTGCGAACAAAATTCCCAGAACGCATTATCTTACGAAAGAACGACATAAACGGCTGCCGAGATCTTGAAATTTGATGGCATTTGACTTCTTTCTCTTCGGCAACGCGTAACTTATGGTATCTGACAATAAGACCGGGGCGGTTCCAGACCCGAAGGACAAAGTCATACGAGTTATAAATGACATACAGACCCAACTATGACAAAAACTCATGGAAAATGATATGCGTACTAAGAGTTTTTTTTCTATTTAGCATAAAAAATGAGAAGTATCTGCATACAAAATTAATTTAGAAGTATTCAAACTGTTATTATTTATGTTTCTAAGCAAATTCTTTCACAAAAAAACTCCAATAAAATATTTTAATGCAGATTTTCTTTAACAAATTTATTCTCTCCAAAAAAGGTATTTCTTTTAATTATTTTTTAAACAATTTTATCAAAATAATACAACACAAAGAAAATACGATCATTATTGAAATTAGAATTTGCGCGCTCATCCAGTTTCCTGATTTGTTGTGTTCATAAAAGTACTTCGCCATTGTTTCAATTTGTTCCTTTAACTCAAAAATGAGAGTTTCTATTTTTTCCTGTTTGTTCTCACATTTTTCACCTTGGCTTTGGATACTCTCATTTTGCTGAGAGAAGAGAGTTTCCAATTTGTCCAGCTTGTTCTCATATTTTTCACCTTGGCTTTGGATACTCTCATTTTCCTGACTTTGATATCTGCTGTATTCCTCACTGCATTCTAAGTTATCAGTTTGTACAGTTTTGTCATTTTGGGAATTGACGCATCCACCACCATATTCGAAAGTGGTTAGACGATCGCCAACTGCTGTTTTGATATTCTCGAAGTACTGGCAGCTCATTTTATTATATTCTATCCACAAACTGTTCAGTTTCGTGTGCTTCAATGCACACATTACATTAAATTCGGAAATATTATTGTTCCTTAAACTTAACCCTGTTAAATTTTTCAATGTGAATATGATGCGATTATTAATTTCGGTTAATATATTATTATCTAAATTTATATTATAAAGATATTGTGTTTCGTCGAATGCATTATCTTCAATGTGGTTTATTTTATTACTCCACAAATATAATTCTTGAAGACTGTTGAGTCCACTGAACATATTCGATGATATTCGTTCAATGACATTTTTTTGCAATCCTAACTTTTGGAGTTTATTTAATTTAAAAAGAAAATTTCTATTTCCATTAAGTGTTAACAAATTCGAGTATAGCCATAGTTCCTTTAGTATATTGTCATCTTCAAATACATTTTCGCTTATTTCTTCTATTTGATTTCTATTCAAATATAATTTTTCCAAATTTCTTAAATTATAAAATACTCTTTCTTTAATAATTTTCAATTTGTTGCCATCTAAATTGAGATCATTTAAATTAACCAAATATCCAAAAACGTTACTCGTCAATATCTCAATTTTATTTGACTCTAAATTCAAAGTTCTCAAGTTTTGTCCTCCTTCGAAATTTTCCTTGTATAAAAATTTAATTCCACAATTTTTCATTGTGAGTTCTTTAACTTCTCTTAAAACCACAAACAGTTTACTTGGGATTATTAGAATTTCAGTTTTATTAAATGAATATTCACGTCCTCCAATAGTAGACAATTCCGAAAAGTATAAATTAAGTCCTTCAGGTTCTGTTAAATTCTCACACGTTTTAGTTTCTTCATTACAATAATTTTGAATATTGAGTCCTTCTTTAATTTCTTCACCCATAATAACTGCACTTTTAGTTATTAGAAGAAGATAAATTATTGCAAAATATTTGCACATTTTTTTCTGGAAATTCAATTACCACTTAGTTTAAAGCCAAATAAAATACTAACTATAATTTCTTATTAACATTAAAGTTGTTAATCTTAAAGAGGAAATAAATCGATGGTGGGTGAAAATAATCAACAGCCGCTAATGAATCATTTTCAAAATAATTTTTATCAAAATAAATAAATTTCTATTTATTGTTATTTTGGCATAAATATAATACTGATTATGATTGTGTTGTTTTCTGTTTAATTCACTTCAGTTATAAATAAAAAATTAAATGAATCATATAAAATATGAAAAAATCACAGTAAATGTTAACATTTCGTTTTTAAAATATTTGTTCAATAATAGTTGGATAAAGAGAACCTCTTTAATGTCACATTGACTATAATTGATCCTTTTTCTGTTTTTTTTTTAAACAAAATTACCTCTTATATCAAAACTTTTTTCCTTTTTTATCCCAAAATTTAAATTAAAAAAAAAAATTTAGTGTATTTTTGTCAAAATACAACTGAGAAATATATAGCCATTCGAGACAGCATTTGTTTAGTTTAAGGTTGTTCATTATTTTATTTATGTTTTGATAATGTAATGCGCAGAAAATATGACAATTGGGTACTGAAACAACGTGCATAGGTCAATAAGCAAAATTGTCATATATGGAGCTCTGAAGACCAACAGCCAGAAGCCAACTTCAGACAAAAGCTTTTCTATTATTGAATATCTTTTCTATCTCTTCCACACATTTAGCCACCACAACTATAGTAAAATTATAGGTGAATACGAAGATTAGCTTTCAGATAAGCCTCTCTGCATAATATACGCTCCAAGAAAAGTTGGGTGTAAACAGTAGTACCATAGACAATTCCTTTTGCAACCTTCAGCAAAAATTCTCTCATTTGATTTCTGGAGAGGTATCAAACATCTCCAGAAATAATATTGGTTGTGCCGTAATAGCTGCTTTTAGCATTGTTATCCACGATTCTTCTGCATGCCCCAAGGAGCTTATCCTCGGAAATTCGTGAAACCTCCTCCTTCTCAGGTATCAATCTCCCATCGAATATAGCCACCGCTTGTTGGAGGAACAAGTTGGTGACAATCCTGTCCAGCAGATCAGAGCATGTTGGAGCTGCTATGGCAGATTCTTTCAGCGTCCTCGTAACTGTGCGATACGGCCTACGCCCACCGACACAAAACTTGCAGTCGCCACTAATCCTTGTAGTTTTGTGACGCATTGATGAAGTATTGTAGATGCATGGTTAGGATCTTTGCCAGCTATTATAATTGATAAATATCCTAATTGCCAATAACCTATAAAGTTTCGAATCTCTACCAGCTGTGTATAGGATGGGACCAAGAATACTCTCTTGAGGAATATCCGCTTTAATAGGATAAATATTCGTTGATTTGAATATATCTTTCCAATCGATAGGTATAAATTATAAGGTAATAAATAGAAAGGAGGATGGTCTTGAGTTTTCAGGGCAGTGTACGGTTTTCATACTTGATCAAACGCTTAAGATATTGCTAGGAAAACACCTAGACAATACTACTTCCGCGCATGGAATGACGTAATGACGTCTCATTGTTGTATGGTCCAATAATGTTGAGTTCGGAAATACCAAACTGATGATCAGAAATAATAATTAAGGATTCTAAAATAGGATTAATACGTTTCAGGGGTAGTTTATATACAATAAAAAAAAAATTTTACTTAATAAGAGGCGTGTATTCATGGCTCTATAAGATACCACAGTGGATTTGTATATTAAATACTATTCATATAAAAATACTTAAATTTAAAAATTTGTAAATTAAAATTTTTATAAATTATTATATAAATAAAAGGAAAGGTTGAACTTTAGAGTTTTTTTATTTCAAAATAAATATGGAAAAGATATTTAGCGAAATTATTTTTCATCGTTTAGCTTTTGGTAAAAATATATTCGTTTTTTTTTTTTAATAAAATATAATAAAGAATGCAAACAAATAATAATAATTATAATAATAAATATTGTATATGTATACAATAAAATTGAAGAGGAGTAAAAATATTTATAGAATAAACAAGGGCAAAAATATTTCAGATAATATTTTGACAGATTGATGACAATTTATTCTCTTCATCCTTGAAATATAACTGTATGGAGTGGTAAACGTGCCTAATATAAATAGAAAAAAAGGATAAACATATACACATGCTCTTAGATATATAGAAGGATATGTTATTGTGGGAGCAGAAAATATTTTTCTTTATCATTTCTTTATTTTTGTAATTTTTCGATATTTGAATTTTTTGTTTGTCCTTTTATTTTGCTATAAAGTCGTAAATCTTGAGACGATATAGAATAACTCAAAGAGCTATGCTCCTTTTTTGTATCAGTTATAAAAATATTTGCAAAATTCTTGATAATGAAAAAATCGAAAAAATTCGTCCTTTTTCTCTTCGAGTTCGAAAGGGCTTTTTTTTCTTTATATATGTACATAATTTTACTTTCGATTTTCCTGTTTTATGGTATGTGAATTTGTTTGAGTGAATAAATGTCGGTTATCAGGTTTGTCTGCAAAAATTCCCTCAATAAATAAAGGATACATGCAGTTGAGTAGAATCCTTTGATAACTCTTGTGGAATGAATTTCTATACACTCGTTTGTTATTTTCCATTTCCTATTTCTTTTCACTTTCAGAATCTCCATTTCGGTCTATAAGAAAATGCGGTTCTTTAGTTTTTCTGATGGAGCATTTTTTTGTTGTTGCTAAAACCAAAAAAAAGCATTTTCATAGACAAAGTATTCTAGAGAAATAAATATACATAGATATACACGCACTTAACTACTAGAATGTGGGTATGACTTATGGCTGACAGTAAATAAAATGACAAACAAAAGTGGAAAGAACTAATCCCAAATTCAATTCATAGAATTTCTCTGTTTACTCTGTTTCACATTGATACCCCTACGAGTACAGAATAGAATAAAGCATAAATGCTTCTTATAAAAGTATAGACTATCTATGGGAACGGTACAGATTAGGAGCAGTTGGGATGGAGAAAAAAAAAACTTCTACAAAAGCTTTACCACAACTGCTCGGTTCTGTTCTACTTTCAGACAGGTAAGTTGACCGTTTTATTTAGGATCACTGGTGTCGCCAGTTCATTTCAGGTAATATGAGTAAAACACTTCTATTCGTTCAATATAGTAGACTAAGCGAAAACTACAACTACAGCAAGGATTTATTTTCCAATGAAAGCAGAAGCATTCCCACACAAAAAATCCGTTTTATGTTTTTATGCTTTTGTATATGTGCACAAATATATAAAATTGTAGACATTTGATACTCATCAAACATTAATAAAGTTCTGTCATAGGGAATGATGCATGGCAGTTATATCTCCGTCTCTAGCGGCAACATGGACTAGTAAATTGTCTGTACAGAGACAGGTACTCGTAGTTCTCTTTTACGATATTTATCTATAAGCGAACATCTATTTTTTCACTCTAAAACACTAGTATGACTAGGATCCTTTTATAAGGATAAATCGTACCCATATTTTTCATTGCTTATACACTCCTACGACAAAAGGTAAAAGTATATTTGAAATGATTTTAACCATTCATATGTGAATTGTTTTGTTTATTATTTATAAGCAATTGGAAACCACAAATGATTTTTCTATTTTAACAGAATTTTTGCTTTTAAATAAATATTTTACACATATCTATTTTACCATCTAAATTATTTCGATGAATTAAATCAAATTTTATTTTATTTATTAAAGGATGAAAAGATTGAATACTTTCTAAAATATTTGAAAAAATTATTCCCATTTATCTGAAATAATAACAAAAGCCAAATTTTATTTAGAGAATTCTTTTGGAAAAATATATTTTGAGGTTGATATTTACTAGATTGCTTTGAAAGCTGCAGCGAATCTTAACTCTTTGGCTATTTTCATATCTTAAAATATTTTTTTTAAGTAATTGTATTTTTACATATATCCTGTAACTGCCAGTGTCACTTTGGACACTAGGGATCAGAGAGACACTGGGAGTTACCTAGTTCTAGGGGTGGAGAGTAAGAAGAAATTAACATAAATGTACCTTTATTACCTGAATGGCAGTAATATTCCATACAAAAATAGTTTGCGTTACCTAGGGCTTAAATTTGTGAAGTCATCAGTTAACCAGGAAATATATCTTCTCATGAAAATATAAAAAACGAACTCAATGGACGATACAAACATTTACTACTACTCCTAGACAATAGATCAAAACTAACAACACTGAAACCAATATGGACGTAGGAACTCTACTCGAATTATGATCTAAATGTTCTTGACAAAACATTGATGATAGTTTTCTGTAATATTTCTGCAGGTTCTTGTATTTTCGTTAAAAAAAAAATCCTTATAAAATCCTTAAAAATAAAAAAATAAAATACAATCAAAATTCATTATATTGACTGGACCTTGCCATTAAGCAAGCAACAAGACTTCTTGCAGAACTCGCCCCTTTTGTGATAGTAGTGATAACTTTTTCGCTCATTTCGTGCTATAATTTAAAGATTACTTAACCGATCTTGGTTTCGAAATTCTCTTAAATTTCAAGATTGTCTATATTAATAATGGCGTCAAATCGCACGATCATAATATCAGAAAATTTCGAAATTATGTATACTGGAAAGTTGTCATGCATTAAAGGAAAAACTTGTCGTAGTAATCATGTGGTCATAGCGCTTCGAATTAACGCTAACGGTCTCTCGATTTTATTTTTAAAGAAATACGAACCAATGTTACCTTCATTTGTATTTTGCGGAAGTATAAAGCGTTCATTTCCATTATCAGTTGTAGATTATCAGAATCCTATAAAAAGAAATTTTACATATTGAAAAAGCGCGAACTGTTGCTACACTACTTTTTAAAGCATTTTATAATTTCAATGCATTTTTTCAATAATTTCAATAATATAAAATGGAAAACTCCACAATAATATTGCATGTATTAGAAAACTGCCAAATTATAAAGCTATACTTTCATAAACCACTGAAATGGATAGCACCCTAATTGTGGATAAAATTTAAATGAAAAAAAAACGAGGTTCAAAGCCAAATTAATTCAATTAAGTCCAAGTTGGATCCCTAAAATAATTTCAAGTAATAAAATCCTATTTTAAAAAGTTTTTACCAAAAAATCCTAATGATTTTTATTGTCAAATTAGTTAAATATACAGAAACAAAAAATCCGAATATTTAATTAATCTGATAAATTTTTTTTAATATAAAATGAAAGGATTTTTTTCATTAAAAATATTTGAGCATATTCCTTATCTTGCTGTTAATATTAAATAATTTACTCTCCCTTAACTTATAAACAACGCGTAATAATGTGTCTTGGAATATATTAAACTAGAGGTACGGTTTGTAAAAGCTGCATTCGTGAAATAAGATAAGGCATGAGTTCGGAAGTTCCCTTTTTGTACCTTCTTAGTTTGCCTATTCTTAATCCTAAACATAATTCTGTACATTATACAATATCAACTCACAAAATATATTTATTAATCTTGGATAAGATTTTGAACGCATATTTAATGAGATTTTTTTTTTCAATTAAAGTCTTGGTTTAACTTTTGATTAATGTATTTTTACTACATCACACTATTCGTGAGTACTAGTATTAATGTAATACGTAGTGAAGCCAAAAGAAAAAAAAATCTCCGTTGTTCCATACCCTTTTAAGTACTTTTTATATTTGGTTATTTTATAAAAGTCTAGGAATCCTTAGAAAATAATCCTTTTGTACGTTCTTTGTGGTATTTCTTAAGCCAAGCACATCGAATGATTTACGTAAAGCTTTCGGGGTAACTAAGTAAATCACAGCGAATATTTGTAAATATTTCATCCACTTTTTCTTCAATATCATCACGGAAAATTTGAAATTCCTTAAATTTTCAGTCAACTCTTTATGCTTGAGACGATATTAAAAATTTGCTCAAATCTTTTGCTGAGTATTCGTTTTTACTAACAACTGCCTTTAAAGTGTAATATTTATTTTTGTTGTTACAACACCGGATGTTTATCAATTTTAATTTGTATTTTTTTCTTGGGCAAAATTCTGTGACAACATTAACGCCTATTAAATATATTTTTTTAAGTATCTTCCTTTCCTTTTTGTAATTAATCAAACTTAAGATTGCTGACATAATCTGCACGAACAGTTTCTTATATTTGCTGATATTTTTTTTCTCACGTTTCTTATAATAGCATAAAAAAGCGTTTGGCGTAAATTTCAATACAGCTTTCTGTGGATTAGAAAACTTTTTTGAACTCCTTGTAAAATTTGAGAAGATATTTGGAGATTTTATTATGATAAATTTTTCTCAATGAGGGTCAACTATTATTTTGCAGGAGAGAATCTACCAGATTTGGTACTATAAATGTTTAATGAAAAATATTACAATATAAAATTTGCTATTATTATAAATAATAACTCTTAAAATATTTAGAAATATTTTTTTCAATATTCGAGGAAGAAAATTCAATTTACTGCATTATCGACACAAACTTCAATTTAAACCAAAAAAAAATGCATAATCGACACAAACTTTGAAGAATTGAAAACAACTTCTTTACATTGGTTATAGTTACAGTTAAAAGTTTTCTTAATTTCCAAAATTAATTTACATTTTTAATTGTAAAAGAAAATTACAAAATTCAGTAGATTAAAATTTTAACTAAACTAAAATTTTATATAATTTATCCTAGAAATTAGATACACAACAATTAGGTTAAATGATATTTTTTTTCTTCAAATAAATTTTTCTTAAGATAAAAGTTTACAATTGTTTTTTCAAATAATTTTCGATTGAAATAAAAAACATTGATTTGGCTAACAAAAATCCTTTCTATAAACTTGGAAATAAGGAATGGAAAATAATATCAGTCAAGTGGCCTCTTCTGACCTTGTAGAAATTGTCTCTTGTTTTAATGATATATTTTAACTGGATATGCATATTTTCACATAAACAAAATAACAATTATTTTGTTTATGTGAAAATATGCATATACTGAGAGATAAAGCGAAGACTAAGCGACAATTAAGCCCCAGCACATACACTGAGAGATACAAAAGATTGATCCAGTGAGGCAGAGTTTTGCTGAATGTCCTGATACCTCTCATCGACACCGTGTACAGGAATTGAGAATATCTCCAATATGAGCGCCGGCGAGACTGGAGTATAGCTCGGTATAGACGACCACAATTTTCGGAAAAAATTTTGAGCGACCAAACATACTTCGACTTGGCTGGCTTTGTTAATAAGCCTCAATTACCCTCAATTGATACACCAAAGACCACTACACTGTCGTAGAGTAACTCTATGGTGCGGCATTTGGGGCCGGTGGCATTATTGGGCCATATTTCTTTGAGGATGCTGAAGGCAATGCTGTAACAGTAACTGGTAACCGCTATCAGAAACTTTCTTCTGTCCGAATTGGATCAATTAGACCTACGGAACATGAGGTTCCAACAAGACGGTGCCACATCACATACAGTTCGTGCTACGGTTCAAATTTTTAGAGGAATTTTTCCCGACCGAATAATGTCAAAAAGTGGTGATTTGAAACATCCCGATTTTTTCATATGCAAATACTTGAAGGGAAAGATGTACACCCAGAAACCAACCACAAGTTCAAGGACAATATTCGACACGAAATTACTGAAATAACAACAGAAGTCCCCGAAAATGTTATGAAAAATGTGCTTAAAAGAGTTTGACTGACATCATATTCGATACATAATGCTAAAGCCCATATAATCAATTAATAAAATATAAGTTAAAAAATGTATTCCATTTAAAAGTAATTAGAAAAAAACTTCGACCTGGAACATAAAACGCACCTTGTAGTGTATATATTTTTTTGTTTTGTTATTAAAATAGTTTAAAAAAACGTTGAGTTTAATTTTGCTCACGTAAATTCGCTTTTGTGAAAGTAAAGAAAAGACGTTTTGAAAATTACACTGGTTGTGGAAAATTTTCAAATAAATATCAACCTTAAAGCTTTACAGTAACTATAGGCTATTTGGCAATTTAACGATTGTTAATTCTGCTAAATTCGAATAAAACATGCCAAATATTTTTGTCGCTGCATGAAGGAATAATACAACAAATTTTTTTATTTAAATATTCCCAACTAATGACTTAACAAACATGGCGAGGTTAGAGGCTATTAGAAATAATTAGATTAGAACAACTTTTTGGTAATTTAAAAAATGCCAAACTTTCAGACATTTGTAAACGAAAATACAACCAAGAATTTTGAAAACATGATAAAAAAATAAAATTTACGATTATGAGAAAATAATTTGTTGACTGCGAATGGGCGAAATTTTCGACTAATCATGATTATAGTGTTATCTACATAATTCACGTAACTAGAACCTCTTCAATAATCCGATTAACACTTCTATTTTGTCGTTATCGTCCTTGCATCTTATTCGAAGGGTAAATATTTAAAAAAAAAAAAGAATCACACATCATCGTAATCCTCTACCTAAATAACCAACCAGTATAGACAAGCAGTATTAACCCATTAAATAATTGTTTACTTAGACTAAATGTAACGAGTATAAACAACCGGGTGATAATTAATCTAACTCATATTAATTAGAGCTTATCTGAGAGAAATCATTCTACAAAATAATACTTAATGTATTCCCATATGAAAAAAAATCATACACCAACGAATCCTATAATAAATCACTCGTAAAATACGACGGGTGGACAACATTATCACATTATCATATCGGCGGATACATTTATCTATTCAAGAAATTGCAAACGTAATTTGGCCCGACAATTCGTATTCGTTGTCCAATTCACCTGTCACCCCAAAATGCTCACAAATACAAACACAAACGGTACACGATCTCAGATGAGGAAATCTTATGGCATCGCGCAGTGGTAACAATAAAATAGTAATTCACCTGTTTTATAGCTACCATCATTTTAAAAATACTGTAATAACATCATTTATTCTCCCTCGTTTTAGATATATTATTTTTCCTTCTTTCTGCACGTATTTCCTTCTATACATATATATTTTTTTATATTTATGTATGCGACAAAATGTGTCTAAAAAAAAAAAAAAACAGCTCCGCCAAAAATTGTATGTCGCAAAGAGAAAATTGCAGGATAAAAGTAGAGTACCCTCTCATATGCTATCTAAATTAAGGAATAAAAGAATTACTCTTCCATTTTTAATTACCCCTTTTTCTAAAATCAAAATAACACCAGCAAGACGCCTTTATTATGGCAATGAAGAGACGTTGAAAATGAGTCCGGGTACATTTTTATTATTCGAGTGTTTTCTTTATGAAAATGAGCGGAGGCCTCCTTTCAAAAGAAGAACACATTTCCGCAAAAGTCAATCTGCAAAAATTCACCAACTTTTCACCTATGGGAGAGCTACTGCAACCGCATACTTTCGAAATTCATTAATTTATCCTGTTTCAACTAATGGAATTAGCAAATGTTGTCAAACAAATGCTCTAACCAATCCCAAAAAGGTGGTAATTTGGACAAAAGGAATGAAGTAAAGAGTTTCCTTAAATGCAATATATCCGAGGATGTGTATGTATATATATATATATATGTGTATGCAGAGAAGCTTAGATATTGGTGAATGGTAAGAACTACGTGCTCTCCGTGATAAGGATCAAGCATAAAAGATTAATTTCTGGAGAGAAAGAACTTAAACCATAAGCCAAATGGATTAACGGAAGAAAAAGCAATTTTCAACTTAAGGAATTAACAGTGTGCACACCTGTTTTCTTTGGAGAAACATTAAAGCTTTTTTGAGAAATCATCATTTAACTTTTGTAATAACCTCAAAACTACACTCATTCTAGCCAACTGCTAATCAATAGTTAGTAATATGTGTAGTACTAGAGCAACTACTCAATATAATATGCAATTGGTCATAATTCATGTAAATTTACTATCAACATTATTATTATTATTATTATTATAGTTTTCTAGAGTAGCAAATGAATATATAATACCAAATATGATAAACATGACAATGGTGGGGTCGATGTCATGTTGTGGGATAATTTTTGTGGTTAGAACAACCACTTGTGAGTCAACAGAGGTGAATATTTCTATAGGGTTAAACCTGGTCATGGACGTGGGAATGTATGGATTTATCTATGAACATTTTTCATTGTTGCTCAGTATTCGATATAAAACAATAAGCAGTTTCTGAAATGTAGATTTTTTTTCACATACGAGTATATAAGAGTGCATTTAAAAGCATCTGCATGTGTTTAAAATATTAAGAAATATAAATTCTTTTACAATCAATTTTTTAGTTGTTTTTTTTGGAAAAACTTGTTATTATTTTGGCAGAGCCGATTCGTTTCTCTTGAAAACTATCCTTCTTGCGATTATGTTCGCAACAATGCTATTCTCATAATTGCTGACCATTGAAGCGAAGATTTTATGCACCACGCACTTCCTTATGGATTATACAACTATCAGCTTATGTACTACAATCATTGGAATAACATTCTGTAGGTGAATTACATCCCGCCAAAGGAGCTAAACAAGGTATTGTAGAGCAGTACATAGCTGTGACTTTACTGTGAGAAGTTTCAAGCGACACATTTTGCTGTAGGCTCTTATCTTTTACCTCCGATATGCATCCCCAGATTTCTTGTCGTGAACTCAATTTGGGGGGAGGTTTCTTGTTCTGATTTCTCGGATCGATCGATTATATCGATAGCATTGGTGTACATCAAACGTTGGATCGATCAGCATTTTTCTTCCTAGACTAAAGGCTCTTTGTCATGTACTTTTAACGTTTTTAAACGGGCCTATGCAATTACAGGATCATATCATATCAAATGTGAATTTTATTGAAAGAAACTCAATTGAATCTTTTCAAGAGTTCATTGTTCAAAAGTCTACAAAAAAAAAACATTTTAAAATTTTACAGAGCTTTTTATTTACTATTTAAATTTTTGATACATCTCATCATGCATTAGTCTTCTAGTGAAATAGCTAGAAATGTCCTTAAGTTATTGCCACATAGCCTAACTAGTATCTCAACTTCTCTATGCAACAACCTGGAATACCAACGTCATAATCACCTGCTATTACTGTATCGGAAATTATTAAAATGGAACATACTCGTAGACACATTATATCGGATGATTTTTTTGCTGTCTGGTTTTTCATAATTTTATTTTTGACAGATCACGCATGACACGTGACGTGTGTTAAAGTCAAAAGTGCTCGGTGAGGCTTGCCATTTCATCATGGAAAGACTTACACCCGAACAACGCTTACAAATTGTTGAATTTTATTATCAAAATTCGTGCTCAGTGAAAAATATGTTTCGTACACGTCGACCATTTTATAGTCGTCTTAATCGACTTACTGAGCAAGCAATTCAAGCCCCATGGTAACAAAATTTCACAGAAATTTTACACTATTGGACATCAAACCACCAACCTGTGTGCGTAGAGTGCGTACAGAGGAAAATATTGCTGCCATAGCGTCCAGTGTCGGTGAAGACGGCGATTTGGAGCAATTGGGATTGTATTACTCGACTATGTGGAAGATTTTACGCAAGGATCTTTAAAGATGACGCTGGTCGCAAAGTTACCATCAATGACGCTCGCTATTGCTCGATGATTTCGAATTTTTATTTTACCCTGACATGTTGTTTCAACAAAACGACGCCACATGGTACACAGCATGTGAAACAATGGACATATTAAAAGCTGAGTTCGGTGAGCAATTTATCTCACATTTCGGACCGGTGAGTTAGCCGCTTAGATGGTGCGCTTTGACGCCTCTAGAATATTGTTATAGGGATAAACCAGCGTCACTTGCAGTATTGGAAGAGAATATAACACGCGTTATCAGCAGGATAATAGCCGAGATGGTCGAAAAACTGGTTCCAAATTGGATCACATTTCGCATGGATCACTTAAAATGTAGTTGTGGCCAAGTAAATGGCAACCATTGATTTATCGTTTCAAATAAAAATTTCATACACTTTTACAATTTTACTGTTTTCTTTTGGATAGTTGAAAAAGAAATACTTAAAAAATCATCCGTTATTTCTACGACTTTTAGTTGATCGTAATTTTAAAATATTATTTTCACCTTCCAGCCTATTTACATCTGATAAATATTGTAGTTCAAATACAATGTGACAAATCTGTCATTTTCTTGTACCCCAAAATCCAAAAGTCGAAACGTTTAACTATACCATGAACGGCTGGTACCTCTGTATTCATGGTGTCCATAGCATAAGTAACTCTTTTTCGACGGCCTTCTTTCGATTAAAATTCAGCTCCTTCCCAAAAACTCATGCTACGATGAGTTGAGCATTCAAACCAGTAACTTAAATGGTGCGAACGGATTTGTGAGACACTTTCAGATCAATAACCATTCTCCTCTTGAGCGAGACTGACGATTATGCAGCACCAATGCATTCATTTTACCGATGCTTTTGGCACATGAAAACGATGAATATTTACTGGAACGAGTCAATGATTTATAGCATTTGTATTCTTGTGTTTCCAATATAACTGACACCACCGAAAGTGTTCTTCAAAATTATCGCTGTAAGCTTTTTATCCCTTAAACTAAATTATTTTCTAATTTCAATCAATTATATTTTATGAAACCAATTTTAAATTTTCAAATTATTTATTTCAATTTTTCCTATATAAGCTTACTTACTAACATTATATGCTTAAAAGCTGTGAAGCAATTCTTAACAATATTTCTTAAGGCTATTTCTTAGGCCTAATTCAATTAATTGAAATTTTTCTTGTTAAGTACTTTGGTTACTTACGTGTAGGTCAATGTATTTGTTGTTTTATCTTTTAGTTTGTTTATATAAGAGATTAAAATCGTCACTAAACCCCTTCCCTCTCCGCCCAAAAGATTCCATGAAAATCCTGGGTATCTCAATTGCCCGTGGAGGAAAATGGAATCTTCAGATTAAAAATGCTGTTGACAAAATAACCATCATTCTCCGAAAGGTTAAAATTTTAGTCAGCAGCAAAAGTAAGGTAAGACAAAGTGAGGCAATTAGAGTAACCAACGCCCTTTTGGACGGGACCTTACTCTATTTCCTCACTATATGTGTCAGTGTGCCAATGGCAGCGAAAAGGCTAGTCGAGGCAGCGGTAAATGGTTGCATTAGACTAGCCAGTGGAGCACATCGGACATCTCCGGTGGAATCCATACTGATAGAGACTGGTCGAAAACCTATTTTTTTCTATCTTCACAAAGCCCGCCTAAGTTTAATTTACAAAAACCTATGCCTTCCAAATTATCCCCTCCACACTTTAATCAAAAATATTATCATCTCCTCCAGTTCAAAAAGGAATTCATCATCGCTATCCTTATTAATATCCCACCTTGAAAGCATTTCATCCATCCTCCTCCTTGTTTTCCAAACTTCCTCTCCACACCCAGATTGGAAACCGTGGTTGGGAGCAAAGTTGAAAGTTACTGCTTCTCTTGACAGGTTTAAGAAGGCTAGAACTGATCCGTTCCCTGAACAGTTGGACGGATTAAAAGATCATCGACTGTTGTTCACTGATGCCGCCGCTGATCCCGATATTACATCTTTTGCGGTCGTCGAACTTTTTGGCTGCAGCACCCGCACACTATGTTGTGGAATCTTCCCTTATAGGGCAGCTCCATATTACGGGGAGCTGTGTGCCATCAAAACGACCAATATTCCCAGCCAACAAAACGTTATTATTTTTAGCGACAGCCTTGCTGCCCATAAAGCCATTTGTGACCCATCGAGTGACCCAGTACTTAGCGCAATTCGTCATAGCCTACTTAGCAATAGGAGTGTCGAGTTGCAATGGGTGCCAGGGCATGTGGGAATTGTGGGTAATGAAACTGCTGACAAGTTGGCTGGAGAAACACTCCCTCGACCAGTGATTACAGTCACTAACACCATTAGCCATCCGCAGACACGATGACTGGACCAATAGCGACACTTTTTTGTCGACTCATTGGATAACCACTAATAAACCAGTGTATTCAACATTCATACCGAAATTCTGGGTGCGGAAGCTCCTCAGAATCCGGATTGGACATACTGCTCTTACTCATAACTTCCTTTTTGGCAACACCAATCGTCCCTTCTGCCAATCCTGTGGCACCCATTTCACTATAACCCATATCCTACAGGAATGCCACACAACCAAGAACTTCTTTGCGAGCAGGATTCCTCCCATTATGGAGCTCCTCGATCCAACAACTCCATTCCCTAGTCCCCTATTTAAACTTCTACAACATACTAATCTGCTCCACAAAATATAACAAAATTCTTAACTTTCTATACTACTAACCACAGACCAGTCTCTATCAGATGATTTCCCACACGTACTACGAAGTCGCCAAATGGCCTCACGGTTGTGGCGCTATGAAGTGGACTTTGGCATATGTCTAAGGGACCTTACACAAAAAAAAATATATACTCGTACGGCTTTTCGGTAAAACGTGCTGCTTGTTTGTTGGCTTAACATTGTCTACGATGAGTTTGCACGTACGTACGGTCGACAAAATGGATCAGTCCAAACAAAAGTACTGATTGAAGCGATCAAATAAGCATGCACATACGTGTATGTACATACAGTCAGCAATCCGGTGTCGTATGCATCGAATTTGCATATTGTATAAGTACATGCGATCGACTTAAGCAATTGCTCCTAGCTTTACATGCAATCATTATTTTCAATTAACAAACAAATTCACAAGCACAATTACAGATATTTATTTTGTAATTTATTATTATTTATTAATTGCACTTTATATTTTTTACAATTTTGTATTTTAGTAATTAAATATTATTAATTATTTTATATAATATTATTTTCTTAAGTAACAGTTTTAACACTAGTCAACAATAAACTATTTTAACCAATTTATAATCTAACGTAGACTATTTCGTTCACATTTAAAAGAACTCGATAAAAAATGAAATAATTATTTCTATTTCGTTATTGAGTACAGTGTATATAATCTCCACTACATTACTCACCCTTGCAAATTACGGAGTCACGGGGGATAGATTAAACTTAATTTTTGATAATCATCAAATTACTGATATGAGCTGACGTTAATCTGTCCACTGAAATATTCTTAACCGTATTGCCGATCTGTACTCTGAAATTTTTGGGATCCCTTGCAATTATTTTACAGGTCTCATGATAAGGTGGAGTTAAAGAAGGTATTTCTCTATCTGTCCGGATGAAAACATCGGAATACTTCAAGTCCTTAACTGGACTCCGGCTGTGGAACATTTCAAGTCCTTAACTGAGGTACTAAACCAAACAATAACCATGGCTATTTATCTGTTTAGTATCTCAAATTCAATGATAACAAATATTTCATTTTCTTACACGCCAAGGCACAAAAGTCGAAACGTCAAACTATACTATGAACGACTGTGTGTCGCGGGTTACTATTCTACATGGTATGTATCTCTGCATTGTGGGACGGACACACACACAGATGTGTGTCAATAGCATAAGGTGTTGTGGCACTTTTTAAATTTCTTATAGGGTTTTTCAATAAGAATTATATGTTTTTTTTTCAAATAAAACAAAAAAGAAATGCGGCAGAGCAAAATTTATTATTTTATTTTGAGTTATGATCGATAAAATTATATTCTAAAAATAACATCATTCAAATGGCACCCGTTTACAGAATCGAATACGATGGTTTCAATTTTCGACCACCCTGTTGAACAAATTCGGCTTTATCACACGTAAAAGGTTTTAAATCACAATTTTTTGGAGGCCCATTGCACTTCTATATTTTTTTAAATGATCGACTCGCCAAACTTTTCCCGCCATAAGTCGATGGTGTGTTATGGGCTGTGTGGCACGTAGCACCGTCTTGTTGGAACCATATATTTGTTAAATCAAAATATCTTTCAATTCAGGCCACGAAAAGTTTGTTATCATCGATCCATGCTGATCACCATTGACAGTATAGAGCAAATCCTTTCTCATTTAGAAAAAAGTGGGGACCAATGATGCCATTGTGTTGTAAACCACAACCAAACGGTCCCTTTTACGGAATGTAAAGGTTTTTCGTGAATAATTTTTGGATTAGCTTCAGCCCAGTCACGGCAATTTTGTTTATTCATCGATCCAGAGAGATGACATGCGCCTCATCTGAGAAGATGAGTTGAGCTTGTTAACCTTACTTAATACAACTGAGCCACACGGTTTATTAAAAACATGCCACCCTATATTTAAGTGCATATTTGTTTGTTCTGATAATACAAACATTTTGTATATTAATAAAATACTGGCACATATATTTTTTCTTCTTTCATTTAAGTAAACAGCAAAGGATTATGTAGATAGTCTTGAAATCTGTTATAGATACATATAATATTTTGGAAATATTGTTATTATTAAAAGGATTCTCTCAAAATATTTTTTATCGACGCAACCCCTAAAAACTTTTTAATGTGTGCTTCGAAACTTTTTATCAATAATATGCTCATCATGAATTAATCGACAAATATTTTGTATAAAAAAAAGCGAAATAAAAATAAAAATAAAAAGAAAAATTTTATTCGATTCTTAATAGATTTTTTTTTAGGAGCAAATAAAATGATTGCAGTGCGTAAATATGATCTGAAATTTTCACATAAATGTGCGTTCGTATAATCGAGTTTCTCGAATGGCAAATGATTTGAATTGCAGTCATAAAAGTGACCGCAGATGATTTACTGACAAGTAAAGATGGTGCCCCACATGCGTTATTAAAGTGTATTTACTAAGTCATAAAATACGAATCCTGAGTAAAATGCATACATACATAGAAATGTACAAACATGTCCTATGATATCCGGTGGCCCACAAGAAAATCTCTTATTTGGGAATTGGTTTGGAGCGCACGTTGAAGTGTAAATGTATATTTGCAATGCTGTGGTTGTGCAAGACTATTTATGGGCTGGATGGGTACTTAAATTTCCATTTATCTACCACGTCCTTACGGAAAATCTACACGAATATGCACAGTTCACTGTAAATATATTCGCTATGTTATATTTGTACGTACAATGTGTACATAAATCTACATCTATGATAAGTAAGAAATTAAATAGGAGTTCGTATTCAGTAGCAGCTCGATCGTAAAGTTTCCTGATAGTGTAGATATTCCAATGGCCGAGACCATTAACGTTAGGATGTGGTAGTAAAATGCCACGAACGCATGCATGTCTAGAATCCAATATAGTCAAATTAATGTCAATTTGGCGTAATTCAAAACAATTCAAGATTCCTTTAGGTCACTCTTCAGGATCTTCCGATGTACATTTTTGTATGAGTATATATATGCATGTATGCACATATACATGTGTGTATGTAAGGAAGGACATGTGTCAGTTGCTGGGATTTTTGTTATTCTAAGCTGAAATAATGCGGGCAAATTATAACGTTTCGGCTGGTTTTGGAGAACAGATGACACTCAGCGAAGGTGTGTTTTCCGCAATGATGGTTTGGGAAGAAAATTTTTTTTGTTGGTTTATAAGCTGGTGGATGGTAATTTTATTCGTACACATTGTAATTCAAACGTACAATAACAATTGACTTTCACATTTTCAACTATTCGAATATTCGAAATTGAAAACTTCTTACATAACGAGTACACAACATGAATTGACTATTCTGGTCATGTTTAAAGAATAAATAACATTTAGGAGGTTATCTACCAAATATGACATCGAACATTTTCAGCTCTACACGAATTCGTTTTTTTGGTTCGTAAATTACAATCTTCTAATTTGGTAGCTGTCAGATATAAGTTTTTATAGATCCTTTAACCACACCGTAGCCATTATATGAGGCTCCGAAAAATCCCAAGTGGCTGGTGTGTACTTTGCTCTAAAGTATTATTGGCCGTTATTTTTTTGAAAATAAAGAAAAAGACACTGTTAATCTTATAAAAAAGAGATTAAAAAAATACATTTTTTTATAGAAAGCGTTATGGTTTGAAAAGTGCAGTCCTGTCATATAACAAATGCCAGGTTGCATATGTTTAGCTCAAGACTTATCATTTTATATTATTTGAAGTTATAAAAACTTTCTCTTAGAACAACAGGCTTTGGATAATTTTGACTTTATTGCGCGAAGAGTTTTAGGGACTCGAAGTTTCCATGTTTGGTGATGTCAATTAGCCTCCAAAATCATGCAGACAATCCTTATACTTTAGAGCTGTGAATCTTGAGCACTTTCTAATATCGCATATTATTGCCGGTATTCCTCAGGGTAGTATTTTTGTTCCTATGCTGTACAATATCTACAGTTTCGATCTCCCTACATATTTAAATACTAAGCCTTCGAATTCCGGTAATATCCAATCCAACCATTCAGAAATACTTCGTTATTATTTTCGTAACAGTGTCCTTAATCGTGCTATCAAAGTTATTTTCATACGTGCACTAACTATTTCTCGTTATAAAAAGTTTCATGTTCGTTTAACATGTCATCCCAATTTTTTTGTAAAAAATTATCCTCAATGACCTACTTCTCATTGCCACGTGACTTATTAAGCAAATCGAAAGTTATTAAAAATTTAGTATATTTTGAAAAAGGTTAATATTAAGCAGGCTCTATTATGAGCTAATAAGGACTTGGACTAATCAGAAAATTAGGAAATCGGCAAATATACTTACGAGTAGAAGAAATAAGAGTTTGAGGGCTTCAAAAATCACACATAAGCTTAAGAGAACACAGTCTAATTCAGCAAAACGAGGCAGGTCTGATTGGTTGTTAGATTAGTATAGAAGTAACAAGACCTCTAATACAATGAGTCCAAATTATTGGGTCCAGCAGCCAAGTTGGCATTTTAGTGAGAGGATGCTGACCATGAGACATGGTGGACGGATTGTTTTGGTTTGGAGATGCTTCATAAGATTTTCGAAAAGAATCCTTGTTAGAACAACAGAAAAACTTGCAAATTATATTTACAAGAAAATATTAAAGATTCTCACTATGCCGTCAGGTTTTGGGAAATGGCTAAGTCTTTCAGGAAAATGATGACTCTAAGCACACTTCTCGTCTGTTTTCATCAATTTTTGCAGAAGCCACTACAGTCATCCGCTTTTTCTCCCATCGAATATTTATTGGATGAGTTGGATCGAACTACTAAAGCCAACAAATCCTCTGCACAAAGCTTCTTCAAAGCTGGGATGAATTACTCTAGAAAAAAATACACCCTATAAAAAAAAAAACTTTAAAGTTTATTTATAAAATATAACATGTTTAAAAAAATTACTAATCAAAATGAAAAAAATTTATTTTAAAAATATCAAAAGCTTAGAAAAGTCTAAAAATATATAACGGATTTAATGCACTGAGTTGCATAATATCCTATTGACTTGATTGCCTTATATAACAGGGTGTAAATTGCATATTTTCCTCTATATGCGAGGGTGTAAATTGCATATAATGCCAATGCGAATATGATATGGAAAATATTTTGTCAATAATCCAATCGATTTGGTTTCCTTTAAAAAAAATAGTAATCATAAAAAAATAGTTACAACATGCACGAATGTATGCGTTATGGATGCTTGGATGACGTTTGTACACGTGTAATTGTGTAATGTGTGATGTGCATGAATAGTCGAAGTGGAAAGTTATCCGAAGAAAATGACAAAGGTGCTTATCTTCGACAGTGGTGCAATTGCATATCTGTGCCCTTTCAAAACTAGTACGAATCCATATGGGCTTCTTGGCTCATCAAGAAAATATTCTGTTCATCTGTATACACATATAGTGCATGTGTAGTCTTGAATCGATCCATCCAACATTAGAACTTTGTCAATTCCGTTGCAAAGATACACATAGATTGGAAGGAAAGGAAGCTTATTCTTGTGATATGTACGAAGTGCACAAGCTGATGTGATTTCCAGATGAATACTTCAAAAGCATGGGGGAATGGAGGCGTTTATCCATTTTGCATTTGTCACGAACGGAATTTTTTTGACGCCACATCGCTTGGGGAATATCAAATGATGGTTAGCTTTTGTAGGTTATCACTAATTGTGCTTACGGTGTAAAAGTTTCCTTATGATCAAAAGGATAACGACTGAAATAAGTATGGTGCGCTTTTCTTTCAATTGATTTTGTTCTTTGTTCGACAAGTCTTTAGTGAGACGCTCTTGCATCCTTAATAAAGTACCATTGAGATTAAAAATGCATAGATGAGCCTTTCCATTTATTTATTTATGCTTTCAATAAGCACATATCCACACATGCACATAATATGTATGTAGATGATATATTTATTATATTAAAATTGTATTTAAACTTGCATCTATTTAGGATTAAGAATATTCATATTAAATTTTTAATGAAAATCTTTAGCATTTTTCATTTATCTTAGCAGAGAACATTTTCATATTAAGCACATCAAGTATTATACTACAATATAATATTATAGGAATCTCAAAAAAGAGCTGTTCATATTTTTAATTTATTAATTCTTGTTTAAACTTTTTCATATAAGATTTTTTTTAAATGGAAAAATTGTTTTTTTCAAGTGAAAATTATAATTGTTTTTATGTTTTTTTTTTTTTTTTTTATATATTTTAAATGTTCTACTTTTAAAAAAAATATATTTTTAAAGTTTGTACTTAGTTTTTGGGAAATAATAATGTTTGTCACATTATGGATCCTTCAACTATTAAAAATTATTTTCTACGAAAGCCGTAACTTTAAGAGAAGATTATGTTTACACCGTCGATATGTCAATAAGCAAAATTGCCTTATATGGGGGCTCTGAAAATCCACAAGTTATTGTTTGGTGTGAATTTTAATCTGAAGGCGTTATTGGCCCACATCGTTTTGAAAATGAAGAACTAGAGACCGTTATCGTCAATACTCAGCTCAATAGTTTTATGATAACCGACTTTTTTTGGCACTGTATTTGAAGATTTTAATCTGAACTATCAGTGGTTTTAATAAGATGGTGCCACTCGATGAAATTTTTTTTTAATTTTCTTATGCGAAAAGTTCTTAGCGCACAATATTGAGATTTGGTGATCAAATCATGGGATTTTTACCCAGTCCGGCTATTTCTGGTAGGACTACGTCAAAGGTCATGTTCTACGTAGACAATCCTCAAAGTTTAGAATATTGAAAAGCCAACAGGCCGAAATGTATAAAAAAGTATTCAATAATTACCTCAAAGGGATCGAGTCCTGTAAGAGGTATCGTGACAGGCGTTTGAATAATATTTATACCAAGCATAAATCAACATAAAAATTCTGTTTTGAGCTAAAAAATTGAGCCTGTTCTTATTATTATTAATTTTATATAATTTTATAATTAAAAAATTTCAAATACTAAAAAGAAAATAAAATACTTATTATTTTTTTTGATAAATATTATATGGAAACTATAAAATTTCCACAACCTTTTAAAATGTTAAAGAGTTTTTAAAAAAATTCCCATTCTGAAAGAATGTAATTAAAATTTTTTTCCATTTTTTTTTTATAAAAGGTGAACAAAGAAAAAAGGGAAAAAATTATAATTACATAATTTATCCTTTGCCATATGCGCGTACAACGACTTTATAAAGGATATTTTTTATTTCGTGCTATAATAATTTCATATAAATTAATGAATATTTTCTATGCTTTGAAACCATAAAATGGATAACATTAAAAGGTCATTGATTAAAACAATAAGCAAAAAAAAAAATTTAAAAAAAAATTGTGCAAAAACCGAAGCTGAAGGGCAAAAGAATAAAAATATGGAATTTTGTAGCTTCAACCAGGATAACATTGCATAGTAGAAAAGTTCATATAAATAGAAATGACTAAAAATTGAGATTTTTTACAGCTTCGTATCATGTAAAAATGTTTGTTTTATACAAGTTATCCTTCTATGGTGTTATTATGCTATACTAAGGGTAGAAAATTTGCTTTCGACCAGTGCACTTTTCTTTCGTTCTGAACTAAAACAAATAAAAGGAAGCGTTACGAAATAAAAGTTAGAAAAGACAGTCTAAAGTCACACTGTTACGCTTCTATGGTTACAGGGTTGATAAAATTGATAAAATATAAGAATGGGTAGGAAACTGTCATCCCAAAGCATTATATTAATTCCACCCATTGTATAGTGTGATGCGTATATCTTTGCACAGAGTTGATATTGGGATATTGTCAACTTTATTTCTGGGTGAAAAACCGCATCTTTCTGGTGGCGTAGAATATCTTTAAAACGATACACATTTTTTGTTAAACCATATTGTTTTTTTTTTTAAACTTGCTACCATAATATTATAAAGCTAAAAGGGGAGATACTGATTCTTTGAAATAGAACAGAATATTACCTCATCATAGCATCTGTAATGAGTTTTCTAGCCAAGAATATGCGCAAAACTTTGTTCCGATTTCGAAGGGAAGCTAGAGAAAAGTTGTTACCCTATCGAGCGAGGTTATGTACATTGAGATGCTGACTAATAAGAATATGAATTTTTAAAAAATATCCTTTTTATTTCATGCTCGAATACAGATTTTATGTATATTTGGAACAGTATTTTTATAAACCGAATATTTAATTCATAGATGCGATCATCAATGCTAGTCAGTTGTTGAATATATTTTCAAATAAATATTCACTTTATAAAATGTTAAATCGTGCTGTGTATGGTAATGACAAAAAAAGAAGAAGAAAAAAAAACCAAAATAAAAAACATCTATTAAATCAAGAAAAAAATCTTTAACATAATTCAATAAATTTATAATAATAACATAATTTCTATTTAAATACGGATTGCGGCGGGTACACGTTTATATGTTTATGCGGTTATTATATAAGAAAATTTACTATTTAAGGTATAGTTTAAAAAAAATATTCACATCACCGAACTTATATATATAGGAGCCATACATAAATACATAAAAAAAAAGTAAGATTCAAAAATATGAATACGAGGGCTGTATGATTAATACCTGGCCTTGACAGGAAAAATACATTTTTATGTGTAAAATTTGTTCTATTTTATGAGCATAGGCTCCCTTTAGCTTGATACACTTTGTCCAATATTTTTTATCTTTCGTATCCTATCTAAAAAAATATAGGATCTATCCAACATTTCAAAATAGGCGTTTATTTCAGTGATCACCGCATTGTTTGAGCCAAGTTTCTTTCCGCAGAGCCAGTTTTTCATATTGGGAAATAGCAAATAATTGCTGGGGGGTAAATCCGGCGCAAATGGTGAATACGGAAGTAATTCGTATCCTAACTCATGGAATTTTGCCATGGCGATGACACCAGTGTGCACTTGTGTATTGTCTTGATTTTTTTCTTCGTTAAAAGCGGTAATTTTGTTTGGTTTTCATTATTATACTGGTCTTACAATGCTGTATAATACTGTTCTGTTATCAGTTCTACTTTTCAAGACAGTCGATTAAGATTATACCGTGTGCATCGCAGAAAATAATAGCCATAACCTTTCCTGCCGATGTAAATGCCAGAAAAGCCTTCTTTGGTGCACATTCGGTACTGGAACTCCAATCTTTTGGTTTCTGATATCTAATGGTGAATCCCTGTTTCATCAGCAATTCTGAATCGCAACAAAAATTCATTTGGATAACGCTGAAAAATGTTCAAATGCTCCATTGAAATTTTTACTCGAACACGTTTTTGGTTAGGTTTTAGCAAACGCGACCAGCCATCTCGCCGATAGCTTTCTCATACTAAAATAAAAATGTAAGATGTTGTCTGAACATTCTTTTGAGATATTTACCATGTCAGATATTTTTCATTCGAGATGGTTTTTAAAACAATTTCATGAAGTTTATTAATCATTTTTTCTCTGGTGACCTAAATTGGACGTCCTGGACGTTCTTCATCAAAAATCCTTGTATGGCCGCATTTAAATTTAGCTGTCCAATATTTTATGGTCGATAACAAAGGTGCAGAGTCCCCATAAACTTCTCTGAGTTCCACTTTTATCCAATCATTCATTTTCTTTTTCAAAAACGTATATTTTATCACTTCTAGATATTCGATTTTTTCCATTAATATCATAAAATTTCTTCACTTTAAATGGCTGTAACTCTTAAATTAAATGACACAGATGCTTGAAAATTCATAGAATTCTTGTGAAAGGAATTCTTTTATTATATTTATAAAAAGTGGGGTTGTCTTAATAGTAGCAGAATCATATCTAGTCGAGGTCTAGGTATTAATCATACAACCCTCGTATCAACTTATGAAAGGATGTACAGTTTATGAGAAGCATTTAACTTTTGGGTAAGATTCTTAAAAGTTATTTCGTATCATAATTTTCAGTAATACAACATTTTACGATTTTATCCTTTCATAAGGAATAGAATGGTTGGTGGTTGTTTCTATCCTTTCAACAAATTTATTTGTATTAAAATTAAACATTATTTATAGTTATTATTTATCAAAGTTTCAAATAATCTATTCAGTAATTTGTTATTAAGATATAAGATTCTTTTCTACAATATTTTGTAAAATTTATTTTAAGTTTTTGTTTATATTACATCCTAAAGATTTTACTAATTCAGACAAATTTAAAGGTTATTCCATATGGTCTTTATATAAGAAATAACTATTTTATAATATATTCCAATGTATACAAATCTATCTAATTTATTTTATTTGAAATATTTTTTGAAATAAATCCCAACAAGTATAAAGTTTCCATTTACTAAAAATAGAAACGTGCAGACGTAAATTTATTGATTTAAGAAAGCATAGCAAAATTTTCCCTTTTGATCTTAGATATACTCGTGTGTAAGATGTCTGTTGTATTCCTTTTACAGCATTCTTAGAATAAGTAAAAGAGGACGCAGTTGACTAAGTATCTTTGGTCTATTCATGTGGGTGAACGCATACAATATAAAATTTATATTCTAAGTGGGAGATCAACCAACGCACCCAAAAATCGTCTACATTTGTTGCCAAGCAATTCGTTATAAGATATAAAGTTTGGAAGGGAAAATTTCATAAATGTTAAGGCAGATATACATACGTAAATTTGAACATTTAGTAATACTTGAAAAAGTTTTTTTTTGCAATAATTTGCTTTGGTGCAGTTTTTAAATCTTTACAGTATACATAATGTTACTAGAGGGTTATCTATTTCGTGATTCTGAAAGTACAGTCCTGTCGCTTAAAAGTTGTCAACTATATGTGTTATTTGAGATAGCATTTGTTTAGTTAAAGGTTTGCCATTTCACATAATACATTGCCTACTCGTAACTTACGTTCAAATTAAAGAAAGTTTCTAGAGAAGGGGTGATTCTGCAGTAGCTACATTTTGCTTCAGTTAATTTCTTCAGCGACGGGGCTCATTTCTCCCTCGGTGGATACGTTATGAGCAAAATTTCTATATATAAGTTTTTTTATACTCGAAAAATTACTATCGGGTATGTATTAAAACTACATATGGTTTCCCAAGACGTGTAATTTCGGGATTTTTTGATTCACGTCCAAAATTGTCCGATTTGACGCCGTTAGAATTTTTCTTATAGCCTTTAAAAACCGACAGCCGTCAAGTAAGGGCCGAATTACAGCACGAAATGTGTAAAATTTTTAAAAAAAATTACCTTTAAAGAACTGAGTCCTCTTCATAGTATAGAAAGTTCTAAAGAATAATTAATATATTTTATCTAATATATTATGAACTTTGCTATAAAAGTGAATTCGTTTATATTAGTGGTATTTTTGTAAAGGTCCACTTTTTTTTGTTTTAAAATAAAAAAATTATAATGGAGAATGTCGTTCGTAACATAGAACTAGTCGAAAATGGATAAAAATTTTGGAGAAAATTGTTGAAATTTTTTAAGATTAATACATTATGTAAACCGCTTAAGGGTAGTAGTAAATATGTAGTCGTATATTCGAAATTGTTTTTGGTAAACTTTCTTTTATGTGAATTTCACAAGAAAGCTCAAATAAAATTTTATTATTGTTGTTGAGGTAATGCTCGTACATTAAGCTCTGATGTCTAAGGATGAATTCTGTAGAAATAATAAAAACGGGAAAACAACACTCCTACTACATGAGATACGAGTATATGTGCATACTCGGAACATAAAAGAGTAAATAGGCTAGCTTAAAAAATGCCTCCTTAAAATTCTTTGATGTCGATTTCATGTATGTACATATAAAATGTAATGCGACCGGGATGAGACTATCATTATTTTCGTAGTCTATTGTAGTGTATACCTTCTTGCCTGTAAGCCATTCAAGAATTCTTCTAGGGCAGATAACTTGCTTGGGGTTGTCTTTTTAAAATGATAAGATTATCGAAGGAATAAAAATCGTAATTGATGTTCGTCTTAGCCAAACAATACTCATGCACATACATACATAGCCAGATAGAAATTTATATCATCTTCTTTGTACTATGAAAATTAAATAGTTGAATGTATTGTGGTAAGGATAGATTTGCAATTTATTATGTATAGTGTACTATGATAATAGGGAACCGTGAAAATTTTAAGTTTATGAACAACTTCCTACAGCAGCTTGATTTCTGAATATCCTTTTAAATTCTTAGCACGCCCTGCGCTTGTATTGTGAAAAGTCTGCTTTCATAGACGATAAAGTCCTACAAAAGACGAAATTATAGCTAAATTGAAATTCTATAAATGAAAACGGAAAGAGTTAAATGTTTGATGGGAAAATTGCGGTGGACAACAACAATGGAGGTCGGTTGATGGTTGTGTATAGCTGATCAATCGATCTACTGATGGTCACCTACTGAATAGAGAAACTGAATTGCAAAAGTCGTTCCAGGAAATTAAATTTGCTCCCATTGATGGCTGAGTTTGGGTCAACCCCATACGGGATATTGATACTAACAAATCCGCCTGATTGGCACAGTGGTTATACAGGAAGTGTGTTCTTAATACGGAATTTCCTCCGTTCAAGTTGCTGCTGTTCTGTTGAAGTTATCAGCTTAGAATAGTAAAACTAAAAATAAAAAAAATGTAAAAAAAACCAATAAATTCTTATTAAAAATAGATAAAATACAAGATACTTTAAAAAAAGGGTTGAAAATCTGTATAATTAAATGAAACTTTCAATTTATGTATTTTTTTTTTTTTTGAAAGTCATTTTTTATAGAATTTGTATGAAAATGTAAATTTTAGGGATACTTGGAGCCAACTAAAGGGCACACCGGTAACGTCTTTAGTTGGAGTTTTGGTGAAGGAAGTGGGAAAGAGGGGGGGGGGATTATCACGTTCCAAGTATCATTAAATCAGAAGAAAATTTAAAATCAATTTCCTGTTAGTGAAGGGTTATCTATTTCGTGGTTCGGAAAATATAGTCCTGTCATTATCTGTATCGTACTCCAAAAAGGATATATCACAGAGAGTAGCTATTATAGAGGGTGTTTTTCATTGCTGATTAGTGCCCCATTCGCCCAAAAATTATTTGGCCCATACCAAAAAGTCCTCGCTTCAGAGAAATCAGCAACAGATCAGATCTTCTCTCTAAGTCAGTCGATAGGGAAACTCTTGGAATATGGTCAACCGATTCATCCGCTGTTCATAGACTTTAAAGCCACTTATGATAGAATAGCCAAGGTAAGACTCTACATGAGAAAGTTCGGCATCCCAGAAAATTTATTAGAACGACTAAGCTGACCATGACTACAGTGAGGGGAAGAGTAAGAGCAGTCGGTTAATATTCACAATAATCTCCGACAAGGAGACGCACTTTTGCGTTCTCTATAACATTGGTGAGTCGTAACTCAGGAGTAAGTTTGCGGGGTATCCTCCTCACTGAGTCTGCCAAGCTTTTAGCATACGCCGATAAGCTTGATATTATATTGTACAAAAAAGCACATAGTGGGAGCGTACTTGCATACAGATGGGAAACTATACCTTCAAGAGAGTTTAATTATTCTCTTATGTGGCGTCATGGAGGCAGAAATCGGTGGACCGTAAAAACATGGAGGCAGAAATCGGCGGACGACTGCCGATTCAGCTAACAGAGCCGGTAGTCTAAATTATTTCAGGTAGTCTAAATTATTTCGCTCGAAAATTTTGACTATAACATTGAAGCTACTGTTGGTTAAGAGGTGAAGCATTTACTACCATCTACGGCGGGGCATCCCGCTTGCTGGTTGTCCAGCTAAGAATGAAGAGGTTCATGATCTTAGTCCACGCCAGCGGCGTGTATTGGTCCTGAATAGAATGCATGAAATATGGCAACGTGGATGGGATGAGAGTGTGAATGGCAGATGGAGGCATTGAGTGGATGTGAGCGGTGTATTAGGAATGAGATAACGGTATGAATATTTCAATAGGTTTGCTGTGGTACTTTTTGGGAGAATAGCGAGGATGGTGGGTGAATGAGTGTATAAATGGCACGCAAGGTGGCTGCGACCGGGTGAAAGACCAAGATCGATTCCGGTTGTACTTTCGGGTCTTGGCGAAACCGCGTACCTGGCCTAGGAATTTACAAAGGTTCCTTACCGTAGCTCAATGATCGAAGTACAAATCGAAGTACTCTTAAAACAAAAATTGGTGCCACGGGAATTGGGGTGCCCCATGTGGTGTTAAAACATACTGTGGCCGACAATGGAGAGGTGCCTTAGGCAGCAACGTGGTGACTGTGATTAATACCCACATCGCGGGTACGGTCTTCGGATCGCTGGTGGGAGATACTGGTAATTATCTCGGCAGCTGTCACTACTTATGACAGTAGAGGTTTAGATGGGTCTCGTCACAAACAGTTGGCGTAATCAGCTTGTAACTGGTTACTGACTGTCAACTGCCAGTAATGGTGGTGCGCTGATTGAGCGTAATTTAATCCCTATAGTCGTAAGCGACTCGTGTTTTTATGTTTAACGACAGATAAGTCACGTTAAATAATATAATACTACTGTTGGTTAAGAGACTAGCCTTGCCAGCCCTCATGTATTCTTCGTATACTTGGGTTCTCGGCAGAAACTATTGTGAAGTTTTGTCAGCATTCGAAAAGAACGTTCTTTGAAGAAATTTTGACCCGGTTATGGATAAAGTTTACAGTGGCTCAATTTATGGTCCCAGAAGATGAGGTACGCTCTGCCCTTTGTGGAGTATCGAACTGGAAGACGGCGGTGCGGAACCGGGTTGTCTGCAGTTCATTCTCCAAGCCTAAACCGGACTCCCAATGATCATGATGATTAGGTTCATTTCTAACTAATTGCATACTTGGAGCTCTGAAAACTCATAAATATCTATAGAGAAATGCACCAGTGAGTGTCCAAAGATGTCATTGGCCCGCATTTCTTTGAGCTGTTAATTTTGAGCGTTTTGACCGTAACATTTACCAACTATTTTTGTTCTGAATTTGAAGATTTTCAAATTTTCAAAAAAAAATTTACCAAATATCTGGACCATATGTATATGTAGTTTCAACAAAACGGGACAAAAATTTGGCTTTATAGTGTGAAAAATTTCCAGGGACTTTTTCTTCTGACAGGAAGGATCGCAATTTACACGGATACTCCTTGAAACTTTAGAGCATCTTAAAACCAACATCCGTCAAGTATTACATTTAGATCTATTTTTATTTATTTGTATAATCAATATTCGGCTGAAAGCACATTTATCATTGGCAAATTATAAGAAATAATAATCTTTATCCTCATTTTTAGACAAATGGATGAATCACACTTGCCCATCCGTAAATCATAACACGATTAGGAATTGATTATGGCCAAACTCTTAATCATTTTAAGAAACTTTCCTCTCTTATGGGTCAAGATATCATTAATCGTATAAATAGGAAACATTCAGATAGGAAAATGCTGATTATACTTTTTTTTTCGTATTTAGTAAAAACAGTAGAAAAATAGTGTCTGTCAGTTAAATTTGTGCATAATGGATTATTTTACCTTGATTTGATATTGAAAACATTTTTTCACATTAACAAATCTGATTACTGCAGATTATATTGAGATGACAATTTTTTTTCTCGAATCAAATAAATTGGCAAATCTGTAATTAATTCGACACCTCATCAAGAACTTAGATCATCCGAAGCTCTTCGTTCCTTTTGAGAGCGTTCACTTACTGATAATAGCAATGTTAAATAATGAGTCATGTAAAATCCATTTTCTCATCTATTGTATTAAATCCTTTTCAGTCACATCTAAAATGCTCGTAAAAGTATTACACAAATCACAGTTCCTTTGATTAATAGTTCAAATGAATCCATTCGTAATGATTGCTCTGTCATTGAATACTGTTTTCGTATTCATAGGTAGATATTTCGTAATAAAATACATATATTATCCTTGTATGATAGTGTACTATTATTAATGAGACTATTTTTTATGGTCAATGAGTTGTCGTGCACATACTCATAAAGAAAAATTTTAATTTATATTATTCCAAATTTTGTAATAATAATTTTGATGGAAATAGTTATAAAATTAAAATTAAGAATAAAAGTAAATATTTCGAATTCTTAAAAAAACCTTTTCGGTAACCAGTTTTGTCCTACGTGCTATTCCTGTACCATTTTCTATATTTTAATTAAATGCCACTCAACCCAGAATTTCTTTTTGAAAATGATCTTTTTCTAGCCCCCTTTTTAATTTGTTAAAATAAATTAAAATCCTCTAGAAAATCTAACCACCTACAACTGGTTCATCCAGTATACTTATAGATCGCCAAATGGCCTAATAGTCGTGGCGTTGGCTCATGTCTAGGAATCTTACATAAACCAAAGGCCTTTTTAAATTTAGATTAACATCATTCAAGTTGTTGCCACGAGAATTTTTACAGTAGTCGATCCTTTTGTGGTTATTTATAATATGATAAAATTTCAACTGCAATTCGACCACTGCTTAAGGAATTTAGTTTTTAAATATAACTGAAAGTCTCTTTAAAATATTAGTTTTCTTTTGTCAGCGTGCACAACGGCGTCAAATCGCATGATCTTGGACACCAATTAATATCACTTCTTCGCAAAATTATGGCTTTTCTGTGCTCAGGCCCCTGTAGGTCACAGCATTGACAGTAACTGTAGCACCAGCCTTCCATAGAATAAGTAAAATAACTACATTTAAAGCGATCTACACTTATATTACAAGAGATATAAATGTTCTTGAAGGATGAATCTATACGACTACTTATTTAAATAGAAAGTCAAATACTTAATATATTTTTCAGATAGAAGATTTTATTTACATACAAACCAATGAAAATTACTTTTTGCCATCTTAAAAGAAATAAGTAAGAAAATTCTGTATTGCGGCATGGAATTTGAAATCTTTGAGGTTGTGCCACATCAAAAGAAATTGTTTCCTTTTAAAAATGTTGATTTCAAATTGATTGCTTAAAATAAATCAATTTAAAATAGGGGTTTGCATATATCTTTGTTTATTTCCATATGTGTTTTTGTACTAGAAATGGGCATACCAAGATACAAATTGATCCTTAATTTATAAGCATATATTCCGTATAGTTTCATCAAATTATCTGAAGTAAATTCAAGCAATTTAATTTTATAATGCGAGTATATAAGAGGAACAAGAAACTAGGAAGACGTTATTTGTGGTATATTTTTCTAAAATTTCACTGCGGCAAAAGTTATTACATCATTTTCAGACTGAGTTATATTGCCAAGTAATTTATAAGAAAACAGATAGAAGCGTTCAGGTTTTCTCCATGAATTTATAATAAAAACTTTTTTATGATGCTTTCTATATTTGGCGCTGTTCTTCAACTAATGCCTTTTAGAGAAATCGATTTGGCAACTTTAATTTGTTCATTAAATGAAAATTATTGCAAACAAAACAAAAAATTCTGTATTATAATAGCCAGCCCACTTTCTTATCACAGCAAAATTAAATTAAAAACTTTAACAATTTTTATCGAAATTTATCAAATTACGACGAAACAAAAATATTATTTAAATACGCCAAAAAAATTAATAAGTAAACAACTTAGAATTTTATCAGTTTTTTTTCTGAAAGAAAAATTAAATACTTTTGCAATAAATGTTGCTGGACCAGTTCTTCATTGGTATAATAAAATAAATTAATTTTTTTTTATAATATTTATAAAAAGTTATTAAAGAATGCTATTAAATGTTCATTTATTTGCAATGAAGATATCTACCACAGCTTGTACGCAATCCTTTTTATTAAATATTAAAGATTAAATGGTGTTAATGAAAAACCTTACCCTTTAGTTAAATATATTTATTTTTGGATACTAGCAAAAAATCCAATGCTCTTATCTCCCTAAAATGCCATATTTTATTTTAATAAATTTATTTATATATAAATTTTTATATATTAGAATTCCAATAGTTTTTTAATAAAAATCTAACAAGTTTTTCCGATAGTAGAAAAACTCTTTACCCCCTTACAATTAAGAGTAAGAAAGGGTAGGCCATCTGTTGACTTTTTTGTAAACTCAAAAAAAAACATGAATATCGTGAGCAATCATCAAAAATTTTTGTTGAAAATAACAATTATGTGTAAATAGCAGACCTGCATACAAACGTGATTTTTTTCTTCGATGAAATTTTCGATGACTTTTTTCAATAGAAATGTGTCAGCGGCCCCAATTTCTTCTCGAATGTTTGGATATTGAATTGTTCTTGGATGATTAGCATATAATTTTTCTTTCAAATACTCCAAAGGAAAAGCTCCACCGGTGTTAAATTGCAAGAACTCGCCGGATAATTCACATCAGCGTTTCGTGAGATATTCGATTATCAAATTTACTGCCCAACGAACCAATATTTTGACATGTTCTGTTGAAATCAAAGCTCATAAAAATTCAGTTCATTCAATTTCGGCCACAAAAAGTTCATTAAATTAATCGAAAAAGTTCGTGGTGTTTTTTGAGTAAAATAACGGCGATTAAATCTGAGTGGAAAAATCAATTTATTTTAAGCAAATATTGTCCATTGTTATAGAAAATATTCCGGCATTTTTCGGCCAGAGCATTGATTCGATCAGTATAGAACTTCTGTGATTTCTGGTTGAAAAACTGCATTAGATGGTTTTCACAGGCCTCTCTTGAAGCCTGATGGTTCTATTATAATAAACGATTCCCTTCCAATCCCAACATATACACAGTATAACCTTCTTAGCAGTCAATCCTAGCTTTGAAATTGTTTGTGATCATTCATTTCTCTTTTGCCATGATCTATTTCAAATGATTTGATTCAGAAATGACTCAATTTCATTGCGCTTCAACAGCGTTTTGCATATATTAAGTCTTGTTCTTCATACTCAATTCACGAGGTACCCAAAACATCGAGTTTCTTTTTGAACCCAGCCTTTTGTAAATAGTTTAAAATGATTTGATAATGAATATTTAATTTATAAGCTTGCGATGTCTTATCGCGCCTGTCAAAGTGGTATTGTAAAATATAGCAAATTCTCTCTTTATTCTGGTCCATTTTAACACTTTAATCATTTTTGATACCCTACACCGATTTCAATAAAATTTGCTTCATTATACAAAGCTTTAAGTGTGAACTTTCAAATATGCATCTAGTATTGTTCTAATACGACAATTTGATTTTATTGATTCGATCAGTATAGAACTTCTGTGATTTCTGGTTGAAAAACTGCATCAGCTGGTTTTCACAGGCCTCTCTTGAAGCCTGATGATTCTATTATAACAAACAATTCCCTTCCAATCCCACCATATACACAGCATAACCTTCTTGGCAGTCAATCCTAGCTTTGAAATTGTTTGTGATCATTCATTTCTCTTTTGCCATGATCTCTTTCAAATGATTTGATTCAGAAATGACTCAATTTCATTGCGCTTCAACAGCGTTTTGCATATATTAAGTCTTGTTCTTCATACTCAATTCATGAGGTACCCAAAACATCGAGTTTCTTTTTGAACCCAGCCTTTTGTAAATAGTTTAAAATGATTTGATAATGAATATTTAATTTATAAGCTTGCGATGTCTTATCGCCCCTGTCAAAGTGGTATTGTAAAATATAGCAAATTCTCTCTTTATTCTGGTCCATTTTAACACTTTAATCATTTTTGATACCCTACACCGATTTCAATAAAATTTGCTTCATTATACAAAGCTTTAAGTGTCACCTTTCAAATACGCATCTAGTATTGTTCTAATACGACAATTTGATTTTAACTCCATCTGTCTGAAAACGCCACGAACTTTTTCGGCTAACTAATACTCGTTTGTTACGATATCGTCCACAATTCACTGTAATATCATAGCTTGTTCACGGTAATTTTTGATGAAGAACGTCCCAATGATTCCATCGATTATTAAACTAAACCAAACAGTGAATATTCTAGGATGTATCAGTTTTTGGTATATCAAATGAGGGTTTTCCGCGCCCCAGATTCGTCAAATATTCATCGGCACCAAAAATGATTTTTGATGAAATAACATTTTTACAGGACGCCAGTTTTTGTATTATGTTTGGATGAAATTGTTCTACTTTATATTTGCGAGCTATGAAAAAAAATACGTGGCAAGTGCATTTTGGCAGATATTATGACAGTTAAGAACAACCAACTGATAACACACCCTGAAATTTCTTCTTTTAATAGAAATTAAAATTTATAACATCAGCGTGTTATATCATCTTGAAAATTTCAAATAAAACATTTCATTAAAGATAAACAGGTTCACTCAGAAATTTTTCAATAAGAAAACCAAATTACACGAAAGAAAAATTAATAAAAAATTACCGAACATATTTCTATACATACAATAAATGGCTATAAATTAAATTAAATTTTTACCAATTTTTTTTTTCAAAACGAAAAATCTACAATAATTTTTATAAAAGGAGATTTATTCTCTTCAATGTACAAATATAATTGGCATAATATTTTTGTATATCTTTTGCCTATTCCTTTTGCAAATATACAATATTTTTTTTCTATACGATTTTATAAATGAACATAATTTATTTACATAAAGTCAAACAGTATAAAATGTCCTTTTGAATGATTTTGTTTATTTTGCTTATGGGTTAAAAGGGAAAAGGTTCAAATTGAGAAACCTACAAAATTTGATCTGATTAATGTTTGAAAGTTTCCTTTTTCCATGTGACAAAATATAGGCGTAATAATCAGAAAAGCTGATGCATAATGACTTGTAATATTTTCAATCCTCTGATAATATTTTATACAAAGGGTGTGGCTGGTAGGAAGAGAGTAGTAACTATTTGGCTAGCTATTCTTCAAATTCTTTACTTTGGACATAATTTTGACACCTGCGTAAAAGGTCCTAGTCTACACATATATGCCAGATGGGCAAAACTGAAATTGGTTCTCTAAAGATACAATTGATTAAGGAAAGTTTTCCACTGAAAAAAGTCTAGGAGAAAAAATTCGATTCTATTTATGAAATATCCTCATTATGACCAAATGTTACTTAATAATAAGTGCAAAAAAGAAAAGGATATGAAACTAATAATGGAATGAAATAAAAGCTTTTTTTTCTATATCAAAACAGAAACCCCATCATAGCTTTTTACATATAAGAGCATATTTTGGTTAGTACTGTTGTTTGAATTCCTCGAAAACATTGTGGCGTCTGTGGTTAAATGGTTTTAGATGTGCCACGAAAAAAGCATACCAAATTTTTTTTTTTAAATGATAATATCTGATAGAACTAGACACCATTTCTTTCGTATATAAGCGGCCGTTTCGAAATATGTTATTTAGGGTCAAACGGATCCGTTGGGAGAAATACGTACAGTTGGATACTTAAATGAATATCCCAGCTTTGCTCAAATACAAGAACTGCTATCAGAAAAAGGCAACATAACATTTCATAGTATGCAGACTATTCGTACAAGGAGCTGAGAGCAAATTTAAGGTATTCAGAATGGATGGAAAGTGAAAACAAGTTAGCCAACAACCTTGAATGATGATTCCTTTTTATTTTGCATAACTACACTTTTTTTAATATGAGTAAATTGAGTTCCATTTTCAATTTCTAAACAAAATTTCCATTTACTTTGTAATTTATAATTTTTCCCTCTTTCTGAATTCATTTGTTTACTACAAACATATAAAAGGAAATGAGCATATTTTTTTTTTTACATTTCAACATAAAAGGAAATTAAATCTGTCGTACGCACACTTTCTTTGAAAAGTTGCTCTTGTGTAAATCGTTGAATTATTTCTTATGATTTCAGTGGAGGGAGATGCTTAAAATTTCTAATATCGAGAAGGAAGAAAAAACCCAAAAGTTTCCTATCTGTAGTCAGAGCGGATCGTTTAGACGGTTTTTTTTAAAATCAATTCCGTTCGTGTAGAAAACATAAATAATTCCAACTTTTCTTTACCAACCCCTGTGATATGAATACTTTTGCGTTGATTTCACCTTTTGCGTTGATATAACCAACTGCGATATGAATACTTTTGTGTTGATTTCACCAGATTTCAGTACTCAACAATACTATTGCAAATTACTAAAAAATACCTTATATTCTTCTTATTGGATGAACTTTATTATAATGTCAATAGCCGGTCAAAAATTCCATTTCATCAAAGTATCCCATAACGAATCCTTAAACTAACGTAACGTACTTAATTGCTGTAAAGTTAATCTTCAACAACGATGAGGAGTTCTTTAATTAATCCTAAAGTTCTTAATCTTTGATAATTTCATTATAAGAACTTTTAATTGGCTTTGTACATTTATAATTACCAAACGGGATATAATCATACTATCTGTGTACATGTTTGGGTCAAAATACGAGTACACAACCATTATTTCCAACTCTCCTTCGAACTGATGTCATCCGATGACAATCGTTGGGAAAAATGAACATTTTTAACTATACCACAAATGTTCTATCATCAAATAATTAACTTTTAGATAATTAATGAAGTATGTAGATAGTTTTGGCAAAGAAAATAAAACTAACAGCAAATCATAAAAAACAACTTAACCATTTTGGTTATACGAGTATGTATTCTAAAAAAAAGTTAATGTAAATGGATATCATTTAGGAAAATATTATATTTTTATTTTTATAATAAATTCGCACTATACTTAATTTACATTTAATATATTGTAGTATAATATAAGTATTATTTGGCGTTAATTCAGGAGAAAAATTCTTTTAAGACAAACAAATCCGTGATCATTGAATGCTTTTCACTTCCCTGCTTCTTTAATTCGTTTGTTAAATTTTTAAAAAAATTTAATTTTTGTATTATTTAAAAAGGAGTTTAATAAAAATAATTATAACATTTTTTTCTTAAAAATAAGAAAATTATGTTATTACGAGGGTCGTTCAATAAGTCCTTAGAAAAAGATGGAAAAAAACTGTTTTTCAAAAATATATTTTTTAATTTTTTAACATAATCTCCTTGTAGCTCTATACACTTTCCCAACCGTTTTTCCAAAATGTTTATCCCGTCCAAAAAATAGGATTTCGGAAGTTCTGCAAAATACTTATCCGTTTGAGCAATGACGTCCTCGTTGGAAGTGAACCGTCGTCCGCCAAGCCATTTCTTCAGAATGGGGAAAAGAAAATAGTCACTCGGGGCCAAACCTGTGAATAAGCGGGATGCTGCAATAATTCCATTCTCAATTCCACAATTTTGGACATGGAAACAGCGCAGGTGTGCACACGCGCATTGTCCTGATGCAAGAGGATTTTTTTCTTCTTCAGGTGGGGGCGTTTCTCTTTGATTTCCTCGCTCAACCGTTGCAATAACGACGCGTAATACGCTCCTGTTATTGGTTTTCCTTTTTCCAAGTAGTCGATAAAAATGATGCCCTGCGAATCCCAAAAGACCGTGGCCATCACCTTGCCGGCCGATGGCACAGTTTTTGCGTTCTTCGGAGCCCGTTCACCCTTGAAAATCCACTGTGATGACTGTCTCTTCGTTTCTGGAGTGTAGTAGTATATCCAGGCTTCGTCCACAGTGACATATCGACGAAGGAATTCGGCAGGATTGCGATGAAAGAGTGCCAACATAGCCTCAGAGTCCACTACACGATTGCGCTTATTCTCCTCTGAGAGCAAACGCGGACCCATCTTCCCGAAATTTTTTTTCACAGACAATTTTTCATGCAAAATTGAAGCGACTGTACCTTGTGATATGCCCGTGGCCTCAACTAATTCGCGCACTTTAATTCGCCGATCGTTCAAAATCAGATCGTGGATTTTGTCGATGATTTCAGGAGTAGACACCTCAACTGGGCGTCCTGAACGATGTTCATCTTTTGTGGATGAACGGCCACGTTTAAATTCATTCACCCAATTGTAAACCGTCGCAAACATAGGTCCAGATGTGCCATAAACTGCATTCAAGTCGGCTTTGATTTCTTTCGGGCTTAAGCCTTTCAAATGGAGATGTTTGATGACAGCCCTAAACTCGCTTTTTTCCATTGTTATTCACAAATAAATGTCATTAATTTTAATCGACGATAGAAATTGACCTACGCTATGGATCGAGCTGAAATTTTGACAGCTTTCCTGTCGATAATGCTACTTACAAAAAAAAATCTTTACCGACACTACGAGCGCAATCTCGGATTTTCTAAGGACTTATTGACCGACCCTCGTATTTTTATTTATTGGCACTAAAACACATTTTTTCTGGATTTGAGTGTGATCAATAAGAGGTCGCTTAATTTGAGGGGGTGTTAATGGCTTTCTACGTTCAATTTCTGATTTCCATATAATAGTTGTTCGGATAAGATTATTTGTACGCGCATATCCCCGATTATTTCTTGGATGCGTAGTAGCCATCGAAATCTTGCTATTTTTATCTTGCGGACAATATCAGCATCCGAATTGAGGGTTTATAGTTCTTAATTATATCTACTGTAATTATCGAATTTCCATAATCACTGACAAAGCCAATTTTTTACATTCTATTAAATTTTTTGTATTTCTAATAAAGCTATCTATTTTGAATTTTGATATTTAAAAGACTTCTTGGATGTTACTATACGATAAATAATCGTTATTAAATATTGGTATATAAGGAGTTATCGTTTTATTTTATTTCGGAAAGTAAAGTTAAATAAAACATACTTTAAATTTAGATTTGAAAGAAATTCGTTATATTGTTTGAATCTTACCATTATACATAAAAAAATAACATCTTTCAAATGGCTACAACAAAAATTCTTACAGAACTCAATCCTTTTGAGATAATTTTTGAAGAATTTTTTCACACATTTCGAGCTTTAATTTGGCCATTATTTGACAGATGTTAGTTTTTAAATGCTCTAAAGTTGAAAGATAGTCTGCGTAAACACTATATTTTGTCTAGCTTTCCAAGAAAAACTCCAACAGCGTCAAATCAGACGATCTTAAATTGATATTACCATAAATGTCGAAATGAGGTATCTTGGAAACTGTTCGTGCAATTAAGCCAAATATTTATCATGTTGTGGGGTGTATGGTGCCGTCTTGTTAAATTCATATAGGGTCTAGAATAAAATTTTCAAGTTTAGACTAAATAAAATCGGTTATCATACTGTTGGTAACGGTCTCACCTTCTGAATTTTCCAATAAATAGAGGCCAATAACACGTTCAGACTAAAATGTGCACCAGGTGGTCACTTTTTTAAGGATACAATAGCTTATATATGAAAATTTTGCTAACTGGCGTATCCTTGAAGTGAGAAGTGTGCCTGAAGTAATAGAATATAATCTCATTTTAAAGAATTATAACAAAAATATAATATTTAAAAGAAAATTAAAAATCTTTCTTTTATAAATAATCGGTAAGCTATTTACGGAATTGGTATAAAAAATGCTAATGTATAATACAATATAATAACTGAATTATTCAGTATCATTTTTCTATATAGAAAAAAAAACAACTCCTTTTTCGAATATCTCATTTATTATTCGAATTTAATTGAATCCATTTTGTAAAATGTTCAACTTTGCTTAAATCCTACAATCCCTTTCATTAATTTCGAACATTTCATGTTTTGACTAAGACATAAATCTTCACAAACACCTTCTCTAACTCTCTTTCTCTTTTTTCATTTTCTCTTAGCTCAATACTTAGATATATATTGTGTATTGTATATGCACTAAATTAATTAATCATAAACAAAAACGCCATTTGGCCCAAAATGTCATGCTCTTCTCTTGATTTTCTTATCCAAAAATAATGAAATCATCTTAAGACATCCCACACAAAATATATAAATTTACATAAAATTGGATAAGGGTTTAAAGTAATATCAAATTGCATAGAAATGAAATATTTTTAAATTATAATTTATTCAATTATTGTTCTTTTTTAAAGTTTTTTAATTAAGTGGAAGTGTTTTATGACTATGAATAAAAAAACCAAAATAATCGTTTTTAACAATTTTTTGTATGCATATGACGATGGTTAAATGAATAATATCCGGCTTTGACTAGAAACAATCATTTTTGTAATGTATTTTAGTTCGATACACTTAGTCGAACATTTTTCTATCTTTTGTATCTTGAAAAAATGCGATTTCTCGAACCCTTCAAAACACGCGTATTTTTCACCGAATCGCTTTATCGAAATCTTATTCCACCGAGCCATTTTGATATATTCGAAAATAGGAAATAATGGCTGGGTTATTCGCCTAACCTGGCGAATATGGCGGATTCGGAAGTAATTCATATCCTAACTCATAGACACAATTGATTATGCGTGCATTGTCTTAAAAAAATTGCTTTTACGCAAAATGCAGATGATTTTCTTCCACAGCATTGTTGAAATGATCCGCCATTTTTGGTTCTGCCCTTTACGAAGTAATCGATATAGATTATGCCGCTTGAATTGTAAAATACTGTGGCCATAATGAGCTGGAATAATATTCGCCATTTATGGTTTTGCCCTTTAGAAGGTATTCGATGGGCATTATGCCGCGTGCATCCAAAAACTGTCGCCATAACGTTGTTGGCCGATAAAGTCTCCTTGGCCTTTTTTGGCGCCAGTTCGCCACGGAAAATCCACTGTTTAGTCTTTTCTTTTGTCTCTGGTGTGCTGTGATGAATCCAAGTTTCACCAATAGTTATGATTCGATGCCAAAAGACATTTAGATTGGGCTTTAACATTGCCAAACATTCTTGGAAGTTGAAACACTTGCGTGTTTATAGTCAATTGTAAGTAATCGTAGTACTCACTTTACAGAAAGCTATCTCATACCCTTACGGTTTATTAAAATATTCTGCACTCGTTCAATTGATATATCCACGGACTTAGCAATTACACGCACTTTCACTCTCCGATTATTTATCGTGGATTTTTTAAATAATTTCTGATGTGGTGACCTCATGTGAATAACCTGAAAGTTTTACGACCTTTTTGAATTAAATTAAATTCAACTGTCACTGCTCAATATTCGATTATAAAATCACAAAAGTTGCTCACTCTTAATAGCTCTTACTCGCAAACTAACTAACGTAGGTACTTGAAAAAATCCTCGCAAAAGGCAGAATCCTTGTTAAAGATTATATTAACGAAAAATTTTGTTGTTTTAATAGTAGCAGCACCATCAGTTAGGTATTAATCATACAACCGGCATACCTCTACGTATCGTATATGGGTGAAAAGTTATGTATTATTTTATGCAAAAAGGACAGTGTTTTTATATTTTTCTAACTAATAAATAGTTCCGGATGAAGGGACGAATAAATTGAGATTCATATCTTCAGATTTAACCCCCTCCCCCTCCCCCTCTCCTACTACACTTACACGATATATTTTGCCTAAGAATGGAACAAGAAATCATCCCTAGAAAGAATGAAACTCGCACTCTACACAATAATTCCGATTGGAAATATGTTTACTCCTTAAAAACAAGTAAATATGAATATTTTCTATCAATTTTATTTCGAAGAATCTATAAATTCAAAACTTTTGTATACATTGGAATAAAAATGCTCATGTATAATAAAATTTTTAAGTGGATTTTTTTGTTTATTTACTAAGCATTAAATTTTTATTTACATTTGAAAGGCACTACTTATAATGTCAAGATACTGTTCGATAAGAAAAAAACAGATCGCACAAAATCAAAATACTCAGAATAACATGTGTATGTATATGTATGCATGGATAGGTACAAAATGAAAAATTAAATAAAACTGGAAGATATTATCGGGTTTAGTACCATCATAAGATACATTCTTTTTTCAATTTAAGTGTAAGATGCTTTCCTCGTGCAAAAGTTATAGGATTTATTTTTCCTTTTTGTAAAGATATCCACGTTCACTTCATTGTACTGATCCAATTTAGCATACAGGTGCGTAAAAATCTAAATAATGGAAACTGAAATCATGTACAGTATTTACCTTTCCTTAAGGGCTAGGTAATAAAATATTTCAAGAGTTTTTTTTTATTCGAATTTTATCTTAAAAGTGAATCCGTATTATGCAAAATGTCATATTTATGCGACTTTGCTTATATTATTGTGTATTTGTTTTGTTTCATTTTTATTATAATTCCGAATCTTTGAAAATATTGCATCTTAAATCAAAAAATAGCCTCCATTCAGATGTTATATAATAATAATAATTCAGAGAAATATTAATACTTATTTTTATATGATGCAAAAACGGAGCGAATTACTTATCGAAGACAAAGAAATAAACTGATTATTTTCCGTAAAGAAATTTTAAATAAATCAAACTTTATTTATATATTATTTAACATTAAGAATAATTATTATTTATTTATTTATTATCAAAACGTATATTAAGTTCATAATAATAGTTAGTTTGTTTTATTTAGGAGAGAAAAGATAATTCACTGTAATAATCATGGTTAATCATCTCTGTACACCACCATATATATTTTTAATCAGTTCTAATTTTAATCTCTTAATTAGAAATTATAGTTAGTATTTTATTTGGCTTTAAACGAAGTGGTTGAGTTTTCGAAAACAAAATGGCCAAATATTTTGCAAACTTTTATATTTTCTTAATTACTTCATGTGGCGTTATTATGAGTAAAGAAATTGAAGAAGGACTTCTCAATATTCAAAATTTTTGCGATAAAGAAACTAAAATTTGTGAGAATTTGACGCAATCTGAAGGACATAATTTATACTTTTCGGAATTGTTTATTATTGAAGGAAGTGAATATTCATTTAATAAAACTAAAATTCTAACAATACCGAGTAAAATGTTTATGATTTTAAGAGAAGTTGAAGAGCTTAAAATGGAAAATTGTGGAATCAAATTTTTATACAAAGAAAATTTTGAAGGAGGACAGAAGTTGAAATTGTTAAGTTTAAATTCTAATCAAATTGAAATATTGACCAGTAACGTTTTTGAACAATTGATTAATTTGAATAGACTTTATTTAAATAAAAACAATTTGAAAATAATAAAAGAAAAAGTATTTTATAATTTGAAAAAATTGATAATATTAGAATTGCATCATAATCAAATTGAAGAAATAAGCGAAAATATATTTGAAAATGGCAATAAACTCTTTGAACTAGGACTTTACTCAAATTTTTTAAAACTTAATGAAAATAGAAGTTTTCTTTTCAACTTAAATAAACTTCAACTATTACAATTAGGAAACAATAATATTGAACAAATAACATCGAATACATTTAGTGGACTCAAAAGTCTTAAAAACTTATATTTACCGAGTAATAGAATACATCATATTGACGATAATGCATTTGATAAAACAGAATATCTGTATTCTATTACTTTAGATTATAATAACTTAACGAAAATTAATAATCGTATTATATTCTCATTGAAAAATTTAAGCATTCTAACTTTAGATGGCAATAATATTACCGAATTTAATATAATCTGTGCATTGAATTATACGAATATGAACACTTTGAGGATTAGAAATAATAAAATGAGCTGCCAGTATTTTGAGAATATCAAAATTACGATTGGGAATCGTCTAGCAATTTTCTTCTATAATGGATGCATCAATTTCCAAAATAACAAATCTGTGGAAACTGACTCTTTCGAATGCAATCAAGAATATAACAAATATCAAGCCGAGGATAAATTGAAAAATATGGAAACTCTCATCTCACAGGAAAATGATGAACATTTTGACAATATAAACAAACTTCCCTCTCAGCCAAATGGAACTATCCAAAACCAAGACAAAAAATATGAGAAAAAACTGGAAAAATTGGAAAATCTCATATCACAGCAAAAGGAAGAGTACCAAATTGAAAGCAGAAAAAATTATGAAAATTTCAAAAATTTGGAAATCCTCCTTACTCAGCAAAAGGATCAAAATCAAATCCAAGTTCAAGCAATGGCGACGTACTTTTATGAACACAGTAAATCCGGAAACTGGATAAGAGGACAAATTCTGATATCAATAACGATCGTATTTACTCTGTGTTTTATTATTTTGATAAAACAGTGCAAATAGTTTTTTTTTTAAATTTTAAATAATTAATCTGCTAATTAATTTTGTACAAATTTGAATAGTTATTAATTATTAGAAAAACAAAATCTGAAATATTTAAAAATATTCCACGATGCTGCTTTTGTTAAGAACTAACTATTTAACACAATACTAAATATGATTGAAATGCAAAAATAATTTTAAAAAAATTAACTATTTATATGAAAATGTGTATAAAAATATATTTTAATATTTACAATATTAAAAAACGAATGATTTTGAATTCTGGAAGGCTGTGCAACAAGAATGCGCTTCCATTGCTCACCGACAATACCAACAAATGATCGATTCAATGGCAGAGCGTAGTTGAGCAATTCTTACAAAACAAGGATCAGCCAGAAAAATATTATTAAAAAACACTAATTTAATAAAAAAAATTAGAATTTTGTTCTTGTTTGCAAATATATATATTTTTTATTCATGAAATAAGTTTTATTCTTTTCATTCTTAAAAAAGCTCACTCATTCCAATTAAACACACCAGCTGGACGCCTCTGATAAGTGACGATTCTTGTATTGGCTGTATATTTTTTTAGAATGTATAAATTGATATTGTGTATCCTGTTCGTAAAAAGAGGAAAATGGAATCTTAGAATTATAAAAATATAGTCTCTGTGGAAGTATTTCGTAGTCAGTTATAAAAATAGATTGAGTTTCTATGATAGAGTAGAGTAGATTGATTAGCCCCAAGAGGTCTAAGATCAAAAATCCTGTTAGCTTGATTTAGCATAAAAAATCTGAACAATTTCAAATAAGGTTTGAATAAGGATATTCATTAGATTTTAGTAAAGATTTTTATTCCATTGAATTTTTTCCTTCTTTATTCCCATCGATAGGCTGTGATTTGGAATTTTTCCCACTAAAATCGAGGGTTGTATGATTAATACCTGGCCTTGACAAGATAATAAACATTTTTTTGTGTGTAAAATTAATTTTATTGTTCAACGGAGCGTTTAGTCAAACGTTTTTCTATCGATTGTATACCATTTTAAAAATATTGTACGATCTCTCCGATTTAGAAACTTATTACTTCCGTATGCGTCATATTTACCTCTGGCATTTAGAATTCGTATCTTTAATCATGCAATTTTGTCATGGCGATAACACAAGTGCATTGTCTTGATGAAAGATAATTTTTTTTTTCAGCAAATGCAGATGTTTTTCTTTCACATGATCGTTGAAAAGATCTAATAAGTTGCCACTATATTCGGTAGTAATCGTTTTGTCTATTTCCATATAATCGATCTGAATTATGCCACGTGTATTCTAATAAAGTCGCATTAGCCTTCTTTGGGGGCAGTTCGTCACAGGAAATATACTGTTTGGACTTTTCTTAGGTCTTTGGTAACCAGTAATATTTTCGTCAACAATTATGAATAGACGCCAAAAACCAGTCATTCTTAAATTGAAACACGTGCGTGTTTATGGTCAATTCTCAGTTTCTTATAAATTTGCATTTGCTTAGAAATTGAGAATTGAATTTGTTATTGTGCACAATCATCCTACTCAATGCTTTCTCATGCCCAACTCAGTTGTTAAAGTACTTTGAGATGTCCACAGCCTCAACGATCTCACACACTTTCACTCTCCGATCATTTATCACTTCATCATGAATTTTTTCAATCATTTATGATGTTGTGGCCTTCTTTGGACAACAAGGATGTTCGCTATGAAAAATGCTTGTATGGCTGCATTTAAATTCGGCTGTCCAACATTTTATAGTCGATAACGAAGGTGCAGAGTCCGCATATACTTCAGTGAATATCATTCATTTTTTTAAATCAATATTCGTTTTTATTTTTATTGTTATAAAGTCACAAAAGTCTTTAATTTTAAATACTTGCCACTAAAACTAAATGACGGAGCTTCTTAGATATTTGACACGATTCTTGTGAAAGGTGGTATTTACGAAAAATATAGTTCTCTTAATAGTAGCAGCGCCATTTCTTGCTGAGGTCCAGGTATTTATCAGACAACCCTCGTATTTTATCTTCCGAAATCGTTCGTTCGTTCGTTTACTAGATTGTTATCAACCCTAATTGATGGTCGCATACACATGTTCAGATTTACTATTTTTTTGCTTCAATTATTTGTTCTGCTTGTTTGCATATGGTTTTTTTTTTAAAAATATTTCATTATGGATCCTTACAGTTTTAATGCACACTAAATTTAATTAGATAAAAAAAATGCAATTGATTTCAGTCCTTGTGCTTCTGGTAATTCTATTTTAAAATTTTTATTACGTTATATAAGTTTTTTCTATTAATTTTATTCTGTTTTATTTTTGTTATTTGTTTGTTCTGTTTTCCTAAAAATAAAATTCACCTTTTAGAAAATGTGAAGAGATTAATCAAAAGTTTAAGGGAATAAGTTTTTTTTTGCGAAAAGAATTTTTGCCTTTTCTTTTCGCGAGGGTGAATTTTCTTTGAAAAGTATTTTTTACTTATTGTTCACTTAGTAATATGAAATTTCCTTCAAACTCACTTTCATCCTTATGACTGAATTCGATCGGAAATGAATTTTCTCTTATTCCATATATAAAAACGACTAAATATGTATTTGTATAAATGTAAAAAGTTTCGTTTATACAAATACATATAAAATCTAGCAATCACTTCCTGTAATACTAGTCAACTATTTTAAATGCTGTTCCTAGACTTAAACGTACACATTCATTGCGCTTATGAATAAATGTCGAAAGAGAAATAATAAGAAAAACCTTATAAATTCGAAGGGGGACTTCAAGGAGGAACTTTTGTTTATTTTCCTTCTATTTGATATACCATTAAATTCGGTTTATATTATCTATTTTATAAATAGGATAGACCGGATATACAGTACGTACTACAAAAAACGGAGGTTCATCTTATATTTTTTTGTCTATTTTTAGATTTAAATTTGTATTAAAACTGTTCGCTGATATCAGAACGAATAGTCACCATTTTTTTATATAAATACTTAGCCTTAAAAATGATAAATCTAAGTTACGAATCCGAACAAAAAACAAAACAAAAAAACAAATCAATTTTATAAGCAGACAAGCTGTTCAACTTTACTTTCGCAAACATTTTAAATATACACACTTTTTTTTATTGATTTCCACAAGACCTGAAAAGCCGTTCTTTTAGATTAATTAATTTTTTTTTATTTTTATAAAATTCACGTAGCCAATGTTTATTTAGAAATTTGCAAATTTACTTAAAGCCATCTAGTCAGTCAGACATTAAAAATCAACAAATCAGAAAAAAAATTGTGAACTATGCAGAAATGAAGTGGTCCTTTTTCATGGAAGCTTTTATTAAGCTTGCATATAACGATGACTGTCTGAAGTGTTTGCTTTTAAATTGATTGAAGTTTTGTGGATTTTTCTATTTATTTTTTTGGTGAAAAAAAAAATCTTCTCTGTAAAAAAAAGTTATCTGATTTTCGTTTTGGAAAGTAAAGTTAAAATTAAGCTTTCAATAAAAGCTAGAACCGTGCCATATTAAATTGGTTGTTACAAAACTTCTCACAGGACTCGATCCTTTTGAGATAATTTATTAAATTACTTTTTTAAACACTTCGGGCTGTAATTCGGCCATTTCTTGACGGATGTTGATTTTTAAATACTTTATAGTTTAAAGATTGACTGTGCAAATGTCATCTTTTGCTTGGTCCTTACAAGAAAAAGTTTGATGGAGTCAAATCGCACGATCTTTGAGGCCAACTGAGTCTGTTAAACTTTCGCGCAATAAAGCCAAAGTTTGTCTTATTATATGACTTATGGTACCGTTTTATTGAAAATACATATGGTCTTGATTAAAATCATCAAGTTTAGGCAAAAAAGTCGATTATCAGAAGGTCACCCAAGGGGTTGTGGGTTCGAATTTCACTGGGTCATTGTCCTATGCTAATTCCCAAAACCACTTTTCCTTCCATTTATATAGGGTTTTCCAATAAGAGTGATATGATTTATAAGTGACGTTTCGGCCATTTGTAATATGTCATGATCTGTCTTTTTTTTCATTTTATTCAGTAATGCTTACAATTTCATCATGGAGAGATATACGCAAGAACAACGTTCTTTTGGTCTGGTGGAATCATCGGTCCGTCCATCTTTCGAAAAGAAGCTGGTAACACCGTTACTGTCAATGGAGAGCGGTATAGATCGATGATTACCAACTTTTTATGGCCGAAATTGGAAGAAGTTGATCTTGACAACATCTGTTTCCAACAAAATGGGGCTACGTGCCACACAGCACGTGCACCAACCGAATTATTGCAACAAAAGTTTGGAGATTTGATTATTTCAAGAAATTGTGACTTTGAATGGCCTCCAAGAAGTTGTGATTTCACACCATTCGACTATTTCTTGTGGGGTTATTTGAAATCATTGGTCTTAAGCAATAAACCAGACTCTCTTCAAGCTTTAGAAGTCAATATTGAACGTGCTATTCATGACATACGACTTGATTTTGTGGAAAAAGTGCTCGAAATTTGGGTTCATCGAATTCGTTCCTGCAAAAGAAGTCGTGGAGGCCATTTGAATGACGTTTTATTCAGAACTTAATTTTATCGATTGAACTTCACATTAAACATTTAAATTTCCTTAACAACTAGTGTGCTTTTAAAAAAAAAGAAATCATATCACACTTTTTGGAAAACCCTATACTTTAATTTTCTTATCCCGACATCTTTTGTCACCAAATGGCCTAAGGTATCGTGGCGCTTAGAATATACATTTTAGTACTAATGTTACTTGAAATGATATTTAAAAAAAAGTCTGTATTTATACGTCCTTAGCGATTGGATTTTTTTAAATGGTACCTTAATGCGAAAATGCAAACCAGACAGTCACTTCTCACAGACATAATAACTTTTTCATAGTCACTTGAGGGTTCTCAGAGCCCCACACGTTGCAATTTTGTCTATTGACATATCCACCGACCGAGAGATGAGGGTCAATGCTGAAATAGATTTTGTTAAAAAATCAACCATTTGGTGTGTCTTCGATTCATAAGACCGATCCAAAATATAAAACGTATAATAACTATTATATGAATGAAATTTGAAGGATCTTTCAATAAAAATGATGTCAATTACAAGCAAATATACTTTTTCGTCTGGTATCTGACAAGTTTATCGATTCTATTATTTTTTTATTTAAATATAAGAATAAATTTCACTCATCGCTGATATTCTACTTCAAATAAAGAATTTTATTTTTTTGTTAATGTGAATATTTAAGTGTAAATTTTTTTTTTCGCCTTTGAGTTTCTTTTCTTATTGGAATCTTTTTCAAATCCAAACAAATACGCAAAGATTCATTTCAATTTCCAATCGATAAGATCAAATGTCAAAGTTTATTTGAAATATTTCCAATACAACAAATACATAAATCAATAAAAGTTTAATTATTTATGATTTTTGATGGATATAAATTCATTTTATTGAGGATTAATATCCAAAAGGAATAAATTTACATAGAATTTATGTGAATTACTTATTTATTTATTAGTTGTTTTTTTTCGAGGGGATTTTGTAAATAAAATAAGTTTTTTTTTTCTTAATACAAATTTTTGTAAGATTAATTGTGACTTATAAGATTTAATTTCATTTATAAGTACTTAAATGTGTAAGTGGAAATAATCCAGATACTTAACTTTTTATTCGCAATCAATATGGTCAGTTTATCGTTTCTCAAACAGATTTTGATTTTTTCTTAAAATATTTCTAATATTTGCACTTTATTCACAAGTAAGAGTTTAATTTTTTTACATTATTTTTTAATGCTTCCTATTTTTAAAAAAAATCGATTAAGTGATTATTTCTTGGTGTTTTTTTTTCTTGCCTTAAAGACGGAAGCAGTCTTGGCGAAAAGTATTGGGCATCATATTATAATGTTTGTTTTTAAAGAATTTTTTTTTTATAAATATTTTGTTAGTGAATTCTTTGCTATTCTTCGTCCATTATTGTTACACTAATTCCTCTAACAATGCTAATTTTAAAAATTATTAAAATGTAGTTTGGTATTTTTTTAAAAAGTTTTTGCTTCAATAAACCCCATAAATACGCTATTGGTCTATGCAGACCAGTCAAGTAAAGTTCTTTCAACAACAAAAACTCAATTGTTAATGTAGAATTTTTGGTATGCCGCATTGTCCTTTTGATATTTGACATTTTCCAAGCTTGTATCTCTGAAAAGCTTTATCAAGAATGTCAGTGTACCTCTCAACATGGCATTGTCAAGCATAGCCGTGTAGCTCCAAAATCTAATTGCATCCACCTAAATACTTGACAGGTGGCACTACACATTCTAGACGATAGTCCTCGGACGTGTTGTTTCCACTCTTCGTAGTAGTGCTAAAAGACTTCACCTGGAATAGACTTCAGCTTCTCGGTTAGACTTTTTTCGATGTTATCGATTGTACCGAGATGACGTTATTTCAAGTGTTTTGGGAATAGGTCACATGGACTTATACCAGGTGATTAGGGGAGGGGGTAAGAAGACGTTCTTATGGTGAAGTTTTCAAGTCTCTCCAATATCTGATTTGCTACGAAGAATCCTTTATATAAGACTTTGGTTGATATAAAAAGTTGTTTCGGACCATCGGACCTGACAAGAGCTCTCACAAAAAAACGTGTGCTCTTGATAAGCAATGTACGCCATTAGCTCGTGGGGAACATTAACACAAAACTTTGTGGCACATTGTTGATCCAAGTTTAGCTTAACGCACTACAAAAACACAACGTCACTTATCAGGTTCTATAGGGTCACGTAGTTACAGGACGAGGTACTGCATGCCTGAAAGCTATGTAGAAGGGAAGACCGCAGTGTTGCCCGATCGCTACTGCTTTTCTGTTTTCCACTAAGTTGCAAAAATAAAACCCTAGATGACAGTAATCAGCTAAAGCTTCTAATAAGCGCCATCTGCTTGTGAAAGTTCTTATATTGTTATAAACAAAAAATCTTAAGACATCGTTTGTTTCAACAAAATGCTAAAGAATTAGGGGTGCCGTATTCTTATAGTGTAACGGTTTTTTGTTGTGTGTATTTCTACAGAATATAATTTTCTTATTAAAGGAAAAAAAGACACTTCGGCGAGTAATAAGAAAAAAAACGTGCAAACACGTTTCCAATATCGAATTTACGAGAATTGTTCATTGGAATTTGTGAGAATTCCTAAAATAAATGGAAAATGTGTTCATCTACCCCATCATTCGTTGATATTTCTCCGTACATCTCAATTTTATCATCACTTCCCTTATATTTTGCTAATAATTTTTGACTAAAGCTCATTGTGGTCGTTGTTGTGTAATGAAGGGAAAAAAAAACTTTAGTATGATTTGTAAATGGGCTTTTCGTCAAGTATGAATGTGATTGTGAAACGTCATTTATCTAAGGGTAAAATAAAGGAAAGTTCTGAACGAATGAAGAAAGTAAAAGGCAATAAAAATAGTACACGATGTAAAGAAAAAAAATACGTGTATTACGAAATATAGCATAAAATTCTTCGAATAAAAGCTGTCGAACTTTTCTGTTAAACTCATTCGGTCGAAGAGGATTTACCGAATGTAGGTAGCTCAGGTGCTGCTATTTATTGATGATTAGAAAATTTATTTTTCTTAAGTAAATTTTGACATTATAAATAATGATGATTGATATTGTGTAATTATCTGGGTTCCGGGTATTACGAGTACAACTTGTCACAACGAAGTGTTAACGCAATAGAACATAATCCTTAAATTGCAATGTGGCTAATTATCTCATTTCTTTATCGATTAATTGTTGGTCTATCGAGATAAATGTATTTACTAGCAGTGATTTATTAAATATTACTTAATTGATTATAATTAGTTGATTTGTTTTGTGTTTATTTTTTTTTGCATTTTTGGCAAAACACTTAATTGAATAGTATTTCCTTATGCTCGCAGGCTTTTATTTTGAGGTAGTTATTTGTTTTTTTCTTCCAAAAATTGCTTACAATTTATGTTTTTTTGTAATTTTTTGTTTGTTCTACTTATAAATTTATTGATATTTTTGTTTTTCCAATAAAATAAACCCAAATTTCTCTTATACGTTTGAGGAGGTCTTATTTAAAGACCTGATATTTTTTTTACATTTAATATTTGTAATAAAAGAGAAAAAAATGCTTTAAAACAAATTGTGTTCAGAATTAACTTTCAATAATATTCTTACAAGAAAGATTATTTTATATTTTTACTATTGTACTCTAAAAGAAGTAGAAAAAAAACTTTTATAAAAATAATTAAAAATATTATATATTTTATGAAAAGAAATACTTAACGAAAAATTTCAAAGTGTGCACTTGACTGCACCCTTTAAAAGAGTCCACTTGGCAGTAACCGCAGAGAATGCTCGATTGCCACAATGACAACTAAGCCAGGATTCTGACATGTTTTTCTTCAGATATATTTATTTATTTTGTACGTCTCTACATTTTTTATCGATAAGGATATTTTGAAATGAGAAAATCTTTAATGTTACAGAAATAAATGTTTGTCCATAAAATGTAAAAATTCAAATTTTTTTTAGAAATATGCTTTTAGATATGAATGACTGAAAATAAATAAAGGATATTTTGAAGAAAATATTCAGCTGTCATATTTGGAGTACTTGTCGAACATAATCGATGTTGACGTTGAAATTTGTCAAATTGCAATTGCGAATTTTTGAAAACTCTATTTAATCTTGCAGCGAGAAAAAATGTATTTTTTATACAATAAATAGAAATAAAAAACAAAATTACCGAAATGAAAATAAACGTATTTATTATCAGTAAAAATAGATAATTTCTTATATAAAGCACACGTTATTAGATTAATCATTTTATTTATTAATTGTTTATTATTATTTATAGATATTGAACAGGCTGATATACTTGATTTTTTAACTAAATATTTCAATCTTTATAACATTTATGCCTATGATATTCATTGTGACAATGAAATTTTAACTGCAATTTATGCTTACGATACATCTAAACTTACACTTTTTTTTACAAAACCACATAAACTTCATAGTGTTTAGAGTAGACTGAATTAATTTTACATTTTGCTGCGAACAGACACGTGATAAAATTTCAAATATCAGTAATAAGTCCACAAAAAACATTCGGACAGAAACTTCGAAGTCAACGAAGAGAAGATAGAGCGGGCTGTTCCATTCGTTCGACTGCTCAATGATCATTCTTAGGCTGCTGATGTGATCAACACATGAGCTGTTTGGTCTAAAGCCAGACTGCTTGTTGCGAAGGGCACTTTCCACTGTTGGAGTGATGCGAGTAGGATGATTGAGGCGATAAGTTTCTGGATGGTGTTCAGAAGAGTGATTCCCCTCCAGTTTTTGCAATCGCCAAGGTCACCTTTCTTCGGGATGGTGATAATTACTCCTTCTTTCAAGCTGTCCGGGAAGTGGTATTGTGTCCAGGCTTCTGCGATTATAGGATGCAACAGCGAGGCCAGGAGTGGCGGGTCAAACTTCAGAACCTCTGGGGCCAGGTTGTCAAGTCCGGGTGCTTTGCTGTTCTTGAGCTTGTTGACTGCTGTTGTGATCTCCATAATGGTGGGCGGTGTTGTTGGGATGGATCTTCGTGGGTTTCTGCGCATCACTGGAGGAGGAGGATGGAATTCTGGAGCTAGTGGAAGCTAGCTCCAGAGAAGAATTCCTTCCAGCGGTCGAGTTGTTCTTCATCCGTGGAGAGAGCTTGACCGTCTTTGTCCTTAAATGGTGGCAGTGAGGGTGTTCTTTTTCCGGATAGTTTGCGAATTGATGCATAGACACTGCGGATGTCGCTCCGGTGTGCAGCGGCTTCTGCTTCGCTGGCTATTCCGTTCAAGTAGTTCCTCTTGTCATCCCTTGCCATGCGGTTGACCATCTTTTGAGCAAGGTTGTACCTCGTCTGTCGAAGTTGTTATATCATTAAAATTTAGAAAAAAACCTATCAGACAATTAGGAAACGTATTATCCATTTTAAGGTATAAAAGGTGAAACCATGTCATTTGATAGTTGTTATACTACTGTATCATGCAAGGTAGTATTTATTTAGCTTAAGCTTTGCCATTTTATATAATGGATCGTTTAATCACCAAACAATACGTTCAATTTATAAGAACTATCTACAAAAGTGAGGATTTTAACGTAGCCACGTTAAACGCTTTTCGCATTGTGGGTACGTCAATAAGTAAAATTGACATTGTATCAGCGAGAAGTAACTCTCGGGTATAAATTTTGATCTGAAGATGTCATTAGCACTTTATGCGTTTAAAATGGAGAATAAGAGATAGTTCTTCATGCCAATTAACCTCCAAGATAGTGTCATTTAACACTATTGAACATTTTCTTGTCTGACTACGCAGACAATAGTCAAACTTAAGATTATTTGAAATCTATACATAATGGCGGTGATAATGCTTTTTTTTATGTATAATGTAAGGTCCAAGCAATACCATATAATGTAATAAAAATTTTGTCGAAATCTGAATTAAAAGTATATTTAATGGTACTTTACTTTCCGAAGCCCAAATTGGTTAACCTTTTAAAATATAGCTTTGTTACTTAATCTTTTCAGTCATCATGTCACAAAATTTACATTATTTATTATAAAATTATGTATTCATTTTAAATCTTAAAATTATCAAATTATCAGGAAAAAAGTTCATATTCCATATAATAGTACGTAAATTGTTTTAATCAAATGGTTTTTAAAAAAAAATTATTCAACTATGATTCAAAATTTTATTTAACATATTTAATATTGTAAAATCAGCTAATTATGATTCATTAAACAAATTATAATTAATTTCACTTATAATTTTCAGTTTAAGTGTTTGTGGCTTAGTTAATATACATAGTCAGTCAGTGAGGGAGTGCCATTTAGTTTTAGAGTGAATATAACAAACAAAGTAGATTTCCTTAAAATGACAATAATAATAATTTATAAACTTTTAATAGTATTATTAATTTTTTTTAAAAATGCTTCTTCGCAACATTGTTGCGGTTCTAATAGTGATTGTTTAAAATTACTTATGAAAATAAACGAACTTCGAACTGATGATTATACAAACGTTGATGGGATTATATTTGAGGATACATCGAATCTTGAAGAGATCCTTGAACATGTTCTCGATGTTTATTGTAATATTAAAAATTATATGATAAATAATTGCAATTTAGTACAATTGAAAGGAAACTATTTTAAAAATCAATCGAAATTAGCTACTTTGGAAATAGTTAATAATAATTTTTCTACTATACCAGCGAAAGTTTTTGAGCGGTTGCAATATTTAGAAGAACTTATTTTGGAGGAGAACAATATCAAACATATTGAATCGGACGGATTTTTCGGATTGAAATATTTGAAAACACTTAATTTGAATGGAAATAAAATTGAAACTTTAAACAAAAGCCTGATGGCCGGATTAGATACTTTACAATCTTTACATTTGAGTAATAATAAAATATCTATAATCCACAAAGATACATTCTTATCAACTCCAATGCTAACAAATTTGTATTTACGATTAAATAAATTAACATTGATCGAAAATGAAAATGAAACATTCCTATCGAAACTAATAAAATTAAAAGTTTTAGATTTACAAAGTAATTTAATACAAACAATTAATAAGATAATTTTCTCGAAAATGGAAAAACTTGAAATTTTATATATTGAAAAAAATTATATAAAATCAATAGCATGTGATGCATTTGAAAATTTACGAAATTTAAGTGTTTTATATTTACATAAAAATAATCTTGAATATTTAAGTTATAAGATTTTTAGAAATTTGAATTATTTAAAAAAATTATATATTCAAAAAAATGATATTAAATATTTTGATGTTGTTAGTTTTATTAAACAAAATAAAAATTTGCAAGACCTTCGTCTTAATGATAATCTATTGTCATGTGGCTATATCAATCGTACCAAACTAATAAAATTTAAAAATACACTCAATATCTACTTAGGTGATTATTGTTTACTTACGAATGATAGCTATTGGAATGATGATTGCAATCCATTGGGTGATGAACTACCCGAGGAGACTACCAATGATCGGACAACACTTTTCCATCATAGTGATAACGTTCAAATGCCTACAATAGATAATCAGACTTCGGCAAATTATTCCACAATATTCGATGATGTTCAAATTTCATCTATCAATAAAAATTATATTATTATAGGGCTTATCATATTAACTATTATCGGTATAGCGTTGGTATATACAATAATTCATTTTTCTAGAAAGCTTAAATAGAAAATATTGTAGGAAATTTTAACTTTTATTAAAATGTTTCAGAAAATTTTAATTGATAATATTAGAAAAGAAAAAAATATCATTAAAAGCAACTAATAAATAATTGACAATGTTTTCAACAAAAGAATTAATAGAATTTTAGAATTTTTTTAAATTTTTTATTACAAAATTTTTCATATTATATTTTTTATTAAAACGTAAATTTTAAGCCCTGAAAATTATTGTAAATAATAAATAAATAGAAAATTCGAAATATTTTAAAAAAATTTTATTTCCCTCCCCAGCCATCAATTCGGTTTTTGCTCATAACACTTCACTAATGAGCCGCATCATTAAGTCATCGATTTCGTTACATCTTTTGTAGAAAGAAAAAAGTATTGTCCTTCATCGAGAGGATGATTTCTGTCACCTATTATCTAGTATTAAAATTATTTCCTTCAAGCAGGCACTTCCAAGTATTAAAATTATGTATTTCCGATATCTGGTGGTGTTCCATAGGGAAGAATACTTGGACCCATCCTCTACAAAATTTATACATACGAAAATTTATACATCTTTCCTAACATTTTCTTTACTTCATATACTGATTGTATCTATTAAAAGTGCACCACATACTTTCACAACTCTCCAAACTGGTTTCACAAAATGAAGAGAGTAGAATTGGACGAACGCAAAAGTGTCCACGCAACTTTTACTCTCGGCCATAAAGCATGTCCTCCCATATATCTAAATAGCACCAAAACGTAGTAAGACACTTAATTTCGACATGCAATCCACACAGAACTCTTAAAAGATAAGAACCGTCAATTGGTTCGATTTCTACGCAAACGTTCCAATCATACTATAGACAGAAAATTACCCTTATACCTTTTTCTTTTGAAACAAATATGGCCGTGCCGACTAGAACTTTAGTCGAATCCAAAGCAAAAATGTTTCGTAAAAGTATCGATGCTCTCTTTTATGTTTACAATAGTGTTATTCATAGTCTTTCTAATTACATTAATCCCTTGTTTTGGGAACTATCATCCATTTCAGACAAAAGAATCTTTCCATATTAACTGAGATAAAATCGTCTGATTGTCACAGAGAAATTTTAGATTTTTTTAACAGAATTATAAAGAATCTAGCAGATGGTGCTAAATTGAAATAGAATTATATATATTTAGTTGGTTACAATTGCAAAAGATGGCGTTGCTGAAATTTATTTTCTACAAAATTTTAAAATAATATATTTTATGAAAATACTCTCTGATAATATTGATTCAATTATAATTAAATTTAAAACAAAAAATGTTTTTGCAGAAAATCTTTGCTACAACATCTTAATTATGATAATGAGACATACCACTGCATAACTAACATAATAATATCTGTAGATTATGAAAAGGTATAGAATCTAAAATCATGCAAAAGAATGCGATCGAATTCGAAATGGGAAGCTGTGGAAAGACTTGCCAAATTGTTGTAAATTATTAAAAACTTAGAAAACAAACTCGAAAAGAAACTTTTGCACTTGTAAATCTTTTCCTCATTTGCATAATAAAAAGTTGCAGGAAAGTTTTTTTTTTGTTTTTTTGTAAGGTTTTCTAGTCCCAACTTTTCTGTTTAATTATCGAAACATGTCACTGTCGAAATAAAAGCTTGTGGTTGTAGGAAAATGCCTAAAGATAAAACAAAATACATCTTAGATGGGGTCAGGGTAAAACTCTTCGATCATAAGAAAATTTACATTATCAAAAGTAAAAAATTCTTTGAATAAATATTTGTATTTTACCGAAAAAATGTTCTACGTTTAGGCATTATTTTGAGGTCTGGGAAAAATTGTATTCAAATGGAAATTTCTAGCTAAGTGGAAATAAATCGTTATCGATTATTTATCAATGAGTATGTACTTTTCATGTAATTTTCCTATATAGATTCGGTATTTATTTTTTTAATCGTATAAATTTTACTTTTCTGTATATTCTCGTACAAGTTGAAGGGCGGCAATTTGTATTATTTTATGACTAATGTGAGACAATTTTCTGCTTGTGTAAGTTTAATCATTTTATGCCTGACAAACAACAAATATGCACTTCTAGATTATATGTTAGATCAATCAGCAATCCATAAATCATATGAATTTCTGGGCATCAGTGCTAGATGATGATGGTGGCTTTTTTTATGGGATGATGAAAAAAGTAATTTCTTAAAAGCAATTAACTTATTACATTTGCATTATTTACTTAGTAGAACACTCTTTTTTTGTGTATTTCATTATTTTATCATATTAAGTTCGGATATCCAATTTTATACTTTGAAAAGTAAAACTCAAAAAAATATACTTGAAATGCAGATTTCGATAAAAATTGTCTGCGACCACCTTGACAAAAACATATCCTCTAAAAATCTTTAGTTCAAATATTAATAAATCGAAAACCTATATTGTTTCTTTCGATAAATAATATATTATAAAGTATATAAGAATATATTACCATTCAAATATATATTTATCTTAAACTGAATATATTTATGTCAATTTAACTACAATCAAAATTTAAAAATATGAAAAAAAATCGTAAAATAAGTATTGAAATGCGCTCTACTGTTCTTATTTTATTTAACAAAGGTAAATTAGACCGTTTTATAGCGGCCAAATATAAAATTTCAAAGAGTTGCCTTCATAGAACTATAGAAATTATTCTGATCCGCCTAGAACATATTCTAATCAGACTAATTTGTCTAATTAAAAAAAAGAATCGGCGACAAATAGCACCTCAAATGTGGTTCGAACTAAAAAAAACATTATCTCTAACAACGATGAAAAGCCAATTGTGAACTGTTAGTCTATTTGGGCACGTGGCGGTAAGCGAACCATTATTAAGTCCTCAAAATAATACAAAAAAAAATTGGATTAAGTTTTATGCCCACCGAACTATACTGTTAAGGTCTTTAAAAATGTGCTTTAGACGGATGAGTTACAGTTGCGGATCTTTGGGTCCAAAAGATGGCATGACGTGCATCGGAGTTCTGGAAAAAAAATGCTGTCGAAAGCTGTGGTGCCAATCGTCAAGCCTCGATTATTGTTTGGTGTTGCTTCTCTACAGATGGCGTAGGAGACGTGGTTCGGATTGGTGGAATTTTTAGAAAAGAACAATATCTAAATATATTGGAGACGAAGGCTCTTCCATCAGGACTTTGGTATCTTCAAAATAAAAAAATTAGAAAGCATTTTGGAAAATATGACATGACCACCATAATCACCCAATCGAAATTTTATCGTACTGCAATGCTAGAACAGTATTTCAAAGGATATGATTTAAATAAAAAAAATCAACCAAATGCCCCTAGTCATCAAACACAAAAGGTTTTTTCGACGAAATTTGATAATAATTTTTATATTTAATTTTAAATAATTTTTAATATTTAAAATCAAAATTAATAACTGCGTTTTATTTAACTTACCCCCTAAAACCTTGGTGGTCGCAGACTTTTACCCTCATTTAAATTGTCTCCATAAGATTTCTTGCTGGACTGGAATTTTTTAAAATAATTGTTTAAGGTCCTTTTTGAATATTTCAAACTACAATTCGGCCATTGATTGACAGATGTTTGTTCTGAAATGGTTCGAGAAATAAGGGTTTTCTGACAAAGCGACAATTAATTGCAAAGTCTCTCAAGAAAAGTTCATTGCCAGTTTTGGTTAATTGACTGACATCATCAAATTTTAAAATTACGAGTTCTGGGAATTTCTTGCGCAATTAGGTCAAAATTATGTCGTGCCGTCTCGTTAACATTACATATGGTCCAGTTTAAAATCTTCAAGGTCAGACAAAAATTCACTTATAATATGGTCATAGTGCTCAGAATTGACGCTAATTGTCTTTCCTTCTTCAATTACGAGGAAATACGGACCAATGACATGTTAAGACCAAAATGCACACTAGACTGTCGCTTTTTGTAGATACAGTGGCAGCTCCATAGTCATTTGTGAGGTTTGAGAGGCAGTTTTGCTTATTCACCTATTTGTGAAGCTAGAAATGAGCCTCATGGCTGAACAAAATATCGTTCAAAAAGCGCGCAACGTGATAACGGCACAACCACCATTTTTGTAGAAAGTTTTGTCACTAAAATCTGAAAGTTCAGTAATTAATCAATATATAATATATAATAAACTGGCTAAGCTTTAAATAAATAAATGTTGCCTTGATGAATGGGAAACCGCCGTTTGCCATTAGATGGCGTCAGAAGTAAATGCTGGTCCAAAATATCGAATCAGAAACGTCAAATCGTAAGCTTAGGCATCTGTCAACAAGTCTTTATCATTACATTTGTGACTTTTTATCCGCGTTATATATTTTTTTGTGCGTGAAAATGTAGAAATTTGAGCCAAAGAATGGCATTTGCGGGAAGTTTGGCTTTTTGCAATCAATTCGAAAAAATCTGCCGCTGAGGCGCGTCGAATGTGTCGTTACAAAAGTGGTGATTTCGACGTTAAAGACAAGGAGCGTTCCGGACCGGTGAAAACACAGAATATATAAATTATTGAATGAAGATCCATGTCAGATGCAACAAGAACTTGCAGATCCATTGGGCGTGACTCAGTAAGCCATTTCCCATCGTTTGACAGTCTTGGGAATCGATTTAAAGCCGATAGCCACTGCAACGGCAAAAAAGGAGGGTTTTCTACATTGTATTGTGATTTACATAAAAGTGGATCCATTACAATAATCCAAAGCGAAGATAATTGTTGCGGGCACCGCGGTCATGCATCAACATCGACGGTCAAGTCAAACATCTATGGGTCGACCAGTTCGGCATGGTATATTATGAGCTATTGTAACCGGGTGAATCCATCGCAGAAGCTCATTACCGAACATAACCGATGCGTTTGAGCAGAGCATTAAAGGAAAAATGCCAACAATAGGAGCAAAGGCATGACAACACTCGGCCACATGTTGCTAACGTGGTTAAAACCTACCCGAAAATACTGCTCCACCGGCCGTATTCTCCAGACATCATCCCTTCCGACTACTACATCTTTCCGATTGATGACACGCGATCTGACTGAGCAGCACTACCGATATTGCGAAGAGACCAATCCGTGGATCGCCTCAAAAGACGAGCAGTTTTTTCGACATGGAATCCGAATGCTGCCAGATAGGTGGGAAAAAGTTGTGGCTAGCGATGGACAATACTTTAAAGCATTTTTCCAAAATAAAGTCTTAAATTTAAAAAAAAAAAAACGGCGGTTTTCCATTTGTACTCCCAATATGGAAGCAGTTAAATAACAGGGTTATACTCTTCAAACTACGAAATGGATAACCCTTGTATGAAAATTTTAGAAGATTTAAGATTTTCCAAACATAAAAAATATCTTCAAATTGTTAAACATTAAATACGTTCTTAAATCTATGTTATAAAATATACAAAATTCGTTTTTCTCTTATGATAAGCTATGAAATAAAATAGAGATTGATTGAGAAAAAAATCTTTTTGTATAATAAAAAAACTGTAAAATTGTGGAAAAAATTGAAAATGTCCTTGCATTTGTACTTGAAACTTTCGTACGTCACTCGAATAGAAGAATTATCTTTGACGTTTATCTTATACCAAACAAGAGCTTATCCAATAGGATTTCTACAAAGTGTTCCCGAATTTTATTTGGAAATATCTTCTATCAAATTGTCTTAGATTGATAAGTGTTCGTAACAAGTTATTAGTAAACTGCATCAATAAGAATAACTTGAAATTCCCTTCAATCAGTACTCAGTACATAGGAATATTAATTGCTTTCAGATACTTTTTAACTTACTGACTATTTGCGTTAATTAAGGCAATTTTACCATTTAGATACATAATTTTATTATACATACTTGAGGAGGATCTTCCCTTTTATTATGTAAGAGAATATTTTTTTTAATTATATAAAAAATATGATACAAATAATATTTTAAAATTAATTTCGATATTTTTTTTGAATCTATTTCAGGTAAGATAACTCATTATTAATATTGGATATACAAAATGTATAGTTTGGAACAACAAAAATGAAACACTTAACCTTAAGGATAAGTATGATAGAATTTACATTACAAAAATAATTAAAACTGATAAAAAAAATATTCTATATTTTTTGCTAAATTAACTAATTATAGTAATTAATTTTAATGAGAAAGTGAATTTTTCGAATTGGTATAACAAAACTAGAATTTTTATTAATTATAAGATGTTTGAAATTAATATAGATCGCATTAGTTTGTTCGTTGAAATATAGAAAAACATTTTTCTATTTGTTTGCAACCTTCTTTTCGATAAAGATTGCTTTTAATAAAATTCACTTTATTAACTTTTCTATGAATTATTGTTGCTTTTGATTTGCAAATTTAAAAAAATATTTCCATTTTCTTTGAAGATTATAAATATAACTGCCTATTTCAATATATTTTTTTTAAAAAGTTTTTCTCCAATCCAGATTGCTTAAGATTACATCACAGAGAACAGGAAAGCTAAACTATGGCGGTATTTTTTCATTACACTTATTTTAATATAAAAAAGTTGAATGCTAGTTTGTCCCACCCTATAGTCGTATATAATTTACAATATACTCAATATTAATAAGTCATAATAGGGAAAGGCATAAGGTAAATAATTGATATACGAGGGTTGTTTGATTAATACCTGGTCTTGACAAGAAAAAACCATTTTTATAGATAAAGTTAATTTTATTTTTCAACATATTCTTCTTTTAGCACGATATCCAATGTTTTTATATTTTTTGTATCCCATTTTAAAAAGCTGCTTTTCCAAATAGGCGTGTTTTTCAGCAATCACTTCATTGTTTGAGCCAAATCTTTTGCCATCGAGCCATTTTTTCATATTCAGAAATAGGAAATAATCGTTGGGGGCTATATCTAGCGAATATGGTGGATGCAGAAGCAATTCGTATCCTATCTTATAGACTTTTGCCATGGCAATGACACAAGTATCCGAACGTGCATTACTTTGATAAAAAAGAAATTTTTTTACTTCGCAAAATGCGGCCATTTTGCTTTCACAGCATCGTTGAAAATGAACCAATAAGTTTGCTTTTCAAGGTAATTAACATAGATTATGCCACGTGTATCTCACAACACTGTTGCCATGACTTTGTGTCAATCCACTTTGGACTGATCTTTAGTCTCTGGTATGCTGTTATGAATCCATGCTTCATCAATAGTCATGAATTGACGCCAAAAATTACACGGATTGTTATTATCGCCAAACATTTTTTTTAAAGTTGACGCACGTGCCATCTTGTGGAAAGCTTTCTAATATCAAAATAAGTTGTTATAATGCTCTGCGCGCATTCAATTGATCTCACGTACTTTCACTCTCCGATCATTAATCACTATATTATGGAGTTTTGCAACTATTTATGATGTGGTGACCTAAATTGGATGTCCTGGATGTTCTTAATCAAAAATGCTCTTATGGCCGCGTTTAAATTCAGCTGTCCAATATTTTATTATCTGTAACGAAGATACAGAGTCTTTATAAACTTCTTTGAGTGCCATTTTTATCTTATCATTTTCTTTTTAAAAAATTTTTTTTAATAACTGCTCGATATTAATTTTTTTCCATTATTGTAAAATCACAAAAGTTGTTCACATTAAATGCATGTTACTTGTTCACTAAAGGATGTAGCTGCTTAAAAATTTTACGGAATTCTTGTGAAAGGTTATATATGTGAAAAAATGGAGTAGTGGTTTTATGGCAGTACCATCAGTTGTCGAGGATTAGGTATTAATCATACAACCCTCGTACATTGCCACCCAATCCTAATCATATGAAAATCCCGATAATTCTATGTCCAAATAACTGCAAGGCTAATTGACATCAGCAAATTTCAAAGATTCAAAGATCCAATGGCTTTTAAATATTTACTTTTGGGTTTTTAGAGCTCCTGTAGAATCACCTTTCTATAGAATACTGTAGAATCACCATTTTATAAAATATTTTTGGAAATTTAGCGACTTGTTTGGTGTTTATACAATTCATCATACGAGGGTCATTCAACAAGTACTTAGCCTACAAAAGAAAAACGAAAATTTTGGAAAGGTGGCAATTTATTTTTCCATATAATCTCCTTCAAGCTCGATACACTTGGCCCAGCGATGCTCTAACTTTTTTAACCCGTCCAAAAAATACATTTTCTCGAGGGAAGCAAAATAGGCCTCCGTGGCGACGATGACCTCCTCATTCGACCCAAATCTATTCCCGGCGAGTGATTTTTTCAGGTTTGGAAACAAAAAGTAGTCACAGGGGGCCAAATCTGGAGAGTACGGTGGATGGGGCAGCAATTCGTAGCGCAATTCGACCAATTTGGCCATGGCGACGGCGGAGGTGCGAGCCGGTGCGGAACAGCACTTTTTTCTTCGCAAAGCGGTGCCGCTTTTTCTTCAATTCGACGTCAAATCGGCCCAATAAGTCAGCATAGTAGCGCCCCGTGATTGTTTTACCCTTCTCGAGGTAATCGATGTGGATCACACCTTGTGAATCCCAGAAAACGGTGGCCATCACATTTCCGGCCGATCGAACAATCTTCGCCTTCTCGTTCGCCGGGTGAAGTCCACTGTTTCGACTATTTCTTGGTCTATGGTGGGTACCAGTGAATCCATGTTTCGTTGACGGTCACGAAACGACGCAAGAACTCCGCTGGATTGCGCTGACACAGCGCCAAACACGTCGCCGATGTGGTCTCACGGTTGCGCTTGTTTTCCGGTGTGAGCAAACGCGGCACCCATCACACCGACAGCTTTCTCATGCCCAGTTCTCTGTGTAGAATATGATGCACCGTTCCTACTGCGATGCCCACAGTCTCAGCTATCTCGTGAACCTTCAATCGACGGTCTGCCAACACGAGATCGTGGATTTTTTAACGTTTTCCTCCGTAGCAGCCGTTTTTGGGGCACCTGGGCGTGGTTCATCAAAAACTGATGTGCGGCCACGAACAAACTCGTTGAACCAATTCTTGACGGTCGCCATCGAAGGAGAAGAGTCACCATACACAGCATCCAAGCGATCTTTGATTTCGCTGCTCGTTTTCCCTTCCAAAAACAAGAATTTAATCACCGAACGATAATGTTCTTTTTCCATTTTTGTGCAACCGACCGACACGCTCGTTTTCAAAGGCTCTCAAAACAAAACTAATGAAGGGTATCGACTGAAACTTTGACAGTAGGCTACTAAGAGAATGTACTGCACGATGGTAGCAGTTTTGTGACAGCAGTTCCATCGGGCGGTGAGGCTAAGTACTTGTTGAATGACCCTCGTACAAAATGGCAAAATTTCAAACAAACAAATGTTGGCTTCAGTGACATTTATCTATGACAATCCTGAAATGACAGAGTTGAATTTTCTGAAACAAAAAATTAATAATCCGTTAGTTATGAAAAGTCATCAATGCTTTTCAAAATCAAAGACTTTTAGGTGAATGACCTTGATCTTAATATTTACCTAGTTAAGATGACGTGACCAGGGAATAACCTTCCTTGTTTTGCATTTATTTAGGATAATATAATCCTTAATTATTTTATATACAAAGGATCACGGGTGGGTGCAATAATTTTCAATTGTTTGCCGTTAAAACTTTTGTGAGAGCTTAATCAAATTTATGCTGTATACGTTTATAGGCAGGATTTAATTTTGAGTACAACAACCGAGGTTCACTTTTAAGGAAGTGCTTATTATTATTTTCTAGTTTCATAAAGTTTTTCGGTTAATTATTTGTCAGAATATATAATTTATGTTGATTTTTTTTGTATATTTTAGTATATATTAAATATTGTCTTTTAATTTGAACTAAGACAGATATAAAACTCATTACTTTGAATTTATTTTCATTTATAATTAAACATATTTCTGCACATAACATATGTGTGTATAGGTCAATAGGACCTGGATATGCAGGTAATAAATGTTACAAATTTAATTTAATGAAAGTATAGTAAAGAAAGAAAATAGAAAAGAATTGTCTTACATACCTTTTCGATAAATTCTTAGACTTACATGTAGACACGTTGATATCCTTTGAATGATGGAGAAAAATTGATAGCATCTCCATTGATATGTTAGAGTTGGGGGCGGGTAGTTAGTTCTCTAATAGAACGAAGTCCATTAATTCATCAGAATTGACTTCTCACATTAGAGGGTCTCTATGATATTTTAGCTATTATTTTTCTTGTTACTTTAAGGGGTGTTGCTGTTTATTTCTATTTCTCTTTAATGTACGATTTTTTCTATTTCTATTTCGATAGAATTCCATTGACTTGTTTTTACTATTAAAAATAAGTTTTTGGTACTCTTAGAAAATGTACAATAAGAAACTGTTTTCTATGGAACATTGAAAGCTTAGGATTGATGGTTACGGATAGATTGTTAAGATTTTCAAAAAAGTTGAGGAAAAATGTTTAAAAGAAACTTTTAAGAGGGTAATGGAGTATCTTGGAAATAATGAGAAAAATGAATAAAATGTAAAAGATGTACCAACTCAGCAATTTTTCTCCATACATAGTTGTATACTGTGATTTTACACACAGTATGTACTTTGAGTGTGTGTACCCGGTCGGTAAGGGTTAAAAATTCCATCCTATCAGTATCGATTTCTCCTGCCAATGAATCATCAATTTCGAAATGTTGCGAATTTTCAACGTGTAGACACATGACGACCACCAGCGCTGTATACGTTTTATGTTGATCGTCATTGCCTTAAAAAGGACACGTCCTCAGCTTGTAAATGCAAGGAATACGATTATTCGTTTTCTTTCTTTTTAAATCTGATATATTTCCTAGAATTGGATGTTTTCATTAGTTTTCCACTTTCTTAGATGTACTCTTCTATATACGAGTACTATTTGGTCAGACTTGGGAAAACTTTGAAAAGTTCCAGCAAACTTTTTCAAAAAGTCACAAAGAAACAACCACTGACAAGGACAAAAAAAATAAATTATGAATGATAAGTATTGATTGTGATACTTTCTTTTTCCCTATACCATCACAATCAAAATATAACGATTTTTTTTCTCAATATTTTCCTTTTTTCAACAATGTGCTCGTATTGTATCTATGTACTCGTAAATAGAAGATGGTACCTTAAGATTTCGAATATATACTTATGAATGTATGTGCATATATTGATTTTTTGTGGTAATTTTATTCAGTTTTTATGTTGTAATTTTGTTAGTAGTTTTTATTCAAATAAAGAAAATTTTGCTATTCGCAGAGAGAGAAAACCAAGATTTATGAATACAAACTAAAATTATATTGATAGGATTTGTAAAGAAATCATCTCGACTGATGTGTGTATGCGTATGTATGCTTATTTGCATAATTACCGAAGACGTTATCATTTAATAGCGTAGACCTGTATAGCCTTACAAAAAGTTGAGTTATTATTTTTATTGGATTTTTTTCTCATAAATCGAGTTATGATATATTGAAGATTTTTACACTTTTGGTGAGCGTTTATAAAATTTTATATTTGGTCAGTAATTATACTAAAATTCTTATTAAATTGAGAAACTGTCTTGGACGAAAACGGGGTGATTTTTGTTTGTAAGGATGGATTTATGTTGTTCTAATTTTTTTTTTCAAATATAAATTACAAATTTTATATATATTTTTAGCTAAAATAAACATTTTTCATAGTTTATCGAATCGTACATGTATTCCAAAATTGATTTTTATTAATTTAATCTAAATGGTATTAGGTTTAAATTTTTTAGGATAATTTAATACGCTGAAAATTTTTCTTAAATGTAAAATACTGGATTATTAAAAAAAACAAAATAATTTTCTGCACTTATAATTAAAAACTATTCCAAGAAAGATTTTGATATAAATGATAAAATCCTAATGGAAATTTACCTGTTTTTCTAAAATAAGAACAACTGTAGCGTCTCTTATTAGTGACTGAATTTGATTTTAGATACAGAGGTTCAACTTCGTCCAGAAACCATGCTGGACGAAGTTGAAACTCTTATTTTAGAAAAATAGGTAAATTTCCATTAGGAAATCTGTGAAGTTGTGCGTTTCAGAGGCGTTACAAAAAAAATTGAATAATGAAATTTTGATCAATGATATGCTATCAACTTTTGTCTTCAGCTTGGATAATCTTCGAGCACAACATTCTTTTTCAAGAGCACAAGTTTTGACATAAAGCAATGACATGAAGCATTTTCCTTGTGAGGTCACATTTTTCTTGTGAGGTCACATGTGGAACGAGTGAGGCTGTTATGAGGTCAGACTATCTATTAACATTGATAGATTGCACATTGCAGATACTTGTATCAACGAGTTTTCGTCAGTAAAAGGGATTCTCGTAATTCGTCAGCCCTCTTTTCACCTGATCACAGTCGGTGGGGCTTTTTATATTCCTCAAGGTAAACAAAACACGTTTAAGGACGTAATCTTGGTATTGTCGATAAATTCCTAAAATCTTGGTGTTGTCGAAAAATTCCTGGTATTGTCGATAAATTCCAAATTTTACTATTTTAATGCGTAAAAATTAAGGGGATAATGGTCATGTATAAAATAGGAGTAAAATTATTACTGAAAAACCAGTTAAATTATTTTTTTAATTTTAAATCTAAAAATAATCCTGTTCTCGTCTCCTGGAGAAAAGCACATTTCTGTATCAAGTTTCATCTTAGTCTTTGACTCTTGATTTTAGTATCCGCAATTTTTTTCAGTTTCGTCTTTCTAAATTGACTTGACAATTTTGATTTTGTCAAACTTCCTTCCTTCCAAAAAAAATTCTTCAAATTACAAACAGAACTTCCACTAATTACATAATGATTTCTAAATAAAATACTTTTTTATTGTGAATTTGTAGAATTTAGTTTATTTTTTTTTTAAAATGATTTCAATAATAAAGAACTTTTGAAAACTCTTTCTTACTTATATAAAAGAGAAAGTTATTAATAAACTTTTCAGAAAAAAAGTAATATTTTACTGTGTATTATACGTATTTTTCTCAAAGGAATAATATAAACTATTAAAAAAAGAGTTTTTGGCTTTTAATTATATTAAAAAAGATAAGTGACTTGTTTCAAAAATAAAACTAACTGGAAAAGGAAGGGAGGCAAAAAGAAGAAAAGAAAGTAAAAAGAAATTTGAAAAAATTGAGGACATTCTCTTTGTGTCAAGGATTTGAAGGGTAGAGGTTAGTGGAAATTGTGTCCAGTTTTGTTTGATAATGAAAAGAAGAATTTAACAAAAGTTTGAGTTAATTTGCGCGTGTGTGGGTATTTTTTTTTTGTTTATTTATTAAGGACATGAGCGGAGGAGAAAGTAAGCACTAAAACTAAATGGAATATTTTTGTCAATGTTTGCGCGTGAAGGACATATCAAAACGAACTCTAGATGATGCCTCTGGAAAATATTGTACACTATTTGGTTTGTTTGTCTGGTTATTTGTTTACGTATAGTATGATAAATAATGAAAATTCTTTAAGAAATTATAATCGAGACCCAAGTACCGAACTCATAATAATTTCAGTTATCCTTGAACATGTTGTTAGCAATGTCAGTGAAACGAACTTATTAGAATTGGACTCATGTGAGAGTGGATCAGAGGATTTGATGCAGCATCGTTTTGGTGTCGTTTGTTGAAGGTGTTCGAGCGATAGTGTCACTGTCTCATATGGTGGCTTATTGTCAAGTGACGAGGATGGTAAGTTGCCATTGGATGGGATGATATTTATTGGTATGACAATTCTGAAAAGTAGAACGTAAGTACTTAGTACTTGACTTCATTTCCCTTCTGGTTCGACTTGACTATGGAACTGCTGCAAAGTCAATTCCCTCAACACATGAACGTGTTGTGTCGTTAAGTATTTTTTACATTTTCATTTTTTTCTTTTCTTTTTTTATTATTTTTTTCACGTTGTATATTGTTAAGATAGATAATATTATAGCAGCACCCAAATTCAGCCGACTCTTATAAGGCCAAGGACGTAATTTTTCCTATTTTTTTCGCTGAAATTTGCTTTGCAAGCATAGTGTTCACTACCAACTAAATCCCAAGCAGTTAAGTCTTGATGTTTGCAAGCTATGGATTTGTACGAATGGCGATTGTGAAATTGAGCCTCCCTTAAAATGTCGAGTAGCAAAATGAATGGCAAACAACGTCAGCGTCCACAAATATTTCCATTCACGTTTATATAAATACATACATGTATAGGTTGAAGCCTCATTTTTGCCTAAACAGCGATTCTTAGGTGTGGTACCACAGAAGGGAGACGTGTTAAGGTGACATTATATCTGCACTAATGCTTTGTTAGTTTAGCAAAAACCAATACTATTAAAAAAAAAAGCGGAATATGTGGCCGATAGATGTTTTCGCATGTGCCATCAAAAAAAGAAGAAGAAAATTCTTTGAAAAAGGATGGAGTTACTCTGTTCGTCCCCTTCATCTTTGGACATGATGAACTTTCTCACGCACGTGAACTTTATGTTTTGGTTATTCATTTGACAACACTTTCTTTTGAGCACGCTTGTCACAGTTCGTTTCCTGGGCTAGAGTCATGTACCTGAAAAGCTTTCCTTTAATAACCGTTGAACCATTTCTTTGTACTGTACAAAAAGAGTTTTGTTCGTGGTGAATTTCTATTGTACAATCTGTGTACATATATTTATTTATTATTTTTTGTGTGAACATATGTTACATAAATATTATATTTTTATTGATTCGGTTATTTGCCGCCTATTCAAAATTCAGTTTATATACAATACATTCAGTTTCGTGAGACAAACTCGTAAATTGTGCAACATAATTTGTGACAAAAAGTTTAAGGAGTGAATTTATCAATAAGAAAATAATACAAAAAGACAAATAGGAATTTGTGTAGTTTTTCTTTTCGGTAATAATTCATAGTCTATGGAATGTTTGGTGATCAAGGATGGGGTATTCCATTAGAAAATGTGACAGAGTTAGAAATAGAAAATTTTATAAAATGTTGTTCAGAATTTCTACCAGTAAAGCTTGTATCCGATGGTACATGGGATTATTATGTAAGTTTTTGTCGCTTTTTTCAATACGAAACAATAGCAGCAATGGGTTAAAAATATACAATTTAATTAAAGAATGTATAAAGAGAGTCTATTTATTATTGTAATACAAGTTTGGAAAATGATATCATTTAAATAACCGGTAAGAGACATTTTGCAGAACTTGATCTTTTTGAGGGTTATTTTTTATTACGTTTTCGCTGTATATCTTGTCTGCCTAAATAAGATCGAAATTACAAGTCCTGGAAAATTTTCACGCGATAAAAGCCAAAATTTGTTATGTTGTGAGGCTTGTGGCGCTATCTTGTTGACACCATTGACGGTCCATGTTAAAATTTTCAAGTTCAGGGTCAAGAAAAGTTCATTATAATACGGTCATAGTATTCAGATTTCACTCTAACGATCTTTCCTTTTTCATTTTCAAATAAATAAGGGCCAATGTTATATATAGACCAAAATGCACAATAGACAGTCACTTTACGCAGATACAATGGCTTCTACAAAGTCAAGAAGCAAAATTGCCGAATATGGGGCTCTTAAAGAATTGACAGTTCTGCTTATTGAAGAATCTATCGAGGTAGAAATGAGCCTCATAGATCTCCTCTTAAAGAGTAAAAGTGGCTAAAGTAGAATCACCTCTTTTTGTAGAAAGTTTTTTTTTTGCAATTTTAACGAATTATTTGCTAATGAAATTATAAAAGTAAAATATAATATGGCAAGGCATAAACTAAATATGTACCACCTTAGAAGCCATAAATTTTTGACAGCTGTCAAATGAGAGGAATGTACTTTCCGAATTCAGTATATTTTTTTTATATTTTAAATGTAGTCATTGAAACTATTATTTTACAATTTATAAATAATTCGAAATCATCCAAAATATTTAAAAAAAAATTAATGGTGTATTTTTGACACCATAAGCGTATATACTTTGTCGACAAAGTACCTTAAATACTGAACAATAAGAAATTCGATGAAGTTGTCAGAAATTATAGGTGGGACCTCCAGTATTGATTGAAATAGGTTCAATGTTTGTCAACTCTTCAATATCACGTAGGAAAATTATTGTACTTTTACAAAATGCTTATAAATGAGTACTTGAAATTTCAAATTGTCTACAAAAATGAAACGTATTTTAAAATCATATTTTTCTTTTGATTAAGAAAAATTCGATATCGAATAATAAAATTTTAAAATTCTATTTTAAAATATCATTTATTATTTAAGAAAATAAATATTAATCAGATAAAATGTGTTACTTTCATTATTTTTTTTGTTTACAATTAAACATAATTTCTTATCGGCTCGTAGGATGAAGTTTATATAATATTTATATTATTTTGTTTATCGTTTGGCGCACTATTTTAATCTAGAAGGGAAAACTAAATGAATAATTATTTTCTCTTTGTTCTATAGTAAAGACTATTTAAAAACAATTTTTTTTCTTCATAATATATCATATAAACTGATACAATGTGTGACGAGGGCAAATAAATTGCATCATGTTCGGTATATTCCGTCTATATAAGGATTAAGGCTTTTTAAATGCTCTAAAGTTTGATAATTACTTGCATAATTTTCGAACAGTAAAAAGTTAAACGGTGTCAAATCGCACGATCTTAGAGGTTAATTGATATCACCAAATCTCGAAATTACGTTTCCTTGGAGTATTTTGCGCAATGGATACAGAATTTGTTGTTTCATGTGGCTTGTAGTGCATTTTTATTGTGATAATATATAACACCAAAAAAAAGGGACAAAAAAAGTCCGTCATCGTACTACCATAGCGCTTAGATTTGACGGTAACGGTCTCAGCCTTCAGACCAAAATGCATAACAGGCAGTCTCTTTTCGCGGATACAATGGCTTTTCCAAAATAACTAGTGGGTTTTTAGACTTCCGTATACTACAATTTTGCTTGTTGGACATATCAGCCAATCGAGACGTAAGCCTAATCGATGATGTAGATTTTTTTCAAAAAGCGTCTTTTCTTTGCAGAATATTTTAGTTGACATTAATGTTTTAACGGCCATCAAATGACAATGCTGTACATTCCGAGATACGAAATTGATATAATCCTGTACAGTTTATATTACTTCGTTAATATTCAAGTCCGCTCACTAAAGATACATACTGAACGACCTTTCAGAATATAATTCAAATATAAAATATAATTGCAGAAAATATGCGTATACGTGTAAATATCCAAAATTGATTAAAGTGCAAAACTTTTATAAAATTTCAAATTACGTTAATTAAATTGACGCCATCTTAATCAGAAGTCATAGACCTTCTTTTTTTTTTTGAATATTTTTCCTTTTTCGTTTCTTCTCTATTCTAAAAGTCGTCATGGCATATACCATATTTGACACGCAAACTATACAACTTCTAAAAATCGTGTCAAGGTGAGAGCCAAAAAAAAAATGAAGTCTATAGGCAATCAGAGAACATATACCATTTTATAATAAAACTCTTATGTAGGTAATTTATGATAATTTACCTCGAATTAATTTCATTAATTTTGGTGGCTAAAATGACTTCCAAAAAAACCAAGAATACTTCCAAATGATTTTGTTGGTTTTTATTGGTTTTATTTAGTCTTGTTTCTTTTTAAACATAGACAATTAATTAATTTATTTCGATATGTTTTCCAAATTAATCTAGAATGATAGTTCTAGATATAGTTTTATGGAATTATGTTGGCTTATATAACGAAAGATATTCCGGATAAGAATTACACAAGCACACGCAACAGAGAAAAACTATTTGATTTTGTTTTTTTTTTCTTATTTAAAATTCTGTGCTTGGGAAAAATATTCTTGCATATATTTAGGGGTATCGAAATCTCACTATATGGTTTCGATCTGTGATTTCAAACTGTGGTTTAAGTCTACAATTAGGATGTATTGGGTTTTGGGGCACTACAGCGAATATAAAGGATTATTCATTATGCCATCCGGAAAGGATAGCCCTGTCATTTGACAACTGTTTTATACATTTCTTATTCAAAGAAATGTTTGTTTATATTTCTGTTTGCCATTTTATAAAAAAGATAGACTTAATTGAAAATATATATTTATAAGTTTAAAGTTTATGAAGAAATTTTATAAATTTCAATTTATAATACGAAGGCAATATGATAAGTCATTGGCTAATGCAAATACGTAAATTATTGCTTTTATCAAAACAATAAATTTTTTTTTCATAATGTGGAATTCTTAAAAAGTTTTATATTTTATTAACATCTGTTCATTAGTTTAGTTTTGACAGCCATTGAAAGGAGACTAAGTTTGTGTTTTTTATTAATAAAGAAAAAAAAATGATTTAAAACAAAAACCAAGCTTGAATAGTAAAATGGAGATTCTTTACCGTCGTATGGAGTGATTCAAAAGTGGTTTCCTAAATTCTGTTGTGATCGTACAAGCACAAAACACGCTGAGGGCGTCAAATGTAGGTCACTACCGAAGATATGATTAATGAAATCCATCATATTGTTTTAAAAGACTGCCGAATGAAAATGTATCAAAAGCTGATGTAGTTAAAATCTAGAAAAAAACGTGAAGATCATATCGTACATTAAGTTTTGGGAATGAGCAATTTAATAACTGAAATGAAGCAAACATTCGCCAAAGTAGGCAAAAATGGTTCTATCGGCAGAAAACGTTATGGCTGCGATTTTCTGTGACGTATATGGTATAGTTTTTATCGACTATTTTGAAAAAGTAAAAACGTTCACAGGATAATAATTAAACTGGTCTAATAATGCCGTATTAAACGGCATTATTAGACCAGTTTAATAATGAAATCAAAACAAAACAACTGCATTTGGCAAAAAAAAATTCTATTTCATATGACATTGTACTTGTACATTGACAATTGCAACAGCAAAATAAGTGGAATTTCATTATGAATTGCTGTTCCACCCACCGTTTTCTCCAGATTTGGTACCCTATGATATTTTCCTGTTTACAAATATAAAAAATAGCTTGGTGGAAAGAAAAATGCATCCAATTCTGAAGTTATAGCCGAAACTGAGATCTACGAGGGTCGTTCAATAAGTCCTTAGAAAAAGATGGACAAAAACTGTTTTTACACGTTTCCAACCGTTTTTCCAAAATTTATATCCCATCCAAAAAATAGGATTTCGGAAGTTCTGCAAAATACTCATCCGTTTGAGCAATGACGTCCTCGTTGTAAGTGAACCGTCGTCCGCCAAGCCATTTCTTCAGATTGAGGAAAAGAAAATAGTCACTCGGGGCCAAATCTGGTGAATAAGCGGGATGCTGCAACAATTCCATTCTCAATTCCATAATTTTGGCCATGGAAACAGCGCAGGTGTGCACACGCGCATTGTCCTGATGCAAGAGGATTTTTTTCTTCTTCAGATGGGGGCGTTTCTCTTTGATTTCCTCGCTCAACCGTTGCAATAATGACGCGTAATACGCTCCTGTTATTGTTTTTCCTTTTTCCAAGTAGTCGATAAAAATGATGCCCTGCGAATCCCAAAAGACCGTGGCCATCACCTTGCCGGCCTATGGCACAGTTTTTGTCTTCTTCAGAGCCCGTTCACCCTTGAAAATCCACTGTGATGACTGTTTTTTCGTTTCTGGAGTGTAGTGTATCCAGGTTTCGTCCACAATGACATATCGACGAAGAAATTCGGCAGGATTGCGATGAAATAGTGCCAACATAGCCTCAGAGTCCACTACACGATTGCGCTTATTCTCCTCTGAGAGCAAACGCGGCATCCATCTTGCCGGAAATTTTTTCACAGACAATTTTTCATGCAAAATTGAAGCGACTGTACCTTGTGATATGCCCGTGGCCTCAACTAATTCGCGCACTTTAATTCGCCGATCGTTCAAAATCAGATCGTGGATTTTGTCGATGATTTCAGGAGTAGACACCTCAACTGCCATGAACTGCATCCAACTCGGCTTTGATTTCTTTCGGGCTTAAGCCTTTTGATGACAGCCCTAAACTCGCTTTTTTCCATTGTTATGCACAAATAAATGTCGTTAACTTTAATCGACGATAGAAATTGACCTACGTTATGGATCGAGCAGATAAGGACAGCTTTCCTGTGGATAATGCTACTTACAAAAAAAATCTTTACCGATACTACGAGCGCAATTTCTCGGATTTTCTAAGGACTTATTTAACGACCCTCCTATTTTGCACAGTTCAACAAGTCATACAAAGAAGTTGCAATATCGTTGTATGAAGTTTATCAAGCTAAAAGGAGCCTATGTTGAAAAATTATATTAATTTTCGATGAATAAGTTTATTTTTTATTTCATTTATCACTGACTTATCACAATAACTTCATATACATACAATCCAATAATCGCGTATATCTAAAAAAAATCATTTTTTAAATATATTTTTCGAATAACTTTCAAGGAAATCTGTTCCTTTCAGAAATTTAATCATATTCGTAATTAAAAATGGGAAAATTTCATCTTTTAATCAAGTAATTAAATTGTTTAGGAGAGTTTTATTATCTATACCAGGTGTTCTTGTTTTATGCATACTTGATAAATTTATTAGATTAACAATAAGTATAATCCTATTCAAGTCTAGAGTACTACAAACGGTTTGTTCCAATTATACCACCGATACTTATCAGTTCACAAGTAGATATAGAATAGGCACTTATCAAAATCAATTGATTATTGTCATTGTTCTAGACAATTCCATTTCCACCTAGAAAGTATAAAAAAAATATTTTTGCAAATATTTGAAGTCAAGCCGTTATCGATATAATTGTCCACTTATCAAAAGTTCTTCGATTTTATTTGATGTCGACTTGAATTCGAAATTACACATCACCAGTCTATGGGCATAAGCAGATTTCATTTCAGACTAATTAAAATTAAATTCTTTTGACCCAGATCACAACATTTATACAAGTTAACTGGTTTTTTTTTATATAACTAAATTTTTCCGTGTAGCCGTTTCAAATATTTATAGTGAAAACATTCAGTGATTACCAACCTAGTTCCATTTTGACGAAAAAATTTCATGCGCGTTATCTAAGATTATTTATAAAGAGATTTTTTCTTAAGAGCGTTCAATCTTTAATGTTTTAATGAAAAGATTTGGATATAAGATATGGAAATTCTTTTTACTGCAGAGTAAATTACATTCAATACCATTGGTACTTAAAAATAACATCGTTCAAATGGCCTCCACGAAATTATTTGCAGGAGATGATCCCAGAGGTCCAAATTTGAATAACTCTTCCGAATGAATCTGATTCAGAAAGTGCTGTGAGTTTATTGTCATATATTATGGTGATTTAACGTACTTTAATAGAAAAAAAGTTTAAAGGGCTTTCAATTGCACGCTTATGGCGGTCAGCTGAAATAAAACGACGTAAATACTTCGTCTGCAATAAATCAATTGTTTCAATTGCTGTGTGGCAAATCCCATCGTCCTCTTGGAACCAAATGTTGTCCAAGTCCATATCGTTCGATTGAATCCATATAAAAATCTATTATAATCCCTCGCTATTTACAATTTCAGTCACGCCAGCCCCATTTCAAAAGCAGCATCGCCGGGACCTATGATGCCGCCCGACCAAAATCTACACCAGATCCGACAATTTTGCTTGTTTACATACTCATCCAGTCAAAAATACGCTTTTTTCGCTGAAGATACTTTTTTCTACCAAATCTAAGAGTGTACCTATTGAAAAATCCCTTATTTCGAGTAATCGATGGCCCTCACAGAAGATGATATATCTTCGCAGTCTAAAACCAATTTTCTTTCAGAGCATCCGGGTCTGTTGTTTAAAAAAAAAATTAAGAGTCAATAAAAATGTAGTCAATTAAAAGGATTCCAAAATGAACTGAATTCAAAAAAATTATTAACATACGAAAAAAGTCGTGAATTTGTTTGTACGAAAACCTGGGAATTTAATTATTAGAAATAACGCACTTCTCATTAAAGTTAAGCCATTATCCCATTGCATCCAATTTTGAAGTTATAGCCGAAACTGAGGTCTATTTTGCACAGTTCAACAAATCGTACAAAGAAGATGGAATGTCGTTATATAAAGTGTATCAAGAGCTAAAAGGAGCCTATGTTGAAAAATATATCAATTTTCGCTAAATAAGTTCATTTTTTATTTCATTTATCACTGACTTATCATACTAAACTCGTATAAATACAACCAAATAATTGCGTATATCTAAAAAAAATGATTTTTTTAATACATTTTTCGAATAACTTTATAAAAAATCTGTTTTTTTGCAAAGAAAAAAAGTAGGTAACTTCTTTGTACGAAAAACTGGGATTTTTTTTTTTACTGGCACTTCTCATTAAAGTTAAGCCATTAGTTATGCTTTCGGTGCTTTCCTTTTGTAAAAATAATACCATTTTACCGTATAATGAATGTGATGCTGACAATTTAAGTACATTAAAAATAATAATAAATTATCATTTGGCCATCATATTAATTTTATAGTAAAATTTTGTGTTCTTTTTATGATTGCCGCTTTATTTGTTTTGATGGAAAAAAAAGTTACATGAACGAATATACAAAGTCATTTATTTTCATTGCTGCTATTAATATTCCAACTCAATATTGTTCCACATGATTAAACTCGAACATTATTTTATTCTGGCGAAACTTACCCTTAAAGTTCACAAGGGTAGCTAATACTGTTTTCCGTATGAATGATTTTCAACATTCTTCCCTTTTTAGCACAAAATAAACACCGTTTAAAAATATACTGTTGTCGATTTGTAGTCCTTTTTGTTATTATGTTTAAATTTAATTGCAATAAAAATCATTATAATTACCCTTAAAACATTTTATACTTATTATAAGCAAAATTATTTAAACTTTTTTTTTTATACTTACATGGAAAAGTGCATTTAATAATTTTTTATTTTTTTTAATTTTATTTACGAATTTTTTATAATTGAATTTCCTCATATTTCAAGGGAATGAAAACTTTTACAAAATTATAATGTATCACAACAAAATATGTAATTTCACACTTAAATTTCATAAAATTATTTTTTTATTTATTTTTAATTTATTGTAAATAAAAAATAATGAAAGTAATGAAATTTCCGATTTTTTATAATGCAAAATTTTTGGAAATTTGAACTTTTGCGATAGTTTGGAAAATAAATAATTCGTTTAAAGAAGGACGCCCAAACATTAGCCAGACGACGAACCATGCAATTGGGTTTTTTGTAGTGAATTTTGGTGAAAGACTTGCAGATGTTCCCGTACAAAGCGGAATCAGTGCATCAGCTATAACCTGGACACTGCCAATCGCCTGAAAATTACAGCTAAGCGCTTCTAAATCTGGACCGCAATGAGGAGGATTGCATCCTAAAAGGATACGTGAACAAACGAAATTATTGCTTCTATTGCAAAAGTGAATGGAATGCAGGAAGGTATTTTACATGCTTTCAAAATCAGTATTTGATGCTGCTCTTACGGAGGAAAGGTGATTGGCCCATATTTTTTTGAGGACAACATCGGCAACACTGCTACTGTGATTGGTGAGCGCTACAGAACCATGATGTAGGACTTCTTACAGCCCCAAATGACAGAAATTGGGTTTCGAGAACATATAGTCTACAGGAAGTGTTTCAGATAATTTTCTTCTAGGTCTCGCGAAGTCACAAATTCTGGCGGCCCTAAAAGAAAACATCCGACAGGAAGTGGAGAATTTATTGACAGACGTTTTGTTAAAACTCAAGGAAAACGCTATGGAACAAGCCCGAACTGGCCGTTATTATCTTTGCGAATTAATTGCAAAAATTAAAAATAGTAAATCCCCTTTGCGTTGCTCTATAGAAATGAATTTAATGCAAAAGAACATTTGCATTAAATTAATTAATTATAATTATTATATTGTAATTGACATTTATATATCAATTATGTTACAATATAATCAGTACATTTATATAAAAATATCGATAAAAATAAATTTACCAATCTGATCCAAGATTATTTTTATTATTAAGAAGAATAAATGTAAATTTTCTGATAACTTTTTAATAATGATTCATGTGAGGCTGTTGATTATTTTCATCCACCATGGATTCATTTCCCTTTTAATATGATTTTTATTTAAGCATAGTTAGTATTTTATATGACTTTTAACTGAGTGGTTGAATTTCGCAATAGAAAATGGCCAAATATTTTGCGATAATTTATCTTCTTCTAACAACTAAAAGTGCAATTGTTATGAGTGAAGAAATTAACGAAGGATTCAATATTCAAAATTATTGTAATAATGAGACTAAAATTTGTGAGAACTTAACACAAGCTGAGCGACTTAATTTGTACTTTTCTGAATTGTATACTATTGGAGGACAGGAATACGCATTTAATAAAACTGAAATCCGCACTATACCAAATAAACTGTTTGTGGTTTTAAGAGAAGTTGAACAACTCAAAATGGAAAATTGTGGAATTAAATTTTTATACAAGGAAAATTTCGAAGGTGGACAGAAGTTGAGAATGTTGAATTTAAAGTCAAATCAAATTGAGATATTGACAGGTTATGTTTTTGGATATTTGATTAATTTGAATACACTTAATTTAGATGATAATAAATTGAAAATTATAAAAGAAGAAGCATTTCATAATTTAAGAAATTTGGAAACGTTATATTTGAGCGAAAATCAAATTAAAGAAATAAGCGAAAATGCATTTGAAGATGACAATAAATTAAACGATCTTTGGCTAAATGATAATTTGTTAAAACTTAATGAAAATAGAAACTTTCTCTTTAAATTAACAAATCTCAAAACGTTGTTCTTCGGATGGAATGCCATTGAAAGAATAACGTCGAATACATTTAGTGGACTTAAAAGTCTTCAAGAGATATATATATTTCTCAATGAAATAAACCATATTGACGATAATGCATTTGATGATGCACAATATCTTGAAGCTATAAGTTTAGCTTATAATAAATTACCGAAAATTAATAATCGCATTATATTCTCATTGAAAAATTTAACCTCTTTGGAATTAGAAGGTCAAGACATTCGCGAATTTAATGTAATTTGCGCATTGAAGCATACGAAACTGAAGTATTTGTCGATCAAAAATGTCAACATGAGCTGTCAGTATTTCGAAAATATCAAAAGTGCGTTTGGCGATCGTTTAACAAGTTTCGATTATGATGAGTGCATGGATTCTGAAAATAACAAAACTCTGCAAATTGATAATTTGGAATGCGATCAAGAATACAACAGATATCAAAGTCAGAAATTTGAGGAGACATTTTCTCAGCAAAAGGAAGAGTACCAAATGCAAAATACAAAAACTCATGAAAATTTCAAAAAACTAGAAAATATCATCTCTGAGCAAAAGGATCAAATTCAAGTAATGGCGACGTACTTGCACGAACACAGCAAATCCGGAAACTGGATAATTTTGTTAATTCTAATATTAATAATATTTACTTTATGTTGTATTATTTTGTTAAAACTATACAATGTGATAAATTTATAAAGATTTTTAATTAATTATTAGAAAAATCACAGGTGAAATAAATATTAATGAATAATTTTCACACACGTTTCTTGTAGTATTGTAAATACTGTAAAAATATTTTTAAAAAATATGCAATAAATGAAAAATGTATAAAAATAATAATAATTAATTAATATTAAGTATTTATAAACCCAACTATTTATACAAAAAAAGAGGATTCTATCAAATTTATAATTTTTTTGGGTCATATTGTAAATACATCATATTTTTAAAAATTACAAAAATATCTGGTGTTATTTAAAAAGGTTAAAAAATATTTTCTTCTAAAAAAACAACATCAACTCAAAAGCACAAAGAATTTTTCCCATTTCTAAGATCAATTCGTACCATTAGGTTAATTCTTACCAATTTTGGTAATATGACAAACTTTGCCTGTTCTTAGCGAAACTCATCTGAATGGCCCCGTTTTTGATTGATTTTCGTGTAAATCCGAGACTATTTCTGCTGCTATAATTCGCTCAATTTGGCTTTCAAGGCATCAATTGTTACATATTTATCAGCATTCAACAGTGTACTCACATATGCTTATAAGAAATAGCCTAGCTCCGTCAAATCATACGATTTTGGAAGCCAATTTAAGAGTCCTTGCCTAAAATCACGTTGTCACCAAATTGCATCTTTAATAAATCTATGTCGTCGTAACATATACGAGGTCTGTTCAAAAAGTATCGCGAATTTTGAATTTCCGTGGGTTATGTATATTCGATTTTTGTGGCGTTATGTTGGTACTCATGTTTATCACTTATGCCGGCAAGTTCGGCCATTTTGTATGTTCAGTTAATTTTTGACAGCTGCTTTGCTTGCACGTGTTTTGGCTCGTCTTCGATTTTTGCTCAATTTCGACCAAAAACAGCATCGGATTAACATTGCTAAGGAGCTGTTCGACTCTGTCCGCGGCGGTCCAAATTTGCTCCAGAGTTTCATAACTGGTGACGAATCATGGGTTTATGGTTATGACGTGGAAACCAAAGCTCAATCATCCCAATGGAAGCTGCCGCACGATCCAAGAGCGAAAAAAGCGCGCCAAGTTCGGTAGAATGTTAAGGTTTTGCTTACAGTTTTCTTCGATTGCAGGGGTGTGGTGCATCATGAGTTCATACCACAGGGGCAAGTTACGCTAAGCAATCCACTAGAAACGCCCGGATTTGTCGAAGAACAAAAATTGACTTTTGCACCATGATAACGCCCCTGCTCACGCATCGTTGCTTGTGCGCAAAATTTTGGCCAAAAACAATATGTTACACTAATAATGCCGCAGCTACCGTTTTCTCCAGATCTGGTCGCCTGTGACTTTTTCTTGTTCCCGAAATTCTTTGATCCATTTTTTGGAATGGGCAAAAATCGAAGACGAGCCAAAACACGTGCAAGCAAAGCAGCTGCTTCTGTCGGTATAAGTGAGAGACATGAGTACCAACATAACGCTACAAAAAATCGAACATCGAATATACGTAACCCGCGGAAATTCAAAATTCGCGATAATTTTTGAACAGACCTCGTATGTGGCAGTAGCGGCAACCTGTTGGAACAGGCACTGACGATGACGCTGCCATGCAAACAACACAGAAGAATGCATTTTTTATGGATATATACAATAATAATATCTCCCATGAATTTATCACACTTCAAAAGCGGCAATTAAGTTCATTTACAAAACCTTTGAGCCAAAAATATCGCTCATCACTGAACATAATTTTCCGATAAAAAAAGATTCGGTGGGCTTTGCAGATTGACGAATTATTTCCAAAATATATGTGGATTATTTGGAAATATTGTTCTATCCATTTTACTCAGAATTTCTGTCCCATACTTAAAAAGAGTAATCATAGAGTATAGTAATTATAGCAGTACTCGTATTACGGTGCTGAGTACTATTTATCTATACGTAATGAGGATGCACGATGTCAGAGCTTATTTAATGACAAGATGCTTGAGCATTACCGCGACTATCCAGTTGTGGATATAATTAAGTTCTAAAGGCTGCGGTGGGCTGGATACTCTATCCTTATGGATAAGGAAGAGCCTGCCCCGAAAGTCTACAGTGGATCCATTTATGGTCCCAAAAAAGGAGGCAGTCCCTTCCATCGATGGAACGACGGCGTTAGTCATGACACCAAAAACTGGCTGAGCGTGTCGAACTGGAAGACCGCGGCATTAAATCGGGACATCTAGAGTTCTTTGATTCAGCAGGTCTAGACCGGATCATAAACAAACTTCGACAAATGACAGCTAGTTTGAAAAATCATAAACAAACTTTGACAAATGACAGCTAATCCTATCGGATGTACTACCACACTCGAAAAAAAAACTTCCAATATTTAAATATAGTTTTTTAAAGTAGAAGCAAAATGTTTTTTAATTAATTAACCAAATTTCATCAACATACAAATGAACTTAATTTAATTAAAATTAAATGATTTATTATAAAATTAGTAGTTTTAATTACTCATAATTTGTAAATATCTATAAAATTGACTCATCATCATTAAATAAATATAAAATGAACAAGGGAACATTTTAATTTCGCATTTTGTAATTGTATTTACCGCCCATTATTAGCATACAACATCTGAAATAGGAGATCTTAGATTCTTTTATGTTATTTACGAAATACTCTCTTACTCCAGTTCAGTTACTTTAGCAGATAAATGATCGACAACGCCTGTGACATTCTATATAAATCATTTGCATATGATGTAAATAGTAATTTTGTATACACTTAATCTATGATTGCCCAAAGGAAACCTAAAAAATATTTGTGGTAGCGAAATTTGTGCACAGCCCTCAGCGCATCATACATTTTAGATGGTAGTAAGGGTAATAGTGGCTGTAATAAGTCAATCACTCCGCAATCAACTTCATCATTGATCAAACAATTTTATAAAATCAACGAATTCCGAAAACTTTTTCACATCCCAAATATTCCACCAAATATTGAATTTCAATTAAAATTAAACTCATCAAATATGTTTATGTTGCCAAACTTCCGTAAATCAAAATTGATTTATCAAAAAACGAAAGTAAACGCATCGAGGGTTGTAGTGGGAAAAAAAACTTGAATGGCACAACTACATTAGATTCGCTGTTAGGGGACTGAATATGGAATATAATTTTTACAGCTGCCATTGCCGTCAATTTATATTTTGTTAATTCGTTGCGAAAACACAACATGACAAGTTGAGATCGTTGACAAATAAACGTCCTTTTAACCTCTCTTCACGTAAAAATCTCCTCAAATAAGAAGGCAGCACTTACACACACAAGTACCAGCCCATCGTATAGCAGACACCTCTATACGTATTTATCCTTCCCAAGAGAATATAAATGCGAACACAACAGAACAGGACATGTACCATGCCTTCTTGTCAATAATGCTCGAGTTGTGCAAATATTTGCAAAAACCAAAATCGAAAAAGTGCTCAACAAGATATTATTTCATTAGATAAGCTTCCGCTGGGGGGGTAACAGATGAACAGCTATTTTTCATGCAAAAAGCCACTTTGGACGCTTTTTTTCCCCCTACCAAATACAGCAACATCAAAAAATGGATTTAGATTGAAATTTTCCCTACATTCAGGGGTTGGTTTGCGGTGTGATTATGGAGCGATCCGGACGTTCGCAGATAATTCCAACTGAATCAATCCCTCCTTCAGAACTGGATATGAACTGAAAAATAATTTTACTGAATTTTTCATTTTTGGGCAGATAAAACCGAAGAAAAATAATTTTATAAGAAAAAATAATAAAGAAACGTAAGATTTTTAATGCAAGTTTTTACTAAAAGTTTTTACTGAATTTTTGTTGAATATTTTTACCGAAAATTTTAATTGAAGATTTTTACCGAACATTGTTACCGAAAATTTTTACTGAAAATTTTCACCAAAAATTTTTACCAACAATTTTCACCGAAAATTTTTATCAAAAACTTACTAAAAATTTTTACCGAAAAATTTTCATGAAAATTTTTACCGAAAATTGTTACCGAAAATTTCTACCAACAATTTTTATGAACAGTTTTTACTAACAATTTTTACCGAAAATTTTTATCGAAAATTTACCGCAAACTGTTTGCCGAATATTTTTACCAAGCATTTTTACTGAAAATTTTGATTGAAAATTTTTACCAGAAATTTTTACGAAGATTTTTTTCGAAAATTTTTACCGAAAATTTTTACTGAAAATTTTTACTGAAAATTGTTACTGTAAATTTGTTAACATTTTATATTTACAGAAAATTTTTACGGAAATAATTTACAGAAAATTTTTACGGAAAATTTTTACTGAAATTTTTTTCTGAAAATTGTTACTGTAAATTTGTACTGAAAACAATATTTGTACATTTTTGCTTTATAAATAATTTAACTTTGAAAATAATATTATTTTTTCTACATAATATTCTTATAATGCATATTTTGATAAAGATTTTGTGATAGAAACTTTCATAAAAAGTAAAGATCAAAGCAATTTATATGAGGTGATGGCAAATCATAACGTTTGCATCTAATTACAACTATAAAACTTTTACAAAACTTTTAAAAGAAAATTTAAATTATTCTTAATAGAGACAAGTCCAATTCTAGAGAAAGTCGAGCATAAATTGATAATAAAGCATACAATTTGTCATCATATTTTCTGGCTAGTAACATCTAATTTTCGCTTTATGAGCAACTTTCCTCATTAAAACTTGATATGATCTAGAAAGCAAACTTTCTGAGTGCACGATTTAAAAAAGGAACTGAAATAAGATTAAAAAAACATGATAGAAAAATCTTTAGACTTGTTTCACGGTTGTTATATTAAGGATGTTGTATGCAGTAAATGGCTATAATTTGATAAAAATCGCTGAACAATACGCGCATTACTTCAGTTTTAGGATGGTTTTTTCAGTTTGGAAATTACTTATCGTTGCTGAATCAAACGAGTATTACTGAGTAGTTTACAACTGTTAGTTGTTATTTCTTCCAGTCAACTTATTAATTACATTAACGAGATATGATTAAGTTGAAGAAGAGCACTAACCATTTATGTAATGCAATCTTATATAATTAACATTGCGTTTATTTGCCAATTGCAACGTTTATCCAAAAATAAAGTCCAGTATATCCTGTTCAGTTTTCATTATTATAAGAGGGTCGTTCAATAAGTCCTTAAAAAAAGATGGAAAAAAACTGTTTTTTTAAAAAAAAAAAATTTCATTTTTCAACATAATCTCCTTTTAGCTCTATACACTTTTCCAACCGTTTTTCCAAAATTTTTATCCCGTCCAAAAAATAGGATTTTGGAAGTTCTGCAAAATACTCATCCGTTTGAGCAATGACGTCCTCGTTGGAAGTGAACCGTCGTCCGTCAAGCCATTTCTTCAGATTGGGGAAAAGAAAATAGTCACTCGGGGCTAACTCTGGTGAATAAGCGGGATGCTGCAACAATTCCATTCTCAATTGCACAATTTTGGCCATGGAAACAGCGCAGGTGTGCACACGCGCATTGTCCTGATGCAAGAGGATTTTTTTCTTCTTCAGATGGGGGCGTTTCTCCTTGATTTCCTCGCTCAACCGTTGCAATAACGACGCGTAATACGCTCCTGTTATTGTTTTTTCTTTTTCCAAGTAGTCGATAAAAATGATGCCCTGCGAATCCCAAAAGACCGTGGCCATCACCTTGCCGGCCGATGGCACAGTTTTTGCCTTCTTCGGAGCCCGTTCACCCTTGAAAATCTACTGTGATGACTGTCTCTTCGTTTCTGGAGTGTAGTAGGTATCCAGGTTTCGTCCACAGTGACATATCGACGAAGGAATTCGGCAGGATTGCGATGAAAGAGTGCCAACACAGCCTCAGAGTCCACTACACGATTGCGCTTATTCCCCTCTGAGAGCAAACGCGGCACCCATCTTGCCGAAATTTTGTTCACAGACAATTTTTCATGCAAAATTGAAGCGACTGTACCTTGTGATATGCCCGTGGCCTCAACTAATTCGCGCACTTTAATTCGCCGATCGTTCAAAATCATATCGTGGATTTTGTCGATGATTTCAGGAGTAGACACCTCAACTGGGCGTCCTGAACGATGTTCATCTTTTGTGCATGAACGGCCACGTTTAAATTCATTCCCCCAATTGTAAACCGTCGCAAACACAGGTGCAGATGTGCCATGAACTGCATCCAACTCGGCTTTGATTTCTTTCGGGCTTAAGCCTTTCAAATGGAGATGTTTGATGACAGCCCTAAACTCTCTTTTTTCCATTGTTATGCACAAATAAATGTCGTTAATTTTAATCGGCGATAGAAATTGACCTGCGCTATGGATCGAGCTGAAATTTTGACAGTTTTCCTGTGGATAATGCTACTTACAAAAAAAAAATCTTTACCGACACTACGAGCGCAATTTCTCGGATTTTCTAAGGACTTATTTAACGACCCTCGTATTTTGCACAGTTCAACAAGTCATACAAAGAAGTTGCAATATTGTTGTATGAAGTTTATAAATCTAAAAGGAGCCCATGCTGAAAAATATATCAATTTTCGGTGACTAAGTTTATTTTTTATTTCATTTATCACTGACTTATCACAATAACGTCATATACATACAATCCAATAATTGCGTATATCTAAAAAAAATCATTTTTTAAATATATTTCCGAATAACTTTCAAAGAAATCTGTTCCTTTCAGAAACTCAATCATATTCGTAATTAAAAATGGGAAAATTTCATCTTTTAATCAAGTAATTAACCTGTCGATAATGCTTCTTATAAAAAAGAATCTTTACCGACACTACGAGCACAATTTTTCGGATTTTCTAAGGACTTATTGAACGACCCTCGTACAATAAATTTTAATGAACATTTTCTTATATTTTCATAACAAAACAAACATACTACAATATTTAATCATAAGATTTTTCAGAAAATTTGAATAAATTTGATTTTCTATATCTACTTGTACAGTTCTTATTAAAGATTTTCCGACAACTATGTTCCTCTTGTTTTTTAATACTTGGGAGTGAAACTTTTTATAACGAGCAACACACAAGTCTCGAGCAAAGGGAATATTTAAGTCACGATAAATAATTTTGTTACGAATCCAGATCCTTTGAAACTTTTTATAACGAGCAACACACAAGTCTCAAGCAAGGGAATATTTAAGTCACGATGAATAACGAGGTTGCAACGATATTTCAGAGAAATTTTGATTAAAAGCAGACCCCTTAAATTCAATATCGTACCTTATTGTGCAAAAATATACCTGGACCATACTATTTTCACACAAAAGCGGACGGTATCTAAATAATTAACAACGCGATTCCAATTGCCAGATTATTGAATGTTCTGATCTAAAGCCAAATTGGTGATTATGGATAATATTGGAATTTTCGACAATGGGATGAACGTGCTCAAAATATAATTCGGATCATTTATTAAAGCAAAGTAACAAAACTATGAACAAGAATTTGCCGATGATACAAAATTATTTGTTCCTCCAGAACTCATCAATTTTTCCATTTCCAGAACGAAATAATGTAACGCTACTAATAAATTTTTGAATCGACTTTTAAAAGAAAAGTGCGTTCTCTAAAATTTGTGTTTTTTCCCCATTTTTCTAAGCAACATATTGCTAGATAAGGAAAATATTTTTCTATATTATAAGTACCAAAAAAAAAAAAATTGATTTTCTATATGCAAATTCGATGTAAAGCTTTTATCTGATAGGAAATTGATCGGTTTTTTTTTTGCCAAAATTGGTTAACTAAATTTTCTGAAGTAATTTTCTTCCATTTAATTGTGTATTCTGTTCACGTTCAATGATTTAGGCTACATTCTTTCAATTGATGAATTACTAATCAAATAATCAAATTGCTTGCATAACGAACTAAAAAGTTAGTTCAAAATAAATAATTGGTTGATTTTCCTTTTTAGATAAAATATTGATTTTGATTAATTTTAACAACGAAATACTTAAATTTATTCATCATAATTTTCGATTCTTAATTATTATAATAAAAGGCCATCTGTTGGTTTTTTTTCAAACTGAAAGAAAATATGGATTTTGTCAGCAAACATCAAAATTATTTGATTGAAAACGAAAGTTGAATCTATTTAAAGAATGTGGAAAAAACAATATCGTTCATATCACTTCGACGACTCAGTTTGCAACCCTGCATCCGAATGTTCAAATTTTCGATGACTATTCTGAATAAAAGTGCATCAACGGCCTTAATTTCATCTCGAATGCTTCTCTTTAGGTCTTGAATTTCTATTGGATGATTGTCATAAAATTTTCCTTTCAAATAGCCCCAAAGTAAAAATTGCAATGGCGTCAAATTGCATGATCTTGACGGCGTTTCGTGAGATTATTCGTACATGTACAGCGCAACAAACCCAATGTTTGGACGTGTTGTGTGGCTCATAGCGGTGTTTTGTTGACACCAAAGCTCATTCACATTCAATTTATTCAATTTCGGCCACGAAAAGTTCCTTAACATGTTTACTGTAATGGCTTCTTAATCATCATTTTCGTAGAAGAACGGTCCAATGATTCCACCAACCTATTAAATGCACCGAACAGTGTTTTTTTTAGGATGTACCGGTTTTTCGTAAATTCCATCAGGATTTTCTGCGTTTCAGAATCGATGATTTTGTTTGGCTTAAAATTTTTACAGAACGTCCGTTTCTGTATTAAGCTTAGATGATTAAAATGCTGTGGTTTGTTTTTAATGACTTCATGACTAAAATTGTACCACTTTTTACTTGACAGCTGTCAATCATGACATGTGTGTTTGGACATATATCTTAAAAGTTGAAGAAAACACCAACAGATGGCTCACCTTTTTACTTATTATTTGATTGAAACAAACTATCCAAATTGTTTCTTACTATCAATTTACTAATATTTAATAATTTACAATATTTAAAAAAATATATTTGATTTTACTTAATACTTAAAAGTTTATTAGAAAAAAAAATTGTAAAGAATACGGAAATATGTTTTATTTGAATTTATAACCAAATATTATCAAAAGTTATGATTTCTTATAAAAAACTTTTCAAATAAATATAAATTGTTAACAAAATTTTTAACTTTTCAATCTTATCCAATAATAATAAAAAGTAGTCCAACTGAATGAAAATTACAAAACTTTATATAACTTGAATGAAAATCAAATAACTTTCGTAATCGTAAAATATTTTGAATTTATCTGAATCTTAAATTTATGATCAGATTAGTAAGATCATTTAACTATATATATAAAAAAATAATAATAATGAAAGAAGCTTACCTCTTTTTGCACATAGTAAATATTATTTGATATAATAAAATTGTATCTTATCTGTCGTAAAATTAATTTAATGCTTTCATAAATTTTAAACACTTTCAAAGCCTTTCAACAAAATCGAAATATTAACCATTAAATTGTGTTAATGAATAATATAATATCAAATAGATAAACGACAAGAAAATAGTCTTAATAATATTGTATTTATACAAATGAGGTTTTGAGAAATTTATTTAAACACTTTGAGTTTTGTTCAAATGAATATAATGGAATAGCCATTTGGTTGTTCGGAAAATACAGACCTATGCCAAATATATGTGTTATTAAAGATGCCAATTTTTTATAATAAGTTTTGGCTTCTTATAAAATGAATCATTTAAAAAAAACTAATTGCACTTTAAGAGGAGATTATGGTCTCGTAAATCGGGCTCAGTTTTTACTCGGTGGATACGGTAATAGGCAAAGGCTTTGAAAATACACAAATTTCTGTAGCGAAAAGTATGGATTTTGTTCTGAGGACCGCTACCGTCAATTATTTTTGACGTTAACTTTTTTTGGACAAAACTTGAAGATTTTATTCTAAACAATAAAATCGTACCATAAGCTACACAATATGTGTACGATAAATTTTCCCAGGACAAGTAATTTCAAAATTTGGTGATATTAATTGGCGTCCAAGATCGTGTAATTTGACGCCGTTGGTAAAAAAATAGTGTTTATGCATATAATTCCTTGCGTCTTTGGTAAAATATAGTGTTTTTTCATGTCATTCTCAAAATTTAGAATATAATTTTAAAACTAATACGCATTAAGTAATGGCCCTATTACAACCCAGAATGTTCGAAAAACTCATTAAAAATTACCTCAAAATGATCGATTCAGTCCTGCAAGCAGTCTCGTCGCTATCATTTTTTTTTCATGCATAATAGAAAGGTTGCAACAAAAAGTGTTTTTTTATTTAAACTTTACTTATCAAGGTACAAATTGCATAACCCTTTATAAAAAACTTTTTGTTTTGTTGATGCAAAAAAAATTCCGTTTAATTTGCTAAAGAGTAATGCCCCTTACAATATTTCTACTTGAAAGGGTACGTGTATGCAATGTTCTAAAGAACACTTTCATATGCAATTAAAAGTAATAATTACAAGTAGAATTTGCATTTTCAATTCTCAATTCACATTGTTATATTAAATGCCAGCAAATATATTTGCACGTATAAAAATTTAATTGTAATACTAGAAATTCAGGTGGTTTAATAAATTTCCTGAATTTCTATTTAACTTTAGCATTTTTTCTTTTAAATATTTTTAAATGATTTAATATAATTTAAAGTGTAAAAATTTTGAGTGTAAAAAAAAGGATTTTTTTGCAAAATTTATTATAAATTTTTTGTTTGTTTTTGTTTTTGATTGTTTGTGGTGGAAGGGGTAACAGAGGAGAGTTTTTTAACAAGACGATTATAATCGGAATTGAAAGTTCTTATTATGAGCAACATAAAAACTACGAGCAATGGGAAAATTTAAGTTATGATGAGTAGCTTTTCTTCGAATATAAAGCTCACGAATATTGTATGATAAATACCTGGCTTTGACAAGAAAAAAATAGTTTTCTGTATAAAATTCATTTTATTATTGAACACAAACTCTTTTTAGCTCAATATAATTAGTCCAATGTTTTTCTATTTTTCTTATCCCATCTAAAAACTACAATCTTCGCAACCGTTCAATATAGGTGTTTCTTTCTGCTATCACCTCATCGTTTGAGCCAGAACTTTTCCCGCCCAGGTATGTTTTTAATATTCGAAAATGGGAAATAAAATATTTGGGGGGGGGGGGGCGGGGGTTGACTGGTGTGGTTTTTGGGCTGGTGAGTTTAAATCTAGCGAATATGGTGGATGCGGATGCAATTCGTATCCTAACACATGGAATTTTTCTTTTATCATACTGTCCTATAATTGTTTTTATTTTGTCGAGATAGTCAATGAAGATTATAGCATGTGCGTCCGAGAAAACTGTAGCCATAATCTTCCCTGCCGATAGAAGCGTTTTTGCCTTCTTTGGTGCACGTCCGTTCCATTTGAGTGGTTACACGACGAACACGTTTTTGGTCAATCGTCAGTTAACGCGGCAGCCGTCTCGTCAATAGTTTTCTCATTCTCAAAATTTTATATAAGATATTATCTGCACGTTTTTGTTTTCAGTTGTTTAAATTGGAATGGTGAATTTTGGGAATGAGAAATAATACCATGGATTTTATTAATCGTTTATTTGGGGTAACTTCAATTGGACATTATGAGCGCTCAGCGTCACTTGTATTCGTACGATCACAACAGAATTCAGTAAACCGTTTCCGAATCATTCTATACAATGGTAAGGAGTACCCTTTATACTTTTAAGTCCTGGGTTTTGTTTTGGATATTGTTCTTTCCTCTCTAATAGTGTTTTATTAACACATAAAATTCACTTTTTTCCACATTTACCAAAACCACAAATCTAGTCTCCATTCGATGGCTGCCAAAGTTTTGCTAATATCAGATACGTCTTTGCATTTATCACTAACTTATCATATTGCATTCGTATCTTTTCATTTAAATACGTATATAAGAAATTGCCTTAATCAATGTTAATAGCTTATCAAAAGTTTTCTTTTAAACATATTGTAATAATAATTTCGTATTTTTTACAATAATTGGAACTAAAGTATTTATAAATAAATACTATAAATTGAGAAATTTCATGTACAGTCAATGAATTCCAAGCAATACATAATATGCATGTTCGTCCAGTAAATAGATTCCCATATTTCGGATAGTGTACGCAGCTGTTGTGAATCGTAAATCAAAATCCACATCCTTGGGGGTTGTGAAATTTCATCAACTCGGATTGGATTCCAGGGAGCAAAAATAATAATTTATGATCGTAGATTTGGCTTCCTGAATTCATTATTTTGTTTCTTTCTTAATTAGATTTCTTTTCGTTTCTTTTTCCCAAAAAAAGAAAATTTAATTAAGTTAACTGCAATAAAAATGGAACCGTATTTGATTAATGTAAGAATCTCCATAGAAAATTGATTAGAAAAACTTAGAATAATTGTGAACTTATTTCTGTATTGTCAGATTGAATTAAATTTTAATCACTCATATTAAAATCAAGTTGAAAATATGAATTACAATATTATCAAACGAATATCTTTGAACACTTATCTTCGGGTGGGGTTTATTCATTTATTTATTGATTTGAGTATTAAATGTTTTTTTCCTCAAGTTTCTATTATGCGTTCCATATGTTAGCATTATAAAGGGTAAAATATGAATATTTAATGAATAATGTTTGTTTTTTAAAATTTACTTATCCTCGTTATTTATCTTAAGATATATTTGAATATATCTAATGGTATTGTTAATAAATTGAACATGTATGTATTTAATATTTAATATTTGTTAGTAATATTTGAACAAATTAATCAATGGAATTATAGCCGTAGGCTTTTTTGATAGAAAACTTATTTGAAAATGTGCTTACATAGGTTTGAGATATGATTGAAATAGTAATTTAATGAAGATGGAAATTGTATCTTTATTGACTAATAAAAGGACATTGATAATTTATATATATTTTACCTGCGAGTTATCTATTTCATAATTCGCAAAATGTAGCCTTCTCATTTGATAGCTGTCAAACACTTACGCCATCTATGATAGGAATTTGTTTAGTTTATGGTCCGCGATTTATGAATTATCTAACCGACAATAGAATGTATACAAGATACGATGTTTGAGTGCTGGAACAATCTGCTATGGATGATAATTTTCCGAACAAAATTTCTTCATAGATGAGGCTCTAAAAAGCCACAAGTGACAGTAGAAAAGCCATTGTATCTGGAAAAAACTGACTGTGTGGTGTGCATTTTGAAGAGAAAATGAGGAAGATACTGTTACCGTTAGTTCTGAGCACTATGACCCATTTTTTGGGTTGAACTTTTTTAGCCTTAAGGGTTCCATTACATAGACACTGTTTATAAACCAATATTGGCCAAAATTACAGTTCAAAATGTGCGAAGAAATCATAAAATGTTACCTCAAAGGGATTGAATCCTGTGAGAAGTCTTGTGGCATCAATTTGAATAATTTTTTAATCCATGCATAATTACAATATATAATAAATATAACATAATAAAAAATTTTGTTTATCTGAACTTAAATTGTCATGCATTTAGACTTCACTTTTCGGACCATAAATTCAATAATCCTTTACTATTTATATTCGGTTTGAAAAAAACTTTTTAATCACAAACTTAATGATATTAGCAATATTTTTTTTATTTTTTTTTTATTTTGGCCATGTTATTATTAACAAACTAGCTGAGAATTTTTTTTTCTTTTACAACATAATTTTTTATAAGCATAATTTAAATATAGGGTTTTCCAATAAGTGTGATATGATTTCGAAGTGACGTTTCGGCCATTTGTAATATGTTGTAATGTATCTTTTTTTCTTCCATTGTATTAAGTTATGTTTACAATTTCTTCATTAAGAGATATACATAAGTACAACGTTTACAAATTATTCAATTTTATTATCAAAATAATCATTTTCCAATTGCAACTTTTCGTGCGCGTTTGCCATTTTATGGTCGTAATAATCGTCCAACTGTGCTCGCTATTCGTCGAATTGTTAAAAATTTCGAGCGTACATTTTCTTTACATAATATTCAAGTGCCAATAAGACAAAGAACCGCTCGAAGTAATGAAAATATTGCTGCCGTTCAGGCAAGTGTTGCTGAAGAACGCAATTTGTCGATTCCAAGACGTTCTCAAGCATTGGGACTGTCTCAAACCACAACTTGGCGGATTTTGAGAAAGAATTTGGGCTTGCATCCGTATAAAATTGTTATCACTCACGAACTGAAGCCATTGGACGACCGTAAACGTCGTGAATTTGCTGATTTTGTCTTGGAACAATTTGAAAACGATAAAGATTTTTTTAAGAAAATCATCTTCTCCGATGAGGCTCACTTTCATCTGAGTGGTGCGGTAAATAAACAAAACTGTCAATTCTGGTGCGAAAAAAATCCACAAATTATTTATAAACACCCATTACATTCACCTTAATTGACAGTTTGGTGAGGTTTTTGGTCTGGTGGAATCATCGGTCCGTACTTCTTTCGAAATGAAGCTGGGAACATCATTACTGTCAATGGAGAGCGCTTAAGATCGATGATAACCAATTTTTTATGGGCGAAATTGGAAGAAGTTGATCTTGACAACATCTGGTTCCAACAAAACGGGGCTACGTGCCACACAGCACGTGCAACAACCGAATTATTGCGAGAAAAGTTTGGAGATTCGATTATTTCAAGAAATTGTTACATTGAATGGCCTCCAAGAAGTTGTGATTTAACACCATTAGACTATTTCTTGTGGGGTTATTTGAAGTCATTGGTCTTTAGCAATAAACCAGACTCTCTTCAAGCTTTAGAAGTCAATATTGAACGTGCTATTCATGACAGACGACTTGATTTAGTGGAAAAAGTGCTCGAAAATTGGGTTCATCGAATTCGTTCCTGCAAAAGAAGTCGTGGACGCCATTTGAATGACGTTTTATTCAGAACTTAATTGTATCGATTGTACTTCACATTAAACATTTGAATTTCCTTAACAATTAGTGTGTTTTTTTTTGAAAAGAAAACATATCACTCTTATTCGAAAACCCATTATTTTTGAAGATAAATGACTTTTGCCTGAAAAACTTCTTTTTAAACCTTTGGCTTTCTTTCAAGTAATTTTTCCAGAGATTGTGGTGTAATTTAATTCCAACTTACAGAAAGTTTCTCCCAGAGGTTCTATTGGCTTATTGGAATCCTTGCAATATCATTTCGAATCAAATCATCTCGTCAATATTCGTTAGAAGAGAGATCTTGCTTCTAAAAAAATGGTGAACACAAACAAAAATTACGCTTATTATTTTACTGAAAATAAAGCTTTTTTGCTGAAAAACAAAGCTACATCTTCAATATGTCCTTGTAACCCTCCTTTGTTAATTTTCATATTATTCTGACAAGGTTTCCTTTTTCTTGGAATTTTTTGAGACTAACAGATTGGGAATATTATAGGAATTCTGTTAATCCCAAAAATCGCTCCAAAGGATCTAAAGGGTCTGTTTCTACTATTTTCATACTGCTACTCGTCCCTCTACTTACGCCAACTGGATTTGTCTTCCACTCATCTTCTGATTCACTAATTTTTCTAAATAGGCCTAGTCCTTATTTATTCATTATAGAGCCTGAATAATTTTACTCTAATTAAAATATACCAAATTGTCAATGAGTAATTTGATTAACGGAATATCCTTAATCTTGCAGTTCACATATTCTAGTTCATATTTCCAGTAATATTTCCGGCACTTTCAATTCGAAATTCAAAATTAAACTTAATTGCTGATAATAAAATTCTTGAAATCTATACAAAAATTTAAAAAGGATCAAAGAAAGTGTGCAAAAATAACTATAAGCTTAATGCTGATGCTACAACAAATAAAATGCAGTTTCAAATAGTTGACTTTCCGAGGTAAAAAAAAATTAATTCAAAATGTTCATCCTGTAAATGAAGGAAATCTAATTAAAATAAAATATTAGAATTATGTACATGTAATCATAAATAAATAAATCCAACAAACAAAATTCTTTATATCCTTAAAATACCTTTAACAGGTAGTGTATGTCGAAATTCTTTTAAGGAAATTCGTTTTTTAATAAATAATTTTGCAAATTGGTAAAAACAGATTTTCGCTCAAGATTTGATAGATAATAAATTGGTTACAATTTTCTGTATGGCTAAACTCAATCGGGGTCTTTCCCCTCAAATAATGTTAGAATTTTTAGAAATTTCTTATTTAATCTTTTAGAAAGCCTCAAACAATCTTGGCTGCCACATCGTATTTTCATATTTCGATTGGGCAAGTCGATTCTGAAATATGGAAAAGTCCTTCTCTTCGATTTGGTCAAAATCAATTTTCTGATTTCTGTTTCAAATTCATCTCGTCCTAAGGGTGTATATATTTTAACGTAAAATTCACCACGATTTATGTTACCATAAATTTCATTCCTCCTTATTCAGGATGTTCGATTGCCTATCATCATAAAATTTATTACAATTTTTGATGATATTCCAAACTAGAATATCAACGTGAGCTGAAATTTAATCGTAACTATTTGAATATATTTTGTTCGTTATTATTTTCCATTAAATGTATTCAATCTTTTTTTACTAGGATAAAAGGAAAAACAAATGTGAGGAAAGAAAAAACTTGTGTGCTTGTATTTTTCGTCAACAAAAAAAACTAGTTTAATTTGGCAGGGAACATTTTTTTTTAATGAAGTTATAAAATAATCTTAACCAGTAAATTAAGTGTTCGCGTTCACTATTTTTTCATTAATAAAGATATGTAAGGATAATTCGAATTTGTATTTATATTAGATTATTTTATAAACTTTTGGGGCTAATAAGGTCTTCCATTTAGTTATTCAAAAGATAAGAGATAAGATTGCATTTTTTGTAAAATTTCAATTTGATTTTTGTAAAATTTTTGACCCTAAAATACATTTTCTATACCTTAATTAAAATGATTCATAAAAGTGGTCTTTTTTCTCGACTGTAGTCTTTTCAGAGAATAAAGTAAGAAATATTAATATTTGCGAAGGATATTTGATAGAAAATAAAATAACAAATCATTTCATCTGTTGAGGTTTCTGAAAGTAAATTCAAATAAAAAAAAAACATAATTTAGATTATGATGAAAATATATTGGCTGAAACTTGTGCGTGAAATATAATAACATTTAAATGGGCGCCAAAAAAGTCCAGATTAAGAAAAGTCCGTTATTATTCGGACATGGTGCTTAGAACTGGCTGTACCGAGCTCTGCTGCTTCATTTTCAAAGAATTACGGACCCATAACAATGAAAATTTTATAAAATGCACACCACATAGTCACTTTTTGCAGATACAATGGCTTCTGTACAGTTACTTGTGGGTTTTCAGAGCCCCATATAGAGCAAAACTGAAAATGTTACAAAATGCACACCACATCGTCACTTTTTGCGGATACAATGGCTTCTGCACAATCACTTGTGGGTTTTCAGAGCCCCATGTAGTTAATTTTTCTCATTGACTTGTCTTCCGAGCTAGAAATGAGCCTCACCGCTGATGTATATTTCTACGGCAGAATCAGAAATTTTGTACAAATTTTGTACAATTTTAACGCGTTGTTCTGTTGTAAAACTACCTAAATGTGAAATGGCAGACCTTAAACTTTAGTTTGATGGTATATGTGTCTGACAGATGTCAAATGATAGGGATGTACTTTTTGAACCAACAAATGGGTTTATATTTACTAGAGAAAAATATCATTTTTCCGTTATATTTTGTGTACCTTAGTACTTTGTTGTTGATATTTATTGACTCAAAATTGGTACTACAATTTTTCACAAAATCCATTTGAGCAATATTCTATTCGAAATATATTTTACTAATTTATTGTTTACAGTTCGATTTTCTATTTAAATTTTTCCACTTCGTTGAATGATGTGAAACAAATAAATTTAAAATTTTGATGCTAGGTGATATGAAGTATTTTTTTTCACCTGAGATCAAAATTCGACTCCTTATCCTGTCTGATAGAAATCAGTAAGTGCTATCTAATAAGACTTTGTTTTAACATACTACCTGAGATAGTGTAGTTTAAAAAAATATAATTGCCGAATCTTTAGTTAGATTTCGAATATCAAAATAGGGCCTAATTTGCATGCTTAATTTGTTTCCATAAAAAAAGTCCTTCGATTAAATAGGAAACGAATTATGACTCGGCTATTGATTTCTGAATGAGTCTCGATTTTTTTTTTGTCTTGATTTTTTGACGATTTTTTGACGACAGTATACCATATCCTAACTTGAGCACTTTTGCGCCCTATGCGAAAACCTTTCCATTGTTTCAATTGAGCACACGATTTTCATACGAAAAAATCTTATTTTAGCAACCCATACCCGAGGTCCGAAAATAGGGGGTGTTCGGCTGAAATGTGTGATTAATTTAAACATCCCTAAATGTATGCAATAGTTTAATTTGATAAGTAGTCTCAACTTGCTAATATGATTGCAAATAAAATGTTTTTCTTTGTTTTACAAAAAAAAAAATTACGTTTTATGTTAAAAAATAAAATATAAACAAAATTTAATATGATGAAACCATTTAAAAAAATATTGTGATTATTTAACAAATACAATTTTAGTTAGTATTTTTTATTTGTTTAAGAAAAAAATTTATTAAAATTATTATCAACAACGGAAATATAAAAAAAATACAGGAAGTTAAATAAAATTAATTTTATTTTAAATTTTCATTTTGCAAGAATATTTAAATCATATCTGAGAATTTATCTAGGTTGCAATTAAAAAATTATATTTATCTGATTATAAAAAAAAACAAATTAAACAAAATTAAACAGATAATAAAAATTACAAATAAATTGTCTTGACAGTTTTTAGTGTATAAAATATATAATTTTTTTCAAGATTTTTGTAATTAATTTTTATTGGAAATATTTCTTACGATAGTAAAAGATCTATATTTGGTATAAGAAGATGTTCGCTGTTAGAAATAGTAAATTCTATTTACGGAAATAGCAGAAATTTCAATAGTTTTTGTAATAAAGTTTGCTATGCCATTGGAATGATAGAAATTTTGGTAGAATTTCACATTTTCATATTAGTTTTGAGTGCATAAATAAATTTGTGCATCGACATCTATGGCTCCCAGCGAGTGCAATAAATACATAAAATAATGCCATAAGATAAATTTATGGTACTATCGGTCATGAATGCACTTTTGGGAGCATTTATTTCATTTCGCTGACAGTACACAGACAGCAAGATATGTGTAGAAGCCGCCATCTTTGGACTTTTCCCGAAAGTATTGAAACGCGTTGTGCAGTTCAGCTACAAAAATACTCTCTACTCCAACCGAGGATTTTTTGTTTGTTTTTTTTTGAAAACTATACCGTATGCTAGCAGTCTGAGTGGTTTACTAAAAGACATTGGCTTCTGAGTACTCCAATAAATTTAAGTTTCTCCACAAAACTTCAGCTATTCCCTCTGCTAAAACTCCATATATAACCGAATGTGCACGTACACACAAAGTTTTCGTTTATTATTGGTTTATTATCAGTTATTCAAACAGGAAATTAAATTTTGACTTTTCTTATAGTATCAATTTATCAATATGAACATGCACACTAATACTATCTAAAATATACTCACATGTAGTTGAAATAGACTAGATTAACTATTGCTTAAACGAATTATATGTATTTTTATTCTAATGTACGAGGTCTGTTAAAAAAGTATCGCGAATTTTGAATTTGGTACATTTGATTTTAGATTTTTTTGTGGCGTTATGTTGGTACTCATGTCTCTCACTTATGCCGACAAGTTCGGCCATTTAGAATGTTCAGTTAATTTTTGACAGCTGCTTTGCTTGCACGTGTTTTGGCTCGTCTTCGATTTTTGCTCAATTTCGACCAAAAACAGGATCGCATTAACATTGCTAAGGAGCTGTTGGACTCTGTCCGCGACGACCCAAATTTGCTCCAGAGAGTCATAACTGGAGACAAATCATGGGTTTATGGTTATGACGTGTAAACCAAAGCTCAATCATCCCAATGAAAGCTGACGCACGATCCAAGACCGAAAAAAGCGCCAAGTTCGGTCGAATGTGAAGCAATCTGTTTTGCTTACAGTTTTCTTCGATTGCAGGGACGTGGTGCATCATGGGTTCTCACCACAGGGTAGAACGGTCAATAAAGAATATTACCTGCAAGTTATGCGCGAGTTGCGCGAAGCAATCCGCCAGAAACGCCCGGACTTGTGGAAGAACAAAAATTGGCTTTTGCCATTTTTGACCAAAAACAACACACTAATAATGCCGCAGCCACCGTATTCCTCAGATCTGCCCCCCTGTGACTTTTTCTTGTTCCCAAAACTGAAGAGCCCCATGAAAGAACGAAGCTACGCTACGATTGAGGAGATAAAGACGGCATCGAAGGAGGAGCTGAACAAGATCACAAAAAATGATTTTTTGAAGCGCTTTGAGGATTGGAAAAAAAGTTGGCACAAGTGTATAATATCTGAAAATAATTTTCGAAAAAACACAAAATTCACGATACTTTTTGAACAGACTTCGTATGCATACTTTAATTTAGGGATATAGAATTCTAGAATAAATTTATTTTCTCCCGATGATGATGTCTTTTTAAAAAAGTAAAGACCAAAGTATGAACTTTTAGAAATTCTTTAAAAATTTTCTCACAAAAACTCATTGGCGGATCAGCCAAGTGTCTGCAATCTTCGATCTGATACGAGGGCCCCTTTTTTCTAAAAATTTTTGAGATCTTCAATATTAATCGAAGGCGTGACTTTACAAGAGTCCGTACTCGTTCCAGGTTTTCATCAGTTTTCGAGGTTGGAAAATATTAAATGGAATATGGTTATAAACTGCCCGACAACTATTTGAAACCACCTAAATTTTTTAAAATATTTCTATTATTTAAAATTGTATTGGTGAGTAAATTTTCTTTTTGTGACCACCTAAAATAGTAATTCTTGTGAAAGAAAAGTGAAAGAAAATTGGAATATTTTTATTTTTTATTTTTTTAGTGAGAAATAGCTACAAATAGTTTGGGTCAATTAGCAAAAAAAATCAATATTTTATCAGCATTTGAATAAAAAATTATACCACGGGTGTTGTATGATTAATACCTGGCTTCGGCAAGATAGGGTGCTATTTTTACTGTTAAAACAACTCACTTTTTTGTAAATGTAGCCTTTGATAAGAATTTTGTTAATTTTTTAAAGAGCTGCGCAATTTGGCTTTTGAATGCTTTTACAATAATGGAAAATATGGAATATTGAGCATTGAGAAAATATTTGTTTCCGAAAAAGACATTGAATAATGAGATAAAAGCGGAACTCAGAGGAGATCTTCAAAGACGGCCAATGAAACTTTATCGGTCACAGTGATTTGGAATATACGCGTCATAATCTTTGACAAAAGCATAGCGATTATTGCCGATATTATACCTAGTTATTGGATCGTTTTAACAACGCAGTGAAAGAAAAACGTCCACATTTGCGAAATTTCTTGCGTCTTTTCTGAAATCGTAGAAATAATAGAAAGAAATATTTTATTTATCGAGACAAAATCTATTTTCGGGCACATTCTAGCCGGGCTTATTGGACTTGCAGACACTCCAACTTTTACTAGAATCAATTTCATGTTCAGAGTAGAATTTGTTGATTCCCTTAAAATGGTATTCCTTTGCAGTAATTATTGCATTTAAAAATGAAATCTTAGTACCCTTAAGAAGGCATTCAATCATTATATATTCTCCCGCGGTATGAGTGTACGTTCGTCTTGCATAAGTTCAGTGAATGGATGACTCTGGTTTCAGAGATTCTTTTAATTCTCTTAATTATAAATTGTTTTAATCTCCCGAAATATTTTTACAAGGGCTTTGTTTTCACATTTAAAATAATTAAAAATGATTCATATTTCAAGGACTTGATAAATTCTTGAATGAAAGCAGACCATGTACCCTATTATGGCTTCTGCTAAATTACCGCCCAAATGTCTCTTTAAGATACTGTAATTTGGTCAATTTTTTCACAACTTCCATTTAAGTTAACTAAGTTTAAATAAAATAATCCTTCTAATCACAATGACTATTTAAGAATAACTAATAAACATAAATATTTATCGCACTGAAGTAGTGTTTCTTTTATTTCTTTCACCTTTCATATAATAAAATAAGTATTAAAAAATTGTGTAAATTAATTAAAATCTGTTCGACTGTCTAGAACATTGTGTTTGTCAATATTGAATTTTTATGAATTGTTTCAATAAATTTTTGCTAGATAACAAATATAAAATATTTTTTGATAAGTTTTTTAACTAATTTTTATTTATTTTTTTTTACAGGTAAGTCGGAGATTTATATTTTCCTTAATAAATATTATACCTTAAGGGTAAGTTTTTATCCCAACACAACTTAATATTTATTTTTGACAGAAAAATACTCGAAAAAAGATTATATGAACATGAAAACTTCAAATAAACTTGATATTTTCAATTTTCTAAAGAAAAAGGATATTTAAACAAAAAAGGATAGTTGTGAATAAAAAAAATCTATAAAGTTTAATTATTTTTGTATAAATGTATATAAGGTGCTGCAAAGAAGATATATACTTGATCAATGTGCTAATAGATGGCACTGATAAAAAGCTCTATAGAATTCTCATAAATATTTTATTTTTAGAAATGTTATAACTTAAGGAATAGCATAAATATAGAATTGAATTCTATAAAAATTTCAAGAATACAAGCACACAGATACGATAGTGTTGTGATATTTGGCCTTTTTTAATAATTAAAAAGGTTCACTCTAAATGTGACACGTAGTTGATTGAAGAGAAAATGAGACTATTTTTATCTTGCACTATGTCCTTACTTAGAATTTAAAAAAAAAATGTAGCAAAATTTTATTTGGTTAAAAACTGTTATAGTGTTAAATTGTGTAAATATTTGCTTCAATATATTTTTGTTTAATTATTGATATTTAACTATAAAAAGCGATTTTTTTAAAAAATATATATTATCCAATAATGACTGGTAAACCATTTATACTTTTGATGAAAAATATGTAAAAGGAATTTAAAAAAAACGGTTACGAAATAATATTATTTTTATTTTTGAGAAGACTAGTTAAAACTGACCTTGCTGAATTTTATACTTAAATATCCTTAGGCTATTAACACTAAAGTTAAAATTCCTTTTGGCTATATGCAACTACGAGCATATTGTTAAATGAAGAGCTTTGATATAAAATTAATAAATGGTAGACTTTTATAGAAATGGAATAAATAATCATTGTTTGTACAAATATTTTTATGGTATATATTTTCCTTATATCCTTGTAGCTATCGCATACAGATTGCGTAGAAAAATTCACCGGAATTCAGTTGTCTTTATAACACCATTGAAACAAGTCAACCGAGAAAAATAACGCGTTAAAAAAGTTAATAAAATATATTAAATTTTTTACTATAACTACTCTTTTTCGGATAATCTGTACACAATGTTATGGTATTGAATAAATTGTGATGTCCTTAAAGTGGATTAATATTTTTATTGATGTTGTTAAGTGTTAAGTGATCAATAAATTTAAAAATATTAACTATTTTTGTGTTATGTTTCAATATGGAAATAATAAAAAGTGAAGGAGCTCACAAAAATTAATAGCTTCTCTGACGTTTTATAGCATTTGCGTCCTGTAGGCATTAAGGCTAATATTTGCCCAATAATAATCCGCATAAGATATGGTTTTAGCAAGTCAGTTCAACATGCTGTATTTCTACTGAATCAGTTACTGACAAATCAAAACTCAAATTTATTTATAGATGGGTTACGAGGTTAGTTAAGTCATGAGATTGTATTACTGAGAGTGATCTGACAGCATTGTGAACTTTTTTGTACGATAGCATACATGTCATCTCGACCGGTAAGTGCCGAAAGTTGTGATTTTGACATGCGTTACGAAAAATGGAACAGTTTAATTTATAGCAAGGATATTTTATAAAATTCCTTATTAAAAGCACAAGAGGGCCCAAAAGCTGTGGAAGACAATCTCACTCGAAAACTAATGAAAATGTAAAATTTTCAAAGGACTTCTTTATATAAAAGAATTATTTTCTAGAAACGTTCAATAAGAAAAAGCTCTTTACGTCAAATCTGAGATTGCCATGACAATATCCTTTATCACACGGTCATCCCCATGAATGAGCTTGTATCAGAAAAATGGATTCCTGTTGTTTTTCAGCTCTTTTTTTGTGGATTCCTGTTGTTTTTAGTTCGCCGTGTGACTTTCAACAACCATCATCCCTTCCCCCTCACCTTGCCCTACAAAAATATAAGTTAACTCGAAAGGACGTTATCTGGACAATGCCGATAACATCCAAAGAAATGTCTTCTTGAAGCTGAAGGCGACTCCAGTTGAATCCCTTCCATCACTGCTGCGAAGAGTGAAAATAATACCTCAGCCGATTTATTGCTTACCAAGGGAACTTCTTTGACGATGATATAAGTCAAGCTTTTGATAGATTTTGGCACCCGGGTCTACTCTGGAAACTCAAGGGGTTCCTTCCTTCCACCTATTTCCTAATCCTAAGATCGTTCCTTTCCAACCGACACTTCCAAGTAAATAATTCCAACGAACTCTCCAATATCTCTCCGATGTTGGCTGGGGTTCCTCAGGGTAGCTTACTTGGATCCATTCTCTACAACATTTACACATCCGATATCCAAATCTGCCCTAATACCTTCTTTGCTAAATGCGCCGATGATACGGCCTGCCTTGCATCTAGCGAAAATCCCCAACATGCTTCCGAAACTCTCCAAATCCAAATTCAAACCCGCCAGAACTGGTTTACTAAGTGGAGAATAAAAGTCAATGAACGTAAATCTATCCAGGTAACTTTCACTCTCCGTCGTGAGACATGCCCTCCCATATACCTTAATGACATGCCCTCCCATATACCTTAACCACAACACACCGAAGCCTGGTACCTAGGACTGAACTTAGACAAACGCTTGACATGGAACCCACATACAAGACTTAAAAAACAAGAACTTAAAAGACGATACCTAAAACTACTTCGACTTCTAGACAAACGTTCCAAACTATCCTCCATTTCCTTCCCTAGAAATACCCATCGAAGACTTAAGCGTCACTGGTCGCGTGATTTACTTATAGTTCGGCTGAAAAGTTTATAAGGTAACACAGTAAAAATATTTTTTTTTGCAAAATTTATTTTTATTATCCCACATAGTTGCCTTCGAGGGCGATACAGCGATTATAGCGATCTTCCAACTTTTCGATACTATTTTTATAGTACTCTTTCGGTTTTGCCTCAAAATAGGCCTCAGTTTCATCATCGGTGTTAAATTTCTTGCCAGCGAGCATTCTCTTGAGGTCTGCAAACAGGAAAAAGTCGCTGGGGGCCAGATCTGGAGAATACGGTGGATGGGGAAGTAATTCGAAGCCCATTTCATTGAGTTTGACCATCGTTTTCATCGACTTGTGACACGGTGCATTGTCTTGGTGAAACAATACTTTTTTCTTCTTCAAATGAGGCCGTTTCTTATCGATTTCTTTCTTCAAACGATCCAATAACGCTATATAATAGTCGCTGTTCATCGTCTGTCCCTTCTGGAGATAGTCAATGAATATTATACCATGCGCATCCCAAAATACCGACGCCATTACCTTGCCAGCCGACTGTTGCGTCTTTCCACGCTTTGGATTCGGTTCGTCGCTCGCTCTCCACTCCGCCGACTGGCGATTGGAGTCTGGAGTGTAGTGACGGAGCCATGTTTCATCCATTGTCACATATCGACGCAAAAATTCGGGTTTATTGCGCTTGAACAGCTCCAAACACTGCTCAGAATCATCAAAACCTTGTTGTTTTTGGTCCACAGTGAGCTCACGCGGCACCCACTTTGCACACAGCTTTCGCATGCCCAAATATTCATGCACGACATGTCCAACACGCTCTTTCGATATCTTCAGAGTCTCAGCTATCTCGCTCAACTTCACTTTACGGTCATTTAAAATTATTTTGTGGATTTTTTTGATGTTTTCTGCCGTAACCACCTCTTTTGGGCGTCCACTGCGTTCTGCATCAACTGTGCTCGTACGACCAGTTCGAAATTGACGAAACAAATATTCCACAGTTGAAATAGCTGGAGCAGAGTCCGGATAACGTTTGTCAAACCATGCTTTGGTTTCCAATGTATTTTTTTTCATCAAAAAGCAATGCTTTATCAATACACGAAATTCGTCTTAATCCATTTTTTTTCAATAACAAAAGTTGCTACACTCAAAATACTATATCTCACGAACCAATCGACCGTTTGCTGTCAAATTTTGACAGGAATCATTTGAAGGATGGATTTTTGCAAGACGTCAACCTTATAAACTTTTCAGCCGAACTGTTAAAATACTAAGGCTTAACTGAAACACACGCTAGCAGGAGGAACTTCATTGGATGTTTACTCCACACAACCTTTCAATTTAATTAATACTATTGCTCAAATTTGCTATTACAATGTTGTAGTTGTATCTAAAAAAATAAAAAATAAAAAATGATTGTAAAAAAATGAGTCTTGTTCCTTTTCTGTCACAATATGTACTCTATACTAAAATTAAGAATATAAGCTTTTAAGAATTAAATGTTGTTCAGTTAACATTAAAGGGTGTCCCACACTTAGCTTCCATATTGAATTTAGATTCCGTTGTATATAATTTATTGCTTTACGGTTGGTTACTCTAGTTTTTTTTGACAGTTGCCATTAGTGAATTGTGAATGCTAAATGAAAGAGAGCGAAATTCAAATATAGTAAAATGGCGCGGATATCAATTTAGGGCATTTTTTTTAGAAATGAATCGATGAACTGGTTATTCGCATTTAGTTAACAGAATAATTTTATTTTTTTGGAGAAAATATATGAATTTTTTGTGATTTACAAATATCTTTGTTATGTTATGAAGAACTTTCGTATTATTGGTGCAGTTGAGATCAAAATTGTCTGATCGTAATTATGTTGAATATGAAATAATTAAAGCTCAACTAATACTTATTTATACATGAACATTTTTTTTACGGAATTCCAAATAATCTATTTAAAATTCTATTGTAATATAATTAAATAATCTATTTAATAATAAATAATATAATATTATTTATTCAAATAATAAGAAACTGTGGCCTAAGGTAACTCAAAGAAAAATATTTCGGAAGTAATGCATATTTTGAGAATTGTTAAAAATGGTATAACACTGCTAGCCAATAGAATATTTCGTAAGTTGAGAAATTTACAAACGCCTATACTTTAAGAAAGTTCTCTGTTCTATTATATATAATGTCGAAAGAATTTTTTGGACTAGAAGTGTTACAGAAAACTCGATTTTGATGTGAATAAATCAGAATCTTTGGATGTAAACACCTTTTCGACACTAGATCGTTTCGAGACAGGAAGTTTTATTAAAAACAAAAATTCAATCTTTTAAACAAGTACATCTTTATTAATGCCAATTTAATGGCAATTTCGTTTACATTATGATTGGACAACATTTTTAGAAAGAGAATTTTTTTTAAACTAAAATAATCTGCATTCAGCAGGCAAATCACTTCAGAGAATCAATCAAAATTCTCTGAAGATACCGAAGAACATATCATTTCTTGTAGTTTATTTCAAAAATTTCTAAATTAAAAATAAACTAAATATAAAAATTGTTAAAAAATATAAGAAATATTTACATAAACGATAATATAATTAAAAAAAAAAAAACATTTTGATAAAATAAACATTGTTTATAAAATAACAAATTTTAAAGGATTTCCATAGTCAGGATAATGGACTGTCATGTATTAATATTGATTATATAAGATCTATCAAATTTAAAGACAGACTATTTGTAAATATTGGATTACGTTGTATAGTCACTAATGATGCTGTAACCAATAAAACCTTGTAATGATAAGGAAAATAACTTGTTCAATTAGTGAAAAATTAGGGACACATCCATTATTAAATTTTTTGGTTATTATCATTGAAGAAGATATTTTATTGCAGAGAAAAACGTCGAAAATAATGTTAAAAATTAATAATAAACACTTAATGATAAAGCTTAAATTTTGTATGGGATAATATGAAAATTCGAATCTTTATCCTGTCTGATAATATGCGGTAAATGCTATCTAATTAAATTTGCTTTTAAAATACTATCTGGAATTATGTGGTTTTAAAAAAATGTAATTGCGAATTCTTAGTTAGATTTCAAGTATCGAAATTAGGCCTCATTTGGATGCTTAATTTGTCTCCATGAAAAGGTCCTTTTTTTCTGATGGAATAGAGAACGAAGGCTTGGCTATTGCATTCTCAATGAGTCTAAATTTTGTGTTTGTCATCATTTTAAGTAACATTAGTACTAAAATTAAATTTCTAAATATCACGGTACTTAAGGCCATTTGGCAACAGGATACCCTAAGCCATATTCGAACCTAAGTACATCCCGTCTGATGTTGCCACACAAGAGCTCTTAAAATAAGTTTTTTTTTTTTATTTAACATTCTTAAAGATATAGACGATATAGATTGATAAATAGTCTTAATAATAAGGTGATCGCAAATAAAATGTTTTCCTTACTTTTACACATAAAAAAATATTGAACTAAATTTTTTGTAAAAAACAAAATACTTTTTCTCTTCGAAAATAATGAAGAAACAAAATTAAATATGATGAAAATATAAAAATAATTATAGTCATGACTAAAAAGATATAATTTTTCGCTTGTTTTAAACAAATAATTATTATCAACAACGAGAAAAAAAATACAGAAACTTAAAAAAAATTAATTTTATTTAAATTTTTCATTTTGCAAGAACATTTAAATAATATCTAAAAATTTATCTATGTACTCGTAGGTTGCAATTAAAAAATTATATTTATCTGATTGTAAATTAAAAAATTAAAGAAACTTTCTTTCTCACTTATCTACAAAATATAAATGATTTTAGATAATATATAATTAATTATAAAAAAAAATTACTTTCTTATTTATACAAAAATTAGAAAATGTGTGTTTTTTTCCCCAAAATAAACAATTTTGTTGGTATTTTCTAGTTTAATGAATTCTCTTGAGATAAAAAAACTTTGTTTTTTAAATTTTCTACCTTATGTTTTTTTTTTTAAGTTTTTAATATATTAAACCAAATAATAGTAACAATATTTATCTTAATATCTTAAAAAAATCTTGCTTTTTTTAAAAAAAAATAAAAAAAATCCAACAGTGCAAAAACTGTTTATAAAATAAATCAAAAATTCATTTTCAGCGAAATTTCTTTTTTTTTAAATATAAATCTTCAAAAAAAGCTTAAGAAAAAAGCTTCAAACAATTTTTAAAGTTTTTTTCTGTTAACTAAATATCCTGAATATATTATTTAAATATTCTATTGTTTCTCGTCTAGATCTGATGGGAATCGGTTATCAATGTTCGATAGTTTCTCCTCTAGGTCTGAAGAGCAGCAGTTGTCAATATTCAATTGTTTGTCCTTCAGGTCGGATAAAAAGCATTCTTTGAGATTATCATCTATTGTCATATCGAAAGCAGTTTTTAAATTCTTTCCATCAATTTTTTGATTTGGATCTTCTGATAAGGTTGTGGTTTTGGTATGCACTGATTTCCGTCTTCTACTGCGGCGAATTGGTTGTGGTTCACTGTTTGATCCCGCAAAGCAAAAGCAGCAATTTTTGCACGAAGGACAAACGCATATTAGAAGAATGGTCAAAATGATTGTCAATATGACCATCATTACACTTTGAGCACTAGCTTTAAGACAAAGTCTAGTTTCTTTGTATAAAAATCGTTTTCGCTCCTTTTTCTTCACTACTTTCTCTGACACGATCTCCGATAATATTCCGTATTGCTGATTTCTATTTAGTTCACTGAACACACCTTTAAGAAGATTCAAATTTTTCTCCATATTAGAAACACGTTTAGTAAAATTTGTAATAATTTCATCATCACGATTGAATATTTTCAATTTTAATTCATCAACCAACGGAAGTGACCGATCATCATAATTTATTGATATGAAAATGTTTTCTCTTAAAATTTCAAGATTTTTATAAATTTCACATTTAATATTTTTTATTGATTTATAAAAATTTTCAATTAATTGCAATTGACTAATGGTATTATTTGGTGTACATATTTTATCGAAATATAGATAAACCCGGTTTGTTCGAGATTCACTATTGAGATTAGATATTAGATGACATTTTAGTTTTGTTGATTTTGCTGATAGTACATTTAATTGTGTCTTTTCAATCAGTTCAATAATATCGAAAGTTTGAATTGGATTATTGTCAATAGATAGAGTGTATAGATTCTTTAGAGATAGAAACGGTGTAATTTGTATCTCTAGCAATTTATTATTATCCAAACGAAGAATATTCAAATTAGTCTGTTGTGCAAAGATATTATCTCCAATATGAGTGATTGAGTTATTTTGTAGATTAATCTCCTTAGCATTTGGTAAATTCATTAGAAAATTATTTTCTTCATCCAGCATCAGATTATTACAGCACATGTTGATATATTTAAGATCAAAATTATTTTCAAAAAAATTCTTATCTAAATTAGTTAGTTGATTATTTTGAAGAAATAATTTTTCCAAAGATACTAAATGTTGTAGAATGTCAAATGGCAGATTTTTTATTCGATTATCATTTAAGTGCAGCTCCTTAAGTGCATTGAGTCCTTCGAACACATTCGATTGAAAGGTTACCAATTGATTATATGAAAGATCGAGAATTTCTAACGTTTTAAGTTGTCCGAAAATGCCATCTTCGAGATAATCGATTGGATTTCCATTGATCTCAAGAGTTTGGAGATTTTTACCATTTTCCAGTGAGACTTTTTGCAATTTTTCAAGATCACATTCTGTTAACTGTAGTTTTTCTACTTGCCAAAGAAGTTTTAGTAAATTTTGTGGAATAACGTTCATTTGACATTTGTTAAAATGAAACTTTTTTCTGTCTTTTAGAAATTTTGACAAAACTGTAATCTGGCTATTGTTCGAGATGACAATTCCTTGACAAAAACCATCACTATTACAATAATTTTCTAAATTAACATTATTTCTCAAAGGATTTTCACTTAAACTACATAAAATTAATTGTAAAAAGCAAATTAATACAATCACATGAATCCATTTAGACATTTTGTTGTTGTATTTTTTCCTTTTAGTTTTTCTAATCACTTTAAACTATTAACTTATCTTGGTGAATGCTAGAAACTCACTAAAAATTTCTACATAAAAGTTAATAGCATTCATATTAAAATTGAATGATTAAGCTTTTCATTGTTGTTTCTCATATTTTTGAGAATAAATTTAATCGAATATATTTTTTAGATTAACTAATTTGTGTGGGTTTAAATATTGTGGGTCTATTATTAGTTAAATTGCTGGTCTTGGCGATACGAAAGTCATATTCTTTTGATAATACGATTCAGTTTTGAATTTTAAAATTACATTTTATAAAAGAGAAAACTGTTAAAAATTTTGGTTTACGAGGTGTGGCAGAAAAATATGCGACTAATTTTGTTTACAACAATTTTATTAAATAACAGAGGTGCTTTTTCTACTATTTGTTCAGTGGTAGAATCTTCCAGTAGAAATTGCATTCAGCTACTCAGTTACACTCTTTGGATGTTATCGATCGTACCGAGATGACGTCCTTGCAAATCTTTTTTGATCTTGGGGAACAGTAAGTACTGTTGTCTTATATAGAATACCTATCGTTAGACACCATTCCAAGGCCCGCCTACGACCATAGAAATTGAGATACGCCCAATCAACTCGCACCGCCAAAACTTATTAACGACTAACAGTGAGAAATTGTTATTTAACGTGACCTAGTTGTCCAAACCCCAAGACCACGAGTCGCCTACGACTATAGGAATCGAGATACGCTCAATCAACGCACCACCATTACTGGCAGTTAACAGATAGAATCAGCTACAAGCTGACTCTCTACCTGCTGGTGGCGAGGACTATCTAAACCTCTACTGTCATAAGCAGTGACAGTGCCCGAGATAAGTGCAATGCATTGCTACATTTGCCAGTTACCTCACACCTGCGATCAGAAGACCGTACCCGCGACATGGGTATTAACCACAACCACCACGTTGCTGCCAAATGGCGCCTCACCTCGATCGGGCACAGTATATTCTACTGTGGGGCTCCCGATCCCCGTGGTACCCATTTTTGTTTTTAGAGTACTTTGGTTTGTACTCCGCTCATAGAGCTACGGTAAGGAATCTTGTAAACTCCTAGGTACCGCTAAGCCAGCTCAGGTACGCGGGTTCGCCAAAACCCGAAGGTACAACCGGAATCGACCTTGGTCTTTCACCCGGTTGTAGCCACCCTGCGTGTCATTCACGCACTCATTCACGCACCATTCTCATTCTTCTCTCAAACAGTGCCACGGCAAACGCATTCAAGCATTCATATATCTCTTTCACACTCAACACACCACTCACATCTACACCCTCCTCATTCACCACGATTCCACATGCACCTAAGTGACGCAAGTCCCCATACAGGCTACACTCTACAAGAAGGTGCTTAACACTCTCCTCCTCCGCCCCACAAGGGCATCTAGCATCCGTAGCCAGACCACGCCTATACAGGAACCCATTCATACTGCCGTGCCCCGTGAGCAAATACCCAAGGGCCAGACCAAACTCAAAACCACACGCAGATGCAAAGCACACATTCGGAATGAACATGTGCGTCCATCTGCCATTCACACTCTCATCCCATCGTTGCTGCCATATCTCATGCATCTTGTTCAGAACCAGTATGCGCTGTTGGCGCGGACTGAGATTCTGAACCTCATCATTCCCAACCGGACAACCTTGCAGCGAGATGCCCCTTCGCAGACGGTAGTGGATACTTCCACGCAGCACTTCCAGGTCCCATGGAATTTCTCCCATGAGAACCTGCATCGCCTCAGTTGAAACGGTTCTACACACATTCAAACACGCATACAGAACCAAACGCTGGACCGAATTAATGCCCACCCTCGCATACTGGTGGCGCATAATGTCGGCCCACACGCAAGACGCATACATCGCACACGGAAGAAACACACTCTTATACAGGACCCTCACCGCTCTGGATTTAAGGCCCCATTCCTTGCGAAGTACTCGCACCAGCATGCCAACCAAACCGGCTACGCGCCCCCTTAGATTATTAACGACTAACAGTAACCTTCTGCTCTAGATAATTACCGGTATCTCCCAGCAGCAGCTCGATGACCGTACGCACAATGTGACAGCCACCACGTTGCAGCCTAAGGCGCCTTACCATTATCGGGAACAGTGTGTTTTGATACCATGGAACACCCGATTCTCGTAGTACCAATTTTTGTTTTAAGAGTACTTCGGTTCGTTCTCCGCTCATTGAGCTACGGTAAGGAATCGGATTTGGGGAACAAAATAAGTCACACGAACTGAGATAAAATGGAAAATAATCCTTTTTTTTCGATAAAAACTCATTGATGGAGATGGCATTGGTCGCCGTAATGATAGAGCATCCATGTGTCTGCATTGTTAATGTGATGCGAAGAGCCTAACTCATTCCACATTTTCATCAGTATTCGATGTTGAAGCCTTTCTGAACAATGTTCGCTTTAGACTACTTCTCGGTTCTCCAAAACCCCATGGATTTACCACAAATTTTCGTAACTCAAACTCGTGGATTTTCCAAGCTTAACACAAAATTTTTCATTACGGCCTACAAAAACACAACCTCGCTTATGTTCATCCCACCGCAGTCTATTGAGCCTAATTTTATCCATAACCGGGATGTAGGTAGCTGATTCTGCTACACGACAACGCCAGGTTCCACGTTAGAAAACCGATCCAGAAATACTTAGGAGTAAAATGGGAAAACTTACTCCACGTGAAGTATTCGCCAGATATTGCCCCTTCAGATTTACATTTATTTTGGTCCATTCGGTCGATCCTTTGCGGCGAGCAGTTCAACTCATTGCAAGAGTTTTCGCTTCCGATGAGGGGGATGGGAGAAAGTTATCGCTACTGATGGGGACAACTTTGAATAAAATCCATTTGTATATTATTTTAAAAATAAACGGCAAACTTTAATCAGAATATCCCACCAACGATTTTTATTCAAACTAGACTACATGAATGAACTTAGAAAAAAAACAGGTGGATATATGGTACATAAATTTTATATAGTAACTTTAACAAATCATAAAGGATAAAAACTATACACAAATTCACTGAATTAATTCGCGACAGGTAATGTTAGATTGTATATTACAAATAGTAGACTGTATATTACAAGTAAGATAGCACCGGCTATTACAATAATTATTACAGTACCCTTTATGGTATAATCGATGTTGGTTTTTTTTTCAATTAATGGCCTGTTGCAGGACTTCTGACATGTTATATTTTTCGATATTGTATCATTTTTATGTTCAGGATTAGTGAGTTTTTGTGGTAATTCACTTTCAGTTGCCCAACGATCTATGTAAGCATCACTATCGTTGCAGCCATTCTCGTCCATAGTGTCATTTTCATAAGGAGCGCATCTTTCAAGCAATACATTAAATTTTTTTTCGAACTGTACTGAATAAATTTTTGTTAGTACAGCACATTCTAATTTGTTTTCTTTTAGGTTTAAATTTTTGAAATTAGTCTTATTATTAATGAACTTTTCAATATCAAATGTTCTGAGAAGATTTATTTTCATCGATAAATATTCCAAATTTTTGAGATTTTCAAAAGATTTCACATCAATCGAAGTTAGATTGTTAGCATTTAATGATAAATACACTAAATTCGGTACGTATTCAAATGCATCGCATGAAATATTTTTTATATAATTTCCATTAATTTCCAAATGTTTAAGATTTTTCAAACCCACGAATGTATACTTTGTTATATGCCTTATATTATTATTGGATAGATACAAACTATTTGCAGATTTGAGTCCAGCTAAAAAAGTTTCACTTTTCAATAATTTCAATTCGATTCGATTCGATATAAGAGAGACTAATTCCAATTTGGGACAAGATAAAAATGTATTTTTCTCAATGTTTGCTATTTTATTATTGTTTAGATGTAATATTTTCAATGATGTAAGTCCAAATAGCATATCTTCACGTAAATAGAATATTTCATTTTGATTTAGACGTAATTCTTTCAAATTTTCAAGTCCTGCGAATGCTTTTGCTTCAATGAATTTTATTCCATTATTCACCAGATCTAATCTTTTCAAATCTTTCATATGAAAAAATACTCCATACGGTATGGTAGCTATACAATTATCATAAATCTCCAGAAACGTTAGTTTTTGACAATAGTTGAGACCAAACTTTCTTAAATCAATTGCTTTGCATTTGGAAGCGGAAAATTGTGTCACATTACAATAGGCTCCAAATAAATAATTTGGAATCCCAATAACAGAAGCTTCATTGCATATCATTAACAATTTATTCTCGTATGAATTGTAAACAATACCGATTTCATTGATTTTCTTCAAATTCTCTATACACTCAAGATCTGAATTACAGCAATTTCCAGGATAATTTTCCGATAAAATTCGATTAAATTGTATGAAAACTAATATAACTTTAATCAAAATAATCGCTGTCATTTTTGTGCAAAACTGCTATATGAATTTTGTTAAAATTTGAAACAATTAATGAAATAATAATATACTCTGTCTATAAGAATTAATAATTTTCAAAAAAAATAAGAAAATTTCAATAAAATTAAACAAATTTTCTATAGTAATAAAATGTCAACTTTCTAAAACTAGACATACTTTGATCTAGATGTCGAATATAAAATTAAGGTTTAGAAATAGTAATAATAAATTTTTAATAATAAAACTATTTACAATTACGAAAGGTCTTTCTTGGAACTTGTCTCGATCCTGCGGAGTCGCTTTTATTACGAATATTGTGCATATACAGAGGAATTTTTACCTTATCCTTCATATCTTATAAAGTAGAATTCTTCCCAATTTTTGAGCTTCTTCATCCAACAATCCCCTTTTCATGAACAATATTTCAATATTCCAATTATCCAAATGTAAACTGTTACTAACAATTCTTACTTATTTTGTGTAAATATTTTGAAGTTTAGTTTCAGGTCGTACAGGACTCGTTCTTTGATATCTCGTCGCTGCGTAGCCTATACGATCTTGACGCTTATGTCATAGGCCAACAGTTCCTTTCTACAGGGTGTCTATTAGGAAAAGCCATAAAATAGATTTAATTTGTGATATATAAAACGATATAGAGAACAGAATATATTATTATTTGAAAAGATACTTTAGGCGTGATGACATGCCTTTAGACAGTAAGAAATAAAAAGTTGCAGGTCGTAGAATTAGCAGATGAGATGAGCATGGTTATTGGAATGGGAAAGTGTTTTGGAAAAAAGGAAAGGTGCCTTTTAGAAGTTGGTCTAGAAAAGAATCAATGAATAGGCTACAAATGTTATTCGAAGAATACACAAAGCTACGATAGGACCACTCAATTGAATAGAAATATTTTGATTAAAATAGCAACGAAACGATCACTCATAAATACTATTCTTAGAGTAGTTGTGAAAGATCACCCAATAGCCCACAAATGGTATTTTTGAAATAGCTGTGAAAGAACCACACAATGGGATAAAAATATTTTGCTTAAAAAAGCAACGAAACGATCACCCAATGACTCACAAATGCTATTCTTAAGTAGCTGTAAAAGGATTACTTAATGGCTCATAAATGCTAGTCTTAAAATAGCTGTCAAAGGACCACTTGATGGGTCAGAAATGATGCTCTTAGAATAGTTGTGAAATGATCACCCAATAGCCCACAAATGCTATTCTTAAAATAGCTATGAAAGAATCACACAATGCGATAAACATATTTTTCTTAAAATAACAACGAAACAATGGCGCACAACTGTTATCCTTAAAAGAGCTGTGAAAGGACCACTCAATGGCACATAAATATTGTACTATTCTTAGAATCGCTATAGAAGTAACAATCGACGGTTCACAAATTCTATTCTTAGAATAGCTGTAAAATGATTACTCATTGTAACAGAAATGCTATTCTCAGAATAACTATGGTAGGACAAAATGGCCCGCAAGAATAGCTCTAAAAGGACTACTCAAAAGGGCCACAAACGTTATAGTTAAAATAGATGTAAAAAATCGGGGAACCATTTTTAGAATAGTTGTGAAATGATCACTAATAGGCTATAAATATTATTATTAAAATAGCTGTGAAAGGACCACCTAATGAGACCCAAATGCTACTCTTAGAATAGCTGTGAAAGGATCACTCAATGGCACATAATTGCTATTTTTAGAAGAGCTACGGAAGGAACATCTGACGGCCCACAAATGCTATTCTTAGAATAGTTATGAAAGGATTACTCATTGGAACAGAAATGTTATTCTCAGAATAACTATGGAAGGACAACTCAATGTGCCGCAAGAATACCTCTAAACGGGCTACTCAATAGGGCCACAAATGCTATACTTAAAATATCCGTAAAAAATCGGGGCCATTCTTAGAATAGCTGTAAAATTATCACTTAATTGCCCTCACGAATATCTGTCAAAAGGTCACTCAATGGCCCACAAATGCATTTTTTCTTCAACCACGTGTAAATAATAATGAACAATTTTATTTTTATAAAATATCCATTATTTATTAAATATACAAGTTTGAGTATTTTTCAAAATTATTAACAATATTTTCTTATCTTCTTATTAAAATGTTTTATTTCATAAAATAAAAAACGACATACTTTGCAAAAAAAAAAAATCTATTATTTTTTTATATTTAAATTATCAATTGATTTCGACATTTTAATATTGGTTTTAATATCCTTAATTTCTATATTTTCGTCATTATCAATGCACTCATCTTCGTCACTATCATCATCCTCAGAGTCTTCATATTTAGATTTGTCCTTACATTTACAACTACAGCAAGCTTGAAGTATAGCTCTAATCAGAATTATTCCCAATGCAACTGAGACTATAGTGAAAAGATCGTACGTTGAAAGAGTCGTACAAATATTATTATCCCAATCCAAACTGAATTTTGCTTGTTCACCAAAACTGACTTTTGCATTTTGTCCATCTGACTTTCCATATAAATCCATAAATATATTGTAGGCATGGTGAATGTCCTTTTCGAGATTTGTTATTCGATCGTCCAAAATCTTATAGTGGACGACATTTTCCATTAAACTATTTCCACTAATAACTGCTTCTTCCACTTTTCCAGAAAATTTTCTATTCAAATTTCCAAATTTTTGGAATAGAGAGTTTTGAATTTTGTTCAGATTTGACTGCAATTTATTCAGTTCCAAAGCGACAACATATTCGATAGATAGATTTTCATATGAGAATTTTTTTATACACTTTTCTATATCACCATTTTGGTATGTATTCGTAAGGATATCTTGATTTTCTCCATGACTATTCGAAAATAAACTAATCAAAAGTATAATTTTTATTAAAAACATTTTATTTTTGAGACTAGTCTCAAATTTGTTGTTAACTCTAATAAATATTTGTAAAAACTAAAAATAATTAATGTGTAGTTTTTTCCCTTTCAAATTAAATCGAGCTAATTATCTCATATTCTATTAGTCATTAATAGTGAGTTTGTCAACAATTTCATGATTAATTAAATTGTTGATAATAATTTAATGACTGTGCTTGCAAATTAGTCAGAACGAGATAATTAACGTTGATTAAAATTTTTATAATTATTTCTTGATCTTTAAAACATACAACGTAGTTTTTCTTATCGCCAAACGTCTTAGTGTGTAAAGGTTAAATAAATACTGTAATTAATTAGTTAATAATAAATTTTACTAATTCATCAATAAGATCTATTTACAAATTTTCAATATTATTATTTTTTTTTTGTTATTATTGCTATCGTATTTTTAGAGATTATACTAAAACCTAAAGATTTAGTATAGCTTCAAGAAAAATAATTTTAATAGGAATATTTAAAAATATTGTAATATATGATTAATAAAATTAAAAATAAATAGTTTTAGTTTTAGTTAAAAAAAATACGAATATTTTGATTGAAGAAGTTTTTCATATGAAAAAGGTCCTTTAATGGAAAAAAATTTCTCATTTTTAAAGTACTCGAAAATTGCGAGTAAATAGGAAATATTATTTTTTTTGAAGAAGAAGAAGAATAATTAATTTATAGTCAAATAATAAAAAAAAACTATTCAAAATTCACTAATATTTGACAATAATTAATTTAGTGTGGTTATCAAAAATAGATTTTTTTTAGATAAATCAAATGGTTCAATTCTTATGAATAATAATACTTAAACTGATTTAATTTATATTTTCTAAGTAAAGTTCAATGTGCAAAAGTGATTTGATTAACTCTCGTTTTTAATAAAAGGCTATCCATTACATCTTTGTGATTTGCAGTTTTCAAATAAATATATGATCAAATCTAAGATTTTTAGAATACCCAAATTACAGCACGAAATATGTGAAAAAGTCATTAAAAATTATTTTAAAAGGATCGAGTCCTAGAGGAAGTTCTTTGGTTATTATTTAAATAATTTTATATTTGACAAAATTGTACTAATACTAGTTTTGTTCAATTTTACTTTCCGAATTACAAATTGGATAATCTTGTACTTAAATAAATCACCACTAGAATCTGTAAGTTTTTAAATCGGTTTCATAGAATCATGTGCTAGCATTTTAATAGAAAAAAAAGAAGGATTTTGTATAAAATGTTAATAAAATAAGAAAAACATAAAATTTACAAATAAAATGTTAAAGTTGATCCTTTCAACTGTGAAATTAGTATACAGGTGATGTCCTATATTTGCCGTAAATAAAACTTTTTTTATCATTTGTTTATTTTTATCTATTTTTGTCCCTCTATTTTCTTAAAACACTTAGTATGTTTATAGAGCATGAAATTATTGTTAAGGGCGGAAAATGGAAGCTTTGTGAATTGTTGTCAACTTTTAGCCTAACCAATTTTAATCCTGACAGTTACTTGTTCTCAAACAATACAATTTCAGACTATGGACTTATATGAGTAAGAGCGACATTTTATTCAAAATAAAGAGAAAAGGATTATTTCGTTGAAAGTTACAAATTTTTTCTTTTGCTAAAGGACTAAAATGATATAGGCAAAAAATATTATATACAAAATTTATCGATTGTTATGCTTTCCAATATTTCAATTTCATGTCACTTTATGTTGTCCTTCAAGGAATTGAGAGCAAAAAAAAAAAAATTTCAATATGAATGAAAGTTAAATTTTTTATTAGCATGGAAATTTGTAAAATTTATTAAAAACAAAAAAAGGTTAAGTAATTCCTCTAAAATGGCTTTTTCCTTAGTTTTTGGCAGCGGATTTTATTTTAAGAGGATTAGGTCAGTTTTGTGAAAAAAAAATGCCATAAAAAATTAAATTTTTACAAAATACTCTTTATTTTAATTTGAAAAGATAATTTCTTACACCATATGAAAAATAGTTAAAAATTGATTTAGGGCATATGTCAACCTAGGCTTTTGTTGACGAACTCCACCGGAACAGCCTCGTTTTCGATAGCTTTCTTTCGAGTAAATCCAACCCTATATTCGTTATCAATCGCTTGATATTAGCTTCCAAGGCATCAATTGTTGGTTGTTTATCAGCATACATTAATGCTTTATATATCCTGGCAACTTTAGAGGCCAATAGACGAGTCCTTGTCTAAAATTATATTGCCATCAAATCGCGTCTTAAATACATTTATGGCGCTGTGGTGTACATGACCAGAAGTGGTATCCATATGCCCTCCAGATTCATAGAAATAATTATTGATCATAATCGGATAATACTATTGATCGCATTTTGTAGAAATAAGGAAAATATAGAAATTTTGTGATTATGGTTATGATCTCAATATTTCTTGTGGGTTTATCTCATTCTAAAAGCGGAATTTTTCTTTATTAATAAAACTATTAAGCTAAAAAAGACCCTCATCATTAAACACAATTTTGCGATAAAAGAGATTCTTTTTTTTTTTAATCTTTCTCAAATTCCAGTTAATGTATATGAAAATGGCAAACTTCCCTGAGTAGCTATCATTTACAAACTTGACAGATGACAGCTACTTTGACAGCTGACCCTGTCGAAAACTCTATCACGTGAAAAAGCACATCCGAGAGTGTACAGATTTTTCTCGATTAAATTGTTATTTTTCAAAGAAAAAAATTTAATTACATTTTATTTATTTATTTCGAATACAATTCATAGAAAAAAAAAATTCCTTTTCTATTTTTTTCCTTATAGTGTAAATTATTAAATGAAATAATAAAATTACGGCATATGATATTAATCCCAGAGACTATTTAAGGAAAAAAATATAAGGACTCTGATAATAGTTTATTTGTGCATATATCCTTTTGATTTGTGTGTTTTATTCTTGTTTGCCTTTATTTTTATTTCCTATACACAACCCTTTCAGCGTCGGATTATCCCAAGAGAACAATACTACAGATACATATGCTCAATAAATCAGCGATTAAAACGTTACAGTTTTTTTTATTCATCCTTACTACAAGCACGGATGGGTATCTACAAAAATGGCATAAAATTTCTAGCTAAAAAAGTTATAAAATACGACTAGCAATCCCAATCTGCTATGTAACAATAAAAATATGTACTCGTTATTCGATGGTGCTATAAAAACGAAAGAATTTGATGATTTTGCTTAAAATTGGCTAGAAAAAAATATCAAAATACGAAACACGACAGTGACGCTTTGGGGCTGTTTAAGGATGTAAAAATAACTAAGAAGCTGTAGGCTTCATGGTAAGGGCACACGTAAATCCGGCCTTCTATTCACTTTCAACTTAATGCTAGATTCTCGTAGATAAGCGAAAAACTTTCTTATTTTTGGTGGAAAGTTGAGGGTTGAGGCATGTCGTTTGGGGTAGTAAGTCCCATGCTCATGTATGAAATGAAATTGACTTTTCGGTGGACCTGTTTTTGGTGTGTCATGTGTAATAAACACGGATCTATAAGTGATTCGTAGAAATTTGATTAGAAAATCGATATTGTCTACGTGAACAATTTATTGGCTTGCATATTTTATAGGAAACGACGGCTTTGACCTACATTTCAAGTACGCAGCAATTTTTTTACATGCCTCCGTAAAGGTTATGTAACGAATGGCAAAAATTGTACCGCGAATGTATTCATATTTCGAATCAAATAATTTTCAGATTAATTATGTTCAGTATATTTTAAGGCTTTATTCGAGAATTAAACATTTTTGTAAATCTATAAAATAAATATGAAAAAAATTCAAATAGTTGAAAAAATTTCCAACTGTTTGTTTTTGTGTTCAAATTATTTTTTATTAAAAAGAAAAAGTACTTCAACAAAAAACCATAATTTTACATGATATTAAATTTTATTTTCATTTTAGAATTAATAAAATTATTTCGATTTTCGTTATGTTTGCTAGCCTCGAAACCTTTTCGTGCGAATGAGTGTTCCCCAGACGTTCTCTGTTATATTCAATCGGTCAAAATATTGCGCGTCCTTTTCTTTTTTGTTATATCCTGCTAAAATATCCTGACAGTATAAATCGATGCATTATCCTGCTCGAATATACAGATTTACCCTTTTTGACTTCAAAAATTCTGTCTTTTTGTTGTTCCGGAAGTTGTTTATATATTAAAGCCATAATACGATATGGCGCCTTTTGAGTCTGTATTGCCAATCAGATTTCGTAATGGCGTTGATTTTAAACTGGCTTATTTTTTAATCGAAGTGGATTATTTTATAATCCATTTGATTGTGCTAACACTTGATGAAACTTGAATGTTGGCTGCAATTCGTCGAGTGTTGCAGCCAACATTCAAGAGTCTTCTCTCTCGTTCCATTATAACGTCTTTTATTTCGTCTCTTTGGTTTTTGCCATAATTTTCTGTATAATTGATAAATTTATTCACCAATTTGTCTTGCATTTTTTTTGTTATAAAATCCTTCGTGCTTAAGGATTTAATTTTTTTCCACGCACCATTGTTCATAATTTGTTTTTTTTTTTTTTTGTAAATATTCTTGACAATGAAAAATTATTTAAAAAAAAAAAAGTAATTATTAAAAATTTCCCAAATAATCGAAATTTTATTCATTATAATTTCTATCATTTAAAAGAAAATCAATTTTAATCTTGACAGTTACTTGTTCTCAGATAATACAATTTCAGGCTATGGACTTATATGAGTAAGAGCGAACATTTTATTCAAAATAAAGAGAAAAGGATTATTTTGTTGGAAGTTTCAAAATTTTTCTTTTGCTAAAGGACTAGAATGATATAAGCAAAATAATTATATACAAAATTTATTGATTGCTATGCTTTCCAATATTTCAATTTCATGTCACTTTATGTTATCCTTCAAGGAATTGAGAGTAAAACAAAAAGAAATTTATTTAATATGAATGAAAGCTGATTTTTTTATACGCAGGAAAATTTTTTTAAAATTTATTTTAAAAAAAAATGTTAAGTAGTTTTTCTAAAATGGCTTTTTCCTTAGTTTTTATGCATCGGATTTTATTTTAAGAGGATTAGGCCAGTTTTGTGAAAAAAATGCCATAAGAAATTAAATTTTTACAAAATACTCTTTATTTGAATTTGAAAAGATAATTTCTTAACCATATGAAAAATAGTTAAAAATTTAATTAGGGCATAATATGTCAACCTAGGCTTTTGTTGACGAACTCCACCGGAACAGCCTCGTTTTTGATAGCTTTCTTTCGAGTAAATCCAACCCTATATTCGTTATCAATCGCTTGATATTAGCTTCCAAGGCATCAATTGTTGGTTGTTTATCAACATACACCAATGAGTCTATATATCCTGGTCAAATCGTACGACTTTAGAGGCCAATTGACGTCAAGAAATTTCTTCATTATAATTTCTACCATTAAAAAAAAAATTAATTTTCCTGGAAAGCATATATCATTTTGGGAAAAATATTCAAGTGGCCTTAAACAGTTGTCGCTTAGTATGAATATAGTTTTACATACAATTTTTTTATGCTATTTTATTAATTGAGATGATTCTACTGGAAATTGTCTTCAGCGATGTAGCCCATTCCTCGGTCGTTAGAACCGTCAATAAGTAAAAATATCTTATATAAGGCTCTAAAAACCCACAAGTGATTGTGGAAAAGCTATTGTATTTATTTCTTTAAAAATGAAGAATGAGAATTGTTACCGTCAATTCTCGGTACTATGATAACTAACTTTTTTTAGCCTAAAATTAAAGATATTAATTGGAACCATATGTGTTTACAACAAGACGGACCCACAAGCCACAAATGTTGGCTTCATTACGTGAAAAGTTCCGAAGAGGTGTAAGATCAGGATTTGGTGATATTAATTAGCCTCCAAGATCGTGCGATTTGACGCCGTTGGGCTTTTTATCGCAGGACTTTATTTGAGATATTTAAAATCTGTCAAGTTATGGTCAAATTACGTCCATAAATGTGCGAAAAAGTCATTAAAAATCACCTCAAAATTATGGTGTCCTAAAAGAAGTTTCATGACGATTATTTTAATTATATTACAATATAATTTATGCGTAATCGAAAAGTCTACATTATATATTGTAAAAAAAAAAATTACAATTCTTACAATCGAGAAAAGTTATCGATAAATGCTTCTTTTTAATAGAAACTATCATATATTATTATTCGAATTTTCCACTTGGATTTCCTTTAACAATAAAACGAAGTATAAGAACAATTATCATATATTTTGTATTTAAGTCCAATTGATATATTTATAATATTACATTATAGCGTGTAAAACTAGGTAATATCTCTTTTGTAGTTAACAGAAACCATTTACAAAATAATCAGTTACTTCTTTCTCATAATTATTATATTTAATTGCTTAACAAATATTCTTTTAATGAAGATTTTTATTGATTTTTTGGGAATTGAAGAAATTACTTCATAGAATGTACAAGCAATTATAATCCACTGATAAGATTGATAATTCCTGTTGTATGCCATAAAAGCATTCTGCTATTTTTCTTGTATTCATTTCTATATAGAATTTGGCAATATAATAAAATTTTATTTCCGTAGAGCATGCGTTTCCTGAATATTTTTATTGCCATTTCATAGCCATTAATTTGGATATTTGCTCGTATATTGTTATCGGTTCCAAAGACTAGAAAATTTTTCATCTTCTGAAAATATTCAAAATATTCTAACAAGAAATTAAAGCTTCAGAATATTAATTTATGAAAAGCTATACGAAATTGATCGTTATTAATGATATGACCTGGAAATAATATGCTGTCATGTAGAACGTACCCATGGCAGTCACAAATAATTTGATAACGATCGATTCAGTCTTTGAATCCTGTGCTCCATATGGAAATTCTCCTTTGATTGCTTCATTTTCGTTTAGGTTTTAATGACCTATTCACTCTGGTCCAATAGACATATTTTCAAACTAATGGGAGCCTTCCAATTATGGCAGGTTTTTTTCCCTCTCATTATGCGCTATTAATAAATGAAGGTCACATGAACAACGCAAGAAAACAATTTTTTTAAAATAATATTTGTATATATTGTACATGAATTCGAAAGATATCGGAATTTATCTGAATCTCAGTTTATGGAAAAACTGCATAATAATTAAATCTTTTTCTCAATTTGCAGCAAGAACTATAATCGTATAACATTAAATTTGTCGCAAGGCGAATACTGGTCGGGAAAATTTCCATAAATTCGTTTAAGTGTGTACTGCAAGTGGGATGGGGATGGCTAAGGATGCACATAGTCTATGTGATATTGAACATTCCTTACAGCTACATATTCATATTTAACTGCGTCTCTACTGATATGTACAGCCAGGAAGAGCCAAATGAATTTAAAGTTTCGTAAAAGCTTAAGTTCTAGATGTGCTTTTCTTTGGCAGTAATGGCCATGTTTACGATCCAGCCCCATAGTGCTTAGATTCGCACAAATGGGCAAAAAATATGATTCATACACTTTGCTTGTATAGAATAGTGAGCCAGACATCCTTTTTGGTGCGAATATCATGCATATTAGGCCATTTAATGGGTGTGCACTCGTGTATACGAGTAGTTTAGTCTTCAGACTTGAATTTTACGAACCTTTACAGAAAATTTATTTCCCTCATAAAAACAATATGCAATTCGAGTACACATCTGTGCTCTGTTCAAAACAAACTTAGTTAAATTGATTTAAGTTTATTGTAAATTGGTTATATACTTCGTAAAATCATTGAAATTAAATTTTTGCAAATCTTTGCTAATAAATAATCGATAGTAAATTATGAATATGAACAAAAGCTTTATTGGAAAAGATTCAAATTTTATGCCAAGTATTACAAGTTTCTTTTGATGAAATTTATCGGATTTTATTTGAAAAAAAAAACAATTTTTTTTTATATTTAGTATTAATTTTTATTTTAAAATTTTAATTTTTATCATCACCAATAGCGCGACACACAGCAACCCAGTCTGGGACCTGCTGAATCAAAGAACGCTACGAGGGTCGTTCAATAAGTCCTTAGAAAAAGATGGAAAAAAACTGTTTTTAGCTCTATACACTTTTCCAACCGTTTTTCCAAAATTTTTATCCCGTCCAAAAAATAGGATTTCGGAAGTTCTGCAAAATACTCATCCGTTTGAGCAATGACGTCCTCGTTGGAAGTGAAGCGGGATGATGTAACAATTCCATTCTCAATTCCACAATTTTGGCCATGGAAACAGCGCAGGTGTGCACACGCGCATTGTTTTGATGCAAGAGGATTTTTTTTCTTCAGATGGGGGCGTTTCTCTTTGATTTCCTCGGTCAACCGTTGCAATAACGACGCGTAATACGCTCTTGTTATTGTTTTTCCTTTTTCCAAGTAGTCGATAAAAATGGTGCCCTGCGAAAACCCAAAGACCGTGGCCATCACCTTGCCGGCCGATGGCACAGTTTTTGCCTTCTTCGGAGTCCGTTCACCCTTGAAAATCCACTGTGATGACTGCCTCTTCGTTTCTGGAGTGTAGTAGTGTATCCAGGTTTCATCCACAGTGACATATCGACGAAGGAATTCGGCAGGATTGCGATGAAAGAGTGCCAACATAGCCTCAGAGTCCACTACACTATTGTGATTATTCTCCTCTGAGAGCAAACGCGGCACCCATCTTGCCGAAATTTTTTTCACAGAATTTTTCATGCAAAATTGAAGCGACTGTACCTTGTGATATGTCCGTGGCCTCAACTAATTCGCGCACTTTATCGATGATTTCAGGAGTAGACACCTCAACTGGGCGTCCTGAACGATGTTCATCTTTTGTGGATGAACGGCCACGTTTAAATTCATTCACCCAATTGCAAACCGTCGCAAACACAGATGCAGATGTGCCATGAACTGCATCCAACTCGGCTTTGATTTCTTTCGGGCTTTAGCCTTTCAAATGGAGATGTTTGATGACAGCCCTAAACTCGCTTTTTTCCATTGTTATGCACGAATAAATGTCGTTAACTTTAATCGACGATAGAAATAGACCTACGCTATGGATCGAGCTGAAATTTTGACAGCTTTCCTGTCGATAATGCTACTTACGAAAAAACCGACACTACGAGCGCAATTTCTCGGATTTTTTAAGGACTTATTGAACGACCTTCGTAGATGTCCCGATTTCATGACGCGGTCTTCCAATTTGATAATCGCAGCATGTTTTTAGTATCCTGAACGTCACTGTAGATTGTCCGGTCAGAATTTTTCTTATCTATAAGGATTAAGTGCTCAGCCCACCGCAGCTGATTGAGCTAGATTTTGGTCACAACCGGACTACATTATCTCATCAATGAGCAGGCTTTCCAAATCCTTTCATGAATGTGGAAAGTTTTATTGTGGCATCGATTGCCGCAGAGACAAAATCTGCTGTGCTTCTGGTTTTCCTAGAGTAAGAAATCTCTGATAAAGGCCTATAAATTTTGGGTCTATCCAGTGCAAATTTTATTTTATAAACGGTAATAAGCATTCTTACAGCTCAATAATTACTACACTTGCAAATATCATTTCTTGAAGATATCGAACGTCTAAAATTGAAGAATTGGTGACCCCAACTTTTTCGCGATTAAAATTGAGATTATGTGTGTCATTGGCGCAACGACACATAATCTCAAGTCACGTCCCTATTTGCTCATCCGAAAACTGGTTTGTGGTTGGAAAAATTTGCGTGGTCTCCATTTGGGTTTGTTATCTTTTGAAGTAAATTTCGAACTGGCAGTATTCTAATTAGATCAGTTTGACCTAGTTTTAAATGAAAGGCGTAAAGTATGTTAAACCACCTCCCTTCTTCCCTTAAATTTAAGAAAACAAGTCCATTCGAACGAAAATAATCGCACTTCCGTCAATGAGAAATTTGAGAGTAAACAAAATATCAAAACATTTAAAGAATCATTTACAAAAAAATGTCAGTATCGAAAATAGATAAAAGTTACTCTGTAAAATTTTTTTAAAGCATTTTAAGGAATTTAAATTTTTTGAAAATAAAAAGAGTTTATGTTTTTTTAAGAATATTAACCAATTTTACTATTAAAAACTAGTTAAAAACAAATTTTAATATTTTTGTAAAAACAATTATTAATTAATAAGAAAATAGTTGTTTTTTCTCGAAAGTCCTTTTAGAACTAAAAATATGTAATTCTAATTGAATTACCATAACTTGTATTTAAAAAAAAAATATTCTAACTTAGTTACGCAACAAAGAAGAGAAAACTGCAAAATTCCTAAAGTGTTCTGTTAGCAAGGATAATGCTGGTAAAGTTATAATATTGTCAACTCTATTCTTACAAGAGGCATTGTCTTCTTGAACAATTATACCAAATGGTACAACACTGCAGGAGAGATTTTTTAGATAGCAACATTTGTTACGTCTTCTCTGTACAGTATTGTCTGTAAATTATGCTTTTTACATTGTTAATTGCATCAACAGATTCACAGTTACATACATTTAATCTTCTTAGAAGCAGATTACACTATCAGAAGCAGCCAGACAACATGGTATCCTGTCAGCATCGTTTATCAAATGGGAAAAAGTTTCATTTTATTTTACCACTAAATAAATATAAATTTTACTTATAAGAGGATTCATTTTCGTGTTTATTTCTGTTTGTAAGAGTATCTAAACACAGTTTGCTGCAAAAGTGAAAGAAATTTGTTGGACGTCTGATTTTATTGCTAAGGTTCTATGAAAAGAGATTCGTTTTATTCGTTACGAGAATTTGACAAATTCAGATATTATGAAATTGAAGTTTATTTTGGAAAAAAGAAGTTACAAGGGTTGTATGACTAATACCTGGCCTCGGCAAGAGATGGTGCTTCTGCTGTTAAAATAAATCTATTTTTCGTAAATATAAATTTTCACAAAAATCCAGTCAAATTTTCAAGCAGCAGCGTCATTTTGCCTAGAAGTGACAGCTATTTAGGGCCATAAGTTTTATGATTTTACAACAATGGAAAACTCAGTGATGAAATATTTGTTCTTGTTATTTGTTGTTTGTTATCTTTTCATGAATATTCTAAGCGCCACGACGCCAAAGGCCATTTGGCGACAAGGTATAATGGTATAAGGAAATTAAATTAGAATTGAAAGGAAAGTGATTTTTGAGAATTAGTGTAGAACCATGGCTCAGTGGGATTCGAACCAGAAATCCCTTGGGTTCACATTTGGCGAGGAAAAAACATTATCTTTCACTAAGACAATGCACGCGTGCATACTTATGTCATCGCCATGGCAAAATTCCATGAGTTTAGATACGAATTACTTCCGCATCCACCTTGTACCTTATTCGTCAGATTTAGCCCCCAGCGACAATTTCATATTTCCGAATATGAAAAAATTGCTGAGCAGGAAAAGATTTGACTCAAACGATTCGATGATTGCTGAAACAAACGCCCATTTCGAAAGGTTGGAGATATCGTTATTTTTGGATGGGATAAAAAGGCTACAAACATGTTCGGCTAAGTGTATCGACCTAAATGAAGACTATGTCGGAAAAATAAAATGAAATTATTTTTTTTTTGTCAAGGCCATGTATTAATCATACAACCCTTTAGATATTACCAAATAACCTAAGTTATCGTGGTGTTCAAAAATTAAAAAATTTCAAAGAAAACTTTGAAAAAACCAAAATAGTTTTAAAAAATAAAATTTTAAATATTCCAGCGACGATTTACTGTTAACTAGGACATTTATTTGCCATTGTTCTGATGAGATTTTCATAAAATATATTATTCTTAAAAATAAAAACCGAACTTAAAAAAATTATACATTTAATGAAAAGATTATCCTTTTTGTATAAATTGAATTTAATCCCATAAAATAAACCATACAATTTACTAAATATAAATCGACCCCAAAAATGGATAAAAAGCATTTAAGTAAATATTTTTAGAGAAAATATAAAGTCATTTGTGGTTTTTTGTTGTTGCTTTTTTTCCTTCAAATAATAAGTTTTTTTTTGTTTATTTTATTATTGCTAAGAAGCTAAAGATGCGAATTTGATCAGAAATTTAAGCGAAAAGTAATCCGTGAGGTTGTTTGATAAATTCATAAAAAATATAATCAAGTATTTCCTAAACCAATATCCTTCCTTCCTCGATTTTTGAAATTGAATATCTATTTACAACTAACTCGATACCAAGTGATATGTATGTGCATATATAGATGGCGGCATATAAGTAAAAGGATATTGTTTTCACCTTCATGATAATACAATATGTTTGTGCGTATTGGTACGCCGATGAAACTAACCAATTCATTTTGTCAATATGCTTTTAGAAAGCCACTTTATTCAGAACTATTCTTCTCGAAATTCTAACGTTTCATCTTTGCCGTCATATTCAAAAGTATTGTAATAAAGAAGGAGGAGGACTATAGGAAAATGGTAAAATAAAAAAAGGGCAAATGTTTGCTTCGATACGAAAACAAACAGGATTGCACCTTTCAAATTTCGTTTAGACTTAGTACGTACGAGTATTTACAAAATAAAGAAAGAAAAATAAAAAGAAGAATCAGCATCGATAGTAAAACCTAAATATTTAATCCTATTTTATAAGGGACCCTTCACTTTTCACTGCTGAAAAACTCTGAACTTTCTTATGACACATATATCCTTGTTGATATTATTGAATAACCCAGCAATGAACACTTTTACTAATCGACTGTACAAACTCTGGGGTATTGTACCAAAGTCAACGGTAAGTTTATTTTCTACAATATTTTTTTGTATATCCTGAATTTGGGTCAACTTTAAACTGATGAAAACTTTAAATATTAATGGAAATTTTCAGATCACAAAATTTTCTACATTAACACTGTTTAAGTGAATTTAGGAAGCTATTTCAAGAGACTTCCATTATATGAACATCTATTGTACAAATGCGCATAGTCCTTTCGGAATGTGGAGTATTCGATAAAAGTACATGTCAATTGGTAATATTATCAAAAATTGGATAGCCAGCAAGGATATAGCATCAGTGAGTGTTGAATTAATCTTTTATGGAAAAGGAATAATGTCCACTCGACTGAACGTAATAATGATTTTTACATTTTTGAATATCGAACCAGAATACTGAAAATACCGATAAAGGAATCACTTCGAAATAAGATAATAAAACTTTCAATATACAAAAGTTCATGTCCTTTAGAAATTTCTGTATCGGCTTAAGTACTTACAAAATACAGGCATTCATTCGGAGAGTGTTTGAATTTTTTGTAAACATCCTTTCACTATTCGAATTCAAATTGTTATATTTAATCAACTGGAATAATTATCCAAAAATCAACTCACTATAATAGAAATTTTCAATTGATTCCAATTACAATTTTTCGGTATAATAAAATTGCTTCCCATTTTTATTTGTGCTTCCCAAAAAAGTGGACTATCAATCGCAAAAAAAAGGATTCTGATCTTTGTATTTATTATTTTGACAAAATGCCAATGAATTTTGGAAAGATTGTACAATTTCATTCAACTAAAACGAAAAGGAAGAAGTTAATTTGTATTTTTATTTGAAGGACTTTAGAATATTTCAATAAAGGATAATGTTTGTCAATAAAAAATATAAAAAATAATAAATGTTTTAGGTTTTAGAAAGCATTTTTGATATATTGGCAAAACTTCTTAGTCCACTTTTAATTATTTATGAATTGTGGAATTTTTAGCCTATTGGAGAAAAGGTAAAGGATGTTTGCAGAAATATTGTAATAGAAAAAAATTGATGCTGTAACGAGGCTTTTGTAATTAATTTGTTAATGTTATAAAAAAGTTTGCTCTCTCTCTTCACTATTTAAATTTTGTAGAGTTTCAACGGAAGTATTATTTCCACTTTTCGTAGCAGCGCTGGAAGGCTTCATCCGAGATAGCCTTCAGCTTCTCGGTTACATTTTCTTTGATGTTATCGAGAGCACCACGGTTCATTTCGTGGTTTTTTTCTATATTGGAGCATGAAAATAGTGAGGTGGGGGCTGGGAAACACCACAGGAGTTGTTTCGATAAAGATTGAAAACGAGGACAGCCGTGTAACATAGGGCGTTGTCATGGTGGATCGTGAGCTTTTCAAGGGCTATTTTATCAACTTCAATGTTAAAATAATGGCCTCATCTCACAAGAGCCTTCACCGTCGATTTTGAAAGCTTCACTAAGTAAGGTTCGTCCTATACTGTTTCTCGGTTCTACAAAAGTGAAAGCTTCACTAAGTTTATGTCACCGACAAACTTGTGGTCTTAATAAGGAATCATTCCCATAGGTTCGTAGCAACTTTTCTTTAAAATCATGCATTCATCAAGTTTAACATAATATTTAATGCTCCAAATTTCACTGTTCCGTTTTGCAATAACATAACTTCACTTTTCACGCTCAATGGGGTCTCGTAGTTACCGCACGAGATCGAATCTTGTACTGCAAGTTTGCCAAACCCCGCATTTACCCATTAATGTATTGTTATTGAAAGTATTAAAGTACCAAATACACCATATTGTGAAACAACAGCTTGTATAGAGTATATTCAAAAATAATCAATATGTTTACCAACTCACCGGTCCGAAACGCCAGATAAATTGCTCACGAAACTCATCTCTCAATATGTCCATTGTAGCACGTGCTGTGTGGCATGTAGCGCCGTCTTGTTAAAACCACATACCGATCAGATGCAGTTCTTGTATTTTGATCAAAAAACGTTCGATATCATCAAGCGATAGCGAGCGCTATTGAGGGTAACGTTACGGTCAGCGTCATCTTTAAAAAATCCCGACCGATGATTCCACCGAATCAAACATTGCTGAATGCAAGATGATTGCTGAATGCAATTTTTTGCTAAAAAAACGGAGTTTCCTTCAGTTGTTCTAAGGCCCACTCACAGAAAATTCGATACTTTGGCAGATCGTTGGGCTTCAGTTCTTGTACGATCTGTATTTGATACGCTTTCAGACCAAGATTCTTGCGTAAAAACTTCCACTTAGTCGAGTAATACAATCCCAATTGCTGTTCACGAAACAAATTTTTCACAACGCACGAATTTTGATAATAAAATTCAATAATTTATAAGCTTTGTTCGAGTGTAAGTCTTTTTATGACAAAATGGCAATGTTAACCGGGCACTTTTACCTTTGATACACGTCACGTGTCGCGCGTGATCTGTGAAAACTGAAAACATGAAAAACTAAACAGCAAAAAAATTACTCAATATTTTACGAGTATTTTTGTAAAACGTTTTTGTTTTATGTAGTAGATTATTTTAAAATACAAAAGTGGATAACTTTTAATTTGTTTTACTACATTTAATATTATTTTTAAAAAAAATTTAATTAATTTTAAATATGTAAAGAAAACCAAGCCAAACATTATATAAATAATAATTTTTGAAGACAGAATTTCATATTTCTTATCGTTTAGTTTTTCTTTAAAAATATACCATCTTGAATGGTAGGAAAATTTTTTTTATTAATTCTTTATTGATTATTGAAATTGCAATAATGAGTGTAAGGACAAAATATGGAAAGTATAAACAATATTCACCAAAGCATGATGGAAAATGATAAAATAATGGAAAATAAAATAAAATCGGGCGAATATTTTCACTTGCGTAAAAATAACAAATGCGTCTTGGATAAGAAGTATTTTCTTCAATACAATGTTCACTTCAATTCCGTCATCTTAACTGATAGAAAGTAGAGATTTTTATTTTTAGGGGAGAATACAGACACCACATCGCCGTGTAATAATAAATTTAAAATTAATTCAGTTGATAGTCTCTCACGTTAGCGCTTTGAATATAACGTTGGCAGGTAAACAAGGAAATGCGATGAATGAATAAGTCTGGTTTGTTATTTATCCTTATTCCTGGCACATTCGGTGCGTTTTCGCATGAATTATTCCATTATTATTATTAGTATTCGGTATGCTTTTCATAGAAGCACTTACATAAGTACGAGCAGGTATTTATTTATAGTCCTTGTACGATAGAGAGATCATTTGCATTAGTAAATGAGAGATATACGTAGCATACCAGTATACAAGAAAAAAGCTTTTTTCGTTGAAAGGAATTTCCTAATAAAATTCGTCCTTTTTGTTATATCGAAATGATCAAAATCTCTACAGAACAGTACACCTATACTTATGGAAAAATAATAAATTAATACCAGAAAATAATTATGGTCGTGTATGTTTGTGAAAATATTCACTTTTAATTATATTGCATAGGATTTTTTGGTTCACTTATGTTAATCTGCATTTAATTCGCTTTTGTTTTTCGTGATGGACTTTTTATATATGCGCTTACGGGGAGGGAAGATAACTTACATAAAAGTTATTAATTCTTTTAAAAATATCTTATTCAATTAGTAAAATGTAATAAAATAATGAAACTTCAATAGAAATCAGGAATTTTTTTAATGGTAACTTAGTGAATAACTTTTATTTATAATTAAAATTTCGATGTTTCAGATAGTAAAAGGTGCGGGATAAAACTAATGGGATATTGTTCAATATATTAAGGAATATTTTTTTTATTTGGAGTCAAGAGTCACAGCGGAGGTCACCATGTGATAAGATCTTCCGCGGACGACTCTTGCGAGCTGAACAGACCCTATTTCAGTCAGTCTAAATTATTTCGCTTAAACTGTTTTGCCAGTCGTTATGTATTCTTCAGAAGCATGAGTTCTAAGGAAAAACCGTTGAGAACTCTTGTTCCTTCAAACATTTTTGAAGATTGACGCTTTGGGAGCCTCTTTAACGATCCAATAGCCTAGTTGTGGATAGCATAGACTGCGGTGAGCTGGATACTTAATCCGTATGAATGAGGAAGGTCCTGCTAGGAAAGTCTACAGTGGCTCCATTTATGGTTTTTGGATATCGAAATCGTCCTCTTATAGAGTATTTTTAATTCAAACCAAAATATTTTAAGTTTTCATCTCAAATTATTGGAAATACAAATGGGAGCACGTTTTCCAATAGATGGCGCCAGCAGTAAATTTTGGTCCAAAATATCGGATCAGAAACGTCAATAAGGCAGCTAAGGCATCTGTGAACAAGTCTTCAGCATTCGATTTGTGACTTTTCATCGGTGTTATATATTTTTTTGTGCGTGAAATCGACGAAATTTTTGAGCCAAATAAGCGTCATTTGCGGGAAGTTTTGCTTTTTGCCTTCAATTCGAAAAAATCTCCGGCAGAGATGCGACGAATGATTGTAGAAACTTATGGTGAGGCTTGTATTAGTGGGACAACGTGTCGCGAATGGTTTCAACACTGCAAAAGTAGTGATTTAGACGTGAAAGGCAATAAGTTTCCGGATACATATCAAACTGGATGAAGATATCATCATTACTGTATGAAGATACATGTCAAACGCAACAAGAACTTGTATATTTTTTTGGAGTGACTCAATAAGCTATTTCCCATCGTTTGTAAGCCTTGGGAATGATCGCAAAAGCAAAAAAATTGGATGCCATACGAGTTGAAGCCAAGAGACGTCGAACGGCGTTTTTTTTCACGTGTAAACAGCTGCTCGAAGGACAAAAAACGACTGGCGATGAAAAGTGGATCCATTACGATAATCCAACGCAAAAAAATCTTTGAGGCGCTTAACATCGATGGCTCCTTGCTCATGCTATGTATTTGGTGGTACCAGCTCGGCGTGGTATATTATGAGCTGCTGCAACTGGGTGAAATTATCGCAGGAGCTCGCTACCGAGCACAACTCATGCGTTTGAGCATGAGAACGCTTGGCAACATGTTGCTAAGTTGGTTTAAACCTACCTGGAAACACTGAAGTGGGACGTCTTACCCCACCTGCCCTATTATCCACACATCGTCCCTACCGACTACTACCTTTTCCGATCGATGACGTGTGGCCTGGCTGAGCAGTACTTCCGGTCTTACGAAGTGACCAAAAATTGGTTTGATTCGTGGATCGCCTCAAAAGACGATCAGCTTTTCGATATGGAATCCGTATGCTGCCAGGAAGATGGGAAAAAGTTATGGCTAGCGATGGACAATACTTTGGAGCATTAATATGTGAGCATTTTTCCACAATAAAGCCTCAAATTTTGAAAAGAATTTATTATGTTCATACCAAATGGTATTATGCTAATATCAAAAAAAGTAATTTTAAAAATACAAATTATCCTTTAAATGAAAATATTTTTCTATAAATTTTATAAAACTCTCTAGAATTAATTAAAATATAAAACATTAGTTCAAGTCTTATTAACATATTATAAGTTGGTATAATCAGTTGGCGTACGTACATTCGACTAAAAGTTATTTGATATTATTAAGTTTATTGAAGGATAAAAAAATGGGTTAATCAGTGCGTATCGATGTTAGTAGGCTCCATACAATAAAGCCTGGAAGCGGTCAATTCTTACTATTCCTAATACACAAAGTTCTGCATATGAATGTGTTCTCGAATTCTGCACATACCATTATGTATGAATATGACACACACACAACTGTACTCACACATATGTGAATAGGTAGACATGTGTATTAATATTGGTTCGATTTGCTGAAGCCGGTGGCTTTTGTAAACTGGATTTATTCTCATGAAATCCCAAATAGGAAAACACGGTACACTTTGGTATTTATGGTCAAGATTTTCCGAGATTTCTTGCTGGCTGAACAGACTCGTTTATTTAAGGATCAATGATGCTCCATTTCGCGCCGATACACTTCAATGGCCTGCTGGTGTCCATTTACAATGGTTTTTCCGGTACTGTAATTGGATTTTTTCCCTCTTCTTAATCGCCAAACCATCTTTTATTAGTATGTTTATTATTGTTGCTGTTGTTTTTTTATAATAATTTTTTTTTCGCCTCCTTTTTTACTTCTGATTGCATTATTTCAAGAGCAAAGTTTTGTATTAGTTAATAAATTATTATAAACTATTAGAAAATTTCACATTGTAAATTAGTATTATTTATATTATCAGATATAATAGATGAAATTGAAAATAACCCAAAAAAAGGGAATTCAACAAATCTTAAAGAATTTCTTTTAGAATCTTTAAAAATTAATAAAAATAAACCGAACATATTCGTGTAATTGCGAAAAATTTCTTTGATGTTTTAAATTAAAAAAAAACAACAACATTCAATCAAGGATAAATATATGATTCAAAGAGTATATATAAGCTCGTATTTTTCATATTTGTTTCTTTCTTTTTGGTAAAATTTTAAGAATTTCGTAAAATATTTTATTCAAGCGAAAATTTCTCAAATTGTTTGTAATAATTTTAGGGGTTCTTATGTAAATGAGTAAATTTATATGAAAAATTATTTGCATAATTAATTCTTTTTTTTATTTTTTTTTATTAATACAACTTGGAAAAAAGCAGTTCTTTTTACTGCTTTTATTGGTGGGTGTGTGTTCGTAAAGCTGTTCTTTTCAGAGTAATCATTTTTAGAAAGTCCTTACCATTTATACGGCGAATCAAAAATTTCCCATTCAGACTCGTATATTACACTTGTAACAATTTCATTAACAATTCTAAAAGAAGGCAATAATCATTACCGAGAAAGTTGGTTGAATTAAAAGAAAAACTTTAATTTAACTTTGTAATTGGCTATTTACATTGTAGGCGTTAATTTTTTTTTTTATTGCCTAAACAATTGATCATTTGTATATAAGAGAGAATTTAAATTAATTTTTCTACAACAAGAAAATGTTAATAATTTAAAAAAAAAATGTAGAAAACAATATATTCAGCTGACTATTGTTTATTGCTTTGGTTGAAAAAATTAAACTTTATATATTGGCATAATTTTTTAATATTAAATAATTTTGAAAAAACTTTAAAGTCATAATTTTAAACGACCTAAAAATAAAATTTATTTGGTTTTTTTGCCGGAAAAATTACACTGAATTATTCACACAAGTAGTGGTCTTGAGTTTGAATTCAGCATTTTATATATTTGGAGGGGGGGGGGGGGGGGGTGGTGTTTACGGTACTTAAATAATTTAAAAATTTAACTGGGCTAAAGACTTTAAATATTCGAACATGTTTAATTTAAAATTATCACAAGAATATGATGGCAATATGATAAGTCAGTGATAAATATAACAGATTTAGCTTATATCAGCAAAACGATATTCTTTTTATCATGTGGCAAATTTTAAAAAGACGCCATACAATATTTTATAAAGATTTGTTCGTTAATTAATATTTGGCAGCTATTGAAAAGAGGCAAGATAAAAAGTGAATTTCCTGTGTTAATAAAACACTATTTTCGGAGAAGGAAAACCTTGGCTAAAACAAAATCCAGGCTTGAAAAGTATAAAGAGGACTCGCCAGTATCGTATGCAATCATTTAGAAGTGGTTTACTGAATGATGTTCCGCTTATAACATCTTGTAATATATTTTGAGAATGAGAAAGCTACCGACGAGGTGGCTGCTGCATCGCTAACACTTGGCCAAAAACGTGTTCGTGTAACAAATTCAATAGAATATTTGGACAATGTTGAGCAAAATCCAAATGAATTATTTGCATAGACTTATAACTATTGACTAAACAGCAGAAACAAAATCAATGGATTCACCAGAAATTTTCTGGGGTGCACATGGTATAATATTCATCGACTATCTTGAAAAAAGAAAAAACCGATAACAGGAAAGTATTATGCGGTTTTATTAGACGATTTGAATAATGAAATAAAGACAGAACGAACGCTTTTGGTTGAAGTTCTATTTCATAATGACAATTCACCTGCATATTCATCCGAAATTGCAACAGCAAAGTAAGTGGAAATACACCGTTTTTTCCAGATTCAGATTCTTGTGATATTTTGTTATTTCCAATTCTGAAGTTATGACCGAAACTGAGGCCTATTTAACAGAGTTTGACAAATCGTACGATACGGATGGTATTTAAAGTTGGAATATTATTAGATGAAGTGTATCGAGCTAAAAGAAGATTATGTTGATAAATAAATCAATTTCTGTTGAATAAATTAATTCTGTGTTTCATTTATCACTGACTTATCATACTGGGATTAGTTAGTAAATTAAGATTTTTGTGGTTACGAAAAAATTAATATCACATTAAGCTAAGTAGTCGAATTTTGTCAAGTACACAAATTCAGCCAAGCAATCCAACCAACCAATAACTTTGACTAAGCAATTAGGAAATGTGGTCAACGTTAAATTCAGCTGAATTCTTATAGTCAATTTTATGATTTAGCATTTTAAATAATATATTATAAATTATAGCAATATAATTTATAATATATTATTTAAAATGCTAAATCATAAAATTTTTAATTGAAAAAAAAAATAAATTTTTAAAATTCGAATTGCTTACAAAATTCAGCCTAAAAATAAACTTTTTAAATTTAGCTTTTTAGTATTTTCTAAATTGTGTATTTTAAATCAATAATAATATTTTCTTATATGAAATTTCTTTTTGAGGTGAATAATGTTAATTTACTTTGCGTAGCTATTCTTAGAAGAGAGTTATTTAATTATTGAGATTGGACTTAGGACACCGTATGACAGTCAATATAATTATAAAAAATAAGAAAATTGATATTAAGATGCAAGCTTTTCAATTTAAATTCTGATCCCACTTGAGAACTTATTCGAAAATTTAGTCATTAATCTACTTAATTTGAATTAGATAATAAATTTAATATTCAAAAAAAAAATTATTAAATAAATTTTCCTCTTAAAATTAAAAAAATCATTTATTTTTATATCTTTTCAGGTAAGTCATCAATCAGATTTTAAATCAGATAAAATATTTTATACAGTAAAAAAGGCCAATCCGGTAAGATTATTTTCTATACGAAACCTCATAGAAAGTGTGGAAAATCCTTAAAATAAATGAATAAATCAAATCCTTTTCAAGAATTTATATAAAATATTGTTATTAAGTGGAAAGAGAAACAATTTTTTCATAAAAGTTTAAAAAAAACTTGATTGGCTTTTTTTAATTGAAGAAAATTTAAATGAATAAGGATACGTAATACGATTGTTGTGAAATCGATTAATTGAGCCTCTTAAAGTATGAATCCTTTTTTGTTACGATCATTCATTCACTCGTATTACATGGCGCACAATGGGATAAAGTATGCTGATAGCCTGTTAAAGGGCAAAATGAGTATTGCTTCCAGTAAGGATGTAGATAATAGATAGTGAATAACGTTAATATTGTAATACTGAATTATATAAAGTGCTATCGTAATGACGATGAATATAACGCTAATAACTTGAACTAAACGAATTTATTACGTCGACAGCGCTAATACTCTGTATAACCTTTAATATTGTTTCGTGTAGTCCCTTCCTGCCAGTCTAGGATAAGAAATTTGCAGCATCAGTTTTCTGGTAAATGTTTCTCATCTTGCTACCATATATATTCGTATCTAATTTAATATAGACCATCTTTGCTTTAAAATTTCTCATCTTCTAAGTTTTCCAATATATTTGCTAATGTCCTTGTAAGCGTTTTACCGATTCAGTAGAAGCTTTTTCTGTTTTAGCTTATTCTGAAGTAAAATGTTTTCGATTCTAAGCAGCCCTCTAGGGATAAATTATATTATTCACATACACGTATCTATTGTTGGAGTGGTAAAGATATATTTTCTGTTATTTAGTATATTTTCTTTTTTAAATATTGATAGAATAAATACTCTCTTTTGTATATAATATTGATAATATCAGGAAAGAATTGAACTTCTTAATTTTTCCTTTAAAAATAATAATAAAAATAGAAAAAGAAAAAATAGAATTTCTTTTCTTCTGCTTGTATAAAAAAATTCTGTATTGCGCTTTCTGCTCAAAAAAAACAACAGAAAATACTGCAATGACATAAAAGATTATTTAATTTATGCCTCAAAAGGTAAATAAAATAACTCCGAAAATCAGATTCTTTTGTAGGACTCGATCCTTTTGAGGTAATATTTAATAACCTTTTCGTACATTTTGGTCTGTAATTCGGTAAATTAAAAATTTCAAATATTCTAAAGTTTGATGTTTTTCTGAAGATTAGTCTCACAAGGGAAGAGTCTAGTGGCGTCAAATCGTCTGATCTTGATGCGTAATTAACAACACCAAATTTCGAAAATATGCGTCATGAGATGTTGTTTGTTTTTCGGTGCCTTTTTGCTTAAACCACATATAGTTTAGATTAAAATCTTCTGGTAAAGTTATCGTACGGCTTCTTTTGCTTTAAGCATTTCAAGGAAATAAGAGCCAATAACGCCTTTAAACAAAATTACCAACCAGATAATCACTTCCCGAGGAGACAATGGCTTCTCCAGAGTCAACTGTGAACTATCAGAGCTTATAGGCAAGATATCAGCCTTATCGCTGAATAAAATTTTGTTCGAAAAAATGCGATATGTAGCGAAGTCTAAATTAACGCATTTTAAGGATTTATTGATGGTAATAATAAAAAATGCTAGTCCTTCATCTAAACAATTATAAGCTTGGATGATCTATTTGCTTAACATCTCTTCAATGGCGGAGCTGTTAAAATAGGGGATCAAAGCAAAATTAACATACTCGATCCTAAATTTATAATTTGTAAGTTTAAATATAAAAGTTTATGCTTGAAGTAGTCTGAAAAGTGTATTAATCTCCACGGATTTTGGTATTTTTCTAACCAAAGCAATCTATTATTTTGGTTGGTTTACGTATTTATTAAAATCTTCATGTGGGTTTTTGGTTGTTGGAATAATTTCCATTTTTATGAATATCGATTTAAAGTATATACACATGGACGTTTCGTATCATGTGAAAATATAAATTTTTAAGCTTATTCAAGAGATAATGAAATATTTTATAATATTTTACAAGCAGACATCTTTGAGACCATATTGCAAAAATTCAGCATATGTAAATGGAAAGAAAATTAGGATTCGATATTCATTTTATCTAAATATAAAATCCGGTAGAGTTGAAATGCTCAGGATCCATTCGAAAAGTTGAGATAGATTTCAGTGTGCAGCAATATGCAAATTTTTGTGTTATCCTTCTTCATGCAAAGAACTTTTTCTGTACAGATTTAAATATTTTAAAAAGTTTTCATCTAATTTCCATACTCAAATCCAATTCATTATTAAGAAATTTTTTTCTTTTAGCTATAAATTTATATTCGAATAAAAATGATTATAAATTGGATAAAATTTCAGATTTATTTTTATGTTAAAGGTGAAAAGATATTTGCAAATGAGTTAAGAACTTCTAACAAAAAAAAAAGAAGAAAAAAATAAAATTAAGCAATGAAGTCAATCAGGATTTGTAGTCCTTTTTATAAATTTATTTCCAAATAATTTCGTGACTAATTAATTTTTTTGTTTTATTTTCATAGCACTTTTTACGAAATTACTAATACCAAAATTTCAAGACTTTAAATTTTGGTTTTATGACTGTCCTAGCTGTCAAGGACTCTTATTCATGTCATTTTTATTTGGTGCAATGAAATGTTTTCCTCAAGTATTAAATGTGTTTATATATTTTCCCCCAAAGACCCCAACTACGTACTGTAAGTTTATATGGAATGTTCTGAAGAACAGGTTAACAACTTTTTTCTAAAAAAAAAATTTTGGATTTAAATAAAAACTAGTGATTTGGTTAGCTAAAATTTTTTTGTGTAGACTTAGGAATTAGGTTTAAAAAAATAATATCGGCAAAATTCACTGGTAGGCTTACTATTTATCGTAACTGGTCTCAAACTCATCTCTACGCAATTTCTGAAGTCCCGTGCAAACTGATTCTCCTTATAACGTCGTCGAAAATATATAATCCATCCCTCTTTATAAAATAAATTGGTTATCGCTTTAAAAAAGATCCTTCATCTTAAAAAAAAAATCTGTCCATTGTTAGTCTGAATTTTTAAAATTCATTCCATCATTTTGACTGAAAACTGTGATTGAGAACAGAGTTGAGAGTGTCTGTATCGTTGGACAGCTACAAAAAAATTAAATGTTAATTTGTCCTTGTACAGGAAACTTTTTCTAGAGTAGTTGTACGGACTTAATGACTACTTGATGTTTTTCACGAATGCGGCCGAAACGGATGACATCATTTTTATGTAGTTATTGAGTAAGATGGCTCCCACATCCGTGAACTTCTTCCCACGCGAGCCAACTTCATATAATGATAGATTGCTACGGCAATCAGGATAGCGATGTAGCCAGAAGATTATTATCCTCAGAAATATTCGCGCAGATACAGAAAAATACATGCAAAATTTCGTGGATTGAATAGAACTCCTAGACCCAACCACTTCTATTTCCAAACCATAGTTTTAACCTCCTTAAACATCTTAATTTGCTTCAAAAAATTTAACAATCTCAGACTTTTCCCTCCATTTATCTACCGACCAGTTTTATTAAGGAAGCTGACAATGCCAATCTACATGTAACATGAATTTACCAAACGGCCTTATGATCATGGCGCTACAAAATAGCATCTGGTTCTTGTTTCAGAGACCTTACAATAAAAAAAAACGTATAAATTTCTACACCAGCGCACCTTTAGAACACAATTCACATCCCATAAAAGAATATAATTTTATAACTTGCCATAAATTATGGACCTATAAAAAATATCTAAAAATATATATTTAAAAATAATTGCAAATTATATAATATTCGACATTAATCGTTGGAGTAAATATAAAATAAGAATAGATAGACTAACGTTTAAATGGTAAATTTTTAATTTTATTAATTACTCAGAATGGTTGGTATTTAATGTTGTACTGAAATTCGTTTCGATTGCGGCAGTGTTCACATAATATTCATGAATTGTGAAAATGTCTAAAATTGAAAAAGCCTTCTTACATTAGAATTCATATTTTATGAATATGTAATTGCCATTAGAAAGTACAAAGTGCAGATATTATCATTAAAAGTTAGGAAATTATTTTGTTAATTAGTCTTAAATTCATATGAATTTTCGATAAATGTTAAATATTTAATGTGGTTTATGAGCTTTTCTTAACATGATAATTTACATTATTTGTTTCGGTATTCAATAATTATTTTAACATAAAACAAGTCGAATACGCTTTTTTGTTTAAAGTGGTAGAAATTTCTAGATACAATCTGAAGAAAAAAAAATAGTTTTCTTCAGCACTTGTTGTTAATTCATCTAAGAACAACCTAAACAATAGTACGTATTATTGGTATTGTGGTTCACATTTCTAATTCCATTTCAATTCTCATTCATGTGATGGTGGTATTCCATTAGTTTTTGGGTACTGAAAACATTTGGGAGTTAATTAATTAATTACTTTCCTTTCTGGAATTTTCTTGGCATTAAATTTTAAGGCAGTCTTTGTCCAATATTGTTAATGTTCCTCTTCTACTACTCTATTCCGCCGAGTATAATAAAATAGCAAAAGTAAAGTTTCCTTTGTAATTAATAAAATTTGATTGTACTTACTAATCCGTACTTACATGTTATAAAAGTGTGTACATTTATTATTACCACAAAAGATGTCGTCTCCTTAACTTTTCTAGGTCATAGACGGGATATAATTTAATTGCTCTTTGCTATAACTTTTTGGAGGGATGGTCATCGTACTTTTATTATGCAACAAACATGTTTTTTCTAATAGATCATATACTGCAGATTATTTTTAAATAAATATTAAACATCTGATTTGATTGCGGACTTTAATATAAAAGAGCAGTATGATAAGTTGATGATAAATGGAAGAAAGAATTCATTTATTCAACAAAAATCCACTTATTTTTCAACATGGTCTCCTTCTAGCTCAATACATTTCGTCCAATGGCATTCCAACTTATTAATATATGCAAAATATGCCTCAGTTTCAGCTGTAAAGTGGAAATTTGGTAGAGAATATGAAACTTTAATCGTTGCACTATTAAATACATTTGGAAAATTAAATCGGCTAGTTTTTTTCGTTTCCTTCCTTTTAATCGTATCTTTGTCTAAATTGAATTTGTTTTTTCTTCTTCTATTTTATTAAAACTATTTGCTTAGTCAACAGATGCTACTAATTTTGAAAAGAACATAAAGGAGTATCCAAACATTTTGAACAGGTTTCACTTATGTCCTTTGGAAATTCATTCAATTTTTGGAAAAATATTGAAATTGCTACATTTCTAAAGATTGCCTTTTTAAAATGTTTTCATTAACATTTTATTGATTTTTTTACAAATTATTTTCTCAGTTAGTAGAATATAGTGTCTTGCTAAAAGTGTTGTTCTTCATTAAGTAACCTACGCTATTCATTATATATTTATTTCTTACTACATACATAACTATGTTTTACCATCAAATTTGATTTTTTATAGTCCTTTTTTTAATAATTACTTGAAAGCACCCCAATTTATACCTTATTGTAATTATCAATTATAAAGTTGGATAAGGTACTTTCAAAAAATATTCAAACTTAGTTGAACTATAAAATTAAAAAGTTTCCGAATATTCATTTTATAGCTATAAGCAATTTACAGGATTTTGAATTAATTTCCATGAATACAAATTCATTTATTTTGTTATAGAGAAATAATTATTTACCCCTGAAGCCCTTGTGAGTCGGCCAAATAGAATATCGTCTAACTAATTTACCTAGAAAGAGCAAATATGACCTGAATTTCTTACTATAAAATAAGTGCAAATTTACATATATAAAAGTTGTTCCGGAGCACAAACAAGTCCTTTATTGAAACGGTTCTGCAGAAGTAAATTTGACTCATAAATTGGAAGAGTTCACAATAAAAATTTAAAAAAAAAATTCTTCAAAAATTGAAATTGTCAGTAAAAATTGCTAGTAAAAATTGTCAGCAAAAAGTTTTCAGTAAACAATTTTCAGTAAACATTTTTGGAAACAATTTTCAGTGAAAATTTTCAATAAAAATTATCAGTAAACATTTTCAGTAAAAACTTTCAGTAAAAATTGTCAGTAAAAATTATTGGTAAAAATTTTCATTAAAAAGTGTCAGTAAAAACTGTCACTCAAACTTGTCAATAAAAATTGCTGGTAAAAATTTCCGGTAGACAGTGCCACTAAGAATTTTTTTTATTAAAATTGTTATTAAAAATTTTCAGTAAAAATTTTCACTAAAAGATTTTCAGTAAAAATTTTTGGGAAACAATTTCTAGTAAAAAGTTTCTCTAAAAATTTCAGTAAATATTTTCAGTAAAAATTGCCCGCAAAAGTTTTCAGTAAAATTTGTTACTAAAAATTGTCCGTAAAAATTATCAGTAAAAATTGTTGGTGAAAATTTTCGGTAAAAAGTGTCAGTAACCATTTTCGGTAAAAATTTGCTGTAAAAATTTACGGTAAAAACTTTCAGTAAAAATTGTCAGTAAAAATTGTCAGTAAAAATTGTCACTAAAAATTGTCAGTAAAAATGGTCAATAAAAATTGCTGGTAAATATTTTCGGTAGAAAATGTCAGTAAGAATTTTTTTTATAAAAATTGTTAGTAAAAATTTTCAGTAAAAAATTTTCAGTAAACATTTTTGGTAAACAATTTCTAGTAAAAAGTTTCTCTCAGTAAATATTTTCAGTAAAAATTGGCCGCAAAAATTTTCAGTAAAATTTCTATTAAAATGTTCTGTAAAAAATTTAGTAAACATTTTCTGTAAAAAATTTTAGTAAAAAGTTTCTCTAAAAATTTCAGTAAAAATTGCCCGCAAAAGTTTTCAGTAAAATTTGTTACTAAAAATTGTCAGTAAAAATGGTCAGTTATAATGTTCTGTAAAAAAATTTAGTAAACATTTTCTGTAAAAATTTTTAGTAAAAATTGTCAGTAAAAATTGTTGGTAAAAATTTTCGTTAAAAATTTTCAGTAAAAATTTTCAGTAAACAATTTTCAGTAAAAATTTCCTGTAAACAATTTTCAGTAAAAATGTTAAAAAAAAATATTTTGTAAAACTTTTCAATACAAATTTTCGGTAAAAATTTTAAGGAAAATTTTTTGGACAAAATTTTTAGTTAAAATTTTCAGATAAACGTTCGGTAACATTTTTTGATAAAAATTGTCAGTGAAAATATTCAGTAAACAATTTCCAGTAAAAATTTTCACTAAAAAAGTAAAACTTTTCTGTAAAAACTTTTTGTAAAAATGTTCGGTTAAAATTTTCAGTTTAAATTTTCGATAAAAATTTTCGGTAAAAAATTTTCAATAAAAATTTTAGTAAAAGTTTTCTGTACAAATTCTTGGTAAAAAATTTCAGTCAAAATTTTGGGTGAAAATAATAATTTAAATTTTGAATTTTTAACAAAAATTAGCTCCAAACCGAAACGTGGAGTGAGTCTTCTGGAAAGGCAAACATTTTGATTAAATATAAAATTTTTCTTAATTTGTGTAGGCCTGCCAATTATGGTATTTAATTCCAAGAATCTCATCTATGAACTTTAGTTTTGATCACATCTGATTATAACTTTTCGAATATAAAGTTTACTATCTTTCATGAAGTGAAACTTTTGCCATATTTTCTACAGTTAATTATCCACGCAAAAGATTTTAACAACTCGTCCTATGGGGACATAAACTGAGTATTTCCGAAAAGCAATCAACCGATAATAGAACGCTGGCATATAGAATTTTCAGAATACAATCACATAAAATACAATAATTATTTTCTACTCATGAAATACCGAACATATCGAATATCGAAAATGTCACAAAGTAAACTGAAATTTGATCAAAATTGAAATTCGATTCGTTGCGAACTCTAACTTAATCGTTAACTACGTTTAGAATGTGTTCGATATTTATGGAATTGTAACATTTTTAAAACTAGAAGATTTATTATGGCACTTGGAAATGTGCCCAAGTTCACACATTCATCATAATCCACACCTGAATGTGTACCTATGAACTCCAAATCGTTTATTTACACCTCAGATTGGTTAACTTACCCATAAACCTTTTGGTAGGCTTTCACGTACGTATTCGAGCAATCAAATTTATTTCGATAAGTCTCGTCAGCAAATAATACCTATAACTTCCCCATAAAAGAGGCATACGTTTCGAAAGTGGAAAACTACCCTCCTGTAGGTATGTGTACATATACCTGGATACGTCGCGTGATTTAATGTTGATCAGTATTACCTGTTCAGAAAATTACGATTGGGAAAGTGTAGTAGCTTCTCAAATACGATGTCGGTTGACAATTTGCTGACATAATCCCGAAATGCTTTCAAGCGAGCTTGATTAATGGTTCAGTTTTATGTAATAATTGGTTTCACAAAATGACACACGTTTCAATAAATCGGTTACCACGTTAAGTTTAGTTTTGATTTTTAGTTTGTCGTGCAGTTGCCGGGAAATCGAGTGAGTCCTTGTGAATGAAAGCTTTAAAACTGAGTGAGTCCGATTAGTGGAACTTTTTACCAGCACAAAGTTTACATTGCAGAATGTACAACAGCCTGATTACCCCTGAAAAGCTCCAATGTTTTAATATCCACAACTTATGATGATGCTGGTTTGTTGTTCTAAATCGGTTAGAATATTTGCTAAATTTCTGATTATTGTCCTTGCCTTTAAAAGTTTAGCATAGAAAACTTCCAATGTGTTGAATTTTCTAAAAAGAAAATCCTTTTTCATTGTTGAAAATACTATTGCTGATGGTTGTCGCAGCTGAAAGGAGGCGCGCTGCAATCGTTAAGTGGAAATATTTTAGAATGGAATTATTTAATTCTTGAAATCTTAATATCTTAAAACAAGGACTTTCCATGAAATAATCAAGAAAATTTTTTAAAATCATTTTGCTTTTAATTTGAAATGAAGAAAATTCATGAAAAACTACGCAATTTGGAAAATTATTTCAAATACTTAAATTCTTACAAAAATTTCAATTATTCAAGTACCTAGTATAGGGAATTTGTTATTAACATATTTATAAGGTGTAGTAAAAAGAAATCCATTATTTTTGCATTAAATTGAAGGTTTTATTTAGCATAGATAGAATGATACGATTTAGGTCAAATATGCACCGTTTTGTTCGATAATTTGTTGCCATTTTGGAGGTAATTTCATAATGCCTCTCTCATAGAAACCCTCGTCCTTATTGGCAAAAAAACTGGGACAGTCGATTTTCACAATCTTCTCTTGAGGCGAATTTTTCACCTGCAAAATCATTCGTCATAGACAAGAAGAGGTGGTAATCACTTGGTGCCAGGTCCCGGAACTTCTGGCGTGTCACTATCGATGTATGCGGCCTGGCGTTGTCCTGATGGAACACAATTCCTCTCCTATTGGCCAAAGCTGGCCGCTTCTGGGCGATTGCTTCTTTCAGACGGTCCAATTGTTGACAGTATAGGTCCGAATTAAGAGTTCGGCCGTAGGGGAGCAGCTCATAGTAGATGATTCCCTGCCAGTCCCACCAAACACACAGCAAAACCTTCCTGGCTGTCAATCCTGGCTTGACCACCGTTTGAGCTGGGTGACCGCGATTTGACCACGACCGTTGTCGCTTGACGTTGTCGTAAGTGACCCACTTTTCATCACCAGTAACCATCCGCTTCAGAAATGGATCGATATTGTTGCGATTCAGCAGGGATTCGCAGATGGAAATTCGGTCCATGAGGTTTTTTTTGCGATAACTCGTGTGACACCCATACATCGAGCTTGTTTTTGTATCCAGCCTTATTTAAGTGGTTCCAAACGGTTTTTTGTGCAATGTTTAGCTCCTGGGCAATCGAAACAGTGCTTACGTGACGGTCGGACACGACGATTTCCATTATTTTATCGACATTTTCGACAATTGGCCTTCCAGAGCGTAGTGCATCTTTGACATCAAAATTACCGGAACGGAATCGACGAAACCAAAATTGCGCATGATTGACTGTTACAGTATCAGGACCATAAACACTATTCACATTTTCAGCTCCCTGGCTTGCGTTTTCGCCTTTATCGAAGAAAAACTGTAAAATATGGCGTATTTTCTCTTTGTTGGTGTCCATCTTTGACGCGTGCTAAAAAAATACTGAGTCAAGTAATCACAAAACTGTATGAGAAGCTTTTTTAGTACGAAATCTTATCTTTCTAACGCCATCTAGTGCAACCCGATCGCTTTTGAAACGGGAGATACAGACTCCTAAAGCCATCTATTGGCAAAATAATGGACTACTTTTTACTACAACTAATTATTATATTGGGTAAAGTTTTATGATGAAAAATCTATTTTCACTGAAGCGGCTGTCCATGATATAATATCACGTTTTATGTAGTTATTAATGTAAAATAGATCCGACAACCCAGAACTATATTATTGCAATACTCCTTTTTAGGGTAGTTTCGTATTTTGGCGAGCTGCGACCATCAGGATTGTGGTTACGAGGAATTATCGTGAAATCATTATTTTTAGTGGCAGTAACGCAACCTTGGAATCCATTTATGGCCGATCGAGTGAATCTGTTCTCAATAAAATTCGACATAACCTGCCTAAAAAAAGGGACCTTGAATGGAAAATTTGTCATTTGGAAATTTTGGATAACGAGTTTCAGGTTATAAGTACAATTACCACATTACCTGGAGCCCAATTCAACATTCTTTTTGGCACAAAAACTGTTCAAAATTCGTACTTCCAATCGTCCACACTGTGGCATTAAACTTACTATCGCTCATCTTCTAACGGAAAGACACCTTATCCAACATTTATTTTCTAATAAAATTCCCTCTATCCAAGCCCTTTTTTGAATTTCTTAAAACTCATCACATAGCTACTTACTCATGGCTTAAGGATCTTGCATTAGAAACTCTAGGAAAAACAAATAAATATATGCCAAAAATTCTTAAAGTAGATAAAATGGAGGGTGGGGCCGATATTGCAAGTTATTTTAGAATCACTTGAAAATGCCTATTGATAAGAAGACTCAACTCGAAACTTAATCCCGAATATTGTGGATGATAAAATTTCTCTTCACCATTAAAAGGATTATGGTAAATTTTAGAAAATATTGATTTTTTTCTACAGTTTTAATGCGGAACAAATTTATTGATTTATTCAGTTTTTTTTAAAGAAAAATTTCCTCCAACATAAAAGTTATATTATGCGATTTGGTAAAATCATAGCTGAACTATGAAAAATCTTATCAATGCTTCTATATTATATCGAAAGTAGATAAAAGAAATTTGTTTTTATATTTAAAAAATATCTAAATCGGTTTTAGCTAATATAATTTCTAGGCAGAAAATTCTTCATTTTTTTACTACACAAACTGATCAATAATTTCAATCTACAGTCGAAAATATAATAAATTTGCATAAAATTAATTTTTTCTATTAAGTTTATTTTCAAAGGACTTGATTGAATAGAAAAATTGAAAGATTATTTGTTCGAAAAGCAAAAATTCCGTTATTTAATAGCTGTCAAACGTGCATGTCATCCAATGATGACATTTGCATATTCTAAAGTTTGACATTTTACATTTTGAGTTGATTAATCTACAAAAAATGCGATCAAATTGTAAAAACTGTTTACAAATTTAGTGATTCTGCCATATCCACACTTCGCTCGGTTGTTGATCACTCAGTGGATACTTAGGAAAATTTCTATACAAGAAGAGGTGTCTGGTTTGTAGTTTGGTCTAAAGTTATTATTGGCCCGTATTTCTTTGAAAAGGAGTAAATTCTGAGCACTTTGGCCGCATGATAACTGACATTTTTTGGCTTAATTTTGAATATTTTAATCTGGATCATATATGGTTTTAGGAAGAGGTCATAACAAGGCTGCACAACATAATAAACTTTGGTACTATTGAGCAAAAACTTTTTTAGAACGTCTTATTTTGAGATTTGGTGATGGCACTAGACCTCCAAGATCGTGCGATTTGTCGCCGTTGGACTTTTTTTTTGTGCGTTTGTTTTTTATGTTCAATGTCGATTTTGTTTGGCCGTCATTTTGGATTTGATGAAATTTGTGTGCTGGCATTTGACAGTCGATAACCAATTATTTACACATTTTACTTAAATAAATGTTCAATTGTGAAAACCGCGGAGAAAATTACGTGACTTTTTTGTTGTTAATCATATGCCTAGCAAATCAACCATTCAGCGTGTAATGAATAATTTTGAAATTATGCATATGCTGGGAGATAAAGCAAAGACTTGAGCGACATATAAGATAACGTACACCTGAAAATATTGATGCATCGACGCCGTACACAAGAATTGGGAATGTCTCCATAATGTTTGTTAGAAATTCTCAAAAAGATTAATATTCAATTGACACAACATCTGCAGTTAAATGACCATGAACGCCGGCGAGACTGTATTGTTCGAGTTTCACAGCTCATTATAGACGACAATCAGTTTTAGAAAAATTTCATTATGAGCGACGAAGCATACTTCAACTTGGCTGTTATGAAAAATATGCTTAAAAGAGCTCGCCTTTATGTCACAGCCAGAGGCGATATTTTACGAATATTACAATTCATAAAATATAAATTATAAAATTTCAATCCATTTAGAAGTTATTAAAAAAACTTCGACGTGGAACATAAAACGCACCCAATTATAGCCCCAAATGTGCGAAGAATTCATAGAAAACGACCTAAAAAGGATCGAGTCCTGTAAGAAGTCTTATGTCGAATATTTGAATGGTTTTGTCATTATTGCATAATAATATCAAAATTTGAATTTAAGGTGTGCTATTCGGAGTTCAAATGGGAAACCGTTGTTTTGCAATAGTTGGCGCCAGCAGTAAATTCCGGTCCAAATTATCGGATCAGAAAGGCAGAAATTTTTGAGCCAAATAAACGTCATTTGCGGGAAGTTTTGCTTTTTGTCGTCAATTCGAAAAAATCTGCGGTTGAGGCGCGTCGAATGATTTTAAAAACGTATGGTGAGGCTTGTATTAGTGCGAGAACGTGTCGTGAATGGTTTCAACGATATAAAAATGGTTATTTCGACGTGGAAGAGAAGAAGCGTCCCAGACCGATGAAAAAGTTTGAAGACGCAGAATTGTAAGCATTACTCGACGAAGATCCATGTAAAACGCAACAAGAACTTTCAGATTCATTGAGCGTGTCTCAATAATCCATTTACCATCGTTTGAAAGTCACGGTAATGATCCAAAAGCAAGGAAATTGAGTATCATAAGAATTGAAGCCGAAAGACATCGAACGGAATTTTTTCCCACGTGCGAACAGCTGCTCCAATGGAAAAAAAGGAAGGGTTTTCTACATCGTATTGTGACTGGCCAGAAAAAGTGGATCCATTACGATAATCCAAAGCGAAGAACTTTGTGGGGCTGTTGCGGCCATGCATCAACATCGACCGCCAAGCCAAACATTCATGGCTCGAAGCTCATGCCATGTATTTGGTGAGACCAGCTTGGCGTGGTATATTATGAGCTGCTGCAATCGGGTGAAACCATCGCTGGAGCTCGCTATTGAACACCCAGCATTGAAGGAAAAACGGGCACTGAAGGAAAAACGGCCACAATACGAGCAAAGACACGACAAAGTGATTTTGTGACACGACAACGCTCGGCCACATGTTGCTAAGGTGGTTAAAACCTACCTGGAAACACTAAAATGGGAAGTCCTGCCAACCCCTCCTTACCAAGGTATTCTACACACATCGCCCCTGCGGACTACTACCTCTTCCGAGCGATGACGCGTGGCCTGGCTAAGCAGCACTTCGGAAGAGACCAAAAATTGGTAGCGATGGGCAATACTTTGGAGCATGAATACGAGGTTTGTTCAAAAAGTATCGCGAATTTTGAATTTCCGCGGTACTCATGTACCTCACTTATGCCAACAAGTTCGGCCATTTTTAATGTTCAGTTAATTTTTGACAGCTGCTTTGCTTGCACGTGTTATGGCTCGTGTTAGATTTTTGCGCATTCCAGAAAATGGATCAAAGAATCTGTATCAAATTTTGTGTGAAAAACAAAATTAATTCTGCGGACGCATTCCGAATATTGACTGTGGCATATGGTAAAGCTACCTGGGACCGAAGCAACGTTTATTGGTGGTACAAAATGTTCTTAGAAGGCCGAGAAGATGTAAACGACGATAAGCGTGCCGGACGCCCGAGCACGTCAACAACAGACGAAAACATTGATGAAGTGAAGAAAATAGTATTGGCCAATCGTCAAATCACCGTTAGAGAAGTTGCTGAGGATTTAAACATGTTGATTGGTTCGTGCCATTCGATTTTTACCAATGATTTGGCGTGAGACGGGTCGCCGCGAAATTCGTACCAAAATTGCTCAATTTCGACCAAAAACAGCATCGCATTAACGTTGCTAAGGAGCTGTTGGACTCTGTCCGCGGTGACCCAAATTTGCTCCAGAGGGTCATAACTGGTGACGAATCATAGGTTTACAGTTATGACGTGGAAACCAAAGCTTAATCATATCAATGGAAGCTGCCGCACGAGCCAAAACCGAAAAAAGCTCGCCAAGTTCGGTCGAATGTGAAGGTTTTGCTAACAGTTTCCTTCGATTGCAGGGGCGTGGTGCATCATGAGTTCTTGCCACAGGGTAGAACGGTCAATAAGGAATAGAACCTGCAAGTTACGCGCAAGTTGCGCGAGCAATCCGCCAGAAACGCCCAGATTTGTGGAAGAACAAAAATTGGCTTTTGCACCATGATAACGCCCCTGCTCACGCATCGTTGCTTGTGCACGAATTTTTGGCCAAAAACAACACACTAATAATGCCGTAGCCACGGTATTCCCCAGATCTGGGCCCCTGTGACTTTTTCTTATTCCCGAAACTGAAGAGCCGCATTAAAGAACGACGCTACGCTACGATTGAGGAGATAAAGACGGCATCGAAGGAATAGCTGAGCAAGATCACAAAAAATGATTTTTTGAAGTGCTTCGAGGATTGGAAAAAACGTTGGCACAAGTGTATAATATTTGGTGGGGATTACTTTGAAGGGCACAAAACAGATATTCATGAATAAATAAATCATTTTTGAAAAAAAAACACAACCTTCGCGATACTTTTTGAACCGACCTCGTATGTGATTATTTTTCCACAATAAAGCTTTTTATATTTTTTTTTACTTTGGAGAAAACAACTTCAGTGATTATAATTTTCAATTTATTTACGTTCAGTATAATCCTTATTTGGTCATAATTTAAATTGAAACCTTCTCAGACAAAAATCATTAAAGTTTGTTAATTTGAGTGCAGATAGTTTTCACACTATCGAGTGCATATAATTTTCTACCATGTCGTAGACTCAAAATCTTATTCCCAAATAGAATGAACATTTTAAACCGTTGTTATGCGCAGCTGAGTACGTAATTTCGAATAGAAAATTATACTGAACATAATTTACTATAATCCGAATGCAGTTAATAATAGTTTAATCAGTTTAATTGCTGTATTTAATAGAAACAAATACGATGCATTCTCATTTTTAGTCCAATAAATTTTACATTTTTGCAACAAAACCATTCCAAATCGATCAATACTCGTACGTATAATGTTACACTCAATTGGAAAAGATTCCATGTTAACAAACCCCATCCCCCTATATAGGCACAAACTGATAATAAAGTACGGAATCAGTTTTAAATATATTTAAATCGATTCTGGGTGATTTGAATTGCGGCCAAATAATAGTCATTGTCCGTTTAACCTAGTTTTTTATACTTAATTTTCCTTTTCCGGATGTGTATTTGCAGTTTGTTTATTTTCTTTATTCCTTTCCCCCCCTCGTCGTTTCGCCAAATAGGGAGCTTATTGCAAATAAGAATAAGAAGAAAAAAACGATAGAACGAAAGGGTTTCCGATAGTTTTTCCGTATCAACTTACTTAGTAGACTTTCAACTGCTTAACAAAACTTATCTTATGCGAAGGAAATGGCTTTATTTTTATAGTTTCCATATAAATAATAATATCATATAAGGAAAAATGTAAAAGAGGACAAAAAGAAGAAGGATTATGGAATTTTGAACAGCCATTGATAACAGAATAGTATATATAGAATGTGGCCAAATGACTGATATCTGCAACCAAGGACAAAAGATGGAAGGAACTGTTAAAGGGATCACTACAATTCAATGATGATTTCAAGTACAGAAAAAAATATACAAAAATCCAGCAAAAAATGATAACGGAAAATGATTTGGAAAAGAAGGACGAACAAAAAAAATAGGAAGTCACCAGCGAAGGAGTCAACAATCAACCACCCCTGCTCAGTCCAGATACGAATACCCAAGGACTGGGGGTAGTACTGAACAAATCTTTAAGATTCGATGAAATTTTTCTTATTTTTAGTATTTTTCTTCTTTGAAGTCTTAAGTTGTTTATGTATGCGATGATGTACGGCGTTGTGTTTGTTTTTACTCGGCTTTCTTATGTCAGTATTTCCTTCAGTTTGGGTAGTTTTCTCTACTTGCCCTTAAATAGTATTTTTGTATGTTAGAATTGTTTTTCTAGTTGTATATTGTTGCCATCTTTTCCATAAAATCTCTGCACAAGAATTTGAGGAAGCACGCGTTGAAGAGCACTTATCTTAGGTATGGGATACTAAGTATAGGACTTCCGGACGAATAGGACAAATGCTAAGGCTTCTTTGTCATGACTTCCATTTCTGTTCTCTACACACAAGTGATCTCTTATAGAAAGAGTTTTAAATCCTTAACAAGCATAGAAAAATAATGGAGAAAACAAACCGTTGGTCCATAATACTTTTAGGTTGAAAAAATAAATCGAACAGAGAAAAACTTTGAATTAGTGTTACAAGAGTAAAGAGAACGTAGAAGACAGAAATTCCACATTAGCTCAAGTAGTAGATGTACTCTTGTATATATTCTGTACCATCAACAAAACTAGCAAACTCTAAAGTTCTAAATATAAAGAATTTTATTTTTAATGTTTATTCCTTTATACTTGAAAATTGTCATCACGGGTTCAGTACTCTATACACTTTCGGAGATATACTCGTACACCTACAACTTTTTCATTACAAAAACAGCAGAATTTCTGTAATAAAACATCGTCCAGAAGTTCTGACTTTCTATGTATTTTATTGCTTTCTTTTGAGATAATATTTGTTTAGTAAGTAAATAAAAATAAACACTTCCGTTTAGTTACTGCAATATTTGTTGTTTTTTTTTAAATAAAAATTTCACTTATTTTGGATAATTTTACTTCCGTCTCTTAAAAAATAATTTTCTGCGTACAGAAAAAAAATTTCTTATTAAATAAGTTTCGAAATGATCCTGTTTCCCTTACATTTAATTGATTTATTATTAAAAACTTCACCGATAAAATTTGAGAGTTTTTTTTGAAGTTTTTCTTTTAAAAATCATTTACCATCTCGATAATATCGAGTTATTCATTTCGTAGTTGGGATATTTGACCTCTCATCATCAAATGTACTATCAAAAATAATATTTGTTAAGTCTTGTGTTTGGAATTTTACTATATGGATCACATAAGCAACCAAAAGGAGATTATTTTAACTGAAATTATAAAAACTACAATTTTGATGATTTCGCAGTCGCCAAGTTTCCCATTTTAAGAGAAGATTCTTTTCTTAGACCAGTCATTATATCTGCCAAAAGTGTTTTTTTTTTATCTGAAGATGTTATTGCCCCGAATTCTTTCAACAATTAAGAAAGAGAGACGATAACCATATGTGGTTTCAATAAGATGTCGCCATAAGCCTCGCAATTTGACAAATCTTAATTTACTGTGTGAAAAGTTCCCAGGTTGCATAATTTTTGTAATTTGGTAATGTTAATTGCTCTTCAAGATCCTGCGATTTAACGGTAGTGGGACTATGTAAAATATCGTACAAGGGTTGTATGATTAATATCTGGCCTCTGTAAGAGATGCTTCTATTACTATTCGAACAATGGTGTTTTTATATAAATTATTTGCTAATAAGAATTTTGTTAAATGTTTAAACAGCTGCATCAACCTTTGGAGTTTTATAACAATGGAAAAAATCGAATATCGAGCAGTGATAAATTGTTTGTTTGTGAGATGGAAAGCGAATTGTCAGAGAAAAGCGAGACTGAAAGAGTTTAAGGGGACTTTGCACCTTGGCTATTGTCCATAAAATAAAGGGCCGTACGAGTGAAATAATTGAAAAAGTCACTGATATGTTGATAAATAAGAGAGTGAAAGTGGGTGAGATTGCTACGCCTGTAGCCATCTTAAATTGAACGGGTGCAAAATATTTAAACAACTCATTGGGATATGAGAAAACTTTGTGCTCCCAATTAACCTTAAACACGCAAGTGTGTCAACTTCAAAAGAAAGTTAGGCGATAAATCTTGGATTCATCACAGCATACTATAAGCCAAACAACAGTCCAAATAGTGGATTTCCCATAGCGAATCGGCGACAAAGAAAGCCAAGGTGACTTTTAGGGCCAACAAAGTTATTACTACGGTGTTTTAGGATTTAATCTTTTAATTAAAAGATTAATGCTGACTATTATGCCCATCAAGACCGAAAGAAAAACAATCTTTCATCATATCTTCCGTATCTATCGTCATATTTATGCCCCAGCGATTATTTCGGCTCTTTTGAAGGGATGAATAGATCGTATTTGCGTAAATTAAAAAATTTTGCACTAAGTGTATCGAGCTAAAAAAAGATTATATTGTTAAGCACATAAAAAATGATTGTTTCTATTCAAGGCCAGGTATTAATCATACAACCTTTGTATTTATGCAGACAATCATTAAAATTTAGATCATTTAAAAATCAACATTCGTCAAGTTATGGCCAAATTATAGTTCGAAATATGCGAAAAAAATCAATAAAAATTATCTCAAAAGGATCGAGTCCTGCCAGAAGTCTTGTGGCGGCAGCTGTTAAACGATTATATTATTTAAATCATGCTCTAAATAAAGACAAAGTATTATTAATATAATGACCTAATAATTTAATTGAAATCTAAATTTTAAAAATATTTAATTCGTATTTTAATACAAAATAAAATTAATTCGTAACAAAAATAAATAATTTTCCTATAAAAAATCAATTTGGAAACGAGTTTAAAATAAAGTGAATTTTTCTTTTTCGTATGCAAATATGTTTTTATAGAAAAGTTTAAAGTTTAAGAACTCCTTTGATAATATCTACCTATGCGTTGTAGGTATTTGCCAATAATGAAAGAAATTCCTTGTATCTAGTCAATATTGTTTATACTGAAGAATTTGATTATTTACGATGATGATAGTAAGTCACTTGTTAAAGGGTAAAATCTCAAAGAATGTCCTTCTTTTGCAGAAGTTCGTACTTCGTTTTGCAAAAATTGCATTCTTATTTATATATTAAAAAAAGTTTACTTCATGAAAGTCGTTAGTGGAGGAGCGTTTCATACACAAAAAATGTGGAGTAGTTATCAGTTGATTGAAATTAAAATTATACCAACATTTTATTGTATACATAAGAGTATTAAAAATTGGTATTTATTACCCTTTTAAATATAATAAATATTCTTGAAAAGGATCGCTCTTTCGAAAAAAAATATGAAATGCAGCTTAACTCGTGCTTAATTGATAATTGAATGTACTCAGTTTCGAAATCGCTATTAACTGAACATTTTAATAAATAAATAGATTTTCATTATTTTTTATAATCTGTTTTTTTTTACAATAATAAATACGAGAGTCTGGAAAAAAGTATATTGAATCCAGTACAAGTTAAAAGCAATACAACTAATCGATTTACTATCGGAAAAACTTATACAAAAGTATAATAAACATCATTGGATTATTGTCGATGCTATTATTTCGTATACTCATGGCTCTAGAAGCAATTTAACTTTTAACAAGTTTTATCAGAAAAAGAGACGAACAACTAACAAAAAAAATAGGATAAATTTTCCCAACAAAACATTTCAATAGAAAGCATAATACTTTGAAATTTTATCTATTGTAGACTGAACAGTACTCGTATTATATATACTTGTAGATGGACAAGGATCAATTGTTGGAATGAAGAAGTTAATAAAATTAAAAAAATGTATTTTCCGAAACTTGACTGGGAATACTATGGAAGAAAGTATTAAATTCATTGGGAAGTTTTTATCATACCATATATAGATAAGCTCATTTTAATTATGGATAATATTAGCTATGTGATAGTTTGAAAAAATAGACATTACGTCCTATAATTACAAAATTAAGCTAATAAATAATACTTTTTAGAGGAGGTCTGCAAAAAATTTAGTTAGAGAATGAGCTGGCAACGCCCTACGACATAACTTATGCGTTAGTCCCTCCTAGACGTGTAGTACAGGTTTTAGCTACAATATCCTTAAGAAGTTGTGTTTTTTTAGTTCGTTACAAAAAATGGAACATTAGTAAAATGTCATTTGACGTTGCTGACCTATCATTAGACATGGCACCACATGCCGCCTATTATCATAGGGATTGAGATACGCCCAATAAACGTGCTCACAGACCTGTGCTGTAATGGATTTCGCCAGGCCACCTGATTAGGTCGAGATGCTTGCACGCATCTCAATCACTCAACATCAACTCAGCTCGCTACAATCCAACGGTTTATTCGATTTCCTGTTTGGGCCACCTAATTCATAGAACCCTCTACCAGGTTCCCCCATTTTCGCTTTCAACCTCTCGAAAATCAGGTCTATCTGTGGCAAGATGGTCTTTTTACCATCTTTCGTGCTCAATGCATGAAGAAGTCAAACATTCCATCTTAACCGTTCGTCCAATTCCTGCGGTAAGCGGTCTTAATCTGTAGGCTGCTTCTTTCAATTACTCCACTTGGTCCTGCCTCTACACCAGCTCCATCCAAAATAGGTAAGTCAGTTCTACTTTTAAGAGTACTCTGCACTGAAGGAGCTACAGTTAGGAAACTTGGCCAGCTCAAGCACCGCGGGTTCGCAGAGACCTCCTCTCGTATTTATGCTACGGTACGGATCGCTAGCCTTTGGGGAGGGGGAGGGGGCGATTAATGAAATTCGATCCTATTATACGAATCCCTTGAAAGGGGAGGGGGGAATAGAAGAGTGAAATTTGGAGTAATGATGTACCATCAAATTTTGTGTTAAGTTTGGTGAATCCGCTAGTTTGAATTACGAAAAGTGCTAACGAAACTATGGCGACCTTTCCGTATCAGGAGAACAAGTTTATCGGTGGCATTAAGGTTATTTTTAGGCCGAGAAGCGGTGAGAGACTAACTTCGCTCAGGGAGGTCATCTACGTATAAAGCTAATATAAATATGGAACGAGTTATCGGTCATGTGAGTTCAGATCATCGATTAACTTTAAAGCTGATGAGAAGTCCTTGAAAGCTTACAAGAAGCATACGACGGGTCAAATCAGACTTTGCAGACACTTCCGATTGCACGGCCATTTTTGATTCTTTAGTCCTGTTCCCCAAGATCAAAATGACTTGAAAGGACATCATCTCGGTACTGTCCCTAACATCGAAAGAAGTGTAACCGAAAAGCTAAAGGCGATTGCATTTGAAGCTTTCTAGCACTGCTACGAAGAGCAGGAAACACCCCTCCGCCGATGTATAGCCAATAGAAATAAAGTTGAATCAATTAAAGTTAAAATTTTTAGTTTCCTCGATGGTTAAAGCTTGGTGATTAGGATCCATAATAATTAAAGTTCTCATAAAAGTTCTCATCAAAAATATAGGAAAAGATAAATTTCTCTATATTTTTTATAAATTTATAATAACTTTTACTATTTGGATTGCCAGCCATGACAAAAATAGTTGTTTTTCTTTAAGATACTAGCCCATAGTCCAGTAATCTTTATTGATGTTCAACTCATCCTTGACAACATTGTTACCAATTAAATAAAAATTTAAATCGTGAATAAAAACTCACTGACCACAAATGGTGAAAAAAAAGAAGAAAAAGAAACAGTTAATAAAGTAATAACTTTCTAGTAAATAATCTATGGTCTACCACAATATTTCTGTACGATATCCTTGAAAATACATATACTCCTGGTATGCGGATGGGAAATTTTTGTAATATTGCAATTTTATTGTGCATGCATTTATCGTATCAACCTAGAAGATATTATAACTTCCACCCAGACCGCTACTCCGTTTAAGGGTTGTTCTGTTTATCCTGAAACCCTATCACAACTGATGGTGGAGAATTTTTCATAGTATTCGTGGGTTATTTCACTTTTCACTACATATATTATCGTTTCAAATTTTTTATTTCTTTGCACTTGAATCGTTTTGATATTCAAATTTTGCATAAATTTCATAACAGAAATAAAATATTTTTCTTTTGATTTTGTTTTTTAAAATTTTTTTTCATAAACTTACCAACAAGTCCACATAGATTATGATAGTTTGCCTGTCTGCTTGTCGATTTAAGCATTTCACATTGTGTACTCTAGAAACATGTTGGCGTTCATCGGAAGAGTTTAACGATACCGGAACCTAGTTGGGAATATAACATACATTTTTCGGATGTACGATAGCAAAGTTTTCCTTCTGCTGCATATTTTAATATGGTTACTAGATCTTCAAAATGATCTAAAAATTCCTGTTCTAAATTGAAATTGCACACTACAATATTATAGTATGGCTGTACGTGCAAGTAGATGCAAAGTTAGCGTCAGTTACATTTGCTATGGAAAACATTAAATGCTGGAAGAGAAATATTTAAAAACATATTTTTCTCCACTCGTTATGTGCACACTCACAAAGTAATATGAATAAATAATTTTGAAATTTTTAAGAGTTTGCAATTTGTTAAAATCGTTTGCAAAATGTATCAAATGGAATAAGAGCAAAAAAAAATCTGGAGAAAAAAAACTAACAAAAAAAAATGAGGAAAAGAACAAAATGATCCTTAGGAAGAGAATGGATGGAATTAAGGACAAGCTTAAGAAATATCATCAAAATACAAAGGATACAATACGAATGCAATTTCCTCGTCAAACATTACAGAAAAGGGACTCGGAACGATAGAAAATGGATGAGTTAAACGGAGTTGCAGCTTTACTGGAAGTGGGACGTAAATTGTTATATTACAAAGTGAATTGCAATAAATTTTTCCTTCTGGAAATTCGCTTTTTCTATACACATTTTGTATGTGTCCTTTTCTAAGGATAAAATTGAGCTAAATTTCTTTTACGTTTTACAATACTATCGTTTGCGTCAGAAATGCTTGACAAAAACTAGTGCAATATTTTTCTAGATATTTTTTTTTTATGCATTCACACATACTCATCTGAGGAGGATATGGACTTTTTAAATTTATTATTTTAATCTGGTCTGAATCCTTAATGGAATTGTTATCTGTTTCCATTTTTAATATTCAGCAATGTTTTGTGTTAATTTTTCTGTTTTATTCCACGTTCTTGTAATGCGTATTTTCTTAAACTAATATCAATATAATATAAATGTCCTTTTTTTTTGATTATATAAAATGTTATTGAATATTTTTATCCAAAAAAAGAATCAACAAAAGGGCTGTTGTTGGTTTTTTGGAGAGATTGGTTAAGGCTGATTCAATCTTCAATTATAGTTTCATCTCGTGATCCTTAGTTTGTGCAATGGAAGGTCATTAACCGTTTGTATATCCTTTTAATGCTATGGACACACATTTGGTATCGATACACTGATACACAACCGTTCATGACGTTTCGGCTTTTGTGTTTTGACGAATAAGAAAAACAGAAATTTATTATTTATTTTAGCTTTTTATCAGAAAGTGCAAATATTATTTTAAAATTAAAAACCGTAGAAAATATAATATATTGCAACCAAACAAATCGACAGTATTTTTTACCTTCTCTACTTTCCGCTTCAGTAATAGTGTGGGAGTATAGCGCTGAAGTCAGTAAAAGTACCAGGTTTGCGTATAGAATGTTGCAGATACGAGGTTGGTGTATGAGGAAACCACGAAAATAGTTATGGTATCGATACTAGGGTATTAGGTGACACGACGTGGATTGATACTACGTTGTATCGACATCAGATGTGCGTCTATAGAATAAGGAGAGGGCATTGACCTTAATACTTTAGACTTTAAAACTCATTAAATTGTTTCGTGGGATATGTTTAAGTAAATATTTTGCTATAAACTTGATTTGTGCTCAGTTAGGGTTACTTGATGATTCAATGACTTAAGTTTGCATGAACTCAGACTTGCACGAAATCTTAACGTCCTGAGGTTATTGCTTTGGCTAGTTGTATATCCACGAAGGTATTGTTTTCACACTTTGTAGGAATACTGGATATCTTCAACGGCAACCACCATTAGCTCCACGGTTATACTCCTTTCGATATTATCAACAGTACCCAGATAATGACCTTTTAAATGTTTTTTTTTTATCTAAGACAATAATAAAAGGTGACATGGATTAAGATCAGGCAAATAGGAGGACTGGGCAGCCACAAGAATCGTTGATAAATATGATCAAGTATCTGCACCCCTTTTTTAGTCTTTCAAGGACTTTTTATAAAAAAGAAAGTGCTTGAAAGGCTAAAAAAATGGTATCTTATAAAAAATATTTTTGTTAAGAAGTTCTTGAAAGGTTACATATTTTAATCAGTATTCTTATAGCGGTCTTTAATGTCGCTTGGTTACCGGACTGCATGTTTAGAAGGGACTAAGGAATGAATTGCGTGGAGCAGAAGTCTGCAGTATTGCCAGATTTGCCTCAGTGATGCCATTTTTCAACTTGGCTGGCCTTGTTAATAAACAAAATAGCCGCTATTGGGTCACTGAAAACCCTCAACTGATACATCAAAGACTACTACGCCATCGTATAGTAACTGTGTGCTGCGGGCTTTAGGCCGACAGCATTATTGTGACATTTGAGGATGCTGGAGGCAATGCTGTTAAAGTTACTGGTGACCGCCATAGGGATATGTTGGAAAAATTTCTTCTGCCGCAATTGAATCAAGTAGGCCTACAGAACATGTGGTTCCAACAAGACGGTGCCACATCACACACAGCTCGTGCTACGATGCAAGTTTTGAGAGAAATTATTCCGGCCATATAAAGTTAAAAAGTGGTGGTTTGAACTAACAAATCAAACACAACCTCGATGCTTAAGGAAACCAAATTGCTGAAAGAACACCAAAAAACTGCGAAAATGTTATGAAAAATGTGCTTAAAAGAGCTCACCTTTGCGGCGCAGCCAGAGGTGTGCATTTGACCGACATCATATTCCATACACGATGCTAAATACCATATAATTAATCAATAAAATATAAATTCAAAAATTATATCTTATTTAAAAGTTATGAAAAAAAATTTCCATCTGGAACATAAAACGCACTCTGCATAAGCTTTCGTTAATGCTCAGTGAGTGATCGGTCAGTGGACTTGGATTGCTTGTACGTCGATTTGCTTGCAGATTCAGTAAATGGTCTTAATTAACACAAAATAAGATTTATGAAGAAATAAATACTTCCCTCTGCTTCCTGTACCTAAAATTACGTTTGAATACAAAAAATTTGATTTCAACGGTGGTAAGATTAATGAAAATAGAAGTGACCAATGTGTACGACCTTGATTTTGTTTAGACCCAAGTTACGCAAGCACTGCAGATTACACATATGTACTAGTAAAGAGTTTTCGAATAAGAGTGATATGATTTTTTTAAAAAAAAAACATACTAATAGTACATTTAAATGTTTTTTATTTAATGTGAAGTACCTTCGATACAATTCAGTTCTGAATAAAACGTCATTCAAATGGCCTCCACGACTTCTTTTGCAGGAACGAATTCGATGAACCCAATTTTCGAGCACTTTTTCCACTAAACCAAGTCGTATGTCATGAATAGGACGTTCAATATTGACTTCAAAAGCTTGAAGAGAGTCTGGTTTATTGCTAAAGACCAATGACTTCAAATAACCCTACAAGAAATAGTCTAATGGTGTTAAATCACAAACGTCTTGGAGGCCATTCAATGTCACAATTTCTTGAAATAATCGAATCTCCAAACTTTTCTCGTAATAATTCGGTTGTTGCACGTGCTGTGTAGCACGTAGCCCCGTCTTGTTGGAACCAGATGTTGTCAAGATCAACTTCTTCCAATTTCGGCCATAAAAAGTTGGTTATCGTCGATCTATACCGCTCTCCATTGACAGTAACGGTGTTACCAGCTTCATTTCGAAAGAAGTACGGACCGATGATTCCACCAGACCAAAAACCACACCAAACTGTCAATTTAGGTGAATGTAATGGGTGTTCATGAATAATTTGTAGATTTTCTTCGCACCAGAATCGACAGTTTTGTTTATTTACCGCACCACTCAAACGAAAGTGAGCCTCATCGGAGAAGATGATTTTCTTAAAAAAATCGTTATCGTTTTCAAGTTGTTCCAAGACAAAATCAGCAAATTCACGACGTTTACAGTGGCTTCAGTTCTTGAGTGATAACAATTTTATACGCATGCAAGCCCAAATCCAGGAGCACTTGGAGAAGATCAGTCGAGCGCGAACACCAACAAACTGGCAAATCATGCTCGGAAGTAAAAAGGCTGGCTAAGACAGAAGCAGATGGAGAGAGTTCACAGAGTCTCTAGTGCCGTTATATGCTCCATAGGAGTGAGTGTGTTCTCATGTCTACGTGAAAGCCTGTCAAATAAAAAAAAAAAACCTGTCAAATAAAAAAAAAAAAAAAAGCTCAAATCCTCTCTCAAAATCCGCCAGGTTGTGGTGTTCTTTAGCAACACTTGCCTGAACGGCAGCAATATTTTCATTACTTCGAGCGGTTCTTGATCTTATTGGCACTTGAACATTATGTAAAGAAAATGTACGCTCGAAATTTTTAACAATTCGACGAATAGCGAGCACAGTTGGACGATTATTACGACCATAAAATGGCAAAAGCGCACGAAAAGTTGCAATTGGAGAACGATTATTTTGATAATAAAATTGAAAAATTTATAAACGTTATTCTTGCGTATATCTCTCCATAATGAAATTGTAAACATTACTGAATACAAGGGAAAAAAATGACAGATCATGACATATAGTATTACAAATGGCCGAAACGTCACTTAGAAATCATATCAAACCCTATAGTAGAGACGACTAGAAGAGTATTCCTAGTTAATATTAGTTACTGTCTGTAATTTAAATAAATTTTATTGAAAGCGCACTTATTTGAGAAAAATTTCATCAGAATTAATCTTGCAGAAATTAATTTTGTAACTTTCGAAGATCGTTTCGTCTGTTGTGGTTTCTGATTCGGAAATGTGAAAGTGGCAATCGAATTGGATATTAGAGGTATTTTCATCTGCATAATTTGATTTTTTTGGTTTTATTTTCAGGGTAGAAAAATTATTCGTCTCTGAAATTAATTTTTACTACTCTAACTGATCCCGTCACTATTTTCTTATGGCAAATCCATAATCCACCTCATCTCTATGCAATTTTCGAAATGTGTAATGATAAAACTAATTTTAATTTTTTAATTGTATCACGTAATTGTTATTGTAGTTCTATTTTTTATATTTTTTTATATGATTCTTAGTCATATAGCAGATACTAGAACCAGATTTAACCGCAGAATATAAATTTGTAGTTTTAAATGTAATTGTCTGTAGAGTAGAAGCCTACTTAAATAAAATTGTAGTTTAGTATCATATGGTAAAATGCTTCATACTTTTAAATACTCGATTTTGTACAACGATTCTTTCGAGGAGAGATGTACACTGAACATTAGAGCATAAGAATGTTCTTGTTTTCTTGGTAAATTCCCATCATGTGCATGCAATTTGATTTTGATACTTTATTTTCGGTACTAAGTACAACTTATGCACACTTGTTGTCATGCATTATGCATGCCTACATTGAATTATTTCGGAATTCGTTTCCAACTAAAAAGCACGTTTCTGTCTGCATATTTGCGGCAATCCAACACGAATTTCCAACAACTAAAGACGAATAAGTTCACCGGAATACCTTGAATACATTAAATTTCCAAATCAAAATCTATTATTGCTTTTGCCATGTTGTTTGCTCCTTTGGAAGATTTTGTACATTTTTAAAAGCAAATTCACTCAACTATTTAGTGAAATCCTGTCTAAATCTGAACTATTATATAATAAATTTTAGCATAAGTATACGAAAAAATATAAACATTATTATTACGTAGAATTACATAAAATAAAAAATTATCTAATAATGTGTTTCGAAAAATAAAGTTAAAACAAGTAAACTTTATATTCAGAATAAGATGAAATTTTTATTTCATAATATTTCTGGGTCCTTGCCATAAGGCATGAAATATGACGTTATTAAAATGATTTAAAAATCGAGACTTCTTGCTGAGATTGAGGCAGTTTTTGAAGAATTTTTTTCGCAAATGCTCCGAAGTTTGGCAAATTATCTACGTAAACATACTTTTTTGCAAAGTTTTACAAGAAAAAATCAAACGGCGATAAATCGCACGATCTTGACGATCAATCTTAAAATTACTTGTCCTGGAAACTTTTCGCACAGTTAAGCTAAAATTTGTGTCGGTTTGTGTGGCTAGTAACGCTGTTTTGTTAAAATCACCTATGGTCCAGATTGATATCTTCAAGTTCAGTTCAAAATTCATATAGCCATACCGCTGAAAATTGATTGAAAGGGTCTCTCCTTCTTCATTTTTAAAGGATAACATATCGATGACAACTTCAGACTTACTTTTTGGTGATACATGTGGATTCTTAGCGCCCCAATTTAGCCTATTGACGTATCTACAGAGCGAGTAATAAGCCTCATCAATAATCGCGAACAGTTGCTATCATAGATTTATAACATCTTAGAATTATTTTTACAATTTATACGTATTAACTTTTAGTTAAAGGATTTTTTTTTTCAAATAACAAATTAAAATACTATATAATATATACTTTAGATAATATTTGTATTTAAGATTAAGTAAATGGCAGGTTATTATTTTCCAAAACATAAAATGGATAATCCGATAATTTTCATTTAAACTTTAATTGAGATTTAAACGTAATGTAAAAAAAAAACCTGAAGTAGGGCATTAAATGTTAGGTTTTATTCCATATCCTTTTTAAATAAATTTTAATGATTCTCGACAATGCTAGTTTTTAAATCGTCTCCTGTGACTTTGTTGCATAAATATAAGTTTTGTGAGTTGTATGTGTAAAGCAGATTAAAATCGAATTTTATAAATATGGTTGTACGAACAAGGACATACAAAATGAGCATTTTGATCATCAGAAAGGAGCAAACTAGTGACGTTAAGGTTTATTGTAAAACAGGACTTCCCAGAATCGCATACCGTTTATATGATAGTTTGTAGAATGGATAAAGGTCATGTAGATTGATCAGCTTAAATTTATATGAACTTGAGGTATGTGCCCCCTTAATAAGCGACATTTGTACTAGCACCTATCCGCATTGTATGTGCGTGTATGTACATACTTGGGTATTCATGGGAGATAGTTAGAATACTGAAAATGGAGCAGATGGGTGACTAGCTGCTGATACTTTGCCAAATAACTATCTTTCCATACACAAATGGTTTTCGTGGTAGAATGTGTTATCTGGGTCATTACACATGGTTACTTGTTACCCCGGTAATTTGGATTCGGTAAGGTGAATGCAGAAAATTTCAGCTTCCACCCTATCACCAACATACGGATTCGTTCGTTGAAGGTTTAGTAATTTTTATAATCCACACTAATTATTTAGCTAAGCCGTCTGCATTAATGAAATGCTTATAGGAGCCTTTATAATCCGTACCACGTCATGGAATTATGGATACATAATATCATCGTCTATTTCCATTCCTATTTCTATTTCTATAATACTCTTTTGTACATCTATTCAGAGTTAGTACGAGTACTAGCATTACACTATTTGCAGCATGCTGAACATTTACTGTTTTCTGTGTTTTATGCCCTTATATTAAATATAAAATTGCATGCTCTTTTCCCATTTGAGCATAAACTACTAACAGGCAGGCACAGGGCATATGGTATATTTTTACTAATCACAATAGGCAAATTAGTTAAACAATACAATTTCTAAAAATAAATAATCATTTTTATTTTTATGTTAAGAAGAGGGATTTTTTAAAAGTTTTATTTCTTTTATTTTTATCGATATATGCACAATTACAAATAGATTGTAAAAAGTAAATTGTTAAGTCATGTCGCCATTTCGCAAAAAGTGAAAGTAATGTGAACACTTTTCTGTTCACTTATCTTCACTCTACCTCTCGTAAGCCGGGATTGAAGATTGTAGATACGGAATTGTAAATTATGGGAATCTACAAAAAAAGAGCAATGACAGATCCTAGAATCGGATGCTATATCATAGGTATAAAATAGGACCAAAAAGACTACCTTGTGGCACTCCAGCTGAAATAGGATATATTTACTGATGATTCTGTATTAACTGCTGCATGAAGATTGACGTTGGGAGAGATATGAATTTTTATTAAGATAATATGTTGAGTTTTCGAAGGATTAAAAGCATGAGAAATATCTAAAAATTGGTTGTAAATGAAATAGTTTTTTTTTCTTCAAATTTTTAATGAGTTTGAAATTTTTAGTGTTTTTTTTTTTTTTAAATTTAAATGATACCGATTTGTAATAAGCAGACTTTTTTTAAACCGAAAGTACTAGGACATGAAGTAATCTAGCTGAAAGTATCTATCGATATCTACTCTCAAACGGTGAGTTTCCTTGCTGAGAAATTTTTTATAACGAGAAGTTTTCACACTTCACGAATGAATGCAACATCAAATCGTAAGCTTGGGCATCTTTCAACAAGTCCTCATTATTACATTGTGACCTTTTTTTGTGCGTGAACATTTTTGAGCCAAATAAACGTCATTTACGGGAAGCTTCCAAAAAAAGTCTGCGGCATTGGTGCGTCAAATGATTGTGAAAACTTATGGTGAGGATTGTATAAGTGGGAGAACGTGCCGCTACAAAAGTGGTGATTTCGACGTGGAAGACAAGGAGCGTTCCGGACCGGTGAAAACGTTTGAAGACGCAGAATTGGGGTATTACTGGTTAAAGATCCATATCAAACGTAGCAAGATTAATAGGGCGTGACTCAACAAGCCATTTCCCATGGTTTGGAAGTCTTGGGAATGATCCAAAAGCACGGAAATTGTGTGCTATACGAGTTGAAGCCGAGAGACTCGAAAAAGGTCATTTTTCCCACGTGCGAACAGCTGTTTCAACGGCAAAAAAGGAAGGGTTTTCTGCATTGCATTGAAACTGGAAAAGTGGATCTCTTACGATAATCCAAAGAGGCGCCGCGGCGTCTGTGACCTTTTGTCTACCAATTTTAGTAATTTTAGTAATTAAAGAAGTGAGGATACCAGGTTAACCGCTTATTGAATATGAGTCGATGCTCGTTTTTTGTTTGAATAATATTGCTGTTCTCGGCTGAGTGTAAAAGTAACATCAGCAGATTTTGGCTCATTAACTCCCAATTTCTATCTTTTGAATCAGGTTTCTAAGAAGTGGATGTGGTGTTGGTTTATCATTGGTATTTGTTGCGGTTAGGATATCATTGTGACGAGGAATATCATGTGTGTGAATATTGTAAAGCATTGGATATAGGATACTTCTCTGAGGGACACCTGCGTAGATAAGATAAATGTCAGAATCCTGATAATATCGGTCAGAGAGAGAGGATTTTAGGATGGAGCAATTACCAGAGGGTAGGACTCGTTGCAACTTCCAAAGCAATCCAGCATTGTCATACACGGTCAAGAAATACGCCTGGGCTATGCGATAACACTGCTGGATAGTGTAATGCTTAGTTCGAAATTCAAACCGATACTGAGGAGCCACAGCCTCGGTTTCAATAATAGGATCGAGACGTTTTAGAATTTTTGATAAAATATAAAGGATAATTTTTAGTTTTTTCGATTTTGCGATAATTTTTATGATGGAAAACTTCCACAGTAAAAGAAGAAATAATGTGCGAATGTTGCTATTATAAATATAAGTTATTAGGACAAGGGCCTTTTTGGATAATTGTTTCAATATTTTCGAAGTTATGAGGTCATATTTGTTGGGCTTTTTTGTTGGATAGGTGTAAATTATGTTTCAAAAATATTATATTCTGTCAAAATGTTCTCTTTTTGCAAAAGTTTTTGCAATTTAAAATTGAGTAAAGTAGCTTCACGCAAAGTATAAAAAGGACTTTTTTGTTTATCAAGTAATTATAGGAAGGACTATAGAAAATAACGCTTTTTTCATAGCAGATGAATTCATGATAATGTTCTAGTCTGATAATAGTCAAGTTGAATAAACTTAAAGTACAGTTTACAAGAAAATTGAAAAAGTTGTTCACTGTTCCTCGATACATTATTATATGTCAGAGGGAATGAAAAACCTTTTAAGCAAGTTTAGTTAACGTAACTACAATAACACATAATGTACAATGACAGGCAGTAATTATATGCTACCCTAATTACTTTAGTTCAAGGTGTTAATATCGAACAATGAAAAGACAAACTTAGTTGATGACTTTTGTTATTCGATGAATACACTTCGGGTCATAGAAGTCAAGTTGTTCAACGTGCCAGTTTCAATGTAAGATCATACCTTGTATACTTTTGATTTAATTATGAATATTTTTTATCTTTATTTAAAATTTACTAGAACATCTACGAAGTATTTCGGAAAAAAACAAAATTTTTATCTATTGTAGAACTTGGCAAAATTTTTTAAATATTTTTTAATTTGTAATTTTTATTTGTTAGTAAATTTTTGCATATTTAAAGCTTAAGTGTAAACGTTAAGTGATTTAGGATAAATCTTATTTTCTATTTATTAAGCTATTAGAGTTGTACAATTAATGCTTCGGGAAATAAATTAAAATAAAATACAATACAAATTTGATTTTTAGATACAAATCAAGTTCTTGATGGATATTTGTTTTTAATTGCTTTAAAGTTTTTTTTTTAAAATACCGTGCCACCTGACATCAGAATAATCTTGAAATTATGCGCCCAGACAACTGTTCTCACAATAAAACTAAAATTTAGTTTAGTTTATTGTTGCGTGGATTATAGGACGGTATTGTTGAGACTACCTAAGCTCAATATTAAAATCTTCAAGTTCATGCCAAAAAAAAATCAATTATCATACGGCCATAGCGTTGAGACTTAACGGTGACGGGTCCATCATTTTTATTTGTAAAGAAATTATACCTTCAGATCAAAATGCACACCTCTTCGTGGGTACAATGGCTTTTTCATAGTTGTTTTAAGAGTTGTAATCTGAGCCCCATTAATAAAAAATTTCGCCTGGTAACTTATCCAACTAGCGAGAATGAGCTTTATCGCTCTTTTTTGTATAGAAGTTTTGTTTTGCCACAGAAAATTTTGTTTCTGAAAGCGCTAAACGTTATTTGATAATATCTAAAAATGGCAAATTTTTTATTAAACACGTGCTTCCTTAGATAACTTGTATGGCTAAGAGATATTAAATGACAAGGCTACATTTTTCGAACTATGAAATGAGATAAGACTCTATCAGTAAGTTTATCATTTCCTTTATTTCCATAATGATTTTATGTCTGCAAGGATTGTTTGATTAATACCTGGCCTTGATAAGAAAAACATATATTTTATGTATAAAATTCATTTTATATTTCAACATAACAGCCTCTTAGCTCGACTCACTTAGTTCGAAGTATTTCTCTCTTTTGCATCCCATTTAAAAAATACAATTTCCCCATCCTTTCAAAATAGTGATCACCTTATCGTTTGAGCCAATTCTTTTTCTGACAAGCCTAGTTGGTTTTGTCCTATTTGGACATGTTCTTTTGAGATATTTACCATGTCAACTATCTTATACACCTTCATTCGATGGTCTTTTAAAACAATATCAAGGAGTGGCCTAAATTGGACGTCTTGGATATTCGTCATAAAAAATCAGCTGTCCGACATCTTATGGTGGATAACGAAGGTGTAGAGTCCCCATAAACTTATCCGCATTCCGCTTTTAACTCAACAAATCAGTTGTCCGAAATCTTATGATCGATAAAGAAGGTGTGGTGTCCCCATAAACATTAAATATTTTATCATTGTCTATTTACGATTTTTCTCGTTGTTCTAAAAAAAGTTGTTTACTTTGAAAAGGATCCCACTCGCAAACTAAATGACGCGGCCGCTTGAATCTCAATATCAACTTAAGTAAATGTCCGCCCAATCGCAATCTTACGAAAACCATGATAATTCTATGTCAAAATAACTAAGATTCATATAAAACATGGTATTCTTTTGAGAGGTTAGGTTTATGAAAAATAGAGTTTTTCTAATAGTAGCAGCACCACCTCTTGCCGAATGCCAGGTATTAATCATACAATCCTCGTATAAAAAATAAACGAACTCCTCAACAACTATAAAGTTACATCGGTTTATCTGTTATGAAATTTTGTCGGACCTGACTTAGACGTATCCTATTCTTTAATCTTATCATATACATATTTGGTTTTGTCCTCAAACTAGCTTCTCCATTACAGATGATCCCACGAAATATAATTCTGTATTATTTATCCGGTCTTATAGTTGTTAAAAATTTAAAATATTTTATTACATATAACTTTACAGGTTAATATTTTTACTAATAAAATTCTGTTTTGTTGTTTTTTTCAGGTAAGTCAATTTATTTTGGTTTTTCTTTAATGAATCTTTTCCACATGAGGTAAGTCAAGAAATTGTCAAAAAGAATAAAAATTCATAAATTTGTAGTGATGGGGAAAAAATTCCCTCTATTGAAAAAGGTTATAATAGAAATACTATTTGAGGTAACCATCATTGGGTATTGGCTACTCAATAGAATCGAGTAGTTGTGGTCTCAGAATAGAAAATTAAAAATAAGGGAACAAAACTGTTTAGTAGAGCGTACTACTTATTACGAAGGGAGGAAAATCTTTTATATTCAATAAAACATCTGTTACACTTGAGAAAAGATTTTTTTCATCCTGATAAATATTAAGTTTACACGCTAAGCTGGAAGTTGTTTTCAATGGCTTCGTCAATCGTAGAAAACATCAGTTTCGCCATACAAAAAGCGAAACCATTCATTTGCCGTTTTACTATTCTCCATGTGACTTTATTGGTTGTTCGGTTTGTTTTGCTGGAGCAGGAGCAACATATTAAACTAACTACGAGTACTATGCAATCCTTGTGAAAATGGGGAATGACAAAAAAATTCAATCGAGTTTTCATTCAGACCATGATGCTACAGTCAGCCGTGCACACCTTATCATGACTCTTGTTATCCTGAAAATATTTCCATTTATTTTTCGTTCAAATATTTTCTATTTTAGTTTTGCGTTTTATTTTTTTCTATTTTTACTTTTTGCTCATTGAAGCCGAAACTCAAAAGTGGCGAATGAAATTTATTTCATTTTCTCGTTGAACGTGCACCACACATAAATTCAATCTGGCTGGTGTCTTGGACAGGATCGTACCCCTTGGCAAGATGCTCCGGAATTGAAGCCAACGAAGGTGAAACAATAATACGAGTACAAGTACGGGGCAAGAACACCTCACCTGAACTGTTCTTTGTAAGCTTCTTCAGTGAAATTGTAGTCGTGTGGAAAATTACAAGCACGTCCGCATGCAGGCCAACTATGTGTATGGCCCAATAGCTTTCAGTACCATAGTCCAGGCAGGGTATATCTATTGAATCATATCCATTAATCTTGGATAACTAGATAGGATACTCTGCCAGAACAGTACTATTTTCCGTTGATAGCAAAAGGATGGCAAACAAAAAAAAACACAAACAATATAATAAAAACTAAAACAATTGTAGACATTCTGAACAGACATACGTGTACACGTACGTGTATGCATAAGTTTGGAAATCTCCTGTGAAACTTTATATTATTTGAAATTTGTCCTTTCGACTGACTTAATACTAAGTGGAATTGGGTACGAGCATATGCAAACGAGAGGAATGTTAAATTGTTATGCAATTATTAGGATAAAAGCGGATTGTGGCGACAGAACTATAAATCAACTTGGTTTGAATCAATATCGGAATGAACATTGAGCGTAACCAGATCTCGGGGAGCAGAGAATCTTTGATTAATGGAGACACTGCGGAATTTTATAATTAAACGCTGCTGTTGTAAGCTTATTGAAGTCTTTCATTTTGTCCAACTTTCTGATAGTTTTTATTCATAATTTATTGCATAGAAGGCTGTTGTAGAGAATAGGTTATCATTCATATTTATTGGTTTTTTTTTCTTTCAGTTAGGCTTTTCAGTTTGATTCTTTGAAGTTTTATAAAAAAAAGTTCTTTTCCTGTTTTGATTATTTAAAAGTCGTTCATTTTTCTACAATATTTTTTCTTCTCGAATTATTATAAATTTAAGACTTTATACTTATATACGTATATAAAATATTGCATTAAATATATTTGGATAAAATATTTCGAAGCTTCTCCGATAGAGTAAGTATTTAAAGTTTGACAGCCCTTATTCTTTATATAATATTTGATATTATTACTAAAAGTCGATTGCAAGATATTGTTGTATTTTCCTGAAATAAATCTTCTAAAAAAGTTTTAAGTTAAATGTTGAGAAAAAAAATGCAAAAACATACGGGAAATTAATGATTCTGGCTTTACTGGGACAGATCTGGCAACAATGTGTACTATTTTCTTTCACATAGCTTGTACGATGTCCCATTAAATTTTGTATTGGCCTTGGTGAATCCACGAGTTTAACTTAAGAAAAATTATCAAGATGACAAGTTTTTCTGTGTAACGAAAGATTTTTGTAGGGCGGAGTAGCAGTAGAGATCTCTAACATTGAAAAATGATAAAAATATGGAATGAAGTACAAAAGACTTTTTTCTGTATACCAAGATCCATAATTTTTTTTAAAAAAAACATCCAAAGAAGTTCAACCGATGATCTGAAAGCTATTCCACTTAAAGCCTGTGGAAACAACACCACCACCAATTTACAGCTTCCCAAGGAAACTACTTTAAAGGGGATAACATTTATTTATAAAAATAAAATAAAATTGTTGCAAAAAAATCAGCTCAATATAGAAGATTGAAAGAAAATGTTTTGATTAAGAAAAATACACCAGTGGCTCTCAACTTATTATTTGGATTTCATATCGATTGAGAACCACTGGTGTATTAAATTTTTTTATATCGATAAAATAGGTAATTTTTTGAATATTTCTATATTAATTCAAAATATGACAAAATATTTCAATGTTAGTTAAGATAAATCGTAATATTTTTTTTTTTTTTTGGGATGGGTTAAAAGGCGTAGGCAGTCTCTGTCCGATCTCCATAAATTTGCGTATACAACATAAAAAGTTTTTAAAATTGCTATTTTCTTTATTTTTAATAAATTTCTAAAAAAATGCAGTTATTTTTTGATGTTTTTTTTTTATTGTTAAATTCTATTTCCAAAATGATAATCTAAGAAAAGTTATAACAAATAATTTTGAACCCTATTTTGTAGGAAAAAAAATGTTGGACATATTATTTGAAGGTATAGTCTTAAATTAAAATTAAATTTAATGTCAATCTTAATCAAATACCATAAAGAACTATAAAATTAAATGACATTTTCTCCAGCAATCTAATTAATATAATTGTATCTTCTTATTTTATTATGTTAAATATCATTGGCTTTTTGTATAATGAAAAATTAACATCGATCATGGTACAATGCCATGATTAAAGAATATCTTTAATATAGAATACCTTATGTAAATTGGCAAAATAGTCAACTTTCTGTTTTATCTGACCAATGTCATTTTCATATCCAAAAGTTGTCAAAAAGTTAAAATTTTCCCCACAGATATGTCCTTTTAAATATTAATCAACAATACAAAAACATGATAAAATTTTAATTAATCTAGAGTCTCTCCATTTTCATATTGTTTGTAAATAATAAATTTGAATTTACTATTAACCTCAGATGTTGTAGTATTTGTAATTAATTTATACAATTTTGTTTATGTTCCATGTGAATTTTGAACTTTATTTATTATTTGTGAAAATTTTTTTTACAAAACAATAATTATGGAAATGAGAAATATTTTGTTTTTTTTTTGTTTTTTTGGCAGATAAGGAAAGTTTTCTTTTGTCCATTTCATAATTGAATATTTTTTTACCGAATTTTATTTAAGAAAAAGGATATACTCATATGGAGGAGTAATTTTCAATTGAAGCAATGCTTATGATTTTTATATTTTATCAAGGATTTGTGTACTATAGATATTAATTGTTTTTCAGAATTTTTTTTAAACAATATTTTCTTATATATAAAAAAAGGAATTTTTAAGAAAATTTTCTTTAATATAAAAAACTTCACTGAATAGTAAAATAACAAAGAGTAAATGATAATTATTTTGGGATGAAATTTTGGCCCAATTTCTGAATAAACAATACTTTTCTAAATTATTTGGAGTAGAAGAATTTTCATAAGAATTAACTAATTAATCAAAGATACTAAGGCAAAAGAAAATATCATATAATTGAACGAATGATAGTATAATTAAGTTCTAAAATTACGCAAGAGATCCATTTCGAGTGTCCACTTAACAAAATCTTTCTTGAAGAAATACTTGTACTTGACATACTCGTACCCGTTCATAATAATCCTTATTAACAAAGATGAAAATTCCTTAGTTCTTGGCTTGCTCTAATTTCAATAAATTTTTTTCTGTCGCTAAAGACTAAAAAGAGTATTTCTATTTCTAGTAATTGTTTTTGCTTCGTTTTTAACAATTTTCTATGTATTTTTTTTTGTTGTTGTATAGTACGAGTTTAAAAATAATTCCTTATTTTTTATTCGTACTTGTTTTAAAGAAATTTGTAGATTCCAATTATTTTTATTCATCCCTATTTCAAGGATATACAAATTGTATTTATAATAAATAAATAAATTACATTATTTCTTTCATCCTATTAAGTATCCGATTTTAAATATGTACGAAAGCCTATTTTTAAGATGGTTAAAAAATACCATTTGTACTAAAGTACAGAAGCTTATCCATTTGAATACGTACAATATTAATACGAAAAAAAAGTCGAAATAACAAAAGCTTAACAACAACATCAACTATTATTACCGACTTTGAAAGTTTGCCTTCTATGAAATTTCAAAACCGTGCATCACGTAAAAATTTAATTTCTTTAAAAGCTGTTGCAAGGGTCACGTTCTCTAAAAAGTAATGTGAATCGCTTTATTATATTGTATATCTTTTTTTTTCGCTTTATTATATATAAACGAAAATTAACGGAAAGAAATAAGAAAATACCAAATAGAAAAAAATAAAGTTTAATCGAATTTTAATGCGGGATTTTTGGCAAACTTTGAGTGTTTATTTTGAAAAATTGTTACAATATATTTTATTCAAAGTATTGTCCATCGGAAGCCACTAATTTTTCCCATCTTTCTGGCAACATATGGATTCCGCGCCAAAAAAACTGCTCCGGTTTTGAGGCCAAGAATGAATCGAGCCAATTTTTGATGCCCTGTTCTGAAGTGAAGCGTATTCCGGTGAGGGCGTTTTGCATGGATCTAAACAAATGGTAGTCGGACGGGGCAAGGTCTGGGCTATAAGGCGGGTGAGGCAAAACTTCCCAGCCACTGTTTTCTAAATAATTTTTAACCGGTCTTGCAACATGAGGTCGAGCGTTGTCATGATGGAAAATTATGGCATCGTGTCTGATCGCATATTCCGGGCGTTTTTCGGCCAATGCTTGCTGCAAACGGATTAATTGTGTTCGGTAGAGGTCGCCTGTGATCGTCTAGCCTGATTTCAATAGCTCATAATAGATCACACCCTTCTGATCCCACCAAATACAGATCATTACCTTGCCGCCAATTTCCTTGCTTTTGGATGAATCCTGCTGCTTTCAAATGTTTTGAAATGGCTGCTTGAGTGACTCCCAATGATTTTGCAATTTCTTCTTGAGTTCGACAACAGTCTTCGTCGAGTAATGCCTCCAAATCTTCATCTTCAAACTTTTTTGGCTGACCTGGTCGTTCTTTGTCTTCCGTGTCAAAATCACCACTTCTGAAGTGCACAAACCATCTCTCGCACGTTGAAATCGATGGAACATATTCAGGATAAGCTTCAGTGAGCAATCGATGTGCTTCAGCTGCACCTTTTGTCAAATTAAAGCAGTAAATCAACGCTTCCCGCAAATGGGACTTTTTTTATACGAAATTCGACATTTTTGAAGCAAAAAAAAACTTTGTTGTTTACATTATTTCGTTCGATGAATAATCGAGAATGAATGACAGATGTTTAACCTCCAAAATGCCATATGAGTTATTATTAACACAAACCATGTGTAAAAGTTATGCCATCTGTTGTCAATCCCGCATTTTTAAGTCTTACACCTTGAAATTAATTTATTTTTTGATGTAGTAATTATTTTTAATGTATTATTATAGTAATTTTTCTAGAATTTCTAATGAGCATAGCAAACATGAGAAGATAAGTTATTAATCTGTAGTGAATTTCCTTTAATTAAGTCTGGATAGTATTTTTGAATCTTAAAAAAATCTAAAATATATTTCCCAATTCTTCATTATAATATTTTCTAACATAGTAAAACAATTTTAATTCCTTTAACGCTTAATTCCTTTAAAGCTTTTATATAGCATTTGAATTATTCTCATGCATTTAATTTGAGATCTTTTGTAAAGCTACATCTTTACCACCATCATTTCCAAATAGCAGTCAATATAAAATAATTTGAAATATCTCATATCACAGCTGGTCTTCCATAAGGTACGTATTCAACCTATGCAGTACGTCTGGTCCTATGCAGTACGTCATTTATACGTATGACACCTCAGCGAAAGCTATAAGATCAACCTATGCAGTACGTCTGGTCATTTTTAAATGTTCCAATAGCTTCCAGTATTTTGAAATCCCATATCCAAAATCTCCAAGACTGCTTTACGATATGAAAAGTGATGGTTAATGAGCAGGAGAGTGTTTAAGTTACCTTCATTCTTTGCCGTAGACTAACCATCCATACCAAAGTTTGCATAGTGTCATATAAGGCCGTGTGTATTGTGACCGCAGTAACACCAATCGAAATACTGGTGGCCGAACGACCGAGGATGTACCGCTGGAGAAGCAGGAGAATTGCGGTCTGGCAGTGTAATGTTTATAAGGAAGAAACAAAGGTTTGCAGCGGCGTGGGCAAAACCGTTGGGACGCTGCTTTCAATGGTCGATTGACTCATTATTTCATCCTCATGGTGGGTTGATTGACTTCACGATAAGATTGGCCACTATCTATTCGAATTGTTGACAGAATTTGGGTGTTTTCTGGCTTACCAATATCATCTTAGATTGAACAATGGCTCAAGTGCTCTTATTGCGACGGAGTAGTTGATAGCGCGGAATAAGACTTCTTTAACTGCACCCGTTTCCGAGCGGAGAAAGGGGAGCTATAGAAGTGTGTTGGCAGGCCTCTGACGCCGAAGAACATCGTAGCGCTTATATTTGACTCAGGGACATCGTGTCCGCCTGAATTAGTGAGAACGGAGCCGATAGTAGTAATCCAACAGGGACGTGATTTTAGTCAATTACTGCACCACAAAGTAATGCCTGACGTTGGTTAAGTAGCGCAATATAGAAATGTCAACAAGTAAGGTGGTTTAAGTCAATAATTTTCATCTTACTATAACACAAAAAAACGCGTCTACCATGATGCGGAAAAAAAAAATCTTAAAAGGTTTTGAACTTAACAAATGCTATCGACAACCGATCGAAACTGACACTAAAGAAAACAACTTTTAATTTACAACACAAATTTTAAAACCAATCTGGACTTAGAATATTGAATTTTATGGTTTTACCAACTACTCTCAAATCCAGTCTCTTTCATCCAAACTTCTCCGAAAAACCGTTAATGTCCCATTTTATGTTTGCAAAAAAGTTATAAAAAGTTTCATTACTAATTTTTCTTCTACTATAATCCTCTTATTAAACAAAATCTTTTAATATCTTAATATGTTTACTCTCACTTGTTCTGCTCCTGTTATTGTAATGTCCTTGTTATAAAATAAAAGTTCAAAAAATGTACTAGTAAGTTTTATATTGAAAATATAATCGGATGATATTGTTACGACGTAGCATGGCTCTGGCGTGTTCTAGAAGAGTCCAGAAAACCGGTTCTCCACCAGTATAATAAGTGAGCTTCGCGAGAGAGAGTTCAGATGTGTTACGATGCAGCATGGCTCTGGCGTGTTCTAGAAGATTCCAGAAAACCGATTTTAGTTCAGTATAAATACGAGCGATAGTCACGAGAGACAGTTCAGCTGTGTTACGATGCAGTATGGCTCTGGCGTGTTCTAGAAGATTCCAGAAAACCGGTTCCAGAGCAGTATGAATAAGAGAATTTAGTTTAGTTTTAATTTAAGTTGATTTATAGTCGGAATAGCGGTTGGAGTAGACGCTGCGTAATTTGTGTAGCATTTTACTTTAGTTTTTTATCCTATCCATTGAATCTACATTAGATCGTAACAATATCCTTAAAAATAAAATTTCATTTGCCATAAAAACGTGGATTTCTAATCGATTGTAGATAAACTGTTATAAATTTATAAATGGTTAGAAGAAAAAAAATCATAACAGTTTATTTATAGTAAATTTAAAAATGTCCCTACTTGGTATCAGTAAATTTATGAAGATTATCTTAGAATTAATTTCGCTTCAGATTTTTTTTTACAAATTTAAACTTTTTTGATGATTGAATACATGATATCGAAACAAATTTCTAGCAATTAGGACTGCAATGCCGGTTTTTTTTATGTAACTACCTTAACTTTTGGAAAACGTACCTTTATTGAGAACTATATTTTTTAAGGAATAAATAAATTTTCTCTACCAACGATGTAAGAATTGTTTGCCAAATATTTTTATTCCTTGGCCTCGTTATAGTATACTCTTAATATTAAAACTTCAAATAAATAACTGCGGTAGATATATGTGTACATAGAAGAAAAAAATATTATTATTCGGTAGCTCGAAAAAGAAACTTTTTTGAAAGAATATCCATTATCCAGTTTTGAATGGTATTTTAAGAAGAACATCCTTTCTCACATAAACTAGCTCCTATCGAATAAAGAAGTATGGTAACATATTTTCATAACGTTTATTGGCACATGTTATACTATAAGTTTTAGTAGTATTATTATCCTTGTTTTGCCTTTCATATTCAAATCATGAATAATTCCTACATACTCGTAAGTTTCGATTATAAATATTTTATAAAAAATCTCTTACTATTGAAAAGTTTTGAAAAATTTGTAATTTGGTCACAACAATTTGAACATTTATGGAAAATTTATTGAATTTTTTAATAAATATTGGAAAGTAATGTAGTTTAAAATCGATAAGGGATAAAAAAAAATGCAAAAAAAAGTTTTCATGCGATATACAATAATTTTCGGAGGGAATTTTTAGTCTATAAAAAGAATAAAAATATGAAAATTGTTAGGAATTTTTTAGTTAAATTTTCAGAACTTTGCTCTCCACTTTAATAGTTAAATTTAGTAGTCAGTATTTAATATATCATTTTTTCTTCTTCAGTATTTAATATTTTTTAGGTTATCAGGTTATCAGAAAATTGTATATTTTGTTTATTTTGTTCACTAGCATGAAAATGAGGATAAATATCTTGATGACCCACTTGATATTTATGCAGAAAATTTTAATCTGTTCATCTACTTGTAGATGGGATTTTATGAATAAACGCACTTCTAAGATACTAAAGTAGTTTGGAGCTATTAAATTTTTAATGCTTTTTAATGCAAAGTATTGGGTTTTCATGCAAAGTATTGATATATTTTTTATAATTTTTTTTTATTATAGTGTCTTACAAAATAATATTTTAAGACAGAGTCAACAATTGAAAATACTTTCGAAACTCTGAAATATTTTTTTGGTTTTTTTTTTTTGATTTTGTATTTGAAATATTGTAAAAAAATTTTTTTACTATAATATATTATAATTAGAGTTTTTAAATAGTAAAATTATAAGTTTAAGAATTTTTCATCAAAAAAAACTTTTCTTCCCAAAATAGCTGTTTGCTGAGCCATTTCGAACTGAATATCTTTCTGACCATTTTTGGCTTTCCAACAAAATATTTTTCCCCGAATTTATCTAAAAAAATTTATTTTTATAAAGAATTTTTTGACGAAAAAAAAAATTCATTTGGTATAATTTTTTGAGCTTGTTTTATTAAATAAATATTTGTTTTTCTTTTACTCCTTTGTAATCGGTTTTCTATGAATTTTTACCAATTCTAATTTTACTAACTTTTGGCAAAAAGAAAAAAATAAAAATTGAACATATTTGAAGGGATTGTTTAAAAGGAAAAATATTATATTTTTATATTTTAACAGGACAAAATAGAAGAGTACTCTTGAATTTGATTGAAAAAGAGTCTCTTAATTTCATAGCCCTTAAAAGTTACCTATGCTTTGTATCCTAGGTGAATAAGATACTTTCAGAAATAATAAATAAAAAATTCTAAAATATACAATACAAGAAAAAGTTGATATTATTTCCTTGCTGTATTTTGGTTTTTTTCTGTTTTTTTTTTTTTTAACATAAATGGTTTTATTTGGTAAAGAAATTTTCAAGTATATTAAATAAATATGCTTATTTTAAAATTTTTTCATATTACATATTTTTGAAGGCCATTTTTACATTTTGTAATCATATATTTTTTCTTGATGTATTTTTTATTATTATTAATATCACTTATTGTCCTCAAAAGGATAATTCATTTTGTTTGGGTTTTTATTACTCACAAAGTTTATCATAGATGGAAATTTTCTGAAGTGGTGTATCTTTGCTATTTAAAAATATATTTCTATCATTACCATCAGCATCATAATTCTTATCATTATCCTTATCATCGTTATCGTAATGACTCTTGTTATTTTTATTGGTATTGTCATAGACAGTGTAAAAAGTGTAGAAAGATTTTCTCTAAAAAACTTAATTTCCTTATGAGATGGAACTGGAGTGTGTGTATTTTATTTTGATGCCGTCTTCGAAAAGGTTCTTACAAGGAAAAATTGTTCAGAAATATATTATTAATCGCTTAAAGGTTTTTCTCATATTATCAAAGTTACCTTTATTTGTTCACTGTGTAGATTTTATTGATATTAATTGTGTTTTACTTGAAATTAAATTTTTTTTTCTCCTCTGCTTCCTAATAAATTAGAAATGGAAATATTCTAAGCTTCTTCCTTTGCTATTTGATTTGTTCATTTCTCAAGAATAATGTGTACTTTATTATATGTTCTCTACTTTTATCAGTGGAAATTCCTTTTTCTTATATTATTTACAATATTTTTCATTTCTTGGAATATGACATTAGTATACACAAAAAGTAGAAAGATTTTTTTTTATTTGTAGCTTCCTTTCTATTATTATAATTAAAATTGAATAACCAAGTTTCGAGGATAAAATTAAAACCGACTTTAAAAAATAAGCAACTTTATTTAAAAAGAAAAAAAGCCATTCAATGCCGTATTCTAAAGTTAATCAGTAATTTTCCTTGTTTGCACGTATTCAATTATTTTCTTGTTTTGACTATGAATATAATTGAATTCAGTAGTAAACCCAGTGTAGTGCTTGTAAAATCTAAAAAAAAAACAACTTAATTTTAAGAAAGTCAAACGTAAAATAAAAAAAACACCCTCTTCCCAGGAATTAATGTCATCAAAAAATCCCTAATTAAAGACTGTACATTCTAACTTCCTTTTTTTTGTGTGTGTCAGGAGCTACTTTTTATGTGCAAACAAATCATGAATAATGAAAATAAAAACAAAACAAAAATAGCTCTTTTCATGTTCAGTTGATTATATTGTATAAATTTTGTAAGGTAATTCTTTGAAAATATTAAACTTGAGTCCTGCCATTTGGTTTGCCTTAAAAATTATACTTACTTGAAATTCTTAGCTTAAGAATAAACCTATACCGCAGCCATACTTGAAGTTATTCATTATCATCTCAATAGTAATTTTTATTATTTTTCTTCCTTTATTTTTTATTATTCATTTTAGGTATTGTACAATAAAAAATAATGCAATTTCCTACCTTAAATTATTCATAATAAAAGTAAAAATCTGAAATTTGTAAATTTAATTTTCTTTTCCATAAATTTGTTAATTTTTAATGAAGTCCTAGTCGTTGATATTTGACATTTTTATTTACAATTTATTGTCGTTAAATCTATCCATGTATGCGTACATTATTGTCATATATCCTTGGAAGCTGTTTCTATACATACATGAAATATTTCTTTTGTAAATTTAAATGTTATATTAATTTTTTATTAAGAAAAACATGTTTTCACAGAAATTTTTTATCGAATAATTTCGTAAAGGACATTTTATTAATGTCATGAGAATTTTGAAGTATTTCTTCTGCTTCTACATAATTATTGCTATTTTGTGATATTTTTTTTTAATCATAAAAACATTAACAATCAAAACTGGTTGGAGTCATTCTTATTTGTCCTAATACTTTTGTTGTTATGGGTTGTATCAGTGTGCAGATGGTGTTTTTCATAGTTTAAAATGATCAATTATTTGAAAAAATAGCTTCCGGCAATGCGTCAACTGTTTGGGTCCATTAGCAAAATTATGAATATTCGATAAATTCCAATTGTAAGAAAAATAAAATTAAATTATTTTGATCCATTTTTATCGTAGTGTGCATTGATGTATTATCATATTGAAAAAATCCATCGATACTGCGTATTTTATTATGTTCATTTGACTTTCCAGCAGCTCTTTGTACTTTATTGCGGTCTATTTTACCAACAGAACTACTAGCTTACAATAAACAGTCTAAAATAGATCGTTACATCATAACTCAACCGCACCTACTATTGGTCCTTTTTCTTAAGAGATAAAATCTCTTTTCGGGCAAATTCTAGCAGTGGTTTTTCTACAATCTGTCTAGCACTGAAGGTAGAAATCGATGCTTCCCTTAAATTGGCTTTCCTTTCTCTCTCTCTCTACTGAGGCTGCTTTTACTCCTTCCGTTTACTGTTTACCATAATTTTCTGGATCCTCTCAAAAACTATGCGCCACACCATATTATTATAGCTTCTGCCTTATTGGTGACGAAATTTCTCTAAATAACCTTGTTTTTTACCTACTTTAATTTGGTCAATTTATCCATAATTTTTATTTTGCCAATTATTGTCCTTAAATTTAATATTTATATGCTTTTTTAATAAAACAATCGTTTTTATCGTAATAACTAATGGACCCAAATAGTTGTCATACTGTCGATTTTACAAAATTGAGTTAAAAATTTTTAGTCTAAAAAAATTAAAAACTTTGAGTATTTAAAAAAATAGTTTTTTAACTTTTATTGAAAAATTATTTCTTAAAAAAATTAAACATACGTTGTTAAACTTAAAAAAAAAACCATCCGGTTTATTTAATATTTAGAATTTCGAAAAAAAATATTTCGTTTTCTACATACACGTTTATAGTTTTTTTTTTAAATACACATATATTAAGCGTATTTTAAAATTTAAAATTAAAACTCTAGAAATGTGGTTGAATAAAAATTTTACATTTTACAAAAAAAAAATTGAAACCTTCGAAACTATTGGAAATAATTTTGAAAGTTTTTCTATTGTCAGTGAAGCTGAAAAGGGCAAAAACTGTTGAACTTTTTACAAAAAAAGGTAGCCTTATTGAATAGAAAAGCAAATCTCTCCAATTGTTCTAACTAAATCCAGATTAATCCATTAATTAGAATTAATAGCCTAAGGATATTTTTATCATAGGAAACAACTTGTCCATTCGAGGAAAAAAAATTCCACTATTTTACCTTTTTCAATAAAATTTTATAGAATTTTATATAAATTTAAAAATTTTTTTTTATTTATTATAAATTATTAATAATGCTAACCTTTAAAAAGTAAATAATTTTGAAGGGCTGTAGGCGGTCTAAAACTACAATATTAAAAAATAACTTTTATAACTTTTCCTCACATACTATTAAATATTTAAATTAATTAAGCTTCTATTGTGGTTGTTTTTTTTTTGCTTTTGATATTAAATATTTGGTATATTAAGGATATGATGTTTAGTAAATTGGTTTTGTTTTCAGAGTAAATAACTGATTTTACTATAGGAAAACCATGAATAGAAAGGTTAATTAATATCATTTTGGAGGCTTCTATGGAGTAATTATATATTTCCAACAATAAAGGAGAATGAACAGTATACATAAATTTGAAACAGCGAATTGGAAGGAATTTGGTAATGAAAGGGATTTTTAGATTAACTATATCGTAAGGTAGTTTTTCTTTCTTGTTCTGGCGGTTTATACACAAATGATTATATTTGAGTATTTATGATATTTCTGATTTTCATATTCAAAGCTACGTGTTTTCACTATATAATTTGAAAGCTTACGATTTTAATGTGAAACAATAATAAATGAGAAGAAAGGATAATGGTTAAAAAGTTGGTGAAGAAGAAAATGAAAAAGGGTTTTTGGTGGAGGAGGAGGATGAGGAGAAGGTTAGAAAAGAATATTCACGTTTTTATTTTAGATGGTGTTGTTAAGTTTCATGAAACGGCAACGGAACCATGCACCATGAGTAACTTGTTAGCTATTACATAAAGCATCAGACAATAGGCTCCTTAGTTATGTGAAAGTCAGAGGGATGGTGGCTGTCTTGGAAGCATAGTGAAGAGAATAAGCAATTCTAATCTGGATGAGTCTATGACTTATTCGAACGGAATGATGAGACGGTATTGTCGTGCAACATAAGTTCGAGTACTGACTGAGAAGCTAAGTAGTCCTTGATTAGATGTTGGCAATTTGAGGAGTTCACCGATGCATCACTCTACAATGAAGGTGTGTCTACGAAACCGTGCTTTTGCTGTGATTCGTTTTCAACGTGCTAAAGTGCTTGTCGGCGTTAATTTCAAAATCGTCTGCTTCTCTATCGTGATGAAATGAAGAGGTTATCAACTGTGTAGCTTTCGCTCTCTGTCACTGTGGACAACGACATTCACCCACCAACAATATGGATACAACCCATACTCTTTCCGTATCTTTATTGTAATTGCAACCGTAGTTGTCAAATATCTTGGCAATCAACAAATATTCACGGTGCAAAAATACCAGCTGTAACAACAGCGCGCAATAGCAGAAAAGCAAGATCACTACTCTGTCTTCTCAATTTGAATCCACAACCCCCACCCACATTGATTTACCTAATGCTAGTAAAAAAGTTTTTTGTTATTTCTTGTGCGCTGTTGTTTGTGCATGCGAAACGTGTAAATCTCTTAAAGCGTGCATATGAGCTGAAACAAAAGTATTGTCAGCCTTTATGCTCCTGTATGAAAAAGGATGTGTTTTTATTCATTCGTATTATATCCATAATTACGTTTATATTTCGCACTCATGTATGAAGGATTTCTTTTAATTCTTTGCTTTTATATTATGAGTATAGGTGTGATTCAGCTTACACTTGGCTTATGAGAAAAAAAAAATCAACAATGAATGACAAAATACGGAATCTAAAAACCATGAAACGAACTTAAAGAGACGTTCTTTTGAAAGGACTTTTATTCTTGGACATCATTTTCAATAATTTTGTAGAGAAATTATTTTAATACCAAATTCTTTTTTTAAAAACTAAATTTTATTATTATTTTTTTTTATTTTCTTTTTAAATTCTTCTTTAATTATTCCCAAACTTGTTGAGATATTTTCTCTAAAATGAATTTTCAAACCTTTTCGTTAAACCATTATTCAATAATAAAGAAAAATTAAAGATTTAATTCTGCCTGTTTTCGTTCAGAAATCAATCGATTTATTAACGAACAATTATTCAGAATTCTCTATACAAATATTATCCTGTTGGTTGATGTTAAACTTATTACAGGCTTTAAATTTAAAATTTCTTTTTATATAATTTAATTTAGTATGTTGCAAGGAATAAGTTGCCAATAATTCAGTAATGATGGTGGCGGAAATATGAAAAATGAAAAAAAATATTGCAACAAAGTACGAGTGGAAGTTAAATTACAATGAAATTTAATTGCAAGTACTTATCGTTTCCAAAAGAAATATTATTCAGGCTATAAAATCTCAGTTAATTCCCGGAAATTTATTCCCAATGGTTGAGCATCAATCCTCTGATAAAAATATGCACCAGAATATGCAAGTTTGCTCGAATGCGGGTGGTAGCGAATTTCATTAAAGTAGTTTACGTAAAAAATTTTATCAAATTATTCGAGTTTTTAAACAATATTTTTGGGGAAATACAATTTTTATCTTTTATCTATATTCTTTTTTTTTTGTGTGGAAAATTCGTTAATACTTTTAGTGTTCTTGTATGTATTTATTATTTGGTTTGGGAATAAAAAACGATTTTTTAAAAAAAAATATTTTATTGGTAAAAATTTTCCATATACTATCCAAAAAAAAATCACACAATATTTAATGATTTTTAGAACGAATTTTTTATGGTGAGGACATGCCCATATCAAATTATACAGGATTCACAAAATCGTCATTCTGGTTAGATAAGAAAAAAATAAAAATTAAAAAACAAAACATGATAAAATATGGGGTGCAGCGGAAAAGTAATGAAACTGGAATCATTTTTGTATTTTGTTATACTTTTTTATAAAAGTAATGAACTCTTCTACCGCACAAAGTTTTACCCAAAATTACAGAGTTCAATCCACATTTCCATTTGAAAATTTATTATTACTTATAAAAATTCCGTAAAAATTTATTACTTTGGAATGTTTGTTAAGTAATGTCTTAGCATAAACTGTATAGAAAAATTATTAAAAAAATACGGAAGACAAATTAACCAAACATTTTTTGTTCAATTTAGAGCTAGTATCCGATAGATGGCGATATAACCAATAGATACGGAGAGGCAATATAGATAGATGGCGGCACTAGTCTGTTTAAGCTAAAATAAATCACATTTACTAGGCATAATCTCTTCCAGAGGTGCAGTATAAGTTTCAACCTCGTTCGGTAGCTACGCGACCTCAAAGAGCATGGTAAGTGAAATTATGTTTTTGGAGTGCGCTACGAAAAATGGAACAGTTAAATTTGGAGCAACGATGTGCCATCAAATCTTCTGTTTAGTTTCCGCGAGTTTCACCTACAAAAAGTTGCCACAAGTATATGAGAAAATGTTCCCTATCAAGAGCTAAAAGGTTTTTGGGGGCATGAAGGTTTTTTGTAAGGGCTAGAATTAATGGACGATAAATCTTGATTCAACATCGAAAGATGATGAAAATATGAAATTTTTGAAAGACTTTTTTGTCCCTAGTCATTCGATTTTAGTTAATGTAGCATTTTTTTGTTTCCAAAGATAAAAGCAGACTTGAAAAGATGTGATCTTGGTACTATCGATAAAAGCCAAAAAGCTGAAGACGATTCCAATTGAAGTTTCCAGCACTTTTTCGTATATCCGCCAAATAGAATTACGTTGAAAGCAATAATATTGATCTATAAAAATAAAGTAAAAATGCTCAATTTTATTACTTGTTTTATTATTAATTATTTCGTTATTTAATAAATTAACAAACAAAAAAACTCCGATGTGCTTATAACAGTTTTGATTTCTATAACAATATTGTACCAAAAATTCATTCATCAATGCACACTGCCATCTCTTGTATTTTAGACTAATTAGTAACAGATCAGTTCTTTTCTTTGGATATCAAACTTATAGTCGGAAATTTTTTCCATACTTTCTATATAAATATCAAATAATTTGTCTAACTAAAAAATAGTTTTTGGTGGATGTTAAAAAAAATAAATTTTGATGAACTCGAAAAAAGTGAATTTTTATAACTTCTACTCAAATGTCGGTAAATGTTTAAAAGAAAAACACGAAATGAAGTCCTGTAATCTCTTCAACTAAAAAAGTTCGAAACGCTAAAATTGATTGTAATTAATTTCTTATTATAAGTTAATGTTTCATAATTGATAAATAATGAACGAAGAGGAAAGGATTAAATGAAAGGATCTCTTAAGTAATATAACTAACTTCTGAAATTATATCTGATAAGAGGTAAAATGATTTTATTATTATTAAGTGAGATTCATGAAAAAAATAAGCTATAAAATGCAAAATATTTTTTGTGAATTTTAAATAATTTCTAAATTGCTATTATTTCTTCCATGGTTCTCCTATTTTATGTTAAACTACCAGTAAGAATTGTACAATTTCTTTACGTTCGAATTGTATTTTGAATGTTGTTGTACATTTTCAAAACTTAAAAAATATAAATGTATAATTATGGTATTTTTAATGAGCTCTTTTTTATTAAATAGTACCTTTTCACATTTAATAGTACACATAATAGAGCGTATTTTTTTGTTGTTGGTATAATACTTCTTAAAGTCAATTAAATCTAAAAGGCTCATTTGTATTCAGGATTTTATAGTTAAAATTACCGTTTTATACTTTGGTATAATGTATCGCGAGTCCATATGTATGAAGGATATTTTAATTGCTTGTAGAATATAAAATGAAAATTATTAAAAGGATAAAATTACAGGTAAATACAATTAATTTTTTCTTCGCTCTCAACAAAATGTAAAACGTGGAAGAGAATGGGAACATTAAGAATTTAGTAATTGATTTTACATTAATGTCAATGAACTTTTTTTTCCGTAGAATAAATCATCACAATTCGAGATAATAAATTTTCACTAAAAGTTTACTCGCATATTTTTTTTTACAACAATAATCGATAGATGGCACTTAAAGTCACCCAAGAACAGGATATTGGCTATCATTTATCTGTTCAGTTAAACTATTTTGAATTATAGCGTTTATTTCCTTCTATTTCCTTTTTGATAACCATTGACTCCGTCCAATAAAATTTTTCTATTTTTTTTTATTTCTCTGGGTCGGCATGACCTAAATAGCATTTGGTAAATGATTTTTAAATTATTTTAGATAACCGTGTCTGTACACATATTTTTTTGTACATGAACAGATTTTGTGTAATTTTTTTTCCTAAATATTATTTTTCAAAATAGCTCATTTTTATTGTGAACTGTTTTTTATCTGTGAACTGTTTTCAGATTAATTGTTATTTGTACTTTTTAAGGGGTGGATATATTATATAAGCAGAATTTTAGATTAACTTGACGTTAGCTACACAACAGATCTGAGTAATGGATTCAAGTTGATAAAGCTTAAATATTGTGTGGTGCTTTCATAAATAAGAGAAAGGAGATGAAGGTAAAAAAGCCGGTAAACCTGGATGTCCAGCCGAGGCAGAAAAAGTCAAAGGAAAGAAAATATGTTTCTGGGAGATTCCCGAATTCCAGTGATAAAAATAGCAGAACTAATAGGCCTATTTTGCATTAAAAATGCCTGTAAAACTGCAATCAAAATAGCTGACAAATCATTACAAAGGAGCTTGCCTAAATTGCAGTACGGTGTCCTTAATACTGTTATAATGTTTATTGAAGATCCGGCAGTTATTATTGACCGAATTATATCTAGAGAGCAAGGACTCCATGCAGTTCAGCATTATCGGAGACTCCCCCCCACACTCCTATCCTATAAAATTTAAATAGTTGAAAGTGAACATAGATTAAACAATCTTAAAAATAAAACCCCAAAAATTTGATATGAACAAAACAAAAATTATACGAAAAATTTAAATAATCGTAAAATCAACGTAAACGAGTAAACAAAAAGTCCTAAATTCTATTAATGGCATCACTATTTACATTTAATATTATTTTAAATATTATAACTAAACTAAATCCTGCGAATAAATATAACAATATAATTATTTATTCGAAAATAATAAATAATACAATCCATTAAGGATTATTTATCGATTATTAAATATTTATTTAATCATAGTTGTCAATTAGTAAATATTTATTTAAACAGAATTATGAAGGATATTTATTAAAAATATAATTAAAAAAATTGTTTATTTAATAGCAAATTGAATTTTAATCAAACAAAACTGGACATTTTCTGGTGTAAAAAAATGTATTAAAAAATAATTAATAAATAAATAATACTCTTAGCGGTGTAATTTGTCATTAAATATTCATTAGCAAATATGGCTTAATATTTATAAGCTACTGGGTTATCGATTTTGTGTTTTGAAAAGTACAGGCCTATTATTTGACAAGTCCTTAATATACGAGTATATACAATTTGGTTCAGTATTAATTAAGATAAAGGATTGCCATTTGAAATTATGTACGAGGGTCATTCAACAAGTACTTAGCCTCACCGCCCGATGAAACTGTTGTCACAAAAGAAATTTACCATCGTGCAGTACATTCTTTTAGTAGCCTACTGTCAAAGTTTCAGTCGATTCCCTTCATTAGTTTTGTTTTGAGAGCCTTTGAAAGCGAGCGTGTCGGTCGGTTGCACAAAAATGGAAAAAGAACAATATCGTTCGGTGATTAGATTCTTGTTTTTGGAAGGGAAAACGAGCAGCGAAATCAAAGATCGCTTGGATGCTGTGTATGGTGACTCTTCTCCTTCGATGGCGACCGTCAAGAATTGGTTCAACGAGTTTGTTCGTGGCCGCACGTCGGTTTTTGATGAGCCACGCCCAGGTGCCCCGAAAACGGCTGCTACGGAGGAAAACGTTAAAAAAGTCCACGATCTCGTGCTGGCAGACCGTCGATTGAAGGTTCACGAGATAGCTGAGACTGTGGGCATCGCAGTAGGAACGGTGCATCATATTCTACACGAAGAACTGGGCATGAGAAAACTGTCGGCGCGATGGGTGCCGCGTTTGCTCACACCGGAAAACATGCGCAACCGTAAGACCACATCGGCGACGTGTTTGGCGCTGTTTCAGCGCAATCCAGCGGAGTTCTTGCGTCGTTTCGTGACCGTCGACGAAACATGGATTCACTGGTACACACCAGAGACCAAGGAACAGTCGAAACAGTGGACTTCACCCGGCGAACGTGCTCCGAAGAAGGCGAAGACTGTTTGATCGGCCGAAAAGGTGATGGCCACCGTTTTCTGGGATTCACAAGGTGTGATCCACATCGATTACCTCGAGAAGGGTAAAACAATTACGGGGTGCTACTATGCTGACTTATTGGGCCGATTTGACGTCGAATTGAAGAAAAAGCGGCCCCGCTTTGCGAAGAAAAAAGTGCTGTTCCACCACGACAACACGCCGGCTCACACCTCCGCCGTCGCCATGGCCAAATTGGTCGAATTGCGCTACGTATTGCTGCCCCATTCACCGTACTCTCCAGATTTGGCCCCCTGTGACTACTTTTTGTTTCCAAACCTGAAAAAATCACTCGCCAGGAATAGATTTGGGTCGAATGAGGAGGTCATCGTCGCCACAGAGGCCTATTTTGCTTCCCTCGCGAAAATGTATTTTTGGACTTGTTAAAAAAGTAAGAGCATCGCTGGGCCAAGTATATCGAGCTTGAAGGAGATTATTTGAAAAAATAAATTGCCACCTTTCCAAAATATTCGTTTTACTTTTGTAGGCTAAGTACTTGTTGAATGACCCTCGTACAATATATTTTTCGAAAAAATTCTCTTCAACGATGAGACACATTTCTGGCTCTGTGGATGCGTTAGTAAGTGAATTTATCATATATGGGTCTTTAAAAATCCACAAGCGAATGTGAAGAAGTAACCGTATGGTGTGAATTTCGGTCAAAACCTGTCTTTGGCCTGTATTTATTTAAAAATAAAGAAGAAGATTAATATTACCGTCAATTATGATCGCTATGGCCACATGATAACGACCTTTTTTGACTGGAACTTTCTTGTAGCGGCATAAACAATATCCTAATTTTAGCGCATTTAAAAATTAAAATTCGTCCAAAAAAAAATAACTATTTGAATGTTTTTCTATAATGGCAAAGTTAATTCAAAATAAATAAATAAAATGTTTATTAAAACCAAAATTTTAAATATATTTTTTTAATATTTTACTTTACGTACAATAAATTGGATAATCATTCTAATTAATTATAATAAAAGAAAAATTAAATTTAAAACGTGTCCATATAAATAAGAATTATTATTAATAGAAAAAAATCTATCCATTCAGACAAATAAACGATTTTTAATCTAGAAACTTGAAAAAATTGATTGTTTTTCTTCGTATGAAAAATGTTTGTTCTTTAATATTAAATTGAATAAAATGTGTTATGAAATTTCGGTAATAATTCAATCTACTGGATTTTAGAATCTTAGTAATCTCAGCCATCTAATTTTAGTTAATACATTTATTTATATATCATTTGTTTTTGTATAGTATGTAAATTACATTTTGTTTTGTGTAAATTTTTTGTCAGCTCTTTGGCATTTCGGCATTAATAAAGTACTGTCTTATAAGGATATAAATTGTGTCTACCGAAAATGTTAGAGAGCTTTCAAGATTCATTTGAATTGCCGCATTATTTATTCCGATTTGGCATGGTATTTTTCAACATCATCAAATCTAATACGACTGTATACTACTATCCATTATCTGTATACAATATTAAATATACTATCAAATGTAGCTTATTATGATTCGTTTTCGAGTCCTTGCTGTTGTTTTTGGTTATGTTGCAGCAAAGACAAATTACTCTAAATTAAACAATCTCAGAGTATTGAAGAGTGTCCAAAAAGCATTAAATGAAAGCATTCAAATATAAATTTTATTCATAAAATGTAATACTTTAGCCCTTGATTTAAAGGGTAAATATATTGTTTCGCATTTGTTAACTTAGCCGTGAATGAAAAATTTATCAATTTTTTAATAAAAATTTAATGCAAAAACAAAATAAATTTAACAGCCAATCTGAAAACGTACAAGGAGAAAAAGAAAAAAGGAGGAAAATTGAATTGGTTTTGTTTTTCTCTAAATAGAAAAGTTCAATATTCAATAAAAGCTAATTATTGAAAATAAACATATCAAATTTAATTTTAAAAAAACTTATAATACCAATAGATGTCAGACTGTATAGTAAAATGCGTCTGAAGAATTATTGAAATTTTTTTTTTTAAAAAAAAGCCATTCTTTAAAAATATTTTTAAAAAAAAATAAGTAAATTTTCTTTTATTCGCATTTGAAAAAAGTTTTTATATGTTTATTTCGTATGAGTTCAGAAAGTTCAAATAATAAGAACAAATCGAAAAAGAAGGATTCACAATTTCTTTTATTTTTTTTCGGTATGAATTTATATGGTATGAAGCCTTAAAATTAAAATTCAATTAAATGACATAGAATTGAAATATAAAATGAAATAAAATAGTAGAAGTACGACGACAATGGGAATGATTGATATAGAAAAGGAATAACATTTGGAAAATATTCGACACTCCAAGGGATGATGTGTAAAAACGTCTGAACGATTAGGGAGGGGGTAAAGTTTTTCAACGAAAATACCAAAACATTGTTAAGGCGCAGGTCTCTGCGTATACGGGAGATGGGATTTTGAGTTGCCATAATCAATGTGGTATGACGTTGCCTATGATGATGGTCGTAGTAATAGCACGGCAATGCCACTTGTTTTGAGCTGTTTGGTTGTGAAAATTTCCGCAAGAGGCGGTATAATCGCATTGTCGTTTGAAAGAGTCGGCGATGATTGGTGAATTTTGCGTAGGGGAAAATGTGCTCAGTCGATTTTTGGAGTGTACAAAAATAGATTATTTGATTATTTTCAATGACTAGGACGAAAATTTTGTTCGTAAATGTGAGGATGGATACTCTTTGAAAATCTGTGAAAGGGGATATTTGTGGTGAGTTTATATTATGTAGATTTCGATGAATTCTATTCTATTCGATTAGCTGTGGTGAATTGAGATACCGAACGACCTTATGTTTGAAGAGAATTTTCCATGGTGAGAAGAAATTCTTAAGAGAAACAGTTTCATTTTTTTTTTTTTTTTATATTTTGAAATGTGTCCTTTTGCCTCGATTATACGCAAATACAGATAACTCAAATGAGAGTTTTAATTTTTTTTTCAATTAAAATTGGCAGAGGCCAGGTATTCGGCTAAAGATATTTTCATCTCTAAACGAATTACTTTAAAGTTAGGATGGTCTATAAGAAGTAGATCTAAATTACTTATTTCAGGGACATGGTATTATTATTATTTTTACTACTTATACCAAAGAGAACACTTTTAATTTGAGACTATCTCGTATCTCATAAAGGCGATGGGTGTGCGAATTTGTTTTGTAGTATTACACCGTATGGATGCTGTTTACGCAAATGAATTATTTTCATACAATTTAGACTTGGGGATAGGAGACTTTTGATGTGTTAGTATTGGAGGAAAATTTGACAATATTATCAGTTGTATTTATGCGTGTGTCGGTTCTTTGTAGGGTATTTTATAAATGTGTGAGAATGAATTTTGATTTGAGAGATGCCAAAATTGTTCATTCGGTCGGTAGTTGTCTCCTGATCCTTTTCAAATGTTACAAATTCACACTACCACAGAATCGCTTTTACCAAGCCTAGTGTGATTTTCACATTTGCTATTCAGATACTAAATGGGGATGCTGGAGTGGAGCAGAGTGGATGATGATGATGATAATGCTTGAGCGCTCCCATGGTTCGTTTCTCTGGTTTGCTCAGATATCATCTCTTCCCAATGGATAGAGTTAAGCAGAAGATGTGTATGGATGATTCTGTCGACACAACAGCCAAATACCATGATGACGATGATGCTGGGAATGTGCTCCTGTTCCGTTTTTCTGTAAGAGATAAACCCTAATTTTTCAGTCTGACTTGTGTACGGGCGTTGAACGGACAAGCTGTCGGAAACTATAGAATTGCGTTTGTTGAAAATTCATAACGAACATTCTGTTAATAATTTCTCTTGTTTCTTTTTAATATTACCCTTGCGTCATTAAATTTACTTCATATCGCTTATCAACGGAATAGTTTTTTTTTGTTGGTGTTTTTTTTTTTTGTTTTTTTTACATAATTTCAGAAATTTTCAAATGGAAAAAGTGTGTGTGTGTTTTCTACTTCTCTCTAATTGAAAAATATTATTGATAGCTAATAATTTCTAATACGTACATATGTGGTTTGTACATGTGCTTAGTAATAATATACGCGGTTTTTAATAGTTCTATATTAAAGTATATTTGTTGTTGTTGTTTTTTTTTATAAGTACAATATTATTGCTGACAATTTGTAATCATATTTCATAAGGATATAATAAGTTTTGTATCAATTTGTAAAAATTCCATTAAGTTAATATTAAAATCGGTAATCGTGTCTATTTTGGGATATTTTTATTATCGAAAATAAAGATACAAACGAATCCATCATATAAATTATGCCGATGGAAGAGGCATACGAATGAAAAGGGATTTGTACATTTTTTTTTTCGATAAACGCATTTATTATGAATGAATTGCAAAAAAAAAAAAATTAAAAATAAATAGAAAAAAAAATAAAATAAAAAATATGCACAGGATATCGCGTTGTGTTTTTCTTGAAAAAGTACTACGATGCTGTTAGATGAATTTAAATAAAGGATAAAACAGAAAATCTATGCGGACAAAAAGTCAAAAATGGGAACGTGATTAATTTGCAAAACGTGTGGAAATATTTCTTTACAGATTTTATTTTGTAAATTCTCGTATATTTATTTTTATATGTATACTCATATTTAGATATAAGTATTTCAGTTTCTATATGAAAATTGCCCAAATTAGAGTAAAAATGTATTTGCATATATACACACATCAATATATATATATATATATACGTAAATATACATACAAAAATACACTACTGATAAGCCCAATAAATTTTGGATAAAAGTCAAAGAAAAAATATGTGAAAATATGAAAATTTTTCGATTCGCATAAAAATGATTTCCTGCAATGTAATCGAAGCATTCCTTTATGAACAACAATGGATGGGAAACTAATTTGTCGAGATTGGCTGATCATTTATTTATTTTATGGTTTCATGGAAAACCGAAATTCCATAACAGCAGAAGGGAAAAAAAATCTGCTGCTAACATATTAAGCAGCAAACCATCCATGCCAAGATCTCCTCCACCCCCCCCCCTCCCTCTTCGCAGGAAAAAAATTTAAGGGTCTAAATAGAGAGAAAAAAAATCTTTAATATTTTGTATACATTAGCATATTGTACTGATAAGATTTGGTATTATTTGATGGAAAGTTTTGCAATATTTTCGCCTAGTCACATTTCATCAATGAAAAGTTGTCAAAAAAAAAACGAAACTTTTCTTATTGCAAATAAGGAGTATCTATTCATCTTTGCTTAGTACTGGCTAAGGGTTTGACTTATTTCATTCGCCAATTTGGCTGTGGTGTTTCCGTTTTAGCCTAGAAGGCGATCATCTTAAAATGTTAAGCTATTCTCTTGCTGGCATTTCTTATTTTCTTATTTTGATCCTTGATATTTTGTATCTTCCTCTGTGAATCTATGCAATGTCCTATAGACTTTTATATTTATCAATGCATATACTAGAGTAAGTATATTTTCAGAGGAGTAAGTCTTTAATAACATAACAACATCTTCTTACTATTAATACGCTCAAACTGTACCAACCGACGTACATACGAGTTGTGTATGTACATAGTAGGCTATTTATAATTGTATTTTCTTATTTATCTACTAGATCGATACTCTTATATGCTGCTATGTATTTTTGTTTATTTATGTGCGTATTTTTATTTCAGATTTGTTTTTTTTTTCCTTTCTATTTCTTTATTTATATATAAATCCTTTGGTCTATCCATCAGAATATTTTAATTAAATCTATTTATCTATTTATTTACCTGCACATCTTTTCAATAATTATTTATGTACATTCGTCTATATAGACTCGCTAATCTGTCGGAATATTCTTTTATTTACTTATCTTTACAAGTACCTTCAGATCTGTCTATCGTTCTGTGTATTTATTCATCGACGAGAATCATCTCTATCTTCCCTTATTTATGTATGTGTGTATGTATGTATGTATGTATGTATGTATGTATACCTTATTTAGCCTCCGTAATCAAATTTATTTATATATCAATCAGCTCATATTTTTATCCTTCAATTTATTTAACTCCCCTTTTTATTGACTCATCTATATCTGAAAACATATGCGCAAAATATATCTTTAATCCTTATTCAAAATTAATCTATGATATTATCAAGTTGAATATACTCGTCTGCTATTATTATATAAATAAATTTTATGAAACGTTAATTTATCATTTAATTTTTTTTTCCATTAAAAATCCGTTCGTTATTTGCATCTCTGTAATTACTTTAAAAAAGGACAACAAATATAACTTAAAATTTCATCTAACTTCTAACATATGGGCTTTTTTAATAAAAAAAAAAAAATAGGAGAAGAAAAACAATATCTACTTTAGATACTTTCACAAAAGATTTTTCTACTCAAAACATTAAAAGGAATATTGCTAGTGAATTTATCGATTTTCTTCTATAATGTCCTTAATAATAAATACAATAAAAACAATAATATTTTAAATGAATTTAAAATTAATTGTCCTTATGTGCGTCTTTTCGTTCGTAATGGTCTTTGACTATTTATTTGTATGGGTTTCAACCAAAATTTTATTATTATATTATTAGTAAATAAATCTTTTTTAGTTATACTATTTAACTGAATTAGCTTTTTTATAATTTCGATTTGTTTTGAATTTTTTTTAAACGCCTACTTAATAATAAATTATAGAAAAAAATCCTTACTTCCGCTATGAATTTTATCACCAATTTTTTATCACTTAAAAATATTACTTTCCACGCAAATTTTAACTAGTATATATTCTTAAAATTTTTTTCTTTATAAAATAGTAAAACGTTAAATTTGTCAAAAAATTAATATTTTTCTATAGAGATATTTTTATCTAGAAAAAAATATAAATAAAAAACATCTACTATCAACAAATTATATTTCGCAGTATAAAATTAATAAATTAAAATTGAAAAAAGTCTACAATCTCAAGAACAAATTTTATTTAAAAAAATTATTTAGTCAGAGAGGGGAGTGGGGAAGAGGATCAGAGAAATATTAAAAAATATTCGAACAATATAAATGCAGAATTTACAAAAAAAAAATTAATAATATTCATTATCAAATATCAGATACGAATAGCTTAAATTGAATTTTAATTAAAATTTGACTATATTTAATTAGTGTTTAGTTGAAAAGTGAATATAATTAAAATAAATTAATAATATTTTTTTAATTTTCTTTATAGTATATAAACTCGAATTAACCACTCCCCATTTTGTTGAAAATTAATTGTTGATGAAAATGGATAATATTATTGAAAACAATTTTCAATGCTCTTTAACGTTGAAATTAAATTTTTGTAATGTGATTATTTTGAAAATTTATTTATTCAATAAAACGAACCATTTCGATAATATTGATTTGTATTTGTAATTAAATAAAAATTGATTAAAATCGATGAGCAATTAAAATTAAACTCAACGAATAAATGAGAAGTAATTGGCTCAGTTTTGTTAGCAACTGTGTATATTTTTTCTATGCTTTCAAATGTTCATAATAGGACAATCGGCCAGTATCCTTTTCCATTCGACAATTGCAATCACTTTATATCATCTGATTATAATTTGTTATTACCTCATTTCTATGAAAATTCTGTTAATATATAGGAGTAGGTTTAAAAAAATAGGGGTCGGAAGGATAGGATTAGAAAAATAATAGCTGGAATTTTGGCAGAAAATTACAATACTTTTAATGAAAATGTACAAGAAAGGGTTTTGTGTAAAATGAGGACATTTATTTCTATGATGGTTATCACAATAAATTATGATTTTTTTTGGAAATTTTTGCCTAACTAGGAGACGGTTGTAATAGAATTGACGTTTTTTTTAATGCTCCCAAATTTTTACAATTTCTGCTGAAAAGACATAGCAAAAGCAATGAAAAATTTTAAGGTGTAAAAAAGATTCTTTATGAAAATTATCTGCAATTAAGATATACAATAATTATTTCAAAGAATCCTTTAAGATTTATAATAAATAGTTATATTTTTCGATAAAAATATAATCAATTTCTATACAACAATGATAATTATTACAATTCTGCTATCGTGTATGAAAATAATAGCTAATAATGGAAGCTTTTTATGAAACTAACACAAATACATTTTTTTTTAAAATTAAAAGACTAATTAATGTAGCTAATAAATTGCGGTATTCCCGAATTAAGGTTATTTTCAGTGTCTTTTCACGACATTTTTGCAGTAACAGTTTTTAAAGAATATTTTCACCACATTTTCTGTCCATACTCTGTTAAAAAAAGATTGTATGATCCTAAAATTTGCTGCATATATTTTTAAAAATTAGTTGTCATTACTTCAACTAAAAAGTATTGTTCTATTTTAGGTCGTTTTAAGGAAAACCTTTATGGCCTAATCCTATACTGCATTGACATTGAACAAATTAACTAATTTTTTAAGTAAAAAGTTCACTCCGATTATTTTTATGTATTCAAATCCAATTTTTATGATTATTTTTATGTATTTTACGTTATAGAAATTTCTCAACTAATCAAATAGAAAATCGGCTATTTAATGTTTTAGCATCTTTTTATGTAAACTATCTGTTGAATAATGTTTATTTACTTTAATTTATTATTCGAAATTCATTCATATACTTACAAATATAACAATAAAAATAATATAAATTCTCTACTTTCAACGCCATCTATAAGATTATTACGATATGTATATGAAAGTTCGCTTGGACCCTTGATTAGATAAGAGTCGGCAACGACAAGCTGCCATGGCTTAAACTCAGTACTCAAAACTATTTAGTAACGTATATTGCACGGCTGAAACTGAAAGTATATTTGACTATGATTTATTTTAAACAACATACAAATTGTTTCTTAAATCAAATGCTCAAAATAAAAATTTGACAGCTGATATGGCGGCTATATTACAATAAGTGCCTGCAAATGTCAGAGAGAATCTTACGAATTTATGAAACGAGTAATTATCAAATTAATATAACAACAAACAGAAAACAAATGAAGAAAAAAAATATTTCTTTTAAATGCAATACATTCGGATTGGCTATGAACTAAGTTATTTTTTGTGTGAATTTTACTGCTTTAAACAAAGCTCAATAGATGGTGTTACATATATGAGCACAGTCCTTCTGACGGAAATCACGTTGGTTTATGAGATACATTTTTGCAATGATTTGGTCACCACTAATTTGTAGCAGTTTTGGAAGTCTTTAACTCAAATAACCTTCAGGGACTTGGTTGTACTCCTTTGGATGTTATTAAATCTCCTTAATTTCTAACCGTTTAATGGACTCACTTAATAGCTTCAATGTTATTCGAAATGTCCTCACTTGTTCCATATTTTCATCAGTTTTTCGTGTTGAAGATTTTCTTCAGCCTACAAAATTGCAAAATGCTGTCCAAAAACTTGTGCTCTGCCTAAGGAATATTCCCCATAGGCTCGTTGAAAATTTTCATAAATCAAATTTGCGCAAAATTTGATGAATTATTTTTGAATATACAGTCCAGTGCCGCCATTTATCTGTATCCTCTCCTCCTACCTATTGCTTATACTGCCATCTGTTGGACTCTAGCTTTAAACTGTAACAAATTTTCAAATTCAATATTATATATAGTAATTTTTTGTTCATTTTTTTCAGCAAAATCTTTCAATAAAAATTTGTAGACAGTTTTTACTATGAGATTACTTTATCATCGTTTCAAAGTGATTTTTTGCATTATTGCAAGATGGATTTTAGTGAGAACAAAAATCAACCAGAAAATTATAAATTCATAATTTTAAGACTGCTTTCACAAATTTGAAAAACCTAAATTATCCTTCTATAATTGGCAGGACAGTTTTCGTTCATAAGCTAGTATAAGCGGAAAAATAATTACTCAAAGTTCTGATCCGATTACATTTAACCTAGAAAACTCCTTAACTTAAACTTTTAATTAAAGAAGCATTGAATATTTAGAAGAAAAAAACACTCTACAATCACTTTTCATTATAAGAAAACTCACTCAGAATGGTTTTTAAAGCATATTTAACTTTAGTTCAAAATGTAAAAAAAAAAACAGGAAATAATAATAAAAATCAAGCGAAAAATTTAGCAGAAGAATAATAAAAAAAAAAACAAAAATGAAACACTACCCAAACTATTAGAAAGTTTTCTTCTTTTAGAATTTTAAGATGAACTTGGATTTAAGATTATGGATACAATACGAGTACAATAGATCCACATCTGCTTACCAATAGTACTTGTAATAGCAAGGAAACTTTATCCCAAATACAAAGGAAGTTCGTTTTTATACGAACTGACATGAAGTTAAGAAGAGAAAGATTCAAGAAAAAGATGAGCAATGGTTAGTAAAGAATGAAAAATACAACTAAAAATGAAATAAGGAGAAAAGAAATGACAAGATAAATTAACCAAAAATAAAATGGGGACCATCATCGAAGGACAAGAAAAACATAAAAGTTGAACTAAACTACTTACTACATAAAAATAATGTTAGGTAAACGGAAAATTGATGAGATAATATAAAAAAATGGCCGAAATTAATACAGTTTTTTTGTTGTTGTATTTTTTTTTGAATTAACGTTCAGTGTTCTCATCATTTCTTGGGTTGATCGTTGTTTTTGTTGTTGTTGTTGTTATTGGTGGTGGTGCTGCTGGTGTTGATGCCCACTTACGGAAATCTGAATATTTGTTCAATCATCTTAGCTCTGCTGATGAAAGTTTATCTCTTCGAAGGATTATGTGGGACTCTTTTTTTGTTCTCGTATCATCAAGAATAACATCCTAATTAGTAATGCTGCTGGTCCTCCTAAATACAGAAAACTCGAGAGCATAGAATATGTTTGTTTGTATTTGTATACGTATGCTGATATAATTTACTGAAGATTGACGTGGGTTAGGAAGAAAAATTATATACTATTTGTACAAGGATGGGGAGTCCATTCAATTTGGATTTTGTAGTATTTTTCTTAAGAGTCCTAAATAAATTGTTTTGGCGGCATTGGTGTGCGTTCAATGTGAAACGTTCTCAACTGCACAGTCGAACGTAGTTATAATTGCGGGAAAAGTGAAGGCGGCAAACTAATTACGTAACAGTGACGCATCCTAATCAATTGTAAATATTTTCACAATTTCAGGTTATCCATTCGTTTTGTAGATAATAGCGCAATTGATGATGGTGTATAGTACTCGTAGTATAGAGGATGATTTTGATGGAAATACCAGGATAGGCCAGCAAATAAAATGGAATCTATTAATTCCACTCTTAAAACAGAATTTGTGGGTATTATTACGTTGGCTTGGTTTTTGCTAAATCCAATTGAATCGAATTAATAGATTGTGGAAGGGGTTGGAAGGGGGTTGGCCGAGTTGGTGAAACTATAAACTTCAATCGAATTGAACAGGGAATAGTCTACAATAATTGAATTGAATCGATTTATATCGAAATCACATCGATGCTGATACTTGACTAGGAATTTACGTATACATAAAATATATATAAATATACAAACACAAATCCACCCATACGTGTATATCTGTATTGTCAAAATAACAGCAGCATTAAGAATCGATTTATTATAGAATTTACTCGAATGCTATTGTGATACGACTAACAAAATTGTCATTAAATACTTACCTGAAGCAAATTTATGTCCTTTTTCGCACGGTTTAAGCTTATTTAAGCTGGGAACAATTGAATGCTTAATGCATTCTCTGATGGCATGCTCTTCAGAATGTTGATGATTGCGGCATTCGAATTTGTTTATACATCATTTAAAAATTGTTTATTCACCAATTCTACTATTGAATTCTGCCACGTTATCCCCTATCATGATTCTCTGTGCCAAATGTTCCGTGCCTAGTTGAATTGGAATAATTTTTTTCTAATACGACTGCGTGGTTATTGTCGAAACTTTATTATCGTCATCATCTTCCATCGTAGTCTTTCGCAAAAAAAAAAAAATATAAAAAATCTTTCCTTTTCCAAATACGAAAAAGTCTCATATAGAAACCATACCATTCAAATGAATCCCTTTCAATACGACAAATCCAATCTTATACGAGTATATGTACACCACACACCTTCTAACACCATCCCCCCACCACCAACATTATTTCTCCTTGCACCCTTGCTACTTTCGATTTTTTTCTTCTTGTTCTCAATAACATTTGAATTTTTATCATTTTTCTCCACACAAAAAAACAACATTTTTTTTTTAATCTATTTTTTTCTGTTTGTTTATTAGTATTGAAAGTGTATGTATTGTATATGTTTATTTTGTATAGAGTGTGATATAATTTTTTTTTATTCACTATTTGTAAGGATATTTTTCAAATGATTTTTTTTTTTATCCGGAACTCTTATGTATGTGTGTATATATTTTTTTTAAAGGAAATATTTCCACAAATTTATAGCAAGATTTTATATGCAAAAAAAAAAATAAATAATAATAATAAGGAAAGCGGGAATTTCCTTTTAACCACAAGAAAAGCGTAAATTGTTTTTTTTTCTTATTCTTTTGGTACCAATCATTGTTCAAGAGAAGAGTATTCATTTTATTGGGAAATTATCGTGTTTCAATATGAATCCTTATGTATCGGCATATATACACATATATGCACTTGTGAGAGAACTCGTGTATTTTTTTACAAGAACGGATACGCTTAGATCCTTGTACGCGCGCGAATACGATTAAATGATCGAAATTTGCGATTTAGTAATACATAGTATCGTGTCAAATAAACCGAAAATTATAACATTTCATTCGGTTTTTATATCCTTAAATGTCACAATATTTATTTTATTTTACTTTTTTTTACCTACTCCCAGATATAATGGATAATATACAATTGTATCTGTGTTCGTATTTGCGTAGAAGAAGAAAAAAAATTAAAATGTTTAAATTTATTCGGTTACATTTTAATAATATTGTTTGCAATTTGAATTGAAATTGTGCGTCCGCATTATATGATAAGATTTTCTTCACTCCTGCAAATATGAATGATTACGCATAATAGATGAATTCATTTATGGAATAAATTGATTCATCATGAACGGTTTTGAAATTATTATTATTTTTTTGAAATTTTTCTTCTTAACTATTAAATACAAATTTGTGTTACAATAATATTTTTCCAATCCTTAATTCTCTTTGCTTTTCATATAAATTACGAAATCGATTGTGCAATATTTGATCACAGTTTAAATATGAAATTGGAAGTGGAAATGCCTAAATAAAAAAGTGATTTAATTCGATATGAAAATTATAGTGTTTCGAAGAAATTTTATATATTATTGAGAAGGAAGGAGCTAAAAGCGAAGAACCATAAAGAGAGAGGGGGAAAAAAAAGAGAAAACAATCTTATGTGTAATGCATACTAGTATAATAAAATAATGGTGAATTGCAGAGAAAGTGAATGATTGAGAAGGAATAAACAGAAAATCTAATGAGAATAATAATAATTTAACGAAATGCCTAGATAGTCTTATAATGGAGACATTCATTGTCCTGGGACTATGTTTTATCCTATACGAAGCATTGGATTTCTTTCAAGGATGTGTACATAATCAACCACAACAGCAACAATTGCCGCAATCACCGCATAAATCCATTCCGCAACAGAAAAACAAATTAAACCGCAATTGTGCACGTCACATAACCGCCGGTACGACAAAGTTTCTGCCACCAAAGAAAAATCTCCCTTCGCAACTAACGAATTTAACAATTTTCGAAAGAAATTTACGTGGAAATGATTCAAAAATAGTTGAAGATGATAATATGCGTTCGGTTGATCGGCTACCCTTAGTGTTGAACTTTAATGGTGACATAATTAACGAGGAACGAGACAACGATTATGAGTACAAATCAGTCGATAACGATAATACCGATGATAATGATTCTAGTGATAATGAATCAATCTCTTCGTGCAGTGAAAATATGAGAAAAGTTTTTAGTATAAGTGAGAATCTTGAAAATGTCCATTTGATTTAGTGTTTGCCAGTCCGTTAAATAGTGGAATAAAAAAAAAAAGATAAAATAATAAATATCCTTAATTATATCGTTGTTCTTATAATAAGGAAATCAAAATGGATGTTCGAAAGGTTCAGGTTGGTTGGTTTCTTATCAAAAATCAAATCATAATTACACATACTATCGGCCAGCATATAAGTTAATGTATTTTTTTTTTGGTTATAATGATTATGATAATAAAAGTTAATATTATTAAATATATATACGTAAATGCGTATATAAAATTAGTAAGAAGGGGGGTTGCAAATTGTTTTATCTATTGTACTATATTTTATACTATTCTCTTCGCTTCTATATAACATAGTTATGCAATTTATGCGTCCGAAAGTAAATTTGCATCGAATATATGTACTTTTATTGAGATTTTGATAAAACTTTTTATTTATTATATTGCTTTGACCATGCCATTATACCTGAAATAAAACAGTATTCCAAAAATCTCCACGGAACTTGGTGAATATTATTTTCTTAAATAATCTATAGCTTCATAACTCTTGATATTTTGCTAAGTCTCTCAAGAACAACTTCAACGGTGTCAAAGCTTAAAGGCCAAATCTCGAAAAAAGCCATCCTGGAAACGTTGCGCCCAATAAAGCCAAAATTCGTCATGTTATATGGCTTGTGGAGCTAATTTTTTGAAACTACGTATAGTCCAGATTAAAATTTTTAAGTTCTGGTCCAAAAAAGTCGCCTATCATAAGGCCATAGTGCTCAGAATTTATAGCAACGGCATCTGCTTCTTCATTATCAAATTAATACGTGCAAATGATACCTTCAGACCAAAATTGATATTATACAGTTATTTTGCATAAATACAAGGACTTTTTTTGATTTTAAAGCAATTAACATATTGAAGCATTCTGGGAGCAGAAATGGACTTCATCGAGGCAGAAATTTTTTTTCGAGCAGCTTGTTATTTATATACTCATAACTACAAATGACAAAACTGCTACTAAGCAACAAATAGGAGGGTTGTTCAATAAGTCCTTAGAAAAAGATGGAAAAAAAATGTTTTTTTTAAAAAAAATGTCCTTTTAGCTCTATACACTTTTCCAACCGTTTTTCCAAAATTTTCATCCCGTCCAAAAAATAGGAATTCGGAAGTTCTGCAAAATACTCATCCGTTTGAGCAATGACGTCCTCGTTGGAAGTGAACCGTCGTCCGCCAAGCCATTTCTTCAGATTGGGGAAAAGAAAATAGTCACTCGGGGCCAAATCTGGTGAATAAGCGAGATGCTGCAACAATTCCATTCTCAATTCCACAATTTTGGCCATGGAAACAGCGCAGATGTGCACTCGCGCATTGTCCTGATGCAAGAGGATTTTTTTCTTCTTCAGATGGGGGCGTTTCTCTTTGATTTCCTCGCTCAACCGTTGCAATAACGACGCGTAATACGCTCCTGTTATTGTTTTTCCTTTTTCCAAGTAGTTGATAAAAATGATGCCCTGCGAATCCCAAAAGACCGTGGCCATCACCTTGCCGGCCGATGGCACAGTTTTTGCCTTTTTCGGAGCCCGTTCACCCTTGAAAATCCACTGTGATGACTGTCTCTACGTTTCTGGAGTGTAGTAGTGTATCCCGGTGTCGTCCACAGTGACATATCGACGAAGGAATTCGGCAGGATTGCGATGAAAGAGTGCCAACATAGCCTCAGAGTCCACTATACGATTGCGCTTATTCTCCTCTGAGAGCAAACGCGGCAACCATCTTGCCGAAATTTTTTTCACAGACAATTTTTCATGCAAAATTGAAGCGACTGTACCTTGTGATATGCCCGTGGCCTCAACTAATTCGTGCACTTTAATTCGCCGATCGTTCAAAATCAGATCGTGGATTTTGTCGATGATTTCAGGAGTAGACATCTCAACTGGACGTCCTGAACGATGTTCATCTTTTGTGGATGAACGGCCACGTTTAAATTCATTCACCCAATTGTAAACCGTCGCAAACACAGGTGCAGATGTGCCATGAACTGCATCCAACTCGGCTTTGATTTCAAATGGAGATGTTTGATGACAGCCCTAAACTCGCTTTTTTCCATTGTTATGCACAAATAAATGTCGTTAACTTTAATCGACGATAGAAATTGACCTACGCTATGGATCGAGCTGAAATTTTGACAGCTTTCCTGTCGATAATGCTACTTACAAAAAAAAATCTTTACCGACACTACGAGCGCAATTTCTTGGATTTGCTAAGGTATTATTGAACTACCCTCGAACCTTATGTAATACAAATGTTTTTTAAATTAATATATGACATTGCTATACTTTCCGAACCATAAAATGGATAACCCTTTGAGAAATCGTTTAGTCATTTTTAACTTTTAACAAAATCACAGGATTTCTTTATATTTTATCGATGTTAACATTTTTTTTAATGTTAAATTTTCAGAAAGTAGCATTATTTTATTATGACATCAATTGCAATTGTGAAAAATCGTCTTAGAAGAAAAAGTGGTGTACTTTTCTGAGATAATTTTAAATTGAACTTAGATTATGCGTCCTGATCGAATTCCTGTCTAAGTTTTTGCTATTTTCTTTTAAAATAAGAACATTAAATGATTATTTATCAAAAAACTTAAAATTATTTAAGTGTACATAGTAGAGGAAAAAATTATTGACAGTATTTTATATTCCAAATCTTTCCTTAATGCATATGCAAAAGTGATTAAAATTTCACCATTAGAAATAATCATTTTTAATTTATTATAGGGTGTGGACCCTTAAATTGTAAATAGAATGTACGTACCCTTAAATTGAAGTCAATTCTCGTCAATTGAATACAAATTGCTAGGCTATCGATTAATTTGTACTTGAACAATTGTTCTAACAAATAACAATTATTCGTTATTAGAATTGCTCTAATGAATTGTTAATAATATACCTGGTCGATTACGATCTTACGAAAATGGCATTCACATGAAATATTCAATTCTACCTTTTGTTTATTGCCCAATAATAGTGGACTATTGGATGGTATCAGCTCCCAATGGAATGTGTCTACATAATATCGAATCAAGGATAATTCTTTTCAGTTATTTTCATTCATACTTTATAACCACAACCAACCACAATAACACGATCAGGGATAATTATTGCGAACAACAACTCCTTTAGCACGTGTTCGACTGCTTTTCTTTAATCGCCTCTTCTTTTGACTTATTCAAGAAAACCCCAAAACCTCATATGAACTGGAAAAGTTACTGAATAACTAAACTTTTCAAAGTGGAATGAAATGCCGCTAGGGAATTATTGTACGTACTTTGTAATTATTGAGCTTTTGTTGAGAAAACAAAAATTTCTTATATACGAAAACACGAACATTTTCTTCCGTCCCCTTTTAACTTTATCATCTTCACGATTAGTTCTATTTCTTTTCCACAAAGCACATACATATTTTTGCAATATGTTTTTATTAGTTCGAACAAAAAAAAAATCCAATTCTAATAATTAAATTTCGTATAAAAGTTTCTATAGTGTTTATGGGGAAAATGTTATTGGCGATCGTATATTCCAATTAGAAAATAAATTGCTTTAGTCAACTTAAACTGTTTTAGTCAGCCACCATTGTCTTAGTCAAATTAAACTGGAAATTGTAGAAAAATCTGATAAAAATTTTCATCGAAGATTTAGTAATTTTCTTGAATTTCTATAATTTCCTCATAAAATCATAAATAATGATTTAATTAAAAACTACGTACGAAGACCGTAAGATAACTTTAAACAAAATCGAATTTCGTGAATAATCAGAACTATGAGGCATCCAATAATTTTTTATTCAAGCGAAATATCCTTTTCCTGTCAAAACTACAATAATATTAAAGGATTACAGACATCACCACATCCCAAAAATACGCGTTCCGGAAACTTTTCGCGCATTGAAGCTAAAATTTGTTGTGTTATCTTGTAGCACCTTTTTTATGCAACCACGTTTCCTCGAGATTATAAAGTTCAGCATAAGAAAATCGGTTATACTACAGCGTTAAAATTCTCGTTTTCAAAGAAATATGACATCTTCTGACCAAAATATGTGTACACACATAATGAGGATTCAATAGCTTTCTCACAGTCACTTGTGGCTTTTCAGAGCCCTATTAATGGTAAGGTTGTTTATTGACATATCCACCATAAGAAAAATAATCTTTATATCGTTCGAAAAATCATGATGCAATCGGCATTTATTTTGTTGTTAACCCGCCCAAAATTCTAAATGGCAAGTCCTGCAAAAACTAAATATCATCTTGGCTGGCGCATATATATTGCGCTCCTTTCCAAACCACAAAGTGGATAATCCTATACTTGTACCGATACTATCAAATTTAGGGTAACAAAATCAAATTTCAAATGGGAAACATTTTTTTTTAAATATATTATTATCCAATAATATAATATAAAGCCAGAACTGGGTGTGGTGGAAATTTTTCAATCTAACTTTAGCTGGGAAATATATTTATTAAATTCTAGTACAGCATCTGTGTTCCTGCATTTTTCCTTAATATGATGCTAATATCCTTTTATGCGGAATTTTTTTTAAAAATTATATTATTTTTTCTTAATAGGAAAATTTTTATATATATTTTTTTTCAATTTTAGTTATTAAATCGTGGGAAAATTCTAAAAACCAATAACTTTTCTCGTTAGCTTAGGTATTGTAACTAAGAATCTTTTTCGATAGCTGTTTTTTTTTTTTTTCTTCAAAAATTACACAATCAGAATTGAGTAAGTACTTAAAGAATACTATTTAGGCTGATTATATATACAATATATTCACATATAGGCAAAAATTCGTAACTCCTCTTTAATGAATATTAAATTTTCGTTTGAAATTCTTTTTGTTTTACAGATCCTTGATTTTATAATATCATCAATCTTTTGGTAGTAAATTTTTCAAAATATAAAATTCATAAAAGAAATTAATTTTTCCTATAATGAAGCTTTTATTTTGTTTGTAATATGGAAGGATCTTAATGTTAATTTGTTCGAGTGAATTTCTGAGTAAAAAATATTGTAAGAAACATAAAAATCTTATTGAATATGAAAAATGGAAAATGGGAAAAATGACAAAAGTAAGGAAAATTTCAACAACAAAAAAAATACTTAACAGCGTTTTTTGTCACTAAATTTGAAGCTTCATATAATAACTTATGTGTATATGGTATGTACTTGTACGTACTCGAATATAGCCGGAGAAGCAGTGCTTTCAAGGTTTATGTTGAATGGTGAGCAAAAAAAAATTCTGCTGTAAAATGGAAATGTTTTCATTCATCGTTCACGTAAGCCACGTTCTAAAGTTGGTTAGTACAGAAGTAAAAAAAAAAGTCCCTGCCGATAGGGTGAAATGAAGAAGACGTCATGAATTGGGTAGAAAAATAAATTTCATAAAATTACTCATTTCCATGGAAGATGACGAACCGAATAGAAGATTTTGAACAGAATAACGATTCATCCGGATGAAACTGCGTTACTCCTGGTATCATCGTGCTTGCATTATCCAACAAACTGAGTTAGCTTGTCAAAAAAATTACTGATGAACTAACTTTGAACGTTTGCATATCGTCTTCATCTTTTCAAAGCATTTTTCATTTCGAACAATTTTTTTCCCGAGTTTGACTCTTCACAACATCATGTCGAGGTGATAAATTTCGTTTTTACGTTTCTACAAATACGGCAGAGAGTATTTCTCTGTTTTCATCTTCTTAATAAATATTATATATCATAAATTATTTATATCATTCATAAATACTAGTAAATTATCGTTTTCGCCAACGCATTTGTTCGTCTATATACGTACTTGGTTATTTTTCATATAGCAAAAGAAAAATTCTATAATTTATTAAATACAATAACTTGCAAATCATGGAAATGTTTAATGATCCTCCTTTTCCTCTGAACGAAAAAAAAAAATTCAAATTGAGTGTAAAATTTTGTATTTACCATAAATTGAAGTTAAGTAGATATCCATTAGCCGTAATAACAGAAATTTAATATAGTCCTTGTCATGCAAATGTTATGAATTGTTTTCTTTTACCATTTATTTGTTGATTGGAATAAATTGTGTTTTAAAAGATTCCATCTTCAAATCGTTAACTACGTGTATTCAATAAATGCTTTCCATTATAAATGTAATAAGTAATTTTACCAATATTCGTATAAAATTAATATCTTTAAAAAAAATCCTAATTCTTAGAACTATCAGAATAGCTATTTTTTTAAATTTTTGGAGAGCTTTAATACCCTCACAGCTATAATCCTATTCACAAGTACCTCAGAATTGATATTTATGAGGTCACAAGTACCTCAAATATTTAAGGATACTTGAAGGGCAATTAAAATGTCACATCCTTGATTGTCTTTGAAATCGATACGGCTGGGTACTAGGCAGAGTCGTGCCTTTGGATGCATTCCTTCTACTCTCCGTAGCAGCGCTGGAATTGCCTTCGATACCTCGGTTACACTCCTTTGAATATTATCGATAGTATCAACATGACATATTTTCAAGTAGTTTTTAATTTTAAGGGAACAAAAAAGCCGCATGGACTTAGATCAAGCGAATAGGGGGTTTGGGAAACCGCCGGAATTTTTTTTCCGGGAAAAGCTCGTTGACGGAGCTGGCCGTGTTACAGAGAGCGTTGTCATTAGGAAGTATCCAAATGTCTGCATTGTCCGATATTGTGATGTGCCACATAATACCAGCTAAATACTGGTATTCGATGAATATTCCTGGAATCGATACCACGATTGTTTTCGTAGCTTCCCTATACATCAACCTACTATCTGCACCACTCTATACGCAAACCTGGGACTTTTACTGACTGCAGCGCCATACTCCCATACTGTTATTGAAGCGGAAAGTAGAGGAGGTAAAAAATAACGTCGTTTTGTTTGATTGCATTTAGGAAGGAAAATGTACGTATTGTTTTCAGTTCAAAATGCGATTTATTAACATTTGTTGGAAAGTGAAAATTATTAATATGGAATATATTTTCTGAAGCTTTTGATTGCTCATAATTTTAAAATATTATTTTTGTTTTCTGATAAATAACTTAAATAGAATGATAATAAGTTTCTCATTTGCTTACCCGCCAAAACACAAAAGCCGAAACGGCAAAACTATACCATGAACAGCTGTGTTTCAGTTGGTAGTATTCTCACTACCTATTGGCTATACCGCCATCTTTCGGATTCTAGCTTTAAGTTAAATAAAATTTCAAATTTAATAGTTTTTGTAGTTATTTTTTCTCCCTTATTTTTTTTTAATATAATTTTTTAGTAAAAATGTTAGTAAGTAATTCGGAATTTTTTTTAAATCAAATTTCTTAAATAGAAATAAATTAAATGCTATAATTTTGTATAAATGGTTATGCTGTAGGTGTGCATATGCAAACGAATTTAGAAGAAACCATTTATTCCAGACGATATTTTTATAGAGTTGACAGTAGGTCTTGATGGTGCAATATTTCAATTCAGTTCGATTTATTGATACCGTTTGCAGTGTTCAAATCTAGTGGAATAAAATTTCAATCGATCGATCAAATCCTTGTAAAAGTGTAATCGAACATTTTGCATGAGTTTTCCTTGAAGTTCTCTTAAAGAAGGATAGCCAGTCGTAAGCATAGTGGCTATAGAAAACAGTTTTAGAACTTATTTGCCAGCTTTTTATCAGTTTCTTGAGGAGTTACAAAGTTGCATTACCAGCAGACCTACTTGAGTGCATACTATTCGTTTTTGTCTCTTAACTGCATTAGTACCAAAATTGCATGGGTGTACAAAGAATAGTGAATAGTAGGTAAACAAAGAAGGAAACATAGTAAAACCAAGTGAACCAACCACTTTTATAGTAGTTGTGTTGTACCATATAGCTGATTGAAGATGGTTGATATTGCCGGTTTATAGCAGCGCTTTTGCATCGGTAAATGTTATTTTCTGAGCCAAAAATCCTCTTCGGATGCAATTGCGGCATCTGCAAATTCTGTAACTGGGGTTGACATCGTTTCTGGTCCGATAGTGTGAACTATGTTCAATGGGAACACAACCCAATCGATGGGCCAACGAAGGGTTTATCCTCAGCAGTAGTGCTCGATGAGTGATACGTATTGTAGATGAACAGATGGGCCGATAGCATCAGCCCTATCAGATATCAAGTATGCGGGGGCCTTTTTCATATCGATCAAATTTACCTATTCGGTGCTTAATTCAATTTGGTTTTAGTTTTTTCTTATTTGTTAATTTTTTATATTCTGTATTTGTAAGTGTTTTTCTGCAATTATTTTTGTCCTTGTATTTTTGTTTGAAAAAGCTTTTACGTAACAACTTTGAATTGAAATGATTCACTTAACGATGAGTTTGCGGTAAAAGTCGATTCGCAGTAATCAAAAACTGGGTTTGGTAATACGAATATATTGTGTATGTATAAATATCCCTCAGGACATTTTAAAAATTCGAGATGGATAGGCTATTTGTATGGCTGTTATGTTATTTATTTATTTCTTGTGTAGTGGTCGGTTTTCTTTTTGAAAACTGATAAATCTCATTTTATATTGATTACTTTTTCTAATGGCTTTTCAAATAAACTAAAACAAACTCACTTCCGCGCCCATTCAAAATATAATGGATCTAAAAAAAAATAAAAAAATGAAAAACAAAAACAAACAAATAAAATTGAAATAAAACTACTAGTTAAATCTGAGAATTTCTGTTTAGTTTTTTTTTTTAATTTTCCCATTCAGATATCCTTTTTCGATTTTGTATTCACTAAGTCTTTTCAATAAATTCGATTTTCTTGTGCAATTTTCTTAATTGTTAACTGTTCGAAATCCACAAAGAAGCTAAATTGCTTTGTTTATATCCGACTCGGTTTATTTGCATTTTAATTTGAATTGAGCTAGTCCGTTTGCAAATAAATTCAATTATTAATTCATTAACAAAGTATTCAGAGGAAAATTGTGTATTGTTTTCCATTGGAATAATTATATTTACTTAGTACAGAAGAATTTTCGTAGTATTACAAACTGAAAAGGAAAGGAATGGAAAGGAAAGGTTTGAATCCAGGAGGATCTTTTACGGAAAAAAAATCATCTCTAATGGTTTGATGCTTTTTTTCTTGTTTGTTTCCTTTTTAATTTATGTTAAAATTACAACTTTTTTTTCATAAAAAAAAGGATTATTTGAATTAAAATTTTCAATTTATTTTCCATCTTTCTTTAGAATCATAGAAATTCTGTGTAAATTATTCTTTTCTTCATTTCTTCATAATCCGCTGTCGGCACAAACATTTCTTAAAACTAATTTTTTATATAACAAAAAATAAGAAATTTTCCTTCTTTTTCTCTTTTATAATTTTTAAATTTCCAAATTTCCTTTACATTCTAAAGCTTTCGAATATTTAAGTTAACTTTTCTTAATTAATGAATTTTCTTTAAAGTTTTGTTCTGATGATAATAAATATTTTCTTTTTCTCAAAATCTTATTATTGATTTATATTTTTAATTTATTATATACAATTTGCAACTCGGCCTCTTTAAAAACTTAAAAATAAAGGAAATCAATTAATTATAATATGAAAATTATGAAAGCCAAAAAATTCCAATAATTAAGATTCGATAGAAAATGTTTTCAATAAAATAAGTACAGGTTAGGGTTTTTCGGAGTGTAAGGGTTTTATTTAAGGGTTATTAAAAAATTGGTTATGTAAAAGCTTTTGGAGCTATTTCAGAGTTCGTATTAAAATTTGTATTTATAGAAAATAAAAGATTTTTCATCATATTAATTTTAATAGGAAATAATTTCCTTTTTATCAATTCCGTGAAAGAATTATATTTCTCCATATATTTTTTTATTTTTATTATAATTCAATTTCTTACAAAATCAAACCATAAAATTCCGAAAATAATATCTTAAGAATTTTAGGAATATTTTCCTTTTATTACAATATTATTATATGTTAAGAATTTCAATTTTCACGAAAATTAATTAAAAAACTTTCGAAGAAAAGATGTCTTTTTTTTGAGTAATTAGTAACCATTTAGGGAAGAGAATTTTTTGCTAATTATAAATTGTTATGTAATTTTTCGGATATTTACTAAATAAAAATTATTTATTTCTTCAAATGAAAATCTGCCAATTAACTATAAAAAATTATCCCAAATATTTTATGATAAATTAATTTTTATAAGAAAGAAGTTCAGAAAAGGATAATTTTACTAATAGTAAAGTTTAGCCATTCTTCTTATGTTAAATTTAAATTCACTGAAAAAATCTCATATCTATTACTAGTCGTTAGTCAATTTATAGCAAATAAAATTTTCTTATACATTCCAAAGATTATTATGGTAACAAGAATTTTTCTTTCCTATACAAACCAACAGTTTCCTAACTTCATACGAAAAGTGTGCGATAGATTTTTGTAAAACAAAACGAAAAAAAAAAAAAAAAGGACATTTTTATTTTGGTTGTTTGTTGTTTTTTTTTTTTGAACATAAAACAAAATAAATACATAATTTAATAGTGCAACGAATAAAATAGAATGATTTTAAAAGAAATCATTGCTCTTTGAACGATATTCAATTTCTCTAAATAAGTCTATAAAAAAAAAAAAGAATAAATGAAAGAAATTCACAAGTTATCGAACTGAATTGAAGTTAAACGATTTTGCTATGAGCTTGGAATATTCTGAAATTGTTTTTGGGAAGAAAAAGCAAGTAACTTACCGAAAGTAATTTACAAGAAAAAGACAAGTCCGGGAAAACTTTCTGTTCAAAGTAGCTTGTGTTTTTTTGGGTGGAAAAAAAAATAATAGAAAAAGAAAAATAAGTGAAGTCGAAGCTGATGCTGATCCGATGGCAGATAAGCCATAGGAGGAAGTGGGTGTGAGGTGGCAGTTCAAGTTCGGACAGACCGGAGACCAACAACCAGTTCGACGTGAATCGATTAGAACTGCTAGAATGGACTCTCTAGAACGTTTGATGCGCACGGCCCCACTGCCGCCTGGTCTGCCCGGCACTAAAGGCCAACAGCGCGCCCTCGTTCATGCCTCTCTCGCTTCCGCTGTCGGCCGGAAGGGACGCCATTTGACTGGTACGTTCTGCCTGACCGGTGACACTATGGAAGGGATTATACAGTGTTTGGTCTTCCTCAAAGCGTTCTCGGTAAGTTTAGTTAAGCTTTCACAACTTGTTCATGTACATAATTGGTTCGATTCTATTCCAATTTTATTATACTTTATTTTAATATTATTGAGAAAAAAAATTTTATTTATCTATTAGTGTCTCTTCTTATTTTTTAGTTCAATTTATTCCTATTTGATTTATTCTTATTTCAACAAAACTAATTTCCATTGTAAATAATGCATTCTATCGTATTGTTAGTACAGTGTAATTGTTATATTCTGTAGAGTTGCGTTTTTTAATAGTAGTCATTTATATAGTTTAATTATTTTTTATACGAAAACTTTTCATATTCTCACAGTGATTATTTAATAAATTATTCCTTTGAATAGTTGATATATTAAAAAAAAAACCTTTTCTTACTTTCGAAGAACTTTTTCTCATTTATTATTTATTATTAATTGTTAATATTTTCTTGTCTATCGAATATCCTTTTAAAAAATTAATTAAAATTGTATAATCAGTTTAGTGTTTGAGTTGATTAAATTGTATCCCTATTTGGATTAATTTTTTTTTTTGCTTTCTATAACATGACTTAGCATTTCAATATAATCATCTGGAAATGATGCGTTGAGGAAATAATATTTTACTCCTATTTTAACCTACTGGTTTTGACACTGAAAGGATTTTATTTTCAATCTTTTGTATTTTTTACAAATTTTCTTATTTTCTAATATATTTTGTTTTTAAATTGTCTTCTTTTATAAGGATAATTTTACCGGTGCCGCAATTCTTTTGTAAGAAATAACGTCATTCTGACATTCACATTGATGATATTTTCTTTGAATTTATATATAAAGATGCGTAATTGATTTTTTATGAAAAATTTTTTTCTGACAAATTGAAAATATCTGAAGAAGATATTGTCAGTCAGATTTAATACGCATAGACCGTGAAATTGAAGTGAAAAAAAAATTTGCATAAATCTAACCTTCTTCATTGTACAATGTTCAACAAGACTTTTTTTACTAGACGGGATTTTCTATGTCCTTGTCACAAAAATAATTCCTTTCCTTGGGCTAATACGAGAAAAAGTAACTTTTTCTATTTTCCATACAAATAAAAATTCCTTTTTCGTTTTTCAGAAAAAAAGAAGAAGAGATATTACAGTCGCGCGCTATCTTACACTGTCAAATACTGTCGATATTCGTTGAAAAATCTTCTTTGATTTATTTAACTTCTTTTTTAAGTATAGATTTTTAGATTTTATAGGTATATTTCCTGTGTGTCATATAATTGTATATGTACGTGTAAGAGTTTACAATAAAGTGAAGAAAGATGCTCGCAGATATTGCATAAAAATCGATTTGTTACAATCACTCGGGGCAGGATTTCTGTGAGCTTTTATTGTGCGGAACTACGTTTTTGAATCTTCGATAGGACAGACGATAGGCCGCCACCAATGGGATGACAACTGATCTACATTCAATCAATTATTCCCGCATCAAGCATTTCAAGTAATATCCTTTAGCCTCAATATCAACGACAATATTTGCTACATACGACTATAGTCAATGTTATATTTCCCCAGGGGTGTAGATATTATGCGGGCAGATTATGTCCCAATCTTGTTTGTGTCAGAAGATTTTTACTATGAGTATATTGACTAAAGGACGATATTTATTTCTGCTTCCCAATAAGCTTAATGCTTTTTCCATTTTTATATACTTTTATAGTCAAGTTTTTTTCTCTCATCTTTTTTATAAAAAATTCTATTCCATATTATTTTTTTTTATCATTTATTATGGACATAGGAGTAGTAAATTTTATAATATTTTATATGACTTTTGTATATATTTTATATTTCTTTTGTATATATTTAAATTGAATTATAAATTTATAAGGATTTAGTTATTAATACAAAAATAAAATAATACAAGTAATTTGTACTTAAAGAAATTTTATTTCTATAGTCCTTCTGATATTTATTTCTTATGTGGAAAATGTATACCCATACTTTGTTAAAGATCAGAATGACTATCAAAATAATTTATTGATTATTTCGACTAGCCTTCGTTTAAAAAATATTTTTTTTTGTTGGAAAAAACCGAATCATCTCCAATCATAATAGAAACATGATAATTCAATGATTTCCTAAATCTTACAATACCAATAATTTCTTTTCAAAGCCCACCTTTTAACCTGGCCAAACATTTCAAAATACTTTACAAAATAAAATTTAAAAACAACAAAAATTGTTGTTTTAAGGCAACGCCATCCCACACGAAAGATGAAGCTACCAAATGGTCTCATAGTCGTGGCGCTACACAATAGCCTCTGGTTTTTGTCTCACAGACGTTATATACAAACAATCAAAGTAACTTTCTTTAGGAAAAAGTCCCGCAATAGTCGAAAATGTGCTCAAAGAAAGACTAGAACTTCGTACACTGCCACGGAAGTCAATATTCATGTTGCTAGCAACATAGATTTGTTTCTAGAAACATAATATCTTCTGATAACTTCAAGGTTTGCGTCTACGTTGCCATTATCGGCATCCTTAATGAAACTGATAGTAAAATTTGATATTTTTATATTTTCATATTACTAAATAAGCTTTCAACTCATATGGTAACATAGTTTTATAAAAAAATATCTGCAATGGGATTTTTAATTATTCATATTTATTATTTTATATATTCATAAACGTTGAATCAGCTTAAAATACTAGGCGTGCACAGTCAAGATTCATAGTATTGTGAACATAAAAAACCTCTCTAATGGCACCAAATTTGCAACTCATAAACATCTCATTTTACAATAATATCCATAAAAGCAGCTGTTTCAAACCATATTAATTTGATGCGATTATGGTAGAAGAAATCGATTTTTTATGTTAGTTGAATTTATATCCAGTGCTTCTTAAATTTGATGAAATAATTTAGAATTTTCTTAAAAGTTCTTAAAAATGAGGGTTTTATTTTTTCTCTTCGAAAAGAAAAGATGCATACATGAAATTATCTAATATAATAAAAAAATCACTTCCTTACACGCAATGCCATTATTCTACTAAATGTTTATACGTGCTTTCTGAAATACATAATTTATGGTTACTTACATTATATGGAAATTTTCGTACACATACAGAAAAAAAGGGGGGTACACACATCATCTCTTTGGATAAATAGTAATTTCGTTATTTCCATTACTGTTGACGGAAAATTTCATTAAACTTTCTGTTAACTAATTAACAATAAAATTTGATTCAATTATACTCCATCAAAGATAAATATTATGACTTTTGAATAAACATAATTAAATATTTTTGTGATAAACTGTCACAGATGAAAATTAAACTTTTTCTTTTACTTTATAAATTAAATTTGATTTTTAACCACCTTTTTATATGTTTATTAATATAATTTTCTAATATATCATTAACAAATATTTATTTTTCATATTAATCAAATAGAAAAATTCTGAGCATTATTATTATCATCAGTAATAATTTCTCTTTACTAATAAAATTTTATTCTTTTTATGAATAATTCTTATATTTTTTTACAAAGTTTTTATTAAATAATATCATAGACATAAGCCTAAAGTTGAATATCAATTAGAGCGTACGAAAAAATTGAAAATATTAAACTAAATTTCACTTCCTGACGAAATTTTCAATTAGTAAGTTTTACTTAGCTGTGGGCTGGGTGAGGCGATTTACATCACGTGGCTCATCATGCCGCAGAAATGAGGATGTTCTGAAGATCCTGCTCGGAAAGTCTACAGTCGTTCCAGTAGATGGTCCATGAAGACGAGGTACACTCTGCTTTCAGTGCAGCAACGGCGATATCCAGGTACGCCAAAAACATGCCTGCGTCACGAAACCCAGATTATTTGATTGAGCATGGCTAGACCAAACTCCTGATGATAATGATATTTAATTGGATGGAATCATTTTCAAAATAAGTATGCTTTAATGGAAGAAACTATTTTGATGTAAGTCTAGCCAGCTTATGTTAATATGTTCTGCTGCTCAAAATTTTTCCCTTAATGCCATGCCAAAAGGTTCTTACCTTAATATTTTCAAAATCAAATCAAATATTTAAATTTGGTTATTTAATTTAGAGTAAATCTTATATCAGATAAATTTCTGTATCTACAACTACAAATATATTATAACAAGCAGATTTTGTACCAAAAAATTTATCCTAAAAATCTGCACGGATTTCGTGTTAGCAGAATGAAAATGTCTGCCACTACAGACCGAACCAAAGTCACGGACATTTTTAATCCCTGCAACTACTTGACATAACACAAATTGATCTTGTTGTGTGGTGAGTGATTTCTATGCTTATGCATTATTATTTTTATTGTCTAAATTTAATAGTTGAGAAATAACTTTAAGTAATAATAAAATTATTAATATTAGTTCCACAATTTATCCGTAATGATCTTCCATTCTTCTGCAGTTGATAGTACCTATTTTCGAGTAATAGATATAGCAGTGAATACTGTGAAATATGAGCACAATACATGCCCAGCTAAACGCACACCTTCATATTTGTACATTTGTTGCTATTTCTTCGCATCTAGTTCTTGCGGCTGCTCCATCTTTACTAGTACAACTAAGTGCTATTTTGGGCCTAACTTTGAAAGTAAATTTTATTATTATTATATAAAGAATTGTTCAGAGAATAACTCACAGCGTCGGAATTCAAATGACAAGGGACTAAAATTGACAGAACAACTTACAGCGTCGGAAATCAAATGATAAACGGCCAAAAATTGACTTTGCCAATGCTGCGAAATCTCCGCACGATCTTTTTGGTTCGTGCGCATGCACAGAAATGACAGACCCTGTAATACAATGTACGAACCGGTTCGAGCGCAAATCGTGTGCTCTTAGCATAAGAAGTTGTAGGTAACGTCTGTTTGCTTCAACTCTTTTTGGATAGGTAAAGTCCTTAGCATAAAGTGCAATCATATTACCATTACGGTATCAGGAGGAGCGTTATCCTTGGCATCTCTTAAACCATAAGTCAAGATTGCGGATATGAAATTGTAAATTATTAGAATTTATGTCAGGATAACGTTTAAATGTGCAATAATATTTTAAGAATAAGATGGGATGTCTCCAGCTAACATTGAATAATTTTTTTAATATCTTAAATTAACTGATACATGGTTATGAGTTGGGTGGGTGGTGGCAGAGCGAAGGGGTTGGTTTAGATTTGAATTTGAATTGAAGATAAGATACTCGTTGCATATAGCAGTATGGAAGCTTCTGCCATATATGATCAAAATTATGTAAAATTTTTAAAAATACTTCTGGCTAATAGAAGTTACTCTTAGGAAAGGATGCAATGTAATCAACATAATGCAATGGCATTACTAGATTGTAGTGTTTGCCCAATTGGAGATAAGGAATTTTTTTATTATCTAGGAATTGACAGAGTCGTTATGAGAGAATTTTTAAAAAAATTCCATCAACGCTTGGTAAAAGACAAATCACTGGTTTATTTGGTTTAGGAATCATTTTAATAACTGAAAAGATATCGCTAAAAATGAATCTAATTATATGAAAATAATATTAATAATCGTGAATTGCGTGCGTATACATGTAGTTTTAAAAAATATATAAATTTCAAGAGAATTTGAACAACAAATATTTGAAGAGTCGTAGAGAAAATAAATCTTGTAAGAGTAGAATTTTTATTGTTAGAAAATAATTTTTCGAAATATGAGTGTATCTTTTGTATTAGTATCAATACTGATTTTTTGGTTAAAAACGAAAAAGAAAACCCAAAACTAAGGACTATTATCCACTTTGAAAGAACACGACACCAATTAATCGAATAATGAATGATTTTCTCATTAGGGGAGTCTTCCGTTCATGAAGGATAAAAGATTCTCGAAATAATATAAATCGATCTATACTCATGGAATATAAATATTCTTTGGCAAAGATATTATTCTGATTTAGTAAGTAATTATCTGTATTGATGAGGCCGTTTTTATATATTGTAGAGGTCCTTTCGGATAATACAATATATCCTCATTGGTGTATCTGAAATAAATTCGTAATTTCTGCGTGCAAAAGAACAATTTTTCTCCCATATTATTATTTCGTTTCACTTCTTTTTGCGATCTTAATCAATGCTATATCAACCGATACGGTAACGCTATAGTCTATTCGTAAAATCCTTATATCATATATATTTTTTTCAACATATCATCGAATATGGTATTGCTGAGGAATAATAAAAATGTAGTTTGCTAACTGCTTTTCGATATTGATAGTAAAAAAAAAAAAAAAAAAAACAAAAGAAAAAGGAACCCAACATACAATTCCACAAAATCTAATTTTCCGATATTGAAAGCTATAAATCTGAAGGTAAATTTATTTCGAAAAATATCATATTACATATTGAATGGATCGTATTTCATTGCTGTAGATAAACTGCTTGAAATATGTGAAAGGCTAAATTTGTACACACGCAAAAAGGATTTTTTTTTGCGATTAATTTTTCATAATTGAGAAAAATTTGCTTCTGGCAACATTGTTCTTTTATGGGTTGATATTAATATATTATTAATAACGTTGACGTACCTATAATTGAAATATTATTATTGTTATTTTTTTCTCTATAACAAATATCCTTAAGGTGAATAGTTTCTATTAAAAATGTTATTTCTGAATGGAAAATTAATAATGATAAATTGGGAGAAAATTTCTTTGTGTAAAAAGTTAGAAGAAATTTCTTATAGCAGAGAATTCCTTTTTTTAAAAAAAAAATTATTGTATTTTTTTTGTATCCTTTTAATAAAAACGCAATATGACAGAAATCATAGTAAATAACAATTACAGAAAGTTAAATTTTATATTATAAATGATCCTTTTTAGGAAGAAATTTCTTGGCTACTTTTACTGTGAATCTATTACTCAATTTTTGCACCATTCGTCCAATGAAAAAATCTACCATTGAAATGGTTATAAATAATATCCCTTTTGTTATGGCAGATTGCCAATAGAAAGTGTTAAATCATCCCACATTCATTTCTTTCTTAACTCAATTAGCTGCAATGAAATAAAATACGTTGCTTTGATCATTGATGAGGACCTCCTTTTTATTATTGCAGATATAATTAATATTTGTCAGATATCTGATAAAACATACAAATCTGTTAGTCTCTCCACATGTGGCGGTGTTAAATATTAAATCCCAATGATATCGTGTAATTATACAATAGTATCGATTTATAATTGTTAGCCATTTTGCAGAATAAATTCTATGGTAATTGAGCGATGCTAATATAGTTTTCGTATAACTTTTCGTCATTATGATATCGATTATTGTATAAAGTTTTTATTTAATTAAATAATAAACTGAAACTAATTTCGTAAATATTTTGAAAAATCCAAAAAAAAAAATTGGTTGATTAAAAAAATATTGTTTTATGTGCAACATTTTCAAAATTTTTTTTCCAAATTAAATAATTTCACTAACTAACACCCTTTTTTATATTATATTTTTTCATACATGAATTTTAGCACTTTTAATATACTTCCTATATTGGTACGGGCGTTTGGCTACCCTTCCTAGTAGTGCCCACGTCTTTCAAGAACTTTTTTTTCGGCAACAAAAAACAGTCACACGAACATCGATACGAAACAGAGAACCCGTTTTCTGAGACTTTCAAAGACTCATTTATCAGCTTCAATGCTAATCGTCACTCATTTTTATCAGTTTTCATAGACTACCCGCTAAAACCAAAAAGTTACGCCCAAAATTATGAACGAGAGCCAGGTCAACAGCCAGGTAATAGAGATGTTCCATTTTTTGAAGATTGTGTATGTAAATTGGCTAAAATAATTCGACAATAAAAACATAACGTTCTACCAGGTGTATTCGCTTAAATCCGGTGTTTTTTAGTCAAAAAACACTTGGTTTTTTCAAAGAAAGCAAAAACAAATTTATTCAAAGTACTTGCCCTCGCTAGCTACACATTTTTCCCATCTCTCGGGCAATTTGTGGATACCACGCCAAAAAAATTCCTTCTCTTTCGAGGCAAACCACTCATCAAGCCATTTTCGGACGTCTCCGTAAGAATCGAACTGCTGCTCAGCGAGCGCGTGCCCCATCGACGAAAACAGGTGATAGTCGAAAGGGGCCAAGTCTGATGAATAAGCGGGGTGGGGTAGCACCTCCCAGTTGAATGTCTCCAAGTAGTTTCGGACCATTTTCGACGTGTGCGATGGTGCATTGTCTTGGAGGAAAATCAGCTTGTCATGTCTTTGTTGATAATCCGACCTTTTTTCACGCAGAGCATGGTGCAATTTGATCAGTTGTTGGTGGTATACGTAGCGGTGGGCTTTGACAGTTTCACCAGGTTTCAACATCTCATAGTAGACGATACTCTGCTGATCCCACCAAACGTACAGCATTGTTTTCCGGTCTTGGGGAAGATGTTGATGGTTGGCCGGGATCAACCCACGATTTCTTGCATTTAGGATGCTCGAAATATATCCACTTTTAATCGCCTGTCACAATCCGATGCAGGAGCGATTTTTTTTGTCTGGCGAGCAAGATTTCGCATGTGTTTTGGCATCGCTCCATCTATCTATCGTTCAATTCATGCGGCACCCATTTTCAGATCTTTTCAATCTTCCCCATGGCACGCAGACGCATGGAAATAGCTGGTTGAGTAACACCTAATTGCTCCGCGAGCATTTTTTGCGATTGGATATCGTCTTTGTCTGCAATTGATGGTCCTCAACCTTCCTAGGCCAATTTTCATGTTTCTTGTCCCACAAGTCAAAATTACCGTCTTTGGACCGACGAAACTAATCTCGGCACATTGTTTCCGATAGAGCACTGTCACCATAGGCCTCCATAAGCATTCGATGCGATTCGGCAGCTGATTACTTCAAATTGAAGCAGAAGAGCAGAGCTTCCCGCATATGATCTTTTATCTGGCACAAAACTAGACATGATTACCAAAGGAAAAACTTATGTTGTTGTACGAAATTTAATACGCTCACTCACGCCATCTATGACCAAACAGCGGATTTAAGCTTATACCCATGGTAATGTCAAGAAATCTTTTGGTCTATCTTGATTTCTACTCTCCTATAGGTGCTTCATCTGGCGACACATAAAAATTATGCTTTGTTATTTCTTAGCATTTGGTGATATGTTTTTATTTTTATTTTTTCATAATTTTTTAATAACCTTCTGGAACAGTGCAACGAAAATAAAAAAAATGTAAAACACAAAACAAATTTGGAGATTTTTTTGCGGCCCTAAATAATTTTTCTAATTTGGATCGAAGAACGTTAAGCCATCTGCTGGAATATATTTGAACAATTCATATTTGCATACATTAAAAATTCTAAAATAAACTCTGAAAACGGTTTTTTTTATTTATGTATGATAAAAATAATAAAAATTCAAAATGTGTACATGTTATAAATAATACAATATAAAAAAAGTAAAAATTTTCAAAAAATAAAATATCTCAAACGATTATGGAATAGAAAATTTTGATAAATGTCTACCGAGAATATATTCTAAAAGAGATATTAGCAAATAATTCAAGTATCAAATATACAACGGAGGATAAATTTTTAAAACTAAACAAAAAGAGAAATATTTTTTATCCTAGAGCTTATATCTTATTTATAAAGTGTAGAAGATGGTTTTATATGAGTCTGACAATGTCAATAAAGAGAATAAAATTGTTCTGCATCCATTTTCCTTTGCTGTATAATTTGTGTGTATGTGCATGCAGTTATATTGAATATGAATATGAAAAGTTCGGAAAGAGTTTTTCGATTTATATTCAAACATACATTTTTTATTTCATATACACAATGCTGGTAATATTGTTGTTCTTTTTTTTTCAACTGTTATCAAGTTCAAACGTATATGCCAAAGTCTGGGAACATCATAACTTTTCACGCCTCTCACTACAGGCAGTCAGGATACGATGACATTTGCATAAAAGCATTCACCAATAAAGCATTTGTCGTCCTTTTATTTAAACACATGCAAATGCCTATACATATTTGTGTATTTACAGTATGTATAGTTTTGAGCATTATTTTCTCATATATCAAAAGAAAAAGGGATAAGGGATAAAAAAAAAACCAAATGGATAGCTCTTCATCTGTCGATCCCCAGGATTTTATCTGACTTGAACAAGTCGGGCGAATGCTAACATGTAAAAACGAGCACAGAATATAGACAACTAAAAATAGGAAAAAACAACAAATATTACTCTAGGACACATAAATATTATTATATGGAACGACAATATATAATTCGAACTCGAGACTGAAGTGACATTTGTTCCAGAGAACAATTTATAATGGTGTTTGGATCGGATGGGGATGTGGGCGGTTAGGAGGGAAAATGAATGATTGATCCTTCTTTGGGAATATATCAATAAAATAAATTCTTTTTTATCGTTATCGTTGACTAACTATTATATTGTACTTGTAGAAATTTCTATATTATAAATTGATTTATCTTTATCTGTCCAGTCATATATCCATACTGATTGAATCCAGCAAATATGTTTTATATTATTACAAGTATAAACAGGAAAGGATTAATTTCCAAGCAAATATAAACCGTATTTTTATCTTTTAAATTCATCGAAATAGATCGGAACCGCATTTTAATCTTTTAAATTCATCATGAAAGATCGGAACCGCATTTTTTTCGGGGGAATTTTGATATTTTTGATATTTATTACGATTATAATATATTATTCGGGCATATAAGTCCAAAAATTAACAATAAATGAAGTCGTATTTATTTATTTTAAAATACAGCAATAAGAAAATTATAAATTTTATACAATAATAAAATTGAATTTTAAATAATACAAGGGAGTGCATTTTTTTTAAAAAAAGAACCATTTAATTAGAATAAATTTTTTGCTATGCACAAAAAAATTCCGAAAGATGGCGTTGAGGCTTCTTTCTCAACACAGCTTTTACGTTAGTCTCTCCTACACATGCGGTTCAAATTTAAATCTCGCACGATAACCAAGGGAGTCTCCAAAACGTGATGAGTGAATTTTTGTCTTTGTTGTGTGTGACGAAAAATGGAACAGCGAAATTGAGGGTGACAATGTTCGATCAAATGTTGTGTTAAGCTTTGCCAATACTCCAGTTTGAGTTACGAAAATTTACAACGAGTCTTTGGGAACAAGTTTTCCGATGGAATAAAGTATTTTTGGATAGCCGAGAAGCACTGGAAGACCAATCTCACTCGGTGAGTAACCTGACCGTCGACTAACATTGAAGCTAATGAGTAGTCCTTGAAGGGCTCTGAAAAATAGTTATTTTTTAATTCAATTGGCCATTGCCATCAAACAGTTACTGTCGAAAAATAGGATGCTAGTCAATTTAGTTCGAAAAAAATATGACTGTATGACCTTCTTAGAAGAGGCCACTGTTGAGGTGGTCTAAACTGTTTGCTCGTTAGTAATTTTGCATGCTCGGAAACAAAAAGAAGTCGGTAAGGTGCAAATTTGGATAGTACGACAGCTGAATTATTATTTGCCTGTGGTAATTGTAAACTAATGAATTGTTTATTTGGAAAATCCGACATTTCTCTCCAATTGATCAGTATCGAATCACTGAAAGGATATGGCACCTTTTTTTATAATTTTTCATTAAAAATGGCGGATTTTTTTTTTGTCAGAAGCGCCATCACTCATTAAAAACAGATACTTATCATACTGCCATGCTCCTCTGGACAAAATATTACATCTATTATGATCATTTCGCACATAGAAATTGTGAACTTAAATTATTAGTCAGTCGATAAAATAAAATTTTTCTATTTATAATTAAAAAAGAAAGAAGAAAAAAGAAAGTGATAGAAAATTATTTACTAAATGATTCGGTATAAAGAAAAACACAAAAATTTCTGATGACGAAATGTGCTAAATTATTCTCTTGAATCTCCTTAAGCCACGAAGTAAAATATAATTTCAATAGTGCTTAAATTTTTATACTAAATACAAATATGTTTTGGTTGTCTTGCAGTAGAAACTAATAGTAAATTTTTAGAACGAAAATCCTTATTTGCATATCCACTTGACATTTATTTAGTTTCATGCCATTTACTATTGAGTATAATTTTCTTTTCAATAATATTTTCAACCGTCTTTAATTATTGCATAGATATAGTAAAACGTGGATGAATAATATAAGAAATAAATTAGGGATGAAAATGCAATCTCATTTTGAAAGCTTCACATTTATTTATGAATAGTTGAGTGTGTGTAATAAAAATATTTTATCGATTATCGTCCATGCGAAAGAGTCTAATTTAAGCTGATAAGAGTCCTTCTTATTTCGATATTGATTTTCTGTACTAGTTTATACGTAAATAAAGAAATGGATTTTCGCTAGCGGAAGTAGTTGTTTGGAATTTTCTAGAAAAGTTTTGCGTACAACTTTTACATATCGTCGTAAGTGGATATGATATTTTTCTTTTTGCAGAAGTATTGGATAGAAGTTTTCGAGCTTTGATCAGCAATCCCGCAATATTGAACTACTTACAGAAACTTATTATAACAGGAAAATAAATGAAAAAACTCCTTTTCGATAATAAAAAAAAGGGCAACCTATACGAACCGAAAGTAATGGCATAAAACGATGACTGTTGTCAAGAGGATTTCGCGTAACAAATGCCTCCGAACGAAAGCTTATTGAAATGGACATAAGACATGAAAGCAAAGATTGACAATCTGATTTGTCAGCGAAATTTTCTTTTCGTATCGTGCCCGAATTTTTGCTGTTGTAATTTCTGGGATATCCAAAATGTCTAGTATTATAACTGGAATAATGAAAAGCCATGCTCTACACATCAATAAATGCATGGATGAATAAATGGCAGAAAAATCACGGTATGATGGAGAAGAGGGTAACGGTTGGTCAACGGTAAATCAGCTCAAAGGATTTTTATGCATCCCTTGTGATGGCTGTAATTTATTTTGGCTTTGTTGAAATGTATCCCAATACCATAGCCCAAAATATCCTATGAATGTACATACACATCTACACCATTTTTTGTGTATGGGTGGGTGTGTGTGTCTGTTTACATTTAAAGGTGTAACACTTTGACAAGACTCAACGGAGCTAGTTGCCTACAACACCAAGAAGAAGAAAAAATCCTTCCTCAGGCTTGCCAGTCTACGCTGTCTCCCGCCCATTTCGACTGCCATCCATGTGCTCTGATGAAATTAATATCTTTGACGTCTTCAACATATTGAGGCAGACATGTTTCTGTGGCTTGACTCTTTGTTTGCTATGACGTTAATGACGACAGTCTCTAATTGAGAAATCTGGCCGTCTACATAATTAATTACAAATTGATTGTTCATCAGAAGAAGCTCAACACACGCTGGGATCATTGAAATGCTCTGAAAAGCTCGTCTATGTACGCCATTTTGTTGTTGCCACGTTTACAGTAGCAGAATTTCATATTGAATTTACTTGGCAATTTAAAATGTTGCTATTTATTGCAATAAAAACAAAATTTCTAACAAAAGTTTGAATCTTCTATGAAAATTTAATATCTTTTTGGGGTGAATTTTCATAAATATGGATTATTGAAGGTAATCACCAGAAAATTTTATACATTTTCTTATATGAGGGTGGATTCAATTTTGTTATTGAGCTTTTTTCTTTTCTTTTTTATATTTCTATAATTGCAGAATGAACAAAAAAAAATACATTTCTAATATTAATGATTGAATATAGATTTCGTGATTTAAAATTCTCGATCGTTGTTGCTAAGAAATTAATTATAGTTTTATTTTTAAAATAATTTCATATATATTTAACTATATTTACTGAGAAATATTTTCTTTTTATTTTCAGGTAAGCTTAAATAGTTATGCATCTTAAACAAAAATTACACTTTGAATTTTTAACAATTCCTCAAATGGTAAGAGATTGTTTTCTTTGAAAAAATTTTCAATTATCCAAAAATTATCTCGACGCTAAATTAGGATCGATTTTTTTTTTGTAAATAAAATTTTTCTTTAATGATTTTTTGTTAAAATAAAAGCTTTTCAAAAACTTTGATAATTAAATTGAAAATAGTAAAAATTATAATTTCATCAAATAATTTGATGAGGCATAAATTTTTCACAAATTTTATTTATTATAATAATAAAATATTTAAATTTACAAATAGGTTGATTTGCAAAAGGTATCAAAAAAAAATTTACATACAAAAAAAAAAACAAAAATAAGCAAATCCCACAAAATGGGTTTCGTTTTACCTTTCAATAAATAGAATTCCAGTTCTAAAATTTTCAATAAACTTTTCCCAAATTTTCTATTTCATTTAATTTTCTTTTCGTTTCATTACAGTTGAATACGTTTCTGTTCGATTTATTTTGATTTTCATCTATTATGTGGTGGACACGTTTTCGATTTTCCAGATACTTTAATAAATGTTCGATAGAATAAATGAAATTAATCGAAATGAATTATCCTAAAGATAAGAAGAATCTTTAATTTTAAATTTCAATAATTTTCCATCTTCAAAGTGCATAGATTTCCAATCTTTCAGAATTTTAATATTTTTATATTATACAATTTTAATCAAATATATTTTATTATTAGAAGAATTTAAAAAAATTTATCTCTTTCTGTATGTAAAATTAAAGAGAAAACGCAATTGAACAAAGAATTTCGATGGGTTTGCTCCTGTTAATCGATTTACTATAAAATGTTGTTAGTATTTGCTTTAAAATTGTTTATTTACCACTTCAACTAATGGAATTCTGCCACTTGAATTACACCCAATCTACAATTCCATAATAATTTCACAACAAAATATTTTCTTTGACACAATAAAGTGGGAGCGTGTTCATAAAACTTGTACAATTTAATTTTATAAAAATTTATATTTTCCCACCTTAAACATTTTCTTGTTTATTGTTTATCTTCATGATTTCTATTATTTATTCCATTAGTTTTTTTTAAACATTTTTATTATTAAATAAATGTCATTCAATTTGAATTGTGTTATTGTGGTTTATTTTAACATACTTAATTTATTAACAATACTCATGTACATATTTGATTATTTGTTGATTTGTTTTTTTTTTTTTTTGGTTATAAAAAATATTTTTAAACTTAAATTTACATAAAAACCTCAGAAAAACTTGTATAATTGTATTATAAGCATAGGGACTTTTTTAACAAATTAATCTCATTATTGCAGTAATAAAAATTTTAGGAATCTTTTAATGTAAGTAAAATAGAGTTTACGTTGATTTTCAGAGATGGCGTTGTTGCGCTCGTTGAAAATTTTTACATATTGCACTATATTTATGTAAATTTTTATGTTGCACACTATTTATAAACTGAAATAAATCTAAGCAATCACTCAAATTTTTTTTTGCACTACAGAGTACCTGAAGATTTTTTTAAAAGTTATATCAAAAACATTTTTTTTTTATATCAACAGATGTCGTTGTAAAGAAATTATTTATTAAGAAATTATAAAGGTGAAATTATATTTAATTATTGTGTATAGAAATATTCAATTATAAGAATTAAAATATATCAAAGAAAAACAAACATTTTTCTGAAGGATTTTTATATGCTAAATATCCTTGATGAGTTTATAATTTTTTGTTTACAATCGAGTAGATTTTATGGAGTTTATTTACAATAACAATTCGAAGAAGTTTTTTCGTAATAAATTTGTTTTAAAATAAGGTAGAAATCATATCTTTTCCTTTATAATAAAGAAAAAATTATCTGAACAAAATTAATTTGTACAAAATTTAATTTTTTCTTGAAATGTTATAAACCCTAAAGAGATACACCTTAACAAATAAGTTAAATTATAAAATGTTATGTATTTTTTTGTTTTTAACAAAAATTTTACTATACTACTCGTAATTTATGTTGGTTTCCAAGGTGTCAATTTATTATGTGAAAATGTTTTCCTTTTTTTGAAAATAAACAACACCATTCAAAATGGGAATTGTTATTTTTATGAAATTTATTTAATAGAAAAGTACAAAACAATTTTTGACAAAAGAAAAATAGTAGAATCTGCTTTTTGCTATAGTCCTTTTTGAAATAACGATAAATAGTACAACAATGTTTAAAAAACGCCAAAATATATATACGAATAATGGAAGAACAACTGCAAATGAAATGCATTCGAAACCACGGTGGTAAAATAATTTATAATCACAAAACTTTCTATTCCCAATGAACATTTTTGCAACTGTTAAAGTTCATCAGCTAATATAAAAAGGATTTACTATATGGAATGGCGAAATAAAATATCATAAATGAAAGGATACGTGAGCAACTGGGTTTTATGAATAAATCGAATGCTTTAAAGCGCTATCAAAGTTTTTTGCGATGTGTTTTCAATACAATAGGATCTCCTATGGACCTACATTCATTTACTGTGCACGTTGCTGTAGTATTTTTGTAAACGAAGGTGTGCGTAAAAGTAACTTTTATCATATACATACATGCATACTCAAGGAATGGTCTTAAACATAGCTACTGAGCTGCATATTACTCGTAAGATCAACTTATTTATACAAGTATATGATTCTTGGATATATGCTGGCACGTTCAAATAAGGGTAGATTCACCTTTTTCTATCTGGTAGGGGTTTTTCATGCAGAAATGCAGAGCGAATTCATTCTATTTCGCCGAGTGGAATATTTTGATTTCACAAACAAGATAGAAATTCACAATCATGATGTTTCAATCTGTTCCCTTTAGCTTTTCAGATTATATCACGATATAAACCCACCGATAAAACCTTTTAAAAGCTACTATCCCAGATCTACCCTATATATATAATAATGTATGTAGATGGCACTTGGAAGATGATGCTTTTGATTATGTTTTAATGTTTGAAAGTATTAAAAAGGAAACTTACGAACTAACATTGACGGAATTATTTTCCTTTGACTTTTATCTTTAGATCGAAGTTAGTATATTTACAAAGTACTTACAAACATAGATGCACTTGAATGTGGTTACGATTCAGCCCTTTAAGCTATAATGAGCAACGATGCCAATAGGTGTCAAATAGGTGAATTTATAAATCGAGCCATAGGTAATACACTCACATAGCCAATGAGTAGATTGTTCTGTTATAAAAAGTTCATGTATTCCATAGATAATATTGGTATTCGAAAAAAAATCTTTTATAAAATAGGAATATGAAATTGCCAGAAGGTAAGATGAAATATCTCCTACAGTGTAACAATGACATGGATTCATTTTTATTATGATTGATGATATAGATTTGACACGAATTAAAATTTCACATCAATAATAATAATAATAATAATAATAATAATAATAATAATAATATCATACAATAAACAGAGAGTGTTTTTCTGAATTACAATATTCAAATTTATTCTCTTTGAAAATATTTTTGTATAAAATAAAATCAAAATATTTCGAATAATTTCATAATTTATTGAATTTATAATGAAAATATTTTCCAATCAATTTGTTTGAATCATGAAAATATTTTTGTATGGAAATTGATTGGAATTTTTGGAATAAATTTGAATATAACATAATATTTATTAAAGATATTCTTTTATGAAATGGGCAAGTATAAAATCTATTCATGGATGGAATTTGTATTTATATATTTTTTTATATTAATAAAGAAATAGTTTCGGAAATATTCTCATAGCAAAAATTTATCTATTGATTTCTTTGTATTTTATCTAAATGGGGAATTTATTTTTACAATAGATCAGTAAATTTTTCGATAGAATTTTTTTAAAAATATATTTAATTAATAAAGTTTTAATAATCGTTTGAATATTTTAAATCAAATTAACTTTTTATATTTTCATCAGAATGGTTTCCTCGGGTAGGTATACGTTGGTGGGTGCGTTGTTTCGACTCTTCGCAGCAGTGTTGGGAGATTTTAACACAAACCTTAAACTGGATGAATTGGTGGGGAAGGGGGCAGCAATAGGAGTTCGCATTTTCCATAAAAACTTGTGAGGGTAAGAACCCTGTTTCTAAGCTTTCCAAAAACTTCTTTTATGGTTTCAATATTAATCGACGGTCCCGACCTTACAAAAGTCCTCACTCGTTTAACATTTATAACAATTTTCAATGTCGAATGGCTCCTTGAGCGAAGTTCGTTTTTCACTGCTGATCAACCCTTCAAAAATACGCAATGCCGGTTAACTATCGTTTTCAGTAATGCCAGTCTCATTAAATTTCTGCCACATATTGAAATCCTTTTAAATTTTTTTATGAAAGCAATTTTTTCAATTAAAATATTTGCCAAAAATTATTATCAAAAAATATATTTTACAATATTTATTTTTTAACAAATTATATAGATTTGAATAATCCCAAAAGTTATCCTTACTTCTTAGCAAAAAGTTCGTTTAAGAAAAAATTGCTTGTTTACATTTTTTTTTATACAAAAAACTGCCTTAAGCCAGCCATTATTGATTTCATTAAATATATACCCAAAGGCTGTAATAGTTAAAAAATTTAATTATAAATTAAGGGAAATTGTTTTTTTTTGTTTCGAAAGTTTTAATTAAATGTCAATCATCAAGAAAATGGGTCTGTTTACTTGCTAATGAAAATGATTACTTAGAAAATTTTGTTTTAATATTCAAATATTAGTTAATATATAAGTTTTTTTTAAAAATAAAAGTTATTTCTTTAAGGTTATTTGAATATTTAATAAAAAAAAAACAAATTGTCGATCAATTAGGGGTAATGGTTATTTTGGAAAGAGTTTTTAATACAAATTTAAAATCAAAATAATAAATTACTTTTTATTAAGATTTTCTCTCAGATCATCATTTTAAAATTTCATTAGAAGTATAAGAATTTCTGGTTATTTAAAAAGAAATTTCTGTGTCACTACAGCATCTTTTAAATAGTACGTTTTACCTACTAAAAAAATTGTATTTTAGTTAACATTAATTCGCGATTATTATGCTTTGTGGTATGTACAGTCAATTTTTTCATATATTGACATATTTGAAGGTTTGCGTTTCAATCAATTTAACAATTTGATTGAAACGCAAATCTTTAAAATATGTCAATATATGAAAAAATTAAACGATTTCGGATTATGGTAAACGTTAATCGATTCGGGTTATATTTTTCTTATACAATAATAATAATAATTAATAAAATTATTAAATAAAATACATTTTTTTTGGGTATAAATTATATTATGGAAGTCAGCTTTTCTGAAATGAATTTTACAATAGTAATAATAATTAAGATGAAATCTTATAAGTACACGAAAAAAATCGAGTTTATTAAGAATAAATTTCGATTATATTGGTTGGAGTAAAATAGAGACACTTGAATCGTTACATAGTAATTTTGCTAAAATATTTATGCTTTTCTTGTTTTCCAACTAAAAAAGTAACTTTAAATGACGCATTTTCATCCATAAAGGGTTTGTTTAAAACTTTTTGCGGTTCATCCTTTTAAATCTCATCCAGCATATTTTCGGCCAATGTATAATTTGTCCGTCCGTATTTTTTTATATGAAATGAAACGAAAAGACAAAATCTTTTCATTTTATTTTATATAAAAGTAACCTATTTTCTTCCGGCAATTCTTTATTTACATTATAATAGACTTAAGCAGTATTTAAATGGTCCTTTTTACTAAGTGCTGCTTCCACGACTCCAAAATCTTGGTCGTTTGGAAAAAATGAATTGTTAATTAAACAATCCATTCCCACGCACTCCAATAAACTTTATTGTCATGAAAATTCCGAAAACCTTCGTTACGAAGCATCCAGTAAAGGTTAGCACGCTTCATAGCGACCAAATTTATGTAGGACATATATCGTTTATACAGGATGTTCTAAAGATAAGTTCACAATTTTTTAATTCCCTTGAAATAGGCTTTGGGTAAATCTGAGAAGTGAGAAGGCCTAATGTACATTACTAATTTTTACCATAATTCAATCAGGAAACATTGGTCGCAAAATTTCAATTGTAGCGATTGCAGTATGTGACGTGGCGCCTACCTGTTGAAATCAGATGTCGCCGAACCCAAATTGGTCCAATTCGTCGCCCAACCCAAATTGGTCCAGAGAGCATATTATCTCTGAGCTGAAGTTTATGTATCATCTGAATTTTATTCGGGTATAAATGCAAATCCTTATGCAAAATAGTCCCGACAACGCTTTGAGAATGATTAATTTATTGTGAGTGATGTTTAATGGAGGCTCCCGGAAGTCAAGGTACACTTTATAATATTTTCGACTGAGAGTATCGAATACTGTTCATCAATATTATTTACTAAACGATAAACAGTCACGAATACCAATTGACAGAAGAATGATAGCTTATCAAACTTGCATCAAATTATAGTTCTGAATCTACGTTCAGAATATCCTGTATTTAGGATGGTTTGATAAATAACCTTAACATGCGAATATATTTACCTTAAGTCCCATTAGAGTCCATATAATAATTAGCGTAGACAAGAACTGAATGAATATTTAAAAAAAATAATATTCGTCTTTCGATGTAAGTTTTTTACCTATTTTAATTTAAAAGATATTATTGAATATCGAGAGCTTCCTCTTATCTCTAAAGAATTATTTTAAAATAATACCATCTTATGTTATACAATAAGAGATCCTATCATATTTTGACCACATAAACTGCGTAACTTCTTATAACAAAAGTGTTATTGTGTTTTGAGTTTTTCAGATCAATTAACCATTCAAGAGTTTTCTAAAGTATTATTAGATCTGTAGTCAACTGAAAGATGAGCACCTACTTTATATTCATCTTGATATTCTTCGAATATGCTATTCAAAAAAATATTGATCGAATATCCTTTCTATATGTGCAAGTCCATTTATGTAAGGAATTTATTGCAGGAAAATTTCGAGGAGGAACCAATTTTGAAGTAGAATATTTTTTCTATAGTAACACATATCTAAACTTATACAAAATACTTTCACGTCCTTAACAATATGTATTGGTATTCGCATAAACTTTTGAGTTTAGTGGTCAATACGTGTATATGAATATTAAAATTTGTCTGCCAATTTATTGTGTATCCAAAATGACGATACTTGTACTGTCCTTGTATACACGTATTTATAAATATGTAGTCATAAATAATTTTTATTAATTTAAATTTATAGTAACTGCAGTAAGTGGTAAGTACCAGTGTAATACATGAACTTTTTTTTTCTATTTTGGAAAACCTTTAAGGGATATTTTAAAATAGAAATGGGGTACATATAATTTTTTTCCATTTATTACAATGTTTTGACTGTCTTCTAAAATACGAAAAGCATAAATATTCATACAAAAATTCCAAGTATTCATATAATACATATGTATGCCTCTTTCCATATAATAAATCCTGTTGATCCCTTTTATGGCCACAACTCTCCAAAGAAATTCATTCTTTCAAAGTTACTTAAGAGTTATTCTATTTCACTGCTCCCAAATGTATAATTCAGTTTTGCTGAAGATTCGTGACAACAATTTAAACGCAAATACGAATAATGTTCTTCAAAAAATCATAAATAAACAAATAAGCGAAAAGGAAAATTTCACATGGGATTTGAATAATATAAGAATGTATGTATGGTCATGTTTTTATAACAGAAAAATTACACTTACAAGTGCTCATCACATTACTACTCTTACGTATATATTCGCATACTTTTCTATAAATAAATTTATTATCATTTAAATTTTTACTAATGTATTTAGAAAACTTTACCATACACCGAAAATAGTCATACTTTATTCATTCCAAGTAATTATATTATCATTTAAATTGTTTAATGATAGGAAACAATTCCCTTCTAGAATGTAGAATTGATATGTGTATATGGGGCTTTTTTGGATAATAAATAGGAAAAGTGTTTGTTCGTTTATCTTATGTATGGTAAAATAAAAAAAAAAAACTGCAAAATTTGGTATGTACTCGTTATTTATTTTGTAAACTGGAATCTCACCGACAGGTGTAAATTTATGATAAAAAAATTGTGGTTTATACGAACGAGTGGTATACATTTTCCGTTGCATACTCAGGAACTCATAAATAAATGATTTTTCGTGACAATTTTTTTTCTTTTTGATAACAAGTTCAAAGAGAAGACAGATACGTGCAAATAAATAATTTCTAAGTTAACTTAACGTGTTCACAGTGATAAAGTATAGATGAAAAAATATTCACAAATATATTCATTTGAAGTTTAGATGTTCAGTAAATATTTTATTATTTTTTTTTGTGAAAATTTTCAGAAGAGATTTTTTTTGAATATTTATTAATATATTCCAATGGAATAAAGAAAAACCGTCAACAGGGTACAATATGAATGTTCAAACATGGAAAAGGAAATACCCATCGACCTTAGTCTTTGTCTAATAATAGTAGATAATTCTATTATTTAACCTGGTATACCTATCATTAGACAAAATGCTTAAGGCCATAGGAATTGAGATATACTCAATCAACGCAAAACAGACCTGTACTTGTAATGAATTTTACCAGTCCAGCACCCACCCAGCTTACTCAAATTCAACTTTCAGCACTCTAGTACAACTTGGACTAATTGCTTCGATTACTTTATGCAATGAAACACCCAGTTTGGTTTCCTACCTTTGAGAGGCCGCTTAAGCGTACCCGTTCATAGCCCTCTTTCAACCCTCAGGTTTCAGCTAGTCAGTTCCATCGTTCGACTTTCACTACTACTCACGAATTTCTTTCGAATCCTTCTGTGACTACTCTACCATTCTAGCTTTATACGAACCTTCCTATTCCATGCATAAAGCTTCAATGTTGGCTGGGCTCAACAAGTAGACTCCTTATCTAGCCTTCAACTCGAACCTCTTGTGCTTCCATCTGTTTGTACCCCTGAACCAGCTACATCCACCACATGTACACCCGTTGCTAAGAGTCAATAACCACTTGGTAGCAATGCTTACATAAACATCTACTATCATCTGCTGGAAGCACCCGGGATAACTGGTATTCCTCACCTCGAGTCCTAAGACTGTACCGGCGATGTAGGTGTTATATCATAGCCACCACGTTTCATCCAAAGAGGCTTGTAAATTCCAGTCCCTGTTAGATCAGTTCAGTACCATAGATTCACCAAGACCCATAGGCACTTCTAGTATTGGTCATTATTTGAACGGTCTCCCAAAAGAAATCTCTTTGCATATCCACAACAGATTGTGCACTCATACTAGATCTTCCCGCCATAGTAGATCCCGTAGTTATACCAGATATTACAGGTACAATAACTGTGTATCTTGCCGCCATACTGTGATTTAAAGTCACAGCAAATACCAGAGCAGGAGAATACCTTACAGCTCCAAAGCATTTTGAGGACATACTCGTAGTAGATCTCAATCGTGCCGCTTTGGGCGGGAGGTCCTTACTGATAGATTTTCTTCTATAATGGAGAGATAACCGCCATTATAGGTCCTACAGCTATAGTTGATCTTACTGCCATATTGGACTTAGAATTAACAGAAAATATTAGAGCCAAAAATTACCTTACAGCCACTAAACATATTTATGTCATAGAAATTATTGTGGCTACAATAGATCTTAAATCTTACAAAAGATCACAAGAGTTACAATAAATTTTAAAAAACGGAGAGATAGGAATTTCTCATATTGACTGGCAGATAATTCACAATCGAATCAAAAATATTTATGTTAACTCAGGTATCTTCAAGATTATAACATAAATTTATTAAAACAACTTCAACTCGAACAAAAAAAAACTTTGATTAAATTCTAACACAAACAATTCAAAGAAACTCATTGTACAACAAAACCAATTCAACTGAACTATAAAAAAAATATATCTGTCAGAAAATATCCAAACTGACAGCCATCTTGGCCTTCTACTCAAGAAAAAAGAAAATTACTCGTAAATTTGCTAAGTTATTTCTGAATAAATTGATATATGATTCTCCAACAATTTACGATAAAAAAACAATTTTTTTATTTATTGTTCTTTTTTGGAATTAACTTTAAGCTTCAAACAACAACAGTAAAAAGAAATATTAAAAAAAATCTACAGAATAATGAAACATTAGAGCGATCCTTGTATTATGAGAGTTTAGCAGGGTTAAGTAGCAGTATGACCGAACCGGATTCTGAGAAGTTTTGTTGCCCAAAATTACGGAATGTTTGTCGAGTAAACTGTGAGGGAATTTGAATTATAGGAATTTGATTCTTAAATGAAATAATTACTTACCCTAGTCAGTATTCGACGGGATCCTTAAACACGGCGACACTAAACTTTTTCGTTAGATTTTAAGCAATAAAAAGTTATATATTGTGAAGTGGGGCCTTTTTTTATAGTGAATACTTGTCTTGTTTTTATAGTGTTAAGATACAAAAAAAACAAATTAGATTAAGGAGTTAATATTTTAAATATCCATCAAGTGACTTATTTCTAATTTACTATCGGTTATATTCACTTAATAGTAAAAACTTCAATTGACTGAAAATATTTTCTGATATTCGTTTCCGATTATACCACAAAGATAAATTAGACACAAATCAACATTGGAGGCAATAATATCGTTTTTTTTTTTTTTTAGTTTCAATTTTCTTCTAATACTAATGGTAGACCATCGAATCGACATTGACGCCAATCAATCTTGTTCATATATTATTAAGTGGATATAGTCGTTAAAATCAAATCAAATAGCTGAAAAAAATCAATCTCATCAGATAAGTGCTTTTTCAATATTTTCTGCCAGATTCATATCTGGGTACGTTCCTTTTGATTATTCGGTGCGTGTAATTTTCAATATCCTACTATGGTATAATACAGTAATAAATGGCAACGTATTTATCCACCGAAGAAATCTCAATCTGGTGCTATTTAAAGATAGCAAGAAATATGTTCCCTTTATGAGAATTCTCATCTCTTCACTTTCTACCGCCCTTTTAAGAATTTTCACAACAAGGGGTAAGTTAGTTATATGTTCGTTAAAAGATTCCGCCTTCAGAACGCCCTAGTGTGAAGGTTGTTATTATGGAATTTCACTGAAAGTCAACATGCGTGCATATCCTTTTTAGCGCTAGCAAATGTGTGAACAGGTATTCAATACCTCCACTCTTACTTAACTCCGCTTATAATAAAACGACTGCTAAATAAACAAAAGCCGATAAAAGATTCTGGGATAGCTGCAGGGGTTAAATACGTAACCGTTCTCCATGAGAATGCTTACGTTACAGAAAATATTGATTTCGATGCTAAGGATATGTAAATGTATACTAACCAGTGATGTGGAGGTGTTAAACCATAGAATCTATGTAGCAGCGTATGAGTAGAATAATATATATGTAAAAATAGGAAGAAAACTATGTTCATATATGTCAAAGAAGGTGCATAACAATATTAGTAACAGGAGTCAAAACAACACCAACGCTTGTTCTAATGTCAATGTAACGTAACGACTGTTACTTGGTGCCGGTGGTTATCTGCAATATTTTCTGCTGAAAATGTTTTAATTACGCAACTGTTTCTAGCACGGTTGAATATGATTTTTGATGTTTTTGTTATTTTACATTTCAAACAATTGTTTCTCACTTAAGGTGTAGTGATCATTTTGATTTTACATCATTTTGTAATTCGTGTAAAACAATATCAGCTTTTATTGACTATTATGTGCACAGATTTAATGCAATGTTGGCATTTTATATTGTTTTTATTATTTGGTAATTTTTCTTACAAAAAAAAATAATTTGGCTAAAAATAATTAAAATGAGAAATTTAATTTTCAATTTGTATAAATTCTTAGAATAAGCCAAAAAAAATAAGCGTTATTACATCCTTAATATTTATAAACGCCTATGCCTCTTTCTTCATAAGCTTTTTTAACGCAAATTCAAAGGATTTCAACGAAAATAAATTTTGCAGTCCTTTTTGGGAGAATAGGGATTTTTTGCTGAAAAATGCAAAAAAACTGCTGAGATGGATTCAAATCTAGAAAGTATCTAATAACACTAATATTTTATTCGAACGCTTTTGTAAAGCGTTCGAATAAAATATTAGTGTTATTAGATTTAACCACTTTTAGGAGATTTAAACCACTTTTAGAATAAAATATTAGTGTTATTAGATTTAACCACTTTCTAGATTTAAACCACTTTTATGAGAAGTAGTTTGTGATGTGAAAACTACTTCTCATAAAAGTGGTTTAAATTGCCTTTGATGTAAGGCGTCAATAAAAAAAAAAATTGCCAGTCCATTGGATAGCCATCAAAAAAGCTTGGATGACCAATCATACGTTCACTGAGTGATTTTTGTGCCTGACATTATACGCTCCCGAATTCAAAGTGCCCCTAATCACATGGCTTCTTGCATCATCGAGTTGTTGTCGAAAAAAAAGATTCCTGTAGTTTTTCCCAGTCCCCCATATTTATTTCATTTAAGCCCGCAAATAAATATGGGGGACTGGGAAACTATAGGAATCTCAAAAACCACTTGAAAGCCTGTCATCTGGATACTATCGATAATACCCAAAGAAGTGTGACCAAGGAGCTGAAGTTGCTTCGAGTTGAAGCCTTCCAGCACTGCTACGAAAAGCTGCCCAAGGGAACTACTTTGAAGAGGATAACGTTTATGTATAAAAATAAAAAATTTCCAATTATGGATTATAGTGATCAGAATCGATTATCAGTAGCCGAATCGAAATCAGAGACTTTGAATGCATGCTGAAAACCTATATGACCCTTACATGTGACAAGTAATGCTCCTGTTCTCTTTGAATATACTTCCGAATTCTCAAATTTTAGAAGTTTGTAATTATGTTGGCAGAAATAGAAAAATTTACGAGTATAATTGACAAACCTTTCGAGACTCCTGAAACTAAAGAATTAATTCTAAAGACGAAGATAATTCTACTCTGACTGCGGATGTAATAAAATAAGGTCTCAAACAAAATAGTGATTTGGGCAATTTCTTTTTGGGTTATGACCCAAATTAACGACGCGCTGATCTGCTTATCACATGAAGTAAAGTTATTTATATCTTCTTAATTTAAATGATCTAAATCACCAATGTAGTTAATGATAACGATTTATTCTTTATTCATAAATTGTTACGAACTTATCTATAGCGAAAAATAGGTTCAAGTGTACTAAATACTTTAGAAAAAATACTAACTTAAAAAAAGAAAAGTAAAAAAAACTCTTCCAATTAGCCTTATTTCTTAAGAAATGTAGTAAAATGTTTTTTTAATAGAAATATATATTTTCTAACTCTTGTTAACCAGTTAATTACATGTGTCAATCAAGAATGTATTAATGAGATTTTTTCTGCTATATCCTCGTAGGTAAAAAAGTTAACTTTTCACAAATATTTTAGAAAAAAAGCCCAACTCAAATATTAATAAAAGTTTAAAAGAAAGAAAAAAAAAGCAACAATGAGAAACTTTAGCACACGTATTGATCCTTGAAAAATGAATTCTTTGTGGTTATCCACCGTTTGTGTGCAAAGAATGAACACCCATGAAAATATCCTTAAAAAAACCAAAAATATTTTTTTTCTTAATTCTATTACTGGTGGCTAGTCATTTTCTTTTATTCTCAAACAAAATTTTTGACTATTCATTTCACAAATACTTACACAGCTTTTTTTTTCTTTTCCATAAAAATGAACTAAAAATCTGCCTTTGGGCCATCATTCAATTTTTTTTTTTACTGAATTCTTCCTTTTTGGACATTACATATTTTGGCATTTTTTCTAAACAATTTCAAATATTCACTGTAAAAGTATACACTATGAAATAAAGTTTCAAAAGCCTTTTCATGTTAAAAGTACAATATTAGAAAAATTTTGGACAAATTTTTTTTTTTTTTTTTTGTGGACGTACAACTTATTAAGTTGTACGCATATTAAATTTCGGGATGAAGGAGGAACAAATTTTTCTTGAACTTAACTCATAACAACCCACTTCCCCCGCAAATGAAAACAAGAATGAAAAATGCCACGGAATTCATTTGGTATCAAATTTGTATAAAACGCGGTGAATCCTCGAACGATAGTTTAAGGATTCACTGTGTTTTTATACAAAAAAAAAACAACCGAGGAAATTAGTTGACATGATGAGCAAAATTTTTTTTAATTTTCCAAAAATGGGGGATTTTTTTGTGAAAAATACAAAACAAAAACTTTCGAAAACAAATTTTGCATATCCTTTGAGGATAGATGATAGCTCATTAAAAGTGGTTGACGCAATCGTATTTGGGTCAAACCCCTGAGGCGGTAAACTTTTGTCTTAATATTCAACAAATTACTACGAAATAAGAAGAAATATATTTTTCGTGGTACTATCGCGAATTTTAGGTATTCAGTATTCATTAATTTACGAGTAGTATCACATCCCTATGGGAAATATGTTCAAATAAGAACAATTCTAAATTCTAAGCGTGCTTTGGATTTTTTTTAAAGCAAATAAAAAAATATATAATTTACTTTATTATCTTTAATGGTTTTGTGCTTAGAAGTGTCCTTCCTGTCTTAAGTGTATCACTATTTGTTTTCTGTAATTTGAAAAAAAAAAAAATAGAAAATAAACAAAACAAACGTGATCTAATTTATGATTATATTATAAAAGTGCAGGTGGTTTGAAATGAACTTAACTAATTTGCATACCTTCCCAGTTTCTCAGCCATCATGAATATTTAAGTTCGATTGTACAAAGAATCTTTCCATATTACTTAATAAATATTATTACTGGTTTTATTTAATTTGATTTGATTCCATTATTTCTATATTATTATAGAATTTTATTTGAATAAAAATTATTATTATTTTGGTTGAAGATAGAAATTGTGACTAGCATAAATTAAATGAAAATTTTCAAAATAATTCATCACAAAATAATAAATAAAAATAAAAAATACCTTTTATCCATTAACTTCTTTTTATATTTTCACTTCAATTAAGTAGAATTTTATTTTATTAAAAAATAGTCCATCAGCTATAGATTTGCTTTTTATTTAATTATTTAACTAAAAGAAAATTGGGCAAAAATGAATTTCTAGAAATAAATAATTTAATATTATTTAAGTACTCGTACTTTATAAGAATATCAATCATAGTAATTAGTTTTATTAATGCCTATTGCCACTTCCAATTAGTTATTCTATTAAGTGACTTTAATTATTTCCTTAATATAAATTTTAACGCTATTAGAATATTAAGTATTTAAAAATTATTATTTTCTTCAAATTTTCCGGTTTCTATTGTCTTACAGGGAGTGTTTTTTTTAAAATTAGATTCGGCCCCAATTTACAATCAAAAATCTTATTTTATATATAATATAATAACTTTTTGTGATTTCCATAACTAAAATAATGATAAATAATATTTAATAATGAAAAGGGAATAATAATCTTTATACAAAACTGGTCCTTTTCTATATCTTTTGATAGTAATTATAAAAGTGGCTTATTTTTCGAAGGAGGAAAGTAACAGAAGAGTTAAGAGGTTTTGGTTTTGAATGCTATTTGGCCACAACAAAGAGCATCTCAGTTATTTTACTAGTTTAATTATTGCATACCAAACCCCTGGCCATCTCAGATTCATCTCACATCCTGCAATGGTTTTCTGAAGCAATTATTATATTTTTTATATCAATTATTTTAGAAGAATAATTAATTCCATTGCAGGTTTGACTGTTGTCTATGAGTGGTTAGTAAAAACACTTTGTCAGTATGAAATTTTGAATTAAGTTATTTGAAATAGTCCAAAATAAGAAAAAAAAAACTTTCTATATTAAAAATACTTGTATGATATGTAAGGAACAATTTATATTAAAAATATCTATAATGAGACTATTTTTAAATGTAAAATCGTTTATATACCAGGTGTATAAGCTTAAATCTGCTGTTTGGTCATAGATGGCGTGAGTGAGCGTATTAACCTACTATGGACACGACATACTTTTTTTAATGAGTTTGACACATTATCAGCAATTTCGTACAACAACGCACATTTTTCCTTTAGTAATCATGTCTAGTTTTGTGCAAGAAAAAGAGCATATGTTGAGTTTAACATCTATCAACATTAATTAGTGCACATTGTCAGCAATTTCGTACAACAACATACGTTTTTCCTTTGGTAATCATGTCTAGTTTTGTGCCAGATAAAGTAATAAAGTAAGCTCTGCTTTTCTGCATCAATTTGAAGAAATCGGCTGCCGAATCGCATCGAATGCTTATAGAGGGCTATGGTGACAGTGCTTTATCGGAAACAATTTGCCGAGATTGGTTTCGTCGGTTCAAAGATGGCAATTTTGACTTGTGGGACAAAAAGCGTGAACATCGGCCTAGGAAGGTTAAGGACCATCAATTGCAGGCTCTTTTGGACGAAGACGATACCCAATCGCAATTAAGTGTTACTCAACCAGCCATTTCCATGCGTCTGCGTGCCATGGGGAAGATTGAAAAGATCGGAAAAAGGGTATCGCATGAATTTAACAATAGGCAGATGGAACGACGCCAAAACACATGCGAAATCTTGCTCGCCAGACAAAAAAAAAGTCGTTCCTGCGTCAAATTGTGACAGGCGATGAAAAGTGGATATATTTCGAGAATCCTAAACGCAAGAAATCGTGGGTTGATCCCGACCAACCATCAACATCTTCCCCAAGACCAAATCGATTCGGACGGAAGATCAGCAGGGTATCGTCTACTATGAGATGTTGAAACTTGGTGAAACTGTCAATGCCCACCGCTACCACCAACAACTGATCAAATTGCATGGTGCTCTGCGTGAAAAAAGGACGGATTATCAACAAAGACATGACAAGCTGATTTTCCTCCACGACAATGCACCATCGTACACGTCAAAAATGGTCCGAAACTACTTAGAGACATTCAACTGGGAGGTGCTACCCCTTATTCACCGAACCTGGCTCCTTCCGACTACCACCTGTTTTCGTCGATGGGCCACGCGCTCGCTGAGCAGCACTTCGAATCTTACGACGACGTCCAAAAATGGCTTGATGAGTGGTTTGCCTCGAAAGAGAAGGAATTTTTTTGGCGTGGTATCCACGAATTGCCCGATTATTCAAAGAAAGTAGTTTGAATAAATTTGTTTTTGCTATCTATGAAAAAAACATGTGTTTTTTTGACTAAAAAACAGCGGATTTAAGCGTATACACCTGGTACACGAATAAAAAATCCTATATAATTCCTCAACACACTTTTGCAAAATTTCACCATGTTCAGATTTGATATTTAAATGAAGTCCTTGTAATAAATTTTTTTTCCTGCCAGATCTGAATACATTTTTATAAACCTTTTTTATATAAATTTTATATTCAATGTAATACTGATAACTTAGGTAAAACTAATTTCAAATGCTAAAAATTTATTAGTTAATTTTTAAGGATATTATCTTAAAGGAAATTTTTCTAATTTTTAGAAATATGTTCGATTGATTTTAAACATGATTAAATAATTATAAATTCAAGAAAGAACATTTATTTTGGTTAATAAGTATTTTAAATTATTTTATTTAATATATTTTTTTAAATATTTTTCACTGTGTGTTTATTTTTACAATATTTACTATAAAAAAGTTACTATCTTACAAAACTAGGCGTGTGTGAAAATTTCAATTAACTTTCCTTTGACTTTTATCAAAAATAAAATTAAAAAATATAAACTCCTTGAACAGTTTTATCAAAATAATATAAGGCAAAGTAAATACTATCATTACTAATATTAAAATTTATCCGCTCATTCAGCTTCCAAATATTCTGAAAGTACATCGTCATTGATTAAATTTGATCCTTTTGCGAAGAGATGAGATTTTCAAATTTTTCCTCTTTGTTATCATGTACCTGAATTTGGTGTTTGTTGTATTCGCCAATGCATTCCCTGTAATCAGTTTGCACATTTTTGTTGTTCTGGGAATTAACACAGTTTTAATATTCTCGAAATACTGCCAGCTCATATTATTATTGTAGATCCACAAAGTGTTTAGTTTCGTTTGATTACATTAAATTCAGAAATATTATTGCGATCTAATTTCAACTTTGCTAAATTTTTTAATGTGACTATAATGTGATAACTAATTTTCGTTAATTTATTATCATATAAATTTATATTATATATACGTAAATACTGTGTGTCGTCAAATACATTATCTTCAATATGGTTTATTTTATTGCTCGTTAAATATAGATTTTTTATATCGTCATTTTCAAATGCATTTTCGCTTATTTCTTCAATTTGAATTTTTCACAAATATAACGTTTACAACTTTCTTAAATTATAAAATGCTGCTTCTTCAATAATTTTCAATTTGTTGAACTAAGTTAAATCAAATAAATCAAAAAAAGTTACTCGTCAATATCACAATTTTATTTGACTCTAAATTTAAAATATTTTAACTTTTGTGCTCCTTGGAAAATTTTTCTTGGATAAAAATTTTATTCCAAAATTAATTCTTGTAATTAAAATTATAGCTAGTATTTTATTTGACTTAACCACTTCGGGCAAAGTCAAATAAAATACTAACTATAATTTCTTATTGCCGATTAAATATATTTAAATAAAATTTGTGTTAACAAAGAAATGAATCCGTAGTGGGTGAAAATAATCAACAGCCTCGAATAAATCATTTTCGAAAAAATGCGTTTAAGTCAAATAAACAATATACTTTTTATCGCTTAATTTATTCCGATTAAAATTGCGTTCTTTTCTATGAATTTATACTATTAGAAACAAAAAATAAAATTAATCATATAAAATATGAAAAATCATAATTTATGTTAATATTTTCGTTTTTAAAATGTTTTTAAATGTAATTAAAAGAATACTTTTCAAAGTTTTCCAAGTAAGTCCGGGGTGCCAGACTCGGATAAAAGCTTGATTTATGTCTAAAAACCGTCATTGAATTTGACATTGTTGGGTAGTGGGGTGTTCGAAGTGGAAATCAAATGGACAGCTATGTATTTAGAAAATTATTTTCAAGATTTTTACATTACAAAAAAAGAAGAAATTTTTATTGTATAATTTTTTATTGCATTCAAATGTGCGAAATTTCCAACATTTTATGGTTCCGACTGAACTATTCTGTCATTTGACAGTCGTCCAACATATACATATGTCATGCGTGTTGTCGTTTTTCTAATATAATATCAATCGGCTCATCTTCTGCGTATTTGAAGGCTATCAAATACGCAGAAGATGAGCCGATTGAAGGCTACCGAACCAATAAACAAAAACGCCGTATATGGTATGTGGCTCAGAAAACCCTCAAGTATCTGTGCAGGAGCTTTTGTATCTGCGAAAAATTCCTACTCGCATTAAGCACTGTCGAAGACCAACTGGCAGGCACCAACAGTCTTATTGCAGATTTGTTCAACCTGTTCCACACATTTCACAACCACGACCATAGCAATATTCTCGATGATTTTCGCCATAACTGAGATACGGAGCTTAAGAATTCCATTATACATTATACTCAATAATAGAGGGCTCAAGGCCGAGTTCTGTGGGACCTTTACCATAATTTTTAATGGATGTTTTCTGTCGTATCCTTCTGAGTCAATACTCGCTGTCAGATAACATCATCTTCATAAAATACGCTCGAGGGTTTTCCCCGTCCTCTCTAGAAGACAATTTGGACAGTAGGATGAATGGTTTGCAGGAGGCCCCTTAAAGGGTTGCTTTTTCCAACGTTGTGCAAAAATTCCCTCACTTAAGCAGTTACTAAGCATTCTTAGCAACAATTTTGGATCTGCTGCAATAGCTGCTTTTAGCTCAACGGAAGGTATGGCTGCTATTTTATCCCCGATTCTTCTACAATTCATAGAACCTCCTCCCTGTAAGGTGTTGAGTTCGCCTCGAATTTATCCACCTTGGGAGAGGCGTTTGGTCATTGTCGACTTCGTTATACATTTACTTAAAGCATTGGTACTTGCTCTACTTGATAGGGCATGCCAACTGCTATCTTTTTGTTGCTGAGATAGAAACATACCTGGAGCGTTGGCATAATCTTCTCGTATCATTGGCGTTTTTGCGAAGTTGAGCTGACTCATCATTTTATTAATAAACTAGTATGCAGACCTACTGACAATACATAGTATGGTCTACTGGTTGACATGTGTATAGGGCTTGTTGATCTACCACGTAGTGTTTTGGTCTCATCAGGAACTCCCTCACGAAGGTGAATCTACAATGGTTCTTGCTCGCTCTTAGAGAAAGTAGTCAGCATTTGAGAATTAAGTAGAACGAGACTTAGTAGGTCAAGGCTCATTGCTCGGTCGATGGATATGTAAATAAACAAAATTTCCTTATTTGGGGCTCTGGAAACCCACAAGTGATTGTGGAAAAGTAATTGTATCTGACTGTCTTGTTTGTATTTTTGTTTGAAGATGTCATTGGCGAGTATTTCTTTGAAAATGAAAACCGATTTTTTTTTGGTCTGATCTTGAAGATTTTAATGTTGAAGATAAGTGGTTTCAGAAAAACGGAGCCAAAAGCGAACAAAATTTGGTTTTATTACCGGAAAATAAGGGTATCCAAGATGCATAAAAATTCGAGATTTAGTAATGTCAAAAACAACATCCATCAAGTAATGACGGAATTACATCCCCAAATGCAAAAAAGTCATCAAAAGCTACCTCCAAAAGATCGAATCCTGCAAGAAATATTTAGGCGGCCATTTAAATGATGTTATATTCCAAGCATAATGGCAAGATTTAGTCAGTGTAATAAAATAATAATCGAAACCTGAATTAAAAGTGAGTTTTATTAAAGTTAACATTTCTGAGTACAAATTCGATAAAGTGACGGAGGAGTCCGGAAAGGGGATGTCATCGAAGTAAATTTATCTCAAAAAAATATTTTCCATGTTCAAACCGCAGTTATCAGAAAAGTTTGATGGTAGGTTAAATCAATTTTTCATCTGCTATCAATAAACAAATGGTCGTATTACTCTTGAATTCTAGGAATTTTTGAAAGCTGGGAATTTTTGTTATAAATAAAAGCTGAGATGTATAACAATTTTATCCATTAGCAGAATGAGAAAGAAATGTCGTTCTATAATAATTTATTTAAAATATAGACTAAAAGAAAGAAACTTTTAAAACATTAATATTGCAAAAGCTAATCGAAAAATGATAAATATTTTAATGAAAATTGAAAATCAAAATTTTGCCGAATGATTTTCGTGGAATAGAAAAACTTTAGAAAAAATTTAAATATCTACAAAAAAATTACCCACTGCCTTAGCTATGCTATTTATGATAACTTGTTACTTGAGCTATTATTGGTGGTGGTGGTGTTGGGATATTTGAAAAATATTCGGTAGAAATTGGAAACTTTGTTTTTGGAAAGTTTGACATTTCAGCTGACATGGCATCACCGAACTCTGAACAAAACATAAATTGTTCAAAATTACTGATGTACAGTACGCTTTTTGATGACTTTTCAACTCGAAATTTTATTAAAGCATTTGAGAAATAACATGTGTTAAATGTTGCTCGTACATAGTAAATGTTATGATGTCATTGGCTTTATCCTTGGAACGTGAAGCATATGTTATATTGGTGTGCGACCATAACAATATGCCGAAGCATCTTAGATCTGATTTAGTGTTCATGACTTTCTTGCTTAAGGCACAAATTAGCATAATTAATTAGATCAGAGCCCACTTCACCTCCGACCATTCTTCAGTTGGAAATGAAATTTGTTGTCAGTAAACATACGGAAAATTAAAACAAATGTCTGCCGTTCGCTAAAGGATATTCTGTGGAAGAATTATTTGTTTTATAGGCATTAGAATGGATAATGCCTGTACTAACATAGTATATTCACCTCTGGTGGTCTGGTGGTGAGATTGAAGTAATCGCTGGGGGCTCTAAAGGTAGGAATATGATTATAGCTTTCGTTCGTAATGACAAAAACCATTAATTAAAAAGTTTAATTGGAACGAACGTTCATATACACATACATGCTAGTATATTAAGATCTTGACACTACTGAATTTGTATTTCACCTACGATTAATCATCTGTATAAGAAAGATGGTGGATGGGGGTTTTGCGTTTGTTTAATTTATATTATAAAATCACATAGGGCCAAATAATTCAGTATCATATGTGAACTTATATTTATCATAATATATATACTATCAATAAGTAAGTATTAGAGAAATTATTATTGTGTTATATATCATAAAATATTAATAAAATTCTTTAAAATAAAACGTGCCAATAATAAATTATTCATTAAAACATTCTCTACTAAATCTTTTGACTATCAGTTTGAAAATTTTCTCAATAAATAATTATTTTGTTATTTTATGTAGAATTTCTCGGCCTGAACCGATTATACCTCGGAATTATGCCACAGGCTGAATAATAAAAGTGCGGCAAATAAAGAGTTTATTTATTTGAGATAATTTAATCATAAAATATAAATAATATAAAAGATTCTGTTATCTAGTATACAAAGAGATTGAAGAGCTGCTAGCAAGAAGAAGATTTTCCAAAATAGGGCAGGTAATCCTTAAAGTACGATGGAAATGTATAAAATGTATAAACAAATTTACAGAAGCTTAAATGAAATCGAATCAATAAATTTTATACTATGCCCTAGTGTTAAGCTGTAAAAGGGGATGGCATAGATAAATGAAAAAAAAAACTCTTTATAGAGAAATAAACTTTTCCAAATGGATTTGATCAAATTCAATTTTATTCACTGTCTTGTTGAATCGAAACCCTTTTTACCACAGTTCAGTAGCTCAAGATCAAATAATGTAACGGAAATCGCATTAATATTCGGATTAGAAACTAACAATTTCTTAGCTATGCACATAAAAACAAACGTAAATAAAATTTAATAATTTTGGTGAAAAACTGAAATTGTTCTTAATTCATTTTCGGTAAATTGCGAATTGACTAGAATAGCCACAACCCACTGAATAGTCACAACCGATAATATAAGGGGTTGAGAAAAAAATCAATTAACATTTAATTTGATTTCAGGGAGAAATTTAATAACCAGTCAATCGAGATTCCATCCCTCTTTTAATTAAGTTTAATATTGAAAAAGTTGGTTCGCCAGTCAGTCCCTTTTTACGTATCCGTTTCGTACGTACACACCCATTCCATTGGAAATATTCCAATATTCCAAACATTTACAGATTTAACAGAGATTCCAAAATACCTAATATTTGATGTAAAATTTGATTGTAAATTCAATTTCAATTTTTCTTTTCTATCGGTTCATTTCACGCTCTAGAAACATAATGAGTTTTGCTAAATTGGAAATATTTGAGTAAAAAATTTCTTTTTCTTGGTAACATTTTCCATTTGGAATTACAAAAAAATATTGAAGATTATACATATTATTGGAGGAATGGAAAGAAATTATTTATGTTACAAATAGCTTATCAAATGTTCGTCTAAATTATACTCGTATTTATTACTAGAAATATTGGAGATGATCTGGCCAAATAAGAAATTCTTCGAATATTTCTTTTTATTCGTTAATAATATATTTTCGTTTTTCTTAATTCTTCAAGTTTCTGGAGTAACATGAATAGATACTGTAGGTGGGATTGCAAGGCCCAGCAAACAATTTTGCTAAATTAAAAGCAATTTTCTAAATCAAAATTTTTTTTATGAGGGTATTTACACAAAGAGAGGGTAGCAAAAAAAAAACGGAATGATACTGATTTTTTGTTGCAATAATTTTATTTTATTCTTCTACATTAATATTATTTTCTTCAAAGTTGTTCTCTTGGTCAGGTATATATTGTGGGAGGTCATCTTTCCACTCTTCGTAGCAATGCTGGAGGCTTCAAATGAAATCGTCCTTTTCCAGGTTTTTGATTCTGGAAAACAAAAAAAAAAGTCACACGGACTTAGGCCAGTTAAATAGGGGACTAAGGAGCCATAGAATACTTTTTCTCCGACAAAAACTCATTGGGGATGATTGCATTATGAATGGGGAGTGATGGGGAGTGTCGTCATGGTGGAGAATCCAAGTGTTTGTAATGTTCGATCTTATGTGGAGAGCCCCTTTTCTGAACATGGGCTCTTCGCATCAGGTTAGATTAGTTTTACCATTTCAAAAATGCTTTACTCGACCAAAAAATGTGTACTCTTAATAAAGAATGTTTCCTAAAAACTCGTTGGAACTTTTCCTGAGTCAACCTCGCAGATTCTGCCATCCAAATTTTGTGAAGCTAAACACGGTTCTATTTTTCGTAATGCATGAAAAAAAAACGCAGTAGGGTCGCATATTTACCATACAAGGTTCAAACTTGTACTGCACATCAACGAAAGACTGATGTATAAGCTGTATGGATGGGAAGTCCACAATGTTGCCAGATCGCTCTCAGTGATGTCAAGCTCATTTAGTTCTTGTCGCACCTCATATTCATAGTTAGCTGAATTGAGCTTTTTGCAGAAAATTTGAAAAACAACTATTTTTATTTCTTAAAATATAAAAATTTTTATATGCCTTCAAGTAAAGGGAATTTTTTTTAAAGGCTGACAACCGATTTGTGCTTAGTTTGGTTTGCTATTTCTGACTTTTACCAAAACAACGCTTGCAAATTGTGCAAATTTATTTCGACAATAATTAATAATAAGTAATTCGGATATCTGTGGATAGTTTTTGTACCACGCCTACTCTAATTTATAAAAAAACATCCGCAGAGACATCGTACTGTGAAGCAAAGTATTGAGGACGCAATGAGCCGATTCGCCAGCGTGCACTGCAATTGACGCTGTGCCCATCCACTTTATGGAAGATTTTGAGCCTAAAAGATCCAGCTTGTGCACCAATCGCACCTGCTTGACTATCGTGTGCATCGGGCGGAAAATAAGATTCCTTTTGATCCTAATATTCACCACAAAATTTTCTTCAGCTATTGAGGACTGACGGAAATCCACAAACCACTATTGAGACGCGGTTGCATCCACAAAAAGTTACTGTTTAGTGTGTTTTATGGGTTGATGGAATCATTGGTCCATATTTCTTCAAAAATGAAGCCGGCCAGAATTTGACAGTCAATGGGGAGTCCTATAGATCCATGAATACAGATTTTTTTTTAATGGCATTAATATGGAAGGGCTGTGATTTTAACAAGACGGCGCAACATTCACATAGCGCACCACAATCAATTTATTGAAGGAAACGTTCGATGAGCATCGATTGGCTTCCAAGATCGTGTTTGCTGGTATACGTCAAAAACCAGAAATGGTGGACGACTTGGAAGCCAAAGTTTTCCGCGTTATTGTTGATAACGACCCCAGCTGCTCGAAGAAGTGGTTGAAAATTGGACTTTCAGATTGCGCTTTTCTCGATCCAGCTTAATGGCATAAAATTATTCTTCCAATTAAGCCAATACCGTGGCTATTTTCGCCATTCTTATATCTTTTATTTTACTTTGAAGTTCTATACCTCTGGAAAAACAGTCGTGATAGAAAGTTTTATTAAGAAAAATTTTCCAATATCTGCTATTTATATAAAATTAAAAAATAACTACTCTAGGTTGAAATCGAACATTGTTTTTTGTGCTAATTTATTATGCTTTAAATATTATAATTCTCGTGATTAAAAAAAACGATTGCAAGTTTTTATAATTCAGCAAGTAAAAAATAATAGGAATGAATGAATGAATATCCTTATTAAGTAGTGGTAGTCTAGGAAAGTTTTCAGTTACAGCCATTAGAGAAATTATGATATTTTATATAATATTATACGAGTATAATATATGCATAATGGTATTATTATGGCCATCATTGCTATTATCGAGATACTTAAGAGATATAAGTGGAAAATTTTACAAAGATCAGCAGTTTCGACCAGAATTGACGATATTTCTTTTGTCTGAAACAGCTTTCTTGAGGTGTCAGCAGTTTAGTATTGGCCACCACCATCAAGAGTTTTCGTTTTGTGTGCTTTTGACATTAACTACAACTGTTTGAGTCGAGAACAAGAAACAGGTAGGCCAGTCGAATTTCATTGGAAATTAACTATTTCGAACATGGACTGTTTTGTTTGGCTTTAATAACACAAGAGAAGTGGTTGCTTTGATGAACTAAATTCTTGTTTTAAATGTGGTCAAGTAGATATTTTGTGATGATGATGAGTTGCCATTATGTGGGCACTCATCATTTGACATAATGCTACGTTGTGAGATCCTTTTAATCGCATCGATTTTGTCGTAATACAAACGAGTACAACAAATGGAGCTGTCGTTAGCATATTTTGTTATTTTGATAGAAATACGAGCATCCCTTTCAACTTGTGTTCGGTTGCCATTGGTGGCGGCTGTTTTTAAATCTCTTTACAAAAAGTCGTAGCCAGGATGGCTGGCGCCAGATAATTCAGTTCCATACAGGCGAGCAGACAAAGAACAGACACTGTGGCGAAGTCAATGATTCAACTTGGAACATTTACATTTATTTGAGGAGTACTTTGCCCGGGATAGCAAACAATACGCCACCGAAATTCAACATTCTTTTATATACACGCGTATATTCGTAGTGGAATTGTACTTTATTGGTATAACAAGAACTAATATATTGTAATTCAGTAAGTCCACGAGTACGTTTTCAGTTCCAACCACCCAATAGGCTTGTTGTCCTAAACTTGTGCACCTACTTCGGCATCCCATTGCCATGACTTAAGTTTCTATATTTTCTCAGTAAACAAGATACAAACACTCCCAATGAGATGCCGTTGAATTATTTCTATCCTCCATTGCGAAAATATATGTACTTGTAGTTTTGGAATTTGTGTATTCAATGATGTTTACACACTGAAAAGCTCAAATCTACGATTTTTCTTGAATATTTCTTTTTCTTCTTTAGAACATCATATTTTTCCAAGTGTGTAGGTGTTCATGGGATAGAAAATAAATAAATAAACGATGTTTGAATTGGAAACGAATGGGGTAGTCACATGCAGCTAGAGTTTTTGTACTTAAAGAATACTGGCTAGATATGTACGAGTACATACCATATATCTCCCAATGAGTAGCATCGCATTTTCAACAACAACAAAATATTTACGTCACAGAAGCCTGCTGGGGAGACCTGTCAACAACAGAAAAAATCGGTTAACCCATGTTATTTGGATTTGTTTCATTATCTCGAGACATGACATAATGTCTAGGTGCGTAAACGGCTTTTAAACTAACCTTACATAATAGATACAATACTTGAAGAAGATATCCTATCTTAACATGAAAATTATTATTTACAACAAAATAATAACAAAAAAAAACAAAAAAATTATCAAAATCGAAGAGAAAAAAATGTACATTTTCACATTATAATTGATTAATGAACTTATCTTTTAGGGGCAGTTTTTTTTTATGCTCAAAGAAATTAAAACCAAAATTAAATAAGCTTAAATATTAATTGTTGAATTATCTTTAATTACATTTCCGTCATACGAGTGATTATGTTATTTAGCGTAAAAAACTTTTTTGTTTTGGTACTATTGGGGTTGATATTTTTCTTTTAGAATTTATTTTTCAGTGCGATGACGGCATACTCGTATATACATATATAATCCATTTCGTACACTTGTTAAATTTTTAAATCAAATTCAACTAATATATTTATATAAATGGGATTTTTGTGTGGTAGTAATTGGGTATAGTGCTTCAAGATCAAAGACATCATAACATCTGGCTTACGTGAGCATCATTTAAACGAATCTAAATGGGGATCTTTTTGTACCCACTACTATTTTGATTATGAACTTTATGTAGTTAGATTATGGTTTTCTTTTCGAATTTATGATAAAATCTTGATAGGGAATATTTTGTGACCGCTCCCTGCTGAATTTCAAATGACTTGCTGTCGGCCGAATATGAAATTTAGTTAGGCCGCATACCAGCCACTTTCATTATTCTCACCATTCATAATGTCTTTAGGGTATGATTTTGTTTTCCCTTCTTTTGCCAAAATATGTAATCACAAATCAAGAATAATTCAATCGACTTATTTCTCTAAGCTGAGAAGCTTAGGGAAACCATGGAAACTAGTGTGCCCTTCTGGCCAATCTCTTATATTGTGCAGCTTTATTTCAAATATTTTCTCTCTTCCAAATGTCCTTCTGGCAAATCCTTCGTAAATTGTGCTTTAATTTCGCAAACTTTTCGTGCAGATTTTTTATTTACAATATTTTCTCTTTCTTTTTATATTCTTGCTTTTTTTTCAAGATAATCTTATTTTCTTGTCGTATACTTTTAGAAATGATAAAACTTTTAATTTTTTTTATTTTTTATTTTCTACGATAAATATTCACATATGATATGATGTTCAAATAAAAATAATTTTTTTTCGAATTTCTGCTTTGAGCATTCATAAAGAATTAAATTGAATCATATTATTTTATAAAATGTTTAGCATAATTTTCCAGTCTGATATTGTTGAAATATTCTAATTAAAAAATTTCAGAAGTTATTCAATTAAATAGCATTTTTGTAAATAGAAGCTTTTTACTTAAATACAAATCCTTCAAAATCTTTAAATAAAGAAAAATTATCCAAAATTATAATTAAAAAAAAAATGTATTGTATAAATGGCTAACTGGTCTTCAATTGAAGGATATTTTGTATAAATAATTCATAACTAGCTGTGTATATGTAGAAGGTAAGGATTTAGAATGTAGGTAAATTGTTATCAATCAAACATTTTCATGGCATTAAATTTGTCAACCACAAGAAAAAAAAGGAAAAAATTTGTTTGTCCATATTTTCAAAGCTATTTATTCAAAATAAGGAAGCAATTTGATAAAAGATTCCCTAGTGTTCGGGATATTTCCTATCACCTGTAGCAGATATAAAAAAACTCTAGAAAGGATGTCCTTTTCGATCAGAAATAAAAGGAGACATGGTAACATATCGAATAAAGAAAAGTTTGACTCATTGAACACATTCAATATGAACACACATCAATATCGGGTTTTTAGGGTAGGATTGCCTGACAGTTTACCTGAACAGCACAGAGTTTGACTACCTTCATCACATATGAAAAATGATTCGCCATTGAAATACAAATTTTCACTTGACATTAATAAAAGAATTTATGATGAGCATTTGTCTCATGGCATCCGCTAAGATGGGAGCTCATAAAAAAATGAGATGAAATTCCCTAGCGAAGATGTTTGCGTCCCCAAATTGAGGAAACTAAGAGCAGTCATTTTTCACAGTGTCCGCAGTAAGTTATCATCTTTAGTATTTTATTTTAGGTATTTTAGTTCTGACATAGACGACACTCATAGTTAGGTCTGGCCAGCAGTATGGGGAGTTAGTAGACGCTGTTGTTGATGTTCCTTTGGTTTTTCGGTATCGCTCCGATTCTAATGTATCGTCGTTTATGCTGATGATAATGGAGATAGTTATTTTTGCCGGTGTTTGTTCCCCATATTCTCGAACCGATGCAGATGCTCTATTTAAGTGATGTCGTCATGTTAATGGATAGTCGCAATCTAATTACAGTCACAAAAGGAGCCAGCCACTGTGATAATCATTAACTCAACTACCAGCACTATTAAGAGACGCTTCCTTTTTGAATTGCCTCTGACATTGCAGTATAGCCGAAAAATAAAAATCGTATAATTATTCAGCTATCCATAATATGAACTACATATGTACATTTGGTATGTCCTCACTAATATATATTATACACTTTGGAAATGATATGTATTTTATATAAATACTAAGAATTAAATGCGTACATGTCTAGGATAAATATTATGTGTATCCCGCGCATTCATCACAATAGATGTTTTCGGAAATTTTACAGGCAACTTGTCTCGTTAACTATCATACGAGGACATTCCGCTGAGGATATTTGAAGAAAAATGAATTCTATGACTTTTACCTGACGTATAGTTAAATAAAAATAAAAGTTGAATTATATAAATTTTATATAGCTTGACAGTTGTACGTCCATATATGTGTGCTTTCGTTTAGGAAGTTTAATGAAAATGAAAATAGAAAATTTATAGCCTGAACCGTCTTTAATAAAATTCAAAGTGTGCGTGTTATTTGTATAAAAAGGTCGTGATATCACCTTGCTGATAGCTGTAATTGTCTATACCGTAGTTTGAGGTTTTTTTAGAAAGTCTTTTATTCAAACAACGAATCATACGAATTATACATCAACATTTATTTTTTTATAGTCTTTTATAAGTGAATTAAAAAATAAATTTTTACTATTTCTTTTAAGAAGTAACATTCAAAATTTAGTCAACATTATCCGCAAAATCGAGCAAAACACATTTAAAATTTTTTTTTAATAACTTATTCAATACCTAAGAATACTTTTTATCATTTTCGAAAGTATCATTAGAAAATAGAAATTCACAAAAATGCTGTACACACCTACCAAAATGAAAATAAGTTTTAAAGAAAATAAATGGGAAATAAATTACTATCACAATAAAATAAAAGGTAAAAACAAATCAAACAATAATAGAAACATTTAGAAAAGGATCAACAAAAACAGAAAAATTGTGCCTGTTTTAATTATCAAACCAAAAGGAAAGAAAAGTTTAAATAAAGTTTTTTTTTTATACGATAAAGAATTGTAATTTTTTCCTTCTTTTTTATTTTTATAGTTAATTAACATTTAAAAGTAGTAAAACATTTTGATGAGCAACTACCTTTTTTTTAACGATATTAATAGGATAGAAAGAATTGAACCAAAATAAGAAATAAGGGTGTATTATTTTTACCCTTTTAACTGGGCTGGACTAGAAAAACATCTTTGAAAATCTTCAATTCGAATATAATTTCTAAAAAAAAAAAAGTTCTTTTCAATTTATCCTTATTTTAACATTTGTTTTGTTTGCAGTGAAAATAGAACAGGTAAATTTGAACAGGGAATTTTATTCCATTGGGTATTTTTTCTCTACATTTTTGCTATACTTTGTTGAAAATATTTTCTATTTTTTATACAATTTAGTAAGTTTACAATTTAATATTAAGCTTATACAAATAGTCTCAAGTTTAATTATATTCGGATGATATTTTGTAAAAATTTAACAGTATATGGTATTTGTTTTTAGCTTAATTTAGGATTATTAGTGTTTCTTGATTAATTAAGTAATGTTTCTTTTAAGATTTTTGTAAGAGTCGATCGCAAATTGGAAAATCATCTGAAACTGTAGAGAATGACTAGATATTTATTATAGAAATCAAATACCATTTCGAAAAATATGTGTATTTGGTCCTGCGAAAACAGGAAACAGTCAGTCAGAAATAAGAACACTCCCAGTTGTTTTGTCATAATAAAATAATATTACTGGTTTTCAAGTTTGCACTAGTTTCAAATGAAAAGTGTAGACTCTTGGGCAGCTTGTTTTTGTCCAACATTTTTTTGTGGGTTTGCATATTTTTGAAATTTTATGTGTGGTTGGTTTCTCATTAGATTAGGACCCAGTAGCTAAAAAAAATCTCTCCTTCAAACAAAAAAATGGAATATACGTATTACCTGTCTCTCGACCTGGCTCTCGTTCAAAATTTTAGGCGTCACAATCGAGTTAATCCTTATCTATGGTTAGAGAATTATAAGAGTATAACTAAAGTTTATGAAACTGCAAGTTCGATTATGATCAATTTAATCTTTAACTAGTCAAATAGACAACTTCAAATGATTGGATTTGTTGCTTGGCAGCAATTTTTTTATATTTTTGAAAAGTCTTTTTTAGAATTGTTTGAAAACTACGACGGATGTTGAAAAATAACATCGATAGCACCAGTTCGATCGATAAATTACTTACAAGTGCAATGAAATTCAGTATTCGAAAGAGCAATGAACTCGTTCAGTCCTTTCAGTTATTGGATGTCTATTTAGTAAAAAGAAACGCAATTCCAAAAAAAAAAAATTCACAAAAATACAATTTAGTTATAAATTAAGAGCAGTTTTTCACAAATTGATTAAAGCTCCCCATTTGAAACGTACTCAATTCATGCATAGTCGTACGTAATTGAAAATATCGTTCATCAATCATTATTTTTTAACTGATATTATTCAATTGAAAAGTTTCATATTGACTAAAGGTTCGTATTTTTTCTCGCTCTTTTTTTTCATTTTTCATTTTTGTGACAATTTGTCATTATATTACACCCCATAAAATCATACAAATCACCATTCCCATGAGGAGTCTAAGACTCAAAAGTTTATAATTATTGAATTGAATTTGTTGGCTGCCATTTTTTTTTTTATTTGATTTGTGCCACTCAGAAATGTATTATATTTTTCGGGAGAGGAAAAAATATTGTAGATTGAAATCTAGAGGACGAAGATAAAAGCTTTTGATGACGAAAAGTTGTTTCGCCCTTATTTTTATCTCTTTCTTTCCATGGATGGTTTAAGGTTCTGGTTTGTTGGGTTGGTAGGTACTCGTAAGTAATGGAGGAAAATCGCTAATTATTATAAATGAAATCTTTTCGAAATTCGACTAGAAATTCCCATTTCGCTTTAAATTTGTATTATTGATTGAAGTTTGCCTCCGATTCGATGGATTCTTTTGTTGCCGAAATTCTTTTGTATTATTCACTTTGTAAATTATGAACGCTTAAATTTCTTAATTTTGTCGAAATTGGAAATTTTTCTACTTAGGATGCGTCAAAGCGTGAAGAAGTAACACCTCGCTAGCTCTAGAATCCGATGAGCTTTACTGAGAAGAATTTCTACTAACGTACACTGACTCGCATATATACAGTTACACCTACCCACATATTCTACGTTGATGAGCCGACAAGTATCTGTGCTTTATAATCAGCCATGTACGACTTTTTTATGGGTATAGGGGATGATTTACTAAATTAAAAGAAGAATCCGAAACGAAATTGAATACTAAGGAAATCATTAATGGGAAATAAAAGGAAAAAGCACTTGGTTCTAATTTCATTTCTTAGAGCGGTTTCGGTTTTGATTTTACAGATTCTTATCAATAAAAGAGCGTTACGCTTCCATGGTTCGTTGTCATTATTCGAGTCCGTTTGTTTCTCGCCCACTTCCACCCCAAACGTTGACAATTCAGCATTTATCTATTTGGTCCGTTTTATTGTTACACAATCATCTCTTATATAAAATTCATATCGATTAACTGGATTTGTGCGCATATACATATAGGCGTTATACAACTGCCTATGGAATCCTTACATTTTCAAAATAATTTCGAATTACTAAATACACGTACATATATATATCCTTTATTTGTTGTTGCTATTGTTTTTGTTTCTCTTCAAAAATTCATTTCATTTAAGATTTCCGGCTCATTGTGAACCACATGTATACGGGTAAATTTTTCGCTTCACTGCTTCTCATAAGAGGAGGACATTTTTGTGTCCTTTTTCTCGATTCAATTCTAACTTTATTCCATTTAACTAAAGTACATATAAAATGAGTATATTTGTACCTATTCTAATGACTCTAATAGAAAAAAAAGGATATTTTGATTATACAAATAACAAAGCAGAAATATTAAGAGTTGAGTTATTCAACTTATGCTTTGGAAAATATACTTAAAATTATCATTTTGATAAAAATTTTATTTTACTAGTATTGCTTATATCAAGCATAGTATATCATATCATTTAAATGGCCGCCATCATACTTTTTGAAAGAATCGATTCTTTTGAGGTAACTTTTGATAGCTTTTTCGCACATTTGTGGCTGTAGTTCAGTTTTTACTTAACGGATTTTAGTTTTTAACGAATTTTTAATTATCTTTCAATATAAGAAAAATTCAAAAGGTGTCAAATCGCATGATCCTGGAGGTCAATTGATATTACCAAAACTTGAAATTATGCTTGCTGGGAAGTTTTCGCACAATTTGTCGCATTATGTAGCTTATGGTATGGTCTTGATGAAATCATATAGTCCAGATTAAAATCTTCAAGTGCAGGTAAAAATAAAATTCGGATATCCTGTGGCCATATTGCTCAGAATTGACGATAACTGAAAAGTGTCATTGAGCAATACGGGTCAATGACAGTTTCAGACCAAATTGCTCGCTGTCACTTTTCGAGGATTTAATAGTTCCTCTACAGTCACTTGTGTATTTTTGGAGCCTTAATAATGGCAACACTATTATCACATTTGCGAAGTGTTTTTAAAATTTTAATACAATGGGTGGTTGTTGATCATTCCATATTATACAATAAAATGGTAGCTATTTTTATAAACAATTAGCACTTTATATGATATAGTTATATAAAAATTGTTAAATAACAAGACTGTACTTTCCAAACCATAAAATTCATAACCCGGTACTATGATTTGAAGTTGTTTGAAAGATCCTTTATGTAATATCAATATTAGATGGTCGGTTTGGATTCGAAATTCGGTTCTATTTCTTTGCAGTATGGTACACATCTATACTATATGAGTGAGATTATCTGTTTTTATACTAGAATAGTATCGTTTCACATTCTAATTTTGGAAGTCATATATTATTAAATAGAATAGAAAAATAATTCATTTACAAAATGAAATAATAATGGAATTCTTGAATATATTTGTTACTATTACCTGTATTTTATCCATTCGAAAGTAAATACGACAACCAATGAAAAATTATATACAATCGACATAATTAATAAGATTGTATTCTGTTCGTACATTTCATTTGGCATTACATGATCTGGTACGAGTACGGTGTGCACGTACGAATGACATGGCATCAGTTGAAAAGGGATATGCAATTGTGTATCCTTCATCTAACTCAATCCTTAATTCATACATAAAAAATAAGCACCTTCAATTTGAGTCTTTCAGTTTTGTTGGAATTGTTTTAGGCATTGTTCTTGTTAAGGATTTGAGTGTGTATCCTTTCCGTATATAAATATGCACATTCACATGGAGTTATGGCTAGAAATGACCGGGAAGCATTGTAAATAACTAAACAACTCAATTACAATTTAGATCCTTTTGAATTACGCTAAACATTCTTTGTTGTTGTACGTGTAACGTGTATTTTCATTTCCGAACGTGTCCTGAATGCTATTTCCAAGACCAAGGCGACAACAAAACAAACGTCCCTGAAACGAATTATGGTGAATATCAGACAAAAATTCAATCCACTTTACTAGCTAACCTACATTCTACATTGTCGGACTTAGATGTTTCGTTATTTTGTCTTCTCGGCCCATTTCTCTACTATTCCATCTGATTTAGCCCTTTCTGGGTCCTTGAATTGGTGAGGTGAGTTTTCATCAAGACTACTATAGATAGAGCCAAGTTCGATAGTGAGGGATTACTAAAGAGAATTTTTTTTTTGAATGATGAAGTATATCTGTGAAGGATGGCTATGCCTATGTGTAATATCGTAAGGCCTTATGGCTAAGGCGAAGATGATTCAAACGGAAAGAGCATGAATTTGTATAAATTGTAATAGATTTTGACATTATTTTTATCCCATTCATTTTTATCGTTTACTTTTTATGACATTCACTCATATAGTATCAGTACGAAAAAAAAAATGGATGTTGCTTATATATACAAATAGAAAAAATTCAGGAAAAAATAATGCGAAAAAGTCTATTTTGTTCGATATGCGACTATTTAGTTTCTTGAGCATATTATGAAACGTTGCCATCCGAACAAATGGTGCATATGTACGTGCAGGATACTCGTAGCATTTGAAATGAAATTCTTGAGGCTATCCTATATTCTTGATTGTATAGATATGGATACATACGTGAGTATACACATGTTTAAATGTATACCCGATTAAGATTATAAAACGGTGAAAATCATAATAATAATATTATTCTTGGGACCAAAGTCTTTGTTGATTCGTCTAAATCGTTTAGGATTAGATTGCCATCTTCGAGTTACATGAGCCAAAAATGGTCGAAATGGATAATAATGCGCTACTACAAGGGATGAAATAATCGTAAAAGGGTCTTTGAAGATTGACTGTCTAAGATACGGCCACTTTCCAGTTACGTTTTCACGCTGAATTTTCACTGAAAACGTTTGCGATGTATATACGAGTACCATATATAGTCGAATGATCCAATACGTCAGGGTGGCGGCTCTAAGATAAAAGCGAAATTTATTCAAAATGTACAAAGTAGAACTTTTGGTTGGCTAGGGATTCGATGATTATTTTTATTTTAGCGCGCCATTCTCTCTGATACCATTCGTTCTTCAATATTATTGTATATATTTTCTTTTAGGTGTCTCTTTTGTTCGGTTCCAACTGTGTCATCTACATCTTCTTCTCCACTATTGGCTTTTGGTTTTCCGGATTGGATTTGAATTAACGTCCTCCTCTGGTGGTATAAGTGTCGATACTTTTGTCGAGGTTAAATTGGAAAGAAAAGAAATAAAAACAAGGAACATTCCTTTAAATATATATAGTCTATATAAACTCGTCGCAGTGCGGTTAATGTATTTCTAAGCTCCTCTATTCTTATTTATGGTGAACAGTTGAATTTTTACTCTATCTGAGACTCTTGTGCGTCCATCAATGATTGTTATATATCTCGTTCGATTTTAAGTTTTTGGGGAGCTACTCGTATTTGCATAAAAGTTTTAGTATATATGTAGTGATAAAAAAAATAGATAAATGAATTTTTAAAAAAACATACTCGTACTCTCTTAAAATTTTCAACTTTTTGCAAATTTTACTCATTTTCTTATATCATAAAATATTTAAATCTAATAGTAGAAAGTAAAACAAATAAATAATTTTTATTAAAAACTTTTACTGAATGGTATTAAAAAAAAATTGCGACAATAATATTTACAATGAAAAATTTTTTTATAATTTAATATCTTTGAAAACTTTTTTGAGCTTCCTAGAAAGTTTGGCTAGAGTGACTGCAGTATTAGTATTTTAACATTTAAAACTTATTACATGCAGTTTTTATAGTGTGACTTTACAATATAGTAGAGCGCTTCGAAAACTGGCATGGAAGACTGAACGCTCTAGACTCTGATGAATGGGGTCTATTGACATTGCAGTTTATAATTTCAGAACGACTAGCCATTCTAGCTGTGCAGCTAAGTACAACTACTTGAATAAATGAACTCTAAGAATAACAGTGGTGTGTGTATGCATGTATGTATATTGAAGTATTTTCTGGTAGAAATACTTCGAAAAGGCCATTTCGTTATGCACTAAAGTACCTACCCAACTGTGACACAAGTATCGTACAAGATGATCCTTGCCTGTTCCCATTTGCCTTTTTATAGTTTCAATTTTACTGAGGTCTACGCCTATAGGAGAAGGAAGCGTAATGTGGTGCTGCATCTTCAACTACGCACCACTGCATCATATAAATTGGGATCATAACATTAAAGCCTTTAACAGTCTAAATGCAGTTCAGCTAGTCACTTAATTTAGGACGATTTACAAACATCTGGCAGCCAAAAGCTATCAAACGAGCATCTTTCTGGACTGTAATTAATGTACACAGTTTCGACTGCTAATTGCTCTAACTTGGAGCAAAGTTTGGATACATTCGAAAAGGTTTAATGTAAACTTTTCCTCTTCACACTGCTCTAAATCTACTCCATTAAGTTTGAGATTACGAGTATATGTCTTCTAACTGTAATTCATACTTTGGTGATTATGAAAGTAGTTGTTGCTGTCAATTAAACTCCACATTTTTGTGGTTTTTTTTTTTGTAATGTACGGGCATATGATATATAAGGTGCAGATTAATATAAATTCAGGATTCAAAAAACTGAGCGTAAGTAAATTTTTTTTGCGCAAATAAAATATTTTAAGTTTTTTTTACTTAGTATAAATAATAAAAGATTATTCAATTTGCTGTCCGGAACATAATATTATACAAACTACGCTTTGAACTCTTATTTTCATAAAATTTTATTTCAGTATATTGGTAAAATTTTGCCATTATGCATAAAATATAACACTTTTAAAATACTGCCATCATACTTTTTACAGGACGCTATATTTTTTATGTAACTTTTTCACATATGTCAGGCTGTAATTTGCTCGAAAGTTAGGTAAAAATAATCCTTAATGCTCGCCCTCCTCCATAAAAATGAGTCCAACAGCGTCAAATCATCCGATCTTGCAAATCAATTGACATCATCAATAAAGCCAAAATTTATCATTTTGTGTTGCTTGTGGTGTCGTCTTGTTGAAACCACATATTCTCCCGATTAAAATTGTCAACTTCAGAACAATTTTTTGGTCTGTGGTTATCCTACAGCCATAGGGCTCAGAATTAACAATAATGGTCCCACTTCATCATTTTCAAAGAAATACGGTGCAACGACATCTGCAGACCAAAATTCATACTATACAGTCACTTTTTCCATATATACGAGGGTCATTCAACAAGTACTTAGCCTCACCGTCCGATGGAACTGCTGTCACAAAAGAAATTTACCATCGTGCAGTACATTCTTTTAGTAGCCTATTACTTCAGTCGATTCCCTTCATTAGTTTTGTTTTGAGAGCCTTTGAAAGCGAGCGTGTTGGTCGGTTGCACAAAAATGGAAAATGAACAATATCGTTCGGTGATTAGATTCTTTTTTTTTGGAAGGGAAAACGCGCAGCGAAATCAAAGATCGCTTGGATGCTGTGTCTTCTCCTTCGATGGCGAACGTCAAGAATTGGTTCAACGAGTTTGTTCGTGGCCGCACGTCGGTTTTTGATGAGCCACGCCCAGGTGCCCCGAAAACGGCTGCTACGGAGGAAAACGTTAAAAAAGTCCACGATCTCGTGTTGGCAGACCGTCGATTGAAGGTTCACGAGATAGCTTAGACTGTGGGCATCGCAGTAGGAACGATGCATCATATTCTACACGAAGAACTGGGCATGAGTAAGCTGTCGGCGCGATGGGTGCAGGGTTTGCTTACACCGGAAACCAAGCGCAACCGTGAGACCACATCGGCGACGTGTTTGGCGCTGTTTCAGCGCAATCCAGCTGAGTTCTTGCATCGTTTCGTGACCGTCGACGAAACATGGATTCACTGGTACACACCAGAGGCCAAGGAACAGTCGAGACAGTGGACTTCACCCGCCGAACGTGCTCCGAAGAATTGCAATTTAAATCAATTCTAATCAATTTAAAGAGTAAGAACAAATAGGTTTTACGCTTGATACCATTGAAAATTTAATTTTTTTTCCTCCCCAAATAATATTTTTTTAAATAGTTTTTTTTTTTAATATTTAAAGTCATTATTTGCCCGCGGTTTTTTTTTCTCTCTCTTTTTTTCTCCCTCGGAGAAGTTAACTCCTTTAGGTATCTCCATTTACCCCTAAGTGTTAAGATATGATATTTTTTTTGCTATGGTGGGTATTAGAACACTAGTTTACACAAACTTCGAGTCCTCTCACAATCTCCGCATAAATCTAGCGACAGGCATGCCTAGTGAAGCGAGGTGTTTTCGGAGTACGGTCGTCTTCTCATACAAGACCCAAGGAATACTTCCATATACCATAATGAATATTTCGCTATTTTTCGCGCAGAGCCATCATTCTATCTGTATATAACAGGGCTCTCTTGAATTCAGCTTGGTTTCATTAAGACAATTCTGCCAGTTGGTAGCCAGAGGTGGTTATATCTGGGCTATATGGTAGATGTATTAACACTTCCCAGGGAAGCACTCCTAATATTTGGCGATTCACCAATGATGTGTGTGGCCGAACGTTATCGTGTTGGAAGACTACATTCTTCCTATTAATCAATTCTGGCCGTTTACATATATAATTTTATTGGCCATTAATCCTGCCTTTTGAAATTGTTTGTGATCGTTCACCTCTTTTCTTCCATAATCTCTATCGGACGATATTATCGTATTTCACCGATTTTTCATTGCCATTTTCGATTCGGCTCGATTTCATTGCGCTACTGCAGCGTCTTACAAATGCTAAGTCAGTTCATCTTATTTTTCACACTCAATTCGTGAGGTACCCAAGCCTTTGGCAAATGGTTTAAAACGGTTTGATGATGAATGTTTAATTTATAAGCTATGTCATGAATACTGATGTGCCGGTCTTGCTGAATTTGTTCTAAAATTTCATCACTTCTTTCGGTAATTGGTCGACCAGAACGCCGCTCATATTCCACATCAAAATTTCCAGAACGAAAGCAAGCGAATCATTTATAAGTTGATTTTAATACAAGCACCACCCATTTTTTCGTAAGCTTGCGATGCGTTATTACCTTTCTCGAAGTGGTATTGAAAAATATAGTAAAATTTCTCTTAATTCTGGTCCATAATCGAACTTGAATATCTTTTGATACACTACTCCGATTTCAATCGGTTGTTACACTTCGACTAGTAGTTACTGTCCTATTTGCTTTTAACTCCATCTATCTGAAAACAACACGAACTTTCTTGACTAACCGAAAAAACTCCATCTATACGTATCTCACTCAACAAAGGTTGACATCAAAACATGAGCATGAATATTATTGAAGCAAATTTTTCGAAAAGTTTATTTTCAAATACTTTGGACATCTTATTAATAAACAAATAATTAGTATTCTATTTAAACATGTATATACATGTATATATGTATGTATATGGCACGATAGGAAATTTACTGCACATTATCATATATGATCCTTTAAGTGGAAGAATTTAAAATATTCCAGGTAGACATACAAATGTATGAAATTATTATGGTCTATTTCCACACATGCATACACATACAAGCACATCACATATAAATATTGTTTCATTATATTGTATCTGGGGGGTATATTGTGAAAAATATTGTATAAAGGAATAATTCAACCATATACTCTCTGATAGACGCCCTCCATAACAGTGGTTTTTTCTTTATTTTATTTTGTTATTTCCACATAATCATTATAAGGGTTGCACTGAAAACTCCAGGGAAACAACAAGTGGAAAAGATTTCTGAAAATTGGAATTGTTTATTAAGTGTTTTATAAGAATATTTGTTCACATATGTATACATATATACGTGCATGTGTATACATTGAGCAGGTTTTTACAAGAATAATAGGTTCCTACTCAAATAAGGGTATAGACCCAATATGACTGACAAACTCAAGCTGGGCTCTATGTTTATTATTATCGATTCATAATACAATCAGTTTGCGTTTATATAAATTTACTTTTTTCGTCAAGAATATTCACATACCCATATAAAAAGCAAATATTTTCATACTTTTTATTTTTAAGAATTTTACTAATTAAATGCAAAGGATTTGGTTGGCTCCCCTTTTATTGAATGTATGCGATTGTTTTCGTTCTTATCTTCGTATTATTATTATTATCATTATTTTTGGGATGAATTCATTAAAAAAGGTGAAAAAAATATTTTTTGGGGAAATTCATTCGAAAAGGTTTTTTTTCGAAACTCAAAAGAGTGAGACAGGATTGGTGGAACTTGTTACTATATTTATGACAATATAATTTTCCTTTTATACATTCAGTGACCTGTTAAGGCTATATGAAATTTTAAGCTTTATAAATCTGTAAGGATAATCGTTATTTGGCACCCATATTTACATGGTAAATAATGTTTTTCTCAACAGAATTTATTAATGCTTTTTTTTTAGCGTTTTGTAAAATATTTTCAATTTGTTCGTTTCTTAGAAATATGTTTTTTTTTTACATATTATAATTCTGATTATTATTTATTATCATTTGAAAAATTAGATAAATAATAACGTTTAGATTTATATTATTTGTGTTAACCTTTGGAGCAGAAAATGAAAAGATGATATCTTCAATACACAACAAAATCAACATTTTAAGCTTAAAAGATTGCATCATAATTTTTAATTATCATAAATGGTTGGATTTATATACCCATTAGTTTTCTTTTTACGGGCAAAACTGAGACTTGCTTTACAGAAAAAATAATGCAAACAAAAAGCTCTCATTCAAAAATACGTATACTGGGGTTGTTACATTGAGCAGTGTGTTTTCCCTTTTCTGATCATCATCATATTTAATTTAATATGCGTATTCATTTATACCAGCCAAGATGATAGTGTAGAGGAAAAATTCAAAACTGAATAAATATTTTAATTTGAAAAGAGAAAAAGAAAAGGGAATCATTTTTCCGCATTTTTCTTGTGCAAATAATACTTAGATTTAATGATGCCTTGATATTTTCACTTTTATATTTTTAATTTATATTCCACATTTCCCACTATAAATTTCATATAATGCACTTATTTTTTTTCATATATTCGTATAGTACCAAGGAAACTATAACTTACCGAATGAGGATTATTTGAAAAGTTCTTTTATATTCGTTACTAATTCATACAGTGTAATGATTAAATAGCAGAAGAATTTTCTACAAAAAGAAAACACCGTAAACATTAAAATCTGAAACATTCTCTTTTAAGGCAATGTATTTTTGAAAAGATTTAAATATAAGTGTCAGATATAGTATGACATAGACTGAATATTTTCTAAGACAAAGAAGATAATTATGTTTCGAAAACTGTCAAAGACATCAGACAAGATTATTCAAAGTAATTGTTCCATTTTGGAAATTTATTTCTAAGGTTTGTCTACTAGAACAAAAATGAACAAAAATCTGAAATTACATTTTTACACGATTATTAATCGTCTAGGATTAGAACTATTTGAACGCACATTTGGTGGCTCCCAACCTAGTTTTATTTTGAAAAAACAAAAATATCCACGCCGTTGTAGGAGGATTATTTCCATTTGCTGTACTTAATAGCTACGAGGGTCATTCAACAAGTACCTAGCCTACAAAAGAAAAACGAAAATTTTGGAAAGGTGGCAATTTATTTTCCCACATAATCTCCTTCAAGCTCGATACACTTGGCCTAGCGATGCTCTAACTTTTTTAACCCGTCCAAAAAATACATTTTCTCTAGGGAAGCAAAATAGGCCTCCGTGGCGACGATGACCTCCTCATTCGACCCAAATCTATTCCCGGTGAGTGATTTTTTCAGGTTTGGAAACAAAAAGTAGTCACAGGGGGCCATATCTGGAGAGTACGGTGGATGGGGCAGCAATTCGTCCAATTTGGCCATGGCGACGGCGGAGGTGTGAGCCGGCGCGTTGTCGTGGTTGAACAGCACTTTTTTCTTCTCAAAGCGGGGTCGCTTTTTTTTCAATTCGACGTCAAATCGGCCCAATAAGTCAGCATAGTAGCGCCCCGTGATTGTTTTACCCTTCTCGAGGTAATCGATGTGGATCACACCTTGTGAATCCTAGAAAACGGTGGCCATCACCTTTCCGGCCGATCGAACAGTCTTCGCCTTCTCCGGAGCACATTCGCCGGGTGAAGTCCACTGTTTCGACTGTTCCTTGGTCTCTGGTGTGTACCAGTGAATCCATGTTTCGTCGACGGTCACGAAACGACGCAATAACTCCGCTGGATTGCGCTGAAACAGCGCCAAACACGTCGCCGATGTGGTTTCACGGTTGCGCTTGTTTTCCGGTGTGAGCAAACGCGGCACCCATCGCGCCGACAGCTTTCTCATGCCCAGTTCTTCGTGTAGAATATGATGCACCGTTCTTACTGCGATGCCCACAGTCTCAGCTATCTCGTGAACCTTCAATCGACGGTCTGCCAACACGAGATCGTGGACTTTTTTAACGTTTTCCTCCGTAGCGGCCGTTTTTGGGGCACCTGAGCGTGGCTCATCAAAAACCGACGTGCGGCCACGAACAAACTCGTTAAACCAATTCTTGACGGTCGCCATCGAAGGAGAAGAGTCACCATACACAGCATCCAAGCGATCTTTGATTTCGCTGCGCGTTTTCCCTTCCAAAAACAAGAATCTAATCACCGAACGATATTGTTCTTTTTCCATTTTTGTGCAACTGACCGACACGCTCGCTTTCAAAGGTTCTCAAAACAAAACTAATTAAGGGAACCGACTGAAACTTTGACAGTAGGCTACTAAAAGAATGTACTGCACGATGGTAAATTTCTTTTGTGACAGCAGTTCCATCGGGCGGTGAGGCTAAGTACTTATTGAATGACCCTCGTATCATACTAATTTTGTATGAAAATAAATAATTTTTAACACTTGCTGATGTCTCCCGATTTAGTTTCATATTTACAAAAACCTTCTACTTTTCCTGAGACAGACTAACTATATTTGAACCTTCCGGTAGCTCATATTTTTTTTTAGTCATGCTAATCTGCCATTGTTTACTTTCAAAGTGCTCAGTATTTTCTAATACTTGCCATTTTTTACATTTAAATCACATGATGGCTTTTAAACCCACTTCCAATTATACAAAAAAAAAAAAATCATCCACACCATCTAGGATGGAAGTATTCGATACCTCCCAACGTAGTTTTATATTGTATAAAAAAAAACTCCGAACATCAATTATTTATTTATCCTTGTATTATTCAGAAGGTACTAACCGTCCTTGATTTTATGAAAGCCATTCTCGTAAATTTATTACTTCTTTAAATTTGAACATTTCAAATTTCTTCTTTTTAAATGTAAGTAGGAAAAAAAACCAACATTCGTTCATGTATAATAATTTCTTACATTACATTATTAATGAGGTTTTGATGGTACGTTTTAACTCCCAAAATATTATCTCAATACTATGTGGGAATATCGGTAGATCTAAGAAAATGAATTTATTTGTTCACTTATTTATATGGAATGTCAACCGAATCTAAAGTTTACGGGAATTCATATTTTGTTACCATTCAAAAATATCAATGTGTACCTAAAATGTGGATGTGTGTATATCTAAATGGAGAAGGGAACAATTATATAAAGACTGAAAGATAGAGTAAGCGAGAGGTTCAAGGAATTCTAAATCGGTTTTGTTAAAACAAAATCCTCGACTGTAGTTTGCCTCTAATTAACCCAAATTTGTAGCTTTAAATCCGATTATCGACTGAAAGGGAATATTTGTAGTCCAATGTGAAATCCTTCAAAGCAATATCTACCCTGATGGGTTATAGTATGAGATCCAGCATAGAAAATTCGAAGGGAAAAAGTCAAATGAATCGAAATCGATTTTATCGTCGGCATTCTCATATCATACAACAATAATGTAAAGAGAACGACCAAAGATTATGGAAGGTATCTGGGTGTGATGTACGAAAAAGGAGACGAATCAAATCAATGAAATTAAGCTCTGTAAAAGTTTCCATCTCAGTTGCTCATTTCAATGTAAATTGTTGGTGTTCAAGGACGGTAGCTGAATTTTCAGTTTAAAGAACCGAAAATCATTCCTTGATCCTTTGTTTCCTCACGTTTGCTTGACCCCTTTGGCAAGAATTTGGAAGCGGCAAATCGACGAAGATGTAGTGTCTCCAATTGTCAGGATAGATACGATATAGCGATGGGTTGAGTACCAGCAGGTTGAGTCCTTCTACAGATATGGGTGGCAACAACTGTGCCAATACACCGATAACTGAGACCAGCCATAGAAACACGTCGCAGAATCTGAATTCGTTTAATTAGAGCAGATTAAGTGTTAATGACGTGCTTAGTGGTTCAATGGACCTTTAATAGATTTTCATTGAAATTAAGTAACGACCATTTTTCCATTTTTTCACTGACACAGACGAGAGAGAAAAATTTCTATCCATTAAGAAAATAGAAACACGACTACTTAAACGAGCTGCCTGCTGTAGCGTAAAAATTTTTCTTGAAAATCCCTTTAAAAAAAAAAGGAGCAGTCATTTTAAAATATCGTCAATAATAATCATAGCAGATGAACATAATTGAGTTGCGCTTATTAAGTAAGTCCTCATAATTTATCTAGAATATACAATACATGGCAAAAGCGAAAAAATTAGCTTTCAGGACGAAAGTGGCTAATATTGGTACCATAAAAAAGGTTCATCATATTTCTAATTAATAATGAATTTATTGTATTGACTGCGAATACACGTAGTATGAAAATTGATCTTGTCGATTTATTGAAATTGAATCTTTTAGTCGAAATGAGATTTTCCACACTGTACGTAATATTTCACGTAATGAGAAGCCTCAGCTAATTCAATCTAATTCGGATAAGAATACAAATCTGTGTCCCCTCAAAATGTCGACAGATTTTTTGTGCACCCAGATTCATATACGTAGAAGAAATTCCTTGGTCCTACTATGGTCGTCTTAAAAAAAATGACGGACGAACAATAAATATTAGAGCGTGGATCGACTAACGAACTTACATTTCCTGAAAGATTAATTAAATCCTGTCGCATGTCTTTCCATTGTCGTTTTTATCCTTTCGTCTTGTAATTTTTTTCCTTCATTCTATTTGTTGTTTTATATTTGATTAACTGGCGAGCCTTTATTCTTATCACATTTAGCAATCGTTTAAGCACAAAACAATTCCTTAGATTGAAATTGCCAAGCGTCCACAGTAGTGGTAGTAGTAGTAGTAGTTATAGTGGCACTAGTAACAGCAATAAAAAAAAAGCGATTAGAGAAAAGGAAACTTACAGAAAAACTGGCAATAAAAAGCCAATTTTAAGCTTGTATTCGTGTAGAAGATACGCTCGCATCCATAAGGTTAGGGTGAAAAGATTTGTGTTTAAGTGTCCGCCCTGCTACTTGGAATTGGCGCTGAATAGAATTCCGAATGCCTTCGTTATGATTTTGGATTTTTCTATAAGAAATCTTTACTTTATGTTAACGACAAACTTAATCGTCAACTTTTTTCAACTTTAACATTAGCTTCAGTCTGTGGGATTTCCCACAAACCCCCTTCCCCCACCACCGTATATGCACAAGCTGAAAATGTATCGGATTTATTATTTTGGTGTTGGTTAGTTTTGAAGTTATATTAAGTGTGGGAGGGTTAATTTTACCAGTTAATCACCAAACGTTTTACGGCTCATAAAAGTTTGATTGGTATTGACGACGTGAATACTTTATTGGAGGAATTGTTACGATGCCGAATAAGAAAACTGCCATTGCCAAGCAAAATTCATCCAACTAAAATATAATCAAAGGTAAAAATTAACTCAAAACCAAACAAAATCGGATTGAAATTAAAGAGGAAAACTTTTTTCGAAATCAATATTTTCATATTAGGAGGCGATGAACGAAAATATCAAATTCGCATAGCTTAGCCTTATAATATACTACGTGTTCAGGATAAAAGGAATTGGAAATATTGTATAAGGGTTTTATCTAAAAATGATTTATTTCTTTGCCTTTTGTTTATATTTGATTTTCTTTCGATTAAGAATATTGATTGGTTTTCCAAGAATATGATCAGAAAATATGAATATCATTTTGTCGCTAATATTTTTCGAAGATATTTTTCAAATAATATATTCATATTAAGAGTTTTCTGTAACAAGAAAAAAATATCTTACAGATAAAATCGCATTTAGACTATGAGATGTGACAGAAAACTAATGAGACTGATTTCTTGTGAAGCTTTATATCGGCAGAGACGTTATTCCTATTCTCTTAGTCAAAGTTAAGAGGATTGCTGGTTAACCACAGGGATCCCTTCTAACTAAAACTTATTTTACGGAATCTCTTTTTCTGATAATAATTCGTGTGACATGGGTGGTTCTCTTGGTGGATAATCCTCCCTTCTCAAATATGCAACCTTGTTTAAGTCGAGCATATTTTTATAAAAAAAAATTCCTTTTTATAAGGAAGTTCTCGAAAGGTCCCTCATTTTCATCAGTTTTTGATTTTGAAGGCCTCCCTAATCGGGATTCTTCTTCGACTGCTTTTCTGGCCCTCATGCCACCTAAAACCTTATGCTCTTAATAAGAAATGAAGTGAAACTCGGAAGTTAACCAAGCTTAACTTTTAATTTTTCGTAACACACTTAAAAAAATATAACTTCACTTATCAGCCTGAGTAGGGTAGGGTTGTCTCTCATTAATTTCATTAATTTTTGAGAACAGATATAATCATTTAAAAATTCGAAATAACCCTTAAATAGTTTAAAATGAAATCTTTTCTATGAATATTATTAACATTAAATTTAAGAATAAAATTGAAAATATCAACAATAAAAAAGTGGTAGGGAAAAGCAACTACTGGAATTGAATTAATATTGTACGTATATAATTTTCACGGAAAATTCAAAATAGGAAATGACTAGCATTTTTACAAACCAACAATAGTAGATGGTTATGCAAATTTTTTTTTTGCCATTATATAAAATAAGAAAAGTGCGTTTTATAACATAACAAACTTAATCTACCAAAACGAAACTATCGATTTTGAATTTCTTTTATTATATAATATATTTATAAAGGACATTTTTATGGAAATGTAAATAAAATTATTCTAATAGTATAATATAAATATTTCGATTTCTATGTCGAATTGTTTTTATAATGTTTTCACTCAGACATAATGGCGACGTTAACGTTTGTGTTCATGCCACCAAGAGTCAAATGGACGATTTTTGGTTTTTTCATTAAGGATTTTTTTTGCAGAGGATGAACAATTTAAGAAAGATATTGTATGCAAAAAATTTTTGTTTATAATGATTATTTTCCTACCAAAATATTTTCATCATGAAATAGGCAACATTTTTTTAATAAGGGAAAATTTACAGATTACTTTCTGAATAACTTAGTAAAATTAATGGGATTAAGTTCTAACTATAATGGTACCTATATACAGACAGTAGTTAATGATTTGAAGTGTTCTTGTAGCTTATCAAACAAGATTATTCTCGAAAAACATGACTGATACAACATACGAAATTGTTTTGTGGCATATATAATATTATATATTTAAAAAAAAAGGTGCAGTATAATGTCAATTGTATTGAAAATATACCATATCCTCGTAATTTTTTTTAATAAACAACCCCCATCAGAATATGGATTAAAATGTCGTCTAACATATTTTTTCTGAAACCATCAAAATGAATTGAGATCAAGTAAAATGCTTCTTATTTTTTCAATTATTATTTTTTCCATAGATTATATTGATTTTGTTTTTTTTTTTCAAATAAAATCGATCAATTACTACTACTTAATAATGACAGCAAATAATATATATTATAATTGTTATAATGAATAAAATGTAGGCAATTTAAATGAATGATTGCATAGAGATAATCATAGAATTTTTATGTATACATCAACATCCTGAATGAACAATATGAACTTGACACTATTGATGGACAACATCGTTGAGAATGAAGTTAATCTCAATTATCCTGCTTTTAGCGGTAGTTGTAATCTCATGGATATGAACTCATTCGATGCCCGTTTGCGGCTTTACTTGTCAGTATTTTTCAGCTTCACTTTCTCACGTTTTCCGAGAGTCACTTAATCCTGGAAAATAACATTCCGGCCCCAAAATCCCATGATAAAGGACTAATCCCTTATTTATCCGAGGGTAGCAAAAAAAAAAATAAGAATAAATAAATAAATAAATAAGAACATTTTAAAAGAATACCAAAAATTTCAAATAAAATACGAATAAATAAAAAGCTCCGCATAAATAAAATAAACGCGAAGAAATTTTTATTTAGGGGCTATTTTTGTTCATATTCTTTTAGCCAATTGTAGTTTTTTTTTATGGCTGATTCTTATCTACCCTATTCCCTTTCCAAAATACCCAAAAAGAAAAATATAATAACATGATTAATGAGGGGATGCAAGTTGTATATACTCGTATAAGCTTATAAATTTAATGGTTTATTTTTTGTCAAAAAAGTTACTTTTCCATCTACTGGCGACGAGTCGACTTATTGAATTCTATAGAGACTCCACTTATAGAACTCTAAGGGGAGTGTTTCTTTTACTTGCGTTTCTTTACTGTTTATGTACTCGTACTGCACACTATTCGGGTATACCATAATTTCATCATAAAACGTTATGTTTTGTTTATATTTTATTTATTATTAATTTCATTCGTTTTTAATAGTAAAAGTTTTTGAAAGTTTCAATTTTCGAAAATTTCTATTTAAAAATTAATATTTATTTTTTGGTAAATATTTTTGATAAAAACTTTCTGAAAGCTAACAAAATTAATCACAAATAATGTTTGTTTTCTTTTAGGTTTTCGTACACACATGTATGTATGTACATCCTTGTAGGCTAGAAGATTTATTGCCATTTTTGCTAATATTATGAAATTTCCTAGCAGCTGAATAGTGAAAATTGTTTATTAGAAAGAAATTGTCTTAAATATACAATATACAATACTATCAAGCCTATAAATTTTTTATACACAATTATTATTCTTGGGTCTAGAAAATATAAAAAAAATTAGAAAGAAGTAACAAATTTTTAAATGGAGAAATAACAAAAATTTCTATAGTAAAATGTAAATAAATTGAATATATTTTGGAGAAAAGACCTCAGAAAGAATCTTTTATTATATACAAAAGCAATAGTACGTTAGATAAATACGGTTGATGTGTGTCGTATTCGTCCTTAAATTGCAGTCATATATTAAGAGGAGAAGCTGTAAAAGTTGTACGCATCACAAGAAATGAATTTATTTATTCGTTCAGCTATTTCGACATAGACAAATAAAGTAAATTTCTGTTGAATAAAAATTCTTATTTTCTGCTGTTTACGATTGTACAAATTCCTTTTGCAGTATCATAGCTTCTTCTTCAATAATAATATCACCATATAAGTACTCGTAAATACTAATGTACACATGTTTTGAAAACTATTTACTTAAATATGATCGTAAACTAGAACATACATTTTGATATATTAATTATTTTTTTTAATATTTATTAAGTTTTCTCTATAGTGTCATTTGTCAGTTAAAAATTAATATTCTATCATTTGGTTATAATTTGAATTATGAAATAAAAATATATAAAATTGGGGTTGATATTATTTATCTTTTCATAAAAACGATATTTTAAATATGATCTTTTTTTTATGAACATGAAATTTTAAGGTTTTAGATATTATTCGATGCAGTTAATAGTATTTATAAAAGTTTATTTAAATAATTAATAATAGACACAAATTTTCATAAAAAAAGACAATTTTGAAGAGGTTAAGAAAAACAAATTTTCTTTTATATAATGTACCTGAGTGGCTATAAAATAAATGCAAATAGTACTAGAGAAAATTAGTGTCGTACTGTTGGAAAATAGCCTCAATAATATATTATAACCATTCATGTGGGGCATGTATAATATCTTACAAGAGATCATCTCCTCTTTATGACAAAATGTTATATTATGGGTAAAATCGGACTAAACAAACTGTGGTATTTTCCAAATATTTAGTTGATACCTTTACTCCATGTAAGGCCACAGGAGATAAACCACATATATCCCATCATTTTCGTAATAAAAAATGTCTCGGTTATGTTACCATAACGGCTCCTTTCCTAAAGTGAATTAATAGTAAAGCCCAGTTTCCATAGTATTCCCCGAATTACATATTTTCCGTTCATATCGATATTTACTACGAGGGTCGTTCAATAAGTCCTTAGAAAATCCGAGAAATTGCGCTCGTAGTGTCGGTAAAGATTTTTTTTTTTGTAAGTCGAATTATCGACAGGAAAGCTGTCGATAATTTTATAGACCTATTAACTAACTTCTCATTTAAAAAAATATTTTTAGAGAAACTCCAATTTGCCTTTCCATCAAAATATTATTACACTGCTTCCTTATCTGTAGACCACGTGTAGCATCCTGGATTAGTTCTAAAAATTTGAGAGCTTCTTTCCACCCTCATTTATCTTTATTTTAAAATTATACCCTTACTAACACCATTTTCAAGCAGTGTAATAATTTTTTGATGTATAAAAAATAAATATTCCGAAATATCCCCTATTACAACTGTTGATCATCGAGGCTGCATTCTTGGTCCACTTCTATATAATGTTTATGCCTACGATAGACAAGCTAATCCCAAAAGTCTTAATTAATTTTATTGTTACGATAGCTATTCTTATAGTTTTCAGAAACGGGGTAGAGAGTGAGGTAAATGAGCCTCATTCCGTATACCTTAATGACAATATCATTCCACAATTAGACAAAATAACATACCTGAAACTAAATATAGTTCCAACTGCTATCAAATCCAATCTATTCAATTCAAAATCCTCCAAAAAAATGTTGAGGATTTTGAATTCACGAATTATGCGTTTCTCGTTATAAAAAGTTATAACATTTTATAACGAGAAACTTACATATCGGGAATTATGAATTCTCGATTATCCTACCACTATAGTCCGCTTGTTAAAGAACTACCCTCTGATATCTTCCACCATAAATACTCATCAGTAAACGATATTTTGTTGGTTTCGTACTGTTATCGTAGTATCTTTTTTATAACGAGGGTAAGGTGAAATCTGTTACAGACGCTCTAGAGATACCAAACTAAAACCAAGCTTCATATTCGTCAAATATCCTTTTGCATATTACTACTGTGAAATATTACTTAACGGGGAGGAGACTGGCTTTAAGACTATTATCCTATATAGACTCTAGACTAGTTTTTTCTCAAATTTTCTTCATAACGGAGCTTCTTAATTACTCGGGATGCGTTTTTACGTACCGCATTCTAACATGGCCTACAAAGCTAAATATTATTTGTGCAATGATGCCATTCTGGAACAAATTGACATAATTCGCATCCTTAATTGTGAGCCTTCCAGTGAGGAATAAGGCGATATAGGTATGCGCCGAAGCACCCATGTGCTATCAGAAATTGATGCGGCACGGTCTGTTTTTTACTCTTTTATGACGATGCGCCAAAGGATTTTCTTTTTCTCCTGGTCGTCGATGGCGAATCGTCATAAAAGCCTCCGTATACTAGTGTATAACTGATAACCGTGGACAGGAGCCTGCGGTGGTTCTATGTGGATCCTCTGTGGTTACCTTTTCAGCGACTTGCCTTTTTAGCAGCAATTTATATTTATTCCCCAAAGCTCGACCTGACGATGAGAGAGAAATTTACCGACAGTAATTATCGCAACGTCATCCGAAACACCAACCGAAATTACACCTTTTGCCAATATAATAGTGTTTATGTCATAAAATCTGCTCATTATAATTTTTTTGCAATTGCAAATAAGTAATAAAATTTAAAAAATATATATAATTAATGGTCGTATGTTGGCGAAGCTATACCTTAAATTTTTTATGAAACCTTTTTTTTTTGTCAAAGAAAAAATCACAACCAACATATTTCTAGTTATATATAACTTAGTCCTTTAATAGGCTTTTTTAAACTATAATAAATATTAATTTTATTATATAAAAAAAAAAACAAAAAAAAAAAAACAAAAGAGAAAAATGAAAATGTTCAAAATAATTAAATAGGAATCGCGATTTTATTAGAAAAAGCAAATAGCAAAACGTCGCTTATTTCACGTAAAAACAATTTTTCACAATGCAGTTTATTTGAACGATGCTAAATTGCTCTCACGAAGTAATCATAATGTTTTCCAGACTCTTAAAATTAACTTTTTACGGTATTAAATTACTTCTTTTTACCCCCTCGACAAAAATGGTTAAGAGTAGGTCGACACATTGGAAATGATCGTGTTCAAAACTAAACGAACTTTTTCCAACTTAACTCTTCGCAACAGTGCCATGACAAAGTTGAAAAATGTCTTCGAGCAAATGTTACGAGCATACGTACAAGTTAGTAAACGAGCACGTGTCATCCCTTATTTGCCTCGAAATGGTTTCTATTAACTGATTTATTTATTTTTATTCTTAGTATAGTCATGGATTTCAAATAAATCAAAATAAAATCAATACCAACGAACGAGTGTGTAAGTGCTTCGTAAAAGGGCAAACTCATACCAAAAATTATTCATATTTAAGAGATGATGGGAATGGTGTTTCGGTGGTGGTCCCAATTTAGTAGCTTTAAAATTCGGTACTTTTAATTTGATCCTATTTTTTATTGCCTATGAACTATGATTTGCAAAATTACTTTTCAAAACATCCCTTAAATTAAGATAAAGTTTAAATAAAAGTTGTTTGTGCTTGTTGTATATTCGTATTTTTTTTTTTTTTTGTATATATATTTTGTTTGTTTGTTTGATAATATCAAACTGAAATATCGCCTTGGGTTTTTGAGAGGCTATTAAATAAGAAATAAAAAATTTTCATAGATATTGGCCAAAGGTTAAGGCTTTAAGGATCCACACCTTATTGTGCATAAATTTTACGAGCCATATTATCTACGAAAGGAGAATATAATTTTCTGGTTAAATTTATGGTATTTGTTATGATGTTGAGGGAGTAGTAATCGACTACTAAATCGAAAGCGTAAAATCCCTTTAAATGTGTCCATAATCTAGAACTGGAAACTGGTCTTAAAAGACTAAATTTCCGGGTTATGAAATGTTAAATTCGTAAATATCCATGAAATATTTCAGTCCTAATTCGACTAGATTCTTAGAATGTATGGTGGTATACTCGTTATTCTGGCTGTTAGGACTTTGCTTACGATTATCGCATTGAACCCAAACTGCTTTGGTGTCATCTTATTGCGTTACCCCATTCGTTTTCATATTTGACCAGCACAGAATTTTACAATTTATTACCATTAAATAAATATGATTGACTGTAAAACGAGACACATTAAGTTTTAATTGATCTGAAGCATCCCTTTTAATTAAAGTGCTTTGTATTTACTTAATTAACTTCAATTCAGTTAAGGGTGGCCCAGTGTCGAAATAGGAGCAGATAAATTCTGTCGAATAAAATCGATCGAGCAGGCATTCTGCTTGGAGTGTTTCCTTGTTCAGAGTACGAGGACTAAACAAAAGCCGAATTACTTTATCGTTAACAGTTTTACACGTGTATAATAATGTAGACTCCATCAGTCAGGTGTAAAGTCTTTTGAGGCATCGATTTATTTACTCTCCATCAAAACTCTGACACTCTTATCAAGTCGAAGAATACAATATAAGGCTTGTCTGAACATAATTGATATGAATCGAATTCTTCGAGGATATTTTGTGGTAACACCATCATACAAGTTTGCCTTTTCTCTTAATATTCCCGTCAGTTTATTCTCCAAAATCATTCCATTTTGCTTGATCAAATTCTTCGTAAAATTTTCATCATAATACATACTCGTAAATGGCCCAAGCCTTTCGCTTGAATATTTATTATTATTGATTTTGGTATTCTCATACTCTTTATCCTAATGCATATGGTAAAACTATCCATTGAAATATGGATTATTATCGACTTGATAATGGATGGAAAAGAAATTAATGATGTTGCCAGTATTTAATATTTTAGTACCTAATATTATACATAATTTTAGATCGATAGAAATATGGTTTTCATAAATATTTATTTGTTGATATATCGTGGGTTTAAAAAATGTATTTTAGATAAAAATTTTAAAAATATTTTCCGACTATACATGCCATGAGTTTCATCGGAGATATATTGTTTTGGATTTTTGGTATTATTTAAACATACGAGGTCTGTTCAAAAAATGAATATCTATTTTGTCCCCTTCAAAGTAATCGCCACCAGATATTATACATTTGTGCCAACGTTTTTTCCAATCCTCGAAGCACTTCAAAAAATAATTTTTTGTGATCTTGTTCAGCTCCTCCTTCGATGCCATCTTTATCTCCTCAATCGTAGCGTAGCATCGTCCTTTCATGAGACTCTTCAGTTTCGGGAATAAGAATAAGTCACAGGGGCCCAGATCTGGAGAATACAGTGGCTGCGGCATTATTAGTTTGTTGTTTTTGGCAAAAAATTCGCGCACAAGCAACGATGTGTGAGCAGGGGCGTTATCATGGTGCAAAAACCAATTTTTGTTCTTCCACAAATCCGGGCGTTTCTGGCGGATTGCTTCGCACAACGTGCGCATAACTTGCAGGTAATATTCCTTATTGACCGTTCTACCCTGTGGCAAGAACTCATGATGTACAACGCCTCTGCAGTAGAAAAAAACTGTAAGCAAAACCTTCACATTCTACCGAAATTGGCGCGCTTTTTTCGGTCTTGGCTCGTGCGGCAGCTTCCATTGGGTTGATTGAGTTTTGGTTTCCATGTCATAACCATAAACTCATGATTCGTCACCAGTTATGATCCTCTGGAGCTAATTTGGGTCGTCGCGGACAGAATCCAACAGCTCCTTAGCAATATTAATGCGATGCTGTTTTTGGTCGAAATTGTGACGTCTCGTGCCCCAATCGTTGGTAAAAATCGAATGGCACGAGCCAATCGATATGTTTAAGTCCTCAGCAACTTCTCTAACGGTGACTCGACGATTAGCCAATACTATTTTCTTCACTTCATCAATGTTTTCGCCTGTTGTTGACGTGCTCGGGCGTCCGGTACGCTTTTCGTCGTTCACATCTTCTCGGCCCTCTGACAACATTTTGTACGATCGATAAACGTTGCTTCGGTCCATTGTAGCTTCACCATATGCCACAGTTAACATTCGGAATGCGTCCGCGCAATTAATTTTGTTTTTCACACAAAATTTGATACGGATTCTTTGATCCATTTTTTGGAATGGGCAAAAATCGAAGACGAGCCAAAACACGTGCAAGCAAAGCAGCTGTCAAAAATTAAGTGAACATTCAAAATGGCCGAACTTATCGGCATAAGTGAGAGACACTAGTACCAACAAAACGCCACAAAAAATCGAAAATCGAATATACGTAACCCGCGAAAATTCAAAATTCGCGATACTTTTTGAACAAACCTCGTACACTACAGTTCAAAAGTATGGATTACCTTGATTTGAGATCTAAAAAATACAATTGAAATATAAGTTCTCATGTTTGTTTGCATATAAAACAAGGGGCCACTTTACGAAACTTCAAGTTTCGTGTGAGTGGAAGTCTCCAGTTTCCGAACCGAAGCCGGTCTGTTTTTTTAGGCTAAATAAGTTAGTTCGGCTGGTTTATTTAATCATGGTAAAAGGTGGACTTGGAAATGAAATTGTTGGACCTGGGAGCTGTACCAAATTCGGAGGATATTCGCCATAATGTGTGGGATCGACAAATAGGGCTTGTATAGTTTCCAAAGCACTTCTCGTGCCCAAAATTTTAGTAAGGATGTTCAGTAAACTGGGTTGTTGGTAGAGACGCTAAAAAGTGTTCGCACAGCACGACTTTCTACGTTTTGCTGGAAATATTGTCTGTGATTCAGTTAGTAGGCGAGGCATATTGGTTACAGCGGTGTGCATCCATGATCAGCATGTTGATTTCGCATAACCCCCACATGGTTCGGTACCCAACGCAATGCCAAAGTTATGTCGCTGAGTAGATTATGTCGAGTCTCGTTGAGTGTAGGTTCGCAAATAGCTTTTAATGTGATTTGGCTGTCGTAAAAATTTGAAAAAATCGCTAGCAAATTTTAAATTGTATTGCACATAGTGTAGAGTTCTAATAGTATGAACCTGCCCCATACGAAAAGGCCCACAATGACAATCGCGAATTAGGATGCCATAAATATCCATAACTGCCAAATTATCTTCAATGTTGGAGTCCTTCCTCTCTTTGACGTTTCATGGCGTTAAATGTACTGTCTCATCAAAATGTACTTCAATGTGTTCATCAAAAGGATTCCCTACAATTTCCCTGTAGTGTAAGCAGTGCTCTCTTGAAATGCTAACAATTTTAGTAAAAATAATTTCCAAATATTTAATATCTTTTGGGATTTTTATTATTTGACAATAAAATTTATATAATTCGATTAATAAATTCTCTCCATCTAATAAATCAATATATTTTTTGTTGTCGGATGTTTTAACTTCAATATGATTTATTTTAATGCCCGATAGTTATAAATATTTAAGACTTAACTCTACTAAACGTATTTTTTATTTTTTTTTATTTTTTTTTTATTTTAAATGATATCTACAACTACTTATGCTAGTAACAAGCAGATTTTTCATGGGAATATACAAGGACATGAAGACATGTGGAGGAAAACACCCATCGATGTTACCTCAGAACAGGGTAATTTTATTTTATAATTTTAAATAATCTCTCGGCCATCGCCGTTTTAAACGTCGATGGGTGTATACTGGAAGGGTGGGAGTGAAAAGTTCCCTTCCTAAAGGATTAGGGTGGAAGGATAGGTGCGAATGGAATTTTTTATATCGGGAGATGCATAGTTCACGAACAAATGGAACATTTAGGTCACGGTGGATAACAGTGTTTCGCACATAAAAGGGGGCATTGACAATTTTACGAAGGATTCGGGATTGTAGGGATTGGATTGGAAGGGAGTTGGAATGCTTAGTCGAACCCCAAAGTTCTAGACCATATGTCCATATTGGTTTCAGAACCGTATTGTACAGTAATAGTTTACTTGTTGTTGTAAGTTTCGATTTGCTGTCTAGGAGACGTAAGAATTGTTTGTATCGTCCGTTAAGTTCACGTCTTTTAGTTTTCGTATGAAGGTTCCAGGTTAACCGTTTGTCGAATATAAGTCCAAGGTAACGTACGCTATTTTTTGTGGAATAATACTGCCGTTTAGGGTTATGTCGGGAATTTGTTCTCGGCAGAGTGTGAAAGTTACATGAGCAGATTTTTGCTCATTTACCTTCACTCTCCACCTTTTGAACCAAGTTTCTAAGGAGTGGATATGGGTCTGAAGGATACTAATGGCTGTGGAAGGATCTTTGTGATGTGTCAGGATGGCTGTATCGTCAGCATATGTTGCGGTTAGGATGTTGTTGTGGCAAGGAATGTCATGGGTATAAATGTTATATAGGATAGGACCTAGGATACTTCCTTGGGGGACACCGGCGGAAATTGGATAAATGTCAGAGTACTCCATATTTTCAGCTACCTGAAAATATCGGTCTGAGAGATAAGATTTAAGGATGTAGAAATAACTCGAGGGTAGGACTCGCTGCAACTTCCAAAGCAATCCAGGGTGCCATACACGGTCGAAAGCATGCGAAATGTCAAGAAACACGCCTGGGCAGTATTCCTTTCGCTCTAGCGAACACGCTATGTAGTCGACTACGCGATGACACTGCTGGATAGTGGAATGCTCAGGTCGAAATCCAAACTGATGCTGAGGAATGACACCCTCGGTTTCAAAAATGGGATAAAGGCGTTTTAGGATTAATTTTTCTAGGATTTTTGATAACATGGGAAGGAGGCTTATAGGTCTATATGAGGTAGGAAGATTTTTGGGCCCATTGGGTTTTGGGATCATCTTAATTATGGAAAACTTCCACAGGGAAGGAAAAAATGATGTGCGGAGGATACTACGAGTATTATAAATATAGGTTATAAGGACGAGGTTTTTTTTGGAAATTTGCTTCAGGATTTCTGAAGTTACTAGGTCATATCCTGGGGCTTTTTTAATGGAAAGGTGTTCTATTGTGAATTTAACTTCGGAAGGAGTGAAAAACTTAGGAGGTGGACTTATGGGTAACTGAGTTGATATATGTCGGAATATTTGTTCGTCATGCAGAATGTCTTGGACATCTTCGTGACGTTTAAAGATGTTTTCTAAGTGTTTGCCGAAGATGTCGGCTTTCTGTTTATCTGTTTTTGCCCTAAACGTATTTGATGTTATTTATTCAATGGTATTACTTTCCAATATTAATTGGTAGAGTTTACTTAATTTAAAGAGAAAATTTATTTTTTCTACATATCTAACATATGCAATTTTCTTAAATTACAAAATTCTTCTCCTTTTATAATTTTAAATTTATTTTTCTCTAAGTAAAGTGTTTCTGAATTAATCATATATCCAAAAACGTAACTCGTCAATATCTCAATATTTATTAGACTGTAAATTCAAAACTTTCAATTTTTGTTCTCCTTCGAAATGCTCCTTAGACACAAATTTTATTCCACATTTATGAATATTTAGTTCTTCAACTTTTTTTAGAACTACGAAAAGTTTCTTCAAATGAATATTTACGTCCACTAATAGTACACGATTCAGAAAAAACCTCAGCCTGCATTAAATTCTTACAACTTTTAGTCTCATTATTACAATAACTTTGAATATTGATTCCTTCTTTAATTCCTTCACTAACAATAATTTCTCATTGGAAAGCAAAAATATTTAAATACTATTCAATTTAGAGAGAAAATAAATCTACTTTGGGTATAAAAATAATCAATAGCCTTGAATGAATTAATTTAAAAAAATAACCTTTAGTAAAATAAATAAATTTTTTGTCAATATGTTGATTATGATTGTGTTATTTTGCATAAGAAACAAAAATTAAATAAATCATATAAAATATGAAAAATCGCTGGATTATATTTCGACAAAGTGTCTCTGTCTAATCGACAAAGTGCTGGATTTTATATTGCAATTCGCTAATTTCACAAAATTTGTCCATGGATTTTTATTTGTAGTTAAATAGAAGTTAAATTTAGGTAAATATTTAGAAAAAGAGATCAAATTAAGTTAAGTCGTATCAAAAAACAAAATACTTGGACTTCCCTACATATAATCAAATTTTAACATTTATAAACAATGTACTTGGTGTGCATATTTTTGGCCTGTAGTGTATGATTTATCCAACAATTTTCCACAATTATAATTGTTTTGATTTTTTGAAATTATCCTTTAAGTGCAAATTTATTATCATAAACTCAAAGTCTTATTGCAATTAATTTTATTTAAGTTTAGATCAAATCATATATATATAAATAAGGACATTAAGAATAATATAAAATTGAAATATTGATTTTTACACGGCATATCGTTATACGAAAAAATATATGAAAATTATACATTTATTTTTTCAAATAGCAATAGTTTAAAAATTAATAATAAAAACTAAATTTTTTTTTTAGTTTTAAAGAAAAAAATCTTAAAACTATATACATTTTTGTAGAAAATATCCTTTTTACTGATCGCAATAACTTAAACATTTAAAAAAGTATTTTTTCGAGAATATTCGTGTTCGAAATGTTTCTTTATGTTGATGAACTATAAAAAATCGTCAAACAGGAATGAAAGAAAAAATTCTTTAATAATGTTAGAAAAAATTCAATTCTCCATAATTGATAATCAGGAAATGAAAAATGTCATCGATCTGCACCATCGTCAGGTTTTTATAACTTTCGATTTGGAGGAAATATTGAACACAAGGGATTACCTTTGCAAGGAAATTTCCACTTGGATGAATTTTTTATGCTCTCCTCAAAATAAAAGGGAAAACTAGTTATAAAATAGGGCCTGATATTCGTTTAAGAAATTGTGTTACGTGTGACTGCCTACGTGTGCAACTTGTAAGTCCTTGCATTATATTCACACGTTTACACATGTTGTGTAAAATATTCTGCTTGTATACGCATCCAGTTAGACTGTATACTTGCATGTCCTTACACGTTATTGGAAGGATTTACGTGCCCTGATGTCGTTTCGGATTACAGTCCCGGAAATCATGTTATACGTGTATATATATATATAGTTTGGCTTGATCTAAACGGATATGAGTGAAGATTTTACAAAGCGTTAACCTTTCCTTACACAAATCCAAACAGATAAGGACTACTTGGTATATTGGGTGAGTGCGTGAAAAGGGATACATTTAAATCGTGCATTACCTGTTTGCAGACCAAAAATCTTCCAGTACTTTGAGTACAGATTGTACTCCAGTTGTTTTCTAAATCCGATATTGTTTAAATATTTAAAGTTTATGCGCAAAATACAATAAACTCATCCAACTGACAGTTAACCATCTTTAGTATACAAAAATATACAATAACAAAACGGATTATTTCTAATATTGAAGGTTATTGAATTAATAATAATTTCATTATTATGTATATTCATAAAAATAATTTTGTTTTCAAGCAAAGCTAAAATATAAATTAAAAATTCGAAATTGGAAAGAAAATATATTATTAATAATAAAATACTTATTCTGAGAAAGATTAAATTAATTTGATTTTTTGTTTTTCGCAGAAAAATTTTAATTTTGTATAGATTATCCTTTTTGAAGAAAAAAAAAACGGAAATAGTCTACAAATTATAAAAGACATTCTTATTACATTGAATAAGAAGATATTTTTTTAGTAATTACCTATTTTTAGTTAGTACCGGAAGATATAATAATTTTCTTTAATATATATTATATTGAGTCATCTACATGTTTGTCTATATACCTGGGTAGTGATAAATTTTTGAAGGTATTTTATATTATCATTATCCTAGTCACATGGTATTATTTTTAAGTAAATCTTAATAAATTTTCTACGAAAAATTTTATTTTTGCAAATGAGTGCCCAAATTTTTTACTACAAGAAAATTTTATATTTTTAAATAAATAAAAAAAGACGATTTTTGCTTAACTTTCCTATGAGTGATATTTTATGAGACATTTATTTATGTTGTTTGATGAAATTTCTATTCTATATAATCTTTGTGGAATAATATGAAATGCGATGTCCAGCTAGATAATGATAAATCATACGTGATTCATCTTAATTTAGATCTTTGTGTGTTATCCTTGCTATTCACATCGCTAGTACTGCCATAATAGAAATGATGGATTGCGTTCTACTTTCTTCATGACCTAAACCATTATTTACAACAGTACTTTTGTACTGTATTTTTTTTTGTAGCAAAAACCGAATAATATATTAGATGACATCATATTTTTGAAGTTTACTCATTTCTCCTCTTATATTTATATTCTCAAATATGTTGTAATGCAATATGAAAATCATACTTTCATAAAGGACTATGTATACTACAAAGAAACCAAACAAAATATTATTTATCAACTTGCAGAATAGTCGTAAACATTAAGGAAAGTAGACTGAAATTAGTTGGGGTCATGAAATGTACTCGTAAAATAAAAATGGTTTGCTTTTGGTTCGGAAAAAAAGTCTTATATGAAAAAATATCCACTATTTTTCCATAAATCTGATATGATTTATGGAAAAATAGTGGATATTTTAAACAAAAATATTGAAAAATTTTCGAAATTATAAATGAGTGTAAATAGAAAAACCCTGATTGGAAGAGTCTGTCAATAAGAAGTTCGAGTTTTTAAAAAGTTTAATGAAAATGTCCGCTGATTAAGGTGTTTTATTTAATGACTATGCCTTTTCGTTCAGTGTAACAGCTACTGTCACACAGATTGGTCTTTATGACAGCATATCTGAAAAAATGGTTATAACTGTCGTTGAGATTTACCCCTAGCGGAGACTATTCGAACAACATATATATTTATATATATGTGTAGAATGTTTTGTGTCGACACGACCTCCACGGATATCTAGTTTTCGTAATTGAAATTTTCTAAAAATATGATTAATTTACTATCATAACGGGGACTATAATTATTTTTTTTTCTTTTAGGCCTTAATCCATTTTAATAATACAGATTTTTTATATTAATAATTTTTATATTCATTTAAATACTAATTACTTTTATAATAATAATTTTTAAACATTTAATTTGTGCTAAGAATGTTTATTATTTTTATGTTAATAGTGACACTACAATAATTTTTCTTTTACTCATCATTGTTCTTATAATAAGTTATTCAAGTCTTTATATTAGCTGTATTCCATTGGACCAATTTTGCTACTAAGCAGTAGTTCTAGCTGTCATCATCTACTCTTTCTCGAACAAATCAGTACATTGCCATAGTAGTTGCGCATACAATTTACGGTAGGGTATTTTAGTTCCCAAAATGAAAATAGATGGCTGAGCGGGTTCGTTGGTTATGTTGAAGAGTACATATTTTTGTCAGTATTTTTTATGTGTGAATAAACTGAGTTTTTATTGTTTATGTGTGAGTAAACTCAGTATTGTTGTTGACTATTTTGAGGTTATATTTTACTGCTGTCAGTAAATTTTGCGTTCCGTTGGGAATCTAATTATCAGATTAAAAATTATAAAAAATACTATTTGCACACTTTTATAAAAATAATACAAGACCAAGTAAATACGATTATAACTGATACTTATGAATTTGTGCGCTCATCCAGTTTCCAGAGTTGTTGTGTTCTTGAAAGTATATCGCCATACTTTGACTTTGTTCGATTTGCTGGGAGATGAGATTTGCCAATTTTTCCAGTTTGTCGTTATATTGTCGAACTTTATTTTGAATACTCCATTTTTGCTAAGATACGAGATTTGCAAATTTTTGCAATTTTCTCAACAAAAAAAAAGGAGTCAGTTTGCAAAGTTTTATATTTTAGGGAATTGATGCATCCACGATACCGGCAATGGTTTAAACGATTGCCAACCGTATATATGTGTAATTGTCTAATATGTTAGTTAAAATGCTTAATTTTTTTAATGCAATTTCCGTTCATTTATTTTGAAGTAAATCTAATAAATCAAGATATTTTGTATCGTCAATATTCTTTATTTTATTGTACTCTAAACATAAATCTGTAAAGCTTTTCAGTCCAACAAAAGTATTCTACAATAATGGTATTGTTGTTTAATCATTATACTTGAAGTTTATTTAATTTGAAAAGAAAGTTTCTATTTTCATTAAGTTTTAACAAATTTTCATCTAGCCATAGTGTGTCTAATTTATTGTCATCTTCAAATGCAGTTTAACTTATTTCTTCAATTTGATTTTGTGCCAAATCTAACATATGCAAAATTCTTAAATTATGAATTTCTTCTCGTTTTATAATTTTTAATCTATTTTTCTCTAACTAAAGTGTATCTGCATTAATCAAATATCCAAAAACGTTAATCGTCAATATGTCAATATTATTAGACTGTAAATTCAAAACTTTCCATTTCTGTCCACCTTCGAAATTTTCCTTGTGTACAAATTTAATTCAACAGTTTTCCAATTCCAGTTCTTTAACTGCTTTTAAAACCATAAACAGTTTACTTGGTATTACTTGAATTTTAGTTTCAAAAAATAAATATTTGCGTCTACCAATAGTAAACGATTCAGAAAAATCTAAATTCCGACCTTCAACCTGCATTAAATTCTTACAACTTTTAGTCTCTTTATTACAATAATTTCGAATATTGAGTCCTTCTTTAATTCGTTCGCATTTTTTATTATTACTGCAAAAAATTACTTTTTATCCTTTTTTTATATTTTTTTTTTTATATTAGAAAAGTAATCCCGTCATATCATAGTTATATGTTTTTATTTATAATATTTTTAATATTGAAAAATAAATAAAAATTTTGTTTGCATTGTAAAGTGTTAAATTTTCTCTTTTATAGTAAAAAATCGGAATATATTCACATTTGTATTGTATGTACTCTTTGAACTTTCCATTATTATCTTAATGCTTAAGAATAAATTTAAGATTGCGTTAATGTATGTACTTGAAATGGAAATTTCGCCATCTCATCTAAATAGGTGAGTGCTTTACAGGTGTCCCCACAGTTTTTCATGAATAAACACACAGGGAATAGGGAAAGAATAAGTTCGAAACTTTCGTGACAAGCAAAACAGATATCGTTAAAAGCTGGAATATTTTTTATCCAATATAGTGTACAATCTTTAAATGTATTTTATAAAATGGTAAATTTGATATTTAGATTTTAAAAAGTTTCAAGTTTACACAGATATTTGCTATATTCAATGTAAAATCATCGTTAAAACTCACCTCCTTTCCTTGAACTTTTGTGAAAAAATAAGTAATTTACCAGTATATTTTTTTGTTGTTGTATAATACATATAATACTTGCTGTTTAGTCCAATCCAAAATTCATCATCCACGATCCATCATCTGTCATCCATTTTGTTCGCATCTAGAATTTGGGTCCACGCATATTTCCCTCTCCCACGCGCCCTAACAAAAAAAAAACAATATTTACATTAAGTCTATAAGCACGCATTGGTAAAGTTTAAACGCTGATCTGTGTAAAAATCATTTAAGCAATTCACTTACTCTTCAAAATATATTTTTTGTTGGTAAGCTTTTCGTGTTTTATGTCATTGCAAGGACTTAAGGTAAACTTTTGCTGTGTTGAACAGGAAAAAGGGTGATTTGGTATTTTTTTTTCTGGTTTGTTTTTTCTCTCTTGGAAAACGAATCATTGTAGGGATGATGATGATATATACGCACATACATGATGACAAACGAGTACGCATGAGTATTTAGTAAAAGTCTTTCTGTTTAGACCAGCATTTTTTTGGAATAAATTTTCTTTAATCCTTCAAAATCCATCATGATTTACTAGCTAACTAGAAATATATGTATAAAAATGCTCGAAAGTGTGCGGGTTTCTACCATTAATGTTAAATCAAATATTATTTGGATGAAAATCAAAAATTTTATTCCATGTATTTACACTAATACATAATCGAACAAGGTCCTTTTGAACATAATTTTATTAAACAATCCACTAAATATACTTATGCTTAGTTGAAATTTTATACTCTATGGTTTTATGATATTTGATGTTGAAATGATTTTTATTTTGACTATCTTTTTGAAAATAACAAAAAATCTCTACTAACCAGTCTACTCAATAACCATTCCAAAGTTCTGGGCTAACAAACTTCACAGAATTCGGACTGGGCATATCGCATTTACCCACGATTTTCTCTTCGGTAACAAACCTCATCCTTTATGACATTCCTATGGCGTTTAACTCATCATTTCCCATATTTTAAATGAATGTCACTTAATCCAAATTTTTTTTTATTGAATAGGACTCCCTCTATTGTTGAGCTGCTGGATTCAACAACTCCTTTTTCAGGTCCTCTCTTTTCTAAAGGAAACTAATATGCTCTATAAAATTTAATCACTTCTAATTGCTCCCTCCAACTAACTATCGACCAGTTTCATTAGGCAAGCTGGCAATGCTGAGCCACATGTTACATGAAGTTGCCAAATGGGATCATTGTCGTGGCGCTACATAATGGCTTCTGGCTCCTATCTGAGAGACCTTACAACAAACAAAACAAACAAACTATGTAAAGAAAAGTGAAAACTTCGAGTAACAATTTCCCAAAATAAAAATAAAATTATTCTTGACAAAGAAATATTATATTCGATTTTCTAACGATTTTGGCCAAAATTGTATATCAATAGTTATTATATAATAAAGGAAAAATATTTTTAATAAATTGGGTCAAGGTGTTTATCAAATGAAAACATTTCTTCCTATATTATAACCAAATATTATATAGAATATTAAAAATAATAATAATATTTTCTTAGTAACTTTTATCTATTCTATGATGTTAATTAATTTTGTTTTTCTTTTATTCTTTTACAGTTGGTTGGCGGTGAATTTGATATGGAACTGAATTTTGTGATACAAGATGCACAAAATATCAAACACATGCTCGAACTATTGGACCATTGTCCACCTAATTTACAGGTAATTAATTTTATTTGATATTTTTTTTAAACACATTTGACAAAAATTTTAAAAAAAGGAATAAAAACGAATACTTTTATACAAAGTTATTCAATTTATTACAGAACATGTCGTTTTTTTTTTATAAATTAACCATTATTATTTATTACTAAGACTTTAAATTATCAAATAATATTTCAATTAAATAAAAATAATAGTAGTTTGTTAGATAATTAATTTTTTATATTATTGATTTTATTGAAAATGCTCACCAATTATCTGAGCATTAAGATTCTAAACTAAATAATATAATATTTTAATAATAGTACCACAATGATTTTTTTAGGTAGAATTTTGTAATTTGAAAAGTGAAGTCCTCTCAAACGAATATGCCAAACAAGGAATCATTTAATCTAGGACAAAAGTTCCCAGGACTCGTAATTTTGAGAATAGGTGATGTCAATTGGAGTTCATTTGATGCGGTTGGACTTTTTATTATTAGCAAAAACCCTTTTTTATGCAGACAATCCTTAAACTTTAGAGCATTTTAAAACCAACATCCGACAAGTAATATACGAAGGTTTTATGACAAATACCTGGCCTAGACAAGAAAAAACCAAATTTATTTTATTTTTTTAACATAGGCTTCTTTTAGATAGATATACGTAATTGAATGTATTTCTATCTTTTATATCCTATCTAAAAAATATGAGTTCGCGAACCTCTCAAAGTAGGCATTTGTTTAAGTAATCATTTCAGCGTTTGAGCCAAATCATTTTTCTCCAAATTTTTTCATATTCGGTTATAGGAAATAATCGCTAGAGGCTATCGTAACTTATGAAATTTTGCTATAATAATGACACAAGAGTACAGGCGGGCGTAGTTTTAATGAAAGAGAATTTTTTTTCTTCGCCAAATTCGGAGGTTTTTTTTCCAGTTACCGTTTGGACTGTTTTTTTTTTGTGCTAGTGGCATCCATTTTAACGAATATATTATTAAAATGATCTCCACCCGTTCAATTGTGATGCATACAACCTCAGCATTCTAACGCACTTTCACTCTCTGACTCTAACGTATATTTTTTGAATCATTTCTGATGTGGTGACCTCATTTGGACGACCCGGACGTTCTTCTTCGCGTTTAATAAATTCATCTTTCCAATATTTTATATTGTCCACATAAACTGCGCATAAGTTCCGATTTGATCACATCATTCGTTTTCTTTTTCAAAGACAAATATTTCATCACTTCTCGATATACGATTTTTTCCATTGTTGCAATATCAAAAAATTTGATCACTAAATGACGGAGCTGGTTTAAAACTTGCCAGGAATCTTGTGAAAGGTGACGTTAACAAAAAATAAAGTTGTTTTAATAGTAGCAGTACGAGGACTTTCCGATGTTTAGACATAAGTCATACAACTCTTGTAGCATCATTCAAATATTAATCACGAAACTTCTTGTAGAACTCAAAAATGTTTTGTGATAATTATTTGGGTGATGTTATATTTGAACTACTTTTTCGAGCATCTCGATTAGTAATCTCGCTAATAACACGTGTAATGTTGTCTTCCATGGCTGCAAGTGACGCTGGTTTATCGGCATAGACGAGTGATTGCACGTTACCCTTTAAAAAATAGTCCAAAAGTGTGAAATCGCACTATCTTGGCGGACAACTCACAGGGCCGAAACGTGAGATAAATTTCTCACCGAACTCATTTCACAAAATGTCCATTGTTTCACATGCTGTGTGGCATGTAGTGCCGTTTTGTTGAAACCACATGTCGATCATATACAGTTCTTGCATTTTGGTTAAAAAAAGGTTCGACCATGAATTTTGATAATAAAACTCAATAATTTATAAGTATTGTTCGGGTATAAGTCTTTCTATGATAAAATGGCAATACTAACCGGGCACTTTTGACGTTGACACAGGTCACGTGCCATGTGTGATCTGTTAAAAATAAAAACATTATTTATTAATTACTCGATAGATCATAATCAAAGAATAGATCATTCACCAGAGTTATTATAAAACGGCTTATAAATTTATTATTTATTTTAATTACAGTTTTCTTTATTACATATAAAAATAATTAAGAAATTGTGCATATATTTTTCTTTATTAAAAATCATTAATAAAAAATTTCTTATTGTATAATTTTAACTAAAAAAAGAAAATAACAAAATGGAATAATTTAATACTAAATCTTATTATTTTAGTCAAATTTTATTATAAAAATGTAATGCGAGAATAAAAGACACGATCATTTGAATTATGAAAATAGTTGAGAGGAAAGTACAAATTATGATGGCCGTACTATGAAAATCATCAAGTTCGTTTGAATAAGCTTCTTTGTAATCCTTCTTGATAGTTTCTTCTATGGAGATTTTCCAAAAATTTTCAATTGAGTTTTCCCATACGTTATTATAAGGTGTTGTCATAAAGCCCTTATCTTTGTCGATACAAAAATCGGATTCCTGGACATTTGGTTTATCAACACAGACTTCACCTAAACGAGCACGTTTTTCATTTTTAATAGATTCGATATATTCACAGGATAGTTTATTATCTTCCATCCAAAGACTATGCAATTCTCTGTTTTGATTTAATAGGCCAACTATGTCAAAATATTCAATGGCGTTCTTTCTTAAACCAATAACTTGAATTTTCTGTAAATTTTCAAATATTTCTATGCTTAAACGTATCAATTTATTTTGACCCAAAAATAATTTTGTTAATTTTTGTTGATTCACAAATGCATCGCACGATATGAATTCAATATTATTATGTGCAATATCTAAATATTGAAGATTTTCCATTTCATTAAATAGATTTTTTGTAATCGATTGTATTGAATTGTTGGTTAGGACTAAATAGTTGACAGAAGATATTTTGGAGAAAAATGTTTCATTTTTATTGAACAAAAGTTTGTTGTCCTGTAAATAAAGTCGCTGCAAATTTTTAGTATCTGGAATTGCATCTCCATGTATGAAAGATATTTGATTATTTTTTAAAACTAAATTTTCTAATGATTTCAATCCTTTCATAACATTGTCACTCAAGATTTTCATATTGTTATAACTTAAATCCAATTTTATGAGCATATTCAAACCATAAAATGATTCTGCTTCGATAGATTCAATATTGTTGTACGTTAAAACAAGTATTTCTAATTTTTTTAAATAAACAAATAAATGCTTAGACAAATTACTTATATTATTATCAGTTATTTGTAATTCTATTAATTTTTCGCCATATACAAAATCGACTTGTCTTAAACTATTTACAGCACATTCTTTAACTCTCAACTTTTTAACATTACAATATACCAAAAATAGTCCTGCCGGAATTGATTGCAATGTATTTTGTTTTATAAATGATAATTCATAATATAAAGTAAAATATACTGGTGTGAATTTGTCAATATTTCGAATGAATTCTTCACATGTATTATTTAGTTCACAGCAATGTTCTGTGAAATTTTGTGTCTGCACTTGTTGTATAATAACGCAAAGTAAAGTTGCAAGAACATGTCCAAAGATTTTTGTATACATATTTAATTTTACTTTATAATAAATTTTTTTTTATAGAGAAATATAAGAACACTTGTTTTCTTTTAACTATGCTAAACACTGAACTCTAAGCTTGATTGTATGACACTGATTCGCTAGTATATTCGCTATCATCCAGAGTAGCAGTACCTTTAATCGGAGAAATAAATGTAGTTTTATTTATATAATAATATTTATAGTTAATATCTACCTATATAAATATGTTAAAATAACATATTTTTAATATTCTTAACATCAAAAAAAAAAAAAAAAAACTTTTCTTTAAAATTTTCTAAGCGCGTTATGGCTCTAACAGCCGCGTCTGCCTTACTCTGGGTCAATCTCTTTTTATAAATAAATATTAGCATATAAAATTATTTATGAACATTTTAAGTTAAATAAAAACTTTCTGCTTTAAAGAAGAGCACATGTCATTTGGTGATAGCTAAAAGCTTCCTTAGTTATTTTTCTAGCTCGACTTGATCTAAAGACTATCACGTCCTAGATACAGATATTACAGTATCGATTAAGCTTTGTATAATTTTACATTTTCCAAAAATATTTAGTTTAAATGCCCTGATCCTGATATAGCCGCAATTTTCCGAACATGACGCGATTTAATTGCCCTCACAACTCTTTTTATTAATTAACATGAAATATTATGAAAAATAGCTTGTTTTTCAATAGTTTTTATCATGAAAAATAGGAAAAATTATTATACATTTAATTATTCCACGCATAGATTAAAATAGTGAGTTAAACGATTAAAAAAAATAAAAAAAATATTAAAATACAAATAATCTGCGTGTAGATAAGAAATTATGTTTAGTTTTTTTGATTAATATACAATATAAATCTTAAAAAATATTTAATATTTTAGAACGTAATTTAAATTAATTAAGAAAAATTTTTATTCGACATTGTTTTTGTTTTAATCAAAAACTTTTTGTAGATTTTTTATACATTCTCTGTCTGGTATTGCAAGGTTTTGCCAGTAAATATGAAGTCAATTTAGGACTTTCCATTCTTATTGTTCAGTATTTAAGTTAACTCCACAGAGTTGTTGTATCAAATATAGCAGAAAAGCAATGAGACTGTTATATACATCAATGTTATCCCTTTCAAAAGAAATGTTTTTTTTTATTTTTGACACCAAAAAAAGTTATACGAACTCAGATAAGGTGAATATGGAATTGGACAAGCACAGGAATCCCTTTTTCTGTTAAAATTCGTAGATGGAGTTGGCCGTTTGGCAAAAGTATTGTCATGATGGAATTTTCGAAGTGTGTTCAATTACTAATCTAAGGTGAAAACCCATTTTCTTGGGTCTTTTAAAAACCATTTTTCTGAGCCTTTCAATATTCATTGCAAGTTTTCATCAATTCACTCGCGGATTCACCAAGCTTGATACAAAAATTGATGGCACATTCTTGTCCCAAACTTCGCTGCTCCATATTCGTAACGCACTTCCAAAACACAACTGCACTTATCACGTAGCTACCGGATGTGGTTGGAACTTGAAGTGCATATCTAAGAGGAATTAACGTACAAATTATGTGGAGGTGAATTCCTCATTTTTGCCAGAAGGTTTTCAGTGATGAGAGTCCCTTTTCCATTAAACTTTATACGGTCGTGAACGAGACTGTTTCTAGGGTATTTAAGTGTACAATTTAAATGCACCTGAAAGCTCTAGGACTACCGCAATTAGCGAAATAGTAGTGATACACTAACACTATCAAATGGGATAAAATATCTCAAAGTTGATTTGATCCTCTCTTATTCTGATAAATTTGAAACTTACCATATATCAGCGATTATCCAACAATTAAAAATACAAGCTCAGTTGGCTTTTTACGTTCTTTATATGGTCCACATTAATAATACAATATAATGGATCCTTAAACATAACATACACAGTGTGGCCCCAAAAATAACAACAATTTATATTTAAATTATACAACATGCAGCGCCATCTATTGAAAATTTGTAGCATTAAAAAGATACATTCATCCATTTTTCAAACGCACCTAAATTCATGTAATCGGATGACAGATGTGAGAGTTACAGCCATTTCAATAAAAAAAAAAGTGTGGTGATGTTACAAAACAAAAAAGAGCAAACATAAAATTTTGTGTTAAACTTGAAAAAAAATTCGCTGAGACACACGAATTGATGAAAAAAGTTTATGGTAATGATTGTATGAGTCGTACTCAAGTTTATACGTGGTTTATACGATTTAAAAATGGTCGTGAAGATTTAAATAACAACCTGAGGGGCCAGATCGTCCAGAAGCTAATAATTCTGCTGAATTGGTTGTAAAAGTCCTTGAAATCATTGGTAGCGATGCAAAATTTTACAACGAGAATGTTGGCTGAGGAATTAAATACGAGTAAAAACACTATTTGGAGAATTTTAACTGAAGATTTGGGTAAAATAAAGGTTTGTGCGCGTTTTGTTCCACATAAATTAAATGAAGACCAAAAAAGTGAATGAATTTTTGATGAAAAAACGGATTTCTCTCATCAACCACCCTCCGTATTCGTCTGATCTATCACCATGTGACTATTTTCTATTTCCAAAACTGAAGACCAAGATAAAAGGAGCATTTTATGACGATATCCCAGTCATTTTTGTTTTGTAACATAAGCACACTTTTTCTTTTATTGAAATGGCTGTATAGAACATGCAGTGCCATCTATTGAAAATTTACAACAGTAAAAAGATACAAGAGAAAATGTATCTTTTTAATGCTACAAATTTTCAATAGATGGCGCTGCATGTTGTATGATTTAAATAGAATATCCTGTTATTTTTGGGACACACCGTCTATGTGCAAAAATTCTTTACAAAATATATGGTTCTTGTGCTGATGATAAGGATATTAATTATTATAAAAATATTTATTAAATATACAAAAAAAAACGTGTTTATGGGGATTAAATTTTTCCATATAGTATAAAAAATTATGAATGGTTATAAGAATCCCGATATTTATGTATGACAGGTGTCAAATAATAGGGCTGTACTTTGTTATTTGACAGGTGTCAAATAACAGCCACGAAATGGACAATTCTATCTGAATTTGCAGATTATTTCTTCGTTCGCAAATGAATGTTAATAACCATTGTTATTTTATGCGTTTTATTTACTATACTCGAAAAAATTGCGTTATGATTTCAATTATCAAAATTAAAATCTTCAATAAAATTTAATATTATTAACACAATGAAATTCTTTGAGTGAAAATTGAATAAAATTCATAGAAAATCTGATGACTACTAAATCGAGAATATACAATAAAGACGTAATTTGCACACACAAAAAAAAAAACAGCAAATAAAACCGCAAATATTATTCAATTCTAAGTTAAGGCAATGGAATTTCGGTTTTGTTAAAGAATTTTTGATATTATGGCAATTTTCAAGCTGCCGATGAGTAAGTTTCCATTGTACAGCTGCGTCTAAAGTTACTAGATTAGTGAAAATGTGTTGGCAATATTAAGTAAAAATGCCATATAGTCGATAGCGAACAACCAAACAGCTTTTAAGGACGCTATACTTGCTATAGTTAATATTGCTAAACCAAAGGATAACTAAATGTCATGAACATAAACAGCACATTGTTACAATTGTTTGCATAGTCAGCACATGAACCTAAATACTCGTAAATTTTATGGGCTAATGTCCGTTACACCGTGCTTCGAGCTTCTATTATATTCCAAGTTTTGCGAAAGATGAATGAATGATGGAACTTCTATTTCCAGCAGAGCGAATGGTTCCTTGCAATGAGTCAGTTGAATGGTGGTAATAGATTTTTTGTGGCAAAGGATACAAATTATAAAAGCGAAATAGAATCAACTCCATAAAACGTACCTCAGCATCGTTATCAACTCCTGTCATCTAGCTAAGCAGCATTTTCCTTGTAATCTTTCTTTACTGAATTAAGTGAGTATGAGTGAAAAAAGTTTTTAACATCTTTCAATCTTAGACCTTTTATTCTATTGTGAATTGTTCCAATAGAAAATATTGAATATAGTGATGGTATTAATAGCACACAAGTTAATTTGTAACACGTAATATTCTGGAATTAGCTTGTGGTGTCGTCATATTTTTGGGTTTTGTAATAATAGAAAAAAACGTATGCTACTGGTTAAGTTTAATTTTGATTTAAATTTATTTGTTAAAAAACAACATAACCTACTAAAGTGGATTTTTCTACATCCTTTTATGCACAAATATAGTATATCTAAAATTTTTGAATACATAAAGTTTTACATATTCCCTATTGAATGGGCTTAGGTACGAGTATCGAATTAAAAAACATTGGTTATTCTCTTCCTTTATTAGATAAAAATGAAAATGAAAACTATTAAATTTTACAAGCCTTATAATTGCCATAGAAAACATCTTTAATTCTGTTAATAATTAAAAGATACATAAAATTTCAAAATAAATATTTTTTTTTCTCTATTGTAATGAGAAACAAATATTTGGAAATGTTTGCTATAATATTTTTTTGCTTTTCTATTAGCTATTTTGAATTTAATATTTTTGGGGAATAACATAATATAAAGTACTTGAAAATATTCACTATGAATCTGATGATTAAAAAAATATAGGATTTTATCTAATTTGTTCTTTAGGAAGTCTAATTTAATTAAAAATACATTTTAAGATTAGATGTTAATGATGTTTTTATTTTATTATATTGGATGACTCTTGCCATTATACATAAAATTTAACGTCGTTAAAATTAGCCTCCAACGAGACTTCTTGCGGGACTTGATTCTTTTGATGTATCTTTTGATGGGTTTTTCCTACATTTCGAGCTGTAATTTGGCATAAAACTTGCTTAAATTAACATACACATACACGACACGGTGTGTCTCAAAAACAACCGGAATTTATATTTAAATCATACAACATGCAGCGCCATCTATTGTTGATATCTATTTACAGCATTAAAAAGATACATTTATCCTCTTACAAACGCACCTAAATTAATACAAATTGGATGACAGTTGTGAAAGTTACAGCCATTTTAATAAAATGAAAAGTGTGCTAATGTTACAAAACAAAAATGGCTGGGATATCATCATAAAATGCTCCTTTCATCTTGGTTTTCAGTTTTGGAAATAGAAAATAGGCACATGGTGATAGATCAGGTGAATACGGAGGGTTGTTGATGAGAGAAATCTGTTTTTTCATCAAAAATTCGTTCACTTTTTTGGTCTTCATTTAATTCATTTGGAACAAAACGCGCACATACCTTTCTTTTACTCAAATCTTCAGTTAAAATTCTCCAAATAGTGTTTTTACTCGTATTTAATTCCTCAGCCAACATTTCCGTAGTAAAATTTGCATCGATACCATTGATTTCACGAACTTTTTCTATCAATTCAGCACGATTACTAGCTTCTAGACGACCTGGCCTTAGGTCGTCCTTTAAATCCTCACGACCATTTTTAAATTGTGTAAACCACGTATAAACTTGAGTACGACTCATACAATTTTTCATCAATTCGTGTGTCTCAGCGAATTTTTTTTCACGTTTAAAACAAAATTTTAAATTTGCTCTTTTTTGTGTTGTAACATTACCACACTTTTTTTTTTAATGAAATGGCTGTAACTCTCACATCTGTCATCCGATTACATGAATTTAGGTGCGTTTGAAAAAGTATGAATGTATCTTTTTAATGCTGCAAATTTTCAATAGATGGCACTGCATGTTGTATGATTTAAATATAAATTCCGGTTGTTTTTGAGACACACTGTGTAGGTATAATCTATCAAGTAGCTTCATAAGTAAAAATTTAGATCGGTAGATTAGATGTCGAAATTACCGTTGGATCCGAAATTGTCATATTGTGTGGCTTGTGATGATCAAGAAATTGTCATATTGTGTGGCTTGTGATTTTATCCGTCTTGATAAAATCACATATGATCAAGATTAATATCTTCAAGTTTAGATCAAAATATAAGGTGTAGTAAAAAGTTGCCAATAGATGGCTTTAGGAGTCTGTATCTCCCGTTGTAAAAGTGCGATCGGGTTGCACTAGATGGCGTTAGAAAGATAAGATTTTGTACTAAAAAAGCTTCTGATACAGTTTTGTGATAACTTGACTCAGTATTTTTTAGCATGCGTCAAAGATGGACTCCAACAAAGAGAAAATACGCCATATTTTACAGTTTTTCTTCGATAAAGGCGAAAACGCAAGCCAGGCAGCTGAAAATGTGAATAGTGTTTATGGTCCTGATACTGTAACAGCCAATCACGCGCAATTTTGGTTTCGTCGATTCCGTTCCGGTAATTTTGATGTCAAAGATGCACCACGCTCTGGAAGGCCAATTATCGAAAATGTCGATAAAATAATGGAAATCGTCGAGTCCGACCGTCACGTAAGCACTGTTTCGATTGCCCAGGAGCTAAACATTGCACAAAAAACCGTTTGGAACCACTTAAATAAGGCTGGATACAAAAAGAAGCTCGATGTATGGGTGCCACACGAGTTATCGCAAAAAAACCTCATGGACCGAATTTCCATCTGCGAATCGCTGCTCGCTACTGAATCGCAACAATATCGATCTATTTCTGAAGCGGATGGTTACTGGTGATGAAAAGTGGGTCACTTACGACAACGTCAAGCGGTCGTGGTCAAATAGAGGTCACCCGGCGCAAACGGTGGTCAAGCCAGGATTGACAGCCAGGAAGGTTTTGCTGTGTGTTTGGTGGGACTGGCAGGGAATCATCTACTATGAGCTGCTCCCCTACGGCCGAACTCTTAATTCGGACCTATACTGTCAACAATTGGACCGTCTGAAAGAAGCAATCTCCCAAAAGCGGCCAGCTTTGGCCAATAGGAGAGGAATTGTGTTCCATCAGGACAACGTCAGGCCGCATACATCGATAGTGACTCGCCAGAAGTTCCGGGACCTTGGTTGGGATGTTCTTATGCATCCACCTTATAGTCCGGACCTGGCACCAAGTGATTACCACCTATTCTTGTCAATGACGAATGATTTTGCAGGTGAAAAATTCGCCTCAAGAGAAGATTGTGAAAATCGACTGTCCCAGTTTTTTTGCCAATAGGGGCGAGGGTTTCTATGAGAGAGGCATTATGAAATTACCTCCAAAATGGCAACAAGTTATCGAACAAAACGGTGCATATTTGACCTAAATCGTATCATTCTATCTATGCTAAATAAAACCTTCAATTTAATGCAAAAATAATGGATTTCTTTTTACTACAACTTATATGTTGATTATCATATGGTCATGGTGCTCAAAATTGACGGCAACGGTCTTTCCTTCTTCAATTTCCAATGACAACGTCAGACTATAACGTGTTAACAAAACGAGAATATAGCCTCATTGCTGAAGACAATTTTTTTTAGAAAATTATAATTAATCACGAAAAGATATAGTTAAATTTGTTATTTTTTTAATTTTTATCCTATTCATCCATACTGATGTTCCTCAGGGTAATGTCTTTGATTTCATTTTATACAATATTAAAATTTTCAATGTAGGTCCAGTCACTGGTGCTAATAAAATATAAGTAATTAGTTTTCTTATAAAATTGGTTTGTTATGGATTTCCTTATAAAATTAATTTGTAGAGAGTGTATACTTAAAGTTAATGAGCAACAAATCTTGCACTTCTATTCGGATCAATGGTAGAACTGCTCTATCTTTGCTTCGTCATATGAGATTTAAAGGGATTGAACTGACCAAAAGCTATCAAATCTTTATGCACCAATATAAACTTATAGACTAGAACTGTGTCGGGCTCTAAAAAGCCTTCGAATTACGATCTCATGCAGTCACTTCAATATAAAATAGCTGATGTTACTTTTTATGTACTTAACAGTATTATCCACTGTAACTTAAATTTCACTTTTGCTTGTCCTCTTATTATGATCATCTTATTAAAAATATTTCCCCCATAACATCAAAAAAAATTTTATGGAAGAAATATTTTTCAATCTATTTAAAATCTGCCTAAAAAAACTTTATTCTTTGGTTAGCATAAGAAAATGTGCTGTATTCAAAAAAAAAATGCAATAAATATATTTTCAAAGTAATTTGTATTTTATTTGAATTTTTTTAATTGGAATTAAAAATGCTACAAAGAAATATATAAATTTTATAATGCTTAAAATGTTGTTAAAAACAAGAAAGTAAAATAAACTATAAATTTTAAGTTTCGAATGCAAATAGTTAAAAAAAATATTAATTTTAAATATAAACTAAATCTACAATATATAAAGTTTCTCTCAAAAATATTAGCATAATCTTATTTTGAATTAAAATTAGAATTTAAGATAATATTTTTATAACTCTTAAACATTTAGTATTTATATTCTAAAAGTATTTGTTATTCGTGGAAATAGGTCGTTCCATTCTGACTGATCGGGACGCAGGTTTTGTATTGATGCGATAGTATTTCGTTATAATGTATAAGGAGAGTCCAGTCAGTGCACATCCAAAAATTAATATAATTAAAAATTGTAAAATCGTAAATATGAATATTTTTGATTTAAAATTTTTCGATGTGATAGAGTTTGTATCAAAAATTTGTTTAGTATCGATTTCATACTCGGCTTCGTTAACTTTAAGTTTGCTTACGGCACAACCAACGTATTCGTCGAAATATGCATCTGGGGAGCTACTAGATGTATTGGAACATGACGTACCAACTGTTAGATTGCAATTTGTATTTACTTCTCTGAGTTTCTGGATATATTCACAGGGAAATTTGTTATTATCTATGGCAATAGTCTGAAGATTTTTCATTTTTATTAAACTCGATACGTCGAATTGGTTAAGCTGATTTTCCGAAACGCTTAAATAAGAAAGTTTATTCATGTGCATAAAAAGGCGACTGTTTAGAATTTTCAAATTGTTGTTATTCAATTTCAAATGATGCAAAACCTTTTGATTCTGGAAGGCATCACATTCAATGAAGGATAGTTTTGTATAATCTAAAGATAATTTTTGCAGATTGGTCATCGTTAAGAACATTTCCGAAAAAATATACTCCATATGATTGTGAGATAATATCAGCTCCTCAACAGTTGTCATTTTGGATAGAAAATTTCTGCCCTCTCCTATGTGAATTTTATTAAAGGCTAAATTTACATATTTCAGTTTCTTATTCTTCGAGAATATATTATCGTCGAGGCTAACCAACTCATTATGGCTTAAGTCAATATTATTAAGTGATTCCAATCCGATGAATACTCTCCACGGTAAAGATGTAATTTTATTATTAGTTAAGACTAGTTGCTCCAAATTTTTTAATTTATTAAATGCACATTCATTTATAATTGTAATTTGATTAGATATCAAAATTAATTGAATCAGTCTATTTAAATTAGCAAAGGCATCATCATCTAATTCAGTTATATTATTATGGATTATAGTTAAATATTTTACAACATTATCACTTTGGAAATTATCTTTTTGGATATTTATCACTTTACAATTATCAATAGTTAAATTTAAAACATTGGGTAGCACAGTCAGGAAATTTAATGGAAAATATTCGAAATTATTATCAATAAATTTTATATGTTCAAAATCAACTTTGTTGTCCTTATGAAATTCCAATTCCTTGGCATGTGCTTCGATACCACGGCAAATACCACTACTATCACATAATGATGGTAATTCAAGTTCAATCTTCTTATATAATGATTTTCCAAAAATCGTATTAAAATGTAAGGATTTAATTAAAAAAATCACACAAAAATATATGCAAATATTCATATTGATATTGAATTAATTTCGCTTTTTTCAATTTTATATAATTTCATGTATTAACGTTTGAGAGTTTAAGCAAATGAATTTAACTCAAACTAAAACTATAATAATTAAGAACTGGCAGTATTTATTTAATGTCGTAGGAGCTTATCCTGTATGATTTTGCTTATCAATTTCTAAATAAAACTGCATTTGACATAATGTGTAATACTTCTTAGTCATAAAATAAAAATCATTTACTACAATAAATCGTGGGATTATTTAATCAGTTCTCAATTTACACCATAAAACTCATTTTGTTGATTAATAAGAAAATTCGAAATATGTCAAATTAAATGTGTCGAAAGATTTAGGGGATATTTTTATTTCTTAATCATAGGGGTTAGTTTATTTATTTAAGTCAATTCTACTTAAAACAGAATAACAACATTTAGCCTGAAACAGTTTCGAAGGCCCTAGCTGATAAGTGTTATTAGGTAAGGCGAAAATGTATTTTTTATCCTTTATTATCATCACTATTATCTTAGAACAATTTTTAATCGACAGTTGATGTGCAATAAAAATGCACAAAATTCAAATAAATAACCAAATTCAAATTGAGTATAACAATTTTTATATATTTTTTAATTTATTTGCGCATATCTAATAATAACATATAAATACTGTATAGTGTAGGACAAATGAAACTTCCTTAAGGAACACCATCTCCAATCGGTTATATTTGATTTCGATGAATTAAATATTTTTAGCCAAATTAAAATGATTTCATAATAAAAAATAAATAAGAAAATGAATCCTATTAATTTCTATACCCAACAAGGTTAAACATGTGGTTTCTGCTCGAAAGAATGTGTGGTATGATCAACTCCACTGTTTATAATTAAAAATAAATTATTTTGTCGTACTAGTTTTCAGAACCGATTCGACAAAGACGCTACTAGTTTTCTCAATTTATCAATCGAAATGTTTTTCCAGACTTTTTTGCAGTTAATTTTTATTTGTTTTAAACTCAGCTTCAAAATTTTTATCTTTGCATGTTGGAAAAATGAAAATTTATAAGTTGAGTTTATAAAAAAATTCTATTTACTGACTGGGTCATTGTACTCTTGACCCATAAAGATGATCGTCAAATTATTATATTTTGACTGCATATTTAATTGTTTTAAAAGGATTTTTTGGTTGAGACTGATATTACTGAGATAAATCTGATAATGGTGTGGTCTTCCTATTTGTCACACGATCATATACATCAATGAATTTCTGTCAAAAAGGATATCCCTGTGGTTCGCCAGCCCTTTTCTTCGCCTGATCACAGAACGTGTGACTATTTTTAGTTCCACAAGATTAAAAACCTCTTTAAAGGATGTCACCTTTGTACTTTCTATAATATCCGGAGGAGTGTAACTGAGAAGCAAAAGGCGATTCCAGACAAAGCTTTTCAGGTTTGCTATGAATAGTGAAAAATATCAGTTCGATTACTTTTCTGCACTTAAATAATCGCAGAAATTCGTCTACAATGCGTACTTATAGATATAATGGAATATTAACTTAAAATACAATTAATATTTTTTCTGTTATTTTAAACAAAAAAATTACCTTAGTTTTTGGCAATTTAATGAAACGTAATTTTTATTTTTTAAATATTTTATGATTGTGAAAAAATGCTTAAATGCAATAAAAAAAATTTAGATATATTATCAGATATATTACATTGCATCATTTACGTTGAAATATAGTTAGTTGTCTGTGAATAGAACGAAATGCAGCTTTTACAATGCTCTGATTTCATGCTATAAAATTCGTTCATAGAAGTTCAGACTCGACTGAATCAAGAAAAATCCTTCAAACATTTTTTCATAGTTTTATGCATCGCTTCAGTAAGCGTAATTATCGCAAATAATAAAATTTCTGCTCCAATTAATCGTTATCGTTCTCGAAGCCACCGTACGTACACTTAACGATTATAAACTGCTCAAACTTTGTTTTTCTATCTCTGGAATAAAAAAAAAAAACAAAAAATTAAATAGAGCAAAATACCCTTTAAACATTATTGCAATATTTACTTTGGTATTTTCCACTCGGATGAATAAAAATTTTTATGCGGTCAACTTTTTATAGTAATGGATGTGACACTGTCATTTTCTAATACAACGATTTCAATCTTGCCACAAGCTATTTATTTAGGTTATATTCAGTATTATTTTTTTAATTCAAACTCCGAACTAATAATTTCAAAGATAATTTCTCTTCGTTTTCCTTTTTGTAAAAATAGAAATAATTTAGCCTCGATTTTATTAAAAATATCCTTTTAAATAGATGCAAAAATATTATTTGTTATTATATTCCTAAAAAATAATTGCGTACACACACACAGGAAGAAAAATATTAGTTATTAAACATTTTCATTAGAACAAAAATCGGAATAAAAACACTGAAAAATTTGTAATTAGATCGATAATATCAATAACAGACCTGGTACAAGGGGTGATGCAGGAAAGTAATGAGACGGGAATGACTCATAGAAATCTGGCAATAATGCGGGTGTTAGGTAACTACCCGCTCTTATACAGCATGATATATTAATTGTTCCTTTGGGGAATATTCATTGTAAAGAGCATATGTTTTTCGGGGTGTTTAAAGCATTTTTGTAGGGCCGCGAAGCAGCAAGGCCTTCAACATAAATAATCGATTAACATTAAGAAAGATTAGTGAGTCCCTATAAGGCTCAGAAAAAGAACATGCTTAAAATATCCACCATGATAAGGCTCCCTGTAATACTGACATCTCCCTATAAAAATGATTTTTTATAGGAAAAAAGGATTCCTTTGCTTCTTTAGCAGACTTGTTTACCTGAACAAGGCCTGTGTGAGTTTTTTTTTTGTACTGCGAGATCAAAAAAACTTGAAAGTCTGTCGATAACATCAAAAGGAATGTAACCGAGAAGCTGAGGGCGATTCTAGTTGAAGCCTTGAACGGTTCAGAAAAAGGATTTTACAAGGATTCTTATTTTTCTGGATGTGTTTTTTTTTTAACTTTACGTACACAAAATGAAATTTACTTTTACCTTTTTGAAATAATACTCTTTTAGGATAAGAATATTAAGTGTTAATTCAATTTTCACTGAATTGCAATTCGTGCTTGCCTATTCTGCGAAAGTCGTCATCTTTGTTCTCCAGAAGCTTTCATACTCCAACTTTGTTTCTTATAGAAAATATTTGAGTGAATATACATTTCCAAATCGCAAAACAACCCCATTAACAAATCACACATTTATTTACATATCTGGCAACATTTGTTGTTGTACTGAAAAGCACTTTCGAAGCGAATAAGAATTGCTGTATTCGATGTTGATTCACGAGTGAGTGTAGTACTGGAGCACATTTTAAGAGAAAAACTCTTGAATTAACGAAGTGTGGACCTTTATGGTATATACGGACACACACTTTTCCATCAAATCATATATTACATCCCTATGGAAATGGTAATGCTTCGGTATGGTATTGGTTCCTGTGTAGCATTCAAAGCGTAAAATTCAATTTATATGCAAAATAATTTCCATTTACAAGTATATGAAAAATAATAAAAAAAAATTTTATTCTATTCCACGCGACGATGTCTGCTGATTTGTTTAAATGTTAAGCAAAATTACAAGGCACTTCTTTCGGATGGGTTGATGGATCCCAATAGGGATGATGGCAATGTGGGCCCGGAATTTAGCTATGAATACACCGAGCACTATCTGATTTGCATACTTTGACTGAAACAAATCGACAACCGATCTATTTACTAAAAACCAATTGGCAGATTTACTGGACCCTATAATCCATACATAATTGATTTCTCAGAAAAAATATTTTATTTCGTTAAATATTTGCATTTGTTTTTAAATTATTAAGATATGCACATCTATTTCTATAGAAGAATTATTATTATACCTCTTAGATTATGAAATCATACAATTCAGATTAATAACAAAAGAAACTTGTTTAAATAAAGGATTTTATTATAGGTTCCTTTTTCTTGTTTCTTTTTTTTTTAAATATAGAAAATCGTATACAAATTATGCAAAGAAATATAAAATGTTGGCACTTTTGAAATGCAAATATTCGTTAAGCTTTAGACAACAGAATAACTTTAAAGGTGTGACAAAAAAGGTGTGACAGAGTCTGAATTTTTTTATGTGCAACAATTTTATTTCATATTAACAAATAAATGATTTTCGAAATTGTTACTTTTGGTAGATATACATACATCTGCGAAGGCGTTGTTTCCACTCTTTGTAGCAGTGCTGGAAGGCTTCAACTGCAATCGGCTTCAGCTCCTCCGTTACGAGGGTCGTTCAATAAGTCCTTAAAAATCCGAGAAATTGCGCTTGTAGTGTCGGTAAAGATGGAAATTTTGACAGCTTTCCTCTCCATAATGCTAATTTTTTTTGTAAGTAGCATTATCGACAGGAAAGCTGTCAAAATTTTAGCTCGATCCATAGCGTAGGTCAATTTCTATCGTCGATTAAAGTTAACGACATTTATTTGTGCATAACAATGGAAAAAAGCGAGTTTAGGGCTGTCATCAAACATCTCCATTTGAAAGGCTTAAGCCCGAAAGAAATCAAAGCCGAGTTGGATGCAGTTCATGGCACATCTGGACCTGTGTTTGCGACGGTTTACAATTGGGTGAATGAATTTAAACGTGGCCGTTCATGCACAAAAGATGAACATCGTTCAGGACGCGCAGTTGAGGTGTCTACTCCTGAAATCATCGACAAAATCCACGATCTGATATTGAACGATCGGCGAATTAAAGTGCGCGAATTAGTTGAGGCCACGGGCATATCACAAGGTACAGTCGCTTCAATTTTGCATGAAAAATTGTCTGTGAAAAAAATTTCGGCAAGATGGGTGCCGCGTTTACTCTCAGAGGAGAATAAGCGCAATCGTGCAGTGGACTCTGAGGCTATGTTGGCACTCTTTCATCGCAATCCTGCCGAATTCCTTCGACGATATGTCACTGTGGACGAAACCTGGATACACTACTACACTCCAGAAATGAAGAGACAGTCTTCACAGTGGATTTTCAAGGGTGAACGGGCTCCGAAGAAGTCAAAAACTGTGCCATCGGCCGGCAAGGTGATGGCCACGGTCTTTTGTTATTCGCAGGGCATCATTTTTATCGACTACTTGGAAAAAGGAAAAACAATAACAGGAGCGTATTACGCGTCGTTATTGCAATGGTTGAGCGAGGAAATCAAAGAGAAACGCCCCCATCTGAAGAAGAAAAAAATCCTCTTGCATCAGGACAATGCGCGTGTGCACACCTGCGCTGTTTCCATGGCCAAAATTGTGGAATTGAGAATGGAATTGTTGCAGCATCCCGCTTATTCACCAGATTTGGCCCCGAGTGACTATTTTCTTTTCCCCAATCTGAAGAAATGGCTTGGCGGACGACGGTTCACTTCCAACGAGGACGTAATTGCTCAAACGGATGAGTATTTTGCAGAACTTCCGAAATCCTATTTTTTTGGACGGGATAAAAATTTTGGAAAAACGGTTGGAAAAGTGTATAGAGCTAAAAGGAGATTATGTTAAAAAATAATTTGTTTTTTTTTTTTAAAACAGTTTTTTTCCATCTTTTTCTAAGGACTTATTGAACGACCCTCGTACATTCCTTTGGATGTTATCGATAGTATCAAGATTATGTCCTTCAAATGCTTTTTAGTCTTGAGCAACTGAGATCAAAAGTCACACGAACTGAGATCAACTGGAAAACCACAGGCGCACAAAAAGGGTTCTTCGCGTAAAACCGGACGAAAACTCGTTGCCCCACGGTGCAGCATCCTAGTGTCTGCAATCTTCGTTCTTTACCCTTTTAAGATCTACTCAATACTGTCAATGTTAATCGATGGTCAAACCTTACAGAATTCTTGACTCGTTTCACATTTTCATCAGTTTGCAATGTCGAAGGCTTCCTCCATACGGCATTCTCCCCATAATCTTATTGGAACTTTTTTAAAGCACTATAAAAAATAGAACTTCAATTATAACGCTCTATAGGGTCACATAGTTACCGGACGAGATTAAAAATTGTACTGCATTCTTCGGAGAAACTAAGCTGCGTTAAGGAAAAGTCCGCATTATTGCCAGATTGCACTCATCAATGCCATTCTCATCACTTGTCACTTCGTATATATCCAAATTGATAGCTCTTACCTAAAATCATGCAAGTTTGTGTTGTTTCTCAATTCTAACCATTAAAAAAAGTTTAAAAAAAAAATTCTATAATAAAGTTTATTGTTATTAATTTATATTATAATATGCACGAGGAAACGAATTATTTATATAAATATGGCAACGAAAACAATTAGGATAAATCATCTTTTGTCATGTAATAGAAATATTTGGAAACTTAAAATTACTTTCGAAACAAAACTTCACTAAATTTTTTTTATGATGTAGTAAATGTACTCGTTATTGTACAAAAATAAAATTAGGACACTCCCGGAAGAAATTCAATTTTCTTTAAACTGTTATAAAAGTGATTTCATTGAAAAATGTTCATCTTCAACTTATCAGAAAAACTTTCTCATTTTTCATCTTATAGTTTTGTGATTGTGATATAAAATCATCTTTGCGCAATAAAACATTTTGGAACATAAGCCTCCTCTACCCCCTCTTTCCATCTTTTATTATTGAGTTGATTTCTTTTTTTATGATTATTTTTTGATTATGATTTTCACTGAAAACTTTTGGAGAAAAACTTTTCTTTCATTTATTAGCTTCTTGATGAAATGAATAAAGTTTTTTCTTTCCGCGAAAATATTTGTCCATTCACAGAAGCTTTCATGAAGACAGGACTTTATTTTCCATTTTTTTTTGTCATCGTTTTGTCTCAAATTCGATTTAATAGAAAACTTAATTATAATTATAATTCAATTTTCCTTTTCGTAATTATTTTTATTTAATTGGAATTTTTTTTTACTGTAATATTTTTACGATATATTTATAGGCGTTTATGACAGAAGAAAATTCTCCTTTATAGAAAAATTAATATTTGTATTTCTTTTGCTGTCAATGCGAAAGGACCTTCCAAACCAACTAACAATAATTGGTATTTCCAAATAGTCAACTTCTCATCTTATATAATACAAAATTAAAGATTAAATAATAAAAAAAAATCACATACAATTAAAGATCAATAATTAATTATAATGTAATTGAGTTAATTGTGAAAAGAAAGCAAAATCACAGTTGGCTATAAAAAAAATCCCAAAAATTATACCTTGTATAAATCTGATATTCTCTTAGGATACTGACAAGGAACTAATTACTTAAATAGCCATTTTGACCTAAATTATATTGATCAGAATCGATTTAAATATGGTTCATTGATTTTCATTGTAATAATCTAAAAGAGAAGTATGCATACAGCAGTAAATCTGAAAGGTAATTTAGCGTATAATGAAAATAGTAGAATAAGTGTAGTGATTATACAATATAAAATATTTTTATTGGCATTTTACACGTATTATCAGTACATGTACACGTATAGTATATATAGTATAATAAATATCTTATAATAAATAAGATGGATCTGAATGTATGCCCATATATAAATTAGTGTAGAATTATAAATTTATTTTGGTTAAAATTAAATTAAATTCCATATTAAAATATGTTCGAAAGTCATCTTTTCAAATCAAAAGCTTCAGTATTGTTTATTGGAATGAATTTTTTTTTTAAAAATTGTATATTGTGCGTTTTCGTATCTTTTTTTAAATTTAAAAAAATGCTATTCTCATTACTTTAATTTTTTATTTTATTTTAGTAGAGCATTTATTATTTCCATATTACTTGTACATATTTTCATGGTATTTAAAACGTAGAGCTGACACATGCTCTGTACATCCTTTGCTTATATAGTAAATTAGTTTTTAATGACTAAGTACATGAATTGCTTACAACTATGGCTTAAAAATTATATGTGCTTGCTCAAACACTATATTCTATATACGAGGGTCATTCAACAAGTACTTAGCCTACAAAAGAAAAACGAAAATTTTGGAAATGTGGCAATTTATTTTTCCACATAATCTCCTTCAAGCTCGATACACTTGGCTCAGCCATGCTCTAACTTTTTTAACCCGTCCAAAAAATACATTTTCTCGAGGGAAGCAAAATAGGTCTCCGTGGCGACGATGACCTCCTCATTCGACCCAAATATATTCCCGGCGAGTGATTTTTTCAGGTTTGCAAACAAAAAGCAGTGACAGGGGGCCAAATCTGGAGAGGACGGTGGATGGGGCAGCAATTCGTAGCGCAATTCGACCAATTTGGCCGTGTGTGGAACAGCACTTTTTTCTTCGCAAAGCGGGGCCGCTTTTTCTTCAATTCGACGTCAAATCGGCCCAATAAGTCAGCATAGTAGCGCCCCGTGATTGTTTTACCCTTCTCGAGGTAATCGATGTGGATCACACCTTGTGAATCCCAGAAAACGGTGGCCATCACCTTTCTGGCTGATCGAACAGTCTTCGCCTTCTTCGGAGCACGTTCGCCGGGTGAAGTCCACTGTTTCGACTGTTCTTTGGTCTCTGGTGTGTACCAGTGAATCCATGTTTCGTCGACGGTCACGAAACGACGCAAGAACTCCGCTGGATTGCGCTGAAACAGCGCCAAACACGTCGCCGATGTGGTCTCACGGTTGCGCTTGTTTTCCGGTGTGAGCAAACGCGGCACCCATCGCGCCGACAGCTTCCTCATGTCCAGTTCTTCGCGTAGAATATGATGCACCGTTCCTACTGCGATGCCCACAGTCTCAGCTATCTCGTGAACCTTCAATCGACGGTCTGCCAACACGAGATCGTGAACTTTTTTAACGTTTTCCTCCGTAGCAGCCGTTTTCGGGGCACCTGGGCGTGGCTCATCAAAAACCGACGTGCGGCCACGAACAAACTCGTTGAACCAATTCTTGACGGTCGCCATCGAAGGAGAAGAGTCACCATACACAGCATCCAAGCGATCTTTGATTTCGCTGCGCGTTTTCTCTTCCAAAAACAAGAATCTAATCACCGAACGATATTGTTCTTTTTCCATTTTTGTGCAACCGACCGACACGCTCGCTTTCAAAGGCTCTCAAAATAAAAATAATGAAGGGAATCGACTGAAACTTTGACAGTAGACTACTAAAAGAATGTTCTGCACAATTGGTAAATTTCTTTTATGACAGCACTTCCATCGGGCGGTGAGGCTAAGTACTTGTTGAATGATTAAATAAACAGAGTCCAGAAAATATTTAAATTTTCGAATTTTGGAATTTTTTTTAAAATTTATCTGATTTTTTATTAAATAAAGATTCATGAAAATTAATATTAATTAAAAATAGCAAATAATTTATATATATAAATTATTTGCTATTTTTAATTAATATTAATTAAAAATAGCAAATAATTTATATATATAAATTATTTGCTATTTTTAATTAATATTAATTTTTTTTGTGACAGCAGTTCCATCGGGCGGTGAGGCTAAGTACATATTGAATGACCGTCGTATTTAATTGCTTACAAACTAACCTTAATTCTAGACTTAAAAAAAAAATTTAGGGAAAGGAATATTCAGTGAGAGTGGATTAGGAGTTTGGGATTTTTGGGAATTTTGTGTTGCTTCCGCTAACCTCAAAGGAAATGGGGAGTTAAGGAATTATAAAACTGAACGTTCATAATATCACTATCTTTAGCAAAATCAGATATAATGATTGGTGAGGCATAGAGGTAATTATTGTGTAAGTATCTGTGTTGGATGGCTTGAGATTTAATACTTTCTATTGACTCTTGAATGAGTGGATTGGCATGGTCTATTAAATGCTGGAGAAAGTTTTTGGTTAGACCAACCATGTATGAAATAAAAGGAGTAAGATTACTTTTCTGAGGTGTAGGAGTTAGAATAATGCTTGCCGTCTATTTTACGATATTTTGAAAGGCATTTCCTAATGATTGACCTTTCGAATACATGGACTTAATTGGCATACGTTTTCGAGAAACTAAAATAGATCGGAAATGCATAGACCATAATTGGCCGAATAAGTTGTTTATAGAATAGTAACTTTGTATTTACACTAAGCCCCTTCTGACGCCTAAGTAGGAATAGAAAGGTATGAATAGCCCTTTTGGATTTTTTCAGAGTTAACTCAACATGTGGGTTAAATTTGAACATTGAGTTAAAGTTGATGCCTAAATATTTTAGTTGATTTGAGACTGGAATAGCTGTGTTTTTAATCAGAATACGCAGCTCTTTGCTCTTTGTAGCAATTTTCCTCGGTCCGCGAGTGCTGGGATTACGGAAACAGATTAAATTGGACTTATTAAGATTGACTGATAAGTTCCAGTCATCAAAAAAAATTTTAATTTTAAAAAGAAGCTCTTGCGTTCTCTTTAGAGCTAATTTTGGTGATTTGCTTTTGGCATAAATAAGAGTGTCGTCTGCATATAATACCATTGGTATGTCTGCAGTATATATTGAATACAGCAAGGGACCTAATACCGAGCCTTGTGGAACTCCTTTACCTATTGTAAAGAATTCGGAAGTCGTGTTCTGATATCTGACGCAAGATGATCTATCCTGAAGAAATGAGTGCAGCAGCAGCGTAATATGTGGAGGGAAATCAAGTTTGCATAGCTTGTGCACTAGTCCCTTATGCCAAACTGAGTCAAAGGCTTTGGTAATATCTAGGGAACAAGCAACTGTTGACTCTTTATGGTTTAACCCTATTGTGATCTCACTATGTAGTAGAAAAAGCGCATTCAAAGTTGAGTGCCGTTTCCGAAATCCGAATTGAAAGTCGGGAATAATTATATTTTCATTAAAAAATTCATTTACCTTTTCGTAAAAGAATTTTTCTAATATTTTTCCCAAACAGGGAAGACGAGATATAGGTCGATGTTGTTGGATGGTTGCTCTACCTTGAGTTTTTGGAATATTAAAAATTATGCCTATTTTCCAGGCTTTAGGGAAGTAGAAATTGTTGATTCAGTGATTAAATATTGCAACTAAGGGACTCAAACTCTTTTTCGGAAACTTTCTCAGCATAAAAATCGATATATTATCGATGCCAGCAGACTTTTTATTATTTAAAGATTTTATTATAGAATTCACTACTTTTCACTTGGTATAACACCTGGTGCAGCGCTGAAAACTCTAATCTGCATGCTGTGGCCAAAGTAATCCTTAACCAAATGACATTTGAAATCTTTGGCCTCTCCTAGACAAAAAAACTTTTATCAACTTATTAGCCGACTACCAATTAACCAATCTACTCGACATCCTTACCGCAATTTTGGGGACGAAAACTATTCAGAATTCAGATTGAACATTCAGCTTTAACCTGTAATGTCCTTGTTGGAAGTCACCCTCATCCCATCTGCCAATTCTGTGGCGTTCACGTAACAATCTCTTTTATAATGAGTGAATGTCAACTAACGCAGACCTTTTTTGTAAATGGGGAATTCCTTTCATTGTGGAGCTCTTTGATCCCTGATTTAATTTTCTCAAACAAACTCATTTATTCCACAAAATATAGAAAACTGTCTATATTTATAATAAATGTTTCATCTAGTTGTTCTTAGAAACATGGCCAAGTTTTCCAAACCTTAAAATGCAGTCGCAAAACAATCTCATGATTGTGGTTCTTTTTTCTACGAATTCTGAAACATGTCTAAATGATCTTGCAAATAAAGAAGCGAACAATATAAATTTTATAAGCTCTTCTTTTGTATAGGTGATCATAAAACACAAAAAAAAGTGGCCAACTAATAGATGCGCCACTAGATTAATTACCAAATACATTTCGATGTAGCAGGACAATTGCACGGGGCCGGTTTTTATTTTCTGCGTCGAGAAGCAATTTGCAAATCCTAATAAAGAAAAGGATGGTATAAAACGCTTATGCACGCAGAATAATAGATAAATATAGATGCTTCTTCAAATCTGTTTGTACGACGCAATGCAAAAGATTCTGGCTCCAGGAAGAATAAAAAACGAAACTTGTTGAAAATTCATTAATTGTCTGCGATTTGTCTTTATTGCTTGGAATGACTGTGGTTTAATCTTTACTGCCAATGAGTGCAGGTTTGAGCTAGTCAAGCGAAACAATGACTTCTCGGCCTCCCGGATTGACCATAAATGTTTTTTTTAAATCGTTTGATGGGTCCGTCATAAGGTTGATAGAGGACGTTGGGGGTCATCGTTGTATAGGTCCTTGTAAATGATTGTCTTCCTAGCATCATATATCTTTCAAGCAATAACACTACTCATTGGCAAATCCTGTTCAGTTACTGACGTTGGTATTCCTGCGATCGAAGCGGAAAAACTCTCTAAGTAATCGAGGGGATATTAATAAGAGCGTAAAGAAACAAAGAATGCTAAATAATCATAAAAATACGTACAGAATAATATATTTTAAGGATGTATTATAATACTAGAATATTATTTAAAAAATATGCAAGACGGAGACTCTTACAACAATGAACTACTAATGCTAGATCATATGATGTGGTTGGAAAAACAGTTCTGTTAATGAAAATGATTTAAAAAAATTTCAAAGGACTTTTATGATATTATCATAATTTTTGAAGTTGTTCCCTCTTTTTTTGGGGGGGGGGGGAGGTGTTAGTATATTCTGTCATTTACAAATTATAATAAGATATTGGGAATAATATATTTTGCACCTTTTAAAAGCAATGGTTCAATCGATTTTCAACTCATTGTAGTCATTATATTTTTTATTTAAGGATTATTGACTTTTCATAACATATTTAAATATGTTTTATCATTTATAAATATGAGCTGCATAAGGTTATACAAATAATAGGATTTTTCCAATAAGTACTATGAAACATAAAGTCGTATAGCTACTATCTTATTAACTATTACTAAAGGGTTTTATAATTTGTGCTTGGGAAAGTAAGGTTGTATAAAGCATACTTAGAATTCAGATTTAGATAAAATGTTCATTACATCATATTTCTTAGTTCTTGCCATTATGCATTAAATGTAAAATTATTCAATTAGCCCAAAAAAATACTTGATTACTTTGAGATAATTTTTGATAGAGTTTTCGCACATTTCATTCTGTAATTCGAATATTATTTGACGGATCTTGGCTTTTTAATTCTCTTAACTTTAAGATTTATCTGCATAAAGAACGGATTCACCGCACGATGTTGGATTGGAGGCTAATTGACATCACCAAATAGCCAGATAGTCACTTTTGTGGATACAGTAGCTGCGTTAAAGTTAGTTGTGGGTTTTCGGAGCCCCATATATAGTAATTTGGTTTATTGGCGTTAGTTTATTCTTCAGTGCTGAAAAAAAATACCTTAAAGGATGTATATATATTTGACAATACCTTAAAGGTATTTTTAGTTGAATTTCTTTGTATATTAAAGTTATCATGATTTATTGATAGTGACAAAAAACTGAATTGTTTTACAAATGATGGAAAATTATCATAATAAACGAATAATGTTTTTTAATTTTGATTAATATGTATCTTTATTAAAATTTTATTATATCTATTTTTGGCAAATTTTTGTATATTTATATCTATAGAATATACTATTTAGAAGATGCAGTTGAATACTCATTAAAGTTTGGAAGTGTTTCAAAAAGTCTATCTACGACAAAATCGATCATTTTCTCATGTGTATAGCTATAAATGCATTTCAAAATATTCGAATATATTATAGAATAATCAAAGAGCATAGAGCAGATAGAAAATAGTTCCTTATGGACCAAATGCCAAATAAAATAGATAGCCAAGGTGAAATCGTAAATCGATACTAAAATTTTCCATTTGAATAGTTTGTACGTTCATCGGGAATATTGTGTATTTGTTAAGGACACAACCTTGCTACCATCTAATAAATTCTATCTAATTTCGTATGCAAATTATTTTTGCAGACGGCATTTCCCATCAAAGCATAATCAATTCCAGTATCGTCAATCGTTGATTCATTATTTATCTATGTGGCCTGTGATAAAGAATTTTGAAAATTATTCAAAATCGATTGAACAAGATAAATTCATTGGTATTTGATATAATTTGAAAGAAAAAAATCATATATTTTTTAGTTTTTTTTTGGTTAAATTTCATTTATAAAATTATTCCAAAATTTATTTCTGATATTCTTAAATGTTCATCATTGATGGTTGTCAAAAAAGGATACTCATAGATTTTGATAAAGAACTTTCCGAATAAATTTATACGTTTATTTTATACAGTTTCAGTAGGAAAAATAATAATAATGATAAAAAAAAATACAATGATTTATTTTATTTTATCTAATATAATCATACAATATAAATCGATATGATAATTTCTTTCAATATGCTTTAAACATTGATAAAATTTGCCCTTTTTCACTTGTTGGTTTTTCTTTTATAGTGTACTATTGACAATGAAGTGTTTATTTTGCTTATCGTTTATCAACTTATAACCAATTTTATACTCAATTCTAGTCTAGCATAGCTAGGATAATACTGGACGTTATTTAAATCAAAGACTTTATTAAAGAGGAAATATTATCCAAAATGATAGGTTAAAAATTTATACGTATACGTACTATTATCCTCTAAGGTCTTTAATCATTTCCCAGTCACACACTATTGTACCGTATCTAAAGTGATACTTGTGTTATCCTATAGCCAATTATAAATGCATAGTAGTATCTATGGTATGGGTATAAGAACAATAGTTCCTGTATCCTTTGCTATGATGAATGATTTATAGTTCCAAAGCGGAAAACTTCATCTTGATTTGAATAGTCTACTGTTTGAATATCTTATACAAAAAGCTTCTCCTTGGAAACATTTCCCACAAATGAACATCTTCACATACTCACGTATCTTTAATATATAAATTCGTATATGATGAATAAACTGTATCATTGGCATATTTACTATATCCACACCAGATTCCGCATTGAATATTTAACAACTTAAACTAATATACTATAGGATCTGGAACCATGTATCATTTTCAGTTAATGGCATATAAAATGTCCGATCTACTCTTACCTAATCAGTTTCCGAGAGTTGTTTATCTTTTCGATATTGGCTTTTGTTGTTTACAGAAAATTTTTCATACTCTTACATATATAACCTCATTTTATATAATATAATGAAATTAATACAAATAAATATAGTAGGTCAAATGTGCTTTTAATATTACTGTACCTGACTTTATTTAATCGAAAAGTCTTTTCCTTTTTATATAATTTTAATTACCTTAATAATTATTTTAATATAATTAAAATTTATTTCAAAAAGTATTTGTTTTCTTTTTTCTTTTTAAATTTATATTTACATATAATTGTAACAAGGCCATACCCAAGAATGATATTTTTTTCTATCTGGAAATATCTAAATTACGAAGAAAAGAAAAGTATACACAAAAAGGATATCAAACTAACGTCCTTTCAACTGTTTTTTGCTGTTGCGATACCAAAATAATTATAATTTATCTATCGTTAGACATAATACTACTGGTCGCCTATGATCATAGACATTCAGATACGCCCAGTCAACGCGCAAAAATAGATCTAGCTAGACGCCCCTGACCAGCTTCATCTATCATAGGTAGATGCATTTGCTAACAGTCAGTAGCAAGGCCTACCTAAAGCTTCACTCTCACCTGCAATGATAGCGCGCGGGATCCTGTCATTCCTCAACTCCAGTTCTACGAGGGTCGTTCAATAAGTCCTTAGAAAAAAATGGGAAAAAACTGTTTTAAAAAAATTTTTTTTTTTTTTTAACATAATCTCCTTTTACCGTTTCTCCAAAATTTTTATCCCGTCCAAAAAAATAGGATTTCGGAAGTTCTTGCAAAATACTCATCCGTTTGAGCAATGACGTCCTCGTTGGAAGTGAACCGTCGTCCGCCAAGCCATTTCTTCAGATTGGGGAAAAGAAAATAGTCACTCGGGGCCAAATCTGGTGAATAAACGGGATGCTGCAACAATTCCATTCTCAATTCCACAATTTTGGCCATGGAAACAGCGCAGGTGTGCACACGCGCATTGTCCTGATGCAAGAGGATTTTTTTCTTCTTCAGATGGGGGCGTTTCTCTTTGATTTTCTCGCTCAACCGTTGCAATAACGACGCGTAATACGCTCCTGTTATTGTTTTTCCTTTTTCCAAGTAGTCGATAAAAATGATGCCCTGCGAATCCCAAAAGACCGTGGCCATCACTTTGCTGGCCGATGGCACAGTTTTTGCCTTCGTCGGTGCCCGTTCACCCTTAAAAATCCACTGTGATGACTGCTTGTTCGTTTCTGGAGTGTATTAGTGTATCCAGGTTTCGTCCACAGTGACATATCGACGAAGGAATAGCCTCAAGTCCACTACACGATTGCGCTTATTCTCCTCTGAGAGCAAACGCGGCACCCATCTTGCCGAAATTTTTTTCACGGACAATTTTTCATGCAAAATTGAAGCGACTGTACCTTGTGATACGCCCGTGGCCTCAACTAATTTGCGCACTTTAATTCGCCGATCGTTCAAAATCAGATCGTGGATTTTGTCGATGATTTCAGGAGTAGACACCTCAACTGGGCGTCCTGAACGATGTTCATCTTTTGTGGATGAACGGCCGCGTTTAAATTCATTCACCCAATTGTAAACCGTCGCAAACAACAAGGCGCAGATGTGCCATGAACTGCATCCAACTCGGCTTTGATTTCTTTCGCGCTTAAGCCTTTCAAATGGAGATGTTTGATGACAGCCCTAAACTCGCTTTTTTCCATTGTTATGCACAAATAAATGTCGTTAACTTTAATCGACGATAGAAATTGACCTACGCTATGGATCGAGCTGAAATTTTGACAGCTTTCCTGTGAAAATGCATAGAAATTCTTTTGGGCGGCAAAAACTCGTTAACGGAAATTAGCATGTGACAGCGACCGTTGTCATAGTGGGAAGCATCTAAGTGTCCGAAATGTGCGATCTGGCAAGAAAAATCCTTTTTTGTGCTCCTTTGCAGGACTTCTTCAGTAAAAACTTGGTTGACCGTTTATAGTTGACAATCTAACCACCCAAGAGACGTCAATCGTTCCAAATTATCATCACTCTTCAATGTTGAAAGTAATTCATCAAGTTAAAGACAAAGTTTCGTTCAAAACGCATTGCAATAACACAACTCAGGGACATGTACCTACCGGACAAGGTTGATACTTATACTGCAGTACAGAGAATAGCAATATAAATTATTATATTGTGTAAATAATATCAAAAGCCTTATTGATAATAGCCCACTTTTAAGTTAAGAAAATATTCTAATAATTTTTTTTTTAAATATTTTTTAACAATTTATTTGCCACTAAATTTAATGAAAAATATCGGAAGAAATTACTGTTTGGGATATTCTGTAAAATAGTTCTATTCACGAATGAAATGATGAAAATGAAAATATTCCAAATATTCTATTAAAGCTTGCTCATATTTGTGTAATTTGTGTGCTTTTCAGATATGGTATACTTATTAAAAATAAATGCTGAGTATCGTCAAATATTTATAATGTTGGCCATGATATTATCAGAGGTCGTATGGGAGTTGTTGGTCATATTTGCAAAATCATTCTTGAATTTGCTGATGCAGCTTCTCCATGGACCAGTATTATCATCTTGTACGAATGGAGAGTTACATGAACAACATATAATTGCCATTTATACATGCATAGGTATTTGTGTTTTGGACATTTGCCTGTTCAAATTCGGCCATAAAGTTGCTTACAGACTGTACTGAGTATACGTATTTATGACTTTCGTCCGTTCACAAGCATTTCGTAACGAGAGCAACTTATGATGCTCGGTAATAGGAAACTCATCTCTATGGATGGCTTTCGAGTTTGCTTTTGCGACTTACGGTTTATATTTATTCGGTTTTGTAATACGGAATATGGCATCAAGCTTAGTCCTCAGAGACCCAGAACGGCACATAACAGTACCCTTTGACAACAAGACATGAAAGGCAACATTTTCATGTATACGCAGCAAAATATGCCTCTACGATAGCAGTAATTAGAACTGATGGTTTCTGATGGTAATTTTGGTCCATAACTGTGCAAAAGCTATACACATATACTAACTAAAATATAATATAACATATATTTTCGTGTACACATTTACCTACTATATTTATTATGTCCATCCGTCTATTACTGTTAAAATCCTGCTGACATTGGAGTGTATTTCAATAATTCACATAAGGGAATATTTTCTGAGTGATAATTATACTGTCGTAAATGAGTTCCATTTAATAAGGACATTTTCAAATGCGAACGGTTCTGATAAAATTCCTGTGCTAAAACATTTCCAAATGTAATTTTCTGATTATTCTGTTTTGTTTTTTTTTGTGCAACAACTTTAGTACTTATTTCAATTAAAAAAAAAACGTACTCGTATATACACCATTTTGTTTCAAAAAGAATATGCAAAAAAATAACAGTAAGAAAATGTTGATAAAAAGGCTAGAAAAAAATAGCCTGAAATATCCATTAAGGACGTACTTTGTACATACATACAAAGTTACTTTTAAGTAAATTAAAAATCAACATTATCTCTCTTTGAATATACAATATTTCTGTGTAATTTTAAAAAGTACACAGTTTTTTAATTAAACAGATTTTATTTTATATTTTTTTTTATTATGATTCAGTCGTTTTTTCTTGAGTATTTTAATGTAATTAGAAATAATATTTCGTTTACATAAAAGGAATTTTTATAAAAGAAATTGTTGAGTTATCCATTCTTGATTAAATCTACTACCATTCATAATGGGTGTTATGCTTCTCTCCATACTCGTACAATTATGAGAAAAAAAAATCGATGAATAAACATTTTTTTGAAATATTAAAAGAATTAAAAATATTGTTCAATGTTATTTTTAACAAAAATTTTATTAGTTGAGCTTCTGTCCTACTACGGTGTTTTTTTTTTTGTAAGTATAACTAAAGAGCTATACAATTTCTGCTTCAGAAAGTTAATTTGTAAAAGGCATAAATTTTATATTAATTATGTTGCCTTGATCTTGCCATTATGTATAAAATATAATATTGTTCAAATCACCACCTTTTGGGAAAAACGATCTTTTTGAGGTAATTTTTGATGACTTTTTTAAGAATTGTATGCTGTAATTCGACGATTACTTTACGAATGTTTGGTTTTTAGTGCTCTGAAGTTTGAGGATTGTCTACGCAAATATTATATCTCATGTATGCTCATAAAAATAGTTCAACTGAATTGGCCAACTGACTTCACCAAATCTCGAAATTACACGTCTTGGAAGCTTTTGGAAAATAAAGCCACAGTTTGTTTTGTTGTGTAGCTTGCAGCACTGTGATATTAAAACTATTAATATTAATTCAAAGAAAACTATTAATATTAATTCTTATTTAAAATAAATCAAACTGTTTTCAAACTATTTTTTTTAAATTGCCATTTTTGTTGACTATCATTTTGCTCTGCGATCTTTGATAATTCACAGAGAGAAGCCCTTAAACTACGAGTAGTACAAGGCAAAATAATAATGCAGTATTATTACCATAGATTATAGAAAAATTGGACTGGAAGAGGTGTCAATACATTAAAGTTATCTTATAAAACTCTACAATAAAAGTACAGGTTCTTCTAATAAGAACTTTTTTTTTTAATTTTTGATAAAATGAACATTTTGTATGAAATTTGCATCATTTGCATTAAAATATATTGTAGAAAAATTGTTGTTTACGATTTAAAAATAATATTAAGCAAATATCAACCACGACTAAAGAATCAATGTTTATAAATATTGATTCTTTTAAAAAAAATTTAGAGTACATTTTTGCAATATTATGGCTCTTGAATTGAGCTTTTGAATTATGTGTGGACTATACTAATAAACGTTATCTATTACATAGCCGTACAAGAAAAAGTCCAACGCCGTTAAATCACATGATCTTGTTGTTCTTCGCAAAATAAGACGTACATTGAATTTCGTTTTCAGTAAATCGACTGTTCCTTTGGCGTTGTGGCACGTAGTGCCGTCCTGTTGAAACTACAAGTCGTCGACATTCATCGGCTATAACAAATTGGTAACCATGTCTCCTATCTTCGAAAAATCGGGCCAATGATGCCTCCGGACCAAGAAGCGCATTATACAGTGACACGTGATGAATGTACTGATTGTTCAATAACTGATCTTAGATTTTCAGATGCCAAAATGAGACCATTTTGCTTATTAACATAGACGTCTATGTGAAAATGAACTTCGTTCCAGAAGATGATTTATTCTGAAAAACCAGCACTATTTTCAATGATCCAATCAGCGAAATTTTGACATTGAAAATGATCTGGTGACTTTTATTCTTGTGGTGATTTCGACAGGGCCATCTGTTGACAATGTCGTGAAACTTTCGTTAAAACTAGATCCTCTGCAACACTTTTAATCAACGAAGTAATATTTGTACCAAAATAGTAGATTCAAATTTATCCACCAATATCGCCAATAAATTCAATTTTGTTGTATCTTCAATTTACTCCCTCATGTCACTATTGACACTGTCTTAATCCAAGGTAGATAATAAAAATACAAAGCTGTGTACCTGAAAAGTTTATTGCTTAATGTACACATACTAAACCGCTTGCTATATCGGATTCAGATTGCATATCCTGCAATTATTTTCTGTAAGGGTACGGCAAAATATTACACCAACTATTTCAGAAGAATAATCAGTTCGCCTGCAGCTTTGTTTATTTTTTTTACACATTAACTTAACACTTTATGCAATTTGTTCCGATAATATTTCTTAATACATTTTTGCATAATTTAAGCAAAAATAACAAGTTCAGATTTCATATAAAAGAAGAATACACAACGTAATTTTTATTTTTTGCGGCCTTAGCGCATTTTAATGATTTTTCTTCAATAACATTTATAATAATAATTTCTAAACATAAATTAATGCTGGAAATTTTTATTATTGCATTTTACCAATAACTTATAAGTTTAATAATAAATATATTATTAAATAGTCAAAAAATTCCATAAATAATAATTGTTCAAATATGATAAATAATTACAAATTGAATAAAATAATTGTTTTTTACATATAACATATATGGTAATTGGTTAATAAACTTTCGAAATCGAAAATGGCTTGATGAGTGGTTTGCCTCGAAAGAAAAGGAATTTTTTAGCATGGTATCTACAAATTGCCCGAGAGATGGGAAAAATATGTAGCTAGCGACGGCAAGTACTTTGAATAAATTTGTTTTTGCTTTCTATTAAAAAAACATGTGTTTTTTTTTGACTAAAAAGCAGCGGATTTAAGCTTATATACCTGGTACATATCTGACGGCTGTTAAATAACAGTATTTTACTTTTCAAATTACAAAATAGATGACGTTATATTTTTGCCTAATCACTGTAATATTTTTTCTTTAAATAAAAAATTATTTGGATAAACTAAAGTTTTGAATTAAATTTTGGAGCACCCTGTATCTTTTGTTGACTTTTCCAAAGCTGGCTATTTTGATTCGTGCAATCTTCCTGTAGAACTTTGATCTTAAACCTAAAATATTTCTCTTTCACTTTTAAAGCAGTATTGTTGTTCTTTATTTGTTTGTTTGCATGTAAGATCCCTGAGAAAAACGCCAGAGGGCATTTTTTTGACGCCCTGGTGTGAGGCCTTTTGGCGACTTCAAGTACCGCGTGGATTGGAGGCTACAATTGCAAGTCGTTAATTTTTATGGTGCAAATTAGATTCTGTCAGAAAATTATAGACAGGACTTTAGAAGATGCACAATAAAAAGAGTCCTACTCAAAACCAAGTTTAGTGGTTAGTCGCATTCATTTAAAATATTGAAAATGGTGCGTTGAACACCACACATGGGAATCAGCTGACAATTGACTTTGCTAAAAAGTGGCAGTTAGACTAGTTGAAGAAAATTTTTTACAATCTAACGATTGTCATATAACTGCAAATAAAAGATATGTCATTGTCAGATAAAAGCGCCATATTGTTTTTACTTGACAGTTCATTGTTTTGTTTAATGTATTGAAAGCATGGAAAATATAATATTAATTTTAGTGAAACTTGTGTGTTGCTACAATTCTAATAGCATCTATTTTTGCAAGCACCAATAAAAAATGTAGTGATTTCCTCACTAAAATGCTAAAATAAATAGATCAGTTTATTTTTGCGGCTTTTCCAGATGTTATAAATTTCATTATCGGACAATATGCAAATGCCCACAAAAATTCTAACAATGGTTCCAAAGTGTGATCACACATTTGTCAGATATTGCTAGTAAAAAATTGTTTGTCTGGCAACGTTTGCAGTTAAAAATTGCGCGATTTTGTGATAAATTTTGCGTCAAACATCTGCAAACATTACCAGATTTTGATGTGCAGAATCCTAGTTCTTAAAAGTTTCTGTACCCAGAATTTTCGAATGATTGTTAGAAAGGAAATGTTATGCACCGCTGACCCAGTCTGTTCATCTACGCTTGGCTTTAGATGTTAAATGTCCTTTGGTCTGTAGTAGCGGCAAGTTCAGAATTTCAGTGGAAACTGGACGGTGATCACTCCCCGCTCATTGCCGAGGATACCTGCATGACCTGGAACTCAACACAATTCCACCAATCTTGTTTTTATTTCGATTCCACGATCTTGTAAAATCCACCGTCCGAGATCATTTCGACTTCTTGTAAACAATTTCTTTTTTTCCTTTTTTTTTTGCACGATTTCTGTGACTTTATTATATATATACATATATATCGTATATGCGAGAATAAATCAATTTATAGCAATTTACACAAACATAAAAAAAAATAAAGAAAAAAAATATAAAAATTCATTTTCATATTAACAAGGGTTTTCTCATATTTTTTGGTATTTTTTTTTCAATTGATTGATTAATATTATTATTAAAAATATTTTTTTGTTTTTAATCATTTTATGTATATTTTTACAATATTTGAATAGCATTTACTTTAGAATAGTTAGTGTATTAATAATAATAATTTAGTCAAATATTTATAAAATTTATTTTTAGATTAAAAACTAAAAAAAACTGCGTGCATAGTTTTATCAAAGTAATAAATGATAGAGTAAATGCGATTATTGTTGATGTTAGAATTTGTCCACTCATCTAATTTACGGATTTTCTATGTTCGCTTGGAGAGTTTCCAATTTTTCGAATTTTTCCATATATTTTTTATCTAGGTTTCTGTAAGCATCTTGTAGATTAAAGACTCGTCCTTCCAAACGGTAATGTAGATTCGTGAGGTAATTTTCCAATCTTTCAATTTTTTCCTCATTATGGTGTTTTTGGGTTATTAAAGTCTCATTTAACTGGAGAACGAGATCTTCCAGTTTTCTAAATTTATAATCAGCTTGGTAGGCCTTGTATTCCGCAATGCATTCTAAATAATCCGTTTCTACAGTATTATTATTTTGAGAATCGATGCATCCATCATTTTCGAAAATTTTGAGACGACTGCCAACCTCATTTCTAATATTTTCAAAATACTCACAGCTAATTTTATTATTTTCGATTTGGAACCTGTTTAGTTTCGTATGATTTAATGCACAGATTAAATTAAATTCGCGAATGTTATTACTACTTAAATCTAATTCATTTAAGTTTACCAATGAGAATATAATGCGATTATTGAATTTCGTTAATTTATTATATCCTAAAGCTAAATAATTTAAATATTCTGTGTCATAAAATGCATTATCGTCAATATTGATTATTCTATTATCATACAGACTTAATTTTTTAAGACTTTTGAGTCCACTAAACGTATTTGATGTTATTCGTTCAATGGCATTATTTCCCAAATATAATGAGCGAAGTTTATTTAATTTTGCAAGAAAGTTTCTTTTTTCATTAAGTTTCAAAAAATTTCTATGTATAAATAAACTATCTAGTTTATTGTCATCTTGAAATGCATTTTCACTTATTTCTTCAATTTGATTTATTTGCAAATTTAATTTCTCTAAATTTCTTAAATTATAAAATGCATTTTCTTTTATAATTGTTAATTTATTTCTAGTCAAATACAGTTCTTGCAAATTGATCAAATATTCAAAAACGTTACTCGATAATATCTCAATTTCATTACTATCTAAATTTAAATGTGTCAAATATTGTGCTCCTTCAAAATTTTCCTTGTATAAAACGTTTATTCCACAATCTTCCATTGTAAGTTTTTCAACTTCTTTTAAAACCACAAAAAGTTTACTTGGTATTACTTGAATATTAGTTTTATCAAAATTGTATTCTCGTCCACCAATAGTAGACAATTCAGAAAAGTATAAATTAACTGCTCCAACTTGCGTTATATTCTCACACCTTTTACTCTCTTCATTGCAATAATATTGAATATTTAGTCCATTTTCAAGTTCTTCACTCATAATAACTGCATTTCTAGTTATTAGAAGAAAATAAATTATTGCAAAATATTTGATCATTTTCTGTTTGGAAACTCAACCACTTCGATTAAAGTCAGATTAAATACTTACTCTAATTTCTTTTTGAAGAAACATTATATATAAAAATAGTTCGAGTTAGAGATGGAATTAATCTTTCGTGGGTGAAAATAATCAACAGCCTCAAATGATCCATAACATAAGTGAAAGGTTATAAATATTTAATAATTACTAAAATAATCTTGTTTCTAATAAATACATTTTCTGTTATCGGTTTTTTCGCATAAATATGCTATTTATACTTCAGTTTTATTAATTAAATCAATCATATGAAATACGAAAAATCCCAATTAATTTTAATTATTTCATATTTTCTTAAATGTTTGATTAATTTTCTAATTAACATCTCCGTAACATACTAAGATCGTTTAGCTTTCAATATGCATACTTGTTCTTTTTTTGAGCAATTTTATTCAATATTGCATACTTGTTCTTTTTTTGAGCAATTTTATTTTGATTATCATTAAAATTTATTATAATTAAATGAAAAGAAAATTAAACGTGCTTGAAATTTTTTTTTTTTATTATACTTTGAATTTTAATATAAATGCTATTTTTTTATACGATATCATAGTTATTCGTTAATATCTAAATAATTAGATTTCAATCTGATTATAAATATTTTTGTGAATTTAAAGTATTTTATTATTTAATCCGAATTACATTGGAATAATTGGATTGTCCATTGGCCGTGATATCGAAACACATGCACTGTAACATTAAATATATATTATTTTTAAATATATTAACTTATATATGATGCTGGGCTTCTTCAAGGTAGGCTTGCAACTTCAATTTGTAGACTGTCGTAGAGGGAAGATGCGGCATAACTATTATGGACTATTATAACCTTCAACAACGCATAATTATTGGAACAACAATTCACGAAATAATTTTTTGATCATTTCTGTGATGTTCAGAAAATTTCCTTTCAAATTACACTGTATACCGTATAGTAAATAATTTTGAAGAACATGGTACAGTGTTTAACTGACCGAATTCCAGCATCTTTAGAACCGGACACTCAACCGACACGTTAAAGTGTAGCTGAGAGAGCGGGAATCTTTCTCAAACTGTTGAGTCGAATATTTTTAGTTGAGATGTGAATTTATACCCTACGAAAAATCAGGTGAAACAGGAAATCAGCCCAGAATTTTGGAGCGAAAACGTTTTGGACGGGGATTTTTGCTCGTCAGTCATTAGACCCCGGGGATTTTTACAGGAAATTGATAATGACTGACGAGCACATGTTCACTGAAGTGGTTTCGTTAATAGATACTTTTGGTAACAAAATCCAGAAGCGATTCACGAGCGAGCTTCGCATCCTTCTAGAGTGACTCCATGGTACGGTGTTTAGACCGGTGATGTATTGGGTTGTTCGGAAAGTAATTTCTTTATTCTGGAACGCCAGTTGAAGCTGATGAAGACACAATAAATGCAATAATTTATGCAAACCGGCGAATAACAACTCGTGAGATCGCTGAGAGATTAAAGTCATCAAATTCGACAGTTCATGATCATTCGAAACGGTTAACTTTATTCTCAAAGCTCGAAATATGGGTTCCTCATCTTCCGGAAAAAAATTTGTGCCGTCGCATTAACGTTTGTGATTTTCTTCTCAAACGTCAAGAAAATGATCCATTTCTGAAGCGTATCATCACTGGGGATGAGAAATGGGTTGTCTACAATGATGTTAAGCACAAAAGATCCTGGAGTAAAAAAGATGAACCGTCTCAAAGTACTTCCTTCGAAAGCCACTATTCATCTAAAAAAGGTTATGCTATCTGTTTGGTGGGATTTCAAAGGAATTGTTTATTTTGAAATTCTACTAAGGAACATAACGATCAATTCTGAAGTGTACTGTCATCAGTTGGACAAATTGAATGATTCACTTAAAGAGAAAAGGCCAGAATTGGTCAATAGGAAAGGTATAGTGTTCCAACAGGATAATGCGAAACCACATACAAGTTGGACTACTCGGAAAAAGCTTTTAGAGCTTAGATGGGATATACTGCCATACCCACCATACTGTCCAGACCTAGCACCTTCCGATTATCATTTTCTCTGGTCTCTACAAAATTTTTTAAACAGTAAAACGTTTCATTCAAATGAGGTGGTCAAAAATCACTTGATCAGTTTTTTGCCAGCCAAGAACAAAAATTTTATGAGCGTAGAATCATGCTACTGCCAGAAAGATAGCAAATGATATTGGATCAGACTGGACATTATTTAATTGAATGAAATATTAATTCACTATAAGAAAATCGTCTTTCATTTTTATAGAAAAAAAACCGAAATTACTTTCCGAACAACCCAAAATATGTGAATTTAACTAATTGGGGTTGAAGGACATGTGATTCCAATATGATAAGTTTGCAACCGATATTACGTGACGGAATTATGTCAAAAAATTTTACTGCTTCCGATTTCTTCCTGTGAGGATACTTGATAGAAAGATCTACACCAACCAACGGAAAACAAATGAATAATTTTAAGAAAATGTACACAAGCAATTCAATTAAATTAACCCGGAAATGTATGAAAGTGTATTGGAAAATATCATCAAAAGCGCAGGATTATTTCAACCGAAAGCTATTTATGAAAAAATCATTTCAAATTATCCAGTGCTCTTGATTGTACATTTTATAAAAATACACTTTAAATAGTTCTCTTGCAGAAGATTTTCTTCAATCCACCGCAATATCAATTGACTGCTCTCCTGTCCCCTTAACTATTGCCGCAGCCTATATCCCTCCTAACGAACCTATAAACTCCCTTGAATTTAGGTCACTTTTCCAAGCTCTTGGGAGTTCCTTCATTGCTGGAGGTGACTTTAACGCCAAACACTAACAATGGGGCTGTCGAGTCTCCAATCCCCGTAGGATTATTCTTAACCAAGTGCTTTCATCCTCTTGCTACCAAGTCATCTCTCCTCCGACTCCCACTTACTGGTCAACTTCCCGATCTAAGCTTCCTGACATTCTAGATTACTTTGTAACTAGTCCCATGAATTCCTCCAATATAATTGTTAATTCACTCCTAGATCTTAACTCCGATCATAGCCCTGTTCTACTAGTCCTCGATTCCCAATCAACTCCAAAAGTCAATGCGCCGAGACTTATTAACGGACCAATTGACTGGGAATTATTCAAACAATATATTGACGAGCATTTAGACTTACGACAAAGCTTAAAAACAGAACAAGAACTAGATGACGCGGTACACAAGTCTACATGTTTATTACAAAACGCTACAGCCTTTTCTCAAAAAAGTAAAAACTCGAAACCTACACAAAACCTGACAATAAACCATTAACAATTAGGTGTCTTATTGCAGAAAAAACGAAAAGCAAAGAGCTCATTGGCAACATATAAGAATGGCCAGCGACAAAACCAAACTGAACAAACTGCAAAAAGAACTACATGACGAAATCACTAAATACAATACAGAACGTTTCAGAAACTACACTTCAATCCTAACGAAAAACAGAACTTTGTGGACTGCTACAAGACAAATACTATCTTATAGAAAAACAAAGCACCCTTTACGAAAAACTGACGGAACCTGGGCCAAAACGGACAAACATAAAGCAGACGCTTTTGCTGAATACCTTGCATAAACCTTTACTCCACATGAGGACATATTAGACAGGACTCATTGCACTACAATCGAGACAGAACTATCCATTCCCTTACCCATGAGTCTTCCCCCTAAGGCAATCACTCCTTCCGAAGTTGCCAATTTAATCAACAAAGCTTCTGGCTATGATCTGATTACCTCCAATATATTCCAACAACTCCCTAAAAGAGCAATAGTGTTCCTTGCCACAATATATAACTCCATCCTTAGAACAACACATTTCCCAATCTTCTAGAAATTTGCCATCATTTCCCTAAGCCCAATAAATGATCCCTAAGCCCAATAAACCAATAAACCGCCACACTTCCTACAGGCCAATAAGTCTCCTTCCAGTACTCTCAAAAATCTTTGAAAAAATCCTCCTTCGCCACTTACATCCTCTACTCGAATCTTCAAATTTAATTCCTAATCACCAGTTTGGTTTCCGCGCCGAATACTCCACTACCCAGCAGTGTCATCGAGTTGTCGCTTTCATTGTATCCTCTTTAGAAAGAAAAGAGTACTGTCCCGGTGTTTTTTTTGATATAAGTCAAGCTTTTGATAGAGTTTTGCACCCGGGTCTACTCTGAAAACTCAAGAGGTTCCTTCCTTCCACATATTTCCTAATCCTAAGATCATTCCTTTCTAACCGACACTTCCAAGTAAATGAATCCAACGAACTCTCCAATATCTCTCCGATATTGGCTGGGGTTCCTCAGAGTAGCATATTTGGACTCATTCTCTACAACATTTACACTCCGATATCCCAATCTGCCCTAATACCTTCTTTGCTACATACGCCGATGATACGGCCTGCTTTGCATCGAAACTCTCCAAATCCAAATCCAAACCCTCCAGAACTGGTTTACTAAGTGGAGAATAAAAGTCAATGAACCTAAATCTATCCAGGTAACTTTCACTCTCCATCGTGAGACATGCCCTCCCATAAACCTTAATGGCAATGCCATACCACAACACCCCGAAGCTCGGTACCAAGGACTGAACTTAGACAAACGCCTGACATGGAACCCACATACAAGACTTAAAAGACAAGAACTTAAAAGACGATACCTAAAACTACTTGGACTTCTAGACAAACGTTCCAAACTTACTATAGACAGCAAAGTACTGTTATACAATACCTTACTGAAACCCATATGGCCGTACGGACTAGAACTCTTGGGATCTACTAAGCCTTCTAATTCCCGTCCAATCTAATCACTTCAATCAAAAATACTCCGTACAATTGTCGATGCCCCCTTTTATGTTCGCAATACTGTTATTCATCGTGATCTTAAAGTCCCAATTTTTTTTTCATGTGGCAGTATCTCGCTATAAAAAGTTCCGTTCCCTTGTCCTCAATCATAATAATCCCCTTTTTGAAGAACTATCCTCCATTTCCTTCCCTCGAAATACCGATCGAAGACTTAAGCGTCACTGGTCGCGTGATTTACTAGAAAACTGAGGCCTAACAGAAACACACGCTAGCAGGAGGAACTTCATTGGATGTTTACTCCCCACAACCTTTCAAGTTAATTAATTAATACTATTGCTCAAATTTGCTTATTACTATGTTGTAGTTGTAAATATCTAAAAAAAATAAAAAAATAAAAAATAGTTCTCTTAAGGAACCAATTTCATTTATGAGAATAGAATTTTAGGGTTTTCTATAATTGAACTGTTATTAAAATATTTCTGCTAAAAAAATATTGTCACTTTTATTTTGATTTTTCAGTATTTTTGACAATAAAAAAATTTTTTTTTTACAAGAAAAAGTAAAATTTAAATTAATTTGACCCTTTGAATCTTTGAAAATATTTTTTGATTAAATCATTTTGCTACTATAAAAAATTATATAAATTAAAAGGTTAACAAGGACTATACCATATGTGTATGTTGTCTTGAAAATAATTTTGCGTGGTGTTTTTTGGTTTTTATATTTTAAACTAATATTAAATAAAGTTAAACTTATTTGAATAATATTTATTTTGTTCTATTTTGATTATAGGCTGAAATCTGGAGCGTATTTATCGCCATACTTAGGAAGAGTGTACGCAATCTACAGGCATGCACTGATGTTGGTCTAATTGAGCACGTCCTGGTTCGTCTTCAGCGTGCCGAAACTGTTGTAGCAGGTATCCTTAAATATCGCTTATTCATTTTTATTCATCAGATTTTATTATTTTTTGTTTGTTTCTTTGTTTTTTATCTCTATTCAGTTTTAATACGTTCACATTTTCAAACGTGTTTATTTTTATTTTTATGTTTATTTTTTTTATATACTATATCATATAATATACAGAAGCTTATAAGAAATGGGAATTATGTATGGATAAAATACCTTACCTTATTATAAAATTTGTACGTTCCATTTTATTTGATTTGATTCTGTTAGAGTAAAAATATACACGTAAATTCTGTTCATGAAAGATTTTAAATTGTCATATAAGATATTTGATTTTTCTTTGTAATATGGTTCTTGTCTCGATTTATTTTTTTATTATCATTTTTATTTACATCTACCATACATACATGGGCATATACTTTTTATGGTGAAATCTATTGTGAAAAGCTCAGACAGGAATAAAAATAAGAATAATAAGAAGAATATGAATCGATGTCAACAAACGCATACGGGCTGAAAGGTTCTTAAAGAAAAGAATACTCCGTACAAAAATGAAATTAGTCAACTGGAAAGGGAACAAGCCCAGTAATGAAAAAGTTTTTGGAATGTTTAGAGGTTGTGAGGCTCCTCGCGTCATAGAATAATTCTTAAACGTTCAGAGCCTACAGAACCGTAAAGATTTGAACATTTTTACGCAGCAGCTGCAAAGCAAATGATTGTGATTATATTGCGAACGTGTCTTGTTTTCTAATATGAATTTCTTATCAAATGCTAAAAGTAGCTGTAGACATTTTGCTATTCTTGTCATTGGACTTGATACCAATTTAGGTGGTATTTGTTCTCTTTCAGACCCCCAAACCCAATCGATAACAATTCATTGAAATTTTCATTAAAACAATAAAAATAATTTACTGGGCTTAATCGAATTAATTGTAAGATGAATTGCCGATAGAAGACTATTTACCGAAAATAATTAATAAGTTCTCATAGTATTATTTTCGATTAATAGTCAATTATCATTTTAGAAATGATTGAAAATGAACGTATTCGTTAACAGATTATAAATAATTTTATAAATTAACCAACAATTTCCATTAATAGATTTTTTAATATTTTAGTAGTTAAATTTTCTCTGAATTATTAATTTTATTAACATTTACAATGTTTCAATTCTTAAAGAGTACATCATAATTTTTGTAGAAAAGTGTGCATGTTACTTTTACTCTCATTTTTGTTAAATGCCCATAATTCCATATGCTTATTATATGAGTTTACTCCATCGAACTGCAGTAATACTTATTCTCATAGTTGAATTTGAATTTTCGCACTGGAGAAAAAATAATTCGAAAATTTTATAAAGAATTATTCAATTTCTGCTTCGGAAAGTAAAGTTTTCAAAATTTAGATTTCAATATAATTTTAATAATTATATTACTTTGAGTATGACATTGTACATAAAATATATTATAACATTATATAAAAGGGGATACGACCTTCTTTAGGTTATTTTTGATAGCTTTTTCGTACATTTCCGACTATAATTCGACCATTTCTTAACGGATCTTGGTTTCTAAATGCTCTTAAATTTGAGATTTGTCAGCGTACACGTATATACGATATTTTATGTAGAGATACATAAAAAGAGTCCAACGGCATCACATCGCACGATCTTGGAGGACAATTGACATCACCAAATCTCGAAATTACAGGTGGCCTGGAAACTTTCCGATCAATACAGCCAAAATCGGTCATGTTGTGTGGTTTCTGGTGCCGTATTGTTAAAACAACATATTGCCTAGATAAAAATATTTGAGTTCAAATAAAGAAAAGCCATTATTAATCATAAGGGCTCATAATTACAAAATAGGATTTCTTCTTCATTATTTTTAACAAACCTTTAGACCAAATGAGACAGCCAATTTTTGCGCTTCTTCATAGTAACTTGTAGGTTTTCAGAGCCTCAAATTTTGCTTACTGACATATTCACCAAGCCAGAAATGAACCTCACCGATGCAGAATTTTTTTTTTTTTATAATTAACATCCCAAGACGTATATTCTGCGTATTTCATAGTTGGTAAGACTATTTATAATATAAAATTGCAAATGTTTGGCTAAAAAAATTCCACCTCCAATAATATACATATATAACAGCTGTTTGATGAGAGAGCTATATTTTCTGAACCAACAAATGGATAATCTGGTATAATATTCTTTAAAAAAATATATTTTTTTGTTAGTAAATATATTTACTAAAAATATTTATTGTCAAAAGATTTGAGTTTTTATTCAGGAATTGGTAACAAGAAAATGCTTAAAAACAAATTATTTTCTATTCAATCTTCATAAGGATTTAATTAAAAATCTTTTTAAATATATTTTGTGGAGTGGAATAAGATTTATTTTTGGTGAAATTTTTGAGATTTTTTCCACTTAACTCCAAATTAATTCAGGCATTTAAAAAATTTATTTTGAAAATTCCTTTTACTGCTGATTATTTCACAAGAGGAAATTGGCAAAATTCCTGGGTTTTTTTCTCGATGAGACAAATATTTAACAATACAATTAATCTTAGCAATTTATTTATTTTTACTTTATATATTTTGTTTGTTTTTTTTTTGTTGCTTGTTAACCGAATGTATATGTTACGCTATAAATTAATGAATAAATGTAAACTTCTACGTATTTGGTACACAGACTATACACGTACGTGTTTCTGTTCGTGGTTTTAAAGTTATGTCCTAGACTAATTTCGTGGAAGTTTTAAATTATACCTTCTTGTAGTTGGTTGAATTCTTAACCGTAGAACTTTCGTATATTTGCGTATAACTGGACAAATTGTTCTCTATTGTGCTTGTAAGTTAAGAAAATCTAAACGCAAAAGTTTAATCTCTTCAAAATTGTGAAATTCTAGAAGCCGAAAATCTGAACAAACCAAACAGAAAATTCAACTTTAATACCATTAGAAAGAGAATGTTATTTAATTCTATGTTAGAAAATAATAAAATGAGAAAAAAGTGAAAAAGAAAATATTTTGAACTCAAATAACAACATAAAGGAGGAGGACACGGGAGCATACAATCTTGTTCCTAACAACATGGAAAATGCGTGCTGCTTTCCTGCTCCGAATTTATTGGAAATTATTTCGAATATTTCTTCGTAATCTTCTATTTGATTTCTATAAGGTGTGCAAGCTGATTTTGGGGAATGTATTTGAAATTTTACTAAAATGGAAAGAAAATATGTGAAAAATGTCAGAACGTCAACTAAGAATGACACCTATTGTCTATGTACTATAGAACATCTAAAAAATCTTATATTTTATCCGTTGTAGTTGTTGTTATTTTTATATTATTATTTTTCTTTTACACATTCTACAAGTCACTTTTGTGTCAAATATCACACACAAACTTTCCGTTTAAACATAAATAGAAACCAGTTTCTTTACGTTAGTTCAATGAGTATTTTACCTTTGCTCTAATATTACCTTTGAAAACCTTTTCGATCGTATTCGTTTATTGATATTTTTATCTTATTTTATAGTCTATATTAACTATATACCTGCGAATATTGTTTTTTTTTTGGTCTACAGCAGATTTTTCAATTACAAGGAACAGTAACATGACACATAACAGAGGAGTAAACATCCAATAAAGCTCCTCTCATAAGATTTACTCAAAGCCTAATTTCTTAAACTTCAGATATACGAGGTCTGTTCAAAAAGTATCGCGAATTTTGAATTTCCGCGGGTTACGTATATTCGATTTTCGATTTTTTTGTGGCGTTATGTTGATACTCATGTCTCTCACTTATGACGGGAAGTGCGGCCATTTTGAATGTTCAGTTAATTTTTGACAGCTGTTTTGCGTGCACGTGTTTTGGCATGTCTTCCAGTTTTGCCAATTTTCGACCAAAAACAGCATCGTATTAACATTGCTAAGGAGCTGTTGGACTCTGTCCACGACGAGCCAAATTTGCGCCAGCGGGTCATAACCGGTGACGAATCATGAGCTTACAGTTATGACGTGGAAACCAAAGCACAATAATCCCAATGGAAGCTGCCGCACGAGCCAAGACCGAAAAAAGCGCGCCAAGTTCGGTCGAATGTGAAGGTTTTGCTTACAGTTTCCTTCGATTGCAGGGTCGTGGTGCATCATGAGTTCTTGCCACAGGGTAGAACGGTCAATAAGAAATATTACCTGCAAGTTATACGGAAGCAATCCGCCAGAAACGCCCGGATTTGTGGAAGAACAAAAATTGGCTTTTGCACCATGATAACGCCCATGCTCACGCATCGTTGCTTGTGCGCGAATTTTTGCCTCAAAAATAACACACTAATAATGCCGCAGCCACTGTATTCCCCAGAAACAGATTCTTTGATCCATTTTTTGGAATGGGCAAAAATCGAAGACGAGCCAAAACACCGGCAAGCAAAGCAGCTGTCAAAAATTAACTGAACATTCAAAATGGCCGAACTTCTCGGCATAAGTGAGAGACATGAGTACCAACATAACGCTACAAAAAATCGAAAATTGAATATACGTAAGTCGCGGAAATTCAAAATTCCCGATACTTTTTGAACAGACCTCGTATTGTGGATGTTACCTTTTCAAGGGTCTATGTATCATTTCACAAACGGAAAGTAAGGACAATTCTCTTGTGAAAGGATTGTTATGCGATGACATCAAATTATTAAATATTTAGTAGGTCGCAATGGATCACAAGTATACGCACATATAATAGGGACCATCGAAAATTGTTCGGATGATTTTCGATTGAGGGAAAAACCTTCGGGTTCGACCGTAATTGGAACGTTTGGTTGACCGTCAAAGTTCTATTCCGTATGTTCATATGGGTCTTATTATATATAAATAAATTCTTATCGGCTGTCAGTTCTAACATAATTTCTGTAGCGTGTGTTTGTTTCCATGTTTTTTCAGTCTTGTGAGTGTTAAACTTCTTTTGAGGACCATTATTGCATTAAATATGTATGGGAGGTGGTGGTTTATTACAATAAGTAAAAGTAACATGAATACTTATTTGTACATTTAGCTTTATTTATTCTTTTCTGAACCAATTTTTAAGGGAATCAATATTGTTTTGTAAATAGTTAGAGGCAGTATTCGAGTTCTTGTGACGTGGCAAAATGACAGTGCCATCAGCTATTAAGGTGTTGTTGTCGTTGGAAGAAATATCTTGGGTATAGATAATATACAGTAGATGGCCAGGGTAGCAAGGAGACTCCAGCGAGAATAGGGTATAGCTTGGAAAATTTAGAATTTTCAGATATTTGGAAAATATTGTTTGGAGAGGCAGAATCTGATGATCAAAAAATAAGTAAGGACATTTTTTTTTAAGTTTCCGGAATAGGTCAGGGTGCAATTCTTGGTCGGTATGTAATATTAAATTTTTTATTAAAGTCTGAGATATTTCATTCTATTACCTTTCCGTGGTCGTTGCTATATTATAGATATAATAACTTTTGACTAGTCCGTGGATATTTTCCTTAGTTAAAATATATAAAAAAATCAAGACATTTTTTCGGACACTATCACTAAGTATATATCGTTCTGAATTGAGTGCAATAAAACTAAAAAAGATCAATTTTTAGCCTCGAAAAGGCAGATGAATTTAAATTCAAGATGAACTTACTATATGAATAACAATTCAGTGTTTCGTTGAATAAAAACTGATCCAACAAAAGTTTTGATCCAACAAAGCTTTGATATAGCCGTTCGATTTATTTAGCATTTATTTTTTTAGTACACAAAATTTTCTGTGTTCTAAAAGTCCTTTTTTTCTAAAATTTGCTAATAAGTCTTATATTGTAGTAAATTTTTAAAACGATCTTACCTGGGATTTATTAAAGTTTTGGAAGGTGCAAAAATTTTCGCTACACAAAAATTAGTTGGTGTTGAATTGTGTCATTTTAAGCTGAATTTGAAAACTTTAGTCAAATAGACCGTTTATCTATCATAGAGTATATTTGTATATAGATTTTCCGTCAGAAAAAGTTCAAATACTTAGAGCCATTTTACGAATGCTGAGTGACTCTCAGTCGATTTAATTTTATACTTTTTTATTCCATGTCATAAATAAGGCTATCAATTTTTATAAAAGTCCATATTTTTATAAAAATTGATAGCCTCATTTATGACATCCATGGAAAGGTTAATTTAAATGGTCATTTGCAATGGTCATTTCGATAACCTTTCAAAAATATAAAATTTTCCATTTGAAAATTTTATATTTTAGAAAGGTTATCGAAATGTTTCTACAAAATGAATACAAAATTAAGCATTATTCAGAGCTTTTAATGTACAGTCAATTTTTTTTTAATCTTACGAATAAACTATGATTAAGTTTCAGTTGATATTATTTGACTTGGGTGCATTTTTTTTTTAGATGTTTATAGAAAAATACGAACTATAGCTTTAAAACCATCGAACTTATTGCATCAGCCTTTATGGAAAAATTGATAAGCAAATATTGTTATGTGATTTAGAAAATAATTCTTTTATTTTGAAATAATATAATAAAATTTTATACAATATTTTTAATTTTACATATCATAATCATACTATGACATTTTTTTCTATTTATCGTATTTTTTAAATATTACGTTTAGTTATAAATTTGGGAAGTAAAAATTTCTTTTTCCATTAATATTCTGTATAATCAGCATATTAGATGAATTTTATAATACAAAAACGATTATAATTTATTTTTCTATATATATTTTTGTATGAATAATTTTTGATTCCACTTCTATTATTAAATATTTATATCTATTTATGTTGTAGAAGATAATTAACAAATAAAAAAATAGTCAAAGTAAATATTTTTTTAACAGATTTTTGTTTAATTATCGAAAAAAATATTTTTTTAAAATTATTGTTAACATAATTTTATCAAAATAATACCTTACAACGTAAATATTATAATAATTGATATAAGAACTATCCGGTCATCCAGTTTCCGGATTTGCTATGCTCGTGACAGTATTTCGCCATGGCTTGACTTTGAATTAGATTTTGTTCCTTTTGTTGCGATATGAAATTTTCCAATATTTCCTCATTTTTTATATTATTTTATTATTTGGATTTGATACTCTTTATTATGCGGCGAGAAATCATATTGCTTGCATACATTTGTGTAAATTTTTTTATGTAGACATGACACCTACTGACATCTGGTGTTCGTAATAGAAATTTTTTTGAATTCCAAAAGCATAATTAATATCCATTTAACTCACATAATATCACGAGTCGTCCACGACCGTAGGGATTAAGATACGCCTAATCAAGGCGCAAACAGACATGTCCGTAATAGATTTCGCCAGCCAAGTGCGGACCTCAATCGAAAACGCAGCTCCTTCAAATCCAACGCAGATTTGATGTCCTGCCTGCACTACACTCTCATAGTCCTCTTCAATCTGTCACTCTTATTCGTCAACCTCATGGTAAGGGGATCTTCCTATACCAACCGGATAACTTTTCCTTATTTCACCTCTTCCTTCTTACACTTATATATGGCAAGTGGCGTCAGCATGCTCACTGTACCATACCACTTTTAACCATTTTTCATTGTTACCTCCCTATTAGAAGTATACTCAGGTCCACAATTCTCACATAGTCCTCTTCAGTCTTTTGCTCCTGAACCATCTTTACTGCCGATAACATCCTAAATGATGGCGATTTTAGTCAAAGCTTGTCAACATTGCTACGAAGAGTAGACGCCTTCGTCGATGTGTAGGTGCCCAAGGGAACTATTTTGAATGTTAAAATAGAATAAAATTGCTGCAGGAAAATATCAGTCTCACCTCGTATAGTATACTAGGCATTTTTAGTATCAATATTATTAATAAATTGTATCATATTTATAAAATGGCCATTAATTCGTTCATTATTAGAAACGTTCTACAGTCATTATTACTTTTCTGTGAACTATCAATACTATATTCGAGATTAGTTGAAGATCGCCTGAAAAAACTGTAAATAAAATTTTGCGAACTTATTCGAACTGATTTTCATTCTTCTTAAATACGAGTAAATAGAGTGTTAAAAATAAATACATTATTATTATGTTAATACCTTATATCTTAATGGATCCCATATTCCCCACAAATCTGTAAAGATTAACCTTTACTACTTCTGTAATTTATACCAAATCGTTTACTTTTCGATATGCAATTTTGGATTCTGTTAACGAGTACACAAAAAATGAAGATAAACCACAAACCCTTAGAGATATTACCACCACTTAGAAGTGAGTATGTTTTACAACACCTACACAGTTGCACTAATTCGTCAAATATTTATCATCAATTTCCTTCTCGCATATCTAAATGGGGTTATTACAGTCAATTTTATTGCAGGAAATTATTTAACAATCATAAACTTATACAGGAAGATTGAAAGAGTTTTCGCTTCCTTCGTGAAACCTTCAATCCATACCATCATAGACTCCAGCAAATCGATACATAATTGATTGTATCAAAAAGAATATTTCTTCTTATCCTTGACTTGATATTTTACCATCAATTTATTATCACATATTGGAGATATCGTCAAATAGATTTAACACACTCGCATGCATAAGTTAATAGGTAAATTTCTTTCAAAAAAAAAAAAAAAAAAAAAAAACAGAAAAGAAAAAAATAACGCATAAGGAAATAAATGAGCAAACATATTTCGTTCGTTTTCATTTTTGAATCTTAAATAACAAGATTTTCTAGGGAAAATCTGTTGCAAGATATCACCTTGAACTGAGCAGTAAAACTGCAATTTATCCTGTCAACGAGAAAGTATCAGAAATTGTATAATGTGTAAATTCTAAATGCATTTTTATTTAAATTTAAAGAGATAAAAAAATAGATAAAAAGGCTAAAGTATGTTTTCGTTATCTTCGTTGATGCTCATGTGAAAAAGGATGATGAGTTGCAAGAAAGTTCGCAGTCATTGAATATTTCATAAAATCTAATAATAGGAGTATTGATCGTTTCTATACCGAGAGTCTGGGGAAATCTTTTCAGTTGAAAATTTGCAAGCAAGCATAATCATTCACAAAATACAATATTTTAGTTTGTAGACGGATATCATCAACTATGACTGTAGACTCAAATAGGGTTGCCATATTTAAACTACAGTATATATACTCAAAGTATAGTGATTGCATTATTCAATAAATTATAAATGTGCTATTATTGTTCCGTTACAGATCTCCTAATCGAAATGCTGGGTGTCCTAGCTAGCTATAGTATAACAGTGAAAGAGTTGAAACTATTGTTTGGAGCCATGAAAGCTGTAAATGGTAAATGGGTGAGTTAAAGTCATGTACCCTCGTCAAAATCAAAATTTCATTATCTTAACTTGGTATTTAATTCCATTTACAGCCAAGGCATTCGGCAAAGTTGTTGAATGTGCTACGGCAAATGCCTCATCGTAATGGTCCAGATGTATTCTTCAGTTTTCCCGGACGAAAAGGATCTGTAAGTATTACCTCATGTGATTTATATCATTTATTCCATTATACTCGTATATTATAAATTGAAGAGACATTTTTGAACCTTTCCGATAATAAATTTCATATATTAAAAATACCGTTAAAGCAATTTAAAATTGCCTTGGAATATTTTTAATTTTTTTTTATACAATTGCAAAAGGAGTATTTTTTTTTAAATTGCATGCAGATATTTTGTATGTTATTGAATATATTGCAGTTTATTTAGTATAAATGTTTTTTTTCTTTCTTTATGGTGAAAAAAAAATGGTCTATCTACTTCCAAAAAAAATGGTATAATCTCAGATAACAACCTTCTTAGCATACTCTCAATGAGGAAAAGTTAAAAAAAATATGTAATACATTCGCAAAATTAATTGCATTAGTTTTTTTTTTTAAATTAGAAAAATCCACAAAATTAATCCTAAGAAAATTTTCTCATGCACTTTATCCTATTGCCTGTTAAGATGAAACATTTCGAATGAATTTTTCTATTCCCTAAATCTACAAAAAAAGCATTCTGGCCCAGTTAAAAAAAAAATGATAATGTTCTTTAAATTATTTCTATCTGATAGTCTTAGAGAAGTTTTTGTAGATTTTAAAAATAATGTAATTATTAAAAGATGAAATTTTGTTTTAATGTTTGTAATAAAATCCTTAAAGAAATGCAAAAGAAATTTAAAATAGTGAAAAAAATACATTTTTTTAAAATTCCAGGCAAAAAGTCATAAATTTCATTTTGTAGATATTTGTTATACATAAACTTCCCTGAAATTCATTATATTCAATTTGAATTTTTCACCACTCAATAATTAATCATACTCATTAAATATGAAATGACGCATTTCCAATTATTAAAATTAATATTAAAATTTGGAAAAAGAAAACAAAAAAATCGTGTAGCAGAAAATATTAAGCTAATAACGAAATGGCTACAAAATTAAAAATCATGCTTTTAATTTGTTGGTGTAGCTTTTTTGTAATTTTCCAATGAACATAAAATATTTTGATGTCATCTTTTTTTCGGAAATATTTTTAAGCGTAACGTGATTTGAAAAAAAAGTCGTATAATTTTATTTTTAATTTATTTTTCCAATTTTGTTATCACTCCATTTTCATTTTAGTCGACTGAAATTTTCCATATTAAATTTGTGTCTACGGAAAATATCTAAAGTCAGTCAGTCAGTCAATCTTTAATTAAGGAAAAGTTTTTCCATTATCAGGAAGAAAAGTTGTGAAAAGTTTTTATCGGTAAGATAACCCCCTGTCAATGTAGGAGTATTAACTAGTTGTATGAGTATGTGTTTAGATAAAATTCTGACATTTTCAGTGTTACCAGATGGAAGTTAAACAAAGAGATTAGTATGAAATTAGAAGCAATTTTATGTTAACCGAAAATTTTTGGGATTGGAAGTGTTAGTCTGGAAAGATAACGTTTAAAATAATTGACGTGGAAATTTTTAATACTTTGCATATATAGCAAATAGGAATATTTCTTCTTATTATTTACGATATTTTAGGTGTGTTAATAAATACGATATTTTAAATATGGAAGGTTTTGATAACTACCTCGTAACCATATATCGTACAAATATTTCGTAGATTGGTTCATAATATTTTTAAAACTGCCCATGCGTGTGAGTAAAAGTTTATCCACACTGTTTTTTTTTGGAAAGAAAGGTTAATTAAAGTAGACCTTAAATTCAGATTTCTTACAAAACTGCTTACAACGCTCTCTTTCTTAGATGTTACCATTAAGCATATATGATATATAACAGCATTCAAATGCCGGCGACAAAGCTTCTCACACGGCTCGATCCTTTTGAAATAATTTTTAATTACTTTTTCGAATATATGGGCTATAATTTGGACATTACTTGACAGATCTTGGTTTTTGACTTTAAAAACCCGGTTATTACGACCAAAATACACACTTCTCCACAGTTAATACCCATCGAGCCAGAAATGATCCTCAATGTTGTAAAAAAAAAGCATTAAATAAACTAAATATTGCTTTGAATGACATATACATTTGACAGCTGTCAAATAATATAATGTTCTTTCCGAACCTCAAAAAGGGTATTCCTGAATAATTTTAGAAATATATCACATAAACAATGATATTTTTTAATTGTATTTTTTAATAATAGTCATAATATTTTTTCTATAAATTTAAAGGCTGTAGTGCTACCACCGCTAGCAAAGTGGCCATATGAAAGTGGATTCACCTTTACGACCTGGTTCCGCTTAGATCCAATCAACTCTGTTAATATCGAACGAGAGAAACCTTACCTTTACTGGTAAGTCATTTTTAGTTGTTCCTTTTTCTCAATATATCTTAAATAAGAAAACTAATGTATATTAGAAAGATGAGTATAATATTAATTTGTCTATCTAATTTTTGACTGTATTTTAGTTTTAAAACATCTAAAGGTGTCGGCTATACAGCGCATTTTGTAGGTAATTGCCTTGTTTTAACTTCGATGAAAGTAAAAGGAAAAGGATTTCAACATTGTGTCAAATATGAATTCCAACCAAGAAAGGTAAATATTTCTATTTACTTTTTCTACTATACTCATCGTTTTTTATTAGATATTTACAAAAAAAAAACTTTATTGTACTTTTGTTGAAGTCTTGTCAGATTTTAAAAGTGCAGTTTTTTTTAACTCTCCTAAGCATAGGAATTTTTCTTTCTATACTATATAAAAAAGTGATTCTAATGGAGATCAGGAAGAATTTGAGAATTATTCCAAATTTTACCCATATATATATACTATTTTATATATTTACAGTGGTATATGATAGCAATCGTGTATATATACAATCGTTGGACAAAAAGCGAAATAAAGTGCCTCGTCAACGGACAATTAGCTTCTAGTACCGAAATGGCTTGGTTCGTCTCAACTAATGATGTAAGTAATTTCGGGCATTTAATTAAATTAAATAGAATTGGTAAAAATAAAAATAAAAAAACAAACATATTGAATTAATGGTATATGTTTGATAAGTTAAATATCCCTCTTTCGAAAAACGCCATTTATTTTGGCCTTTCTTTTGCGAAAGGCAAAAGAAAGATTTCTTCTTTAGAAATTGCCAATCTTTCTGTTGTTAAAGAAAATAAAAATTGGATTTGTTTTATAAAATTAATATTATTTACAGCCTTTTGATAAATGTTACATCGGTGCAACACCTGAATTGGATGAAGAACGTGTTTTTTGTGGGCAGATGTCAGCAATCTACCTTTTTAGTGAAGCTCTAACAACACAACAAATTTGTGCTATGCACCGATTAGGGCCAGGTTATAAGGTAAGTCGTTGATGTTTATGTTATATAATTAATAAACAAAAAAAAAACTAGTTTTATTTAAAAATTAATTAACTCTAATAGTAAGAGAAGTTCTTAAATTTTATACAATTTTTTTTTAGATTTTTGTAGATATTTAAAATCGAAATAATATTAAACAAATATTAGTAATAGAAGTCATTATAAAAGTTTACATTTGAATTTATTATCTTTTAAATGCATATTCATTTAAATAATTTTAATACTAAAATTTTAATTGTATACATAAAATTAAAAAAATTCCAATAATTTAGTAAATGTTGTATAATATTTTTTGTTTTTGTTTTGTTTTATTTTTTTTTGTGAAAGAAAATAGTAATAATTTTGCAGTGACAGAAAAACTTTCTTAAACTTAAACTTTTACGATCAGATTTTAAGAAGAAAAAAATTAATTCCAATAGTAAAAAAATTATTAGAGTAACATGAATTTTATTTTTAACATAAAAATAATCTGGAAATAATAAAAATTATAATTTTTAATTTGAATTCTTTTCTTTTCACGCTGCTGCTCAATGTGTTTGTCTAACATGTAATGGTGACACTTTTATCAAAAATGTTATAATTTTTTTTTCTTAAATATTAAATTAAACTAAAATTTGTTTTGATAATTGTTTTTTTTTTTTAAATAAACGCGTTTAAAATTATGTACTTTGCATAACATAAATTTGTGTATTAAAATCACTTCAAAAATTATTAAAATGTGTAATCGGACGGAAATTGTTTTTTCATCTAACCTACAAAATCGAATAATATTGAAAATGGAAAATATTATTAAAATGTGATTATCAATTAATAATGAATGCAATCAAAATTTATGTGCTGATTGGTGTTAAAAATGTTTTTGAAAAAAATTAATGAATATAAAAAACAGTCACAGTTTCGATTCGACAACGAATGCTATCTTAATTTACCGGACAATCATAAGCGGGTGAGTTTAACAAGTTCTAGTACAGCCACAGATGCAACAGAAAATTTAGCTGGTACCGCCAGTTCAGACCCTCTCCCATACCCTAATGCAACATTAGCTGGTGCAGGTGGTGATGCATCTGCAAACGCAACTGCAACTCCAACTCCACCTCCAACTGCATCCACCGCGGTAGCTGCATCGATCACCCTTGCTATCGGTGGTAGTCGCGGTATTGCAACGCCTGGATTTGTTAGCGTTGGCCCCGTTCCGGTATTTCGCCGGACACTAAGTGTTGCCAGTACAACGACTACTACCGGTAACACATTATCCAACATTAATACCAATAGTGAAGAGCTTAATATACAAGCAGTAAGCATGATTTTATTTTATTTTTGTTATTTTTTTAATAAATATTTTGTATTATTTTAATTAAATTTTTTAAGTCAATTATACATAATCTATTGTAGTACCTAAGTTTTTATTATTTCCTTTTACTTATTTAATTATACTTTATTTTAAGCTTTAATATTTTATTTAAGAACTTTAAATTTTTGAAGGGTTATGCATTTTTTATGACTTAATCTGCACAATCACATTGGTTCACAATATTATTAATTATTGCATATTGAATTTTACTATTTATAATAAAGTTTGTAATGGCTCATAAATATATGTCTGGAAACAAAATTAATATGTAAAAAAATATTTTCTTTAAAAATTTTCAGTAAAAACTTTCAGTAAAAATTTTCAGTAAAAATTCTCAGTAAAAATTTTCAGTAAAAATTTTCAGTAAAAATTTTCAGTAAAAATTTTCAGTAAAAATTTTCAGTAAAAATTTTCAGTAAAAATTTTCAGTAAAAATTTTCAGTAAAAATTTTCAGTAAAAATTTTCAGTAAAAATTTTCAGTAAAAATTTTCAGTAAAAATTTTCAGTAAAAATTTTCAGTAAAAATTTTCAGTAAAAATTTTCAGTAAAAATTTTCAGTAAAAATTTTCAGTAAAAATTTTCAGTAAAAATTTTCAGTAAAAATTTTCAGTAAAAATTTTCAGTAAAAATTTTCAGTAAAAATTTTCAGTAAAAATTTTCAGTAAAAATTTTCAGTAAAAATTTTCAGTAAAAATTTTCAGTAAAAATTTTCAGTAAAAATTTTCAGTAAAAATTTTCAGTAAAAATTTTCAGTAAGAATTTTCAGTAAAAATTTTCAGTAAAAATTTTCAGTAAAAATTTTCAGTAAAAATGTTCAGTAAAAATTTTCAGTAAAAATTTTCAGTAAAAATTTTCAGTAAAAATTTTCAGTAAAAATTTTCAGTAAAAATAAGTTTCAGTAATAAATGTCGGTTAAAGTTTTCAGTAAAAATTTTCAGTAAAAATTTTCAGTAAAAATTTTCAGTAAAAATTTTCAGTAAAAATTTTCAGTAAAAATTTTCAGTAAAAATTTTCAGTAAAAATTTTCAGTAAAAATTTTCAGTAAAAATTTTCAGTAAAAATTTTCAGTAAAAATTTTCAGTAAAAATTTTCAGTAAAAATTTTCAGTAAAAATTTTCAGTAAAAATTTTCAGTAAAAATTTTCAGTAAAAATTTTCAGTAAAAATTTTCAGTAAAAATTTTCAGTAAAAATTTTCAGTAAAAATTTTCAGTAAAAATTTTCAGTAAGAATTTTCAGTAAAAATTTTCAGTAAAAATTTTCAGTAAAAATTTTCAGTAAAAATAAGTTTCAGTAATAAATGTCGGTTAAAGTTTTCAGTAAAAATTTTCAGTAAAAATTTTCAGTAAAAATTTTCAGTAAAAATTTTCAGTAATAATTTTCAGTAAAAATTTTCAGTAAAAATTTTCAGTAAAAATTTTCAGTAAAAATTTTCAGTAAAAATTTTCAGTAAAAATTTTCAGTAAAAATTTTCAGTAAAAATTTTCAGTAAAAATTTTCAGTAAAAATTTTCAGTAAAAATTTTCAGTAAAAATTTTCAGTAAAAATTTTCAGTAAAAATTTTCAGTAAAAATTTTCAGTAAAAATTTTCAGTAAAAATTTTCAGTAAAAATTTTCAGTAAAAATTTTCAGTAAAAATTTTCAGTAAAAATTTTCAGTAAAAATTTTCAGTAAAAATTTTCAGTAAAAATTTTCAGTAAAAATGTTCGACATAAATTGAGCCAAAATTTTCAATGGAAAAAAATTATGTACCGGGGAAAGGGGGAGGTATTGAGCTTTGTTATATTAACAAATAAAATGCTGTTTCTGAGTAGTTTTATATTTTTATATAATTAAACGCTTTTAAAGTGACTGATATAATAATAATTATTAAATTAAATTTTTATACAAAAATTTTTCTTTAATAATAAAACTAGTTAGTAATTTGTTAATATTTTTAAAGAAATTATTTTGACCGAAACTAACGTTCCTAAAACATTCAATTGATCATAGACAACAAATTTCATAATTTTTTTAATTCTATCTAAGTAAGTACTTGTCCTAAAGTCTTACTACGACGAGAAAATAAATTTGATAGTGAAAATAAAGTTTTATGTTCACATCTGGCAAAATATACTCTCTTATAATAGAGGGAATGGTTTCAATTAAAAGTTTCCATAGTTTTGACAGTTCTCCCATTTCTAAAGTATTACAAAAGATTTTATTATTCCAAAAATTCACCTGTACTCACTTAGTGTGAATCGGAACAATAAAAGTAAGTTGATAATAACAACTACAATAGATATGCCGTGGAAAAATTTATTAATATACAATCTACTATTAAGGATAAGTATACAGATAAACTCTGTCCTGTGTCATAATTTTGGAAATTTTTACAAAACTCCATCTTGAAGATTAGATTTAAAAGAATGCTTATTTCTTAAACAAATATCATTGAAATCGCATCTGTTTAAACAGTATCTTACGAGTGTATATAATAAATTGAAGATATAATAACAGTTAGTTAATAGTATATTTTGATGTTAAACAAGTATGTGTGCAAAACGGAAAAGTAGGAATTCTTAAAATTCGTTCATAATTGAAAATTTAAATTATGCTTAATGAATTTAATTATTGGATTTTGCGTTTCCGAATCGAATTCCAAGCGGAAATAAGTCTTGTCGCGGCAGATTTGAAATTCAGTTTGTAATTGTATTTTCAAACAGATGTATTTTCTGAAAATATCTGACATATTGAAGCAAACTTATTAAATAATTTTCAATTGATTTACTTGAAAATTCGAAATTCAGTCATTCGATTTAGATGTTTGCTAGGATAAGTAATTACTAATTATGGAGTGCGTCTAAGACGTAAATAGAATGATTAAAAACATTTACTTATGTAGTGTTATAGCCATTAAAAACCGTTTAAATACAAAACACTTCACTGTAGATGGTAAAATTTAATTTTCATAATTATCAAATCCCGAATATAGTCAAGTTAATATCATAAACCGTACGAGAAATTTTAAAAAATATTTGTAACCAACAAAACTGGGTCAAAAGAATTATTTTGCAAAAGCATAGCTGATATTTACAAATAGTATAAGTTGCCATAAAAAACTCCTTTTCAATTGTGTCCTTTTTGCTATAAAAAGTTCTTGAGAACAATAAAAACTTAGCACATGGAAAAGTTCACTTAGAGTGTTGAAAAAGAAAATACCACAAATTATATCGTTGCAGAAAAATTCTAAAAATAAACTATTTTGTTTGGTTTTGAAATAAGCCAGATCCATTTTAAAAATGTCATTGAAAATTTTTTTAAATAAGACAATATGCATTTTTATCTAAATTTAAAGTAGTTAAATCTTAACCACATTTTACCTTGAAATAAAGAACGACCGTGAAAGATAAAACAAAGAAAAATACTCTTATCAAAGAACCAAAGCTCTGAAAATATGTATTTATTTTTGGCTTTCTCTTTACTGTTCAGCATAAGCATAACTACTGCTCAAAAAAAAGGACGAATTATATGAAATAAAAAGAAAACCACCTCAATAGTTCATCTGCACCCTTGCTATAGATTTTACCATATATGGTCGTACCTATATGCTGAAACTATAAGCTAAGGAATTAAGTTGAAACTAAATGTCGGTGGGCGTATATGCACGTGGGAGTCTGTGGGAAATTTTCATTTACCGTTGCTGGGAAATCCAAAACTAAAAGCGACTATTAAGCACAGTCCTAGTATAGTATAACAGCTCAGAAATTTGCCTGCATCCCCGGTACAATGTTGAAAGCTTTTTTTTTATTATTATCGTTAAAAGTCTTTCTTAGCAATATTGTGCTAGTTTTGCTTTGCATTTAGGGCGCGCTAAAGCTTAATTCTGTACACTTTTTCATCCAGGGTTTTTCCACATCGTTTCCTAGATTAGTTATTGTTTTATCTTTAGTTATTTTTATTGTTGTTTTTTTCTTTCATTTCACTAATAAAACACATCTACTCTTACTGAATATCTAGAGGTGATATACAAAAAAATCATACAACATTTGTGCAAATATAAATTGGCATATAACCTTTTGCCATTTCACTCCTAATTGACCATATTTTCACATACACACATAAATATATTTACTATTTATAAATAATTATTCAAATCACAAAGAAAACTAAATATTATCCGATTTTTGGTGATGTTTATCTACAATTTTTATAGAGTAAACTTTTAAAAAATTCAATCTTTTAGTGTAATAGTTATTAAATTGGTCTCATGTTCATGACGCTATGTAATAAGACCTGACAAAAAAAAATGGGGTGTGTCAGAAAGGTAATAAGACTGGTTTTTTCGACTCATCATAGCAGTGCTGAAAGCCTTTAAGTGGAATTCCCTTCAGATCCTCAGTTGCGCTCCTTTGAACATTAGCGCCAATATCGAACTGATGCCCTTTTAAGTGTTCTTTTGATCATGTCCTTTTAAGTGTTCTTTTGATCATGCCCTTTTAAGTATTCTGGAGAATTTAAAAAATCGCATGGACTGCGATAAGGTGAATAAGGCAACTGGAGAAGTGCACAAATCTTTTTTTCCAACAAAAACTTATTGATGGAAATGGCCGCGTAACGAGTCTTTTTCTGAGTCTTTGAAGAACATCTTAGAAAATAACTTTGTTGACACTTTATTCTATATGGTCTGAGCTTCCAAAAACACTTACTCCTTCAAAAATATGATCAGTTTGCGACGTTTAAAGCCACCCTGAGTGAGCTTCGCATACCATTACTGCTCGGCTCTATAAAAATTCCTAATACCACCGAAAAATTCATGATCATGAATGGAAATCAAGGAATGATCCCCATAGGCACGTTACATCTTTTTCAAAGTTGAACTTGAGGATTCACCAAACAAAAGACAAATTTTCATGGTTGCTCTAAATATCCCTGTTCAATTTTTCGTAAATCACTACTAAAATCACATACTTCATAAATACGAGGGTCGTTCAATAAGTCCTTAGAAAAAGATGGAAAAAACTGTTTTCTCCTTTCAGCTCTATACACTTTTCCAACCGTTTTTCCAAAATTTTTATCCCGTCCAAAAAATAGTATTTCGGAAGTTCTGCAAAATACTCATCCATTTGAGCAATGACGTCCTCGTTGGAAGTGAACCGTCGTCCGCCAAGCCATTTCTTCAGATTGGGGAAAAGAAAATAGTCACTCGGGGCCAAATCTGGTGAATAAGCGGGACGCTGCAACAATTCCATTCTCAATTCCATAATTTTGGCCATGGAAACAGCGCAGGTGTGCACACGCGTATTGTCCTGATGCAAGAGGATTTTTTTCTTCTTCAGATGGGGGCGTTTGTCTTTGATTTCCTCGCTCAACCGTTGCAATAACGACGCGTAATACGCTCCTATTATTGTTTTTCCTTTTTCCAAGTAGTCGAAAAAGGAAAAACAATAACAGGCCGATGACACAGTTTTTGCCTTCTTCGGAGCCCGTTCAGCCTTGAAAATCCACTGTGATGACTGTCTCTTCGTTTCTGGAGTGTAGTAGTGTATCCAGGTTTCGTCCACAGTGACATATCGACGAAGGAATTCGGCAGGATTGCGATGAAAGAGTGCCAACATAGCCTCAGAGTCCACTACACGATTGCGCTTATTCTCCTCTGAGAGCAAACGCGGCACCCATCTTGCCGAAATCTTTTTCACAGAAAATTTTTCATGCAAAATTGAAGCGACTGTACCTTGTGATATGCCCGTGGCCTCAACTAATTCGCTCACTTTAATTCACCGATCGTTGAAAATCAGATGATTTCAGGAGTAGACACCTCAACTGGGCGTCCTGAACGATGTTCATCTTTTGTTGATGAACGGCCACGTTTAAATTCATTCACCCAATTGTAAACCGTCGCAAACACAGGTGCAGATGTGCCATGAACTGCATCCAACTCGGCTTTGATTTCTTTCGGGCTTAAGCCTTTCAAATGGAGATGTTTGATGACAGCCCTAAACTCGCTTTTTTTCATTGTTATGCACAAAATGTCGTTAACTTTAATCGACGATAGAAATTGACCTACGCTATGGATCGTGCTGAAATAATAAAGTATAATTTAGGAAAATAAAGCTGAAAGGCAGGAAAATAAAGCTGAAAGGCAGGTTTCCTGTCGATAATGCTACTTACAAAAAAAAAATCTTTACCGACACTACGAGCGCAATTTCTCGGATTTTCTAAGGACTTATTGAACGACCCTCGTATAATGAAAATGTACAAGAATAAATATTATTATCAATAGCAAAATGAATAAATTGAATATTGTCAACAGCAAAATGTACAACCACTTTGCGTTTTGTGATTAGGCGATTTATAAATGCCACCAAAAAATCCTGTATTCAGTATAACGTACATTTTGAATACAGGATATATGCCAATCGTGAAATTAATCTACTTGTTAACATATGTGAACATTCGGCTATGTAGGCAAAATAAGATTTTATTATATCCAATTCATCATGTACACAACACAAGACAATATTATTATTTTTGAAATTTAATATGAATCCTTGCCAAGGAAGTTTTAGCAACGAATTCGTGCTCGTAATGCTTTTGACAATTTTGTGGCAGCGAATTAGTTTGGACAGTTACATAATCTGACTATGCTATGAAAATATTTATACATTATGCTCAGATACATACATACACGTATATATGCTAATATAATTAATCTACAACGCATTTAGATATATTCCCATGATGTGTTTATGGAAAATTTCCGAAATTTCTTTTTACATTCACTTTGTTTTCGCTTGTCACTCATCGTTCTATTTTGTTTATTATAAAGTATGTGCACACGAGTTGTTGCCAGCACCAATTTAAACTGTTTTTCATAATTTCTGGTATACGTATCTGAATGGCATCAATACTTTTAGGCGAAACAACCCCTCACATTAACTTCAGTTAAATGGCGACGCAATTTGTATATTTGTGGGTGGTAGAAAATTAATCTCAATTTATTTATACTTAATGATAGCGCATAAAATCACAGTACAGTTGTTCCATCATAATACAAAATTACATTTTATACCCACCCTTTGGGTTTTTTCCTTCTTTTTTTTCATTTTAATATAAAATCATTAATATTGATGAGAAGAAAATTTGGTATAAATTATTGTGTAACATTTTGTTTTCATCGATTTACTCTATGAGGAAAGTGTGTCACTTGAAATTATGTACAAATGATATTATTATAGAGATTCGACAAAATACTCTATTACGGATTTGAGTTCGAAACCTTACCTCATCATTTCATTTATTTGTTTTTTTTTTTAAATCACTATAAAAAAGGCAAAAATGTGTCCTCATTTAGCGGCGCCTAGAAAGTCTGCAGTGGCCCTGAGTTAGAATCTAGCTAGTCAGATAGCTGCGGTATCCTGAATTTGTCACCAAATTGTTTGAGTTGACATTGAAAAGTAGATTTTAAAATTAAGGACAAAAAATCATAACTAAAATTTAAAAATTCATGTAAAAAAATATTTGTCGATTTTCTTAAAAAAAAACAACTATTTTTTGGCTATTAGCTATGCAAAAACTTCGCAAATAATACGGGGGTTGTTCAATAAGTCCTTAGAAAAAGATGGAAAAAAACTGTTCTTTTAAAAAAAAAATTTTTATTTTTCAACATAATCTCCTTTTAGCTCTATACACTTTTCCAACCGTTTTTCCAAAATTTTTATCCCGTCCAAAAAATAGGATTTCGGAAGTTCTGCAAAATACTCATCCGTTTGAGCAATGACGTCCTCGTTGGAAGTGAACCGTCGTCCGCCAAGCCATTTCTTCAGATTGGGGAAAAGAAAATAGTCACTCGGGACCAAATCTGGTGAATAAGCGGGATGCTGCAACAATTCCATTCTCAATTCCACAATTTTGGCCATGGAAACAGCGCAGGTGTGCACACGCGCATTGTCCTGATGCAAGAGGATTTTTTTCTTCTTCAGTTGGGGCGTTTCTCTTTGATTTCCTCGCTCAACCGTTGCAATAACGACGCGTAATTCGCTCCTGTTATTGTTTTTCCTTTTTCCAAGTAGTTGATAAAAATGATGCCCTGCGAATCCCAAAAGACCGTGGCCATCACCTTGCCGGCCGATGACACAGTTTTTGCCTTCTTCAGAGCCCGTTCACCCTTGAAAATCCACTGTGATGACTGTTTCTTCGTTTCTGGAGTGTAGTAGTGTATCCAGGTTTCGTGCACAGTGACATATCGACGAAGGAATTCGGCAGGATTGCGATGAAAGAGTGCCAACATACCCTCAGAGTCCACTACACGATTGCGCTTATTCTCCTCTGAGAGCAAACGCGGCACCCATCTTGCCGAAATTTTTTTCACAGACAATTCTTCATGCAAAATTGAAGCGACTGTACCTTGTGATATGCCCGTGGCCTCAACTAATTCGCGCACTTTAATTAGCCGATCGTTCAAAATCAGATCTTGGATTTTGTCGATGATTTCAGGAGTAGACACCTCAACTGGGCGTCCTAAACGATGTTCATCTTTTGTGGATGAACGGCCACGTTTAAATTCATTCACCCAACTGTAAACCGTCGCAAACACAGGTGCGGATGTGCCATGAACTGCATCCAACTCGGCTTTGATTTCTTTCGGGCTTAAGCCTTTCAAATGGAGATGTTTGATGAGATCCCTAAACTCGCTTTTTTCCATTGTTATGCACAAATAAATGTCGTTAACTTTAATCAACGATAGAAATTGACATACGCTATGGATCGAGCTGAAATTTTGACAGCTTTCCTACGTACAAAAAAAATCTTTACCGACACTACGAGCGCAATTTCTCGGATTTTCTAAGGACTTACTGAACGACCCTCGTATTATCATATTAAAATGCTAGTTCCTAAAAATTTTTGTTTAAAAAAAAATAGATAAGAATAGGTAAGAAATTTGCATAACTGATTTTATATTAAAATTTTATTATTCTTTAAATTTAACATAGTATTAGTTGCTTAAACTAAAAATTCATTTTTTTTGCAATTTATAGTCAATATTTAAAAAAAAAAAAATTTTTTTTTTCATTAGAGTTTAAATTTTGTGTTTTAATTAGTTTGACTTTAATTAAATTTTAAGTTTTCGCTTACCAAATTAAGTTATTTCTATGCTTTATATCGTCATTTCCTTTCATAAAAAAATTAAATTGCAATACAAAGATTGAAAATATTTTTGTTCACAATTTTTTCCACACTCTCACTTGTTATATAATTCAATGCAATTTATCAAAGTGTTAATTTAACATCCTTAATTCAATTGTATTCCCGATTATTGATATACTCCAGTCAAACTTTCCTATCATTAATTAAAACTGATTAATTACATAGAAGAAAATATCTTTCAGCTACATATATGCATATTAATTCTTAAAGTAGATTTAAGTTAAGAAAAATTTAGCGCAATTGGAGTTAGAAACTTATATTCACAATCTACGTAGTTCATAATTATTTAGTAAGCAATTATGTAAATGATTTGTAAAATAAGAATCTGCAAATCACCATTTGGTGTTCGTATTAATATTGGTTGTTTTTGGAAATTTCCTAGGTCTTGTATGATGGGAAATTATCTAGTGCCATTGTATTTATGTACAATCCTGTTGCAACTGATGGACAACTTTGTCTGCAATCGGCTCCAAAGGGAAATATTTCATTTTTCGTTCATACACCGCATGCACTTATGTTACAGGTAAGGATATTAGAGGTGGAAGTGATTTTTTATGTTAAACTTTATGGGGAATTATTATGGATATCCTTTAAAGCGACAAATTTTTATATAGAAAATAACATTAAATATGTATATTCCAAAACATCTTAAAACAATTTAAAAAGAAACCCAATCTTTTTAATATAGAATTGGTAAAATTTTGATAATTGGTAGTTGACGATATTCAAGTTATAATTGATATAGCCTAATCCGTAATAAGCCCCGTAATATTTTATGAAAAGATTTTATTGATTTAAATCAAAAAATATTTAGGTAATAATATAAATTTTCCCAATTTTTATTTAAAAGGATGTTAAAGCTGTAGTTACTCACTCTATACACTGTACTCTAAATTCAATAGGAGGTATTCAAGTATTATTTCCATTATTTTCACAACTGGATATGCCATACGATGGATGTAGTGATATTAAAAGAGATCCAACATTGTGGTAAGATAATAATTAAATTGGAAATAATTAATGGTAAATTTAATTTTGATTTTTTTGAAAAATTTAGCTCGAAACTTCTCGGTTTCATATGTGAATTAGTTGAAAGCTCTCAAACTGTTCAACAGCATATGATACAAAATCGTGGATTCCTAGTCATATCGTTTATGTTACAAAGATCATCCAGAGATCATCTAACTCTAGAAGTATTGGGCTCATTTCTCAATCTAACCAAATATCTAGTTACCTGCCTATCAGCCAATAGTGATTTACTTTTAAAACAGGTAAGATTTAATTTATTTTTTCAACAAAAAACAAATACTCTCGGGACTCATTTAGAAATGTATTAAAAAAAAATTTCAATATAGATTTTTATTAAAAAATTAAAAATTTCTTTTTATTAATAACAAATTAAATGAAAATATTACAAAACAAAATTCAAACTTTGATATTAAAATAATAGAAATAAAGTTAAAAATTAATTGCATTTGTAATATTCTATAAAGTAATTGATTATTTAATATTCTAAAAAATATAATTGAAAAAAGATTAAAAATTATATAAATTATGAAAATATTATATGAAAAAAAAAATAAATTAATTTTGCACGTTTATCTTATGTTACATAGTATATAAATTGTGGTTTTTTCTTGTTATTGTTACTGATTTATTCGACTAATGCTATATTTTATAAATATTTATATACTATTAATTAATCGTATCGTATTTATTACAGTTCAATAAAATATGCATTGATAAAAATTTAATCAAAATCAAAATTTTAAAAGGCATGTTTTTTTTTTTGTTCCTAATGAATTTTAAATTGTGTTTTATTCGCTTGCATGATTATAAAGGGTATTTTTAATATTAAGAATATGAAAAAAATTAAAAATTATATTAAAATATTTATTAAAAAATCTGTACTTACGAATACATATATATTTATGAATGTGGTAATTTTCTGGTATAAAAATGGTTAAAGTTCATTTAATTAATATTCGCTAATAATTATCAGTAAATATTTTTATTCTTATCGATGGGCCTAATAACTACGATTATTTTCTAATATGCTATTGAATTTTCTAATTCATTTTAAATTGGATGTAACTAAGAAAATTTATTGTATTTTTGTATTTTGCTTATATTATACTAATTTTTGTAAATTTATTTTCATCGATATTAATTTTCAAGCAATGTTGACCAATTTTGTACGATTCGAATTTTTGTATTAACAGAGAGTTGAGGTTTAAAATACTTTCTAATTAAAAAGCGGCAAATCAAATTTTACGTAAACAATTTCCAAACACATTCTTTTTAATATCAATACATTTTTTGTAAAAATATTCTATTTTCATTTCCAGTTTTTTAATATTATTTAGGAAAAAAAAATTGTCTACTGAACATCAAATATTTTTTATTATATTTTTAATCACTTAGAAACAAATAATTTCTAGAAAATTAATTATTTTTATTAATTCTATCTCTTATCTGTATTAAAAATAAAATATTAATATTGGTAAAAAACGGTCTACATCAATTTTCATTATTTCCAAATACCAAGTATTGAAACATTATATTTGACATTTTTCTAAATATTAATTTTAGTTTTTTTTTTATTTTCCAAATTTAATAGAATTTTCAAATTTAATTTGTCCACAAATATGCTCTGAAGACTATTCCATATTTTATGGTAGACTCGAATCCAATAATAAAAAATTTATATTCTTTTTATTATTATAGGCTGAAAATGTAAAAATGATGTTCAAATTGTAAAAAAAAAGTAATGCAGTTAAATTTTTATGTAACCTCATTTTGATTTATTAAATGGTATTTTAAAAATAAATTTTTATTACTTAAATGGATGATTGAAAATTTTTTTCGATAATTTTTGGTCTTTTTTAAAAAGTTGTTATTATTCTTCCAATTTAAGTTGATATCGTATTTTTCAATTTAAGTTCATTCAACAACTGAACAAATTATTTTGAAATAAAAATGTGCTCATTATTGAGCAAAATTTTCAAATAAAAATATACGAAATAAATGTTTGAATCAAAAACTGATTTTTTATAGTAACATTTTATATTACGATAACGTTTTTACAATAAATTAGGGAAAATAATTAATTTAAATTGAAACTGATTTGGATATTCATTATTTCTACTTTAAAAATTACAATATATAAATTTTTTTATTAAAACGAACTTTTAGCAGAAGAAAAAAATATGCCTTTTTAATGTTCACACAAGGACAATTTCTTAAAAATTTCAATTGAATAAAAAATATATTATTAAAGTATTTTATAAAAATTAAATCGTGAATGCTTATTGTATTGTTAATTTAATATTATGTTGTTTTTTTTTTGTTTTTGGAAAATATGAATCGCTTAGTAATGTACAAATTATTTGTTGTTTTTATTTTTTAATTTGGAAAATATTGCAATTTTGATCGATGTGAATTTTTGTGCATTTTTTGGTAAATGTTTTATTATTTCTTGCTGCATGCCAAAAAGTCGGCTTGTGGCAGGACAGATATGTTACAAAGCTAATGGGTAGCTTTTTTGTTTTTCATTTCTGACGTGGCAGCTATTGGATCATGTACTATTCAATCCATCCTTGTGGATCTATACGCCAGCTAATGTCCAAGCGAGACTCTATTCGTATTTGGCAACAGAATTTCTAAGTGATACACAAATCTACAGTAATGTAAGACGTGTTAGTACTGTTCTACAAACAGTTCATACGCTTAAATTCTACTATTGGGTTGTGAATCCACGAGCGAAAAGTGGAATTATTCCGAAAGGATTAGGTATACAGTCCGATCCAAAAAAAAAAATTAACTCAATAAATTAATAATAAAATAAAATTGAATCAATACAGATGGACCACGTCCAGCACAAAAGGATATCCTTGCTATTCGGGCATATATCCTTTTATTTTTAAAGCAGCTCATTATGATTGGAAATGGTGTTAAAGAGGATGAGTTACAAAGTATTTTAAATTATTTAACAACAATGCATGAGGTAAGTGCGTCATTTTTTCTCCATTTCTTTATCATGAAATTGTTGATTTTTAAATTTGATCCTTTCTCATATAGTACAATAATATTTGTCTCTCTATAACTTGTATATAAAAAAGAATTTTGGTTTTTTTTTCTTTATTCGGAACAGGACGAAAATCTTCATGATGTCCTTCAAATGTTAATATCTTTAATGTCCGAGCATCCAAGCTCAATGGTACCTGCTTTTGATGTTAAACATGGTGTTAGAACTATTTTTAAATTATTGGCTGCCGAAAGTCAATTGATTAGATTACAAGCGCTTAAACTATTAGGATTCTTTTTATCAAGAAGTACACATAAGTAAGTTTCGAATAATTTTTAATGATAATTTTGAATACCTCTAAATTGTTTTTTTTTGGAAATTTTTTTTTAAGAAACAATCAACAGTTTTTCAAATTAAATAAACAAACTAACTTATAACTTTTTATTACATTAAACAATATATTAAAGAACCAGAAAAAAAAAACAACAACAAAAAAAATCAAAAATCAGTTTTAAAAACACAGTGAAATTATTGCAAAATCAGTTAAAAAATCTGAAAGCTTTAAATGAAGCGTTTAACATTTTGGACTTGTAGAAAAAAAAATTAAAGTAAAAAATAAAAAAAAAATAAAATTATTAAGGATATGTGATTTAGAAAATTTGATAATTTATCATATTTTATAAATCGTATTGCCTTAGTAATTTGTTGAAATATTTTTGATTATAAAATTTTATTGAGAATAAAAAAAGACCATAATTATAGAAAGAACAATGAATGAAAAACGATTTAATTTAATAATTTATTATATTTTCGTTTAAAATAGACGAAAATACGATGTTATGTCACCACACAATTTATACACCTTACTAGCGGAACGTTTATTACTCTACGAGGAGTCTTTATCCCTGCCAACATACAATGTTCTTTATGAAATAATGACCGAACATATTTCACAGCAAATCCTTTATACAAGACATCCTGAACCAGAGAGTCATTATCGTTTAGAAAATCCAAGTAAGTACATTGTATAGAATATGAATTTTTATGGTCGTTTTGTTTTCAGATATTATCTTGTTGCGAGAATATCTGTCGCCTCTGTAATCGTATTTTTTTTCGCACTTTCTCTTATAAATAAAACTTAAAAGCAATTTAATTCCCATTTAAAATGATTAATAATTTATAAATATTGGTAAATGTTTATTTCGCTAATGAAAATATTACACGCTACAAAGTGTTAAGAATAATAAAAAAATGGCGGAAATTTTTCTGAGCACGATGTTTTCGTTAAGAAAAATTATTAATAAAAATAAAATTTTCCCCACAATATTGTTATTTATATAAAATTTATATTATATGCATGAATGGAAATTAATAGGTTTTTTCTAATATATTTGTTATTTTTATGTTGTGTTTTTTTTTTGTCCTTTTCCTTTATAAATTGGAAAATTTAGTGATATTGAAAGTTGTCGCCACTTTAATACGACAATCAAAGCAGACAGAACAGCTTATTGAAGTGAAGAAATTATTTTTATCCGATATGACGCTTTTGTGTAATAGTAACCGTGAGAATCGACGTACCGTCTTGCAAATGTCGGTGTGGCAGGAATGGTTAATTGCGATGGCGTATATCCACCCTAAGAATAGTGAAGAGCAAAAAATATCGGATATGGTTTACTCCTTGTTCAGAATGTTACTGCATCATGCAATCAAACATGAATACGGTGGTTGGAGAGTTTGGGTGGACACACTTGCTATTGTACACTCGAAAGTTTCGTACGAGGAGTTTAAATTACAGTTTGCCCAAATGTACGAGCATTATGAACGGCAGAGAACTGATAATATTACTGATCCTGCATTACGGCAGGCTAGGCCAATCAGCACAATAAGTGGCTGGGATCGTCAAAGAGATGACCATCCACCACCAAGTGTTGACCAGCAACAGCAGACAACGGGATTAGGTCAAATTGAAGATGAACGGAGTAGCAAACCCCTTGCATTACCAACAAGTAAAGTGAATAAGAACGAACAGGTAAATGAGGAGGAAATCAATTTAGAAAATTTAAAATGTGCCTGCGATGATGATGTGGGCAAGCCAATTGAAGAAGTCACTGTGAAAGATGCGACAACCGAAAATGATGTCATTGAAACTGTTAAGAGTGTCTCCAATATTAGCGATACGTACAATGCCCAAATTAAGGCCGAAGTGGTTTGCAATGGGACGGCGGAGAGCAATAGTGCCACTGATGAGGAGAAATCACCGCAAAAACAAATTGTATCTGAAAATACGAAAAAGGATAACGAACTGAAAAAATCCTTAGAAGTTAGTGGTTTCGAAGCTGAGATGGAAACGAAAGAGGCGGTCGATGAGATTATCGAAGAAATCCTTCAGAATTCTGAAAAAATGTTCAACAGATGCAAAGAGACAGCTGACGAGGTAAATTTGGAAAACGAAACCGCATCACCAGTCATCAAGGATGAAGAAATCGAATTGGCCGTTAACGAAGTTGTTAAGGGCGTATTGAAAATTGATAAAAAATCAACAATCAATCCTAAAGATGTCGATTGTAAAACTGAAGATACCGACAATAATATCAAATCGGATAGTGGTGATAGTGATGGAAATTTACTTAATAATAATAGTAATAATAATAATAGTAATAGTAATAATATTAGTAATGTTAATAACAGCAACAATATAAATAATATTAATAATATTAACAATAATAATAGTAACTTAAATAATAATGATAAAGAAATAAATAGTCAAAAAATTGTAGATGCTATTGATAATCAAAAGACTGATTTATTATTATCAAGTGCAATAATTACTAATAGTAATAATAATGTTAATAATAATAATAATAACAATAATAATAATGATCATAATAATATAAATACAAATATTAATAATATTAATAATAATAATAATAATAATAATAATAATAATATTATTATTACCGATAATAGTTTAATTAGTGTTAATAGTTCAAGTGATGATTCAAGTATAAAAGACATGATTTCGGATATTATTAACGAAGTTATAGACAATTGTATCGATCAAAGTACACGAAAATTAAATGAAACAAATCCAATCGAAGATAATTTCGAAAATGATAAAATAGTGCTTGATAATGTTAATAATATAGATAAAAATACAAATGCAAATATTCCTGATAGTAGTAGCAACGTTAATAATAGCACAATAAGTAGTAACATGAACAATAATTCGAATATGGCGACTACAATTGATAATACGGCTACTAGTGCTGATAAAAGTAACGTGACTAACAATAATAAATTGATTGATAATAAGGACGATGTTGCTGTTAGTAATAGAGAAACATCAGAAGTTACAATTGATCCAATTACCGTCAATTCCCACGTTGAGACTCAAGCCAAAGAAGTCGTCGACGATGTACCTAAGAACGTTTGTGATCAGGCTAGCTCCAAGGAGGAGAGCGAATTAATAGCCAAAAGTATTGTTTACGAAATTGTCGATAATTGCGTTAAAAGTACTTCTAAAGAAACGATATCGTCCTCCGTTGTTCGTGAAGATGACATCAACGGAAATCAGGACAAACAAAAAATATCTTCCAACGTGAATAGTGACAATATGACTAGTCAAGAAGGCAACTCGAAAATTTTGGCAAATAATGAAAAAAGCATTTTTGAAATGACAGTAAGTCAAACTTCAAATAGCTGCGAGGAAAAGGAACCAAAACCCGATTCTGGTATATCAGAACCAAAACCACTACCAAAAGCACCTCGTCGGTCGCAGAGTACATCAACAACGAGCACACAAGTGGAAAATAATCATTTTGGTATGTTTCTTCCAATAATGCTAAGAAAATTCTTGCAACTTTGCAATTATGATAGTAGAAAAAAAGAAGAAGAAGAAGAAAAGCATTCATTATCAAAAATCGAATTTTATATTTGGTATTATCATTTCAGAACAAAAACGAACTAAATCCGGTTCAACTCGGCCAATGTTTAGTCCTGGCCCAACTCGTCCACCATTTCGAATACCGGAATTCAAATGGTCTTACATCCATCAGCGCCTTCTATCGGACGTATTGTTCTCACTCGAAACGGACATTCAAGTTTGGCGCAGCCATTCGACGAAGAGCGTTTTGGATTTTGTCAATTCAAGCGAAAATGCAATATTCGTTGTAAATACTGTACATTTAATATCGCAATTAGCTGATAATTTAATAATTGCCTGCGGTGGTCTATTGCCTTTACTAGCAAGTGCTACATCGCCAAATGTAAGTTAATAAAAAATAATTCAACGAAAAATCGATTCTAACAGGATAGTCAGTACATAATTGTTATCAGTTAACTACTGTTTGTAATAGGTTTTATTATGTAAAGGAAAACTTAAGGAATTTTTGTTATTTCAGTCGGAATTGGATGTATTGGAGCCAACTCAGGGTATGCCATTAGAGGTCGCTGTATCGTTTCTACAACGCTTAGTGAATATGGCGGACGTTTTAATATTTGCCACGTCACTTAATTTTGGCGAGTTAGAAGCCGAAAAGAATATGTCTAGTGGCGGTATATTAAGACAGTGCTTACGTTTGGTATGCACATGTGCCGTACGTAATTGCCTAGAATGCAAAGAAAGGACACGCTATCATAATGGCGCTATAGCCCGAGATGTTCCTGGTGCAGCACATTTACAGGCACTCATAAGAGGTGCTCAAGCTTCACCAAAAGTAAGTTATTTATTTACTAGCACAGTATTTGACAGAAATTTCCTTAAACAATTTTTTTTTTATTTAAACTGTTTTTAATAGAATATTGTTGAGTCCATTACTGGACAGTTATCACCAGTAAAAGATCCCGAAAAGCTGCTACAGGATATGGACGTCAATCGTCTTCGAGCTGTTATTTACCGTGATGTGGTAAGTATTCAAAAAAAAAAAATTAATCCCTAAAAGACAATCCTTTTTATTTGATCGAAAAAGCAAACAAATTTACTAGAAAAGAATTATCTAACAAGTGCTTCAGAAAATAAAGTTAGATAAAATATAATTAAAATTTGGGTTTTGATTCAATTTTTAATTCATTATATTAAACGAATCTTGCCATTATGTCGTTCACCATAAGACTTTTTGTAGTACTCAATCTTTTTTATAGAAAATTTTTTATCACTTTTTCGTGCATATTTGGTTTTTTTTAGCTAGCCATTACTTGTGAGATATTAATATTTAAGTGCTCTAAAGTTTAGATATTCTCCCCGTTAATATAAAATTTCATACAGAAAAAAATAAGAAAAAAAATCCAATGGCTTCAAATCACACAATCTTGGATGCTAATTGAAATCACAAAGTCTCGAAGTTACATGTCCTGAGAACTTTTTTCCAAATAAAGTCAAAATTTGTTTTGGTGTATTGCTTGTGGCGTTGTATTTTTGGAACCACATATTATCCCGATTAAAATCTTCAAGTTCGGAGCAAGAAAAGTTAGCTATCATACGCTGAGAATTGACGGAAATGGTGTCTTCTTCTTCATATTCAAAAAAATACTGGTCAATGACAACTTCCAAGCAAAATTCACATCCAGCCTAATACAATGGGTTTTCAGAGCCTCATTTATGGAAATTTTGCTAATTATATATCGACTGACCGAAAAATAAGCTAAATCATCACTGAAGAAATTTTCCTTTGAAAAATCAGCATTCAAAATGTTGCTTTAGCATCGAACCGGCTTATTTTATTCGAAATTTTAATGCGTTATTTAATAGTTAATAATTCCATAATTGAAAATACCCTTAAAATGGCAAGACTTTATTTTCCGAACCACGAAATGGATATTGATTAAAAGTATTTGGTAAATATTATTTATTCTTAAAGCTCTGCTATTAGCAAAATTTTTTTGGGAATATATTTAAATATATTTTGCTCGCTAAGATAAACTTTATAAAATAATTTTTTTTAATGATGATAAAAGAAAAACACCCACAAAAACTGGGATAAGTAAACATAACAAAACTTTGTTATAAGAAACGAATGTTTCAGGAGGAAACCAAGCAAGCTCAATTCCTATCGTTAGCGATTGTCTACTTCATCTCAGTGTTGATGGTATCAAAGTACCGTGACATTTTGGAGCCACCAGCGGAACCGGCGATTTCGCGCGCTTCACCAATCATGCAAAGAACTGCATCTGCATCCGGTAAGTTCAGTTTCATATCAATGCACTATTACTTCTACAATATTTATGTATGTAACATACACCTAGATATCCTCTCCCATTTCAAAATCAGTTTTGCAATATTTCGAAAATTTCTTTTAAGAAAAACGTAGAAAATTTCTTCTCTTTTGGGTTTTCTTTTTCCATTTCTTTTTTTTTTTGTTGTTTCATTTGAATTGTAAAAGTAAATCAATTACGTATAAAAGAAATTTTTTTTTTTAATCAAATTACCTCTCTTCTTGATCACAACTCTTTACTCTATGTGTTATATAGTACAAATCTTATCATATAAACTGGCATTAATATATATTTATCAATTAAGTAACACAATTATGATTAATTACCCGTATTGCTAACAAAAGTATTTCCCCATTTTTTATTTACACGCTGCTTTTATCCGGACTTTAAATATACTTATTATATTAACATTAAAATATGATAATACAAAAAAAAAAAATTATGATAAACTTAAAAAATAAATGTATTTGTATAAATATCATTATTCATATCATCAACAACAACAACAATTTTATTAATACCAATTTGTGTATGTAAAACTAAATGTTTGCGTTTTAATTGGAATAACAACAAATTGGTTGGAAAATGTGCATAATCAAACCTAAAACAAAACATATCGACATTTAATCGAATTATCTGAATTTTATTGACATGCCACGGCCAACATAAATTATAACACTTTTTTATGATCCTTAAACGACTATCAAATATTATTGTTGAGTGCATCAAAACAACAACAACAACAACAAAAAACAAAAACCACGATTATTATGCTAAAATCATAAAAATTCTTAATGTTATACTTAAAAACGATAACTATACTGAAAATTGGAAAAAAAAATGAAAATTCAATTATTTTTTTTTACTAAAAATAATCAACTTATACGTGAACTCGGAAAAATTATGATTGAACATAAACCGGAAGCAGAATCGTCAGCACGACCACTTTTTCCACAGTGGTCACATCATGTTTATCCGCAATTTTTGCCTGGTTCACATCCGAACCATAATCAGCACAGTCATCATGGGCCATTGCAACATAGCCAACAGCAACAGCAACAACAACAGCAGCAACAGCAACAACAACAACAACAACAACAACAACAACAACAGCAACAGCATCACCAACAGCATCTCCACCAACATCACCAGCACAACCATCACAATCATCAATCTTCATCGTCGGCATCGTCCTCGCCACCAATTCCAGCCTCGGTTGGGGTAGGCGGTGTTGTAATACCAGCACATCAGTCATTAAATAATCACGGAAACTTGCAGATGATGATTAATTCCGGTGTTAATAGCAGCATTAACAACAACACGAGCAGCAGTAGTAGCAGCAGCGCCAGCAGTGGTAGTACGAGTAGCAGTAGTGCAACCACAGCGATAACTGGCGCTGGACAGCCCCATAATCATCATTTGCACAACAACCACACAAATTACCAAAATGAGCTGAACACTAACTATTATTTGAGAGGTGGCGGAGGCGGAAACGGAGCAAGTGTCGGTGTTGCTGGAGTAGGAGTAGGAGTCGGCTGTGTTGGCATGTCTGATACGCAAGCGATAATTAACGGAAACAGTTCGATCGCTGGCAGCAATAATCATGTCCGACATAGACCCGGAATTGGGCCGGTTGGTGGTGGCCTCGGTGTCGGAGATGGTGTGGGTGGAGGAGGCAGTGCTAACGCTGCTGGTGCTGCTAGTGTTACGCACCATAAAAATAATGGCCTCAATAACAATTACAGATTTCGGAGTAATACAGGTACATATACACAAACAGCTGCGCAACAAGACCAAATTAAATCCCGAATTCAGATTTTTTGAAACGTAAAATCAAACACGAACCTTATTTCGGTGAAAACATACATCTATCTAAAAGGACAACATACACACACTAACATATACAAAAATCTATATAAAAGATCGCGAATGTGTCCGCACAAAATTTGTTTAAGGGTTTTCCGAAATAGGCTTAATGCAGTATGAATACATTCATCCACGCATAAATTGTCATACATAAAATGCATACACATATGCATATAAGACAATTAAAAATTGAAATTCCCCAAAACACACACACACTTTCACACAAATGCCAACCTACGAAAATTGCTGTGGATTCGGTTTCGTGTTTAATTTATTTTCGTTTTTTTTTCTTCTCTTTTTCTTTAATATTTCAGCATGTATGTTTTTCTATGGATGATATGATATCCTGTTTCCTTTTTGTGTTTCCCCTCGAAAATATGTTCGTACCTCCTCAATTTGATTTGCTTATCGAGCGCTCGACTTTTTTCACGTTGTTCCATCCTCAATGCATCCAATTGACTCCAATTTTCGTGTACAGTACGTACTTTTCTGACTTTATCGAGTTCAGCTTTGTTGGTAAAATGTTCATAAAATTCCGGCTAACAGCGAAAAGTTTTCCACAGTCAACTTAAACAAAAAATTAATAAAAAAATAAATAAATGGTAACCTTACAAATGGTTTGTTTTTTAACTTGAAAATTCTTAAAGCTACTAGTATGGCTGTAAATATTAGCGCGAAGTTTTATCAAGACTAAATAAAAATAAATATTTAATGAAAAAAAAATTGTTGGAAATCCTAAAGAAATGGTTCGACATAAATTTTGTTATTGCTCAAAAAAAAAGTTAAAAACTTTTACAAAAGTATTTTCTGATATCCTCTGGCATTTTCTATCCAATTGAAGTCAGAAAAATTTAGTAGTTTTCGTAAAGACTAACTAACTGATAATTTGATTAAAACCAATTTTTTTTTATTCTCTAAAATACTCTGAGACTAAGGAAGTCTTTCCGAAAGTTGAGCTAAATAACTCAGCCCTAAAAACGAAATCTAAAAAGGAAAATTTTTGAAAAATTTCAATTGTTCACGCTTAAAAATTGATATTTAGAAATATCAAATTAACTTAAAAACAATTTTAATGAATTGTATTAGTTTGATTTTATTTTGAAATAGTAATTTATTGAATTCAATAACTTAAAAACAAACCAAAGATCTGCTCACAATCGAGCAAATATGAAATATGAAGAAAGTCCTCTAATTTTATTTTAAATTTTAATTTAATATTATATTGTGAACTTTACCATTATGTGTAAAATTTAACAATATATAACTTGCCATCATAAAATCCTTCTTACAGGAGTCGATACTTTTGAGGTAATTTTTAATGACTTCTTCGCATATTTTGTGCTATGATTTGATGGGCCTTAGTTTTTCAATGCTCTAACATTTGAGAATTTTTTGTGTTAACGTGATCCTTTTTATAGCCATCGCAAGAATAAGTCTAGCCATATTAAATCGCATGATCATGGAGGCCAAAATAAATTTGTAATATTGTTGTGTGGTCATAGCGCTCAACAATTCACGTTAACGGACTCTCCTCACTTACTTCAAAGTAATAACGTCGCCAGACTAATATTCACCCTATACAATTAGTTATCGCAGATACATAAAAGATTCTTCATATATATTTATGGGTTTTCAGAACCATATTAAGCAATTTTGTTTATTAATGTATCCACCGAGCGGGAAATAAGCCCCACCATTGCAGAAAATTTTCTTCGAAAATTCAGCACACAAAACCTGTTGTTTTAGGTTTGAAAATTCTATAATATAAAATGGCAAAAACAGAACCTAAATAATTAAAATCCTGGTTGATATATTTACTTATCGGCTGTCAAATTAGAGGTCTATACTTTCCAAACTACAAAATGAATAATCCGGCATTATAATTTATAACAGATTTTAATTTGATTGAGCGATAAAATATTTTCCGCATTTCCAAGGAGCACTAATATTAGTTTTTTATTAATCAATAGGATGATCAGTTGTTATTTTTATTTTTAATGCACTTATTCGAATTTGAATTTTAATCGATTAGTTTATGTTAAAATTGATTTGCAATAATTCAAAAAAATGTAGTTTCCTACAAGTTATGTTTGACAAATTGGATTATTTATGAGAAATTCTTAATGCTACTCAAAAGTCAAATACAAAACCTTTATTTTATTATCATTCTACTTCTAGTTTTAACATTTCAATCATCAGCATTTGATGAGTATGTTTTGAGTCCGGCTTAAAGCCTCACTTCTATTTGTCAACACCATTAAAAATAATTTTTTAAGACAAACACATTATTTAACGTTAATAAATTTACATTAAAAATGCTTTTTCGCTTTTAGGATAATTTTTTTGCAAACTTAAAAAAAAAAGTTTTAACTTTTATTAACAATTTCAATCAGAAAAATAACTCATTTTAATAGTATCTACTCTCACACACATACTATAAAAAAATTATAAGTACATTCGTATAAATTTATTTTTTATAATTTTCGTGTAGTTGGTGAAAGATGTTATCATATGTGCGTGTGAGAGAAGTAGGACTATTCATAAATATATTCTTTTAGAATAATTATAATGAGCTATGGCAATACTACACTCGTACTTATATAAAAGCTTATATTATTTATTTAATTTTCCATAACCTCACATATAAATATATTTATATATATGGCAATTTAAATTAAAACTACGTAAGTGCTCCTATTTAAATAGAAATAAAATAGTTTCGAACATATTTCTTAAAAAAGAAAAAAATATTTTCTAATAAAAAAATAATTTTTAAATATAATTTTTCGTTAAAAAACTTCTATTTGGGCCCGATTTACTGCAAAACAAAATCCTTAAAAACATATCAATTTTATTTTCAGATTTTTTTGAACATCCCACACATTATAGAAAAAATGCACGTTTTATATATATCCTTTGAGATAGAGTGTTTCGACGATTATATTTAAAGGAAAAAATTCTTTCTTGGAAATATATTCTTTTCTATCATTTTGGAAAAAAAATATTTTTCAGTTAATTTTTCCAAATAAATAAATTTGGAACATTTACAGAGCCTCATGAGTTATTTATGATAATTTTTCAAATAGTCGATGCAATTACACTTGCATTGATTGAGAATTTATAATTGTAGATATTTTGTTACTTAATATTCAGTATTGTTTAAGGTAGATACCAAAATTTGTCTGCATTGTAAAAGCGATCCCTTAAAATAACATAACATCAAAGTCTGAAACAGATAAACGCAACGCATAATTAGAATGTGAATCAGCCCTTAAAATTTCCCTTATTCTAAAATTCAATTAAGCAACTGTCAATAGCAGAAAAAATTTATCGACTTAGAAAATTTTTTAATCAAATTCAGTGATGCATTTCAGTTATTTCTTTAGTTAATATGGAAAGAATTACTGGGTAATATCTTAATGTTATGTAAATAAAATAACAATTTTTTTTTTATTAAAAAATATACAATGTATGGTATAAAAAGTTATCTAATTTATGGTTTGGAAAGTATTTTTGTTGTTGAATATTGCCATTATGCTTTGTATTTAATGTCATTTAAATGGTAGTCAAAATACTTTTTGCATGACTCGGTTGTTTGGAGGTAATATTTGAAGATTTTTCGGCACATTTCAAGTCATTTTTAAAGGATGCTAGCTAGTTTTAGAATGCTTAAAATTCGTAGAATTGTCTTTTGCGTGGCTTTCCAAAAAAATTTCCAACGACGTCAAATCGCATGATTTTTGGGGCCAGAGTCAATTGTGGATTTTTGCAGTCGAGTGTATGACAACTTTGATTATTGACATATTCACCGAGCGAGAAATGAGCCTCAATACTGAAGAAAGTAATATTTTATCAAATGAAATGGATAAATCTATATTATGGAGGAAAATATACATATATCCTAAAATTCATCCAATTTTTTAAATTAAATAAAAACCAATCGAATGAAATTAAATTCAATTCTGAAAATACTACCAACAATTTTTTTATGGTAAATATTTCGAACTGTTTATAATTTATCAAAAAGTAGACATAATTTTTTATTTAATTATATTCTTAATCTGATAAAAGCTGTTTAAAGCAAAGAATTTCAGAAATATTTTTCGAAAAATTCTTATTATTAAATTAATAATGTTTTTAAACAATTAATAAAGCTGAACTGCTAAGAATAAGTACAAATTTGACGTCGTCAGTTTTTCATATCTGTTTGAGAATCCTTTATTTCTACATGTTTTTCTTCCCTTTCTTTTTAAGTTTTTTTTATGCACATTTCTTACAACAACAAAAATATATATTTCATTTACTTTTATTTTTAAGTTGAAAATTCGTAAACATATCACGAAAAAAATATCTTTTAAAGCACAAATTGATTAATATTCCAATAAGCAAATCGTAAGCTTTTCATAATTCGTATTACGAGTTTATGTATAAGTAAATTGAAAAAAAAATACAAACAAAATTATAAATATTATTGTTTTTTAGTCAAACTATAATATATTCGATATAAGATCATTTTTAAAATTAAATTGAAAAAATTATAAATAAAGAAAAAAATTATCAATAAAATTTTAATATAACTGAGAGTTTTTAGAGTAAATATGCTAAACAATTTAAAAAAATATATATATATTGTAAATTATTTGGTATTTTTAATTAATATTAATTTTCATGAATCTTTTTTTAATAAAAAATCAGATAAATTTCAAAAAAAAAATTTTAAAATTTGAAAATTCAAATATTTTTTGGACTCCATTTATTTCATACTATTTATAATTCTTACATTTAATTCAAATAAATTATTATATTTCTAAATTGTTAAAATATTTTTTAATTAAAAAAGGACATATTTAAGTAAACAGAATTCCTTCTTTTTAATGAAAAGAACAAAATTTTATAATTCCTTCAAAAAGTCTATGCAAGTATTTAGATTTAAAGAAAAGTAAAAAACTCTACTCTCAGATATATTAATTGATTGTCTTTCATAATTATTTGTATGGATTTTTTTTTATTTTGGTTAAAAAAATTAAATATATATGGTATAAAAAGCGAAATGCAATCAAAAAAATTATTACTTAATAGCAAATGAGTATTATTATAAAATAAATCAGAAAATTTTTCATATAATCTCTTCACCGTTTTTCTCCATTCTATTCAGGATCACGTACAATACAGGACGGTGACTATGAAATAATAGTTGTTGATGAGAATAATTCATCCGTTTTAGCTGACAATGATTCACATTCAAGTGGGCCACCATCAATCAAGGTAAGTTTAACTAAAATACCATAAACTAGGATAAACATTAACAGAACATACATACATGGATACAATGTTGTATTCCTTCCTCTGAACTTATAATATTTGATCCTTGATTATAAATATATACGATTTCAAACTGAACACTAATTAATGATTAGTGAATTTTTCCAATTTTAGAAGGTAACAATTATATTATAATAAAAATTAATTTGTAATTAATTTAGTATATAATAGAAATAAATGGTTAAAATTATTTGAAGCTTTTGAATGCTAACAATATTAAAAATTCGCATGATATTATTTGTATATATTTATAAATTAATATATTTAAATGTTTCTATCTTATAAAATTTCTATTTATTAATAATTTTTCTATTTAAATAAGTAATTATGCTGTCGATTTTTAATTGGTTTCTTCAAAATTTGAATAAAATTTCTTCTCTTTTAAATTAAAATTTTCTTCATAATGCTTTATGTTTAAGTGATTTACTTGATTGTAAATATGAAATTATGATTTTTGTATTTATGTATGATATAATTTTCTTACAAACTCAATTTTTCAGAATTATTTTGTATCTGTAATTATTGTAGATTCATCAGAGAGGATAATTTGTTCCCAACTTAAATAGTAGACTTTCTCCTAAGAATAAATAAAAAATATTTGTTAAAAAAAAACAATTAAAATATCTGATTTAATTTGGTATTTTAATTTGTTTTTGTTTTTTTTTTATTAAAATAGTATTTAAGAAATTAAATTGAAGGAGAAATTTGGAAAATTTCCAAAATATGCAATGGGAAATTGCATGTCCTTATAAGGTTACCTTATATGATAATTGAAAACAAATAAATGGAAAAACAAAAACTTTTAAATTTCAGAATAACATCAATTAAATTTAAAAATACTTCCATTTTATTAATTGATAATAAAATTTTAACAGTAATAAATTAAGGATTATACATGGTGGCCACTGAACGACTGAATGATATAAAACAAAAATAATTTTTACAAACACATGTTTTTTTTTAATTATTTACTATTTTATTTAGAATAATAATTAATTGACTTTTTTCTGTATGATATGTGAAAAATAACATCCCATTTCCGTGATATTTTCTATAACCATACATAAGTTTTCAGGTTCGTGTGTTCCCCTTTAACTTCTTGAATTGCTCGAAGTGTATTTACGTAAACTCGTTCTTTCAAGTAGCTCCACAAAAAGCAGTTTGATTTATCATTTTTTCGAAATTATTCGTTCTCAGAAATTTTCTAGCAGAGGGTCCTGATAGTGCGAGCAGTAGCTCCATACATTTGGAACCATACCTCCTGATTATCTGTGATCTCCTGATTATCTGTGCTGGGCTTACAAAAATTTCAAGCATTATCCTATACAGGCCACCGTTGTTCTAATCGACCTTCTTCATTTTCAAAGGAATAGGGGTAGTTTTTTGACGATACAATTGATACTGATTCTAAGTACCGCAAAATCTGCAGTTTGCTTTGTTAATGTACCCGTTTATATGAGAAATGGACCCCAATTATCAAGCAGGTGCTTGTTGTTGTAGAAAACAATCTTCTGAAGCCATGTTCTGATGATGGCTTGTTGAACAGAGCAACGATGGGTAGAGGAAGATGGATTCTCAAGGATATTCTGGCATTCAGCTTCCACCCCTGTGTCAGTCCTAAGAAGATCTTCCTGGAAGATCGCTGACTGATCCAGTTCTTTCAAACCGGGCGATAAGATTCCAAAGCATGTTATTACTAAACTTTAAAAAGGTGTCGGTATTTTCTGTGAAATTGAAAAGTTAATATTTCACCGGAAAAGAGAAACTCTAAGAATTTGGTTCGTGTTGGATATCATACGTAACCACTTTAATATCCAGGATATTTTCTACAACCTACGAAAAAAGAAAATAAAAACAAGTAATTATTTTTTTATATCCTTCCGACCTTTAGTTGCCACCAAATATAAATTTTCTAAAAGCAATAATTTTCGTTCTATTAGTGAAAATTAATCTGATATTTTCCAGCTCAGTTTTTCATTTATAGAAAAATTATCAAATAATTATAAATATTTACTTCAATGGAAATTCTTAAAAGGATATCATTATATTGATATAAAAGTAAAATATGTAAAATAAAGTTAATTTCAATAACAATAATTATTACATAGAAAAAATAATTATTGTTTATTTAAAATTAAGTCAATCTACTACATTTGATGGATAATGCATTTTAAGATTTGATAATATCAGTTCGTTCGATTTGACGCTATTGGATTTTTTTATAAAGCCAAAAATAAGGCATTCACGCTGACAATTCTTTTGCTTTACAGCCTTTAAAAACCTATATCCATCATGTAATTGCTTTACAAAAATTACCTTAAAAAAATCAAGATCTACACAAAGTCCCATGGAATTTTTAGGAATAATTTTATTTAACATTCATAATGGCAAATTTTGTAAAATATAAAAATAAAATAGATTTAACAAAATCTATGTCGATAGTATATTTTAATGAACTTTACTTTCCGAAGCGCAACTTGGACAATCCTTTATAAAAAATAAAGTTAATTTCACTAATTATTCAAAAATTCTAATTCAGTATCAAGTCAATGCACTAGAAAGAAAGTTTAATTATTCGAATCAATAATAAAAAAGCTAGAGTGTGCCTAATTTAAATTAATCTTTATCGTGAGACTATTCCAAAATTAAAAAAATCTCCTAAAATTTAGCTTTACTGCAAAATAATATTTGTCCTTCATATTGAGCGTTCCTTCCTATCTATTACCTCTTTAAGATTTAGCAATAAAAACTCTTAAACAATCCCTATAGAAGCTCTAAAATAATTAAATACGTCAAGTTTTCATATTTAAATGTAAATATAATATAAAACATATATAAAAGAAAAAGAAACAAAAAAAACAAAAACTATGATACTAATTGCATGATAGATTAAGCGTCAAATATCAACGTTAAGTGACAACATTCAACCCTTGTCGCCGCCAAAACCAGTAGTACCTGAAAAACTAAAAAAGGTAATTTTTAATTAAAATCTCTTACAAAGCTTTTGGATTCATTTAGATTTCTTATTTTGCCATTTTATTTGTATGCTTGTTTATATGTATTATTTCCAGCTAAAAGTTTCCGGTTCATATAAAAAATGTCATCTTTTAGTATGCTTTTGTATGATGTTAACTTAGTTTTTAATTTGACCTTTTATAATTTCTGTTCTATTATTAAATATTATTTTTAATATTTTCACTATATATATATATGTATATACATATATATAAAATGTTATTGAGAAAAAGTTTAACAAAATTGAAATGAACACAAAACAGCATGCTTTTTGAGTTTATAAAATTATTGTTTGCAGTGCTATCGTTTGCTCATTAAACAAAACCAAACTTTAGCCATACACTTAGTAAATAATCCTTCTCCTTTTTTTTTATACAGATTTTGCTTATATAGCACTATATATGTATATGCATGCCTATGTGTGCGTGTGCATTGAAATGAAAATGAACATGAGAAAGGAAAGAAAATGGCAATGAATGTCATAAATAATACTCGGTATTCTCTTCCACTAAAGGAGTTTTTATTTTTTCCAAATAGGGGATGTAGGTGGCAGGGTAGGTTTTAATGTGGCTATATTATAAAAGTTTACCTAACATTGGTCAGGGCTAGCTGTAAACATGAGTTGAACACCAGTTAGTCGCACCTCAGCTCTTTAGTTGTCATTTGTTCAACTCTGACCTCACTTTAGCGGAAATAATTTTATGATGTTTTTGCATGGAAATCCATCGACTAGTAGGGAAATAATCCAATTATCTTACCTGGCCGGCTTAGGTGCTAAAACTCTGGAGGTAGAAACATTATTATTTTCCGTTTTCTGTTTGTTAGTGTCCGACAAGCTAACAAAATTCATTGTAACAACACTGATGTTAATTAATATGAAAAGGTAAGGAAAATAACATAGTAGGACTTGATAGAGGCGGATGTGCACACGGTCAACACCGGAATAGGTACAAATGTGATTGTAAAATAGTGTAAAACAAAACCTTTTTACAAGCATAATAAAATATGTTTTTTTTTTTTTTTTTGGTTGCTTGAATTTTTTATATTAGTTCCATTGTATTTTTACGTAAGGATACCCAAAATGTAGTTGGTAAATTGTAAAATAGAAAATAAATCTTATATGCAAAGTGATAAATACTAGCAAAAGATGGTAGTTATGAATGAATTATGGCTAAATCATTCTACTAATGTTCCACGCTTTGTTTTTAACCAATTTCTTAACATATTTTTTATAGAATATATATTCTTTTATTTGAATTTTTTCCTTCATCTTTTGTTGTAGTATTTTGAGAAATGAATTTCCCTAATGCGAGTTATCCAATTTTACAGATAAATATCAATTTTCATCTGACACAAGGGATCTATTTGTATCAAATCTTTATTATTCATTTAAAAGGATAGAGGCCATTTGAAGCCGAATAGAATGTTTATATTTATATGCATTTCGATATCAAAAGAAAGGAAACATTTTTTTTTTGGATGATTTTGAATTTAGAAAATTTACCTGTGTTTTTTTTTTATTCAATTTTATAAATATGTATTTTATTTGATTTTTATTTGAATAAAAATGTAGAGAAAAAGATATGTGAATGAAGACCTGAACCAATTGTTGAATTTTGTTATATAAATTGCTTCAAAATAAATATTAAACATCATTGGACAGTGATCCTAAGGGGACTATGTGGACTTTAAGGTCTATGCTAATAATCCCGAGATGATACACATTCTATATAAGATATTGTATATCCCGAACTATGCCAAAAAGTTATTGAAAATTTTCTATAATTTTTCGATACAGTAATAATTTATTTATTTTGAAAAAAAAAATATGCTAAAATTATAAAATAGTGTTAATTTTACAAATTTTGCACGTACTATATTTTCTTTTTATCGTATTTTTAAAATAAAATTATAATATAATTAAGAATTAATTTTTATATAAATTTTTGAATAAATTTTCAATTGCCAAAGTGAAGGATTGGAGCGAGAAATATGGATCGGTTATCTCTACAATCGAAGCATGAATGTTCCATCCCTTAGCTCAGTTTCCCTCTAACCCGATGATTTCATAAAATTTCTGGGTATAACAATTTCTCGTGGAAAGAGTTGGAAAATGTCATAAACACTATTGACGAAATCAATGCTAGGCACTCTAATAAGTGTAAGGTCAGCTAATATGAGGTATAAATAAAATACCTACCGCCCTCGTATTAAACTTCCGTGGAGCACATCGGACTTCTACGGTCTCTTTTTCCACCTTCACAAAGTCCGACCCAATGACTCTGGATAAGTTAACGAAGGCTTTTGCAGCCACTATAAGCTTTTCGGCCAGGATATTCCGAAAAATGGAGCCAATATGAACTTTTCGGGTAGGATATTCCTAATTAATTTCCAGCTCTTAACCCCAAATAAGAAAATGATTTAATTATCTAAACAGCTTAGTGAACTTAAAAAGACGGACCAGTTTAGATTAGAAAATTGTTCACTTCCAAATAAACGAAACTTGAAGTCGCCAAATGGACTCATGGTCATGGTGCTGTAAATTGGTTGCTGGCTCATTTCAAGGAGGCCTTACTTATAATAAACTGAAAATAAATTATATTAAAAATACTTTTTCTATATCAATATTTCTGTGTATCTGAAAATGAACATTTTTTTAATTAAAGCAATAATCGCAATGGTGGAAACTAACAAGAAAATTATTGAAAAATTCTAAAGAAATTTTGTGAATTTGTTTTAAAAATTTTCCTTAAATATTAAAAAAGAAAAAAATAATCAATCAGACACCATCCCCTCATAAACCACATACCCGAGAATAGAGCCGACTAGAAAAAACTACCCCGGAAGTCGCACCGGAAGTTTATTGTATATAAGAGCATTTACAGTAGTTAATATTTTACATACATTGTTATAAGTTATGTCACACCTGAGCAAGAAAAATTAAACCGAAACTATTTATTTTTTGGTGGGCAACATTTCTTCACTGTATATAACGAGGTAGATGGGAGAAAATGCTCAGTAAGAGCTGCTTTTTGACAATTGTAATCAAATCAACTATAGAATAAGCAGTTTGTACTTTTGGTAAATGATTATTTTGTTGTGTGATTTTTTTGTTAATTTTGCTTAAATTATGTATTTTTATATCATCTTTAATATTTTATCTAAAGGTAAATAAGTTTTTCTAAATCGGAATGCCTAAAATAAATTCTTTTATTTTTGCTTGCTTAGTGACATTGGTAAACCTACCATTATAATATTGAAATATGCAAAATAAATAATATATAATTTTTTGTTGATTTTTTTTTTATTACTGAAAACAATCGATTGTACTAGCTTTCAATCAAAATATTCAAATTGTTTTCTTTGCCAAGATGTGAATGTTCTTGTACGATAATATTATATTTTCAATAAGAAAAAAAAAATACAATATATTTTTTTAATTTGCATTTTTATATCAACCAAAAGAAAACTTCATTTCAATACGTTTCTGTTATGGAAATGCACCTGGATTTTCTCAAAATGATTTAGCAACTGTAGGATTTTTGAAAAGTGATTTCCGTAAATGTTATTTTATATTCTTATTTATTGAAGAATACATAAACTTCTATTGTAATCAATAATTCTGTTCATTCTACGAGTATAAATAAAATTATTTATCTAGGATATAAAACTAAAAAGAATATTTTCTATTTGTCTTAAAGAATTTCTATTGGAGGAAAGTACGTTTGTAGATACTTTTATAAAATGTTTGCTTATTTATATAAAAATATACAAGCCGAAAGTAAGTGTAATATATTCATAAATTTTATATGATTATCCATGTGCCTTAAGATTTTACTTTGTAATAAAATATATGCAAAGTCTACCAAAAAAAAAAAAAAAAATAAGAAAAGTTGAGTTTAACGCAATTACATACTGTATCGGAAATTATTAACTTTATTTTGGCAGAAAAATGTCTTTTTTAAAGTTTAAAAGTTGTTGCCTTGATTTAGAAAGAAAATTTTCTCATTTCTAGTTGGGTGGGTATGATGACAAGCAAAATTTCTGTAAAGAAGGGCTCTTAAAACCCACAAGTGACTGTGGAGAAGCCATTGTTTTCTGATGTGCATTTTGGTATGAATGTGTTATTGACCCGTATTTCTTCGAAAATGTTTCATTCACGCCGTTGGTCTTGTTTTTATGAGGCTATGCAAAATATCGTATTTATGTAGGCTAACCTTAAACTTAAGGTAATTTTGAAGACAAACATCCGCCAAGAAATACAATAGCTTGAAATATGCAAAAAGTTTATTAAAAAATGACCTCATTTTTGGCCTCAAAAGGCAAGAAGTGTTGTGTGGCCATTTCAATAATATTATATTTATTTTCACTATATAATAAAGGAAAACTATATTAAAATTTGAATTATAAGTTTTTTAAATGTTATTCTACTTTCCCAAGCACAAATTGGATAAATATGTATACTTTTTTTATTTTTCTTCTAAAAGCTTAATTTCTTGTTTTAATTAGAGATAAAAGTTCCGAATAATTTCGACAGCTATCAATTAATAATTGTAAGATTATAAAAATAATAAGCTTATAAAGATATTTAATATTATTTAGTCCCACCGTTTCCTATTCCTTAAAGAATTCCTACTGTTCTCAAATTATTAATATGCTTTTTCACTTACATACAAATTTGCACATTTTGTATATAGAAAATTACATTATCGGTAATAAATATTTCAAATTTTTCATAAGCTATAACAGCAAACTCATTATGTAATGGTACTTTTTGGCAAAGCAATATAGAAGATTCTCCCATGTTCTCTTTGTTAAGGAAACGTATTGTTCGGTATTTAATTAGTTATTGATTCTCATAATTATTTGAATCAATAACATAATTGAGCGAGAAAATTCAGCTCATTAGTTCAATTTATATAAAATTAATCAACACTTGCATAGTATCAATAAAGTACGTATATTTTGTTAAAGTTTTACTACACGAGTACTACTCGTATTTAGGGAATCGAATAATTACCATACTAACAAATATGGGTAATTGTATGAATTAATTTACTATTAGTATTAAGGAAGTAATTTTCGTGTATAAAAATAATATTTATTTTTTTTGAATTATTTACGCACGAACCAAAAAAAAAACGAAAAATTATTTAATTGATTATTACCATTGTAATTAGAAATATTTTAATTTCGATGTTATTCCGAAATGTAGTGAATGAAAAGTTTGAGCTTTTATCAAATATTCGGGATTATTTAATTCTATTATACAGGACTTGTGGATAAATAAATACGTTTAATTATTCGTTATTCAAAATGATACCATTCACTAATTGATAAAATAGATATTCGATCGAAATTTGAATAACGAATTGATGAATGGATGCGTTAGGTGTGGTTCTATGCTATTATTTAGGACATCAGCTACATACGCACACGCTTTCATCAAAGTTAATTGAAAATTATAAACTTTAATAGAATCAATAATATTCCAAATCGAATATGGAGTATGAAAAAAGTTTAACAAACCCGATTTATATTGAGTGCTATTTAAATTAGTGTTCGAATAGCGATAACCATCAAGTAAATTTGGAATTATTTTGAATTGCAATAAAATAAAAAAATAATGCCATTGCAATTTTATTGATTAATAATATGACCGATATTTTCAGTCAATAATTACTAATAAATTATTTGAATAATTCCAATGGCTTCAAATTGCACGATCTTGAAGGCAAAAAAAAAAAACAAAATTCGTCTTGTTGTGTGGCTTGATATTAAATCACATATATTTTAATGAGTCACATTAAAATATATAAATTTAAAAAATGGTGAACCTGCAAATCCATTTTCAAAGAAATAAGAAGCCTTTAGATCAAAGTGCACCCTGGATGCAAGTCAGGTGTGGCTTTTCAGAGCCCCATATGTGGTAAAAAAACCAAAATTCATCTTGTTGTGTGGCTTGATATAAAAATCACATGTATGAGACACATTAAAATATATAAATTTAAAAAATTCTAAACCTGCAAATCCATTTTCAAAAAATACGAACCCTTTAGATCAAAATATGAACCCTGATTCAAGTCAGGTGTGGCTTTTCAGAGCCCCATATGTGGTAAAAAAACCAAAATTCATCTTGTTGTGTGGCTTGACATAAAAATCACATGTATGAGACACATTAAAATATATAAATTTAAAAAATTGTAAACTTGCAAATCCATTTTCAAAGAAATACGAACCCTTTAGATCAAAATGCAACCCCGGATTCAAGTCAGGTGTAGCTTTTCAGAGCCCCATATGTGATAAAAAAACCAAAATTCGTCTTGTTGTGTGGCTTAATATAAAAATCACATGTATGAGCCACATTAAAATATATAAATTTAAAAAATGGTGAACCTGCAAATCCATTTTCAAAGAAATAAGAAGCCTTTAGATCAAAATGCAACCTCGGATTCAACTCAGGTGTGGCTTTTCGAAGCCCCATGTGTGGTAAAAAAACCAAAATTCGTCTTGTTGTGTGGCTTAATATAAAAATCACATGTATGAAGCCACATTAAAATATATAAATTTGAAAAATTCTTAACCTGCAAATCCATTTTCAAAGAAATACGAACCCTTTAGATCAAAATGCAACCCCGGATGCAAGTCAGGTGTGGCTTTTCAAACCCCCATATGTGGTAAAAAAACCCAAATGTCTTGTTGTGTGGCTTGATATAAAAACCACATGTATGAGACACATTAAAATATATAAATTTAAAAAATTCTAAACCTACAAATCCATTTTCAAAGAAATACGAACCCTTTAGATCAAAATGCAACCCCGGATTCAAGTCAGGTGTGACTTTTCAGAGCCCCATATGTGGTAAAAAAAACAAAATTCGTCTTGTTGTGTGGCTTGATATAAAAACCACATGTATGAGCCACATTAAAATATATAAATTTAAAAAATTCTAAACTTGCAAATCCATTTTCAAAGAAATAGGAAGCCTTAAGATCAAAAGGCAACCCCGGATTCAAGTCAGGTGTGGCTTTTCAAAGCCCCATGTGTGGTAAAACAACCAAAATTCATCTTGTTGTGTGGCTTGACATAAAAATCACATGTATGAGGCACATTAAAATATATAAATTTAAAAAATTCTAAACTTGCAAATCCATTTTCAAAGAAATACGAACCTTTTAGATCAAAATGCAACCCCGGATTCAACTCAGGTGTGGCTTTTCAGAGCCCCATTTGTGGTAAAAAAACCAAAATTCATCTTGTTGTGTGGCTTGATATAAAAATCACATGTATGAGCCACATTAAAATATATAAATTTAAAAAATTCTAAACCTGCAAATCCATTTTCAAAAAATACGAATTCTTTAGATCAAAATGCAACCCCGGATTCAAGTCAGGTGTAGCTTTTCAGAGTCCCATATATGTAAATTTTGCTTGTTAACATATTCAACGAGCTATAAATCAACCTCTTTTGTAGAAAGTTCAACACATTGTTCGGTAGTTAAACGATCCAAAATGTAAAATGACAAACTTTAATTTAAACAAAAGTTTTACCTTGAATGACATATTTGTGTGACATCTGACACTTTCCGAACCACGAATTAGATCAACACAAGGGTTGGCTATACGTCGACATTTAAATGAAAATATTTCCTGGAACTTTAAAGATATTTTGATTAGCTTTAAAATATATTGTATCATTAGGCCTAAAATTATTGGAATTGAATTTTGAAAAGAACCGTCATACAAATCGTTAAATATTGAAGTATTTAAAAAAATACGTTCTCGTAGACAAAATTCATTACAATAAAGTATTTATCTTTTCATAAAACAATAAACAACTGTCGGGTGGTTTTTTCAAAGAGGCATGAAACTTTTAGAATGATTTTGCCTTATGACCAACTTGGGCTGTTCTTGATGAAATTCATTCGATCGGCCCAATTTTTGATCATTCTTTCGAGTAAATCGAGACTTTTTATCTGCGCTAAAAAATTATCGCTGGATTGTCAGCATGTACCAATGACTTAACATATTCCTTAACATAAATCGCACGTTATTGGAAGCTAATTAACAGGCAAAATCCGGTCTTCAATAAATTGATGGTTTCGCGAGATGTGCGAGCATTAGAACCATTCTGCTGGAACGACTTGAGCCTAATTTCAGTTTCTGAAGGTGTAACTACTCGTGTTTTCGAGTTTGTAAATTCACAGTTTCTATTGACAAATTACTATGAACTTTCTCATCAAATGACAACCAACATTTCTTACATTTTAATAATTTTCTATTTCATCTCATCTTCTAATAATGCAAGATGGCCCTAAATGAATAAAGTGAATGAAAAGTCAAAGTTAAAAAAAATTTTTTTTTATATAAACTGGTCCATATAAAAATGTTGTATTTTTTTAAAGCTTATCAAAATATGCCTACACACTTCCAGTGGGAAATTAATCATTACTCAGAATTGTTTAGAATATCACATTTAAAATCCGGTTGATTTTTGTTTTTTTTTTCTTGTAATTTCCCGGATAAACTTTGATAATTTTACTAAGATATTATTTCACTTAATATTAACTTTATATTATAAAATTGATAAGGAAATGTTCATATGTGGGCTTTTGAGTCAATTTATGAATGATATATAATAAGCTAAAACCCCAAAGTTGATCATTTATTTTAAAATAATGTTACAAAACTTTAAAAATAGTATTAATTTAACAAATCGTATTTGCACAATGAGTTTTTTATTTATTTATAATATTTTTTAACATTTGTTTTTTATTATAAATGGGAAAGTTTTATCAGCATATAATATTAATTTAATAATAATTAAATATTTTTATACATATTTTCATATAAATAATTTAAGTGTTTTACTTTTTTTTTTGTTGCATTTTAATTATATTTAGTATTACATATAATATAGTTAGTATATTAAAAAAATTGCATTGTGTGAAAATTTCAATGAATTTTTCTTTGACATTTATTTTGTTCTTATAATTAATTATTCAAATACTTATAAAATTAATTATTACATTAAAAATTAAATTAAAAAATATTAGTTGTACAATTTTATCAAAATAATACAACACAAAGTATATACAATAATTGTTGAAATTAAAATTTGTCCGCTAATCCAGTTCAAGGATTTGTTGTGGTCGTAAAAATACATACGCCTTTTGCTGATAGAAGAGGTTTTTTTTTCAATTTTTACTCCAAATAATCAGTTTGCACGGTTTTGTAATTTTGTGAATCGATGCAGCTCCACCTGCACCGAAATTTGTTAGAAAATTGCCAAATGTTGCCAAAATATTTTATTTTTTTCGACTTTCTGGCTTAGTTTTGTATGTTTCAATGTACAGATTAGTTTAAATTCGTTAATATTATGACACGATTATTAATTTCCATTAATTTACTATCCTTTCAACTTTAATTCTTCCATAAATATAATTTTATTTAAGAATTTTAATTCTTCCATAAATATAATTTTTTATATATAAAACTTTTGAGTGTATTAAACGTATTTGATGTTATTCGTTCAATGACATTGATTTCCAAATATAATATATCACGTTTATTTAATTTAAAAAGAAAATTTCTATTTTCATTAAGTTTTAACAAATTTTTATGTAACCATAGTTCTTTTAGTTTATTGTTATTTTCAAATGCATTTTCATTTATTTATATAATTTGATTTTTTTTTTGCAAATATAATATTTTTAAATTTCTTACATTATAAAATGCTTCTTCTTTAATAATTTTCAATTTGTTGCTATTAAAATAATTTGCTTGTTATTACTTAACTTTCAATTTTATTAAGCAAAATACGCACTGTCACCAATAGTACTTTTTATATTTAGAAAATTCTCACATCTTTGAGTCACATTATTACAACAATTGTTTTCATTTAGTATTTAAGTTATAAGAAAACTTAAATACCAAATGAAAACTTCTTTAAGTTATACGAAAAAAATAAATTATTACAAAATATTTGGCCATTTTTTATGTTCAGAAACTCAACCACTTCGTTTGAGGTCAAATAAAATACTAAATAGAATTTATCATTGAAGAGCAAAAGTAGAGTAGATTAAATAAAATTCGAGTTAGAAAAAAATGAGTTTTTGGTGGGTGAAAATAATCAACCGCCTCGAATGAATCATTTTTGAAAAGATATCAGAATTTTTAACTTATTATTCATAATAATAAAAATAATCTAGAGTCAAATAAATTAGTTCTAAAAAATACGTTCTCGTAGTCAATAATCTTTACAATTTAATAATTTCCTTTCTATATGACAATTATAAATGTTAATAAATCGAATAATGTCAAAGAAACAATTTTGTTGATAACGAAACCAAAACAGATGCAATATTCGCGCGCGAAAGATTTTATTTCTCTTGTTAATGGCGTTTATAATCGTGTTTTTTTTTGCGAATTTTGTTGATTTGCTTAAATGCTAAAATGCATGTTCAATGTCCTTAATAACTGTTATAATTTTAAAACACTCATATATGCAAAAATAAAAACACACTTTAGACGAATGCATAAATTGGAAATGTTGGCGAATTGCACCAGAATCGATTTAGAAGTGGGTATGCAAAAAAAAAAAACGAACAGTGCTGCTTTCAAAATAATAGTGAACAAGGATCCTGGAGCACAAAATCAATTTCACAGTCAATATGAAATTAATCATACACAATTTATTTTTAAATATTGCTAACTAAACTGATGCATATTTGTTATAATGTATTTATACAAAATTTTGTATTAATTCTATTACTGAAAAAGAAAAAAGAACATTTTTATATAAAATGAAACTGTTTTCTTGAATAGAGTGTGGATTCTGATGTGGCATCACTAAACATGAATTCAACGGAGAATGAAGTACCGGAGGTGGAGTCGTCTAGTGAAATAATGGTGGATGATAATAAGCCGATGAATTCGAATGATGAGAGTTGGACTGATGTGAATTTGAACGAGGATGGCAACGACAAATTGCGCGATATGGAAGGGAACATACACCATTTGAGTGGCGAACGTGGTGATAAACCAGACTCGGAGATATCGGTGGTTCGCGTCCCCGATAATTTTGGGTCGTCTGGACAGCGTTCACGTCCAGATGAATTGCCAATTAAGCCACCGCTGGTAGGGCAACTGCCAATGACGACACCATCGCGTGAGGCTAGCTTGACACAGAAATTAGAGATAGCCTTGGGTCCAGTTTGTCCCTTATTGCGCGAAATAATGGTTGACTTTGCGCCATTCTTGTCGAAAACGTTGGTTGGCTCACATGGACAGGAATTGCTAATGGAAGGCAAGGGCTTGACTACGTTCAAAAATAGCCATTCTGTTGTCGAATTAGTAATGTTGCTGTGCTCCCAAGAGTGGCAGAACAGTTTACAAAAGCACGCCGGCTTAGCGTTTATCGAGTTGATCAATGAGGGTCGACTTCTATCGCATGCCATGAAGGATCATATCGTACGTGTCGCTAATGAAGCCGAGTTCATTTTGAATCGTATGAGAGCTGACGATGTTCTGAAACATGCTGACTTTGAGTCTCAATGTGCTCAAACTTTATTAGAGAGACGCGAAGAGGAGCGTATGTGCGACCATTTGATAACAGCGGCTCGCCGGCGTGACAATGTGATTGCAAGTCGATTGTTAGAAAAAGTACGTAATATTATGTGTAATCGGCATGGCGCTTGGGGTGACTCGAGTGGATCAACGATAAAACAAATTTATTGGAAACTTGATGCATGGGAAGATGATGCCCGACGGCGGAAGCGTCTAATACAAAATCCACGCGGTTCAAGTCATCCACAGGCAACACTTAAGGCAGCTCTAGAAAATGGAGCACCGGACGATGCAATAATGCAAACACGAGATGAATTCCATTCTCAGATTGCAGTTAGCCGATCACATCAATCCTCTCAACATAACTCAGATCTGTTGGATGACGCCGAGCTACTTATTGAAGACCGTGAATTGGATCTGGATTTAACTGGACCGGTTAATATAAGCACCAAAGCTAAATTAGTAGCGCCGGGCATTGTTGCACCAGGAACTGTTTCAATAACAAGTACCGAAATGTTTTTCGAAGTTGACGAAGATCATCCCGATTTCCAGAAAATCGACGCTGAAGTCGTTAAGTACTGCGATCATCTTCACGGAAAATGGTACTTCTCCGAGGTGCGTGCAATATTTTCACGACGCTATCTATTACAGAATGTTGCCATTGAGATATTCCTAGCTAGTCGTACATCGATTTTGTTTGCATTCCCCGATCAGCACACTGTTAAAAAAGTTATCAAAGCTTTGCCACGCGTTGGTGTCGGAATTAAGTATGGAATTCCGCAAACGCGCAGAGCATCGATGATGTCACCACGGCAACTGATGCGAAATTCTAATATGACGCAGAAATGGCAAAGACGAGAAATATCTAATTTTGAATATTTGATGTTCTTGAATACTATTGCCGGACGCACATACAATGATTTAAATCAGTACCCGATATTCCCGTGGGTGCTGACCAACTATGAATCCAAAGAGCTGGACCTTAGTCAGCCGTCAAATTACCGCGACCTATCGAAACCGATTGGAGCCCTTAATCCCAGCCGGCGTGCATACTTTGAAGAGCGATACGAAAGCTGGGAGAATGACACAATTCCCCCATTCCACTATGGTACTCACTATTCTACGGCCAGTTTCGTTCTAACGTGGCTGATACGCGTCGAACCATTCACAACTATGTTCCTGGCGCTTCAAGGTGGAAAATTCGATTATCCTGACCGCCTTTTCTCATCAGTGTCAATGTCGTGGAAAAATTGCCAGCGCGATACATCTGATGTTAAAGAATTAATACCGGAATGGTATTTCCTGCCGGAAATGTTTTACAATTCGTCGAGTTATCGACTTGGCACGCGCGAGGATGGAGCTTTAGTATCTGACGTCGAACTACCACCGTGGGCGAAAACACCAGAGGAGTTCGTCCGTATTAATCGCATGGCTCTCGAGTCTGAATTTGTTTCGTGCCAACTCCATCAGTGGATCGATTTAGTCTTTGGATATAAGCAGCGTGGTCCGGAGGCAGTTCGCGCCACAAATGTATTTTATTATCTAACGTATGAGGGCAGCTGTGATTTGGATACAATTATCGATCCGGTCATGCGAGATGCTGTCGAAAACCAAATCCGGAACTTTGGTCAAACACCAAGTCAGCTTCTGATGGAACCACATCCGCCTCGTAGCTCCGCCATGCATCTATCACCGATGATGTTCAGCGCCATGCCCGATGACGTCTGCATGAGCATGAAATTCCATTTGAATTCGCCAATAATTCACATCTCGGCCAATACCTACCCGCAATTATCCTTGCCATCGGTTGTAACCGTAACAGCTGGCCATCAGTTCGCTGTCAATCGATGGAATTGCAACTATGCCGCATCCGTCCAAAGTCCTAGCTATGCAGATTCACCTCAATCGCCTGGTGCTAATTTACCACTTACAATGGATCCAGTTTTATGTAAATAAATTCAATTTGATCGAAATCCGTAAACGTTTTTATTAATTTTCCTATTTTACAAATTCATCTCTCACATGCAGCTCAGACAAATGGACACAGCAATCCGATGACAAGACGTCATTTAGGTGATAATTTTAGCCAAAAATTAAAAATTCGTGCAAACTGTTATGTGACAACAGTGGACAGCCGATTCCTAATTGCCTGTGGTTTCTGGGACAATAGTTTCCGCGTGTTCTCAACAGAAGCGGGTGAGCATGACAATTACTGAAAGTTTTTACATATTCAATTTTCACTAAAAATTTTATACTAACGGCATTTGGTGTTTTTTTTTTGTATTATTTTTAAAATATAGCGAAAATTGTTCAAATCGTTTTTGGACACTTTGGGGTTGTAACTTGCTTGTCGCGTTCCGAATGCAATATTACGTCAGATTGTTATATAGCATCTGGTTCAGCCGATTGTACGGTGCTATTATGGCACTGGAATGCTCGAACCCAGAGTATTGTCGGTGAAGGAGACGTCCCAACGCCCAGAGCAACACTCACGGGCCACGAGGAAGCAGTTACTTCCGTCGTTATAAGTGCGGAACTGGGCCTTGTTGTTTCTGGCTCGATGAGTAAGTCTTCAATTCAATGCTCGAGCTCTTCACCATCCCCAAATTCCTTTATCTAAAAAATTAACATTTGCTTCTGTTTTCTTTCAATTTTTTCACAAAATACAGATGGTCCTGTATTAATACACACCACATTCGGCGATTTGCTTCGATCATTAGATCCGCCAAATGATTTCATTTCACCGGAAATAATAGCAATGTCCCGAGAAGGTTTTATTGTTGTCAATTATGATAAAGGCAATGTTGCTGCTTATACAATCAATGGAAAAAAATTACGACACGAATCACACAACGATAATTTACAGGTAAGTACTTACATTTTAGTCTATTTGAAAATATGTATTTCTCATTTTAATTTTTATACACAAAACTTAACGACAATTGCTTAAAACCATCGGCATATGCCGAAGTTTATTACGTATCCTCTTTATATTTTATTGAAATTATTTTTTAAGTTATTTTTCATTCTAAAAAAGTATACGTAAACGTGCGACAACTGTTTACAGCCACTATATATAATTGCCTCTTTTATATGGTTTAGCGGCAAAGGCATGAACCAAATTAATCATACGTAATTTTGCCATAATTAGTAATTAATTATAAAAGTCTATTAGGAATTGAATAATATAATTTTCTTGTAACATTTAATAGGTCGGTCCGGTATAATATAATTTTCTTCTCTTTAATAGGTCGGTCCGGTAATCACTCGTGTTTTTAAACCAATCCTTTATAATCGTGTGAAATATTCAACGTCTACTGTCCATGACTTCAGAAATTAAGTATTTTTCTTCTCATGTTTTGCTTCATGACTCTCAATACCATAACAGATCCCATTCGGCTGTGTATTTGGTCAAATATTTTTTCTCCATCCACTTGTCATGATAATAATGAAAAAATCCATCTGGCCAAACTAAACAACAGCGTTTTTATCAGAAAAGATAATGCTTATCCAGTCTGTATGAACTCTCATATGATTTTGTTCAAATTCCAGTCAGATTTTAATATGTTGTTAAGTTAAAGCTGCCTTATAGTCGTTTTTATAATTAGGAATGCTTTAAAAATCTATTGGATTGTTCTGCTACTCCCGGAAACCCCAACGTTAGCTGCCTTCTTTGAAATAGACTCCTTGCCCAGCGATTCTGTTTTCAATCTCCTCTTTGGATTTTGTCATAATTTTTTCAATCATTCTTTTTGAATTTTGCCATAATTGTCTAAATTACTACTCACTTCATCAAGTAATTTCTCTCTTCTTTACTTAATAGTTTCCAACGCTCCATTATCAAATAATCTTTAAAATATTACTTTTCATAATAAGGTAACACCAGCCAATTTAAAACTAGTGGCTATAAATAGTTATGGTACATTAAAAAAAGGATTTTTTTAATCATAAATTATTTAACAACAAAAAATTGAATCACAAAAAATTTATTACTGCAATAAAATAAAAGGATGTGTATTTTAATTGAAATATTCAGGTGGCTTTAAACAGTTCTCGTTATTTAATGCTATAAAAAAGTTTTTACCACTTTTGTATTTTTTTTTTTTTACGAAACAATTATAGTGCATGCTGCTGTCCAGAGATGGCGAATACCTGATGACTGCTGGTGATAGGGGGATTGTTGAAGTTTGGAGAACATTCAATTTAGCCCCCTTGTATGCCTTTCCAGCTTGCAATAGTGGAATTAGATCATTGGCATTGACACACGATCAAAAGTAAGTAGAATTATTTTTTGCCAAAAAGATTTATAAATTTGTAAAGTTAAATAATGAGTAAACAAAATTATTTTTTTCTTGGGACAAGTAAATTTATTTTAAATATTTCGCTTGATAGAAAACTTTGATTTATACTATTGCCTTGCTTAAACTCAAAAAACCTACCATAATATTTAAAATTATTGGGTAACTTTGGCAAATTAAGTGAGAAATGGAATCTACTTTAGAAGCTTTGAATAGTGAATAGAGCAAAAATATTTTTTCGCATAGAAATAAATATATTTGATATGTCACTATTCTGTTTCAATTCTATTAAATCAGATATAATGAAGTTTTATTGTAATTCTTTTTTCGTATCGTTTCGTATTATTTGCTATACTAAAAGTGATCCCAAAAGGATATGTCATGTCTGATATATTACTAAATATTCTCTTGACGAAAAATAAAATACCAAAAATAAGTTTCTGTCGGCATTAAGTATGAGCGTATACTATAATAATAACGTTTTCCTATCATGAAATCCATTCATTTGTTGAAGAATAAGAATCTAAAAATAGTAATAATTTCCCATGTGAAAATTTATTTCATTGCTTATCTATTTCTGACATTAACTTATGAGCATAATACGAAATGAAGGTAAACATAAACACATAAATTAGTAATACACTGGAGTAAAAAGTTCCTTTTCTCTTTCAATGAAGTACAATTGAATTGATTTTATTCGTATTCGTACAGTATCATAAATACAATAAATTCACTTAAAATAACATATGTACTCGCATTTTAAATATTTACTTATAAATATTTATTTATGACCTATTAGAATTTTGTTAATATATTATTTTCTAAACACGTACAAGGGGCACGTGAATATTATAACATACGAGGTCTGTTCAAAAAGTATCGCGAATTTTGTGTTTTTTTTTCAAAAATTATTTATTTATTCATGAATATCAATTTTGTCCCCTGCAAAGTAATCCCTACCAGTTATTATACACTTGTGCCAACATTTTTTCCAATTCTCGAAGCACTTCAAAAAATAATTTTTTATGATCTTGTTCAGCTCCTCTTTGGATGCCGTCTTTATCTCGGGAACAAAAAAAAGTCTCAGGGGGCTTTTATTAGTATGTTGTTTTTGGCCAAAAATGGCAAAAGCCAATTTTTGTTATTCCACAAATCCGAGCGTTTCTGGCGGATTGCTTCACGGAACTTACACATAACTTGCAGGTAATATTCCTTATTGACCGTTCTACCCTGTGGTAAGAACTTATGATGGACCACGCCCCTGCAATCGAAGAAAACTGTAAGCAAAACCTTCACATTCCACCGAATTTGGCGAGCTTTTTCTCGGCCCTCTGAGAACATTTTGTACCACCGATAAACGTTGCTTCGGTCCAAAGCTTGTTTTTCACATAAAATTTGATGCAGATTCTTCGATACATTTTTTGGAATAATCAAAAATCTAATACTAGCCAAAACACGTGCAAGCAAAGCAGCTGTCAAAAATTAACTGAACATTCAAAATGGCCGATTTTGTGAGAGACATGAGTACCAACATAACCCCACAAAAATTGAAAATCTAATATACGTAACTCGCAGAAATTCAAAATTCGCGATACTTTTTGAACATTACTTGTATGTCAAAAAGTACAGCCCTGTCAATTCGCAGCTTCAAAACATATTTGTCAACCATGATGGCATTTGTTTAGAGACCCGCACGAATAATCGAGTCCTGGACAAAGATACAAGATCTTGGACAATGATAGAACGGCAAGGTCCAAGCAAAAAATGAAATAAAAATGTATATATTCGAGCTTCTAGACCTTCAAAAAGGGCTTATTAATACCTTTAAAATGATGTTTTGTATTTGATTTAAAAACTAGTCAAAATTTGTTTGTCTTGCTCCTTTTGACATTTGAAAAAAAATAAGTATTAATTTGCTTGTGTAAGATCCAGAAATTAACAGTCGGAATTGTTTCCCAACAACAATAACTACTGTTTGTCTCTTAATATTTTTTCCCAGTATGTATTAGTATCCCGAAAAAGCCTAACTTAATGTGGAACTAATAATCGGATTCTACGCAAAGTTTTATAGATAATCCAAAGAATACTGAACTAATTATATTGAATTTCTGCGTTCTTGCTATTATTTATCCATGAAAATATGTACATAAGAATAAGTTATATCTTTGGTTTTGAGTAAAAATTTATTAAAAGAAAATAATTATTTATAAAAATAAAATAGGATCATGCACGCTTTTATTTAATTTACATAAACTTATTTTGGAGTTTTAAACAAATGTCGTAGACAACTTATATTTAGCTTAAGGCAAGATTTATGCTTTAGGCATGAATCTTTTGATATAATTTTTTTTTTACCTTTCGAATATATTAATTTTGTACAATTTTTAATTAAATTTACATTTCAAAATAAAAAGTATTTTCTTTTGAATTTTTCTTTTTCTTTTTATTACAGATATTTGCTAGCGGGTTTATCAACGGGCTCCATAATTGTATTCCACATAGACTTCAATCGATGGCATCATGAATATCAGCAGCGTTATTAAAATTTTCTCTAAGCCATTAAAGTCGCCAAATGGGGAAATTTGGCTAAAAGGCTCCATCCCTAAACATGTATGTATGTATGTATGTATGTATGGATGTATGTCTACACTTCGGTTGAGGTTGTTTAAAAAAGACGACTACCAAAAATTGTGTGAAAATTTGGTAGCAAAACTTATTCCAATCAAACATGAATCAATTAATATATAAAAATATATAATTATGCTAAAACTAAAATGTAAGTAAATTAATATTTTTATTTATTTATTTTAAATGTTATTTTTATAATAAAATCCGTATTAAAATTAATAATTATTCCAAATATTGACAAGGATATAAAGTTAGGATACACAAAAAAAAAAAACATAAAAAAATAAATAAAATAATATAAATAAATTTATAAATTAATGCGCTAAGAAAAAATCAATTTTAAGCTAATCAAATTATAATTGCTGAAATAACTATAGTAGATATTTTAATCGAACGCGGTAATATTTAACTATTATCAATTAATAAAAGTTAAAAAAAAAAATAAAAATAAATTATACAAATCAAATTATTACCAACAAAAACAAAATGAGATAAATGTCAGTGTATCTAATACATTAAAAATTAAATCATTAATAGATAAATATAAATAATAAACATAATAAATATAAAAATATATATTATATATGATAAAAATTGTGGCCAAAATAAAGTTTTACCAAATTTTTTAATTTCTTTCCTAAATATTTATTCAATTTTTCCAAATATTTTTTTTTAATTCTCTCAGTAAAGCCATATTATTTACTAAATTGCTTCATAATTATTTTCTTTTTCGAGAATTGCTAGTTTTTGCACAATATAAGATAATAACAAATTTGATAAAAAGAAAGAAATCGTTTTTTTTTATCATAACTTTATGTTGCAACTTCCGTTTTTGATAATTTTTATTGCTGAGAATTTTGAATTTTTTAATAAAATTTATTTAAAAAAAAAAAAAAATATTTTTTGCTTTGGGATTGACCGTATGTGTATGTGAATTTTTGTTGGTATAAGTCAGTTTGATCAAATCTTTAAGCTTATACACAGAGCAAATTTTAGTCTAGGCTCAAACCAATAACAGTTTTCAAATAATAAATAACACAAATTCTAATATTTTTTATTTAATAAAATCTGAGGCGAACAAAAAAACATTTTTTTCTAAACTATTAAAATTTGTTATAATTAATATAAATCTTAAAAATAAAAACAAAAACAAAAAGAAAGTTTTATATTAAAATTTGTTCGTTATAAAACTTTTAGCAATATTTGGTCAAAATCTTTAATATTAAATATAATTTCGATTGCATTTTTTTTATACAATAATATTTTTGAATTATAATTAAATAAATTTAATTGCAGGTAAATTTGAGTTTATTAGGAATATTCCTTAAAAAAAAAAAACTACTTTTTTTCTAAATTAAAAACTTAATAATTTATTTTTATTTTGTTAATTTTGGGCGCATTTCTTTTAAATATTAATTTATATTGTAATATTGGGAAAGTTGAAATAATTTTTAAGCAGATATCCTTGGTTTTTTTTTCTAAAATATTTATTATGCATTAAAATTTCAGCACATAATACTTATGATGTATATAAAATACTTACTTATACTATTTGCATTTATTAAGAAACACAAAAACAGTACATGAAATTATAAAAAATAATAAAATATTAGTCTTTATAGGCTTAAGTACTTAGAAAATATTGACAAATTTTTTTGTGTTATTAATAATTTTTATTAAACATATTTAAATGGTCTTAGAAATAATTGAAGTTTACATTTTTTTGTTGCAATAAATTAATTTTTGTCAAAACCCACTTTAAATAATTTGTACACATTAGAACAAACAATGTCTATAAATTCTTTTAATAATTGTACTTAATTAAATTTATGATATTTTATTTTCTTAATTTATTGCTTATATTTAATTTTTTAAATATTTTTATATAAAAATATTTTTTTTCCTTATTTATCAAAATAATAACGTTTAAAGATAAATTTTTAATTTCTAAAAAAAATTGATAAAATAATATTGAATGATTTTTTCGTTTTAATTAAAGAAAGGAAAAAAAAATTAATAATTAGCGAAAAAAAAAATTATTTATTCTTAAAACGAATCTATTAAAAATATTTTTTAAAGTCAAAATAAATGGTGTTTGGCCTTTAATTATGGATATGTGTGTATGATTGTAAGAATATAGATATACATTATCGGTAATTGTGTTTGTTTTCTTTATTTTCAACTTAAATTATTCTTATATATTTCATTGTTAAAATTAAAAATAAAATATAATCAAATAAATTAAGATGGAGTATTTAATATAAAAATATGAAATAAATTAAATTGATAAAAATGAAAATATGTAAATTTTTTGCATTAATTTTTATATTCAATTTTAAGAAAATAAGAATATGCTGAATATAAATATAATTATAATTATTCATAAAATGTTAACATTCCGCCATCCATACTTTTATTAGTTATTAACTAAAAGGTATAAAAATGAAAGTGTAAAATTTATGCAACAATTGAGTATTAAGTATCGTTTATTCAAATATAATAAAATAAAAAAATAAAATATTAATTAATAGAATAAATTTGAGGAAATAAAATAAAAGTATAATAATATTAGCAAAATACAAAAGAAGCAAAACAAAATACTATTAATTAAAAAGGATTATAAATAATTATCTATATTTAGATATGAATAAATGTCGAGGATTTTGGTAAGTAAAACAGCTTAGAAAATACTATTAAACGAAAAAAAAATAAGTATGCATTCATGTACTTTTCAAATAAAGGAAAAAAACTAAATAAAAAACATTAATTAATTAATTAATGATAATTAATGATAATGCAAAAAATTAATTAAATATTTACATGTTGATATAAATAAATGAAAAAAAAAAACAAAACAAAAAAAATTTAATATGAATAAAATACATTTTAATGCATGTATTTCAGAAATACATTTTCCGCTAATCTGTCCACTAATAAATAAAATATAAATCATATTTTAATGAATATATGTAAATAAGGAACTATTTAAATAAAAATAAAATTAAATCTTTTTAAAAATCTATTAAAGAAATATTGAAATTCTAATCAGTAAAATTTGAAAATATTTCAAAAATAATAATATTCACAAAATAACAATTTTTTTTTTTTTTGATTTAACTTCAATAATTTCTTTTTACCAGTTAATTTTTTTTTTTTTTTTTTATTGGAGTTTTTAATAAAAGTAAATTATTTAAAAAAAATATTAATAATAATAAATCCTTATTGGATGTGTAGCAATTAATAAAGGCTGCTTTAAAGATTAGTGCATAACTTTTTATTTAAATAATTTTGGATTGATATAAAAAACGATTATTTATTTTACCAAAATTTATTATATACATTTGAGGATTATATCTGAAAAATAATATCGGCTAAATAGTTGCCTCTGGCCTCTGTCAATGAGATTTTGCTTCCATTGATTGATTGATTTGTGTATATTTTCTTGAAGTTGTTCAATTATCTCCGGTCGGTCAGCGTAGAATTTCCACTTTAAGTACGCCTTCACAAGAAGAAATTTGAAGGAATTGAATCTGGAAGGAAATGTATCATCGACATCACCGCTTTCGACATAATTTTCATGAATAATCAGTCGCAGAATTTCCATTACAAAGAGTGCACTGTGGAACGAAGCATGGTGACAATATTCAGTCTATATCGCACACCAGTCACCTCAAAGAAATACGGACCAATGACACCTGCGGCCAACACACCGTTGTAAGTGTCCTTCAAGAATTGCCACTGAATTTTCATATCTCCAGAAGCGGTCACCTTCTTTATTAACGAAGCCACTTAAGGCAAAATATGCTTCTATTATTATAAATATCTTACAAAGTTCAGGTTCTTGTATATGAAACTCTAAAACATTGTCGCTCCATTTCCGGCAGAGCATATTATGTCTGGTCCAAAGTTCATGTTATTGATAAAAATTACATATTTATAAAAAAAATTATAGTACTCCATAATAATTATGCCGTCTCTACTATTTATGAGTGAAGCTATCTTCAGAACAGACTGCATAAAGTAAATAAAAATGTCGTTCGAATTTTCAGCACACCTTTACTTTTACAATTCAACTGTTATTCAAAATGTTCAGAATAAATCCTTACAAATCCATGATTGGCTTTTCAGTTATAACGCTTATTATATGGTACCTACCATTCCTATTATATTCAACTGACTATAATTTTTCTACTAATATGAGCGCTCGTTATCCAATAAGGGTTTCCCATTGCAAACTTGACAAATCGATCGGTCCTTTTTTTCAGAAAAGCAAACCTTTTTATTATGAAGGTTTCCAAAGTGACAAAAAATTTCTAACAGATTCACCAATTCCTCTCTATTCAGGTGGCAATTTCCAATGATCTGAATAGAAAAAATCGTTTCCAAAACCATATATTCTCATTATTTTCAAATTAAATAATTAAAATGCAAAAAAAACTTCTTCCTGAATTAAGAAATAATTAAACTTCAAGCTTGCGAGTAAATAGCAGATAATGTTAGTATTTTCGTTATTATACCCTACAAATGTCATCAGATGCAATCATTCCCATAGAAGCCAATAGTTTTTTTTTGGTTGTTTTTTGACTTCCACCCAAATAAAATATTTAAAAAAACGAAAACCGATTAAAAACATTTTTTATTTAAGAAAAAATATTTTCATCCAATTCGATTTTATTTTAACTTGAAAATTTTTTTCGATTATTTTTATTTATACAAAATTGTTTTGTTTTTGTTGCATTATGTAAATTTTTATTAAATTAAATAATTGCATTTAGTCAAATTTTAGAAGAAAAAATTCCTCTTAAAAATTTCAAAATAACGCTTTGATATAAAATACAATATTTTTTTTTGAAAATAAATAATACAATAATTTTAACATACATTTTTGCTAATAATTAAATAAATATCAACATTTTATAGTACGATTTAATAAAAGCTTATTAATAAATTACGTATTATTATTATTGTTATTGTATAAATGTTCATTTATTAAACAAAAGTGTTTAAGTTTTTAACAGCAAAAAAAAAAAAAAAATATCGAAAAAAATTAATCACAATCATGTTAAATTTAAAAGATTTTTTTTTCTCCAGTAATTTTATTGTATAAAATATAAACATATACATTAAGAATTATTAATTGTATAAAAGCAGGATTCATAAATGAATAAGTTTACTATTCATAAAAGGTGAAAAGTAGAGTAAAAAATTATTAAGAGAAAATTTAATTAAAAGAACACAACAAAACACCTAATTACGAAAATACGATTGATTTATGATAACTTAATTTATATTCGTAGATAAATTAAAAAAAATATTAAAATTATAAAAAAAAATTAATAAATTAAATTTCATTAAAATTAAATTCAGTCAATATTAAAACAATATTTAAAAAAAAATAACTATTTTGTTATTTTATTCTTTATAGCAAAACAAATAGGAAACAAAAATTCCGTAAAACTTTGTGAACAGCAAAATAAATACGAAAATACACGTATTTATGTTAATTTACTTATATTTTTAAAAAAATAATTTTTATTTGATTTATTCTGGTAAAAAAAAGAAGAATTTTCTATAAGTAATTTAAAATAGTAAGTGAAAGAAATTATTCGAACCCATAAGATTTTTTGCACTAAATAAAAAACACAAACACAGCTAAATATCTATTATATTTTGTCAATAAAAATAATATTTAATATATTACATATTATTATTATTATTAATATTATTACTAATATAATTCTTATAAGATAATAATAATAATAAAAAAAAAACAACAAACAAACAAATATTGTACTTAATTGATGAATTTAAAATAAGCTAAACACAAATTAATAATTATAAAAAGAAATGGTAAAAAATTATAATATAGAACATGTGAAATGGGAAGAAATCTTATATAATTATGTGAAAATTAAATGGAAATAAATAATGTTCAAGGAATAAAATGAATTAAAAGAGAAACTTTGAGAAAAATTTATTCTAACATATTTAATTATTTATTATTTTTCTTACAAGGGTTAAAATATTTAACTTTTTCCTTTTAAAATAATTTTATATTTTGAACTTAGTGAGATTTAGGGCGTGACTAAAGGAGGTGTCATGTACCGCATCATCGTTTCCGCTGAATGAATTTTTTTTTATTTTATACAGGTAAGAAGAAAGAAGTTGTATAAAACTCAAAACTGCTTATTGCATACATTTATAAAACTAATTTCGTAGTTTGGAAATTATAGCTCTGTCATTTGACATATGTGCAACCTATACTTATGTCATCGAAGGTAACATTTGGTTGGATTCTGGTAGCGCCATATGACATTACGGATCGCTTAACCGATTATGGAATACGTAGACGATACACACAATAGTTTTTGGATGCTGATTTTAAGAACAAATTGTCTTCAGCAATGCGGCTCACTTTTCCCTGGGTGTATACGTCATTAAGCAAAATTGTCACGTATAAGACTCAGAAAACCTACAACTTACTGTAGTACTCACGCAAAATTCCTGTTTAATATGCATTTAGGTATGAAGGTGTCATTGGTTCGTATTTAGTTTGTTTGTTTGTTTGTAAGGTCCCTTAGACATGTGCCAGGGGCCATTTCATAGCGCCACGACCGTGAGGCCATTTGGCGACTTCATAGTACGTGGGGGAAATCATCTGAGAGAGACTGGTCTGTGGTTAGTGGTATGGAATACTAAGAATTTTGTTATATTTTGTGGAGCAGATTAGTATGTTGTAGAAGTTTAAATAGGGGACTAGGGAATGAAGTTGTTGGGTCGAGGAGCTCCATAATAGGAGGAATCCTGCTCGCAAAGTAGTTCTTGGTTATGTGGCATTCCTTTAGAATATGGGTGATAGTGAAATGGGTGCCACAGGATTGGCAGAAGGGACAATTGGTGTTGCCAAAAAGGAAGTTATGGGTAAGGGCAGTATGTCCAATCTGGATTCTGAGGAGCTTCCGCGCTCAGAATTTCAGTACGCATGTTAAAAACACTGGTTTATTAGTGGTTATCCAATGAGTCGATAAAAAAGTGTCGCTATTGGTCCAGTCATCGTGTCTGCGGATGGCTAATGGTGTTAGTTGCCATTCTGTTAGTAGGCGAGGAAGATTGGGAATGACTGTGATCACTGGTCGACGGAGTGTTTCTCCAGCCAACTTGTCAGCAGTTTCATTACCCACAATTCCCACATGCTCTGGCACCCATTACAACTTGACACACCTATTGCTAAGTAGGCTATGCCATATTGCGCTAAGTACTGGGTCACTCGATGAGCCACAAATGGCTTTAAGGGCGGCAAGGCTATTGCTAAAAATAATAACGCTCTGTTGGCTGGGAATATTGGTCGCAATTTCAATCGATGTTTTGATGGCCCATGGCTCCCCGTAATAAAGAGCTGCCCTATAAGGGAAGATTCCACAACGTAGTGCGCGGGTGCTGCAGCAAAAAAGTTCAACAACCGTAAAAGATGTAGTATCGGTGTCGGCGGCGGCATCAGTGAACAACAGTCGATGATCTTTTAATCCGTCCAACTGTTCAAGGAAAAATTTCCGGTTCGTATTTGTTTGAAACTAAAGTAGAAGATTGTTATAGTCATTAGCCAACGCACTTTTATTTACCAGAACTTGAAGACGTTAAGATTAACAACAAAACGGCTAGAAGGCCACAAAATAACATACAACAAATTTTGGGTTTAGTGTGCGAAAAATCCCATAGCAATTTGCCTACAAAGTTGTGCGATTTGACGCCGTTGAACTTGTTTTTGTAGGACAATGCAAAATATCATTTTAGTACAGATAACGTTTAAATTTCGGAGCATTGAAAAACTCACAACTGTCAAATTACTGCTCCAAATGTGCGAAAAAAACAGCAAAAAAATAAAAATTACAAGGGTCGTTCAATAAGTCCTTAGAAAAAGATGGAAAAAAACTGTTTAAAAAAAAAATTTTTAATTTTTCAACATAATCTCCTTTTAGCTCTATACACTTTCCCAAACGTTTTTCCAAAATTTTGATCCCGTCCAAAAAATAGGAATTCGGAAGTTCTGCAAAATACTCATCCGTTTGAGCAATGACGTCCTCGTTGGAAGTGAACCGTCGTCCGCCAAGCCATTTCTTCAGATTGGGGAAAAGAAAATAGTCACTCGGGGCCAAATCTGGTGAATAAACGGGATGCTGCAACAATTTCATTCTCAATTCCACAATTTTGGCCATGGAAACGGCGCAGGTGTGCACAAGCGCATTGTCCTGATGCAAGAGGATTTTTTTCTTCTTCAGATGGGGGTGTTTCTCTTTGATTTCCTCGCTCAACCGTTGCAATAACGACGCGTAATACGCTCTTGTTATTGTTTTTCCTTTTTCCAAGTAGTCGATAAAAATGATGCCCTGCGAAAACCAAAAGTCCGTGGCCATCACCTTGCCGGCCGATGGCACAGTTTTTGCCTTTTTCGGAGCCCGTTCACCCTTGAAAATCCACTGTGATGACTGTTTCTTCGTTTTTGGAGTGTAGTAGTATATCCAGGTTTCGTCCACAGTGACATATCGACGAAGGAATTCGGCAGGATTGCGATGAAAGAGTGCCAATATAGCCTCAGAGTACACTGCACGATTGCGCTTATTCTCCTCTGAGAGCAAACGCGGCACCCATCTTCCGAAATTTTTTTCACAGACAATTTTTCATGCAAAATTGAAGCGACTTTACCTTGTGATATGCCCGTGGCCTCAACTAATTCGCGCACTTTAATTCGTCGATCGTTCAAAATCAGACCGTGGATTTTGTCGATGATTTCAGGAGTAGACACCTCAACTGGGCGTCCTGAACGATGTTTTCAGGAGTAGACACCATTCAACCAATTGTAAACCGTCGCAAACACAGGTGCAGATGTGCCATGAACTCCATCCAACTCGGCTTTGATTTCTTTCGGGCTTAAGCCTTTCAAATGGAGATGTTTGATGACAGCCCTAAACTCGCTTTTTTCCATTGTTATGCATAAATAAATGTCGTTAACTTTAATCAACGATAGAAATTGACCTACGCTATGGATCGAGCTGAAATTTTGACAGCTTTCCTGTCGATAAAAAAAATCTTTACCGACACTACGAGCGCAATTTCTCGGATTTTCTAAGGCCTTATTGAACGACCCTCGTATCGAAGTAAAAATTCCATCAAAATTTATAATTTTAAGTTTTATTTTTTTTATTTGCCAAAGCACAAATTTGATAACTTTTTATTTCATGGCTATTGCATAGGTGTTAGATGTGTTCGTACTCAAACTGTACGCAGTTTGTCTTTCTCTTTTAATAAAATAATTAAATATTTAAATACCCTTAAAAAAAGTATACCTATTTCTAAAGAAATAAATATCCAAACACTTTTTTTCTATCCAAGACATTTATTTATTTATTTATGAAAGATAGTTAATATAAGGTTGTTGGAAAAATTATTTTTATAATATACAATAATAACATAATTATTTTTTTTTGTCATTTGAAATATTTTGTAGCGCAAAAAAAAAATTTATTTATGAGTTGATTTTTACCATATGAACAGAATCATTTTCTGATATATCAAAATCGTATTGCATTTTATTTTTAAAAATACAACTAACTATAATTAATGCAATAGTAAGTAAAATAATTATAAAGGATAATGTAGTAACAACTATGAGGCCATATAACATAATTTTTGGATAATGATCTGGTAGATTCTCCGATCGATGTTGGGTGTGAGACTGCTCTGTGCTGTTGACATACTCTGTCACCGAATCGGCATTTTCGAACCGCTCCAAAGTTTCAACCCTATTGCTCATGGCAAGTTGTTTAATATTTTTCACATTTGTTTCGATATTGTTAAATCTGTTTTCCAATATACTCAGTCTGCATTTGAAAGTTTCAAGTAATCGTGTGCTTTCGTTAATAGTATTGGTCGAACAAGTATCAGGAATTCTCTCATATATATTGTTTAAAATCGGAAGAGTTTTCATTTTGCCTAAGAAATCACAATTCCAACTGGCGCCTTGGAAATTGATTTTCTGAATATTCGTTTCTCTTGCCAATAGTGGAGCGTCAAATTCAATTAATTCATTATTGCTCAAAATTAGTTGCTGAAGTTGTTGCATATGCAAAAAGATGTCTGCATTCAAGTACTCCAATTTATTAGAATCAAGTTGGATTATTTTTAGTATGTTTTGTTTAGCAAAAGCTCCACATTCAATTGTATACAAACTAGCATTTCTTAGATGTAATTCTATTAAATTCGGCACACCAACGAATGTATCAATTTTAATTGCTGGCAATATACAAGATTCCAAATTCAAATATTCAAGATTGGGTAAATATTTAAAAAATGAATTTTTCGCATTAACTTGTAATCCATTACCGAATAAGTTTAAATATTTTAAATTGATATTATTAATAAATATATTTGGATCAAGTGATTTAATACTATTATTAGCTAAATTAACTGTTTTCAATGCGACTAAGGGTAAAAATGTATCCGGATCCAAAGTACTTATACTATTACGAAATAGTTGTAATTTTTCCAATTTGTTTAAATTTTCAAATGTATTAAAATCAATATTTTCAATTTTATTATTAGAAATATCCAATTCGATAATAGAATTTAAATATGAAAATAAATTGTTCGTTAAGGATTTAATTAAATTATCTTTTAATATTAACTTTTGTAAATTATCACCATTTTCAAAATTCCACTGATATAATTTAGTCAATTTACAATCGTACATATCCAATTGGCTAATTTGCGGTAATGCTCTAAAAATATTTTTTGGAATTGTTACCAGTTCTGAGTTTTTAATGGTAACTTTTTTATCGAAGATTTTTGTCTCATTCGAAATTGTTATATTTTCTAAATTGTTAGAATAAATATCTTCACAAACACCATCATTATTGCAATAGTTACTTAAATTGATTAACCATGCATTCGAGCTTATTATAATTGAAACTGTTAGTAACAAAATTAATTTAATGTTCACTTTTAACATTTTATAATATTTTTATTAAAACAATTATATGGTATATACTCGAAGGGCTGAAATTATACGAATGCATTTTGATTTGAGTATCATGGAGGTTTTTATAATATTTTTCTAATCAAATATATTTTATGTAAAGATAATGTTAATTGTTGATTAATGGTCAGTTCAGTTATATACTTTGTCTTATCGACATTAAATCTACTTATAAGTTTTATAAGAAAATCTAATTTTAAGGAAATAATCTTTTTGGGGGCGGGTTTGAGATAATATCCAACTTTAATACCAACGCATATGCTCGTAAATTGATATGTAGTTTTGTTGTACGAGAAGTGGCAGAAAAGTAATGAGGCTGATTTTTTTTTTAGTTAGAAATTTTTTTTTTTTAAATAATTATTTTCTCTTTCATAGTATGTTGTGCCCCTACGAACGTTATCAACAGTACCAAGATGATGTCCTTTAAAATGTGCTTTTGGTCTTGAAAAACCAAAAAAACACCACATGGTTTTAAATTAGTCGAATCACAATAAATCCATTACTCGATAGCCGAGTAATAGGAGGCGTTGATATGGTAGAGTTTCTAAGTATCTGGAATATCGAATCTAATGCGATTAATCCTATTTCTGAGACTTTTAAGGATTCACTATTCAGATTCAAAGTTGATCGACAGTTTGACATCACAAGAGGCCATACTCGTTCCACATTTTAATTATTATGAACCTCCACAAATGGTTTATACCTTCGAAAAACTTGTGTTCTTGATAAGGAATATTACCCAGGTGGAAAAAATGATGGTGGATGGCGAATCACATAAATCTCTTTTTTCGACAAAAACACCATACGAGGGTCGTTCAATAAGTCCTTAGAAAATCCAATAAATTGCGCTCGTAGTGTCGGTAAAGATTTTTTTTGTACGTAGGAAAGCTGTCAAAATTTCAGCTCGATCCAAAGCGTAGGTCAATTTCTATCGTCGATTAAAGTTAACGACATTTATTTGTGCATAACAATGGAAAAAAGCGAGTTTAGGGCTGTCATCAAACATCTCCATTTGAAAGGCTTAAGCCCGAAAGAAATCAAAGCCGAGTTGGATGCAGTTCATGGCACATCTGCACCTGTGTTTGCGACGGTTTACAATTGGGTGAATGAATTTAAAGGTGGCCGTTCATCCACAAAAGACGAACATCGTTCAGGACGCCCAGTTGAGGTGTCTACTCCTGAAATCATCGACAAAATCCATGATCTGATTTTGAACGATCGGCGAATTAAAGTGCGCGAATTAGTTGAGGCCACGGGCATATCACAAGGTATAGTCGCTTCAATTTTGCATGAAAAATTGTCTGTGAAAAAAATTTCGGCAAGATGGGTGCCGCGTTTGCTCTCAGAGGAGAATAAGCGCAATCGTGTAGTGGACTCTGAGGCTTTGTTGGCACTCTTTCATCGCAATCCTGCCGAATTCCTTTGTCGATATGTCACTGTGGACGAAACCTGGATACACTACTACACTCCAGAAACGAAGAGACAGTCATCACAGTGGATTTTCAAGGGTGAACGGGCTCCGAAAAAGGCAAAAACTGTGCCATCGGCTGGCAAGTAATGGCCAAGGTCTATGGGATTCGCAGGGCATTATTTTTATCGACTGCTTGGAAAAAGGAAAAACAATAATAGGAGCGTATTACGCGTCGTTATTGCAACGGTTGAGCGACGAAATCAGAAGAAAAAAATCCTCTTGCATCAGGACAATGTGCGTGTACACACCTGCGCTGTTTCCATGGCCAAAATTGTGGAATTGAAAATGGAATTGTTGCAGCATCCCGTTTATTCACCAGATTTGGCCCCGAGTGACTATTTTCTTTTCCCCAATCTGAAGAAATGGTTTGGCGAACGACGGTTCACTTCCAACGAGGACGTCATTGCTCAAACGGATGAGTATTTTGCAGAACTTCCGAAATCCTATTTTTTGGATGGGATAAAAATTTTGGAAAAACGGTTGGAAAAGTGTATAGAACTAAAAGGAGAATAAACAGTTTTTTCCCATCTTTTTCTAAGGACTTATTGAACGACCCTCGTATCTAAAAATAACAGTACCTCTAAGTTTTCATAGCATAACTACACATTGGTCCTTAGAAGGTATTTAATTTTGTTTCTGTATAAAATTTTAAATTATTAATTTTATAAAAAATCGAATAAAATTTTTTCTTTTAATTTATAATTTTTACTAAAAAAGGCTAAGAGAGAAAAAACTGAAATTTTATCTATAAAATCCATGAAAATAATACAATCGACAATCGCCTACATACTCTATATCAGATAAAATTCGTATTTTTTTTTTTTTTTTAAATTTAAACTTTTGTTTTATAATAAAAATTACTCAGAAAATTATGAAAATATAAAAATTACAAATATTAAAAGATTTTTAAACAAAATAATAATCAAGGGTATTTTAAATTTTTTTTTCTTTCTTATAATTGTACTGAATGAATGTTCTGAGCAATGATTACAAAAGTTACTCATATGATGATAAATTTTCAATTTCATTTTTTTTATATAAACGTTTGAATTAATATATAATATAAGCTTTAAAGCTTTTTTATATTTAAAAAAAAAATAGTTATAAATATACGTAAAGCAGAATACATTTCAGTAGTTTTGGAAAAACTCTACTAAACGTAAACGAAAGCGGATCAAAAATGCCTCGATTAAAGTTGGAAAAAATTAATCGAATTAATTGGTTAATAATAATTTATTTAACAATACTCACATTTGGAAGTATTTTTGCGGATGATGAAAATATCTGGCAAATTAATTTGGAGGAATATTGCACGAATGGTGTTTGTGGTGATTTAAATATTACCACCGAAACAGAGTGGATGGTGGATACAAGTTCTAATATTCCAGATATAAATATCACATTCATATTTAATATTATGGAAACATTACCAAAGAAATTATTTCAAGTTTTGACTAATGTTCAATTTTTGGAATTCAATTCATGTCAATTACGTGAACTTCGCAGTGGTGATTTTGATGGTGCAAACTCTTTGGAGAAACTATCGTTTCAAGAAAATAATATTGAAAACTTATCAGACTATACTTTTAAAGGACTTGAAAATCTAACTGTTTTGAAATTTAATAAAAATAATCTAGTGAGTGTACATACCAATACATTTGAATATCTTGGAGAACTCTTCGAATTGGATTTGAGTTCGAATTCAATAAAACAGCTGCCAGCGGAAATTTTTTTTCCATTAAAGTCATTGGAAAAACTGAATTTATCTTTTAATGCCATTGAATATATCGATGATAATATTTTTGAAAATAATAAAAATTTAAAGTATTTAAACCTAAATAATAATTTATTGGTGACAGTCAAAGGCTTTCAATTTCTTCATCGACTCATCCATCTTGAGGAGTTGATATTATCGAATAATATCATCTATGAAGTATCAATCAATATGTTTGCACCGTTAAAACAACTCAAAATATTGCATCTTTCCGAAACTTCATTAACACATATCGATTGTGGTTCATTTTCAAATCAACAATATTTAAACAAATTATATTTAAACTCAAATTATTTACGATATTTAAATATGAGAACATTTGTTAATCTACAAAGTTTACAATATATTAATATTGATAATAATTTAATAGTTAAATTTAATTTAACATCATTGGCCGAAAGCATTGAAAATTTAACAATAAGTGCATTAAAGAATCCTTTGGCCTGTATGTATGTCAATTTAATAAATATTGATCGGATATCTGTGAACAAAGATATATGTACGCAAAATCAACAAATAACTCCGATCGATACTTTGAAAGATTATATTGACTGTAAAGTGAGCAATTTACAGCGAAAACTGCAGAATTCGAAAAATATCATTTATACTGCAACAGAAAACTATGTAGAAAATACTGTGAATCTATTGAATAGTCTCATGTCCATAGTTTATGCATTCTTTACTTTGACAATATTCATTGCAATTGGATTTCTTATAATAATTATGTATAAATTGATGATGCTAAGATCGCAATCAAAAAATTCTAATATACCTGTACAACAACAAAATTACGTTTTATATAAGGATAAAACAGTAAATATTTCACGTATAATGGAAGCAGATATTATTGACCGACAGACCGTAGAAGAGAATATATACGAAGAAGAGCAGGAAGAAAATTGTGAAAATGAACCAATTTACGAAGAAGAAGAAATTTATGAAGAACTAACGATTTAAATATCATCCCTAAATCCAAAAGTAAAGGGTACCCATTTAAATATTCAATATAAAAAAAGCTCATTGAAAATGTTTAATTATTAATAAATAAAATAATAAAATTCTGTTAATGTTCTTATGCCTTTTTTTAGTTTAATTTATTTGAATAAAAAAATCACATTTCCCCTGTTCACTAAAGGACATTATTTTAATATTAAGAATATTTACACTTAATAGATAAATTCTCTTTATAATATATAATTTTAATTCGCTAATAGTTGATGATTGTAATTATGTTTATTGTTATTTTTATGAGAACTCCGTCGGAAACGATCTTATTGAAGAAAATTAATAATTCTAAAATTATTTGTGCTTTTTTCATTTGATATAAAAACTACAAATATTTTTTATGGAGCTTTTAGCGGATGGGAGCTTTTAGCGGATGGGAGGATCTATCAGCGAGGACAGAACAGAAAATATATCTATTGGCGCAGAGTTCGCATGGAGACAATTAACGACAGAGTGCCGAGAGGGCAATGACATTGGGATTTATCGACTTTAGAAAAAAGGGGCTTTATGACATTGGGATTTATCGACTTCTCTGCTGATATAGCCACTTTGAATGGAAGAGGTAATGTAAAAGTGGTTTTCTTTTGAGATACCGACATCGCTCTTATGTCTTTTTTCATTTTCTACGCTTAACTGCATGAAGAATGGAAGTCCAGAAAAACGCTGATCAACGCCTGTTTTAGAAAAGTCCTGGATAGTCAAGAAGCTCCGTCATGAGCAAAGAGTGACAAAAGACTATCTTGCAGCCTAGAAAGGGTAATAGACTTGTTGACGCCAGTCGGCTCATCCCATCGAGAGAAATATTTAAATTATAGGCCGGAGAGTTTTAGTGGGTACAAATTATACACATTATAGGGAACGATATCTCCACAGCACCTGTCTGTTTTTAAATTAATTTCAATCAGGTAGAATTTATGAAGAAGAAGAAATTTTTATAAATGAAAGGGAATATAAAAGAGGTCATCAGCAATTTTGCATGTGACCTTGAATCCGAATTTTTGGTTCAATTCCATAAGTCCAAATAGGTTTTGATTTATTATAAGTTTACTATTTATTGTAGGTTTCAAATGGTTATCCAGTTGTCAAAGTAATTGTTGATAATGTCTGTTAGTTGCCATTATTTTTAGTCCATTGTATGGGTTGCAGGCTAATCTCTTGTCAAGGAGAAGTCTTAAAAAACGCTCTTTAGGGTATTTGTGGAATCATGTTACCATTAAGTTATAAAGGATTATCTGGATTTTGATAAAGAATGAAAGTATTGTAAGCACTCTTCTGATCGTTTACTCTCCATCTTTTAAACCACAATTACGAATATGCGATTGTAAATTATAATCAGCCTCGGAGATTGTGGATATGCTCGATTCGCACCGATCAGTATTATTGATCCTATTTAAGATAGCAGAATTTTTATGACTTGTAAGTATGGGCATAAGTGGCAATAAATATCTCAGAATCTGGTGGAATGTCATTAGTATAAATATTATATAAAATGGGATCCAGAATACTGCCTTCTGGGACTCCAGCTGAAAAATGATAAATTAAATAAATGCTACTTCTAAATGTTGTTGGGATCGATATCTTAGATCAGGTGAATAGAGGAGTTGGCGCAACAGAGGAAACCCTTATTCCAGGGGGCACACACCTTTCTTATCTAAAAATCTGACGTTTTCAACTTTGATGTTGAAAGGCTTTCTGAGTAAAGTTTATCTGGCACTGCTTCTCGGACCTCAAAAAATCCTTTGATAATGAACATTATCCATAGGATCGCCATAATTTTTCGTAGGTCAAGTACACGGACTCACTAAGCTTAATACAAAATTGCATAGCACATCGTTGCAAAAAATTTTGTTGTTCCCGATTTTCGTAAGGCTCTACGAAAACCCATTTTCACTTATCACGTTCTCTATGGTCAAGTAATTACCAAACGAGGTTGAAACTTGTAGTGCACATGTAGTAGGGATAAACGTACATGGTTTTTCAATAAGGTAAATATGTTTTTTTTTTTTTTTAAATAAAGCAAAAAACAAATGTGGTACAATAAAATTTACTTTTTATTTTGAAGTACAATATAATCGATGAAATTATGTTCTAAAAATAACATTATTCAAATGGCCGCCTCTGCTCCTTTTACAGAACCAAATTTTCGACCACCTTGAGAAATAAATCCGGCCTTTTCTCACGTATTTGGCATTCAATATTCAAATTGAATGCACCAGTGACTTCAAATAACCCCTCAAAAAGAAGTCCAAAGGTTTTAAATTACCTTTGGTGGTCATTTTACATCAGCATTTCTTCAAATTATTGACTTGTCAAACTTTTCCCTGAAATAAGTCGATTTTGGCATGGGCTGTGTGGCATGCAGAGCCATATTGTTGGAACCACAAAATTGTTAAATAAATATCTTCCAATTCAGGCCACAAAAAATTTGTTATAATCGATCTATACCACTCACCATTGAGCAAAACGGCAACTCCTTCCTCATTTTGAAAAAAATAAGGACTGATGATGCCATCGTGTCATAAACCATACCAAATCGTCACTTTTTTCCAATATACAGCTTCCTCTCGAATAATTTCAGTCCATAAATGTTAATTGTATTTATTCACTGATCCAAAGAGATAAAAATATGCCTCATCTCAGAAGAAGTGCTCAATTTTAGTTACAATAAAAGAACGATTTTTTATTGATAATTGCAAGCGTTTTCGAGACATATATTTTTAAATGAATAAATTGGATCAGTTATTGAATACAACTGATAGTGACAGAATATTTGAACATTTCCAAAATGGCCTCACGGTTCCTTTGAAATTATATTACCTTTGTTAAAAAAAACCTCACAAATCAACAGAGCTGACGGATCCCTGTTTATGGTACCTTTCGTTCACATTACTTTTCTACGAGAGCTTTTCATCTCAAAATATCGAAAAAATAAAACGAAAAATATTTTTTAGTCCAAATTCAATGTTAAATTTACCAAAAAATACAATTATTTAAATAGCGATACCGGAAGTTTATATAGTTAAGAATTTATCGAAGTGGATGTGGAGTGAATTGGAATGAAACGAAATTCATTTTAATCAAATTCGTATAATTCACAATATGTTCTAATTCAAGCACAATAAGGACACGAATTATCATTGAAAGGCTAATTAGCAGAAGCCATAAACCTGATTGTATATCTCTACAGCAAGTCAGGACTCTATTCAATAGTTAAGGATACTATGAGACTACATATCTACCCACATACAAGTCCATACAATGCTCATAGGTTATAGTAAACATATTCATTGCTACGCTATTCCCAGCACTATATTCTCTTGACTAAATTTATACATTATGTTTAGTAAAGTGTATGTATGTGTATGTGTGTGTTTGAATTAACCGTATTGATATGATAGATTTCTCTAGCCACAAAGAACTACGAATTAAGGTAAATATACTCTTAGTTGTATCGATTGAAATGGTGATAAGATAATTTCCTCTACTGTTCTCCCACTTGTCTGAAAATGTTAAGCTTGTTAAGACGTAAGTACGTATTCTCAGCATGCAAGGATATCTGATATTTTACTTTGTTAATTATATTTGACATTTCTATTAACTTGATTAACATTTTAGTATGCTCGCTCGTACACTCAAGCAAATTTTGTGGCTTGTTTTTATTCGCCTCCATCCATATGAGGTTAATATGCATAAATGTGAATGTCGCTATTAAGCTAAAGAATCATTTTTCTTTTAATTTTATATTAAATCAAAAATCTTATCATAACTTGTGCTGATAATAAAAAAAAAATACGAAGAAAAAACCGGAAAAAATATGTTCATAAAATATTTAGCACAAAGAAAATTAATGAGTAAACTTCCAGTCTCCTACGCTTTCTGATTAAATAATTTTATTTTTAGCTATTTTATATGGAATGCCATATATGGATAAATCGAAAAGAGATTCAGATACGAGGGTCGTTCAATAAGTCCTTAGAAAAAGATGGAAAAAAACTGTTTCTTAAAAATAATTTTGTTTTTATTTTTCAACATAATCTCCTTTTAGCTCTATACACTTTTCCAACCGTTTTTTCAAAATTTTTATCCCGTCCAAAAAATAGGATTTCCCGTCCAAAGAAATAGGATCCGTTTGAGCAATGACGTCCTCGTTGAAAGTGAACCGTCGTCCGCCAAGCCATTTCTTCAGATTGGGGAAAAGAAAATAGTCACTCGGGGCCAAATCTGGTGAATAAACGGGATGCTGCAACAATTTCATTCTCAATTCCACAATTTTGGCCATGTGTGCACACGCGCATTGTCCTGATGCAAGAGGATTTTTTTCTTCTTCAGATGGGGGCGTTTCTCTTTGATTTCCTCGCTCAACCATTGCAATAACGACGCGTAATACGCTCCTGTTATTGTTTTTCGTTTTTCCAAGTAGTCAATAAAAATGATGCCCTGCGAATCCCAAAAGAACGTGGCCATCACCTTGCCGGCCGATGGCACAGTTTTTGCCTTCTTCGGAGCCCGTTCACCCTTGAAAATCCACTGTGATGACTGTCTCTTCGTTTCTGGAGTGTAGTAGTGTATCCAGGTTTCGTCCAGAGTGACATATCGACAAAGGAATTCGGCAGGATTGCGATGAAAGAGTGCCAACATAGCCTCAGAGTCCACTGCACGATTGCGCTTATTCTCCTCTGAGAGCAAACGCGGCACCCATCTTGCCGAAATTTTTTTCACAGACAGTTTTTCATGCAAAATTGAAGCGACTGTACCTTGTGATATGCCCGTGGCCTCAATTAATTCGCGCACTTTAATTCGCCGATCGTTCAAAATCAAATCGTGGATTTTGTCGATGATTTCAGGAGTAGACACCTTAACTGGGCGTCCTGAACGATGTTCACCTTTGTAGATGAACGGCCACGTTTAAATTCATTCACCCAATTGTAAACCATCGCAAACACAGGTGCAGATGTGCCATGAACTGCATCCAACTCGGCTTTGATTTCTTTCGGGCTTAAGCCTTTCAAATGGAGATGTTTGATGACAGCCCTAAACTCGCTTTTTTCCATTGTTATGCACAAATAAATGTCGTTAACTTTAATCGACGATAGAAATTTACCTACGCTATGGATCGAGCATTATCGACAGCTTTCCTGTCGATAATGCTACTTACAAAAAAAAAATCTTTATCGACACTACGAGCGCAATTTCTCGGATTTTCTAAGGACTTATTGAACGGCCCTCCTATAAGACCAAGCCCGGAATTTATTGCAAGTAAGTTTTTTACTATAAGCAATTCAAAGTTCTTAAATAGTCTAAATACCATCGAAGAGTAAAAATTTTCTTTAAAGTTAAAATCTCAAGCATCGTTATAGAATGAGGATTTTTCGGAAAGGAATACACCAGATGCTAGAATCAACAGCATCAATCCTAATGAATTTTGGTCCTGGGTACTAATTGAATGATCTAATTCAGTTTAATATTCTTATGTACTTGACTTTATTGTTGGCTTAAAGATTGCTTCCTAGCAATATTGTAGGTAAAGTTTTGGTAATTACCCAGTCTCTTCACTTTAAATATGATCGTACTTTCAGAATTATCCTGCTACATACTCGTATATACTATACTTATACTCGTACAATAATTTAATCTCTTTATTGTTTGCTGGAAAATCTTTTGCTATGAATTTTCTATGCAGTTTTGCATCTGTTTTTAGTCTCCTCGAATGAGGAAATAATCTCCAACATCAAAATTGATGGAGAGTCATTTTAAGGAATAGCTCCTTCTCTCTCTCTATATTTTCTATTCCATTCATAAGAGAATTATTAAACAAACTTTAACTTATTCCAAAAAGTTTTGGAAAACTTTCAATTATTCCCTTTAAGTTATTGGTATCTGTTAGAAATTATTGATTTTTTATCCTGTCTAATGTTGTGGTATCTATAAATATGAAAATAATATATTAAACAGAATTATGTTAATATAAAATTGTCGAAAAAGTTCTAATCCAAACTGGAAAATTTTCAATATACCAAATCGAATGTACGATTTCTTTTTTAAAGAGTAAAATAAATATTCTCTTAATTGAAGATTTATTGTTTTTTTTTATTGTAAATTAGTTTATTTTATATGAAAATTTAAAAAAAAACATAATAACTTATTATAAACAATTGATTAATAATTAAAATATATTTTTTAATAGTTAATAAAATATCCTTTGCGTTTTTACAAAAAAATACTTTCTGTATGAGCTTAAAAGTCAGAGAATATTACTTTTTGCAATTTCTTACGTAGTAAAAATGAAAAGAATTTTCATTAATTCTAATAATCCATTCCTATGCATAATTAATAATCAGTCTCTATTCAAAAAATGGGAATTCTTCATTTAAAAAGACCGCGTAAAATATTTGAAAAATATTTTCGCTGTTAAGTTGGTATCTTAGATTAAAGAAGAACTGGATAGGCCTCCACACAAAAATTCTGACCGAATTTTGTGGCAATACATTCATAGAACGCACACACGTGCAATACAACAGAAACGGCGTAAATCATTGGGGGCCAATTTAAAAGTTCAGTATGCGATTGAAGCGGTTCGTTTAAAACCATTTTTCATATGTCATATCATTTATGCGTAAAGAAGCAGATTTTTTAATATTGCGTGTTTTGTTGTTTGATGGAATTAGTTTTGTAAATATGCAATAAAACACAGTTTTATTTTTTTTTCAATATTTATTTATTTATTATGTATTTTTATTTTATTTATTTCACTGTATAATATTTATTAAAACAGAATTTTTAAAGTGGGTAATAGTATATAAAAATATGAATTGTAAGTTATTTGATTATATGAAAGCAATTATGTGCACATTAAGATGTTAAACGTATACAATATTAAAGAAAATGTTTTAAAACTAAATTACAAAATGAAAAATTTAATGTAAAAATGTAATGCATTTTAAAAAAAATATTATTTAGTAAATGCATTATAATGTGGTATAATAGAGCAAGCAAAACAAATTTATTTAAATAATAAGCTTACCGAAGAATAAACTTTATTTATTATAATACAATGAAAACAGCAATGGAAAAAAGACAGAAAAATTCGGTCCCTTAAACTTTCTTACACACAATTTATATACACCGGCACTGTACTATTTTATGGTAAACATTGAACTGTCAACATCGGATTCACATATGACAAAGCTAACCCCCCAAGTCTCCACTTTCATGGAGAATTAAAGTTTTCAAACTCTCCGAAAGTCTACAAAATTGAGGCGCTTTATATTTGATTGATATTTACGAAATGTATAATAAGCCTAAAATAGAAAAGATTGTACAAAAAAATAAAAATGACCTATCGTTGTATTTAAATTGTATTTTTGTTTCCAGTAAGTGAATTAAAATAAATATAAATTATGCTTTTGCAATTAAATAAATTCCCATTACGACACATAGATGGCAGTGGGTGTCATGTCTACATAAAAAATGGATTTTTTTCCATATTAAGGTTGCACAGCATACTTCACATGGCAGTGTCATGTCTACACGTGGATGTCAAGTATGCTGTGCAACCTTAATATGGAAAAAAAATCGAATAAAGTCTCTCTCTGAAATTTTTTGTTGCCAATGAAATTTGTTGTAATCAATTTTTATTAATATTGAATAAGGGTTAGATCTTATGATCGATCGTTATTAATATTAAAGAATAAAAGAATACGATCGGTACTAAGTATTCAAAGATGGTCGAGAAATGGTTGAAGACTTGCATTATTCCGGTTGACCTTTATTGTGTTTAACTGCTAAAACAATCGAAAAAATGAAAAAGGGTGAAATGAAAAAGTGTAATGACAAATTGGTATTTTACCTTGAGACAGACATCTCAGTATCTGGACATCTTCCACAAATCCATCCGATTATTACCTCTGGATTTGCTATGCCCCCTGCAAAACAAACTCTATTTGAAACAATATTTTAGGTTTTACGAGTATTTAACAATCTCTGATATTTATTTGACAGAATATACGTACATATATATCGTGGTTAATTAAAATATTTTTTTTTTTAAATTTATTTTCATTGTAAACATTCCAAATTTATTAGATTAATTAAAATATTGCGAAAGAAAACTTTAATTAATTCAATAAAATTTCATAAAAGTTATTTATATATTCCTGATAAAAGGATTATTACTTTTGAATCCTTGTTGGAAAATTCAGCTTAGCTGAAGAGGTAGGAAAAATTCGATTTCCTTTTTAATAATGCGTTTCCAATTAATTTTTCTGTTATAAGTATTTTTTTTTTTAAATATTAATTATCTTTATTTTGATAATGAATTCTTAACAATCTTGGCAAAAAAACTGAATTTATTAATTAATTAGTACGTTTAAACTTTCACATTAACGTTTATACTTAAACGATAGATAATTGAATATAATATTGACTTTTTTATGTTTTATCTCAATCATGATAAATAATTGGTTATAAAAAAAAAAATGCGTATATTAAGTTGAAAATTACTATAAATTAAAATTACTTGAGATTTAAATGTGAAAATGTAGGGAGTAAAACTTTGAACATAAATCATAACTCATAGCATAGCATTCAAAAATGTTTATCGTTATCACTTTTGTAGAACTAAAGAAGCACAATTTCTTTTTATTATTCATCTTGCACCCTTAATTATTATACCCTTACAGAAATGATTTATTTAAATTTTTATTTTTTAGCTGATACGAGCAAAATTAATGATAAATTTAATAGAAATTTATAATTATTCCTAAGTAACCAAGTATGTTTGTACTCGTACTATTAAAAGACTATTAATAATTAAAAAATGGTTATTTTGGTTTCTTTATAGTTTTGGAAAAATTTTGTTCTGTACATTCTAAAAAATATATAATCCTATTCGATTCCGTGAAAAAATACTATGGAATGTGCGTTTCATTACTATGAAACTTTTTATATGAAAAAAATTTTAGATCAAGGATGTAATTTTCGATTAGAAAATTGGTAAATATAAACGAAATTCTTGGAGTATATTTGACCATACAAATTGCTTCAAATAATTACAATTTGTAATATAGAATATGAGATGTAATTTACTTATAATTGAAATGTTTACAAATTAATTTGTGTAATATCAAAATCCAATTAAAAAATAAAATTAGTACCGAAAAAATAATACTTTCTACCTTTTCAGATCATATTTTAATTAACCTTTTCGGTGGTTGATGTTTCATAAATTTTTATTTCTGATTCTCATAAACGAAATCATATTCGCTGGTTTTAGGATGTAAATTGTAAATAATTCATGTTTTTGCCTCTGGTTGGAAATTTGATTTTGGGTCCAATCCAAATTATCTCCATAATAATTTGATTAAATATCTACTAGTACAGAAACCTACAAATTTCAGTCAATCTGCAAAATATGTTATTGGTCTAGGTTAATCGAATTTCCGATGACATTTAATTTCGGTATCCATATACGGATTTAATTTGTTATTTAGGTTTTGCCATTTCCAAAAATGTCCATTTTAATAACTCCAAGTTGAAGTTATTAAATAAATTAAACTGAAATTTTTCATTGCAATAAATAATCAAAAATTTACTGATGAGAATATTCTTGAAATTTATATTTTTTAAAGAAATGAAAATTTCTTCGAAAGGACCTTTTTGCGAATATTTATTGCAGTTTTAAAAAGAAGGCATTTTTTTTTAAGATGGGCATTAATGGCGAACTTAATTGTTATTCAAGTCTTATCGGAAAACCGAGTATTTGAGTTACGTAAGAAGAATAATATTTTAATATTAATCCATAGAGAGGGCAACAACAATTCCATTGAAAGGATAATATTCTATCTAAATTAGAATTCTTAGTATAATCATTAAAATTAGATAGTATACGTCCAGGTCGGTTGTAAATTTATATTATAAATTAAAAGTTTGTTCGTTAGTGTAAGTTTTTATCAATTAAATAAATAATTTATGATATCTATAATAATCCATTTCGTGCAATCTCATGTGAAGCAACAAAATTATTCAACTGCTCTTAAGGATATTTTGTATACGAGATTGTAAATAACACAAATCCATTTAGACATTACCTTGGTGAACCAATGAAAAATAGTGTCTGACAGACTTCACTCAGGGCGACCTTCAATATTGAAGTTTGACGAAAATGCGAAAAGAGTGAGGGGTCCTCTGAGGCCGTTGAAAGGCTCAAAAAATATTCTTAATATTACATTGGTCATTGCTCACACGTGAATGCTCTACTATCTCTCCAAGATAAAAATAACACTTCACAGGAAGTCCTCTTGGTACTGTCGATAACGTCCAACCGAGCAGTTGAATCCTTCCAGCACTACTGTCATAAAGAGTGTTAATAACGCCTCCGCCGATGTACAGCTTCCCAAAGGAACTGCTTTGACACGAGTAACATTTATTTATAAAACTGAATTTGAAAAATAAATTTATTTTTAAAAAAATTTACATTTCCTCATAAAAATTAAAAATAAATACTCCACGAGTAAGATTTTATGCAATGAAAATTTTCCGATTATAGATTTTTTTTTTTAAAATTAAATTTATTTTAACAAAATTACCTATTGCTCGTTATACGAGTATAAGGCTTACTTTTAATTTCCAGAAATGAAATAATTTACCAAACCTTTATGGTATTTAGATCCTTCAAGAATATTGAATATCATATAAATTTCGTGATAATTACAGAATAATGAAACAACATTACCATACGTAGTATTATTATTTTAGAATATGAAAATTAATGAACATTTCTGTAGAAATAATTTACATTGAAAACTGAAACTATAAATATAAAAATATTCATTATTTATTGAGCTATTGGCTTAAGATACAATACTTATTTCACATGGTACTCGTTGCTAAGGTATTCGAATAAATTGCTCGGAATTATTATAATATCTTATGAATTTTGTGTATACATTTTTTATATATTGAAATACTTAATCTAAAAAAGTATTTATTGTAGATTATTTTATTTAATTAAAATAAATATTGAAAGAATTTTTTTTGTAAATAGTTACTCAACAAAATTATTGTAAAATTTGAATTATTTTGTAAAAGTAATTTTGATACTTATTAGAGAAAAAAAACTCTTTAATTGATAAATGCAAAATCTGGTCAGGTATCATAGTCGTTAGCGTACTGAACTAACGACCATCCAAGGTAGTCCAGTATTTTTTAGTACGTTCTTTTAAACTTGGAAGACATTTTTATAGCTATAAAAATTTGAAATAATTTTTTTTTAAATACAAAAGGTCATTAGAAAAAAACGTTTTCATTAATAATAAGATGTATCCTTTTTTCTAAAAATTTATCATGCATATTATATTTCGAATTACAATTGATACGAAAATGTGAAAATTTCGATATTCGCGAAATTTTCACTATCAGCTAATAAAATGATAATTATTATAGGAGTATGTTATTTGTCAGTGGTTATAGTTTGGTGAAAATAACTATTCACATGTAAATCGATTTAACTATTTGCCGTACGAATTAGAAGACAAATTGACTGCATATAAACTTTGAAATTTTCAATTGTAACCAAAAACCAGAATGCATGCAAATTAATGTGTGTCAATATTTCAGAAAATTCAATCCGATTTCATTAATTATTTGAATATACCATTATACGCGAAATTCCAAATTAGTCAGGAAAATTATCAAACTGGTAAACTTTGGTATATTAGAAATTGCAGATAAATGAATTTTAAATAGTTTTATTAACTATCAAATTTCGAATTATTTATTGCTTAAAAAAAAGTGTCAAATCGATATGTGTGACTTACTGACGAGTGAGAAGTTTCAGTATTTATTTAAAAAAAACATATTATGAACGTAATCCTAAATTAGTAAACTCTTCTTTCAAAGGAAATTTTGGATTTTTCCAAAAATTTATTTTAAAATATATTCAAAGAAAAAATAAAAATAAATTAGTATTTGGCTTTTGAATGTGACTAATAGCCGCAGATTTGTTCTAATACACACCCCCTCCCCTCACCCTTCCACACCCTTCAAACCTAATTCTGACGTAGGACCAGTGACTATAACTAAAGTGGTTCAAAAATCTTGCCGATTCAAAGAATTAAATATGATTATGTGTATGACGAGTAAAGGAACGTCATATTATCTTAAGAAAATCGAATTAGTCTTAATAGTGCTTGCAAGAGAAATAATTTTCCTTTTCCTTGGTTCACTGCTAGTCCTAATAAACGAATAATACTAAAAGTATTGATATGATGATATAATTTTTAAACTAACAGATTTTATTATTTGCTTTTTGTTTATAATAAAATTTTAAATACGTATTGCCTTGCATTTAAAATTACCTTTTAAAAAAAATCTGTTCTAAACCATTTTTAATAGAAGATATCTTTTTTTAATTTCGTATACTTGAAAATAGAACGGTCTTAATATGTCCTTATTATAATGTTCTATTAAGTAATTGTTAGCTACATATTTGAAAGGTTTTTAAAAACAGGTTCATGAAATGAACTGAATAGAGACATTTTACAAAAAAAAAACAACAGCATAGCATGGGAGAAATGAAAAAAATATTCAAGGAAATGTTTGAAATCTTGGAAAGAGGAAGACCGACCATCGACTATTCAAAAAAAACAAATTCACATTAGAATAGGGGTAAAAGGATGAAATGGAAATAAAATCTACAACAGAATGATAACGATTATTGCTGCATTTATTGTTATTACCGAGCATCCTTATGTGTATCCAATTTGAAGGAATTTTATTAGAGGCTAAGCTCTAATTTTGCAGCCTTTGAGGACAATTTAACGATTATGGAATATTCCGAACGTTGGCATTTGTTGCCAATTTGCAGACATCCTACTAACTTTTATGGTCATGATAGACTGACTCTTTCATATTCATTTTTTTTCGTCCATTGTTGGTATAAGGCTAAAGTCCAGTAAAATTGCGATCGAACTAAAAATGTTCCAATTTCTATGCATTCTCAAATGAATCCTTTTCTTGAATATTCCATAACACAAATAAATTAATTTCTTTATAATATTATATTGTATATTATACGTTAATTCATAAGATTATAATGTTATTTCAAATTATGTCCTTTTTTTTTAAAGGTGTATTCGTATCCTTTCTATTTTTGAATATATGAAAAAGAAACTAAAAGATATAAAATTTGTATGTACTTTTTCCATTAAAATAATATACTTTTTAAATTTACTTTTCATTTTAAAAATGTTTATAATTATTAATGTAGTTTTTTTCTTAAATGAATAGTCTATATTTAAAAGTTTAAAATTTCCTATTTATAGTATTTAGTTTGCTAGTAAAAATATAGAATCAATTTTCAAATTGATTCATTTTAATTAATAAATACTTAACTACTCTCAATTATATATTCTACAAAATATAAATGGCTTTATAGTAGCTATTGTAGAATTAGAAGTATCCTAATTGTAATCTTATAGAATATAAGTAAATTACTTTATATAACAATAACCAATATGGTTTGAAGTGGGTTCTTTACTCCAACATACCCTTTGAGTGATATTGAAAAGTTTCCTATAAGAAAGTTTGAACTGAGAGCAGTTTGCTGGTTATCAAAATAATTTTATTCAACTTATACGGATTCATAAATGAAGAGAAATGTTGATATCAAGAGCGATATGAATACTAATATAATAGTAAAGTTACTTCCATAAACACAAAAGATTTTTGGGAAACGACTAAATAATATTTCTCTTAAGTAAGTATGAGTGTATATATATCCAAACTGAATATGAGCATTCACAGGACATCAATAGCGATAGGAGGACATCATAATGGAGGTGGTAATATTGGTATTGAACCATGACAGAATTAGGCATTGTATCCTTTTTATGATATAGTAAAAGCATAGACTTTGCTTTTATCCAGCCATGTTAGCCATTCCTAATTTGTGCAAAGGGGAACATTTGTTAGTTTGTGATAAAGCACAACTCATCGCTTCATTTCCATCCCTTATTCAGTAATAAATGTCTTAACAATTTATACATAATAATTTTATTAAAAAAATCTATAAACATCTTATCAACAGTTTAGCTTTAGAAAATTATAGCAGCGTTGATATTTCTGAAATTTTTAGGTTATTAGTACTTGTCTTAAATATTACGAAGATAATCAATTTTTCGACTTTTTCTTTACTTTTACTGAGAATTTTCAAAAATAGTTTAATAAAATATAATAAAATTCTTACTCTCGTTTGATAGAATATACATTTTGTTTGAATTAACATATATTTCAAGTCGATTTTCTAAAAAGTTTTGATTAAATTTCTGATAAGACATCGAAAAACTAATTTACTACTTTCGAATTCCAATTTTAATACTTCGCTAATGTTTAATACATTCTTTTTTCATTTCTATATAACAAATTATGAAATAACTTTATCGGTAAAAGGATTTTTATTGAATTTGTTCCAACAAAAACTAGGTTGGATTCTAGGCCGATGTAATTATCTTACATGGCTGTATATATTGATGCCATAAGAAGCTTAAAAAAATTCTAGATTCCATTTAGTTATTACCTTACGGCATATATGATTACTTTGACACATCGGTCCTATTTTGAGACAATCCTATGGTGCTACAAAGCAGCTGAAAAGTTTATAAAATTTGACAGCAATCGGTCGATTGGTTCGTGAGACTTAGCATTTTAAGTGAAGCAACTTTTGTAATTGAAAAAAAAATGGATAAAGACGAATTTCATGTATTGATAAAGCATTGCTTTTTAATGAAAAAAAATACAGTGGAAACCAAAGCATGGTTTGACAAACGTTATCCGGACTCTGCTCCAGCTATTTCAACTGTGGAATATTGGTTTCGTCAATTTCGAACTGGTCGTACGAGCACAGTTGATGCAGAACGCAGTGGACGCACAAAAGAGGTGGTTACGGCAAAAAACATCAAAAAAATCCACAAAATAATTTTAAATGACCGTAAAGTGAAGTTGAGCGAGATAGCTGAGACTCTAAAGATATCGAAAGAGCGTGTTGGACATATCGTGCATGAATATTTGGGCATGTGAAAGCTGTGTGCAAAATGGGTGCCGCGTGAGCTCACTGTGGACCGAAAACAACAACGTGTTGATGATTCTGAGCAGTGTTTGGAGCTGTTCAAGCGCAATAAACCCGAATTTTTGCGTCGATATGTGACAATGGATGAAACATGGCTCCGTCACCACACTCCAGAGTCCAATCGTTAGTCGGCAGAGTGGAGAGCGAGCGACGAACCGAATCCAAAGCGTGGAAAGACGCAACAGTTGGCTGGCAAGGTAATGGCGTCTGTATTTTGGGATGCGCATGGTATAATATTCATTGACTATCTCCAGAAGGGACAGACGATGAACAGCGACTATTATATAGCGTTATTGGATCGTTTGAAGAAAAAAATCTCTAAGAAACGGCCTCATTTGAAGAAGAAAAAAGTGTTGTTTCACCAAGACAATGCACCGTGTCACAAGTCGATGAAAACGATGGTCAAACTCAATGAATTGGGCTACGAATTGCTTCCCCATCCACCGTATTCTCCAGATCTGGCCCCCAGCGACTTTTTCCTGTTTGCAGACCTCAAGAGAATGCTCGCTGGCAAGAAATTTAACACCGATGATGAAGTGATTGCCGAAACTGAGGCCTATTTTGAGGCAAAACCGAAAGAGTACTATAAAAATGGTATCGAAAAGTTGGAAGATCGCTATAATCTCTGTATCGCCCTCGAAGGCAACTATGTTGAATAATAAAAGTGAATTTTGCAAAAAAAAATATTTTTACTATGTTATCTTATAAACTTTTCAGCCGAACTGTTACACTATAACTAAACTACATAATGAATTGTAAATTCTTCGTAGGAAAAGTGTGATTGTCAAAATTGTACAGACCTTAAGTACCTAGTATTTTAGGATACTAGGGTGAATATTAGGTGTATTCTTTTGCTGTTGGATATGCTTTAAGTAAATATGCTAGCAAAAAAACAATCGATGGCAAATCATTGTTATTTCTATAGGTTGATATCTTAGATATTTACCCTTTTCGATTTTAAGTTAATATTTGAGAAAAGTTAATTGTAATAAAATTTAGTATTTGATTTTTGGATCAACCATTTGACAAATACAAAATGACAAATAATAGCAAAACTCGTACGTAGAATAATTGGATAAGAAACATCAAGCACTGTCCACGTTAATAGTTTTGATGCCGACAGCTACCGAGGGTTCATCAATGTAAAAGATGAGCGTTTAAAAAAGCTAAAGAACACAAAGTTAATAGAAGCAATATTTGTACGGAGCATTTATGGAATCATAAAGTCTTAAGCAAAGTCAAATTTTGCATCAATCCTGAAGTTTCAGTCAAAATATAAGGAATTCTGAAGTTTCAGTTAAAATTACACCGTAATTTGGCTTCAAAATGAGAGTCTGTACCCAAAATCGTAAAATTTCTATATCGGAACTATTGTAAATCTGCGGTTAATCCAACAAATCTGAGCAGGGTTCATCGACATATTACCTAAATTCGGATGTAAAATATTATTGACTAATGGTAGTTCAGGAAATACTCCCAGAAATCAGATTCATCCGATTCTGATTTAAAAAGAATGGAAATTGGCGTCTTCCGTATTGGGCTGCACATTTAAAGTAGCTCACCACTATTTTCTGTCTGTCGTAAAAGGCGACTAAATGGAAAACAGAATCACCCTGACCGCTTGAGTAGTTAAGCCATTCGAGTATGAATCTAATCATCGGTGGTTCGATTCCCGGTCTGGGTAGATAACAAAATAATTTATCGAGCTTTATCCTCCACTTAATAGTCAGAAAACAGTAAAACAACGGTTTTTACAACCAATTTTATTTACGAAGGCTTCCTACTATTTTGGACTCTCTGAAATTTTAAACTTTTTTTTACCATAGAGCTTATTAAAGTTGGGTGGCTTTGGTTAATTACGGATTTTTTCATTTTTATTAAATTTAGGAATAAAAATGAATTTTGTTTGAATTAAAATTAGATGAGTTTGTAGATTTTTAATTAGTCAAACTGATTTAACATCTTTGACCATTCGTAGACAAAAAGATTGGGCCAGCCGTGCAAGATTTCGACCCAATCATTACTTCTCCAAGCCTATTTTTTTACTACTTGAATTTAATTTAATTAATATTTAATATCCCCGAAAAAAAATTCGACTTGCGGACAGTAAATTCAACTCAAAAAGTTCAGGACATTCATCTACTTAAAAATTAAACTGAAATACTTTAGTTTATTATTAATATATGATGCCGTAATCAGTTTTAAGTTTATGTTAAAATTTTAAATTCAAGAATGCTGACACATCAAAGGACAATTAAAATGTGAAAATATGTTTCAAAGTACTCCGAATACGACTTCAAATTAAATATTAGAGTTGAATTGGCGTTTTGATCGCTATTTGTAATTGTGTGAACTACCATAAGATTGCGTTGATTTTAAAAATATAACCAGTGCCTTTTCAGTTGCTAGTCGCAATCGTATTCTGGGCATAAATCGTGAACAATTCGATCAACTAACGAACGCGCAGAGACATCTATCAACAGTTTAGGATTGTGAGCTGAGGCTCTACGGAAACTGGACGAAGAAATTCCATTTAAGTGGACTTAGGACTTAATAATGAAATAGTAAATTCATGTTTCTAGCAGCAAATGTATCACAAGCAGTGTTCGTTCATGCAATGTTGCTTCAACAAATGTTTCCTCAGTAGAAATATTTGCTGGCAGAACTTATACAAAAACAATTTCCCTTCGCAGTAATAATAAATAGCGCAGCTCTAGTTGATTGTATCTAAAATGGCTCAATATTGTGAATTTTAACAAAAGTATTTTAAAATCAACAAAAAATGTTATCAGTTTTGCTTGAATTTCTTTGGAAAATCTGCACATTTAGGAAAATTATAGCAAACTACTTTTTTCTGGTTTCTTATTATGACTTATATTAAATAAATCTTCCAGAATATTGAATAATTTATGGAGAATAATTTCAGCTAATTCTAGCCATAACCGATTAAATATTGTAGTCGTAAATGTAAAAGCATACTTGTTTCCTTGTAATAATTTGCTGATTGATGTAAGCTCCGTTATATTTCCATATTTTATAGAGTTTCATGGAAAATACGGTCAGCAAAATGGAAAAAAATTGATTAACACAAGATTCAATTAAATCTCTTTTTTTATTATAGATAGATTATGGTTAATGATAGTATCCTCAAATAGGATAATTTCAGAGCAGAATTATTAATTTAATGTTTACATAAATTAAAATTCTACCCTAAATACAGTAATTTACAATATTTCCATAATAATCAATTATTCAAGTAATTATGTTGAATATTTTAGAAGTTTTTTTATATTTTTACTTTTTGTTTCAAATAAAAACAAAAATTTAATTAATTGCCTTGTAAATTTATTTATTTATGTGCAAGTGAAAAACGGAAACTAAATGAATAAATAATGAAAATAAATTTTAAATTCCATATTATTATTTTACGAGTATATATGGTTATCCTGTTTTAATCAAATTAAATGATAAAATTATCTACTATTAAATAAATTGAATTGAAATTTTCGATAGATTAAATTTGAAATTTTTTGGGGAATGTTAAATTTAAAATGATGAGCATATTAATAAAATATAGAATAAAATTTATTTACTATTATTTTACTCTTTAAAATTAGTAATAATTTTAGGAATTTTAAACAATTCTTCTTTAGTATTTATTCAATCGAAATTTAATTATTGCGATAATTAAGTTCGATGACTTTTCACATAGAAATAGGTGCATTCATTAGCGTCCATTTCCCTGCACGAACCAATTTCATACAAGGATTTATTGATAACACTTTGTATTAAATTATTTATATCGATGATAAATCTTATATTGACACTTTGGAAACAAATCGTTCTACCCCATCTTAGATACTGTTAAGCAATTGAACTAGTACAGAGAACATTCGTCAAATATTGTTGCATTGCATACGAACAAACTACCCTTAAGCCATTGCAAATTTGCAAGCATATATGTATTCGTATTTTATCTACACATATAATCGTTGAAAATTGAAGATTACAAATCTAAATATCAATATTATCCTAAACCAATGCTATGTTCATATATAAATATATTCTGGTACTCTTTGGAAACATCGTTTCCATTTCCTACTAGTTCTAATATATTTCGGAATGGTCTTAAGTTATCACTAAAAGGATATTAAATGAACTTTCCAATCTTCTACTATGTACTCTGTTACTATACTGTGCGCCTTGCGTGTGCATCCCAAAATCGAATAGGATTGAATTCAATCCTTAAAGAGTAAAATTGTAATTAAAATCGCCTTAACCTCAAATTAATCGCTTGAAAACGCACTGATAACATTATCATATATTTACGTAAAATATATTAGCAATTCGGAAATCCGGTAGATCAATTTAATAAGATAGATTCCAGCCTTCATCTTAATGCACTTTGATATTTGAGGCAATCTCAGTATCAGTTGGCTTTATTAGAGTGTATTTAATTAAAAGCGATAGTATTACTGACAACTTATGCTTCTTATACAAATTAATAGAAAATATTAAGTTTTTCCAATTTATTCGAAATTTATTGGTTTTTCTTTTAATAACATAATATTATATTGCAGAACTTACCTAATATTCATTTGGATAGTATCTGATTTTCTCCAATATTCTTCAAATTTATTTGGAAAATATTATATATACAAATTATTTCATCTTCGAGCAATAAACAAAATATCATTTCCATTTTTTTTTTGCTAAAGTACAATTAATTTTGCTTCGCAATTTATATTAAACAAAATTTTCGATAAGGGATTTTAAACTTTTATATTGTTTTTTTTTCGAAAAAATAATTATATCCAAAATTTACTGTAATATATACAGTTTTTTCTAGAAATTTTTTTGCACTGCAATTTTATAAAAAAAGGATAATTAATATTACAGATTGCGATTTAAAAAAATGAAACGATTTATCGAATTTGCGCTCTAAAAAGTAAAGCTAAATTAAACATACTCGAAATTCTGATTTTAACTATATTTATAATTTATTATATTATTATGATCGAGTATAGATCCTGGTAAGAGCCTAAAATAAAATTCTACGGAAATTACGAGACGTCTGCACAACGTTTTATTTATTTAGAATTAAACGCTACACAAATGACGCAGCGCCTACGCAACACCGTCTAGAATCACTGTTCAGACTTAACTAACTCTAACACTGAAACTAAACTAAGCTAAACTCTTTCTCTCGCATTAAATTTACTATCAGTTAAATAACTACCACGATACATCTTGCGGGACTCAACCCTTTGGGCATAGTTTTTAAGACTTTTTTCGCAAATTTTGGGCTTTAATTTGGTCATTTCTTAACGAATGTTGGTTTTTAATAATATTATAAAGTTGCAATAATTATCTGCATAAATACAAAATTTTTTTTAAACATTTTTTTTTTATAAAAAAAAAATTCCAGTGGCGTTAAATCGTAAGATCTTTTCAAACTTTTCGCGCAATAAAGTAAAATTTTGTCATTTTGTGTGGGTTGTGGTGCCGTTTTTTTTAAACCATAGGTATATGATTAAAATTAAAATAAGTTTACACAAAGAAAAATTGTTATCATTCGGCTGTCTCCTTTTTCATTTTCAGAGGAATTCTGTCCAATGATACATCAAACCAAAATGCATACTAGACGGTCACCTTTCGTGAATACAATGGCTCTACAGTTACTTGTGAGCTGAGTCAGAAATAAGCCCCATCGCTGAAGGAAATTTGTCTCCTAAACCTGCTGCTCCAGGTCCCAGTAGACGTACATATATTCTGCGCTTTCTATGGTTGGTTGAACAATTCATATTATTGGGTTGTCAAGAGTGTAATTTCGTTTCATTATAAAATTACTTTCCGAACAACCCAATAGTTTATTTATTGGCCTTTTTTCTTTAAGTGAAACCTTAAATTTGTCCAACTGATAATAGTACACTTCAAAATTGATCGTTATGTTGTTCCGTAGAAGCTTATATATAAACGATTCCTTTAAAATCCCACCAAATATATAGCATAACCTTTTTTTGATGAATACTGGCTTTCGAAGTGCTTTGAGCCGGTTCATCTTTTCTACTCCAGGATCTTTTGCGCTTAACATTGTTGTAGACAAACCATTTCTCGTCCCCAGCGATTATATGCTTTAAAAATGGATCATTTTCTTGACGTTTGAGAAGGAAATCACAAACGTCAATGCGACGACACGAATTTTTTTCCGTAAGAAGATGAGGAACACGTTCCACCTTGATCAAAATGTTACCGGAATTTATTCAGAAATTAAAAATACAAGTTTATTCATCTAAATCTATATTGTCCCCTTCAAAGTAATCCCTATCGACTTTAACACACTTATGCCAGCGCTAGATCCAATTCTTGAAACATTTTTTATATTCGGTTTTCGGTATGTCCATCAGTGCTTCCTGCGATTTTTCCATTACTTCCTCTCGGCTGTTGAAACGCGTTCCCCGTAATGGTTTTTTAACTCGATTGAACAGAAAGAAGTCACAGGGAGCTAAATCAGGTGAATTCGGTGGTTATTGGATGGTATTTGTTGCATTTTTCGTCAAAAAATTACGAATAATGATGGCACTGTGCGACGGTGCGTTATCATGGTGCAAAATCCACGAGTTTTCTGCCCACAATTCTGGTCTCTTTCGGCGAATTGCTTCACGCAAACGTCCCATAACGCCCAAATAATACTCTTTGTTTACTTTCCGGCCTTCTGGCAAAAATTCATGATGCACTACACCGTTGTAATCCATGAAAACCGTGAGCATTACCTTCTTTTTTGACTAAAAACGACGTGGTTTTTTTGGTCTCGGCTCATTTGGTGAACGCTATTCACTTGCCTGATGTATGGATTGCGTGTCGTACTCATAAGCCCACGTATCGTCTCCAGTAATGATCCTTTTGATGAATGTGGGATCGGATTCAGCCTCGCAAATCATGTCTTTTGCGACGTCAACACGGTCTCTTTTTTGCATGAAAATGAGGTATTTTGGCACCAACTTTGCTTCATTTACCAAAATGTTTTGGATAGATCCATAGGCAATGTTCAAGTCCTCCGCTATCTCTCTGATGGTTAATTTGCGGTTATTGACCAAAATTTCTTTACTTTATCAATGTTTTCGTCGGTTTTCGATATCGATGGTCTGCCACTGCGTTCATCATCTTCGATTGACTCTCGACCACTTTTGAACCGCTCGTGCCACTGGTAAACGACCGTTTTCATTAGAGAATCGTTGCCAAAACACTTTTCCAAAATTTCCAACGTTTGCGCACCATTAAATCCGTTTTTTTACGCAAAATTTATGTGTATGCAGAATCAATCGAATTTTTTTACAAGCAAGCCTTGCTATGTCAGCTGTCAAAATACATATGATTATGCGGCTTAAGTGTGAAGTTGGTTGTGAAAAAATATAATTAATTCCTCTGTTGTGAAACAACGTAATTATACTTTCTTAACAATCCAATATAGTATGACAATGTGTGTTTGATAACTGTTTAATAACAGGGTTGTTATTGCCAAACCATAAATTGGATAATATGTTACAGTATATTTGAAGAATTATTAGTAATTGAAACTGAAAATCTTTCAATTAATTTTATTTAATAAATTTCCATATTATTTTTATACATTTTTCCATTCAAGAAAGTTCAACATTTAATTTTTGTTTTTGAAATTATTGAAAAGAAAAACAAACTTATTTTCAATTGATATTATTATGATTTTTACTTGCTAACTTAGTTGACTTATTTCCAAATAAATTCACTAAACAAGATGACAGTAAAAATCAACACCAAATGAAAAGTTTGGAAAGGTATATGTTACCTGGTGAACCGTATAAATCTATATTCATAATACCGAAGATTTTTTCAAAAATACTCGTAAATGTGAAATAAAATTTCCAAACCATTGCCATCGAAATGATCCGGTACGTTTTCTTTCCAATTTGTTTTTCTTGTTTGTTAAACTTTTGGAAAACCTGAAATATTCCGTTTTGTGCTAGGTATATACTGGAACAAAAAGAAATCATTTCAAGCAGGCGAATACCTTAACCGGATGTGCAGAAAAAGGTATGCCTAAAATTGTGAACACATTCGGAAAATGCCAAATACATGGCATGGTCACAAAATCAGCAAACCGAGTTTGAATGCAAATACATATCGAGTTTGACGTTACCAGATGCTGAAATCGATAGCTGTCCGATAAAAGTAACACGAAGAGTCTGTAATTGTTGGTTACCAGTGACCCTTATCACATTTTCTGTCATGACGGGTTTGTTGGCTAACGAAAATTGCTAAAGAGAGAAACTTTTGCGGAAAACAATAACAAACACGAGAGGCAAGCGTAGCACCACATATAAGATGGTATCCAGAAATACATATTATTAAGGAAATAACATTAAAAGCACAATACAATAGAGTGTAAAAGGAGTTGTAGGCATGACAGCATAGAACAATGTACAAGGACTCGCCATAATACAAATACGGGTAAGTCTGATAATGCAAAATTCCAGTTAACTTTTACTGAGCGAAACTGAAAATGTGTTAAACGAACCCAGAATACCTTTCGAATAGTCAAAGTAGATGTGGGTAGGGTAGCCCATTAGAATATATTTTCTATCAGGTCGAAAAGTGACAAAGGTGGAAAGCTGTTGTTTACATATTCAACGGATATCTTTTAGACCATTTCCACGCCAGTTAACGGAGGGTAAGCAGACTGACCAACTTTTCAACCGAACGATTAACTATCATTGGAAAAAGTTTCCTTCCTTTTCTGAAAAAGATTCCAATTCGTTGAATTCACTAAGAGTTCGAATCATGTAAATTTATAAGAAATTCATGAAATATCCGTTTAACAAGATTTTTGCAAATCAAATCACGATACCTAATTAGTGATCGTTAGAAAAACTTTCAATTGAAATTAAAAGGGCTGATAATGAATAAGAACCTTAACCCGTCATTATAAGTTAGCAGCTGTGACATAGCGGTCGCTGCCGTTACTATTTAAGACCATAAATTAATTGGTATAAATATAATTTTATTTTATTATATTATTCAATATTATCTTGGAATGCAGAGTAGATATCTTGGGCGAATGTGTTATTTGCACTCTTTGTAGCATTGCTGGTTGACTCTCATTGAAATTTCCTCCCCAGCTAATCCGTCACACTCCTCTGGATGTTATTAATAGTAACAAGATGATTTACTTTCAAGTCTGTTTCGATGTTGGAACAAAAAACAGTCATAAGGGATAACATCAGATGAATAGTGGCGCTTTGGCAACAGAAGAATTCCTTTTGTCCGATAAAAAATCGTCGATGAAGAAGACGATGTGGCAGAAAGCGTTCCTATAGTAGAGCATCCGACTGTCTGCAATGTTCAATCTGATGCGAATAATTATTTTTCTGACCCTTTCGAGAACTCACTCATCAGCTTCAATATTAAATGGCAATCTGACCTACTACAAGAGACGTCCTGCGTTCCACTTTTTGAGTTGTTGAAAGTTTTCCTGAGCGAGATTTATTTTTCACTGTCTCTACGAGCTCCAAATATCCTTTATGCCATTGAAAAACTTGTGCTCTTGATAAGGAATGTTCCCTAAGCTTAACACAAAATTTAATGACACATCGTTGATCCAAATTTCGCTATTCTATTTTTTGTAATGCACTACAAAAACACAACTTAACTTATAATAATTTATAGGCTCTCGTAGTTACCGGATGGGGTTGAAACTTAAAATACACATCAAGGAGAGACTGACCAGATCTTTTTTTTTTTGCTATTCTTATACGTATGCAGGTCCATATATAGATAACGTCAGTCCGGTGGTAGTTTCGAAACAAAATATTTTGTCTAAACTGTTGACGGAAGTAAATATGAAGATTCACTTACTGTACTAAATTTTGTATAGTAATTGAACCCTTAAATTATCGTATATCTTCGTCAACTTATTTCATACTCATGCCATTTGCTTCATGCTTTTTACAGATTTATTATCCCACGAATAGCGATAGTATATTTTTTTAGTTTCTCATTTAAAATTAATGAAAGTATATACCTGCAAGGTGTTGTTAAGGGTGAAAAACCTTCTAGCTTATAGTTTTTATTCGGAATAAATGTGGAGTATATGTACTGGAATTGACAGCTTTTTCCATCCAATGTCTTTTTACCCACATTTAAGCGGGTTCTAAACTAAAGTAACAGACGAGCGTACATTTGTGCCGTGAAATATTAACGCGGATATGATAAAATTCCATAAACCATAAATAACGAAGCCATGTGGTTTTTGAATGGTTAAGCTAGACTACCCCTAAGAAATTCAGTATACTTTGCCGTTTCGAACTGTAGACAAGAATTATGATTTACTTACGAATTGAAAACTTGGCTCAATAAGCTACCGTAAGGCGAATAAGCATATAAATGATGTTAAAAGAGTTGTCTTCTGAAACGACTCGAAACTAATTTTTAGTGGTTAAGAAAGTCTAAGGACATGCCCTCATTTATTACTGTTTACCGTAAGAACTTGAAATGATAAATTGCAAATAAGCTTACATCCTACTCCAAGTCTATGCGATAAATTTCCAAACGACTTTTTCACAAGATTCATTCTATTTAATTCGTAATTGCTTCCAGAGTACATGGTCTCCTTAAAATACAATTTCACTCAGGAAATTATCTTTATCATCTTCTTAATCTGCGATAAATAGAATCCACAAAGAATCCAGACAAACAAGTACGTATCAAAATTATTTCCGCACTCATTTTACTTCATGTTAGATAATAGCAATAAGGAATATCGTCGCTTTTTTTATATTCCTTCCAACACAGTTTATGATAAACGGAAGCACGTTTTCAGGGTGACTTTGGTTTACTTGTCTGAATGATGGGTGAAAGCATCTTCGGGTTTAATGCATTTAATAAGGGTGAATACAAAATTACAGGTTCAAAAAAGCTTAGACTGACTATTTTTTTAAAAATTGTAGCTTTTTAATTTTTTATTTTATTTTTTTTATAATGGCTTTATAATCAGTCTAAAAACGGGTTAAAATTATTCAGAGAATCGAAGTGCACTATTTTGCGCGGATCTGGGAGCTTAAACACACTTTCTGCAGATCAAAGCGGAGTATCTAATCAGTATTGGCCCAATGTTCATCAACCTGTTCGTAATAAACCAGCTCTCCTGGCGCTTACGATAAGGTGTCAACGATGATTTATCTGCGTCTATTCGTGATTTCACAGGATACAAAACAACGCCTGCGATATACTAAAATATTCATACAGCTAGGCAGATATAATGTCATCCAATCAGGAGCGAGGCCCCAGGCAAATCCGAAGGCGACTACTGGCAACTGTGGTTACCTCCGTCTTGCTATACGGAGCACCAGTGTGGGCGAAATCGCTAGAGCTAACAACATACCGCAAAACAATGTCATCAGTCCAGCGGCTCTCAGCGATCAAAGTGGCGTCAGCATACCGAACGGTATCACACGATGTGGTCAACGTCGTGGCATCATGCCCACCCATCGACACCCTGGCAGGAGAGCCGGAACGCCAACATCGTAGGAAGAAGGAAGAGCGGCGAAAGGTCCTCTGTGAAGAGGAGAGACCCGAGAGTCTTCGCCTCTGGCAAGAGAGATGGGACAACTCGACGAAGGGTCGGTGGACTCATCGGCTGATACCAGATGTTACCAAATGGGTCACTCGCCTGCACGGGGAAGTCGGGTATTACATCACTCAACTCTTGACTGAACATGGATGCTTTCGGGCATACTTGCACAGATTCAAGAGAACTGACTCCCCAAACTGTCATCATTGCCGCGATGTGATCGAAGACGCAGAACACATGTTCTTCCAGTGCCCCCTCAACGAGGGGACACGGGCAGAACTGCAGAGAAGTCTGGATCGTTCCATCAGTCCAGAAAACATAGTGCAGTGCATGCTGAAGAGCCAATCGGCTTGGAACAGAGTTGCGGAGTACGCGGAATCCATTATCAAGGATCTCCACACAACGTACGAAGAATAGGCCGTGAGGCGTCATAACGTCGGGACAGCAGTATCATCAAATAAGAACGTCCCGGCGAAGTAGTATTTATAAAGAGTGCCGGCGGAGAACCATCGTTCCGGGAGCAAGGTTAGAGGTGCAGGTTAGGTTTTAGCGAGGTAAAAATCCCGCACAACTCGTCTGGCAGGAAAAATTTCCAGGCGAGTACCTTCAAAAAAAAAAAATCAGGAGCAATGAAGAATTATTCCATATAAATAAAAATGTAAAGACACATAATTGCCAAATATCCAAAGGTGCCCTCTTAGATCTACAAAACATTTTAGAGTATTATACCGGACCATTATAGAAATTTCTTTACGTCCGGAGGTTATGAACAAAAAGCGCCACAAAACAATCCTGACACGATAGCATCATTTTTATAAAATATTAAAATAACAAAACTAAATTGAATTTGACATTAGTAAGTCTAAGTTGGCTCACCGTATCCAAAGTTTTTCAATAATAGTAGAGTTTTCTGATATTCCCATAAAATCTACTCAAACAAGTAATTGGGATGATATGGTTAACGAGTATGCAACTTTTTATAACGAGAAGGAGTTATTTCACGTACACAGCGAACTTTGTGATTAAAATGTATAATTGTGTTGTGAACATAATAAAGATCATTTACAATCTTACGAGGCATTTTTAACTGAATGGATTGGATACGACTGGAGTTGAAAGGTTTTGTAGAAGCCAAGAGTTCTAGTCCATAGGTCCAAATTGTTTTAACTACTAAGTGATTTGCTGTCAGTCGTAAGCTTTGAATGTGAGTTCAACAATCAAAATAGTTGTTTGTATGGTATGTTCACTTCAAGTTTGTGTAGTCTCATAACTGGGTTCAGGGTCAATTATTATGTTGCTGTTGAAGTCCATGGATGGGTATGATTTACTACAAAGAATTCACTTTTGTGCGATTGTTTTTACCGTCCATTTGGAGAATAAGCTGTGGAGTTCAAGGATATACACAGAGATATGTAAAATATTGAATGCAGAGATAGGATTTTTGGGATTTTTATTATGATTTTATCATCTGAGTAAGTTACAGCGGGGGTGTTATTAGAACTGTAGATACACAGGATAGTGGTAAGTACACTTCCCTAAGGACCACCACCTATTAAAGAGGATATTGGGTAATGTTCCGCAACTTGAAAGTACTATTGTAAGTAGTATGATTATATTATCAGATTAAACCAGAGTATCAGATACGGTCTAACGCATGGAGTATATCTAGAAAATATATTTAAATATGCTACGAGTAGTTTTTTAATATATTATTCCAGAAATCAATATTGAAATGTACAAAAAGAATTTTACATTGAAAATTTATCAATTTACTATTTTTGTAATATGCTATTTTTGAAAATCATATTAAATCAAAATAAAAAATATAAACCAATATAATAATATATAAGATAATATTAAATAAAGTAAATTAATAAAAATGTAAAGTTTATTTTGTTCGAAATTCATTTTTTATACAAATTAAAATGACAGAATTATATTTACTAACCTTTTAGAAAATAGATTTAAGAAATGCAATATTATATAGATTAAAGGAAAAATATATATTTCATAAATAATCAGAAATAATCTAATAAGAATTGTATTCATGATGTTGACAAATGAAACAGAAAATCGAAATGAAATAGCTTTAAGGAATAAAGCTAAAATGTGCAATATCGGTTGTAATGAAAAAATAACGATAAATTGAAAGAAAAAAAATATCCGAAGGACGTAATCTAGAAAAATTTTGTAAGATCTGTGTACCTGAGGGAAGGTGCTTAATAAAAAATATCCTTCTTTACTGTCGGTTTAGCGTAATTGATTTTACTCCCTTTCTCCGCGTCTCTTAAATCCAAACAGTTTACCGGAAAATTGATTTCACTTTCATGACCGCATTGCACAAGTTCACAATTCATTTATTATTATATCTTCAGTAAATATGAAATCTAGAATCTTAAATTACGAGTATTGAATCCTTCAACCATATATATTTCCTGTTTACTCTGCAGAGAATATTTGCACTTCTAAATCGTAAATTCATATCCAGTTAAATTTGCAATTATTTCTATTTAATAACATTTCCTAAAAAATGTTTTTTTTTACCAATTAACAATTTAAAAATATGATAAAACTCAACTTGAATTACCATAAAATTACCATTTCAAAATAAATGGGATTATTTTAATTTACTTCCATAAATAAAAATACAGAAAATAATAACGCAAAAATCAAGTTTTAGCTCCTGGATAAATTTTGTTCCTCTGTACACAATATCATTAGTTCAGCTTTTGCTATAAAACCTTTAGCATTTTTTACAACTATATATAATCCTTTAAATTATACTAAAAGCACAAACCTTTATGCTGACATGAATGGTTGAAGCCAGTGTTTCTATCAAAATAATGTTATTGCTCAAATAACCGCAAGAAACTTAAAGAAATTGTAAACGAACTGTTCCATTTTGAAAGTTTTCTACTTATTTTGTGTTTATTATTGTGTATTGTACCAGTATGCGTCTGCATTTTATTTCCGAAACGAACATTATCTCAATCGACAACATTGTATTGTACATTATATTTAGATGGTGAGCAAGAAGAGGGGTTGAGAATACCACTGGAATATGGCAAGGATCTGTATTGCTTTTGAAATTAACTTCGAACATATTTTCATGTTACAAAACAACTTTGAATGGCAATTTAGCTCAAACAAAACGAATAACATTTTTCGTAATTAGTACAAATTTCAATATAACTTCAATGATAATTAGTAACTAATCTAAAAAGATTTATTGAAAAAGTTAGTACACTGTAATAAATTGAATATACTTTATACTGTTCAAAATCAATCAGTACTAATTAAAAGCAATTGGACATTATGAGAAGATCGTACTCTTACGAAAAAATTAAACCAATTACTTTATAAATTGTTCCAATTTCAAGGACTCATACTGTATGCGAAATCTTCGAAAGAATATCATACTTAAAAAGAATATTAATTAAGCTTTCGTCGAAAAGATTATTCAAGTTTATGAATTTCGAAATAATCAATTAGTCTCTTTTCTATTATTTATTATCTTTATTTCCACTTAAATCTAGAAGTATTTTCATCTATTTCTTCGAAAAGATATTAAACAAATTTTGATCCCTTAAAATAATAATGAATACTAATTCTTTATTCAAAGTAAGTATAGTAAATATTCAATTTTATCAAAAACTAGTTAATGCCCGGCATGCGTTGCAATGCGTCTTTCCATTTTTTTTTGTAATTTTTTTGTGGCAGGTACACATGTATAAAATAATAAAAGACAATAATAGTTTATTCATTAAATTAAATTTGAAAAATTTGTTCATGTGCTTTGCAATATACTATTTTTAAAAAAAAAAAAAAAATTTTTCGGATGTCCCACTGCTGAGCAAAGGACTTGCTTTTCCAGATTGAGAATGTCAACTAATCGAGGAAATGGAATGTCAGTGGGAATGATGGAAATACGTGGAGTTAGCATATGTCCTCCTTTTGACCTGTCAATCTGAATTTTCGCTTCGATGACGTTTGGCAGCAGTTTTTCAGCGTCGGGAACTGGTAGACGTGATGTTACGCGATGATATAAAGGGTTCTTTTTATGGTCCCGGTCGATTTTGTGTGGTAGCAATTTTGGTTTGAATGACATTTCTCTGTTGGAATTTGATAACAATTTATTATGGAGCATTTAACCCCGCAACAACATTTTGATATTATTAAAACATTTTATTTAAATAATTTTTCAATTGTGAATATGCAGAAGGAATTACGTGACTATTTTGGTATTGATTATATGCCGAACAAGTCAATCATTCAGCGTATAATGAACAATTTAAAAAATTTGCATACACTGGGAGATAAAGCTGGGACTGACCGATACCTAAGCCAAGGTACACCTGAAAAAATTGATGCGGTGAGGCAGAGTGTACCTCTCATAGACGTCGTCCACAAGAATTGAGAATATCTCCATTTTGTGTGTTAAAAATTCTCAAAAAAGATTAAAATTCAATTGACACAACAGCTGCAGTCAAATGACCATGAACGGAAGCGATACTGGAGTGGTCGAGTTTTATAGCTCGGTATAGACGACCACCAATTTTTGTAAAATAATGTTATGAGCACTAAAGACCACTACACCCTCGTAGAGTAACTCAACTGATACACTAAAGACCACTACACCCTCGTAGAGTAACTGTTTGGTGAGGCATTTGGGGCCGGCAAGGCATCATTGGGCTATATTTCTTTGAGGATGGTGGAGACAATGCTGTAAAAGTTACTGGTGACCGCTTTCGGGACATGTTGGGCAACTTTCTTCTACCCAAATTGGATCAATTAAGCCTACAGAACTTGGGGTTTCAATAAGACGGTGCCACATCACACACATCGGTGCTACGATACAAATTTTGAGAGAAATGTTTCCCGGCTGAATAATGTCAAAAAGTTGTGGAATATCGACTGGCCCCCACGATCCCTTGATTTGAACACTCCAGACTTTTTCGTATGGGGGTACTAGAAGTAAAAGGTGTACACTACGAGGGTCATTCAACAAGTACTTAGCCTACAAAAGAAAAACGAAAATTTTGGAAAGGTGGCAATTTATTTTTCCACATAATCTCCTTCAAGCTCGATATACTTGGTCCAGAGATGCTCTAACTTTTTTAACCCGTCCAAAAAATACATTTTCTCGAGGGAAGCAAAATAGGCCTCTGTGGTGACGATGACCTCCTCATTCGACCCAAATCTATTCCCGGCGAGTGATTTTTTCAGGTTTGGAAACAAAAAGTAGTCACAGGGGGCCAAATATGGAGAGTACGGTGGATGGGGCAGCAATTCGTAGCGCAATTCGACCAATTTGGTCATGGCGACGGCGGAGGTGTGAGCCGTGGTGGAACAGCACTTTTTTCTTCGTAAAGCGGGGCCGCTTTTTCTTCACTTCGACGTCAAATCGGCCCAATAAGTCAGCATAGTATCGCCCCGTGATTGTTTTACCCTTCTCGAGGTAATCGATGTGGATCACACCTTGTGAATCCCAGAAAACGGTGGCCATCACCTTTCCGGCCGCTCGAACAGTCTTCGCCTTCTTCGGAGCCCGTTCGCCGGGTGAAGTCCACTGTTTCGACTGTTCCTTGGTCTCTGGTGTGTACCAGTGAATCCATGTTTCGTCGACGGTCACGAAACGACGCAAGAACTCCGCTGGATTGCGCTGAAACAGCGCCAAACACGTCGCCGATGTGGTCTCACGGTTGCGCTTGTTTTCCGGTGTGAGCAAACGCCGACAGCTTTTTTATGCCCAGTTCGTCGTGTAGAATATGATGCACCGTTCCTACTGCGATGCCCACAGTCTCAGCTATCTCGTAAACCTTCAATCGACGGTCTGCCAACACGAGATCGTGGACTTTTTTAACGTTTCCTCCGTAGCAGCCGTTTTCGGGGCACCTGGGCGTGGCTCATCAAAAACCGACGCGCGGCCACGAACAAACTCGTTGAACGAATTCTTGACGGTCGCCATCGAAGGAGAAGAGTCACCATACACAGCATCCAAGCGATCTTTGATTTCGCTGCGCGTTTTCCTTTCCAAAAACAAGAATCTAATCACCGAACGATATTGTTCTTTTTCCATTTTTGTGCAACCGACCGACACGCTCGCTTTCAAAGGCTCTCAAAACAAAACTAATGAAGGGTATCGACTGAAACTTTGACAGTAGGCTATTAAAAGAATGTACTGCACAATTGGTAAATTTCTTTTATAACAGCAGTTCCATCGGGCGGAGAGGCTAAGTACTTGTTGAATGACCCTCGTAATAAACCAACCACAACCTCGATGCTTAAGCACAACATTCAAAACGAAATTGCTAATATAACACCAGAAGTCTGCGAAAATGTTATGTAAAATGTGCTTAAAAGAGCTCGCCATTGCGCCGCGTAAGCATTTAACCGACATTATATTCCATACATAATGCTAAAGACGATGTAATTAATCAATAAAATTGTAATTCATTTCAAACGTACTAAAACAAACTTCGACCTGGAACATAAAACGCACCCTGCATTTGTCCTCGAAATTTGGAAGTTTGATCTTAGAATATTGTATCGGCTCCAAAGTATGTCATTTGAAACGACGAATTGTATTTGCGAATGGTTTGTAAAAAGTGCTTTGAATCGGCTGGGTTGCCCAGCAGAGATTCAGGTGGTGGATGCAAAGTCCTTTTGTGTGACGTTCAGTGAACGCTATTAAAACTGTTGTTCCGAAAGAAAATTTACTGTAAAAAAAATATTTTTAATTTACTACAAATGTTGGAAAATTTAATAAAAAATTTAAAAATATTCCCAAAATAGTTAAGGTTATGGTGTTACCACCTCATATTGCCGTTGGCACATGTCCTATGTTTATTTGAACACATTCACAAGCCATTTATCAGGCTGCTAATTTATATTTTACGTCGCATAATAGCCCTTGTCAGATTTGTAACATATACTGACATAATCATTAATTTTTAAAAGACAATATGGTAGAGAAAACAAGATATAATTTATCTTGTAGAAAAGTATACAAATCCTTAATTGAATATTAATTATTTTAATAAATATTTTGTTTGCAAAACTGTTTCTATTTTCTATTAAAATTAATTCGTGGTTATATGATACATTCATTATTAAATAATTAACTATACGCGTAAGGTAAATGCTAAGCAAAATGTGTATAAGGATTAACTTCATTATGGAAAAGAGGATTAATATTCGACTTAGTGAGAATCACTAATATTGGTAAGCTTATTGTTAGTAGTCTTCTGTTATTCGGAAAAGTGAAAATACGCAATATATCATAATTGAAATACATAAATGTGGTAGAAAATGCTTTTAGGACAAATACTATCAAACTTATATCCTTGGATATTTTTAAATTAAATATTTTCTTTTTTAAATAAAACGCATAAAAATTTTTCGAAATAATTTTGTTCTTTAGTTTATGACATTTATGTATTAAATAAAATATCCGCCAAACGCTCACCACAACTCCTCTGGCAATACAGGATGCGCGTATCAAAATTTTCTATGATATTGGCATAGTTCAGCCTTTGAGTAGTCTCATACTTATAGATGTAGACCTCAGAGAAAAAACTCCCATGATGTTAAATCGTAAGATCTCTATGGTCATTTAACCTCGTTGTTTCTCAAGATAATGCGTCCTGGGAATTTTCTTCGCGATAGAACGATTGTTTCGAGTGCTTTTTAAAAAATGAAATTGTCCTGTTGAAACCACATACTATATATAGTTAGGCAATAATAAGTTTGTTATCATGTCACAACAGCATTCACCGGCATCATTTTCGAATCAGTACTGTCCGATGACTTCAACAACCCAAAAACTTTTCTAAACAGTGACTCGTTATGGGTACATTGTTTGTTATTGAATGACGATAACTTCGTTGTGGTAATGCCAAGTAGATTAGCAGCTGATGAACGCAAGCCAGTTTATTGGAGGAAACTGTGAGTTAACCGAACTTCGATGAGATGTAACCATACGAAAAAATTGTACCAACGCTTCAAGGGCAAGTCTTAATATATGTTGCTGCCTGAGTAGTAAGAGAGTTTGGACGCGCTATCAAACGCCAATGTTGGCCAGCGTCGCACAATTATGAAGATGCTGAAAGGTTCTCCCATAGCAGCCCCGACCTACCCTATCTGTTCGACAAGTTTTCGTATAGCGGGGGCTATATTCGAGGGAGACTTCGCAGCTGACAGAAACGAGATTCCATGAATTACCGAGGATGAACTCCGCGGGACATGCAGAAGAATCAGGGATAACAAAACACTCGTGCTCTATACTATATCTTCCGTTGCGCTACAAGAGTTATTACAAAATTATTTCTGGTTATATTTAAAACCTGCCCTAGCATGGGAACTTTTTCTTAACGTTGGAAGAGGCAACAACTTGAGCTATTTTCAAAGAGAAGACGGCCACCTGAGAACTAATCATCCTACCGCCTAATTTATTTCTGGACATAGCGGACCGTGAGTATATTGGATATGTGATGTGATCGGAATTACACTGGAAGAAACAAAGGAATCCATGTAGTGGTGGCAAAGACATGCGGATATCATGGATCCATACCATATATTGACCACCATCATGTTGAGGTGGGGTCTACTATCTATCCCAATTGTTACCTGGATTTGAATATTTTCAACCAATATCGCTTCAGATTGGACGATAGCTCAATATGTATTTTTTGTGATAGGTTAGTAGAGAGTGCGGAATACGCCTTATTTTATTGCACCCGATTCCTAGAAATAATAAAAAAGTATTGGTTAAAAATATTTTAAAAGGATATGCTACAAAAAAATAATTTTTATCCTGTATTCAATTTGTATGCCCCCGTAAACCATTTCTTGCTTCCTCTTCATTTATGCCGTAAATTTTTAATTTTTTTTGATTAATTGTTTCTTGTATTATTCCCTATTTCAGAGAATTTAACACTTTCGGGTGCCTTCAAGTAAACATTTCTAAGAGCACTTTCACTGCGAGTTTTGAACATCCAGTGCTACTGTCATCCTTCCTCAAACTTAACATTTCTTTACGTATTTTTCTGTCCTTGTTTTTTTTATTAAACTTCACACTTTTGAGAACAAGAAATTTTGTTCTCTATGTAAAAATTATTATATTTTATGTACTCGTATATGAACTGATAACTATAAAATAACTGAGTAATTTTTCTAATAAAACAAAACTTAAAATTTTTTTTTTTTATGCAAATTTTTGAAAATATATTTGTTAAACTTTTTTCTATTTTTCCAAACGCACGTAAAATAATTTTCTTTAAAAAAAGGAAAATTATCCATTTGCAATCCTGAGTGATTTTATGTTGAATGCTACAGGATTCTGGAATAGTGTAGAGATGTTAGTTAGAATATTAAACAAACATTTAAAAGACGGAATATTTACAATAATTGTGATTTTTGGTATTTCACAGGATTTATTGTATTTAATTTTTTGTTTCTTAAAGTAAACACAATTTAATCAAGAATAATTAGTATTATAATATAATAACTATTCTAAAGTTAAAATATTATAAAAATATATAATATATAAAAATATTTGTTTAACAACTATTTATGCAAAATAAATTTATTCTATCCAATTTAAGTGTATTTTATCAAGTCTCATTAATACATATTATGAAAAATTAGAAAAATTTACTTTCTAGTATTATGATGAATAAGAAATTTATTATTATGAAAAATAACTGAGCTCTTGAATTGTATGTTGACTATTTCCATCAACTTTATCTTTTGCATAGTCCAATGCTCTTAAATTACATGATATTGATGGCCAATTGACATCAAATCTTCGAAGAAACAATCGATTTATCAGAAACCAAATTAAATTTTTGGTAAATCGATAGGTTCTTTGGCAGTGTGGCACCTAGCGCAGTCCGGTTAAAACCACAAGTCGTTGACATCCATGTCATCAAAAATAGGCCATTACAAATTGATTATCATGTCTCTGAAGGGCACTCTATTGACAGTAACTTTAGCACCAGCCTTAATTTTGAAAAATCGGACCAATGATGTCTCCGAAAAATTGGACCAATGATGATAAAGTGCGTTATACAGTGACACGGGATGAATGTAGTTATTGTTCAATAACTGCTATTGGATGCCTAAATATGACCCAAATGCGACAATTTTGCTTGCTACGAGGGTCGTTCAATAAGTCCTTAGAAAAAGACGAAAAAAAACAGTTTTTAAAAAAAAAAAATTTTATTTTTCAACATATTCTTCTTTTAGCTTTCTTTTAAACGATCTTTCCAACCGTTTTTCCAAAATTTTTATCCCGTCCAAAAAATAGGATTTCGGAAGTTCTGCAAAATACTCATCCGTTTGAGCAATGACGTCCTCGTTGGAAGTGAACCGTCGTCCGCCAAGCCATTTCTTCAGATTGGGGAAAAGAAAATAGTCACTCGGGGCCAAATCTGGTAAATAAGCGGGATGCTGCAACAATTCCATTCTCAATTCCACAATTTTGGCCATGGAAACAGCGCAGGTGTGCACACGCGCATTGTCCTGATGCAAGAGGATTTTTTTCTTCTTCAGATGGGGGCGTTTCTCTTTGATTTCCTCGCTCAACCGTTGCAATAACGACGCGTAATACGCTCCTGTTATTGTTTTTCCTTTTTTTAAGTAGTCGATAAAAATGATGCCCTGCGAATTCCAAAAGACCGTGGCCATCACCTTGCCGGCCGATGGCACAGTTTTTGTCTTCTTCGGAGCCCGTTCACCCTTGAAAATCCACTGTGATGACTGTCTCTTCGTTTCTGGAGTGTAGTAGTGTATCCAGGTTTCGTCCACAGTGACATATCGTTGAAGGAATTTGGCAGGATTGCGATGAAAGAGTGCCAACATAGCCTCAGAGTCCACTACACGATTGCGCTTATTCTCCTCTGAGAGCAAACGCGGCACCCATCTTGCCGAAATTTTTTTCACAGACAATTTTTCATGCAAAATTGAAGCGACTGTACCTTGTGATATGGCCGTGGCCTCTACTTATTCGCGCACTTTAATTCGCCGATCGTTCAAAATCAGATCGTGGATTTTGTCGATGATTTCAGGAGTAGACACCGCAACTGGGCGTCCTGAACGATGTTCATCTTTTGTGGATGAACGGCCACGTTTAAATTCATTCACCCAATTGTAAACCATCGCAATCACAGGTGCAGACGTGCCATGAACTGCATCCAACTCGGCTTTGATTTCTTTCGGGCTTAAGCCTTTCAAATGGAGATGTTTGATGACAGCCCTAAACTCGCTTTTTACTGTTATGCATAAATAAATGTCGTTAACTTTAATCAACGATAGAAATTGACCTACGCAATGGATCGAGCTGAAATTTTGACAGCTTTCCTGTCGATAAAAAAAATCTTTACCGACACTACGAGCGCAATTTCTCGGATTTTCTAAGGACTTATTGAACGACCCTCGTATCATAGTCGTTGAAGTGAAAATCAGCTTCGTTCAATTGATCTGGTTGCTTCAATTCCTTTAGCAATAGTATTTAATAAGGTTTAAGAGTCAAATCTTTGTGTGAAATTTTCAATGTGGTCATTGAGGACAGAGCCAATTGTTGAGAACGTCGTGAAATCGATAAAACTAGATCCTCTCCAACTCGTTCACTCACCGAAGCAATATTTTCAGCTAAACTGCCTCTACCAGTACACTCAGGTGGACGATCATTACGAACAAAAGTATCGCGAATTTTACGAAATGCGTCTTTCACTGATCGACAATTTTCTTAATAGATTCTCGATTAAAAAATTGAAGGCAATATAACAGATGGTAAATATTTTACTATGAAAATATTAAGGAACTGAATGCTAAAGCTGTTAACAAAGCCAATTGAAAAAAACTTAGTTTTTTGGATCGCATTTGGACATTGTTCAATGGAGCATCTCTGCACGACCTTATTTTGCCAAAGTCAGCAGATGATCTGCATAAGCATTGAAAACCCACTCAATTATAGAATTGTTAAAAATGCAAACTTAATTATTTCATCAATTCTTTAATTTTTTAAATTGTATGAATAAGAATATTAAGCCTCATGAAAGAGGTTTCTAAATTTGCCTGCAATCAAATCAAGATCAGCTTTAAAACAATTCGAAACAAAATAAAAATATATAAAAATTCAATAACTGGTCACAAATATATATTTACACGTACATCACTTCAAAATGTATTGATCAATATGAAATTTGAAAATCTTCAGTTTGACTTTTTATTCTTTTGTAACTCTCCAAGCAATTCAATAATATTAAATAAGGGGCGAATTTATGAAATAAGTTCAAATGATTTCTTTAAGTATATGACTCCAGGGAGAAATTCTTTTCGTTTACCACTTTTTCCAATGGCTTAGGGCAAAACTGTCATCAAAAGTAAAGGAATTATTCCACTGAGATTTGAGAGTCTTGATTGAATGCAATATTTTTATATCAATTGAACATATTTATTGGTACTTTAATAGTATGTTTTTGAAATTGTATCCAATTACAATTTAATGTGATTTTATTTTCAATTTAGTTTACTTGTTATTTTTTAGCCGGCAACCCTTATTATAAAAGGGAAAATATGAAATGTTATTCCTTTGTGATAACTCTATCCTTTCGTATGTGATATCCTTTTAATATGTAAAGTTCGTTTGTTATTTGAGTTCTGGTTCCAAACAAAATATTCTCTTATACACACATACACGTATATATATATTCTTACGTAATCATTAGGATTATATAGAACACTGAGATTTCCTTATATACACAATTATTGTTGTTAGAAAATATCAGATCATATTATATTTAATATTATACAATAATATTGTAGTATTCATTCGAATATAGGTATTTACAGCTTTTGTTGATATTATATAAGAGATTTTTTTTTCTATTTCATACTAGTCCCATTTCATACAGTTTCATTTAATTTTCTAAGAAATATTCCCTTACATTTTCTAATACAATTAAGTTAAATGTATTAAAGAAGAGTATTATATAAGCATGCTAGAATATCCTAAAAATATTTTATCATCGAATAATACATATTTACTTTTACAATATAATTATAAAATCAATGTTGACATAAAATATTAGTTGTCACAATGAATTATATACAATATTACTTCAAATATGGAAAAAAATGAACTTATTTTTGGTTTAGATGCCTTTCTTGGAAAATATAAAAGTTGAATTTCACAATATCAGAAATTATTTGCGAATTATTTGTCATATGCTATAACACAAATGAATTTTTCTATTAAGATAATGGAAAATATTGCAAATCATTCCAAACCGATTTTTTCTGAACCAAAAATAAAAAAAAAACTATTTCTTTCCTAAGAAATATTTTTAAAAAACAATATTTCTATTGAAAGACATTCTAAACCTTATATAAGGTAGGTAGAAAAATTTCATATAATGACAGTTCAGATAGAAATAGAAAATTCATTATTTTCAGACTATTTTCGATTATTTTTTAGATTTATAAAAAATTTTTTTTTGTTTTTTAAAAATTAAACACTGAAAATAAAGCACATTTAAAATTCTGGTTTCGATGAGTTTTTAATTTAATTATATTGTTTGAGTATTCTTATAGGACTCTATATTTTTTTTTGCTTGATAGATCTTGATTTGTAAATACTCTAAAGTTTGAGGATTATCTGCGTAAATACAATCTTTTCTGTAGCCTTACAAGAAAACTACAAATAGAATCAAATTGCACATGGGAAATTTCTTTTTTGAAATCTTCAAAATTATATCCTTTTAAATTTAAGGCTAAAAAAAGTACGGTTATAGTGCTCATAATTGACGGTAACGGTTTCTTCATCTGTATTTATTTTTAAAATACGGGTAAATAATACTTTCGGACCGCAATGCACTTCTTTACAGTTCCTTATTGGTTTTTACAGCCCGATACATACCAACTTTGCTCATTTACATATCTAACGAATGAGAAATGATCCCCTATACAAAGGCCACAATTTCCTCTTAAAGCGTGAAACATGGCTATGGTACGATCCCCAGTTTTGAAAAAAAAGTTTTTACAATTTAAACGCACTATTTGGTAGTTAGGCAATCTATAATGTAAAATAGCAAATATCACAGTTAATATACTATTACCCTTAATGGCATATATATTTGACAGCTGTCAAATGAAAGGGTTGTACTTTCCGAACCGCAAAATGGTCTTTTTCTATATTTGTATATACCCTTAAGAAATACGAATTATCAAAAGAAAACTGCCAAATAATTACCAATACAATTTAAATTTTACATAGATTTTCCTATAATCGAATTATTTTTGTATAGAAATTATCTTCCGAATAAAACTAGAATTATAATAAGTTGAAATGAAAAATGACTAGGATATCCTCCCTCACTTTACCTTCTGCTTTTACAAATGGTTTTTTCCTACCTCATATTGTTATCTTATTATAATTAGTTAATTGAATGTTTATTTCAGATGTTCATCTAAGTCTTAAATATAGTTTGATGATTTATTCAAAATAATTAGCACTCATCTTTATATCCTCACGAGTACATACTTTTTTTTTTTGTAGTAAATCAATCGTTACTCAAGTGGAATTTTCTAAATTTTCATAAATAAATATATCAAATTATAAAAGATTTTAATGAGACTCAGCTAAATTGAAATTTAACTACAAGTTGAATTATGCTAAATTAGAACGATATCTTGAATATGTTATTAAAATGAAAGTAAATATAATTAAAAAATGAAGTGTTTTATATGAATTTTCTTACTAATTGGAAGGAAGGAGTGTATAAATGCTGTTTAAGTAATTATTTTTAAAATTTTTTTTAACTTGTAAAATTGATAATAATATTCTTAATTTCGAGTTGAAGAAACTATTAAGAGGTTTGTTTATGTGTAGTTTCTAAGCTTAGTTTTGTAGAAGTAAGTGTTCAACAAAGTTAAGTATTTTCTCATGGAAATTGCAGATATGTTTTGATAATTTTTTCTTATAATATATTTTTTCGTTAAATACGAGTATTAAGTACGAGGGTCGTTCAATAAGTCCTTAGAAAAAGAATGAAAAAAAACTGTTTTTTTAAAAAAAAAATTTTTTATTTTTGAACATAATGTCGTTTTAGCTCTATACACTTTTCCAATCGTTTTTCCAAAATTTTAATCCCGTCCAAAAAATAGGATTTCGGAAGTTCTGCGAAATACTCATCCGTTTGAGCAATGACGTCCTCGTTGGAAGTGAACCGTCATCCGCCAAGCCATTTCTTCAGATTGGGGAAAAGAAAATAGTCACTCGGTGCCAAATCTGGTGAATAAGCGGGATGCTGCAACAATTCCATTCTCAATTCCACAATTTTGGCCACGGAAACAGCGCAGGTGTGCACACGCGCATTGTCCTGATGCAAGAGGGTTTTTTTCTTCTTCAGATGGGAGCGTTTCTCTTTGATTTCCTCGCTCAACCGTTGCAATAACGACGCGTAATACGCTCCTGTTATTGTTTTCCTTTTTCCAAGTATTCGATAAAAATGATGCCCTGCGAATCCCAAAAGACCGTGGCCATCACCTTGCCGGCCGATGGCACAGTTTTTGCCTTTTTCGGAGCCCGTTCACCCTTGAAAATCCACTGTGATGACTGTTTCTGCGTTTCTGGAGTGTAGTAGTGTATCCAGGTTTCGTCCACAGTGACATATCGACGAAGGAATTCGGCAGGATTGCGATGAAAGAGTGCCAACATAGCCTCAGAGTCCACTACACGATTGCGCTTATTCTCCTCTGAGAGCAAACGCGGCACCCATCTTGCCGAAATTTTTTTCACAGACAATTTTTCATGCAAAATTGAAGCGACGTGGATTTTGTCGATGATTTCAGGAGTAGACACTTCAACTAGGCGTCCTGAACGATGTTCGTCTTTTGTGGATGAACGGCCATGTTTAAATTCATTCACCCAATTGTAAACCGTCGCAAACACAGGTGCAGATGTGCCATGAACTGCATCCAACTCGGCTTTGATTTCTTTCGGGCTTAAGCCTTTCAAATGAAAATGTTTGATGACAGCCCTAAACTCGCTTTTTTCCATTGTTATGCATAAATAAATGTCGTTAACTTTAATCGACGATAGAAATTGACCTACGCTATGGATCGAGCTGAAATTTTGATAGCTTTCCTGTCGATAATGCTTCTTACAAAAAAAAGCCGACACTACGAGCGCAATTTCTTGGATTTTCAAAGGACTTATTGAACGACCCTCGTATAATTAAAAATAATTATAAAATCTTTAATACCTATTAAAATTACTTTTCTTCTCTCTGAGATAATAAAAAAAATTACTGAATAATAATTATTATACAAAAGTCTATTGAAAAATTTCCGCAAAGTCATTAAAAATAAATTAATTGTTTTTAAATTATAATTTTTTAAATGATATTATTGTTGTTTGTTTAAATTGGTTGCCCGCTGTTTCAGTTGGACACACTTAGACCAAAGAAATGTTATGGAAAAGGAAATTAAATGAAATAAAATTAGTGATAAGTATTTAGCGTAGGACCATGTCTCAGTGGGATTCGAACCCTAGCTAAATTATATTAAAGTTTCGAACTTAATTATTTATTTATTTTTGACATTCTCATTCAGCCAAAAAAAAAGTAACATTTTTAACGAGCACATTTTTTCTAGTCATACTAAAATAGGGATAAAAAAAATTATCAAATGGGAATAACTGAAAATTTATAAGAAAATAATATTTAACAACAATTAAAGTTTTATTCTCTATAAAAATAATGGAGATTTTTATACAGAATTGCACTATTGATTTATGTAGTATGAGGAAAAGATTCATAGCGTAGGGATTTGTGTAAACTTTTTCTACTGAACTTATTGCGAAATATGAACATTTGTTGACCTAAATTGAACGTATTGTTTGGCCATTATCGATATAAATATGTGTGTATGAGCTTTCAGATTTTCATACATAATTCTACTACCAAAAATGTATGTACAACGAGTTCGTAAATAAATCAATCCCAATCTGTATGATGAACATTTAACTTTCATCCTCTTAGTGGCAATATTGTCCCCTATCTGATGGCGTATTTTATATAGTATATTTATTTTTTCCCTCATTTATTTATTTTCAAAATGACCTCCTTCTCCTTCTCCACAGCCTTTATCAATGAGCTTACCAATAAATTTATGTATGAATTTATTGTGGTAATTTTATTTATAAATGCATAATTTTTTATTTATACTTTTGCATATGTATACAATGACGGATGAGAATTTTTTCAACTACTTTTGGTTATTATTTAGTTTTTGCTATAATATAAAAATTTCTCGCTGATATATTGTCATTACGTAAAATGAGTATGTATATTATTTAGAAAATTCTGAACGGAAAATACAGATACTATGTTACTAGCACTCAACTATTCGACCATGTGAATAATAATCCATGGTAATTTTCATTTTTCACTTGGCACCAACTATGAGTGCACATGTTCAGCTACATGACGTGTTCGGCTGTGCCATTATTGTACCATGTTGTGATTAATCGCAGAAATCAATTTGTAAACGGTTCCGAAGGGAGAAAAATCATTCCTGGAGGCTATTTGTATTGATATGTCACAATTTGTAATATCAAAACTCCAGGGCCTTATAATATATAAATAAATGTTGATCAATTTATTTGGAAATTTTATCAACACTCACCCAAAAATATCAGATACTAATAACAATACAATATTTCTGTTTGTATATAAGATTCCTAAGAAATGTGCCATGGGCCTGTATATAGTTCCACGGCTATAAGACCATTTGGTGGGACACTACTTTAGGGTTATAATATCCTTATTCCTTCAGTATTTATAAAAATACTTAAAATAGAAAAATTTAATTTAATAAATAATAATAACAAAAATCTTTATTAAAAAATATTTTATTTTAATTTAAAGAGAAAGTTTTAATAAAATAATTCAATAAAAAAAGATCTAATTTAATAGACTTGAGGTCTTCTGTATATATAAAAAAGAAGCTTTTACCCCAATCTAGAGAATTCATTTGTAATGATTTTTAATTTAACAAAGAAAATCGTTCGTATTATAGAAAATAGACTAAATTTCAACATCAAAGCGAACATTTAATGGAGGTTCATTTTGATTTTGATTTGATAAAAGGAAATTTATGATTCTCAGTTCTTGATTATACGAGTATCAGTGCCCATTCTTTGCCTAAGATAATAATGTTCGTGTAAGTTTTTTTTTTAACAACATTTTTGACCTTTTCATTAATAGTTGGGATGATTTTCGAGCAATAAATTAAATATAATTTACTCTTTTTAAAGAAAAATAGTACGAAATTTATTTAAGAAATCTAATTAGAAATGATAATATGAAATTGGTTCAAGATTAAATCTAGTTCAATAATAAAGTGAACTGAAATTCAATGAAATTTTGATTATAGTTTTATTTAATTTTTGTGTAAGATATTTAACAATTCGAACCACTTTAAAATTTAATTACTTTTAGATAATCTAGTAGAAATTCAAAAAAAAAAACATTTTAAAATAATATACTAAAAATTTGCAATTTTTAAAAAAAATTTCGTTGAAAAGTTTATAATTTATATTATCTCTGCATAAATAAAGCTAACAAGCTCTTTATTATCTCTTTGATAATCACTGGCGTTCCACAAGACAGCAAACTTAGCCCCATTTTCAACAACATCGTCTATTCAACATATGCTGATAATACAGAACGCCTTGTATCCAGAAAAATCCCCAGCATGCTTCTCCAAATCTTCAACCTTTAATGGAAATACTCCAGAACTGGTACTGAGCTGTAAATTCTAAGCGCCACCCTACTAAAGGCCATTGAGCGACTAGATTTGTTTATTTCTATACGAGGGTCATTCAACAAGTACTTAGCCTCACCGCCTGATGGAACTGCTGTTATAAAAGAAATTTACCATCGTGCAGTATATTCCTTTAGTAGCCTACTGTCAAAGTTTCAATTGATTCCCTTCATTAGTTTTGTTTTGAGAGCCTTTGAAAGCGAGCGTGTAGGTCGGTTGCACAAAAATGGAAAGAGAACAATATCTTTCGGTAATTAGATTGTTGTTTTTGGAAGGGAAAACGCGCAGCGAAATCAAAGATCGCTTGGATGCTGTGTCTTCTCCTTCGATGGCGACCGTCAAGAATTGGTTCAACGAGTTTGTTCGTGGCCGCACGTCGGTTTTTGATGAGCCACGGCCAGGTGCACCGAAAACGGCTGCTAAGGAGGAAAACGTTGAAAAAGTCCACGACCTCGTGTTGGCAGGCCGTCGACTGAAGGTTCAAGAGATAGCTGAGACTGTTGGCATCGCAGTAGGAACGGTGCATCATATTCTACACGAAGAACTGGGCATGAGAAAGCTGTCGGCGTTTGCTCACACCGGAAAACAAGCGCAACCGTGAGACCACATCGGCGACGTGTTTGGCGCTGTTTCAGCGCAATCCAGCGGAGTTCTTGCGTCGTTTCGTAACCGTCGACGAAACATGGATTCACTGGTACACACCAGAGACCAAGGAACAGTCGAAACAGTGGATTTCACCCGGCGAACGTGCTCCGAAGAAGGCAAACACTGTTCGATCGGCCGGAAAGGTGATGGCCACCGTTTTCTGGGATTCACAAAGTGTGATCCACATCGATTACCTCGAGAAGGGTAAAACAATCACGGGGCGCTACTATGCTGACTTATTGGGCCGATTTGACGTCGAATTGAAGAAAAAGCGGCCCCACTTTGCGAAGAAAAAAGTGCTGTTCCACCACGACAACGCGCCGGCTCACACCTCTTCCGTCGCCATGGCCAAATTGGTCGAATTGTGCTACGAATTGCTGCCCCATCCACCGTACTCTCCAGATTGGCCCCCTGTGACTACTTTTTGTTTCCAAACCTGAAAAAATCACTCGCTGGGAATAGATTTGCGTCGAATGCCACGGAGGCCTATTTTGCTTCCCTCGAGAAAATGTATTTTTTGGACGGGCTAAAAAAGTTAGAGCATCGCTGGGCCAAGTGTATCGAGCTTGAAGGAGATTATGTGGAAAAATAAATTGCCACCTTTCCAAAATTTTCGTTTTTCTTTTGTAGGCTAAGTACTTGTTGAATGACGCTCGTAATACTGAACAAACCTTCTTGATTACGCCACATAAGGTGGAAAATAAAATTTAACGAACCGTAATGTATTCACGTAACTTTTACTCTACGTCGTAAGCCATGTCCTCTCTTAAAATTTGACAAAGCAAGAGAAATTATGCAATAGTTCGATAGCTACGACTGAACTTGAAAGACTAATACTAAATATACAGAAACCAATTTGGACATACGTGCCAGAACTATAGGGCTTTAGCAAGCCTTCTAATTATTTGTATTCATAATGTAGCTATGTCCTATTATAAAAAATTTTATTCTCCCCTTTTCAGTAATATTTATCTCCTTATTCGAGGACTTTCCTCCTTGTTCACCCCTTTCAAAACGATCTTCTCAAATAACAAGTTCTAGACTTTCAGGCAGATGAGACATCGGTAACCATTTGCTGTCCACAGTTGTTTTTAGTAATACAATATTTACTTGGTACTATTTTAAAATTGTAAATATCTTTAAAATAAACTATTTTATTTGATTTTATTATTTATTAACTATTTTTTTAATATGTCTTTTCGTAATGTAAGGTTTGTTTACCTAAGCATCCTGTAGGTTAGTTTTTCCACAATTAGAAAAATTCAAATGTAAAAAATTGATTGTCATTATTTGTCAATAAATATATTTAATATAATTAATTTAATTGTGAATGTTAATCTATAATATAATTTTATAGCTATACGTATATGAAATTATTTATATATAATATTTTTAGTTATCACATGGACAAAACTTGTTGGGTAAAAAAAAACTATTCGAAAAGAAGAAAAACCTTTTCCGAATGACAGAAAACAGAATCGTGTACAGAATAGAAAAGTTTCATGTCAATATGCGGTGATCAATTTTTGCATTGCAAATTTACGCTCCAGATTTATCGAATTTCGCCAAATATTCCTCACAGGATTGATATCAAATGATTTCACCAAATGAAAACAGAATAAAAATAAAATAAAAACCAAAACAGAAGCAAAAAACAGAATTGAAATTTCATAAAAACTAAAACGGATAGTCCCGACAAAAAAAATATGAAACGTTAACAAATTAAATCAGACAGAAATCAAACTAAAAGCTGATATCCTTTTTTTGAAAAGTTATATTTTCAAACTGTAATTTACTAAAATACACTGCATTTTATTTTATTTGTTGTCAATATTAAAATGGATGGGTTTTTTTTTAACAGAAACACTTTTGTAAATATGTCCATAAATTTGAAAGAGTCATTTTTGCTCGTAGGCACAATTATGCAAAATGTTTTTTAGTGACGCTTAAATTTTATAGAAAATTTTTCTCTTAAGATAACAAATTTTTTTTAATGTCTAGACTATAAATATTATAACAATTTCAATATTATAAGGTTTTTCGGTTAATTTTAAGGAATGATATATGATAAAACATCTCTAATTTAACAGGCTTGACATTTTTAAATAGTTTTTATACATATGAGGTTAGGTTTATAGATATATATTTTTTTTTTAAATATATCGAGCAATTTAAACTGTTTTTTTGTTAATTTGGAAGATTTAGTTCCCTAGAACAACTAGATATATTTAAAGCCAAGAAATCGAAGGATTTGCTAAATGAAGATTCTGTTAAAACAATAAAAAAACTTACGAAATTAATTGGGTATTGAACAATTAACGATACATTATTGTTTACAGAGAATGGTAGGAATTGAGACAGAAGGTAAATGTTATGTTTAGGGGGGAAATTTATGTTCTCTATTAAATCATCTTTTAATTGAACAAACGACAGATTTAACGTTGTGAAAACTTGTAAGCTACATACTTCAAACTGGCTGTCAATCGCCAAACCAATCTAACATTTGGGAAACAAAATTGCTTAAAATTTTTATTGAACTTGCCGCTCTCATCCACAATTCCCTCTTTGGTAACTTTCTTCATTTACCAGAAGATTCAGACCTCCAGAAGATAACATATTCTATGATACCGCCAGAAGACTCAGACTTCTCTTCGAGTAGAATGCCACCGCTTGTGGAACTCCTTAATAAATGTGGTCATTTTCGCAGTTTACTCTTTTATTTTGTTAAATATAATAATTTTCTCTACTAAATCTAATCACAACTTTCGATTATTTCCCATTAACTCAGTCAATTTTTCCATTTAAATAACCGATTCCATCCACATGCATGTTGTTGCCAATTGGCGTCAAGACCGTGGTGGTACAGCATATATTGTCATAGGGTCCCTCCTTGCAGAAATATACCACTAACAACGTTAGTCCTTCTTAGACGTGCCGCACAAGGATCAGCATCATATGTGTAAGTTAAGTTGTATTTTTGCAATACGTTAGGAGAAGTGGAACAGCGAAATTTTCAGCGACTATGGACCATCGACTTTTCGTGTGTCCTTGAAAAGTTGTAACGAGCCTATGGGGACCATTCCTTATCAAAATCATAATTTCTTCGGTTATATTAAAAATTACATTTTTCAACCAAGTTTGTTATAAAAAAGTTCGTGCAAGACTCAAAATAAGGTGTTTCACGAGAGCGAGGAATTGTTGTCAGTAAAGGAAATTACTGCTATTCCCCAGGACCCATATTCACTTTTCGAGAGAAAAAAATTAAAGGATGTCATCTTTGTACACTCGATAACATCCAAAGGAGTGTTACCGAGGAGCTGAATTCAATTCTAGCACTGCTACGAAGATAGGGAACAATATCAACGCTAATGCGAACTTCTTTGAAATTGGGAGAAATAAAATTGTTTAACAAAAACTAGCCTCATTCATATTCGGCCACACCTCATAAGTGCTAAGCACGTTTGTGGTGAATATAAAACTTAAATTTACAATAAATGTAAAGAAACATTTTAGTCCATATTTGTTTTACGAATTAAATGTAAATATATTAAAACTAATTCTTCTATACGTGGATATGTGTATAGATAAAATAGTTTGGAAAAGAAAATTCCTCGAATCAATTATAAATTTAAATATTTTTAATAATTTATAATTTTATTAAATAATACAAAACTTATTTACGGTTATAAGAAAATTGAACAACTTTTATTTGTTGTATCTAAAAATAATAAGAAATTTTTGAATATAGAACGGAGTCTATGAAAACTCGTGATATGAAAAGTTAGTAAGACTTCTGAATGAGAAAAGTTTAAAATTTATTTTAAATTTTTACTATTTTCTTTTATTTTCAATTGTTATTTTGTACTTTTTAGTATAAAAGTTGATGGAAACTTTTTGAAATAATATTCATTCAGAACAGAATATTTACACTTCCCGTCACAGGTAGAATAAGAATTCATCGACGGATTAGAGATAGTATTTGGAGAGTAGAACTATGTAGTGGGTGATAGTAGATGTGGTGTATCTTATTTTCAATGAAGACAATCTTTCTTAATTTCGGATTTCGGGTTTATTCAATTTGCCAATTTGAGTGGAAAAGTTTTCTACTAAATTACTCTGTAATGTTACAGCATGGAATACAAATTTCATAAGGTAAACTTCATATGTAGTAGATCAAAAAAAAAAGTCAACATCACGATTTGAACTCTACAAAAAGCCAGTAGTTGATTAGTCTTTGCTTATGAGTATAATCAATTTCATGTCAAAAGGCAAAATCAAAAACTTGATATTTTCATTTGATATGATTTTTAATTATTTCTTTATTGAATTTTGTTAAATTTTTTTCTTAAAAAAAAAACATATCTACAAATTAGAAAAAAAATATTTTTTATATTTTTGTTAATTTTTCATTTGATAATCAGCTATTTTCCAGAAGACTAAATAAATTCTGAACACCTTCTATTATATAAATACTTTTGAAGAGATAAAAATTCTCCATTTCCAATGTATTAGTTATTTTCAATATAGACACATCATTGAGTAAATACGTGCATAAAAAATCTTTCTAACCATTACGGAGGCCTCTGGCGGATTATGACAAAAGTACGAATATTTTCAAGAGAATAACCAGAACGCATGTGCGAATTTTTAACAGAAATAGTGCAAAATTGCGTGGCATATTAATAACGTGATGGAAAATTTATAAAACATAACAAATCTGCTGTTGGATGTAGGTCATTCGATATTATTAGAAAAGGAAAATTGTATAGTTTGTCCTTTTGCGAATTATTCATTTTGGTAAAATGGGGATTTGGGTACAGTATAATTCCGGGTGATTGTGAAATTTTGCATCAAAATATAAATATATATTCTTAGTGGGCAGCTAAAAGCTTTCAATAAAATATATTCGTACTTCGCTAAAACTATACTAGAAGTGGTGTTTTCCTTTAATATTTGAATCCGTTTGTGCTCGTATATGAGTAAAAGTGTTTCGTTAAAAACAAAACTGAACCGACTTATTTTGATGGCAGATATTTTCAACAATTTAATAGCTAATCCCAAAAGGATATCATAATTCAAATAAGCAACTTTAATCTTAAACTAAAAAAAAAACGGAAGCATTATACCAACAAAAAATTCCATTCAAACTGTGCTAGGTCATAATTGTCGTCTACAATTTAAAAGTTAGTCCTTTTTATTTGTTTATTTAATTTTTTTTCTATTAATTCAAATTGAAATTTTTAACTGAATTTCATCTTATTCCCTATGGGAGAATTTGTAATTTTTATGTATAAGCTTTTCACTGTCACAAAGATAAAAATTTTAGTAAATTTTATCAGTACAACTGGACTTTATCCAATCCAGACAAATTGTTCTGTCTATAGTTTACATACCCTTCGTCCTCCAATTGTCCTAGCTCATCTATCTTATCATGACATCATTATCATCATTATCATGTTCATCACCATCAAGTCTTGCAATTTTTCTCATGGGATAGATGAATATATTGTATGTATGTACATAATTTTTGGAAAATATATTTTTGTAATTCTTTGAAACGAATTGAAAATCCTTGCTATTTTTCATTATGCCACGATTGTTATATATTCATTTTTGTATTTGTAAGCTGCGGATTACAATTTTGAGCAGAAGCAAATTCGAATGTGCCATGTATTGGTTTAATCCATGAGGAAACTGAGGGTTAGATGAAAAATCCACACTAATCCTACCCTTGTCCATATTATAAATTTGTCCATAGTCGTGACACACGGTATCCATGGATTTAGTAAAGGTTCAAAAAAAAAACAAAAAAAAAACCCTTGGCGTATATTTTTTTTTGTTCAACCCATTTTGTTGTTCCAATCCTTTTTTATTTTTCAGACCTTTACCTTTCACTCTACAATTCTTCCTTTTATTTTCATCACCCTCTTAGCCTAAGCATGACCTATTTCGAATGGCAACTTCTTATATGTATTTTTGTTATTATCTTCTCCAAATTATTATTCTAATTAATTCAAAAATAAGATTTAAAAACAAAAATTTAAGACAGAGAGACACAAATTCAAACAAGCTAATTTGAAATTCATGAAAAAAAAAATTGGTTTTTTCTTGTTCGTTGAATATTGAACATTGGTTTGTGGTTGATAGAAAATGTAAAAATATAAGCCCATAGAAATTTAAGAGGATTAAATCTTCAGTCTATGTTATTCGATTTTAAAGAAGAAATGTTGATATTATCTTTCTTGGTTTCTTTTTCCATTCAAATTTGAGGACAAAACTTAACTATTTGATCGGTAGTGAAAAAAAAACCAAAGTTCTCTTCAAAAAATATTCTAGGAATATCCTGAGTGACAATACAATATAATTGAAAACAAAAGGACCTTTTTGTTTACATGAAATTATAAGTGTACTTAATGTTCGATAAATTCATCGTCACTTCGTAATAATAAATGGAATATAAACGTGTATTGAAGATTTTAGCTGAAGATCTGAAGAGGCCTTCATCGCAATTTGATAGGATTCATATAGAACGCTTCAGAAAATTGCAAAAAAAAACCAGGTTATTTAACAACAAATACTCTTCAATAGCACAAAATTGGTAATAAAGTGTACATATGTAGAAGGATTAAAAACTACACCGATGAATGAATAGACGGATATGAAAATATAATTCACATGGACAGGTGGATGGATGTGAAAAATATAGAAAACCAAGTCGAGTACACATTCGAAAGCACTACAGATTTTAAGTACTTGTTAATCCTTTCGTGTCAACGAGTTGTGGCTGCCAATTAATTCTGTAGATTTAAACATCATATTTGCTTTTTGATTATGGTTAATGTTGATCGTCTAACAAAATATAATAAATTGGATCACAACCATAAGAAGAAAAAACAAATTTTGAAAAAATTCAAACATTTTTAATCAAAGAAAATTCACCATCATCCTTACTTTGTTAAAAAGATTTTCCATTAACGCACGTGATTATTGAATGTTATAAAATTAGTTATTTTTAATTAATATTATATGGTGGCGAAAAAAAATCTATTATTGATTTTTCATATCATATTATAAATGCGAAAAAAGATTAATTAGGCTACTATTGTAACATCAAAACACTAGGGTCTAGGGTACAAATTTAAAAAATTTCCATTTGTCCATATACCAGGTGTATAAGCTTAAATCCGCTGTTTTTTGGTCAAAAAAACACATATTTTTTTCATAGAAAGCAAAAACAAATTTATTCAAAGTACTTGCCCTCGCTAGCTATACATTTTTTCCATTTTGCGGGCAATTTGTGGATACCACACCAAAAAAATTCCTTTTCTTTCGAGGCGAACCACTCATCAAGCCATTTTCGGACGTCTTCATAAGAATCGAAGTGCTGTTCAGCGAGAGCGTGACCCAGCGACGAAAACAGGCGGTAGTCGGAAGAGGCCAGGTCTGGCGAATAAGCGGGATGGAGAAGCACCTCTCAGTTGAGTGTATCCAAGTAGTTTCGGACCAAGTCTTTGTTGATAATCCGTCCTTTTTTCACGCAGAGCATGGTGCAATTTGATCAGTTGTTAGTGGTAGTGGTGGGCATTGACAGTTTAACCAGGTTTCAACATCTCATAGTAGACGATACCTTACTGATCCCACCAAACGTACAGCATCGTCTTCCGTCCGAAGCGATTTGGTCTTGGGAAAATTTTGATAGTTGGCCGGGATCAACCCACGATTTCTTGGGTTTAAGATTCTCAAAATATATTCACTTTTTATCGTCTGTCACAATCCGATGCAGGAACGACTTTCGTTTTTGTCTGGCGAGCAAGATTTCTCATGGGTTTTGGCGTCGCTTTTTACTGAAAATATTTTACTGAAAATATTTTTACTGAAAATATTTTTACTGAAAATATTTTTACTGAAAATATTTTTACTGAAAATATTTTTACTGAAAATATTTTTACTGAAAATATTTTTACTGAAAATATTTTTACTGAAAATATTTTTACTGAAAATATTTTTACTGAAAATATTTTTACTGAAAATATTTTTACTGAAAATATTTTTACTGAAAATATTTTTACTGAAAATATTTTTACTGAAAATATTTTTACTGAAAATATTTTTACTGAAAATATTTTTACTGAAAATATTTTTACTGAAAATATTTTTACTGAAAATATTTTTACTGAAAATATTTTTACTGAAATTACTTTTACTGAAAGTATTTTTACTGGAAATATTTTTACTGAAAATATTTTTACTGAAAATATTTTTACTGAAAATATTTTTACTGAAAATATTTTACTGAAAATATTTTTACTGAAAATATTTTTACTGAAAATATTTTTACTGAAAATATTTTACTGAAAATATTTTTACTGAAAATATTTTTACTGAAAATATTTTTACTGAAAATATTTTTACTGAAAATATTTTTACTGAAAATATTTTTACTGAAAATATTTTTACTGAAAATATTTTTACTGAAAATATTTTTACTGAAAATATTTTTACTGAAAATATTTTTACTGAAAATATTTTTACTGAAAATATTTTTACTGAAAATATTTTTACTGAAAATATTTTTACTGAAAATATTTTTACTGAAAATATTTTTACTGAAAATATTTTGACTGAAAATATTTTGACTGAAAATATTTTTACTGAAAGTATTTTTACTGGAAATATTTTTACTAAAAATATTTATTTTTACTGAAAATATTTTTACTGAAAATATTTTGACTGAAAATATTTTGACTGAAAATATTTTTACTGAAAGTATTTTTACTGGAAATATTTTTACTAAAAATATTTATTTTTCCTGAAAATATTTTTTTTCCTGAAAATAATTCTACTATAAATATTTTTACAGCAAATAATTATACTGAACATTTTTACTGAAATTTTTTTGCGAAAGCATTTTAATTAAACCTGCTCCTTTTGTATTACGAAATTTTGTAATATAACATGTTCTTCAGCAGGATTTAAATGTCTGATTGGATAGTAAACCTTAATTATATGTTATTAATATTACCAGTTAAACTCAGATGTATATTAAGGACATAATTGCCTTTTGAGTTTTGAAGAGTTTTTGAAGAATGTTCACGTATATTTTTGCGCGTGAAACCGTGAAATGATAACTTTTACTATGTATGTTTACGAATAAGTTTTTAAGATTTCTATACTAAATAGAATTGATTTTGTCAATTTATAATATATTGTATAAGTACAATTATTTACTTACAATGGAAACACATAGACGAATAAAGCTCCGAGCAGGATCCAATTTAAAAAGAATGCATTCCTTTTAGTTGAAGTAATAGAAATTTTGTGTTGAATATACAATATATTTCTGGCTCTCCCTTTGCAAAGTCTCATTAATTTTTTGGGTAAAAATTCTGGATATTTATGAATATGTATTGGTAAATCAACATAATAAGTGAACATACGCAATTGTGGTTAGTAAAAAAGTGATTTTTTAACATCAAATTTCGTTAGGATAAAAACGAATTTTTGGAAAAGCCAAAACAGAATATCCCAGAAGACGAAACGTGAAAATAAAAAAACAATGTTTATTGAATATTGAATATGTCATATAAATATTAAAATGAATGTTAAAACTTTTTTGGTTGATACATTATGAGAGGAGCTTATTTTGACGAGATTTATTCCAATCACTCAAGCACGTGATAAATACGAGTATTATTTTTACATGAGTATCTAGGCTCTCCCCAAATGCAAAGACATTCCATATCTGTAGCTTGATTCGAAGGATTCACATTTATTTACATTTTCTGATTCTCATACTTATGGAGGCTATGTATGACACCATCGGAGTCTTCTTTGACTTGCAATGTAAGCACTCGAAACGACTGAATCCAGTGATTTGTGTTCCTTTTACATATGGGCATCCACGCCCACATCCTCCTCTCTAGGCTAAAGAAAAAGAACCGTGCAAGAAGGATGTTATTTCCAAATTATTCCCTTATGGCTAATAAACGCTTGAATAAAATTTAAGTGAGCCTTTTCAATCGTTATAAATGACGCTGTCATCCGCAGAAAATAAATGCCATTAAATGGAAAAATCCTTCTTTAAATTGAGAGGCGTTTTACTTACCATACCTTCCATTATACGCTCGTATGCTGAATGCATTATTTGCGATTCGTTTTACTTCAAAATACTATTGTAAGGATCACACCATCCATACATGTACATATATCCTATATAGTAGGTTTATTGTTAGTCTAACAAAAAACTGCACTACCATGTTATAAAAAATATTTTAACTATTCGTTAGTGGCCCACTACTGACTATATGTGTACATAAATTATGACAGGACATCAAATTAAAGTACACACGCATTTTGTGTACAAGTAATAAAATTAATCATTTTTAAATTTAAAGATTTATTTATATATAAATATGAAATATAATAAATATTCGTTAGGAACACTTTTTATATTTATAGTTTCAAAACTTTTAATGCTGCTATACAATTATAAAAGGGTAAATAAATAAGGGTATCCATCCTATCGTAGAGGAAACCATAATTACTTTTGATTGATTAATATCTGTCGTACCGAAATTGTTTATAAAAGTTGAAATTTTTTTTGCATATTTTTATAAAAAAAAATAATAGGGATTAATTTTATTATAGGGGAAACTTTCAAAAAACTGTCATATATAATATGTGACAAAATTTTATGGTGTGTAAAGTAAATATTTAAGTTTGTTATAATGAAATTATTTTCGAACTTTCATTTTTCACTTCGGAAAAGTTCCCAATAGTCTTATTAGTATTTGTTAAGTGAAATTTGCTTTTATTTGTTCGGTTATAGAAATGGAATGTTATGTTAATAATTCTATAATTAAAATTACTGTCATTGATAAAAGAATTTTTTTTTCCGTTTCCAAATTATAAAAGGTGCAAGGAGTACATATTTTAGTAGAAGATTTTTAAAATTGCTGTACTATTTAATGGAAAAATATCATTTATGAATTTTTAATTGCAAAGTGAACATTTCCAAACTTAAAAGCTAGTAAAAAAATATATCTTGTCTCATTATTGTGTCATAGTCTCAATTGTTTTAATTTTTTTATACACAAATGATTCTACAAAAAAAAAAAATATTTTTTAAGCATAAAAATAAAATGATGCATTGGAGAGGATTGTATTTTCTTGACGCTATTACCGCCTTAAGCGACAATGTATTTTGGAGGACGATTCTTTTAGAAAATGATTATTATGAATGACAATCGACTGTGAATTTTTTTGTAGGGACTAACAGACAATTCACGAATAAAAAGAATATTTAGGTTGCGATGGATCGCACTATTACATATATTATAGGGAGCACAGACGATTGTTTGGCGGAGGATTTTCGATTGAAGAGATTGGATTCGATCGAGATTGGAACGTTCCCAAAATTCTATTCCGTATGTCGATATGGGTGCTATTACTGTATTGTATTGTTGCCTGTAGCTCCTGTTTGTTTCCATTATTTTCAGTTTTATATGTGGGTTCCACGTTTATTCATGTACAATACTAGTTAATGTAGTATGTATGAAAAGTAAAAGTAGCATGAACAATCTTTTCTTCGTTTGTATATGTGCTCCACTTTTCGAACCAATTTATAAAGGAATGATTATGATTTTGTAAATGATAGAAGGCAGTTTTTTGTTTTTTGTAACGTATCAGGATAGAAGTATGATCAGTTTATACATCTATGAAGCAGTTATTCTGAAAACATACAGAAGAGGACGGCCGATGCTGCTCGGAGGATGGAGAATATCTCGGATAATTCAGGTTCGATCTGATGATAAGGAAATAAATTGGGAAATATTTATTTCAAATTCCAGAGCAGAACAAGAGGATCTGATGATGACGAAATAAGTGCGTAAAAATTTTCTTCAAATTTTGGAGTTGAACAAGAGGATTTGATGATGAGAAAGTAAATGTGGAAAAATTTTCTTCAAATTCTAGAGTAAGACAAGAGGAAGATCTAATGCTGAGGAATTAAGTAGGGAAAAATAGTCTCCATATTTTAGTGTCAAACAAGAGGATCTGATAATGAGGAAATAAGTGTGGGGACATTTTTTGGAAATTCTAGAGCAGATCAAGAGGATCTGATGATGAGAAAATAAGAGGGTAAAAATTTGCTTCCAATTCCGGATCAGAACAAGAAGATTTAATGATGAGGATAGGTGAGAAATTTTTTTCTTGAAATTCCGTAGCAAAACAAGAAGATCTTATGGTGAAGAATTAAGTAAGGAAAAATTTGCTCCAAATTTCGTAGCAAAACAAGAGGATCTGACGCCGAGGAATAAAGTAGGGAAATTTTTTCTTCAAATCTTAGAATTGAACAAGAGGATCTGATGATGAGGAAATAAGTGGGGAAAAATTTTCTTCAAATTCTAGAGTAAGACAAGAGGAGGATCTAATGCTGAGGAATTAAGTAGGGAAAAATAGTCTCCATATTTTAGTGTCGAACAAGAGGATCTGATAATGAGGAAATAAGTGTGGGGACATTTTTTGGAAATTCTAGAGCAGATCAAGAGGATCTGATGATGAGAAAATAAGTGGGTAAAAATTTGCTTCAAATTCCAGAGCAGAACAAGATCTGATAATGAGGAAATAAGTGGGGAAACATTTTGCTTCCAATTCCGGATCAGAACAAGAAGATTTAATGATGAGGAAATAAGTGGAAAAAAATTTGCTTCAAATTCCGGAGGAAAATAAGAGGATCTGATAATGAGGAAATAAGTGAGAAAATTTTTCTTGAAATTCCGTAGCAAAACAAGAAGATCTTATGGTGAAGAATTAAGTAGGGAAAAATTTGCTCCAAATTTCGTAGCAAAACAAGAGGATCTGACGCCGAGGAATTAAGTAGGGAAAATTTTTCTTCAAATTTTAAAATCGGACAAGAGGATCTGATGATGAGGAAATAAGTGGGGAAAAATTTTCTTCAGAGTAGAAGAAAATGCCATACTCGATTAACCAAATTGAAGATATCTAGGAATATACCAGGACAATCCTTTTTTCTGCTCAATAGAAGATGCTATATCGTCTACAACAGGATGACACTCTTAAATCGTGGAATGTACAGTTTTAAATGCAAGCTTCTCTTTCTGAATTATTTTGTTAACGTTTTGAATAAGTTTTTCGCATTATAATTCCAGGATTGGAAGCAGGCTTATTGTTCTCTATGACTTTTAGGATAACTTTTATTAATAAGAATTTCCAAAGTAAGGAAAAATGTGAAGGGCAGATGATGCTATTGTAAATATATATAGTAAAGACTACGGCTGTTTTTTAAGAGAGTTGTTTAAGAATATCATAGGTAATCAGATTATAGCCGGGGGCTTTTTTGATAGAAAGGTAACTAGTTAAAGTGCCTAACTTCAGAAGATTATTGAACAATAACCACAGATAATTTTTGTGTTTATTCACTTTCAAAATAATAATATTTACTATATTTATAAGTTGTATTATTAAATATTTTTAAATAATTTTTTTAATAATATTATACATATAAATTATGTTTTTATATTTATTATTTTAAAATATTTTTTTACACCAACTATAAAAATGTAAGGAAATTTTAAAAAAATTACATGAGATGGCTTTATGAATTTTATTGTTTATAAATCATTGTTCTAATAAATATGCAAGTTACTTAAATTTTAATCACATTGTTAAAATAAATATAAAAATAAACATTATTTACATAATTTTATTAAAATGAAACAACACAGAGTAAATACGATCATTATTGATACTAAAATTTGCCCGGTCATCCAGTTTCCAGATTTACTGTGCTCGCGAAAGTATGTCGCCATTGCTTGAATTTGGATTTGATTTTGATCCTTTTGCTGAGTAAGGAGCATCTCCAAATTTTTGAAATTTTCATTATTTTTTGCATATTGAATTTGGTACTCTTCCTTTTGCTGAGAGGAAAGGGTTTCTAATTTTTTCAAATTTTTGAAATTTTCTTCATTTTTTGCGTTTTGAATTTGGTACTCTTCCTTTTGCTGAGAGAAAAGAGTTTCTAATTTTTCCAATTTCTCTAATTTTTTGAAATTTTTATCATTTTTTGCGTTTTGAGTTTGGTACTCTTCTTTTTGCTGAGAGAAAAGAGTTTCTAATTTTTCCAATTTCTCTAATTTTTTGAAATTTTCATAATTTTTTGCATTTTGAATTTGGTACTCTTCCTTTTGCTGAGAGAAAAGAGTTTCTAATTTTTCCAAATTCTTAAAATGTTCATAATTTTTTGCGTTCTGAATTTGGTACTCTTCCTTTTGCTGAGAGATAAGAGTTTCTAATTTTTCCAACTTCTTAAAATGTTCATAATTTTTTGCGTTCTGAATTTGGTACTCTTCGTTTTGCTGAGAGAAAAGAGTTTCTAATTTTTCCAATTTTTTAAAATGTTCATAATTTTTTGCGTTCTGAATTTGGTACTCTTCCTTTTGCTGAGAGATAAGAGTTTGAGTGAAGTATTTGCTGCATTCTTGAATGCATTCTAAAAAATCATTTTCCACTGTGTTATAGATGCTCCAATTACTGCATCCATCTGATGAAAAGTATTTTAGACGTGTGCCAATTACAGTTCTAACATTTTTAATATACCGGCACGCTATTTTATTATTATCAATATATAAGCTATTTAATTGAGTTTGCTTCAACGCACAAATTATATTAAATTCGCTAATATTATTTTTCGATACACTTAAATATGTTAAATTTTTTAATGGCAATATTATACGAATATTCATTTCCGATAACTTATTTTCACTTAAACCGATTACTTCGACATTTTGTAAATTGTCAAATGCATTATCTTCGATATAATTTATTTTATTTATATCTAAATATAAATATCTAAGATTTTTGAGACCATTAAATGTATTCAATGTTATTTTTTCAATAGAATTTTTTTCTAGATTTAACAATTGCAGATTATTCAATTTGGAAAGAAAACTATTTCCTTCATTTAGTTTTAAAATATTTGATTTTAGAAATAGCTCGATGAGTTTATTGTCACTTTGAAATGCTTTTTCGCTTATTTCTTCAATTTGATTTTCTTCCAAATACAATTTTTCTAAATATCTCAAATTATAAAATGATTTTTCTTCTATAAATTTAATGTTGTTTTTTTCTAAAGTAAGGGTAGACAAGTTCACCAAATATTCAAATACATTACTGTGCAATATCTCAATTTTATTTGAAATTAAATTTAAATAAATCAGCTTTTGTCCTCCTTCAAAATTTTCTTTTTGCAAAAATTTTATTCCACAATTTTTCATGTTGAGTATTTCGATTTCTCTTAAAACTACAAACAGTTTACTTGGTATTACTTGAATATCAGTTTCATAAAATGTATATTCACGTTCTCCAATAATATGCAATTCAGAAAAGAATAAATTAAATCCTTCAATATTCTTTAAATTTCTACAAATCCTAGTAAAGGTACTACAGTAATCTCGAATATTGAGTTCTTTTTTAATTTCTTTGCTCATAATAAGTGCACTTTTAATTATTAGAAGAAAAGAAATTATTGCAAATTTTTTAATCATTTTCGAACGAAAACTCAACTTGTCAGTATTAAATAAAACCAAATACTAATAATAATTTCTTACAAAATATAATGGCAAATAAAAATACTTCAAAATAATCTGGTAAAAAAAAAATTAATATGGTGGGTGAAAATAATCAACAGCCTACAAAATTTTAATTATAGTTTTTGATTATTTTTTGATAATTATTCTAAGAAATAATCGAGGCTTAACCAATTTTTTTTACAAACATTTTTTTTACAGAATATTTTTATTACTGAACATTTTTTTTGCTGAAAATTTTTTTACTGAACAATTTTTTACTGAGAAGTTTTGAATTGTTTTTAAAGGATGAATGGTAGTCCAGAATCTCGTACCAGTGAATGAATGGCATTTATCTTCTCTCTTAAATCTAGTGCACCTCATTTTCTTGTCTGTAGACCTTTTATAGATGCGAAGGTGTTGCACCAGTTAATCCAATAAAACCTCTGACGAATTTTTAAGCGAGTTATCTTCACTCCACGAAATCCTCCAGAACTGCAATCGTGGAACAGTCGCAACATGTTCACTACATTTTTCAAGTGGTAGTTGTTTCCTTTTGGAGTTTACCATTTATGGTACAGCAATCTATTGTGCATTATTAAACTCTTCCACTGTGCCCAGTATGCCTTTGTAATGGCACTCATACTTGCTGTTTCATGCCGTCAACGTTTCTCTGCTCTATTCATAAGCCATGCCAAGATCTCCATCCTCCAGAATATCGTCGCTCCATTCCTCGCTAAGTGCACTTATTTTTATGCTTCTTATAACCTCGGCTTCTTTAACCATTCATATAATGCCTGCTCGACAAAGCATCCGCATTCCTAGTTGACGCTCCTTGCGATAATATTTCCTCGCACCCGCTCTTCAAGACACCATATTTGAAGTCGATTGTCAGCCAATATTTTCTCAAAAACTCCAACCCGACTATGCAGTCATCGACGATATATGCCACAACAGCGGTATGTCGATAGATATTTACCCCAAATTTAACCTCTACGCCCTTTTATACTCGAAAAAGTGTGTGCGCACCAGTAGCGATTTGCATTCCTATTGACTTTTCGCCATTCTACCTGCTCTTGTACCCAAAGTTAATCGACATTGGCGTTTTATCAATTTCCCATTTCTTACCAGGCTATTCCAATGGCGGCTTTCTTCATAATAGCCGGCATACGCCCTTTTGCCATGGCGTTTATTCGTTTTCCCGATTCTAGCTATGCAAATTACTAGCTTGACGCGCAACTGCTAGTCCTCCATTTTTAGTGTTTGGCACCTCCGTATCCAGGCAGTTCGATCTAATATGGCCCACTTTCCTGCATCGGTTACATCTGAAAATCATTTTGACATGCTCTAAACTGGTGTGTTCTCAGATCTTGCAGAAGTGGCTCTACCTCCAACTCATGAGCCAAGGCATTTTTGCCCAATTATATACCCGCCCTGACTTCCAAATTCCTTATCCCATCGATAAATGCTTGGACCAGCATTTTATCGATGAAAGAAGCTAATGTAGCCTGATATGCGTTCGGCACCAACTTCACAATTTCTAGTGCTCACTGTTAGAGATCTTTATTATGATATTGACTTCGATATTTTAGTAGTGCTTGGAAGATATGCTCCAGATGACTCTCTCAATAGCGGGATTCCAGCGTTTCTAATAAGCGATCGTATGGACTTCACCAAGATCCTCCAACATTATAAGATCCTGATCGCGTAAACACGTACATTCAAACCCATAAAGCACTTCCGTTAAATGATGGAATCTTGAATTTACTATTCACAGATGCGGCAACGCTGTAACCGATACTTCAGCCTCTATTGGCCTAAACGTGCGTAATTCTAGTTCTTAATTGTTTAACTTCAGCCGGCACCTTCGCTTCTACTTGGTTTACTTTCGATTCCACCTCTTTCTTCAACCTATCTTGGAATTCTTTGAAAGACGCCACAAGTTTCTGTTGCTGCTCCTGGTCCGCTAAAAGTTATGTATCCAGACGACGGCTTTGTTCTTCTTATCAACGGCTTTGTTATTTGATGAAGATCAATAAATCCGATATATCGACAGCAGGCTGTGTGGTTACAGACAAAGTTTCGCCTATTTCTACCACTGCAGGTTCATCTTCTCTAGCCGCTCTTTCACCAGCTGGTTGCTGTCTTCGTCGTTTAAAACCAAACGCACGCACACCACAAAATAAACAATTTATCTCATCCCACTTCTGGCACCAAAATGTTACGATCCAACGTGGATCCGATGGATAGGGTAAATAAATGCTACACAAATTACGCAGCGTCTACTCCAACCACTGTTCCGACTACAACTCAGAATAAAACCAAATCTAAACTAAACTAAACTCTCTCTAGCGATCAGCTCTCGTATTCATACTGCTTTATATAAAAGTGTAGTAAAAAGTAATCAATTATTTTGCCAATAGATGGCTTTAGGGGTCTGTATCTCCCTTTTTAAAAGTGCGATCGGGTTGCACTAGATGGCGTTAGAAAAATAAAATTTCGTACTAAAAACTCTTCTTGTGATTACTTGACTCAGTATTTTTTTAGCACGCGTCAAAGATGGACACCAACAAAGAGAAAATACGCCATATTTTACAGTTTTTCTTCGATAAAGGCGAAAACGCAAGCCAGGCAGTTGAAAATGTGAATAGTGTTTATGGTCCTGATACTGTAACAGTCAATCACGCGCAATTTTGGTTTCGTCGATTCCGTTCCGGTAATTTTGATGTCAAAGATGCACCACGCTCTGGAAGGCCAATTGTCGAAAATGTCGATAAAATAATGGAAATCATCGAGTCCGACCGTCACGTAACCACTGTTTCGATTGCCCAGCAGCTAAACATTGCACAAAAAACCGTTTGGAACCACTTAAATAAGGCTGGATACAAAAAGAAGCTCGATGTATGAGAGCCACACGAGTTATCGCAAAAAAACCTCATGGACCGAATTCCATCTGCGAATCGCAACAATATCGATCCATTTCTGAAGCGGATGGTTACTGGTGATGAAAAGTGGGTCACTTACGACAACGTCAAGCGACAACGGTCGTGGTCAAATCGCGGTCACACGGCGCAAACGGTGGTTAAGCCAAGATTGACAGCGAGGAAGGTTTTGCTTTGTGTTTGGTGGGACTGGCAGGGAATCATCTACTATGAGTTGCTCCCCTACGGCCGAACTCTTAATTCGGACCTATTCTGTCAACAATTGGACCGTCTGAAAGAAGCAATCTCCCGAAAGCGGCCAGCTTTGGCCAATAGGAGAGGAATTGTGTTCCATCAGGACAACGCCAGGCCGCATACATCGATAGTGACTCGCCAGAAGTTCCGGGACCTTGGTGGGGATGTTCTTATGCATCCACCTTATAGTCTGGACCTGGCACCAAGTGATTACTACCTCTTCCTGTCTATGACAAATGATTTTGCAGGTGAAAAATTCGCCTCAAGAGAAGATTGTGAAAAACGACTGTCCCAGTTTTTTGCCAATAGGGACGAGGGTTTCTATGAGAGAGGCATTATGAAATTACCTCCAAAATGGCAACAAGTTATCGAACAAAAAGGTGCATATTTGACCTAAATCGTATCATTCTATCTATGCTAAATAAAACCTTCAATTTAATACAAAAATAATGGATTTCTTCTTACTACACCTTATATATGTTATATACAAGTGCAGTTATTTACTTACATTAGCTCCAAACAGGATCGATTCTAATGATAATGCATCCCTTTTAGTTGAAGTGATAGAAATTTTGTATAAGGAGTAACTGGTGCTATTAAAAATTTTAATGGATCGAAAATTTTCAGAAAACAGGGATTTTCTTAGAATGGAAGTTTTAAATGTTAAGGATACGAACAAATATGATTGTTGTATTGAAAATTTAAATGTGGGTCTGCCTTTCCAAATTTAGGAAATTCACGTATGACAACAATCCGATTAAATTGGCTTGAAAGCTGGGTTGTTTAAATTTGTTTATTTTTAGTTTACTCCAAAGAAATGAAATACGAAATTTGATACTTTTCATTTACTCAATTTTATACAATACTTGTATGTATTAGTTGATGTACACGTTTATTTGTATTCGTATTGTACACATATGACAGAGTTTAAATAATTTAATCAGTACATCGTATACATACTAACAAATGCTGATATGAAAAGCTCCCATACTTAAATGAATTTAGAAAACGGAAAATTAAATTTTTTTTTCGTTTGATACACACAGAATTTCAAGAAGCTCCGCAACAGGCAAAATAAGTTAAATCGCCTTTATATGCGTAGGAGTTCATACCTTAAATATAGCCACATACACATACTCGTAGTATGCCGTCAAAATAAATGAAATTTCCGATATATCAAAATATGCCATATGGAATATTTTATGATTTTATAGCTTCTGTTACATGCCGTACCGTCGTCTTATGAGCAATTAACCAAAACCACAAATTTTTCCCAATAATCCTTAATAGTTTTGACTCATTAGAGACTTTATTTAAAATTCAGCATTTTGCCTTTCTATTCAGTGGTAATGAAGTTAATTTAATTAATTCCAAACTGGAACGGTATCAATTATGTTGACATTGGATTGGGTAAGAGTAGATTCATGTACACACACATCCAAATGTACATGTGTACCTAGCAGTAAAGTCAGTTCTGCTAATTTGATAATAAACATTAATGAAAGAGTCGAGAAAATCAAAGCAACCGAAAGATTGCTATCGAAACGGAACAAACACTCTACCATTTTGAAAACCACAAATCCCAATGGAATTTTTCCTTTTCCTATGCATATGAGGAGATCTTCTCAACTAGGGTGTAACTCCATAATTATACAAAATTTCATATGGAAACTTTATTAACTAAAATATGGTGGCATCCACTATTATCAACGAGCTTAACAAGTCTCACACAATTCTCTACTATCTACAATACATACTTAAAATAGATTGTTCAATCTATTAATTCCAATAATAACCACTAAACAAACAAATTAAAACAAAAGTATTTAAATTACAAAAATATTACAATATATAAAGTCAATCTTAATAACGCTTTGTATTTTTAATTCAGATAAATAGTTTCCATAAATTAGTTTTTGTATCTACAGAGTGCGTTTTTTTTTTAATAACTTTTAAATGAAATAGAATTTTATAATTTATATTTTTTTTTTTTTTTAAAGGCAGATTTTGTCTTAAAGTAAATCTGGGCAGTCTGGTATTGATGCACGCGGCTGCTTGGGCCATAGGGCGCTTAGAGGGAAGGATAAAGGATAAGGATATGAAAGAAGATTTAGAAAGTAAAGCGGTGAGGTAATTAGCGTAGGACCATGTTGCTATAGTGGGACTCGAACCCATGACCCTTTGGCTGGTAGTCTTAGTACGATATTTACTGTACTACCTATTTTACCTATTTTTTTGTTAACGGGCCACCAGACCTCGCCAGACGCTTTCGCATCCATCTGCTCAAGCGGTCTGATGGTCCGCCCGCCTATTAGTAGCACCAAGGTCCGGGTAGGGAGGGGGAGAGGAAAAGGGAATGGAAGGAAAGTGGTGAGGAAATTAGCGTCGGACCATGCTGCTATAGTGGGATTCGAACCCACGACCCCTTTGGACTGTGCTACCGTTTGTTTGTTTGTTTGTTTGTTTGTTACCGGGCCACCAGACCTCGCCAGACGCTATCACATCCATCTGCTCAGGCGGTCCAATGGTCCGCCCAGGATTGCCCAGGTTGGAAAAAAACAACGCCACAAAAAACCACAAAAACTCCTCTCCCAATACAGCGTCTCCCTCGTGCCACAGCACCCATTTTTTGTTATTTTTTTTTCTTTTCTTAACCTACCTTCGCGACTAGGCCACCCCAATGGGTGATCCTACTCAAAAATTCGCCCATCCCTGTCTACTCCTCTCAACATGCTCCCCAATACCTACAATCGTCTGACAACCGAAATGCCAGAGTCCTCCGTGAAGTTTAGTATCTTCCTGAAATTCCCAACCGGTACCCCATCGTCCGTATTTAGGAATTTAGCTAGATGTCCCAAGGTGTTGATATTGTCCATTAGCCTTCGTCTGTTTATGTCGTGCCTCCTGCACGCTATCATGATGTGTTGGAAATCCACTTGTACTCCTCACGTATCACATAAATCATTATCGACATATTTAAAACGTAACAATTTCTTTTTGCACATAATATTGCCAGTACGAATACGGCACATTTTAACCAAATGTTTTCTAGACCATGTGTTACCCCTAAACCAATATTTACCATTGTCTACCATTAATGAGATACAGGGGGAAACCTTCAAAAGGTACTCGCCTGGAAGTTTTTCCTGCCAGGTGAGTTATGCGGGATTTTTACCTCGCTAAAACCTAACCTGCACCTCTGATCTTGCTTCCGGAACGATGGTTCCCCGGCGGCACTCCTTGTAAATACTACTTCGCCGGGGCGTTCTTGTTTGATGCTACTGCTGTCCCGATGTTATGACGCCTCGCGGCCTATTCTTCGTACGTTGTGTGGAGATCCTTGATAATAGATTCCGCGTACTCTGCAATTCTGTTCCAAGCCAATTGGCTCTTCAGCATGCACTCCACTATATTTTCTGGACTGATGGAACGGCCCAGATTTCTCTCCAGCTCCACCCGCATCTCCTCATAGAGGGGGCACTGGAAGAACATGTGTTCTGCGTCTTCGATCACATCGCGGCAATGATGACAGTTTGGGGAGTCAGTTCTCTTGAATCTGTGCAAGTATGCCCGAAAGTATCCATGCCCAGTCAAGAGTTGGGTGATGTAATACCCGACTTCACCGTGCAGGCGAGTGACCCATTTGGTAACATGTCGGATCAGCCGATGAGTCCACCGACCCTTCGTCGAGTTGTCCCATCTCTCTTGCCAGAGGCGAAGACTCTCGGGTCTCTCTTCTTCACAGAGGACCTTTCGCCGCTCTTCCTTCTTCCTACGATGTTGGCGTTCCCGCTCTCCTGCCAGAATGTCGATGGGTGGGCATGATACCACGATGATGACTGCATCGTGCGATACCGTTCGGTATGCTGACGCCACTCTGATCGCTGGGAGCCGCTGGACTGATGTCATTGTCTTGCGGTATGTTGTAAGCTCTAGCGATTTCGCCCACACTGGTGCTCCGTATAGCAGGACGGAGGTAACTACAGTTATCAGTAGTCGCCTTCGGATTTGCCTGGGGCCTCCGATATTAGGCATTATCCGCGAAAGCGCGCCCTATACTGCTGATGCCTTCCTGCTGACGCTGGAGATGTGCTCCTTGTAGTTGAGTCTGGCATCCAAGACCACTCCTAGATACCTGATGTAGGGTAGCGACCGGATGTCGTGATCGCCCACTCTTATGGTGATTGTCTCCAATTTCTTCCGGCTACTCACAAGGAGTGCTTCGGTCTTATGTTCCGCCAAAGACAGGTCTGCCTTAGTACCATAGTGTAATCCGTTTCTTGCTGTAGAATCTTTCCTGCCACTCCCACTGTGCTACCGGGGCCGTCATAATTTATATTTTATTGGTTGATTATATGGTCATTTAACATTTCGTACCAAATATAATGTCGGCCAAATGACCGCCTTTGGTTGCGGCACGATAGCGAGCTCTTTTAAGCACATTTTTCGTAACATTTTCGTAGACTTCTGGTGTCATTTTTGCAATTTCGTTCCGAATGTTGTGCTTAAGCATCGAGGTTGTGGTTCAAATTACCACTTTTTAACATTATTCGACCGGGAAAAATTTATCTTAAAATTTGCATCGTAGCACGAACTGTGTGTGATGTGGTACCGTCTTGTTGGAACCACATGTTCTGTAGGTCTAATTGATCCCATTTGGGTAGAAGAAAGTTTTAAAACATGTCCCGATAATGGTCGCAAGTAACTGTTACAGCATTGCCTCCAGCATCCTCAAAGAAATATTGTCCAACGATGCCGCCGGCCCAAAGCTCGCACCACATAGTTACTTTAGTGTATCATTTGAGGGTTTTCGGTGCCCTAATCGCTTCTATTCTGTTTATTTACAAAGCCAGGGAATTCGAAATGTGCTTCGTCGCTCATAATGATTTTTTGCCAAAAATGGTGGTCGTCTATACCAAGCTGTAAAAATCCAGCACTCCAGTCTCGCCACTGTTTATGGCTGTTTATCTGCAGCTGTTGTGTCAATTGAATTTTAATCTTTTTTGAGAATTTTTAACAAACATGATGGAGACACTCCCAATTCTTGTGCATGGCGTCGATAAGTGGTACCCGGACATACAGTAACACTCTGACTTACTGCATCAATCTTTTTAAGGTACATAGGCCAAATTGTTACCCAATCTTTGCTTTATCTCCCAGTTTAGCATATTTTAAAATGATTCATTACACGCTGAATGGTTGACATGCTCGGCATATGATTAACACAAAAAAAGTCCCGTAATTTTTTCTGCGTATTCACAATTGAACAATTGTTTAAATAAATTGTTTCAATTATTAACAGTTATTAAATTGGTATCGACCACTCTACGACTGTCAAATGTCATCCAATTTAAAATGGCGGCCAAACAAAATCGATCTCGAACATGAAAAACATTTTGTATAAATCCTTAATAATTAAGGGATATTTGAAAAATATTAATTTATTATTAAATTACTATTATTCGCTATTAAGTTTAGTTTTTCTTAACAAGTTTTCTATGCTAAAATTCACAAATTTCTGTTGAAAGTCTGTAGGGATACTAGCGCGATTTATTATTTTATTACTGTTTCATAAGAACCAAAATGAAATCCCCAAACACTAAAACAATTCGACTAACATGGATAATTTTCCGCAGACTCTTTCGTCTGTAGTAGAAAATGTTTAATTATCATGGACACGTTTACCACATTCCTTAAAATCCTTTCTCTCAAATCATAAAGCATGCAAAATATTCTGTTTGTTAACACTTTTCACTAGCCCCAAGCACATGAAAAAAAAGATAAACATCTCTCATCTTAAAACAATTTGTAATATTTTGTCGCAGTCCTTTTTACATTATATATTTACGTACGTACTCTACATAAAACTGCCGCATTAATACAATAAGAATTTTTAATATTTTTTCGTTATTTCTCAATGATTTGTGTTGTCCAAAATTGCAAGAAAATTGAAAATTTTTAAAATATTTTGCCAAATAAAAAAGTCTTAATGTTTTTTTTTTAATTTTAAATGTTATCTACAACTACTTATGCTAGTAACAAGCAGATTTTTTAAGGGAATATACATGGACATGAAGACATGTGGAGGAAAACACCCATCGATGTTACCTCTAGAACAGGGTAATTTTATTTATTGACAACAGATGGCATAACTTTTACACATGGTTTGTGTTAATAATAACTCATATGGCATTTTGGAGGTTAAACATCTGTCATTCATTCTCGATTAGTCATTGAACGAAATAGTGTAAACAACAAAGTTTTTTTTTTTGCTTCAAAAATGTTGAATTTCGTACCAAAAAAGTCCCATTTGCGGGAAGTGTTGATTTACTTCTTCAATTTAAAAAAAAGTGCAGCTGAAGCACATCGAAGCTTATCCTGAATATGTTCCATCGATTTCAACGTGCGAGAGATGGTTTGTGCGGTTCAGAAGTGGTGATTTTGACACGGAGGACAAAGAACGACCAGGTCAGCCAAAAAAGTTTGAAGATGAAGATTTGGAGGCATTACTCGACGAAGACTGTTTTCGAACTCAAGAAGAAATTGCAAAATCATTGGGAGTCACTCAAGCAGGCATTTCAAAACGTTTGAAAGTAGCAGGATTCATCCAAAAGCAAGGAAATTGGGTCCCATATGAATTGAAGCCGAGAGACGTTGAAAGGCGATTTTGCATGTCCGAAATGCTGCTTAAACGGCAGAAAAAGAAGTCGTTTTTGAATCAAATCATTACTGGCGACGATAAATGGATTCATTACGACAACCCAAAGCGCAAAAAATCGTATTTGAAGCCCGGCCAACCAGCCAAATCACCGCCAAAGCCAAATATCCATGGCGACAAGGTAATGCTCTGTATTTGGTGGGATCGGAAGGGTGTGATCTATTATGAGCTATTGAAATCGGGCCAGACGATCACAGGCGACCTCTACCGAACACAATTAATCCGTTTGAAGCAAGCATTGGCCGAAAAACGCCCGGAATATTCGACCAGACACGAAGTCATAATTTTCCATCATGACAACGCTCGGCCTCATGTTGCAAGACCGGTTAAAAATTATTTAGAAAACAGTGGCTGGGAAGTTTTGCCTCACCCGCCTTATAGCCCAGACCATGCAAAACGCCCTCACCGGAATACGCTTCACTTCAGAACAGGGCATCAAAAATTGGCTCGATTCATTCTTGGCCTCAAAACCGGAGCAGTTTTTTTGGCGTGGAATCCATATGTTGCCAGAAATATAAGAAAAAGAAGTGGCTTCCGATGGACAATACTTTGAATAAAATATATTGTAACAATTTTTCAAAATAAACACTCAAAGTTTGCCAAAAATTTTAGAGAATCTCTCGGCCATTGCCGTTTTAAACGTCGATGGGTGTATACTGGAAGGGTGGGAGTGAAAAGTTCCCTTCCTAAGGGATTAGGGTGGAAGGATACATGCGAATGGAATTTTTTATATCGGGGGATGCATAGTTCACGAACAAAAATGAACATTTAGGTCACGGTGGATAACAGTGTTTCGTACATAAAAGGGGGCATTGACAATTTTACGAAGGATTCAGGATTGTAGGGATTGAATTGGAAGGGAGTTGGAATGCTTAGTCGAACCCCAAAGTTCTAGACCATATGTCCATATTGGTTTCAGAACCGTATTGTATAGTAATAGTTTACTTGTTGTTGTAAGTTTTGATTTACTGTCTAGGAGACGTAATAATTGTTTGTATCGTCCGTTAAGTTCACGTCTTTTAGTTTTCGTATGAAGGTTCCAGGTTAACCGTTTGTCGAATATAATTCCAAGGTAACGTACGCTATATTTTTGTGGAATAATACTGCCGTTTAGGGTTATGTCGGGAATTTGTTCTCGGCAGAGTGTGAAAGTTACATGAGCAGATTATTGCCCATTTACCTTCACTCTCCACCTTTTGAACCAAGTTTCTAAGGAGTGGATATGGTTCTGTAGGATACGAATGGCTGTGGAAGGATCTTTGTGATGTGTCAGGATGGCTGTATCGTCAGCATATGTTGCGGTTAGGATGTTGTTGTCATGGGTATAAATGTTATATAGGATAGGACCTAGGATACTTCCTTGAGGGACACCAGCGGAAATTGAATAAATGTCAGAGTACTCAATATTTTCAGCTACCTGAAAATATCGGTCCGAGAGATAAGATTAAAGGATGTAGAAATAACCCGAGGGTAGGACTCGCTGCAACTTCCAAATCAATCCAGGGTGCCATACACGGTCGAACGCATGCGAAATGTCAAGAAACACGCCTGGGCAGTATTCCTTTCGCTCTAGCGATGACACTGCTGGATAGTGGAATGCTCAGGTCGAAATCCAAACTGATGCTGAGGAATGACACCCTCGGTTTCAAAAATGGGATAAATGCGTTTTAGGATTAATTTTTCTAGGATTTTTGATAACATGGGAAGGAGGCTTATAGGTCTATATGAGGTAGGAAGATTTTTGGGCTTATTGGGTTTTGGGATCATCTTAATTATGGAAAACTTCCACAGGGAAGGGAAAAATGATGTGCGGAGGATACTATTATAAATATAGGTTATAAGGACGAGGGTTTTTTTGGAAATTTGTTTCAGGATTTCTGAAGTTATTAGGTTATATCCTGGGGCTTTCTTACTGGAAAGGAGTGAAAAACTTAGGAGGTGGACTTATGGGCAACTGAGTTGATATTTGTCGGAATATTTGTTCGTCATGCAGAATGTCTTGGACATCTTCGTGAGGTTTAAAGATGTTTTCTAAGTGTTTGCCAAAGACGTCGGCTTTCTGTTTATCCGTTTTTGCCGAGGTTCCGTCGGTATTCCGGAACAAGGTGTGTAGCTGTTTTGTATTTGAGAATTCGTCGGGTAGCTGTCCAGAGTGACTTTTTAGTTGTCATTGTTTCTGTGTATTCAGTAAATCGTTCGTTATTATAATTAATTATTTCTTGTTTCAGATCTCGTTGTAGTTGGTTCCACTGGGCCCTGGCTCGACGTTTCTCGCTTATCAAGCTGCGAATTTTTTGCGGAAGATTATAGTCATGTTCTCGTATGGTTGGTTTGTTATGAGTTATGTGGGCGTTAGTGATTGAGTTCTGTATGCAAACAGTCAAGTCGTTTACGGCATCGTCTATTTCTTGTAAGTTCTTAAGGCTTTGTTGTAAATGAATCTGTTGGTCTAAGTTCTCTCTAAAAACATTAATGTTGAAGCCAAAAAAAAAATACAACTGAATTAAAACAATGTGTTTGCGACGGTTTGTCAATTGGGTGATTGAATTTAAACGTGGCCGTTCATCCACAAAAGATGAACATCGTTCAGCACGCCCAGTTGAGGTGTCTACTCCTGAAATCATCGACAAAATCCACGATCTGATTTTGAACGATCGGCGAATTAAAGTGCGCGAATTAGTTGAGGCCACGGGCATATCACAAGGTGCAGTCGCTTTAATTTTGCATGAAAAATTGTCTGTGAAAAAAATTTCGGGAAGATGGGTCCGCGTTTGCTCTCAGAGGAGAATAAGCGCAATCGTGTAATGGACTCTAAGGCTATGTTGGCACTCTTTCATCGCAATCCTGCCGAATTCCTTCGTCGATATGTCACTGTGGACGAAACCTGGATACACTACTACACTCCAGAAATGAAGAGATAGTCTTCACAGTGGATTTTCAAGGGTGAACGGGCTCCGAAGAAGGCAAAAACTGTGCCATCGGTCGGCAAGGTGATGGCTACGGTCTTTTGGGATTCGCAGGGCATCATTTTTATCGACTACTTGGAAAAAGGAAAAACAATAACAGGAGCGTATTACGCGTCGTTATTGCAACGGTTGAGCGAGGAAATCAAAGAGAAACGCCCCCATCTGAAGAAGAAAAAAATCCTCTTGCATCAGGACAATGCGCGTGTGCACACCTGCGCTGTTTCCATGGCCAAAATTGTGTAATTAAGAATTGAATTGTTGCAGCATCCCGCTTATTCACCAGATTTGGCCCCGAGTGACTATTTTCTTTACCCCAATCTGAAGAAATGGCTTGGCGGACGACGGTTCACTTCCAACGAGGACGTCATTGCTCAAACGGATGAGTATTTTGCAGAACTTCCGAAATCCTATTTGATAAAAATTTTGGAAAAACGTTGAAAAATAGAAAATTTTTTTTTTAAAAAACAGTTTTTTTCCATCTTTTTCTAAGGACTTATTGAATGACTCTCGTAAAAAAAAAAATTAAAAACATTTCAATTTACTTTGACTAGTTTGCTTTTTGTTACAATTTTTTTTTTCGAAGATTATTTAGTTTAAGCAATAAAGTGTAAATTGAATAAAATCAAGTATTAGAAAAAATTTCCTTGGATAATTTTAGAAATTACTTATAAAAATTAATCAAAATTTAATGCAACTAATAAAAAATTTAAATTTAATTTTTTTTTTGTTGAAATATTTTTTCTTGGTTTTTAACGTAACTAGCGACATGCGAGCACGATGAACAAAAATAACAACCTCATAGCACATACAGTTACCCATTGCGGTAGTGAGTACATAAACCTGTTTGGTCTTGTCACAGCCACGTATAAATATAGTCGCAGATAAAGTTTCTCTTGTTAGCTTTGCGCTGAGTCGCACACTGAGAACCTGTAGCTGAGTAGAAAAATTGTGGATTCTGGGTTTTTGCTTTTGCTTATGAATTGTTCGATTTTCCGACAAATTTCGAAAAAATAAATATTCAACTTGAAAAATTTCCAAAAATTTTTATAAAATTCTGAAGTTTTTAAGGAACATTAGAAAAAATACCAGAATAAATTTAATATACAATATTTTTTTGTTGTGCACTCGATTTTAGTAGGTTTTTTTTACTCAAAAATATAATTTCTTAGCCCAACGACATCTCTTACCATTCGGTGACAGCTAAAAGGAACTCGATCAACTGGATTTGAACTCAAAACGATTGCGTACACTTAATATAACTTTTATTAATTTCCATTTATAAAAAATATTCTCTTAATTGAAAATGATAACAGTATAATAATTTATATGAAAATTATTTTGATGAAATTTTATTCGCTTGTGAGTGAGAATATTCGAACAACCTGTGTTAGTTAGTAATTACATTTTTTAAATTCATTGATATTCGCAACTATAATATTTAACAAAAAAGAAGCAATAAAATTAAATAAATCGTATTAACTAAATATTGTACAATATATTTTAAGGAGATAGTGAGAAGCGTCATTTATATTTTCGACATCTCGTTTATGTGTCCCTTGGGCTCTAGTTAAGTGGACAAATTCTTGAGTAAATATTTCATAATCTTGTTCGTTCGTGTTTTATTACTATTTTATTGAAACTATAAGATTCTGATATCTATTTACACAAATATATACAACCGTTCACAACTTGAAGATTCTCTGTGTTAAGATGAATTTCCATGGAAAATAAATTTCACTTTTCATAAACTTTCATAGAAGTGGCAGATTGTGGGTGGAATGGTTTTATCATAGCTGTCATGTAAATGTATACATTTCCAAATAATATCTAACCAAAAAGTCTGATAACTTTCATACATATTTGCCTTCGAAGAAGTTTGTTAAAAAAATGCCTGTTTTAGTTAGGTTTTTTTTTTTTCTTTTATAAGGGAACTTGTACAATTCTAGATTGATTAAATTATTTACAGATTCATGATTCTTTAAAAAGTTAGAACTGACTTGATTCGTTATACATATTTTCCGAACATTTGCTTATTTCATTGAATTTAAAAAATTTCATTTTCTCTTTCATTGGAAAATGTAACTAATTTTTGTTATTCAGTATGATAATATTTGGTTTTGCGGTTTTGAATTTATTTTTTTGCAAAGTTAGTATTTTTTTTAATAATAAATAAATTTGTTGGTATTTTTTCTCTTAGAATATAATTTTATACGCAATTAAATTTTAGTGAAAACGTGTCAGGGCTTGTCAACGACCTCTACTCAGATAGGGAATAAATAATATATTCCATTAGTTGTTTTTTATATTTAATAATGTATTTTTTTTTTTAATTTTACATTTTTTTGTTGAGAGTTTTTATAATTTAGAGCATCTAATAAAGTATTGTGCGTCGCAACGTAAAATTGTCATTTTGTTATATTGCTTAAAGCTTGTCATTTCATTGTTACGAGATTTTTTCAATAATCGATCGTTAAGAGGTAATTTTTTAATGAGTTTTTCGCAATTTTCATGCTGAAATTAGACCATTACTTGACAGGTTTTGATTTCGAAATGAGCTAAATTTTAAAAAATTGTCTACCTGAATAGCACGACCTTGGAGGCTCATTAGCTTAAAAATGCCAAATCTTGAAATTATGCGTCCTGGAAAGTTTTCGCGCAATAAAGCCCAAATTCGTTATGTTGTATAGCTTTTCGCATCGTCATGTTATAACCACATATGGTTTAGATTAAAATTTTCAAGTTTAGACCCAAAACAATACACATTTGAGATGGCTTTAGTGCTCAGAATTGCCGGTAACTACATTATCACATTGCATTGTTTGGTATTTAAGTATTGGGTGTATGCAAAAGTTTTATGATCCTAGTTAAAAAATTTATTTCTTCAGAAATGATGAATAGTATCTACTTTTATATGATTCCATTATATAAGGGATGCTTTTCCTCTACTTTCTATTCAGTTTTGGCCTGGCGAGAGTACAGTGAAGAGCCCTTGTATTGTTTCAAAATGTCGGTCGATAAAGTGCATTTAAGTCATTGTTTACTTTATGAATTCCGTAAAGACAATACCGCGAGTGTGGCAACCAAAAACATTTACCTGTCATTTAAGTTCGACAGGTACGAAGATGGTTTACAAAATTCCGATCTGGGGATTTTCACTAATTGATAAACCACGTACCTGGCGGCCATTGAAGTCTGATGACGACAAGTTTAAAATCATATATTGACACTAATCCGTCGATGATGGGAGTCAACCAGACAACCGTATTAAGACATTTGAAGCGTATGGAGATGGTTTCGCGGTACCACGTGTGGATACCTCATCAATTGTCGGCTGCCAATTTATTGGATCGTATTTCAACGTTTGGTAACGGGAGATGAGAAATGGGTCGTGTACAACAACGTAACAAGAAAAAGACATTGAGCTATACCTGGACAAGCCCCATTAACAACTTCGAAAGCCGAAATCCATCAAAAAAAAGTTATGTTTTGTGTTTGGTGGGATTGTAAGGGTATTGTGTATTGTGTAAAGGATAGACCAGACCAGAATTGGTAAACAGAAAAGGGGTAGTGTTTTATCACGACAACGCGCGACCACATGTGGCTATGATGACCCTACAGCATCCACCGTATTCTACAGATCTTGCTCCTTCCGATTTTCATTTATTCCGATCACTGCAAAAATTTTTAAATGATAAAAAATTTGATACAATAGAGCAGGTAAAAACATCCCTTACTACATTTTTCGCATCAAAATCCACGCAATCCACGCAGAAAGATGGGAGAAGGTTATAAGAACGGTTGGAAATTATATAATTGATTAAATAAATAATACAAATCTAAAAAAAAAAACGAGTATTTAATGATTCTACTGTACTTCCCGAAACAATAAATGAATAACCATTATTATTAAGCTTTAATTGAGTGTTAAAATAAATTTTAATAATTACTTAGCATATTTTTAATTCTATATAAAAACTTTTCAATCAGATTAAAATAAACTATTTTATGCAGCGAAAAATATCAGCTTAAAAATTGCCATCAAAAAAGAAAACTAAAAAATTATTAGCAACAATTTCGCAAAAAATTTTCCGATTACGTTTTGACATTTCTTCATATTATATAAAAAATTTATTCTCTTATATAAAATTTTGGAAATGTTTTGAAAAGTTCTCTTTTAACTTTATTAGAAATTTGGAGAAAAGAAAAACATAAAAAATTTTAAATCATAATTTTTGCTATTCTACAATATATCCGGTGAACTATAAATTTATTTATTTGTTTATGTTTAAAATGTGCATAAAATTAGTGATAACAAAAATGTAATTTTTTTTTTTAAATATTTGTGGCTTTTACGACATTATTGTACTACTACCAATAAATATTATTATTTGATATAAAATATTCGAGATATAAAAAGTAAAATTTTAGTTTTCAAGAGAATTTATATCCGAGTAGAGGAGTGTAATTGCTTTTGGAGCAAGAATGGATTTCTTTTATAGTATTTTGAATTTTCTTATAAAATTTCTATTGATCTTCTCTGATAATGAAAATGTTATTGAAATAAATTTACAAGATTATTGTGAACTTTCAAATTTATGTTATAATTTAAGCTATTCACAATATGATAAAATAATTCTCAATAAGAAATTTATTATTAGTAACGAAATTGTACATTTTTCTGGAAACAATTTTAAAACAATTCCTGAAAATTTATTTACTGTGCTTTCTAGTGTACAAAATATTGAATTTAGAAATTGTGGTATAAATTTTCTATACGAATGGAATTTTGATAATGCAATCAATTTACAAAAGTTATCAATAGAAGGAAATATTATAAAATATATTCGAGAAGATGTATTTAAAAATTTGTATAATTTATTGGAATTAAATCTATCTAAAAATCAACTTTTTCAATTGGAATCGAATACATTTAATGAATTGTTTAAATTAAAAAAATTGAATATATCAAAAAATCAAATGGAAACTTTACCAGTTACTATATTCGAATCAGTTTCAAATTTAGAATCACTCGATTTAAGTGAATGTCGATTAAAATATTTAAATGAGTTTATATTTATGAAAAATACAAAATTGAAATATTTAAATTTGAAAATGAATAAATTGAAAATAAGAAATTATGATAATTTTTTATTAAAACTAACATCAATTGAAGTGATTGATTTAAGTGAAAATTGGTTAAACAGAATCGAGAGTGATTTCTTATCAAAATTGAAAAATGTTCAACAAATTAATTTTCGTAATAATAAAATTAATTTTATTGAATATAATTCTTTTGATCAGTTAAAAAATTTAACTTATTTAGACTTAAGTGAGAATCAACTGCATATTTTATTAATGAGATCATTTCGATATTTGGACAATTTAAGAGAAGTTAATGTTAGTTCAAATACGATTTGTAAACTGGATATGGAAGATTTCATTCTCAAAAATATATCTATAAAAATTTATGCTTTAAATAATAATTTTGATAAAAATTCTATACAATTATTGAATAATTATTTTAATAAAACTAATGTTAATATGTATTTTGATGAATTTTCATCAAAGAATATTGAAAGAAATAATTATTTTCTTATAAAGAGCTTATATAAATGTTCAAATAGAGTGGAAATTTTTATTGAGAATCAATTAGCAAAACAACAAATTGAATTTAAAGAAATTTTCAAAAATCTAATCAAATCGATTCATGATACTCGTAATAATAATAAAACTGAATTAGAGAATATCGATTGTAAAATATTGAATAATAAACTATCAGACATAGTCAATTATACGATATATTTTGAAAATTTTGTACAAGGTGTTAAAAACTATTATTTACAAAACAAATTATGGATGGAAAATAATACAATATTAATAGAAACAATGTTCTATAATTTGAAGAATATTTTTATAAATGAAGTGGAAATTATCAAAAACAATCATTCAGAATATATGAAAATTTTGGAAAAGCTAACCGGTGATAATTTTCGATTATTGGAAGTACATGAAAATCTACGCCAAATTAGTGAATTTATTATTAAAGAACCAAATTCTAAAGATATTATTAAGTTTCTTAATTCATCAGCTTTGAAAATAAATATAAATAGTGAAATAAATGCATTAAAAATAATAAAAACTGTTAATAATACAAAAGATATTTTATTGGAAAAAATTAATATTGTTGAGAATCAATTTAATAAAAATTATATAAATTCAACACAATTGATTATCGATAAGATTGAAAACTATGGCAGTGATTGGAAACATTTTTCAAAACAATTCACTCAAGTGGTCACGGATGAATTATCAAAAAAGGACACAAAATTTGATGATATAATAAAATTCATTCAGGCATCAACTGGTCAATTAAGCAGAAATTTTGAGAATAGTACAAGATTTTTAGATAAAAAGCTGAGCAACATTACGAATGGAATAACCGATAATATTGTTAAATTGGAAAGCAATGTCCAGAATTTGAGCAGTTTACAAAATGATCAAAAGAATTTTATTGAGAATAAATTTATTCAACAAACTGAAATACTTACAAAATTGAATGATTCTCTCAATAGTAGCTTATCAGAAATAAAAACTACCATCGAACATCAGATAAATACATCCTTTGAGAAGATATTGGTACGAATAGAAGATTTGGAAAATAAATCAAATTCCTTAGAAGCATTTTATCAAACCACATTTAGCAATTTTGAAGAAAAACTAAACAGTTTTCATAAAAAGATCGATAATTTAGAGCATATGCTAAAAGTATCTAATACACTTGTTCTTGAACAGAAAATGATTAATGATAAAAATAATAATTAGTTATCAGATCAAATACAAAAGAGAAAATAAATAATTAGTAGATTGTAAGATTTTTATTTTTAAAAAGAATTTAACAAGTACAAATATGCCAATTATAATATTTTTATAATAATCAATTTCTATTTTTTATATTGTAAAATAATTTTACTTAAAAAAAATTATAATAAAAAAACGGTATTATGAAAAAAAAAAAACTATTTTTTTTTATAGATTATCCAAGTAACGAAAAATTACAGGGTGACAAATATAGTGTGCTCTTTATCTTCTAGATCGATATTGTTTGGCCGCCATTTTGGTCTGAATGACTTTTGCCCTTCGATTATAGAAGAACTGGATAGGCCTCTCTTAGATTAAAGAATACCTGGATAGGCCCTTACCGTATATGTATACGCAATTTTGTGTAAGAATTACATGCCAAGCGGCGAGAATTGGCATTTATCACATAGCTTTTTGTGGATATTTTTATGTAGACATGACACTCACTGCCATCTAGTTCTCGTAATAGAAATTTATTACATTGCAAAAGCCTAATTTATATTCTTTTTGGAAACAAAAAATACAATTTAAACACAACGATAGGCAATTTTTATTTTTTTTACAATCTTTTGATATGAAATGGAATTCTATTTTAGATTTATTATTAATTTCGTAAATATCATTCAAATATAAAGTGCCTCGATTTTGTAGACTTTCGGAGAGTTTTACAATCTGCCATTCTTCATGAAAGTGATTACAACTCGAACTAATATAACTAGCGAATTTGTTATTGATAAAAATAATAAAGTGTTGAAAGTGGAATTTAAAGTGTTGTTTTTATGTATTTTAAAGTATTTAAAAAAAGTAAGTATTTTTATAAATAGTTTTATTATTGATAACATTTAATAAGAAGTTTTTATTACACAAAATGAAGTGTTTCGTGAAGAATTCTTTTTCCTACAATGACATGAGGAAGCCGGGAATTTCTTTCTTTCGGTAAGTTGATATCTGTAGTTTTAGTAAATAAAATAACAAAAATGTTATTTGTGATGTGCCTAAATGGGTTTAAGTGATATATTTTATCCAAAAAGTGGTGAAAAACTGAAAAGTTCGGCATTGAACAAATGTAAACAAATCCGATGTTGACAGTTCAATGTTTACCATAAAATAGTACAGTGCCGGTGTACATAAAGTGTGTGTAAGAAAGTTTGAGGTACCGAATTTTTCAGTCTATTTTTCATTGCTGTTTTCATTGTGTTAAAATAAATAAAGTATATTCTTCAGTAGGCTTATTATTTAAATAAATTCGATTTGCTTGCTCTATTAGACCACATTATAATGCATTTACTAAATAATATTTTTTTCTTTTTTTTTTAGAATATTAGTTATCATTTTTTTAAGTACATCAAATTTTTCATCTTGTAATTTAGTTTTAAAGAATTTACTTTAATGTTGTATACGATTATCTTCTTATTGTGCACATAATTGTTGAAATATCTAATAAATAAATAAATAATATTTTAAAATAGAATACTGTGTTTTATTACAAATTTCCAAAACTAATTCCATCAAACAACAAAATCCGCAATATTAAAAAAATCTATTCGTTTACGCATAAATGACATCGCATATGAAAATGGTTTTGAACGAACCGCTTCAATCGCATACTGAAGTTTAAAATTGGCTCCCAATGGTTTACGCCGTTTCTGTTGTATTGCATGTGTGTGCGTTCTACGAATGTTTTGCCACAAAATTCCGACAGAATTTTTGTGTAGAGGCCTATCCAGTTCTTCTTTAATCTAAGAGGCCTCTACACAAAAATTCTGTCCAAATTTTGTTGGCAATACATTCATAGAACGCACACACATAAAATACAACAGAAACGGCGTAAATCATTGGGGGCCAATTTAAAAGTTCACTATGCGATTGAAGCGGTTCTTTCAAAACCATTTTCATATGCGATGTCATTTATGCGTAAACGAATAGATTTTTTTAATATTGCGGGTCTTGTTGTTCTACAAATAAAAGTAATTAAGGCAAAATTATATATCAATCATTTTTTTTATATAACATGTTTATTATCCTCCTCAACATATAAATATTCGATCGTCACATTTACTTTTTCAATTAAGAATTAACATAAATTGAAGTATTATTCGCACTATTCAAAAAATTCGGTCCCTTAAACTTTCTTACACACACTTTATATACACCGGCACTGTACTATTTCATGGTAAACATTGAACTGTCAACATCGGATTTGTTTACATTTATTCAATGCTGAACTTTGCATTTTTAACCATATTTTACACAAAATATATCACTAAAAGCCATTTAGGCACTTCACAAACTATTGTGAAATTTTCATTAATATATGTAGTAGAAATAAAGATGCCAACTTACCGAAAAGAAAGAAATTCCCGGCTTTCTCATTTTTTTGTATGAGAAGCAATTTCTCACAAAACACTTCATTTCCTGAAATAAAAACTTCGTATTAACTTTTATTAATAATATAACTATTTGTATAAATACTTACTTTTCCGTAAATATTTCTAAAGAGATGGAAATAACACTTTTAAAAACACTTTCCGAACCGCAACAAAACAACTTGAGAAATGTTAAAAATAGCCCGCTGTTTTCGGTATGTCACTACTTCATGGAGAATGTCGCGTTTGAAAACTCTCCTAAAGTCTACAAAATTGCGGCGCTTTATATTTGATTGATATTTCCGGAAGGAATAATAAACCTAAAACAGAATTCCATTCCGTATCAAAAGATTGTACAAAAAATAAAAATTGGCTAAATGTTGTGTTTAAATTATATTTTTGTTTCCAATAAGTGAATTAAAATGAATATAAATTATGGTTTTGCAATTCAATAAATTTGTATTACGACAACTAGATGGCAGTGGGTGTCATGTGTACATAAAAAAATCTACACAAAAATATCCCGCTTTTGCCATTTCTCAAAATGCGGTAATGGCATATCCATTTCTACATATACGGTAAGGGCATATCCAGGTATTCTTTAATCTACGCTTTTGCCTATTGACATTTGACAGTCGTAAAGAATGATCGATACGAATTTATTATAAAGCTTCTAACGCCGCAACAACATGTTGAAATTATTAAAATATTTTATTTAAATAATTGTTCAACTGTTAGAGGGCGGATAAAAATTGTTATGTGACTTTTTTGATGTTAATCATATACCAAGCATGTCAACCATTCAACGTATAATAAATAATTTTGAAAATATTCATACACTAGAAGATAAAACGTGGACTAGGTGACAATTAAGTCAATATACACCAGAAAAGATTGATACAGTGAGGCAGAGTGTTACTGAATGTCCGGGTACTTCTCGTCGACGCCATGCACAAGATTTGGAGTGTCTCCATCATGTTTGTTAAAAATTCTCAAAACAGATTAAAATTCAATTGACACAACAGCTGTAGACAAACAGCCATAAACAGTGGCGAGACTGGAGTGCTGGATTTTTACAGACCACCATTTTTGCCAAAAAACCACCATTTTTGCACACTTCGAATTACCTGGCTTTGTTAATAAACAGAATAGAGGCTATTAGAACACTGAAAACCCTCAAATGATACACTAAAGTAACTATGTGGTGCGAGCTTTGGGCCGACGGCATCGTTGGTCAATATTTCTTTGAGGATGCTGGAGGCAATGCAAAAAAATGGAAAAAGAACAATATCGTTCGGTGGTTAGATTCTTGTTTTTGGAAGGGAAAACGCGCAGCGAAATCAAAGATCGCTTGGATGCTGTGTATGGTGACTCTTCTCCTTCGATGGCGACCGTCAAGAATTGGTTCAACGAGTTTGTTCGTGGCCGCACGTCGGTTTTTGATGAGACACGCCCGGGTGCTTCGAAAACGGCTGCTACGGAGGAAAACGTTAAAAAAGTCCACGATCTCGTGTTGGCAGACCGTTGATTGAAGGTTCACGAGATAGCTGATACTGTTGGCATCGCAGTAGGAACGGTGCATCATATTCTACACGAAGAAATGGGCATGAGAAAGCTGTCGGCGCGATGGGTGCTGCGTTTGCTCACACCGGAAAACAAGCGCAACCGTGAGACCACATCGGCGACGTGTTTGGCGCTGTTTCAGCGCAATCCAGCGGAGTTCTTGCGTTGTTTCGTGACCGTCGACGAAACATGAATTCACTGGTACACACCAGAGACCAAGGAACAGTCGAAACAGTGGACTTCACCCGGCGAACGTGCTCAGAAGAAGGCGAAGACTGTTCGATCGGCCGGAAAGGTGATGGCCACCGTTTTCTGGGATTCACAAGGTATGATCCACATCGATTACCTCGAGAAGGGTAAAACAATCACGAGGCGCTACTATGCTGACTTATTGGGCCGATTTGACGTCGAATTGAAGAAACAGCGGCCCTGCTTTGCGAAGAAAAAAGTGCTGTTCCACCACGACAACGCGTCGGCTCACACCTCCACCGTCGCCATGGCCAAATTGGCCGAATTGCGCTACGAATTGCTGCCCCATCCACCGTACTCTCCAGATTTGGCCCCCTGTGACTACTTTTTGTTTCCAAACCTGAAAAAATCACTCGCCGGGAATAGATTTGGGTCGAATGAGGAGGTCATCGTCGCCACGGAGGGCTATTTTGCTTCCCTCGAGAAAATGTATTTTTTGGATGGGTTAAAAAAGTTAGAGCATCGCTGGGGCAAGTGTATCGAGCTTGAAGGAGATTATGTGGAAAAATAAATTGCCACCATTCCAAAATTTTCGTTTTTCTTTTGTAGGCTAAGTACTTGTTGAATGACCCTCGTAGATACCAAATAGAATCTCTTAACAATACAGACATAAGCTACGAAATTGTTATAATTTAATTAAATATTTTTATATGAAAATATTATTTTTTTTTATTTAATTCAATATTTTTTTATAAATTGTATGTTCTTAATTATTAGACCCTCGGACGTCTTTATCTAACATAGTACGCAGTGGTCTAGAGTTAGAAGCCAGCATTTGGCATAACCGAGGTCTATAGTTGTTTCAGGGTAAAGAATTTATATTTCAGGGCAGATGATACTAGAAATGACCATTAAAAAATAATATGATTACAGAGTGTGGGAGAAAAATAATTCGGCGGGCATTATTGAGAGCGATCTGGCAGCACTTTGGGCTTATCCTCGCCAAACAGCTTATACGTTAGTCCGTCCTAGGCGTTTAGTAGAAGTTTCAACTTCATTCCGTATGCACAAAAAGTACCAATGATCCTTTGGGGAATATTCCTTATCAAGAACACAAGTTTTCCGCTAGCATAGATCGTTAGGGAAGTCTTCAGCACCGAAAACTTATAAAAATGTAGAAGAAATGTGAACTCTTGTGAGGTTAGACAACCTATTAACCTTTTAGCTTATGAAAAGTCCTTGGAAGCTTCAAAAGATGGATTTTTCGTATCAGATCAGACATTACTGATACTTGGATGCGCCACCATGGATATGCCTCAAGTACTGCTGATAAGATCCAAAGAAGTGAAACCGATTACAGGTGAAGCCTTCCAGCAATGTTACGAAACTCCCTATTTTAAAGGGGAAAAGGCTTGTGTATGAATAAAAATTAAATTAAATAATTACACAAACATTTTATACAATAGATAAAAAAAAGATTTGTTTTACTATTGAGTAAAATGTCGTAAGTAAATCTTTTGATCATCACTGAGCAAAATAATTTCAATGAAAGAGTTTTCATAATAAATTTAACTTATTTGAATATAAATTATTTTTGTAATTTTCCTTTCATATCAAACAAATTTTATTATAAAATTGCAAGTTATAATGAATCTTTAAGACTCATCTAATCATATTGGAATGTATTATTATTTTAAATAGTGGTTTGTCATTTTATACTATAAAATAAGTTTAAGTTAGTTGAGTAAAGAGCAGAATTATTCATTCTATAAGAACAAAAAATTTGAAAAAAAAGTTGACAAATCATTTTCGCTTTTGAATAGTTGCTATTCCACTCTCTATACGTTGGCCAGACTTTATACTTTATAATAAAGTACTCTCTTTATAATAGCTAAAAATAAAGTCAGTAATTTATTATTGTTGAAAAAATTAATTATTTTTCGTAACTAAACTATTTAAAGAATAAATTTGTACACGTATTTATTGAAGGCTCTCCAAAGAACTAAAGTGTATCAAGTTCGTGTGTTTATAGTGCTCAACATGCACTAAACATAATATTTCATGATAAACTTTCTATAGAAGCAATTTTCTAGGCTATTAAGAATGTACTTATATTCATATTAATTATGAATTTCAGGCCAAAAGGATATTTTTAATTGAAATAATCATAATATGAATAAAACATGAAAATTTCATATTTCTCCAAATGGTAATTACAATAGTTCAGTAACTTATTGAAAACTTTAAAAATAGATTGTTTTAATTGTTTTTGACATTGAAATAAATATAATTAAAATAAATTACAGATTTTTTGCTTTTATTACAACTAAATTTATTATGTAACTGCTGTATAAGTGGCAGAATCATGCATATTAATCGGGTTATTCTTAATGGTAAGAAAACCGTACCAAAATTTATTTTAATGCCTCTTAAAAATGATGCTAAAAACACTTTCCTTCTAGAAAACTAATTAAATAATTTCCAATTGAATTAAATAAATTACAATTTCTTTAAAATAATTTTAATTATCTGAATACGATTTTCGAAGTTTATAAATTCAATTAAAAAAAATATGGAATTTGGCCAAAGAATGACGTGAGATCAAAATATTTTTAGCAATTTGTAAATTGAAGAAAATTAATTGCTTACGAAAAGTGGTGTTCCGCAAGGTAGCATCATGCATCCTGTTCTATGCAATTATAATATACACAAGATTATCGCTTCAAAATGTCTATAAATATTAGTGAATTTTTAAATTTTTTTACTTTTAGTTTTAAATTTCGTCTCTATTAAGTTGTATACATTTCATCTGCCATTTTCTTGGGGACATTTATCCCGTTCGATAACATCACTATTCGATGAAGAGTTTTTGCCACCTAACCATTTTTTCATACTTAACTAAATTCAGTAAATTCAGTTTTAATAATTTAGCTACCGCAATTGATCATGTGTTCGCTGGTGCGTTTTCGTAATGAAGAAGAATCTTTTTCGTCTTGAAATGATGTCATTTAATTTATCTTTTTTTATTTAGACGATCTAACAATACTAAGTAATATGCACCAGTTATTGATTTACATCTCTTCAAGTTGTACATAAAGATAGTACCACTGACATCCTCCCCCCAAAAAAAACAGTGGTCATAACATTGCGGTTGCTAAACATGATTTCACCTTCCTTGAAGCGCACACGCTTATAGAATTCTTTTTCTGAGACCATTACATGTTTTCTGAAACATAATGATGGATCCACACTTTATCAGTGGCTATAAATCGGTGGAGAATATCGGGAGATTATGATTGAAAATTTCTTAGCCATGCTCACACGGCTTTGTTTTTGATCATTAGTGAGCAAACGCAGCACTAATTTTGCAGTAATTTTTTCGAAGCACTCTTACAGCATTCCGAATACACTCCTAAGAGATGCCTACTTTTATCCTTTGATCTTCCATAAACAAATTATACATATTCTATATAATTTCGGGAGTTTTTACCATATTTGAACATCACAACTGCTCTGACATCCGCAAGGGAATTCATCAAATGAACTTTTAGTACAAAATCTTTTCTCTTTACATATTTTATAAAATACCTACAATTTTTACAAGATACAATCTTTAATAAAAGGATTATAATAGTGACTTAGACTTGAATGAAATGGACTGTTTTTGTACCATGTTATGCCCCCCAGTTCGGGTACAAAAGGCACATTAAGACCGTCGATGGATGACACTATTACGAACATAATATGGATAATTTGTATAATTTTCCGTAGATAATATGGGGTATTTCTAGATTGTAGATATTGGATTCGAAAGGAGTTGGAACGTTTCGTCAAATATCAAACTTCAAGTCCGTACGTTCAAATTGGCCTTCAGTTAAAAAAAAAAGTAAAAATTTGCTGGCGATTATTAGCTTTGAACTTATAACTAAAAATAGATATTTTTAAGTTATGCATGTGGGTTATATAGAGTCTCTATATAGAGTCTTAGATAACGTACCTTTTCTTCTGGTGGAATAATACTGATATTAAAAAATACGTTCAATTTCACTCTCTTCTTTCTAAGCCAATTCTGATGGGAGTTATATGATAGGGGTTTCTTGATAAGCTGAGATATTGTAGATGGCGGTAGTTGGATTCAAAATATTTTAGTAAACTTTATTGATAATAGAATAAAAAATATTTTAACTAAATTAAGTAATTCCAAACCAAAAAAATTTCATGGTTTAGTAAAAAAAAATTCAAACTTGATTACATTAAAGTGTGTGAAGGTCATCGTGTCCTTTTAACGCAAATTAATTTCAACAGGAATCAAATGCGCAAATATAATCCATTTAAAAACCATATAGCATCAGGTGATATAAGAGTAGAAAATGGGATGAGGATTTGAGATGATTCTGCAATCCGAGCCGAACTGAGAAAATTTTGCTTCTCGTATCTTGGCTCTCTGGAAGTTGATTCTGAATAATTTATGGGAAATCCTTTCATGGAATGCTTTTTCACTAAGGACATGATTATTTGATATCGTTTGGCTTGGATGAACTCATGGAAACACATTTACCTATTGTACTAGCCTTAAAAGTAACTAGTATCCAGACTGGCTGACTCCGTTGACTTTAGCATATATTATACAATACTAAGGTTCAAGTCTCATCGTACCATTGCCATTACAAAAGATCATAAATATTTGAAATCGATTAAATGAAGTTTTTGCATGGCTTTACGTTACAAATTACGAGTAAGTACCAAAACTTGGTTCATGTTAACTAACTGATATCTCAAAGCAATAAAAGTTATTCTATTTAACAATATTGAAAGTTTGAAAATAAATCATTTTTGGAAAGAGAATAATTTTATTAATTATGATAAATTCCATTTTTTTTCTTTTAAAAATTCAAATAAAATTTGATGAAAACAATTAGAATCGATTCTTCCATAAAATCTGCTGAAATTTTTATTTTTCTTTCAATAACATCGAGTAAATTTTTAGTATTTATTTCTTTAATGTATTAATACAATTTTGTACCAACAATTCTTGGAGTCTCTTTTAGTATATCTTATCCTGTAGAAAATTTTCTATGTGATAACCATATCTGAACTGGAATTTTTTCTTTATTGTTGATTGAAAAATTTTTCCATAAAAAAATATGCTCATAATTTTACAAATATCAATAGTAATGTTAAATTTCTAAAAAGAAAACCTTTTTTCTTATATCGAAAATTCGAAAAATTCAAGACTGATTTGAATTGAAATTACTATTTCCGTTTCAGTTTGAACATTTTATTCCGAGAGTATTTTTCCATTAATATATAAATTGTATGAAAATTAAGACTGTATGGAAAATTTTTGGTATTTATTGGGATGTTAGAGTATTACACCTGCTGCACAAAATATGAATCAAAATATTTTCTATCAACCTTTTATGTGTTATTTATATTTTTTACTTTCTTTCTCAAACTAAAAGGGTATAAACGTAATATGGTAAATACTGGTTGAAAGAGAAATTTTTCTCCTCGAAAAAGGAAACGTCTGGCTTTTAGCATTCGCACTATTGTCTGGCATATACTAGACTTTCCACCGACAATATCATCATATCATCGTCATAATTCATTGAATTCACTCGTTTCAGAGAACTTTTTTCCTATTTCAATAGATTCATTCAGTTAATAAGCTTTTTTTATGATTGCAGTTATTTTTTATCCATTCAATTTTCATATTCAAGACTCGAACTTAATGTAAATATGAAAAACTCCATCAGTTCTGTGGATTTCAATAGGGTGATTTTCTGTTTTTACTATATTATATGCTCGGTTGAAAACTAGAGTGACTTAACAGAGGAATGAGGTAGCACTGCTGCGCGAATAGATCATTAAAAATTCACTGAAACGTGAAGCTAGCAGCAGTTCGTTCACGTCATTCGGTTGGTATTAAGGCTGTGTTGGAAAAACAAAACTTACCACATTGGATTCGAGTACTTCGGTTCAATGAGACCACATTTTTCACTCGACAGCAGCTCAAACTTACCGCACCAACAAATGTCCAAGCAAAACCAACCCTTTAGTACGTAGTTCATGCTGGAGGGGTGAACAAAAAATTCTCCTCTCTCTACCTGAAAGACGAATGGTTCATATTAAAAGTGGCTCTGTCAGGATCCCCAGCATCATGGAAAAAATACTGCAAATAACCGTATACCTTTATGACCAGTAGACCAAGTTAAATACTGTATACTTGATTATACTGTGTATGTTTTGTCTACCAAACCTCCCATATCCCTTTCCGAACTCTGCACTGATTGCCTTAAAAGTTTCTGCCTCATATTAAGGGTAGAGTGTGAACAACAACAAAAAAATGAGAAATTGAAAAATAACATAACAAAGATAACAGGGGGGGGGGTGCCGTTGGCCGAAGTAGTAGAATAAAAACCACAAAGAAAAAGGATGAAAAAAGGGAAAAATAAATGAAATGAGCACAGCATGGATGAAACGGAAATATTGGGGTGTGAGTCGGAAGTATAATGTTGCCGTTATATAAGCGACGTATAATTGTGGGAAAAAAAATAGAAAAAAATTTACCACGACAAAGTTAATTGCTCAGAAAAAAAATGCAAATTAGCCCCCCAGACGACAAGTGGATTACACAATTTCCCGTGCTTTGATCAGCCTAGATTAAGGACGGCGTCGTTTTTGGGGACCGGTAATTGAACATCTTTGGTATGCATCATCATCATTATCATTCAACAGAAGTGAAGTGGCATCAGCAGTGGGAGGAAAGCTTTAGTTATCCGAATTTAAGTCTGGAAGCGCCGATGTGGCCTGCAAGTTAAATAAAAATCCTACCTTCGGGCATAGCCAAAAAAAAAAAAAAATAATAATGAAATAGGAAAGAAACTTTTAAGAAGATATCGCCTTCTTCTCAGATTCTTTATACTCTCTTATTTATCACTTTATTGAAGGAAGAGATTTTCGAGATCATACCAGAGATGTTGATATTACGTCGATAGTCATATCCGTCCGTTACTCTGTATTTACGCAACAATAATGATGGGCATCAAGTGAAATGTGTTTTCGACTCAGTATATTTCAAACCAATCCAGGGGTAAGAAGTGTACCATTTAACCTAACACCTTTTAATTTTCTATAAAAGTCCTTTGTTCGTTTAATACATAAACAAATTCGGTCTTCCCCTGCAAGGACATGTGACTGTCAGAATGACAACAGTCTAGAGATAAAAACGCTAAACATACATATATGAACTTAGTATTTAATTCGAAGAAATACAATTATTTTTTCTTACTTTCATTATCATTATTACATATAAATAGTATTATTTAAAGAAAATTAATAACTATTATTAAAAATAAATAAAATTGATTAGTCTCAAATAATATGGAATATTATTCAAATTCTTAAACCATTCTTTCATCTTCTACAAAAACCTATCTAACATAAGTGCAAAATGCTTTTTTAGTCGTAAAATAAATAATTTTTATAACAGTCAATTTTTTCCTCCTAATTATTTTTATTTACTTTTTATTTTAATAAAATATCGATTGATTTAATAATGAAAAGTTTACTATAATAACGTTACGTTAATTTTATGAACTTTGAACCAAAATAATGTGAAAAGAAACATTTTACAAATGACTTTGTAGGGTTTAACATATTTCTCACATAAACACACGGTTCTTATATTCACTAAATTCGATTGATGTCATTTAAATTTGTCTGAGCCGTAAAAAATCTACTTAATTAAATAAAAAAAAAAAATATTTTTTTTATTTTTTTAAAATTATTATTTATAAATAAATAAAATTTAACTTAAATCTTCTACAAAACAAATATTTCAAATTTTTCATTTCAGAAACTTCTTTTTGACATTTTAAAGTATTTTTATACTATTTAAAAAAAAATTCTACAATTTAAGAAATATAAACTTCTTTTTTTCAAAAGTGCTGAATTAAAATAAGCCCGAACGTTCAAGTTTACCAAGAAATTAAATAATAATAATCAGAAAGTAATGTGCATAATAATATTTTCTTTTTTGCATGATTAACGATATACTGTGATAATGTCAAAAGATGAAGGACACACCAGAATCTTTATATAAATTGCCAAGAAACTGGGAATATTTTTTTGATAATTCCATTTTTGAAAGTATGGAAAAATCCGGAATAATTCCGCTCGAGTTATCTGATAATCCAATAACTGATGAAGTATCCGACCTTCCGGACAACTAAGTATATAGAATATCGCCTGTTAGGTAACATCGTATTACGTTAAATTTCCTAATACATAAAATTTTAAGTGAACTATATAACAATAATCGTAATTAAAAAAAATTCAAATTGAATAAAAACTGGTTTTATTAAAAACAAATCAAAGATGACTGCAATATTTTTACATTTGCTATTTTGTACGAGTACCAAAAATATTTCAGTTCATTTATTTTATATAAAATAATTAATATTATTCTTTACTAAGTCACCTTTGAAAATTTAGCACTTAAAATAATATTTTTTTTTTGTAAACTTTTCATTTTATTCTTTTTGTTTTAAGAAAACCAAGCTTATTAAAAATTTTGAATGGATATTTTAAGAATAATTATAATTTTTATGGTCAAATTTATTATGAAAATTTTGTTTACTAGTTCAAATATAGGCATTCAGTTGAAGGAAACGCATATGTCCTAATATCACTTAATGAATATATTTCAGATTATGTATTCTAAGTAAAAAATACAAATAACTAAAACTAAAACGATGCAATATTATTTTAAATATGATAAAAATTTGAACTTTTCTTAAATTGCTCAGTTAAAATATTCAAAAAAAAAAAACAAAAAAAAACAAAAAACAAAATGAATTGAATTCTTTCGAAACAAAATTTTAAGAAAAACCATTAAAAACAGTAAAAATCCAACTGGAATTTTTATATGTTAAGGATAAATAGAGAAAAATGAGAAAAAAATAATGTTCAAATTATTCACTATAAGTTTTGATGATATTCAAAACAACCCCCATTCTGTTTATTTTTATTTTGGGGAAAAAAATTATCCAAGGCCATACAACTTTTTCCTATCGTCAATTTTAGTTTACGACTGACTTTTTAGTAGAAGATGTTCTGGATGTGTCTTAGTCGATTCTTCCTTGCTAGTAGTTACTATAAAATCTTGTTATTAATCGAGCAGATCAAGTGGGAATAAATATCAAAACAACAATATTTTCATTTAGTTGTAGATATTCAGGTGTTTTTACATTTTTTTTCCCAATCGATTAAGACCACCTCCCCTCGATTGTTTTTTTTTTACATATTTTAAAGGAAACGTCATACGATTCGGAACTACAATCGAAAGGAGTAAAAGCGGGAGTAGATCCGACCAGTTTTGAAAAGAGCTTCAGATCTCCTTCTAGAAATGTATTCCAAATCAACCACACAGCTATAAAAAAATTAATGAAGCTCAGAGGATATTTTTTTAAACAAATAATTAATATATCATTGATGCTTAAGGAGAAAAAAACCAAAGACTCAATTTTTTACACATTTAATTTAAGCGAAGAAATGAAAACAAAGTATTTGATAAGCGATAAAATTGACTTGGTATTGCGCACCTCTGAGGTGTGCTCTTATGCTTTCATATAAAATTGAATGCAAATACGATAGTGATAAACAAATTCACAAACAAGCAAGACAATCAGAAGGTAAGAACAGAAATATTGAGCGAAAAGTGTCGTTGTTGTCGCCATCGATGTGGTTGGCAAGACTCCAACGTATCCGTATATGAAGAAAACCAAACTTCCTTCCAACAAACTGTTTAGTAAATCCAAAACAGCCGTTGAAGACACACAACTCAAAAATCGAAAACCCAAAGAAGTACATGCAGTGTTGTCGAAAACGATATAATAAGACAGTTGCCAAATATTTAGAGAGGAGAGCTTTTTGTTTCCGACGTAGACCTACCTTCTAGTCAATCAATCGGCCAACAAGCTCGTCAACGGATCACTAACCACCGTTCGGATTCGATTAGAAAGTACTTTATTCACAAAAGAACTTGTGACCAGTACAGATAGTAGATGCTACGGCGGATTCCGTTCTAGAATCTTGGAATGTGCTGTGATGTTTTGGGAGCTTATTGAATTCTAACAAGGAAGTCGGTTGCGTTATTTAATTTGAACTGAATCAGTTGCGCAAGTGATTATCAAGACAATTCCAATCAATATTAAATTGTTTTGTGCTAATAAACTTTTCTTTTTGCAATAAACTTTACTAAAACTTAGAAAATAATAATTATTTGTGTTCATATTATCGACGTCGGGACTATATTCTACTGTCAGAAGTGGACCTAAATTTACTACTAAAGAAATAAATGCACTAATCGACTTCGTGAATAATAACTACAACAAGTACGTTGAAGTTACACTAACATTCGAAAGAAATTGTCGGGCTATCTACCTTGTCGGAATATTAATTAAAACGCATCTAAACAATTTTATTTGCTTTATTTTTGGTTTGTTTGTATTCTGTACGTTCAATTCATATTCAATCTGTTGTATACTATCGGTTTAGTTTTTTTTTCGAAAATAATAATATAAAAAAATAATAGAAAAAATTTTTGTTTTTTCCAAGTGCGTAAACATAAAAAAGTGCGTTAAGTTTGTTCGTCAACATTTTCTAGTGCACTGGTCAACATTGGTGGCGTTTCAATATCTCTGAGACGATTTCGGAACTAAGAGGTAAGTACGATTGATCATAGTGTATAACAACAATGACACCTAATAAACGTCCCCAGTTCTAAATAATTAAAATTTTTTCGCCAGTAGAAAGTGTCGATGTCTCAGTAAAGTTTTCTTTTGAAATCACACACCTGCGGTCAATTGGCCTCAACTAAAACGTGCACTGATTCAAAGCCATTTCATTGAAAACTCATTCATTGTTTAATAAGAATTCAATTTTTGTACTTACCGAAAAATTTAATCAGGTTCAATAGTCGGTTTCGAAAGTGAAAATGACATTATTTCAGTTACTTCTAACACTATCATTTTTTTAAAGATACGATAAAGAATATCATGGATTTTTAGAAACAATTTACAAAATAAAATTCTTCTAAGAACACAATATTTTCTTTATGGTATTTTAAAATATTTTCTTTATGGTATCTTCGACAATCACTTTTTCATGATATCTTTAAAAACAAATTTCGAGTATTTTCAAATTCACTTCTAATTTCGAGGATTCTTAAAGTTACTCCTTTAAAGAAAAAATCACTTCTTTATGGTATCTTAACAAAATTTCTTTATGGTATGTTTAAAGAAAATTTTTATGGTATCTCAAAAACTATTTTAAAAAATTACATTTTATTTATGTTGAAAATTTTTCCTTATAGTATCTTTCTACAATCACTGTCTTTAGAAAAATTTTTTTAAGTATTTTCAAATTCACTTCTAACTTCGAGTACCATCAAAATCACTTTTAAAAATGCAACATCTTCAAATTTTCTCTTTATGGTATCTTTAAACATTTTTTATATAGTATCTATAAAATCACTTCTAAAAATTCAACATTTTCTTTATGGTATCTCAAACAATTTTCTTTATACTATCTTTAAAATAAGTTGTTTATGGTTTCTCAAAGAAAATTTTATGGTATCTTTAAAAAACAATTTTATGGCATCTGAAGATATATCTCAAAATATGGAACATTTTCTTTATATTGAAAATTTTTCTTTATGGTATCTTTAAAATTACTTTTAAAAAATTCAAATTTTTTCTATGGCATTTGAAAAAATTTTCTTTATTATGTCTTCGACAATCACTTTTTTTATATCTTCAAAAAAAAATTTAGTATTTTTAAACTCACTTCTAACTTCGAGTTCCATCAAAATCACTTTTAAAAATGCAACATCTTCAAATTTTCTCTTTATGGTATCTTTAAACATTTTTTATATAGTAACTACAAAATCACTTCTAAAAATTCTAAAAAAATTTAGTATTTTTAAACTCACTTCTAACTTCGAGTACCATCAAAATCACTTTTAAAAATGCAACATCTTCAAATTTTCTCTTTATGGTATCTTTAAACATTTTTTATATAGTATCTATAAAATCACTTCTAAAAATTCAACATTTTCTTTATGGTATCTCAAACAATTTTCTTTATACTATCTTTAAAATAAGTTGTTTATGGTTTCTCAAAGAAAATTTTATGGTATCTTTAAAAAACAATTTTATGGCATCTGAAGATATATCTCAAAATATGGAACATTTTCTTTATATTGAAAATTTTTCTTTATGGTATCTTTAAAATTACTTTTAAAAAATTCAAATTTTTTCTATGGCATTTGAAAAAATTTTCTTTATTATGTCTTCGACAATCACTTTTTTTATATCTTCAAAAAAAAATTTAGTATTTTTAAACTCACTTCTAACTTCGAGTTCCATCAAAATCACTTTTAAAAATGCAACATCTTCAAATTTTCTCTTTATGGTATCTTTAAACATTTTTTATATAGTATCTATAAAATCACTTCTCAAAATTCAACATTTTCTTTATGGTATCTCAAACAATTTTCTTTATACTATCTTTAAAATAAGTTGTTTATGGTTTCTCAAAGAAAATTTTATGGTATCTTTAAAAAACAATTTTATGGCATCTAAAGAAACATCTCAAAATATGGAACATTTTCTTTATATTGAAAATTTTTCTTTATGGTAAAATTACTTTAAAAAATTCAAATTTTTTCTATGGCATTTGAAAAAATTTTCTTTATTATATCTTCGACAATCACTTTTTTTATATCTTTAAAAAAAAATTTAGTATTTTTAAACTCACTTCTAACTTCGAGTACCATCAAAATCACTTTTAAAAATGCAACATCTTCAAATTTTCTCTTAATGGTATCTTTAAACATTTTTTATATAGTATCTATAAAATCACTTCTAAAAATTCAACATTTTCTTTATGGTATCTCAAACAATTTTCTTTATACTATCTTTAAAATAAGTTGTTTATGGTTTCTCAAAGAAAATTTTATGGTATCTTTAAAAAACAATTTTATGGCATCTAAAGAAACATCTCAAAATATGGAACATTTTCTTTATATTGAAAATTTTTCTTTATGGTATCTTTAAAATTACTTTTAAAAAATTCAAATTTTTTCTATGGCATTTGAAAAAATTTTCTTTATTATGTCTTCGACAATCACTTTTTTTATATCTTCAAAAAAAAATTTAGTATTTTTAAACTCACTTCTAACTTCGAGTTCCATCAAAATCACTTTTAAAAATGCAACATCTTCAAATTTTCTCTTTATGGTATCTTTAAACATTTTTTATATAGTAACTACAAAATCACTTCTAAAAATTCTAAAAAAATTTAGTATTTTTAAACTCACTTCTAACTTCGAGTACCATCAAAATCACTTTTAAAAATGCAACATCTTCAAATTTTCTCTTTATGGTATCTTTAAACATTTTTTATATAGTATCTATAAAATCACTTCTAAAAATTCAACATTTTCTTTATGGTATCTCAAACAATTTTCTTTATACTATCTTTAAAATAAGTTGTTTATGGTTTCTCAAAGAAAATTTTATGGTATCTTTAAAAAACAATTTTATGGCATCTAAAGAAACATCTCAAAATATGGAACATTTTCTTTATATTGAAAATTTTTCTTTATGGTATCTTTAAAATTACTTTTAAAAAATTCAAATTTTTTCTATGGCATTTGAAAAAATTTTCTTTATTATGTCTTCGACAATCACTTTTTTTATATCTTCAAAAAAAAATTTAGTATTTTTAAACTCACTTCTAACTTCGAGTTCCATCAAAATCACTTTTAAAAATGCAACATCTTCAAATTTTCTCTTTATGGTATCTTTAAACATTTTTTATATAGTAACTACAAAATCACTTCTAAAAATTCAACATTTTCTTTATGGTATCTCAAACAATTTTCTTTATACTATCTTTAATATAACTTATTTATGGTATCTCAAAGAAAATTTTATGGTATCTTTAAAAAACAATTTTATGGCATCTAAAGAAACATCTCAAAATATGGAACATTTTCTTTATATTGAAAATTTTTCTTTATGGTATCTTCAAAATTACTTTAAAAAATTCAATTTTTTTCTATGGTATTTGAAATAAATTTTCTTCATTATATCTTCGACAATCACTTTTTTTATATCTTTAAAAAATTTTAGTATCTGTAAACTCACTTCTAACTTTAAGTATCCTTAAAACACTCTTCTTCAAATTTGCAGCATCTTCAAATTTTCTCTTTATGGTATTTTTAACCATTTTTTATTAGTATCTTTAAAATTTTGTCTAAAAATTTAATATTTTCTTTATGGTTTCTCAAACAATTTTCTTTATAGTACATTTAAAATCACTTTTTTATGGTATGACAAAAAAATTTCTTTATGGTATCTTTAAAGAAAATTTTTATGGTATATCAAAAACTATTTAAAAAACGTTTTATTTATATTGAAAAATTTTATTTATGGTATCTTTAAAATTACTTTTAAATATGCAACTATATTTTATGGCATTTAAATCGTATCTTTTACAATCAGGAAATTTTTTTTACAATATCTTTAAAATCACTACTAAATATATAACAATTTTCCAAACATTTTTCTTATTATTTAAAAATTGAAATTTTTATTTTAAGAAATTGCATTAATAGTTATAGGAATTGTGTGGAAAATTTGAATTTTTTTTACATATCAATTTTTAATCTATAGAAAACTTTAAAATTACTCGATAAATAAATTTAATAATATTTTCTGATATATTTCGGAAAATATTTATAAATTTATAAATTGAGTAATAATAATTTGAAAATAAAAATTCATAATTTATGCCGATTTAAATTTATGCCGAACTTTTTTTACTTAGTTTACTTTTTTTTGAATTATTTATTTGAAATAATAATATTCATAGGAAAATCATTTAAAAATACTAAATAGAAAATATTTTAATGAATAGTAATTAGAGTAAAGAATTCCAAAGTAACATAAAATAAAATTAAAAAAAAACTGTTTGCGGTTCTTTTAAAATCTGAACTGGACGAATCTGATTTTTGGGAGTTAAGTGCAGAACAAATCTGGAAAAATTATATCGCGACCTACCCCGACCGGGGATAATATTTCCAAATTTATCCTTTACTTAATTTGCAGATATAAGAAAATTTTGTTATTCTTTAATTTTTTTTTCAGATAAAATTGCTTTTTTTGTAAATATAAAATCTGAAGACAATTTTATAATTTTAAATTAAATACCCACAAAAATATAATATGTTAGAAAATTTTAAGGAAAACTTTTATTAATTTAGGAAACTGAAAACTTTATTTCAATTGTTCATTTAGTAAAATCCTAAATTAACATATAAAAATGATGAGTACTTACTAACCAATATTTGGAATATTTTAATATTTTAGATGATATTCTTTTGGTTTTTTTTGGATGAATTACTTAAATACAATTTTATTTTGAATATTCTTATTAAATATACAATAATATAATTTTATTATAAATATTCTTATAATTTTAATTACTAAATTTATTAAAGACTAAATTTCGTTACGTAAAGAATAGTTCATGTTCCATTATTTACCAAGAGTTGTTTTTATTGCCTGATATTTTGGTTTTGTTTTCAGTAGAGTCGCGAACATAACGTACATAAAATTAGTATAAAATTTTATGGAATTATAGTTTTTATATGAAGAAAATATGGTTATAATAAAATTTTCATAAATATCCTTTTCTCATGCAATCATAGTGTAGAAAATGACTGACTTATATCGTTTCATATGCACTATAATTTGTTGCTTAGATACTTACTTTTGGTAGTTATTTAATATACTTCCATTAAGAGTCATAAATCCAAACTTTTATTTATACTAAAAATAATTGCATTAATTTTTGGTATACTATCAACTGGTAGGGCTTTTTGGAATATGTTCATTTTGCATGCAATATATTTTCACATATAAATTAGATGATTTTCCAAAAAAGGTAGCTTGCAATCAAGATTACCTTAATAGCAGGTGCATTGTTAACAATTATTTGTTCCTGGAAAGTTTATTTATTTGTTGACGAACACAAATAATTGTACCATGATATTGAAAGGTACAACGCCACCGTTAATATATATTTTTGTAATGGGTTTCTGCAAAATTTATATAAACTTTAAAAAAAGTTTTATTTAAAAAATGTTATAACGAATTTAAGTAACATTTCTAATTTAAGTAATAAAGTAACTAGACTGATTTTTTTCTATTTTTGTGCATCCTGGTTTTTTGGACAGCATCGTTGGTGGCATAGTTTCCACTTTTCGCATCAGCGCAAGAGGGTTTCAACTGAAATCGCCTTCAGCTCCTTAGTTACACTTCTTTGAATGTTATCGGGAGTACCAAAATGGCTTTTTTTCAAGTGTTTTTCGATCTTCGGCAACAACAAAAAATTAAGTGAATTGGTAGGATGGGGCTATGATCAGGTAAAAAGGGGACTTAGGAACCGCAAAAATACTTTTTTTGACAAAAATTTGTTAATGGAGATGGCCGACATACCCTTTTAAGGATTTCTGTATAAAATAAAGTCTTTTTCTGTATAAAATATAGTAAAAGGTTACATCTTTTCACCCGTTTTCGATGCTGATATGCACTATAATTTGTTGCTTAGATACTTACTTTTGGTAGCTATTTAATATACTTCCATTAACATACCCTTTTAAGGATTTCTGTATAAAATACATACGCTAAAATCGCGTATTCACCGAACTTAACACAAAATTTGATGGCGTCTCATTGCTCTAAATATTATTTTTTCATTTTTGGTAACTCACTTCAAAGATACTTCCTAGAAGGGTCTAACGTACCCTATCTAAAGGGGAAGTACTCAGTATTAATATCAATCTCATTATTATTCTACAACAGCTCCTTTTCCATATAGAAAAATTTCAAAATTAAATTTATACTATTTGAAGAAGATGACATACTAGAACAAGACTCTAGTTTATCTGAAAAAAATTATTTTAAATCATAAATTATTTAAAAAAAATACAGAAACGCCGTAGTTTTTCTGTATGGATAAGTTATAGTATGACCCATAAAACATTTCCAAATTCAGAATATATCTAAAACCAAAAAGAGATGAACAATTCACTTTAATCAATTTCTCATTTTGATGACAGAACACACCAATTCATCTAATTGATTTTACATATCTTTTGTAGTTTTTTGCTGCTTCTTAACATACAAAAAAATAATATTTGAATAAGATAAAAGGTAAATGACTCAAAGTTAGAATAATTCAATAAGAGAATTTTGGTGGAATTTTCAAAAAAAATTTATAACTTGCTGCCAAAAATGTTTATTGTAATCTTTATATTCTCAGATACACTTTACAAGACTTAACATTTTCGTCCAACCTGTTTTAGATGCTCAAAAAAAAAGCCTTAAAAAGCCAACCTTAGACTACCATCTTTTGAACGTTTTATTTAAATTAGCAAAGATCGAATTACGTATTGGCTATCTTCATACATAAATTGAGTGTATCGACATTTTATGGCATCAAAATTGTGTATTTTTGGTTTTGAATATTTCGATATATTTTTTTTTATGATTGAATATTGTTTTTTTTTTTTTCATTGAAAAGAGATGCGCGCAAACAAAATGTTTCGATTTTGATAAATCGGACAATGAACTCTATTCCTAATATGATAATTTAAAATCATAAATATGGATTGGTCCTTTCTGTAGTTCATTAAATTAGGACTCATCATAAAATATTGGTAGAATTATAAAAAAAAAATCCAAAAAACCTTCTTTGCCATAAAACGAATTTATTGATATTGAAATAAATAATTTAAAACCGATAAAATATAAATTAAATGAAAACGTAGAATATATTTTTTAAGCAAATAGAAATATTAACATATTCCTAGAAAATAGTTTTATCTTTGGTCATTTTTTGCTAAGCGATATTTTTTGGGAATTTTTATGCAAGTTTATAAGATTTTATTTATTTTTATGTACTCGTATATAAGGTAAGGTATCTGTGACAAGAGCCACAGACCACTTTGAAGCGTCAGCAAGATCGTGCGGCCATTTGGCGATTTCCTATTTCATGTGGGCTGGCATTAGTCGATAATAAGTTGGAGGGAGTATTGAGAAGTCTTTTCAATTTCATAGAGCATATTTGATTTTTGTGAAGTAAACTAAAGGACTTGAAAAAGGAATTGTTGGAGCTTGGTAATGAATAGAGTTCTATTCAAAAAGGTGATCTGAGTTAAGAGGCAGTGGTTTGGGATATAAGAGATAGTAAAGCCCAATTCGAGTTCTGAAAATGTTCCTTGCTAAAAATTTTGTGTGATTATTGAATAAACTTCCCTACTTCCACAGTTGGCCTAGTCTATTGTATGAATAGACAAAGTTATTAGGAGTCTTTTGAAGATCTCACTCATTATAGAGAATACCAGTATAACGTAGCTTCCAAAGCAACTCAACTTTTTGGCTGTGCAGCAACCAATGTCGAAGTCACTTGAGAACTGAGTCAACTAATGGCCTGGAAGGCTGTGAGGCTGTCGCCAAAAATTGTGATGTTTTGGATAAGATTGATTGCAGTCTTAACGGCCGTCCTAATTGCCAACGGGCAGAACTTTTACTTATCTCTCAAAGATAAATTTCTTTAATATAGAGATTATTAAAAAAACGAAGGATGAATTTCTTTTTGAGTTAATGAAGGATATAATTTGTTTTAAAAGATTGTGGAAATAATAATTGCATAGACATTCAATAGTAAAATTTTTGATAAAAATAAATTAAACGAAAAAAACAAAAGACTTAGAATCTTACCCTGATAGAACGATACTAGTACGTCAATATCTAGTACACAGGAGTCTTCAGTTCGAATACAGCTAGTTGCTAAAGGGCCTGAGTTATCATGATGCTAAGAATGTGCAAATATTACTACAAAAGACCTTAAAAATCGGGTACGAATCTGATAAATATTGGTAGCCCTTAAAAAATGTAAAAACGAAAAAAAAAAACAATTTCAGTTAGTTTCCTGCAAATCGTATAACAAAAATTCTTTTTTAATTTTTATGAATATACCAACGATATGTTTATAAGCATTATAAATGTTTATAAATATTATAAAAGGTTTATAAATAATAAATTAGCTTTCAAAGTTTTCACGAATTAATTTTTAAGACAATAAAGCTCCCTCTTAAAAATGCTTAAAAAGCTATAATAATAAAAATTTCCAATACTAAAATAATATATTATAATTAATTTTTTTAGTCGTTAACATTTTTAGTATGATCATAATTAATAATATACTTGCTTTTTAATAGGCCTCAGGAAATTTATTTTTGATTAAAATTATAAACAAAATATAAGAATTACAATATTTTCTTTAATATCAATAGTATACAAATTTTCAGATGAAAGAAAAAAACCATTTCCATTAATAATTGGCAGCAATTTTTCGAATAAACTGTTTTGCTTATTGTAAATGCCATCCAATAATTATTATAAAAATATAAGAAATCTCCTAGCATAAGATTGGAGGATCTTTTCGAAAACAAAATAAGTAAAATATCATAAAAATCAGGTGTAGTACAGGTTTTATAAAAAATATTTTAAGGCACTGAAGATGACACCGGTAGTCAAGTAATCTTCCGACTGGTAGGTAAGTCAACTTGACATGAAAGATTCCCCATCATCTGATATGGTTAACCTTGCCAGTGCCGGATAATTCAGTAAATCATCAAAAATATTGTATAAGCGTTTGTGTTCGATTAAAATGCAATAACAATTTCAAGATGTGGAAAACTTCAAGAGGAGCATAAAAAAAATCTGGGAAAAGTGTGTAAAGGTAATAAATCAATATTAAACTTAACCGGAGGTATATGTGTACATACCTTTTCATACAGATATGGTATGGATCCTCTTGGATTCATTACGCTATCCCACATTGTGATTGAATAAATATTTTTCCGATAGCCTAATTGCTTAACAAAATAGTTTATTGTTCAACAATTCCCAAGAACATATTTCAACAGCAAACTGAATAATTTCCAACAACGCTGATATTATCGACTATCTGCAAAATCGTTCAACTAAAAATACACTCGTAACTCGATGAAAAATTACTCCCATGTCCAATCGTTATCATGTACTTTTGAAAATTATCATGTTTTCGAAATGAGCATTTTATTAAATTTAATATTAATGAAATTAATGCAAAATGCGATTATTTTTCATATTAACATTAAGTAAGGAGGTAAGATAATATTATTTAAAATTTATACTTACTTTAAAGAGTATGAATTAATTTTATAAAACTTTTTTCAAAAGAGTCAAGATTAATTTCTATAATTAATTTTGATTTGTTTAATAAGCAAATGAGTAAAAGAAAAGCAAGTATTTTGAATAGATACAAAATATCAGGAAAATTAATAATAAGATCCTAATTTTTTATAATTTTATTAGTTGTTACTATAGATAAGAAAGTCTAAAATTGAGAAAGAATTTTTTTGCTAAAAAATTGTTAAGTTCAGCAAATTTTCTTTTTTTCGGACAGAAAACTTTCTTGTTGTCCTTGTGAAAAATTATAAAGCTATAGGTAAAAAAACATCCACCATGAATCCTTTTTATTTATTATGTGCAAATTATTACTCTCACAAGGACAAAGTCACAAGCTGTGAATGTGAAAATTAAGAGAGTACTTAAAAATATTACCAATGACAAATGTTGTAAATAATCACAATCAGTTGTCAATATGATTCACAGTTCACCTATGAAAAATTAAAATATATATCATACTAGATAGGTGAATAGTTCAATAAAAAAAGTTAAAGATAAACATTATGAATTGATATGGGCTGTGATAAAATACTCCCTGGAGATTTATCACAAAATCACCAAAGAATACCATAAGTTTCAGATTGTTCAGTTCATCTTAATAGCTTGTGACCTTCTCAGCAGCTCCCTTGGAGATATTTTATTATTATTTGTCTACTTAGCGATTCTATCCGAAAAATTAATTATTAACATTTGACATGCAGTCGGACACAAAATCTCTTGTCTTTTTCGGTTTTTAATACCGAAGGAGTTCGGAAAGTCTGTTATAATAACTTTTAAGGGATTATTTTAAAATTTTCTAATTTAAGTATCTTTAAAAATTCGGTTTTAATATTCAAAATTGGTAATGTAGTATAATTTTTTACTTCGATTATGCTTACAATTTTTTTAATAAAACAACCTATAAGTTCAGGTAATTTACTTCCTAATAAATTTTTATGAAAATGTTACATTTCTTCATTGGTTTGCATAAAAAAAACTAAAATTTATTCTTAAAATAAAATAGCATTCATTAAATATTTTTTATTTATTGTGCTTTTTTCAATAATTAGAAAATCTATTTCTGTAACAATTTTTTGGTGAATATTTGCATTTATCAAACTACAATTAACCTGAAATTATTCAACAAAAACATCAAAGCAAATTTTAATGCAGTGTAGGATATATTTTTGAAGACTTTTTTTTTTAAAGAAAAAGGTGAATAAAATGTTTTAAATTGAACCAGAAAAAAAAATAAAAGCAATTTTATAAATTTCACGACTTTATGTATATTTTTTTTTTATAGAGTTTAAAACTCATCAGGTGAAAGTGAAGAAACTGTAATGAATTCGGTTTTCAAGGTATCGATTATAGAGTATTGGTTTTAGTATTCGGCTACCAAAATACACATTACCCAATATTCCAAAAGTGCGTACAAATCGTGTCACCTGAATCGAATGAAAATTATTCAATTTTATACCCAAATGACAAATAAATATGTTTATTTATTTTCTTATAAAATGTACATCAATTAGAAAGGAATGACTTTATATGAGGTAATAGTTTATATTACTTAACTGATATTTTTTTTTATCTTTTATTAGATGTATTGGAATAATTGTTTTTTAAGTTACTTCCCCTTTTGTTTAGTTGAGAACTAGTTAGAAAAATAGTCCCTGAGTTCAAAGCCAACTAGTGGGTTAAATAGTCTGAGTTCTCATAGTGCTAAGAAATAAAGATCTTCTAAGTAAATAAAGTTTTTATTGATAAACTTGTAATCTCCTTACTTAAGCTTCTTTTCAACGGATAGAAAATATATTTGCATCTATTTTAAACACAATAGATTTGTGGTCATTATATCTAGAAAACCATTTCGTTTAAATAATTCTAAACGCTCAAGCAGTTTGGCTATTAGAATAAATAAAAAATAAATAAATAAAAAAAGTCAATTTATAATAATAAAAAAAAAATTTTAATCCCCCTAATCCAAAACAACTTTAATGAATAAAATTTATCAATTTTCGTGGCATTCATCTATGAACAGATAAGATCAAATGAAAAATTATTATCGACATGAGCGAGTCCACTACTGAAGATATCTTAATTGACTAGAATTTATCTAAACGAAAAAATTCGGTTAAAGATGAAAGCATTAATAAATTATAGAAGGTATAATATTACAGGTGCAATAAAATAATTTCCCCATATTTATTGGTGCTGTAGTAGAAGTTTGTATCATGTTTAAATTTTTTCTTAAAAAAAAAAAAATGCAATATATTTGCACGTTGTTTTTATTTAGTTTTATTTTAACGTGATTTAATATTTAACTAACTCTCTTACCTTATTACTGTATTTCTTTTAAAACAAAATTTGTACTGAAAATGTTGATAAATAAACGAATATATTCGATATATTGGAGACTATTAATGGCCAAAAGAATTATAAATTCCAGTCACGATGCTACCAGATTGGATTACCATTTGTTAATATTTTGTTTGGTATTTTTTACTATTTTGTTTTAGTTTTTTTTTTAAACTTTTTTTGCTAAAAAAAACCTAGACTAACGTTATTCAGACAGAAAAATGTTACTTTAATGGAGTACATTTATCATTAGCACCTTTCTACCTTCCTGATTCCTATACTGTAATAATCATAATGAAAATAATGCAAAATAAATTTCATAAGTAAATATTCGTATTCTGTTAATCCTTTAAACAAATCAGTAAAATTCCTTTTATGAAATTTTTGATTAAATTGCATTTTTGCACGTATTTTACAGTTCAATGTTGTTTACTTTATTACGTTAACCACGAACATTGGATTAAAAGTAAGTTTTATGAGGTTTTCTCTTAGTTTTCGACATTGTTTTCAAATTAAAAACACTTTAAGTTTGTGGGCAGTAATAATTGTTCAATAATACAAGACAAGTTATTATTCAATAAAAATATTTATTCGTTTTTAATAAGGCATTCAATAATATTTAATTGTTATGGTTTAAAGCAAATTAAAAAATAATGATTTTTTTTTTATCAATTATGTTTTGTTTAGTTATGAGCAAATTTTTACCATAAAATTTCACAAAGAAATTTACTTAATTTCTGGCAGAAAATAACTGTCAGTGATGAGATTGAATTGAAAAAAGTATTTTGTACTTTCATTTAAAAATTGAGCATTATAGTAACTATATTTTTATGTGTCAAAATATCTTTTTATTAAAATATTCAATTTCATGTGGTAGGAAATTAATGCTATCCTCTTCAAAGTAGTTTGAAGTTCTGTAGGCTTCAGTTTTTCGGTTGTACTACTTTATTAATTATCAATAGTACCAAGATTATGTCCTTCCAAGTTGTTTTTCGATCTTGTACAATTTTTTTTTCCAACAAAAAATCATTGATGAATTTTGTTCCTTTTTCTGAGATTTTTAAGGAGTACCAATATTAATCGAACGTCTGACAACAAGAGCCCTTTACTCGTTCTACATTTCCATCAGGTTCCGATGTTGTAGTCCTCCCTGATAAGACCACTACACCTCGGCTCTCCAAATATATTTTCTGCTATCGAAAAATTTGTGGTCTTGATAAGAAATATTTCTCATAGGCTCATTGCAACTTTTTCGTAAGTCGAACTGGCAGGGATTCACCAATCTTAACATAAAATTTGATGGCACGCGATTACCCCAAACTTACCCCGTTGAAGCTTGCTGTACATCTAGAAAGCACAAACGTAGAGGAAAAGTCCATAGTGTTGCCAGATCACTCTAAGTTTTATTAATTTTCTAAAACACACCTTGTAGGGTCATTTTTAAAAATTTTTGGTACTATAACAACATTTCCATTCAAAAATTATCTGAAATAATTACTGAACTTTTGCCAAAATATCTAAAGAATATAATTTTTTACTCACAAAAATTTATAAATAATATTTTTCATAATTTAATTATTTCGATATAAAAATATTAAATTTCAAAAATCGAATAATTTTGTACAAATGGTGCAGCTAATTTTTATGAGAAAGTCTTTAAAAAAAAAAAAAAAAAGTAGTACCAATATAGTTTTATCGCCAACCGATCAAGGGAGGGTTGCCACCAGTGCCTAAAAACTTCGTATACATTGTCAAAAAATTTAAAGTAAATTTTTTTAATAAAATAAAAGTTATTATTCGAAAAATTTCAAAAAATTATCATATTAAAGTTAAATAATTTTACACTATTGCATCATTTTATCTAAGGGTACATTATTATATAAAATTACTGATTTATGTTTATTAAATATCTTTTACAGATTTTAAACAAATAATTATTTAAATAGTATTGTTTAATATAAATTTATATAAAATTATTACTCAAAATATAGTCGCCCATTAGAAATTGACCTACATTATAAAAATATAGTCCACATTTTATAATACAACTTTCAATTGATCTTAATAGGATATAAACTAGTTTATTTAGAGTACAATATTTCTTTAAAAAAAATTGAGTCTTTTTTCTGGTCTTTAAATATTATAGTTTTGAAACAATATCTCATTAATAATTGTCCTTAAGAAAAATTTCAATGTTACAAATTTTTGCTTAAACTTACTTTTATGAATATAAATTTTCTTTTTTTTTTAAATTTTGTTATTGTTGGATATATATTGTTTACTTTGTCATAACTAGACTAGAAAATCAAATAAAATAACAAAACTAAAACATTGTTCTCGATTTTTCAATTATTATTGTTTTAAGATGGAATGTGCATGACGAAGAATACTTATTTCCTTGGGCTTAAGTCCATTAAGACAAAAAGACAAAATCCTATTCATAACTAGATTGTAGACAATAATACACTATTTAACAATACACTAAATATTCGCTTAAATTAAATATTTAAATGAATTAAGCTATCGAGTACTGTCCTTAAACGATTTGAAGTTTGAATGTAACAATTTCCTCACATTGCTCGATAACTTGTTGTTCACACGTAGACGTACAAAGTAAGCAGTTGACATTGGAATCTTTTGTTCCAGCTGAGACCAGAGACATTTACCATACCTATTTGCACTCACCCACAACATCAGTTCAAAGACTTTGACTTTATTTATTTTAAAAATTTGCAAATTGTTCACTTTTTTTAACAAGTTCACGAACAACAATACATGACTACGATAAGAAAGTTGTACAAAAAAAACCACAAGTTGTAAAAATGTTGTTAATTAAAAAATTTGCAAATATTTTGAATGGTGTTGATTATAATATTTAAGCTTTAATTGGAATAATTAAAAATTATTTGATTATTATTTATAGCATCTAATAGAAGTATTTTTTTATAATTTTTTTCTTTATCAACAACTTCCAAGATTTATATTTGGGTAATGGCGGTATTTCGCTAGAGTGCACTTGGAGGACTATCTCGTATCGAGTTTTTGGTATATAAGTAAGCTAGGATCTACCATCGAGGATAACAAGAAAAATAAATTCATCGTCGCAGCATCAGCATAGAAAAAATAATACGGGACAGTGGCGAGATAGCAGCGACATTAGAATTAATCGATAAAAGTGAGATGGACGTGTCTAATAATTTATATCTGAGGAGATTATGGATAAGTGGACCACTATATAGCTCAATTTATGATAGGACTAGTGAGCCTAGGCATCTGTATTGCTTAAGACCGGACGATGATGTGACATGCCCCACTTGTCGTCCCACAATTGATGGTACCGAAGATGTCTTCTTCCATTGTTAACAGGAGGGCATAAACTCGCTGTTATATTAGAGTCCGACAAAAAAGTGACAAAGGATGGAAAGATATATTTGGAGAATAGAAAGCAGGGTTTTGTTTGTGGTAATGTAGCTAAACAGATGTCCTTCTGTTAAAGGATTTTAATAAATCTCGATGCGACTGTCTCTCTGATCTCCAATAAGTGTTTTTAAGTAGGGAAAAACTCTCCTACAAGTAGACTATGATGAAAGGATAAACGGGAATAACATACGAGGTCTGTTCAAAAAGTATCACGAATTTTGTGTTTTTTCAAAAATTATTTATTTATTCTTGAATATCTATTTTGTTCCCTTCAAAGTAATCCCCACCAGATATTATACACTTATGCCAACGTTTTTTCCGATCCTCGAAGCACTTCAAAAAATCATTTTTTTTATCTTGTTCAGCTCCTCCTTCGATGCCATCTTTATCTCCTCAGTCGTAGCGTATCGTCTTCCTTTCATGGGGCTCTTCAGTTTCTGGAACAAGAAACAATTACAGGGAGTAAGATCTGGGGAATATGGTGGCTGCGGCATTATTAGTGTGTTGTTTTTTGGGCAAAAATGGCAAAAGCCAATTTTTGTTCTTCCACAAATCCGGGCGTTTCTGGCGGATTGCTTTTCGCAACTTGAACATAACTTGCAGGTAAAATTCCTTATTAAGCGTTCTACCCTGTGGCAAGAACTCATGATGCACCACGCCTCTGCAATCGAAGAAAACTGTAAGCAAAACCTTCACATTCGACCGAACTTTGCGCTATTTTTGGTTTTTTTGCTCATACGTCATAACCATAAACCCATAATTCGTCACCAGTTATGATCCTCTGAAGCAAATTTTGGTTGTGGCGGAAAGAGTCCAACAGCTCCTTAGCAATGTTAATGCGATACTGTTTTTGGCCGAAATTGCAACCAAAGCAGCTATCAAAAATTAACTGAACATTCATAATGGCCAAACTTGTCGGGATAAGTGAGAGACATGAGTACCAACATAACGCAACAAAAAAAAATCGAAAATCGAATATACGTAACCCGCGCAAATTCAAAATTCGCGATACTTTTTGAACATATCTCGTATTTTGTTGCAGAAAATACAAAGGTCCTGAACAAAGGAAATATTAATATCGTGTATTATACTACGAGAGTCGTTCAATAAATCCTTAGAAAATCCAAGAAATTGCAAAAAAATATCGTAGTGTCGGTAAAGATATTTTTTTGTAAGTCGCTTTATCAACAGGAAAGCTGTCAAAATTTCAGCTCAATTCATAGCGTAGGTCAATTTCTATCGTCGATTAACGTTAACGACATTTATTTGTGCATAACAATGGAGAAAAGCGAGTTTAGGGCTGTCATCAACCATCTCCATTTGAAAGGCTTAAGCCTTAAAGAAATCAAAGCCGAGTTGGACGCAGTTCATGGCACATCTGCACCTGTGTTTGCGACGGTTTACAATTGGGTGAATGAATTTAAACGTGGCCGTTCATCCACAAAAGATGAACATCGTTCAGGACGCCCAGTTGAGGTGTCTACTCCTGAAATCATCGACAAAATCCACGATCTGATTTTGAACGATCGGCGAATTAAAGTGCGCGAATTAGTTGAGGCCACGGGCATATCACAAGGTACAGTCGCTTCAAATTTGCATGAAAAAGTTTCATTTCGGGAAGATGGGTCCGCATTTGCTCTCAGAGGAGAATAAGCGCAATCGTGTAGTGGACTCTGAGGCTATGTTGGCACTCTTTCATCGCAATCCTGCCGAATTCCTTCGTCGATATGTCACTGTGGATGAAACTTGGATACACTACTACACTCCAGAAACGAAGAGACAGTCAAGGGTGAACGGGCTCCGAAGAAGGCAAAAACTGTGCCATCGGCCGGCAAGGTGATGGCCACGGTCTTTTGGGATTCGCAGGGCATAATTTTTATCGAATACTTGGAAAAAGGAAAAACAATAACAGGAGCGTATTACGCGTCGTTATTGCAACGGTTGAGCGAGGAAATCAAGGAGAAACGCCCCCATCTGAAGAAGAAAAAAATCCTCTTGCATCAGGACAATGCACGTGTGCACACCTGCGCTGTTTCCATGGCCAAAATTGTGGAATTGAGAATGGAATTGTTGCAGCATCCCGCTTATTCACCAGATTTGGCCCCGAGTGACTATTTTCTTTTCCCCAATCTGAAGAAATGGCTTGGCGGACGACGGTTCACTTCCAACGAGGACGTCATTGCTCAAACGGATGAGTATTTTGCAGAACTTCCGAAATCCTATTTTTTGGACGGGATAAAAATTTTGGAAAAACGGTTGGAAAAGTGTATAGAGCTAAAAGGAGATTATGTTAAAAAATAAAAAAAAAATTTTTTAAAACAGTTTTTTTCCATCTTTTTCAAAGGACTTATTGAACGACCCTCGTATTACGAACATAAACAGGGCATGCAGTTGTAACAACTTATTCTATAAGTCTAGATCAGCTTTTTAATTGCGTTGTATAATTTAAGTTTACTTTTTATATTCAGTTTTGAACAGTTATTCAGTAGTTTTAATAGTTATCAATAATGTCTGTCGGTTTCGCCTTTTCAGTCTATTATGTGGGTTCTAGGTTAACCTCTTATCTAGGAGAAGTTATATCATTTTTCCATTAAGGTATAAAGAAGTAGGTTACTTTAGCCAAAGAGTGAAAGTAATATGAATACTTTTTTGAATAGAAGCTTTTTTTTAAATTTCATAAACTAATATTAATCCAAAGATTCAAATTTCTATAGTCTAACTTCATTAACTATTTATATTGTAATGGAATTATTCTTATTCTATTTAAAATGTATTTCTACAATTTAATTGATAAATAACTTAATTGTATTATTTAAAATTAAATATGAATTTTTGTTTTTCGAATATTTTTGCAATTAGTCAACATATTATGAGATAAATGCAGCTTTTTTATACATAACACACCATAATTAAGACAAAAAAAAGGTTTTAATGAAGCTATTTACCAAACTAAAATTTTAAGATAATATTTTTGAAAAAATATTTAAAACGTTTTGTTTAAGGATGCCTTTAAACTGTATAGTTACCGTACTACATACACTTATACCAATAGCAATCAACGGGGACCATACGAGATGGGCCCATAAGGCAACACTATAATTTTGACAGATTTTGTCTGATAGCTGTCATAAAGTATGTTTATAAAATTGCAGTCCAAGGAGCGAAATTGTTCGAATGGCCGAGAATGTGAAGCGTATTTCACCTTAACCGAAACTATAAACAAAAAAAATTGTCGGTTTTTTGGGACTGAAAACCCTCAAATTATTGAAAAGGCATCTCCTCATGACCAAAAAGTTACGGTGTGATTCGGTATTTTAGCTGATATGGTAATCCAGCAGTTTTTTTAAAAAAATGACTGTGGTCAAGAAATAACCGCCAATCAGGATGGTTATCAGGCTATGCTGAAAAACGGGCACACTACGCTATTCGAGCTCGGGGCGACCACTTGCGCGATATCAATGCGTTTTTTAATAATTTTTATTCAATGTGGCACATCCCATACTTTTCTAAAAAAAATGCCTTAATAATTTTTCTTAGTTAAACATTTACTGAGATTTTCCAAAAATTTTATAATTTTAAAAGATTTTGCTGGAAATTAAAAAACGGGACAACGGAACAAAAATTTTTACAAGAATTGACTTACCACTTTAAGTATGTTGAGCTCTTATCTTAAAACAGTTCGGTGAACTTTTTGAAGGTTTTACATACTTTAAGGAAATTTAACATCTTAATGAGATTTCAAAAAAAAAGTTTAGGTAAAAAAAACTTTTTTAAATATTTTATTTTATATTCTTAATGGGAACTAAAAGCTAATTCCAAGAAATTTTTCAATCAAAAATTGTACTGATTTTATGAAAATGTCACATTTTCTGAGGTGGAACAGTTTCTTCAATAAGTTCACCATTAATACTTCCTGGTAAAATAACTGAATTCGTACAAGTATTATCTGCTAAAAATTGAAATGATTGGAATGTCCGGAATGACATTAATAGCTTCGAGAAGGTGTTCTTCTTGATGTCCTTTAATTGTTATTATTTTTTCTTCTACGTTTTATACTGGTTGAGTAAAAAATCGTGAGTTATCTTAACGACTTAATCCATTTATTATAAAAAGTAACCTGTTAAATATGTTATAATATTTAAAAAATTAACAAATATAATATCTTTCATCCAAAACTTCCAAATGCTTTTGTTCGTATTATTTATTTGTATTGTAAAATTTTGGAATCGTAAAATAAAAATTAATTCCTTTGTTCAAATAATAAAAAAATATCTTAGATATTGAATCGCTTTACCATTGACTCATAGTGTGATTAATTTTGGAATTCCTTAAAGAAAGATGTGATTGGAAATTGGTAACCAAAAAAAAAAATAGATTTGGCTTAGACATCGTTGTTGAGATTGTTGGTAAAATACTCAAAGGCTGCAGAATCTGGCACAGTGACACTGGGTTCAATATACTCAACTGTGACATGGAATTTGATTTTCAATTTGCTTATAGCTGACCTTTCATCGATGAATCATATTCTTCCCTGCTAAAATATCATTTCTGCTATGTAAATATTGAGTTTTTTTTTTTTTTTTAAATTAACATAGTCATCATAAACTGAGCGTAAAATATCAAAAATGTTGTGAAAATGACAACAAAGAGTTGAATCAGCATTTGAAATTGTATTTTTTTTTTTTAAATATTGAGGTATATTTATAGTAAAAAAAAAAATTGTTTAAGACCGTCAGATTGTTAGTTATTTTGCTATATTGTTTTTTAGATATTAGTCATAACATAAGCCCTAGCGATTCATAAGTACTCCTATAATATCCACAAAATCCCTTGATCCATGCAGCCAATTAGTTAGTGTCTGATTCTGTTATATAATATAAAGTTTTAAGCCAACATTTTGGTGACTCTGGGATTATTTTTATATCATATTTTAGTCGAGTATTGACTACAATAAGCTTTATGGATTTTTTTCTAACAAATCCATTAATATTGTGCTCGTTAAATAAATACAAAAAAATTCAAAAATAAAGAAAGTATATACTAAAAGAATTCATTACAATTTTAAGTTCCGAATTAATGTATTTTATGTACTTAAAGTTTTAGCTAAATTTTCGTGACTAAAATAATTTTATTTATTGTATTTAATCAAATATCCACTACATTTACAAAAAAAAAACCCTTTTTCTTATAAGGAAATAAACTCTCTCTCTCTTTGAAACAAGGAAGAATTTTCAAAAATCGTGACTTCATTATTGACAATACTAAGTAACATCTTCAATTAAATAAAATCGCAATAAAAATAATAATAATAATAATAATATAATGGAATAAATAGCATATGGTCTCGTTCACCTTATTCGTTATCAATGCTCTTAAATTCATCACGTTCCCGATTAAATGAAACCAATAAGAATATTTTTAAGATAATTGCTTTTCGAAATTTCTTAATAAAAACACCAATGTCCAGACGGTGATTCAATTTTATGGCAATTATAATTTAAAAAGTGCATGAAATGAATGCACATAACTTTTATGCAAGAGAGTAAATTACGCATACAATTTGCCATCAGCACTTAATGATAGTAAGTATAAAAAAAACGCAAGCGACGCGTACCAGACCCGATGCACCATCATCCACAAAATACGAGTGCGCATAAATTCATTGATTGTCTCTGAACTTGATCTTCGATTTATTAGAGGCCACCTCCGAATACGTTGTTTGTCTGCCAAGTGTCTTGTTAATCACCTTGTTTCCATTAAGCTGCACAAACCTAACCATGGAGTTCGGGCCACTCTTTCGCGTGTACAATTGTATTATCGACACTACGAGTATTTGGGCACAGCCGAGGAATCAAATCTGCAGCTTCTCAGTTAGTTACAAAATAATGACGGCATGCACATTTCTACGAGTATTTGTGATAAATGAGGATATCGACGATGCTGTATCTTTTCCGGAAAACAATAACGAACCTTCAAATGTACACGAAATCAGCAAATGTTCTCAGTAGCTGAACATAATCAATACCCGCGGTGTCCTGGCACACAGACCTAATGGTCATGGTAATGATTAATGACCGTTTATCCATGCTTATAGGCGTATGCATCCTCGCCACAATAAGAGCACAGAACAATATTTTATCAACGATGCTTCTGTCGGATCAGCACTGATTATCGATAGAAATTACTTCACAGAAGTCGTTTGCCTTACTCCACATACTATGCCATTTTGGTGGTGGAGCCTTCGCTGATGTCAACAAACTGGTTACCTGCATTTGACACAGCGTGGGTGTGAATATTCGGCAGACACTACTTTATAAAGTTTCTAGGTGCGGATAGATTGGCTTACCAGTCAGTGATGACATACGATCTTTTTGGTACCGAACTACACTAAACTGAATAAGATCTCTGTGTACGATGGATGATTAATTGATTTTTATTATTGTTCCGCTTTTTTCTCTCTACATACTCAAAAAGAAAGAATAAAAAAAGTAGCTTTTGTCGTAGTACATATTCACCGAAGAATGAATTTATCGCTAATTAATGGCTTAGAAAATTTTCATTGTTGTTTAAGGTGTGGTCCTACTACTTCAGGCGACATTAATCCAATTTGTCAATTACAAAATGCCAATTATTTGATAAATTTTTTGATCATTTCATTAATTCTAATTATTAATAATATTCAAGATTTTCTTTTATATTTTGGAACGTTGTTCTTTGAATTAGAATTTACTTATTTTTGTACCATAAATAATATATTTGCATCGAAAAATTTCATTTTTATTTTAGTTTAATTTAATTAATTATTAAAAATTAAAAAAATATTTTAAGATTTTCAATTGATTATAGTTAAAAAAATTACTTTAAATTGGACTTTTATTCTCAAAACTCTTCGCATAAAAACTCTTTTTTATTAAAACTACGTTTTTTTTTTTAAATTACTACAGAATTGTATATTTTGTGGTTCGGAAAGTATAATTTGACAGCTGTCAAACGTATATTTTATCCAAGATGATATTTGTTTATCTTAAAGTCTGCCACTTTATATCATTGACCACTTAACTATAAAGCAATGAGTTTAAGTTGTAAAAACTGTCTATAATTGTCATGTTTCTCGCTATAAGAGGATGTAATTTTTTCAGCGACAAAGCATATTTTTTGCTCGGTGAATATGAAAAATGAAGAACAAAATACCCTCACCGGAATTTCTGAGCAAACAATTTCCTTATTTCTTTTTCCTAAACTTAAAGATATTAATCTGAACCATATAAAATCTTAATAAGAAGGTGCCACCATCTTAATGTTATTAATCTTAATAAGGGGGTGAAATTGAGATCTTGGTGATGTCAATTGGCCTCTAAGATCGGTGTGGCTTGACTCCGTTAAAAATCTTCTTATAAAATTATGCAAAAAATTATATTTATCCTAATAATTCCTAAGCATTATGGCATATAAAGACCAATATCTGTCAAGTAATTGTCGAATTACAGCCCAAAATCTGCTACAAAGTTATCAAAAATTTATTACGAGTATAAAGGTAATAATTTGAATAAAATTATATTTTATTTATTATGGCAAAGTTAATGTTAATATAATTAAATATAAATTAGCTCAAATTTAAAAAAAAAGTATGAATTTAACTAAACTTTATTTTACGGAGTAAAAATTGTATAATCTACTATAAAAAAAATTTGTACTGAAGATACGATTTTCAGTTATAGGGTAATCACAAAAGGATCCTGTATAATTAAATCTAAAAATTTTGTTAATCTATTTGAAATTCTTAAATTTCTATGCAATAAGATTAGAATTCTTTCATATTATTTTTAAAGTTATTTCTAATAACATTTTTACTGAAGTGTGAATTATTGGCGTCACGACAAGTGAAGTGACAACTAAAGGACAGTTCGGCTATGTTATCAGCTGGGTTCGAACTTTTAAAAATAATAAACAAATGATAAAAGTTACTCTAGTTACTTCTAATACTAGAGTAACTTTTTATCATTTTTGGGTAATTGTATGTATGTATGTAAGTGCTGCTTAAGGGCAACCAAACCTCGCCAGACGCTTTCACATCCATCTGCTCAGGCGGTTTGGCTGTCCTGTGTAGGATACATTCCGTTCTAGTCGTCCGAAAATTCAGTTTGACCACCTTGGTGGCTCCCCTATTTTGGTCCCTATTTCTTTTTTTTTTTCATTGATTTAAATTAAATAAAATATTATTTAATTCAATTTCAATTCAAAAACAGTTCGAATTGAATTTAATCTAGTTTTAATTTTAATTTTACTTTTAATTTTTTAATTTTAATTTTTCATTTTATTTTTTATCTTTGTTCCCATTTTCATTTTAATTTTAATTTTTAATTTTAATTTTAATTTTAATTTTTCATTTTAATTTTAATTTTCGTTCCCATTTTCGTTTTAATTTTAATTTTTAATTTTAATTTTAATTTTTCATTTTAATTTTAATTTTTGTTCCCATTTTCATTTTCATTTTAATTTTTAATTTTAATTTTTCATTTTAATTTCAATTTTCGTTCCCATTTTCATTTTCATTTTAATTTTTAATTTTAATTTTAATTTTTCATTTTCATTTTAATTTTCGTTCCCATTTTCATTTTCATTTTAATTTTTAATTTTAATTTTAATTCTAATTTTTCATTTTCATTTTAATTTTCGTTCCCATTTTTATTTTCATTTTAATTTTTAATTTTAATTTTAATTTTAATTTTACGGACAATCCTATTACACCTTTCCCCGTTTTAATCTTCATACCACAACACCCTCTTTCATTTTAATTTTTAATTTTAATTTTAATTTTAATTTTTCATTTTAATTTTAATTTTCGTTCCCATTTTCGTTTTAATTTTAATTTTTAATTTTAATTTTAATTTTTCATTTTAATTTTAATTTTCGTTCCCATTTTCATTTTCATTTTAATTTTTAATTTTAATTTTTCATTTTAATTTTAATTTTTGTTCCCATTTTCATTTTTATTTTCATTTTTAATTTTAATTTTTCATTTTAATTTTAATTTTCCTCACAATCCTATTACACCTTACTCCGTTTTTATCTCAATACCCCAACACCCTCCTCCTCGACACCATGGCCCTTCCCAACCTAGAGCAGCCATGACGACGACCCCGTATCCCTTTAGTCGCCTCTTACGACAGGCAGGAAATACCGTAGGGCTATTCTTTACCTCCGACCCTACCCGGAGGTTTTGGGTAATTATTGTCATCGAAAAATTGACTTTAAAACATATTAATACGATATAATTTATTCATTATAAATTATTGTTCATATTATAGCTAATTTCCTCGCATCAGTTAATAACTTTTTCTACAAATTGACTTAGGCATACAAAAAAACTCAATTCAAGCAAAAGAAACTCTAAAAACATAATTTTATTGAAGGAGTATTCGACAATAATTACCAAAATTAATTATTAATTTATGATAATTTGTGTAATTTTTTCGCCAATTCAATTGAATTTATGCAGAAATTATTCTTTTAATTGTCTGATAATTATTAATGATTTATGTATATTAAGACCTCAAGTTTTTTTCGCAGACTAAACCTGTTCACATTAAATGAATAAGCACATTGACACTTAATAGTTTTTTATTTATTTACTATACTAATTTCCATTCCAGTGGCAATTATTATGATTCAATTGCCATTAAAATGGATGATTTAAAAAAAAATTAAGAAAAGTGTGAATATTTTTCCAAAAATTTCTCGTACTATTTATTCAGAGAATTTGTTTTGCAAATTTAATGTAAATTATTTATGCCGAACAAATCAAGAAAAATATACACACCCAGAATATATAATATATTTTTAGAAGATTGTAAGCTTTACGAGAACTTTTCTTGTATTGTAAATTCAAGCATCTTTTCATATGGTAGGAGCAACATATACTTGTATATGTCCTTGGATAAAGGTGAACGTATAATTAAGTGAACCAGTTATTTAGTAGATGGGTATAAGGGCCATTTACCTATGAGAACATAATGTAGCCGTGTGGTATTAATTTATTTATTTAGAAAGACTCCCAATTCAATTCATCTTCATTTCGAATTGATATTTAACTCCCAATAATTAATAAGCAAATGACTTTTTATTTATTGAAGACAAATTAATTTAATTTGAATTTGGCTTTAAGTCAAAATATGAAAAGTCCTTTTCTTCAAAATTAAACTGAAAGCAAAGGGTCTGTCAATATATTGACTGGAGAAAAGTGGTCTACCATATATTATCTCAACCTACAATTGGTGTTAAGAAACTGGTAATATAAGAACTGAAGGTCTTTATTTACCACGATACTATGAGACAAACTCATCATTGTTGAAGATGATACTAGACGCAATTTAAACAGGTTCGATAAAAACGACATCGTGAACAGAAGATTACAAATTATCCTATAGTCTAAATGACAATTTCAGACAAAAAAAGTAAATTTTTTCCGATTCAGTTTTTGTAAGATTTTTAAATTTTATCCATATTATTTTAATTCAACTTACACTTTTTATGCCTAGCAGTTTTTAATACTAAAGAAAAAAAAATCATCCTATAATATAAATCGAAACTTTCAGTGAAGTTTACCAAGTATATTCTCAAATAAACTTTTTTTTTCGTTTTTTTTTTTTTAAGGCTATCGGAAATCGAATACTATCTGAATCTTTAGATAACAGACTACCAATTTTCCCATAAATACATAATTGATGGACTTTTTTTCGTAAAGAAAATTGGAAATTATTTAATAAATACTTAATTGGTACCTTCTGGTAAATTACATATTAACAAATTATGTATACATGAAGAAAATAATATAATGTAAAATTGGAAGTAAGTGTCCATGATAAGCTCGTTTAAGATAATAAAAAAAAAGTATAATGAATAACTGCCATTTTATAGTTCCACACTTGAATTATTGATAAGTACACAGTTAGGAATAAAATAAAAATATTTAAAAAATTTTGTTATTGAAAAATGCAAAAGTATTTATGTTAAAGAACATTTATATTAGAAATAGACTCAATTTATATAGTAAAGTTTTCATAATAATAATAAAGGGTTTAATTAAGTTTTTATTTGATTATATTGAATAAAGCTTACCATTATGTATAAAGAATAATGTATTCAAATGGTTGCCAAAAGATTTCTTACAAGACTCGATCCTTTTGAAATAATTTTCGATGACTTTTTAGCACATTTCGGGCTCTAATTTGGCCATTACTAAACGGATATTGGTTTTTGTATGCTTTTAAGTTGTAAAAATTATATGCATAAATATGATTTTTTGCTTAGTTTTGCTAGAAAAAGACCAAAGACGCCAAAATTCTGCCAATCTTTTAGGCTAATTGACACCAAATCTTAAAATTAAACATTTTGGGAACTTTTCAACTAACCCAAATTTTGCTATATTTTGTGACTTATAGCGTCGTTTTGTTAAACCAAACATCCTCCAGATAAAAAAATTTAAGTTCGGGCCAAGCAAAAGTGCGCTACAGTAGAATTAACACCTATAAAAATTTTTTTTTTTTAAATTTGAGTGCAACGCTTGCTATATAAACGATCAATAATATAAAATAGCAAAGTATCTTTGCTAGAGAATAATTAACAAAATGTCCATAGCGCTCTATAAAGTATTGTATCAAAAGAAACCTATTAAAAAAATTTTGCAAATTTTATACAAAAATTTCGAATTCTCTTCCCAAAATAGATATTTATTTTGGCTAATTTGTTAATAAATAAATTATGCATTCTAAAAAAAAAACAAAACTTTTTGCAATAACTTCCGATTTCATGAATATTTAAATTTATATAAATTTTAAGATTTAACAATTTATTAAAACACGTTAAAAATTTTATATTTTTTTAATCAAAATTCATAATTGACTTTTAGTCTAATTAATGTTTATTTAATTTTTATTATAATATAATTTTTAATAATTAAAAAAAAAGTAAAATTAAAAAATAAAACTGCTAAGCCAATGAAAAAAAATTAATTCAAAATTTTTTATTTCAACAAAATTTATACTCTGTGATTTATAATGAAATGAATAGAAATAAATCATGAATTTATGTTAATTTCTACCTTGTTTAAGAAAAACAATAAATATTTTTTTTAAAAACAAAAAGGAAACTAAAACTATATGATTCATAGTGCATTATCATATTAGTTAGCGTAAGCCTCATCCAGCAACTATTTTATGATATTTAAATAATATTGAAATTAAAATAAAAAAGAACTAAATTTATCTGTGACACTGATAAAGGTCAATGAATTAAAATGCGTGGAATAGATTTATTTTTATAAATATGAATTATTAAAATTATTCATTAAAATTTACATTTTTCCTTAAGATACAATTTAATAAAAGCGAAGAAAATATGTTCATACAGAATAATATTTAAAAAAAAAAAGAAGAAAAAAATATAATAATCAAATTTTTTATTGATGCTAAAGACTTTATTTGTGAACGAAAAGCTTTGTTAAAAAATTTACTACCGATGAATGCCAAACAAAGCTAACCAATTTTTTTTTACGTAAATTTTATAGAAACATCTCAACTTGATGCTCATTTTAATAAAATATTTTAACAATTTACTGTTATATTAAAAGATCTAACACCATTATAGACGATTATTTAACGGAATATACGTAAATCTACTCAACTATCATCCACTTAGGCTTCATAAGTGGGAAAAGATGAATGGAATTTTCTCATAAGATATAATTTATAAAAAAAACAAAACACTTCAAGACGAGATAGATTTTCTATAAAAATCAGTTTCGAATAATATCAGATCTAAGAAAATTGTTGATATCCAATTTTTGTTCAAATTTTAAGGTTTTTAGGTTAAAGCTTTTGATATTAATGACTTATAAAAAGTCGTATAAAATTAGTAATTTTTTTATATAGACTTAAGCATAATATTAGGTTATTCAATTTGTGCTCCGAATAGTATATAAGATAAATAAAATACACTTTACGATCTTATTTTAATTAAACTTTTCAGATATAATATTATATTAACAGTTCGGCTGAAAAGTTCTTAAGATAACACAGTAAAAATATTTTTTTTGGCAAAATTCATTTTTATTATTCAACATAATTGCCTTCGAGGGCGATACAGCGATTATAGCGATCTTCCAACTTTTCGATACCATTTTTATAGTACTCTTTCGGTTTTGCCTCAAAATAGGCCTCAGTTTCGGCAATCGGTCTTAAATTTCTTGCCAGCGAGCATTCTCTTGAGGTCTGCAAACAGGAAAAAGTCGCTGGGGGCCAGATCTGGAGAATACGGTGGATGGGGAAGCAATTCGTAGCCCAATTCATTGAGTTTGACCATCGTTTTCATCGACTTGTGACACGGTGCATTGTCTTGGTGAAACAACACTTTTTTCTTCTTCAAATGAGGCCGTTTCTTAGCGATTTCTTTCTTCAAACGATCCAATAACGCTATATATGTTAATAGTCGCTGTTGATCGTCTGTCCCTTTTGGAGATAGTCAATGAATATTATACCATGCGCATCCCAAAATACAGACGCCATTACCTTGCCAGCCGACTGTTGCGTCTTTCCACGCTTTGGATTCGGTTCGTCGCTCGCCCTCCACTCTGCCGACTTCCAATTGGACTCTGGAGTCTAGTGACGGAGCCATGTTTCATCCATTGTCACATATCGACGCAAAAATTCGGGTTATTTGCGCTTGAACAGCTCCAAACACTGCTCAGAATCATCAACACGTTGTTGTTTTTGGTCCACAGTGAGCTCACGCGGCACCCACTTTGCACACAGCTTTTGCATGCCCAAATATTCATGCACGATATGTCCAACACGCTCTTTCGATATCTTCAGAGTCTCAGCTATCTCGCTCAACTTCACTTTACAGTCATTTAAAATTATTTTAAGTAGATTTTTGCAAGAGGCGCCATCTAGACGTCAACCTTATAAACTTTTCAGCCAAACTGTTATCTAAACCTTGTCTATAAAATTATATAAATAATTACTATAACACTTATTTAAGGAATTAATCCTTTTGAGGTAATTTTTTTTTATTGATTTTTTCGAAAATTTTAGGCTGTAATCTAACTATTACTTAACGGATATTGATTTTTAGGCTCTAAAGTTTAAAAATTATTTTCGTAAACACGATTTTTTTTGTATTTTTAAAAGAGAAGGTCCAACGGCATTAAATCGAATAATCATAGAGGCCAATGCACATTACCAAATTTCAAAATTACGTGTCCTAGGAGCCTAGTATATAGTAGTTTTGTGTTACTTTTAGCAGCGCTTTTAAAAATCACATATTGTGTAGATTAAAATCTTTAAGATCAGGGAAACAAAAAGTCGGTGAATTGCCGATGACGGTCTCTCAACTAACATGTCATTTTTACAGTTTACCGTAGATTTTTAGAGCCCTATATGTTACCTTAATTGACTTTCAAAAAATATCCTTGCATTTAAAAAATTCTTTAGACTATATTGTAAAAATTCTCGATTATATTTTATAAAAAGAGTTTTATTATAGAAATCCTTTTTTTTAATAGATTGAAAGTTTCTGATGAATAAGATAAATAAAATTTATAAAGCTTGCATATAGTCGATTGTAATAAATATTTTCGCTTTTATTTTCTTAATTTCAAAAAGTAAATTATTGAAAATTTTTCGAACATCGAAAATTGATTATCTTACAACGATTAGAAATATAATATTTTTCGATAAAATTTATCAAAATCATTTTATCTTTATTTTATACATAATTTGTGGGCCATTTCGTACATAATTTGTGGGTTATTGGTAAAAAATAAAAAAAAATTTCTACCTATTTCCATGGAAAAAATTTACATAATTTTCTATAAAAGAATTTGATATTCGATCTATTAAAATTTTTTGCTTGATCATAGTTTAACGCAAGATTTTAATACAATCACCTCATAAAACGTATACGATTTAGTTCGTTGACTTATTCAGAAGTTTGTAAATCAGTTTAGATAAAAATCAATTTATTAATTCTGAAAAAATTTTGATTAGTTTTCTAAAAATTAATAAAAATAACAATAAAATTTTTACCTTTCTCCTAAAATAAAATTCGTTTTTATTTATAATTTCAGTATTGAGCCTTTATTATAAATTTTTTTCAAATATAAAAATTCATTTCCTAAAAGTATAGTATTTAAAAAATAAAGGAATTTAAAAAATGTGAAGTCATGCCACTATTCAGATGTTATCTTACAATAGTTTTTTATAATATTTTATGATATAAAATAAATAAAATTAAAATTTTTTTCAATATGAAATAATATTCTAAATATTTTGTAATGATTGCAAGAAATTTAAAAATATTTTTTTTATAGTTGTTTTATTTTTTTTTTACATAGTTTAACTAATTTTGATTGGATTGAATGAATTTCTTGGTATTGTTTATTATATTTTAAGAAATTTTTCATAAATAATAATTTAAAAATATTGCACTAATATTATTTCTATAAATTTTATTATTGAAATATTTTGGTAAAAGTTTAAAGAAAGCTATTAAAATGGCTAAGAATAAAATAAAAGTTAGCCTAAAGTATTTTTGAAATAAAATTTGGTAATATTACTACTTAAGTGATTTTTAATAGTTTTCGATAATAATCGACTAGTTTGCATATTAGAAAAAAAAATAGAAAGTAAAATTTAATAATTTATTCTATAAAATTAGAGCTATTAAATCTATCAATAATCGTTTTATTGATAATCGTTAATGGAAATAGTAACATTGTTAAGAGATCAATTTTAAGGTGAAACTTTATCAATTTCGTTTTTCAAAAATGTAACCTGTTTTTTAAACATTGAGTATTATCATATACGAGTATATTCCCATATATTCTGTAGTCATATATAAATATCAGTTGACATTGTCTCCTAATAAAAAGTTCATATCCTTAGGTTATTGAAATTCCAATACTTAATTAAAAGGACATTATCGTCTTATTGTTGACAATATTTTTCTTCAGAATTTTTTTGCTGTTTCAACCAATGCCAATGACACAGAACCTTTTAAGTGTCCAAATGTCTTAGATCTCTCCACAGAGTTCATTGTAACCCAGATGATCTTCCTAAATTATTTTCTTATGATTGCAGTTCGAGAGCTCATCAATATGATAATTAGAAATATCTTCCCGACAAACCTTGCATTCCTTCTTTGTATTTTTTTTTTTTTATGATAATATATATTCTGGAATAAATTTTAATCTGATATAATAAAAAACGATTTATCGAAATCACAATCTTTCGATTTTGTTGCAGATGATGTTTTTTCCATTTTGTTTATAGTTGTTTGCTTATTTTATTATGTATGAAATTTTTTTTCTTTAAATTTTATTTTTATAAATGTTAAAATATATTTCAAATAAAATAAAGGATAATTAATTTTTTTTATTGATAGAATATATAAAAATAAATTCGTTTTTTCTGGATTAAAATATTTTATAATAGTGGTTTTCATAAAATCTCAATTAACTATTATAAAAAAGTAAGTACACACTAATTTGTTATGGGGTAATAATTACATTCAAAATAAATTTTCAAAATAGTTATTAAAAAAATAATTATGGAAGTTTCTTTAAAATATCTTCCAAGAAATAAAATGATAGAAAAAAATAAGAATATAAGAAAATTAAATTGCAGAAATAGACACTATTGAAAATAAATATTTAATTATGACAATTTTATATCATTTAATTAAGAACTTTTTTTTGTAACTGTTGACAAAATGGAAGATTTTTTTGAAAATACTCTTACATCAAGTAAAACTTTACAATTCGATAAGGAACTGACATTGTATAATATAAATATGAAATTTTTCATGAAAAAAATAGTACTTATAAAAAAGATCATAAAACTATTATAAATTATCAAAAATTACTTTCCCTTAAAAATTATTTAATGTTAAAATTGAACTAATCGGAAATTATCTTGATGGTATTTTTAAATAATTTTTCAATATACAAAAATTCCAATTTCGCATACACAAAAAAAAGTTCCATATCAGCTATATAAGTTTTACTCAATAACAAGTCTTTTTTTTTAGAAAAAAAAGCAGATGTAAATCCTTAGGCTATCAAAATAATTAAAAAATTACAATAAATACTAACCCTTATAGTACATTTATTGAAAGTTAATCTATAAATAAGAAAAATCAACAGAGAACATCTACTAAGTCGAGTCTAAGGTCATATTTAAAGTGTTTCTTTAAAGGGAATTTATTTTGCAGATGCTCAAAAGGTCACAAATTTACATATCATCTACCTTGAATATCTTCATTTAATTGAATTCTTAATAAAAAATCTTTGCGTGAAATTAATCACAGACTATATAATTTTCTTTATAATCATGGAGAAGAGATTAAATTTCAGAATTTTCAAGTCAAAAACAAAATTTATAAAGAGTTTTACTATGAAAGCTTCAAGTTAAGAAATTTCCTGTTTTATTCAAGAATACCATAAAATATTTCTTTTATTTTTTTTTCTACAAAGCTAATTTATAAAAAAAAATTTCTTTTTAAATTTAAAATATAATATTTTATTAATTTTTCTGTAATCAGCATTTATGAGAATTATTTGAATATTTTACGATTTGACCTAATTTACTATGGAAACTTTGTTGGCATACAATATCATCATCAATTCAATTATATTATACACTATTACGTACTCAAATCGCATACTAATTCGGCTTAAAGTATAGGCAAAAAAAAATGCATTTTTAAAATTAGCCTCTTATATAAATCATATTGTAAATATATATTATATAAATATTCGATTAGATTCAATTGATTTTTTTTTCCTTTTATTTTATATGATTTCATTGATACTGATAATGACCTGGTTTAGATACAAATACTACCCGTATTATTGGACATTGTCCTCAGTTATGTCCATGTAAATAATTATGTTTTTATGTATTATTATTATTATTTTAAATACTGAAAATTTTCCTGAAGTAAGTAAGTAAAATTATTCTTTGTTATGAGAATATTCGAAACCAAATAAGAATTTTATAATCAAATTTTTTAAATATTTTCAATTTAAATAAATTTTCAATAAAAATTTTTATATATTTTTTTCAAAGAAAATATTAAAATTTTTTTAAATATTTATTTATAAAAACTGGTTCTCCATATCGTACGCAAATTGAACAACTTCAAGTTCAATATCACTGAAAATTTTCATATTAATTCCAATCAAGTTATTTATCGGTCATGGACATGAAATTATTTCATTTCTTATAATAAATTCAAAATAACAAGTATAAGAACAAAAAAAAGAAGTAAAATGTTGATATTTAATTTATTTAAATTTTGTTATAGAAATTATTAAATACTGCCGGAAAGAAGGTGATTTGCATAGATAATTGGGCACATTCTTTAACTTTCACATAAGATCAGTTCATAGAAAATAACAAACGAACATTTTTTGATTTACTTAACTAAGCTGAATAAAATATTAAAAATTTCCTATGTTATAATAAAAAATATTTGGGTACAAAATTGTTGACCACGTTTTAATTTATTTAAAAAACTGGTTCCATTTAGAAATCATTATTTTTAATAATTCAGGAAGTAAGTACATACTAGTTTTAGTTCTATCATAAAATAGTTTAAGTGTAGCAATTTTCTTCTACCATAAATACCATAAATAATATGAACTAGTTTAGTAAAAAGTAGCCAATACAATAAATTTTGGATATAATAAATCTCTGTCATCAATACTTGTCAAAATCAAATATCTGAAAAATTTTTATTGATAAAAAATTATATTCTAGACAAAGAATTTATGACATAATTCATTAGAAATATCATTTTTATTTAATATATACTTTAGATCAAAGACAAGTTTTATATAAAAAAAATATATTAAATGCGACTAAATACTTTTCAATAATCCTTGTAATATTGGATACTTACTAAGAAATTATTGTGAAACATTTTTCGGATAGAAAAATTTCCTCCCAATTCATTAAAAGAAAAATCCTTAAAAATTAAAAATTAAGATATTTAAAAATTCCATGAAATATTTGTAACATTTTATAATTTATTGAAAACATCCACTTTTTGGACGTATTCTACATATAGTTTTATATTTAGGGCTCTAGAATTTAAGACAAGATATTTTCGAAATTATAAAAAGTTGTTCGAAAAAATATTTAAATTTTGATTTTATTTTAATTAACTTTTTTTTAGGATGATAACACTTAATATAGAAAATAAAGTTAAATAAAATATATTTAAAATTCAGATTTTGATATAATTTAAAAATTTTTTTTTTGTTTAAAAAAAAGAAAAATATAAATAAGTACTCTGAAATTTGAGAATTATCTGCGTAAACACACAACGGCGTAAAATCGCACGATTTTTTTAAGCCAATTAAGATAAACAAATCTGGAAATAACGAATTATTGCCGCTTTTATTCAGTATATCAATTGATGTCTTTAATACGAAATTATTTTTAATTTTGACTGATCAAATGTTATCATCTTGAAATTTTTCTAACTATTATTAAAGTTGGTTCTTGTTTTTAATAGAACAATTTATTTAGAAGTATTTATTTAGCGTTGGAAATACTTAAGAATAGATTTTTTTTAAAACTTATCCCTATTATGGGTATTTTTAACATTTCTACTCTAATTAAAATAGTTCGCATATTATAATCACTCAAAAATTAACTATTTTCTATGAAATAGAAAAAATAAATCCGGTTTTCTTATTGTTCACTTATTTTAAATGAATTTACCGATTCCTAGACATTTCGACACCTCCAAATCAATAATAATTAATAAAAAAATACTATTCAGAAAATCCATTAATCTGTAGTATATATCGTAAACGCAACTTAGTTTGAAGATAATGAAGATTAAATTCACTTAAGAAACCAGTTGAAAATATGAAAGGTAAAAAAATATATTTGTTCAAAAACTATATCAAATGAGACAATCTGCAAATCTACGAGTACGAATTATAAAAATGTGGGTTGGTTCAAGAAGTAACCGAACGTCCTTGCACTTCAGGTGAGGCTACGTGTACTACAACAAAAACTACTTTGTTTTGTAATTGAAACTCGCTTTCAGTGCGATCTGGTTTTAGAAAATATCAAAACAACAGTGCACGTTTCAGTAAATATTGTTTGTTTTGAAAGTAATTCGAAAAAAAACCATTTTCTTTACTTACAATTCTATATACTCGAATGCGAATGGAGTGGACAATTTATTTGCGAAAAAAGTGAGTACACCATCATGAGTTGATGAAAGAACAACTTAAAAGGCTTACAAAGTACGATGAATGTAATTTACCTTAAAACAAATATCAAACCACTTTTGAGATGAATAGCAAATTATCTAAACAAATTTCAACTTCTACTCTCCAATTAAGAATAAACAAATTTTATTTCATGAATTTAACTTATTTTGATATTCTTGCATTAATTCCAATTTAATAAATTAATTTTTTTTTAAAACTAATTTACAGATTATTATGGCTGCAGGGAAATTTATAATTTTATGCAGTATCCTACTTCAGGTAGGTCGATAGCCAAATTGAAAATATATTAATAAAATTTCATATTGAAAGAAAAGCCAGACAAAAAATTGACATAAATTACTGGTAATGGTACATCTTCGGATGCGATATTAATTAAAAATTCTGAAAATCTTTAAAGGTCATACTGAATAGTGGACCCGTAAATGGACATGGGCGGTTGATGGATCCGCCCTCTCGAAATGCAATGTGGCGATTTGGTTTCCCAAATCCTGTCAATTATAATGATAATGAATTGTTTTGCGGTGGCTATGCGGTCCAATGGGAGCAGAATGGTGGAAAATGTGGTGTATGTGGAGATGCGCATCATATGGCAACGCCACGACCCCACGAAGCAGGCGGTGAATATGGCCAAGGAATAATATCACGATTTTATACAGCCGGACAGGTAATCAATTTTATATGCTTTAAAAGTAAATTAAATTTATTTCATAATACACCTTTTCCCCAATTCCCCATTGAAGATATATTTTTCTCAGAAAACCATGTAATATCGAAATTTTGGGTTTCGATACGTAAAACCGATTATAATTAAGGCATAATTAAGTTATTGATTTTAATGTCAAATAAAACATAAAAATAATAGTCTATTCATAAAATGACAAATATATGGAAACTAGAAATATAAGACCCTAAAAAAATTCAAATCTTGCGCGATCTATACTATGAAATTGAACTTTCTTTTATGATTAGGAAATTGATGTTGAAGTTGAATTAACAGCAAATCATTATGGACGATTCGAAATGTTCTTGTGTCCGAATAATAATCCTCGACAAGAAGCTTCCCAAGAATGCTTCGATAGGTATCCGCTGTTTATTTCGGGAACACGAGAGGTTCGATTCCTCATTCCTAGTGAGACCAAGAAGCAAGGCATCTTCCGGTACAGAGTTAGACTTCCACCATACGTGACCTGTACACAGTGCGTTATCCAGTGGACCTATTATACCGGTAATATGTGGGGTACTTGCGAAAATGGAACCGAAGCTGTAGGTTGTGGAAAAGCTGGTAAAAACATATTTAGAAATGTGGATAAATATACTTAACTGATTCTAATGTAAAATGATTTGTATAGAAACATTTAGAAACTGTGCTGACATCGCAATTGTATCGAATACTGGAGGAGTACCTCCACTTTTCGTATCAAACAAGAATCCATTCTTGCTCTACTACAGAGACTATCGTGCACCTCCATTAAACGATGTCTTCCCATTAGTTGTTCGGTAAGTACAATTTTTTCCTAACCTATAAACGCTTACAAATTGCTTTAATAATTTTCTAATAAAAATAGTTAACTTTTAGCGCAGTAGAAAATTAAGCTTTTCATATTCGTACGCAGCAAAACTAGTCTATCTCATTGCACATTCAATATTCCACATACACGTAGTAGACATGGATAAAGAGTAAACATTTTTTAAACTCATGTTACCATATACATTATATCATTTATTTTAATTTAATTAAATAAATTCATTTTAACTATAAATAAATCGGTTCATTTTTTTATGGTGTAAGATATAAGTTAATAAATTATTTTAAAACAATCTTTTTTTTTTTTGGTTTAACTACTAGGTTAGTGTTTTTCATACAATTTTATTTTATTCAAGTTCAAAACTATATGTTGACCATAACCATACTTATATATATGATTTTGGTGTTAGATTAATTATTTTATTGTATAGAAAATATATATAAATAAATTTTTGGTTTGATCAGAAAATATCAAAATATTGGGTAAAAACTTTTTCAACAAAATACTTTGTAAGTTTTTATAGGGAATTATTTTAAGGTGATAATTTATAGTTTTCAATAAGAAAACTCATATTTTTTATCAAATACAGGGTGGACCATTTAGAAGTTCCATTTTTTTAAATTTCCGGTTTTATTAAAAAGATTGAACCTTGAAATTAAAGAATGAAACACAACATCATCTAAATGACTGCCACGGCTGTCGTTACAGTACCCCATTCGGTCGACCCTGTATCTCTTCAATGGCAACTTTGATTTCGTTGTTCAAGGCCTCAATTGTCTATATAATAACAATTGCCTATAGAAAATGATCCAACGGGCTCAAATGACAGCTCCTAGGTGGCCAATTGACATCAGAATTTCGGCTGATTATTCGGTTGTCGAAAGCAGTGCCCAAAAGTTGGATTTATACGTTGGCTGTGTGGCAAGTGGCCCCGTCCTGTTGAAACCAAATGTCGTCCATGCCATTCTCTTCAACTTTTGGAAACAAAAATTCGTTGAGCATGCCACGATAGCATTCGCCATTGACCGTAACGGCGGCTCCTTCATCGTTTTCGAAGAAAAACGGGTCAATGATGCCCCCACTACAAAATCCGCACCAAACCAGGACTCCTTGTGGATGCATCAGCTTTTCCATGTTGACGTATGGATTTTCTGAGCCCCAGATGCGAAAATTTTGTTTGTTGACATACCCACCGAGGTGGAAATGGGCCTCATCCGAAAAGATGATTTTTCGGTAAAAATGCTCCTCTTCGGCCAATTGATCTTGAATGCTCCTCTTCGGCCAATTGTCCAAAATTCTCAACAGAGAAGTGCGAGAAATGTTCAATTCCTGAGAACGGTGACGAGTTGATGTTGATGGATGATCACTGATATTTTCAGCAACGGCGGTAATATTCTGGGTGGTACGCACTGTCTTAGAGCGGGTACGAGTTGCTTCTGCCAATCAACAAACCAGTTTCACGAACTCGCTTCACGAATTTGACCACAAATTCTCGTGATGGCATTCGATCTTTACTCATTTTTTCTTAAATTTCTCACAGTTTGGGTTGAAGACTCACCACTTTGGAAGTAAGTTCTCAATATTTCCCATTTTTCTTCAATCATTCTGACTTTCAACTAAAAATCTGTCAATTCGTGTTGACATTTAACACTCTAGTACTTCAAATAAATAGTAGTTCAAAATGGAACCGCTAGATGGACCATCCTATATTTTTAATTTAAATATTCTATGAATCTAAAATAAAATGTCTACCTTTCTATTATATTAACAATAAACAATTTTTTTTGGAGATATTATTACGAATTGTGGTAGAATTTTACAAATCAATGTTATACCCTTCAAGTTCCATTGGGCAAGTATATAAAGTGTAGTAAAAAGTAATCCATTATTTTGCCAATAGATGGCTTTAGGAGTCTGTATCTCCCGTTGTAAAAGTGCGATCGGGTTGCACTAGATGGCGTTAGAAAGATAAGATTTCGTACTAAAAACTAAAGCTTCTGATACAGTTTTGTGATTACTTGACTCAGTATTTTTTTAGCACGCGTCAAAGATGGACACCAACAAAGAGAAAATACGCCATATTTTACAGTTTTTCTTCGATAAAGGCGAAAACGCAAGCCAGGCAGCTGAAAATGTGAATAGTGTGGGACTGGCAGGGAATCATCTACTATGAGCTGCTCCGCTACGGCCGAACTCTTAATTCGGACCTATACTGTCAACAATTGGACCGTCTGAAAGAAGCAATCGCCCAGAAGCGGCCAGCTTTGGCCAATAGGAGAGGAATTGTGTTCCATCTAGACAACGCCAGGCCGCATACATCGATAGTGACTCGCCAGAAGTTCCGGGACCTTAGTTGGGATGTTCTTATGCATCTACCTTAAGTCCGGACCTGGCACCAAGTGATTACCACCTCTTCCTGTCTATGACGAATGATTTTGCAGGTGAAAAATTCGCCTCAAGAGAAGATTGTGGAAATCGACTGTCCCAGTTTTTTGCCAATAGGGACGAGGGTTTCTATGAGAGAGGCATTATGAAATTACCTCCAAAATGGCAACAAGTTATCGAACAAAACGGTGCATATTTGACCTAAATCGTATCATTCTATCTATGCTAAATAAAACTTTCAATTTAATGCAAAAATAATGGATTTCTGTTTACTACACCTTATATATCGTATGGGCAGATGTGTTGCTTGCGCTCTTTGTAGCAGTGCTGGAATGCTTCAACTGGAATCGCCTTTAGCTCCTCGGTTACATTCCTTTGGACGTTATCGATAGCACCAAGATGACATTTTCTGATTTTTTTTATCTTGGGGAGTGAAAAATTTTTTTCCAGACTAAGGTCAGATGAATAGAGAGACTGGAGAAGCACATGAAACCTTTAATGAAGCCAGACACGTAGAACTTTTTTCCTGAGCCTTCTAGGAAGCTTCTGGTTAATCGAGGTTCTGACCTCACAGTAGCTGCCATTCGTTTCACATTTTCATCAGTTTTCATGTTGAAGGCATCCCAGAGACAAGTTGGTCTTCCACTACTTTTCTCCGGTTTTAAAAATACTTTATGCCACCGAAAGATTTGTGCTCTTAACAAGGAATATTGCTCACAGAATCATTGCGATTTTTTGATACTCCGAATAGAAGATTCACAAAACCTACTACAATATTTGATAGCACATCTTATCTTCAATCCAAATTTCACTGCTACATTTTTTGTAATGCACTACAAAAGCACAACATCACTCGTTACGCTCTACGGGGTTGCATGGCCACCGGACGAGGTTGAAACTTGTACTGCGCGTTTAAAAGGAAACAATGTACAAGATTCCAGTAATACGGGTCTCATTAATTTTCCACCATTCCCCATATACCGAGTATTTTTTTATGAGTATTAGAACTTTATTTAAAATATAATTTCTTGCCATTTGTGTTTGAAAGGATTTCGCGCGGCTGGATCTTGGCAAAATGTATTCGTTCGGTTCAATCTTTGTCTGCAGTTTTGAGTAAATCGACTATATTTCTGCTATAACTCGGTTAATGTTGGCTTCCAAAGTTGTACGATCTTTAGGTCGATTAACATGTCAATTACGTAAAATCACGTTTTTTTACGTTGACAAAGTTTTATTTTGTTGATTGATGGTTCTGCGATATTTTTGGATATAAGAGCCTTCCTCCGATCTTCCTTATTTTTGACGAAATAATATTTTCAATAAATTAACCGTAACAGTAGCTTTGACCTCATTTTCGAAAAGATAGAAACTATTTTTGTTTTGGATATAATTGTATTCATCTTTTGTGGATTCGTCTCACTCCAAAAGTGACAAGTTTCTTTGTTATCAAAATTACTGAGCGGAAACAATTTTGGATAATTCGGGAACATTGAGTGCGACTCTTAATTTGATGGAATTAGCGAAAAATTTGACAAATGACAGTTGATTTGACAGTATAACATAAAAGTCATTTAATACGAGGGTCGTTCAATAAGTCCTTAGAAAATCCGAGAAATTGCGCTCGTAGTGTCGGTAAAGATTTTTTTTGTAAGTCAAAATTTCAGCTCGATCCATAGCGTAGGTTAATTTCCATCGTCGATTAAAGTTAACGACATTTATTTGTGCATAACAATGGAAAAAAGCGAGTTTAGGGCTGTCATCAAACATCTCCATTTGAAAGGCTTAAGCCCGAAAGAAATCAAAGCCGAGTTGGATGCAGTTCATGGCACATCTGCACCTGTGTTTGCGACGGTTTACAATTAGGTGAATGAATTTAAACGTGGCCGTTCATCCACAAAAGATGAACATCGTTCAGGACGCCCAGTTGCGGTGTCTACTCCTGAAATTATCGACAAAATCCACGATCTGATTTTGAACGATCGGCGAATTAAAGTGCGCGAATTAGTTGAGGCCACGGGCATATCACAAGGTACAGTCGCTTCAATTTTGCATGAAAAATTTTCTGTAAAAAAAATTTCGGCAAGATGGGTGCCGCGTTTGCTCTCAGAGGAGAATAAGCGCAATCGTGCAGTGGACTCTGAGGCTATGTTGGCACTCTTTCATCGAAATCCTGCCGAATTCCTTCGTCGATATGTCACTGTGGACGAAACCTGGATACACTACTACACTCCAGAAACGAAGAAACAGTCATCACAGTGGATTTTCAAGGGTGAACGGGCTCCGAAAAAGGCAAAAACTGTGCCATCGGCCGGCAAGGTGATGGCCACGGTCTTTTGGTTTTCGCAGGGCACCATTTTTATCGACTACTTGGAAAAAGGAAAAACAATAACAGGAGCGTATTACGCGCCGTTATTGCAATGGTTGAGCGAGGAAATCAAAGAGAAACGCCCCCATCTGAAGAAGAAAAAAACCCTCTTGCATCAGGACAATGCGCGTGTGCACACCTGCGCTGTTTCCATGGCCAAAATTGTGGAATTGAGAATGGAATTGTTGCAGCATCCCGCTTATTCACCAGATTTGGCCCCGAGTGACTATTTTCTTTTCCCCAATCTGAAGAAATGGCTTGGCGGACGACGGTTCACTTCCAACGAGGACGTCATTGCTCAAACGGATGAGTATTTTGCAGAACTTCCGAAATCCTATTTTTTGGACGAGATAAATTTTGGAAAAACGGTTCGAAAAGTGTATAGAGCTAAAAGGAGATTATATTGAAACAGTTTTTTTCCATCTTTTTCTAAGGACTTATTGAACGACCCTCGTATATAAACTCCCTCGCCAACCTCCACCTCCACCCACCCACAATTAAAATACGAATAAACATTATAGGCCATCATCTCTAAATGACAACAGTTCCTAAAAAAATAATCGTCAATATATAAAAAAGAAAAAAAATCAATTTTTTTTGCTTATAAAACATAATTTAAAATAAAAGAAAAACATATTTTTACAATTAACTATTTTGAATAATGTCATTTTTGAAAGAATATAATTTTGGCGCATACATTTTAAATAACAAACAAGTGTGCTCAATATGACATCTAAGGTGATCATGAAATTAACTAAAACTAAAACTAATTTCAAATTAATTCATTTTCGTTCGGCTGAAATGCAATTCTCTCATTTCTAATATTTATAAACATTTAACATCCGGAATACTCAACAAAGTGACTAGCAATGAAAACAATAAAAAATCTGCTATCGTTATCAGGATATTTTTCATTTTTTCTGATCTACAAAATTTTCTTTGGATTCCTTTATAATAATGTACTCTTTTCGCAATCCGCCTTCGTCGAAATGTTTGAATATTTTGCTTGGGGAAAAGATCATTCAAAGAATCCGGACTTGGACATTGCCCACCACCTGCTCCAAGACGATCCTTATTCGTCGCTGTTTTAGTTGTCTGTCGGATAATAGCTTGATACGATTGATGGGTATTCAGATTACCAATTTTGATCCCTTTCTCTTGTTCGCCAGTAGCAATGTGAATATTATTGCCGATATTTTTCATATTAATTTTATCGTAATTAATTTTACCACCAATTGTATTTATAATATTAGTGTCAGAATCAAAGTCAATATTATTGATATCAATATCTCTAAATGCATCTAACGCCGTATTTTGTGTAGTAGCATCTGTGTTATTATTGAAAATTGGTGGCGGCAATATTTCCCCATTGTCGTCCGAGAGAATAAGTTCAGTTTGTTTTTGAAGAATATTTTCTAAGCAACTAGACCATAAATCCAATAAATATGAGTCACCTTGTCCAATTAGTCCAGGATATTTATCTATTACTTTCATAGCCATAGGAATTCGAATTTTTTCGAAATGAGCCTTAGTTTTGTTGTCCATTTCGGATTTTCCGTTAGCGTGTGCTAGTAACCACTTCGTGAATTTTGTAGAAAAGAATTTCCTCTGTCCTATTCAGAGAGATTTTTTTGAAAGATGCCCATCAGATTTTATAAGCATTTTTATTTTACATTAGATTTTTTTCTTACCAGGTACATTTGGTGGAGATCTCGTACGCCAAGGACTTAATTTTTCGTATTCGTCTCCTTGATTCTTTAGTAATAACAAATCACTTTGATTCTTATTTGTACATGTCATCGCATCAGATAGCGTGATCAGATCGAGTAGCTTATCAGGATTTAATTTGATATCGTCAAAATTTGTTTTCTCCAATAAAAACTTATTTTTAACTCGAATTTTTCGATAAAAATTTCCAACACTGGCTAACCTATCGATGGGTAGATACACCCTTTCAAATTCTTCAATAAAAACTGTTACAATCCGAATACAATTCACTATCGAAATGCAAGTGCGAAAACATTCTATAGCCGAGTATCCTTCGTAGGTAACTGAATGGAAAATGTATGCAGAATGGAGGTGATTTTCAACCTTTGCCGAGAGAGCTAAGAAACTTTCACTGAAATCGGTTATTTCTGTTATAGTTGCTATTTTCAGTTTCGAATAGGATTCTTTGTTTTCTGCAATAGAATCCGAACTTTCTGATTGAGTCTGCAAGGATGAAAAATCAGTGCCATCTTTGCGGACATATTTTGCATTAGAATTCAACTCAGACTCTAAGGTCATAATTGAATTTTCACATGTGGTTGTATTGCTAACGTTCACATATTTATAATTGCTCGTGGGAACGTTTAATCTCGCACAAAGTGGAATACTATCAATGCAAGGTGGAATCATTATGTTGATGTCTAGACGGGAATCCAATGTATCATAATAACAATCTTCAGTAATTTTATTTTCCATTTTTACATCGGTTAGTATGGAAGTTCTACCATTTCCCGTTTTTGCAATGTCCTTGTTTGAGTTTTTATTAAAACTGATATCGAATTTCGACGTTTGTTTATTTTGTAAATTATTTTGTCCTTTGATTAGTTCTTGCGGAAGGGCATCATTTTGCTTGTGGCTAACGTTTGTCTCAATAGAGCATGACGAGCATCCTGAACCACTAAGACTTCCTCCAGATGTCACGAATGACAGTGTCTGCAGGCAAGATTCTGTTTCAAAAAACTCATTTGAATCTAGAAGTGAATTTGTCGAAAATCCGATGTCATTCTGATCAGATGAAGAGATCGAAAACATATTTGGGGAACGATAAATTTCACAAAGCTTCTTCGATGATTGCTTCTTCAATAGATCCTCATGATTTTCTGAAAAAAATTCACTTGGACCAGTACTGACCTTTGAAATTACTGGACTATTGACTTTTTCCGAATTATTGGAAAGTTTTGATTTTTTGTCTGTCAGAATCGTCTTTGCCATTTTAACGATATGCTCTTGTTCATTGCATTCTTTCAAAGCCTCGTCTAGAAAGCTTCTCAATATTTGTCGCTCTTCCTGTTTAAGATAGTTGTACCGGTCATCAATATCGATAATATTTCCTAATAATACTGCATCTTCTTCATTCAATATGTTCGTTTTAATATTGAATGGTTTTTGAATTGAATATTGTTCAAAAAGACTCCGAATATTCTTTAGTGTGTTAAGACTAGGAGTATTTCCAAGCTTAGATGTGTCTTGTTCTTGGGTGAAATCAACTTTAATTTTTTCTACGTTAGTTTTTATGTTCTTTTTAAGATCAGAATTTGTATTGTAAAGAGTCTTCCTCAATATAGTCTCAGTTTTGTAATAACTACTTGCTTCCGATTGTATAATGGCTGGGGCATTTGGAGGATTACCAATACCACGGCCGTACGTATCTGCTAGGTGTGTGGCTGCAACTGTTCCACATAACGGATACGCTTCGGTAGTGGTTGGTCTCTTCCTTGAGCTTGAATTAGATAATTTTTTACTACCGATTTCTATTTTATTGGAATTTGCTTTAAGTTTATTTCGATCAGAAGAAAGACCTTCCATTAATTTCGAATTTAACGTTTTCACTTCCGGATTATTTAGTTTAACGCGAACCTGTTGCGCCCCCAACAAATCATTTAATGTGTTCTGTTTTTTATTATTTTTGAAAAAAATTGGTTTATTTTTGCATTGGTTTGTATTGGCTTTTCCTGATAACTGCGGATTCAGATACTTCTTATCAAATGCTTCAACATCACGTGCCATATTGAGCAATTTCAAGACACGATCTTCTAAGGATTTTTCTATGGTAATTTTTGATTTATTTTTCGAACATTTTGTTCGTCCTTTTAGTGTTTGCTGTCGAATAAGTTCAATATTTTCTTTTAAATATTTTTCAAAATTAACAATTTGAGAATTATTCGAATTGATTGCTCGATTCCTTTTCTGATTCGATATTATATTATCACAGTTAAGATTTTTTGACAAAATCTGATTTTTGGTATTGTTGGTGTTGAGATTTTTTTGCAAATTGTAAACTTTACCAACTTTATTTGGTGGTGATTTAACAACATTATACCATGGTGGACGTTTTATTGTAATATTATTTGATTTGCTTATAGTTTTACTATATTTCTGATCGTTGTTATTTGTTAAACATTTTCCGTAATTTTTTTGTTCGGAAATATTTTCACTATTATAATTTCTTGTCACTTTTTGATTGGAAATTTTATTTGTTTGATGTTTTTGAACTGACAAACTCATTTTAAAAAAAAAAAAAGGAAATTTTTGGAATTTACTACGACTCTAATTCACAAAAACAATAAATCGTAACACGAATTTGCCGAATAATATTTATTTCAATTAAAAAATTTCATTAAAACACATTTGGCTAAGCCTTCTTTAAATAAATAAAAAAATTTATTAAAGTATAATAATGATAATAATATTTAATTAAGTTTTTTTAGAGTATGTACTTAAAAGAAAAATTAAACAGATAAATTGAAAATTTAACGCTTAAATTTTAGTTAAATCTCTAATATAGTAATTTTTTAGTCCTAACTAAGATTTTAGCATTCCTTTCTTAGGAATATTATTTATTATATTACACGGTAATTTTTTCTTTTAATTTTATTATTTAATTTTTAATCTTATGTAATACTAGTATATAGAAGAATTATTTTCGGCTTTTTATAATATTTTATGGAGTTTGGAATTTATTCATGAACAAAGAGTATGAGAAGTCAAGTTTTCTTGCTTAAAGCTTAATATAAATCATATATTTGCTTTTGTAAACTTTTACAATTCTATATATAGATCAATAAGTAAAAAATAAAATAAAAAAAAATAAAATTTATAAAAATTGGTATTCACTTAATAACAATTCATGTGTACAAATCAACATCCACACAGCTTTTAACAATAAAGTGATAAGTATTTAAATTAGATACTTAATTAATAAGTATTTTTATATTAATTATATGAACTATATACTATTTTAGTGACCAAATCTGTTTGCCAACACCACTATTTCGACGTTTACCTGGTTTGGATACCTGGTGTCAAACCAATTGTCTGAGATATCCACCGAATTGTCCAGAAACTGCATGCCATTGCCCGTATGTATTAATTTCTATTAAAATATAATAATCACTTTTTACAAAAAAATATTATAATGTTTTTAAATTTCTCCCATTAATATAGACAATCGTGTGAAGCTATTGGAGAGTTAGCTGGTCGTGAAGGTGCCGACGTATATTGCCAAGATGCTTGCATCAATTATCCATCAAAATGTCCAGCAGACAGGTGTAGATGTTACTAAATTGAATTATTTACATAAATTCCATACTATCTGATTATTTTGGTTTTTTTTTATAACCGATCGCCTATTCTCTTCTTTAGTAGGAAAATGTACAAAATAAGATTGAATATGAAAATGAATAAATATATTATCTTTCTGTCCATTTGTGTATGTGTTTTCTTATATTTTAAAGAAAATTTTCTAAACATTTCATAATAATAAAAATAAAACGAAATTACAATATTTACGATAAGCCATCTAGTACTAAGTGTAATATCCTTTCTTTGAGTGTGATTGAAAAAAGAAAATAAAAATTTTATATTTCTTATAATTGGTACTGAACTTCTATCCAAATTATCAGAGACTCCAAAAATCATCTTTAAATGTAATTTTTTTTTAAATTCAACTTTTAATATCAGTTTTTAATCATTTTTTTTTATGTAAATGTGGATAGAGCTACTGTACCCTAAAGTCTATGTGAATTTTACCCACCAGGTGAGCAGAGAGACTGGGATCAGACCTATAGGGTTTTCCAATAAGAGTGATATGATTTCTAAGTGACGTTTCGGCTATTTGTAATATGTTATGATCTGTTTTTTTCTTTTTATTGTATGCAGTAATGTTTACAATTTTATTATGGAGAGATGTACGCAAGAGCAACATTTATAAGTTATTCAATTTTATTATCAAAATAATCATTCTCCAATTGCAACTTTTCGTGCGCTTTTGCCATTTTATGGTCGTAATAATCGTTCAACTGTGCTCGCTATTCGTCGCATTGTTAAAAATTTCGAGCGTACATTTTCTTAACATAATGTTCAAATGCCAATATGACAAAGAACCGCTCGAAGTAATGAAAATATTGCTGCCGTTCAGGCAAGTGTTGCTGAAGACCGCAATTTGTCGATTCCAAGACGTTCTCAAGAATTGGGATTGTCTCACATCACAACCTGGCAGATTTTGAGAAAGGATTTAGGCTTGCATCCGTATAAAATTGTTATCACTCAAGAACTGAAGCCATTGGACCACCGTAAACGTCGTGAATTTGCTAATTTTGTCTTGGAACAACTTGAAAACAATAACGATTTTTTTAAGAAAATCATCTTTTGCGATGAGGCTCACTTTCATCTGAGTGGTGCGGTAAATAAACAAAACTGGCGATTCATGAACACCCATTACATTCACCTTAATTGACAGTTTGATGAGGTTTTTGATCTGGTGGAATCGTCGGTTCGTACTTCTTTCGAAATGAAGCTGGTAACACCTTTAATGTCAATGGAGATCGATGATAACCAACTTTTTATGGCCGAAATTGGAAGAAGTTGATCTTGACAACATCTGGTTCCAACAAGACGGCGATACGTACCACACAGCACGTGCAACAACCGAATTATTGCGACAAAAGTTTGGAGATTCGATTATTTCAAGAAATTGTGACATTGAATGGCCTCAAAGAAGTTGTCATTTAACACCATTAGACTATTTCTTGTGGGGTTATTTAAAGTCATTAGTCTTTAGCAATAAACCAGACTCTCTTCCAGCTTTAGATGTCAATATTGAACGTGCTATTCATTACAGACGACTTGATTTAGTGGAAAAAGTGCTCGAAAATTGGTTTCATCGAATTTGTTCCTGCAAAAGAAGTCGTGGAGGCTATTTGAATGACGTTTTATTCAGAACTTAATTGTATCGATTGTACTTCACATTCAATAAAAAATATTTGAATTTTCTTAACAATTAGTGTGTTTTTTTTTAAACGAAATCATATCACTCCTTTTGGAAAATCCTATATTATTCCATTAAGACTGCAGGCTTTGCTTTTGTCAATCTTTTCTCATAGCAGAGCTTGTTGATTCCTCAGATTGCATTTTCAATTAACGGACTCCAACATGCCAGCGATACTACAATTTTTGTAATTATATCCTTCTGGGACAGACGTTGATTGTCGATTTTCTGGAGTTGTTGTTGCTGTTGTTTGTAAGATCACTTAGACATATGCCAGGAGCCACTTATAGCGCCATGACCGTGAGGCCATTTGGCGACTTCATAGTACGTGTCAGAAGTTATCTAAGAGAGACTAGTCTGTGGTTAGTAGTATAGAATATTGAGAATTTTATTATATTTTATGGAGAGATTAGTATGTTGCAGAAGATTAAATACGATACTAGGGAATGGAGTTGTTGGGTCCAGGAGCTCCATAATTAAAGAAATCCTGCTCGCAAAGTAATTCTTGGTTATGTGGCATTGCTGTAGAATGTGGATGATAGTGGAATGGGTGCCACAGGATTGGCATAAGGGACGATTGGTGTTGCCAAAAAGGAAGTTATGAGGAAAAACAGTATGTTCAATTCGGATTCTGAGGAGCTTTCCTTCTCCTGTCTGAGTATGGCTAATGGTATTAGCTGCCATTCTAATAGTAGGCGAGGCAGATTGGGAATGACTGTGATTACTGGTCGACGAAATGTTTCTCCAGCCAACTTGTCAGCACTTTTATTATCCACAATTCCCACATGCTCTGGAACTCGACACTCCTATTGCTAAGTAGGCTATGACATATTGCGCTAAGTACTGGGTCATTCGATGAGCCACAAATGGCTTTAAGGACGGCAAGGCTATCGCTAAAAATAATAACGCTCTGTTGGCTGGGAATATTGGTCGCAATTTCAATCGATGTTTTGATGGCTCCCCGTAATAAGGAGCTGCCGTATAAAGGAAGATTCCACAACATAGTGCGCGGGTGCTAAAGCCAAAAAGTTCGACGACCGAAAAAGATGTAGAATCAGTGTCAGCGGCGGCATCTGTGAGGAACAGTCGAGGATCTTTTAATCCGTCTAACTCTTCAAGGAAACAGATTTTCTAGAGTTATTTTTCTTCTTCAGTTAAACATGGACAGTTGAAAAATACATCTTTCGCATCCTCAATTATGGGAAAACAAATGCGTCATGTCGCTTCTTTGCCCAGCTTAAAGTAATATAGATATGCCCTAAAGCACCATTGTCCCTTAGTGGCCCACTTCTCCACGAGTCTTAGTCAGAAATAAGGTGACGCGTCAATCTTCATTCAGTGAATAAATTCTAATATCACTGCCATCTTGTCACTGTCTTATTTATTTTTCACCGCGAATTGCGCGTCGATGAATTTCTTTTCCCTCTTATCCTCAATGATAATTGTTGGCCCACCGAACTGCAAAAAAGACAGCATAATACGTTGCAGTATAGCATGCTCTTAGGACCAAAATATTCTCCGATGATATACCGCCATTACCAGATGCTTCTATGATTCGGTTTGACCAAATAGGATCTGTGTACAGTAGCATAGAACTGATAACGTTGGCTCCGTATGGCTTCATCAATTGTTAGGAAAAATATAGCAGTCACCGTTACTGAGGTTAATAGTATTATTTACTTTCCTTCCCATCATCATCAATTCTGCCACGAAATTTTTATTAGCTAGTGGCCTAGTTTATTAGATAAATAAGACATTTCCAGTTTGAATGATCTCCTCTAGGAATTTATTGACGCATCTACAAAAACCAGTCAAAGTTACACCTTTTTTGCATCGGGACGTTTAGGAAAAAAATCCTTTCTCGATTGGAAATTAAATTCAAAAATTTACATTATTTTATTGTATATTCAAAAAATAAATACAATTATCTGTAAGCATTGCCCTTCAATAAACTCATCAAAAAATAGAAACTAATAATTAAACTTTAAAAATTAAAAGTTTTCATCATACAAAAAAAAAACAAAAATAAATCTTAAATTTATAATTTTATGTTATTTTTTTTATTCATCAATAAAATTGATTTTATCTAAACATATAAAAAGTGTTTGATATTGTCTAAAAATGGTTTCCTTTAACTGAAGCATACTGAATTGGGCATCATTATCGAAAAGGGATTTTGTTTCATTTTGAAGAGACAAACAATACACCATATACATATCCTTACACAAGTTAATAAGAAATTTGCTTTCAATTAAATTTTTTCCTTTCCAAAATTCCATTAAATTTTCATATACAGAATTCAATTTATCATTTGTATCTAATAGATTTTGGATGCGAACAACAGTTTCAGTTGAATAAAAATCGAGAAAGTCAGCTTTGGGCTTATCCTCTGAAATATCAGGTAATATATTATTTTCAGTTTTATTCTCAGTGGAAATGTGGATAGAGTCTTCTGAACTACAAACTTCCATCGACGCAGGAGTAACATTCAAAGTTATTTGTTCTGTCTTACAATCAGTTAAATTAGTTTGCTCCAACGATGGAGTTGGCGTATTTTCACAAATAATATTTTTGCTGCCTGAGAATTGTCCAGATTTATTCTCAGCATTATAAGCTAATTGTTCTATGAGATTAAGGGAGTCAGGAATTGCTAAGAACTTGCTCTCCAAAAATCCTTCAACTTCAAGATGGTCTTTTTCAAATAAGATGCATGCTTTCAGAAGTCTATCATATTCTTTATCAAACTCCTCGCGTAAGTACTTCAATTGTAGCCTATTCTTTATGCTATAATATTTACCATACGATATCATTTTATCTCTAGAAGCAGTAGATCCTTGGTCGCTATATTTTTCTAAGTCCTCTTTGGATACGGTCAGTTTACTCTTCGACGACATTTCAATTTTTTCTCGATTATAATTCGAAATATTATTTCCAAATTCTCTAGCCAATTGGAAACGATTCATTTCGATCCCAATATGATGGGATTTCTGTTGCATTGGCTTATAATATTCCATAGTCTTGATTGCATTCATTCGGGAGTAATTATTACCTATTTCCTTGGTCCTTAACAATTGTCGCCATTTTAAGCTTATATAGATATTTTCAGGTATTTTATTTTTATGTTTTATTATTTTAGAAATTTTTGAATTTTCTATAAACGAATACAATTTCTTTAGACGAACATATTTAATTGTTTCTTTAACATGACTAGAATTAACATTTAGCAATGCATCGTAAACTTTTCGCAATCTTAACAATTCGATTTCTTCCTTGGACTTGTATTTCTTGCTAATAGTACGCTTCGAATATTTACCAAAAATTTCATTTTCTTGACTACTGAATTGTGGAAATATTTCAGTTTTCATTTTGTTTTTGAATTTTCATGAATTTTACAAAAACAAAAATTTCGATTTTGACCGGAAAAACGCTTTCACAGAGTAAATTTTTATATAGAAATAAACTCTGCACTATTTTGAATACTTTATTGAACGATTTTTCAAAGCTTATATCGATTGATTTTTCAATAAAGTCAGTAGAATATTGTTATTATTATTTTTATTTTTTTAGATATTTACAATTACAACATTGTAATAAGCAAATTTGAGCAATAGTATTAATTAACCTATCCTGCCAAACTTGTAAATGGGAAAGTTGATTGGGACATTTTTAGATAAAACTTAGACCAACAGATTCATTTACAACAAAGCCTTAAGAACGTACAAGAAATAGACGATGCCGTAAACGACTTGACTGTTTGCATACAGAACTCAATCACTAACGCCCACATAACTCATAACAAACCAACCATACGAGAACATGACTATAATCTTCCGCAAAAAATTCGCAGCTTGATAAGCGAGAAACGTCGAGCCAGGGCCCAGTGGCAACGTTCAAGAATGCCAAATGAGAAGAAAAAACTGAACCAACTACAACGAGAACTGAAACAAGAAATAATTAATTATAACAACGAACGATTTACTGAATACACAGAATCACTGACAACTAATAAATCACTCTGGACAGCTACCCGACGAATTCTCAAATACAAAACAGCTACACACCCGCTCCGGAATACCGACGGAACCTGGGCAAAAACAGATAAACAGAAAGCCGACATCTTCGGCAAACACTTAGAAAACATCTTTAAGCCTCACGAAGATGTCCAAGACATTCTGCATGACGAACAAATATTCCGACAAATATCAACTCAGTTGCCCATAAGTCCACCTCCTAAGTTTTTCACTCCTTCCGAAGTTAAATTCACAATAGAACACCTTTCCAATAAAAAAGCCCCAGGATATGACCTAATAACTTCAGAAATCCTGAAACAAATTTCCAAAAAAACCCTCGTCCTTATAACCTATATTTATAATAGTATCCTCCGCACATCATTTTTTCCTTCCCTGTGGAAGTTTTCCATAATTAAGATGATCCCAAAACCCAATAAGCCCAAAAATCTTCCTACCTCATATAGACCTATAAGCCTCCTTCCCATGTTATCAAAAATCCTAGAAAAATTAATCCTAAAACGTCTTTATACCATTTTTGAAACCGAGGGTGTCATTCCTCAGCATCAGTTTGGATTTCGACCTGAGCATTCCACTATCCAGCAGTGTCATCGCGTAGTCGACTACATAGCGTGTTCGCTAGAGCGAAAGGAATACTGCCCAGGCGTGTTTCTTGACATTTCGCATGCTTTCGACCGTGTATGGCACCCTGGATTGCTTTGGAAGTTGCAGCGAGTCCTACCCTCGAGTTATTTCCACATCCTTAAATCTTATCTCTCAGACCGATATTTTCAGGTAGCTGAAAATATGGAGTACTCTGACATTTATCCAATTTCCGCCGGTGTCCCCCAAGGAAGTATCCTAGGTCCTATCCTATATAACATTTATACCCATGACATTCCTTGCCACAACAACATCCTAACCGCAACATATGCTGACGATACAGCCATCCTGACACATCACAAAGATCCTTCCACAGCCATTAGTATCCTTCAGAACCATATCCACTCCTTAGAAACTTGGTTCAAAAGGTGGAGAGTGAAGGTAAATGAGCAAAAATCTGCTCATGTAACTTTCACACTCTTCCGAGAACAAATTCCCGACATAACGCTAAACGGCAGTATTATTCCACAAAAAAATAGCGTACGTTACCTTGGAATTATATTCGACAAACGGTTAACCTAGAACCTTCATACGAAAACTAAAAGACGTGAACTTAACGGACGATACAAACAATTCTTACGTCTCCTAGACAGCAAATCGAAACTTACAACAACAAGTAAACTATTACTGTACAATACGGTTCTGAAACCAATATGGACATATGGTCTAGAACTTTGGGGTTCGACTAAGCATTCCAACTCCCTTCCAATCCAATCCCTACAATCCCGAATCCTTCGTAAAATTGTCAATGCCCCCTTTTATGTGCGAAACACTGTTATCCACCGTGACCTAAATGTTCCATTTGTTCGTGAACTATGCATCTCCCGATATAAAAAATTCCATTCGCACCTATCCTTCCACCCTAATCCTTTAGGAAGGGAACTTTTCACTCCCACCCTTCCAGTATACACCCATCGACGTTTAAAACGGCGATGGCCGAGAGATTATTTAAAATTATAAAATAAAATTACCCTGTTCTGAGGTAACATCGATGGGTGTTTTCCTCCACATGTCTTCATGTCCTTGTATATTCCCATAAAAAATCTGCTTGTTACTAGCATAAGTAGTTGTAGATATCATTTAAAATAAAAAAAAAAAAAAAAAAAAAATAAAAAAGTATTAATTAACTTGAATGGTTGTGGGGAGTAAACATCTAATGAAGTTCCTCCTGCTAGCGTGTGTTTCTGTTAGGCTTCAGTATTTTAGTAAATCACGCGACCAGTGTCGCTTAAGTCTTCAATGGGTATTTCTAGGGAAGGAAATGGAGGATAGTTCTTGAACAAGAGGATTATTATGATTGAGGACAAGGGAACGGAACTTTTCATAGCGAGATATTGCCACATCAAAAACAAATGGGACTTTAAGATTACGATGAATAACAGTATTGCGTACATAAAAGGGGGCATCGACAATTGTACGGAGTATTTTTGATTGAAGGGATTGGATTGGACGGGAATTAGAATGCTTGGTAGATCCCGAGAGTTCTAGTCCGTATGTTCATATGGGTTTCAGTAAGGTATTGTATAACAGTACTTTGCTGTCTGTAGTAAGTTTGTCTCTGCTGTCTATAATAAGTACTTTGCTGTCTATGGGAGTTCCATGTCAAGCGTTTGTCTAGATTCAGTCCTAGATACCGAGCTTCGGTGTGTTGTGGTATGGCATTGCCATTAAGGTATATGGGAGGGCATGTCTCACGACAGAGAGTGAAAGTTACCTGAATAGATTTACGTTCATTGACTTTTATTCTCCACTTAGTAAACCAGTTCTGGAGGGTTTGGATTTGGATTTGGAGAGTTTCGGAAGCATGTTGGGGATTTTCGCTAGATGCAGGGCATATATAGCAAAGAAGGTATTAGGGCAGATTGGGATTTTTTTTTTATTAGATTATTGAGGTACAGGGGGAAACCTTCAAAAGGTACTCGACTGGGAGGCCTTCTACCTGTCAGACGAGTTATTCGGGATTTTTACCTCACTAAAACCTAACCTGTACCTCTACCCTTGCTCCCGGAACGATGGTTCCCCGGCGGCACTCTTTGTAAATACTACTTCGCCGGGGCGTTCTTATAATATTTTACTATTTATTATATTTTACTGCTATCCCGATGTTATGACGCCTCGCGGCCTATTCTTCGTAGGTGGTGTGAAGATCCTTGATGATAGATTCCGCGTACTCTGCAACTCTGTTCCAAGCCGATTGGTTCTTCAGCATGCACTCCACTATGTTTTCTGGACTGATGGAATGGTCCACATTTTTCTCCAGTTCTGCCCGTGTACCCTCGTAAAAGGGGCATTGGAAGAACATGTGTTCTGCATCTTCGAGCACATCGTAGCAACGATAACAGTTTGGGGAGTCTGTTCTCTTGAATCTGTGCAAGAATGCCCGAAAGCATCCATGTCCAGTCAAGAGTTGGGTGATGTAATACCCGACTTCCCCGTGCAGGCGAGTGACCCATTTGGTGACATCTGGGATCAGTCGATGGGTCCACCGACCCTTCGTCGAGCTGTCCCATCTTTCTTGCCAGAAGCGAAGACTCTCGGGTCTTTCCTCTTCACAGAGGACCTTTCGCCGCTCTTCCTTCTTCCTACGATGTTGGCGTTCTCGTTCTCCTGCCAGGATGTCGATGGGTGGGCATGATGCCACAACGTTGACCGCATCGTGTGATACCGTTCGGTATGCTGACGCCACTCTGATCGCTGAGAGCCGCTGGACTGATGACATTGTCTTGCGGTATCCTCTAGCGATTTCGCCCATACTGGTGCTCCGTATAGCAGGACGGAGGTAACTACAGTTGCCAGTAGTCGTCTTCGAATTTGCCTGGGGCCTCAGATATTGGGCACTATCCGCGAAAGGGCGCCCTGTACTGCTGATGCCTTCTTGCTGGCGCTGGAGATGTGCTTCTTGTAGTTGAGTCTGGCATCCAAAACCACTCCTAGATACCTTATGTAGGGTAGCGACTGTATGTCGTGGTCGCCCACTCTTATGGCAATGGTCTCCATTTTCTTCCGGCTACTCACAAGGAGTTCTTCGGTCTTATGTTCCGCCAATACCAGGTCTGCCGATGTCATCCACTGTCTTATCCTCCGGATGGTGCTGGATAATGTGGCTTCCAGATCCTCCAGGTGTTTGGCTACAAGGACAACCGCTACGTCGTCCGCGAAGGCCACGAGCGTTGTGTTCGTCGGTAATTCCAGATGGAGTAGGCTGTCGTACATGACGTTCCACAAGAGTGGCGCCATGACAGAGCCCTGAGGTACCCCATCAGTAACCTCATACTCTGCTGGTCCATCCTCCGTTTCGTAGTGTAGTAGTCGATCACTGAAGTATGATCTGACCATTCTCCGAAGGTAGTAGGGCACCCCCATGTTCTTAAGAGCCTCCAGGACTCAATCCCAGTGGGCCGAGTTAAAAGCATTTTTCATGTCCAGGGTGACAATGAGGCAATACTTTTTGGAGCCGCCTTTCCATCTCTTTCCTGAGATGGCTGACTTTGTGATGTTCGTGACGAGTTCCAACGCATCGATGGGCAGATTGGGATGTCAGATGTGTAAATGTTGTAGAGGATGGGTCCAAGTAGCTACCCTGAGGAACCCGAGCCAATATCGGAGAGATATTGGGGAGTTCGTTGGATTCATTTACTTGGAAGTGTTGGTTGGAAAGGAATCATCTTAGGATTAGAAAATAGGTGGAAGGAAGGAACCTCTTGAGTTTCCAGAGTAGACCCGGGTGCCAAACTCTATCAAAAGCTTGACTTATATCAAGAAACACACCGGGACAGTACTCTTTTCTTTCTAAAGAGGATACAATGTAATCGACAACTCGATGACATTGCTGGGTAGTGGAGTATTCGGCGCGGAAACCAAACTGGTGATTAGGAATTAAATTTGAAGATTCGAGTAGAGGATGTAAGTGGCGAAGGAGGATTTTTTCAAATTTTTTTGAGAGTACTGGAAAGAGACTTATTGACCTGTAGGAAGTGTGGTGGTTTATTGGTTTATTGAGCTTAGGGATCATTTTAATGATGGCAAATTTCCAGAAGATTAGGAAATGTGTTGTTCTAAGGATGGAATTATATATTGTGGCAAGGAACATTATTGCTCTTTTAGGGAGTTGTTGGAGTATATTGGAGGTAATCAAATCATAGCCAGAAGCTTTGTTGATTAAATTGGCAACTTCGGAAGGAGTGATTGCCTTAGGGGGAAGACTCATGGGTAAGGGAATGGATAGTTCCGTCTCGATTGTAGTGCAATGAGTCCTGTCTAATATGTCCTCATGTGGAGTAAAGGTTTATGCAAGGTATTCAGCAAAAGCGTCTGCTTTATGTTTGTCCGTTTTGGCCCAGGTTCCGTCAGTTTTTCGTAAAGGGTGCTTTGTTTTTCTATAAGATAGTATTTGTCTTGTAGCAGTCCACAAAGTTCTGTTTTTCGTTAGGATTGAAGTGTAGTTTCTAGTTCTTTTTGCAGTTTGTTCAGTTTGGTTTTGTCGCTGGGCATTCTTGTATGTTGCCAATGAGCTCTTTGCTTTTCGTTTTTCTGCAATAAGACGCCTAACTGTTAATGGTTGATTTGTCGGGTTTTGTGTAGGTTTCGAGTTTTTACTTTTTTGAGAAAAGACTGTAGCATTTTGCATTGTAATAAACATGTAAACTTGTGTACCGCGTCATCTAGTTATTGTACTGTTTGTAAGCTTTGTCGTAAGTCTAAATGCTCGTCAATATATTGTTTGAATAATTCCCAATCAATTGGTCCATTAATAAGTCTCGGCGCAATGACTTTTGGAGTGGATTGTGAATCGAGGACTAGTAGAACAGGGTTATGGTCGGAGTTAAGATCTAGGATTGAAATAACATTAAAATTGGAGAAATTCATGGGACTATTTATAAAGTAATCTAGAATGTCAGGAAGCTTAGACCGTGAAGTTGGCCAATAAGTGGGAGTCGGAGGAGAGATGACTTGGTAGGGAGAGGATGAAAGCACTTGGTTAAGAATAATCCCACGGGGATTGGTTATTATTTATAAATAGAAATACACAAAGATTATCTGATACTGTATGAAAATATTTTGTAATCGTCTGAATGATACGATGCAGAGTGGTGTGGTTATTAGATTTCACCACAATGTTCCTTGGTAACGTTGCGGTTTGAAGCCCCGAACATAAAGCACATATCTCAGCTGAACGGTTTGTAGCCTTACTATTTAATTGTTCGTTCCTGAGCTAAGCCAAGTCACAAACTATGCACAGCTTTGAATAACAGAATACGTTTACGAATTTTGTTTAATATTTTTAATTCTCTTTTTTTTATAGTTTGTAAAAATTTCAACAAATAATTTTTGGTAAAAATACATATCAATCGCGTACGGTTTTGTCCGTTTCCTAATTTAGAAACTGCATGACTACAGGTAAACACAACCACCTGTTTTCACGGTAAGAACAGGTTCTTAAAGAAACAGGTAAGAACCGAATCAAGTAGACGGCGGCGATTTGTTTTGGATTGAACAGATGATCGTTGTCATGGCGGCGGTTTGTTTTATTTGGTGTCGAGTTAGTCAATTTATGGAAATTTACTGACTGAAAAATGACGCTCTACTTCGATAATAAAGTACAATTTTTGGATTCGGATGCAGTCAGCACAGTAGGACGATGGCATCCTCGGGAAGCTGTATTTGCTGTTGCATCTTACAGTCAGGATCGTGGTGGTTCCGTAACCATATTTGATGATTCGGTACGTTTTTCTATTGCGTCGACAACCGTCTGCGAAGTGTTCATTTACAGTTTTGTGAAAAAAGGAGAATTTTTTCGTTTAATATTATTGTTCTCGTTGGTATTGTTAAGGGTGAACCGTTGAGGAATGTTACCTATCCTGTCCATTCGGTGTCACAAGCAACCGCACTTTGTTGGCATTCCGAAAAGAGGCTACTTGTAAGCGGTTGGGAAAATGGAGAGATTCATACTTGGTACGATGGCAACCGTGAATTTTCTACTATACGTGGTCCCCATAAAAGTCCAATAATCATATTGGAATTCAGTGAGCAAGGAGGACGAATGGTTACCGGCGATTCAGTAAGAATTTTTACAGAATTTTCATTATCGTCTCATTGATTTTTGCACTAATTTAGATGGGTCTGTTGACCGGATGGCGGTGCGATGGCCAGAATCAATTCCTGACCATGTTCTCACATGATTTGCGCGATACATTATTACATGTAACATTCCGTCGAACTGTACAAAGTCAAGTGAACACGGAGCTGAGTAATTTGGCACGTGCTGCGGTCGCTGGGGATGAATCGGCACTAGACATGTTGACCAATTGGAGGCCACGCACAGCTGCCCGAAATTTGTCCCATTCCGGCGTCAAGGATAACCACTGTTTCTACGTTGGCACACAGTCGGGGACAATATTTTATCTAAATCAGGCTGGAACATGTGTCGAAGTACTTAAGAACAGCTCGTCTCCAATTACACAAATTTTATGGCATCCCAAAAGGTATGCGGCCATCGTTGTGTTAGCGCCACTCTACATCCACCAGAAACAACAAATTCTCATTATTAGCCTCACTTATGACCAGAAACATAGGCCCATAAACAAAATGATTTTTTCATTCATTTTCACAGAGAAGCAATTGTCGCGCTGATGGAGGACCTCACCGTCGGTCACTATACAGTGGAGTCAACTGGCAGCTTGGTTGAGTTGGACCGGGTCAAGCTGAGTGGCCGGATACCGGGAAACAATGGCGCCATATCCTGGGCTGGTCATTCTCTTGCAATTATAACCGGTAAGTGTATATTAATTACCGACTATACTCGTAAATGTGTTTTAATTAAATCTTTAGTGTTTCGAATCGAAATAAGAGGTAGCCGTTACACTAACAAAAACATAAATTCCAAGAGGTTGGCTCCCTTATTCTATGGCAGAAACAAAAAAAATTATTGTACACAATAATTTATAAATATTTCATGGGCTTGACCTTTATTACATTTTTACCTTGTTTGGTGTAGCTTTTGAATCGATACGATTAATATTTTATTGATGTTAATTGCATTTGTAAAATTTCAGGAGATTTTTCTGTACGCATTTGGGACATGGACACCAGCGATAATTACTTACTGAAAATGGAATTGCCAACCACCACTGGAGGTTAGTATGTACAATTTCTTATTTTTTAATAAATTTTTATATTTTCTTAACTTTATATGGTACCAGGTGTATAAGCTTAAATCCGCTGTTTTTTAATTAAAAAAACACTTGTTTTTATCATAAAAAGCAAAAACAAATTTATTCAAAGTACTTGCCCTCGCTAGCTACACATTTTTTCCATCTGTGGGGCAATTTGTGAATATCACGCCAAAAAAATCCCCTCCCGTTCGAGGCAAACCCCTCATCAAGCCATTTTCGAACGTCTTCGTAAGAATCGAAGTGCTGCTCAGCGAGCGCGTGGCCCAGCGACGAAAACAAGTGGTAGTCGGAAGGGACCAGGTCTGATGTATAAGCGAAGTGGGGTAGCACCTCCCAGTTGAGTGTGTCCAAGTAGTGTTGGACCATTTTTGACGTGTGCGAAGGTGCGTTGTCGTGGAGGAAACTCAGCTTGTCATGTCTTTGTTGATAATCCGTCATTTTTTCACGCAGAGCATGGTGCAATTTGATCAGTTGTTAATGGTAGCGGTGGGCATTGACAGTTTAACCAGGTTTCAACATCTCGTAGTAGACGATACGCTGCTGATCCCACCAAACGCACAGCATCCGTCCGAAGCGATTTGGTCTTGGGAAGATGTTGATCGTTCGCCGGGATCAACTTATGATTTCTTGCGTTTAGGATTCTCGAAATATATTCACTTTTCATCGCCTCTCATAATCCGATGCAGGAACGACTTTCTTTTTTGTCTGGCGAGCAAGATTTCGCATGTGTTTTGGCGTCGCTCTATCTGCCTACCATTCAATTCATGCGGCATCCATTTTCCGATCTTTTCAATCATCCCCATTCCACGCAGACACATGGAAATGGCTCGTTGAGTAACACCCAATCGCTCCGCGAGCATTTTTTTGCGATTGGGTATCGTCTTCGTCCAAAAGAGCCTGCAATTGATGGTCCTCAATCTTCCTAGGCCGATTTTCACGCTTCTTGTCCCACAAGTCAAAATTGCCGTCTTTGAACCGTCGAAACCAATCTCGCCACGTTGTTTCCGATAAAGCACTGTCACCATAGGCCTCCATAAGTATTCGATGCGATTCGGCAGCCGATTTCTTCAAATTGAAGCAGAAAAGCAGAGCTGCCCGCATATGCTCTTTTTCTGGCACAAAACTAGACATGATTACCAAAGGAAAAATGTATATTGTACGAAATTGCTGACAATGTGCACTGATTAATATTGACAGATGTCAAACTCATAAAAAAAAGAATGGCGTGCCCATGGTAGCGTAACACGATCACTCACGCCATCTAAAACCAAACACTGGATTTAGGCTTATACCCCTGGTAAAATTGATCTATAAAGTAAAGTTTTTAGTTTAGAAATTTTGTGTACAAATTAGAAATTCCTTCTGCTCTGTAAAAGATTGTTGGAAGGGTTTTTTTTTTGTTAAAATCCGAGTTTTAATTGGCAACATTTTTTTTCAATCAATTACTACTAAGTATATTCAAAGTGTTCTTTAAATTTCCCACCAAAAACCTTCGTATTTATAATCTGCTTCTTATATAGGGTGGTCCATCTAGCGGTTCCATTTTGAACTACTATTTATTTGAAGTACTAGAGTGTTAAATGTCAACACGAATTGACAGATTGTTAGTTGAAAGTCTGAATTTTACGAAATGGTAATCCATACGCTAGAAGAAAAATGGGAAATATTGAGAACTTACTTCCAAAGTGGTGAGTCTTCAACCCAAACTATGAGAAATTGAAAAAAAAAATGAGTAAAGATCGAATGCCATCACGTGAATTTTTGGGAAAATTCGTGAAGCGAGGTCGCGAAACTGGTTTGTTGGTTGCCAAAGCAACTCGTTCCCGATCTAAGACAGTGCGTACGACCGAGAATATTGCCACCGTTGCTGAAGATGTCCATGATCATCCATCAACATCAACTCGTTCTCAGGAATTGAACATTTCTCGCACTTCTCTGTTGAGAATTTTGCACAAAGACCTCGGTATGAAAGCTTACAAAGTTCAATTAGTCCAACAGCTAAAGCCGCATGACCATCCCATGCGTTTTCGGTTTGCCCAATGGACTCAAGATCAATTGGCCGAAGATGAACATTTTTACCGAAAAATCATCTTTTCGGATGAGGCCCATTTCCACCTCGGTGGATATGTTAACAAACAAAATTGTTGCATCTGGGGCTCAGAAAACCCATACGTCACCATGGAAAAGCCGATGCATCCACAACGAGGCACGGTTTGATGCGGATTTTGGAGTAGAGGCATCATTGGGCCGTTTTTCTTCGAAAACGATAAAGGAGCCGCCGTTACGGTCAATGGTGAACGCTATCGTGGCATGCTCAACTATTTTTTGTTTCCAAAAGTTGAAGAGAATGGCATGGACGACATTGGTTTCAACAGGACGGGGCAACTTGCCACACAGCCAACGTAACAATCCAACTTTTAGGCACTGCTTTCGAAAACCGAATAATCAGCCGAAATTCTGATGTGAATTGGCCGCCTAGGAGCTGTGATTTGAGCCCGTTGGATTATTTTCTGTGAGGAGCCGTTAAGGATAAATGTTACGCAAGCCATTTAGAGACAATTGAGGCCTTGAAACACTAAATCAAAGTTACCATTGAAGAGATACAGGCGCGACAATCGAAAATGTACTGAAAAATTGGGTAGAGCGAATGGGGTACTGTAACGACAGCCGTGGAAGTCATTTAAATGATGTTGTGCTTCATTCTTAAATTTCAAGGTTCAATCTTTTTAATAAAACCGGAAATTTGAAAAAACATACACAAGTTTTTTTTTTATTTACTTTTTAAAATGGAATTTCTAAATGGTCCACCCTGTATTATTGCATAGTTACAAAAAAAAACTAATATCTTATCAAGTTTTTACTGCAGTCAACTTTTCCTTCCAATTAATTAAGACTTTCCGATTTATTTTTATAGCAATTACATCGATTCGTTATTCTCTATTAATTTTATTAATTATACTACAAGTCAAATTAAAATCAAATATTTTTTTAACTATTGTAATTTATAAGTTAACTAATTAAAATTGAACGAAAAAAAAAAAATTGTACCTTAAAATAATAGAATTATTTAATTAATACTCAGATAGTGGTGCAGGGAAATCGGATTTACCGTCTGCTAATCAAAAAATCGCAAACGGTGGCATTGGTAAGGCTGCGATTCAAGCAAAACTATCCTCGTCGACAATGAGTGGTGTGAGTGGTATTGGATTAACGAAAAGCAACAGTGGAGCTGGTCCAATATCGGGGCAAACAATTGAAATATTTACATGCATCGCCTATTGCCAGGATAATCAAACATTATGTGCCGGAACAAATCAGGGAAATTTGTATACGTGGAAAAGGACAACAAATTACGCAATTGATGTGCCGGAAAATTCATGGCAATTAAATAACATATCAGCAGTTCGAGGCGCAATTAAACAATGCTATTGGGGAGTGAGCGAAATATCAAAGCCGTGCGTAATGGTTAATTGTATATCCAACGTTTATGTACTAAAGGTAAGAGTAGCAGAAGCAGTTTTTTTTATGCATTCGCAGCAACAGTAACAGTAACTCCAACTCGAGTGCAATTGTTATTGTGGTTGATACTATAACTAATTGCAATTGTTAAGGGGTAGTTGAAAGAAATAACATATGAGTGTACTATTACACGTCCTAATCAAATTGAAACTATTACACGTCCAGTCACACTAGCATATAATAAATATACTCATAATTTTTTTGGTAAAAAAAATAACAAAATTGAATAAATATCCTTCGACCGAACAGAAAATGTGTTCGATTGGTAGTGATTTTCATATTAACATTCACATTCACATTAATTGTCACTTTAAGTATGCAAACATTCTAGAATAATATTGTTCCAGTGTGTTGGAATTTTGTATAATATTTGTATTGTGGATTTTGTACAGGAACATCCTTTAATCTCATTCCATACACGTGAGATTTGGGCAATACAGCGCAGTGCAAATCAAGTCTATGTCGAGCATTCGTGCGGAAAATCAACCATTGTGAATGCGGACATTTCAATCACGAATCTCTCGTTGAACGAATCAAATCTCATCTTAAGTAATGGCAAGACGATTGCCACATACAAAGTTAGCAAGGATGATGAGCTGGCCGAATCCGATAAGAATCTGTCCATTAAGCCATTGCAAAGCTTCACTACCGAGTGTCTGAACTTATTTATTCATGAACAGAACATCTTCTGTTTAACAGCCAGTGACGTGAAAATCATCTCGTTGGGCGGTGTTGTACTCAAGGAGATCCAATGTAACGATAATGAAGGTATATAATAAACTCCTTAATTTAGTAGATTCTACCATTCGATTTAAGACAGTTGTAGGCACTCTTATTATAATATTGTTGTGTATCTAGAAGACATCTAATCAAACAAACGTGCATATGACTTGGAGATGTTGTTCAAAATGGATTGTGAGCAATCATCATCTTATTATAAGATCAAAATATTGAGTAATAAATTATAAAGAATTCCAGAGCAGAGCAAAATTTTTCTACCATATATATAGAACAATTTTCGTTGAAACGAATTTTATTTCAGCTAAAGCTGATTTTTGTCTCGTATTTTTTATTTTTAAGAACTTCCATAACCAAAGCTTCCCACAAGAAAAAAAAAACAGCTCAGGGACAGCAAAGATCACTTAGTGACCATTTTTGGCTATACTGTATTTATTTATTTATAGATCATAATATAAATATATAAATTAAAGTCTGTTAGAAAATTGCTAAAAATATTTTCATAAAAACATTCAATAAATATTTTTCATATACGAGGTCTGTTCAAAAAGTATTGCGAATTTTGTGTTTTTTCAAAAATTATTTATTTATTCATGACTATCTATTTTGTCTCCTCCAAAGTAATCCCCACCAGATATTATACTCGTACACTTGTGCCAACGCTTTCTCCAATCCTCGAAGCACTTCAAAAAATCATTTTTTGTGATCTTGTTCAGCTCCTCCTTCGATGCCGTCTTTATCTCCTCAATCGTAGCGTAGCATCGTTCTTTCATGGGGCTCTTCAGTTTCGGGAATAAGAAAAAGTCACAGGGGGCCAGATCTGGGTAATACCGTGGCTGTGGCATTATTAGGTGTTGTTTTTGGAGAAAAATGGCAAAAGCCAATTTTTGTTCTTCTACAAATCTGGGCGTTACTCGCGGATTGGTTCGTGCAATTTTAGCATAACCTGCAGGTAATATTCCTTATTGACCGTTCTGCCCTGTGGCAAGAACTCATGATGCACCACGCCCTCTAAGCAAAACCTTCACATTCGACCGAAAACTGTAAGCAAAACCTTCACATTCGACCGAACTTGGCTTCCATTGGGATTATTGAGATTTGGTTTCCACGTCATAATCATAAACCCGTGATTCGTTACCAGTTATGACCCTCTGGAGCAAATTTGGGTCCAACAGCTCCTTAGTAATGTTAATGCGATGCTGTTTTTGGTCGAAATTGAGCAAAAATCGAAGACGAGGCAAAAAACGTGCAAGCAAAGCAGCTGTCAAAAATTAACTGAACATTCAAAATGGCCGAACTTGTCGGCATACGTAACCCGTGGAAATTCAAAATTCGCTATACTTTTTGAACAGACCTCGTATACGAAGAGTGGCAGAAAAGTTAGTACCTATTTTTGAAGCGAAAGGCGGTGAAAAATGAACCTTATTAAGGGATGTCCTCAACAGCGAAAACCGATGATTAAGTGAAACGAGTTATGATTTCGTCAACCAAGGAGACTGTCAATCAAGGCTTTTTTTTTATAAAAAAAAGTCCTTGAAAGGTCAGAAAAAGGGTTCTTCGCGTCAGACACTTGGATGCTTCATCATGAGAATGCCCACCTGTTACACGACCGTCCCTATCGTCGGTCGAAAAAAGGCATTTCTGTGGTACTTTAACCCCTCAATTAATCTGATCTAAATTCGTGGTTCTTTTTTATGTGCCCCATGATAAAAAAAACTTTTGAAAAAACGTCATCTTGGTACTGTCGATAGTAATTTTGTCTCAAATATTATTTTTTAATTACTCATTTTGTATAATATTCCCTTTGAAGCTTAACAGCATAAATATTTTTATCCTTATTTTATCATAAGCGTTTATTTACTGAAACATATCATATACAAGTTGTGGTACAAAAGTAATGAGATAGACGCAATACTGCGGCCTAAACGTGAGCTACGAGTCTCAGCCTCTTCCTGTAACTACGCAACCCCGTAGAGCGTGATAAGTGAAGTTCTACTTTTATGTAGCGTTATGAAATATGAACCATCGAAATTTAGAGCTACGATGCGCCATCAAATTTTGTGCTAATCTTGACTCAGGGGCACAAGTTATTTGGTAGCGTAAGAAATTGTTGGAGAGTCGAGAAGCAGTGGAAGGCCAGCATCGAAAACTGATGAAAAACCTCTTGTGAGTTCAGACCAATAATTAACCTTGAAGCAAATGATCAATCCTTGAAAGACTTAGAAAAAAGGTTCTTCATAACAAATTGAATTTAACAGAGACAACGTCTGCTGTCACACGACCATCTCCATCTTTGGTTCCATAGGCCCTTTGTTCACTTGCTCTAACTCCGTCAGATTTTTCTTCGTATCCCAGGATAAAAAAAAAACACTTGAATGGACTTTATATTCGTACTAGCGTTAATATCCGAAAAGGTATAACCGAGGACCTAAAGGCGAATCTATTTAGAGTCTCCCAGCAATGGAACTACTTCAAAGGGGATAATATTGATGTATAAAAATAAAATAAATTCAGATATTAAGGAAAAATAATATGTCCGAAAAAACCAGACTCACGGAAGTATTTCAATGGTTTTTTTTTTTGAAGTTTTGGCTTCAACTTAGTTAATTTAAGTTCACGAAGTACTTACTTACTATTGAGAAGTTCACTTGAATGATGTGCGTTTTAATAACCCACTATTTTTTCCCATACAAGAAATCTGAATAGGAAAAGTTCCCTGTACACTTCTAGCATTTTTATATTTAAAGAGTTTGGTAAATTTTGCATTTTATTAATATAAACTTTATATTAGTTAATTAAAATATAATTGAAAAACGTAAGCAAACTGTTTTTATGATAAATAATAAATACATAAAAAAATTTTAAAATCATTCTCTTAAAGTTAGGAGAAAAATATTAATGCTTAGAGAGATGGTGCGATAAAGAAAATTAATATAATCTAACAGTTCGGCTGAAAAGTTTATAAGATAACACAGTAAAAATATTTTTTTTTGCAAAATTCACTTTTATTATTCAACATAGTTGCCTTCGAGGGCGATACAGCGATTATAGCGATCTTCCAACTTTTCGATACCATTTTTATAGTACTCTTTCGGTTTTGCCTCAAAATAGGCCTCAGTTTCATCATCGGTCTTAAGTTTCTTGCCAGCGAGCATTCTCTTGAGGTCTGCAAACAGGAAAAAGTCGCTGGGGGCCAGACCTGGAGAATACGGTGGATGGGGAAGCAATTCGTAGCCCAATTCATTGAGTTTGCCCATCGTTTTCATCGACTTGGGACACGGTGCATTGTCTTGGTGAAACAACACTTTTTTCTTCTTCAAATGAGGCTGTTTCTTAGCGATTTCTTTCTTCAAACGATCCAATAACGCTATATAATAGTCGCTGTTCATCGTCTGTCCCTTCTGGAGATAGTCAATGAATATTATACCATGCGCATCCCAAAATACAGACGCCATCACCTTGCCAGCCGACTTTTGCGTCTTTCCACGCTTTGGATTCGGTTCGTCGCTCGCTCTCCACTCCGCCGACTGGCGATTGGAGTCTGGAGTGTAGTGACGGAGCCATGTTTCATCCATTGTCACATATCGACGCAAAAATTCGGGTTTATTGCGCTTGAACAGCTCCAAACACTGCTCAGAATAATCAACACGTTGTTGTTTTCGGTCCACAGTGAGCTCACGCGGCACCCATTTTGCACACAGCTTTCGCATGCCCAAATATTCATGCACGATATGTCCAACACGCTCTTTCGATATCTTTAGAGTCTCAGCTATCTCGCTCAACTTCACTTTACGGTCATTTAAAATTATTTTGTGGATTTTTTTGATGTTTTCTGCCGTCACCACCTCTTTTGGGCGTCCACTGCGTTCTGCATCAACTGTGCTCGTACGACCAGTTCGAAATTGACGAAACCAATATTCCACAGTTGAAATAGCTGGAGCAGAGTCCGGATAACGTTTCTCAAACCATACTTTGGTTTCCACTGTACTTTTTTTCATCAAAAAGCAATGCTTTATCAATACATGAAATTCGTCTTTATCCATTTTTTTTTCAATTACAAAAGTTGCTTCACTTAAAATGCTAAGTCTCACGAACCAATCGACCGATTGCTGTCAAATTTTGACAGGAATCATTTGAAGGATGGTGCTTTGTTTTTTTGACAGGAATCATTTGAAAGATGGTGCTTTGATTTTTGCAAGAGGCGCCATCTAGACGTCAACCTTATTTCAGCCGAACTGTTATTATGTGACAACCTCTCTTTAAAACATTTTCCTGAAAAATCAGTGATCCTATAAAAAATGATATGGCAAAATAATTTATATCTTAAAAAGTATATATTCTGTAAAGAATATAATAGTGAGGAAGCTCAGTCAGTCTTCTTTGCATTTTCTTCCATATCCTTTTTCGTAACATATACACATGATTTTTTTAAAAAAATGGGTGGTACGCGGGTTTTTTTTTTTTTGTATGTTTAGATTAATGAGGTTTAGGGGGAAATCTTCAAAAGGTACTCACCTGGAAGTCCTTCTACCTGCCAGACGAGTTATGCGAGATTTATACATTGCTTAAACCTAACCTGTACCTCTACCCTTGCTCCCGGAACGATGGTTCCCCGGCGGCACTCTTTGTAAATACTACTTCGCCGGGGCGTTCTTATTTGATATTACTGCTGTCCCGATATTATGACGCCTCGCGGCCTATTCTTCGTACGTGGTGTGAAGATCCTTGATTAAAGATTCCGCGTACTCTGCAACTCTGTTCCAAGCCGATTGGCTCTTCAGCATGCACTCCACTATGTTTTCTGGACTGATGGAGCGGTCCAGATTTTTCTCCAGATCTGCCCGTATCCCCTCGTAGAATGGGCATTGGAAGAACACGTGTTCTGCATCTTCGATCACATCGCGGCAATGATGACAGTTTGGGGAGTTAGTTCTCTTGAGTCTGTGCAAGTGTGCCCGAAAGCATCCATGCCCAGTCAACAGTTGGGTGATGTAATACCCGACCCCCCCGTGCACGCGAGTGACCCATTTGGTGACATCTGGGATCAGCCGATGAGTCCACCGACCCTTCATCGAGCTGTCCCATCTCTCTTGCCAGAGTCGAAGACTCTCGGGTCTCTCCTCTTCAGTAGGAAGTTCGGTATGCTGACGCAACTTTGATCACTGAGAGCCGCTGGACTGATGACATTGTCTTGCGGTATGTTGTTAACTCTGGCGATTTCGCCCACACTGGTGCTCCGTATAGCAGGACGGAGCTAACTACAGTTGCCAGTAGTCGCCTTCGGATTTGTCTGGGGTCTACCCTACATCCGGTATCTACAAGGAGCATATCTCCAGCTGACGCTGGAGATATGCTCCTTGTAGTTGAGTCTGGCATCCAAGTTCACTCCTAGATACCGGATGTAGGGTAGGGACTGGATGTCGTGGTTGCCTACTCTTATGGTGATGGTCTCCATTTTCTTCCGGCTACTCACAAGGAGTGTCTCGGTCTTATTTTCCGCCAAATACAGGGAGGTGGAGGGAAGATATTGTTGTGTATGATTCGTGTTAATTTTATTTTATTTTTAGTAAAGTTAAGTAAAAGCAATGGAAATTTGTTACTGATAGGCAATACTACCGAACATTTTCTATATGAATAACAGAGAAAGTTTGAAATTAAAGCTTGAGTTGATCGTTTAAAGCATTAAACTCAAAACTAAACGAGTTTTTGATGCATCTTGAAAACGTGTGTTAAAAATAAATAGTTGGAAGTTATTAAAATACTCAATGATCATTTTTAATAAAAAAATAAAAGAAATGTTATTATAAAATTATGCCAAAAAAAAAATTGTAAATTATTTTGTTATGTTGTAAATTTATTATTTTAAATACCAAAGTTACAGTAGAAAAAAAACCGAAAAAAGAGAAACTAGGAGAGGATTTGTTTTAGAAAATAGAAGAATTTGATGCTAAAAATATTTTTTCATATACATAACAATAAAAAATAATTACTCCGATCATGCAGCATAGTTTTTTTTGCACTCTTAAGGACAAATTAATTAAATTCACAGCCTTTAATTCTAAGTAGCTTATCAATCTGATTATTGTTTATTTTTCTATATGCACAATTAAGGAAAAGCAATCGGATGTGATCTATCCAATCGGTACTTAACACTCTTCACAATGAACGGGTATATAAAAATTTATGATGTATCACGTCATGAACCGAAACCACTGCTCCATCCAAAGTCTGGCTATGACTTATTTGAGCATTTCGGCGAAGTAATAATGGCCAAATCAAATTCAAATGGTACTCGTCTAGCTGTCACCATAGCAAATGAGAACCTTATCCCCGATGGTAAATTGTACATTTGGGATCTGGAAAAGGATACCGTTGCGTGCTATAATTTTCTTGATGCATCGTCAGCAAATAGCACTGGCGGTAGTGTCAATCTGCCGAGGTTAGTGGAGATTTTATATTTGATCCTTTTTTAATATATTTTAACGTTGTTTTGTTACAAGTAAAATTCTTTATTAAGAAATTAACAAAAAATATTTCTTGTATGTATATGCAATGAAATTATGAAATCTTTGAAAATAAAGTGAATTATTTTTTTTTAATTTATGATTGCATATTTAATTTAAAATTATTGCCCATTTAATATGAACTTTTTCGATTAAATTACCCAATTTGTATTCATCAATTTCTTCAGCAATTTTGTCCATTTTTATATTAGTTGGAATTTTTGTAATAAAATTTTATGGTAGAAATTATTTAACACACTCACTCAGTCACTTGTGCTGTTGTGTCTTTTTGAAAACTTCATAAAATTGTTACTAGAAAATGTATGACAAACTCAAGTATGCATTTTCAATGTTAGATTATTCAATTAAAATCGGTTTTATAGTACATTCGTGTTGAGCCTTGCTGTAGAGTGGCATCATCTGTGTAGGAGTTATTGTTTGGCAGACATCATTTGTAATTCGTTTAGAATCACGAACAGATTAGGAATTGAAATTTTGCAAACAGAATCTAAAAGGATATGCGAGTGTTACGATTAGGCTTCTGAACGGGCGTGTGATGTTTTTATTTTCGTTTTATTTTTATGTTTTTTGTTAGCTATTGTTTTTGATTATATTGGAAAAAGCATACTAATGTTTTTTTAATTCCACAGATTACCAATTTCGTTTTGCTGGGATACTGACGATAACCGTTTACTAGCTATCGAAGCACGTTCGATACAGCAACAGACTCGAAAATTACCCGTCGCCGGAAAAAATTCTTCGTTGGCATTCGCTGGGAATAATCAAATGGACACAAACTCGAACAGTATCAATAGTGTCATTGGTGGTCATGGTGCTACTGTCCAGAGACCAAAAACAAACGTAACCGGGTTAGGAGGCACCGAAATGGACAAGCACACACTAATGACCAATGCTAACAATGCCGCCCAAAATGCCAGTACCACCATAAAGAGCACAACAGCCACTTTGAGAGGTCTTCGTGGTGGTCCCATCAGTAATAGTGCTGGTGCTAGTGCTGTGGTGGCCGGCACAACAACCCGAAACGGATTTGGCATTAGTACGAGCTCAGAATCGAGTGAATCACAGGCGTTCGTTATGTTCACCACAGATAAATGCCATATCAAAGAGTTGGAGACAGTCAATTTAGCATCTGGGGAACAATTGGTCAATCTCTGTGCGCCCCATGTGGTAAATTAACATTTATTTTATCTTACTTTGTTCGAAGAATCGTCATTGCTTTTATCTTATCCAACTTGAATATGGACAAGGGGGATGAAGGGCGAAGAGTAGACATAAGTAGATAGAGTAAAGGAGTTAAGGATAATATATACTCTTGAGAATTCCATTGAAAACGAAATACCATTCAGTGCAGTTTGTTTTGCTCTCTCGCTCCCAATTGGGGTTTTGATTTTACCAATTCTAACTCGACTCGATTTCGTATGCAACCGGAGTCGAATTTTTATTGTTTCATTATAGCATACGACATATTTCCATAGACGACGAGTTATTATTTTCAATTTATTTTTTTTTGCCAACAGATTACTCTTAATATCAGCACAATTCAGCATATTCCGTTATGCGATTTTAAAGGATTAGAAAATTGTGATGAGTCCACGAGAAAAATGGTCCTTAATTTCAGTTTGAATGTGGCTGAGGGTAACATGGATCAGGCTTTTCGGTAAATAAATTCAATAGACCTTAAACGAAATACAATTTCGAATGAATTGCGAATTTTTTTTAAAAAAATATTTCTTGAATATTTTTATTGGCCTGTGTGTATTCTTGTATCAGATGCATTCGTTCAATACAGTCAGAAGTTGTGTGGACAAACTTGGCAAAGATGTGCGTTCAAACGGGACGTCTTGATGTTGCCAAAGTGTGTTTGGGGCATTTGAAAAGGGCACGGTCTGTCCGAGCACTACGTAATGCCATGGCCGATAGTTGTCTGGAACCAGACGCGAAAATTGCGGTTCTGGCAACCGAGTTGGGGATGATTGAAGATGCCGAAACACTCTACAAAAAATGTGGACGGTTTGATTTACTTAACAAACTCATGCAAGCGTGCGGAAAAATCGATGAGGTAGTATAAGGGAAAACTGCTTAAAATTCTAAATAATTGCATAAAATTAATATTCCAGGGTATTCAGGTTGCTGAGCAATGTGATCGGGTGCATATGAGGAATACGTACTTTCAAAAAGCCGAATTCTTAAAGGAGAAAAACGACATTAAAGGTGCAATCGAGTACTATGAGAAGGCACAGTGTTCAACTCAGCCTATTACACAAATGTTACTTGAAGATCCAGCAATGTTAAAGGTATGATAATTTTTTTATTTTCACTCATTTTTACTTTATTAAAATTAAAATACGGCGCATTCTATGAATAAAAGCATTGAAATTATTAAGTTTGTGTAAAAATATTCCAATTATCGTTAATTTGGAGCATTTGTTGTGCATTGTAATTTTTTTTTTTTTAATTATGGCCTATAATAGTAACTATAAAAAATATAATACAGAAATATATGGAAAAAACGACTGATGCTAAAATGTTGAAATGGTGGGGTCAGTACATCGAGAGTACCGGCGATATGGATTCAGCGTTTATAGTATACCAAAAAGCTGATGATTGGTTTTCGCAGGTAACAAAAATTCCGTATGTACCTTTGAATTACAGCTAATAATTAATAACTTTTGCTAAGTTTAGGTTAGAATTCTTTGTTTTTTGGGTCAATTATCTAAAGCGGATAAAATTGCACGTCAATCGGGTGACCGAGCTGCATGCTATCACTTGGCGCGTCATTATGAAAACATTGGCAAGTATCAGGAGGCAATACATTTTTACACGAGGGCACAGACCTACAGTAATGCAGTTCGAATTTGTAAAGAAAATGATTTCCAGGAGGATCTGTGGACTGTGGCAAGTGCGGGACGAAACCGTGATAAAGCGATTGCTGCGGCATATTTTGAAGAGTGTGGTGTATATAAGCGCGCCGTCGAATTATATCACCGTTCCGGAATGTTGCACAAAGCGGTCGAAATGGCGTTTGCATCTCAGCAGCCCGAAACCCTTCAAGTTATTGCGTCTGAGTTAAATGCTGAGTCAGATCCGGACCTTGTCAGTCGGTGTGCAGATTTCTTTACGAGCATAGAACAGCATCAAAAAGCAGTTCAATTATTAGCTAAAGCGGAACAATTCGGACGTGCCATCCAAATTTGTCAAGAACGGCATGTGCCCATCACAGAATCGTTAGCTGATCTATTAACACCACAGAAGGGAGCGGTAAAGGAGGATATTCGACAAAAAGTTCTTCTTCAACTTGGTGAACTTTTACAGGAACAAGGCGAATACCATTCGGCAACGAAAAAGTTTACCCAAGCTGGTGATAAAATCCGCGCAATGAAAAGTCTTCTAAAGTCGGGCGACACCGAGAAAATTGTATTCTTTGCGGGAATGTCTCGCCAACGGGAAGTGTACATTATGGCAGCAAATTATCTACAAGCGCTAAATTGGCAGAGTGATCCGAAAATCCTAAAGAGCATCGTCACTTTCTATACAAAAGGTCAAGCATACGATTCACTGGCAAATTTCTATGCAACTTGTGCCCAAGTCGAAATCGATGAGTTTCGTGACTATGAGAAGGCACTAAAAGCGATGCAGGAGGCTGCCAAGTGCCTAACAAAAGTACCAAATTCCCAACGGGCCACCGATAATTTACAAAATACCATTGTCGAAGTCAAGCACGTACTCAACTTGCAGGAATCCCTTGACAATGGGAATAATCAGGCAGCAGTCGCTGGTTGTCGAAGCCTTCTAGGTAAGCACATCTTGCTGGTAAACAAGGTGAATTTTTCCATCATTATTTATTTTTCCGCTGTTGGTTTTCTTGCCAATAAACTTTATTGCTTTTTAAAATCAACTTTTATTCTGGGTAATCTTCGAAAATAATAAAACTAAAAAGGACAACGTTAAAAAGTGAAACTCCAAATTGGATTTACTTTTTATTCATGGCCATATTGAGTGGAGGTCATTTTTCTTCTTTCTATTATTATTATTATTAAAAGTATACTAACATTTCTTGTTTAAAATATATATTCCGACAAAGATCATAATTATATAAGAAGTTTATTACAATAGTTTTTTTTCGCCCCTGAATTCATTTTTTTTCTTCTACTTTCAGTTAAACCTGAAAAACCACCAGTTCGGCAGTCGCATATCCTTGTAATATTAATTGAAGCTCTTACAGCTTCAAAACTTTTCTCGGAAGCACTTGGTGCATTGCGGGAACTAGCCATAAAAGATCCATCCTGGAGTGCAAATGGATTGATAAGCAAAACTTTAGTTCAAAAATTATCCGCAGAATGTGATATTGATTTTGAGTCAATATGGAATAGTGGAGGACGACAGGAAAAACTGGACTCTGATCAGGCCTGTGATGACAGTGAGGAAGAAATCCAAGAGGAAGTCGAAGTGAATTAAATACGTTTTCAACAAAAAACAAAAAAAAATAGTATATCGTATTTTGGCTAGTTTGTTTTAAAAAATATATTGTAAAGAGCACCTCTTCTAAAAATCCAATGTGAAATTTTTGCCTTTCAATGAGGTCCACTTATTGTCTGTTAACTTTCCTGCTGATATTCAATAAAAAATAATTTTAAAACTATACTGTTTGGTTTATCTTGGAAACTAATTATTTTCTTGTCTTCCTTACGCTTGGAATCCTGTTTGTATTTGCATCACTACCAGAAAAGTTTTTTTTTCCAATTTCTCCAAAACAATAAAGGATACAGGATATTTTCTATAAACTGGGTAAATAGATTTCGAAATAGAAAAATAATTAAATAGCATATTTATATATAAAAATACAAAATGAATGATTTGTTTTGATGAGAGAATCAATTTCCATTCGAGAATGAATTGAAAAGTTTCAATTATCGATCGATTGTGTATTCGCAGCCAGGTAATCTGTACAAACGTTTCTACTTATTGTACCTGTACAAGTATTCATTTTGATTTTGCCTCCTTTTTTTTGTCCAATATTTTCTATTCGATTTATTCACTGGCTTCATTGGTGGTTAGCGTATGTAGTTAAACAGGCATTAGAAACGAGATTTTTTTCTCATAGAATTAATGAAGATAAAAAACATTTTCCATTCGAAATACTCTTTCAATATTGCTATTCTTTTAGTTGAAGAAAATTAAACCACTTTTCATATAAAAAAAAAACCATTTGTATTTTCTTTAAGCTGTGCTGGCAATAAATAATTATTTCTTGTATGCTTTCAGTACAGGTATTGCTTGATTAAATAGAACAATTAATAGTAAAAGTTTTGTTTAAAGTTAATATATTGTTTAGTTATTTTAGAAAATACTAAACTACAATTTTAAATCAATCTAGTTTCTAGTTTTATAAAAACAATTAAAGTAATCTTATTAATAGAAGTGTTGTAACTTTTCCAATAACAAGTTGTGCCTTGGAATTGATAGATTTTCTAATTACTGAGGTAGTCAGTCATCTTATTGAAAATTTATAGTATATTTCTGGATAGATAAACTTTTTTGCTTTGCATAATCTTCTGTTGATTGAAATTAAGAAGGTATTTAGAAAAATATTTTTAAAGAAATTAAATTTTTATTCTACAAGAGAGTAGCAATAAAATATTAGAAAAAAAATAAGTGGAATATAGTATAAGAGATTTCCTTCAGATAAAAAGTCCCTATTCTCGTTAATGTCCATCAGGGTAGCATTATTTGCCCTCTCCTGTACAATGGCCAAAAGGCTGGGTGGTTTCGGAAAAGAGTGAAAGTAATGTGAGCACTTTTCTATTTGTTTACTTTTACTCTGCATCTTGTAAGCCAGGATTGAATATTGTTGATATAGGATTGTTATTTATTAGAAGCTATGTTAGGTTTTGTATAGGTAGTGAGCATGACCATAAGTGGAAATAATAGTCTTGGAATCAGATGAGATGTCATGGCTATACTGGCCCATAGGAGGATTCTGTAATTAACTGCTACATCGAAATAACGTTTAGAGAGATATGAATTTATAATAAGAAAGACTTTTGAATTTTCATAGGAGCCTTGCATGATCGATATATTATCAAAAGTATGGAAAATATCTTGGAATAATTCAGGGCAATTCATTAGTGGTTCAGATCAGAAGCCAAATTGATGATCAAGAATATTTTTTTCATTATTTAGTAACAGATAAAATCATTTTAATACGAATTTTTCAAAGAACATGGAAGACTTACGAACTTATTTCGTTTAGGGATCATATTAATGACTGAAAATTTTCAGAGCAGAGAAAAATAAATAATTCAAACGATTTTTTACTGCAAAAATGAAAAGTAGCGGATTCAATTTTAAAGTTGTTAAAATTTTTGGTATTATTTAAAATATGATTCATTTAAAATAATTAAAGCTGTTGATATTTTTCAAACGCCACCATTATTTTTTCATTAGATTATATTATCTTTCACATGTAAATAATCTTTTAAAGGTTTTCGAATAAGAGTGATATTATTCCTTTTTTAAAGGAATAATATCACATCGGAGAAGATGATTTTCTTAAAAAATCGTTATCGTTTTCAAGTTGTTCCAAGACAAAATCAACAAATTCATGATGTTTACGGTGGTCCAATGGCTTCAGTTCTTGAGTGATAACAATTGTATATAGATGCAAGCTCAAATTCTTTCTCAAAATCCGCCAGGTTATGGTTTGAGACAGTCCCAATTCTTGAGAACGTCTTGGAATCGACAAATTGCGGTCTTCAGCAACACTTGCCTGAACGGCAGCAATATTTTCATTACTTCGAGCGGTTCTTTGTCTTATTGGCACTTGAACATTATGTAAAGAAAATGTACGCTCGAAATTTTTAACAATTCGACGAATAGCGAGCACAGTTGGACGATTATTACGACCATAAAATGGCAAAAGCGCACGAAAAGTTGCAATTTTTTTTTTTTTTTTTTTGTTATTTGACAGGTTTCATTTCTACATTATACATTATACACATAGTCATGAGACACAGTCGCTCCTATGGAGCATATAGCGGCACAGAGAATACACGTCTCTAATTGGTGGTAGATGGCTTCTTTATTGGCGTCATCCTCTACTTCAGTTGGGGCATAGATTTGCACGATGGTGATGTTTCGGAACTTCGAGTGGAGCCTGGCTGTCAGAAGGCGGCCGGAGACCGGTTTGTAGCCCATGAGAGATCTCTTTGCGTTGGCCGATAGCCAGGTACCTATTCGGGATGTTCGGTGAAAGCCAAATGTCGTGTTGCCTGAGGTGTTGTCCGGTTGATTACTCTTGTGCTGTTTCATGATAAGATGTTTTCTTATGGCTTGCGGCTTATCAGGCAAAAGTTGCAATTGGGGAACGATTATTTTGATAATAAAATTGAATAATTTGTTAGCGTTGTTCTTGCGTATATCTCTCCATGATGAAATTGTAAACATTACTGAATACAATGAAAAAAAATATAGACCACGACATATTACAAATGGCCAAAACGTCACTTAGAATCATATCACTTTTATTGGAAAACCCTATATAAGAAATCGCAGTTAGTATTTAGTTTCGATTTGTACTGAGTGGTTGAGTTTCCAAAGAGAAAATGATGAATTATTAAATAATAATTTGTCTTCTTTCAATAAATAAAAGTAGATTTATTAAGAGTGAAGAAATTACAGAAGGACTCAATATTCAAAATTATTGTAGGACTACAATAATCAATATTTAAGGCAAGCTGAAGGACCTAATTTATATGTTACTTTTCTGAATTGTATACTATTGGTGGACATGAATACGATTTTAAAATAACGAAAATTCAAGTAATACCAAGTAAACTTTTTGTGATTTTACAAGAAATCGTAGTACTTAGAATGATTAATTGCGGAATAAAATTTTTGTACAAAGAAAATTTCGAAAGAGGACAGAAGTTGAGCATTTGGAATTTACCGTCAAATAAAATTGAGATATTGCCGAGTAATGTTTTTGGATATTTGGTCAATTTGAATGCACTTTATATAACTAATAATAATTTAAAAACTATAAAAGAAAAAGCATTTTACAATTTTAAAAATTTGGAAATATTATATTTGGATTCAAATAAAATTGAAGAAATAAGTAAAAATATATTTGAAAATAATAATAAACTAAACTTAATATCGTTACGGAAAAATTTATTAAAACTCAATGAAAATAGAAATTTTTTATTTTAATTAAATAAACTTCACCATTTATATTTGGAAAATAATAATATAGAACGAATAACATCGAATATGTTTAGTGGACTAAAAATGCTTAGAAATTTATATTTAGAGCATAATCAAATATACTTTATTGAAGAAAATGCATTTGACGATACAGAATATCTTGATTATATAGATTTCGATTATAACAAATTAACGCAAATTAATAACAGCATTACAATCGCATTAAGCAAATTAACAAGGCTAAATTTAGATGGCAATAATATTACTGAATTTAATATTACGAGGGTCGTTCAATAAGTCCTTAGAAAATCCGAGAAATTGCGCTCGTAGTGTCGGTAGAAATTTTTTTTTGTAAGTAGCGTTGGAAAGCTGTCAAAATTTTAGCTCGATCCATAGCGTAGGTCAATTTCTATCGTCGATTAAAGTTAACGACATTTATTTGTGCATAACAATGGAAAAAAGCGAGTTTAGGTCTCCATTTCAAAGGCTTAAGCCCGAAAGAAATCAAAGCCGAGTTGGATGCAGTTCATGGCACATCTGCACCTGTGTTTGCGACGGTTTACAATTGGGTGAATGAATTTAAACGTAACCGTTCATCCACAAAAGATGAACATCGTTCAGGACGCCCAGTTGAGGTGTCTACTCCTGAAATCATCGACAAAATCCACGATCTGATTTTGGACGATCAGCGAATTAAAGTGCGCGAATTAGTTGAGGCAACGGGCATATCACAAGGTATAGTCGCTTCAATTTTGCATGAAAAATTGTCTGTGAAAAAAATTTCGGCAAGATGGGTGCCGCGTTTGCTCTCAGAGGAAAATAAGCACAATCGTGTTGTGGACTCTGAGGCTATGTTGGCACTCTTTCATCGCAATCCTGCCGAATTTCTTCGTCGATATGTCACTGTGGACGAAACCTGGATACACTACTACACTCCAGAAACGAAGACACAGTCATCACAGTGGATTTTCAAGGGTGAACGGGCGCCGAAGAAGGCAAAAACTGTGCCATCGGCCGGCAAGGTGATGGCCACGGTCTTTTGGGATTCGCAGGGCATCATTTTTATCGACTACTTGGGAAAAGGAAAAACAATAACAGGAGCGTATTACGCATCGTTATTGCAACGGTTGAGCGAGGAAATCAAAGAGAAACGCCCCCATCTGAAGAAGAAAAAAATCCTCTTGCATCAGGACAATGCGCGTGTGCACACCTGCACTGTTTCCATGGCCAAAATTGTGGAATTGAGAATGGAATTGTTGCAGCATCCCGCTTATTCACCAGATTTGGCCCCGAGTGACTATTTTCTTTCCCCAATCTGAAGAAATGGCTTGGCGGACGACGGTTCACTTCCAAAGAGCACATAATATTTACTTTGTGTGCTATTATTTTGATAAAATTATATAAACAAAAATTATAGAAAAATATTGTATATTTTTTGGAGATAATTAATTTTTTATTAGATTTATTAATTATTTTCTCCTATATCAAAAATCTTAAATGCTGATAATAATGTATACTTCTTAATTTAAAACTAAACGTTATATTAAAAAATACGATAAATACTTTTAAAAAAGTTTTTCTTTTTTATTAATTTTATTTGTAATATGAATCACGTACCAACATTTGCTTATCAATTTTTCCATATAGGCTGATACGATAAGTTCGACGGTTTTTAGACTCTAATTCGTATCTTTCATTGCTAAAATTTTTATATATAAAAAAAGATTGTAGACAAATTAAATAATATTAACTGACACTTAAAAACTATTCAAGGTTTTTCTGATTCCAAGTTAAAGTAAAGATTTCCATACACCCATAAAAGAACTTTCATAAAAATTGAGACCTGAGATGACTTGTAATAAAAATGTATAAAATTAAATCAATTGAGTGTTACTTGACAATCATGATACAAATACAAAAAAAAACATTTTATATTCTTTAGTCACTCAGTATTCGTAAAATGGCTGCAAATATTTGAAATTTACTCTATGACAGTGTTCAAATTCACTATCAGCAAAAGCCAAAAATAATACAACTTACAACAAAACGTCAATACAAATTATTATTTTGCATACCGAAAATATTTTCCACCATCCGAAACTGAAATAATATTCCTTTTTTTAATAGATTTTCTCCTACTTATATTCAGCAATTTGTTATGGTAAGAAAAAAATACTGTGTATTTTTTTGGTTGTTGGAAAGGACGGAAAGGTATTAAAATTTGGATAAAAATTAAAATTTCTATGAACGTGAAGTTCTACCGGAGTATGGCCAAAGGCGACCATATTCAGAGAGCACATGTTTCTGCTAGACATCCTTGTCGCTAGCCTTATGCGAAGATTGCAAGGTGTTTGATGGGGTATGCGAAGATTGTGGGGTGTAATCAGAAAAACCATGCCGGAACATATAGAAGATAATGGAGATACCCGAAGGTGTTAAGATCTCCTTAGGAGGGGAAGAATAGTAAGGAAAGAAAAAGAATGACGAAAACTAATAAAAAAAATATAAAATTAAACTAAAAAGAAATTATTCATGCAAAAAGAGAAGAAATAGAAAGTTAGACGGAATGTATAAAAATTCAGCAGGTAAAAATAGATCGAAAATAAAATTTAAAAAAATTTTCGAAAGATATAAAAAAATTATTTAAAAAAAAACAGCCCTAAAATGAAAGAAAAGAGAGAGAAAAAACGTGAAGCCGACCATCGACATTAGTGAAAGGGACTTAGCTGGTCACTCTCTTCCTGGCCTATCCCTAATTCCGCAGAATGGCACTCCGCGGAAAGGTTTAGTTTCAAAAACTCAGACTATAGTATAATTTTAATATTGCATACCAACCGAGTATATTGTTCTGCCCTATTCTGAAAATTCAACAAAATTACGTCCCTTCCTGCGAAATATTTTCCGTCCTCACTGGTGTTCCTCAGGTTAGCATTCTTGGCCCTCTCTGTTTGAAAAAACTGCTTGCTATATAAGAATTGTTGTAGATATTAACAAAAAAAAGGAAATTCTGAAAACTCAACAAAATTACGTCCCTTCCTGCGAAATATTTTCTATCCTCACTGGTGTTCCTCAGGTTAGCATTCTTGGCCCTCTCTGTTTGAAAAAACTGCTTGCTATATAAGAATTGCTGTAGATATCAATAAAAAAAAGGAAATTCTGAAAACTCAACAAAATTACGTCCCTTCCTGCGAAATATTATCCATCCTCACTGGTGTTCCTCAGGTTAGCATTCTTGGCCCTCTCTGTTTGAAAAAACTGCTTGCTATATAAGAATCGCTGTAGATATCAACAAAAAAAAGGAAAATAATGAAAATTGATAATTGAAAGATCTTACTTACGGTTAAGTAAACTAAGTGTGAATTTACTGGAAATTCGAAAAGGATATAATATACTAAAAATAGGTTATAATTTTTTTATATATTTTTTAATGAAATAATTACTATTAAAAAAAAAATATAAAAATTACTAATTACATTTATAGTGAATAATAATATGATTAAATTTAAATGAAAAACTACTCATATTGGTTAGGAAAAAATAAAAATACCATAAGTAGAAATAGGAGAGTATAAAAAAAATTGGGAAATCTAAATATTCACATGTTAAAGTGAACAACATGTAACCTTATATTGGAACCTCAATGATATTTGCATTAAAGTGTTGGACATATGGACCCAAAATCAGATAATGTTGACTTGTGTGCTCGAAAGCAAGTGATACGGCTGTTTGCTTCGACCTACCCTTAGGATATTTTGTCATGTTCAACCAATCGTGCAACATATTTTTGGAATTTTGGCTATGATGAAACTGTTCAGAAACATTGAAAATAAAACCAGTAAAAAGCTGCAAAAATAGAATGGAAATGGGATATCTACGAGTACTAACGAAAACAAAAATTGCAATTTTATAAAAACCAGTCGCCAAAAAAAAACGCATCAACAACAACAACCAAATATTAAAGATGAAAAAAATATTGAACTATATTAAGTAAACTATATTGAATGAAATCATAGAACGTCAAGGATGGATTCCAACCAAATGCATGCAGGACGAGTAGATAGATACAAGTGCTTGCACACACCATAATAGACTCTTCAATTCTGATTCAGATAGTACGAGTAGATGGTATCGTTTGGTTTTGTGTGACCCCCACACTTAAATTCTGGTTGGTTTGGACATGGAGAGATTCCGTTTAGTAAAAAATTTTATTACCTTTTATTTTTACCATATTTGGGGATGGTTTATTATTTTCATCTTCTACGTCATCGTCTTTTTATTCTCATTCCAAAATGCCATTGTTGTTGGTTTTTTATTATTATTATATTCTTATGTTCCCAAAACAATCATTGAAAGATTTTCAGACAAGGACCAATAAAATATTCAAATCACGTTCTATCTAAGATAAACTCTTCCATTCGATGATTTATAAGTATTGGCCCTAGGAGTGCTTTAGAACATCCGGACTCATCCTGAATATAGAGAAACTGACAGTCATGCATGCATCTGGTATCATATCATTCTTAAGCAGATTTTTGATTTGATATCTCATAAAACTTAGAAATAAAAAAAAAAACTCATTTGATCATTTTTGCACATTTTATTGATATGCACTATGACAGTAGATTATCTTCTCCCCGCAAAGCCTAGAGTCGAATACTGCCATATCAATAATACCATCATTTATGCATAACGGCTCTCATCTTCGTGCACTTTAATTTACAGAAAATAATAAATGCTAATAAAATATAAAATAAATATAAGCAGATGGTAGATTCTCAAATATGTTTTATTAAAAACAGGTAATAGTAATAAAAAGCCGGAAGTTAGTCATGGAATTCGAATATAATGCCAACTAACATAATACCTTGCCACCTTAGCACCTAGTAAAGATAAACAATTGCATGCAAATAAAATTCCAATGCTGACTATACTTCTACTGTTCCAAACCATTTAGTAACAAGGACCTTCTAGTTATCTATGTGTATGTTATTGTAGAAAATATTTATTCCTGGCCTGATATGTAAATTGCCAGTTTTATCTGTGAAAAGTTTCAACGAATTTAAAAAAGATTTATCGATTTCAATTTAATGCATTTGATATAAGAATGAATGTGATTTTATTACGATTTAGTGCATAAATTTTCCATTATTTGTGTTAATGGAATATTTAAAAAAAAAACTTTTTATTCTAGATCTATCAAAGTTAATATAGATTATTATGATTGTTCGAAATTTTTATTAAAATCACATCAATTTTAGATGAAATGCCTCACAAAAAAATGTCGCTCTCAGTTTTTTATAAAAAAAAATAATTTTTATTTGCAGTTTCTTTATCAAAATTTGAAATTATAAAATTTAAAAGTTCACCTCAATTGCTATATTATTGGATAAATTCCTAGAAAATATAAGTTTACGTTTGCTAAATGCATCGGTGCAAGTTTGAAATTGTAGACTTTTAAACGTAGATAAACATGTGAAAGTTTTTATCAAACATTCCGATTAGTACTTGTGCAACTGCTTTTCTAAATAGACCTTCATTCGAATTAATGGCAGTGCATATAGTACAATTGACCGCATAAGAGCTTCTACCGAGTATGAGTAGTTCATAAATGTTTGTCATCAACTTAAATTTCTTCTGCTCAAGTTTTCGTCATGCTATGAATCGTTTCAACTATGATCTCAGCATGGTTGTGTAATGTGGGCAAAAGAATTTTATTTAATAAATTAAATAAAAAAAAAAAGTTCAAAATTAATATCAATTATTTTTAGCATATATTTTAAAAATAATTAATGTAATTTCTTTCTTTATTTATCAAATTTATATTTGTAATATAAATATTATCAAATTTGAGTTTTTCTTAAATTAAAAATTCTGCAAAGTTAAATAAAAAATACTTTAAAATAAAATTTGATTATTATTTTTTCTCCATATTTTTTTATTTTTTAATATAAATTTTAAAATATAAAACAAATCAAATAATTTCCACGAAATGTTTTGCAGGGTTTTGATCCTTTTAAGGTGATTTTTGATTAAAGTCTTAAAGTCTAAAAATTATTTGCATAAATATGATTTTTATAGTTCGTAAGAAAAAGTTCCACAGCGTCAAATCAATGAATTTTGGAGACTTCAGAACTGTTTGACACCTTTTAATATCATCACAAAACAAACACGGCTGCAAAAAATATCAAGAACGTTTATTACGTTCTGTAATTTCGCCTATATTAAACGAAGTAATATGCCGCCATAGCGAGTATAGAAGCCACAAGAAACTGATGTAAGCGCACCACTCAAGCACTTTATTTAAGCACATCATTACTAGAATACAGCTATAGATATAAATCATAAAGCAACTCTTAATTATAAATAATAACTTATGAGAGCTCGATCTAAACACCCAGCACCACAAATTCTTTACTTAAGCCAAAACTGCACATATCTGAGTTATTTGCAAAACGAATATAAACGAAGTAAATAACGCTTCCATCTAAAGGCTCCACTTGCGCCTAACACCGCCCTATTTTGGACGAAAGGCCTTTAAAACGACAAGCGCCTAGGTCATTCAATAAAAACTTAGCCTCACCGCCCGATGGAACTTCTGTCACAAAAAAAACACGATTAGCATCGTGCAGTACATTCTTTTAGTAGCCTATTGTCAAAGTTTCAGTCGATTCCCTTTATTAGTTTTGTTTTGAGAGCCTTTGAAAGCGAGCGTGTCGGTCGGTTGCACAAAAATGGAAAAAGAACAATATCGTTCGGTGATAAAATTCTTGTTTCTGGAAGGGAAAACGCGCAGCGAAATCAAAGATCGCTTGGATGCTGTGTATGGTGACTCTTCTCCTTCGATGGCGACCGTCAAGAATTGGTTCAATGAGTTTGTTCGTGGCCGCACGTCGGTTTTTGATGAGCCACGCCCAGGTGCCCCAAAAACGGCTGCTATGGAGGAAAACGTTAAGAAAGTCCACGATCTCGTGTTGGCAGACCGTCGATTGAAGGTTCACGACATAGCTGAGACTGTGGGCATCGCAGTAGGAACAGTGCATCATATTCTACACGAAGAACTGGGCATGAGAAAGTTGTCGGCGCGATGGGTGCCGCCTTTGCTCACACCGGAAAACAAGCGTAACCGTGAGACCACATTGGCGACGTGTTTGGCGCTGTTTCAGCGCAATCCAGCGGAGTTCTTGCGTCGTTTCGTGATGCACCAGAGACCAAGGAACAGTCGAAGCAGTGGACTTCACCCGGCGAACGTGCTCCGAAGAAGGCGAAGACTGTTCGATCGGCAGGATAGGTGATGGCCACCGTTTTCTGGGATTCACAAGGTGTGATCCACATCGATTACCTCGAGAAGGATAAAACAATCACGAGGCGCTACTATGCTGACTTATTGGGCCGATTTGACGTCGAATTGAAGAAAAAGCGGCCCCGCTTTGCGAAGAAAAAAGTGCTGTTCCACCACGACAACGCGCCGGCTCACACCTCCGCCGTCGCCATGGCCAAATTCGTCGAATTGCGCTACGAATTGCTGCCCCATCCACCGTACTCTCCAGATTTGGCCCCCTGTGACTACTTTTTGTTTCCAAACCTGAAAAAATCACTCGCCGGGAATAGATTTGGGTCGAATGAGGAGGTCATCGTCGCCACGGAGGCCTATTTTGCTTCCCTCAAGAAAATGTATTTTTTGGACGGGTTAAATAAGTTAGAGCATCGCTGGGCCAAGTGTATCGAGCTTGAAGGAGATTATGTGGAAAAATAAATTGCCCCCTTTCCAAAATTTTCGTTTTTCTTTTGTAGGCTAAGTACTTGTTGAATGACCCTCGTATAACGCCAGAGGAGTATATAACGACTATTTTAAAATGTGCAACAAATTCATGACATATTGTGTATATTGTGATATCTGTACCCTATCAATTAGAAATGTAATTTCCGCAAGATGATTAAAAAGATTAATTATTGAGAGCAATAATATGCAGAAAACCGCTATAAATCCAATAAGCTCAGAAGATTTTTCAGAGTGGTATCAACAAGTTATTAAAGCCGCAGATCTTGCAGAAAACGCCCCTGTGCGCGGCTGTATGGTAATAAAACCAAATGGCTATGCAATTTGGGAAAACATACAAAACATATTTGACACAACACTCAAAAATTTAGACGTACAAAATGTGTACTTTCCGCTTCTAATACCAATAGAATTTTTTGCTAAGGAATCAGATCATATAGATGGCTTTGCTAACGAATGTGCTGTTGTAACACATCATAGGCTCAAGAAAAATGATGAAGGAAAGCTGGTTGCAGACGGCGAGCTTACATCTCCGCATGTAATAAGACCCACATCTGAGGCGATTATAGGAAGTGTTGTTGCAGGATGGAAACACTCTTATAGAGATCTGCCACTCAAATTAAACCAATGGTGCAATGTAATGCGCTGGGAGATGCACTTCTGAATTTCTGTGGCAAGAGGGTCATACCATCTTTGCGGACCACGAAAGCGCCTTAGAAGATGCGCAAAAAATGCACAATGAATACTTCGAATTCATTACAAAAGACCTTGCCATGCACGCTATTATCGGCAAAAAACCAGAGGAAGAAAGATTTCTAGGGGCTGTAAATACACAAGATGAGTTTTCATGATGCAAGATGAGTTTTAAAAAAATAGGGGCTAATAACAGCTTGAGACAAAAATGCATCCAAGACTAACGTTTCGTAGATGTGATAGCTTTTTTACAGGTCTTTGGAAGTTTGCCTACTTTTATAAATGACATTTTTGATATTGTAGTTGATGTACGAGGGTTATTCAACAAGTACTTAGCCTACAAAATAAAAACGAAAATTTTGGAAAGATGGCAATTTATTTTTCCACATAATCTCCTTCAAGCTCGATACAATTGGCCCAGCGATGCTCTAACTTTTTTAACCCGTCCAAATAATACATTTTCTCGAGGGAAGCAAATTAGGCCTCCGTGGCGAAGATGACCTCCTCATTCGACCCAAATCTATTCCCGGCGAGTGATTTTTTCAGGTTTGGAAACAAAAAGTAGTCACAGGGGGCCAAATTTGGAGAGTACGGTGGATGTGGCAGCAATTCGTAGCGCAATTTGACCAATTTGGCCATGGCGACGGCGGAGGTATGGTGGAACAGCACTTTTTTCTTCGCAAAGCGGGGCCGCTTTTTCTTCAGTTCGACGTCAAATCGGCCCAATAAGTCAGCATAGTAGCGCCCCGTGATTGTTTTACCCTTCGCGAGGTAATCGATGTGAATCACACCTTGTGAATCCCAGAAAACGGTGGCCATCACCTTTCCGGCCGATCGAACAGTCTTCGCCTTCTTCGGAGCACGTTCGCCGGGTGAAGTCCACTGTTTCGACTGTTCTTTGGTCTCTGGTGTGTACCAGTGAATCCATGTTTCGTCAACGGTTACACAACGACGCAAGAACTCCGCTGGATTTTTTTCAACACGTCGCCGATGTGGTCTCACGGTTGCGCTTGTTTTCCGGTGTGAGCAAACGCGGCACCCATCGCGCCGACAGCTTTCTCATGCCGTTCTTCGTGTAGAATATGATGCACCGTTCCTACTGCGATGCCCACAGTCTCAGCTATCTCGTGAACCTTCAATCGACGGTCTGCCAACACGAGATCGTGGACTTCTTTAACGTTTTCCTCCGTAGCAGCCGTTTTCGGGGCACCTGGGCGTGGCTCATTAAAAACCGACGTGCGGCCACGAACAAAATTGTTGAACCAATTCTTGACGGTCACTATCGAAGGAGAAGAGTCACCATACACAGCATCCAAGCGATCTTTGATTTCGCTGCGCGTTTTCCCTTCCAAAAACAAGAATCTAATCACCGAACGATATTGTTCTTTTTCCATTTTTGTGCAACCGACCGACACGCTCGCGTTCAAAGGCTCTTAAAACAAAACTAATAAAGGTAATCGACTGCAACTTCGACAGTAGGCTACTAAAAAAATGTACTGCACGAAGGGTAAATTTCTTTTGTGACAGCAGTTCCATCAGGCGGAGAGGCTAAGTACTTGTTGAATGACCCTCGTAATAATTATTTTTAAGCAAAAAATCACCATATAGAGACCGTTCTAATACCGTTCAATAGGCGTATCTTCTTCGCAATCCGAAATTAGTTAATAAATTTAAAATATAAAATAACAAATTTTTAAACTAACAAAATTTAATACGAATTAATATATAAATTGCATTGCTTTTATGGTACGGGGGTCGTTCAATAAGTCCTTAGAAAATCCGAGAAATTGCGCTCGTAGTGTCGGTAAAGATTTTTTTTGTAAGTAGAATCATCAAGAGGAAAGCTGTCAGCTCGATCCGTAGCGTAGGTCAATTTCTATCGTCGGTTAAAGTTAACGACATTTATTTGTGCATAACAATGGAAAAAAGCGAGTTTAGGGCTGTCATCAAACATCTCCATTTGAAAGGCTTAAGCCCGAAAGAAATCAAAGCCGAGTTGGATGCAGTTCATGGCACATCTGCACCTGTGTTTGCAATGGTTTACAATTGGGTGAATGAATTTAAACGTGGCCGTTCATCCACAAAAGATGAACATCGTTCAGGACGCCCAGTTGAGGTGTCTACTCCTGAAATTATCAACAAAATCCACGATCTGATTTTGAAAGATCGGCGAATTAAAGTGCGCGAATTAGTTGAGGCCACGGGCATATCACAAGGTATAGTCGCTTCAATTTTGCATGAAAAATTGTCTGTGAAAAAAATTTCGGCAAGATGGGTGCCGCGTTTGCTCTCAGAGGAGAATAAGCGCAATCGTGTAGTGGACTCTGAGGCTTTGTTGGCACTCTTTCATCGTAATCCTGCCGAATTCCTTCGTCGATATGTCACTGTGGACGAAACCTGGATACACTACTACACTCCAGAAACGAAGAGACAGTCATCACAGTGGATTTTCAAGGGTGAACGGGCTCCGAAGAAGGCAAAAACTGTGCCATCGGCCGGCAAGGTGATGGCCACGGTCTTTTGGGATTCGCAGGGCATCACTTTTATCGACTACTTGGAAAAAGGAAAAACAATAACAGGAGCGTATTTCGCGTCGTTATTGCAACGGTTGAGCGAGGAAATCAAAGAGAAACGCCCCCATGTGAAGAAGAAAAAAATCCTCTTGCATCGGGACAATGCGCGTGTGCACACCTGCGTTATTTTCACGGCCAAAATTGTGGAATTGAGAATGGAATTGTTGCAGCATCCCGCTTATTCACCAGATTTGGCTTCGAGTGACTACTTTCTTTCCCTAATCTGAAGAAATGGCTTGGCGGACGACGGTTCACTTCCAACGAGGACGTCATTGCTCAAACGGATGAGTATTTTGCAGAACTTCCGAAATCCTATTTTGTGGACGGGATAAAAATTTTGGAAAAACGGTTATAAAAGTGTATAGAGCTAAAAGAAGATTATGTTGAAAAATAAAAAACAGTTTTTTTCCATCTTTTTTTAAGGACTTATTGAACGACCCTCGTAGTACTATACTCTCCGAATTATGAAATAGATAATCCGGTATTTAAAAATTAAAAAAAAAAAAAACAATTCCAAATTATATATTTTGATTTATTTTGATGTAAAATATGATCTAAATTTATAAAAAAAAATTAAATATAATCGTTTTAAATTAAATATTATTAACATAAAACTAGTTTGGAAGCCCATCAAATACTTAAAGGACTATTTATTCGTTGGATTATTCATAAAAATTCTCTTCAAAATAAGCCACGATTTATATAGAAAATATTATGAATATAAACAAAGTATGATTAACATTAAATGATTTACGAGTATTTTAAAACAATATGTTTCAAAGTTTCATATAAAATGTAGAGCATTATTCCAGCCTACTATTTATTGTATTTATTTGCTCGTACTTAACCAATTATAATTGAAAATAATGTTGGTAGTAGAAATTTTCTTAGAGTACTCGTATAATGATTATATGTATGTTATTTGCTATTCATAGACTGAGTGGCTCAATCTCAGCTGAGACAATTCAAGATCTAACAAGATGTTCCACCTTGGCCCATTAAATTCATCTTCATGAATTAACATAATTTTGCGTGTACACTTGTTTGCAGTGATAAAACCAAAAGACACAAGTAACCCTCTTTTAAGATGAAAATCCACTTAATCCGTGAGCTCAATTACAATAAATCTACAAAATGGCTAAGCCAAGAGAATTTCTTTCGATTACGTCTAGAATAGAATATATTTAGTGTGTTGAACATTCATGTTAACGTGCCGATATACTCGTACAAGTGCCAATATACGACAATGTTTGTACGTACATGTACCTCACTAAATAAGAATGCGTACACTGAAATTAGAACCGATGAAATAATTTTTATGGTTACCGTGAGAAGCTCTCTTATTTTCAAACAAGTTAATAAATAAATAATAATAGTAATAATAATGAACAAAAATTAAACCATTTAAACTCATGATAGTATACGGAAAAATAGTCAATAAGGCAAACCGAAATCTTTACCTGCAAACAATCTCCGTTTATCTGCAAATATTTTTACAGTATCCTCTAGAAGGCTCCAACTCTAACCGAGTTGAAAAGAGGTTCGTTAAGGATTCGGGGAAGTATCAAAAAGCAGGCGTCTGTATGATGTTAGGTAGACGATGCTCAGCTCAGCAGCATCATAAGAAATACGAATAAATTCACGCATATACGTGCTTATTACCCTAACTCGTGTTTAATTTACTCAATTGGAGTTGAAATTAATGAGCACATCCTCCTGCCATTTGTTATCAACCACCCCATCTACGTATAGTCGTCATCAACCGCTGTGAATAAACGTTTTGTTGCCTTTGTAAATCCAATCGGCAGAAGTTTGCGTTAGAAAAGGGTGAATGGCTAAAAGGATGTCGAGGATGTTACAAATACCAGATTCGCCGGTTGTGGTGATATCGTGCCGTGATGAACCCTAAAAGCGTTCAGCAACTGCCGACACGCCAATTTATTAGAGGTTGATGTTGGCTTCTAATATGGATGCTCTTAATATTTGCCTCAAGCAGATCTAAGTATCCTATGGAATACCCACCCGTACTTGACTACTTATTCGGCACGCACAGATGTTGAATTCTGCTTTGTGAAGGGATATAGACCCAACCCAAGAAAAAGGGGTAGTGTATTGGTAATGTGGTGTGCAATACAACGTCAGATCAGAGTTAAACAACTATTCATGTTTTGGCTCAGGATTGGACTATTTGCGCGTTGTGCAACTTAGGACGTACATGCTCATCTATTAGTGCTTGTAGTCATGTTGCAATATCCTCATGCTAAGTGACAAAGAGAACCCCATCAAATCTAAATTATACCAGCTCCTGATTTCAGATTAGTTCGGTTCCATTCAATGGCATTCGGTTGAACAGAGAACGGAGAATGGTGTACCGATATCTGAAGAGGTTCTGCTGAAAAGCTCACATCGTAACCACAGATTGCTTCCTTTTCAGATGATATTTATTAGCAACCGTTAAGTGGTAAACTCGGATTACGAGTACATGTTAGGCAACACCTGCCTATCTGGTCGTTTGGTTTATATACTACGGAATATGTGGATTTATCTATAAACCAAACTATCTTTATTCATTTTCTATAAATCTGCGACTACATGCACACTATTTCGCAAAACTATATTCTTTTGAACCAGAAAGAAATTAGTTGATGGAAGATCATGAATTCGAAGCTTAAAAATTTATATTCCACATATTTACGAAATTCCATTCCCTTAGAATTCTGTGCATATATTCGTACATACCTCAACCCCCCCGCATCAACATATAAACGTACTCGCATTTATACGTTCGAGCCGAAGAGGGTATTTATTTTAACTGCAAACAAATTCAGATTATATGTTTTTGGGGATTTATGGATTATTCAAACATTCGATTTAATGGAGAGATTTACAAATGTTATTTTGAAAAGAGTAAGTGCCAGTTTGTAGTGTTTATGGTCAGCCTTACACATAAACTTTATTATTCGCATCAAACGAAATTAATTCAACGATGGAAGATGGAAGTGTCTTAATATTCGAAATTGTGCAGCCCAAAGTAATTTTCATTTTATTGAAGACGCTCCAATAGTGGACCTGAAATTTATGTTTACCTCATTTGTAGTAAATCTTTTAATTATTTACGTAAGAAGATTTGGTTTTTACTATACTCGAACAGTAACTCTTCATGGTACTGATAAAGTAAGTTAAACGTTTGCGCATTCATAGTTTCGATTTTTTTTTTATAAAATACCATGATACGAGCATCTTTAGTCCAAAAATATATTTCCATAAGAAATTGTTTATGTACGAAGTCTGGTAGAAAAGTAATGAAACTAATTGATATATGAAAATAAAATAAAACCCTTTCTAAATAGTCAGTTTTCGGAAGTAAAACATTTTAATATGTTACGAAAGTTATTATTCATACTAAAAATTACCTTCTATAGCTAGTGTCACAAAGTCGATTTTATTTAACAATGGAATTTTCTATTTACTTTAAAAAATTATGGTTAATTTTTTAATTTTGCTTTTATTATCATTTATGTAATTAAGCGAATTTTTTTGGAGCGATTCTAATTTACTTTTATGAATTAATGTTAAGCCCTTCAAAATAGTTCTCTTGGGAAGCGTTACATCGGCGGAGGTATTGTTTCCACTCTTTGTAGCAGTACTTGAAACGACTTCAACTGGAATCGCCTTAATCTTCCCAGTTACACTTCTTTGGATATTATCGCTAGTACCAATTCAAGTGTCTTTTTTTATTATCTTGTAATACGAAGAAAAATCTGATGGACTTAGAGCACGTGAATAGAGGGCTTAGGGCACCAAAGATGGAGATGGTCGTGTGATAGGAGACGGTACCTCTGTAAAATTCAATTTGATATGAAGAACCTTTTTTGTAAGCCTTTCAAGTATTGATCATTTGCTTCAAGGTAAATTGCTGGTCTGAACTCACAAAAGGTCACACATTTTCAATAGTTTTCGCTAAAATCCTCCCTCAGTGGGGTTGGTCTTCCACTGCTTCTCAACACTCCAAAAATTCCTTAAGCCACCGAAAAACTTGTGCTCCTGATCAAGATTAGCAGGAAATTTGATGGCACATCGTTGCTCTAAATTTCGGTGGTCCATATTTCGTAATGCATTACAAAAGCAGAACCTCACTTATCGTGCTCTACGGCGTTGCGTAGTTATAGGAGGGACTAACGAGCAAAGTGCGTGCAGTAAAAAACCGCAGTACTGCCAGGCTACTCTCAGTTAAGCCTATAAGTTCACAACTTGTATATGATACAATATATTTTAATAAATATACGCTTATGATTAAATAAGGAAAAAATAGCTATGCTGTTAAGCTTCGAGATAAATACAATTTGTAAGTAGGAACCGTTCAAAGGGAATATTATACAAAATGAGTGTAATCTTAAGGAGTAATTAAATAATAATATTAGAGAAAAAATTGTTTGTTAAAGAAATATGGTTTCTTATATATCTTATTGAAAATATTATTAAAATGTTATTTGAAGAATATTTTTATTGAAACCACCCATTTTTCTGTTCAAAGTTTTTTCACAAATTCTCAATTATAGTAAATTTAGTTTACACAAATAGATTTTTGATTGTATAGTTAAAAGTAATTTTATTTTTATTAAAAGCATTTAAAATTAAGATTTTAATCTCATAAATTTATAACTTTTATAATATTTATAAAAATAAATGCTATACAATTATATAGAAAAATATATAATTGCTTCATGCAATATTTCATGAAATAATTGATCTGAATATGATAATGAAAATTACTTGATGCAATATTCTTATAAAATAATTGAACGAAATTTATTGTCAATAAACTCATTAAAATACCATAATTTCTATAATTGTAACTAAAAAAATGGTAATAAACAATTTATTTACAATTCATACAATTTAGTATTAAATAAGCTTCAAGCAAATATCACATTCCAAATTTGTAACGAAAAAAAATTATTAATATTAAAAATGTTATTAAATTATAAATTGTATGCAAGATGGTTAATTGTCTGTACATTTTTTATAGAAATATCTAAGGCCAATGTAATTTTATAATTTTCTATAAATTATTTTTTATATAAAATAATTACAACTAAAATCAAGAATTGATTCATTTACAGGAAGTTAATGTGATCAAAATATATAAAATTGAGTGTGATTCTAAATCAGAAAATATTCGAGATGTAATCTGCAATGTGAAAGCAATAAATCGTCATAGATCAGTAATAAATATTCATTTATTTTTTACAAAGCCTTACAATCAACTTTTGGTAATACAAGCAAATTTTTTAATATTATTTAACGATTAAAATAATATTCAAAAAAATTTTTTCGTTTAGGTTAACATTCGATTATATAAAAGAGAAAGAACTTTTCATCCATTTTTGATAAAAGCTTGTGAAGATTTTTGTCGCCATATGAGTGGAATACCAGCTCCATTAATAGCAATGTTTATGCCCTTAATTAGTAACGCTTCTAATATTAAACATACATGCCCTTATTCAGTATGGTTTTTTAAAAATTATATCATTTATTTTATTTAAAATTGATTAATTTTCATTTTAGGGAGACATTGAAGTTAAGGATTTATATGCCGAAGCTAAATATATACCCATGATCGTTCCAACTGGAACATACCGTTTGGACATATCCTTACATGATAAGTGTGATTCACCCTATAATGTAAAAATTCAAATATATGGAATAATAACGGAAAAAAGTAAAGTTAATGGAAAATGAATCAAATTTTTAATTTTCAAACTATTTAAATTTATTGAAAACAATAAAAAATAATTATGAACTTTAAAAAATTTTACTTATTTCATTCAAAATTGTCGGTAACAATCTCATCGGCTTCATTTTCAAAGAAAAAACAGATAAAATTACATATGCATACCAAAATCCACTACAGAAAGTTACTTTTCGTGGACACAATATTGAAGTTTCAATAATATGGCGCCACTAGCAGTACAATACGGAAATTTCGATATTTTTTTTTTTATAATTTCGATATTTGGAGGCTACACAAAAGATCGTGTGTACGCTCATAGTTCCTAAAATTTAGAATAATTTTAAAATAACATCCATCAAATTATAGCCTTACAGCCCAAAATATATGAAAAACTTATCCTAAAAGGATCGAGACGTGCAAAAAGGTCTTGTAGCAGCCATTTTAATAATATAGTGTGATAAGATTCAAGTAATATTAATGAAAAATATCTAAACTTTAGACTTAACTTTACGAGGCACAAATTTGATAACCCTATGGACTTTTCGTATTCTTATACAAAAACATATCTACTATAATTAATAAGAAAATTGACCCAATTGATAAAATTGGACCCATACAGTCTAGATGAGCTTAATTTTTTTAAAGGAATTTTCATCGTATTACCATAATTTATATGCCAAAAAGGGTGGTTTTTTTGTGTGGATAATTCTTTTTATAAGAATTTTCTTTTTTGTTAGTCCAAATTATTTCAGTAGTTTCGGTTTTCCCACCTTTTTAAACTATCTATTCATTTTTGTACGTTTACCAATTGAACTTTATAATATAAATAATAATATTTTTATCAAATCTTATCAAAAAATAAAAAATAAAAAATTAAATTTTTTACACAAATGTGAATTTTTTTAAAAAACAATATAAAATTGAAATGAAAATTATATTTTTTGCTAAATATTAATTATTTCAAATAGAGAATTGTTGAATAGAAATGTTGCAATGTTATAGTGTATTTTCATTAATAACTAGGTCAAAAGATAAAAGTTTACCGATTTAATGATGATAATGGAATGCTAGTCTGTTTGTGCACTGTTTGAATAAATTCAACACAATTTTCAAAAGAAACGAACTGATTTTCCAATGGATTCTACTTTGACATGATGACACGATATGCTGTTTTGATTATTATTATTATTATGATGATAATACAAGGACAACATAACAGCGATTATATCAATGCCACAATGAAAGTGTGAACTTGTTACCAGCTACATAAGATAAATGTCAGACCATATGTCCTAAGGAGGATTTTGCATTTTACTATACGGTGCATACTGCTTATTTAATGGTGCTATTGCAAAACTTCTCTAAATATTAATGTATGCATCTAGAAACATATAAAAGAAAATATTCTTAACAAAATTCAAAGACCGACAAGAAATAGTTCATCTTGCAAGGACATGTTAGAAGTTAGAAAATAGTACTATCCTAATCGGGGATGTTACACACATTGATTAAAAACGTTGTCTTATTATACTTAATTTTAAACAAAAATAAACTTTTCATTTCTAATAGTATTATTATTTTTTATCCTATTTTATAGAATTTCCATCCTGCAAGAAAAATTAATTACCAAAGAAATTATCTAATAGTATTTTTGATCCAATCATATTTTTTTAACATAAGTTAATAAAATTTTAATGAGTTGAAATACGTTTTGTTAGTATGATTGTATAGAAAGATAAAAGTAACTTTTCGATAAGCCACGATTCAAATGTACGTGATACTCGTAAATACTAAATCGATTTGCAAATTGTTCAACAACAAATGTTTCAATTTATTATGCAACATATGCCAATAGAATCTGAACTCATAGAATTCCGAAATAGACAATGTTCGTAAAAGGATAGATACACTATTAGACAAGTATTAAAATAACTTATGAGAATTATTAATTAACAATGATTTTCAGGCAAATTGTACCATGTAGCCTCAGAATCTAAGGATTCAACTTCTGGCATGTTTGGCTAGTTTGTGGGCTGTTAGGGTAGCTGGAATTGTTGCATCTATCAAATTCAGTGGTATCATAGAATCACAGTGAATATACACGTACACTTGCTGCCGACTGATATAAATACTTGCTGCACTACCTCATTAAGATGAAATGCCATTCCAATCAATTTTAACAGTAATGGAGTCTTTGCTTTATGGATTAACAAGAACATTGATACGTTTTTGTTTTAAGATTCTCAAATATCATAGCATTTATGATTTATGAACAAAATAATAACATACGAGGGTCGTTCAATAAGTCCTTAGAAAAAGATGGAAAAAAACTGTTTTTCAAAAAAAAAATTTTTTATTTTTCAATATTATCTTATCTCAATTCACTTTTCCAAGCGTTTTTCCAAAATTTTTATCCCGTCCAAAAAATAGGATTTCTGAAGTTCTGCAAAATACTCATCCGTTTGAGCAATGACGTTCTCGTTGGAAGTGAACCGTCGTCCGCCAAGCCATTTCTTCAGATTGGGGAAAAGAAAATAGTCACTCGGAGCCAAATCAGGTGAATAAGCGGGATGCTGCAACAATTCCATTCTCAATTCCACAATTTTGGCCATGGAAACAGCGCAGATGTGCACACGCGCATTGTCCTGATGCAAGAGGATTTTCTTCTTCTTCAGATGGGGGCGTTTCTCTTTGATTTCATCGCTCAACCGTTGCAATAACAACGTATAATACGCTCCTGTTATTATTTTTCCTTTTTCCAAGTAGTCGTGGCCATCACCTTGCCGGCCGATGGCACAGTTTTTGCCTTCTTCGGAGCCCGTTCACCCTTGAAAATCCACTGTGATGACTGTCTCTTCGTTTTTGGAGTGTAGTAGTGTATCTAGGTTTCGTCCACAGTGACATATCGACGAAGGAATTCGGCAGGATTGCGATGAAAGAGTGCCAACATAGCCTCAGAGTCCACTACACGATTGCGCTTATTCTCCTCTGAGAGAAAACGCGGCACCCATCTTGCCGAAATTTTTTTCACAGACAATTTTTCACGCAAAATTGAAGCGACTGTACCTTGTGATATGGCCGTGGCCTCAACTAATTCGCGCACTTTAATTCGCCGATCGTTCAAAATTAGGTCGTGGATATTGTCGATGATTTCAGGAGTAGACACCGCAACTGGGCGTCCTGAACGATGTTCATCTTTTGTGGATGAACGGCCACGTTTAAATTCATTCACCCAATTGTGAACCGTCGCAAACACAGGTGTAGATGTGCCATGAACTGCATCCAACTCGGCTTTGATTTCTTTCGGGCTTAAGACTTTCAAATGGAGACGTTTGATGACAGCCCTAAACTCGCTTTTTTCCATTGTTATGCACAAATAAATGTCGTTAACGTTAACTGTCGTTAATCGACGATAGAAATTGACCTACGCTATGGATCGAGCTGAAATTTTGACAGCTTTCCTGTCGATAATGCTACTTTATCGAGACTACGAGCGGAATTTCTTGGACTTTCTAAGGAATTATTGAACGACCCGTACATAATTATCAGAAATTCCATGTTTGACAGTCATATAATGATTTTTAAGTGTAAAATTGTTTGCTATCAAGTATATAACAAAATCGATACTTTTAAGCAAATTCAATCATTGAAATAAATACTTTAACGAATATTAATAAAAAAATCATTCATATTAGTTTCTGAAAACTACTTAAAGGAGTAGAAATATTAATCCATAGTTATTTTAAATTACGATCACATGAAAAGGATCCTTTTTGATTAGACAAAATAAATATATAAAGAGTTAATATATTAAAGCACTTAAAAGAAACATAGTTGCAGAAATTTTTTTTATTTTAGTAATTTTGGATGTTTTTTTAATAAGGGATGTACGATTGATAATAAAAAAAGGCTCAACTTAAGAATATAAGAAACTAAATGATTAAAAATTTTAGTAGAATAAAAAAAAAATTTTGTAACTATTGATAGAAAACGATAGTTTCCGAAATGATATAAAATTTTTTGTAATGTTTTATGAATCCATAAGTTTGATTAAAAGTAAATTTTGTTCCAAGTTCACAGTTTTATATTTTATTTTCAATAAATTTAAATAGTTCGAAAATTGAAAATTTGATTCATTTTCCATTAACTTTACTTTTTTCCGTTATTATAGCATATATTTGAATTTTTGCATTATAGGGTGAATCACATTTATCATGTAAGGATATGTCCAAACGGTATGTTCCAGTTGGTATGATCATGGGTAGATATCTAGCTTCGGCATATAAATCCTTAACTTCAATGTCTCCCTAAAATGAAAATTAATCGATTTTAAATAAAATAAATGATATAATTTAAAAAAAAACCATACTGAATAAGGGCATGTATGTTTAATATTAGAAGCGTTACTAATTAAGGGCATAAAAATTGCTGTTAATGGAGCTGGTATTCCACTCATATGGCGACAAAAATCTTCACAAGCTTTTATCAAAAATGGATGAAATGTCCTTTCTCTTTTATATAATCGAATGTTAACCTAAATAAAAAAATTTATTAAATATTATTTTATACGTTAAATTGTTTCTTCACTCATAAAACAAATTTCTTAAAATAATATTAAAAAACTTTTTATATTACCGAAATCTGATTGTAAGGTTTTGCTGCAAAAAAATGAACATTTATTAATGATTTATGACGATTTATTGCTTTTACATTGCAGATAACATCTCGAATATGTTCTGATTTAGAATCACACTCAACCTTATATATTTTGATTACATTTACTTCCTATAAGGACATAAATTTATTATTTTGTTTGTAATTACAATATATTTTATAAGAAATAATTTATTAATAACAATAAAATTACATTGGCCTTAGATATTTCTATAAAAAATGTACAAATAATTAACCATCTTGCATAGAATTTATAATTTAAAAACATTTTTTAATATGAATAATTTTTTTCGTAACAAATCTGGAATGTGATATTTGCTTGTAGTTTTTTAAAAGCTTTTTTAATACACTTTATAACCGATTTATTCACTAATTATATTTAAAAAAAACTATTTACCTGTTAGGTAACTAGTAGCAATAATTACTAAATTATCTAAATGGGTAAAAGATAGTATTATACTCATTTATTATTTTATCTTATATCAAATAAACTAGTATAATTATAATTTTTTTAAAAATTATTGTTTGTTAATGATGAAATTTTGCATTAAATAATTTTCATAATTATGCTCAACTTAGCAGTGGATTTTTTTTATCTAACAATATCATATTTATTTCTAAATGCTAATAATGAAAAAAATCATAATATTTAGGGCAGAAAAATATGTACTCTCAAAAAAAATTGTTTTAAACAAGCTCCTTATTTATTTTTAATTACAATTTTATTGTTAAAATAATCGATTTAAATTATTTTCAATAAAACATTAAATTCCTATAAAAAGTATTTGATTAAATTGTAACAAAATTTTATTCAAGTTACTATGTATTTTTTGGCAAATATTTATTATATAAATTCCCATTAAACCATTTTTAGTTAGAAATTGGATTTATTGTGTAGCTTAATAGCATGGTTATTTTTTTCCATCTTTTATATTTTATCATAAACGTAAAAGTATTATAATAATTCTTATAAAATGTCTCCTTTACAAAACATATTTGTTAGTCCCTCCTATTCAAACCCTCTGCGGCTAACTAGACCATATGGACCCTGTTAACACAAATTTTGTGTTCAGTTTTACACTTGTTAGAGAATTTAAATAATTAAATAAATTCTTTAGTTAAGAGTTTCTTCTTTTTAGTAAATTTATTGTATAATATCCCAATTTATATAAAAAGTAAAAAAAGTACACAAAATTAATATAGCCCAATTTTTTATGTTAAATAATTTTTATTAATAAGTTTTTTTATTAAAGTTTGTTTCAAATGTTCTTTATTATGAAAAAATCGTATTTTTTAAAAGTGTACATAGTAATTATATTTTATTTAACATAATATCTAAAAATAAATAACAAAAGCAACATTATTCTAAAAGTGTACCCAAAATATAAAATTTTCATTCAATTAAGTAAAATATTTTTACCAAAATTTTTAAATAATTTTTTAAATAGAAGAAATTTTGATGCATTTCCAATAAACTCCTCATGATTTGGTGTATATAAAAAAATATCTAATCTTAATTGCCCAGGAGATAGTAATAGTGGTATCCATTGTACATCAAATTTTTGTTTAGTTATTCTGATGCTCTAAGTTTACATTTCTGTACTATTATTTAATAGTATTTAAAAAGTAAATTTTACCTTAATAGGACATGGATCTTTCAAATTAGTTATCTGGGATAAAATCGTATACATAAATTTACTAAAAGGACTTTGCGTATTTTCATTCAATGTCTTGCATAGATCCGTTCTAACTTCCCAAATTGTTCGTAAGAATTGTCTTCTCAGCTTTGCAAAAAAATTAATATCCATCTAGAAAATATAATAAAATAAATTAGTTTATAAATAGATTAATTGTAAAAAAAAAGCTTACACTTAGAGCAGAAATTTCCTTCTGAAATTCAAAACAAATTGTTGCAAGTCCAATTTCTTCTTTGGTCTTTTCCAAAAAACAAGAGAGCTTTTTCAATATCAGAGAGTTCGAATTGCATGTAAGATCGTAAATATTTACTTCATTTCTATTCTGAAATAACTTTAAAGTTCAAGAGTGCATTAAAAATTTAAAAAATTCATAAAACTAACTAAAACTAAAACCAACCAAAAACAATTTAGTACTAGAACTATCGTGAACGTGTTCATATTAAAACTTTGAAATGAAGCTCTAGGTTATCAGAGAGCAAACTCAGTCACATGAAAGTTTAATGGTCCATAAATAGTGATTCTATAATTTTCAGGTGCTATGAATATATTCATTTTTGAGTTTTGTATGCTGATTTTTATCAAAATAATAAACCTTTTCCGGTAATTTTTCATATATTTTTGTTTAATTTCAAAATAATTTTTAAAAAAATTACAACAAAAATTTAATAGCAAAATGGAAAATAAATACTCGTATTTTTAATGAACATGTGCAAAATTTTTTTTTTCTTAATAATTATTTTACATTTTTAATGGTATCATACAATAAATTTAAATATGTATTTAAATTTTTAAAAAAAATTGTATTTAATATCTATGCTATTTTCGATTGTTTTTACAAATATTTAAAACTAAAATTTTTTTTAGTTATTCTTCAATTGAAATAATATAAAATTTTTTATTTTACTAACAATTTTTCTTCTAAATGAATTAAATTGTTAAAATTAAACTAAATAATATAATTGTAAATTTCCTCATACAATAGATTTTAAGAGCTTATATGATATAGTTAAGGGAAAAAAGCTTTAGGGTATTATAAAAGAACGCTAACAACATTAGTATAATGCCATTTTGGTTTGCTGTCCTTTTGTAAGTTGATAGTTGATAGTCATAGAACACCCAGTGTATTCAAACTTTTTATTATGAGCTTAAAAAAATTTGAAACAATTATTATGATGCTTAATCATTACATGAAAAATTGAGTATGCAGAAACGGACGCTTGACCAAGGATATTGCTGAAGTGTGTCAAGGTGTAGCTGAAAATCCATGTACCTCCATAAGGCGTTGCGTACAAGAATTGAATTATTCTCAAACCACTGTATGGAAAATTTTGTATTAAGTTTTGTATTTACACCCATAGAAAATTCAGGATTAAAATGAAATTCAGAGATCATAAGCGCCAACGCCAATGATACGAAAACATATTAGAGCCATAGTCAAGACCTTGATTTTTAAGGGAATTCGATAGTGAATGACCAAGAGAATTTTGACTTAAGATGTAAAGATCTAGAGGCAATTCACGAAATAGTCTTACACCCTCTTCGAGTGACAGTTTGGTGCGGTGTTTTGGCCAGAGGTGTCATGAATCCGCGTTTCTTCGAAGATACTGTTGGCATTGCTGGTACGGTGACTGGTGAATGATATTGAGATGTGACGGAACTTTTACATCAGTGAATTGGATCAATTTGAGTTGGATTATACGTGGTTCCAATAGGACAACGCCATGTCACACACTGCAGTCACTTAAATTGGAATTTTGGCATCAGTATTTCCTGACGAAATTATGTCGATAAGTGCCGATGTCGCTTCCCAGATTTAACCGATCCCAATTTCTTTCTATAGGAATACTGAAAAAGGAATGAAGGTCTATGCTAACCGAAAATATGCAACAGTATACGAGGGTCATTCAACAAGTACTTAGCCTACAAAAGGAAAACGAAAATTTTTGAAAGATGGCAATTTATTTTTCCACATAATCTCCTTTAAGCTCGATACACTTGGCCCAGCGATGCCCTAACTTTTTTAACCCGTCCAAAACAATACATTTTCTCGAGGGAAGCAAAATAGGCCTCCGTGGCGACGATGACCTCCTCATTCGACCCAAATCTATTCCCGGCGAGTGATTTTTTCAGGTTTGGAAACAAAAAGTAGTCACAGGGGGCCAAATCTGGAGAGTACGGTGGATGGGGCAGCAATTCGTAGCGCAATTCGACCAATTTGGCCATGGCGACGGCGGAGGTGTGAGCCGGCGCGTTGTCGTGGTGGAACAGCACTTTTTTCTTCGCAAAGCGGGGCCGCTTTTTCTTCAATTCGACGTCAAATCGACTTAATAAGTCAGCATAGTAGCGCCCCGTGATTGTTTTACCCTTCTCGAGGGAATCGATGTGGATCACACCTTGTGAATTCCAGAAAACGGTGGCCATCACCTTTCCGGCCGATCGAACAGTCTTCGCCTTCTTCGGAGCACGTTCGCCGGGTGAAGTCCACTGTTTCGACTGTTCCTTGATCTCTGGTGTGTACCAGTGAATCCATGTTTCGTCGACGGTCACGAAACGATGCAAGAACTTCGCTGGATTGCGCTGAAACAGCGCCAAACACGTCGCCGATGTGGTCTCACGGTTGCGCTTGTTTTCCGGTGTGAGCAAACGCGGCACCCATCGCGCCGACAGCTTTCTCATGCCCAGTTCTTCGTGTAGAATATGATGCACCGTTCCTACTGCGATGCCCACAGTCTCAGCTATCTCGTGAACCTTCAATTGACGGTCTGCCAACACGAAGTCGTGGACTTTTTTAACGTTTTCCTCCGTAGCAGCCGTTTTCGGGGCACCTGGGCGTGGCTCATCAAAAACCGACGTGCGGCCACGAACAAACTCGTTGAACCAATTCTTGACGGTCGCCATCGAAGGAGAAGAGTCACCATACACAGCATCCAAGCGATCTTTGATTTCGCTGCGCGTTTTCCCTTCCAAAAACAAGAATCTAATCACCGAACGATATTGTTCTTTTTCCATTTTTGTGCAACCGACCGACACGCTCGCTTTCCAAGCCTCTCAAAACAAAACTAATGAAGGGAATCGACTAAAACTTTGACAGTAGGCTATTAAAAGAGTGCAATACATGAAGATAAATTTTTTTTGTGACAGCAGTTTTATCAAGCGGTGAGGCTAAGTACTTGTTGAATGACCCTCGTATTGCAAAATGGCAAATTTATCCGATCAAAATCTATATAAATAGTTTTTGTTTTTTTACTTCAATCTAAAATTATTTGTAGCAAAAAAAAAAGCTATCAACTTATATTTAAAATAACTTTTTCAATATAATTTGAAGTAAAATCAAGCGTTGGTGTGCGCTTCTACCATAAAATAAAAACAGAAAATAAATATTGCGTTTTTCTTTAAAGAAAAAATTACAATATAAATGATTGAAAATTGAAATTTAATTTAAAAAACACTAATTGAAATAATAATAAAATTAATTTGTTTAAATCAAACGTGGAATGAATAAAAGTTAATTTTATGAAAATTAAAAAAAAAATTACTTTAATTTTTCAATTCACCTAATACGTGTATACATGCTATAAAAAAAAATCTTTTTTTGAAAAACTCTTTTATATAAAAACTTAATTAAACTACATTTTTATTCCAAATTTATTTGAGAATAATATTAGAAAAGTTTTGGACATGTTAATCAACTGTAAACAACCTAACACAGACGTTTGGTTGAATTTGATAACGTACTTACGACTTTCATAAACTAATTTCGTAAATTTAGAGTTTGTCAATAAGAAACTTTATGGTGACTTGATTTTTAGGAGTATGACAGTCATAATGTAATATAAAAATTTCATTTTTATTTTATCAATTTATCAAGAACGATTTTATTATTTATAATTTTCGAACCGAATAAATTTTAACTTCAGTGTTCTTCTTTAGGTTATGAGTTTTGATAGTTTGACATTACTTAGTAGATGGTATCATTTTTGGTACCAATCGAATACCAATCAAAATATTCCACTTAAAATGATTGCTAGAACAAACAAAATTGCAACGATCTACGTACGTACGTAGAGATATTTAGACATAAGCATAGGTATTTTTATTCTATCGATAGTTTCCCTGCAATGGTCATGATACCGACACTAATAAAATCTAAGCGAATACTACTGTTTTTTTTTAAATAAAATAAAATAGAATTCATGTTGGAAGAATTTTCCAATTTGTGTGTACAGCCTGTCCCGACCGCATTTATCGGCATACATGTATTCATGTATTTTGTTGGGACTGTTAGAAAAATTTTAGAGCTTTAAACGATATAGTCGTATACGAGTATATATATAGAAAAATCAAATATTGTTGATCCTTCTACAAATACTCATACGGAAATATATGTTCCTCTATTGATTACAGTGCGGTGTTACTGGGGAGTGTTTGGTAGATGAAAATGAAAACTGGACATCACATTGGTTAGATATATTTGCGAACTCAAAGTTTCTCAACAAACCTATTGTGTATAACATAAATACGATTAGTAATATAAAAAGAGGTAGATATAATAATATTGGTTGTGAGGTAACTGATGTGAGTGGGAGGTTCGATGAACTTTGACGGGAGAATCAGAAAGTTTAGACAAAAATGTTCAGTAAACATGTTCAACGAATCAACAACAAATTTCCAATATTGGCTCTTATAAAAGTTTCGGTCCAAAGGCTACAATAACTGTTTACTCACTTTGCTCAATGGATAAAAGTATTTTCAGGAGCAGTGATGTGCAATCTAGAAGTCTAGTGGAGTTAATGTCGTCTAGGACAATCCAATACAGAACATTCCTTAGAATCCTTTCTTATCCTCACTGTTTATATATTTTCATTCGTTGATTCCAAGGTAGAATCAAATATACAAATACATTCGTATAAATTTCTTATGTTTAGTTTTTTTTTTCAATATATTGTAGTAATTCATCAATCCTTTGAAATAAATTAATTTTTAAATAGAAAACAAAACTCATCGCTGAGTGTTAAGTGGTTTTGTTACGAATTCTAAAGTGAGTCTCTTCCCAATCAACCAAAAATAATTTCGTAACTATTATTGTGAATGTTAACGAGGGATCTCTATTCCCATTTGCATATTGGTAACATGAGATTCATTTCCATCAAACCACCTAGCGAAGGTAATTCCTCAACAAAAGTACTTGCATCAACATTTACCCGATTTTATTACTTGCGGTCCATAGCTTTGCATAGTGGACACTGTAGTAGACACAAACTGATTTCATGTTGTTCCACTTTTGACTATTGGACATCAGTGCACTATGGACTACCGTACAATAATCTGACAAATACAATGGTTAGTTTGGTCAAGAGTTAATTTCATGAAAAAGGAGTGCATCCAACGGTTCTCCATTGAATAGATTGCCCTTTTACACAATTCTTCTGGATAGATTTTTCAAAGAACGATTTTCAACTTAATGAGTTTTTGTGGTTATATAGAAGGGAGTTTTTATATTAAATTTAGATGCAGCTAAAGATTTATATGCAAATGTATACATATATATTCGCTCACCTGTATATTTATGTGGAAATGTGTATGTGCTAGTATATGTGTTATGGGCATAGTTTCAGTAAATATAACTAATTATAAGGTGTAGCATAAAAGCAACTAGACTAATTTTTTTTGCAACAATTTCATTTTATTTTTAAAGGGTGACCCATTTCAAAATTGCATTTTAAAATGTAAATCAAAGAAAACTAGTGTATATTTTTTTAAATTTCCGGTTTTATAAGAAGGATTGAACCTTGAAATGTATGAATGAAATACAACATCATTCCCAGAAAACTGGGGAATATTGAGAACTTTCCAAAACCGAATAATCAGCCGAAATTCTGATGTCAATTGACCGCCTCCGAGCTATGGTTTGAGCCCGTTGGATTACTTTCTGTGGAAATATGTACTAGTTTTTTTTATTTACATTTTAAAATGCAACTTTTAAATTTGCATCACTTTTATGGTCTACCCTTTATATTGTACATTAATGTTAATCCCCTCCAAATAGTTTTGTTGTAAAGCTACATACCGGCGGAGCCATTACTTCTACTTTTTTTAGCATTGTCTGAAGCCTTCTGCTGGAATCGCCTTCAGCTTCCAATTCTTTTGAATTATATCAACATTACCAAGATGACGCGCTTTAAAATGTATTTTGATATTAGGGCGCAAAAAATAGTTACACGGACCGTGATCAAATGAATAGAGCGGCTGGAAACCTTTTGGTGAAAACATTTTTTTCGACAAAAAGTTGTTGATGGGGATGGCCGTGTGACAGGGGTGTTTTTATGATGGAGGAGAACTTGTTCTGTGCCTTAAAAGGACTATTCATCAACTTCAATGTTAATTGATGTATGATTTCTTGATAAGAGGTATCTTACATAATTTGCCCTACAGCACTACATTCATATTCTCTACTCGCATAATTTTTTTGGTCACTACAATAACAGTCACCTAGAAAAATTTGTAAATAAATTCGTATTTACATAGTTTTTTATGTCACTGTATTTACAGTGTCTTACAAAATTATGTAATTAAGGACGGATAAACTTAGACAGACAATATATCTGTTTTCAAGGTTTTAGTAAATAAAAAACCAGAATATAATATCGACGACGGGACGGAAATGGAAACTCATCGGCTCACCATCAGCGGAACGGAAAGAAATGAGACAGAGACGTGATGGCGGCGAATCTGAGATCTATCGATTAAAGGAAGATGGATGCATGGAAATTATAAAAAAAGACTGTATATTTATATTATTAGTGTTTTTGTCGTTGGATCAGAGAAAATGTATAAATACATTTATTTATGTAATTATGCCATACCTCCCTCATATAAGTAAAGCACAGGGATTAATAAAATTTAAACAATTTTTCTGAAATTATGTTTTTTTTTTTAAAAAAACCTATAAGGTATTTTATGATATTTTGATATTATTATTGTTAACATTGAGGATTCAGCTTAGCCATATTGGACTATTTCGTAATTAGTGGGCAACAAAGTCTATGGAGAATTCACTGTTAAGTGCAACCAATAGAGACTCCAGTGAATCGCGCTAACGACTCAAGCTTCTACGAAATAATACGAAGGTCGTTCAATAAGTCCTTAGAAAATCCGAGAAATTGCGCTCGTAGTGTCGGTAAAGATTTTTTTGTAAGTAGCATTATCCATAGGAAAGCTGTCAAAATTTCAGCTCGATCCATAGCGTAGGTGAATTTCTATCGTCGATTAAAGTTAACGACATTTATTTGTGCATAACAATGGAAAACGCGAGTTTAGGGCTGTCATCAAAGGAGTAAGCCCGAAAGAAATCAAAGCCGAGTTGGATGCAGTTCATGGCACATCTGCACCTGTGTTTGCGACGATTTACAATTGGGTGAATGAATTTAAACGTGGCTGTTCATCCACAAAAGATGAACATCGTTCAGGACGCCCAGTTGAGGTGTCTACTCCTGAAATCATCGAAAAAATCCACGATCTGATTTTGAACGATCGGCGAATTAAAGTGCGCTAATTTGTTGAGGCCACGGGCATATCACAAGGTACAGTCGCTTCAATTTTGCTCTCAGAGGAGAATAATCGCAATCATGTAGTGGACTCTGAGGCTATGTTGGCACTCTTTCATCGCAATCCTGCTGAATTCCTTCGTCGATATGTCACTGTGGACGAAACCTGGATACACTACTACACTCCAGAAACGAAGAAACAGTTATCACAGTGGATTTTCAAGGGTGAACGGGCTCCGAAGAAGGCAAAAACTGTGCCATCGGCCGGCAAGGTGATGGCCACGGTCTTTTGGGATTCGCAGGGCATCATTTTTATCGACTATTTGGAAAAAGGAAAAACAATAACAGGAGCGTATTATGCGTCGTTATTGCAATGGTTGAGCGAGGAAATCAAAGAGAAACGCCCCCATCTGAAGAAAAAAAAATCCTCTTGCATCAGGACAATGCGCGTGTGCACACCTGCGCTGTTTCCATGGCCAAAATTGTGGAATTGAGAATGGAATTGTTGCAGCATCCCGCTTATTCACCAGATTTGGCCCCGAGTGACTATTTTCTTTTTCCCAATCTGAAGAAATGGCTTGGCGGACGACGGTTCACTTCCAACGAGGACGTCATTACTCAAACGGATGAGTATTTTGCAGAACTTCCGAAATCCTATTTTTTGGACGGGATAAAAATTTTGGAAAAACGGTTGGAAAAGTGTATAGAGCTAAAAAGAGATTATGTTGAAAAATAAAAATTTTTTTTTTAAAAAACAGTTTTTTTCTATCTTTTTCTAAAGACTTATTAAACGACCCTCGTATATTCAATTTTATAATGAAAAGCTTAAACCTAAATAAATAAATATTACTAAGTGCAAAATTAGGTTTTGAAGACCTTTAAACTGAGTCTAATACTGTTGTTAATTGAAATTATAAGAAAAAAGCATAACAAATTCTTAACTACACGTATGTAATGTACATAAAAACAATTACGCAAACATATGCTAAAATTCGACAATAAAACATTTGTAAATTAGATAAAAAAATATACAATAATACCTCGCAATTACGTACACTTTGGGATCAGAGCGTGTACGTAAAACAAAAATGTACGTAAAGCGAATCTACTGCTTTTAAGTGGTGTAATCAACCGCTAAACGCTTTTTTGCTGGTGAGTCAGGAGATGTATATAAACTTATTGAAAAAGTCTTGCGACTTCCTGAAGTGGATGCCAAATTACGATTTTCTTTTGATTTTGAGCTAGGTGATATAGTTTTTGTAGCAAAATAATCTTTTGAAGGGCTTTGCTTACTATGTTTTCTCATTTCCGTGTATACTTCTGAATAACAGAAATATGCGTCCATAATGTCTTTGTTAACCTTTAAACTCCTCTCAAAATCTGGATGGACTTTTTAAAAAAGAGCCATTCCATTTTGAAAACATTGGAAAGCATCTGATAAAATTTTGGATGTTAGTCCTTCAGATTGAGTGAATTTTTCTGCGACATTGTATACTAAATTTTCAGGTTGTATCTGTTCATTTAATTCTAAAAGATCTTCATTGGTGAGAGGTACATCGTAGGATGCTATAAGTCCAGCTACATCATTTGAATCTACTTCTAACTCTAGATGTTGCGTCATATCTATAATATCGCAAATGATTTCAGCGTTATTATCTTCGCAATCTTCCTTATCTTTTGTCTCCTGCGGAAATAATTTATTACAGGCCTCTTTCATTGTAGAAACTGAAATATCATTCCAGGTGTCTTGAATTGTTTTTCTGCAATCTAAAATATTGTATTCCGCCCAACTTTTTTTTAAAACTTCCCTACCTGAACCGAACCTTCTTTACTGTCAATTGCAGCAATTATTTTAATGAATGTTTTTTTTAAATAGTTCAGTTTGAATGACGCGATAACACACTGGTCCATGGGTTGAAGGATAGATGTGGTGTTTGGAAGTAAAAATTCAACTCGAATATTATCGTTGCCTAAATTATGCGGATGACCGGGAGCATTATCGATAACTAATAAAAAAATTTTATAAGTAAAAAAATGTACTTGTACGTAAGTGTGAATCATTGTACGTATAATGGGAAAATGGGGACAAAAATAAGATGTACGTAAGTGCGAGTGTACGTAAAACGAGTGTACGTAACACGGGGTGTTACTGTATTCGGTTGTGCCCTGACTTAGCAATATTGAAATCGAATTCATACTAGTAGATTATCACCAAATGGCATGAATTGTCATGGTACAAAGAATTAATATCTCAGTAAAATAATCTTACTTGAAAGCTGTACGAAAATTCTTTTTTAATTGTTATATTTCATATTGACAAAACAACTCTTGTGTGACATTTATTATTGTCAATTATTTATTATAATAGAAATAAATTATGAAAAGTAAGCTGTCTCTTGAATTCCATATATGTATGAGTATATTTGTAGCTATTTTAATAGATAGTCATTAATGAAATTTGAATGCATTTATTCTGAACGATAAATGTGCTCAGTCTAAAGGTGTTTATATTAAATCACTAATCATGATTTAGCTTGTATTTTAATGAGATCATGAATTTATTTGTACAATAGCGTACATATGTTGCGTAGTTAGTATTTGCCAAATGACAATCACAAATTATCTACAATACAAAAATAAATTTAGTGCTGAACTCGTTCGTACCCTCATGAGATTTGACAAATCATCAAATTTAACTATGCAATTAAATTAATATCATACTAAAACTACTCATTTATTTTACACTATTAATTTATAAAATACTTAAAATCCATACTTTATTTAAGTTTTTTTTTTTTTTTTACTAAAATAAAACAAATAAAAAATCATATACATTTTCATAATATGTATTTCGTTTTCAATATGGAATTTTATATAATATTTTCACACATAATATATTTGAAATAAGATTATTTAAAGATTTCTAGGCATCATTTAATAATAATACCAATTTAATGCGTCCCAAAAAGTTGCCTGGTTCTGTTTCGTACATTGTTATATCAACGCCGTACTCACCATTTGGAACATTTGGTGGAATCATCTTAGGATCTGGATTTATACTATCAACGTAGACAAAACCCTAAAAAATTGGTTAAATTTATTTTTAATTAAATTTTTAATAAGCTGTCATATAGTGTACTCTTACCGAATATGGACATGGATGATCAATGTTGCTTTTGTCACGTAACATTTTCAATACCATTTCCGTATAAAAGGCAGCAGACTTACTTTCCATGAAGCTGCAGAAATCTTCCGTTGTATTTACCACATTTATAAATTCACTATTTATCAATCGTGAAATTTGGAAATGGATCTGTAAAAAAATTACTTATACTAAAGTTCTTCTAAAAGTCTTAAACGCCAATAATAAAAAAATTACCACAACATCCTTCACTTCTCGAAGTAGTGTACTCGACAAATCCATAATATGCTTCTTACCATGGTCTATACTAGCTTTACAGGTGATATTATTAGCAACTTCTTCATTATACTCACATTTTAAATCTTTTATTTCAACATCTTTTAAAGCCTATAATTTAAAAAAATAACATTTTATTAATAGCAATTGAAGTCATATGAAAATAAATCCGATAGACGGAAAAGCTCTTCAACTTACTTGTGATAGTCCAATAAATATGGTTGAAAGGGCGACAATCCATAGTAATTTTAATGTTGCCATTTTATGCGAAATATTATTCCAAACTAAAATTCATCCGTAACAGTGATGGTTTTTTATTCACTCCGTTCCGCATCGATAACATCAGTGAAAACTTTTCCGGCTATAAAAAATAATTTTGAATAATTTCAATTTCAATCATTATAGTTTAAAAGAATACATTTTGATTCGATTATGATTAAATTTTTTGAAAAGTTCATATTTTTCTGATACCAAACAATTTAAAAATCGATTTTTTGGCAATTTAGTAAAACGGAAATTGTTATTATTATGAGTACATATACGATATATGTGCATATTTAAATAGTTTTTTTCTGGTTGTTTTTGGATAATATTTCTTTCCGGATAATCAACATATTCAAATAATCTACTAATACTGATGATATATTGTAATTGTTTGTGTAGTATTTCCGGTATAATTATAGTGAAAATAACAAAAACTAATTATTTCAAAATTATGGAATATTTTTTTGATATTATTAAAATAAACACAGCCATTTTTAATTACCCTTAAAATATAAATGATAAAAATAAAAATTCCTTTTTTTTTGTAATTTAACAAAAAAGTTGTAGTCTATGTATGTGTAGATAAATTATCTAATTGAAATATTATATCATGATTCATATATATTTTAAGATAGTATCTTTAATGATATTTTTTTTAAAGTTTCTTTTTCAATTAAAAAAATTATCGTATATAAATAACATCATTATTCTAGAATATATAAAATTTTGTTTATTTTAAAATCAACAATAATGATTTAAAATAATTTAATAATGTTGACCTAATGTTTATTTTAATAATAATTTGATTATTATTTATCCTTCACTTATTTTAATTACAATAGATAATAAAATAAACTTTTTTAAAGTTAATTCTAGGATATAATTTAAATAAAGAAGACTTTTTATTATTTAAATAAATTAGGAGCATTTTCTTAAAGCTAGTATATTTTTAACATTACTTTTTTTTTACAGAATGGAAGCAAATTTAAATATTATTAAAATTAAAACAATTTTAATAGGACCAAAAAAATTTATTGATATTAAAAATTATATTAAATTTATACCATAATAAAGAGATTTTTATTAATTTAATTTTAATATATAATAACGAAAACACCCTCAAGAATCAAATGATATATTTTAAAACTTTTAAAAATCTCAAACCCATTATATTTGTGATTATTAGGTTCGAATTCGATGGGAATTGATGCTTAGATGAACCCTGAAGCTCATGTCCGTATGTCCATATTGGTTTCAGTACCGTGTTATATTGTAATAATTGACTCTTATAATATACAATTCTAAATGACGCTAATATTCTATTCAAACGTACACTCATTTAGACTAGAATATAACTGCCATTTAGATTTGAATATTATGATTGACCGTTACTCACCACCTTTTGATTGATGTGACATTGTAAAATAGTGGTGGCTGTAGAAAAATTTTTATGCAGGGTAAAAATGGCGATATTCTTGTGATAAACAGAATTGTAAATAATAATAGTATTCTAATCGCAGCATATGTCATCGTGGGTATAAATCTTATAAAAAATGGGAGCTACAATGGTCCCTAACTGATACAGGCTTTTTTTTCTGTTTAGATTAATGAGGTACAGGGGGAAACCTTCAAAAGGTACTCGCCTGGAAGTTTTTCGTGCCAGGCGAGTTATGCGGGATTTTTACCTCGCTAAAACCTAACCTGCACCTCTGATCTTGCTCCCGGAACAATGGTTCCCCGGCGGCACTCTTTGTAAATACTATTTCGCGGGGCGTTCTTGTTTGATGCTACTGCTGTCCCGATGTTATGACGCCTCGCGGCCTATTGTTCGTACGTTGTGTGGAGATCCTTGATAATGGATTCCGCGTACTCTGCAATTCTGTTCCAAGCCGATTGGCTCTTCAGCATGCACTCCACTATATTTTCTGGACTGATGAAACGGTCCAGATTTCTCTCCAGCTCCATCCGCGTCTCCTCGTAGGGGGGCACTGGAAGAACACGTGTTCTGCGTCTTCGATCACATCGCGGCAATGATGACAGTTTGGGGAGTCAGTTCTCTTGAATCTGTGCAAGTATGACCAAAAGCATCCATGCCCAGTGAAGAGTTGGGTGATATAATACCCGACTTCCCCGTGCAGGCGAGTGACCCATTTGGTAACATGTAGGATCAGCCGATTAATCCACTGACCCTTCGTCGAGTTGTCCCATCTCTCTTGCCAGATGCGAAGACTCTCGGGTCTCTCCTCTTCACAGAGGACCTTTCGCCGCTCTTCCTTCTTCCTACGATGTTGGCGTTCCCGCTCTCCTGCCAGGATGTCGATGGGTGGGCATGATGCCACGATGTTGACCGCATCGTATGATACCGTTCGGTATGCTGACGCCACTCTGATCGCTGGGAGCCGCTGGACTGATGACATTGTCTTGCGGTATGTTGTTAGCTCTAGCGATTTCGCCCACACTGGTGCTCCGTATAGCAGGACGGAGGTAACAACAGTTGCCAGTAGTCGCCTTCGGATTTGACTGGGGCCTCTGATATTGGGCATTATCCGCGAAAGTGGAGATGTGCTCCAAGGCCAATCCTACTGGGGCCTCTGATATTGGGCATTATCCTGCTGATGCTGGAGATGTGCTCCAAGGCCAATCCTAGATACCGGATGTGGGGTAGCTACTGGATGTCATGGTCGCCTACTCTTATGGTGATGGTCTCCATTTTCTTCCGGCTACTCACAAGGAGTACCTCGGTCTTATTTTCCGCCAAAGACAGGTCTGCCGATGTTATCCACTGTCTTATGCTCCGGATGGTGGTGGAGAATGCGGCTTCCAGTTCCTCTAGGTGTTTGGCTACCAGGACAACCGCTACGTCGTCCGCGAAAGCCACGAGTGTTGTGTTCGTCGGTAATTGCAGATGGAGTAGGCCGTCGTACATGACGTTCCACAAGAGTGGCACCAGGACAGAGCCCTGAGGTACCCCTCCCGTGACCCCATACTCTGCTGGTCCATCCTCGGTCTCGTATTGCAGTAGTCGATCACTGAAGTATGATCTGACCATCCTCCATAGGTAGTAGGGCACCCCCATGTTCTCAAGAGCCTCCAAGATTCGATCCCAGCGGGCCGAGTTAAACGCGTTCTTGATGTCCAGGGTGACAATGAGGCAATACTTTTTAGAACCGCCTTTCCATCTCTTTCCTGAGATGGCTTCCTTTGCAATGTTCGTGGCGAGCTCCAACTGATACAGGCTACCTAAAAATATTGGTCTGAGAGATAGTATTTTAGAATTTGGAAATAAATAGAGAGTAAGATACTCTGCAGTTTCCAAAGCAAACCAAGATACCATAGACGGTTAAAGGTGTATAAACTGTCAAGAAGTAATAAAAAAATTTTAAATAATCAAATCAATATTTCCTAATATGAAAAAAATAATAAGAAATATTATAAAATATTCCTTTTATATGATGAACTCTAAATTGTACTCAGTTATTTATTGTTTTTATTTTTATAGGACCTGTGAGATGAGATTATTGTTAATTTTTTAAATTAAATTAAGTAATTGGTTTCTGAAAGAGTAATTAATGCATGTTTGTTAGGAACAGAAACCTCTTTTATAGCTAAAGTTATTTTTTACCTATAAATCCATAATACTTTGTTATATTTTAAATATATTTTTTATAATTTTTTAATTTTAAATTGGTTTTTTTTTTATTTATTTGAAAACTATTTTAAAACTTCTATATATGTTAATACATAGAAAAGTCGTGTTAACATTTTCTAATAAATGAACTTGAAAAGGAAAATTCTTACCTTGTTAATATGAGAAGTAGGGAAGAACTAAATACTTTTTCGAAAGTACGAATATAATCAAGTTTTCTGATTTTATTCCATTTACGTAGAATATGTTATAAAAAACTTTTTCTATCTATTTAAGCTTCGGTAATGCAATGTGAGGTGGCAACCTTATTCTGAGAATGAAAAATGACTTATCAATTTCCATCTCTTAGTCTGATCTCATAAATGATATCCATGATCATATATCATCGCATATGAGATTGTCCTGGCGGGAGTGTAGAATATTCCATACATATTCGTACTTCCATCGACCTTATGTTACATTAGAAACTTGCCAGAAACTTGCATGCATTAGAAATAAGTTTCTCTATAACTTGAACCGAAGAACCGTAGAACTTCTTAATATTTTTCTATTTTACTCCTCAGACATTACTAGACACACCAATTGATAGTATGGCCTTTTGGTAGTGCACTATTGCAAGGTAGACTATATTGCTAGTTGGTTAGCAGCAAAAAAAAAATACTGAATTTATAACCCATCCTTTTATATTAACCCTATTTTGACCTAATAGCACTTACCTTTTAGCTTGTGTTCGAAATGTCGACGTCCTATACGCATACACACATACAAATAGTCCAGATCATTCTTATTTTTGCTTCTATGGAATGTAAGATATTGTATTTTACATACATTAAGGCCACGATTATTTCTACTTATAAGTTCAGGATGTAACATATTGAAGGACATATTTTGATATATAAGAAAAATATTTCAAATTACCATTCTATAATATATTTTATATTTTTGTCCATAAAACGTAGCCAGTTTTCAAAAGTAAATAACTTTAGATATGCATTACGTTTACTAAAGTTATTATTTATATTTGAAATTATTTTTTACAGCCGGGGTCACAAAATTGAATTTTCTTTCTTGTTTAAAAAATTTAAAGGGTAAGTTTTTAATTATTTTTTTTATTATTTATATAAGAAATAAAGGCATGAGAAGCGAAAAAAGGTATTGAGAATCAATTTCTGGAGTAATTTCATTTTACTTTTTTGAATTAATTTTAATATCTCCAAAATAGTTCCCTTTGGCAGCTATACATCAGTGCTAGAACTACTTCAAATGTTATCGGCAGCATTAAGATGACTTGCTGCCATGTACTCGTATATTAAGAGAATATACGAGGTCTGTTCAAAAAGTATCGCGAATTTTGAATTTTCGCGGGTTACGTATATTCGATTTTCGATTTTTTGTGGCGTTATATTGGTACTCATGTCTCTCACTTATACCGACAAGTTCGGCCATTTGGAGTGTTCAGTTAATTTTTAACAGCTGCTTTGCTTGCATGTGTTTTGGCTCGTATTCGTTTTTTGCCCATTCCAAAAAATGGATCAAAGAATCTGTATCAAATTTTGTATGAAAAACAAAATTGATTGCGCGGACGCATTTCGAATGTTGACTATAGTATATGGTGAAGCTACCTTAGACCGAAGCAACGTTTATCGGTGGTATAAAATGTTCTCAGAGGACCGAGAAGATGTGAATGACGAAAAGTGAGGCGTACGCCCGAGCACGTCAACAACAGACGAAAACATTGATGAAGTGAAGAAAATAGTATTGGCCAATCGTCGAATCACCGTTAGAGGAGTTGCTGAGGACTGAAACATATCGATTGGCTCGTGCCATTTGATTTTTACCAATGATTTGTCGTGATACAGATTGCCGCGAAATTCATACCAAAATTGCTCAATTTCGACCAAAAACACCATCGTATTAACATTGCTAAGGAACAGTTGGACTCTGTCTACGACAACCCAAATTTGCTCCAGAGGGTCATAACTGGTGACGAATCATGAATTTATGGTTATGACATGGAAACCAAAGCTCAATTTTTCCAATGGAAGCTGCCGCACGAGCCAAAACCGAAAAAAGCGCACCAAGTTCGGTCGAATGTGAAGGTTTTGCTTACAGTTTTCTTCGATTGCAGTGGCGTGGTGCATCATGAGTTCTTACCACAGGGTAGAACGACCAATAAGGAATATTACCTGCAAGTTATGCGCCAGTTGCGTAAAGCAATTCTCCAGAAACACGCATTGTTGCTTGTGTGCGAATTTTTGGCCAAAAACAACAAACTAATAATGCTGCAGCTACCGTATTCCCCAGATCTGGCCCCCTGCAACTTTTTCTTATTCCCGAAACTGAAAAGCCCCATGGAAGGACGACGCTACGCTACGATGGAGGAGATAAAGACAGCATGGAAGGAGGAGCTGAACAAGATCACAAAAAATGAGACATAATGGCTGCCTCTACCATCAAATTGCATGCAAGTAATCAGTATCATAGCTGGAGCTAGTAATCAGTATGATAGCTGAAGAAAACCTATAAAAATGTAATTTTAATATTTGTTAAAAAGATTACCGATATTCCTAAAGGAATATTAAAAGGGAATCAGAATAAAATAGGAGCCGGCAAATTAAAGGAATCCTTTTTCCGATATTTCTATCAAAACTCGTTGGTAGAGATAGCCATGTAATAAAGTGTCCGGTACCTATTTTATTCTAATTCCCTTTGAAATTCATCATTTTCGATTGAACATTTAAATTTCATGAATTGAAAAAAGAATTAACCTATTTTTAACGCAATCAAAAATAATAAACTTAAATTTTTTTTTAAAATTGATAATAAATATTACTTGTTTTTTGACAGAAAAGGAATATTTTTCAAATTCTATGAAAATCATATATTATATAAAAATGGCATTCGCAAACTATAGCAAAATTTTTCATATCAATTCCTAGAAAACGTTTTTTTTTTATTATATTACGTTTGCTCTTTTTTCCCGACAGCACAAACTACAAAACGTGGAAAATTTGTGAGAATAAAATGTCTACAAAATAAGAAAATTTAAACAAAAATGTCGAATATGAAATGGAAATTTCAATTTATAATAAAAGCTTATGTTAGAATTTTTATAGCTCATATCACGCTTTCATAATATATCTTTGCTATATAATAAGTCAAAAATGTCTTTGACTTTTTGTTTTATATTTTTCGTATGTCCTTTCAAAAGAGAATAATATCATCTGCTTTTTATATTAATAAACACATAACCTTAAAGAGTTGCATCACATTTTATAAATATTAAAAATGAGTAAATAAAAGCGGATGTTTTTAAACTACACATTAAAAATTACACGGAATTCTATTTATCTGCTTAAAAGATTAGGAAGTTTCAACGGATAATTAGAAAAATTTATACCTTTAGTTGAAAAATAATAATAAAAAGTGCTTTGTAGCAATGGCATTGCAGTTTTAATATAATCGATTACACAGAGGGTGATGTTAACCATCATTTTCTGATTAATACTATCAGCAATAAAAACTATGTATTATGCTCCGAACATAGTCCTTCTGATGATAATCCTTCCGGGATATTTGAGAAACATTTTGAAAAGTAAAAGTTATCGTGATTAAAACCAATTCGTTATTTTTTGCATAAATGATTTCTTTTTATATAATAATAATACATAAATACATAGAAAAGTATAATAATGATTATCGGAAAAATTTTGTAGTTTCAATCAATGTACCTATAATGGATAATATTAATTTTCCATCACATTCTGACACAAGTACATGTATGGATCTGTATCCATCCATAATGTTAAACAATAACTTTAGTATATACTCAATAATAATATGCATTTAGTGGAAGTTGTTAGTTGTTAGCAAATTTAAATTTCCTGTCATTTTGAAATGCAAGAATTTCACAGCATTCGTGCAAAATGTAAATCATTTTGACAGAAACAATGGAAAATCCTTAAATCATGTTCAAAATATTTACAAAATCTGTAATGTAAATTAATGTGAGCATATGTATGTGGTAGTGTATAAATATAAGTAATCAATAAATTTTTTTTTTTTCTGATTTTTTAAATAATCCACTCCACTTACAGTGGATGACTATATTTAACTAACTTAAAATACGTATGGTTTTAGAACAGAAAATATTGTAGAATATTTTAATATTAATATTACTGCAGTGTTAATGGTAATACTTTCAACCCAGAAGAAGACACTATGTATAGTGGCTAGTTGGAGAGGTCCTTTACATGGTAAATATGCAATTCACTGGCGTATTCGCTTATGTATGGAAAGTACGAAACGCACCATCATGTCTTCGTATCTTCGGCGTTGCAATGCCAGAAAAATAGTTTGCGGTCACAACAAAGTGAAAAATTCCATCGTCCAGTTGGCATAACATAAACTGATGAAATTTTTACCATTCCAACTGTCAGGATATAAACGTGCTACAAGAAATTTTCGAATGCATTTTTCTGCTTCTCGTTTGCAGTTTATCACAGGTGTCAGATGGAGGATAAGTAACAGCACAGGTGGTTTGTTTATTACGTGGATTTCCATTAAATCGATAGCCATCTATTCGCTCATCATTTTTGAATTATTGAACATCTTCCCATTCTCATATATTAATTTTCTGAATATTCTATGTGAAAAATATTTCTACATATTGATTTTGTAAGCAAGTATTCATATTTTCTTATATGATATATTCTAGATTCCACTCAGGAATATGAATAAAACAAAAAGTAATAAAAATAGGAAGTACAAATTTAAAAGTTGTGAAAGTTTTAAGAATTTCGCAGTAATTTGCATTAAAGAAAATGCAAATTTTTTAAGGAACAACAAATGGAAAATCGCCGTTCTATTTCAAAATAAAATTTGAGGATTTAGTGTGGAGAAATGCTCACATATTCATGCTTCAAAATATTGTCCATCGCTAGTCACAACTTTTTCCCATCTGTCTGGTAGCATATGGATTCCATGTTGAACAAAACTTTTTGTCTTTTGAGGTGTTCCACGAATCGACCCAATTTGTGGTCTCTTCGTAAGATCAGAAGTGCTGCTTAGCTAGGCCATACGTGATTGATCGGAAGAGATAGTTGTCGGAAGGGGTGATGTCTTTTTTTATTTTTTTTATTTAGATTATTGTGGTACAGGGGGAAACCTTCAAAAGGTACTCGACTGTCAGACGAGTTATGCGGGCTTTTTACCTCGCTAAAACCTAACCTGTACGATGGTTCCCCGGCGGCACTCTTTGTAAATACTACTTCGCCGGGGCGTTCTTATAATATTTTACTGCTGTCCCGATGTTATGACGCTTCGCGGCCTATTCTTCGTACGTGGTGTGAAGATCCTTGATGATAGATTCCGCGTACTCTGCAACTCTGTTCCAAGCCGATTGGTATTCGTCAGCATGCACTCCATTATGTTTTCTAGACTGATGGAACGGTCCACATTTTTGTGGAACGGTCCACATTACATCGCAGCAACAATGACAGTTTGGGGAGTCTGTTCCCTTGAATCTGTGCAAGTATGCCCGAAAGCATCCATGCCCAGTGAAGAGTTGGGTGATGTAATACCCGACTTCCCCGTGCAGGCGAGTGACCCATTTGGTGACATCTGGGATCAGTCGATGGGTCCACCGACCCTTCGTCGAGCTGTCCCATCTTTCTTGCCAGAGGCGAGGACTCTCGGGTCTCTCCTCTTCACAGAGGACCTTTCGCCGCTCTTCCTTCTTCCTACAATGTTGGCGTTCTCGCTCTCCTGCCAGGATGTCGATGTGTGGGCATGATGCCACAACGTTGACCGCATCGTGTGGTATCACATAAATTTATAGTTGGTATGCTGACGCCACTCTGATCGCTGAGAGCCGCTGGACTGATGTCATTGTCTTGCGGTATGTTGTTAGCTCTAGCGATTTCGCCCACACTGGTGCTCCGTATAGCAGGACGGAGGTAACTACAGTTGCCAGTAGTCGTCTTCGAATTTGCCTGGGGCCTCCGATATTGGGCATTATCCGCGAAAGCGCGCCCTGTACTGCTGATGCCTAGGATGATGTCTGGAAAATACGGTGGGTGGAGCAGAACGTCCTATTTCAGTGTTTCTAGGTAGACTTAAACCGCCTTAGCAACATGTGGCCGAGCGTTGCCATGCTGCAAAATCACTTTGTCGTATCTTAGCTCGTATTGTGGTCGTTTTTCCTTCAATGCTCGGCTCAAACGCATTAGCTGTGTTCGGTCGTCGATGCCCCTACGATTTTCTTCACTTTGGATTATCATAATCCATCACCAGTCACAATACTATACAGAAAACCCTTCCTTTTTTGCTGTTCGAGCAGCTGTTCGCATATGAAAAATCACCGTTCGACGTCTCTCGGCTTCAACTCGTATAATACCCAATTTTCTTGCTTTCGGATCTTTTCCAAGGCTGTTAATAATAAGAAATGGTTTGTTGAGCCATGCCCAATAAATCTGCAAGTTCTTGTTACATTTGACATGGATCTTCCTCCAGTAATGCCTCCAATTATGCGTTTTCAAAATTTTTCGCTTTTCCGGGACTCTCTTTGCCTATCACGCCGAAGTCACCCCTTTGTAGTATTAGAACCATGTGTGACATGTTCTTTAACTAATACAAACCTCACCATAAGTTTAAACAATAATTTGACGCCCCTCAGCCGAAGATTTTTTCGAATCGAAAGCAAAAAGCAAAACTTCCCGCAAATGACGCTTTTTTGGTTCATATTCCGACATTTTCAAGCACAAACAATTTTACAACGGCGATGTCTCAATTTTATTCCGTAAATTTATAGTTAAAAAATATATTTTAAGCCAAAATTTAAAATATAATAAAATTTATACTATGTAAAGTGTCCATACTTTCTATGCCACATAATTGTTACACTGTTGTTAAAGGTAAATAGATGCCAGAATTCACTTCAGTCAACCAAAATTCATATATTAAACCAATAAAATATTAATAATTATATAATTACAAATAATATTTATTGCTCTTATTAATAAGGATTAATTGGACATATCTAAAGTTTAATAATAAAAAGTTATCTAAAGTAATTGAATCACTTAATAAAAAGTTATCATACATAATATATAATTTTAAAACTTGAAAAGAAATCTTATTTTTTAATAATAATAATAAAAAGGATATTTTACCAATAGAAGAATTATAGAAAATTTTACCACTAGATTAAAACGTTCAAGATTTAGTATTGTCGGTTATATACAATAGATGTACGAGTATTGAAATATAAATGTTCGCGCAATAGTATAATTTAATTTACTTAACGTTCGAATATTAAGATAGTTCCGAAATGATATCTTTTATAAAATAATTAAGACAAAGAGAATATCCAATTTGCCCGCTTTTGAAAGTAACGTTAAGATGTGTTAACTTTCCAATTACCAACCAGAGTCTTACCCATCTTTGCATGAACAAATGATTTTATTAAAATTTAATCCAAACCCGAATAGAAACTAAATTATCAACAGCCTATTAGAATCCGTTGAATGTTGGAAAATATATTAACACGCAACAATGTCTTTTTGTACTCTAGGGAATGGTATTGTGCTTGCATGGTTAGACTCTGCTTCCTTAAATAATGGCATTATTTGTAAGAAAATTGCTCTACTCGTAAATAGGCTGATCAGTTTCGAACCCCAACTAAAGTAAAATTGTGGTGGAGTCAAATGTAAAGTGGAAAAATTTCCTATAACATTGAGCCAAAACACAGAAAAAAATACCAAAAAAAAAAAATTTGTAGAATGGAATGGAAATTAATTAAAGGCGTGGAAGGAAAATATTATGCAGACAGCCTTAATTAAACTTTAACACTATTGGATAAGAATCGTTCTGATATTTCGTGTTTGGAAAACATAAAAATTCTCGCCTTTCAGTAAATTCATTTTTGCACGTTTCGCCTCCTGTCAAAGGTGTTATTGTGGTGATTTCCATCTTCTTATTCTTATTAATTGCTTTAGTGAAAAGACTTTAAATGACGTCCTTTCCTATTAATTTGATTAAAAAAAATCCATTCTCTATAGAGATAAAATATGTTTTTTTTTTTTTTAAATTTCATTTTAAATAATATTAAAACAAAAACAAATAAATTTTTTATTGAATTTTTGTTAGAAAATATGTAAAAATATTTATGGAGAAAATTTTTGTGTTTTGGTCATGTGACGGCTGTCAAATACATATGTCATTTGTTTAGATTAATGCTTTTTATTGAAAATTACGGATAAATTTAGTGATCATAAAATACGCTGTTTGGGTGTCGGGACAAGAAGCCTTAGATAATGATTTTTTGAACCAATTTTCTTAAGCGATGAAGTTCATATCTCGCTTGGTAGATACATCAATAAGCAATATTTCCGATTATATGTGGTTTTAATTAAACGTTACCACAAGCCACACAACATGAGAAATTTTGGCTTTATTGTGCGAAAAGTTTCAAGGTAGCGTAATTTTTACGTCAATTTGCCTCTAAAATAGTGCCATTCAATACCGTTGAACTTTTTTTCTAAACTTTAAAGCATTGAAAAACCAAAAATGTAAAATAGTGGTTGAATTAGAGTCGAAAATTTGCCAAAAATATTATCAAAAATTACCTCAGCAGAAACGAGTTCTGTAATAGCTATTTTTTGAAAATATTATACATTATATAAAATGGCACAATTTCAAAAATATATTAAAAACTAAATTTTATTTAAAATCTTCATTAAAAATTTACTTAATTTCAGAAAATTATATTGGTATTTTTTCACTAATAAAATGAAAAAATCTTTTCAATTTAAAAGCTATAAAAATAAATAATTTAATTCGGTTTTGTGTATTAGTAGATGTTTTCGAGAAGATTTGCTGCATAAAATCTTCATGAATTTATGTGTCCCCATATAAAAATCAGTATATTCTTTCACTTTAGATTTAATTCTAAAAAAATTTCCATAAAGCGGTGTATATCCTTTTTCCTTCTATATAATATATAGAATATTGTATAAAAGTTTTCATGATAACTTTTGGGTCCTTGCAATTAGTAAATAAATGTTCTAAACTCTGTAATAAATTTGCTCATTTTTCATTTTACTTTTGAATTTCTTTCTTTGGGTTTATTTTAAGGGCTCTCAATAAAACTAAGAATTCTGATTATAGTAAAAGGATACTTCTGTATTTTTTATATATGGTAAGAAAAATAAAACTGTAGCAATTGTTTTGAATATTTTCTGCGACAGCAAGGCACATGCCATGGCAAAAGTTAGTATGTACCTGAGCGTTTAGGCTGGATATAACATTAACCACGAAATTCGGTTGAAATCCGGGCCATTTATAGTAAATGCAAAATGTTTCCGAGCATCTCATTAAGGAATCAAACAAACAATTTGGCAAAGGAAAATCCACCAAATGGAAAGGATTCCTTGTTTGTCAGTTCGCAACAGTGGGGCAAAATCACCGACAACATACGTTTCGACGGTTACTCTCTACCTGGAAAATTTACATAATCAAATCAGAGGATAAATCGAATTTACGTGACTTTTTCAACCTGAACCACCTAGTTTTTACACACTTTTCCCTTTGACCCTTTTCAACCGCCTTTTTCTACATACTTTACGATATCAAATATATGGCTTTCCTGTGGCAGGATTTAGTTTAAACTGAGAAGTGGAAGTGTCTTTAGTTTCCTAAATGTTCTTCAATTCACTTTAGCCCTTCTTATCGGCATATTTGCGAACGTATTTGGTTGTGTGAGAGGATATGTTAGGTGTCATCTGCTTTCGACGTACATACAAACTCTTTTTCCGATGTTTTTTTTTTATTTCGAAGTACTTTGCCTTTTAGTCAATTTGCTTCCTTTAACATCTCAGAGGAAAGCGTTCAAGCTGACAAAATTTGATCGTGTCAACTTTTTGATTGAACCCTAAGTGAATGTTTGTTCAGCTTATCGAATTTATCTACAGACACTGGCATCGTTTAAATGCGGCACGATGTTCACCTTAGACTTGTGGAGCCTACCAGGTGTTCACATATGATGTACTTTTTAACTAAATTGCTACTACTATAGTCCTTTTTGGTTTTGTCCATATTGAAAGTGTTTATTCTCTATAAAAATTCCTCAACTTACCCGGTAAAAAAGATTCTCTTCCTTTCCCAAATGTACTATACCGGAATAAATAAATATTCCGTACCTGATCTTAATGTTAACTTACTCGTTTTATGATGGAATTGCAATATGTCACGTAAATGAATAAGATGCTAATATTTAAGCTAATAATATCAACAAAAACGATCCTGCAACAAATTATTATACTCATAATCATATTTCCAGAATGCAATCATTACTTCGGTTGTTCCATGTGGTTTTGTACTCTTAAAACTTATTGATTATTGTTTGCCATATTTTTCATATTATCATAATATGTATTCTCGTTATCGTAAGAAACGATTTTCAATAAACGTGCAAAGAATAATATTCCATTATTCAGAATATGGTATATTTGAAATAGCAATTTAAGAATATTGAAAAATATCGTATATTAATGGATGTAAAATTTTACATAAATAACTTCTGCAAAAAAAAAAAACAATATTTATATGAAAATTTTCTTAGTCATGGATTTTTATATAATTCATATTACATTTCAAAGATATTCGACTAGATTTTTCTAATACCTAGCCAATATTTATATTAGTAGTTCTGAAAAAGAATTTTATATAATCTCGCGTACTATAAAAACAATAATTAATAAAAAAATTATCGATGAACCACAGGTTATTATCCTAAGTCCAACTATTTATCATATTTATACCTATGACATTCTTTGTCACAATCATATCCTTACCGCATCATATGCTGACGATACCGTCATCCTTACCTAGCATAAAAATCTTTTCATTCCAGCTACTATTTTACAAAACCATATCAACTCCTAAGTACGCTGATTCTTACACGTAAAAATGACTGAGCAAAAAATATGTCTTGTTATAAATTATATGTTTTTGTAGATATCATTAAAATTAAAGAAAAACTTTATGGACAAATGTATAAAAAAATTATGCTATTTTTTTATATATAAAAAAAATTGAAAAAAAAAATTTCTGAAATTTTAAGTATGTCTAATGTTTTTTTGTAGAAATAAGAAAGTATTGAGATGATAATAGAAGTAATAAAAGAGAAAATGAATTAATAAAAATGCCTAATAGAATAGATGAAATAAAGATGTGGACATTTTACCGAATATATTTTAGTAAAGAACTTTGTGTACACATATGGAGGAATCCAAAGTGGAACTATCTAAAGAATAAAATATACTGTGTGACATTATTCATTCTGAAGTATGAACGCAAATAGCCATTGTCGTTGAGTGTCGTCCACTTGTGGATCATCACACAACAGAAGAAAATCTTCACAAAGAATCTTAAGTACCATCGAAGGTTTGGTCTTTCACTATACAGAAAGATGGCAAACTTAGAGAATTCAACAATTTCAGTTCGAAAGTTATTTGAGATATCTTGAACAGTTTTAGGAGGTTATTGAGGTTTTGTCCATCTCTTATTGATGTTCGCATGCAGACACACGTACATATAAGTACATACATATCTATACGAACATGAATAGATATGCTCTCAGAGCATTGTCCTGTACCAACAATACGGATTCATTCTTAATCCGCTCAAGTGATTTCCATTCTATATCAAAAGCAAAAGCTTTGATTAGACTCCAAAATTAAATATTTACTTTCGGTTGTCCATCTAGTTCTATACATTTAATGAAATGTGCTTCGAAAAATCAATCTTTTTCTCGGATATTTATGCACTGAAATAAGTGGTATTTATAACTTATCCTTATAGACTCGTATGGATAAATCCAAGTACACGTATGTGTACATTTTCTTATTCTGTTTTATTAATTGTACACACAATAATTTGTATTTTAACAAGTTTCTAATTTAATTATGGGGGCTGGATATTTTAAATATTTATTTTATGAATTAATATTTTTATTGTTTATATTTTATAATTTTTAAACATTAAAAACTAGTTTAGATTTTTGATTTTAGCTAATAAAGTTGGTTAGACATCAAACATATACTATCAGCTGAAAACAGTAGAATATAAAAATATGTAGGGTCAATTAGAAAATATAATATACCAATATGCGAAATATACACTATTTTTTGTCTAATTCTATATAATTTGCCAGTTTACATTTTTTGGCAATTAAATTTGGATACCTACCGAGTCTATAGATAAGAAATAAGCTAGAACAAAATCGTGATGTTAAAAATTTTGAACGAGAGCCTGGTAATTCTTATATGATAGTTGTTGAGGTTGTTAGTGTAGATTCTCTAAAACTCTATCTCCTGCTTTGATTATAAAAAGATACACGATAATATAAAGAAATAAAATAACAAAACGAATTTGTTTGTCTTTGGCTTTTCTTCTATTGTAGCTTTCTTTGTATGCTTCATTTGCTGATGAATGAACGATCGATTAAGCCCAATGAATAAAAATATTTATCCAATAAGATACCATCCACTTCAAAATTTCAAAAGTAAGCAAATCCAATTGGCGACCTCGAATAATTTTTTGAACGCAGAAAAAGGATCCGCATATGTATATACATTTTTATTTAAAACTAGATCGAACTGATGAGACAATATTTTTTTCTGGGTAATGGGATACTTATTTAATAAAAACTAGTCAATTCAAAACTTTAAATACAAAAAATATAAACAATTTCTAAAAAAAAATCAAGGACATAATTTTACCGCATGACGCACAGAGACTCAATTTAGATCGTGCAAATGTTCGTGCTCCGATTTTTCTGATCTGTGGTCTGATAGAAAAAAGACACAATTCATATATGTATACAATCTGTAATTTTACTCACCAATGCTATTATAGTTACATTATTTTGTAAGACACTATAAATACAGTCCCATAGAAAACTATGCAAATACGATTTGCATAGTTTTCTATGGGACTGTATTTATTATTGCCACTGTAATTATTGTCACTAATATATACGGCCAATAGAGATTTTCAATGTAGTTTTTTAGGTCACTGTACTGACATTGACTCACAATATTAAGTATTTTAATTATATCAAATTTGTAGATCGCAATAACTACGATATCTTTATATAAATGGAGCATAGAATTGACTTATAATATTTTTCATATAGGCGATAATATTCATATTTGACATAAAACCTCGATTCTCAAGGAGAGTACACCCTGCGAATGATACTTTATACATATTTTCATATTCTATTACTTTTCTGCAATAATGTCTATTTTCTCTTTTACATAATCTTCATATTTTGTTGGCCGACATTTTTTTATTCGATTCAATAAACAATTTAGTTTAAGAGCTTAGGACAGTCAAAAAAAAAGCCTGGTTTTGACTGTCCTTAGTTCTCAAACGAAATTGTTTATTTTAATTCGTTTAATCGAAACCGTTTTTCATGAAGGCCACATTTTTTCCAGATCTTGTATATTTTGTTATTCAATTTCTATGCTCTGACTGCATAGTTTTGCGATTTTAAACTATGAAATTAACATTTTATTTTTTATATTTCTAATCTAAACAAACTGTTCATAGAACATAGAATGAATCTCCTTAAAATTTAATAGCGACCAAATTTAAAAAAAAAAACACACATTTTTGTTCTACATTCAGTGAAGGGCTTGTAGTCTTATTTTAAGGAATTTTACCTAATAAATGCTTAAAATAATTTGAATTTTCCAATTTATATTAAGTACTGCTAAAATTATTATTTTGTCCGGTTTGGAATTTTTGTGGATATTGTAATATTTTGAACAGGAATAATTTATTATTCGATAAACTTAATAACTATTTCAATAAAATAATACAATATCTTCTATTGATTTTTAAGTTGAACTTTGTTTATACTTTTTTAGTCAATAAATCAAAAATATTTACAGAAACTAATATTCTATTATTCTTTGAATTCACCAAAACGAATAACTTATAGTACTTGTCATTGTAAATATTTATGCAAATTAAATTTATTACTTAATATTTGAATATTTATAGAGTTTTTTTTTTTAATTTTGAAGAATATATTCCTTAAGAATATGTATTTTTATTGGAATAATTTTGTTGATTAATTTTTTGATAATATATTTTGTTACAAACTGTTTTTGCACGTATTTTAATAAAAATTCATCATAGATCATAGAAAAAATAATAGCTTCCTGTACAGTTTTACATAAAATTCTATTACTTAATATATGTATTCATTCTGTAAAGTACTATTACATGAATTGCGTGTAAGAATTTATAATATTACAAAAGGGCTAGAATAATTTTAATGTTTCTTGAATAATTAATTAGCGGCATCTTATATAGTCTCTAAAAAGTTATAGATACTCTACTATTCTAACAATATCTCTTATCTACATTTACTTTCATATAGTTTACACATTATTACATAATTGAATGGTGTACACAAATAAGCTCATTTATATGTATACAGATAAAATTATAATGATCACAGTTCGTAACTATGTAAGAGTATATGTACGTAGATTGGTGGTACTCGTATAATATAGTTTTTAATTTTATCATGGATACTAACATCAATAAAAATATTCTACTTTTAATGATCTTCTTGTTTGCTTCCTTGCTTAAGGTAATTATTACCTGAAATTGCTTCCATGAACTGCAGCTTACCAAGACTAATGATAGCAGAATTATAGTGAACGAAAAACTTGTGCATCAAGCACCTACGAAGAACACACCGAGCATAAAATCTTAAAATGAATTTCTTTCCAAGTATTTATTACTAGAAGATCCAGCAGGAAATGCACTTGTTTAGATACTCCAACATATCCTTATGCTTATGCACGTATATAAATACATAGATTCCAATAAAAGTGAAAGAACTCTCAGCGCCAAGGTATATAACAATGACCTTACGTGCTTTAAAATTTCTCATTTCCTTAGACCAGAGTTTCCATTGTTTTCACGTTAGCAAAAAGCTTTTTAGTAAAATATAAAAATACGATTAAAAGAATGCAATTGATTGCACAAATTTCATGATATAAAAAGCAAATAAAATTACCTACTCATAGAGAGTGAGAACACATTCTCTATTTTCACCAAACACATTCGAATCTAAAACCTATACTACTCGTATATATTTACTACAGAATCCTTACCCATAAAAATGGATTCCTTGTCCCTTTAAGTACGAGTACATCTTATGGTATAATTTGTTCTCCTGAATATGTTACAGCATATCCTTCTCTGACCCATTTCACATTATTTTCAATATTTAATTTCGTTTAAAACAATTTTCCACTAAATTAGGTTCCTAATGAAATAAAATATTTTCATATCTTTGAATACGAAAGGATACATCTTCAATATTTATTGATTGTCATGCTATTATATATAAAATATATAACCAATAATGTACATTAAAAAACTGTATTACTGTGATTTTTTTATCGGAAGATAAATATTCAACAATTTTTCTTTATATATTTTATGTATTACAAATAGTATATAATATGAAATTTTTTATAGACCAGCAATTTAATATCTTTAATCGAGAAGAAAAAATATATATTTGGAAATTACCATTTAATGGGAAGATAATGTTATAAAATTAGATTAGTTATGATAAATTCATTGTTAAAAAAGTTGAATAGCACATGATAAACTGTATATCATTTTAGGATTCTCGTTATAAAAAGAAAATCAGTTGATTTAAGTTATTACAACGCTGTCCAGTACTTATACTCTTGCTTGATAAACAGTTTCAGCTATTACTGACGAGAAAATAAATTAAATCGTATCAAATTTTAAAATCAATGTGGAACTATAAAGGACTTTACTAAGCTTTCCAAATCTCCTCAAAACCAAACCATTCAGTCTAAAATTCGTGACTCCTTTTTATTTATATAAATTATCGTGCAACCCTCCGCGATTTAAAAAATCCTTTTATACATCATTTATGTGTTGCTCGTTATAAAAATTATAACGAGTAACTCGTTATCTTACCAGTTCTTCTATCTTTTAAGAATTAAAAATATATACAATAATTTATTACAGCCCTTCTCTTTTTTAATATTTTCTATAATTTATTACTATATAACTTAAATCTTCTTAGCAGAAATAAATCTATAAAAAAAAAAAATGGACAAATATCTTACCTAATTTGAATTTGAAAATAATATTTAAAAATTACACAAAAGATGTACATAATAGTTTAAAAAAAGGACGATATATTCATCATTTTTATTAGCATCATAATTATTAGCTTATTTTTAAAAAAAATTATTGTTAATGCTCTGATATTTATAAATCGATTTTCCATCGTCTAACATTGAAATCATCTTTTAAGTATGTGCAAGTATCTCTTACAACATTCGTAATCTTCTTGAACATTTTTGAACTTATAATATTAAAGGGAACATTACAAAGAAAAAATAAATATTCATTAAACTAAGTTAGCTTTGATGAGTAATAAGCCGATTGAAACCCTCGCAAAAAATATTTCGATTCTTTGATATGATTTCGTACTTCCATTATTTTGTAACGTTAAAGAATTTCGCCAAAAATCTTTCTAATGATCGATATCATCAATAATAAAGACCTCTGATGGTACCAAAAAAAAAATATATATATTTTGATTGCAACATATTAATTATATTTTTATAATAATCAAATTATTTGTTCGAATACTTGAAACGATAATACAAATTTTGCACATGTTTGTTAATTACAAAAATTATAATCGAAATTTAAATATATTCTAAAAATCTTTAGAAAAATATGAAAATTCTAGGAAATTATTTTCCAATAAATTTGAATCAATTTCTGGTATGATACCATATAATAAAAAATTCATTAGAATTTCGAAATTATCGACTATATTTTCTTTTTTGATAGCTTTGTAATTTTCAGAATTTTATTGGATGGAGAACATAAATATCTATTTCTATTGAGTGTATTCAAAAACCGGAAGAACCACATAGATTTTGGTATGTGGGACTAATTTCATAAATGCGGCGGAAATGCTTAACAAAAAGCGCGCGCTTTTCAATTTTTTTCATTGATTCTTTCTCTATCTTTTGATGTATTATTGATGGGAATGACAAAAATAAAAATAACCTGAGTTTTTTTTCTCGAAATTTCCAATTTTTTGTTCGAATATTTTATTTTTCTTTCTTTCACATGCAAATAAATATAATGATATGAAAATATGTATCATTGCGTTTATTGTGTTTCTGGCCGTTCGTTATAAAATTGAGCTTTCATTGAATATTCTAACTCAGCTCAATTTTGTAACGAAAAAAAGTTCGTTACAAAATTGAGCTGAGTTAGAATGTTTGCATCTCAGCTTTTGGAAGAATAATAAAAAAAGAAAGAATAAAAGCCAATTTGACTATTTTCTCCTAATCGAAGTTTTTTCATTTTTTTTCTGTGTCTTAGTCAACTGTAGTTTGTTTTCAGGATAGTTATCGCCATTTTTTTAATTTAAAAATATGTGTTTTTCTTATTATGATATGGTAGTAAAATAAATCAATACTTGACTATAATACAGAGAGCTTTTTATGTTTCAGGTCGATTTTGTTTGGCCGCCATTTTGGTTTGGATGTTATTTGTCTATTGGCAGAGTGTCGCTGAATGTCCGGGTATCTCTTATCGACGCCGTGCACAAGAATTGCAAATTTCTACAATATATTATTTTTATTAAAAATTCTCAAAAAATAATTTACTATTTTACCCGTATAAAATTCATTGACATAACAACTGCAGGCAAATGACCATGAACAGCGGCGGAACTAGAGTGCTCGGGTTTTACAGCTCAGTATAGACGAACACCATTTTTGACAAAAAATCATTATGATCGACGAAACACACTTCGACTAGGCTGGCTTTGTTAATAAACAGAATACCCGTAATTAGGGCACTGAAAACCTCCAACAACATAGACCACTACAGCCTGGTAAAGTAACTATATAGTGCGTAATTTGGGCCGGCGGCATCATTGGGCCATATTTATTTGAGGATGATTGAGGCAATGCTGTAACAGTTACTGGTGACCGCTATCGGGACATGGTGGAAAACTTTCTTCTGCTTGGGGTTCCAACAAAGAATGTGCCACATCACACACAGCTCGTACTACGATGCAAATTTTTCCCAGTAGAATAATGAACCTTCAAATGATCCCCTGATTTGAACTCTCCAGTTTTCTTCGTATGAGTGTACTTGAAGGAAAAAGTGTACACTAATAAACCAACCATAACTCCATGCTTAAGGATAACATTTGGAACGAAATTGCTGAAATAACACCAGAAGACAACGAACATGTTATGAAAAATGTGCTTAAAAAGCTATTAAAAACGACTTCAATTTGGAACATTGAAGTCGTTTTTAATAGCTTTTTAAGTTATTAAAAACGACTTCAATGTTTCAAATTTAACAAATTTAACAAAATTTATTAAAATAAATTTTAACAAATAAGCCACACGGACCATGATCAAATGATTATAGGGTGCTGGGGAACCACAGGAATCATCTTTTCTGACAAAAACTCATTTAAGAAGGTGACCGTCTGACAAAAGACGTTGTCATAGTGTCTGTAATATCCAATCGGAGGGGAAAAACTTTTTTCTGAGCCTTTAAAGGACACACTCATCATATTAAATATTGGTAGTGGGTCTAATCTGATAAGATCCTTCACTCGCTCTACATTTTCATTAGTCTTCGATGTTTTAGACCTCTTTAAGCAAAATTCTCTTTCTACTGCTTTACGGCCCCTGAAAAATGCTTCATTTCACCGAAAAATTTATCTTTTTGATAAAAAAATATTATCCATAGGTTCATAGCAACCTTTGCAGATTAACCTCGTGATTTTTTCACATTAATTTTCTGTAAAACCTCATATGAATTTCAAAAGTTTTGTCCTACTTAGCCAAAGACTAGTTTTTATCTAATTCAATGCAAAGGGTTTTATTTTTGGTTATAAAATTAAAAACTTTCCACTTTAACACTTTGATATTTTTTAGATCAAATAAACATGATCAAAGTTAAATTTCGAATATTCATCTATGCTACAATATAATAATTACAAGTATGTTTTAAATGACTTAACTTTTATAGCAGTAGAATATAAAAGTAATAAAGTCTTGAAGGTATTTATAGTTTTATAAACTTTTACGTGCTAAGTGCTTGTTATTTGATAAACTTTGGTTCCGAACAGTGGAACTTATTACAAAAATTCTGCATTTTTTTAATTAGATTAAATATAAATGTTTCCTTTAATTTTATTTTTTTAAAATGCAACTTGAACTTTTATTATGGAATTTATAATGAAAACTTTTTTTCTGCATTAGCTTTTTAGCTTTATTCTAGATTTAAAATTATAGATACACTATTTGATTATTTTTATATCTTTTTTTGCTAGAATTTTTTCTTTTCTGTTGCTATAATTTAAAATTTTTTTTTTTTTTAAATATTATATCAATATTTTTAATTCTGTTATAAATACAGCATTCTAAAGTTTTTAAAACTTTTTACAAAATAGAAAAAGCTAGTTTCGTGCATTATTAAATTTTGGAATACATTTGATATTGTCAACGTCATAAAAAAATTACGAATACATAAATGAAATTTATCATTTTTAATCATCCACCATTCAACAAATATTACAATTAACACAAATGCTTTAATAAAAAACTGCAATATATAAGATAAAATGTATGATTTAATGTTAGAGTTTACATGGTATATGAAGTTAGTAAATTTAATGTACATTTTAATAAAATAAAAATATGCCTGCATATGGTTGATAAAAATTTGTGGAAAAAAACTAACTTCATTTCATTTAATATTTGAGATATAAAAAAATTCTATGGCAAAGCATATTTCAGCTAATATGCATAACGATCATTAAGGGCCTCTGAAAGTAAAATAACTAAAATGTGAACACACTGAGCTACAAAATTATGCGTTCATTTCAGTTTTATTATATGAAGGAGTGATAAATTTTGCTGACGACATCATATTCACAATGATCAAGTAATCTCAATTATTGGCCCCAATATGGTATTTGCACAAATTAGATAAATACGAACATGTTTTTATATTTAGCTTATTTTTAACAAAATAAAACAATTTAAAATATTATGACTTGTATTCATATTAACTGAATTGAGACTTGTGATTTGGTATTATATATATTTTTGCCTATTTACTCGTACCTATTAAATATTTGTTGTCTATTTCAGCGAAATATTCTTTGTATTAAACAGAACGTTCAGAAAATTTTAAAATTGCTTATTGAATAATATAATTTAAAATTCAAATAATACTTTTAATGATTTAGAAATCCAAAATTTGATATTGCACAGACTGATGTTAATTGCATATAATTTTATTAATTATGTTAATTTTTCTTTTCGTTCTATGGTTCCAAATTTGTTAATTCTACAAGAATATTTTTTCTGAAGTTACCGAATTGTTTTTGGTCTGTACATGTACAATTGTCCGTGAATAAATTAATTAATTTTCACCCGCTTTTGGACTGAGTATGGAATGTAGCCATTATAAAATTTTTATATATTCTACAATACAAAAAAAAAAAGAAAAAAAAATTAAAAACTACTAAAAAACCGTTGTATTAAAAGGGTCAGTCCAAGTTGGCCTTCCGTTTGATTGGTCTTGAAATGAAAATTATTTGAATGCAATGAAAAAATTTGCTTGAAACAAAAACCGCGCGATTTTATCTAATCGAAGAAGCTTAAGTTTGGAAAAAATTATTTTGGAATTCATTGAATTTTTGAGAGTGAATAATTTTCAAAAAAAGAATAAATTTCCAATATTACTTATGTCTAAGTAATTTTTTTTAATACAAAAATTTGCTAAAAAAAAAATTGGTGTGAGTTTAAAAGTCTTAGAATTTTCTAAAATAAATAAATACACCTGCAGCTATTTATATAGAAGGAAAATTTAATAGTACGAAAAGAATATTTATTTTATAGAAATATATGATATAAATATAAGCTGATCTTTTCATATTTCATACTCTGTGACGTTTAAGTATTAGAAAGTATTCCTTTTGCATACTTACAAATATTTCAAACTCATAAATTTTGATGTATTTTGAATATAAAAAAAAAAAAAACTTTATTTTCATACTTCTGATTTGCCGATTTGTGTACATTGTCATCATGCTTGGAACCACTTTTCACTGAATCGACTTCAATCCATCAAATCCGTTTAAGTTTCCCAAAAGACGTTCAAGTGACTGACGAATCATCTCAGCAAGAGGATAACAGCCTCAAGGAGTAGGCATATTCGCACGTTCTAAGATGTTGAATGACAAACGGGCAAACAAACAAATAAACAGTCGAATAAACTGCAAACAAATAAATAAGTAGAAAAAATAAAATAGAATAAAGTCATCGAGAGAAGATTTCCCTTATGGCAAAAGGGTAAGTTTTTGAAGTGGTTGGAATGTTGGCAATATATACATACAGACATGTATGTGGGGGGACAATGAATATTTATCACATGAATATTTACCTATGGCACTCGAAGCTTTTATAAATCCGGGTAAAATTTTCATTGTATACCTGCCCATTTTTTAACCTGCATAAATACGCATCTGTCTGATAGCTATAGTCGGTGTGTAACTTATTGGAAGAGGATAGATTGATAAGCCAGACAGATGCTTTGGGGATGTTAGCAAAGTATAAGATTTGCTTCGTCAATTTGTCAAACGCTGTCAATTGGGTGTTAGAGAATAACTTGATTGAGCGAGGACACATATGGCCAGGAGTAGACGCGTACCCCAAGTCTCAGCATCAGTTTCCTTACCGTACTGCCTTTTCGGACTATTTTTATTGTACTATATTGAGAGCGTAAATATTTCGCATTGTAATAGGGTAGGTTTACTTGTAAAATTATTCATCATATTTTTGTATTCTACAATATTTTCATGGATGGATTTTCCCTTTGAAGAAGACTAAATCCCAAATCAATCAAAAGCACCAAAAAAAAAAAATTAATTAGACAGAAATTGAATGTGCTTTTAAAAATATTCTATATCAAAAACGAAACATAAGAAATGTGAGAAATTTTATAAAATCTAAAAGCTTTCATTGATCTAAACTGATTAGATAAGTTCTTACTTAAGAGAATATAAAGCCAGCAATCTTGTGATTTTCTTCAATTTCGATAGAAAATTACTCTTTTTATAATATCAAATAATAAATTTTTTCGTAAATAAAATATGCAAATTAAAATGTTCCTACACATAAGTGTATGTAGAAAATCTGTAACTATTTGATTATTTTATTATTGCCTATTCAACAAAAATAATAAAAAAAATTTAAATTTTCTAAATTTTCTTAATAAACAATGTAATTATTTAAGTAATTAATATTATATTAATTCATTAAAATATAATTCAAATCGTTTGTTTTCATAACCAATACGAACTTGGTGGCTAGAAAAGGTTAAAGGAGGTTAATGCAGTTCGAATATGTCAATGTCTGAACGTGTTAGAATTTATCATTTTGTCCTTAGTATGATATATCGTTGTACGTGACCTAGGTATAATAGTCAGCTTTTAGTTTAGGTAAATATGACTTTTATCACAAATTTAAATTCTATTTTGAAAATGCATATTTCACGAATTTTATGCTTTCGATTAACTTAAAATACGTATTTTTTTTAAATATGAATTTACGAAAGTTTCAAGAGTTTTTATGGAATTTTCATTAGTTTCTTTTTATTATTTTCAAATTTTCTAACTAACACTAACTTGTTTGATATTGTGTATGAAATCGTCTAAGCGTACCACTAACCGAACTGCAATATCGACAAACGAATACGTTCCATATCGAATAGTTTAAGACAAATCACCAAGAATAAGAAGGTACGAATATAACAAATCGCACACTTTTCAATTGTGTTTATTGAAAACTTAAGAACTTATTTATCAGTTTAATTGCTTTCGGAAAACTTTAGTCTAGTTAGAGTAGTTATTCGATTAAAATTGCAAACTGCGTCTTTAATTTCTTATTTTTAGTATTTTCGAATTAATCATATTTACTAATAGTATGAAAAACTTTATCAAATGAAATTATTTAGAAATCATTTGAAAAAAGAATTTCTTATTAAATTTACTGTAAGTATAAGGTGTAGTAAAAAGCAATCCATTATTTTGCCAATAGATGGCTTTAGGAGTCTGTATCTCCCGTTTTTGCACTAGATGGTGTTAGAAAGATAATATTTGGTATTAAAAAAGCTTCTCATACAGTTTTGTGATTACTTGACTCAGTATTTTTTTAAGCACGCGTCAGAGATGGACACCAACAAAGAGAAAATACGCCATATTTTAGAGTTTTTCTTCAATAAAGGCGAAAACGCAAGCCAGGCAGCTGAAAATGTGAATACTGTTTATGGTCCTGATACTGTAACAGCCAATCACGCAAAAATAATGGATTTCTTTTTACTACACTTTATATTACGTGTAATAAATTATTGATATTATTATTTGAAATTTCCCAAAATATGTGTATTAGTTACTACAACAGTATTTATTGTTGAACCCCAAAGTTCAATTCCATATGTCCAAATTGGTTTTATAATTGTATTGTAGATTAGAAGTTTACTTTTAATTGTTAGTTTCGAGCGTTTTTCCAGTAGTCTAAGAAGTTGTAGGTAATGTCTGATAGCTTTAACTCTTTCTAATCTAGTATGTGGGTTCCATGTTAGTCTCTTGTCCAGGTAAAGTCCCAAATAACGCAGTTTATCATATTGCGGTATCATGTTGCTATTAAGTTATAAAGGGGTAGGTTTACCTTGACAAAGTGTGAAAGAAATGTGAACACTCTTCTGTTCATTTACCTTCACTCTCCATCTCTTAAACCAAGATTGAACGTTGTGGATATGAGATTGTAAATTGTTGGAGGCTATGTCAGAATTTGAATGGGTATGGCCGTATCGTCTGCATAAATAGCAATGATAGTATTTGGATAAGTTGGGATGTCATGCGTATAAATATTATATAAGATGGGACCAAGAATATTGCCTTGTGAGACTCCGGCGAGAATAGGATATATTTCCGAGGATTTTGAGTTAATTGCAACTTGAAAATATCGTTGGGAGAGATAAAAATTTATGATAAGGTAGTATATTGAAGGAAGAAAGCTCTTGAGTTATCGGAGGAGTCCAGGATACCATATACGATCAATAGCTTGAGAGATATATAAAAATACTCCTGGGAAATATTCTTTCCTCTCAAGAGATGGCATTGCTGGATTGTTGGAGTGTTCAGATCGGAAGCCAAATTTGTGATCAGGAATAATTATTATTAACTTTAATAAATAAATAGCTACTAAAAAGGATTGAAATTCTATGATTATTTTCATAATAACAAAAATATATAATCAAATATCTGAAGTAGTTTTTTATTAAGTAAAAAAAGTTTTAAAAAATAATATATTTAAAATATTATCTTTTTGCAGAGAAAATCTGAAAAATTGGATTATTTTTAAAAAGATATATTATAAAAAGTTTTTTTTATTTTTGATTAAGATATAATAAAAATTATCATTTATTATATTTATCAAAAAGCACAACTGTATAATCCTTGACTTAATTCTGATAACTTTTTGAAACAAACCGTTTTTTCTTAAAAGGCAATTAAAATAAATTTTCCAACGTAATAATAATTTTCCTTTTTAAGAAAAAATATCTTATATGTTGTATTGAAGAAAATTTGTTAAAAAATATATCGCAACAAAAAGATTTTCTTCTTCTCAATACATCTGCCCATTTCATGATTTTTCTATTGAAAACCTTTTATGTTAAATAGAAATTTAATTGCAATTCCACAACAAGCAAAAAATTCAATATAATTTTTCTAAAAAAATAAACAAACCCAATTTTTGAAGTTGTCTAACAAATTTCCTAATGCTTCATTGATTGAAAAAAATTAAATTTCTTCAAGGAAAGGTTCAAATAATAATATCCGAATTGGCAATATATACAATTTTATTATATTTTATTATTATTAATTTTTTTATTTTGGTTTTTTATTAAAAAATTGTTCAACTTTTATAAATTTTGTATTAGCTTTAATAATTTATTGATGAAAATGTTAGAAAAAAAAATTATGTTACTCATTTTTTTACTTGCTGGTTAATTTTTGGTTTCGCATCCTTTCTTGTCTTATAAAAAATCATCCCCTTTTAAGTTTACATTTTTTTTTTCCTAGTAAATTGGAATATGAAAAATTTCGTTTTTACATTTATTTATTTATATATTTATTTACATAATTTTTTTTTCGACTTAAAAAAAAAGTATGCCTTTATTCTCTTATTATTGAAATGGGTGAAAGCAAGGAGTATAAGAAAATATCGAACTTTACGAGTATAGATTTCTTGAGGGATGGATGATATTGTATAAAATATTTTCAAAATTGGGTTTAGATGGCTTTCTTGGTTGGAGCTTTTGAAATCCTTATCAATCGAGCGTGTCCAAACTGTATCCGCTATGGTTCATCTCCAATCGCCCTTTCACTACGGTTGGTATAACTTTTACGAGTATTACTGAATTGAAACTTTTACTAAGCCAATCGATGTGTATAATAGGTGGATTGTTTAAAAATGATTTAAAATTCTCTTCAATCTCTTTTTATTTATTCTGTTTTATTTGTTTGTTTATTTATTTTCTTTTCAAAAACTTCTATTTTATACTTTTAACGCATGAATTAACTAAACCGTAAAAAGCTACTAACAAACGAAACAAGAAAAAAATAACTAGATAAATCCTTAGATTATTGAAAGGACTATTTGCTATATAAATCAATCGATAAACCAAGAACGTCACGGAATACTGCCTATTGACCGATGTAAATAAAAGTCGATTTTGAAAACATCTCAAAGAACGTTAATCAAAGATGAAAAGGTTTCTTCATTTTATTTCCAGACTATCTACTTACAACCTTCATCAAAGGCTGGATTATTTTTTTTGAAAGTAGACCGATTACCATTTATAGCTATCGAATGTAGAATTTTTATTTTAAATTTAATCTTTTCTCTCATGGATTTAAATAAAAACTTTTAATATTTTTATCATAACAAAATCTGCAATCAAATTGGAAGTGTGCAATAATTCATTTATAACCAAAATCGAAATTATTCAATTTTTTTAGATTTACTGTATTTTAAAACTATTTTTGTACATAAATGTCTAAGGTATTTTAATATTTACAAATTATAAATGTAGGAACTTTCTTTTTAGTTAAATATGCCATTTCTAAATCCCATTTAAGTTTCAATACTGCTCAGAATATAGCCAGTTGTCGCGAAATGCGTCTTTAAAATATGCTATTAAAAATTTATATCTTAGCATTATAGGTTATTTGAGAAAGAATTGATTCAATGAAATATTTAGTATTTCTATTGTATTTAAAATATATTAAAAGCAATATCAAAGTAGTTATCTCGGCTACCTATACTATAACGGAGGCGTTGTTTCCAATCTTTACAGCAGCGTTAGAAGTCTTCAACTGAAATTTTTTTCAGCTTGTTGGATGTAAAGTGTGATTTTTTAAGTGTTTGGTTTTAGTATTTCCTAAAAACTGCAGAAAAATTATAAAAGTGACTGATTAAATGACTTCTTTTTGAGTCGCTAAATCAATGTTTGCCATTAACTTTTTAAAGATTATTTTATGTAAATGTTGGACAAGACTTTATTTTCAATGATTTATCCGAGAGGTCCAATTTTAAAACATTTTTCAGTAAAAAAATGTATAGAGTCGTCAATTCGTACGATCTAGGCGGCCAACTCACCGGTCCGAAACATGGGATAAATTGCTCACCGAACTCATCACCCCATTGTTTCACGTGTTGTGTAGTATGTAGCGCCTTCTTGTTGAAACCACATATCGCCCAGATGGAGCTCTTGTATTTTGGGCAGAAAACATTCGAAATCATCGAGTGAGAACGGGCCCCATTGACGGTAACGTTGCTACCAGCGTCATCTTTAAAGAAAGTGCATTTTGCTAGATGCAATGGCAGTTCTTGTTTTGCCTATGGTTGCTCATCAGACCAAATGTGACAATTTTACTTATTCACATACCCATTCAATCAGAAATGAGTTTCACCGATGAGCGCAATTTTTTGGTAAAAAACAAAATTCGACGATTTGGCAGGTTTTTTTGGCTATAGTTCTTGTATGAGCTTTACTTAATCTTGAGTAAAAATCTTCCACATAGTCGAGTAATACAATCAAAATTGCTGCGAACGGCGTCGGATGGACAAATCGCGGTCTTCACCAATACTGGACGCTATGGCAGCAATATTTTCCTCTGTACGCACTCTATGCATACAGGTTGGCGGTTTGATGTCCAATAGGCTGGAATTGCTCGCTCTGTAGGTCGATTATGACGACTAAAAAATGGTTGAAATGCTCGAAATACATTTTTCACTGAGCACAAATTTTGATAATAAAATTCAATAATTTGAAAGCGTTATTCAAATGTAAGTCTTTCCACGAAAAAATGGCAATACTAACTGAGCACTTTTGAATTTGACACAAGTGTCACGCGTAATCTGTCAAATATAAAAACATGAAAAATCAAACAACAAAAAAATCACCTGATTGTTGACGTACCAAGATGACGTCCCTAATAGTGGTTTTTGATATTCCTGGAGAAAAGTTGGAAGAGGGGGGGGGGATTATGGAGAACTATGGGAATATTTTTTGTTACGTTGGAGCCTCATCGTATCTGTAATGTTCACTCTGACACAAAGAACCATTTGTCTGCGCCTATGAAAAACTTCTTTCTAAAGTACGTGGTTGATAGTTTGTCGTGGAGGTAAAAGCTCTTTGTTTCTTCTACAGTTTCATAGTTTTCGATATACTACTTTTCCGCCACATATTTTATGTTTGTAATAAAGTGCTATCGTAGTAATTTCATTAATGAAAAGCAATTTTTAAGATTATAATTCAAGAAGAACTAAAAATATATTAAAATTTTTTAAAGTCACACTGAATGGCTCAATACTATTATAAATAGAAAAGAAGTCAAAGCAAACCAATTGTCGTAAAAATCGAATGTTTGGAACAGTTAAACTCATAATATGAAATAAATCATTTTCTATAAAATCAAATGAAAATCTCGAATTTATGCATAAATAACAATAATAAAAAAAATCATATTTTATACACACAAAAAAAAATAATAAAAAGAAATTCAAGCAAATTTGACTTAAAATTTCTGCTAATGGGAAATATTTAAAAAGAATAAATTTGTTAACTATAAGATTATAGAGTATTTAGTTAAAACCTTCTAATAGATATAATAATTTAATATCACGTTGACAAAATATTATAACCGTTTCTCACCAGAGCCAAATACATTTTTTCATCCTGTTTTGAGAACCTCCGTTTTTTTTTAATAGTAAAATTCAAAGCAACATAATTTTCGAACTCGTGATAACGATTTCCTATAATATGAATAGTTTCATAATAATATACGATTATATAACATATTATCAGTTAAACTTTAAATGGCTATAACTCAAAAAGCATATATAAGAATATATTTTAGATATATTTTCTGTCTCGTAAATGGCAAAGACATGAATAAAAATTTCCATGTTCAAGCAGAAATTTTTATTTTTGTTAATTGTTTCTATTAGAAACGGAAATTTTTTTTTATCTAATCTACTGGAACATCCTTTTTCGATGAATATAATCCTGTTCAATGATAAAAAGTTTTTTTTCTAATTTTTTTTAGAATTTTTTTTTAGTATAAATATTGCCGAAATTCTGTACATTTTTTAGTTGATCGTTGAAAGTGTTTTTGTCAATATGATAATTTTACTATTTCTATTTTGTATTTTTAAATTAATATTTTCAATTAACTTCAAGCATCCATATATAATTCTTAATAAAGAACTTATTTGTAAACCTGAATCAAATAATTACCATTTGGAGAGTGAATATATGCTAAATACTATCAATGAAGATGATGGATATAATGCAATTAAAGAACAATTATCAGCCAATTGTGAAGTGAATTTTCCTAATTTTGAAAATATATCGTTCACTAATGACGGACAATCTAAATTTACGAAAATTACATTTATAAACTCAACATTTGATGTTATTCCGGATAACTTGTTTAAAGTGTTGCCAGGAATTGAAATTCTAAATATGAACAATTGTTATTTGAAGGAGATCTATTTTTGGAGCTTCAAAGATGCATCGTTTCTTCGGGAATTATCTCTAAAGGAAAATAAACTAACCCATCTACCCGATGATGTTTTCGATGAATTGCATAAATTAGAAGAACTCGATTTGGAAGGAAATTATATCTCTTATTTATCTAACAATATTTTCAAAAAGCTTACTTTTCTAAAAAATCTAAATTTGAAAAGCAACCAAATTGAAAATATTGACTACGATGCACTCGACAATAATATAAAATTGAAAATATTGCATTTGGAAAATAATTTATTATCGTACAATAAAATAGCTGAAATTATTCCCAAATTGATTAATATTGAAATATTACATTTGTCTAATAATCCATTAAGAGAATTAAAAAGTGAAGTTTTTAAGACATTGAAGCACTTAAAAGTTTTGCATTTAGGTGCAATTCAAATTGAAAAAGTGCCATGCAGAATTTTTGATAATAATACAATTTTGGAAGAAGTCTATCTAAATGATAATAATTTAGAAAGCTTAACTGCAAGCATTTTCTCTAATTTATATAAACTCAGAATTTTAGATGTATCCAATACAAAAATATTCTCATTTTATGTTGAAAAATTATCTGAACTATATAATTTTCAACGATTTGTTGCTAGAGGTACCGATTTAAGTTGTGATTTTAAAGAGCGATTAAGAAAACACAATCGAAAAATTGTGTCCGAATTAGATGAATGCAACAATAGAAGTGAAGATGAAAAGATATTATCCTTATATGATACCTTACATAGCAATGATTGTGATTTTGAATACCTTCGTATCGAAAATAGGAATCAAAATGAAGAAATTAAAAAATTGGTATTAGTACTGAAAAACGCAACATCTATTCAGGGCGAAAACTACCAAATGGTTTTAAAACAATTGGAGACGTTTTCGACGAACCATAATCAATTGGAAACTCGTATTGATGAATTAATATTGGAACAAAACAATAATAAGGAAAGATTCCGAGATTTATTACAATAATTCAACAATGAAAATAATCATATTATTTTTTATTTAATACTTATAAAATATATAATTATATTTTATATAATTATTATTACAATATAATCATAATATTAAATTTAATTTTTTCAACAGAGAAAACTGTACTATTCAAATTAAAATTATATTATATAAAGTTATTATATTACATGCATTGTTTTTTTTTATATACTCGTATAATTATACATAAAATTGCAATAAAATTATTTAAAATTATAAATCTATATATTTTTGATAGTGAATATATATTCGTATTAGTAATACTCGTAAAACTATATTCTTTTATAGTTTTATTACGATATTACAAAAGGAAATTTGTTATTAAAATAATTTAATTTCATATAATATTATTCAAATGGCTTCAACAAGACTTTTTGCACGATTTGATCCTTTTAAAACATTCTGAACTTTGGAAACTGTTTCAAATGTAGCTAAATACATTTTTTCATCCTGTTTTGAGAACCTCCGGTTTTTTAAAAAGTAAAATTCAAAGCAACGAAATTTTTGAACTCGTGATAACGATTTCCTATAATATGAATAGTTTCATAATAATATGCGATTATATATTATCAGTTCAACTTTAAATGGCTTCAACTCAAAAAGCATATATAAGAATATATTTTAGATATATTTCCTGCCTCGTAAATGGCAAAGATATGAATAAAAATTTCCATGTTCAAGCAAAAATTTTTATTTTTGTTAATTTGTTTAATAAAGAACGGAATTTTTTTAATCTAATCTAATTTAACATCCTTTTTCGATTAACATAATCCTGTTAAATGATAATTAGAATTTTTTTTTAGTATAAATATCAACGAAATTCTGTACATTTTTTAGTTGATCGTTGAAAGTGTTTTTGTCAATATGATATTTTTACTATTTTTATTTTGCATTTTTAAATTAATGTTTTTAATTAACTGTATTCATCCATATACAATTCTTAATAAAGAAGATATTTGTAAACCTGAATCAAATAATCACCAATTAAAGAGTGAATATAATCCAGAACGTTTCTATGAACATGACGGATATAATGAATTTGAAAACAACTTCTCCGAAGAACAATTATCAGCCAATTGTGAATTGAATTTTCCTAATTTTGAAAATATATCATTCAGTGAAGACGGACAATCTCAATTTACGAAAATTACATTTATAAACTCAAAATTTGATTCTTTTCCGGATAACTTGTTTAAAGTGTTGCCAGCAATTGAAATTCTAAATATGAACAATTGTAATTTGAAGAATATCTATTTGTGGAGCTTCAAAGATGCATCATTTCTTCGGGAATTATCTTTAAAGGAAAATAAACTAACCCATCTACCCGATGATGTTTTCGATGAATTGCAGAAATTAGAAAAACTCGATTTGGAAGGAAATTATATCTCTTATTTATCTAACAATATTTTCAAAAAGCTAACTTTTCTACAAAATCTAAATTTGAAAAGTAACAAAATTTACTATATTGAAAATGCTGCACTCGACAACAATATAAATTTGAAAATATTGCATTTGGAAAATAATTTATTATCGTACAATGAAATAGCTGAAATTATTCCCAAATTGATTAATATTGAAATATTACATTTGTCTAATAATCCATTAAAAGAATTAAAAAGTGAAGTTTTTAAGACATTGAAGCACTTAAAAGTTTTGCATTTAGGTGCAATTCAAATTGAAAAAGTGCCATGCAGAATTTTTGATAATAATACAAGTTTGAAAGAAGTCTATCTAAATGATAATAATTTAAATAGTTTAAGTGCAAGCATTTTCTCTAATTTATATCAACTCAGAATTTTAGATGTATCCAATACAAAAATATTCTCGTTTGATGTTCAAATATTTTCTGAACTATATTATTTTGAACGATTTATTGCTAGAGATACCGAATTAAGTTGTGATTTAAAAAAACTATTTAGTAACCATCATCGACCCGAATTAGATGGATGTAGGTATCAAAGTGATGATAAAAATATATTATCCTTATATGATACCTTACATAGCAATGATTGTGAATTTGAAGATCTTCGAATCAAAAATATGAATCAAAATGAACAAATTAAAAATTTGGAATTAGTACTGAAGAACGCAAAATCTTTTCAGAATGAAAACGACCAAATAGTTTTGAAACAATTGGAGACGTTTTCGACGAAACTTAATCAATTGGAAACTCGCATTGATGAATTTATATTGGAACAAAACAAGATTAATGAAAAATTCCAAAAATTATTACAATAACATAATTCAACAATGAAAATAATTATAATTTTTTTTATTTAATACTTGATCAATAATAGAAAACTTTTATTATAGCATTGAGAATATTAAATTTAATTTTATTTTTTTTTCAAATTAAAATTATATTTTATAAAGTTATTATATTACATGCATTGTTTTTTTTATATATAATTATACATAAAATTGCAATAAAATTATTTAAAATTATAAATCTATATATTTTTGATAGTGAATATACAATATATTTGTATTAGTAATACTGGTAAAACTATATTCTTTTATAGTTTTATTTCGATAGTACAGGTGAAAATTTGTTATTAAAATAATTTAATTTCATATAATATTATTAAAATAGCTTCAACAAGACTTTTTGCACGATTTGATCCTTTTAAAACATTCTGAACTTTTGAAACTGTTTGCCTGAACAAGATCTTTTATCGAGTGTCTGATAAAAGACCAAATCGTATAACCTGGAGGATAATTGACATCATCAAATCTTGAAATTGTGCGCCCTGAGAAGATCTCGCGCAATATAGCCAGAATTTGTTGTGCTGTATGGCTTGTGGTACCGTCACACAACCAAAATAATCACATCAACTGATCTCAAGTAAAGTCGAGATCTGTGGAATCGCAGAACATAAATTTTCCACAAAATTGATGGAGATAACATTCACCAAAATACTCACTCGTTACACATTTTCATCAGTTTTCAATGTTAAAGTCCTCCCTGAGCGAGGTTAGTCGTCCACTACTTCTCGACCTTCGAAAAATATTCTTTGATATTTCGCCGAAAAACGTTTGCTCTTGACAAGTAATGTCCCCGATAGACTCGTTGAAATTTTTCGTAAGCTAAATTTGCAAATTTCTCAAGATTAATACAAAATTTGATGGCACATCGTTGCTTCAAATTTGTCGGTTCCATGTTTCGTTATTGCACTATGAAAACACAACTTTACTTATTGCGCCCTATAAGCTTTTATTGCACCTGTAGAAAGGACTAATGAAAAATTGTTGACGAGGTCAAGAAGTGTAGCGTCATTGGTCTCAGTGATGCCAGTCTTGTTAGTTTTCTGCCACTTCTCGGATATTCTATGAAATCTGGTCTCTCTCTATTCCCTCTCTCTTTCAATTCTTAATGAAACACATTTATTATTTATTGAATTAAATAAATAATGAATAATATTTTAGTATATCTCTACTGTCAGATATTTAGATATTTTTCTAATTGTAATCCACATTTTATAGATGTTATTAATCAGTAAATCTACGCCCTTGTTATCTTTCCAAAAGCTTTCAGTAAAATATTTTTCGCAAAACAATCTTTCGTATTTAGATAAATTAATTAACTTTGAATTATTTTTAGAGTAATAAAAAAATCAAAACAAAAATCTCTAATTTCCTTGAGTTGACACTGACCAATTGTTTGTCGGCATTGGTGAAAATTAATTACCATCCACCTGGTAGATTCTCAAATATGGTTCATTTGTAAGAAAGGAGCAAAAACATGGCATCGAAAAAAGTGGGGAAAATATTTTGGGGCCAGAAAAATGTCTTCACATCATCTATTCTAATGAGGGTCACTAACGATTGAGCCTGAATAAAAGGAGTGTGAATAGATTAGGCAGCAACTTAACCAAAGATGTAATTATGCATTGTCCATTCACTCAAGCTATTATATTTACGTTGTTGGGGTAACAAAAACTCTTGTTAAGATAATTCAACAAAAGCTTTATTACCATTTATATTCGTATCCTTTATATCTTATAATACAAATATGCGTACTATCTTCTCTCCTATTAATCACATTAGAAACTTTTTTGTATAACAAATTAGCATTTTTCTTGACTATTTTAAATTAAAATTAATTTTTTTAACCAGTTTATCCAAAAAAGTTCTTGATATCTTGTTAATGTAATGTATTAGTAATAAGTCTAAATAGGATTGAGTTAATTCTTATGAATTAATAATTTCAAAAAATCCGTTTTTTGGCGGAAAAAAAATTTATTTGAAACTCTTGATAAGTAAAAGGGAAATATTATGTTACATTGTTTCTAAGACCAGAAATTTATCAGTAAAATTTTATTAATAACTTGTTGCTATCAAATATTTTTAATAATATACAATTCTTGGATCATGGATAAAAAGTAAAAAAATATGTCGTTTTAGATAATGACAAATTCAAGTTGTGTCGTTTCTGTTGTATTTATCACAAATTTATAAAAACTACTCAGATATCTAAAAATAAATTATGAGCAGTTTTATTATGATAACCTTGTTCAAGGCTATTATTTTTTGCAAATATCAAGGCTATCGTTTATGAATAATATAAAGTAGAATTATTTAAATATGATCAAAACGATGGTTTAAAATTAATACAAAATAATAAACTTTTGCTATATGGTACAACCCACTTTGTTATTATAAAATTACACTTTTAGGTTCATAGTTATTTGTCAATTAATTAAACATAAGCAATTCAGCTAGTATATTACAAAAGATAATTTATTCTATTATTATTAGTGATATTAACTAAAATATTTAAGAAAAACGGCAAAAATCACCGTTCGTAGTCTTTTATGGTTTGATTGAGATCAGAATATCATTTTGTAAAAATTAATATAAAAATTTCTTCAAACTACTGACATCGAAGTGAAGCCGAAAAAATACGTGACTAATAAAAAAAAAATTTTATTTTTATAAATCAATATTATCCTCTTCAAAATAGTTCTGTTGGGCAGCTGTACATCGATCACGCCATTGTTTCCTCTCGTCGCAGCAGTCCTGGAAGGCTTCAACTAGAATCGTCCTCAGCTGCATTGGTTGGGGCTGAAGGCGATTCTAGTTTTTTTTTATCTTGGGGAACAAGAAAAAGTCACGCGGACTTAGATTAGGTGAATAGGAGATTGAGGAACCACAGAAATTATTTTTTCCAATTAAACTCGTTGCCATAGTGATGCATCGAAGTGTCTTCAATGTCCGATGTGCCCCGAAGATCCTTTTTGTTAGCCCTTCAAGAACTACTCATTAGCTTCAATGTCGATCAACGGTGCGATCTTACAAGATCCCTGAATTGCACCACATTTTCATCAGTTTTCAATTAACGAAATGTTAACTAACTTATAATGCCACCAACTAACTTCACTGGTCAAAGAACTTTCTTCTGTTACCCTTCCTAACAAAACTCATAGGATTTATTATTATCCACACCGATTCTCACTTCAATACTCCAAGATATTCTAAATTATTTAAATTAAATTAAAAAACTTTAGTTACTTAATAATCAGAATAATTAAATATTTTATTAACTATTTAGGATCAAAATTTGGAGGCAATCGGTATCATTTTACTATAATTTCTTAATAAAAATGTATAATGTCATGTCCGCTTTTATGTTTTTATTATATGACAATTGCTAACATTAATATCTAATTAAATACAAATTCTTAATTTTAATCAGTTGTGATCTATAATATTGAATAAAACAAAAAAAATCTATGAAATAATAATTACTTGTCAATGCACATAAATTAAACATGTCCTTTTAAAGAGTAACTTTTTTTTTTAATGAAATGCACAACAATTAATATTGTCTATGTTTTCCTTAAATACGAGTAATTTCAAAAAATAATGGATTATCATCTTTTTCTTTCATGTATGGCATCACTTTATAAAAATTTTGTTTTGTATCTAAAAAATCAGATTTTTTGTTAGAAAAAATGAAATTTTATTCTTAACGGAATAATTAAATTCAATTTGATGAATATAAATCGATTGGTTTTTTCTTTTCTTTAATAAGTTTTTACAGACAAACTGCAATAGAGCATTCGGAAAAACCGGAAAATATCTTTTGTTTCTGGAAAACTCATTAAAGTTACGGCAGCACTCCTAGAATCTTAGACAGAAAATTATTTGTAAGAATTTCTCAAGTTTTCATTTGTGGGGAGGTTTGGGGATGAAGCTTAATTCATTCATCGAATCGATTAAGTAGTTTTCTTAAAAGGCAGACGAAAAGATTTAATTGAAATCGGAAATTTATTGGTTTTGGATTTTTCATGGGGGAAAATCTGCATCTGAAACTGTCATCTTGGTTCGTGTGATTCTAATTCTATGGTAATGAAAACAACAGAAAATGCCAATATTGAATCGATCGTTAGATAAAGGTTCTATGCTGAATTGAATTGAAGACCTATCGGGTAGCTGGTTCCACTGTCAATCCAATATTATTTACTCTTAGATGGGTACTTTTTCACGAGAACCGACCATAGAATTATTTGAAATTATCCATTTTTATTGCTTTCATATAGATTCATTGATTTATGATATATTCAATTAAATATGAAATCAATAGCATATGAAAAGGAATAATATCGCCAATTATTTCACTTTGAATGGGAAACGATAACATAATCGATGATGCTTTCAATATTCCAGGAAAATGTACGCGGTTTACTCATACTTTTGTTTTTATTTTATTATGAAATACTAAATTGAATTGATTTTAATAAAATTATTATTCGATTTATTCAAGTGAAAATTAGTTATAAAAATTCAATACATTTATTATTCTATGATTTGTGCATTTAAAATTTTCTAAACAACAATTATGGAAATATTATTCAATTTCACTATCACTGTTATCAAAAGTCGTTATTTATGTATTTAATTTTGTTTTATATAAAATAGTTTATACTGTAAGTATTTAAATTTGTCTATTTTTCTTATCGCTTTATTTAAGGATTATTTAATATTAATAAGCCGAAACGTATATACGAGGTCTGTTCAAAAAGTATGGCGAATTTTGAATTTCCGCGGGTTATGTATATTCGATTTCCAATTTTTTATGGCGTTATGTTGGTACCCATGTCTCTCACTTATGCCGACAAGTTCGGCCATTTTGAATGTTCAGTTAATTTTTGACAGCTGCTTTGCTCGCACGTGTTTTGATTCGTCTTCGATTTTTGCTCAATTTCGACCAAAAACAGCATCGCATTTACATTGCTAAGGAGCTGTTGGACTCTGTCCGCGACGACCCAAATTTCCTCCAGAGGGTCATAACTGATGATGAATCATGGGTTTATGGTTATTTCGTAGAAACCAAAGCTCAATCATCCCAATGGAAGCTGCCGCACGAGCCAAGACCGAAAAAAACGCGCCAAGTTCGGTCGAATGTGAAGGTTTTGCTTACATTTTGCCTCGATTATAGGGGCGTGGTGCATCATGAGTTCTTGCCACAGGGTACAACGGTCAATAAGGAATATTACCTGCAAGTTATGCTTAAGTTGCGTAAAGTAATCCGCCAGAAACGCCCGGTTTTGTGGAAGAACAAAAATTGGCTTTTGCACCATGATAACGCCCCTGCTCACGCATCGTTGCTTGTGTGAGAATTTTTAGCCAAAAACAATACACTAATAATGCCGCAGTCACCGTATTCCCCAGATCTGGCCCCTTGTGACTTTTTCTTATTCCCGAAACTGAAGAGCCTCATGAAAGAACAACGCTACGCTACGATGGAGGAGATAAAGACGGGATCGAAGGAGGAGCTGAAGAAGATCACAAAAAATGATTTTTTTAACTGCTTCGAGGATTAGAAAAACGTTGGCACAAGTGTATAATATCTGGTGGGGATTACTTTGAAGGAGACAAAATAGATATTCATAAATAAATAAATAATTTTTGAAAAAACGTAAAATGCGCGATACTTTTTGAACAGACCTCGTATTAGCACAATAATAAGGAGACTATATTGTTGGTGTGTTGAATATATCTGATCGTTGATAAGTATAATGAATCTTTAAAAGATTCAAAAAAGACTGAAATCATATTTTGAGATTCTTGAAGAAACAAATAGCTTAAAAATAATGTAAAAAACATGGCTAGATTGGTTGATAAAACAACACTGACTTCTTTACATACTACAGTATGTAGTAAAATGCATACAATTTATGTAATTTAAATTTTTTATACATTTTTTTTTCTATGAAAGTATAATTTTGTTTATACGTGAAAAATTACATTATTTAAATGACTTTGTTTACTTGTTAAGATGTAATGGATAATTTTAAAAAGAATTCTGGCTCCAAATTTGTTGTTTATGAACGAATATTTTTCGTGAAATGCTGAATTGTTTTTGATTTGCTCATATAAATGTGTTAGGTATAAGTACTCCTAAAAATAGAAATTAATCCCCCAAATCTGAGAAAAGCGAAGGCCGAGCAAAATCTAAATTTTTGAAAATATTCGGTCACCAAAATGTCCTCGAAGAATCTTCGTTATTGCCCTAGCAGTGTGCGCTATATCGTCTTTCTGCTAAAACCATACAAAAAATCGCGATTATGGTCTGGTACATCACCCCAAAAATATTGTATTTTGTAGATGTTCATCTACCAAAAATATAAGAACCGATAAGCCTATCGGTCATAATGCTACACTAAACAGTGTTTGTAAGAGAGTGGAATTGATTCCATAGGATTCCCCATATCCCAAATTTAGTAATCCTATTTACAATATTTACCGCTCATTATTTGAGGCTAGCTAAATGAATATATTGGCATATTGAGTTTTGTATGGTAACATCTTGAGATAAAATTTTAAAATTCGTCTTAGCAATGTTGTTGAGCCTTCCCACAGATTCTTCATTGCCAACACATCAATGAATATTTAACCATGTCTGATTAAATAGCATCAGGAAGCTTTTAGTATTTATTTTGCATTTTTTGTTTAATAAAAATAAAAAAACTACTTAATTTATAATAAAAATTTCAGAACTCTTTTATTAGATAATACGAGTACATGCCCATATAAAAATACAATTTTGATCAGCATAATATTCAATCAAGCTAAGTCATGAGTTAAGTAATAAGTAAAGGTATATTAATATAACCGATTACCTTTTAAATTACTATTATTTTTGATCAATTACTAAATTTATTGATAGTATAATATCTGAACGAATTATTTTTATATGTCTAAATAACTAAAATGCATATCTTTACTGAAAATGGAAGTTTGATTAATTCATTAAAATATCTAATTTTATTTATCTAATTTAGAAAATTGTATATAAAATTGGAATTTATTTGTTTGATCATTTTTTGTAAATAACGTGTAGTATTAAGATAATTTTTTTCGATAAAATTTACTATTAATTTACACTTTTATGAAATAATCTTGATAGAACTAATAACATCAGCTTTTAAGTAAATATTTTAGTTGGAATAATATGAGTTTATTGCTTTAATGAATTACAAATTACCATGATATTAACTGAATGCTATTGCCTTTAACTTATCATGATGTACAATAGAACGTGACATATAACATAGACGATATACAACATTAATAAACTTCAATTCGACAGCTAATAAATATCACTTCACACGCCATCATATAATGTATTTATAAATCTAAAAGTATGTATTAGTTGTTTGAAAATCTAATATGCAAATTTAAAAAAAAATGCATATTTTAGTCCCAAAAAAAATTACTACTATAAATATGTGTGCAAATTAAAAATTCACTTAAAGTTTGCGCTTGCAAATTTGGTAAATATCCTTGGGAGATTTAATAATATTACAAAATATTGATTAATAAAAATTAATTACCTTTTTCTGAGAAGCTAATTTTTTTTTTGCTGATATATCCTAATTTAAATATTATTTATGAGAAAGCTTTCTTTCTATTTCTCTCGTTATATTATATTTTCCGGTTGGCTACTGACAAATGGTTGGTGTAATTTAAACTTCCTTTCAAAGTTAAAATTTCAATAGTAATTATTTTTATCTAATAGTTAATAGTTATTTGTAGATTTAATTTTGCATATAAAAAGTTTCGTTACATTTGAAAAAGAAAAACTTTAAGAGTACCTAAAAAAAAATGTTATCCTATCCAGAAAAAGTTCTTTTTAATAATAAAATTTGTTAACATAGAAATTTTATAGAATAATTGGAAAAGATTCAATTTGTAATTATATAATAAAGACGGATATAATTTTCTCTTATGAGCTCATATAGTAATTTCATAGGAAATTTCTATTTGTCGATTTTCGAAAATTTAATTTAATATTTATAATCTTTTTCCAATTTAAGTTGTATGGATGTAAACTGAATGTGGTAATAAAAATTCATTTATACGCTGTATGAGGGTTATTCAAGTTAACCTCAAATTGAAAACGTCCCATCCGGTTCATGGAGGACGATAGAATAGAAAGTACCAGGCTATCAAAGATATGTGTTGTTTTTTTTGTATATATGGCTAATGGACAAAATGAACATGACCACCAATAAAAAGGGTTTTTATTCACTTAAGCATATGGCTTTAGTATCCATATACAAAACCCCCGGGGTCAAGAAAACGAAAATATTTTCAACTGTCGGTCGACCACATATTATTGGTAGATTCTATTGACTAAACTGCTGAACATCAACCCCTATTTACTAGCAGTTCGGAACATCTCTATGCTTCAAGTTCTCATATCTGTAACGCCTCGAATGCTCTCTATAGTCATATTCAGGATACAAAATTTGATATATCTGCCCGATAAATTCTCGTCACGTTTTAAAAGTATTTTCCGTATCCCTGCATGAGTTTTGTCCTTTCCCATCGAAACTTCGAAGCTGTAAAGTTATGATACCATGCCGTTTAGTTATTGAAAGTTGCATTGGATCAGTACACGTATGTGTGTACAGACATTCTTTGACAATTTCAACCTTCTCTCCAAATGCTTTAAATTTATTAAAAGTGCTCTCGAAAAATATCAAATAACAATCCTACATTTACATACAAATTTATGAGTCGCTATTTTTTTATTTGATCAACTTTAATATTTAAATTAATTTTCATTAAAAAAAATTATACTCATATATTCACCTATTATTAAATAGATAAATGAAATTTAAAATTAGATATTATAAAATAATTCCGAAAAAAATTACTAATATTAATATGGACTAAAAAGTTAAATAGAAATCTGTCCTAAAAATAATTCTTTTCCACAAGAACATCAGAAAAAATAATCCTTCATTCTTTTCCCATTTTATAGACCCACTTAAATTTAATATTTCGGTTAAAATGGCCTTGATATGATGGTATTTACAATAATTTTATTATCCTTAGAAAATGCTATAATCTATACTGAACTTTATTATGTTTATTACGTCTTACATAATAATTTATCAATGTCTTGTTATACTAAATTCCATTCAATTCAATTCAACTCAGACAGATATAATAATAAAATTATGCAATTTCAAATAAAATTTGTTTGTAAGAACAGTCATTTAAAAATCACAGCTGTCCTTAAAAATTATAATAAAATTCTATACTGCATAGTAACAATTTAGTATATTTGATTGAATGAATTGGATAACAACAAGCATTTTGCTTTTGATTATATTCTCTTTTATAAAAAAAAAAAAAAAAACAATAAAATCTTTAAGAAAATCTTAGAAAAAATTCAAAAAAAAATCTAAAAAAGATAAAAGCTAAAAACGATTACCGAGAAAAATATAAACAAATTCAATCTTTTATGATTATTCTTAAGTTTAGATTTATTATGATTATGATTACAATTTGTGTTTTTTTTTTTGGAGAAATTTTTTCTTCTTTAGGTTTTCTTTTCTCTAAGCTAATGTCAAAATATTGGTGACACAATTTCATATATCTTGTGTGAGGAATATTTTTCTATGGCAGGTAACATCAGGTTACCTTCCATAATGCCATTGAAGAAATACCAACTTGGCTGGCAATCTTATTTATGTTATTAAATCACATGCGGCACATTTTTCACGATGTTTCTGCATTTTATTAAATTTTGTCCTAATCTCAACGTTTGCGACACATTCACGGACATCTGCAATTCACAGTCCTTTGGTGAAAATTAAATCATAAAGAGTGAAGCTTTCTTTATAAGATCATGCGAAATATGGAATTTCGAGTATGTCAGGTGGGAAAAAAATCGATCATTTCGAATGCAGACAATTTACTATGATAATAGTTGATTATGACCAATTAATTTTATATTTATACTTAAGAGAGTATGTACACACTTCAAATAAGGATACGTTTTATCTCTAGTCTAATCGTAATTCTGTAAAAAATATGGTCAGGCATTTGTAACATTATCGATACCTAACAAACTGCATTGAATATTAAATCAAATCCGAGAAAGGGATTTTTTTTATTGTAAATATCTTTGCTATAAAGTGAAGTGCAGAAATTTTTTACGTAATTGAAAATCCTTTAAGTGTACTTATGAATTATCCAGTAAAGTTTAAATTATTCCGTTGAGAATAGTTCAGATTTTTACTCTATAATTTTTCCGTTTTTGTATATATTTTTTTCAATAAAAATGTTTCTAATATTAATAATCCTTTAAAAAAAAATATTTTTAAGAGTAGCAAAATTTATATTTCAAAAATATGTGCATTTATTTTACAGATAAGATAAACTTTATGTTTACTACAGAAAAATCTAATAAATTTTAATTCCATAATATTTATTTTATTTCTTAAAAACAAAATGATTCTAATATTTTTTTATTTATTTCTTTAGTAACAATTATTGTAAGAAATAGATTTTTTTCATTACTATTTTTACGAATACTATAAAATTATAAGATGGAAAAGGCACCCACCGGAACTACTCTGCTTCGCAATGTTAAGTTAAATGTTATAAACAATATTAAGGACTTAGTCCTTATTCCTTCGCAGATTCATGATTTAAGGGATGGTAGTAAATAGAAATTTTCATACAAAAGGATAATAATGAAAATAGAAACAATTTTATTTATGACAGGATCATGTACTTTTTTAAATACTGACTTAAAGTCCGTATTCAAAAAAGTACATGGTCCTGTCATAAATAAAATATTAAAGAGTATTTGCTTAGAGCGGAGAATGAACAATTTTCTACACAATGACTTCAACCCTCCACTTGGAGCATTACCACTTTGCGAGAACTTTTATGTGATTTCCCATTCACTGTGAGGATATTTATTAGAAGTACCTATAGCTGTAGCATAAGGATATATGGCTATTATCACATTATTGACTGTGAGAATTTCTGAAGTGAAGATGGTATAAAGGATGGGAGCAAGTATACTACCTTGAGGAACACCATCATTAATATATGATATATCGGATTAAAACAGATATGATAGGGTATGATGTTATATTAAGGAAATAAGTCAAAAAAACTACCTTCCTCAGCATCGACAGTAACCCAGGATGGCAGATAGGGTCAATTGTATGTGTTATATTTAGAAATTATTTGGATACACATTTTCTTAACATTTATCTATTAAGGGTAAAAATATAATAATAGTTTCAAAATAATTTTTTTCGATTCTTAGAAAATACAATTGTTTTTTGGTTAGATATTATAATTTTTCTTTCTAATACTCTAGATAAAAATAAAAATACAATATAATTAATTGAATAAAATAATAGTATAAGTACGAATAGCCTTTATTTGGTAGCAGAACAAAATTATAAACAAATTAAATAATTACATTCGAAAAGGTAGTTTTGTACAATATAAATACCTAATATAACCTTTTATTTATATTTATTGTATTAAAATTTGTTATCCTTATTAGAAAACAATAAATAAATGAGTATGCTCGTATAGAGTACTATTTATAAATAAGAAAATCATTTTTGTATCGAGTTTATTTGCCACTATTATCGATATTATTTACTCCTCTTTATTGGATAGTTTTTGGGTTTATTGAAACTATTTGTTAGAATATAATATGAACAAGTTGATATGGTCAATTTTGCTATTTGTATTGAAGTTAAACTCTTTTGAAAGGACTAAGAAATAAGGACCTTTCATTAAGCTTAATTAAGTTTTGTGGTTTCTTGCTATTGAGAATATTGAAATCACTTGTTGATATATATATACACATCGAATAGGGTGAATAGGCTGATGATAGAGTGATGATGTGAACATTAGGGGTTTCCTTTGAAAAGCCATCGAAATGAAACTATAAACTACCAGACCCAAAACAAGCACATTAAAAGCGACTTAAATGTTACCGAAAAGTAATAGCGTCAATGAATGTGCATACATATCTACTAGCATCTATACACTTTATACTTTATTTTCCCATAATTATGTAGAATGTATGTACGATTGTTTTGAAATGTTTCGAATTCAATATCAACACCGATACTGATATCGTTTCCGACACCGAAATATAATGCAAGACATCACCACAGCTACCAACATTAATCCCTGTCAAATGTTTTCGGTTCTCAATGTTAGGCATTATTCCGAAATGTATTTGGGACTTTTCAGTTTTCAGCTTTGTTTGGTCTTACATTTTGTGTGAGAAACTTGAGATGTTTTAGTTAAAATTAAAGGATATTTTACAAAGCACGCTCGTATAGGACTACAAATGCTATATAATACATATATGATTGTATATAAATTTCTTGTTTCGAAAACAATCATTTAAACATGTTCCTGAGGGAAAGTTTACTTATGATTTGAGGTTATATCTACAAACAATGTCTATTATTTGCTATTGTACATCTAGTCAGATATTATTTTTGAATTGAAATCGGTTAATAGATAAGATAAATAACTTTAAATTGTGTTTAATTCAAATTTAGATTTTTGCACGTTTATTCTTTTAACAAAATATTTGAATTGTAAAATTTTTAATTAATCTTTTTCTAATTAGTGTTATAGAGATAAGAAACTCTAAATTTATTCATACAAAGTTAAATTATTTAATTGTATAAAATTGAAATTATAAATAAATTTTCTATAAATAAAAGGATTATTCAATTAAAAGTTTGAAAAATATGGCCCTGTCATTTAAAAAATGTATAATAAATATATTTTTCTAGCTTAAAATATGCCATTTATATCGCAGATCTTTCTTAAAGTAAATTGATAACATTTGACTTTTTTGAGTTGCTACGAAAATATTACATTTGCGCAGATAATTTTGAAATTGTGAAGTATTTAATAACCATCATCCGTTAAGTAATAGACAAATTCCATCCTGAAATGAGTAAAAATATCATTGAAAATTATTTACTTCAAAAGGATCAAGTCCTGATAAAAAAATTGTATATAAAAAAAATAATGACAATATTTTAGGAATATATTTAAATGAAATTTTTAAGAAAACTTTAATTAAAAATATACTTTTGTTAACTTCAATTTTTAAAGCATAAATTGGATAGTCCTATATATTAGCTAATACTTTTGTTAAAAAACAAAAAAAACTTTTAAACCCAAAACAGTACGAAATACTGTGTTTACGACATTTTCTATAAGTTCTTTTGTTACCAGGTATATAAGGTTAAATCCGCTGTTTGGTCATAGATGGCCTGAGTGAGTGTATTAAGCTTAAAATATGCCAGTAAGGACGGATTATAAACAAAGACATGCCAAGCTAATTTTCCTTCACGACAACGCACGTCAAAAATAGTCCGAAACTACTTAAAAACACTCAACTAGGAGGTACTACCCTGCCCCGCTTATTATTCTAACACCTGTTCCCTTTTGACTAACACCTGTTTTCGTCGATGGGCCACGCGCTCGCTGAGCAGCACTTCGATTCTTACGAAGACGTCCGAAAATGGCTTGATGAGTGGTTCGCCTCGAAAGAAAAGGAATTTTTTTGGCGTGGTTTCCACAAATTGCCCGAGAGATGGAAAAAATATGTAGCTAGCGAGGGCAAGTACTTTGAATAAATTTGTGTTTGCTTTCTATGAAAAAAACATGTGTTTTTTTGACTAAAAAACCGCGGATTTAAGCTTATACAGCCGGTATATTACAAATTATTTTATATAATTGCAGAAATTTAATTTTTTGTATAGTTCTCTTTTAATATGTAATTATATTTTTTAAAAATTATACTCCAAAAATCCCATGATTAAGTGATGAAGAATTTTAGCAAAAATGCTCCTTACGAAGGTTATTCAACAAATACGTAGCCTACAAAAGAAAAACGAAAATTTTGGAAAGGTGGCAATTTATTTTTCCACATAATCTCCTTCAAGCTCGATACACTTGGTCCAGCGATGCTCTAACTTTTTTAGCCCGTCCAAAAAATACATTTTCTCGAGGGAAGCAAAATAGGCCTCCGTGGCGACGACGACCTCCTCATTCGACCCAAATCTATTCCCGGCGAGTGATTTTTTCAGGTTTGGAAACAAAAAGTAGTCACAGAGGGCCAAATCTGGAGAGTACGGTGGATGGGGCACCAATTCGTAGCGCAATTCGACCAATTTGGCCATGGCGACGGCGGAGGTGTGAGCCGGTGCGTTGTCGTGGTGGAAAAGCACATTTTTCTTCGCAAAGCGCGGCCGCTTTTTCTTCAATTCGACGTCAAATCGGCCCAATAAGTCAGCATAGTAGCGCCCCGTGATTGTTTTACCCTTCTCGAGGTAATCGATGTGGATCACACCTTGTGAATCCCAGAAAACGGTAGCCATCACCTTTCCGGCCGATCGAACAATCTTCGCCTTCTTCGGAGCACGTTTGCCAGGTGAAGTCCACTGTTTCGACTGTTCCTTGGTTTCTGGTGTGTCCCAGTGAATCCATCGTCGCCGATGTGGTCTCACAGTTGCGCTTCTTTTCCGGTGTGAGCAAACGCGGCACCCATCGCGCCGACAGCTTTCTCATGCCCAGTTCTTCGTGTAGAATATGATGCACCGTTCCTACTACGATGCCCACAGTCTCAGCTATCTCGTGAACCTTCAATCTACGGTCTGCCAACACGAGATCGTGGACTGTTTTAACGTTTTCCTCCGTAGCAGCCGTTTTCGGGGCACCTGGGCGTGGCTCATCAAAAACCGACGTGCGGCCACGAACAAACTCGTTGAACCAATTCTTGACGGTCGCCATCAAAGGAGAAGGTCATCATACACAGCATCAAAGCGATCTTTGATTTTGCTGCGCGTTTTCCCTTCCAAAAACAAGAATCTAATCACCGAACGATATTGTTCTTTTTCCATTTTTGTGCAACCGACCGACACGCTCGCTTCCAAAGGCTCTTAAAACTAAACTAATAAAGGGAATCGACTGAAACTTTGACAGTAGACTACTAAAAGAATGTACTGCACGATGGTAAATTTCTTTTGTGACAGCAGTTCCATCGGACGGTAAGGCTAAGTACTTGTTGATTGAAACTCGTAAGTATGGACTACCAGCGAAGAAGCCGTGGGTTCGAATCCCACTGAGGCATGGCCCTACTTTAATTCCCAAAAAACACTTTATCTTTTCATTTCCACTTTAATTTCCTTATCCCGATACCCTTTATCACCAATAGGACTTTAGTGTCGTGGCGCTTAGAGTATACATTTCAGTATGGTGTACTTATATTAATTGAAACGATAAAATAACAAAGAAAAATAAAACAATGAGTCTGCAGCAGGTGCCTTTTTAACAATGTTAGCCCTTTTTTGCAATTATTAAGATCAAATTCTTGAAAGTCTATTTAAAACTATAACCACTATAAAATTTCCACCGAAAGCCATTATTTTTAATTGTTTTAAATGGAATTAGTGCAAATATTTTTAAAAATTCATTTTATATACCATAAATGCATAACTTTTAGTTCTTTTTACAAATTTTTCAAAAGTTGTTTTTTTTTAAATTAATATTTTAAAATTAGCTTTTGTTATTTAATACTTTAATACATTAAATATTTGAAATGTAGCTTTTTGAAATTCATATTCAGACCAATTTTTATCTGCTTTAAAAATATTTACAATCAAATTCATATAAATGTCCAATTATGCAAATCAAAAACCTACAAATTTATATATGCACTATTAACGCTGGCATATTACTACGATAATAAAAAAATTTAATATGGAAAAATTCATTATTAGATAGTCAATTAGTAAATTCTAATATTACAAATTCTAATTATAATAAATATTTTCCATACTTAATGATCATGAAATGGAGTTTGATAATCACATGGTTGGGTTTTTAGGTGAATTGAATGTTTTTAATTATTTTGACATGAAGTTCCATCATCCTGGTTGAAAATAACGTTTATTAAAATATGTGCAAGTGCAATACAAGCATGAATACGTGTATATATACTAATAAATTTTCAGTTGGTTAACTTTATTATTTAGTTATAGTAAAGTTTTTCCGAAAGGTGTACATATATTACGATTGAATAAATTTATCTCGATATTTTCCAATAACAAATAGTTCATTTTTGACTGAATAATTATATTGATTTATGGTAATTTTTTATATATGAAAACGATTTATAGTATTTTTACTATTAAATACATTTATAATAAGTCATTGGTAATATTTGTTTACACGTGTACTTTAATTATGTGAAAATCAAACCACCAATGTGGCTTTCTTGCATATGTTTTTGACCGATTATTTTCGAAGAGAACACATTTTATTAATTCAATATACACTCCAGTTTATACAGTAAAATTCATAATATTATTTAAAATTTTTATAGAGTTTTTTTTTAAATTTTACAAAGGTTTCATAATTTGCAGACATAATTATTAATTTCATGCCATTAAATTTATTTTTAAGCTTGGTGCACTTGCAAGTTTGATTTATGAAAAGTTCCAAAGATAATTCATCATGATAAAACCGTCTATTGCACGGCTATTTCCACCAACGAGTTTTAATCGAAAAATGGGATTCCTGTGATTCCCCAAGAAAATTAGCTCTCCTATTTCCATAATCGTAGTTTGTGTGATATTTTTTCCCCAAGATCAAAAAATAGTTGAAAGGAAGTGTAATCATAGAGCTGTGATGAAGCCTTTCAGCACTGCTACGAAGAGTGAAGAGGTAAACATTAATATGTAAATGGAAAAAAAAATGTTTAGAAAAAAACAGGCATTACTTTTATAGAATACCTCGTATGTTTGTACCGGTAAATTACTAGACTAATGAAGAGAATGTTTGTTACTGAGTTCGGGGAAAGTAAAACAAATTTATTTAAAAAAAATGTTCACGGAACCTGAAAATCTAGAAGCAATTCACGAACGACCTTTTAACCACCGTTGAGTGATTGTGGGGTGCGGTGTCATAGGTCCATACGACCTTGATCAAAAAGTTACCGGAATTTATTCAGTAAATTAAATGTACAAGTTTATTCATCTAAATCCATATTGTCCCCTTCAAAGTAATCCCCATCGACTTTAACACACTTATGCCAGCGCTTGATCCAATCCTCGAAACATTTTTTATATTCGGTTTTCGGTATATCCATCAGTGCTTCCTGCGATTTTTCCGTTACTTCCTCTCGGCTGTTGAAACGCGTTCCCCGTAATAGTTTTTTAACTCGATTGAATAGAAAGTAGTCACAGGGAGCCAAATAAGGTGAATTCGGTGGTTGTTGGATGGTATTTATTGCATTTTTCGTCAAAAAATTACGAATAATGATTGCTCCCTGTGACTTCTTTCTGTTCAATCGAGTTAAAAAACCATCACTGTGCGACGGTGCGTTATCATGGTGCAAAATCCACGAGTTTTCTGCCCACAATTCTGGCCTCTTTTGGCGAATTGATTTACGCAAACGTCTCATAACGCCCAAATAATACTCTTTGTTTACTGTCCGGGCTTCTGGCAAAAATTCATAATGCACTACACCGTTGTAATCCATGAAAACCGTGAGCATTGCCTTCTTTTTTGACTAAAAACGACGTGTTTTTTTTGGTCTCGGTCATTTGGTGAATGCCATTCACTTGCCTGATATCTGGATTGCGTGTCGTACTCATAAACTCACATCTCGTCTCCAGTAATGATCCTTTTGATGAATGTGGGATCGGATTCAGCCTCGCAAATCATGTCTTTTACAACGTCAACACGGTCTCTTTTTTGCATGAAATTGAGGTCTTTTGGCACCAACTTTGCTTCATTAACCAAAATGTCTTGGACAGATCCATAGGCAATGTTCAAGTCCTTCGCTATCTCTCTGATGGCTAATATGCGGTTATTGACCAACATTTCGTTTACTTTATCAATTTTTTCGTCGGTTTTCGATGTCGATGGTCTGCCACTGCGTTCATAATCTTCGATTGACTCACGATCACTTCTGAATCGCTCATGCCACTGTTAAATGACCGTTTTCTTTAGAGAATCGTTGCCGAAATACTTTTCGAACATTTCCAATGTTCGCGCACCAATAAATCCGTTTTTTACGCAAAATTTTATACAAGTTCATTGTTGCAAATTTAAATCCATTTCTAAAATTATAAAAAGTCGCCAACACGTACTCTTGGCTACGTAACTTTTACGCTAAGATTTAGCTATGACGCTAAGATTTAGAGGGAATATTAACAACAGATGTACCAACTTAACAAAAAAAAACAGAACTCAAATCGGAACGATGGGAGCGCCACACTCCCATCGTTCCGGGGGTGGTATTTCTTTGGGGGCACTACAGAGCTTTTTTATCTGCAAATTGGACTAATTGGGGTTGGACAATATGCGATTCCAATTAGACACCATAACGTTACACACTGCAGGTGATGAATGTTTACTGACCAAATTATGTCGAAAAGTGGTGATGCCAATTCTCTCCCTCGCAGCTCAAATTTTTCACAAACCCAATGTATTTTTTGTAAGATTACGTAAAAGAAGAATTTCTAAATTAATCAATCAGAGACACTTAAGCTACTTGAAGAAGCATACGCAATGAAAACAATTAAAATAACCGGGAAATGTGCGAATGTGTATTAAAAAATACAATTACAAGAGTAGTTATTAATCCAAAAAGCGGCCGTTGAGCATTTGTTCTTTTTCATAGATAATTTTCAACTCTATGCAAACGATTTTGTTCAACTAAATAATTCTGGTTTGTATCTTCAGAACGACTTGTTAAACGCCATTTAAAAAATACTCTATTTGAAAAATAAAATGTTAAAATTATAATGAAGTTCTCATTGATGTGAAATAATTAATAAACATTTTACCTTATAACTAGTCATAATTATTTCATAAATACCTAAGAGCAAATATTGTACACAACTCCATAGTGCAGCCAATTATAAAAATTTCAGTTTATTCTGGAATAATAAGCCAACTAAATAGTATCCAGGAAATTGTTTCTCTATGTAAATAAACAACATTACAAAATTTTTAGTTAAATATGGTATGTACTACTATGGTATGAAGAGTACAATTTAAATTGAAAACTTTGAGGCTTCAATGCAATAAACAAATATCGGTAATTTTCTGCACATATTTTGATTACTCGCCTAAAAATTGTTGATTAGTATATGTTAACCATACTTTATCGACTATTTGTATTATAAATTAATTAATGAGCTTTTATTAGACTATATACCGAACAGAATTAGTTGCTAATTTAACATTTTCAGTTTTGAAAATTACCTTTAATTTGCAATACGCCAATTGCTTTTGGCGCCTGATTAGTTGCAATTGGGCTAGAAGTGAAAAATAAAAGGCTAATTATTGTCTATGTAATCTGTATTGTAGTCATAAAACTATATATTGACAGAAGCTTTTCTAATAACTTACAAATAATTCTATTTGTATTCGATTAAAGCCTATCTACTCGTAATCTGCCAAATTTTTATAAGTATTCGTCGATCGTTAGTTTCGTATTAATTTTTTTATAATACGAGTATCATTTCTATTCTGGCTGTGCTACTAGCTGGATTCGAACTCAACATTTTTGTATGCTAGATGTAGATTTTCCAGTCTCTCTAAATCAGGGCGCACAAATTCGCATCAATTATTATTTATTTAATGCATTTTTAAAGTATCTATTTTTAATAATTATTAATGCCTTTTAAAAAAAATATATTTTTGTAGATGAAAAGCTCAAATAATAAAAATTTACCCACAATTTGTTATATTTCCAAATTGACTTTTGTCAAAATCGATTGGAATATGTTGTATAAAGTATGCTCGTTCGTATTCATTCTATTACTGCTGTTCATGTCAATTAATTCCGGTAACTTTATTAATCAATGGAAAACGAAGTCTCACATTAAATACAAAAAGCAATGTAATTGTATCAAATCTGGTTGGGCGACGTTTCATCAAATCTGTAAAGAAGACTTGTTGATTGATATCCTGAATTTTTCCCTGGGTATCGTCTATCCGATTGGAATTCCGGATTCTTTTTTCAAGTATATCTCATATTTACCCTCAATAAGGTGTACACAAACGTCTATATTGTATAATAGTAAAGTCGGTTCACCTTCATCCTTTGTATGATTCAATATGGTTTTTTATTGTCTGTAATAGAGTAAAGACGTTGACAATCTAGCAGGAATTGAATACGACTAAGGGTAAAATTTTTTTCGTTATTTTTTTTGTTTCTGCCTTTTGCCGACGACGTGTTGGAAAAATATTACAAGGCGAGACGAAACAAAGCAAAATAAACGAATCCGAACAATATGTCCTGCGCTTCCATAAAAGATTAGTTCCTCTATCAGACAGGATACACTCAACCAGCTAGTAGGGGAAAAGCAATAGTGGGTGTACTTCCTTTTTTTCATCCTTGCGGCTGATATGATTGTTTTGTTGTGCAATTTTTTCCTCAACTAAGCAAGTATCGTTTTTTCTTCATTTCTGGTTTCTTCATTTCTGGTTTCGTTTTTTCTTCATGATTTGCTTGCAGCATGAATGTCAGGAATCATATTCATGGTATTTAGGATTCATATATAACATATTTCAGAAAATTCTCGTGGTAAATGGCAAAATGATTTCTGGAAATAAAAGTAAAAAAGTTATGCGAGGCACGAGACTAGAACGGCTGGAAGCATTACTGAGATTGTCGGTGTAGTTCGACTAGGAAACGAGCATGAATATCGATGTGGAATCGATTGGAAACAAAGGCATAACGATTTTATTGAAACATGACTCAAATTCTATAATATCCCTTATAGTCTCCCTATTTATTTTCTTCTATTACTACCACTACCATCAAATATTCCAGCCCTTGCATAAAATCAAACTCCCTCTTTTATTATTTTATAGTTTAAAGGCATCTCCGTTTTTACATTTACATACTTATACGAAGAGATCCGTTTATAGATTTTCTTTTACTTTTCGATATTTGAAGACCTAAAGGACAATTTGACTTTTCGTTTCCGTCACTTTTCTTTTGCTCTTCCAATCCGAATTCAACTAGTCAACAAATCGTACTCGTATTCTATTTACCATAAGAATACGAGTATTTTCTTATTTTTATTGCCAAATCTGTGTCTAAAAACATTGAAACATTTGATTGAAAACAATTTTCTGCCAAATTTGCAATTCCTTTAGCTTTTTACAAATACCGTTTTCAAAATAAATTGCCTAAAAGCGATTTTTTATTATTTGATATGACTGCAAAACACCCACAGGTATTGCAGATTGTTTGTTTTATTGTAATTTTTCCATTGATTCGAAATTATCCTATTTACGAGTATAATTTTCTTATGTTACTTTGACGATTTTTTTTTGTTATTTTTTTAAATTTGTATACTTTTTTTTTGTTTTTTTTTTTAAACATAAAATGCTTCTTCTGAAGGTCATTGGTATTTTTATTGGGAAAAATCCTAATTGACATATTTTTTCAATTTAATTAACTAAAAATTATCTAACAAAAGTTTTATGTGAAATAATCCAAATATTTAAAGGGAAATAAAATTTTAAAGGTTTCGTTACTTTATCATATTTTAAGTAACAGCATAAGGACAATATTTCTAATTCTTCTTACAAACGCTTAAAATCTGTTCACAAGTTTTTTAATTATGCATATAAGTGGGTAAAATTGAAGAGACCGATCTGGCAATACTAAGACTGGTCTGGCATTACTGCAAACTTTCCCTTATACTAAGTTTGCATGTTAGTCCTTCACAGATGTATACCAAGTGTGTGCAAAAAAACCTCATCTCTATCAAAGAGTTTTTGTCAGAAAAAGGAATTCATGTAGTTCCCCAGCATCCATATTGACCTGATCATAACCTTACTGCCTTTTTTTTTGTTCCCCGAATCACTTCCGATGCTTGTATAACTGCACAAGGAAACTACTTCAAAGTAAATAAAATGATGAATAAAAATAAAATTAAAAATTTATATATAATATTAATAAGGATCAGTCACTAATACTTCGTTATTACTAGATCAATAATGATTATTTTATTCTATAGAGAATAATTTTCCTTTCAATTGTTATAATAAATGTAAAATGAATTATTGAATAGATTAACTAAAGTTAGTTAAAATATCAATTAATTAAAAATTAGTTCACAGATGACCTATTTGGTTAAAAAAAATTATTAAAAGTTAAAAAGGAAGGCTACAGACTATTCAAACTATTCAAAATCACTGGCACTCTTCATCTGTTTTTAGATAGATTTCCATTTCGATAAGTTCGATAAATGTAGTTTTATGTTAAAATAATTTTTTTGCTGCAATTATTATAAAAATGAATATAGTTTTTTTTCTTTTAAAAAAATATGAATTCGTTAACTCATCTCAGTTATTAAGATAATTAGTTTTGGGATTCAACAGTACCACCAAAGAGACGAGTCATTTGGTATGAAAACTTATTCATGTGCATTCGAGTTAAATTGAAATCAGGATCAAGTGTGGTTCGAGGGCTTGGCACTTCTGCAATTAGTTTAAGTTATTAAGTAGTTGATAGTTGAAAGAACTAATCTATTAATGCAATACGATGCAATGCAATTTTATTTAAAAAAAAAAACCTTGTATCAACATAAAAGCGAAATACATCAATTATTATTTTTGTAATCAGAAATTTTAACAAAATTTGAACTGATGATGATTATTATTAAAATCTACTCGATATTCTATCAATTTTTTCCTTTATAAAAATTAATTGATTCGTAAAGTAAAATATATTTGCTATTGCAGTTGCATATCAGTTGGTATAGAAATCCTCCGGAGTATGCCCTTCTAATTTGGAAAAAATAATCATTGCCAACTCCAGTCTAAATGTGGAACATGTTTTTGAATAAATCCAATATGAAGTAAAAAATAATTTGTGTTAATGTAAACAACTTTTTCTATTGAGAAATTTGCTTAGTTTTCGAAAAGAATTGCGAGAGTACATATTTATATCCATCATAGAAAATCCCTTTAATTATTCATGTTTATGATAAAATGATGCAATTTTTTATTACTTTGCCCCTATTTAATTCCCTGTCATAAATTGAATAATCGAAAATAAATTAGCCTTAGATTTCGGTTTCAATAATAAACCAATAAAAAATTCCAATTTTTTTTAGCACAAAACACTCGTTTTTATATATAAAAACTCGAATATTCAATGATAAATTATGTTCATGTTTATTATTTTGTTATTCTGGTGAGATTGATTTTTTTTCCCCAAAATAAAAAAATTATCGAATTCAGGATATATAATTTCTCACCCCGAAAACGATTGGAGAACAAATGAAACAACGATTGGCTAAAATAAATAGACTCAAAAATAAAATGGAAAAATTAATAAAGCATATCCGCTTTAATGGTAATAAAATAGTAAATTATAGTATCACGTTTTCAAAATTGTTAAAAATAATTAACAACACTCTACGAGTATATACACTTTATGAATGGTTATTATTTCAGCATTGGCAATACATCATTTACACCCCCATCGATGTATTTTTATGCATTGCTGTTATTCTGATATTATATGCGCATTCTGTCACGTATGCACTATATTATTTAAGAGGAAAACTATAATAGATGCGGAATATTTTATAGATTTGTTTTAATTCCAGCATATATATCCATTTTGAATCAATTTTAGAATTTCAAACTTTTTATAATATACTTCATTCAATGAATTAAATTTTGATAAAATTTCTGAATTGTGTAGCAAATTTTAAATATATTTAATTGAAAAGTTATTGATTTTGGTCATTTGAATTTTTTTTAAAACTATAATTAATTTTAACGTATTTTGATTAAAAAGAGTGAATTTATTGTAGAAAAATTTCAATTCCCAATCGTTGCTCCTCCATTCAAATTGAAAACCAGAAATGGGAGAAAATGTTAATACGAGGGTCGTTCAATAAGTCCTTAGAAAATCCAAGAAATTGCGCTTGTAGTGTCGGTAAAGATCCATAGCGTAGGTCAATTTCTATCGTCGATTAAAGTTAACGACATTTATTTGTGCATAACAATGGAAAAAAGCGAGTTTAGGGCTGTCATCAAACATCTCCATTTGAAAGGCTTAAGCCCGAAAGAAATCAAAGCCGAGTTGGATGCAGTTCATGGCACATCTACACCTGTGTTTGCGACGGTTTACAATTGGGTGAATGAATTTAAACGTGGCCGTTCATCCACAAAAGATGAACATCGTTCAGGACGCCCAGTTGAGGTGTCTACTCCTGAAATCATCGACAAAATCCACGATCTGATTTCGAACGATCGGCGAATTAAAGTGCGCGAATTAGTTGAGGCCACAGGCATATCACAAGGTACAGTCGCTTCAATTTTGCATGAAAAATTGTCTGTGAAAAAAATTTCGGCAAGATGGGTGCCGCGTTTGCTCTCAGAGGAGAATAAGCCCAATCGTGTAGTGGACTCTGAGGCTATGTTGGCACTCTTTCATCGCAATCCTGTCGAATTCCTTCATCGATATGTCACTGTGGATGAAACCTGGATACACTACTACACTCCAGAAACGAAGAGACAGTCATCACAGTGGATTTTCAAGGGTGAACGGGCTCCGAAGAAGGCAAAAACTGTGCCATCGGCCGGCAAGGTGATGGCCAAGGTCTTTTGGGATTCGCAGGGCATCATTTTTATCGACTACTTGGAAAAAGGAAAAACAATAACAGGAGCGTATTACGCGTCGTTATTGCAACGATTCGCAATCGTTCCTCGAGCGAGGAAATCAAAGAGAAACGCCACCATCTGAAGAAGAAAAAAAATCCTCTTGCATCAGGACAATGCGCGTGGGCACACCTGCGCTGTTTCCATGGCCAAAATTGTGGAATTGCTGCAGCATCCCGCTTATTCACAAGATTTGGCCCCGAGTGACTATTTTCTTTTCCCCAATCTGAAGAAATGGCTAGGCGGACGACGGTTCACTTTCAACGAAGACGTCATTGCTCAAACGGATTAGTATTTTGCAGAACTTCCGAAATCCTATTTTTTGGACGGGATAAAAATTTTTTTAAAAAAACAGTTTTTTCTATCTTTTTCTAAGGACTTATTGAACAACTCTCGTATTTCCTTATCTTCAAGTAGATTTTAAAAAAAAACAAATACTGACCCTTAGTATAATTGGAAACTTTACCTGCTTTTAACAGATACTGCCACCGATTACCATATGACATCCTTTGCGCTCATCCAACAAATTTGTAGCCATTTTAATAATCTAAAATGCTTTACTGCACTATAGACCATTGAAATGGTAGACGGCATTGTAGTAGATCTTCCAGGTAATCGCAGAAAACTAATTTTTATCAATTCAAAAAGTGTATCGAAATGTATTATATCTGGTAACAAATAAGCTCTTGCACCTCATAGCAAAATGCTAATTAACATCTCAAGCCTAATGTAGACAAAAATATTGGTTCAAACGTGATACTTTTTTGAGTCAAATTAACAGGCAATCGTTAAGCCTGCCTACTTAACTTCCATTCGTAAATTCTGAACAAAAAAAATGTCTTAAAACTAGGATTGGGAATACATATCTCAACCACAATTTCTTCGTTTAAAAATTTTCACATCCCATTTATCAATCCTGATCCGTCCGTCTTACCATAAATCCCATTTGTTAATTTTATGGCATCCGTTTTAACCCTCATAAACATATATCGGTACTATCAAAATACACACCGTTTTCTTTTCTTATTAGATTCCAACTTTCATAGAACTCCTTAATCTTTTAACTTAATTTTTCAGCCCTTTTTTCTAACTTACATTTCTGCTTTCATCTCGCGAATAATTTTAAGGTCGTTCAACTTAATATATGGCCCCTACCAGATATTTTAGAGAATTTCTCTACATTATTAATACGAAAATTTGGTTATAATAATATATTTGGGGTATTATGTCCTTCATACCAGTTATTAAAAATTTTTTTTTCGCCTTCATATATTTAATAATAATAACAAAATGGAAAATAGTAAACTTTACATACTCTCTTCAATAATAAGAAAATGAGAAAAATAACATTATAGAAACACTGGTATATTTTTTCGAAAATTGTGAAAAACTGCAATTATTTTTTAATTTCTATATAAAAATTGTTAAATTAACAATTTATTTAGCATTAATTAAAAATAACAAGGAAATCTTACATAATTAATAAATACATATTTTATAGTAAATGTTCTGCCGCTGATTATTCAGTAATCAAATTTAAACCAGTGATCCTCAAAGTGTTACCAACGTAACAAACCTTGGACTAATTTGAGAATAATTTAGTTAACTAATGAGTTTTTTGGGAATTCTCGTTTTCTTATAGTCGAAGAAATTAGTTTTTAAATATGAAGCAAAATTTTATTAAACTAAAAGCAACTTTTAATGATATTATTTTATGTTAGATGGTATTTGTGGATATCGATATAGGAATTTTTGTCAAAATCTTATATAGCAATTTAATTATTGAATAAATATTTTAATATGTAAACAATAAAATCTTTGTAATTAATATTTTTCTCTCTTTAAATTAATTTAAGCAAATTTCTAAACAAGAAAAATAATATTTGATTAAAATTGTTTCATAATAGCATTTGTGGCATTTAACATACAATCATTGAAAATTATTTAGGAACATTAATACAAATGTATACATAATCAAACAAATTTCGGAACATATGTACCTGTGTGTCAAATGAGGCCAGCAAAGAAAATTTATCACATAACATTTAGCAGAATGGTGAGTTCATTAAACCTCATTATCGTTAACCTGACGACTTTAGCTGGATTACCTGGTAAACTAAGTTCATGCTTGGTCTTGATTAATGGTCCAACTTCCTACTACAAATGATTAGCCCTGAAAACAATGGCAAAAATTTTTCTCGTTCGGGAAGTTCAATTAAAAACTTTCCGCCCTTCTGACACCTTTCTCCAAATGCTTTCATCAACAAAATACCCTTACCCATATTAACAGTTTTCCAAGTAAAGTTCCAGCCCAAAGCTTCGGTTTGGTTATTACCTGCTTTGGTGTCCGGTATTTTTTGTTTTTCCTTTTTTTTTTTTTGAATATTTCGATCTCTAATCTACAATTCATCCTATTCATTCGAAATCATAAACGTAAACTGCATTAATTATTTCTTTAATTTCCTTTCTTTCATTTCTAATGATTGATGCTTTTTGAAAACAGTAAATTTTACCGCAACAAACTGAATGGCTTCGAATAGAATATTTTGTAACAAATACACATAATATGAGATGATGAAGAAGGCCAATATTTTTATATGCAAATATGTATGTACGTGTATGTATATCGTAAGACGCGGTAAAGCTTTAGCAAATTTTTGATTTAATATTTTCCACCCTTTTCCGGATAACAATAAAAACAATGAAAGCTTATTAATCGTTAAAATAAAATTAAATGGAATTTCATGGTAATAATTCATTTTTAGTGATGACTGATTAATGTATTGGTATTCATTCAGAAGATAATATCTGCTTTCGAAAGTCCTTCATATTCTATATTTACTGTTTTTCTATTTTGTTCATTTAAAATTTATGAATTTGGAATCGTTTGTCAAAATTATATTCTATGAAATAAAGTACTATTTATTTAACTAGTAATAAATAACAATTCACTAAAAAATATATTTACTATTAAATAAGTTATGTAAAAATTAAGCAAAAATTTTAAATAATATTATGATAATTTTATTACTGAGCCTTTGCCTTTATTACTGAGCTTGTTACATTTAATTTGAACATATTTTCTACTAGTTATTATTTAAAATAAATCTTAATTTTTATTAATTTTTTACTTGATGAAAATTGTTTTGAAACTTTTAAAATTTCTCAAAGTTATTATTTAAAATAAATCTTAATTTTTATTAATTTTTTAATTGATGAAAATTGTTTTGAAACTTTTAAAATTTTACAAAGTTATTATTAAAATAAATCTTAATTTTTATTTATTTTTTAATTGATAAAAATTGTTTTGAAACTGTTGAAATTTTATTTAATAGTTTAAAAGAGTTAGGCACCCGAGCTTACAATTATTTATTTCCTAATTCTAAAATAATTCCTTTTCAACCGACATTTCCAAGTTAACGAATCTAACGAACTCTCCAATATCCCTCCGATATGGGCTGCTGTTCCACAGGGCAGATAGAATTCCAAATCTATCCCGATACCTTCTTTGCTACATACGCTGATAGCATGGCGTGCCTTATATCTATCGAAAATCCCCAACATGCTTCCGAAATTCTCTAATTCCAAATCCGAACCTTCCAGAACTGGTTTACCAAGTGGAGAATAATATTTTAATAAATGAAAGTCAACCCACGTAACTTTTATTCTCTGGCATCAACTATGTCCTTCCACATGTGTATACCTTAATTGCAGTACCATTCCTCAGAACACCGAAGTTCGGTATCTAAGACTGAACTTTTATAAAAGTATGAAATGGAATCCACAAATAATACTCAAAAGAAAAGAACTAAAAAGACGATACCTGCAACTACTTCGACTTCTAGGCAAACGTTCTAAACTTACTGTAGACAGTAAAGTCCTTTTACGAAGTCTGTTCCAAAAGTATCGCGAATTTTGAATTTCAGCGGGTTACGTATATTCGATTTGCGATTTTTTGTGGCGTTATGTTGGTACTCATGCCGAAAAGTTCGGCCATTTTGAATGTTCAGTAAATTTTTGACAGCTGCTTTGCTTGCACATGTTTTGGCTCGTCTTCGATTTTCGCTCAATTTCGACCAAAAACAGCATCGCATTAACATTACTAAGGAGCGGTTGGACTCTGTCCGCGACGACCCAAATTTGCTCCAGAGGGTCATAGCTGGTGACGAATCATGACATCCCAATGGAACCTGGCGCACGAGCCAAGATCGAAAAAAGCGCGCCAAATTCGGTCGAATGTGAAGGTTTTGCTTACAGTTTTCTTCGATTGCAGGGGCGTGGTGCATCATGAGTTCTTGCCGCAGGGTAGAACAGTCAATAAGAAATATAACCTGCAAGTTATGCGCAAGTTTCGCGAAGCAACCCGTCAGAAACGCCCGAATTTGTGGAAGAACAAAAATTGGCTTTTGCCATTTTAGGACAAAAACAAAACACTAATAATGCTGCAGCCACCGTATTCCCCAGATCTGGCCCCTGTGACTTTTTCTTGTTCCCGAAACTGAAGAGCCCCATTAAACGATGACGCTACGCTACGATTGAGGAGATAAAAACGGCATCGAAGGAGGAGCTGAACAGGATCACAAAAAATGATTTTTTGAAGTGCTTCGAGGATTGGAAAAAACGTTGGCACAAATGTATAATATCTGGTGAGGATTACTTTGAAGGAGACAAAATAGATATTCATGAATAAATAAATAATTTTTGAAAAAACATAAAATTCGCGATACTTTTTGAACCGACCTCGTATACAATGTCCTACCGAAACCCATCTAGACTTACGAACTAGAACTGTGGGCTCCAATTCGAATCCAATCCCTTCAATCAAAAATACTCCGGACAATTGTCGACGCTTTTGTTTTATGTTCGCAATACTGTAATTCATAGTAATCTTGAAGTCCCATTTGTATTTGATATATTTTCTTAAGTTTCATCCCCTTGTCCCCCCCCCACCAATCATACTAATTCCCTTGTTCAAGTACTATTTTGTACTTCTTTCCTTAGAAACACCCATCGACGATTTAAGCATCATTATTAAAATACTAAGTCTTAACATAGGCACACGATAGTATCAGAAGCTTCGAAGGATGTTTACTCCCCACAAACATTCATGTTAATTATAACTATTATTTTTGTAAAAATATTGATTACTTATTTCTTTTGGAAGAGCTCGTTTCAATAAAAATATTCTATAAGAAATAAATCGTTCCGTAATTGTTTATTATATTGAATCATCGAAAAAATTAAGGGAAAAACATTAAATATTTACATTCTATATCATAATGTTCAGATCCTGTAGACTTTTAAAGCCAAAAACAAACCTTTTTTCTCTCCCTGCTAAGGAAGGATTTATGTTATGCATAATTGATCAAAAAATCAGATTCAGAAAATATTTAACTTTTTTCCCTCATTGTTCCCTTTCAACTTACAAATAAGCATCTGACTGTGAAAATATTACTAGTCGATTAGGTAAATGTACGGGCATGTAAGTGCAAATAAGGATTCACATATTCCTTGTAGTATGACTTCAATTGTAAAAATCCGACTTTAGTATATGAGTAAGAATTGAGAATAAACGTGGAGAAAAATTGCTAATACAAAAGTGGCAGGTAGCAGATATAAAGAATAAAGAAGGATCCAAAATGGTAAAAATGTGAAAGGTGGAATTTCTGGCAACAACAAATTCTGAGAGAATTTTTATGCCAGATAATACGTGAGGAATAGAAACAGTTTCTCATATGTTAAGGGATGTGAGTATATACGTGCCTCTTATGCTTGCAACTCTTATACCAATAACTTCACGCTCAGATCTATGTGATAATATGTCAAAAAGCTTAAGAGATTTTCTACACGTTCCGTTCACATATAAGTTCCGTTTTTCCTTATAAAGGAGTGAAAAATGTCAAAAATATTATAAAATAATCAATGTACCATATACAAGTCACTAAAATATAATTTAACATATTTTATAAGGGCGTATATTTTTTGTTACTGTTAATTTACCTAGGACAGTTTTTATTAACAAAATGACGAAAACTGGATAATTTTTAAATGCAGTTTATATGCATCAATTTTTTAATAAGTTTTTAGGAATTGAAATTTGATTTGCATATATTTATACACATTTTGTAATTTAAAAAAAAGATTATTTTTTTGGATTTTAAAATTTAATAAATTTTTAAAAGCTATTGTAAAGGTCTTCAAGGCTTTGATCAAAATTTTATAGTTTATGGTAAAAGGAACCGTACAAATATATTTATTTATTTATGTATTTCACTTCACAGGCTTTTGACCAATTATTTACCTACACGTATATATAAGTGGTGATATAATTAACAGTTAAATAGTCAAATTCGTCGTGGTGTACAATCATTAATTAAATATTTAAATATGCATTCATTTTTATAATTTACTCATAAATTTTAACGTTTTAACGCTAGTATTTATATACGAGGGTCATTCAATAAGTCCTTAGAAAATCTGAGAAATTGCGCTTGTAGTGTCTACTTTTTGTAAGTAGAATTATCGACAGGAAAGCTGTCAAAATTTCAGCTCGATCCATAGCGTAGGTCAATTTCTATCATCGATTAAAGTTAACGACATTTATTTGTGCATAACAATGGAAAAAAGCTAGTTTAGGGCTGTCATCAAACATATCCATTTGAGAGGCTTAAGCCCGAAAGAAATCAAAGCCGAGTTGGATGCAGTTCATGGCACATCTGCACCTGTGTTTGCGACGGTTTACAATTGGGTGAATGAATTTAAACGTGGCCGTTCATCCACAAAAGATGAACATCGTTCAGGACGCCCAGTTGAGGTGTCTACTCCTGACATCATCGATAAAATCCACGATCTGATTTTGAACGATCGGCGAATTAAAGTGCGCGAATTAGTTGAGGCCACGGGCATATCACAAGGTACAGTCGCTTCAATTTTGCATGAAAAATTTTCTGTGAAAAAATTTCGGCAAGATGGGTGCCGCGTTTGCTCTCAGAGGAGAATAAGCGCAATCGTGTAGTGGACTCTGAGGCTATGTTGGCACTCTTTCATCGCAATCCTGCCGAATTCCTTCTTCGATATGTCACTGTGGATGAAACCTGGATACACTACTACACTCCAGAAACGAAGAGACAGTCATCACAGCGGATTTTCAAGGGTGAACGGGCTCCGAAGAAGGCAAAAACTGTGCCATCAGCCGGCAAGGTGATGGTCACGGTCTTTTGGGATTCGCAGGGCATCATTTTTATCGACTACTTGGAAAAAGGAAAAACAATAACAGGAGCGTATTACGCGTCGTTATTGCAACGGTTGTGCGAGGAAATCAAAGAGAAACGACCCCATCTGAGGAAGAAAAAAATCCTCTTGCATCAGGACAATGCGCGTGTGCACACCTGCGCTGTTTCCATGGCCAAAATTGTGGAATTGAGAATGGAATTGTTGCAGCATCCGTTTATTCACCAGATTTGGCCCCGAGTGACTATTTTCTTTTCCCCAATCTGAAGAAATGGCTTGGCGGACGACGGTTCACTTCCAACGAGGACGTCCTTGCTCAAACGGATGAGTATTTTGCAGAACTTCCGAAGTCCTATTTTTTGGACGGGATAAAAATTTTGGAAAAACGGTTGGAAAAGTGTATAGAGCTAAAAGAAGATTATGTTGAAAAGTAAAATTTTTTTTTTTAAAAACAGTTTTTTTCCATCTTTTTCTAAGGACTTATTGAACGACCCTCGTATATACAATAGTCTAAGAGAAGTCTTGAAGATACTTTTAAATTGAGCAACAGATAAGGTAGTGAAACGATTCGGATCTAGAAGATTTCCCAAAATAGACATTCTTGTAACAGGAGGGTTTTGTCCATAAGATGTTTTGTGATACGGTACTTCAAACAAGCCTCGCGGGCGTAGTTCGTAGTTTCTCTCCTGATACCTGAATTTCTCCTTCAGCTCAAGACAGTTCATGTTGTTTTTCAGTAGGCCATACAAAGTACATATATCCATATATTGCCTATTTGATTTCAACGAGCTGATTTTACATAACCTGGCTATTACATCATAATTGTGACTGAACCTAGGAGCGAGTTTAAATGCAGCAAAAGCCAAGAATTTAACATATGTTGTACACGTGAATATCGAAATATGGAGACCAAACCGAAGAGGCGTACATTAGGGTTGGCTTGACTAGTGCATTATAGAGGGTAACAGCAGTGTCAACAGACGTAAAGTCAAGATTTTGTCGAAGTACAAATCCTAGAGTTCATCTCGAGTTTTTTATATATTTTTTAGGATTTAACTTAAAAATGCGGGATTTTTGGCAAACTTTGAGTGTTTATTTTGAAAAATTGTTACAATATATTTTATTCAAAGTATTGTCCATCGGAAGCCATTACTTTTTCCCGTCTTTCTGGCAACATATGGATTCCACGCCAAAAAAACTGCTCCGGTTTTGAGGCCAAGTCCTGAAGTGAGGCGTATTCCGGTGAGGGCGTTTTGCATGGTCTGGGCTACAAGGCGGGTGAGGCAAAACTTCCCAGCCACTGTTTTCTAAATAATTTTTAACCGGTCTTGCAACATGAGGCCGAGCGTTGTCATGATGGAAAATTATGACTTCGTGTCTGGTCGCATATTCCGGGAGTTTTTCGGCCAATGCTCGCTTCAAACGGATTAATTGTGTTCAGTAGAGGTTGCCTGTGATCGTCTGGCCCGATTTCAATAGCTCATAATAGATCACACCCTTCTGATCCCACCAAATACAGAGCATTACCTTGGCGCTATGGATATTTGGCTTTGGCGTTGATTTGGCTGGTTGGCCGTGCTTCACATACGATTTTTTGCGCTTTGGGTTGTCGTAATGAATCCATTTTTCGTCGCCAGTAATGATTCGATTAAAAAACGACTTCTTTTTCTGCCGTTCAAGCAGCATTTCGGACATGCAAAATCGCCTTTCAACGTCTCTCGGCTTCAATTCATATGGGACCCTATTTCCTTGCTTTTGGATGAATCCTACTGCTTTCAAACGTTTTGAAATGGCTGCTTGAGTGACTCCCAATGATTTTGCAATTTCTTCTTGAGTTCGACAACAGTCTTCGTCGAGTAATGCCTCCAAATTTTCATTTTCAAACTTTTTTGGCTGACCTGGTCGTTCTTTGTCTTCCGTGTCAAAATTACCACTTCTGAACCGCACAAACCATCTCTCGCACGTTGAAATCGATGGAACATATTCAGGATAAGCTTCGGTGAGCAATCAAAAGAGCAATCTTCAAATTGAAGAAGTAAATCAACACTTCCCGCAAATTGGGACTTTTTTGGTACGAAATTCGACATTTTTGAAGCAAAAAAAAACTTTGTTGTTTACACTATTTCGTTCAATGACTAATCGAGAATGAATGACAGATGTTTAACCTCCAAAATGCCATATGAGTTATTATTAATAACAAACCATGTGTAAAAGTTATGCCATCTGTTGTCAATCCCGCATTTTTAAGTTATACACCCAATAAAAATATAAATCTTTAAAAAGCTCGCCTTAATTTAGTTTAAAAAAACCTATGCCTTCCAAATTATCCCCTCCACAATTTAATCAAACACATTATCATCTCCCCCAGCTCAAAAAGGAATTCATCATCGCTATACTTATTAATATCCCACCTTGAAAGCACTTCATCCATCCTCCCCCTTGTTTTCCTAACTTCCTCTCCACACCCAGATTGGAAACCTTGGTTGGGAGCAAAGTTGAAAGTGACTGCTACTCTTGACAGGTTTAAGAAGGCTAGAACTGATCGGTCCACATATAGGAAAATGTTCCTTGAACAGTTGGACGGATTAAAAGATCATCGACTGTTGTTCACTGATGCCGCCGCTGACACCGATATTACATCTTTTTCGGTCGTCAAACTGTTTGGCTTCAGCACCCGCACGCTATGTTGTGGAATCTTCCCTTAAAGGGCAGCTCCATATTACGGGGAGCTGCGGGCCATCAAAACGGTAATTGAAATTGCGACCAATATTCCCAGCCAACAAAACGTTATTATTTTTAGCGACAGCCTTCCCGCCCTGAAAGCCATTTGTGGCCCATCGAGTGACCCAGTACTTAGCGCATTTCGTCGTAGCCTACTAAGTAATAGGTGTGTCGAGTTGCAATGGGTGCCAGGGCATGTGGGAATTGTGAGTAATGAAAGTGCTGACAAGTTGGCTGGAGAAACACTCCGTCGACCATTGATTACAGTCATTCCCAATCTGCCTCGCCTACTAACAGAATGGCAACTAACACCATTAGTCATCCGCAGACACGATGACTGGACCAATAGCGATACTTTTTTGTAGACTCATTGGATAACCACTAATAAACCAGTGTATTCAACATCCATACCGAAATTCTGGGCGCGGAAGCTCCTCAGAATCCGGATTGGACATACTGCTCTTACTCATAACTTCCTTTTTGGCAACACCAATCGTCCCTTCTGCCAATCCTGTGGCACCCATTTCACTATAACCCATATCCTACAGGAATGCCACATAACCAAGAACTACTTTGCGAGCAGGATTCCTCCCATTATGGAGCTCCTCGATCATTGTAATGCGTCACCACAAGATTTCTTGCAAGGCTCAATCCTCTTGAACTTCTGATAACTTATTGGCACATTTCGATACATTCTCGTAATTTAGCCACTGATTAACTGACGTTGGTTTTTAAATTTTCCGAAATACAATTTTAAACGTTCTCGTATCACTACAAGAAAAATTCCATAGGCGTCAAAACGGACGATATTGTATTGTAAGTTAATTGTTTTACTGCTTTACGTTTCCAAAACTTTATGGATTTGTATATTACCAATTCTTTTATGATTTACCATCCAAATAGTGGACGAAAATGAATCTATTAATTTTCTCATATTATAAACATAAAAAATGTTTGCACAATTATTTTTAAGAATAATTTAATCAGATTATTTTTTAGATATTTTTATCAATATAATTTCTTAGTTATTAAATAAGTTTTTGTAAGGCAATTCAATTTATTTTCAAATAATTTTTTTTAATATTAATAAAGATTTGCATACGAAATATTACAATAATATTTCTAAATATTCGGAATAAACGGAATTATTAGCCCAAAAGAGTTTCTTTTATAATATATTGACTTTTAGGAATATTTTTTTTTAAATTTTAATCTTAAAAAACAAAAAAAAAAAAACAATATTATCATCTCTATTAATTTATAAACTAATTGAATTTTGAAAACTTTTATTGAATAAAATCCTCCACGTTTTCACCTTTAACTTATAGCTAAATAAAAATCACATATTCAATTTGATTCTAATAACAAATAAGTAGTACTAAAACTTTTCTGATTATATTAATACTTGATAAGCTTTTAAAGTAATATACACCTTCCACAGGGATTTGGAAAATAAATTTTTTGGCACGCGCAATATTCCATTTAAATTCAATAGCAAATAAATACACAAATCGAGTTTGCTAGTTCTTAAAATTGTTACCAACATAAATTCCTGTTGAAATAAACAATTCGATTTCCTTGAGGCCATCTGCTCACAATAAAATACAATATTAGCAATGCCACCCTACGCAAATAGGATATATCAACCTCATGCTCCCTATTAAGCTTTTATATGTTTTTTTTTCTTCATCTTCGTTTACTTATATGTGTACAAATAGGCTTATATGGATAAGCTGTATAAGAAAACAGGGTAAGCTATTTACATGATAAATTTCTTATAAAAATATGTGATTTTATATATTCCCAATGTTAAGTTGGTAGCCATTTATTATTGTATTCTTCTTACCATCATTCCAATTTACGTATACAAGCATATGTGAATGAATATGCAAAGGATTTTATTTTTTTTTCCTTTAAACATAGATTTACATATTTTTTACTGTCATATAAAACAATAAAGAGAAGATCCTTTTAAATATATTTGACATTCTCATATATTTTATTGGAGAAAATCAGTTTTTCATTGGTAACATTCTTCCTTTGATTTGATAATAAAGTTTATTCTATAAGAATTTACGAGTGCAAAAATGGTCCCTTATTTAATCTATAATGAAAAAATAATATTTTCAAATAATTTTACCACTTATAGGCTTGTTATTATTGAATAAAATTCATTTTATATTGTATCGTTTCTTTGAAAAGAAACCAAAATAGTTTCAGCTCAAACACTGATATAGATTTTCCAATCATTCAAATTATATGCGGTCTGTTCAAAAAGAATCTCGAATTTTGAATTTCCGCCGGTTACGTATATTCGACTTTGGTTTTTTTGTGTTGTTATGTTGGTACTCATGTCTCTCACTTATGCCAACAAGTTCGGCTATTTTGAATGATCAGTTAATTTTTAGCAGCTGCTGTATTGTCTCGTCTTCGATTTTTGCTCAATGTCGACCAAAAACAGCATCGCATTAACATTGCTAATGAGTTGTTGTACTCAAATTTTCTCCATAGGGTCATATGTGTAACTAGTGGTGAATTATGGGTTTATGGTTAGGACGTGGAAACCAAAGCTCAAATCATCTCAATGGAAGCTGGCGCACGAGCCAAGATCGAAAAAAGCGCCAAGTTCGGTCGAATGTGAAGGTTTTGCTTACAGTTTTCTTCGATTTCAGGGGCGTAGTCCTTGCCACAGGATGGAACGGTCAATAAGGAATATTACCTGCAAGTTATGCGCAAGTAGCGCCAAGCAATTTGCCAGAAACGTCCGGATTTGTGGAAGAACAAAAATTGGCTTTTGAAATTTTTGGCCAAAAACAATGCCGCAGCCACTGTATTCCCCACATCTGCCCCATGTGACTTTTTCTTGTTCCCGAAACTGAAGAGCCCCATGAAAGGACGACGCTACGTTACGATTGCGGAGATAAAGACGGCATCGAAATGATTTTTTTAAGTGCTTCGAGCATTGGAAAAAACGTTGGCACAAGTGTACGAATATAATATCTGGTGGGGATTACTTTGAAGACGACAAAATAGATATTCATGAATAAATAAATAATTTTTGAAAAAACCACAAAATTCGCGATACTTTTTGAACAGACTTCGTAATTATTGCCTTTAAAAAATTGAAATTATAAATTAATATTTTATGAAATTATTTTCTGCCTCTTTTTAAACATCGTCAATTTTTTTTTACAAACGATTATGGATGTTCACTACTCATTTTTTTTTAAAGAAATTAAAGAAATATTATTTTTTTAAATTATTAACTTAAAAATTTCTAATTAAAAACTTTCATAAATTCAAAAAAAAAAAGAATAACTTGTCCAGCTAATAAAGAAAAGATATTCTTACCTTTTGTATGGGTACGATTGCCTTTGATAAGATCCAGTAAATCGGATTGCAAATCAACTGTCTGGATCCTTAATTAAAATAAGCCTGTGGATAATGGTTAGTAAATTTTTTTTCCGCCCTCCTTCTTTTAACTTTGTTCCATTAGATCGAGTTGGACAATTGTATTTGAGAGAAAATATTATAGTACGAATATGTCTGTCAGTTTTCAAAATTTTTCTCATTTATAGATATTCTTTTTGTATGCCTGAAATTAATACCATTCCATTTCTATTGTTCACGTTTATGCCAGACCATAAAAATTTAAACTGAAGAGTATGAAACCTCAACTATCATCTAGTCTGAAATAAAATTTATTCTATTCGCTCGGATTTACCAGTCCTTTTAAGGATAATATCTTTTTAGTTCATAGCGATAGAAATGAAGCATATTTTTAACGAATCGCATTTGCCATCTTCGACTATTCAATAGGTTTTTTATCCATTTTGGTTCAATTAAAGAACTAGCTCAGTATCAGGCAATATCCAATTTGTGTTCAGTGAAAATATAATTTTTAGATACGAATTTTTCTACTATTAATTTTTATAGATTTTCCTTTTTAGCTATATACAATATAATATAGAAACACTAAAAAATTAAAAAAATAAATCAGGAATTGGACAAAAAATTCTCCGAATTATTTTGTATGTAGGCATAGCTGTATAGAAACGTACGAGTATATGTCATAATTGTATTTATGCAAAATTGGTCAGTAAAGTGGGCAGTTATAATGTTCTAAGGGTGAAAATCGATAGGAAACTGCTAAAGGGCGGATTCACCAAATCCACCGAATAACATAAAAACTGGAAGCACTGGAAAGAGTCGAATGTAATTTATGAATGGACTCGTGTAGCTTATACGCCTGATTTATTACAGTTATTGAAAAATTGGGAACTGTTTTTAATTATGGCTTTTGGACGACAATGAAGCCCAACCCTTTCCAGCCTCTTGTTTTCGATAGTATATAAATTTTTTCCTGTCTCACTTTTCAGTTTCTGACCACTTTAAATATAATCGTTTCGTATTTTTGAATATGCCATCGGCACATAAACGTAGTATGAATTTAGAAATATCCAAATTTTTATTAAGCTATGATATTTCCAAAACTGAATACAAAAAAATATATAATAACTAATAAAAATATTTAGATTAGTATTGTATCGAAAATATCTTTATATGTACATACAGTGCTGGTCGTTAACATTGCACCAAATGCTAAAAATTTTCACATAAATTTATGTACAAAATATTATGCAATTTTTTATTATTTTCATTTGGCAGTATGCTTGCAATAAAATGCATTCGTGTTTGCTGCAAAAAAATTGTTTTCTATTTTGGGGAATCTACATTATTGCAAAGCTGTCAATTATGTTAGGTAGCATTTTAATGCTCAAATTTCTCAAACAAAGACGTCCTGCCCAGTGCACAAAAAGAAACTCAAAAAATGAGGCAAAAAATATAAAGTTTTGAGTATTATTTTCTTGGAACGGATTTAATCCTTTTGCCTATAACTATTTTACAAAATATAATGCTACCATATGCTAAGATGGATTATATGCCTCTGACATGAACGTTGCAACTGGACAATATCCGAAGAACACATCTCGGAAGGTGAACAAATGTTTTTTTAAAAAGCAAATTATACTTTTTATCATGGTTTTTCTAATCTTCGCACCTGGATCGCATTGAGAATTTGTGCTGGCAAAATCGATTCCATACCAAAAGGGTCAGGCAACAAAATAACAATCTATAAAAAAAATTTAAATGCAATTTGTTTACGTGGAATTTTTTTTCAATCTTATTTTAGATGCTATAATAATAATGTTATTTTAAATATTCTCTTTTTACTATTTTTATAATAAAACAAATTTACTCTTTTTAAGAATTCTTATAGAAATAAATAACATAACCTTAAAAAGATACAATTTTCATTATTTTCACTACTCAATATGCAAATGATCATGGTTATAAAAAAGGATACTTGCTTCTGATTGAAATACACATTTTGAAAAATAATTATGATACAATGAACGACTTTACTGGATTACATATGCTTCCGGAAGCGATAATAATTAAATTTGCATATAAACAGTTTGATTTTTTCATTTTCTTTTCTCAGGTGCTTGAACGTTGGTAAAATAAGTGCAATGTTCTTCAGGTACACGTAAAACACAGAATATCACATCCCCCATCCCTTTAACCAATATAATTCCCTTTACGCCCTTTAACTTGAAGGATGAATATGTAGAAGGATAACAAAAAAACTTACCCATGCATCTATTCAATGTCATACACCCTTAGTTGTCGACATGACACGATTGGAAGCAAATCCCTCAGGTATAATTGCAACAGTTGCAAACATCAGTAACAATTGCACAATTTTTTTTTGTCGATTAAATTACACCTTATACCTGGATACAAAGACTATAAATTGCAGAAGAAAACCAATGCAATTCTAGATAAAAATTCAACTACAGCAAAAACGTGATAGACGTACAAATAAATTGAATAATTATCAAAAATATTTATTATAAAATATCAACAAAAAAAAGCTTTTAAAATATGAAAAATTATTTATATTTAAGGCAAATTTCCAAACAAACAAAAAATTACATAAGAAAACTTAAATTTAATTTTTTTTTAAAAATATAATTTAAAAAGTTTCCCTAAAAATTATATATTATAAATAAACAAAAAAAATTTATATTACAGAAGAGAAATGTTTATTGTTATAACCACTATGATAATATTGAACAATTTATAATAAAAATGATATGGAAAAATTATTGTTGACCACTTCATCTCTTTTCTTGATTTATGAATTTCCTGTCTATCGGAAATATTTTACCGGATGTGTAAGGGCTGTCGTAAAATCGATTATTAAATTCTATATATGCATCCTTATTTACAAATAATTTTTGTTCTGAAGCTGTTTAAAAAATTCCTCGTTTTATTGTTTCTTTTTTTTTAAATTAATTTTATTTTTTATTATTTATTATCTATAAACTCCCTTAGATCTACTATAAATTTAATTGTACAATTTTAATATCATTATTTGACATAAAATATATCTGTTTCGATAAATTTTATTTATTTTAGATTTTTCAATTTAAATTAGATAGTTTTTCTTATAAAGCTAAAAATTAAATTATTGAAGTTAAGAGAGTACCAATAGTAATGAAAATACAAATAAAATGATTTTATTGAATCACCCAAAATGAATTACCTGAAAACCTTCAGAATATCTTTAATTTTATACTTATTCATAGGGAAAATACTTATTCGTAGAAAATAGTGTGAATATATATGTTGTGTAGGATTGGACTTAAGATATGCCAAAATCTAGAGTGCAGTGGGAATATTGTATAAAATTTTTTAATGTATAGGGTCATATGCTTCTGTATGTTCAGATAAGGATTAATTTTAACAAGGTGAGTTGAATTCAGTCTAGTCCTTCCATTCACTAACAATTATATTCTATGTTGATGGAGCTAACAAACTTTTGCTGAATATGCTCAACTTTTTGGCGCTGAGTGAAGCTTTGAAAACCAGAACACCTTAGTGCAGAAATCGAAAAAAGTATGCATATCGATTAATCGAAGAATAATTCCAAATTAAAAAGAACCAGATCCGGAAAAGGTGAGAAATCATGGAGCGGGGTAAATATATGTTCATACAAACCCCTTGCATCCTTTTACAATTTCGAATTGATTAATTATAGTTACAGTGCAGTTAAAGGAGTTAGAAATTTTGAAGATTGAAAAAAATGGAGACTTACTTTTAGACTATGTTAGATATAAACGAATCAGACAGTCAGTTTTCCTGGCGATATAATGAAGTCATAATCAACATGTGGTCTTTCCTATCCATCTATTATTTACACTTTATTATAAATTTCTAAACAATCTTTCTTTCTGTGATTGACCATTTGAAAATTTTCTGAAATATATTATTGAGAATTTCTACTACAATTGAAAACCCAATTTAAATTTATCTTATATGAACATGAAGTCTGGTAAGTTAATTTGAAATCAGATGTATTATAAGCAAAAAAAAAACAGAAAAGTTCATTTAAAAAAAAAATAATCAGAACATTGTTAGAAAAGTAAAAATAATGTATTTGCTTTTCAGATTAATAAAAAATTAATAACTTATACAATTTCTCAGTATTATTTTATCCTTTATTTGCTTCAGAAATTTTGTGAGAATTTGAACAATAAATTTTATTTATTATTTCTTGAAAATTATTCAAAAATTTTAATTATTCTCTCGTAAATTTATAAATCCTTATGACATTCTGACAAAACTTTTACCGACAAATTATCTTAAATTTGGTGCTCATTCACACAGGTTGATATGATGTTCAATTTATGTTCAAAATTAGTCTCAAAAAGCTAAGTAATAATTAGATTTTCGGTGTACTTTTGTATATTAAAATTCTTTTTTCACTTAATATACTTGTACATTGAGAGAAACAGGCACATTTGAAACTGAAAGAAATTATTCGAATAAAAATTTCATATCGACGACAATTAGAAATGTTTATATTTAATTAATAATTTATCATTTAAGTAAAATTAGAAGACAACTTTTTAAGGAATATATTTAATATTTGAGTATCTTTCACACAAATTTTTACAGATATTCCAATTTATATTCTTTGGAATTAATAAATAAGTTATGGTTTAATTATATTATAAGATTTCAAATGGTTTACACAACAAAATATTTAATAAATCATAATATTCCAAAAACATCTTACAGTTATATTCTGACTACTTAAAGGAGACAATTTTCCCACTCTACTTTAAGGGAAAGGAAGAATTTTAAATTAGGGTGTCTATGCTAACCAACCGGAGATAATTGAATAAATTTAATAAAACATATACAACGAAATCAATCAAATTGCAATGAAACTATGTGAAGGCCTACTGAAAAGTCCATTCAAAAAAAAAGTTCTTTACGACTGTTCAATGGAGCCTTAGTAAACTTTTAGTAATATTATCAATAGTGCATTGAAAAGTAACATAGTTTATATCATTCGATCCTCAAAATTTTATGACAGTATTAACAATATTCAATTATCTATAATGTCTAATTTTAATATGGTTAATTTGCTAATGAATATTATACAATCTTGAACATATCTAAATATTTTCATAACTAAACATATAATTTTGTCTATCAAAAACTAACTAATTACCCTAATGGTTTCACGTACAAGTATTAATTTCCATTTCAAATACGAGAAGCTCGAATGAACCTTTTTTGTATGCCAAATTGTTTGTATAGTGTCTGTGATCAAATAGCTATTAGAGGTTGAGGAAATTAAGAAACTTCTGAACGTGCTATTTTCTCACATATCTGAATGTACAAATTGTATGCCTCTCTCTGTGATGTGCCTTTAGTTTTTTGCTAAAACGGGAACACGTCCGCCATCGGATACCCTGAAGTAAACTTCATCGTAACTCAATCAATCTAATCAAACACGTCAGCAATTTGTCAGCTGCTTAATTAATTGACTGACAACACCAGTAATTTTCATAGTTGCCCGGAATAGGTCATTTGGTCTACCAACTCACTAAGCCCGCGTCAACTTTATGGTCAACCCATCCCCCAACAGTTCTGATAATTTTATGATATAAACTCCCATCGATTTGAATATTCTCCGTCTGGGATTATTAATCGTGTCCTGTTTTTATTGCAGCTAATTTTATGGTTAATGATTTATATAATATCTGAGCTGTGCCATTTTAATTATGAAACTGGTTTGACTGATTCATTTTTGATTTATTAAAAGTTTACTTTTAAACATTTATAATCAAGTGTATAAAAAATTTGAGAAAGAGAAAAAAAAATATTTTTAGGTCATTAGCAAGCTGTAATTTTAAATGAATTAATTCAAAATATTCAGAAAAGTTTCATTTCTAAAATATTTTATAATTTTTTGTTTTAAAAGAAATCTTTTACTACGGCTAAATAAATAAATTTTAATAGACTTTTTTATTCAATTAAAGTATTTCTGTATAAAAAAAAAAAAACCATGCATATGTGTAAAAGTTTAATAAATAAGAAAGATACAATAATCAAGAGATAATTTCTTTTCTCTTAATATGATAGTATTTTTTACCAAAAATTCCTTAATTCTGAACAAAAATTCAAATTTTCAACATATTTTTTCACCTATGGAAAATTTTACAATTCAAAAAAGCATTAAAATTATAACTTAATTGCTTTTCATATATGCAGTTTATTAATCCATAAGTAATAAATAAATTTTAGTAACTGAAATTAGGAGTAATAACAAAACTGTACATATTATTTTTGAAGTTACGAGTATTACGAGTAATTCCAGTCTCAGTAAATGTACGAGTAGGTATTAGGTTAGTCATTTTATCAGTAAATTTTGCTTATAAGTTGTTGTTGATTTTACCTGGGATGATAGGTAATTAGATTTTCCCAATCCATAATACGGTAGAGAAGTGCACATAAATGATAGAAACTCTGGCTTTTTGCAAAGATTGTAAGAGGCTTAATATTGTTGCAGTTAATATGTTCGATTGGGAAATATTCATGAGCAGATTATGGAATTCCTATGCATTATTGGTAACATAAAAACACCTTCAATACTTATTCGAATAGAATTGATAGTTTTGTGTGGTTGTGATCTAACAATAAGAGGCGATTTACTATAGCTTTCCTAGGAATTTGTGCATTAAAAGATCGACAACAAGTTGTAAAGTTGTACTTTGGTTCTCTTCACCATAATATACAACGTTTGCTTGAATGTATTCCAATACAAATCCGATATGAAAGCATAAAATTGACCAGACACTTTTGCAAACTAAAATGAAAGTGTCCATTTTCTGCTGGTTTTAGTCCAGCATTGTTTTCAAATTAGTTTAAACTCTGGAATGTATCCTGTTAAACAAGATGACATGGTGTTATCGTTTAAATGCGAATAATATATTTTATGGTCTTTTGTTTATAGCAACATACTTTCATTATTCCACTACCAAAGATATTGTTCCGAACAAAAAATGTTAATATAAGTAACTTTTGGTCATGGAAATAGTGCTACTAAAATATACAAATAGAAATTAATTTAATTTTAGACAAACTTATAATAATTGTTATTGAAACTATTTGAAATATTCATTTTTTACTCAGAATATATTATTAAATAAATAAATTATTTATTAGTTTCTGTTAGGTAAACAATTCAAAAGTATTTTACTAAATTATCCATTATTTTTTTTTGGAAAAATTGTTCTGTATGTAAAATGGGAGAGGGTTGAGGAAGGACAGCAAAATATATAAATATCGTAAGCGATATCTTACAGAAAATTTGTCATAATTAGTTGTGGAACTAATATATGGCATAATATGTAAAGGCAATACATAATAAAGCGTTAATTTAATTACAATTATCATAATAAATTTGTGAAATATAAGGTGTAGTAAAAATTACTTTGCCAATAGATGGCTTTAGACTCCTAAAGCCATCTATTGGCATTATTTTGCCAATAGATGGTTTTAGGAGTCTGTATCTCCCGTTTTAAAAGTGCGATCGGATTGCACTAGATGGCGTTAGAAACAAAAGATTTCGTACTAAAAAGCTTCTTTAATTTCTTATTCTTAGTATTTTCGAATCAATCATATTTACCAATAGTATGAAAAACTTTATCAAATGAAATTACTTAGAAATCATTTGAAAAAAGAATTTCTTATTAAATTTACTGTAAGTATAAGGTGTAGTAAAAAGCAATCCATTATTTTGCCAATAGATGGCTTTAGGAGTCTGTATCTACTGTTTTTGCACTAGATGGCGTTAGAAAGATAAGATTTTGTATTAAAAAAGCTTCTCATACCGTTTTGAGATTACTTGAGTCAGTATTTTTTTAGCACGCATCAAAGATGGACACCAACAAAGAGAAAATACGCCATATTTTACAGTTTTTCTTTGATAAAGGCGAAAACGCAAGCCAGGCAGCTGAAAATGTGAATATTGTTTATGGTCCTGATACTGCCAATCATGCGCAATTTTGGTTTCGTCGATTCCGTTCCGGTAATTTTGATGTCAAAGATGCACCACACTCTGGAAGGCCAATTGTCGAAAATGTCGATAAAATAATGGAAATCGTCGAGTCCGACCGTCACGTAAGCACTGTTTCGATTCCCCAAGAGCTAAACATTGCACAAAAAACCGTTTGGAACCACTTAAATAAGGCTGGATACAAAAAGAAGCTCGATGTATGGGTGCCACACGAGTTATCGCAAAAAAACCTCATGGACCGAATTTCCATCTGTGAATCGCAGCTGAATCGCAATAATATCGATCCATTTCTGAAGCGGATGGTTACTGGTGATGAAAAGTGGGTCACTTACGACATCGTCAAGCGACAACGGTCGTGGTCAAATCGCGGTCACCCGGCGCAAACGGTGGTCAAGCCAAAATTGACAACCAGGAAGTTTTTGCTGTGTGTTTGGTGGGACTGGCAGGGAATCATCTACTATGAGCTGCTCCCCTACAGCCGAACTCTTAATTTGGACCTATACTGTCAACAATTGGACCGTCTGAAAGAAGCAATCGCCCACAAGCGGCCAGCTTTGGCCAATAGGAGAGGAATTGTGTTCCATCAGGACAACGCCAGGCCGCATACATCGATAGTGACTCGCCAGAAGTTCGGAGACCTTGGTTGGGATGTTCTTATGCATCCACCTTATAGTCCGGACCTGGCACCATGTGATTACCACCTCTTCCTGTCTATGACGACTAATTTTGCAGGTGAAAAATTCGCCTCAAGAGAAGATTGTGAAAATCAACTGTCCCAGTTTTTTGCCAATAGGGACGAGGGTTTCTATGAGAGAGGCATTATGAAAAACAAGTTATCGAACAAAACGGTGCATGCTAAATAAAACCTTCAATTTAATGCAAAAATAATGGATTTCTTGTTACTACAACTTATATAAAGAGACAAAATGACAATAACATCAAACATGAATTTTTAGAATTTTTTATTCTATTTTAAATAGTAAATTGATAAAGTAAATAAAGTACAAATAATAATTATAAATATTAATAATATCTGTCTGTGTCCTGATTTAGTGATGTTTCGCCGTCTGAGTAACAAAATCGGGTTGCTTTTTAGCTGTCGTGACACCTAAGAATTTTTACTATCCAGAAGAAATTTTACTACAATTTAACAACAAAAAAATAACTACACGTACTCACCCTCAAAAGGATTATATAGAATATTTCTAATTGCTATTAGACAACTTTTACAAGAACAAAAAACCGATTATTTAGACCACATTATTCTCATAACAGGTGGCGTGAAAGTCATGGTCCCTTCGGACGACAATCTCATTTTTGCGAATAGCGTCTTATGACGTCGCGATTTTAACATTTCTGGAGTAAATGGAAGCAGGATACACGTAGATAATCCTTCAATTACTACACTTTGCAAGTACGCGGATTAATGTATTGTCAATATTTTTGACAAATAATCGGTCGGTGATTTTGGCTCAATCTGAATTTCTCCATCGATTTTCTGGTTAATTGGCATCAGAAAAGATTGGCTCTACATAGGATAGTAGCAGGTGTGCCCCGTCCTGAAGTTCCCGTTTACTTGAAAATATTCCTTTTGTGGTTGCACATATCTAAGTGAACACTTAAACATCATCCAAATGACCGGTTTTAATAGACGATCTTTATAGTAAATTTGATGAAATTTGACGAAGATATACAAAGTGTAAACAGTGCAAATAATAGCCAAGCCTTGGAAAACCTCGATCGCGATGAGGACCATTTTCCATTGAAAATCATTATGAACGGTAAAGCACATCTTCACCCATGCAGATACGTGAATATACCAAATAATCGCTTCTGCGGCATAAGAAACCCGCGTCTAATGCACGAAAAGCTATTACAGGCTCTCAAAGTTACTGTTTGGTGCAAAGTTTATAGAGGAAAGGTGATTGGTCCTTATTTTTTAAGGTTAGAATCGGTAACATTGTTATATGATCAACGATTTCTCGCTCCGTCAAATTGACAAATTGAGTTTAGATAAGATTCCAGCAGGACAGTGCAACCCCACACAGAGCTCGGTTCGGCGATTTGCTCTGACATGCAAGGTCGTTTGATTTGATCGTCCCAGACTTTTTCCTTTGGAGTGGTTTGAAGTCACAGTGCTATACGAAAAAGCCAGGGACCTTGAGAACATCCGACAAGAAGTGGAGAATTTTTCGCCAGAAGATTATAGAAAAGTCATAGTAAATGCTGTCAAATGAGTCCGTATGTGAATTAATCATTACGACTTAATAGAAAATAGAAAAAAATTAAACGTCTAAATACACATTATCAACGAAACGATACCAATTCTTTTTATTTATAAGCAAAGTTATTGCCGTAAGAAAAAAAGTGGGAATTTTTGCGCCACCCTTTATTTATAGGACAGGACAAAAACTATTCTCTATGATTTTAGATATATTTTATGATATTACAAGGAAAAATTGATCAAAATGTTGAAATGAAGAATGTTCTCATTCTAATTTTATTTGGCAAATAAAATTTAGTTAATAAACTCCCATTGGAGGAAATGTACCATGAAATATTGGAATCAGAAAATTAACTTTATCAAATATAAACCAACTACTGGTGAAAGATATAAAAATACAACGTATATTCATAAATAAATAATCTTATTTTCTTGGATACTTTTGTAAAGTTTTAAAACAAACTTGATTTGCTACTTTGTGCGTTGGAGTACTTTTATTTCAAATAATTTTTTTTTAAAAGCTTCTTGGACCATACTGGACTATCCTTGGCCTTCTTGTAATTTCTACTTCCTTTGAGAATTGTTTTTTTTTTTTTTATATTGAAATTTTTGTTCAGTTATATTTGTATTTATGATGACAATTTTATAGATTTTTTTTTATATCTTTGTTGTTGTTTTGTTTTTGGTTATTTTGTGACTTTTTTAAGAAATAAAGAAACAACGGAAAATTTTCCAAGAGTCAAAAATATAACTTGAACTTTTCAACTTACAATAAAATCCACTTAGTATAATGACAAAAATACTTTCCGAGCAGGAAAGTGGAAATAATTGCGTCCCAAACTTACTTCTGTTTGAAATGGCAATACTCATGGTACTAATACTATATTTGGAATGATCTTAGCTTTTAAATATGATTTTTTGAAGCAGAACATGCAATCTCGTTTGGACTTTCCGTAAACGAAAAATATAAAAAGAAGACACCGTTTTTTTTCTGCTATTATATTTTTATTCGGAAATAAAAATTCTGTCGTTTACGTGTACAATACAGTAAACCTAGAGTCATGAAGCAGGTAGAGAAGAGCAAAATATAAAAATAATGCAAGTATCAAATATGTAACCATCTAAATAAGAAAAATAAATAGACCAATATCTGGGAGAGCAAGGTAAATACATAGAATGGGCTTAACTTAAGTTGGAAAATTTCATTTTGCGGCTCATGTTTGCGTTAGTTTTGTAAAGTGATTCTCCGACTTCATCCAAACCCTCGGTGTCGTCATATCACCATTCCACACACCAATTCGGCTATAGCTGAACAGATTCCACAGGACTCTGTATTGTTTATTTTGATTACTTTTTATTCGACTTTATTTTATTCTAACTTAGGGAATTTTTTTTTGTTTTTTTTTTGCAGCACCCACAAACTTGTCCTGTTTCATCGTTTTATTATAATATTGGAAATAAAAAAAAATGTTCTAAAACCTTCATAAAAACGAGAGTGTATACTATCAAATAAAACCCACATATAATTTCCAAGAAAAAAAAAAAAAAAAAAAATACATTTGGAAAAATCCTCAATCTTCTTAATAGAATCAGAATTTTTATACTTAAAAAAGGAAGTTTTTTCTTTATTTTAAGTTAGTAAGTTTCTTAAATAATGATTCTTATTTGTTTATTTAGCAATTAAAACCACAATTGTATTGTTTGCTGTTAAGAAAATAAATTTCATATTGAACTTCCATACAAACTTTTAAAAGTATAATAATTTTTTCTTATATTTATTCTTCTTCTTCCTTCCGTTTTCACTACAAATAAGAATATTGTCTTAGTGTTAGTTTTATTTTTATTATTATTATCATTATTAGTATTTGTTTTCTTATCATTACAGTTGCGCCATACCGATATATATTTAGATTGTTATTTCTGCATCATGGATTTTTTTTTTTGGTTCAAGTACTGCTTTAAGCTTAAGTACAAAAGTTTCAATTTTATTTGTCTTTGTTAAAAAAAAAAAATATAAAATTTTTTTGCCATTGTTCGATATCCATTCTGGTATATATAAATTAAAATATATTTTTTATGTTTATTATTTAAGTTTTAAAAAAAAAATTTACTCCTAAAAATATAAAGGAAAAGTCGACTATTTTTTCAACATTCAAATGATATTATCGAAGTTATTATAAGAAATGGTAATTTAGCTGTTGTTGGAAAAAACTTTTATATTTTTTATGAAATTTGTAAGTGTGAAAAATATTTTTTTTTTCTTTGCCTTCTTAATTATAATCTTATCATACTTTGAAGTTTAAACTTTTCAATTTGAAAGTTTTCCGACTATAGTTTTTATATGATTTATTGTAAAATATTTTATTATTTAAGTAATTCCTTGTGTGAAGAAATGATTTCCTGTTTCATCGTTTGCAGTATTTGTAATACCAAAATAAACAAAATTTTCGTATATGGTTCTTTAAAAACACACAATTGATTATGAGAAAGGTTTGGATTTTGGTCTGAACTTAAAAATTAAGTGTAGTTTTAACAAACTGATACTACAACTCACACAACGCGATAAATTTTCGTTTTATTGTGCGAAAAATTTCTAGGAAGCGTAGTTCAGAGATTTATTAATGTCAATTGGCTTCCAGGATCGTACGATTTGACGCCGTTATAAAGGATCGAGTCCTGCAATAAATCTCGCGATAGTTATTTAAATATTGTCACAACATTTAGGTAATATATATAAAAAAAAACTGAATTTTAAATAAATTATTGTATACTTAATTTTACATTCCAAAGCATGAGTTGGATAACCCTATATAATATTTGGTTGCCAAATATTATGTAGGGTTATCAGTTTTTCTAGCGTTAGCGTAAAGAGAACATACGAAAGTTCGTCTTTTTGCCGGAGACCATTGTGAATGTTAAATGGCTCGCTTTACTCTTCCTCTTACACTATTTTTATGGCGAGTTGTATCATGAATGTATAGAGTTTTACCCTGGCTATGCTATCATAAGCATAAGCGCCTTTAAATGGCGGATCTTGTGACCATATTCAAACAGATTTTTCCTCAACTGCCGCAGAGCGAAGATCCCAAAATTGTTACACTCTGTGTGGGACAATATATGCCAAGATCTCAGTCGCTGGGCATTCATTTGCTGCCTCATACTTGGATCAGTAACTGATGAACCGTTTTGTGTAGTATGTCATTTCCCTATTTAACCAGATTGCGGGGAATCCCGTCGACTCCGGCCACTTGTGGTTCTTCAATGAACAGAACGCTTTTGTCGTTTGCTCGATGCTTGACGATGACAGCATAGCTTCTTAAGCTGGTGGCAGCTTCAACTCGTATTCTGACTGGTTAGTATAACGAAGTTCATCAAAGTCTTCTACCAAACGCCTTAATACGAGTATACCCTTTTGGTAGCAAATCAGATCACCCTCTTCGCTGCGGCATCACAAGCATTTTGGTGTACTCGTAAATCATCTAATCTTGCTCACAGCAAAGTAAACCTTCCGTCGCTGGAGCGCTTGCTCCGAATATTTTTCGTTTTCATAGAACTATTCATTCTCTCAGGCTTTAAAATTTTTTAGATATGTGTAAATAAAAGTTATATTGCTTCATGTCTGGTCGCATATTCTGGGCGTTTTTCGGCTAATGCTCGCTTCAAACGGATTAATTGTGTTCGGTAGAGGTCGCCTGTGATCGTCTGGCCCGATTTCAATAGCTCATAATAGATCACACCCTTCTGGTCCCACCAAATACAGAGCATTACCTTGGCGCCATGGATATTTGGCTTTGGCGTTGATTTGGCTGGTTGGCCGTGCTTCACATACAATTTTTTGCGCTTTGGGTTGTCGTAATGAATCCATTTTTCATCGCCAGTAATGATTCGATTCAAAAACGACTTCTTTTTCTGCCGTTCAAGCAGCATTTCGGACATGCAAAATCGCCTTTCAACGTCTCTCGGCTTCAATTCATATGGGACCCAATTTCCTTGCTTTTGGATGAATCCTACTACTTTCAAACGTTTTGAAATGGCTGCTTGAGTGGCTCCTAATGATTTTGCAATATCTTCTTGAGTTCGACAACAGTCTTCGTCGAGTAATGCCTCCAAATTTTCATCTTCACACTTTTTTGGCTGACCTGGTCGTTCTTTGTCTTCCGTGTCAAAATCACCACTTCTGAACCGCACAAACCATCTCTCGCACTTTGAAATCGATGGAACATATTCAGGATAAGCTTCGGTAAGCAATCGATGTGCTTCAGCTGCACTTTTTTTCAAATTGAAGAAGTAAATCAACACTTCCCGCAAATGGGACTTTTTTGGTACGAAATTCGACATTTTTGAAGCAAAAAAAAACTTTGTTGTTTACACTATTTCGTTCAATGACTAATCAAAAATGAATGACAGATATTTAACCTCCAAAATGCCATATGAGTTATTATTAACACAAACCATGTGTAAAAGTTATGCTACTCGTATCTATTGTCAATCCCGCATTTTTAAGTTATACACCCATACTTTATAAATTGTGCGTTTTTTATTAAAAAAATGCATTTTAAAAATTACCATCCATTCCCAATAATTATTTTAAATAATAATAAATTTGGGATTTTGGAATATTTTTAAAATTAAGAAACATATTATTTTTTATTTATACTTATCTTTAAGCTTTATATCTGTTTAATATTTATATTCGTTGTAGACCAATGCAACTCTTCCTACTAAAATTTGAAATAAAAAAAATTTTAATTTCAAATTTTGAGTGGCAGGGAATCGATTGAACTTTCAGTTTATTTAATTTTCATTTACAATTTATAAAGTAAATAAAATATACTCTTTTACAAAACTTTTCATTTTAATTAAAATTTTTCGTTGTTTACAATTTAAAAAAAAAAAAATTTTATAAATTTAAAAAATGATTAAATTAATTAAAATGGATGCACTTCTTTTTATTAGAAAAATAATTCTAGTAGATTCAATTTTAAGATACTGTAAATTTATAAAACCCTTTAATATTTAAAATAAAGTTTAATCCTTACAATTATTTAAAAAAAAAAATTATAAACTCTTCTTTAATCGTATATAAACCCTGAGATATGCTACTAAAATTTTATAATATAAAATAATTTAAATTCCATTCAGAAAAGGCTAAATTGATAATCTACAAATTCATCAACTTCCAATATAATAATTCGTCACATCGCATTTCCATTCACTCATTCCAATTTCATATCCTTTGAAATCTTGTTCTTCAAATTTTTTATTATTTTAATCAGGATCAATTGCAGTTCACATTTGTAAATTTCAGTTTTATTTAAAAAAAAAAAAAACAGAGCATAAGTGAGAGTTCAATTCAAACTCGATATTTTTATAATTTACATTTAGTTTATCAATAATATTATCAATAAAAGTCAGTTTAAATTTCAATTGATATTCATAAATTGAATATTTGTTAAAATTTATGCTTTTTTTTTAATTTAAAAATCAACATTTTATAAAAAAGGAAATACAAAAAAAATTGCAAAAATACACACTCCTATTCAGATGGTATGAAGGATGCTTTAATATTTGGGACTTTATGAAGGATGATTTCAGCCCCCATATACAGTCCAATGGATAAACATAAAATTTGATTTTACATATTTATGGATTTATTCAATTTTTTTTTTGTATATACTCGTATTTTACATATATTTGTTTCGTTTTCCGGTTTATTTTTCATGTAGAATTCGTTTTTTTTTTAAATGTTACCATATGAATAAAGTGGATGAGTATTGTGTGTAGACTTTATGCTTTGCGTACGGTATGTAACATAAAAACATTTATATTTTTCATATCAAAAAATGAACCGAAAAAAGGACATTGAATTTGCTATAATAAAATTGACTCCAAAAAAAAAGAAGAATAACAAAAAAAAAAAAATAGCCTGAAAATTCAATAGAACTGAGAACAAGAAAGGTTAAATTTTGAAATATTTCCAATATGTCCTTCCGGTCCCTTCTTAAATATGTTTATTGTTTTAGCCCCAATGTGACACCCGTAAATATATCCCTTGTGTGAGTCGAATTTAACGCTTCGTTTTCTTTTCTTATCTTGAAAGGATACTTTTCTTGGGCATTTATTTATTATTATTATTATTATTATTTTGCTTGCATTTTTTCTTTTCCTTTTTTCGAATTTCATTTAGTTTCTATTCATTTTTATTATTATTTATTTATTTTGATTATTATTATTATTTCTTTTTATATTTTACCATGTAAGGAAAGGGTATCCATAAATCCTAACAAACAAAATTCATCATCAACTAAATTGAAAATAATAAAATTTAAGGAAACCCCAAAAACATTCTGACAGCTTTCAGATAATATAAAAGCCAAATTTGCAATGGAAGTGTTGAGAAATTTGAATATATTTTATACTTTTCAGCAAGTGTACAACGATATAAGGGTTAATTTTTATATCAACACATATATGCATGTATACATACATTCTTATATGTAAGGCTTCATTTCGATTTCGACTAGTGAGAGTATAAAAAGATAAAATGGTCTAAAATAAACAGAAATGGAAATAATAAGTAATAGTAAATAGAAAATGGGATGGAAAGCAGATTTATTCCATACTACTAAGGATAATTCGGTTGATAAAATGTGTACGCATGAAAAATATTCAAAACTACCCTCATCAGGAATACGAATATTTGCGTGCGGCTTGGCTTGTCTGTCTTATATTCTGTCCATTTTGAAACCTTTCTATCTGAGCCTAAACTGAATTTAGAGATGTTATTTTTTCCAAAGATAGACACTTTCTATATGAATTTCATGTAAAGTTGGTGAAATACGATCTGAATTTATCCAATTCGCCTTTATGATATGCAACAAGTGTTGACGACTTTATACATATTTAAATTGAGAACATTTACCTCGATCCGGAGTGTTTTTCTACAGCTTTTCTCTTAGCTTTTTGTTGTTGTATTTTTATTATTTTCTATTATACCTTCTCCATGAACTTTTCATGCAGAAGGTATAGCTAGAAAACGGAATTTATTCAAAGCAATTGGGCCTCCTAAGAAAGTCGATAGTTTTATCAATCAGCTCCAATAAATTGAAGGCTTTTACCTGATCTGGTTATATACACGTATGGATGAACATGTATACTTGGCCATATTACAACTAAATATATACATTCTGCAATGTTAGGTATTCTTGGTAAAAGGATAAAAGATTGATACATATTCACATACGTGTGGCAAGGTCTCTGAATACATGGTGAACTTAAGAGATAATGGACGTATACTCCATGCGACGACATTACAGTCTCAGTGGTGTTTTCACCTCAAGTGGATTAGAAGTTAAAATATTTCATTGAAAGCTCCCCAAATAAAGGGGTTAACATTCGTTACGAATATTGAAGACGAGCCAAACCGAACGGAGGGGCAGAAAGGTCGCAGTTACAAATTTATAACTGATACATTTCATCATAGCTTTGACTGTCTGACTATGAAAATCCTTCTCTCATCCTTTCTCTCTAAAAAAAACCAAACAAGAATGTTCTTATCGAGTGTAACTGAAACTGTCTCCTAGTACACTTAAACTTCCATTCCTTTGCCGGAGCGCGTTTACGTCTGTTTTGAATATCTTTTTACTGGTCAATGAGCGAGGTGATGACGAGTGATCCTGACCCAATACTCATCTGTTTGATGGAACTTTGCCATTAGGTCCATGCACCTCAATGTACAGGTCCTGGCATGATTACTATATTAAAGTTTCGGTATCAATTTCTGTTCATTCCACAAATGCTCGTATACTAAATTACAATGTCCTAGTCCTTCTTATGATAATGAACTTTAGTCTCATGCTCGTGTGCTGCTCTTAATACCTACCCTACCTGCTTATAATACTGAATTAACTGTAAGAATGGCTGAATGATGACTATTTCGCACATATATGTCTAGTATGTTTATTTGAGCATTGGGCTATGTGCGAGGATGATGAAAATGATCCAGCCTGTTCAATGCCATTTCGAATAGGAAGCCTTCTCTGATTTTACGAATTTCTGCCGTTTGTCTAATTTATCCCGAACGGATGTTTGAGGAGAAAGTTTTGCAATCAGCTAGGATATATGTTTCCTCTTGGCTTTAATGTCTGCTCACATATGTCTGTAGGTTTATTGATGTAGTACATCTGCTATTAGTTCACGTCGGTCTAAAAGATGATATGTTCGTTGTGCGACTATGAGTGAACGAATGACTGGAAAGCACGTAGGAATCTCTCCGCACGTCACACTTTCGTAATGTTTCTAACTATCAACGATAGCCCAAAGTGAAGATTGCACTCGTTATTTAGATAGTCTATAGCTAAACTACGGTTGCTCGTAGAGCTAAATGATTTTTCCTACTACTACCGCATATTATTTGATTCGCTTGACTAGTAATCGGTGGACGCTAAACTGAGAAAACTTGGCAAGAATTCATCGAAAAGAAAACTTTTTCATTTTCGTACAAATTTTCGGGCGTGTGTGGTCCTTATGTTCGAAAAATTTTCATGACCAAATTGCGAATGCATTTTCCGACTATGTTTATTCATTCGTATTTGAGTACAAGTGGTAAAATTTGCTTTTATTAAAATTGGCTATGTTTAACTAAACGTATAAACTTGTAAATATTCAAACTGCTTCTACTGCTTCTGAAACTAGTCGTACTATCAGCAAATATTAACGAAAAACTTTTACTTTCTTTCGATAAAAATAGGTAGCACAGTTTTATGAGTGTTTCCGTTTGATGTCTTTTTCCTAATCATTTCAGAAACTCTTTCACTTTATTATTACCTAATCGAAAGTTCATATAGTATTGCACATGTGAAATGAATATACCTACTCTTTTCATTTGTAGAAGGAAACGCTATAATTTTTGCTGATCATATTAGATTTCTCTCAGTAGCGATGTGTTAGGTTTTCACATCGTTAAGTGGCACAGGATATATGGGCAAGCAGAAAACTTTTAAGTGACGCTATTAGTCTCATCTGGTCAAGTTGAAATAACTACAATTAAAAGAATTCTCGTTTTAGTTTCTGAATAATTGGAGTTTCAAAGTTTATCTTCGATTCATACCCAAACTTATACGAGAAGCTTACGACTACAAATAAAAAATCTTTATGCGTTCAGTGTTCATATACGCATGGTCCCAAAAATATAGACTTTCATTTCATAGAAATAATAAATACCACATGGTATAAGACAAACGATTTCATTTCCTGCAATGAGATAGTCTTCGTAGGCAGTTCCAAAATTATTTTATAAAACTGATTGACTATAATTATGACATTTGAAATTCTTCAAATCACCCAGCATTATAGTATTTTTTTCCTTAAATATGAAATACTTCAAATATAATTATCATAATTATTTTCATTTATAAACTTTTACAAAGAAATAAAAATACCAACTTATTTGTTAAAATAATCATGAAATTATGGTGAAAAATTAGATCTATTTGTGAAAATTTGATATCATTAAAATTTTCATTTAAATTCGGCTAAAGTATTGATAAAAATTTAATATTGAATTGAAAAACTATTTTAGATTAATCTTAATAATTATCTGTATTTATTTTGCTGATAAATTTGTGTTATTGGCGTTCAATTAATTGGCTTCTAAGTTCTTATAGATTCTTACCTCATAACGAGTTTATCTTCAATCAAATTTTCTATATCCGTTTATCTAATTTATAATTTTTTCATACCTTACATATACAAAAATTGGAATTAGTTAAAGCCATAGAAATAAATATAATGACATGATTATTGTGAATGATTTAAATTGAAGTTAGTTTTTGCTTTTGGTATGCATTGAATTTTAAGAGGCCATATTGTATGCCAACGAGTCTTTTGGCAAAATAATGGTTTGGAAAATACAGGACTTTTCGAAAAGATGTAAGGTACAATGAATTGTCTAATATCCATACAATCGTATATATATCCATGTTAATGTATAATAAAACAGGATGTACAACCCACCATCGCTAGTATTAACCACTCTGTACTATCCATCATCTCCCACTTACTATCCTCTATTTGCCATCGACCATATTTACACGCCAACATAGAGGAACGCGCAAGGATTTTGCGTTCTCTACAAGAATACAAGAACGAACATAAAATGCTTGTCGTGAATTTTTAATGGGGATAAATGCCGTAGGTGAATTATTTGGAAAAATATTTTTCCTATTTGAATGTGCATGTAATTTCCATTCTATTACTATATTACCCCGTTTGCATTTCTAACTTATTTTCTTTCCATTCTCTGATTTCTATAGTTTGCGAATGGCATTCCTTCTGTTACCCTGAGGACTTTTAATACGTTTTCCTACATTTTACTTACGAATATTTTTCACTCTTTTTCGATGCTAGTGCAAATCAAAGTTGTTTAAATAGGCTTAAAATACATTTCTTCTATTAAAATCTAACATAAATAATTTCTAGGAAAAGATAATCTTAAAATTGTTTCATTATTTTTATTTATATAAAAGGAAATTTTTTTAAAGTTATAAATACAATTAAAGTTTATTTCTGTTTGATAATTAATTTACCAAAACTATGGTATGTTATTTATAGATATTAAAAATAATAAAGTTGAGGATCTGATTTTCGTCGGTAATGAGGCTTATTTCTTTAGCTTTATTGCGCAAAATATTCCTATTACACATGATTTCGCAATTTTGTGATCCCAAATGGTGCCGTTGGTGTTTTTCTAGCAAATCTATATAGAAATTATATTTGCGCAGATAAAATTTTTAAACTTTAAAGTTTTTGAAAATTAATATCCGTTGAGTAATGGCCGAATTACTGCTGAAAATATGTAAAAAAATCACCAAAATTTACCTTAAAATCATCAAGTTCTGTAAAAAATTGGGTGATAGTAATATAAATAATAATATTATTTATATACTATTTATTATCAGTTTTTTATATACAATAATTTATTTAAAAAAATATTAATATATATTGTATATAGTTAAAAGTATTGAATTTTTTTAAGGAAACAATTTCTTACTTTATCAAATTAAATTCTACTCCACAAAAAATAGTGGAACAACATTATTTATATGGAAAGTCTTAAATTGTTAAATAATTTATTATATTCCAAAAAAAATAGCTTTAATTAAATTCTAATCAAATATGTGCAAAAATTTGTTTATTTTAAATTGATTAAATCATATGGTAAATGTCCGTTAGAAAAAATTGTTAAACGAACAATTTGCTTTGTAATAGCATCCACATACATTTAAGATAAGTTCCACATCAACTTCTTAGTATTAGCAAATTCATGAACCGCTGTTTAGCGAGTACACTTTCTGGTGTATGAAATTTTGTTCTTGCGCGAAGAATGTCCACCCACTCTTTATGTTTATTTCAAACAAAAGGATACAACGTGAAAGTACCACTGCACACATGGCAACATATATTCCACTCACACTGTTAAGAAGCACAAATACAGTCTCGTTTGATGTTTACGATTTGAGAAGGACTCCACAACGTGCTATAATTGAACATGGACAGCTGACGTGGAGCGCACACTATCGCAACGAATTGCATTGCGACAAGTCATGAAACAAGAACTGCTCTAATCAGGACCTTATGGTGAATCGTTGTGCAGCTCGGTTGGCCCTACTATCACCGCCGGCTTCGTCCTCCAGGATGGTCGAATCCGTTACAGGAATTTCTGTTAGGTAATGGTTAACAGTTGGATATGATATCAGTCGTATTTGACGGTTTGCCGTGGTTGGTTTGCTCGGCTCGTCGGTAGCTCGTTAACGTATCCGTTTATCCAACAGATATTCCATTAGACAGTTAGATATTCTGATTCAAATCGGTTCAAAATAAATCTCGTCACATAAAAAGACTCTATTAACAATTATAAATATTATCTCGTCAGATAATCGGTAATTTTTCAAATTTTAAATTAACAGAATTTTTTTGTTATAAAATTTTGAATAATTTTAATCCAAATTATGGTATATTGGCTTTGTGTGTAGTATGGCATGATTTTCTTTTTTGATTTATGTATAAAACAAAAATGATATATTTTAAGGGATTGTTTTAAAAACAATTTTTTTTATAAATAAGTTGTATTTAAAAAAAATTCCGTTGTAATAATGCTTATTTAAAGAAATAATAGGTTTTTCAAAAAATTTTGTTTTGTCAAAAATTCTTAAATGTGCTAATCAATTTCCATAAAGTTTATATGCTCTAAAATATATATTTTTTTTTTTCAATATAAACTAAAGAAGAATAGATTTCAATATTATAACAATATTATTTATTTTTTGTTGTTGTGAAAACAAATCCATTAGAACGATTGCTTTAACTTATCTTTATGTGAAATAATAACGTCGGCAATGTGCAAAAATAAACTAATTCGAATGGTATCGTTTTAATAAATTTTAAATTCGCAAACTCATGAAACTGATTCTATCTTCGACTGTTATAAATTTCAATCTTTAATGCTCTCCAAGATTGTTGGGTTAATGTCGTTGTTCGGCTGCCTAACGATAAATAAATAATTTTGTAGTTGGAATATTTTGCTCGTATACGAATACATATGGAAACATTATGCCGACTTCATTTATTTTTGGCTCTAAAATCACAGACAATTTTATACATTTTTAAATTCGAAATAAAGATAATCAAGTTATGAACTTAACAATAACTTATGACACATAAGATGCATAAAATTGCATGTATATACATTTATGGAATTATTACAATAGCATTTTTCAAGTGACGAGTGTTATATATTTTATCAACTCTACATTAATATAGATGATGTTATAGTATAAAATAATATATAAATAATAAAAATAATTGCTATTAACTATCATAAAAATGTATTTACTGATTTGGAAAAATCATTGAGATATCCTTACAAAATTAACTGAATAGTTTTCAATTAGAGTAAAGTGCTTTTCAGATAGTTTTATGTACTTTATATAAAATTCTGTGCAAATATCTCCGGTATGTTTGTATTTGTAAAATAGAATATTAAAATGAGTTTAGTTAGAAAATATATTATCTAAAACGTAAAATTTTTTATTAAATAAAATTCCAGTAAAACTTAATATCTTTATACGAAAATCAGAAGTTCAAGTCACAAAAATACAATAATTTTTTTAAGTATATTTTTCTACTCCTGAAAGTATAGTGTTGGTTATTAGCTAATTAAATTTTTTTAATATAATTAATGAATTAAATGTCATGCAAAAATATAGAGTGAAATTATCAAAATCACTACTCTATAATATGCTAGAATGTGCGAACATTAAATTTTGTGTCCAATCTCTTTTGTTAATTTTATTAAGAGTAATTATTTGCTTCTTAGTTTTTAGATATTTTTATGTAAAAAAAATTTTAAGGGTATTTAAAAAGTTATATTTAAAAAAAACTCTGCTTTTTAAAATTATTCAAAATTTTCTTACCTTACAAAAATAATTTAAATTTTCTAATTTGAAATTGAAGAAAAAAATCATTAAAAGCTTTAAACCGATTTACTTTTCTTTTATTCTTATAAGCTTACCTTCAAACAATTTTTCTATAACTTGTATATTATAGATTATTAAATGAAAATATATTAAAAAAATATTTATCATTTAAAAATCACGAATATTTATTATTATTATTTAATTTTCAATGACTAATAAACTATTATTTTATATCATGCTCAAAAATTATTTCTAAACTTTCATAAGACTCTGCAAAACAAGGTAAAAGATATAAATACTCAAATAATGTGAAATAGCGCCTATAATTGTTCACGTTAAGAAGAATATGATTATTGTAAAAATAAATTCACATTTACAAAGATGTTGAACTAAAAACCTCACTAATAATTTGAAAAGTTTTGTGGTGTTACTAAAAATGTGAAAAGTTCTGCTCATAATTGGGATAAGTTTCCACGAACTATAATACAGTTCATTGTTAATTTACACTATTTGGAATAATTATCGTCAGAGAATTTTCTATATCTCGGAGAACTTTTTGCAAATTAATAAATATTATTATTTCAAAATTGTTTTGACAGAAAATTTTCATTAAATTATATTCCTTGAGGTACTAACTAGTACGTACGGTCATTTTTTTTATTATCTCGAATACTAAATTATATTTTAACAAAAAAGAAACAATTTTTATTTTCATTTGCAAAGAATTTAGGTTATTATTATTAACAATTTAATCATAAATACGATTGTTAGATATGCTTTCTAGGAAATTTCAAAAAATAACCAATTTTGTTGTTGTTTATATATTTTTCTTACTAAAATTTGAAGCAAATTATTTTCTATTATAATAATTTCAAAAGAAAATTATATTACGGAAATCCTACAAAATAATTTCACCCTCATAAATATCAAAAATATCTATGCTGAGTATTATAGTGAAAGTTTATTTACAAAATATCTAAAAGGATTCATTAATCCTTTGATGTTAGAATTTTGATATCCCTTATACTTATTAAAAACAAGATCCTATATTATCAGATAATGTAATAGAATTTTTTGCATGATTTTTTTTTTGTCTTCAATACATATTATAAGAAAAATTATTTATAGTTTATTATAATTTTTTTTATTATTTTCGGAAATTCTTTCATTTTATTCCAAATTAAAATCTATAAAATTTATTATATATTTTGAGAATTTTATATATGTGAAATACTTAGGATTTGAAATCTTCTGAATTATTGTATGGGCAATTGAAATTTTCTTTCTTTCTAGAATTTTCCAAACGAAACTTAATTCCTTAAATTATAGTTCTAAAATATTGATATTAACTTATTGAGTCTTCATATCAAATTACTATTTATAAAGCAATTTCTGTTATCGGCATTTTTTTTTCAATAAAAAACTTTTTAATATTTCAGTTCAGTTATAATTTATGCATTCTCTATTTATAAAAATTAACATAATCAAAATAGGCTTATTAAAAAAATTGCTACTCTTAAAAGTAAATGTAATTTAAACATAATCAAAAAAATTCTCATAAATAATGAATTTTTTTTTTAAATTATCATACTACAATACAAAAATTTTAAATTTTAAATAATAAATTATTTAGAAAGTAAAAAATAATTACCTGCAAATGAACCAAAAAAAAATATGATCAAATTTTCAACAAATTAATTTTATAATAAATTTTGAAAATTTCCATTTCCATACGATAAAATACAAATTATAAAGAGAATTATTAGTTATATATGAAATTAATTAACTTCAAAATTACAAAATGATATAAATCCTTCTAGAATTTGAGCAATAAATTTATAGTGAAATCATATAAAATTATAGCTGGAAGACTGATTTCTTATCATCACCTTCAACAAAAATAATAGATAAAATTTTCCAGTTTATTTATGAGAAAATTTAAAATTTCTCTTCGATAATATTGTCTATTTTATATATATACAATTACAAACATTCAAGAATAAAATATTATCTTATAACACAATTTGTGCGGAAATATGGATGGATATAAAAATATATGTATGTGTGTACCTATGCATATGATTGTATTCCATATAAATCCCTAGGTTTTCATCGACTAAAATGATGAGCTATCATTAAATAACTGAAATTAAGATCATTATTTACCTTTTTGAGTCATGTGTGCTCCAAACAACATACTTACAAATACAATGTATATGAATTAGGTAAAAATTAGGTATATATTTATATTTTTTGATATATTAGCCCGAATGGTATGGTAAAATTGCCGTAGGTTATGAGCTAATTTGAAGTTTTATTCGAGAATGAATTTTAACTATTCTTCCATGATGCCTGTTAAATTGATATTAATCGCTTTTTCAAATTAAAATACCATAATGATGTCTTTACTTGAAAATAATATACTCTAAATATTCAAGGAGAAGGAAAAAAATCATAAGCAAATTTTATCTAAAAATCAATTTTATTCTCTTGGTAACGTATAATATAGTATGTATATGGTATATGGATGAGTGTATCGTAACAGGAAAGACATAATGGTGAAAGGAAAAAATAGATATCCGGAAAAAAGAACGGAAATGTTAAGAGAAAAAAAAGTGCTAACGGGAAGACAGGAATAAATAAAAATAATAGCAACGAATTTAAAACAGGACAACAATTCTCACATACACAAAGACTGCAGGACCAGATATTTATAATCTTCTCCATAATATATTTACTAAACGTAGAGTGCATAGCCTACGGAGGGGATTCGAAAATATTCATACTCTTATATACTTAATAAAAGTATCAGGCGGCCGGGAGTGGTACAAGGTAGGCAACACGAGACTCATTAATTTATCACCTGAAGGAATTTAATCCATTTCGTAACTTTAATTCAAAAAATCAGACCTCCAATTCAATGGTACCCCTAATGTTATCTGCTGGGTTTCCAATCCCAGCAACTGAGTACTTGGGTGAATATCATTTAATTGTTTGTAATTTTTGAAAGCTAGCTTTTTGTTTATTAGCTTCAGTTGAATTCGTTTTCTATGAGTATTGTACTACTCGTAAAATAATATCTTTTAATGAATACAATGTTGACAATATAAAATCATCTTTCAATAGTAGTTGTGTTCGTATATTTACACAAAATATGCCATTGGTTGAATCCTGAATTGAGAATATAAAGTTAAAGGGGAATTCCCTGCTATTGAGTAGATAATTTGAATATTTTCTTAAAACAACAAAGCAAATATGTTTAGCTTTTACCACTGACCGGTTTTATTAATCCTAATCCGATGGTACAGTGGACAAATAAGCTTCAATTTACCTGAAAGTGTACTTGCTTTTAGTGCAACCAGTGCATAGCAATTTCTCTATTACAAATTCTTCATCCCTTAAACCACAGTTGCAGTTTGATCGTTATACTCGGTCGTAATTATACGAGAATATGCCGAAATATTTGCCATTTATTGTAGAAGATAAACTGTATTTCTCTTTAGTGTATTTTATTGTTTTATATCCTGTTGATGGGTACTCAAAGTTGCATGCAGGGATCAAAAAACTTTCATATATACAGATTCTGTTTGGTCTTTGTAGTGTAGAATTTCCAAGAATATAAGTGCACATTTAACCACAGAAGAATGTATATGCGAGACTCCGTTAAAAATTTACACAGAATCGAATACAATTTGACCAAATAATTCTTCTTCATTTATTCGTGTTGTTCTCGTACTATCACTTGGTTCTCTATTAAAAAGGGTAAAATTCTCAAAACTATGGCTCCCATTCTCCATTGAAAAAGTCTATTACCATCTTTTATTCTGAATGTATTTTATTCCACTGACATACACAATTAATTTGTAGTTAATTTTTGAACATCAGTTTTATCATGTGGTTGGGGAATTATTCTATATTTTTTGCCCCTAACATTTTAGAGTCAAATAACTTTTGAAGAAAATATGAATTTATCTTATGAATATGAAAATTTTTCTACAATTATTTTTAAAATAGAATGTAATATTTTGTCAAGTCTTTTCAATTGCAAAAAAAAAACGGAAATAATTTTGTAACAAGAATTTTATATATTTTTTTTTTTTGCTAAAATTGTTTGTAGACTTTAGTTAATTAATTTGAATTAAGAGGATGTACAATATTATTCTTAAATTTGTTTCAATTAAATATTTAACGCTTTTTCATGTAATACATATATTTGTTCAAAAAAATTGTTTAGTTTTGCTAGAAAAGCTTTTGCAAAAATAATATCAATTTTAGGATTGCTCTTATTAAAATAATATCTTTCATATAAATATTTATATATATTATAGAATAGATAAAATATATTTTATTACTAATATAATTTTTTATATAAAAATTTATAAGCAATTCTATGCATTTCGCCAAATGAAAACTTTTATAGTGAATAAGAATATATTGTAGTATCAATCTAATAATAATCAAATAATAATAATCAGTTATTAAAAAGATAAAAAAATATTCTATAAACAACTCACTCTGTTTTTAATGATATTGTTTTTGAAAATCAGACATTTTCTTTTTGAATAAATTTTCGAATTTAACTATAGTCGAATCATTACGAGTAGGGTTAATTAAACATATAATAATCTTTATTTATTAAAAAAATATATATATTATGTTTAAAAGAGTAAAAATGCTGTCATAAATAAGATATCTAGTCAATATAAAAATTTATTCGCACTTTCTACATAATTTGGAATCTAATAGATATTGTATAATATGCACGGAATTTGTTTCTTTCCTAAATTGTTTCCGTAAAACTATTTACACATTCTGATATCCTATCAAAATTTATAAAAAATTACTTCCAATAATTGATTCTAAGATAAATATTACTATTTGATAGAAATTTGCATTTTTATATTTATTTTAAGTAATAAGCGTCTCAAGCCCTCCCAGAAAATTTAAGAACAATTTTAAGCGTATAATTTTGCTACTCAAAATGCCATAGCATCGCTTTTAGACGTTTTAAAAATTTCTAAAAAAATTGCTAAAAATTTAAATTTATTTTTAAAATACCAAAATTTTTACTTAGACTTTAATTAATACAACCAGATTTATCTGAATTAGAGCTATAAATGTAAAAAAAGCAAATAATTTGAACAAGAAAAACTTGCAAGCATTAAAAAGTAAAATTCCATATTGGGTTGTCCGGAAAGTAATTTCGTTTTTTAAATAAAAATGAAAGACGATTTTCTTATAGTGAATTAAATATTCTCCAGTCTGATCCAATACCCTGTAACAATATTCTATCCTCATACAATTTTTATTCTTTAAATCCTCCTCATATTAGCTTTCGAAGAGCTTTGATCCGGTTCATCTTTTCGATTCCAGGATCTTTTGCACTTAACATTATTAAAGATAACCTATTCCTCGTCCCCAGTAATGATATGCTTCAAAAATGGATCATTTTCTTGACGTTTGAGAAGCAAATCACAAACGTCAATGCGACGGCACAAATTTTTTCCCGTAAGAAGATGAGGAACCCATATGTCGAGCTTTAAGATTACAGCTACCCGTTTCAAATGATCATGAACGATCGTATTCGATAAATTTAATCTCTCAGCGATCTCACGAGTTGTTATTCGCCGGTTTCCATCAATTAATGCCATTATTGTGTCTTTATCAGCGTCAACTGGCCTTCCAGAACGTGGTGCATCTTCGAGATCAAAATTACCGGATCGAAATTTTGCAAATCAGTTTTGGTACTAGCATACACTTAACATATCTTCTTCATACACATTGGATAATTTTTATCTTTTCTACAGTCAAAAAGTAGAATATGCCGAAAATGTTGTTTTTCACTTTCCATATTTGAAAGGGTATGAACCAAAAACTACTTTGAAGAATCAATTGAATTTTTTTACAAGCAAGCCTTGCTATATCAACTATCAAAATGCATATGATTATGTGGCTAAAGTTGGTTGTCAAAAATACAAAAAAACAACGAAATTACTTTCCGGACAACCCAATAGAGTTCAAAATATTAGTTAATACTTTGGATTTATTTGATCGGCTACAAAATTTGCTCCTTTTGAAGTAATGTTATTAAGGCTAATGATTAGGCACTTTTCAGGATATTTTTTATAAACACTTATTGGTATCGAATTCAGTTCCATCCGCGGACTTTAATTTTTGATTTAATGGACCTAAAATATCTTTCAAAACGTGGTATTTTTAGATGGAGCCATATTTGTTGAGGATTTTATCAAAAACACGTGTATGAAGTGTGCTTTATTGTGGTGCAAATACCAAGAGTTTTTCTGCCAAAAATTTGGTCCTATTTAGATAATACAGATAATATTGTTTGTTAATGGTATGATCCTATGGAAGAAATTTTGATTGAATAACATCACGATAATCGATTATCGTGTTTTTTCGGTTTCGGCTAGTTATATAAGTGCTATTCAGAAGCTTATTGACAAACTTATAAAGCTACGATTCATTACCGTTTATTAAATAAGATTGCAAAACTTATTTCATTCAAGTATGTTTTCTGCAACCTGTTTGCGATGCTCTTTTTAAGATAAATTCAGCTCATTTAGTATAAGCCGTGCTGCAACGCGTTTCATCCTCAAAATATTAACTAAAATGGTATCAACTCAGCCATCTTTCTTAAGCTAGAATGGCGATTGTCTTTACTTTGTCAACTTTTTATTGGAGTCCAACCACTCTTCGGTTATCTTTGAAAGTTTTCTACCCCTCGTATGATTATATTTTCAATAATGTTGACTCGTCCTAATCGTTTTTCAAAATTTATAATGATTGACCGAAAAGATATTTTATTGGCAATAATTTGACGGATCACACGAAAACTCTACTTGACAGTTAGGCGCATTGATACCAACATAAAAGCAAAACATTTTGTTCATGTCGTTCACGCGGTCATTTTAAATGAACAATTCTGTATACTTATTGGACAGAATTTATATTTATTAAGATATTTTTAATTGCATAAAAATTTATAAATTTTATGATTAAGAATATAAAAAATTTATATACAAAATATTAAGGGTGTTTTTTAAATGTTTAGTCTTATTAGTTAAAATAATTGGTGTTTTCATAGCAAAAATTTTTTTCAAAAATTACTTTTTCTAATTGTTTTAAGTTTGAAAGGGGTTGTTTTTTTATAATCATATCGTCGTATTTATCATTATTTGCCTACTATAGTCTAAACTTATTTTCGTATTTCGCAAAAGGTATATATGTTTTTTTAATTTTATAAAATCTTATTTAATTGTTAAAGAAAATTTTTGTTCAAATTTCAAACCCAAATATTTAGGCTGTAATGCGATTGATACGATATTATTTATTGGATTTTTTTTTTGCTAGTTAATAAGATATTTGAAGCAATTAGGTCGATTTCCACAATAGTCCATTTCAAAACTGAATATTCTACACTTTTTAGCATATCTCTTATAAAAATATATAAGAAAATATTCTTTGTGCTAAAATGAGTAAAATTTCATAAAATAATTTATACTCGTTTTAGGGTAAAAAGCGTAATTCATTTGATAATATCATTTTTACAACCTTATATATTATTTATTATTTAATCTAATTGAAAATTCCTGTACGGTGTTTTAGTTTTATTGAAGCTCCCCATTTGTGCTGCCATATTTGCAAAGAAATCTATAGAAAAGGGCAATTTTAATAAAGGCGGGGTAAAAATGGCTATTCGTTTTTTACTACGAGTATGTCAAATTTTCCAACACCAGTTTCAAGATTTTGATTCACAAATATGACTGTCTGTCTGTAGTTATGAGTTTAACGAAAGGAAATTTTTCATATTCATATTTATATGAATATTTTGTTATACAATTTTTTTTTTTCATATATATTTTCTTTATTATTTTTTGTAGTATTGTGCATGTGACAGCTAAGACAATAATTCTTTTAGTTGAATGAATGAATAAATGAATGAGTGATATATGTACTGGTTCTTTTGTTTTTTAATAAAATCTCACATGGTACATTCAATATTTCTCTTTACAGGATACGAACCAGCAATTTGTCTTTCGTCCTTCGTATAAGCGTAAAACATAAATCGTGCGAACTTGTACTACTTGCAAGTCATAAACGAAAATAAAAGTGAAATTTTTGTATTTCGGTTATAATTTTTTTCTTTTGGATAAAACAAAGAAAATACTGAACAATACTTTTATGCTTGTATATTTAGTAATGGTGTTGTATATGCTATAAACATAAAAAAAAAACACATCAAATATAAAATTGTTCAGTTGTACGTTAAGAAAAAAAAAGAAATAAAATACAAATACTGTACGACTGGCTAAGAGGGAAATCATTTTCACCGGCAACTGTCTTCCTATTTGGATATCAAATCATCATCACCCTGTGCACATATCAGAAAAATATAATAAGGAGAATATCATATTCGTGACAATAGCATATAAAATTAAGAAATTCTTCGATTTCATATGCCGACATAATATATTCGACTAGATGATCAAAAGGAATCAACTTATTAAATATAAAATAGAGTCTTTCAATAATAGAGCGTGCCGTTAACAGATTTTCTGCGAAAAAATTACTCTAAATATTTCCATACTCGAATGCGTAGTGAATAAACGGAAAATATTACTTTTTAATAATTAAATATTTTTACAGTCAAAATTTAAATACTTATGATAAACTAATTAAAGAAGATACTCAAAAAATCTTCTAGCTAACCGCTTATAAATATATAGTTCTTAACAGATAATCAAAGAAAAAGTATCAAAATTAAATCGAAAACTTTATAGAATGCACTTCAAACATAGAACCTATTATTAAGTGCATTGATATAATCACAGGTGCTTACAACACATTCGGTACAGTACAGATTCTCAAATAGAAAATGAGTTTTCATTGTCAAATGAGAAATTCTTGAAAACTCTTAAGTGCTTTCTTACGTTTACCATTGCAAGCTTACACGTACCTTATTCAATTCTTATATTCTTTATACAATGTTGAAATATGAGAAATTTATATGAAAACAGGTGAAAAACTCACAAAAGTTTTAACGACGAAAAAATTGTAACGACTATGAATAAAGCTCATAACACAATATACACTTTCAGTTTTCGAAATACAAAATATTTTTGTTATTATTTGAAATGAAATAAAGTTAATAGAAAAATTACTATTTAACAAATTATTAGAAAAATAAATAATTTAAAAATCGATTAAATAGTCTATAATAAAAAAAAAAATTTAAAATAAAATAAAAATATTTAGTTACACTTAATTTTTTGTAATTTGTTGTGATTCTATTTGTGACATGTGAAGTTAAAAATGGGAAATTTTATTAAACTAGTTTACTGCAGCTTCATATTATCAATTATAAAAATTCAAGGTAAGTGTTTATTAGTAAATATTTTATATTAATTCAATTTTTTTTTTTTGCAATAATATTTATTATAGAGACAAATTTGTTGTCATCTTCTCAGAGACTTTTTTTCATATTTTAAACAATTTTTGCTAAAGTGGACATTTGTGTTACTTGGTTAGTAGTTTTTAATTTAGTGGTAGTTCTTTTTAAGACTAACGCTTTGCTGAATACATAGTTTTCTATACATGCTAATGTAGACAACAAATAAAAATAAAACTCAAAAAGTTATGCGATTGATGGGACTATGTTAAGTTGCATTAATGACTAATCATATAAAAAGGGATAAGAAATCAATGTTGGCTAGATCTTATTTAAAACAATTACGTGGTTAAGGACCTTAGAAAACCGTAAAATATTGTAGCACAAAAATATATATGTTTGTTATAATAATTTTAATTTTTATAAATATATCTTTAATTGGCATTTGTATTTTTTGATATTATCAGTAATTCAGCTTCTAAGTCCAAAGTTTTTCGCAAGAAAAATAGTTAAAGATGACATAGAACTCATTGCTCTTATTAATATTTTTTTTTTCGCCTCTCAAATATTTTATTTGATTATCGTATGACATTTTACCACTTACCAATTATATTATTATTCACTATAAAATATACTAAAAACTATAAATTGCAGCAATTGATGAACCCTTTAGAATTCTCATGAAAAGCTCTAATTAATTGTACAAAAGTAATAGAAAATTAATAATACTGATGTTATCCTCGTCAAAGTGGTGCTCTTGGGCAGTTATATATTGGCGGATGCGTTGTTTCCATTCTCCATTCAATCGGAATCGCCTCCAGTTTCTCGGTTAAATATTTTTGATCATACCAATATTATATCCCTTCAAGTATTTTTGATCTTTTAGATCAAAAAACCTCACACTGACTATGGCCAGATAAATAGGGGACCTGGGGCAACAATTGGTTGCTGGAGATCGATGTATTACAGGGAGCGTTATCATGATGGACTATCAAACTGTTCGATCTGACGCAAAAATTCCTTCTTTTCAATCTTTCAAAGACTTTTCATCAGCTTCAATATTCCGCGCTTTAATCAATTTTTTATATTAAAGGCCCTCTGAGCAAGGCTTGTTTTCCACAGTTTCTGCATACAAAAAACAACTGAAACCCGCGGATTCACCAAGTTTAACAAAAAACTGATTCTTAAACATACACAGTGTGTCTCAAAAAAATATTTAAATCATACAATATGCAGCGTCATCTATTGAACATTTGTAGCATTAAAAAGATACATTCATCCTCTTTCAAACGCATCTAAATTCATGCAGGATGTTGGCTGAGGAATTAAATACGAGTAAAAACACTATTTGGAGAATTTTAACTGAAGATTTGGGTAAAATAAAGGTCTGTGCATGTTTTGTCCCACATGAATTAAATGGAGACCAAAAAATCGCTCATGTGGAGCATTGCCAAGACATTGTTGAAACTGCTGAAAACGATCCAAACTTTCTTGATTCGATCATAACTGGTGATGAGTCATGGTGCTTTAAGTCATGGACCCTGAAACTCCAAAGGCGAGCCAAAACCAAAAAAATCAGAAGTCTCGAATCAAGACAATGTTGATTACTTTTTATTATTCGAAGGGTATTGTCCACAAGGAATTTGTTCCAGATGATCGAACTGTTAATGGAGAATACTATTTAGATATTTTAGATCGTTTATGGAAAAGAATTTGTCGTGTTAGACCTGAATATCCAGCAGGAAAACAGCTGTTTTTATCACACGATAATGCACCACCTTACAAGACCAAAAAAGTGAACGAATTTTTGATGAAAAAACGGATTTCTCTCATCAACCACCCTCCGTATTCGCCTGATCTATCACCATGTGACTATTTTCTATTTCCAAAACTGAAAACCAAGATGAAAGGAGCATTTAATGATGATATCCTAGCCATTCCAGCAGCCGTAACCGAGGTGCTGAAGAACATTCCTATAAATGACATAAAAAAATCTATGCATGCGCTGGTTGATCGTTCCAAACATTGTATTGAGTCTAATGGAACCTATTTTGAATAAATAATAACTTTCAAAGATTGTATTTGATTCTATATCCAAAAAGTTCGGACACACTGTGTAGACAAGTTATAATTATTGTAGATCTAGCCGTTAGAAGAAAATCAAGTGGCCAAAATTTTTTAATGAGAGGCAGAAAATAAGTACACGCAAAGAATATGGGCTAAAATCAAGCTTCTGCCAGCAGGACATGTAATGCTGACCAAAGCGATTACAAAAACCTTCTCGGTAAGGAAGAATTTCTTACAGTGTAGGTTACAACATATGCAGTCGAGTACTTTTCGCACTATCAAGCTTTACTCCGTTCATTAAAGAAATCTCATTGATTCTGACATGGATGACCATGCAGGCATTACGTATTGTATTATGCCAATAATCGATGTAATATTGTATCTGTATGTATGCATAATGAACTATATTCTAAAACATAAAAACACTATTAGGAATTATTTATTTATAAAATCAATTTTTAAATAATGTCTTTACATATTATTTTTATCCAATTTTCTCTTAGTTATGAATTTGTTTTCAAAATCGACTCATACTTTATTATAAACAAAAAAAACATAAACATAATATTGTGAATAATTATTTTATCTTAAATAAAACACATACTAAATAAAACAGAATTAATTGTTTTTAACTCTCGTAAATTTATTTTCCATGGCTCTGATCGAAATTATGAGATAATATAGTTTATTTTTTGAAAAAGAATTATTGGAAATAATTCCTATTACTCGTAAGTTGATTAAAATGAGTAACGACACCTAAAATTTTAATAAATATTAATTATTGCAGGATTAATAATTTGTCACCTTAAAGTATAAATTTGAACAACAAAAATGTTTTCAAAATACTTTACACAAAAAAACTGAACTTTACACTATCTGTAAATGATAGTATCGAAAAAATTATTGCATTTCATCATCTTTCTGGAAAAAGTCTCGATTTCACAACTCCTTGCACTTTTTCACCATTTGTTCTTTAACAAAATTGTATGCCGTACCACCCCTTCCATATGTAACCAATTACTTTTTATTGTATATTCAAAGCGGCATTGCCGAGAAACGAAATACCAAAACGAAGAAATTGTTTGCCTTCGTCACAACTTCCAGTTATCGTTACATGCTTTCTTTACCGACGCTTGAGCGGACGAATAAGCTTGCTACTGCGTTGTTGGTCCTACACATACCAAATTAACGGATGTTAAGTATAATACTTTCTCTCCGCTTTTACACCAATTCATTCAACGCATATATGCCTTTCATCAGAAGAGTAACAGTTCTGATCGATATCACATTTTGCTGTTAAAAATAAACAAGTAAAGGAATGCAACGAGTAAAGATTTGTCATCTCATTCCTTTATTATTTGTATTTAATGCTTAATTCAATTTCTAAGTTCACTTAACCTCACATATACGAAGTCTGTTCAAAAAGTATCGCGAATTTTTAATTTCCGCGGGTTACGTATATTCGATTTTCGATTTTTTCTGTTGTTATTTTGGTACTAATGTCTCTCACTTATGCCGATAAGTTCGGCCATTTTGAATTTTCAGGTAATTTTTGACAGCTGCTTTGCTTGCACATCTTTGATTTTTGCCCATTTCAAAAAAATTGAAAAACAAAATTAATTGCGTGGACGCATTCCGAATGTTGACTGTAGCATATGGTGAAGCTACCTTGGCCCGAAGCAACATTTGTCGGTAGTACAATATGTTCTCAGAGGGCCGAGAAAATGTGAACGACGAAATGCGAATGTGAAGGTTTTGCTTACAGTTTTCTTCGATTGCAGGGGCGTGGTGCATCATAAGTTCCTACAACAGGGTAGAACGGTCAATAATGAATATTACCTGTAAGTTATGCGCAAGTTGCGCAAAGCAATCCCCCAGAAACGCCCGGATTTGTGGAAGAACAAAAATTGGTTTTTGCACTATGATAACGCCCCTGCTCACGCATCGTTCCTTGTGCGTGAATTTTTGGCCAAAAAGAACACACTAATGATGCCGTAGCCACCGTTTTCCCTAGATCTGGCCCCTTGTGACTTTTTCTTCTTTTCGAAACTGAAGTGTCCCATGAAAGGACGACACTACGCTACGATTGAGGAGATAAAGACGGCATCGAAGGAGGAGCTGAACAAGATCACAAAAAATGATTTTTTAAAGTTCTTCGAGGATTGGAAAGAACGTTGGCACAAGTGTTTAATATTTGGTGGGGATTATTTTGAAGGGGACAAAATAGGTATTCATAAATAAATAAATAATTTTTGAAAAAAACACAAAATTCGCGATATTTTTTGAACAGACCTCGTACTTTTATCATGCTTTTGATTTTATCATGACGATAACTACAAAAATTTAAACAAGCTCCAATTCGCCGATAAAACGGTTTGCAGTTGTCGTCAGTCGTTGGAATATAATACATTCCGGTATGATTGTGAAGGTTTTAAAATATTGGAACAAAAATATGTTGCACTGATAAGCTTGCGAAGAGCTTACTGCATGAAGATTTTATCACGGATTCATTCGTACACACACATTCCACAATATTTTTTTAAAAAATAAAATAACAACTAAAAATTATCCTTTAAAAATTATATAATTTATAAAATTCAAAATTAATTAAGAACTTATTAATTATCAATTACAGATTTTTTAGGTTTTTTAATTTTCTATTAGCAGTTTTTGTAGATTTGGATTTTTTATGGATAAAACGGACCTATTCCAGTGTGAGCCAAACCGTTTGTTTGTGCGTCAGATGATAATACGCAGATCGGAAGCTAGAAGTTTAAACAAAGCCAAATAAATTACTTTTGTTTATTATCGAAAGTACTTTAAGATAGCCAATGAAACACGCAATCTCAATTTTAATCGCGAAAAACTTCTGGCCGTCTGGTTTCTGCGATTTTCGACGTCTGGTTTCTACTTAAATTAAAAAACCCAACTTCCCTTATCGCATAGTTATCGGATGATATGGAAACTTTAACTGCACGTTAACGATAGATCTAATTACTTTCACAATTGTCACTAAAAGAGTAAAAATTAAAACAATTAAAATTATTTAACAATTTACTGATTACTGAATCGATAAATGATTGTTCTGCAATTGAATTTTCAATAATTTAAAATTCAATTAATATAAATGATAAAGAATTTTTCGTGATATATGAGACCCTTTTATTATACGTCAGAATTGAACGCATCGCAGTATATTATATGTGAAACATCGGCTTGGCCAATTAGTCCTAAAACAACCCTTTTCCATGGTACCTGTTTAATTGAACTGTGTCCAACAGAAAATTGGATGTGACGTGTTGATAAGATCAATTTTTGATATTGTCCTGATCGACTGCTATTTTTAGTATTGTCCTGATCAACTCATCCCTTTACTATCAATATGTCAGGAGATTGAGAATGAAAATTAACAATTTATTTCAAGCATTTCTCGTATAATGTTACGATATTATCACTTTTACTGAAATTTCTTTATATAATCGTATAAGTGATTCGGAGTTACTTGATCATTCGTATTTGAACGAATTATATTTATATAAAACGGATGATAAACACTTTTCTCTAGCATTCAAAATATTAATGATTTAGATCTCATACAAGAGGATTTAAACCTCTTTTATAATTTGTGTTTTTCGAGTGGTCTGAAGTTGAACCTATAAAAATGTGAAGTTATGACATTTTCTGGATAGCACTTTCAAATATAATTTTTCGTGAACTAATATAGCACGTGTTCATACTGTTACCGACTTGGGATAAGAAATTTGAATTCATTCCCCACGTGAACTATATTGTTTCCAAAAGTAGTTCAGTTTTTAGCTTTGTTAGGCGATGCACCAAAAAAAATTCGTATAATATTGTATATTGGCATGGGATCGTTTCTCTTAGTTTTTTTTCTGCTTTTTGCCGTTTCTCTTTTCACCTCATGGTTCCATATAAATTATTCGTTTTTCCCTTAGGAATAATCTCACCACACTTTTAGTCAAGTTCTTCGTGGTGAAGACAATACTATCTTAATTTGCTAAGGATCCGTACACTTTAAAAATGACGCAAAGTTGAGCGTAAGGATCTTGAAAATTTTGCGCACATTTAGGGTCATGCAAATTTCCAGACTCTGAGGATCTTGTAATTTTCCCGCACAATTTTTGATTTAAAGTATAAAGAAAAACAAAGAACAATTGGAATAGAAAAAAATTATTTTTGCGTTTTAAGTTAAAAAAGGAAAAAAAACTTACAAATAATATAGCTAAGGTATTTTATTTATAAAATTCGATAAGTAAATTATTATTACGATGGAATACCGCCCCCAAATATAGAATAAAAATTTGTATTCTAACTCTTTTACTGGTGAATGTCGACTCATTTACCTCGATTACTACAGATACATTTTCTGTAACGGGGAAAGTATATTTTTAAAGTTTATTTTTATAGAATAAAGTATAAATTTAATAAAAGTATGTGTTCTAATAAGTATCAATACACCTTCATCGAAGACAGAACGATTGGCTTGGATCTTGGGTTGGTGTACATTCACAACTATTTCTGCAATTTCTATTGTTAGGATCGAAGAAGCGCTTCAACTGTAGCCAAACTTCTCCAACTTCATAGCATCGCAAATATTAACCCTAAGACATTTCATACAATCAAATTGAAGAAACAATAATCTGTAAAACTGATTTTATAAGCAAAACCAGGTCACTCTCATTATTAAAGAGTTTTCAAAATTGATCATTTGTGTACAAAATTTTATTAAGTGTAGACTTAGAAGTTTCGAGTAAAACAATTTAAAACTAAGTTTTTGACCTAAACTATCAGCACTGTTATCATCTACCCATAACTAAATTGATATTCCTATATTATAAACTCTTGAACATTATACAGAAATATGGTTTTATAAACGGATATGGACAAAAAGCCATATTAATAGACACATATGTATAATTGGTAGTCAGTATTAATATTACAAATGTACACGATTTTGATTGAAACTATAACCGAACAAATATGTTAACTGAATAGTAAATGTATCCAACATAATCCAAGGTTAATAACATAAAACCTTTTGAATAAAGCTTTGATGATAGCAATTAAATAGTAAACTAGGATTTGCACTTTAATTAACATGACATCCTTTAATATCGAACAGACAGAGTATATTTGTTTGTCTAAATCTCTATGAATGGTGGGCACAGAATAATATTCTGTGAATAGAACAAGGTCAGGTCAATATTTGAACAGATCATAACTTTAAAAGTCAAAGGATTAATATCCTTTTTGGTATGAGATTCAAAGTAAAATTCAAATTTCAACTTCTATCAAATGGACATAAAGTGAAATTAATTTACTTTAAATTAAAATAATAAGTTAAGAATTCTGTAGAGGTAGCAGCAATAAGGAGTTTCTTACATACAATTTTTTTTTTGATTTTATTTAATTTTTTTTTTTGTTAACTTCCTTTTTCACTTAAGCAAATCTTTTATAATCAATAGTACAACCAAAAACTGAGCGCCTTAATTTAAGTGAATTGCACGAATTAAAAGTTTTTTTTATTTATTTGTTTTTGGAATTAAAAAAAATTCTTCGAAAAAAAAATTAATAAAAGCTTCAAGTGAAAATATCAAAGTAAAAATTTACAATTCTGAATAAATCCCTTCATTCACAAGGTACGTTAAGCCGCGAGATAGTAAAACTGAGACCATAGCTAACTAAGAATAGGTAATCCTCGGGTTGATGTACATACACGACGTAGATAGATAGTTAGATACATACAAAAGGTATGATTCGGATTTGAAATTAAATTTCATGTGTATATGTATGCATTTGTATATTTTTAATCCGTCTTTTTTTTCTCCATTTCCCAGGAAACTAGATATATTGACCGTATCATTGTATAAAGTTGTATTTGTGTTATCCAATAAGAATAATGTTACCTGTATTAGTGTATATCCTTTTACATTTGGGAGTGGATTCTGAAAGCGTCAACCATGAAATTAAACTAGTTTGGGTATGCCATGGCGTTATAGTTAAGAAAATGCAAAATAAAGCGAACAGAAAAATATCGACACTACTTGTGGAACTCTCCCGCATTCCGCATTGGGGACAAAACAAAATGATGGTGCTCAGTCTCTTACAAGGATAAAACAAATCTTATATCCCCGAGCTGTGCAATACAAAACAAAAAGCGATGAAAATTTACTTCTCTTCCTGTTTGCGTTTGTTATAGAAAAATTCGTCTGGGATACGGAAAAAGGACTCTAAGCACAAAAACGAGTTACGATTCGTTGACTTTGGTTTTTTCCAACCGTTCAAATTCTTTTATACATTTGACGATGACTATGAAGTTAGAATCGATTCTTATAGTATTCCTCATAATAAAAAAAAAATGTGTTTACTTAGTTTGGGCAAAAATACGGAATAATATCTGAAAACATTGCAAATTTTTGTTAGCTTAAATTTACACAAATTTAATAAGAAAGTGTAATATGAGTTGAATTTGTTAAAGAGAAATTCTACCTTTTTTCCATTTTGGATTTTGTATCGTATTATATTTTTAGGTATTGAAAAGTTACTAATACAAATTACATGAACAAATTTGTTAGGTTTCTAAAATGAAAAAGTTAAATTTAGAAATTTCAAATAAAGTTAATATTTGTATTTTTTTTTCAATAGCACTACTATTAATACAACTCCTAATTTATAGCCAAACTATCTTTTATGCAATACAATAAAATTTGTAATTACGAAAAAAATACTATTGATAGTGGCATATCTAATAGAAGTCCAAGTCTAATTAGATTCATGTTAATATAGAATTCTATGACGTAACATGACTTGACTTAAATTTAGGATTATTTGTTTTCTTGTGTCTCCATTTATGACATTATTTTATAAATTGAAATCGAAGTTTTCAAGCAAAAAATTTTGAGTGAAAAGCAAACTACATTTTTTTGGATACATTTTTGGACTTCATTAATGTTAAAAAAATTTTTTTCTACTGATAATTCGCATCGAAATTTCAATATCCGACTCTTTATCCCAATAATAGTAAAGAGTGTTTCCTCTTTTCTATAAAAATATCCCATGTTTTCCTATTTGCCCTAAGTATGGTCTGCGCTGTCGACCACATGCACCTGCACTCTTAAATCTTAAAATAATCCCAATATCCAATTTGTTCTTAATATTTTTTCTCATAACATTGCAATACCACCTTGAGTGTAGCGCTCCCGTCGTTCCGATTTGAGTTCTGTTTTTTTGTTAAGTTGGTACATCTGTTGTTGATATTCCCTGCAAATCTTAGCGTCATAGCTTGACATTTGCAAAAGTCACGTAGTCAAGAGTACATCTACGAAGGTCATTCAACAAATACTTAGCCTCACCGCCAGATGGAACTACTGTCACAAAAGAAATTTACCATCGTGCAGTACATTTTTTTAGTAGCCTACGTCAAAGTTTCAGTCGATTCTCTTCATTAGTTTTGTTTTGAGAGCCTTTTAAAGCGAGCGTGTCGGTCGGTTGCACAAAAATGGAAAAAGGACAATATCGTTCGGTGATTAGATTCTTGTTTTTGGAAGGGAAAACGCGCAGCGAAATCAAAGATCGCTTGGATGCTGTGTATGGTGACTCTTTTCCTTCGATGGCGACCGTCAAGAATTGGTTCAACGAGTTTGTTCGTGGCCGCACGTCGGTTTTTGATGAGCCACGCCCAGGTGCACCGAAAACGGCTGCTATGGAGGAAAACATTAAAAAAGTCCACGATCTCGTATTGGCAGACCGTCGATTGAAGGTTCACGAGATAGTTGAGACTGTGGGCATCGCAGTAGGAACGGTGCATCATGTTCTACACGAAGAACTGGGCATGAGAAAGCTGTCGGCGCGATGGGTGCCGCGTTTGCTCGCACTGGAAAACAAGCGCAACCGTGAGACCACATCGGCGACGTGTTTGGCGCTGTTTCAGCGCAATCCAGCGGAGTTCTTGCGTTGTTTCGTGACCGTCGATGAAACATGGATTCACTGGTACACACCAGAGACCAAGAAATAGTCGAAACAGTGGACTTCACCCGGCGAACGTGCTCCGCAGAAGGCGAAGACTGTTCGATCGGCCGGAAAGGTGATGGCCACCGTTTTCTGGGATTCACAAGGTGTGATCCACATCGATTACCTCGAGAAGGGTAAAACAATCACGGGGCGCTACTATGCTGACTTATTGGGCCGATTTGACATCGAATTGAAGAAAAAGCGGTCCCGCTTTGCGAAGAAAAAAGTGCTGCTGTTTCGCCACGACAACGCGCCGGCTCACACCTCCGCCGTCGCCATGGCCAAATTCGTCGAATTGCGCTACGAATTGCTGCCCCATCCACCGTACTCTCCAGATTTGGCCCCCTGTGACTACTTTTTGTTTCCAAACCTGAAAAAATCACTCGCCGGGAATAGATTTGGGTCGAATGAGGAGGTCATCATCGCCACGGAGGCCTATTTTGCCTTCCCTCGAGAAAATGTATTTTTTGGACAGGTTAAAAAAGTTAGAGCATCGCTGGGCCAAAAGTATCGAGCTTGAAGGAGATTATGTGGAAAAATAAATTGCCACCTTTCCAAAATTTTCGTTTTTCTTTTGTAGGCTAAGTACTTGTTGAATGACCCTTGTATCTCTGTGTGTGTTGGCAATTTTTTATAATTTTAGAAATGGATTTAAATTTGAAACAACGAACTTGTATTAAATTTTGCGTAAAAAACGGATTTAATGGTGCGCGAACGTTGGAAATGTTGAAACGGTCGTTTACCAGTGGCACGAGTGGTTCAAAAGTGGTCGTGACTCAATCAAAGATTGACAGACCATCGACATCAAAAACCGACGAAAACATTAAGAGAAATGTTGGCCAATAACATTGCCTATGGATCCGTCCAAGACATTTTCATTAATGATTTGGGTTTCCGTCGTGTAGCAGCAAAGTTGGTGCCAAAAAACCTCAATTTCATGCAAAAAAGAGACCGTGTTGACGTCGCAAAAGACATGATTTGCGAGGCTGAATCCGATCCCACATTCATCAAAAGGATCATTACTGGAGACGATACGTGGGTTTATGAGCACGACACGCAGACTAAAAAAACAACGGACAGTAAACAAAGAGTATTATTTGGGCGTTATGGGACGTTTGCGTGAAGCAATTCGCCAAAAGAGACCAGAATTGTGGGCAGAAAACTCGCGAATTTTGCACCATGATAACGCACAGTTGCACAGTGCCATCATTATTCGTAGTTTTTTGATGAAAAATGCAACAAATACCATCCAATAACCACCGAATACACCTGATTTGGCTCCCTGTGACTTCTTTCTGTTCAATCGAGTTAAAAAACCATTACGCGTTTCAACAGCCGAGAGGAAGTAATTGAAAAATCGCAGGAAGCACTGATGGACATACCGAAAACCGAATATAAAAAATGTTTCGAGGATTGGATCAAGCGCTGGCATAAGTGTGTTAAAGTCGATGGGGATAACTTTCAAGGGGACAATATAGATTTAGATGAATAAATTTGTATTTTTAATTTTCTGAATAAATTCCGGTAACTTTTTGATCAAGGTGGTATATCCAAATTGTTTGTTTTATCACACTGAGCTATTGTTTAAGATTTCATCAATCGATCAATTTGCCGATTCCAAATTTATATAGAATAGTATAATTAATTATAAAAAATTAACAATGTTACCATAGAAAACTATTCTTAAAAAATAAACCTGCCTTCTCCTTACCAAAAAGCATATAAGAAAAAAATTATAGTGGATCTACTGATTTGACATGAAACTTTATTTTTTCTAAATCCAAAAAAATAAAAAATTGGTGATCTGTGTCACCTTTACAAAAATATTCAGACTATACCACACCCTTACTTATTAATTAAAAGGTCCATAATATTACAATATCTAAAAAAATGTATAATTTTCGGAATGCAAGTGAAAATTAATAGAGTCTCATCATATTGGTTTTGAAAAAAATTGTAGGGATTTTTTTTGTTGATACAAATCTAATGTGAGTTTCATTAATGACAGTAACAGACACGAAAAGTAATAAATTTTCCAACTATACATTGATTAGGAATGAGACATCGATCGTTCTACGTATTACATAAATCAAGGGATTATTAATTGAATACTTTAGATGGAAAATTCTAAAAGGCAGTCCAATAATGAAAATGGAAAAATATATATGGAGAAGTTTTAGTTAATGATTTTGTTGTTATTATCCTTAAAATTGTTTTGTTTTATTTTTAGTCCTTTCGCTTTTTGGCAGCCTACTCTATTGCCGTCTATTCTGTTATTGGTCGGACTCATTTTTTAAAGAGAAGTTGAATATAAATTTCTTCCAACGCCCTTAATTATTATGGCAGTTTGGTCAACAAAACTGGCACACACCCACTATTAGCAGACGAAAAATGTACGTCAGAGTTGTTGTACATCATCGAATTATCTATGCCATAATATATTGAAAATAATTTACAGAGGAGACAAAAATTGCTACCATCAATCCTCTAGAAAACAATTAACTCGGCAAATGAACGATTGCAGAAAGAACCGCAAATTGGAAGCGTTGCCTTTTCTCACGATCTCATTATTTGTTTCTCTGCTGATTCCGAATGGTTTCCATTGTTTTCAATTGGCAAAGTCCATAACTTAACCATTGCTGTGGATGAGTTCCGACTGCACACCAGAGGTATCGGCAAATATATCCAGATTCGGGTCTCGTCTTGCCAATTGAAATGTAGGGAGAATATATCGGAAGCGGAAACCCCAGAAGAGTAAAGCTATTAGAACAGTCAGTTCGAAAGAGAACGGATCTGAAAGAGGATAGGTTTCGAAATCGAATATAAAAGCGGGTGTAACGAATCTTTCCAAAAATATAAGGTAGACTGAACAATTGATGAATTATTTTCTATGTGCTATAGAACAACCGGAGTCAAAAATAGCAGTCAGAAATCAAAAATACAACCGCTGAAAAAAGGCGCCATGAGTCATTGGAGAATTTAACTATGGACCACTGTAGTCTGTGGTCATTACCAATTATTCTTGTATATATTTTTAGTTATTATTCTTCTGAAAGTACATCCATAAACAAAAGCCAGCAGCAATCAAAACAATTCGAACCTATAAATAGTACTCGTAGTTATACTATCTGCCACCTCTACAATCACTACAAATGTTTTGGAGATAAAAAATTGGAAGTGAACCATTGCACTGTGCAAAAGCATAAATAACTGTTGTGGGTATTCTCAGTTATATGAAAGTACGGTTCCAGGAACTGGTGGAATTCCAGATGAAAATCCTCCCTGCAGTTGATGAATAGATCGCCGGTTTGTTTATTGAAGTTTATCGAATACAGTAAATGTTCATTTCTATAAATTCAACCCGTTCCATTCCCTTTCGGTATTTCGTTGTTAGCTATTCTCCTTTTTTTTAAAAGTACGAGTTCACAATTTTCTGTGGAAGACTATTTTACTGATTTTATTTTTACTTTTATTTACTTATTATTCTTGTTTTGTAAGGAAGGCTCATCATCACCATAGTACAGGAAGATAAATAAAAAGCGGTAAAGAGCACAAAAGGCAAATAAATCTACTAACAAAACAAATACGAAAAACGATATACAAAAAACGATTGTACAAATGAGCTTACCCAGTTAGGTGCAACCATTTGAACTGGGCATGAGATTCGTACCCAGCTCGTACGAGTATAAGGGCTCAGAAACACCCCTCATAGATTATGGGGCAGATCGTATAGGTTTAGTACTTGGTCGCAGTGTATTCGCAGTTACCCTTATAGAGCAGATACTACTCGTATATTAATTTGTTCCATCTAATGACGGCCATGCTTCTACTTAATACCATTGTTCACATTTCGGCCAGCGATTTCTGAAAACAATAGCAACAAGAGTGATTGCGAAGCAAGCAAGTTAGTATAATATTCCTACGATTCGTTTATACGGAAGATCTCCTCTGCCCTCAACTAATTTGTCCTGTTTGCTCTCTGTTCAAACATGCACACCTATATGCCTAATCCTATAGTTAAGTAGAGTATCCTTTTATATACGCTTCAGTATCTGGCAGCAAAAATTTATAGCATAACCAAACAAGTGGTGATACCAGCCGTCTGTTAGAAATGGGGATACTTTCTGTTCAAACAGCTCCTGCTGATTCTGCTCTTGGTTATGCGGATGGATGGATTGGAATGAACTGGTGTGGATTGTAATGTGTGTAGTGGCTGGAATGTTAAGAGCTGATACTTAGACTAATATGGGCGGATCGGTGTAAGCCAGGATGATTTTGCCAATTTCGGGGCAATGTTAAATTCGACATTGGCAGCAGCCACATCGCCGATCCAGAAACAAACGATAACGTGATAAATTTTCACTAGAAGATAATGTAACTCTTGAAAATAAGTGCTTCTATGCAGACAAAGGCGCCATAGGTAGTAGCAGTAAAAAGAATAAATCCTGGAATGGGTGATATTGGGTCGCCCAGTCCAGTAGGAATGGTAACATTCCAAAAGTCATCAAAACGCTGCTCCCAAGGATGTATTCTAAGTGTAGGTTCAGAAAATAGCCATGTCGATATCAACATGTAATACATTTGCTCCTGCCAGTAATGTCGAGTACGAATCCATGTTTGTACAACGATGAATTTCAACACCGAATCCTCCTAGATAATGATAGTTGTGAAAAACAGAAAACTACCCAGCATCGTTAAGAAAACGTATCCATTTCACTTACAAGCATACGAAACGAGTACATACAAGCATGGTAAAAGGAGGTCTAGGTATTTTTCATCAGCTCAAAAGTGATTTCTACTTGAAATGGAATGTTTTAGTTTAACTGAAAATCCTACACAAATTAATCTGTTGCTGGAAATTTTTTTGTAATCATCTCTTGAAAATACTTCATTTGAATCTATAACTAAAAAAAAGTAATAACTGAATTTTATATGGTACTAACTATTAATGTGAAGGGTTACGGGAAATTAACATTCATCGAAGTTTCTAATTTTCAACTTAAGTCAAAACTTATCATTTCAACAAATCACGATACTAATGATAGTGTCTCGTTATAAAAGGCTTCACTCGTTTTTTCAATTATTTTAATTCTCTTGGTCTGGAGCTATCAGTCATTTCCCTTTTTATAAACATCGTAATCGTCGAAGGCTATTTGTAGAAAAGCAAGTAAATTAAACTTTCAAGCAAGAGGATTAGTATGATAGAATAGACAAACATGAAACTTTTTATAACGAGATATAGCCACTTTTCGAACACAAAGGATCTTAAGGTTACAATGAATAATATAATTGTGGACATATAACGGAACATTAATAATTTTTCGTTTTATTTTCGTCGTAAGAAAATTTTAAGGCTAAGTAGAGCCCTAGAGTTTTATTTCGTAAGTCCAAATTGGTTTCAGGAGAGCGTTGTATAAAAGTACTTAGCTGTTTATTACGAGAGTCGTTCAATAAGTCCTTGGAAAATCCGAAAAATTGCGCTTGTAGTGTCGGTAAAGATTTTTTTTTGTAAGTAGCATTATCGACAGGAAAACTCGATCCATAGCGTAGGTCAATTTCTATCGCCGATTAAAGTTAACGACATTTATTTGTGCATAACAATGGAAAAAAGAGAGTTTAAGGCTATCATCAAACATCTTCATTTGAAAGGCTTAAGCCCGAAAGATATCAAAGCCGAGTTGGATGCAGTTCATGGCACATCTGCAGCTGCGTTTGCTACGGTTTACAATTGGGTGAATGAATTTAAACGTGGCCGTTCATCCACAAAATATGAACATCGTTCAGGACGCCCAGTTGAGGTGTCTACTCCTGAAATCATCGACAAAATCCACGATCTGATTTTGAACGATCGGCGAATTAAAGTGCGCGAATTAGTTGAGGCCACGGGCATACACAAGGTACAGTCGCTTCAATTTTGCATGAAAAATTGTCTGTGAAAAAAATTTCGGCAAGATGGGTGCCGCGTTTGCTCTCAGAGGAAAATAAGCGCAATCGTGTAGTGGACGAATTCCTTCGTCGATATGTCACTGTGGACGAAACTTGGATACACTACTACACTCCAGAAACGAAGAGACAGTCATCACAGTGGATTTACAAGGGTGAACGGGCTCCGAAAAAGGCAAAAACTGTTTCATCGGCCGGCAAGGTGCTGGCCACGGTCTTTTGGGATTCGCAGGGCATCATTTTTATCGACTACTTGGAAAAAGGAAAATTATTGCAACGGTTGTCCGAGGAAATCAAAGAGAAACGCCCCCATCTGAGGAAGAAAAAAATCCTCTTGCATCAGGACAATGCGCGTGTGCACACCTGCGCTGTTTCCATGGCCAAAATTGTGGAATTGAGAATGGAATTGTTGCAGCATCCCGCTTATTCACCAGATTTGGCCCCGAGTGACTATTTTCTTTTCCCCAATCTGAAGATATGGCTTGGCGGACGACGGTTCACTTCCAACAAGGACGTGCTTGCTCAAACGGATGAGTATTTTGCAGAACTTCCGAAGTCCTATTTTTTGGACGGGATAAAAATTTTGGAAAAATGTTCGGAAAAGTGTATAGAGATAAAAGGAGATTATGTTGAAAAATAAAAAAAATTACGTGACTTTTTTGGTGTTAATCATATGCCGAGCATGCCAATCATTCAGCGTGTAATAAATAATTAGGAAATTATGCGTACACTAAAAGATAAAGCGAAGATTGAGTGACAATTTGGCCTCCGTAATACAGTAAGGCAGTAAGGCAGGGTGTTGCTAAATGTCTCGGTTACCTCTCATCGACACCGTGCTCAAGATTTGCGAATTTCTCCATCATGTTTGTTAACAATTCTGAAAAAATACAAAAATGTAATTGACACAACAGCTGCAGGGAATTGACCATGACCGGCGGCAAGACTGGAGTGCTTGAGGTTTACTGGAGTGCTCGAGATTTTTTTTGCCAAAAATCATTATGAGCGATGAAGCACACTTCGAATAGCCGCTATTGGGTTACTCAAAACCCTCAACTGATCGGCGGAATCATTAGGCCAGCAGAATTATTGGGCCAGCGGCAGGCATTTGACCTACATCATATTTTATACATAATATTAAAGATCATAAAATTAATCAATAAAATATAAAATATAAATTATTTAAAAGTTATTAGAAGAAAACTTCGACCAGGAACATAAAAACGTACACTGTATATCAAATAAATCGGATGTAGACGATGGGACCAAGTAAGCAGCCCTGCGGAATACCAGGGAATATCGGCGAGATATTCGAGAGTTCGTTAACTTTATTTACTTAGAATTTTCTAATAAAGAAGATACTCTTTTTATTTTTCTATAAGAAATTGTATACAATTTAATACTATATAAATTATTAACCTATTATATTCGACTCCAAGAATAAACTTAAATAATTCTTTGAATCTTCATCTTTTTCTAAAAATACTAACAGATTTTTCTTTGTTAAAATTTGCATTTATATACTCGATTACCTTTCCTCTACCTCATATTGAATAGTTTTATTTTAATATTTTTACTCTCCAACCTAAACTATTGTAGAATAATAAGAAAATGATTTTATATACTCCAAAAGAATATAATTCTGTACGCGAATGGCAACACTTGGCTCTGATTGTGTTTTCTTAAAGCTTATCGACCTGCATTCATAGTAGGTCACTGCATCTCTACGTGTTCTCATATAAAGTTTCTATTATTACCAAAGAGCACAACAGCTACCCTAATTCCATCTATCCAACTATACGATTCCTTGTACAATTTTCTTTCTAAATAAAATATTGAAACCAAAAATATGAGGGTATGAATTCGTTCTAATCTTAAAATTGCATTGTTTAATATTTGTAAGTTTTTCCATTTCACTTTGGCATTGTTTTAATTTAACTCTCTTTAAACATTGCACTTACTCCTGTACAGTACCTTGTTATAAAATGTATTAGAAAATGATGCAAATTATATGTAAGCTGTAAAAATGTTCAGAACCTTAAAAGAAAATAGGAAGACATTTTATGAAAAACAATTATTTAAAAAAAAGTCAAAAAAGAAAATTGAAAATTTTAGCCGCAACGAAACTTAAACTGCTCTAAATAAATGGCGGTGACTTATTCAATAGTTCCAATAATAGAAGAGACTGTCTATTGAATATCCTTGAAGAACATTCAAATAATCAAATAAATGCTAAAGGAGTCAAGAAAGATTGAATTGAATCAATTGAAGTATTTTAATGGTACTTTTAGCTGTTTTCTTCAAATATTTCCTTTGCAATTTCAATACGCTTTTCAACGTTGCTCTTGATTTTTCAATCATTGCTTGATGAATTTGATTGACTAGAAATACAGAGTACCATTATAAAAGTATATTGCTCCATTTATACCATACAAAATAAATAAATATTTTTAAATTGATTTCAATCGATTTGTTGTAGATGCAATTCAAATCAAGACTATACACATTCGAGGGTCATTCAACAAGTACTTAGCCTACAAAAGAAAAACGAAAATTTTGGAAAGGTGGCAATTTATTTTTTCACATAATCTCCTTCAAGCTCGATACACTTGGCCCAGTGATGCTCTATTTTTTTTAACCCGTCCAAAAAATACATTTTCTCGAGGGAAGCAAAATAAGCCTCCGTGGCGACGATGACCTCCTCATTCGACACAAATCTATTCCCGGCGAGTGATTTTTTCAGGTTTGGAAACAAAAAGTAGTCACAGGGGGCCAAATCTGGAGAGTACGGTGGATGGGGCAGCAATTCGTAGCGCAATTCGACCAATTTGGCCATGGCGACGGCGGAGGTGTGAGCCGGCGCGTTGGCGTGGTGGAACAGCACTATTTTCTTCGCAAAGCGGGGCCGCTTTTTCTTCAATTCAACGTCAAATCGGCCCAATAAGTCAGCATAGTAGTGCCCCGTGATTGTTTTACCCTTCTCGAGGTAATCGATGTGGATCACACCTTGTGAATCCCAGAAAACGGTGGCCATCACCTTTCTGGCCGATCGAACAGTCTTCGCCTTCTTCGGAGCACGTTTGCCGGGTGAAGTCCACTGTTTCGACTGTTCCTTGGTTTCTGGTGTGCACCAGTGAATCCATGTTTCGTCGACGGTCACGAAACAACGCAAGAACTCCGCTGGATTGCGCTGAAACAGCGCCAAACACGTCGCCAATGTGGTCTCACGGTTACGCTTGTTTTCCGGTGTGAGCAAACGCGGCACCCATCGCGCCGACAACTTTCTCATGCCCAGTTCTTCGTGTAGAATATGATGCACTGTTCCTACTGCGATGCCCACAGTCTCAGCTATGTCGTGAACCTTCAATCGACGGTCTGCCAACACGAGATCGTAGACTTTTTTAACGTTTTCCTCCGTAGCAGCCGTTTTCGGGGCACCTGGGCGTGGCTCATCAAAAACCGACGTGCGGCCACGAACATACCCGTTGAACCAATTCTTGACGGTCGCCATCGAAGGAAAAGAGTCACCATACAAAGCATCCAAGCGATCTTTGATTTCGCTGCGCGTTTTCCCTTCCAAAAACAAGAATCTAATCACCGAACGATATTGTTCTTTTTCCATTTTTGTGCAACCGACCGACACGCTCGCTTTCAAAGGCTCTCAAAACAAAACTAATAAAGGGAATCGACTGAAACTTTGACAGTAGACTACTAAAAGAATGTACTGCACGATGGTAAATTTCTTTTGTGACAGCAGTTCCATCGGGCGGTGAGGCTAAGTACTTGTTAAATGACATAAAACGTTGATGGTTTTTTTTATATCTCTTTTCTTCATATAAAATTATTTTAAGAGTTAGCGCAAAAATGAGCATCTGATTAAGAACTTACAGAAAATAGAAACTTTCTAATAAATGATATTTAACGTTTACTAGATAGAACTTAAAGAGACTGTCTCAAAAACTATGATTAGGAAAAATAATAAATGAAAATAATACAATATAATTGCCCAATTTGTGAGTAATTATAAAAATATAATTAAATTTTGCATAAATATTTTTTATTATTTTAAAAATAAATGCTATTTTTTAATTGAAAAAAAATTCGTGTTCAAATTTATTTGGTTTAAAATTTTTTTGTAAGTAAGTGAAAATGTATCTTTTCTTCCAATATTTCTAACAATTTTGTACATAAGTATCGTAGATCAATATAAAATAGATTTTTTACCGGTAGTGTAACAAATTAGGTATTTTTACCTTATAATGCAATCGGATTACAACAATAATAATAACGTGTGTGTTGGTAGTATTAGCTTTTATGTTTACACTTACAATCTTATCGACAGTGTCCACACTATTGGAAGAATCAAAATCGGCTGTGAAGTATACAATGAATCGAATAGAAATACTATCCGTTATCCGTAATTCTGGATAAAAATGAAACTGTTATTCAGTTTCCTCTGCAAGCAATCCACTTCTTGGGCAGTAGCTTCGATCTTTGAATCAATACCTACCAAAAAGAATGTTTCTCAACGTCTAGGGTAAGGGTTAAGTTACCGTCATGAAATGAATAAGGTAAATGAGAAAGTCTGTTATTTTTCATCGAGACAGAAATATTGGTATCCAAGAAAAAATATTTGATTCTAACCACCAACGCTCATGGCGTATAATTTTTTTTAAACCACCATCCTTTCGCCCACTTACTGCTAACAAATATGACAAAATGTTGGCTTTTTCACGTTCTATCCAATATTTATTTATTTATATACAATTCAATATATTTATGTGTAAAAAAATATATGGTCCACAAGCATATTTAATATAATCAATGGATCCAATAAATACCAAAGTACATTACACCTGACCTATGTGTAAAGCTCCTTTATAAAAACTTTGTCCTAGTGAATGTCGTTTTGTACATGTGCGAGCCACATTATTTCAGGTGTGACATAAATTTCTTCTCCATTTTTCTATATATCCACGGGCGTTGGTAAGAAAAAACTACGAAATAAAAATAATAGGAGTGTCCTATGATTTTTTTTGTTGTTGTTGGTAGAAATAAAAAAAAGAAAATGTAATAAAATAAACCATAGCAAATATATTTGTAGAGGTACACGTATAAGAAAGGAAAATTCAAGTGACATTTGCTCTTTTCTGCTATAGTATTTGCTAAAGAAATTTTCTTTGCTCCCAAGGATAAGGACGCCGCTAATATTATGGCATATTTGTATGAATGTTGCAAAAATTCATATTTGATAAAGTATAGGTGCGCAAATACTTAGTATGTCGCCTACATACACACCTAAAGTCTAATTTATGCCATTCCAAGATGACGCCTTTTTTACTACTTACTAACATTCCCGTGTACTCGCTACAAGATAAGAAGAGGGCAAAATGCACTTTGAATTTCATATTTTTATATTACTTACCGACCATCTTGTCATTTCTTTCGATATTTATGACTCACTTAAGATAGTATCTATTTTTGTTCGCTTTTAAATATCTAAATTCATAAAATCAGATAGCACTATCCACTATTTTATATATAGTCACATTCTAAGCCAAATATATACATATATATATATATGTGTGTATGCACGTGTGAGTCCAATGTAAACGCTTAAGATCTAACGAGAATGCACCGGATTTTCCGAGGTGCTGTGGACTGCTTGACTTTATTTGCATTTGGCATCCTTGAGAGCAAAAGAAAAATTTATTTAATGTTTTTTTTTTCTTTTTCTTACATAGACAGCCATACGCCTGGGTACTTTAATTTAATTTAAAGGCAAATAGCTACTATGGATTAGATGGAAAAGTAAATATTCATGTTTAAACATAAGTAAGCTTCCACCATTTTTATATAAAACTGTATGTAGTATGTATGTATCTGCTATGCAAAAATTTTCATTGGAGCTATATGGAGAATAGCCACTATATTAAGTGGATATCTTTTAGTAGAACAAATTGCACAATTGAGAATAGTTTCATGGAAAAAGTCGTCTATTTTGAAGATATTCAAAACCGGAGACTGTTGTTTATTTTTTTTCTGCATTAATTTTAATTCAACTATACTATAGTATCTGGGCTCATTTATTTTTCATTATTTACCATATAACAGAGATTTTATTAATGATAGCTTTTTTTTTTAAAAAAAAAAAAGCGTAAATCTGTGGAAGTATCTAGAATAATTTGAAATGCAATCTTACCTGTACCTTTGATTTCTTATCATAATTTAATAGAAAATTGAATTAAATTTTACAAAATCAAATGATAAGTAAGATGAAAAATTGAAAGAAATAAATAAATCTGAAATTGAATGAAATTTTACAATGAATAAAAGTAAATTTATAATTGGTTGAAAATAGATCAAAATAGAAAATAATCAATCGGCCTCCAAAACAAAAGGAGTAATATTACCTGAGAGAAGAATTAATTAATTGAAAGGCAAAAGATAAAATCTGATAAGTTAATTTTCTCATCAAAAATTTTCAAGTTTAACAGGATAAATTGTCTAAATCTGATGGGACTCTTCATTGTTTGGAGTCGATCAACTTTCATCTCGCGTATTATGGTGACTGCTAGCCTTCGTAATTAGTCAGCGTTTTGTTCAACTTCATTCAATTCAAGAAAATTTCATTAGTTTTCCTTTGTATAAATTCATACTTAGTCTTTGTTAAGTAATCCTTTTCATAAAAGTATTGACAAAAAAAAAAGAAAGGAAATCATTCTTCCTTAAAGACTTAAAAAATATATTTTGATTATGCTTTTAGAGAGATCATACAATTTTTATCATTTCATTTTTGAATTTAAATCATGACCTCACTAGTATTTTCTGGGATAGCTTTGTAAAAGATTTAAAATAAGTAAGAATTGTTAAAAGGTAATTGTCTTAAGCCCAATCGCAGTTAGCTTTTAAGTTAAAATATTACTAATCAAAATAGATTTTTCCTTTTAACACAAAACTGGTTGAAAGACGTATTATGCTCATTAATGATGTCATGAATTTTTTTAAAAATAAACTCTTCAACCCATATATCAATTTTATATCCCAATTACTATCCACACATTAGTCTTTCCTATATGCTGATAATATTTTTGTTCTAGTAGCTAGAACAAACTTTCAAGATAATCGAATCAGTAGTACTATATTGGCAAAGTAAATGCTTGGGCAAGAACAACGGCACATTTATAGTTATTATACGAGGGTCATTCAACAAGTACTTAGTCTACAAAAGAAAAACGAAAATTTTAGAAAGGTGGTAATTTATTTTTCCACATAATCTCCTTCAAGCTCGATACACTTGGCCCAGCGATGCTCTAACTTTTTTAACCTGTCCAAAAAATACATTTTCTCGAGGGAAGCAAAATAGCCCTCCGTGGCGACGATGACCTCCTCATTCGACCCAAATCTATTCCCGGCGAGTGATTTTTTCAGGTTTGGAAACAAAAAGTAGTCACAGGTGGGCAAATATGGAGAGTACGGTGGATGGGGCAGCAATTCGTAGCGCAATTCGACCAATTTGGCCATGGCGACGGCGGAGGTGTGAGCCGGCGCGTTGTCGTGGTGGAACAGCACTTTTTTCTTCGCAAAGCGAGGCCGATTTTTCTTCAAGTCGACGTCAAATCGGCCCAATAAGTCAGCATAGTAGCGCCCCGTGATTGTTTTACCCTTCTCGAGGTAATCGATGTGGATCACACCTTGTGAATCCCAGAAAACGGTGGCCATCACCTTTCCGGCCGATCGAACAGTCTTCGCCTTCTTCGGAGCACGTTCGCCGGGTGAAGTCCACTGTTTCGACTGTTCCTTGGTCTCTGGTGTGTACCAGTGAATTTATGTTTCGTCGACAGTCACGAAACGACGCAAGAACTCCGCTGGATTGCGCTGAAACAGCGCCAAACACGTCGCCAATGTGGTCTCACGGTTGCGCTTGTTTTCCGGTGTGAGCAAACGCGGCACCCATCGCGCCGACAGCTTTCTCATGCCCAGTTCTTCGTGTAGAATATGATGCACCGTTCCTACTGCGATGCCCACAGTCTCAGCTATGTCGTGAACCTTCAATCGACGGTCTGCCAACACGAGATCATGGACTTTTTTAACGTTTTCCTCCGTAGCAGCCGTTTTCGGGGCACCTGGGCGTGGCTCATCAAAAACCGACGTGCGGCCACGAACAAACTCGTTGAACCAATTCTTGACGGTCGCCATCGTAGGAGAAGGTCACCATACACAGCATCCAAGCGATCTTTGATTTTGCTGCGCGTTTTCCTTTCCAAAAACAAGAATCTAATCACCGAACGATATTGTTCTTTTTCCATTTTTGTGCAACCGACCGACACGCTCGCTTTCAAAGGCTCTCAAAACAAAACTAATAAAGGGAATCAACTGAAACTTTGACAGTAGACTATTAAAAGAATGTACTGCACGATAGTAAATTTCTTTAGTGACAGCAGTTCAATCGGGTGGTGAGGCTAAGTACTTGTTGAATGACTCTCGTAGCAAAGATAGTGAGTGTATCGCTAAGTCCAGTCTAAAGTTCCTTTTCAGACAGAATATGTTAGTTCGCTATATTCCTCAGAATGTTAATTGAAAGGGTAATACGATTTGAGGCAGCGATTAACCATTTTATCAGATTAGCTAAACGGAGGACGTCGAATTTCCCAGATATTAAAATCCTTCTTTTTCTACTGTCACAAAGCTCGATTCAAATTAATTTATAATCAATTTTGTTTAGCTAATTATTCGCTTCATAATTTAGTTAAACCTATATTATGGTAGCCTTGGCGATAGTATTGATGATTTGTTCGTTAGCTAAAATTTAAATAGGTGGCGCACAAATCAGCAAGACTGTGCGTGGAGCTTTCAATGAAAAATATACGATTGTACGTACGAAGAGATAACACGAATGAGCCGGCGTCACCGGCATCAATAACACGAATGAGCCGGAGAACACGAATGAGCCGGAGTTTTTTTTGTATATTCTTCATTTTTTTTATATTCTTTTATCCTTCCCAAATTTTCATACCTCCCTCCTTATTTCCCATTCCCTTCCCAATGCCTTGAATATTTTTTTCTAATTTATTTTTTAAAGTATTTTTTTTGCACCCCATTATTTTTCATCATTTCTTCTTCTTTCTCCTACTGCCCCTGCCATGTAAAAATTACCACTTTTGGGTATCCCCGTTTTCACATAAATATGTCCGCAATGATGAATTTTCTTATTATGGTAGGTGTGGGAGCACAACTTTGCACACTTTTGGAACCACACTTGAATTAACGCATAAAAGTAAGAACAGAGGTAAGGTGAATATGGTCGTTAAAAAAAAATTCACCGTCTTTATTTTTAATAACTGAAATATTAGAGATAGATCCTTTCACTTGCTCTCTGCACTTCTAAACTTTCCTTCCGCAACTAGATTGAAAACTATTGTTACGAGTGGTTTTGGGAATATCAACGTCTCTAGATACTTTTAAAAAGCCAAGTATCGATTCGTCTATTTACAAAAAACTTTATCTCGAACAGTTGGATAGGCTCAAAAATGTCGACTATTGTTCATGGATGACTGACCTCAATGCAGGTATCGAGGCCTTTATGTTAGCTGGTGGTGATCTTTATGTGTGGTTTTTCTGTGCTGGTTAGCTATTGGTTAAATAGGTTTCGGCAAACGCAAAATTTATTTGCTCCTAGTTTCAACAATATCATTTCCAAGTCTGAAAGTAAAGTTTTTGGATCTAAGATCTGGCAATTAACCTTCACACGAAACTCGAAGTCGCACCATGGTCTCATGGTTGCGATATTGTAAAATGGTCCCTGACTAATGTTTAAGCGATCTCGAAAGGAAATAGACAAACAAATAAACTATTGCTTCATTAGGCGTTAAGATTTAAAAAACTAAAGTTTGCAAATAAAAACAGTTTTTCTCAAATAAGATCGTAAATTATAATAGCTAGTTTCATATATTCTCATACTTGATTTTATGGTAGAATTATTCGAATACCGATCATAACAGAACTCAAATGCCTTACTTATATTATTATTAGAAAAGTAAGACTTTTTTTTAACATTAATGAATGCATTATCCAATTTTCTCTTTAGAATAGAATATAATTAGCTCTTTCTTTTTAATAATGTGCTTGCATAAAATAAGAGAGTATACAACCGCCCCTTAATGTATAGTCAAATTAATAGTTATAAAAATAACAAAAGTCTTGATTAAAATCAGTAAAAAAAAATATAAAACGAAAAACAAAAAGAAAACACATCGGAAATGAAAGCGAAAATAATAAATTATTATAGTTATTATGTTCCAAATTAATAAATAGCATTTTTATTGATTTAAAGATGATTTCTCGCTTTTATTTACACGCAAATATTACTAATGAAAAGAAGCTAGAATCTATTTAATAATCGATTAGAATGATAATGTTATTATTTGTTGAACATATAATTTTACTTGTAATCGAAATTAGAAAATTACCAAAATTATACCCTGACAACTTCTATTGAATCTAAAATATAAGTAACGCATTCACTAGCTAGTTTTCGATTCGATTTCATTTTCATTATTGAACCTAGCAAATAGATGGATAGGAAGCAAGTTAACTTAACATAACGAATAATGCTGTATTTACACCACAAAAATTCTAATATATTGTTTTGTACATACATATTTACACCATGGCGATTGCTCCCCATTAAAATATATTAAGTGAACAGAAACCCTTACCATTAAATTACAATATTACCATTAGTGTTGTACGGTTATGGAGGAATCGCAATTATTCTACACAACTGTTGTTTGAAAGTCATCAAAAACCCATTTGGACAATTTGTTGACCTCGACAAGGGTTGATTTTAAGAAACAAAAGGAATTCGACCAACAGAAAAAGGCAAAAATGAACACCCCATTCAGCAAGTTTAAATGAAAAGAAAAATTTCATAACAGTTTAAATGAATAGTAAAAGAAGTTAAGAAGCTTTTTCTATAGTATTCTAACACCTTAACTATCAAAACCTTAAGTATCCTTCTAAAATACAGTTACGTGAATAAGGAAAGTGTCTCTAATACGAGTACAGTATCAGAAAAAAGTACAAGAATTATTAAATCAACTCTCTAATATTACTTTTTGTATATGCAAAAATATGAGAACAGATGCCAATAAATTTTTATTGTATTTAAAAAATTTTAGGATTATAGGAGCACCCGTATTTCATTAAAAGTAGTTTATAAATTTTTAAAAATTTTCCCATAAAAACCACAATTCTTTTTCGAATTCTATTTTATTTACTTTTATTTTGAAGAAAGTGTTTTTTTCTGAATCCTTGCGATATTGTAATAGTGTAATAGGACGAAAAAGCTTACTTACTTTTATAATTTACAACAATTTTTTTAAAGAATTGCATAGCAAGTAATTAATAAATTTCAACTGGCATGAAAATTAAAGGGGTCTGCTTTGCTTGTTATATCGAGAAGCACTTCTCTTACTGTTGACAATTGTCAAACATAGGAGCATATATCATTCAGGATAATAGTTGTTTAGGACAAAATTTGCCATTTTACATTATAAATTGCTTTAGTAACTATTGAATACGTAGAAGACACGCCGATTGGGCGCTAGGACCACAAGCTTTTTTGCTGCGAAAATTGACTTATATGCATTTTGGTCTAAAGTAGTCATTGGCCTTTTGAAAATTTCTTTAAAAATGAAGAAGGAGAGGCTGTTGTTATCAATGCTGAGGGCTTTTGCCATATGATAACAAACTTTTTTTAGTCTCAATTTGCAAATTTTGTTTTGGACCAAAAAGAATCAATTTTTTGGCCTTATTAAGACATAAATTTTGTCTTTTTGGGGTAAAAAATTCTAAGGACGACTTTAAGCCTTAAATTCGCTATTTTTAGGACGATTACTTTTAGCTTTCATTTCAAGAATTGGTGACATCCATGAAGCTCCAAAATCGTGTGATTTAACGCAGCTGGACTTTTTGTTATAAGGCTTAATGAAAAATCGTGAAAAAAAACCTCAAAAAAATCGAGTCCAACAAGATGTCACGTGGTAGCCATTTGAGTCATGTTATATATTAAATAAAATATTAATGAAAATCTGAATTGAAAGTTTATTTTAATAAAATTTACTTTTCAAAGCATAAATTGGACAATCCTTTATTATAAAACCTTATCAAAAAAGTACTTTTTCAAACTCAATAAACTCGTAAATCAATACAAGTTAATTGAGAGAAAAAGCAACTATTTCCAGATAGAAAAAAATATTCTATTACAAATTAATTTCACAGGGAAAATTGGATATTAATAATCTTTTTTTTATCTAATATAGCAAAAACAAAAAATAAGAAAACCAAAACTAAATACAACTTATCATGGTGTATACAAAAATGTAAGCAGAGAAAATGACCTCTAATTCGCTCTGCCTGACTTAACTGTTGAACCTGGTCATGATATTTTCTTCCCTTAATTTCTTTTATGGTATAACCGTGGACAGACGTAATTTATAGGTAATTTGATTATGGCATCTGGGTGTGCCTTAAAATGTTGTTGAGGACAAACTACATATGCTATTGTCATAGTGTCGTTTTGTCGTTGCTGTACAAGCCAAGCACAGATACCTGAGTCGACATCATTATGTCTATTTGCCGGTACTAAAACCACAAACTATCACCCGAACCAAATGGCAGTAAAATAAAAAAAAAACAATGTTGAAAAGCACTAAGGCTGGAATAGATAAAATAGGAAGGGCTGTTAGCCACTAGTTTTTGTATTAATATCGGTATCATCAAAATGTTTTTTTTTTTACCCAAACACATACCGTTGCCACTTGCTGTGCCTTTTTAGGAGATCGCAAAATAAGCTCCCCCATGCTATGATAGCCAGATACTCTATTCAAAAGTCAACCTGATGGCTGAAACGGACAGGCTATCAAGTCGGAATAGTATTATTGGAAGGATGAGTTAAATGTCATCAACTTTGCCCATATTTGTCCTCAGGAATCTAAAAGATATTTTATTATAGGTTTCTTATGTTTGCTCATTGCCACCGAACTATTGCACAATAGTAGTCGACTAGTGCTATGAGGCAACAGTTATTTGAGAGGTCCATCGTCTATTGCAAGGTAGCCGTTACCTTTCACTTCTGAAATACGGACAAAAGTTAACAAACTTTTCTACCACATTACATGAATCCTATAAGGTTTGTCGGCGATTACTATTAAACTTTTTGTTATTGTCTTACTCTCTGTAAGCGTTCCCAGTTCTATTCTTATTCGTTCAGCTAAAGGGTATGTCATACCAAGGCTACCTATTGAGGTTAGTATCATGTATATAGTCATCGTTTTTCATTGTTCTCAACATCGTAGTTTGTCCACAACGTAAAAATAAAGAAGAACGGCCGCACCTCACTCATTTGACAGAAAATAAAACTTTCTGCTTTTTACACCACTCCTAGTCGCAAACATAATAACGTTCTCCATAAAATACTCAACGAAGTACATCGAATCAGCCGACAACTATTGTTGCCACCCTTTACCTACAAAATTAAAAGCCATCCTCTTTGCTACCTAAATTTACTGTATCGCCTTTGACCACCTTTGCTGTGCCAAATAAACGTTTGTTAAATGCGCGGCCGTATGACTTTCTGTGGTGTCAAGTCCAGGAAGTCATTAGGCCTGAGAACATGTACGAAAGGATTTTTTCTGGACTTCATTTGATTATAATGTTATAATGTGGGTAAAAAGGGGAAAACTTTCGGATTTGGCATTAGTTGTTTTCGTCATTTTCTTCCTTATTTTTGTCCCATTTTTTGTTGTTTTTATCTTTGTTTATTTGCTAGTTTCATTTTTTGCTATATTTTATTTTCTGTTCAATTACAGTGATTTTCTCACCCTTAATATACTTTTACATATTAGGACAATACAGAATATAGGGTAGTCCTTTATGGTTTTCCTGTTACTTTCAATTTAATATCGCACTATTCTTTTTTTTAATAATTTTTTATCCATTATGTAGAAAGTGGTTGAGAAATAATTTTCTCAAGAAACAATAACAATTTGTAAAAATCCTAATCTAAAGTATAATAATGGATTTCAGTTAGTCCCCTAAAAATTCCACGACTATTCAATTTTGTGTCCATTTCTGATAAAAAAAAATCTTTTCAAATACAGGACCTTGATGAATTTTTAATTCTAGTTATATGAACGATAGAATGTGATTTTTGTTAAGTAAGAAAAAAATTTATAAAATTGTAGGTGTATTATTTACTTTTAAAGAAAAAATTATACCCTTAAAAATAATTCAAATTATCGTCGAATAACGTGAGTATTATTTTTATTTTTTTTCCATGTTTTTTCTTATACTAATATCATGACAGCATTATACGTTAATTAACGCAATAACGCAATTAATTGCACGCAATATTTACAAAGACTATTTTTAGCTTTTTAATATCAATACAAAATTTTGGTAGTTCTCATTATTAAATAGAAAAAAATTGCATTCAAAATATGTACCTTTAACTTTTGATTTGATTAACTATTTTTGGATGAATTATGATTTTAAGAAAAAAGATACTAATTTACGAAAATTTAATTTTAACAAAAAGAAACTTTTGAATAATGTCAGATACCTTAATTATGACTTATTTATAAATGAAGATTTGGTGAATATTTCGATAAAATTTTTGTGAGAAAAAGCTTATTTTCCTTTAAAATTAATTTATTGTATCTTATTAGGGTGGAGAATTTATAATGGAAATTATCATATTTGAATAATTTAAATTTGAATTCCCGCCGATAAGGCTATTTTTATTCCTCAAAATCACTCAGCGAATGGTATAAAATATTTACCTTGTGAACTTTCATCGAAAATGTGTTATCAAACTCTTGATATTGTGACCATTTGTGAATAAAAAATTTTGCTGGTTTTCAAATCATAAATAATATTAAATTTTAATAAATATGGAAAATATAATCACATTTATAAATTCAAGCAAATATGCAACGATTTTTAAAGGTATAGTTCTTAGTTTTTGGTATGATTTTTGTTAATTTTCAATAATACAAAATTATGGTAACAGTCAAGAAAAAGTAAAAGTTTAAAAATCAATTTATTGAGAAATATTAATTTATGAAATATATAAAATCTTAGCCACAAAATTTTCTAATCATGAACAAAGTTTTCCGATATTTTCAAATTTTATCGAATGGTTTTTTCGAAAGAAATTTTCCTAATGAAAAAATATAAATGTTGACTATGGCAGTATATTATTTGAACTACTAACAAGTTAACAGTATCAAAGTATAAGCCATTCAGTGAAATTCCATTAAAACTTATCATAAAAACGTACTCACTATACACTCGTAAATAAAATAGATAAACGGAAAGATAGCTCTCTACGAAAGGTTTTTTTTTTTCATTCTCATTTAGCTGAATAGGTATAGGAAAAAATACCTTGTTAGAAAAGGTTCAAACTAAAATGTCACTCGCAACATTAATCTTAAGAACATGAACAGGTAATAAAAGTTTTCTCACAATTCACTTGAGGTGCTACATTATCGACAAGAACCAACCAACATTTCTCAGCAACTTTTTGATTCATCATCATCGAATTCAAATCCAACTGTTTAAACTTCCTGAGTAAATCTTTCATATCCTTTGGCAAAAGCAAAATTATATTAGCAAAAAAGTAAAAAAAAAAAAACGTTTTATCCATAAAAAAATAAAGCACATGCCCTCGAGCACAAGAATCTGTATGGCTTCATAGTCAAAAATTGGAAATGATTCGACAAGAATTTTCCTTAGCAAAAAAAACCTGCATTTCTCTGCACCAGCTTTTTTTTACAATCTTTATCCTTTCTTGGATATTCTCTATGTATGCATATCTAAATGTGCTTAATATATATCTAAAGTTTAAGATCAAAGAGCTAAAAGGAAAATGCAAGAACTTAGGACAATGGCTAAGAAAATGTCGCCTTCTAGAATTGAATTGTCGAAAGAAAGAATGGAAAACTTTTTAAATTGGGTTTTCCATATTAGCCATAAGGATTCATCGAATTTTCCACATAGAATGTATTTCCATCTGCTATAATTTGTGGGTAATGGTTGGTCATATACGAGTATATATCTTCTGTTGATTTATTCGATTTTTTTTCGTGATATATTCAAAAGATTCTATGATTGAAAAATTTCCGCATAGAAAACCTTTTATCAAAATAAAATTATTTTAAAACTATTTCATAAATATATTCTATTAAATTAATACTCAGAATTCAAACAATTCCCGAAATACTAAAATATAATAAATAAATTATTAATAGATGTAAAAACAAAAATCGTGCACAGAATTTAAAATATGTTTTTTTTTTCTCAAGAAATCGAGAAGCTTATAAAATTTTTGTGACATAAAACAGAAAAAAATAAAGTCAAATAGAATAAAATGAAATCGAAAATTGTGACTAAGAGCAAAATTAAGAAGTTAAAGGATACACTGTTTTAAAAAGTTTAGCCAGTTGTAAACATTCACCTAAGCTTTTTGTAACTTTTGTATTATGAGTCAAGGTGTTCCAAACACTTAAGAGTTCATGAATTGTTTTGTTTTCAGTTTTCAGTTTTGTTGACTTAAATTTCTATCCAAGTGCTATATCCTTTTTATACTTGAGATTTTATTTTATTTTATATTATTTACAGTTTTTTTTTTGTGTAAAATCTTCTAATTGTGTCACTTTCTTTCGGAAATATTGTATGCGTTAAAAAAGAAGAAAGAGAGTGAGAGCTCTGAGTTTTTAGAATTTGAGGACATAATTTTGTCTACACAAAAACTTCTACGAGTGGGGAGTATGTGGTAGGCATACATATGAGCTTATGTAATAAGCTCGGTTATGGGTTTGGAAAGTACCGACCTAAGCTTGTGTTCACGTATGTCACGTGAGAATGTTTCCCCCTAGCCTGAAGAAACTTTTCCTGAGATGATACTCTAGGACTTGTTTTATTTCTTCTTGGTCTACGTGGTCTAAGTTATCTTTGCTTTTTCCTTGTTTCTATTTTTTTCTGTTTTTTGTTATATTTTTTTCTTTTGGTTAAATTGTGATTTTTGTTAGTCTCTTTTCTTAATTCATTGTTATATTAAAGGAAGCTGACTCCAGCTGTCATCTAAACATAGTTCTTATTCGGTAACAGAACTTTTATAAACTTGTTCCTTTGCTAACGTGAGGTTGGTTTATTTTGATTTCATGAGTGTTGGTTTCCCTATAAAGAGCTGAACCGACAATGGAAAATGTTGACTTCTATGCTTCTACAATTTAAACGAAATAGTCTTCAACAATTTTCACACAAATGTTTATGTATTTAGTTAGTTATGAAATGCCAAAAGAACGACAGAATCTTAATTTCTCTTTTGGATGAAAATTTAACACGAAAGCTAAACAAACTTTCTACAATATATTCACATATTGGCACATTCTATTCGTAATTCTAGTTATAAATATTTCTTATAATAAAAGTTAATTTTCAAAACTTATTTTAGATGATAACACGTAATTTAAAAAAATATATATATTTATTTTGTTTGTTTGTTTTTATTTTATTTTATTTGATTTCTAATAAAATTGTTTTACTTTTGAATAGTAAACGTAGAAGTATGGCTAATAAAATAGCAGAATATTGTTAACTTTTAAAACTATTATTAAAATTCTCCAGTTAATAAATATTATTTTTTCAAAAATTTTCATTCCAAGTTATTTGGATCAATTTAAAGTATAAATAAAGTATTGTTTTTATCATGAAAGTAATTAATTCTTATTAAAATAGAAGTAGTTATACAAATATAAACTTATATATCCACACTAATGAGGATGTTAACAAAAGAAAAAAAAAATTATTTTCTTTTGCTAACATCCTCCGTGAATATCAAAAATAACTCTTCTTAAAATATATTTTTCCTTTTCTTAAATATCTTTCTCTTTATATTAAAATTAATATAAAAGTTTCCTATTATATCAGATCTTTCTATTTGATATTTTCGATCATTATACCAATAATTTAAAATAAGCCTCAGGAGTAAAAAAATATATATAAATTATCCTCGAAAAATGTTTTCTTTTTATTTGTTATCCCTAAAAAAAAATTTTTTTTAAAATTGTAATAAAAAAAATAAAAATATATATAAAAAACTACAGAAAAAAGAATTTCGCCTTTAATAAAATTCCTATAAAAATATATAAGATGTGAATTTTATCGAAATCGATTTAACCCTCATTATTAATTTAATCTGTGGAAACCATCAAATTATACAACATCGGATCGATTGAATAATATTCATAAATTTTCCAAATTTTTCACTAAATTAACCCCATCCTTTGGGAATTCAAATAAGTTCGATATAAAATTTTACCTGGAATTTTACACAGAATATTTCTTTTTTTCTAACATTTACAACGAGTATAATGTGAATATTCGGTTAGATTCGATCTAAGTCTGCATGTACGTTTTTATTTTCAAAAATAATCGAAACAAATTTAATAGTTGTAGGATAGGTATGTTAATGTTTTATATATTCTATAATAAAATTTTATCGTATTTCCGATAGTAGAAAAAATATTGTCAATGTAATTTGATGCACTTAACCAAACGAAGCACTCATTAAATATGCACAGGATGTTAGGAAAATAATCAATAAATTTGTTGTTTACAATTTCCGAACCATTCTATTTATAATAATTCTATTTTATTTTTTATTCTAATAATAAATATTTTAAGAAATAAATTTCATTTAAAAAAAAAAAATTATGTTAAAAAAAAAAGTTTGCTATAGTAGATTTGAGTAGGTTTTTTCTCTTGGGCACTCAGCCATATTTGGTGTTCTTAAATTAACTAAATAGATGCCAGAAAAATTAAAGACTATATATATATATAATTTTCATTTAAAAATAAGATTAAAGCTGTATTTTAAACGAAAATCCAAGATTATTAAAAAAAATTCTCTGAAGAACGGTTAGTAAATTAATGCTTTTCACACTCAATATTTCAATGTTATAAAAGTTTTTCAATTTTAAAAAAAAGAATAATCAAAAATGATCGAAAAAACTTTACATAAGTGCAACAAAAGGAAGATTTTTATATCCTGATAAGCTTAATTATTAATTGGGAAATATATGTATCGAAAATTATTACCCAAAATACCATATTTCTTGGTTTCGGAAAATCTCTTTCAAACTTAAAGTAAAATTTTACTTTGGCAAAAAATCCCTTATAAAACTCATAATTTCCACTTTATTTCATACTAAAGTCTTTTATATTAGAATAATTGCATAAAGAGAATTAAAATTATTCTAAAATTATCTTACAAATAATATATTTTTAGTATAAATAGAATAGACCGATTTTATTCATGCAATATCCTTAAAATGAATTTATTTTTATTTGAATTTTATTAAATACGCTGGCTGGAGAATCAACAGTTGTATTAAAATTGTGCCTACGATTCTGATGGTTCATGAATACGAGTATTATGAATGTAAAGTAGACTCGAATCAGTATATATGAATCATTGAATAGGTCATACCATATCAAGCTACTGTGATAGGTGGATAGTTTTGCTGTTTGGATTTTAACTTGAAAATATTTTAAAGTTGACATCATTTAGTATATACTAATATGTACTCGAATTTGTTACGTACTGATTTTTGACCGAGGATGAAACTAGAATATAACTAGAGTCTGTTTAAAGTGCATCTAAACTTCCAAGATACGACTTTCGATTTAGAGTATTCACTGTACAAGATTATTTATTATCAGAAGTAAATTATCTATATCTAGCCTCCCAGATAACTCATAATTTTATATTAAATGTCGAAATATATTCTACGAGGGTCATTCAACAAGTACTTAGCCTACAAAAGAAAAACAAAAATTTGGGAAAGGTGGCAATTTATTTTTCCACATAATCTCGTTCAAGCTCGATACACTTGGCCCAGCGATGCTCTAACTTTTTTAACCCGTCCAAAAAATACATTTTCTCGAGGGAAGCAAAATAGGCCTCCGTGGCGACGACGAGCTCCTCATTCGACCCAAATCTATTCCCGGCGAGTGATTTTTTCAGGTTTGGAAACAAAAAGTAGTCACAAGGGGCCAAATCTGGAGAGTACGGTGGATGGGGCAGCAATTCGTAGTGCAATTCGACCAATTTGGCCATGGCGATGGCGGAGGTGTGAGCCGGCGCGCTGTCGTGGTGGAACAGCACTTTTTTCTTCGCAAAGCGGGGCCGCTTTTTCTTCAATTCGACGTCAAATCGGCCCAATAAGTCAGCATAGTAGCGCCCCGTGATTGTTTTACCCTTCTCGAGGTAATCGATGTGGATCACACCTTGTGAATCCCAGAAAACGGTGGCCATCACCTTTCCGGCCGATCGAACAGTCTTCGCCTTCTTCGGAGCACGTTCGCCGGGTGAAGTCCACTGTTTCGACTGTTCCTTGGTCTCTGGTGTGTACCAGTGAATCCATGTTTCATCGACGGTCACGAAACGACGCAAGAACTCCGCTGGATTGCGCTGAAACAGCGCCAAACACGTCGCCGATGTGGTCTCACGGTTGCGCTTGTTTTCCGGTGTGAGCAAACGCGGCACCCATCGCGCCGACAGCTTTCTCATGCCCAGTTCTTCGTGTAGAATATGATGCACCATTCCTACTGCGATGCCCACAGTCTAAGCTATCTCGTGAACCTTCAATCGATGGTCTGCCAACACGAGATCGTGGACTTTTTTAACGTTTTCCTCCGTAGCAGCCGTTTTCGGGGCACCTGGGCGTGGCTCATCAAAAACCAACGTGCGGCCACGAACACACTCGTTGAACCAATTCTTGACGGTCGCCATCGAAGGAGAAGAGTCACCATACACAGCATCCAAGCGATCTTTGATTTCGCTGCGCGTTTTCCCTTCCAAAAACAAGAATCTAATCTCCGAACGATATTGTTCTTTTTCCATTTTTGTGCAACCGACCGACACGCTCGCTTTCAAAGGCTCTCAAAACAAAACTAATGAAGGGAATCGACTTTGACAGTAGGCTACTAAAAGAATGTACTGCACGACGGTAAATTTCTTTTGTGACAGCAGTTCCATCGGGCGGTGAGGCTAAGTACTTGTTGAATGGCCCTCGTACGATCCATTTTTATTATATTTCTCAGCGTATAAAATTTCAACTTTTTAAAGTTATTTATGTAATACAGAAAATAATAATTTATTTTTAAAAATACTGATTTTTAATTAATAATTAACGAAAGTAAATCTGAAAAAAAATTTTTTTAAATTCCTTAAAGTGGAAAAATTCATCATATTCTTTATTATTATTTTCATGATTAGTTATAGTAACAACTAAATTAAAACTAACCAAGAAAATGACAAATTCAGATATCTCGATATAACTTAATCAGTAAACTATACGTATTTTACTGGTTTGAGGGTATTAACGAATTGAGGGTATTGACAAATTTTGGTCAATATTATTTTAATTTTTTATAAAAAGAAAAAAAACAACAAAAATCAGTTATAAAAAAATTATCTTAAAAAAATCTTTTTATTTTGATAATTGAAAATATTGAGATTCGCACGTATATTTCGTAAAGAACCCATGTGAGCGTACGCAATAATTGCAAATTTGTACCAGTATCCCTCAACATTTTGTAGTACGTAAAATTCTTTTTTTTTTTAATAATGAAAACAGTTTACATTATTATTTAGTTTTTTTACATTAAGTACTCAAAAATAAAATTTATTTTTTAAAACAAAAAAAAACAATCAGATAAATAACATAATTTTAGCACTAAAAATATTTTATGTAAACTTTATGCGCATGATAAAAATTTATTTTTAAATAAAAATAAATAAATTGAAAAATCTAGTTTTCACACTTACCAAAAATAAAGTTTGTATTGTAAATATATTTGATACTATCGGAACTAAATTTTTTCTATTTAAATAAAATAAAACATTTCTTCGCAAGAATAAAATTTGTATCATTTAATATTAAAATAAAATTATTCGCATAATTTCATACTAAAATTTTCTTAAATTTTTTTCCAGTGCATAATTTCTTTTTTGTCATATTCTATAAAATTCTAAATTATAAATGAAAACTGGAAACAAAACCTTTTATTGAGTTTTTTAATAAAAATTTCTTTATTATAAAAAAAAAAAAACAATGTTCAGAAAACTCTTCAATTAAATACAACCTATTAAATATTTCTAATTAAATGATTTCAATCTTGAGCTATGAAGTTAATGTAATGAAACCTGTATGAAATAGCGTTGGTCAGATTTGCGTTTACTAAAACAAAGGCAACACAATTACTTTATGAATTTGAATTTATAATGAATACTATGAAAAAGAAAATACTATTTTTGTAGGCAAGAAAAGCAACACTACGCTAAGTACCTTCCATTTATTCATTTATTTCCGTTCTTATTAAAGGCACTTGTACCTGTAAAATGTTGATAAATTTAACATGAACAAGCACTAGTAAAGAATTGAAACTTCTTAACTCTTACAAATGAGGTGTTGTTTTACAATTCTTGAAATATTAACAAAGGTCATATTGATAAGTTTAGTCGAAAAGTCTTAAAATATTGAAGAAAATCTATTTTTGTTTTCATTTAATGGCTGTTGATAATGTGAAGAGGGTTTATGCCGTATAGAATCTATTTTACAATTGGAGCGTGATAACTGAAATCAATTTTATAAAAATTTAAATGCATTTATAAGGTGAACTAAATGGAATAGAGAACAATTTTAAGTGTTTTGCAATTCAAACACCTTTTCATGTTTTCTGCCCTTAAGCATGAAAAATTATTTCTATTCTTCCTGAAGCGTTTGTTGTGCTTCCATCTTATTTTCAAGACAATAACAAAAAAAAACAACAAACGAATTCAAGAGTTGAACAATTTGAATGTCTGAGAAGTTTACTCCTTCGCTTAAGCGCTTTAGTACCTCACCCTTAATGGCAGGTGTGCTAGCCATTTGTGGAAGGTTGCATTCAACTATTGTAAACAGGATTGGGGTTTGGTTCTATAAGAATACGGCTGCTTTCTATAAAAGTGGACTGTGTTGAACTGATTGGGACAGGGTGCTACCAAGGCCCGCTTAAGAAAATTGTACAAATCTAGGCCAGCTCGGTGCTTTAAAAACTACGTAAACTGAAAACTTACCTTTCTTCCAAACTGTTAAGACTATTACCTCAATCTTTTTGCCACTTCACCATTGCGTTGCATTGGGTAACTTTCTGTATTGATTATTTCTTTCTTGCAAATATGCAGCAAATGTTATACATCCAGAGATAAATACAAGTACACCAGCTTTTATTGTATAAAGACAAATGGACAATACCTCTGCACTTATAGACACTATTTTTATGTAGAAACCCTATTGGCTATCGTACTACAATAAACGAATAAAACGATCTAAAATTTTGAAATTTTAGTGTACGTATTGCACCTGAGTAAGCTTATGTGAGTTTAGACGTTCACAGCATTATAACCGCAAACGTAAAGGTGTAGTGGCCAGAACCATAGAATTTGCTTCATGCATCATGGACTCGCTGCCTCATCGAATTGTGCACATAAAATAAATTCTAATAAAAAGCTACCCTAATATGAGCAGACACAAAAACTATGGGTGGAATTTTAGCGAAATAAAATTGCAAGCACAGAAATTGAGTGCCACAAAATGAAAAATTGCTATTTCTGCACTTAAATTGGAATATTACTCAGTCTATTTCTACAAAATGAACAAAATATGTATGAAAACTAACAAACAATGTGAAATTGAATGGAAGTAGACTAAATAAAAGAAGAAAAAAAAAATATTTGGTAAGTTTTGGTAACAAATCCTGTCAAAAATGTCAATCGTATTAGAAGTTTATGCCAATCAATCATAATTTGAATGCAATTAGTTTGAGTTAGTACAATGAATTGATCAATTTTAGAATATTTGAAAAAGTAAACGGATCCAAATTTTTTATTTACAATAACATTGGTTTCCGAATTTGCTTTTCTCACTTTTTCAATTAATTCATACACACAATTTTTTAACAGATATTTTCGAACTTTCAAATACAAGTTCAAATACATTAAGTAGAATGAAACGAAAAACTAATCTTTTAAAAGTATCTGATAATCTGATTCATAGAAAAAGACTATCTGTGGACAAAATCACTCAAAAATAAAGCAAACAAATAACTTCAATAGAAAGGAAATCTGGCTTCCATAGAAGATTTTTCTAATATTTTATAAATTTTCACAAAAACTTTTCAATTTAATCTACACAAAAATAACACGAAAAGGAAAAACTACAAACAAGAGATCTAACAATTTGATTAGATTCTTTGTAAAAACGAGACTTCAATAATAAAAAATTAAAAAAAAAACCATTATCTTTATTTAAATATGGCACTACCATATTTAGTAAAGTGAAACTGTGTCCTTATACAACCTAAACAATAAGTCATATTTATAAGCATTACTATCCATTTTATCCAAAAATAAATCGGCCATTAAATAAATTAGGAAATTAGATTTTTTTAGTTGATTATAAATTAAGTAAATCTTTTGTAATATTGTAATTTATAACTAGAGTGTAAGGAAATTTTTATTTCGAAATTATTTTCATTTGATTTTTATTTTAGTATTATAAAAATTAATTGAATTAAAGAATTTTTCTGCACAAAAATTCATTTAATTAATGGGAAAAATGCTAATATTTGCGGTGAATCTCAGAAATTAAAATTCATTTGAATGATTTCAAAGTTCAATATTAATGACATTAAAAGTTTGACGCAAAATTTATATTGTATATACTCGTAGTTTTATTTAATATCAGTCTCAAAAGGTTACATAAAAGTCCGCTTATGTAACTTATTCAGCTTATTTAGTTTATAATTTGTATCAATCGTATATGAATTTAAAATAGGACTAGTTTATTTACCTTACGAAAAGTTTTCTTCCCTATTAAATTTTCAAATAAGATATCATAAATAAAAAGCAAATCTTTTTTGGTGGATTATCCTATCTGAAATTATTATTCAGGATTATATTTTTACTACAAAAGTTTTACGATTGCATTAGGCAATAAAGAATCTTCATCCATAAGCTGATTTATCAATCTTATATAGGGTTTTCCAATAAGAGTGATATGATTTCTCAGTGACATTTTGACCATTTGTAATATGTCCTAATTTGCCTTTTTTTTATTATATTCAGGTTTGTTTACAATTTTATCATAGAGAGATATTCGCAAGAACAACGTTTACAAATTATTCAATTTTATTATCAAAATAATCGTTCCCCAATTGCAACTTTTCGTGCGCTTTTGCCATTTTATGGTCGTAATAATCGTCCAACTGTGCTCGCTATTCGTTTGGGATTTTTAAAAATTCCGAGCGTACATTTTCTTTACATAATATTCAAGTGCCAATAAGACAAGGAACCGCTCGAAGTAATGAAAATATTGCTGCCGTTCAGGCAAGTGTTGCTGGAGACCGCAATTTGTCGATTCCAAGACTTTCTCAAAAATTGGGACTGTCTCAAACCATAACCTGGCGGATTTTGGGAAAGGATTTGGGCTTGTACCCGTATAAAATTGTTAGCACTCAAGAATTGAAACCATTGGACCACCGTAAACGTCGTGAATTTGCTGATTTTGTCTTGGAACAACTTGATTTTTTTAAGAAAATTATTTTCTCCGATGAGGCTCACTTTCATCTGAGTGATGCGGTAAATAAACAAAACTATTGATTCTGGTGCGAAGAAAATCCACAAATTATTCATGAACACCCATTACATTTACCTAAATTGATAGTTTGGTGTGGTTTTTGGTCTGGTGGAATCATCGGTCCGTACTTCTTTCGAAATGAAGCTGGTAACACCGTTACTGTGTCACCGATGATAACCAACTTTTTATAGCCGAAATTGGAAGAAGTTGATCTTGACAACATTTGGTTCCAACAAAACGGGGCTACGTGCCACACAGCACGTGCAACAACCGAATTATTGCGAGAAAAGTTTGGAGATTCGATTATTTCAAGAAATTGTGACATTGAATGGCCTCCAAGAAGTTCTTCAAGCTTTAGAAGTTAATATTGAACGTGCTACTCATGACATATGACTTGATTTAGTGGAAAAAGTGCTCGAAAATTGGTTCCATCGAATTCGTTCCTGCAAAAGAAGTCGTGGAGGCCATTTGAATGACGTTTTATTCAAAACTTAATTGCATCGATTGTACTTTACATTAAATAAAAAACATTTGAATTTCCTTAACAATTAGTGTTTTTTTTTAAAAAGAAATCATATCACTCTTATTCGAAAACCCTTGATATGTTGAATAACTTTCACGATTCAGGCAAATGAGTAATTTTCTTCCAAATGTAGAACTCAAAATTGTATTCTACATAGATCTCTTCTTTTATCCACTTCTCTTTAAAATAGCATAATGCCCTAATATTTGTCGTTAACATTTCTGCAATTTTTGCCCACTATACGTGTCAGGATACTAGCCAGCTAGAGTTAATCTAGCGGTCAACTGTTGTATTAGACTGGCTAGTGAAGTACATCGAAATTCACCGATGGGCTTATTGCTCTAACTATTATCTTTATAATATCTTAAAAAATTTAATATCGCCCCATCGTCATCCATTTGATAAATACCTTATTTTGAATGAGATCCCTTCACCATCTCTCTGAATTCCCAAACTTCCCTCACTCTAAGGGCAATTAGAATGGCTAGTTTGTAGACGTATTCACTGAAACATCATCATCAGCTTATGTTTATAAAAACTTACATTACTCAAAATTCGTTTTCTGATAAAAATTCCTTCATTATAGAGCTTCCAGATGCCTTAATATCCTTTTTTTAGTCCTATTTTTATTGTGTTAAAATAAACTGACATGCTCTACAATATATAATCATATTTAACTAGTCTATTCATCGATCATGAATCCAGGTGCATTTCCTAGAAGCAGTTATTGAAATAATAAAAACTATTAAAATAAATTGAACAATTTTTAAATAATTAACAAAACAAATATCTTTTTATGTATATTTTTTCATATCAAAAAGAAAAGATAAATAGTTATACAAACAAAACCATATATTTTTATTGTTTGGCATTTTTATTTTCCTAATAACCATTACAATTTTATCATATCTATTAAATATAATCAAAATAATCCTAGAAAAAATAATAATAATAATACTTTTGAAAAGAGTTATCATAAAATACATATAATATGACCAAGATTGAAATATTTTGAATTAAGGTACAAATTTTATGGGGTACACATCTTATAAAATAACATTTTATGTGCAATAGGATTTTCTATATTTGTAGGATGTAAGCTTGCAGAAAAGTAGAATATCTTTTGTATTTTATCTACACCACCCTCATAATAATTTTGTATATATTTACAGGAAAAGAGATTTGTTTTTGGCACCCAAACTGTAGTATGATTTGATATAAAAAAGTATTTCTATGTTCACACTTCTATCGCTAGATTTAAATTTATCAGCAGAGCAAAAAGACCATAATAAGATATCACAGTCGAAATAGTTCAGATATACACAATCGGACAACTTTTCCATTCTACAAAAAAGGAGACTATTTACCATAAAATGTCCCGGTGACAATAGTCAAATAATAATAATAATATCGAATACTTTGTAACTACTCGTGTTTCCGGTAAACAATTTTACTATCGATTCCAATTTCAAATGTATTTAATTCTATGTATTTATGAGGGCATATTATTTAATCAACTCAGCACTTTATGATAGTCGAAACTATTAATAATCATAGATTTATGCATTCATTATGAAAAGATAGTTGATAAATTTCTGATGAAAACGTTATGAAAATTAATGTACCATAAAAGTACTGTTGAACTTTATCTTCTAGTAGGTGTGTGTTTGTGTATGTGTCATAAAAGCTTTCAATTTCAATTAATTCATCTATGAAACAATGACGATCAACTATTTTATAAGATTCTAAAATTGGAACTTTTCAAATAAACTTTAAAGAACAGCTTTTCAGTTTTTGAATTCTCTTTCGAAAATAAGGTAATTGAATACACTTAAAATTGAACGTTTTTGAAATATTTTTATATGAAATAAAATTCATCTAATTTTTGAGTTGTATTTTTTTTTCTTTTCACATAAAGAAAAGAATTAAAAAGAAATTTTCGTTTTTTTTTTTTAAATCATATTTACATAAAATTTATAGCTGCAATGCAAAAGATAGTATCAGATTGAAAATAGTGTGCGAAAAAAAATGTCCTGTTGAATTATTGCTGTAGAAATACTTTACGATTTTTAATCAGAATAATAACCAATTTATGTTGTTTCAGTAAATGCACTTTAAAAGTCAACAGTCTGCATTTGAGTTCACCTGAAAAGTTATTTAAAGTTGCCAACAACCTTGACAGTAGTTCATTAAATTTAAACTATTTTCTCTGTTCTTCTTTGCTTTTACTTAAAAAAAACTATTCAAACATAGAACATTTAATAAATTACTTTTGTTTTAAATTAGTAAATTCTGTTATTTGATAGATTTTCTTTTGTGTTGTATAATTCTTTTAATATGAAATAAAATGTAACAAAATGTTAGTTAAAAATATACTCAGAAATAAATTTTTATCTAAAAAATCTTAGGTTATTTGAAAAACTAACTAAATTAAGTAAATAAAAAATTCTAAAAAGTATTATTCTATACAAATTAATATGGATTAAAAATAGTATTAAATATTTTATTAGAAATATCCACGAAACCGTTGATTTTTTAAATCTATAAACCGCAAATTCTAGTAAATATTCCATAAATAAATGAATTCATATTTTGCATACTATTTAAAAAAAAAAGCATCCCACTTGAAATTGTACCATTAAAAAATATAATAGTTTAACGAATAGTTTTAATAATTTCTGACTAAAAATACATGACACAAAATAGATATTTCTATAAAATACTACTAAAGTCAATAGGGGATTTATTTTATAAGTGCTTGTTCATAGAATAAAATATTTCAGTACGTATAACCCCTTGACTATGATAAAAATAACAATAATCTCTTACGAATTGAAACTTTACAATTTCATAAATGAATATATTGCAAAAATTTCAGATATTTTCATATGAAAACTTGAAATATTGACTTTTGGATATTATTAATATTTTATTTTATTCTTTTCTCTGGTAACTTTTTATTCTATAACTATCAGATTAAACTATAAAATACAAATAATTCATTAAATACTCTAAGCTTTGTTCGTGTTTTACAAGAGGGAGATATGAAAGTAATATGAACTTTTTTGGATATTATTATTTATTTAATCATTAAAATTATATTTTGTTTTTATTGTCAGATTCTTAAATACCGAATGTAAATTTATAGATAACTAACACTCAATAATATGATTGGCGAGTTGATCTAAAACAATGTAGTAAGATTTTACCCATGTTTGGAATCTTCGTCCAGTTTATTACCTCGGATAGTACTACAGCAAAAGGAGGCCGTGATATGATGATGCTTCGTCAAATCAACGGTAAAGCCGACCGTACAATCATACGAACCTAATACTCACGGGTATACCCCATTATCCCTATTACGTTGATAATATGTGAGAATACATCTTGTACCAAGAATACATCTTATACCAATTAAGAACCTCCCCACAACCTTCCGAGGAAACTAGCTTCCAGCATACGTAACGTTCCGAAAAAAATTATTTTTATTCCAAATTTTAATAAATTTTTTCCAAACCATAACAACTGTTTAGAACTTGTAATTAGATTTTGAACTGTGTCAAATCGGACACTAATTGATAAACAACCAAATCTCATAATTACAGTTCTGGGACACTTTTTACACAATAAAGCGTAAATGTCGTACTATATGGCTTGTGGTGCCGTATTGTGAAAACCACATTTGGTCACGACTAAAATCTTCAAGCTTAGATTAAAAATAGTCAGTTATCATACTCTTCTTCGGTAATAATATCTTCTTCTTTATTTTCAAAGAAATGCGGAATAAGCACACCTTCAGATACCAGATAGTCGTGTATTATGGATATAACAGCTTCTCCAGCTTCTCCATATCCACTTGTGATTTTTTCACAGTCCCATATCCGGCAATTTTTTATAAGAAAAAGTTGAAATTTATTATCCAATAAGCGGATTTTCAACAAAAAAAAACTATTATTATATATGTCAATGGGAAACCGCCATCTTTGATCGTATTGTGGCCGTTTTTTCTCCAATTTTCGGCTCAAGCGCATCTGTTGAGTTCGGTAGCGATCTCCTGCGATGGTTTTACCTGGTCATAATAGGTCATACTATACCACGCCAAGCTGGTCCCACCAAATACATAGAATTTGTTTCGAAACATGGATGTTTGGCTTGGCCGTCGATGTTGACGCATGGGCGCATTGCTTCGCGATTTTCTTTGCTTTATCGTGGGGAAGTCACAATACGATGCAGAAAACACTTCTTTATTGGCCGTTGGAGCAGCTTCTCGTATGAAAAAAAAAGTCATTCAACGTCTTTCGGCGTCAACTCGTATGACACTTAATTTTCTTGCTTTTGGATCATTTACAACGCTTTTAAATGATCAAAAATGGCTTGTTAAGTCACGCCCAATGAATCTGCAAGTTCTTGTTACGTTTGATCTGAATATTCATCCAGTAATAACTCCAATTCTGCGTCCTCAAACTTTTTCACCTCTCCAGGACGCTCCTTGTCTTTGACGTCGAAATCACTACTTTTGTAATTTGCAACAGTTTGCATTACGTTCTCTCACTAATACAAGCCTCACCATAAGTTTCGACAATCATTCGACGCACGTCAGCCACAGATTTTTTTTCGAATTTAAGACAAAAAGCAAACTTTCCCATAAATAACGCTAATTTGGCTCAAATTTCAAAATTTTCACGTTGTTGACAGATGCCTAAGCTTACAATTTGACATTTCTGATCCCATATTTTCGACGAGCATTTACATATTCTTTTCAAATGTCATCTTAATAAATTTAAGGATAATGCAGTTGTTTTTGTTTTAAATTTTGCACCAAATTTCTTTAAAATAAAAATAATATAAGGAGCAGTTAAAAAAAATGAGAATCAACTAAGTCAAAAAAAATTAAAAAATGTAAGATAAAATAAACTCTATAGCCTGGTAGACAGAATTCCGCTCGCTATTATAATTTAATGCAAAAGCAGGGTTCGAAATGCATTTTGAATGAAAGACATTATTTTTAAAGTATAATTGGGAGCTAAAGATGAGTTTTATTTTTATAAAAAAAAATGGTCAAAACCTTCGCAGCAAGAAAAAATACGAATTCGATGGGAAAAAAGTATTTTTCATATTTTTATGAAAATAAAAAATCGCAAAATACTTTTATCATAAAATCCTATTACAAGAACCTAATTGCCAATTATTGACAATACTTTTATCTCATACACAATTTTGTTATATTGAAAAAAAATTTTATCAATTTAAAATCTAAGCTTTTCGGCTGATTTAATATAAAATTTTCTATCAAAATCAAGATTTACTATGACTTTTCGTAATTGTGTTGATAAGTTCATTGCGAATAATTAGATACAGCATAAATTAATTATTGGATAGTTTTATATATTTTTTTATTAAATTCCTATATTCTTATTTGAATTTTTATAATGTAAGTTAAACAATATATGTCAAGCAAACAGAACTTACTATTTAGATACACGTATAATAACCACAATTTTGCAGGTAAATTTGACAAATTTTATAAAAATGTACTAAAAAATTTGATCAAACTTTATCCAAAAGAGAATTAATCGAATCAAATTACAAATGCACAAGTAAAAAGTCCCCCAATATGATTTTAATCCATCCACAAAATTTTGTTTACACTACAATTAGTAAAATAATTAAATCCTTTAGCTAATTTCTATTGGGGTGCAAAACCGATGTTTACTGGTTTTGTTCCTCTTCAATTATTTTCATCCGTCGTTATACTTATTTGCGGACATGATTTCCCAATTAAAGCACTAAAAATCTACTTTAAAAGGACCACGACGATATCCTTTTTTAAGGAAAAGACTCTACTATAAATATTCTTAAACTTTTCCATTCAACAATATTTTATTATTCGCCTTCATGCCCATTTCAATCTGCTATTTAGCCATTTTCATACCATCAAAATTTGCTCTCCATTTCTGGACAAAGAAAACGGCAGGAAGCTTTCAACCGTTTTATTAAAGTTCAATAAAGTCACACGCAGCCAAAAAACCCTGATAAAAAGGCAAACAAAAACTGCAAAGGAGCAAATCAAACACTACGACAAGCTCCTTAAATACTGAACCATTTTAAAAAAAAACTATTCGAAAACTTTCTTATGAATTTATAATCTGGCCATTTTCATTTCTATGATTGAAAACTTCTTGGAGGCTTGAAAAATTTCACTTAAAAAAAAAAGGACTAGAATTCTTATTTCTAAATAAAAGTAAAGTCAAAGTTCGGGTACGTGAGTATAAAAATCAAAAAACAAAAATTAGTATAGATTTGGTATCGAATTTCAATAAGTTTTATCCTGGTTGATCAGTCCTTCAGTTTATGGATGGTTAATTTAAATGGTTTTTTGCCCATAAGCCATTAGCTGTGAGCTGTTGTTTAACTTTTCCTATTGTGTTACTTAAGCTTAAGTTGGTGTATACAAATTTGGAGGAAATTGTTTTAAAATTTTTTTCATAAAAAAGGATTTTTCTTTAATTTGTTTTTTTTTTTTTTTTTTGGGTGGGTTCTTTTGTAAGAGAATTTTTTTTTCATTTAATGAAAATTTTTATTCAGAAGAAATAAATAAAAACTTCAAATTATAATAAAAAATGCCACCCTTAAAGGCTTACAGTTTTTCTTAACTATACTCCACCCCTAACTCCTACTCAAAAGGGTAATTATAGTTTTATGTGAAACAAGAAATTTTTTAAATAATTATTTGGAGGCAGAATATTCCATTTTTAATTTTCAAAATTAAAATTCTCTATATTAGAAAAACTACAATAATACGGAATATCTAATTACAATTGTACTTAATACCTCACAAGTAAAATTCAAAAAAAAAAAATTACGAAAAATTAAAAATTCTTATTTAAAACTTAAGAAATCAATAAAAACTTTTACACATTTTTCACTGTTCTAATTTGATTTCACTTGTTTCTGTTACCGGCTGTGAGTGAAAATTTTAGGGTAGGAAAAAAATGTTCGTGGAAAATTTTATTGAAAATTTTTTTTATAATCGAAACTTTCTCTAACAAAAGCTTATAAATATAAATTAGTAGAGAGGAGATGAAGAGAATTTTATCAAGAAAATAAATTAAAGCGAATGATCAACTTTACTTTGTTCCATAAACTTTTCCATTTTGCACGTGCTCTAGAGAATTTTGATTTTGAATTCTATTTGGAAATATAGAAAAATTAATTGAACTTGAAAAATAGAAAAGTAAATAATAGTAAATCGACTATTTGGTATTTTCAATTTAATAAGGTTGTACCCAACCTCCCCTTACGATGTGCTAATTCCGTCACTTTAAGCAATCGCATTCTACCACCCTCAGCCCTAGAATAATAATGACAAGCAGAAAAATATTTATAACATAACCAACATTTAGTAGCTTTATCGACAACTATTTCCATTAGAACGATGTAATTAACAAATATTATCGCAAACAATTTAATATGAAATTACAACAATTAATGGGAAAATTTTAGCAATATTTCATTTTTCTTGATTATTTTCTTGTGCAATAATTTTGATAATTTTCAACTGACTCTCATTTTATGAGTATTGTATGTGTCTCCATTTGAAACGGTAATTGCTGGCCTATTTAATCGCCTAATTATGTTTCTTTCCCTTTAAAAATTAAATTTAAATAACACGCAGCATATTTAGTTGAGTTAATAAGGCCTAAGGTTAGGTCACGTACTGACAGAATAATCTAAAACGACATAAATATTGCTTGGGTCAAAAATGAAAGTGTGATCCTGTTGCTATGTAATCATATTTTTGGCTCTTTTAAATTCAAACCTGGAATTCTCTTATCTTATTCTGCTTACTTTAAAAATTATACCCACGGGAAATTCACTTCTATTCTAAGATGGTTTCTGTTTGCTCTTGTATGATTCATAATAAGGAAAAATGAACATTTTCCGGAAAGAATATAATAAAAAGTTAGCAAATTTATGACAGACCTATTTTTCCAACAATTATTTATTTTTTACTTTTTTATTTTTGCTATTGCTTGTAAACTACTCCAAAAAGTTAAATTTAACTTTTAAGAGGATTAACATTAGGAACTAAATAAAAAAGCCAATTGGAAGAATAATATAATAGTTGATATTGTGGTTTAGATAAAATAAAATTCACTAAAATAAGAGAATTTCAAAAACTATCAATATGAAAATGGAAATTTAAAAAAAAATTCATTTAATAAGATACTAGTTTTTTTTCGGTTTCTTTGATTGTACATAAGATGGCAAGGACATTAACTAATCAGAAAAGTAATTTTGAGTGAAGTTACATTCCATGTGAAGATATTTCCGAATTCTGAGCAGTTTCCGTTCCCAAAATGTTGTAAGGGTTGGCGAATAGACTGGTTGGATAGTGATAGGCTAAAGTTTCGAAAAAAGTTGCCCAAGACTTCAACATAAGCTGAGAGAAAACGCAATTTAAAACCCCTTCTTCGAAGCAGGTTATGCCGAATATTATTGAGAACAGGATCCATTGATGAGGGAGGATGTGCAAACTGCAATCTCTACCGCCATCCTGACTGGGTTTGACTTACTACAATATAGATCTGCCGTAAAAGTAAAAATTCTGTAATGAAGTTTACGGATTGCTATATAAGACATGATGTCATCGTCGGCGGCCGCATCCATGAAAAGCGGCAGTCCATCAAATTGCTCCTGAAATTGGTTCTTGTGGATGGATGGATCAGTTTATGCCTTTTTGTATCTGTTCAAAGATCTATACACTCTCAAATATTTTAAGTTGTTATGAAAAGTATAAATACAAATTTCCAAATTTTTTCCCCAAAGAATAATCTTAGTTTTTAACTAAAAAATAAATTTAGATTAGGTTTAATTGAGGGTTGATGTTGTTTATTTAAAACAAAATTCAATTATCGTGATTAATGATCGTGATTATTTCGAAAAATAATGCCTTGAAAAATGAAAATCACTGACACCCTCATATATTTTTATCATAATTAGATTATATTTTTATATATTAATTTGTACTCATAAATTGAATTTAATATTTTATTAGAAGTTTCAATGGATGGTTGTGTTTATAAACCAAACATGATTAAATATTTTGTAATAATTTTTATTATTTTGAAAACTATTATGAGTGAAGTTATAGATGAACTCAATATTCAAAATTTTTGTAATAATAAAACTAAGATTTGTGAGAATTTAAAGCAAGCTAAAGGAATTAATTTATCCTTTTCTGAATTATATACTCTCAGTGGACATGAATATTCATTTAATAAAACTGAAATTCTAGTAATACCAAATAAACTTTTTATAGTTTTAAATGAAATTGAAAAACTGAAAATGGAAAATTGTGGAATAGAATTTTTATACAAAGAAAATTTCGAAGGAGGACAAAACTTAATATTGTTAAATTTAAATTCGAATAAAATTGAGATACTAACGGGCAACGTTTTTAGATATTTGGTCAATTTAAAATTTCTTTATTTCGATAGAAATAAATTAAAAATCATAAAAGAGGAAGCATTTTACAATTTAAGAAATTTGATGATATTACATTTAGAAGAAAACCGAATTGAAGAAATTAATGTAAACGCATTTGAATATGATAATAAACTACAGGATTTGAGGCTTAGCTCAAATATTTTTCAGCTAAATGAAAGAAGAAACTTTCTTTCCAAATTGAATAATCTCATCGTATTAGTGTTTAGTAAAAATTCCATAGAACGAATAACTTCAAATATGTTTTTAGGACTCAAATGTCTTCAAAAATTATATTTAGAAAATGGCCAAATATACTCTATAGAAGACAATGCATTTGACGATTTACTAAATCTAAATATGCTTATTTTAGAACAAAATAAATTAACAGAATTAAGTATTCGGATTTTATTTCCATTAAAAAATTTAACATATTTAGATTTAGATGAAAATAATATTTCCGAATTTAATGTTATATAGGGTGGTCCATCTAGCGGTTCCATTTTGAACTACTATTTATTTTAAGTACTAGAGTGTTAAATGTCAACACGAATTGACATATTGTTAGTTGAAAGTCAGAATTTTACGAAATGGTAATCCATACGCTTGAAGAAAAATGGCAAATATTGAGAACTTACTTCCAAAGTGGTGAGTCTTCAACCCAAACTGTGAGAAATTAAAAAAAAAATGAGTAAAGATCGAATGCCATCACGTGAATTTGTGGGCAAATTCGTGAAGCGAGTTCGCGAAACTGGTTTGTTGGTTGCCAAAGCAACTCGTTCCCGATCTAAGACAGTGCGTACGACCGAGAATATTTCCGCCGTTGCTGAAAATGTCAGTGATCATCCATCAACATCAACTCGTCACCGTTCTCAGGAATTGAACATTTCTCGCACTTCTCTATTGAGAATTTTGCACAAAGCCATCGGTATGAAAGCTTACAAAGTTCAATTAGTCCAACAACTAAAGCCGCATGATCATCCGATGCGTTTTCGGTTTGCCCAAAAAATCATCTTTTCGGATAAAGCACATTTCCACCTCGATGGGTATGTTAACAAACAAAATTGTCGCATCTGGGGCTCAGAAAATCCATACGTCATCATGGAAAAGCCGATGCATCCACAATGAGTCACGGCTTGGTGCGGATTTTGGACTGGAGGCATCATTGGCCCGTTTTTCTTCGAAAACGATGAAGGAGCCGCCGTTACGGTCAATGATGAGCGTTATTGTGGCATATTCAACGAATTTTTGTTTCCAAAAGTTGAAGAGAATGGCATGGACGACATTTGGTTTCAACAGGACGGGGCCACTTGCCACACAGCCAACGTAACAATCCAACTTTTGGGCACTGCTTTCGAAAACCGAATAATCAGCCGAAATTCTGATGTCAGAATTATTTTGGATTATTGTCTGTGGGGAGCCGTTAAGGATAAATGTTACGCAAGCCATCCAGAGACAATTCAGGCCTTGAAATTCAAAATCAAAGTTGCCATTGAAGAGTTACAGGCCCAGACAATCGAAAATGTACTGAAAAATTGGGTCGAGCGAATGGAGTACTGTAAGGCCAGCCGTGGCAGTCATTTAAAGATGTTGTGTTTCATTCTTAAATTTAAAAAAAATATACACTCGTTTTTTTTTATTTACTTTTTAAAATGCTACTTGTGCATTCAAGCATACAAAACTGGACTATTTAGGTATCTCAAGTAATAATATGAGCTGCCAGTATTTCAACAATATCAAAACTTCGATTGTCGGACGTTTAAAATATCTTTATTACCCTTGCAGTAACTGGGAAAATAGTAGAACAGTGAAAGAGGACTCTTCGGAATGCAGACAAGAATATAACAGATATCAAGATCAGAATAAATTAAAAAATTTGGAAGATCTTTTCTCACAGCAAAAGGAAGAAAATTATATTCAAAATATGAATTTTTTGAATATAATTTTCTTCCTTTTACTTGAATTTGTTCCTTTTGCTGAGATAAAAGAGCTTCTATTTTTTGATAGTTTTTATTCATATCAAAATATGATATGATTAAAAACTATCAAAAAATAGAAGCTCTTTTATCTCAGCAAAAGGAACAAATTCAAGTAATGGCAACGTTATTTTATGAGCTATTTTAAATTCTAATATCAATAATGATAACAATTATTCTGTGCTGTTTAGTTTAAGTAAAATTATGCAAATAATGATTTTTTCGAAGTTTTTGGGGACAATAATCAGTTTGATAATAACTTGAGTTATTATCATACAAAGTTGAAGTCTTAATGGATGACATACATACTTATATGAAGCATAAAAATTTCTAATTACAAAAAAAATAAACAGAATTATTTTGATTGAAAATTTAATATTATATCATAAGTAAAATATATTGATGTAAAATTATATTTAATAATAATTGCATTAGAAGTTGAACATGTAAAATTATTTTAAGAATTTATAATAAAATATTATATTAAAAATATACAAAATACAATAATATAAATAAAAGTACTAATTTCATTTCTTAAAAAATAGCATTGAAAAAGTTCTTATTATACTTTAAAAGGTAATGAAAAATTTTCAGAAATAATTTTGAGGAAAATTTTGCATTAAAAAAGTTTTCAGTGACAAAATTTTGAGCAAGAAATTTCAGTAAAAATTTTCAGTAAAATAAGAAAATTTTCAGTAAAAAAATGTTCTGAAAAAATGTTTAGTAAAAAAATGTTCAGTAAAAAAATATTTAGTAAAAATTTACAGTAAAAAAATTGTCAGTAAAAATGTTTGTTCAAAAAATTTTTAGTATAACATTTTCAGTTAATATTTTCAGTAAAAAATTTCCTTAAAATAAAATATTTTCAGTAAAAAAATTTTCATTAAAAAACTTTTCAGTAAAAAAAATTTCAGTTAAGAATTTAAGAAAAAAAAAATGTTTAGTAAAGAAAGTTTCAGTAAAAATTTTTAGTAAACATTTTCAGTTAAATATGATAGGTAATAAAATTGCCGTAATCATTCAGTCTACGAAAAAAAGGACTACTTTTAAATTTCGATAATACACGAATAAAAGTTGATATATGATAGAATTTTTGTATATACTCGTACAATATCAGAACGTACACGTATTATAGGAAAAATTTTATTGGTTGATTGTCATAAATCATCGTACCACTTGCGTATAATGTGAATCCAAAATTGGGAACGGACAAGAGTTTACTTTTTGAGAGTAAATCGTAAACAAGGACGAGTCATTGAACACATAATATGGTCGGTTAGTCATTTGATTAATGAAACTTTCATGATAGAATAAGTGACAAAATGTCAAAATTTTGACAAAATTCTTGTACTAGAAAATATAACTGAGCCAGTAACTGGCAAGGTGGACGTGCCTCTGATAGAAATCGCTTGGACATGCAACCATAATAGTAAAAATATTTTCAATTAAGGACTCGATGAGATTTTTTAGACTATTCATGTATAATATTGTCCATCAATTGACCCATTCAGATGTAGAGTTGCCTTGATTTATTTTCCGTCTCAGTATTTATACTTCTTTTTGGCATTTTATTCATTATCTTTAGACGTATTTTATAGTACTCCCAGAAAGAAAATCATAAATAATTTCCTATTATCCTGTCAGGATATGATATCAAAAAATGAGTCATCAAACTACGCATCATTTTAGCAAAAAAGTCTTGCTGGAAACCGTACGACTGGACTTCCAAGAGCAACTACACGCGACGCTATCTACGTCTATAAAAATAATGAGATCTTAATAGATTTCTGAGGATATAGTAATAGAAACTGATTCGTTCATACTGTCGACACATATTATTCAATTAAGATTCTCATATGAATGATGAAAAGGCTGAATATACCACAACGACGCATCAACCAACTCAAATGGGTGGGGGTGCGAAAATGATTGACAGTAATAGTCTCTCGTACATAATAGATTGACTTATATTAAGTAAGGTTTCTATTAAATTGTATAACATTCTGTCCAATTATTTCTATACAATTTTGCCTATGATTTATACATTCTGAGATGATTTTTCTTTTCAATTGAGTCTTCCACAATAATTTTGCCACTTTGATGAACTAACTAAATGTGAATTCCGTCAGTTTCTTTAGTAAAAACTAAAAACTTCTGAAAATCTTTTACTAAAAACTTTTACTGAAAAATTTTATCTAGTCTTACTGATATGAACTATAATTTAAAATTATAATAATTTCTTAATATTTTACATTTCATTCCATGATTTTTCTTTAAAAACCATATTTTTATTTAATATATAAGAGTATTTTTCCCTTAGATTTTCTATTTGTGTTTGTAAATTGATTCCAATGGAATGCACTATAGACTTGGAAGTAATCCAATCCATTTTTATAGAGAACCCTCTAAAATGATACACTTGACAAAATTATGTCGAGTGGAAAATTTCCATTTGGCATAGTAGAAACAGGAGCACGTCTCTTCCTTGATTATGATTTGACAGTAAAAGTCAGGTCAAAAATGGATATTCTTTTCATATTTTCCTTTTTTCTATTACATTTTCATTTTAAAATACTTTTGCTCATGCTTATAATCCACTTAATCTTTCCCCCATTATTTATATAACAAATGGTTTTTTTTTCATTTTGATATATTTTGGAGCAGTTTTTAGTAATTAAATAATAAAATAACTTATTTTTATCATGCTAGAATAAGTTTTTAATCAGTTTTTAAGATGTATATATATAGGGAGCAGATCGATTATTATCGTATTGGTAGTAACGTGTATCAATATCAATTAACAGCATTTATGTGAGTAGAACAAACTCTGAATAGATACAAAAAGATAAAATTGGAAAATGGAACGGATTTTACAAAGTGTGGTCTTAATTAAAACCAAATACATGAGCCGACAATACGGAACCGAAGAATTAGTAGTAATAGTAGTAGTAGTGCTTGTAGTAGTCGTTAATTTTTTCAACCCTTTATATCTGCCAACACTCACTTTTCCGGCTGTGTACATCCCCCGTGCTTTAACAAGTCAATTTGTTGAGCCCACTCCAGTACAACATGAAAGTGGCTGAGATTTTTGAATGGTTTTATCCACTCCGCATGAAGTGAATATGAAACAGTTGCGATTTGCGGGTATTTCCCGCCCTTGCTTCGCTAGTTCCAAAGGAGAAAGGGGCAAAGTATACACTATAAAATAAAAATAAGCTTTCTGCTTATATCCTGTATACAAACAGTATTATTGTGGAAATTGTTATAAATGAAAAATACCTCTTTCCGTAGTTTTACCTTTGTCCAATTTTTTCATTTGCATTCGTATTTTGTGATAATACGTAGTTTTCCGTTTGATTATTTAATGTTAACTTTCACTTGCTTTTATGAAATGAATTTTTTTTTTATCAATTTTTTTATGAAAATGAAACAAATAGTTAATATTATTAAAAAATAGTGAACAAATGAATGAATTTAACGCAACTTTGAAAAAAAAAATTAACTTTAATTAAAATAAAATTCTAACTCAAAATTTTTTTTCTTGAAAATGTTTCCTAAAAGTTTTTATTGAAACTGACAAAAAATACGCTGCAATTCTTGATGATCTTTAAAAATACGTTTGGTGATACGCTTTGTAACAAAGTTAACAATTTTGTATTATGGGAAAAATATTGTATAAATCGGAAAAGTAGAGTAAATTTTAATAGCTTTGTTATGACAATGAAATCGGTTCAAAATAATTTAACTCATGAACCTAGTTTGCGCTGATATTGATTTTTATTTTGGAGTTTGACTGATCGGCATTTATACGTTAATCATTTTAACTACTATTATGGGAATGGTAATTTTAGACTATGACTATTAAATAGGATTCTTGTATAAATGCCAATATGATTTGTGAAATTTTCGCTAAATTATTTTCCTTTCAAAGTCCTTCTCATTACAATAACAGCACAGCTACTGCCACTGGCATAACTACTTTCAAGTAAAAGTATTCAAACATTTCTAATTTTCATAATTAGATGGCTGGCAAAAGTTTTGGAAAAAGTAGTTTCTATTAACTTTTCAGACTTGGTTGTTACCTGTTAAAAACTTATACCGAAATTCGCATTGCTGCCAACGGGACGAGAAAAACTTTCCAAAATCTAAACATAACATAATACTAGAACACAAACAAATTTTCGAAATAGATGGAATTTCGCTTTTTTCCTCAAAAATTGAAATGTTCATCTTGCGTTTCAGTAAGTAAAAGTTTTATTCAAAATAAAAATGAACACCGAAAGGAAATTTTTTTAACAGAACGCCGCAATGATATTCGAAATGCAGATTTTTATGAAAAACTTCTGGCAGAGTTTTCTTCTCTTGTTTTTAAGTTTGATGGAAACTTTTTCATAGTATGATTTTCTATACAATTTCATTGAGCATCCATTCAGTTTTATCTTTTTAATTATTTTTAAAGTAATTTTATTTAAAACGTTTAATTTTGTAGTACTTTTACCCAACCAAATTTTCTTTAAAGAATAAAGTTATCTCAAAGAAAGAGTAATTAAATTAAGAAGAAATGGAAAATATTTTTTTTGATAATAAAATTATTAATATTAATTAATATTAAAATAACAATACTAAATACACTACCTGAGATATAATAATCAATATTTTAGATATTATTAATAAGAAAGTTGATAAATATATTCCTAATTTAACTGTTAATAATGCCCAATTGCCAGAACTAACTGAGACGTATTTAATTTAACTTTTTTATCAACCCGGAAATAACAATAAATAATTTAAATTTGGAGTAAAATTTAATATAAATACAGAATTTTAAATTTAATAAAATGTTTCCTTATTTTTACAGTGTTACACGCCGTCAGCTGGGAAGAATGGTGGACTTATGACGGAATATCAGGTATTATATTATGCTTGGTATTTTTTATTTTGTAAGAAAAATCTTATAAGATTCTTAACTCACATTATCTTTGTTAATAACGTCAAAAATCGATGAAAATCTTATCATTATATTATGCCATCCACTTCATAGAATTTGCCAAATATTAGAAATAATTTATCGTGACTAATTTTCAAACGCATTGCATTTCCACAAATAATATTTCTTTTTATCTTACTCAGTAAAAATTCTGAGTAAAAATTGTAAGTAAAAAAAATTTTCAGTTAAAATGTTCAGTAAAAATGTTCAGTAAAAATTTTCAGTAAAAATTTTCAGTACAAATTTTCAGTACAAATTTTCAGTAAAAATTTTCAGTAAAAATTTTCAGTAAAAATTTTCAGTAAAAATTTTCAGTAAAAATTTTCAGTAAAAATTTTCAGTAAAAATTTTCAGTAAACATTTTCAGTAAACATTTTCAGTAAAAATTTTCAGTAAAAATTTTCAGTAAAAATTTTCAGTAAAAATTTTCAGTAAAAATTTTCAGTAAAAATTTTCAGTAAAAATTTTCAGTAAAAATTTTCAAAAATTTTCAGTAAAAACTTAATTTTCAGTAAAAATTTTCAGTAAAAATTTTCAGTACAAATTTTCAGTACAGATTTTCAGTACAAATTTTCAGTACAAATTTTCAGTACAAATTTTCAGTACAAATTTTCAGTACAAATTTTCAGTACAAATTTTCAGTAAAAATTTTCAGTAAAAATTTTCAGTAAAAATTTTCAGTAAAAATTTTCAGTAAAAATTTTCAAAAATTTTCAGTAAAAACTTAATTTTCAGTAAAAATTTTCAGTAAAAATTTTCAGTACAAAATTTTAAGTACAAATTTTCAGTAAAAATTTTAAGTACAAATTTTCAGTAAAAATTTTCAGTAAAAATTTTCAGTAAAAATTTTCAGTAAAAATTTTCAAAAATTTTCAGTAAAAACTTAATTTTCAGTAAAAACTTAATTTTCAGTAAAAATTTTCAGTAAAAATTTTCAGTACAAAATTTTAAGTACAAATTTTCATTACAAATTTTCAGTACAAATTTTCAGTACAAATTTTCAGTACAAATTTTCAGTACAAATTTTCAGTACAAATTTTCAGTACAAATTTTCAGTAAAAATTTTCAGTAAAAATTTTCAGTAAAAATTTTCAATAAAAATTTTCAGTAAAAATTTTCAGTAAAAATTTTTTATTGCCAAATATTAGAAATAATTTATCGTGACTAATTTCCACAAATAATGAGTAAAAATTCTGAGTAAAAATTCATTTTTTTATTGCCAAATATTAGCAATAATTTATCGTGACTAATTTTCAAACACATTGCATTTCCACAAATAATATTTTTTTTTATCTTACTCAGTAAAAATTCTGAGTAAAAATGGTAAGTAAAAATTTTCAGTAAAAAAATTGTCAGTAAAAATTGTCAGTACAAATTTTCAGTAAAAACTTTCAGTAAAAGTTTTCATTAAAAATTGTCAGTAAAATTGTCAGTAAAAATTGTCAGTAAAAAATTGTCATTAAAAATTGTCAGTAAAAATTTTCAGTAAAAATTTTCAGTAAAAATTTTCAGTAAAAATTTTCAAAAATTTTCAGTAAAAACTTAATTTTCAGTAAAAATTTTCAGTACAAATTTTCAGTACAAATTTTCAGTACAAATTTTCAGTACAAATTTTCAGTATAAATTTTCAGTACAAATTTTCAGTACAAATTTTCAGTAAAAATTTATTTCGTGAAAATTTATGCGGTCACATAATATTCTTAAAAAGGATTTATTTTTCATTTAAAAAGGGTTTTGGTTTATAACAGAAACTAATCAATACCTTATAAATGGTAAAAATAATTGTGGAGGGCTTTAACCAGACACAGACATAATTATTTAGAAAATGTTCAATCGTTCGATGAAAGCTCGCAGCTTTACAAACAATTATATTACCTGAGATCAATTCAATAAGTTTGAAAATGAACCAATTCAATTCAGATAAGATAATAAAAGGATTAAATCGAAGTGAAAAGTTTCTGTGAGCGAAAATTTCTATAAAATGTTTACGTCCATAGAACAGACGCTTTGTATACTAAATCGGAAACTGTTGTAAGCGAATGATTTAGTTTTCACTCAATACGCAACCCTCCACCATAAAACTTACAGAAAAAATATGATTTGCATGAGTGTTCGAATTTAATTTGTTTTGTATTATTTTTGTTTGGGTATATGCTTATGAAGACTGGTGCATACTGACGCCACTTCCTTTTACGAAAGCTCCACCCACTACCGTATGTACAAGGTAGTAGAACACTTTTTGTCTATTGTTTTTAGTTTGTTTTAACTTGCATGTACGATGCAATAAATTTGAACTTGTTCGATAAATCTTCCACTTAATATTGTTCACCGATGATGAAGTGCACTTATGGCGGGTATTTATTCGAACAATTGTACAAACAAACAGTCGTTCCAGTGTTTATTGCTATCCCCAATATCTCGAAGGCATTCTAAATCAAATTCCTTAAGGTTATTTTCCAATTTTTATAAATAAACGGCTCTCAACAGTTCTATAATAAAGTATCGGACTAAAATAATACAACAACAATTATTCCCTGTTCTAGAAATTGAAAAAAGAATATTTGCTATAAAAAGAAAATCAATAATAATTTTTTTTAAAAGATTTTAATTATAAATACTTTTTTGAGTAGTTTATTATTTTATTTTAAAAAAATTTGTTTCGGTGGAGACTTGGCCACAAATTCAGATATTAATACTTTTACATATGCAATCGATTCTAATTGAAATTGTGAATTAATTTCTATTCGTGTATATATTAATTTAATTTTAATTAAATGCATTACAAATTAATATTTTTCTCGCAATGGTAAACTTTATTAGTTCTGTGCACTTCCGTTTATGTATATTATTTGATATTTGAACAAAATTAATTAACGAAGTCATATTCTATTCTAATGAAAATTTCATACTGATTCACAGCATCAAATATTAATGAACTTATTAGGAATTTAAATTGTTTATATGCTATATGAATGCAGTTTAGAATTATGTAACTATAGTAGTGAAGGTATTGAGAGTTAATTTAAGATTGCGCAGATACAATAATTAAGCTAATTCGTCTTCGGTCATACGGGAAAACTAAACGAGATGGGCTGAGAATTATTTTTCTCTTTCATAGTTTCTGAAATATTTCAATTAAACTTTGGATATTTCATAAATTCAGAATATATTGTAATTTAAGTATTCGAATTAAAAATTTTAGGAAATACAATATTTTGAAATAAAAAGCAATTAACAAAACCTTACGACAGGATTCGATTTTGATTTCACTCAAACCGCAATAATGCAGTCAAAATAAAATATATATATACATACATATATGCTATAGTATTAATAATTTACTATTTTTATGAATTGGCAAATAATTAAATATTAAGCCGTAAAGTCTAGGAGAGCAGATAAGAGCAAGTTATGCTACGAGGGTCGTTCAATAAGTCCTTAGAATATCCAAGAAATTGCGCTTGTAGTGTCGGTAAAGATTTTTTTTTGTAAGTAGCATTATCTATCCATCCTCCTTGGTGGTTCACCATCAAAGAGAAAGAATTTACAATAGATATCACTTGGCCACCTTCGGGTCAGTTATCACAAGTTTGTCGAAATTGCTAAATCAAGTCTCCAATTGAAATTTCGGGTTCGAAAACATTCTCACTATACTCAAAAATATAAAGACTATCGAACGATTTATTATAAGTTTATTCAAAATAAATCCAAAAATATTAAATAAAACTCCTTTTTTAGTACAAAATTTATATAATTCTAACAAAAACTCTTAAAATTCCAAATTATAGAAGGGTTCAACAAAAATCACGTCCTACCATATTTGAGATAAACGAACTCAAAACTTGCCTTAAAACGAAATGAAAAATAAAAAATAAAACCAGAATGCCTATAAATTCCTTTGAAGAGAATTTGTTCTTTATTGAAAGTTAACAAATAATCAAAGGATCTATTTAGTTTTGAGAAAACAATCAACCTTATATGTGCTTACTTAATATAGGCGTCACAGGATAAACGACATCATCGAATTAAGTGAAAGTTTGTTCCACATTTTCTTTTATATTTTTTTGTTTGTTTGATCCTTGATAAAAAAAAAAGCTAAATATATATGTAAAAAAAATTGAAAATAACTTAAAACAATACAACAAAAAAAACCCAACATGTCACCATTCAGTGTCCGCTTAAAGTTTCCACTTAAGTGATTTTATTTTCACCTCAACTTTATAGTCTCATTCTGCTTCCGGTTTTTTTTTCCCAAACACTAGGCTTTAGCTCATTTAATAGTATTTCTGTATGTGCAGAATATAATTTGAAATGTTCACAGTTTGTTGGCCTTTTTTTTCTATGTAATATCTGCTTTGGAGATAGTCCTCGTCCCCCTTTATGATTAGTCCTTGTATAGAGATGGTAATAAAGTTAAATTGTCAAATATTATATAAGGGAGAATGGTGTTTTTCTGATCCTGACAAACAAAGACCACAAAGACGATGACAAAATTAACGATAACGATTCTAACAGAAACAGATACAACAATAACAAAAATATTCCGAACAACTAAAACAACAACCATAAATACTGCATTGATAGACTAAACATCTAAACAAGTGTAAAGGTTAGAAAAGTCTGGCAAAGGTTCTGTGATCCCACATAGCATATGTTATGATCTAGAATCTAGGATATAAAGATACGAGTAGTAGCATTATACGAATATCAGAAATGCGTGTACAGATATCTAGTTTCAATCAGATTTCTAGTTACAATCTATTTACATATATGCATGTGTGTGTGTCGACTTGTACATAGACTTATTATTAAGGCAGAGAGAGAGTCTTTGTATCCATCCGATAGTAGAATAGGAAGGATATGAATGCAATAACACTAAAGGAATCTGCTGACAGGAGTAGATTATTTCAGTGTTATTGGAAAACTATATAGATGACAAGAAGTATCATCGAAGTCAAGCAACCAACCGCATAGGATGAAACACATCCACAAGGGATAATTCCCAGAATGGGGTGTGTATCAGATAAGCAATAGCATCATTACATCAAATAGGTTCGACATTTTCGATTTTGACTTCCTGCCATTCAGCCATTGTTCGTCCTATTATCATTTACGTTTCTTAATTTTCCTTAACGCAAGAATAGTTTTCTTCATATCTATCTAACTATATATGGTACATAAATACATACATAAGCGCACATATACAAACATAAGTTAATATTATAGCAGTGCCAGCATCTCCTGTGGCTATTGTGAATAGTTATTTTTTCTAATACTTGACATTTTTCTCCTTTTCCCTATATGATATCAAATCAATTCAATAGAATACTTAAATCTTTTCAAAGCTACTTTTTTCCATTATTATATCCTTATATGAGTATATTATTATATTAAGTTTTTCTTTTGGCTAATATCTATAAATAAATATACCCATACCTGCTGAGTACATATGTTAAGTACATACGAACATTTATATCTGTAGTTATAAATATAAATATTCATATTAATATAATTCAAAAATATCTAATTTAATATTGAAATGAAAACCAACTAGTATCAAAAAAGGATAATAATAAATGAAATTTTTTTTAAAAAAAAAAATACTATTTATATTATATAGAGGAGAGAGAAAAAAATTAACTTGTACTTAGTACAGTGAAGAAGAAATAGAAAGGACACTTAACGTTTTTAAGCTTTAAAGTTATCCAAGTACTATCTAAGATGAGGTAATGCTGTCCTATGCATTCTGTTGCTTCTACGATATAGAATCTTATCTATTTTAATCTAAGAATCCGCCACAAGAGAATACGTGCTTAAGAGCTTGAAACGTTTATGAAGTGGCAACTTTCATTTTGCAACAATTTCTATTTTTGATATACCATAAATAATTTTCCTGCTGATTAATTTTCTTCCTTAAATATTTTTTTTTCCAAAGTTTGTTCTTTTTTAACCTTAACATAATTTTGTCTCTTTTCAATAATTTTTTTTTATTTTTTCCTCAAATGGTATATTTTCCGTATTTTTTATTCGACAAAAATGCTTAAGTAGAAAAACACATCATCTTGTCTATGTCACCAGAGAAGCCAAATGGAAGGATGAGTGGTGTTCTAATGCGTTAAATTGCTGTTATCATTGACATTGCCCGACCACCTTCGGGATCAACAAAACTGAAAGAATCGGGATCAACAAAACTGAAAGAATCTGAAGCATCATCATTAGAAGTGGAGCCAACGTTTCTAAGAATATGAACGTACAGCTTTCGTTGTTGTTTCACGAGTGTAGGAATTCGCGCCAACAAACTAAACCACTCAAGCTGAAGCTGTTGCTTTTGTTTAGCAAGTCGGAATGTCTCCCTAAATGAAGCTAATTATCTGAGAATGGTTTTCAAATGGAATATTATGCCTGTCTTCTGTCTTATGGCATCATTTTAATGTTATACGATAGCATTAGATCGTATATAAAAAAGGGATGTACTTACAAGAACAAGCAACCAACCTTAAGTTGGCAACAACTCTGAGTACCTTTGGGTATTTCCGATTTCTGTTTAAAACCGTTTATATCAGGTTTTGCGGTACCTGTCTGAGAATTTTAAAGTAATTATTCACAATATACTTTGTTTTTGGTTGAGAGTTTTGGAAAATCTGAAGGGAAAATTATTAACAGACTTTTAAATGACTTGAGTTTAGTCGACGGAAAGTTTTTTTTTACCTAAATTAATTCTTTAAACAAAAATATTGTCCACAAGTATGTGCAGCTATAAAATAAAGTTAAATTTTTTAATTTGTTATATGGAAATGCTTAGACTGAGTATATTTGAAAGAATTTTAAGATCAAAAGTTTTTTTTATTTAAGATTCAAGTTTTTACAAAACTGATTTTTTTTTTTCAAACTTTAATTAAAGAGTAAGTAATTAATGGTCAATATAGGAAAAAATATTTTCTTTAGTAATTAATCTATTATACTTTGCAATAATATTTTTAGGGATAAAAATAAATAATGTCAGTTATTGACATAATTGAAAAAGAAGAAAATTCATTTTAACAATATGTAAATTAATGATAGTGTCACTTTTTGTTATTATTATAAAAGGAAAATAAATAATTCATCCGATTAAGTTGGAAATCTGTACAGTTGCAGCTGCATTCTTCGTCAAAATAACTATGCCTCCTAAATGTGCATCAATTAAAAGGTCTACCAGCGGAGCGCAAAAGAAGAAGTAATTATGAGCTTCTCAAACAAGAATCTTTAATAATATTTGAATGTCGTAAAAATGTTTTTTGGAAGTAATATGGAAGTAAGAATCAGACGCTCAACCAAAACTAAAGGGTGGACTATTTAGAAGTTCCATTTAAAAAAGTAAATAAAAAAAAACTAGTGTATTTTTTTTAAAATTTCTGGTTTTATTAAAAAAATTGAACATTGAAATTTAAGAATGAAACACAACCTCATTTAAATGACTGCCACGGTTGGCCTTACAGTGCCCCATTCGCTCGACCCAATTTTTCAGTACATTTTCGATTGTCCGGGCCTGTATCTCTTCAATGGCAACTTTGATTTCGTGTTTCAAGGCCTCAATTATCTCTGGATGGCTTGCGTAACATTTATCCTTAATGGCTCCTCACAGAAAATAATCCAACGAGCTCAAATCACAGCTCCGAGGCGGCCAACTGATTGTTCGGTTTTCGAAAGCAGTGCCTAAAAGTTGGATTGTTACGTTGGCTGTGTGGCAAGTGGCCCCGTACTGTTGAAACCAAATGTCATCCATGCCATTCTCTTCAACTTTTGAAAACAAAAAATCGTTGAGCATGCCATGATAGCGCTCACCATTGACCGTAACGGCGGCTCCTTCATCGTTTTCGAAGAAAAACGGGCCAATGATGCCTCCACTCCAAAGTCCGCACCAAACCGTGACTCGTTGTGGATGCATCGGCTTTTCCATGGTGACGTATAGATTTTCTGAGCCCCAGATACGATAATTTTGTTTGTTGACATACCCACCGAGGTGGAAATGGGCCTCACCCGAAAAGATGATTTTTCGGTAAAAATGCTCATCTTCGGCCAATTTATCTTGAGCCCATTGGGCAAACCGAAAACGCATCGGATGTTCATGCGGCTTTAGCTGTTCGACTAATTGAACTTTTTAAGCTTTCGTACCGATGTCTTTGTGCAAAATTCTCAACAGAGAAGTGCGAGAAATGTTCAATTCCTGAGAACGGTGACGAGTTGATGTTGACGGATGATCACGGACATTTTCAGCAACCCGCGGCAATATGCTCGGTCGTACGCATTGTTAATGGGAAGGAGTTGCTTTGGCAACCAACAAACCAGTTTCGCAAACTTGCCCACAAATTCACGTAATGGCATTCGATATTTATTCATTTTTTTTTTAATTTCTCACAGTTTGGGTTGAAGACTCACCACTTTGGAAGTAAGTTCTCAATATTTCCCATTTTTCTTCAATCGTATGGATTAGCATTTCGTAAAATTCTGACTTTCAACTAACAATCTGTCAATTCGTGTTGACATTTAACACTCTAGTACTTCAAATAAATAGTAGTTTATAATGGAACCGCTAGATGGACCACCCTATATTGGTGCGGTATATAAAAGTGTAGCTGAAAGTCCGGAAATCTCAATAAAGTGTCGTGTACAAGCATTAAAACCTTTTAAATTCATTTTATGGAATATTTTGCATAAAGATTTGAATTATCGCCCTTAGGATGATATAGGAACTTAAGCCCAGAAATATATACATTGCCGGTAATGCAGTAAAAACGTTTAAGAGTTCCATTAACAATATCCTGTATGACGGAGCATAATTTGACATAAATCCTGGAGTAATTATATAGTGCGGTATTTGGAGCCGGAACTATCTTTAAGGAGGCTACTATCAATGCCGTATAAGTGATGTATAAAGTATATAGAAGTTTTTCATCCAAAAATTATACTTATTCATGTGGAGCGACATGTAGATTCAACAGAATTTCTGCGACCAATGCTTGCTGATCGAATTATATCAAAAAGTTGGAATATCGATTGGCTCTTTATTTCTCAGATTTAATCATTGCCGATTTTTTTCTTAAATAGGGAGGTCTACGCGTATCGACCAGAGGCAATTGAACAACCTAAAGAAAATATACGCAACAAAATCAATGAAATAAACCCGGAAATATGTGAAAGAATGGTGAAAAATGGCATTCAAATAAGAGGCATTTACTATAAAATCCATAAAATTAGGACATACTAATAAGTGGAAAATAAGCAAAACTTTCAAAAAATTTATTCATAATAAAATATTCAAGAATAAATATTATTTCTGAAAATTTAAAAAAAAAACCCTACAGTTTATTTTTATTAAGGAGTTCGAAAAATTCACTTACCAGACTTGATATAGTCTGAAATTGCACAAGTTACCCGCCAATCACCAACTACTTTTATAAATACACATCAAATAACACAAAAAAACCTTTTATGTTAAAATATCCTTGAAATATTTAAAAAAATTTTCAAGCTTACACATATGAATTAAAATTATTTTTATATTATATTCTTATTTTTTTTTAAAAAAAAAAAGATAAATTAAAATTTAAAAATAGAAGAAAAAAACGGCAAAAAAAATTTCTCAAACAATATTTTTTTCAGGTCCAGCATTTTGGGGACTAATTAATCCAGAATGGTCGCTCTGCAATAAAGGGCGTAGACAATCACCAGTAAATTTAGAACCTCAGCGATTGCTGTTTGATCCTAATTTAAGGCCTTTACATATCGATAAGCATAGGGTAATTTTTTTTTTACAAAATCCTTTTGATAAAATAATTATTTTAAAATATTTTTAATGTTTTTCTAAATTTTTCAGATAAGTGGTACAATAGCAAATACTGGACATAGCGTAATATTCACAGCGGATAATGATACGACAATGGCCTACGATGGCACACAGGTTCCACTAAACATAACCGGAGGACCACTTTCGTATCGATATCGATTTCATGAGATTCATATACACTATGGACTTCATGATCAATTCGGATCTGAGCATAGTGTTGAAGGATACACATTTCCTGCGGAGGTTTGTATATACTAACTTGTATGATTAATGAATAATTTTATTTTTAAATATCTAAAAACTTGAATATTCACAATTTAAATAAAAAAAATTTATTCCATATATGGGCAGATATTTTTTTTTTTTTTTTATTTGACAGGTTTTCATTTCTATGTTACAACACATAGACATGAGAACACAGTCACTCCTATGGAGCATATAGCGGCACTAGAGCCTCTGTGAACTCTCTCCATCTGCTTCTGTCTTGAGCGAGCCTTTTTACTTCCGACCATGATTTGCCAGTTTGTTGGTGTTCGCGCTCGACTGATCTTCTCCAAGTGGTCCTTGGACGTCCTCTGCTGCGATTGCCCTGTGGGTTCCAATCTAGTGCCATCCTTGCTATGTCCGTAGGTGGTTTTCGCAAGGTGTGGCCAATCCAACTCCATTTCCTGCGTTTGATGTTATCTAGCAGGGGTATTTGCTTCGTGAGAAGAAGCAGCTCATCGTTCGTTATCCAGTTCGGCCAGAAGATCTTGCTTATGCGCCTCAAGCATCTGTTCACAAATGCCTGTGGCTTGCGAGTCGTGCTGACTGTTACTTTCCATGTTTCGCAGCCGTACAGCAGGACTGGCTTGACGTTTGAGTTGAATATTCGAAGTTTGAGTGCTATGGAGAGATGATTGGAACGCCATACGTTCCCAAGTGAGGTGTACGCTTGTCGCGCCTTGTTGATGCGCGTTTGGATGTCTATTTCAGTTCCACCATCCTTGCTGAGCATGCTGCCAAGGTAACAGAACTTTTCGACATCTTCGACTTGGGTACCGTGTAGCATCAAGGGTCTCTCGCAGGTGGCGCCGACACGCATCAATTTGGTCTTTTTGATGTTGATTCTCATCCCAACTTTTTCTGCGTTGGAGGCCAGTGCATTCAGTTTCTCCTGAATGCCGTTGAAGGTGTGGGACATGAGGCATATGTCGTCGGCGTAGTCCAGGTCGTGGAGCTTCTCACGCAGTGTCCACTGTATACCGTTGCTGGCTGTGCTGTTCGTGCGTTGAAGAACTTGGTCTAGGGCGATTATGAAGAGGATAGGCGAGATTATGCAACCCTGCCTGACTCCTCTCGAGATGTTGAATGTATCGCTGTTTCGTCCTTTGAGACGCACTCTACACGGGGCCTCGCGGTATAGTTCTCGGATTAGATCGATTATGGCCTGCGGGATGCCTAGTTCAGCCAGAGCACTCCAGATGGCGTCGCGAGAAATCATGTCGAAGGCTCTTTCGAAGTCAACGAAGAGAAGATAGAGCGGGCTGTTCCATTCGTTCGACTGTTCAATGATCATTCTTAGGCTGTTGATGTGATCAATACAGGAGCGGTTTGGTCTAAATCCAGACTGCTCGTTGCGGAGGGCACTTTCCACTGTTGGAGTGATGCGAGTCAGGATGATTGATGCGATTAGTTTCTGGATGGTGTTCAGCAGCGTGATTCCCCTCCAATTTTTGCAATCGCCAAGGTCACCTTTCTTCGGGATGGTGATAATTACTCCTTCTTTCCAGCTGTCCGGGAAGTGGCATTATGTCCAGGCTTTTACGATTATAGGATGCAACAGCGAGGCCAGAAGTGGAGGGTCAAACTTCAGAACTTCTGGGGCCAGGTTGTCAGGTCCGGGTGCTTTGCTGTTCTTAAGCTTGTTGATTGCTGTTGTGATCTCCGTAATCGTAGGTGGTGTTGTTGGGATGGATCTTCGTGGGTTTCTGCGCATCACTGTAGGAGGAGGATGGAATTCTGGAGCTATTGGAAGGGATTCTGAGAAGAATTCCTTCCAGCGGTCGAGTTGTTCTTCATCCGTGGGGATAGTTTGACCGTCTTTGTCCTTAAGTGGTGGCAGTGAGGGTGTTATTCTTCCGGATAGTTTGCGAATTGATGCATAGACACTGCGGATATCGCTCCGGTGTGCAGCGGCTTCTGCTTCGCTCGCTATTTCGTTGAAGTAGTTCCTCTTATATATGGGCAGATATGATAATGTGAAAAAATCTTCACTATTTGAGAAATCCTTGTGCAAATCAATAAACGTACGCTGAAAATAAGCCATGACAGATTTGAAAAAAAATTGTTGACCATTGTTATCTTTATATTTTATAAAGACGAAAATTCTACTTAAGTTGTTTTATAGAAAAGAAAAGGATTCTTGAAAAGTAGCATTAGGGAAAATTCGTAAAGGACAATAAAAGTTTTGTTAGTAAACATTTGTCGAATTGTTTGAGTTAAATGTCCTATACTCGTTATATATTTGTAAGCAGAAAATATCCTTTTTTCCTAAATTGAATGGGAGTTGATAATATGTTCAACCATGTAGATTCTCGTATACCCTTGGCCCATAACCCCCAACTACATATTTTATTGAAAAGTGAACTAAACAAAAATGTCCTCTTGACCAGAACAATATCAATGTGGTTGCTATACATTTTTTAAGGAATTGTTTTTGCTTTTTTTTAACCAATCTAAATGTGTTTTATCCTATTGCCAACTAGAGCAATAAACGAAATTTCCCCCCATCATCATAAACAGAATGAGAAGATGAACAATTTTTATAGCACTATGGAAACATGGAGATCTCTCTATATAAGTATACATATGGCTGCTTTGATCCTTGTTGGGTTTGCCTGGACATATAATTGTCTAAGGTTTGTAAAATGTTCTTGTATTTGTGCATATTGAAGTATAGATTCTTGAACCTCAAATGGACAGAAAAATAAAAAGATTTTCTTCAGCCTCAGTCTGGACACCAAGGGCTACCAGGCATCTTCATCTCTTGTCCAGCTGCATTCTAAAAAGATACTGTTTACCTCTCCATTTTACTTATGAGTATTTGCAGTTATTTCTTAGTTTTTTTTTGAATATACAATATTTTTTGCCAAACTGTCTGTCTTTTCAGATTGTCGTTTCTATTTCATATTCCTAAGGGTGTTTAAGCATTGTTAGGGTTTGGTTTTCCTTTGAAAATGACATATGACCACACGTTCGTTAGCATCTCAATCTGAAGGAAAATATTTTTCAACTGCTCAACGAACAAAACAGAAAGCAGAAAAATATCAGAAAATAACCAGAACCAAGAAATATTATACTCTATCCAAATAAATTCCAATTCGATTCATATACAAACCAAAATGAAAATATCTCAAGAAACATTGAAATATCACAATTCGTACCCTAGAGAACATAAATAGATACGTTCGATTAGAGTATCTGAAAACAAAATTCTATAAAGTTGTATCATGTCCTTTAGTACTGGTATACGAGTATCTATGGCATTATCATAAATATGACACAAACTTTTGAGATTCATGTCATCTGTATAGAATAAATTTCAATTATCTTCATTGTTGTGATGACATCAGGAAAATCTTTTAGAATATCTCCATGCAACATATTCTGATACTTATTGAATCCTGCTTAATTTTACTGAAATATTCTAACAAAAAGAGTTACCATACGAATCGTATTAGATATTCAATTGATTTTCTAGTAAAGCATTTTTCTTCATATTTCAACGCGTATACAAATTTATTTTTATCAAATTATGATTTATGTATAAAAGTTTTCACTTTTGATAAACTATTCCTTTATAATTTTTATATACAATATATCCTTCAGATTTTTCATTTATTAATACAGACAGTATTTGCATAAAAATAGCATTAAAAAATATTTACATAAATTTGGAAATATCAGGTAAAAATTATTGAAAAAGTAACAGAAAAAGTATTTTTTTTTATCCAATTCTTCAACTTTTTTCTAAATATGTCCATAGTAGGTGGAAATGTGCTAGGAGCAGGGCTTAAGATAGTTGATGTAGCGGTCAACCGTTGGATTGGACTAGCTAGTGAAGAAGCACTTTGCATTTTATCGATAGGACCCCTACGAACCGAAATTTTTCACAAGCCCATCTCTCAATACCTTCTCAAATCCCGTATAAACTTAATGTATCCGATTTTTCACGGAGGTGGTCATCGACACTGACATTACGTCTTATGCAATCGTTGAAGTAAGATGCCCCCCACTTCCGTAAAATTAATTGTGGAATCTTCCCTCTTCGAAATACTGTGATCAATCAGGATGATGATAGAAATTGCGGTTTTCTCTCTCAATCATCGAAATATCATCAGATTCAGTGATAGTTACACGACCTCTGAAGCTGTTCATAGAACATCGACTGATCCTGTTCTTAAAAATATTCAAAGAATACCTCAAAAAACTGTACGTCAGATGTTCGTATATGTACCAGGTATTAAGCTTAAATCCGCTGTTTGGTCATAGATGGCGTAACCGAGCGTATTAAGCTACCATGGACATGCCATACTTTTGTTTTGAGTTTGACATCTGTCAACATTAATCAGTGCACAATTGGTACAACAACATACATTTTTCCTTTGGTAATCATGTCTAGTTTTGTGCCAGAAAAAGAGCATATGCGGAAAGCTCTGCTTTTCTGGCTCAATTTGCAATCGGTTGCCGAGTCGCATAAAATGCTTATGGAGGCATATGGTAACAGTGCTTTATCGGAAACAATGTGCCGAGATTGGTTTCGTCGGTTCAAAAACGGCCACTTTGACTTGCGGGACAAAAAGCGTGAAAATCAGCCTAGGAAGGTTGAGGACCACAAAAACGATAACTTATCGCAAAAAATGCTCGGAAAGCTATTTGGAGCTACTCAACCAGCCATTTTCATGCGTCTGCGTGCCATGGGGAAGATTGAAAAGATCGGAAAATGGGTACTGCATGAATTAAACGATAGGCAGATGGAGCGACGCCAAAATACATGCGAAATCTATTTTTTACAAAAAATAAAGTCGTTCCTGCATCGGATTGTGACAGGCGATAAAAAGTGGATATATTTCAAGAATCCTAAACGCAAAAAAACGTGGGTTGATCGCGGCCAACCATCAACATCTTCCCCAAGACCAAATCGATTCGGACGGAAGACGATACTGTGCGTTTGGTGGGATCAGCAGGGTATCGTCTAATATGAGATGTTGAAACCTGGTGAAACTCTCAATGCCCACCACTACCACCAATAACTTATCAAATTGCACCGTGCTCTGCATGAAAAAAGGACGGATTATCAACAAAGACATGACAAGCTGATTTTCCTCCACGACAACGCACCATCGCACACGTCAAAAATTGTCCGAAACTACTTGAAGACACTCAACTGGGAGGTACTACCCCACCTCGCTTATTCACCAGACCTGGCCCCTTCCGACTACCGCCTGTTTTCGTCAATGAGACACGCGCTCGCTGAGCAGCACTTCGATTCTTACGAAGACGTCCGAAAATGGCTTGATGAGTGGTTTGCCTCGAAAGAAAAGGATTTTTTTTGGCATGGTATCCACAAATTGCCCGAGAGATGGAAAAAAATGTGTAGCTAGCGAGGGCAAGTACTTTGAAGAAATTTGTTTTTGCTTTCTATAAAAAAACCATGTGTTTTTTTGACTAACAAACAGCGGATTTAAGCTTATACACCTGGTATACGCAATCTTCTGTCTGAATTATTGCAAAAGCGGCAACAAATCGTATTGCTTGCATACATTTTTGTTAATTTTTTTATGTAAACATTACACCCACTGACATCTAGTTTTCGTAAAAGAAATCCTTTCAATTCCAAAAGAATAATTAAAATCCATTTTAACTCACTTATTCCAAACGAAAACGTAAACACGTCAGAAGCCAACATTTATTTGTATCCAATCTTCTGGTATTAAATGCAATTTTATTTTAGGTTTATTATTGAATTTGTAAATATTAATCAAATTTCAAGCGCCTCAATTTTGTAGACTTTCGGAGAGTCTTAGAACACGCCATTCCCCGAAATGCTTGCATACTTTTGTTGACATTTAGACATTTATCGCGAAGTAAAAGTTTAAGTGCGATTGTATTAAATTATAAATAGTTTACGAATAACTAATTATAGATTAATAAATTTGCATAAATAGTTTCATTCTTCACGACAGTAAATAGTAAGTTTTTTTTTCTTATAAATGTACTCTCAAAAAAACTTGGACATAGTTTTTGTGTAGAGGTCTAATCAGAATTTCTATAATCTAAGTTCTGCTCTCACATATCATTACGTTTTTGCAAACCACCTCTCCCCATCTTGTGGCGGTAATTTCTAATGAGATTTCCTCCCATGTGCATCTGTAAGATCTCTCAATACCCTTTCAATATCCTCTTCACAATTTCCTAAAACAAACTGACAGATTTCGTCTAACCCACATACCCATAGAGTGGCAATTTCTTCAGGATTCTGGCTTCTAACTCCTGTCCTAGGGGAGGCTAATATAAAAACAAATGCCTTTTTTTATAACTAGTAAAACACTTACATAATCGAAAAAAGCCGATTGGGAAATATAAGGAATACCCCCGAAATATATTCCTTCAGCTCTACTGTACTTGTCGGTCAACTTGAAAAAATTTATCACAAAAATTGCATTTAAATAAAAAAACTTTTAATTCTAATCAAAATTAATACTTTTTTTCATTAATTTTTTGCAAAATACTAATGGAAAAATATTGAGAATTATGACTTTTTAGGAAAAGCTCACGTAATAAAAAAAAAACGTTAGTTTGTTATCCATTTTTTAAAAACTAATTTGAAACTATCAAAAAAAAATGTTTACGCGTATTTTTCTTATGGTTAATTTTAACAAAAAAAATATTACTTTGGATACAAATATTTGTAATTTTAAAGTATGTCAATTTTTATTGAATTTTATATTTTATTTTCAAATAACTTTTAATTTAATTTAGAAATAGAAAGTTTATTAAATACTTTTTATTTTATTAGTACATAAATCTATGTGTTTAAAATACCCTTTACTATAAGATTATCCCTTTTTATATATAAATAAAGTATCTACTGAAATTTGCGTTAAACAAGTGCAAATACTATGGAAAACAAATTCATTAAAGAACATTTATATAATTTTGTACGACGCTCATATTATGAAAATTTGATCTAATCTAGCATAAAGTATTTTGGGTATATAATTTTTGGAGAAGTTCCTACCAATATACACACCTACAGACATATATGTATATGTGTATGTATGAAAGTGAAGTAAAATTTGTTGTAAAGTTTAAGTTAAAAGTATCATATTCTGCATGATTTTATCAAGTACAAATTTAATACAGAGATGTAATCTCACTTGTCATACCTGAAAGAAAACAAATCTCTTTAAACATTCAGTTCGGAAAATTTATGAGTAGAACGGCACATAATATAATTGTTGTGCTCGTATGTAGAGATCCTTGCACTTAACGCGTAACATACTAAAATTTGTATTCGAAAGTGTTCGCCACTCAACGAATATTTAAGGTTTTGCATTCCGTTCAAAATAAAGTTTACGTGCTCGGTATCTATGAGCGCATACGAGCATAATCGTACACGTGTTCATCTATGGGAATGTGGTTTTTGTTGGATGATAATATTGTTACTCAAGTACAGCTTTATTCTTGCAAAGCCCAAAGTTAGGTGCGAATCCTGACCGGCTGAATGTGGAAAATCCTTCACAAAATGTTCCGTACACTGGTATATGGCAAGTCATCACAAAGCTTCTGAAAGATTTACTTCGACCGCAAATGTGTATGTGTCTGCAATGCTTCGGTTTCTAATCATAAATTTCTGCATTTGCACGTATATATATGTATTTATAGAAGATTATTTGAGGGAACATATTTCACACATATATACTCGCATTTATACATACAAAAGTTAAATCGCATTACTAAATATCTTGTGTTAATGATAAACAGCCGAGGGAATTATTTGTTTACCACGTTAGATATTCAAAATTAGGGATGGTTTTTACTACATAAATACTCGTATCCTTCCGTACCCAATATTGCCTTGAAAGCGTTTACAATAAAAGTTTGCTGTCCAAATAAGGTATGCAGTTTGTTTGCAAATCTTGCAAAATTTTAATACGAGTATAATAACAGGTACTGTAAATAGCATAAAATCGTACATACTCACATAGATCTTATGCATATGGTATATGAAAAATGAAAATTTAATTTTACATAATTCATGATTTTCTAAAGTATTTAAATTAAAAGAATCGAACATCACTTTTTAAATATTATTTTTCGGATAGTCAAATTCCATTTTGAACTTTATTAAAATGCAATTTTGAATTTAGAATTTTTTTATAGGAAATAATATCTTCAAGTTTCCAAAGTGTATTGAAAACGATTTTTTTTTATTTTACTAGAAATTGTTTTTGGTAAAAATGTTTAAAAGTATAATTTTTAAAGCTTTCTTTAAAAGAAATATTTTTGAAAAGTCCAAAAAAATTTTATTTACTTATCATTATCATCATTAATGGAGGCGCAATCAAAAATATTGTTTAGACCTACTAGTATCGGTTTTCCGTAATGAGCTTCAAGCTGGGCAACACTATCATCATTGCTCTATTGATGATAGGATTTATCTCCTTTTCTGAATTCATTAATAATCTTTTTGAGCAGGATCTTTCCCATCCATACAGATTAGATACTCAGCCCACCGTAGCGGACGGAAAATTCTTCAGGAAATTCTCCTCTCAAACGTTGCTAAAAGTTCGCAATCGTTTTTGCTAAGGATCCAAGTTAGCGAACCAATTGACCAGACTAATGTTCTGTACAGAAATAATTAAGATTGAATAGAATAGCCTTTGTTGGTTACCAGCAGACGTACACGAATTTTGTCCTAGTCTATGTCGACCTCAGGCAGGAAAATAATTTCACTTTTTTGAATCTATAGTCTCAAATCTATATGCAACTATTCCGAGTTGGTCCTGCCTTTGATGCCTAAGCAATCATCTTGTACTTTGTTTTACCTTCATCAATTTTTAACTGTCTAGCGCACTGCAGCCTATTAAGACAAAAAATTCTTTAAGGGATTCTGCTATTGAACGTTATTTTACAAACAATATATGAGAGCTAGCAGATCTCAGATAGAAAAACGATTTAACTATTTCGAAGCTATAATCTCTAAATTATAGTTTTGCCTTCATTAATGAGTAGCTCAAAATTTTTTGCCGTTGGCTCAATCTTGCTGAAGGCTTCTCGTTCAATTTTCTCTGAACGATCCATAGTGTCAATATCACTGGTGTATGTCAAAAACTGGGCAGAAATTTTAAATCCCGAATCACTATTAAATTATTTCGAAAGTTATTCGACTGCTTTTATTTTTCTTTCCTCACTTATAATAGTCAGTTGGGTCGATTTAATTAATATCCCTTCATGGAAGGGTAAAGGATCAAGTCTGGATATACTATACTATCGTAAGTGACTTTTAAGTTGACCGATTAGTCATGAAACGGTGGTACTTATTATAATTTTTTTTTCGTTCTCCGGTGTAGATAATATTGATATTTTATCAATTGTCCTTAATTGAAACCTGCCTAATCGGGCCAAGAATTTTTTGGGAATAATGAATCTATTCTGCGTAGAAAAATAACAGATATTTAAAAAATATTAAAGATTTAATACTCTTTCTTGGGCTTGTGTAAACACTTTTTCAAAAACAATACAATTTCTATTATAATTTTTCTGGCTTTATTAAAAAAATCCGTCATCAATCTTTGCAACAAAAAAAAAAGAGAAATTCGAGATATTTTTCACATTTCCAATGAAAGAAAATCATTTTGTCTAAGTATAGGAAATATTTTAAGTAATTTATTAAATTAGGATTGGAAAAGTTTCTAAAAAGCCTCACTGAATATTATGTTAAATTTCTTATATCACAGCTTTTAATAAAATTATGAAAAATATTCTTCAAACAAATTTTCATATTCTTGTAAACTAACACAAATGTTCCCATTTTTATATTTTATTATACATAATCAGGCTCGTATACTATATATACATGTATAATAAATAATAACAAATTTAGGATAACGTAAAGCTTACTTTATTAATTTTCGAACTTTGCCTTATAAATGACAATATTTCGACAATTTTAATCTAAAAAGAAGAACTTTCCTGTAATAATTGTTGGAAATATTATGTTTATTATTTAAAAATATTTTTATAAAATTCTTTTCTTTTTTTAATGGAAATAAAAGAGTCCAGTATGTATACGGTGGGTATATTTATCCAAAAAGTCATATTGTATATACCATATTCTTACAATAAACTAATAAAGAGAAAAAATTCTATACAAAGCGGAAGGAATTTTTACAAATAATTATTGGAATAATAATTTGAGACAATTTACTTTAACTATATTATTAATATCTCTTTTTCCTCTATGGGATGATGAGTGAAGACTTAAATTATTAGCATATAAGGATCACTTTAGAAATAATTTACGAATAATTCTATACTTGCATAGGTGACCAGGTTTTTTGTTAATATAAAAAGTCAAAAAAAGGAATATTTCCTAAGAATTTATCCTTAAAAAACCTTTATGTATAGAACCATATTTTTATTTAATAAAAATTAAAGCTTAAATTTTTTTTATGGCCAAAAAAATGGTTATTATACAAACATAAACTCCTAAAAAAAAAACTTTTAAATATTTTATTTCAATGAACTTTTCGGTTATAGATTTTTAAAGCATCCAACCACATTACAAAAAGTCTAGGTTTTCATGTTAATTTTGAAAAAAGTTTTTTGAATTTAAAAAAAAAGTTATTCTCATACGTTGAATGATCAATAAAAAAAAAATTATCCTCTTAATTATTTGAAATTGAGTACCTTGAGAGTTTATGCTTATGCATACGAGGTGGTAATAAAAGTTTGTACTTTTTAATTACTTCAATAAAAATTCATTAAAAAATATAATATTTTCAGATACAAATATTTGGCTACAATTCTCAACTCTACTTAAACTTTTCGGATGCACTGAATCGTGCCCAAGGGATCGTTGGAGTTGCAATATTGTTGCAGGTACTTATTTTTTTGGTATATAAAAAATAACTATTGTCCATACTCGTAATTGTTTGTAAACTTTCCATTGGTTTATTTATATGAAAATATGGGGTTTTTGATAAATTAACTTTTATCTAATATTTTTTTTGTGCCATTTTGTTTATATGTTAATATATTTTTTATATTCATTCATAGTTAGGTGATCTGTCGAATGCAGAATTGAGAATGTTGACTGATCAATTAGATAGAATTCGTTTTGGTGGTGCCGAATCACCAGTTAGACGACTATCTGTACGGGGACTATTACCCGACACGGAACATTATATGACATATGAAGGCTCGACAACAGCCCCAGCGTGTCATGAAACAGTGACGTGGATTGTACTCAACAAACCAATTTACATCACTAAACAACAGGTAATTCGCAATAATTTTTTTTATTTAAGAAGCGCTAAAAAAATAAACCATTTTCATTGAAATTGTATATCGAAGAGTTTTTTTTTCATTGAAAACGAAAAAAATTTCTCAAATATTCGATTTTTCGTTAATTCACTTATTTATATTTGAAAAAAAACAGATCACTTTTCATTAACAATAACTGCTAAAAAATTCTGCTAAGCCACAAGTTATTTTACTGAATTTTAATGACAAATTATTTTATATTCATTTATTTTATTTTATATATATTAACTTTTAACATAAATATTTCAAAATCAATAAATTAATATTTTGCATTACGAAAAACTACGACGGCGCATGCAAATGCATACATGAGTTCACCCAACAGAGTCGTACATGCGTGTCCAGAGTTGATGTCTATGATCACTTCTGTGCGAGAAAACTCACCGAAATTTGAGTATTGCGTTGAGCTTCACAGCAGGCCTTGCTTGACGTTAATTGCATGTGTTGACTTTGACGCATGCAGAAACTTTAACGCATGCAGTGTCTTTAACGCATATACTTATTTTAGCGCACGCAGTGATTTTGATCCATACAATAGCTTTGACGCATGCAGTGAATATGACGCGCGGAGGGGCCTTACAGTCTGTATTCTTTCTTATCTATGCTTTAAATAATATAAGGTGTAATAAAAAGTAATCCATTATTTTGCCAATAGATGGCTTTAGGAGTCTGTATCTCTCGTTGTAAAAGTGCGATCGGGTTGCTTCTCATATAGTTTTGTGATTACTTGACTCAGTATTTTTTTAGCATGCGTCAAAGATGGACACCAACAAAGAGAAAATACGCTATATTTTACCGTTTTTCTTCGATAAAGACGAAAAAGCAAGCCAGGCAGCTGAAAATGTGAATAGTGTTTATGGTCCTGATACTGTAACAGTCAATCACGCGCAATTTTGGTTTCGTCGACTCCGTTCCGGTAATTTTGATATCAAAGATGCACCACGCTCTGGAAGGCCAATTGTCGAAAATGGCGATAAAATAATGGAAATCGTCGAGTCCGACCGTCACGTAAGCACTGTTTCGATTGCCCAGGAGCTAAACATTGCACAAAAAACCGTTTGGAACCACTTAAATAAGGCTGGATACAAAAAGAAGCTCGATGTATGGGTGCCACACGAGTTATCGCAAAAAAACCTCATGGACCGAATTTCCATCTGAGAGTCGCTGCTGAATCGCAACAATATCGATCCATTTCTGAAGCGGATGATTACTGGTGATGAAAAGTGGGTCACTTACGTCAACGTCAAGCGACAACGGTCGTGGTCAAATCGCGATCACCCGGCGCAAACGGTGGTCAAGCCACGATTGACAGCCAGGAAGGTTTTGCTGTGTTTTTGGTGGGACTGACAGGGAATCATCTACTATGAGCTGCTCCCCTACGGCCGAACTCTTAATTCGGACCTATACTGTCAACAATTGGACCGTCTGAAAGAAGCAATCGCCCAGAAGCGGTCAGCTTTGGCCAATAGGAGAGGAATTGTGTTCCATCAGGACAACGCCAGGCCGCATACATCGATAGTGACTCACCAGAAGTTCCGAGACCTTGGTTGGGATGTTCTTATGCATCCACCTTATAGTCCGGACCTGACACCATGTGATTACCACCTCTTCCTGTCTATGACGAATGATTTTGCAGGTGAAAAATTCGCCTCAAGAGAAGATTGTGAAAATCCACTGTCCCAGTTTTTTGCCAATAGGGACGAGGGTTTCTATGAGAGAGGCATTATGAAACTACCTCCAAAATGGCAACAAGTTATCGAACAAAACGATGCATATTTGACCTAAACCGTATCATTCTATCTATGCTAAATAAAGCCTTCAATTTAATGCAAAAATAATGAATATCTTTTTACTACATCTTATATAGTGATTTTGATGCATGCAGCGATGTGGATGCATACGAGATTTTTTGTTGTTGTCTACAATCACCATTTTTCCTTGCAAGGACTTTTTTTAAAAAATATATATAAACCTAAACGAGTAAATCATTCGAAGCAAAATTTAAAGTGTTCGAAAATAGACAGGTTTAATTTTTATGTCGCTTGCTTACCGGTAACATCTGACAGAGGTGAAACAGCAGTCCAAGCAGCAACCTTCAACTGGAGAGCATGCACCAAAAAAGCCGAAAGCAGCTACTTCCGCAGAAAAGGCATCTCCACAAGGAATTATTATACAGCCCCATTGGCAATAAAAGTGAAGAGTAGCGTCCACATTTAGTAAAAAAAAAAGAATATTTCAACGAAGAAAACGCACCAGCAGACTCAACGTTGCAGCAAAATTGGTGGAATTAGACTATCAGATCCTACATCGTCCACCTGTAGGACCTTATTCTCTTGACCATACACCCTCAAATTATTCTTTATTCCCAAATTTTCAAAAATGGCTGACCAGGAAAATATGTTCCTCAATTGCCAAAGTAATGTCTAAAACATTGGCCCATTTTGTGCATCTAAAAATTTATTATTATTCAACAAAAAAAATAAGAAAAATTTAAAATTATTGCAGTAAACTCATCGATCTATGAAGTGATTAATTATGAAATAAAATGTATAATAAAAATAAAAAACATAATCGGACAGTGTGTCCCAAAAATAACCGAACTTTTTGGATTCAGGACTAACACGACCAATTCTTTTCCACAAACGATCTTAAATGCCTAAATAGTATTCGCCATTAACAGTTCGATCTTCTGGAACAAATTCCTTGTGGACAATACCCTTCGAATCATAAAAAGTAATCAACATTGTCTTGATTCGAGACTTCTGAAAACGCAATTTTTTTGGTTTTGGCCCGCCTTTGGACTTCCATTCAGCAGATTGACGCTTAGTTTCAGGGTCATATTTAAAGCACCATGACTCATCACCAGTTATGATCGAATCAAGAAAGTCTGGATCGTTTTCAGCAGTTTCAACAATGTCTTTGCAATACTCCACACGACCGATTTTTTGGTCTTCATTTAATTCATGTGGAACAAAATGCGCACAGACCTTTCTTTTACCCAAATCTTCAGTTAAAATTCTCCAAATAGTGTTTTTACTCGTATTTTAGGTGCGTTTAAAAGATATATTTTTATTCCTGGAAATTTTCAATAGATGGCGCTGCATGTTGTATGATTAAAATATAAATTTTTGGAAAACACTGTGTAACTAGTATTTCGGAATCCCTGAAAATAATTTTAGTTTACCATATTAAAAGTCAGAAATTATCAAGTAAAAATATTAAAACGAAAGATAATAATTAATAATCAAATCATTGAGAATAACAAGAAAATACATTTTGCAGTTATTTTCATTATTTTCATTTTGAATTAACATTTCGGATGAAATGTTTACAATTGCAAATCAAAACTTGTATACTCAAATTCAAATTATAATACCTTTTATGTACTCATATTATAAGTATGTGTACATACATACCTGAAAAGATACAAAATTGACCTAAATGCTAATTTAAGAAAACTATTTAGTACAATTTAGACGATGACTCCTTGAAATTTCCATGAAATTACATATTTCGAATGCAAATATTTGCACATCTAAGACCTGTCTGAATCGTACATTAATAGATCGATATCAGTGACTATCTGACTAATATAATCCTTCAGAATCACTTACAACAAACATTTTCACAATATTCTCATAGGAAGTACGAACGCTTTATAGGATATGAATTAAATACATGGCAACCGAAAAGGATATAACAACGTCGTGAGATGCGATTCAACGATGACGGCAGCTTATTAATTACATTCGAAAAATGTTCGCTCGTGAAATTTTAATGATAATGGCTTCTAATTTAAACTTGAACATTTCAGAATGAATTATTAATCTTACCTTTAGATTAAATTTCATAGAGAAACTCTAAACATAACCGGAGAGGATACGGGATTGATGTTAAGTACCTGAATGTCCATATGAGAAAGTAGCACATATGTACACTGCGGGCCACAAGCGTGCAGAAAATTTACTTTTAAAGGCAAAATTAAATAAAACTCGAAAATTAAAATAAACTGGCGAAAAAATATATTTCTTTATATAGTATGTTAGTAAAAAAAATTTCTTTGTACATTTATTATTAACTGTAATAATTCAAAAAGATCGTCGGAAGATGATCTTGCAATCTTCTGCATTGCTCGTCCCGTAAAACTTGTATATGGGCTTGAGATTGGCTGCTTATGGTTATCATATCATATTTTTGAAAATTCCTTCTAGTTTTTTATTTTATAGAAAATCTTTATATAATTTGGAACTATTTTTATAATTGTTGTCCTGCTGCATAACGCAGATTATCTTAATGAAAGATCAACGGTCTCTAAAATCTTTAGTCCTCCAATCCGTGCATAGAGGACTTAGTCCTCCAATCCGTTCATAGAGAAGCAACCTTAAATCATAATCCAGTTACAGCCACCACGGCTTCTGGCAACATTTGTACTCCAGCACTGCGTTGCACGAAGATTCTTCTTCTAGGTCCAAAGATCTTCAACTTCGATTCATGCGTTCCAAATACATTTTTCAAGTCCTTAGCAATTTACTTTTAATGGGATAAAATATAATTTAATTTTTATTTTATTTTATTTATGTAATAAGGGAGCATCAGTTCCCAATCGCCTTCTCACCGTTTTTAGATATACTATTGTACTTTAGATTGGTGTAAGTTTTTAGTTCCTAGTAATTTAAGCCTGCTTTATCACTGCAAACTCTTTGAAATTTTAAACTTAGCTAATAATAACAAACCAAAGCTTTAACATTCATTTCACGAATTTTATCTATGTTTTAGTTCAATTTTTAAAATGCTAAGACTTCCCTAAATAGGATAATAAAAAAAATTCAACATTTATTCTTATATGCTACAAATAAGAGTGAGAATTTGATGATTGTACTTGGACTGTTATGGCAAATAAAGAGACATGAATCAACTTCTTTTTTAAATATTTCAGAAAATAATTATATATTTAAATTGGTATTTATTCTAATTAACCAAACACTTCAAAAAAAAAACAATACAAATTTTCGATTTATTAAGATTATAACCAAAGATTTCCAGAGATAATATTGTTACGAGGATCGTTGAATAAGTCCTTAGAAAATTCGAGAAATTGCGCTCGTAGTGTCGGTAAAGTAGCACTATCGCCAGGAAAGCTGTCAAAATTTCAGCTCGATCCATAGCGTAGGTCAATTTCTATCGTCGATTAAAGTTAACGACATTAATTTGTGCATAACAATGGAAAAAAGCGAGTTTAGGGCTGTCATCAAACATCTCCATTTGAAAGGCTTAAGCCCGAAAGAAATCAAAGCCGAGTTGGATGCACTTCATGGCACATCTGCACCTGTGTTTGCGACGGTTTACAATTGGCTGAATGAATTTAAACGTGGCCTCACAAAAGATGAACATCGTTTAGGACGCCCAGTTGAGGTGTCTACTCCTGAAATCATCGACAAAATCCACGATCTGATTTTGAACGATCGGCGAATTAAAGTGCGCGAATTAGTTGAGGCCACGGGCATATCACAAGGTACAGTCGCTTCAATTTTGCATGAAAAATTGTCTGTGAAAAAAATTTCGGCAAGATGGGTGCCGCGTTTGCTCTCAGAGGAGAATAAGCGCAATCGTGTAGTGGACTCTGAGGCTATGTTGGCACTCTTTCATCGCAATTCTGCCGAATTCCTTCGTCGATATGTCACTATGGACGAAACCTGGATACACTACTACACTCCAGAAACGAAGAGACAGTCATCACAGGGGATTTTCAAGGGTAAACGGGCTCCGAAGAAGGCAAAAACTGTGCCATCGGTCGGCAAGGTGATGGCCACGGTCTTTTGGGATTCGCAGGGCATCATTTTTATCGACTACTTGGAAAAAGGAAAAACAATAACAGGAGCGTATTACGCGTCGTTATTGCAACGGTTGAGCGAGGAAATCAAAGAGAAACGCCCCCATCTGAAGAAGAAAAAAATCCTCTTGCATCAGCACAATGCGCGTGTGCACACCTGCGCTGTTTCCATGGCCAAAATTGTGGAATTTGGCCCCGAGTGACTATTTTCTTTTTGCCAATCTGAAGAAATGGCTTGGCGGACGAGGGTTCACTTCCAACGAGGACGTGATTGCTCAAACGGATGAGTATTTTGCAGAACTTCCGAAATCCTATTTTTTGGACGGGATAAAAATTTTGGAAAAACGGTTGGAAAAGTGTATAGAGATTATGTTGAAAAATAAAATTTTTTTTTTTAAAAACAGTTTTTTTCATCTTTTTCTAAGGACTTACTGAACGACCCTCGTATTATGTGGTCGTATACTTTTGGCTTGCAGTGTACGAAAGCCTTTTAAAACAACAACACATCAGATATGATTATGTACTCTACTGCATGTAATTGACCGCATAGATTTTCTCAACTCAAATTTATCTCAATTTTCTACTAGTATTTTCATTATAAAGATTCGTAATTTATTTGATTTTATTTGCATAATCATAGAGAAATATAATAAAAACGCATGCTTACTTATTTTTATATTGTAATAATAAAAAAAAAAATACCAAGACGAGACCAAAATTGTAACATTGTTTCCCAAGAATGTAAACTGAACTTAAACGTAAACTTCACATGGCTCGTCCTATTCAGGTATTCATCCTTCAGCCAAGACTATCAATGCTGAATACTAGAGTACGAGTATACCTGATACCAGTAGTCTAGTCTGGTTTCTACAAGGACCTGTTAATTCGTTGTTATATGTTTACATATGCTGATATTCTTGAGTAGTTGAGCAGATAAGAAATTAACAACCCCGATGGTAGACGTGCTTTACTAGCAAATATCATATAAGGGTGATAGCGGTTGTGGTTTATATACAAAGCACAGAGTCAGCCACATGATGTGTGCTCTGGCATACATATTTGCAAAATAGATTGTATTATTGCTAAGTATACCTTCGCATCCCACGTACGAATACCATTAAAAAGAGGTAGGAAATTCCAAGTCCTTCACATTTTAAGTGTTCATCTTGCTATAACTACTTACGATGTGCATACAAAATCTTAAAGATACCCTAATATTAATATGTACAAAGAAGAATTATTCAAGTAACTTTATCTAAGTTCATATATAGAAAAATATTGATTTGCGAATAAACATATACAAGATCATATATGCAACTATATTTATATGAAATAAAAGTGCACCTTTTATTTGGTAAAAGGATTGCCGATATTATTAAAATTTAATCTATCAAAATTAACTACGGGATGATTGAATAAAATTTTATCGGTAGGCAACTAATTGGTATTAGTAATATTTAGAACGTTCGACTCATAACACTTAAAATGTATATAAACATGTAATGATAGGTTAAATAGAAATTATGGAATCTGAAAAAAATATGGGCTTCTCGTTTTGGTTAGCAAATTAATTTATAAGAAATTTAAAAACTATTATTTCTCTCATTGCAGTTAGAATGTGTTTTGTACATTTTGGATTCAAAGGTTCCTGTTTTTGAGCATTTTGGAGTAAATATTTTGAAGTAATGAATTTCTTCTTTTTTTTTTTTTATTTATTTGACAGGTTTTTATTTTATACATTTGTACAATTTTTAACACATATGTATATGCATTTTTATACACACATAGTCATGAGAACACAGTCGCTCCTATGGAGCACATAGCGGCACTAGAAAACTCCGTTAACTCTCTTCCGTCTGCTTCTGCCTTGGGTTTTTGCCTGAGGTACGGTCTTGAGGTACGGTCCGGATGCTTCCGTGAACTCTCTTCCATCTGCTTCTGCCTTTGGGTTTTTGCCTGAGGTACGGTCTTGGGTTTTTGCCCTGAGTACGATAAAGCCAAATGAGTTCTTGCCTGAGGTGCGGTCCGGATGCTTCTTTTTGTGCTGTTTCTTTGATTGGGTGTGTTTTTTATAGCTTGCGGCTTATCAGACCATTGAAGCAACCTCCAGTGACGTTGGGGGACCATACGGACTACATATTATAAGGCTTGTAGTCAGGCCTTTCACCCCGGCACCAATCATGAGATGGCGGCAGCGGGAATCGAACCCGCCACCTACCGAGTGTGAGTCGGTCACCTTGACCATTGCACCACACACTCGACTTTCTTTTTTCTTTTAAGTCCTTAAAAGGAATTTCTTTTAAGGACTTAAATTACCAAGTGTCATTTTTCTATTTTTAAAGTTTTTATGAATCAATATTTTCTTGAAATGGGAACTACTTCATCGCTAATATCGATCTAGCAAGACTGAGGATTTCTCCTGTATATAGCTTGGACGCTAGTCCCTGCTAGACGCACAGTGGAAGCCTCAACATCGTGCTTTACGGAAAACAGAATAGCTGAATTTAGTTCATTAGGAATTTTTATATGGGTGAGTGGCCGTGGAAGGTAAATCTCAATCAGGGAGGCTCACATGAGATCAGAGCTTTGATTAATATTAAAAATTGAATGTCATAGGAACGGGGCTTTCAGATGCCTCACCAAGACGTCTATTGTCATGCGCCCATTTCTATCAACCGGTTTTTGTCAGAAAAAAGGATTTCAGTGGTTTGCTAGCTAGCTCTTCCTTAATAAAAGTAAAGACGCCTAATGTGTGACTATTAATATTTCCGAAGATAATACAAAATTCAATAGGCGTCATCTTTGTATTGTCGATAATATCCAAAGGAGTGTAATCGAGGTGCTTAAGGCAATTCCAGTTAAAACCTACTGTCACTGCCACAAAGAATGGTATTAGTGGATTATTCACATTGGTGAATAAAAATAAAATAAAACATCGTATTGATAATAACTTTAAAGACGTAATTAGACATATTTAAGTTATATATCTTAAATATGTTCAAAGTGCATCTTTTTTGTGGTCATTGGCACATAAAAGATGTCAATTATATTCTTAAAATATACACACATGCGAGTGATAGAGTTATTTTTGTATTCGAAAAAACACTCTACCGATAACTGATATACTTTTATAAATGGAGTAGTTAGAACTCTAGCAAAAAGTAGTTATTCACTTTCTAGGATAAGTTCTTTTTTTAACTTAGGCAAAACAACTATAAAAGTTTTTTTTTAATTGTACAAAAATTGGTCGTTTAGCTTCATTCAGATCATTAGTTTCGAAATTAATCTTTTAATTTCTAATAATATTCTTTATTTTTCCTGTCAAAAATAAACATAAAGGATCAAATTTTTCTCATTAACTTTCATTATAAATTTTCCCATCATAAATGAAACAAAAATATTATATTACAATACATGAAAGGAAATCAGAAATATTATCGCCATAGGATTTGGTAAGCAAAACCATACCATTATATAGTTCATATTTTGAATGCAGCTCCTGAATACTTTATCGAGAAATTTAAAACTCCTGGGAAAGGATGCAGGTATTGATTTTCCGAATCAATAATGCAAGTAATAGTCTCCAGAGAAAATATACTTTTCACAACAGTTTTCAATTTCAACCCAAAGTTATTTCTAATTTAAGATTTTGAATAATTAAAGCAGAACTTATATTATATTGTTCACTTACATTTTTTTCTTCCAATTAACTAAACTATTATAATAAATTGATTTTATATTCTTTTTTACCAAGTATAAAATGTGTATTTATTTTATTCACATAGTAGATTGTACTAAAATTTATTTTATAAGTTTTATGAAAAGTTTTTTTAACAGCAGACAAAAAAAAAATATACTATAATTATCAAATAAAATATTGAAGGTAAATAATTGTCATTCCTTAATAAAATAATATATTTATTATACTTTCAAAATTTGTTATTTGAGGAGTATTTCAATATTGATTTTTATGAATAGATTCTACAAAGGATATTCGTATGATATCAGTTTCATTAAATATGAAAATTTACAATTTTACTTTCCATATTTTATAAAAAAGATTATTTAATAAAAAAAAAAAAATATTGGAAAGATAAAATTGAAAATACTCGTATATATACACTCGCCATGATAACTTATAGAAGGATTAAATTTATAATAAAGGATACCTTAATCATTCCAAAAAAATAATTTTTTGTTAAGTTATTTGAGTAGTAAATTTTGGTGTTTTCAAAAAGAACAAAAACAACATCGACCATATTTATAAATTAAATCCTTTGAGAAAAAAATCCTTCTGCAATTCAAATTCTTACTCAATTAACTGCCTATGCTCATTATATTCTTTTGCTCAGTACTTTTCAGCATAATTTTTTTTTTACTTACAGAGGCTGACTATACTGACTATTTACATATACATACACATACATACCCTCATCATTCGTATGTTTGTTCATTTAAATCAACAAAAGCTTAAGTCGAAAACCACACAGAAAAAGCTACAAAAATTGTGATAAACTTGGAAGGATGCAAAAAAAATTTAATTTATTCGAAAATGTGCATACCAGAACCTATATGCACATACATACGTGTATATGTGTGTTTATAGAATATCCTGATTTTTTTTATACATAAACAACATTTTTCTTTTGATAATATTATGTTTGTTTGTGTATTTTTCTATTATTTTTCTGTTACTATATTTTTCTTAACACGAATATTCTTGTATAATTCTGCATAAACAAGAGTACATGTGAATTTGGCTGTACGATGAATTGAGAATTGATGTTGGAAGTGTGACATGAAAGTATTTGCTACTTAAGCTTTAGTGGAAAATGAACCCAGATTCTGAAGCTATATTTTCAGTATTAGACTTTGTATGTATGTACAATATGTACATTTTTCGTTTTCTATGAAATTTGTTTTTTAGTCTAAGCAGCTTGGTATTATTCTGCGTTAGCCAGTAATTTTTTTCTGACATTAATACGTAACAGTTTTGAAAATAATCCTTCTTTTAAGTTGTTTGAAAACCACAGCTCTTTCGATTCTATTATCCAAATAATTGAATACGACAAATACACTTGCCATTTCACAATAAACAAACAAAACATATACTATAAAAGGAAGAAAGGATACATGCAAAATGAACATCCTTCATATATGAAAGATAATTTTAAATTATGGAATAGGAAAATTTTACTCATGTTCCATAAGCTTTGCTGTAATAAAAAATACCATAGAAATTATTTTAATTAAAATGACATCTTTCTTAATCCTTTTGGTTTTCGATAAATTTGTCACAGTTACTACATATACGAATACTCAAAAGCAACTTATATTATCTGAAAGCTCTTACCATTTACTATTAATCCACACATTGAGTTGTTTAGGCCATTGAAATGTCCTATTCGGCTTAGTTCAACTTTCAATTCTATGAAGTCATTTGCAGATTTGCACAAATAAAATACTTTTACACAGTTTGTTGAAATCCTTTTTTTCAATTCACAAATTATTAAAAATTCTTTTGCTCTGATTAAGCGGCAGTAAAACATCTCTGTATAGTAGCAATGGTTTGGAGTCAAATGGCCTGAGTTGTCGTAGCTATAAGAATTTAGATTTAATAACAAATTTTATTAGAAATAACATTAAAAATATCAAAATTATTTTACTTTTCTGCAAAAAACAATTGTGTAAGCCATCGTCAAATATAAAAAATTATACTGTCGGTAAATAGTAAAAGAAATTATTTCCCACCAAAACATTTAAAGTTTTTGGCTTTTTCTAAAAATTTTATACTAAATAGTTTTTGTTTTTTTTTAAATAAATTTTCATTTATTATAATTTATTTTCGATGAATGAATAAATATATTATATTCAAAAGGAAATAATAATTTGATAGAATTTGAAATTTTCAAGCCATTCAAAAATATTATTTTAATAAAAAAAGTTAACTATTTTTTATTTTGTTTTTTTTTTTATATTTTTTTTTTTAACAAATTCGCTTAAAATATTTTTTTTAGTGTTTTTTTTTTATATATTTAAATATATCTTTACATTAAATTAAGTAGAATTGTTATTTGCTCATAAACATTCTTTCAACCAATTTTTCCAGTGTTTGTGAAGTAAATGCATCTCAACTTTGAAGTGGCATTTTCCAAAGGTTCTGTTGGGTAATTGACTTCTACAATTTAGCCGTTCAGTTCAACTCATCTCACAAATAATCGATGGAAAAAATATCCATGTCCTGTGATCTTTCAGAAAAATTTGTCCAGTTCCTGCTCCTGCAAGATAACAAATGAAAACTATTCTTGGGGCCATTATCCTACTTAAAGATAAAATGGTTCCCCAATCAAATTTTTGCTCATCACTCCAAAGAACCTGCGCTCACAACTTCAGGTTTTTTTTTTATTATTTTGCTAATTAATCTTAGTTGGTTCTATTCATGCAGTTCATTTATATTTCACAGAAAAATATTGGTGACTTTTGGCCATTTTTAACTCTATTAAGTGTAATCTCTTCTTTAAATTAAAAATTTCACCAAATTATTAAAAAATAAATTTTCAAGTACAAAAAACAGAATATAAGAAAGTACGTGTATATAAAAAGCCTATAAACTGAATGCTTTTGCTCGCGTATATAAAATATAGCTCAATATGTTGAACTCTCCGAAAATAGATTGAATCCAAAATTTTGTCTGTTTAAAGAGGATTAATGGCAAGAAAAAATTATTTTTACTTTAAAACAAAAAGTAAAACATATCCGGAAATATAATAAAAATATTATATTAAAATTATGTGCATGTAGTGACGACCGGCAGTATTACAAACTTGTATATACATATGTATAGTGTACAGCATAGAGCCCTGAGGCACGCCAGATTTCGTATGAAATGCATATGCGAACTTATACAAAATACAAGACTCATCGATTGTAATGGGTAGTATCGATGTTTATCGATATTAACTTTATAAATTTATAAAAGATAACACATTTTCACAAATATTTAATTTTAATTAAATGAATATTTATGAGAAAAAAAATCCAATCTTTCATTTATTTATGAATAGACAAATTTATTCAAGTATGTTTATTAAAATAATTTAAAAATAATCTCATAAATCAAATAATAAAAAAAGAAATAATGATTCAAGTGAAATATTAAATTCTTCTTGCATAAATAAAGTTAATAAAAAAAAAATCTATAAAATTGCCAATTATTTACAATAATCCATTTTTAAATTATGTGAAAATCATCACTTTTTTGTATACAAACATATGTGTTTGTGTGCAGGAGAAATTTGTTTTTGTAAGAGTAAAAAATTTATATATTTTTATATTTTTTGTACATTTTTGACAGAGAAAAGGGTGATTTTTGTATAATTTTTCTCACATATTTTCTATGCAAAAACATAACTTGTATGTATGGATGGATCCCTCAAGTACATAAACTAATTATTATTGTATGAAACTGAATGAGTTTACGCCAGTTTTAATTTTATCCAGAGAAAAAGCAAAAGGGAAAATTTCATTTTTACTCAACTATGGTATAGTAGAGATAATGGTTGTATAGATATATTCATCATATAAGTATAAAGTTCATAATTAATGGGATGTTAATTAAATTATTTGTCATCTATAAACGTTGCGTTGGTAAATTTTGAACTATGCAACCAATCAATCAGTGTACTATTGCTAAAGTGATTCATATATGCAATATCCTGTTAGTCAGCAGTTATACCATTATCCTTTCATGTGTTTGGCTACCATGAAAGTCAGCCGGAAAGGAATTTGAGAAATTTCCATGAAAATAACACATCATATGCAAGTGCACATAGGATTAAATGTTTAATCAATTTTAAATAGTTAATCACTTAAAAATAAAAAACAATAATTTTATAGTTTAAATTATACTATTATGATATTATGCAATTTTGTAATTTTTTATTTTGAATTGTTATTTAAGTTTTATTTGCAAAAAAAACATATATTTATAGGGTGCTTAGCCAATTTTTTAGATATTAACAATTATAACCAGTAAATTTATATGAATCACTTATGCTAGACATATTTAAGATATTTTATGTTGTGAGAAAAAATTATTGGATATATTTTTAAGAGGATAAGAAATTTTGAAATTTTGAAAGGTCAAATAAAGTTGGTTATCATACAGTCTCTTATCCTTTATTTTAAAAAGAAATACGGGCCAATAAAATCTTCAGACGTACCAAATAGTCACTGACCGTAAATAGTCATTTTCCTTGGCTTCTCTACAAATACAGTGGATTTTTAAAACCCCATTTATGACAAATTATTTTATTGATGTATACTCTGAGCGATAAATGAGGCTCATTGAATAAAGAGCAAAATCTGAGTAAGCTAGAGTCATCATATATTGTTAAAAGTTTTTATAATTTAGCCATTTGTTTGGACATATATTATCAATTTACTGACTAAACAATCCATAATATTTTGTTTTTATAGATATATAAGTTTAATAACTGTTAAATGATAGGGCTAAACTTTAAAATTATTAAAATTTAAATTTTTAAAAATTAAATTTCAATTAATATAAATTTACTTGAGTCATTAAAGTTTAGAATGATTTTAAGCAAATTTCTAAATTTTTTAAGTTAATTTTTTTACCGATTGGATGAGCTTTTTCAAATTGTATGATCTTGAAGGTCAATTTTTTTAAATCACGTTGCCGTCTACTTGTCTTTTTTTAAAAAAAAATCTATAATCATACTGGACTATAATTATTGATTAGTCTTCTATAACTCTGTCCTTTGACCATACTACAAAGGAGTCTGCCTCATTTTAAAAAACATATACTCGTAGATTGAGGACACCGCGCAAGTGCAAGTCAAAGCAAACTGAGCATTTTTGTGAGTGTAATATTATCTCTAATACGTTTAATGGATGTGTCTTACTCCAAAAGTAAAAATTTTGCTTCTTAACAAAACCATTGAGCTGAAAGTAAGCCTCATCATTAAACAAAATGTTGCATTCTGCACATTGATGACTTAAAATATTTCCGAAGTAAATTTTAATAATTCAGAATGGTTGTCCCAATATTGTATGCAAGATCAAAATTGTAAACTATATTAAATAAAAATTATTAATAAACTTTAACAGATAACGGCTGGTTTGGCTGCTAACTCTATAATATAGGGTTTTCCAAAAGGAGTGATATTATTTCTTTTCAAAAAATAAAATATTTTTTATTTAATGTGAAGTACAATCGATACAATTAAGTTTTACAGAAAACGTCATTCAAATGGCCTCCACGACTTCTTTTGCAGGAACGAATTTGATGAACCCAATTTTCGAACACTTTTTCCACTAAATCAAGTCGTACACATATGTCATGAATAGCACGTTCAATATTGACTTTTAAAGCTTGAAGAGAGTCTGGTTTATTGCTAAAGACCAATGACTTTAAATAATTCCACAATAAATAGTCTAATGGTGTGAAAGCACAACTTCTTGGAGGCCATTCAATGTCACAATTTCTTCAAATAATCGAATCTTCAAACTTTTGTCGCAATAATTCGGTTGTTGCACGTGCTGTGTTTTTTTTTTATGTTTAGATTAATGAAGTACAGGGGGAAACCTTCAAAAGGTACTAGCCTGGAAGACCTTCTACCTGCCAAACGAGTTATGCGGGATTTTTACCTCGCTAAAACCTAACCTGTACCTCTACCCTTGCTACCGGAACGATGGTTCCCAGGCGGCACTCTTTGTAAATACTACTTCGCCGGGGCGTTCTTATTTGATATTACTGCTGTCCCGATATTATGACGCCTCGCGGCCTATTCTTCGTACGTGGTGTGAAGATCCTTGATTAAAGATTCCGCATACTCTGCAACTCTGTTCCAAGCCGATTGGCTCTTCAGCATGCACTCCACTATGTTTTCTGGACTGATGGAACGGTCCAGATTTCTCTCCAGCTCCACCCGCGTCTCCTCGTAGAGGGGGCATTGGAAGAACACGTGTTCTGCGTCTTCGATCACATCGAGGCAATGATGACAGTTTGGGGAGTCAGTTCTCTTGAATCTGTGCAAGTATGCCCGAAAGCATCCATGCCCAGTCAAGAGTTGGGTGATGTAATACCCGACCTCCCCGTGCACGCTAGCGACCCATTTGGTGACACTTAGGATCAGCCGCTGAGTCCACCGACCCTTCGTCGAGTTGTCCCATCTCTCTTGCCAGAGGCGAAGACTCTCGGGTCTCTCCTCTTCACAGAGGACCTTTCACCGCTTTTCCTTCTTCCTACGATGTTGGCGTTCACGCTCTCCTGCCAGGATATCGATGGGTGGGCATGATGCCACGACGTTGACCGCATCGTGTGATACCGTTCGGTATGCTGACGCAACTCTGATCGCTGAAAGCCGCTGGACTGATGACATTGTCTTGCGGTATGTTGTTAGCTCTAGCGATTTCGCCCACACTGGTGCTCCGTATAGCAGGACGGAGGTAACTACAGTTGCCAGTAGTCGCCTTCGGATTTGCCTTGGGCCTCCGATATTGGGCATTATCCGCGAAAGCACGCCTTGTACTGCTGATGCCTTTCTGCTGACACTGGAGATATGATCCTTGTAGTTGAGTCTGGCATCCAAAACCACTCTTAGATACCGTATGTAGGGTAGCGACTGGATGTCGTGGTCGCCTACTCTTATAGTGATGGTTTCCATTTTCTTCCGGCTACTCACAAGGAGTGCCTCGGTTTTATTTTCCGCCAAAGACAGGTCTGCCGATGTCATCCACTGTCTTATCCAGGTGTTTTGCTACAAGGACAACCGCTACGTCGTCCGCGAAAGCCACGAGTGTTGTGTTCGTCGGTAATTCCATATGGAGTAGGCCGTCGTACATGACGTTCCGCAAGAGTGGACTCAGGACAGAGCCCTGAGGTACCCCTCACGTGACCCTATACTCCGCTGGTCCATCCTCCTTCTCGTAGTATAGTAGTCTGTCACTGAAGTATGATCTGACCATCCTCCGTAGGTAGTAGAGCACCCCCATGTTCTCAAGAGCCTCCAAGACTCGGTCCCAGCGGGCCGAGTTAAACGCATTCTTGATGTCCAGGGTGACAATGAGGCAATAATTTTTGGAACCGCCTTTCCATCTCTTTCCTCAGATAGCTTCCTTTGCGATGTTCGTGACGAGTTCCAGCGCGTCGTTGGTTGATCTCCCCTTCCTGAATCCGAATTGGAATTCGGAAAGTTGAGGATCGATGTAATGCTCCAATCTGTCGGCCACTATCCGCTCCAAGTTCTTCGCGTCCGAATCCAGCATACAGAGTGGACGATAGGATGCTGGTTCGTCCGGTGGTTTCTTCCCTTTTGGGATAAGAACCAATCTTTGTTGCTTCCATCGAGTCGGAAATACGCCTTGCCGCAGGCAGGCGTCGTACATGCTTGTGAACATGTCTGGCCTAGCGGCAATTGCACTCTTCAGTGCGATGTTGGGTATGCCGCTTGGTCCTGGTGCCTTTCCATTCTGCAATCTAGTGCAGGCCCTTGTGAGTTCTTCCCTGGTCACTCCGGGAATTTCCACTTCTTCATCCTTCGGGTTGTTGTCGGGGAGTTCTTGTTTCTCCGGGAACAGATGTTCTATTATTCTGTGGAGCATGTCGGGACAGGTATGTTTTGTTGCGGCAAAGCTTTTAATCCTATGCATGACCGTCTTATACGGTCTGCCCTACGTGCTGTGTGGCACGTATCGCCGATTTGTTGGAACCAGATATTGTCAAGATCAACTTCTTCCAATTTCAGCCATAAAAAGTAGGTTATCATCGATCTACACCGCTCTCCATTAACGGTAACGGTGTTACCAGCTTCATTTCGAAAGAAGTACGGACCGATGATTCCCCCAGACTAAAAACCACACCAAACTTTCAATTAAGGTGAATGTAATGGGTGTTCATGAATAATTTGTGGATTTTCTTCGTACCAGAATCGACAGTTTTGTTTATTTACCGCACCACTCAGATGAAAGTAAGCGCACGAAAAGTTGCAATTGGAGAACGATTATTTTGATAATAAAATTGAATAATTTGTAAACGTTGTACTTGCGTATATCACTCCATAATAAAATTGTAAGCATTACTGAATACAATGAAAAAAAAGACAGATCATAACATATTACAAATATCCGAAACGTTACTTAGACATCATATTACTTTTATTGGAAAACCCTATATATTCTATCATACAGAAAACAGCTAACCTAATCAGAATTTCCATCATACAAAAAAATAAACATCCGATATATTTTGATTCATAAATAATTTTTGCCTTAATAATCACTTAATTGTACTGTAAAATAGAATTAAATTAACTCCTTTAACCATACACACAAGTGATCAATAGCAATTCTTCTACTATACACATATTCTCCCCTTAAGAGAAAATGCATAAATCCCATAGAATAATATTAAATCATATATTTAAGTTTAGTTAAGTCATAAATCAAACTTTCATAAGATCTAAACATGAAAATTTGACCATAAGCAACTTGAATATTTGAATAATTTGCTTTGTGATTTATTAGCAACTCAGACTGGAGGCTATCAAAACTATGGGTATATGCTTATATACACAAATGTGCATATATCTATAAAGTGTATTATAGTATAAGTGAGTCAATACAAAAATGAAGAGTCCTCATATAAATTAATCAAAGAAATATTGTTTATAATGGACTTATTTAACATAATACACAGTAATTACTTTAAAAATATGATTCCATTTGATAATTAAAGAAAACAAACTCAAAGTTAATTATAATTGATTATATTTTTTTAAAGTTGAATAATCACTAACTGGAATATTTTTTTTCCTAGCCGAGTTATCATTAATAGTTGGCGTTGTAGGTCAAAAAATATATTTATTATTTCCTAGAGAATTATTGATAAGCAACTTTCTTATTTTTGAAAGAATTTTTTAACTAAAAAAACATGAATAAAAATTTTTTTTTCAAAAGGCTCTTACACATACGATTTAAGAATAAAAAATAATCTTAATTTAGGAAAATATTAACTAACACAAAAATCATTCCTAACAGAATGGTATTTTCAAGTAAATGAAGCTAACAAACTCTTGAATGTCCTATCCTCTACAACACTTATACAGTTGATATTCCCATCTGCTCACAACTTTTTTTGCACCACCTATAAATAATGATATGGCCTACGTTGCATTCATAAACTATACCCTCTCATAAATATTTATAGGGAAATCCACACGCAAGCTTTAAAAGTTATACCATCAACTACTTTAACTTCCAGATAAACGTTCTAAATCAAAAATATACAGTAAAGCACTTTTAGATAACGTACCACTGAAACCAATTTGGACTTATAGATTAGAATTCTGCAAATTTACTTAACATTCCAATTTTTATCAATCCAAATTTTAATTAAAAAATATACGGCGCGTTTTATATTCCAGGTTGAAGTTTTCTTTAAATAACTTTTAAATGAAATATAAATTTATCATTTGTATTTTATTAATTGATTATATGATCTTTATCATTTTATATGGAATATAATATTGGTTAAATACCGGCATCTGGCCACGATGCAAAGGTGAGCTCTTTTAAGCACAGTTTTGAATGTTGTCCTTAAGTATTGAGGTTATGGTTAGGTTGGTAGTGTACAGGTGGGAAAAATTTCTCTTAAAATTTGTATCGTAACACGAGCTGTGTATGATGTGACGTCGTTTTATTAGATACGACTGTATCTCCTTATAAAAAGTTTCACTCTCGTCTATCTTATTATACTAGTTCTCTGATTTGAGAGATATTATTTAATTCCTTCATTACCGAATATTTTTAGTCGATGATGGCTCTTTTTAAGAAGAAAGTAGAGGCAATTGATTGAATAAGCCCAAACATTTTAAATAACGATGAACATCTACTAGTCCAACGATTTATTAAAATATTAATTTTTAACTTTTATTTATAAATGAACACATAAATCGGACAAATAAATAATTTTGTCTACATCTGCTTGTGACTAAACAAAAATTATAATCATAATAATTAGTTCATTTTTAGTTAATAATTTTTTACAGATTTAGATAGAATAATTTGATCCAAATATGTAAAAAATTATTAACTACAAATGACAACTACAACGAGAACTGAAACAAAAAATAATTAATTATAATAACGAACGATTTACTGAATACACAGAATCACTGACAACTAATAAGTCACTCTGGACAGCTACCCGACGAATTCTCAAATACAAAACAGCTACACACCCGCTCCGAAATACCGACGGAACCTGGGCAAAAACAGATAAACAGAAAACTGACATCTTTGGCAAACACCGACATAGAAAACATCTTTAAACCTCAGGAAGATGTCCAAGACATTCTGCATGACGAACAAATATTCCGACAAATATCAACTCAGTTGCCCATAAGTCCACCTCCTAAGTTTTTCACTCCTTCCGAAGTTAAATTCACAATAGAACACCTTTCCAATAAAAAAGCACCAGGATATGACCTAGTAACTTCAGAAATCCTGAAGCAAATTTCCAAAAAACCCTCGTCCTTATAACCTATATTTATAATAGTATCCTCCGCACATCATTTTTTCCTTCCCTGTGGAAGTTTTCCATAATTAAGATGATCCCAAAACCCAATAAGCCCAAAAACCTTCCTACCTCATATAGACCTATAAGCCTCCTTCCCATGTTATCAAAAATCCAAGCAAAATTAATCCTAAAACGCCTTTATCCCATTTTTGAAACCGAATACTGCTCAGGCGTATTTCTTGACATTTCGAATGCTTTCGACCGTGTATGGCACCATGGATTGCTTTGGAAGTTGCAGCGAGTCCTGCCCTCTGGTTATTTCCACATCCCTAAATCTTATCTCTCAGACCGATATTTTCAGGTAGCTGAAAATATTGAGTACTCTGATATTTATCCAATTTCCGCCGGTGTCCCTCAAGGAAGTATCCTAGGTCCTATCCTTTATAACATTTATACCCATGACATTCCTTGCCACAACAACATCCTAACCGCAACATATGCTGACGATACAGCCATCCTGACACATCACAAAGATCCTTCCACAGCCATTAGTATCCTACAGAACCATATCCACTCCTTAGAAACTTGGTTCAAAATGTGGAGAGTTAAGGTAAATGAGCAAAAATCTGCTCATGTAACTTTCACACTCTGCCGAGAACAAATTCCCGACATAACCCTAAACGGCAGTAATATTCCACAAAAAAATAGCGTTCGTTACCTTGGAGTTACAAGGGTCATTCAACAAGTACTTAGCCTCACCGCCCGATGGAACTACTGTCACAAAAGAAATTTACCATCGTGTAGTACATTTTTTAGTAGCCTACTGTCAAAGTTTCAGTCGATTCCCTTCATTGGTTTTGTTTTGAGAGCCTTTGAAAGTGAGCGTGTCGGTCGGTTGCATAAAAATGGAAAAAGAACAATATCGTTCGGTGATTAGATTCTTGTTTTTGGAAGGGAAAACGCGCAGCGAAATCAAAGATCGCTTGGATGCTGTGTATGGTGACTCTTCTCCTTCGATGGAGACCGTCAAGAATTGGTTCAACGAGTTTGTTCGTGGCCGCACGTCGGTTTTTGATGAGCCACGCCCAGGTGCCCCGAAAACGGCTGCTACGGAGGAAAACGTTAAAAAAGTCCACGATCTCGTGTTGGCAGACCGTCGATTGAAGGTTCACGAGATAGCTGAGACTGTGGGCATCGCAGTAGGAATGGTGCATCATATTCTACACGAAGAACTGGGCATGAGAAAGCTGTCGGCGCGATGGGTGCCGCGTTTGCTCACACCGGAAAACAAGCGCAACCGTGAGACCACATCGGCGACGTGTTTGGCGCTATTTCAGCGCAATCCAGCGGAGTTCTTGCGTCGTTTCGTGACCGTCGACGAAACATGAATTCACTGGTACACACCAGAGACCAAGGAACAGTCGAAACAGTGGACTTCACCCGGCGAACGTGCTCCGAAGAAGGCGAAGACTGTTCGATCGGCCGAAAAGGTGATGGCCATCGTTTTCTGGGATTCACAAGGTGTGATCCACATCGATTACCTCGAGAAGGGTAAAACAATCACGGGGCGCTACTATGCTGACTTATTGGGCCGATTTGACGTCGAATTGAAGAAAAAGCGGCCCCGCTTTTCGAAGAAAAAAGTGCTGTTCCACCACGACAACGCGCCGGCTCACACCTCCGCCGTCGTCATGGCCAAATTGGTCGAATTGCGCTACGAATTGCTGCCCCATCCACCGTACTCTCCAGATTTGGCCCCCTGTGACTACTTTTTGTTTCCAAACCTGAAAAAATCACTCGCCGGGAATATATTTGGGTCGAATGAGGAGGTCATCGTCGCCACGGAGGCCTATTTTGCTTCCCTCGAGAAAATGTATTTTTTGGACGGGTTAAAAAAGTTAAAGCATCGCTGGGCCAAGTGTATCGAGCTTGAAGGAGATTATGTGGGTAAATAAATTGCCACCTTTCCAAAATTTTTGTTTTTCTTTTGTAGGCTAAGTACTTGTTGAATGACCCTCGTATATTCGGCAAACGGTTAACCTGGAACCTTCATACGAAAACTAAGAAACCCGAACCTAACGGACGATGCAAACAATTATTACGTCTCCTAAACAGCAAACTAAAATTTACAACAACAAGTAAACTATTGTTTACGGTTCTGAAACCAATATGAACATATGGTCTAGAACTTTGGGGTTCGACTAAGCATTCCAACTCCTTTCCAATCCAATCCCTACAATCCCGGATCCTTCATAAAATTGTCAATGCCCTCTTTTATGTGCGAAACACTGCTATCCACCGTGACCTAAATGTTCCATTTGTTCGTGAACTATGCATCTCCCGATATAAAAAATTCCATTCGCATCTATCCTTCCACCCTAATCCTTTAGGAAGGGAACTTTTCACTCTCACCCTTCCAGTATACACCCATCGACGTTTAAAACGGCGATGGCCGAGAGATTCTCTTAAATTATAAAATAAAATTACCCTGTTCTAGAGGTAACATCGATGGGTGTTTTCCTCTACATGTCTTCATGTCCATGTATTGTATATTCCCTTAAAAAATCTGCTTGTTACTACGATAAGTAGTTGTAGATAACATTTAAAATAAAAAAAAATAAAAAAAAAACTACAAATGAACTAATTATTTATTATTTACAAAAAAAAAAATATAAAAAGAACAAATTCGATATCAATTAAGGATACTAATTTATTTAATACACTCAATCAATTCTAAGCACTTGCTTAATCTTAGTCAAAAAAGAAATTATTGAATTTAATCAAATTAAGTTTAAACTTTTTGTAAAATTATTATTTTTATAGAAAAATATTTAAAAAAAAATTTTTATTCATAGAAAAATATTTAAAAAAAAGTTCCTAAAAGATAAAATATGTTTTTAGTAAAAACAGTCTACTTCATTAGATATTACCCAAAAATACAGAATATTTTCTTCCGATTATTGAAAAATTCCATCCCTTTTCAACAAGTATTTAGCATATTAAACTGTTTGTTTTGTAATATTATTTGTTCTTTTAATAAAGTTTAATGTAAATGTTGGTTTGATTTAATAAGCAAATTTACTATAGATTATAAATTTTCGAATTTCAACACATTTTTCCAAAGAATACCAATTCCATATAAGAAGAACACAAACAATATGATAAATGTTATGATTTTCCATTTACATACATAATATAAAATTCAAATCTGTTACAAAATAAGCATAACTTTTGTTGTTTTTTATTTTTTTTTTGTGTGAAAAGAAAAGGAAAAGCTTGATTTTTTTGGAAAAAAAATTGTTTTTATTTGAAAAATTCTCTTTATATATAATAGTGGATACTTAGTATTGTACATAATCATATATAATAATTTAATATGAAATATATAAACATTGTTGTATTGAGATTTAATATTAATTTTGAATGTGTGCTTTTTTTTTTTTTTTTAATAATTTATTTCAGTTACATGCCTTACGTCGTTTAATGCAAGGTGGTACGGATCATCCAAAGGCACCGTTAGGTAATAATTTTCGGCCTCCACAGCCCCTATTACATCGACCCGTACGAACAAATATTGAATTCCGAACGAAACAAAATGGCAAAGTATGCCCGAGCATGTACAGGGATGTTCATTATAAAGGTATGCTATAAAAGTAGTATAATAACAATAATAACACAAGAGCCATAATAATTTTATTTTATTAAATCTAAATGGAATTTGTTATTTCACTTTTATATTATTATGTATATACTATATGAACATTGTATCCTCAATCATTTTATTCATATTGTTGCATTGTATATATTTATATATTTTTTGTCGTTTTCTCTACAACACTATCCTTTTCTAATACTCTAAATGATTTTTATACATTTTATTGAATATCATCTTAACATTATACAGCGAATAGTTGGAAACAACATTAGGATGTATGCTGCAAAATCGGGGATCTTCCAGTAAAATATTATTAATATTTAATTTCAAAAGTGAAAAAAATATTCAAAATGAAAAAAACCTAACAAAAAAAAATAAACATAAATTTTAATAATAATAATAATAATAATAATAATAATAAAAAAAGAAGAATTAAATTAAATATTTAATATTTATATAAAGAAAAAAAAAATTATTATAAATACGCTAGCAAAATAATAAAAATTGTAATAGTAAAAAATGTTATAAATTTTAAAACATACACGTACATACATACATAAGCAAATATATATATATAAGAATATGATAAGAAATTTCCAATTTAATTTTTTATAAATATTTAATAACGTTCAATAAATTATACTTTACAACAAAAAAAACCACAATTAACAAACGCATTAACAAAATATGCATACGAGTATTAACCCACCCAATTTAATTAATAAAACTATGTTTATAAAAACAAAAATAATATATCAATATATTGTAAAATAGTAAAAAAAAAAACAGTCATAAAATATATTACATTCGAATATGTTCTAATTGTTGTTTTATTTAAATGTTTGGTTTTGTATAAATTGTTAATGATAAAAATAATTACAAATATAGTCAAAAAGTATTAGTTCGAAAATAGATCCTTACAACAACAAAAAATATGTCTAATTAACACATTGCGGAAACAGCATTTAAAGTTAATAAATAATATTAATTTAAGGAAATAAAAAAAAAATCCTAATTTAATTTTGATATGTGTATGTTATCAAAATTGCATATTACAGAATGAGTTAAACAAAAAAATTATTAGCTAATAATTTACGAGTAATCTCCATAATTTGACAAAAAACCTCTAAATCGTACAAAATTTCGTTACCATAAAAACATTGGTGATATAAAAATATATTGTAGCTTAAACAAATTATATTTGTAATTAAAAATCAAAAACAAATAAATTCAATAATATTTAATCCTGTATTTAACAAACTATTTTCAAGAATAAAAGTATACTTTATGATGTATAAAATACACCTTGAATATATAATTTCGAAATAAACTATTTTTAATATATATAAATGTAAAAAATATAGAAATTTTTCATTTTCTTATCAAAATACAATAATATTTTTTGTAAAAATTTACTATCAAAATATTTGTTGTAGTTAACAGTTTTGACCAAATAAACAACTATTAACCAACTGTATTCGCACGGCAATGACAGATTCTAATAAAAGTGGCAGCCGCAATGAATTACAACCCCATGCAAAATATACCAAATTTGCATTGGTGTCGGTTCGTTTAGCTATTCGTGATTGTCTGGGGGATGTGAACTAATGAAATCGTTCAACAGGAATTACGCAAACAAAGTGAACATCCTTTTTGGACTTCTAGACTATTATTTATCGCTCCATTTAACTGCAGTTCGATGCACTTTCAGCATAGGCCGTCACTGGCACTTGATAAATTTCTGACCGGCTATGACTATATTGCCAGCACACATTTGTACAATCGTATTTACACTGCATGTTAGCATATACTTATATGACTATGAATATGTGCAGTTGGAAACGAATACACTGTTAGATATCTATTTTGATCCTATACAAATCTGCATTCAAAATCAAAATCCAATGGTGGTTTGTAAACATTACCATGTGTGTAGGTGGATTTAAAATGGTTACGCAGTAAATTTATACTGAACTGAGGCTATTGGTGTTTACATAAAACCGAATGTGATTTAAACGAAAAACCCTTAACCAATGTAAAAGTAAAAGCACTATTTTCATAGCTTATCCAAGGGAAAAAATATTCAAGATAGTCGATGCAAACTAATTTCTCAAGAATATATTTGTTTGTATTATCACCATATATCCACTTTACGTGGATATCAATAAATAGATATTCGCAAAAAAAATATTTAAATATAAAAAAGTATATGGTGATTATCCCTAACTCATAAAAAATACAATAATTCAATAATATCCGAAAAAAATAATTTAATAATGATATTAAAAATATTTAAAAATAATCAGATTTTCCTAACGTATTTTATAGATTTAATAATGTTTTTAAAAAAATGTTTACATAACCGGAACTCAAAAGCACAAGTATTTAAAAATAAATAATTAAAATTCTAAAATTCCATATATTTACAATTTGAAATAAAAAACCAGTACCAATCAGCCATTTTTTTATTTATTGGAGATAATAAATTCCTCTAAAAATTGTCATAATACAGAAGATATGTTATGATTGCATTGTCATCAATAGATGTCACTATACACGCTGAGAACAAAACTACGAATATCATCGATTGGTATTTTTATTTATTTTTGTTCTCAAGTAACTTCTTTTTTTAGTAATATAATTATTGCTCTATTTTAAAAATACTCTTTAAATGTTGTATAAGCTTACAAACTATTAAAAAACAAATTGACAATTCTAAACATATCACAATATTGATATCTTACAGCTAAAACATATTATATAATTAAATATTGAAAATGAAAACGAAAGAACAACTATTATACAGTATAAAAAAATAAAAAAAAAGATTTTGTAAATAAATTCTCTGCATAAAATTATGCTTCTATTGTAGTATAGTAAATAATTAAAAAGAAATGAATTAATAATAATAATAAGAATAAGAAAAATATCAATAAACATATAACATTTATTATTTATAAAAAAAAAAATATTATAGCTTATTTAAAAAAATAAGAAAAATAATGAATTATAAAGAGAAAAAAATATAAAGTTTATAATAAATAAAATATACAATAAATATTTTAGAAAGTATAATAGTTTATTTACTAAGTCAGAAGTAACAAAAATAAATAAGTTTATTTTGCGCGATAAATCAATAAAATTAAGCGTTAAAAATGATTTTTGTAAAGAAAATATATAACAAAATAATTATAACGAAATAAATTCGTATATTAAAAAATAAGTAAATATTAATAATTATATTAAATAATAAGTAATAATATACATACAAAAAAATGCATATACATATATATATTAAATAATGTTAATTAATATAAACGATGATTAAGTAAATGAAATTCAATACGAAATTTATTAATAATGATTAAAATTGATTGATAATAATTAAATATATGATAGAATATAATATAAAATAAATCAAACAAAATTAATATTTAAAAAAAAAAAACAATCCGAAAATCAAACAATATAAATAAATGTTGCTTTTTTTGTAGATTATATTTGTGAACAAACATAATGTAAACAAATTACTTACATAATAATCATTAAAGTATTAAAGGAAAAAATATTGAAATCTTTTTATTTTCATTCATTTTTACTAAGATAGGATAAATTGTGAAACTAAAACAATTATGTTTGTCTACTTCAAATAGTCCTTGAAAATAATGTATTATTTGAAAATGAAGCAACTTTTTTAATATGAATACTTTTTAAGAAATCTTAAAAACTCATAATTACGATTATAGTATAATTTATGTTTTGTTAAAAATATATTAAGACTAACAGAAATTTTTTTTTTTTAAGTAGGTATGTTCAAAAACAAAATATATGATCTCCATGTATGAACTCTAATATATTTTATGGTTAAAAAAAATTAATATTTTTTAATGGTAATTATATAAAAATAATTTTGTGTAATTTTCTTCATTTATATGAAAATATAATTATTTTTAATGATTTATCTAACTTAACATTATCAAAAATAACTTTCTTGATTATTTTTTCCAAATATGGTATTTTTTGTTTAATTGGCAAAGTATTTATAAAAAATTGCTTTTTATCTGTTATAAATTATAAAAATTATAAAATTTGGACTATTTTTACATCAATTATTATTCCAAATATAATTTACTAAAAAATATATGATGCTCAGTTATCAGTAAAAATTATTCATATATTCACATATCAGCAAAAGCAACCCATATAAATAATTTTAATTTAATTATTTTATTAATAGAAATAAATTGAAAAGCATCTTGAATATTGTAGTATAACAATTATTTCTACAAATTAAAAAATAATAATTTAATTGTTATTAAAAAAAATTGTAAATTATTCATATTTAAAGATATCCTTTAAAATGAAATATATTTTTTTTAAAGCAAAAGAAAATCCTTAATTTTTAGTATTTTTATTACTTACGTGTATGTCTTTAAATTTTTATTATTTTTTCCAAGTATGACTATTATTATTTAATAAAAGAAGGTTTTATCTTGGCAAATTATTTTTATTAGAAGGTCAATTTTTAACTAAAGTTCACTCGAACGTTAAATGAGAAATTTGTTAGTTAATCTTTTCCATGGCATTCATCCAATTTTTCAGTTCAGAATGCGGAAGTACTTCTACTCTTGACCAGCAAAGAAATATTACGACTAGTTATAAATTTTCTATGGGAAAATCTCTAAAATAGTTTAGATTAAAAAATGATGCTTTCAAAAAAATGTTTATCTTAAAAATATTTTTTTTATATATTTTTTAATTAAAATAATAATAGTTTTAAATTTTATATTATAATTGAATTTTTTTTTAAGAAAAGCTAATCAGAGCAAATTTGTAATATTTTTATTTCATTTATAATTAAAAAAAATTAGTATGCTTTTATTAATTTATATTTGTATTATACTTAAAATACTTAGGAAAATATTATAAAAACAAATAAACAATAAATTAGCCTAAATAATTTGTATTTAATAGATATTATATTATAGAAAAAGTAATAAGATACAATTGAAAATTGTTATCTAATGCTATTTAAATAAAAAAAGAAATTTTAAAATTGAAAAGTCTTTCTTATTTTTATAGTTTTGTCAAAATAAGGTTTCTTTGTAAAAGCCCCTTTCACCAAGACATTTTTTAAAAGCACAGCAATCTTGAAGTTACTTTGCAATATTACATTTAATGTAGGATGGTGTCACAAGCATGCTTAAAAAAAGTGGTAGATATGCAGAACCTACAAACTTAAATGATTTATTTTAGGAAAAAAATATCTCAAAAAAGATATTCCGACATCAATAATTTTTGGCTCCTAAATCCTATTATTATTTTAAAAATTCTATTATAAATAGTATATTTTTTCGATATAAGCCAAAATAATATTCTTGATATTAATCATATTTTAAGAAGAAATTTACTTTTTGCGAATTTTGCTAAGCAAATATTGTAGACATACAGAATATAAGATGGCGTTACAAGCTTTAACACATCTCATAGACAGTTTAATGATGGAATTCAGAAATTTATAAAAGAATATCTTCAAATTGGTACATAAATTATCTAACTTATTACTAAAAACATTAATTTTTTTTGGCTTCAAAATCGTATTAAAATCTTAAAAATTATTTTACAAATAGTAGATTTTCTTATATTAGCTAAAATAATAATCGTATTTCTAGACTTTTTTTTAAAAACTTTGGTTTTTAGTTTTTGATAAATATTTCCAAAAGTTATATTTTGGGATATACTTACGTGTTTGGAATGTTATGATTTATGATAGATGGCATTACAAGCATACTAAACGAACATGTTAGATATGCGGAACAAATGATGGCATTACAAGCTTTAACAATACTGGTAGGTACATAAATAATTTTTTTTTTCCAAAAATTGAAAAAAAATATCTCGAAAAAAGGGATTATTTAATGCTGTATTTTGCTTAAGTAAAAAATCCTTTCAGAACAGGTTTTTTTAACGAAAATACCATTTATCTTGCATATAAACAGTATCTAAACAATCTAAACTACATCAAATATGTTCGGTTTCCAAGTTCTAATATAGTCTTAAAAATAGTAGATATTTCTTATAACCTATTCCTGGTTAAATGCATATATAAATCAGGATAACTTAAAAACAACTAACCAAGTAATAACATATTGAAAGTTATCACAACAATAACATTTAATAACATGTTATTAGCATTTAATAATATTTAATTAAAATTTAATTGCGATTCTTCATGAATAAATATTAATCCAACATATTAATTAATTAATTATATGAATTTTCCGTTAATTTAATACATTTTATAGGATTCTATTTATTTAATCAGTGCGGTTTATCTAAAGCTGAAAAGTGGGTGCATATCAAATATCAATATTTATTTTAATAACAACATTTGTAGATAATATTGATTTATTGATTGTATGAGTTTTATTGAATCAAAAATGTAAATATATTTGTATGGATAATATATTTTGGAATATTTACACATACATATATAAAAATTGTAAAGAATTTCTGACCACCTAGTAGTAAAAATTTCACTTGATTCTGCATTTAAATATAATTAATATAATTTTATTATTAAGATTGCATCTGTATAAATTTTAATTCTTGTGTAATTTAATAAAAAATATTGTGTAATTCAAGTAGAAAATACATTTTTAATATTAATTAGCCTAAAATATATTATTTAAATAGAAGGGAATATTATGTGATTTTTTGTAGTATTTTCGAGAGTACATAAACTTTTTTTATAATTTTAATACTACTCAACTAAATTTGAAGATATTGTATTTTAAAAATATATTTTTCGGATGATGTATTCTAAGATATTTCTACCCTTTTCAGTTAGTTGTATCTAAAATGCTTAAGCTCAGTTACAAAATTTTTATTAATATGATATCCTTCCTTAATAAGTAATAAAACATTTTGATCAAGCTGGAAATGAGATTGAAAAAAATATCTTCTTCATTATTCTTAAATTATTTATAAAAGATTTTTCTATCTTAAATAGATTTGTTACAGACCCCATATTTTAATACTCTCAGAATTCTTTGAAAAATGGCTTTTAGGCATGGTTTAGCTATGATAAATACGAGTATTTATACAGTAAATAAGAGCAGTAATAATGAAAGACTTTTCATAACAGGGTGAGATAAAGTCCGATTGTCTCACCTTTATAGATTCATTAAGAAGAACTTCCGAACTTCCTGTATTTTCAAAGCATCTCTAATTTGAACGTGTCCAAAATGTTTTTTTTTTTATAAATTTCATAATATTTGATATTATTTTCTATATTTTTTTTAGTATCTACAAAATGTGGATAATGATAATCATGAAACCATTGAGAAATTGTAGGTCAAAAGAAAACGAAAGTTAGGAAAAAGAAATTACCTTTAACTTTTCTTTCATTTTTTTTTTGTTGTTTTTAGCCAAACCAAAACTAAATATGAGATATAATCAAATCTAGATCAGATGAGACTAGTATCCTGGTAATAATAAAGGATGTATTGAAGAAGGCAAGTGTAATGAACTGTGGAATCATTGAAAATGGTTTAAGATAAAAACGCCAACAATGATAACCTTGATTTTGTTCAGTCGAATGATTTTATTCGTTGATGGGACATCCAAATCTGTGATGGGAAACATCATCCAAAAAATGTGTATATTCATGTATATGTGTGCGTTTGTTTAAGAAAATAATTTCAAAAATAAACTTGTATAAAAGCATCCTTAAATATAGCGGTTTGAACATATTTTTCATATGTCTTGATTTGTTTTATTCTAAATTAAACATAATAAAAGTAAAAAAAAAAAAACATTTTTCTAAAAGCAAATAAAAATTATACAGCATCTTTTAAGAAAAAAGAAAATACTTTTATTTTTATTTCTTCAATATTATTTTATAGAGAAAAAAGCTGGAAGACTCTAACATTGGAATTGACTCTATGACAAACATTCAAGTCACTGTCAATTAAATTTTATCACTTACAGAACAACAACCCTCCAGCAGTACAAGTACTTGTATGGTAAAACTGGATGGTAAAATTTTCTTTTTTATTATATTCATGTATCCTTAGGATATTGTACTATTTAAACTAGAAAGGAAACAAAGTTCCGGATGGCGTAAGTAAAATCGCAGGTTAACACACAGCTTTAGGGCGTATAAAACATTATAAGAAAACGCTGCTCGAAAACATGTAAATCTGAAACAGGTGTCATTGAGAAATGAGATTAAAAAAAATATATCTATTGAAGTTAGTATGAAAGGAGTCAACTGCAAAAGTAAAATTCTTTTCTCTTATATACATTTGCTTATCTATTAGAAAAGCTGAAAAGTTTAACACGGCTTAAGCTGACATAAAAAGAAAAACAACAACAAAGAAAACGGTGCTTATTTCGTCCTTACAAACTCTTTTGATTGCTAACTGCATTTTTCTTGTGAAGTTTTATTCAATCCTTTTTGATGTTATTCTTGTTCATCTTATAAAATGTAGTCTGTCACGAGGTATTATTCAACATTTTCGACTGCAAGTAAATTAGTATCTAAGATGATGGGTTTATGAAAATATCCTCACTTATTAAATACAAGGAATAGTATGATGTTCATTTCCAGCTTAACAGATTCTGTAATTATTGAAGTCATTAGATAGATTTCCTTATAACTGGAATAGATTCCTTTAAAACTAGAGAAAAAAAAGAAATTTTTCTGAAGATGATTCTATACAAAGCGGATGCAATATTTTTGCCGATCAGTATAAAAAGAATCTGTTTATGAATTTTTCACCTTTTTTTTTAAATACTTTTCTTCAAAGAATTTTTTCTTATCGTATAATTAGAAAAAAAATTCCTTTATTTATTCAATTATTTTACCTATTTTTAAAATTGTTTAATTTATTTACTTAATAAAAATAAGAGAGAGAAATATTAAATATATTTAATGTATTTTTCTTTTAGAAATGCAATTAATTGAAAATTTTAATTTTAAAAATGTTGCTTGCAAGGGAAACAAACAAAAATTTCCATAGTAAATAGTAGCAAATAAATGCTTTGAGAAGATTAAAAATTAAAATAAAAGTACAAAGCTTCGGTAATTAATTTTATCTTATAACAAAAAAATTTGTGTAAAATTTCTTTGTTTTAAGTTTTTATGAACTATTTTAAGTACGCATTTAGAAAACTCTACGTAAATCCCTATTTTTATCAGTAATAATTTCAACAAAAAAAATTATTTACTATGTTTTTGATAAAAACAATTTTTAAAAATATATTATTTCAAACATATATTGTATTTGTTCATTATCTATAGTTAATGGTTGATAAATAACGAAGTTTGATTATCACAGGATGTAAAAAAAGAATAACCGAAAGGAGAGTGTTTGGTTTTATAACAGAATATATTTACAAATTGTCCAACTGTTAATGAAGTTGATAGGCTCCAGTATGATATATTCTCGTGATTGTGATTCAGATTGTAATGTGTCACTAGAAATCGAAAATGGCAAAGGACTTTTCGATAAAGCAAAGAGTTTGCAGACATCAATTTCAGTTGACGGTGTCACAAATCCATTGCATTAAGACTGAATATGTCCATAAACAAGGATAACAGCATAAATCAAGAGATTTATTCAACAAAAGCCTATGTTATCATATGAATATTTGTACATATAATATAGTATACGAGTATGCATAAGGGTAGATGGATAGTCATATATGATCCGAATGTTTAGTATGTACGATGTCATCAATGAATATTTACATAACCGAAACTGAATCCTTATGTAATGCCCTCGACGCAAAACACCTGAACTTAGCATTTGCCCGTTTGTAAGTATATACCTTTTTACTTTAATACTTATTATGTTCTATAGCAACTGTACCAAATGGTTGACAGGAAATTAAAACAATTTCAAATGTCATAGAACCTTTCCATACGGAATTTTAGTAAATTTATTAGTAACCATTGACCGTATATGACTATAGGTTTTTATGCAATACTAGCTCGAATATAAATTGACTCTTGACTAAACCATTTATTTGACTGTCATAAAATAAATGAAAAATAATTGCATTCAATTTAGGTATCGTATTCCATTAATATCTAAGATCCCTTAAATAATATTCAATTATTAATACTCAAAAACAAATACATCTGAAACTGTTTTTCACAATATTTGGTAATAATCGGAAGGCGTGTGAATACGATCAATTTTGAAAGAAAATGTTATTTACTTAAAGATTTGTCTTTTAATTTTTATACGTAATATATTCTGAGAGAAGTGGTAAAAAAATTATGTTATCTCCTTCAAAGTAGTTATCTTGGGCATCAGAAAGTCTATCAACTCCTTTAAGTATTATCGAGAGTACGAAGATGACGTTCTTTAAAGTATTTTCTGCTCTTGGAACTATCTGATGAATATGGGGGCTAGACAAAATACAAGAATACTTGTTTAAGAAAAAAACTCGTTGATGGAGATGTCCAGGTAACATGGTGGAGCATCCAAGCATCTGCAATGTTTGATCTGACGTAGAGATTTTTTTTCTTCTAAGCCTCTCTATTTAATGTTATTCGATGGGCTGCTCACTTTACACGAGTCCTCACTTGTTCCACAGGTTTCGATGTTAAGGTCCTCCCTGAGCGAGATTTATTGTCCACTGCACAAATGCTTTATGCCACCAAAAACCATATTTTTTTTGCCTGCTTGTCTAGGTAAACTGCTGAATTCATTAAGCTTAACTCAAAGCTTACAATGCAAACTTACACGTTACTTTCTCCTAAACATGCTGTTCAGATTTGATGGAAAAATGTTGCTCCAAATTTCTCTGTTTAATTTTTCGTAATACACTGCAAAAATAAGACTTCACCTAACGTACAAACTCTGCGGTGATAAAGGCAGCAGTATTATCAGATTGCTCTCAGTATCATTACACATATTGAGATAAAAATTAATTTATTAATTTCTTTTTTATATATTAAAATGATCTAAAAAGTTAAGTTCATAAAATAAATATGACTCACACCAATGTGCGCATGTAGCCAAAAATTGCTCCATAAACAAGCATTCATGAGCAATCATGCAGAATTGCAAACACATACCAAATATTAGTGACGATTCGTTTCCCTTTTGATATCAACCTCACTTGAAATTCAATTGACCATGAAATATGCTTGGTATCATGTTTGTTTTTGTTGCAAACAGGACGATTCAATGGATGTAGATACTGGAGCTTATATCCCTTAAAATGTATATAAAACCCTTGAGGTTTTCCAATAACTCAAAATAACGTTTTGGATAAGAACATTTTCAAACATAGATAATTTTTACGATTATAATCAGCTTTTTTTTTTTAAATAATAATAATAAATTATAGAAGATCGTTTTTGTTTGTTTGTTGTTTTTTTTTGTATTTGAATCTTTTCAAATCAAGTATAAAAATAAAATCACTTTAACAATCAGGAATAATGTCTCCAAAGAATATCAACGAAGTTAGCAGTGAATGGAATGTTAGAAAATAGTACTTCTACCAAACATCCTATGAAGATATCGATATGTTGAAGAGAAAATCCCCGGTAAAAAAATAAGCAAAAAAATAGAGAATAAATGAATAAAATAATGGAAATGAAGAAAGATAATGTATCGTAAAGCACAAGGGGAAGAAAGCTTATAAACTTTGAGCATTTCCAACAATAGAAATGGATTCGCACAATTTCAAAGAAAAGACACACTAATTCTCTTAGGAGCACCCGGAAAAAATAATAATAAGGCCAGAACCCAGACCAAGGGTGAGCTGTTTAACAGTATCTCAGCTCATATGAAATCCTGTTAAACAGAATCGTTGATTTGTTGGTGAGTGAGAATTTGTTTTTTTTTTCTTAAAGCACATGCGAAAGTAAATATAAAAAAAATGTGTGTATGTAAATTCATATTTACCGGAGAAGATATAAAATTTTGGTTTTAGAGTTGTTGATTGGCATACAAGTAAAATATCAGTAGTGGAATGTTTATGTACATTCCAAAGAAGCTGGTTATAGAAAAAGTTGATGCAAATAGAAGAACAACTCAAAATTGCTAAACGAGTACACTGTCAAGTTGGTAATAAAAGTGTAATAAAGAAAAATTTAGTAAAAATAAAATAAACCCTATACGACTATGTTCACTAAACGAATACAATAACTTCAATGTAAGAATAGCCCTACACAAACGAGCACGAATACGAGGACATCTTTCTGATAAATTCTTTTCCTGATAATGGAATGGGGAACGGAAAGAAATAAGGAGTTTTAGTTAATGTCTATCTTGGGACACTTTATCCTATCATTGAAAACGTTTGGGAATTTATTTAACACATGAACTAGACCAGAAATGTATTAGATGAAAAAAGGAGGTGCTACATCTTTATATTATCTCTTTCTATGGATCCTTACTATATAACGTGTTCGAGGATACCGATTGTACTCGTAGTAAGTGTACGCTTACGTGGGAATTCTCAACTCAAGTCAAGTAATGTTTTCAAAGATTTGAAACGATTCGGCGATCGTCTGTTTGTACTATAAATGTGTACTAAAGTGTTTACTACAATTCATCCCTTCACCATGCTTCCCAAAAGCAAACAAACAAAAATAATAAGACCAGAAAAAAGAAACCCCATTCGAATTTAGATTCGATTCATTGTATTCGGGTATAAGTGCGAATATATAGGCGTCTGTACGTGTACATACTCGTACACATTTCAATCGCCCATCTGGGGGCGACTCAATTCGATAAGGATAAATGATAAAAGCTGAAGGCGAAAGGATAGTAATAGTCTTTAAATCTAACAACGGAAAAAAATAAGATTACCACTTCCAGACGATGACGGCTAAAAAAAAAAAACTAAAAAAAATTAATTCAAAAAAGGTAAACTACCATACCAGCTATGAGTCAACAAACCAGTACTAACGATTGTATGTAGCTGCAAGGACGCAGAGACGCACTCATTTTTTCAGAGTCATTTACTTATTCAAAGGTGAAATACGTGCTCCGCCTGAGTATGGAGCATAAATGACATGTTGTTAAAGTGAATATAGGCTAAAGAAGGTCATAAGCTCTACAAGATATAGTAATACTCGTACTAGTACCTACGAATAAAAAAACAACAAAAACTTGATCGGATTTCTCACCGATATTTTTCTACTCTTCTTAATTCATTTCAACTACAGAATATCCTACAATTTTTCCTTTCTTCTACATTTCCTGTAGTTTTCTACCATCCACCAAATAATTTTATATACTCACACTCTATACTACCTTACAAATAAGTGTACATACATTTAAGTCGGATAATTTTAAATTTGTTCCTTTCCACTGTTCCATCAGGAATAAAACTATGCAATTTCTTCCTTATTCCATACTATCAGATACATTAAGCGAATGATATAAAATGTTATTTTACTATTTTATGTTAAAAAAAAATACTTACACTTAGATAGCAATTGCCGAATATTTTCTTTTTCCTTAGTTTTAAAGGTAATAAAAATGGCGATTTAAGTAGGGCACACTCAACGATAGTGCATATTTGAGAAAAATCAAAATTCCTTCGATATTTCGATTCAAGTAAATTTTACCATATAAAAAAAAATAAACAAATCTATTCAATTAGGATGAACTAGGTACTTTTAAGAATGTAGAAAAAAAAATAAATAAAGCAAAAGAGAATGGTAAAAAAATATATAATTCAATGTTCAAAACGAAACGGAAACCGTTTTCTGCTAAACTAACAACAAAAAAAGTTAGACTATTTACAATATCGGAATCTTCTTAAGCTCTGGTATTCACTTAATTCATGACATTTGCAAAGATGTTTTCACATTTAAAAAAAATTCATGATTCTGGTTAGGGTTCAGGATCGGTAACGGAGTCTTTTCCCTGTCGCCCTTTTCGCTTACCTTCGAACAACTTCATATGCTTTTACAACCATGCCCTCACCTTTTGGTCCTTTTTGAATACTTGCAATAAACATGAGATGAGAACTGAATTCTAATTGGATTATGCTCAACTTGAAGGCTTCTTTATCCAGATCCCATTGGTGGATGTGAGTCATTGGATAAAAAATACCAACTACCACTTACCTCTCATCTATTTATAGGGATAACCACGGAAACAGTACACGTTACTTATATCCCAAGGCACTGGGACCACATTTCCATCACTACCGCACCATCTTCATCGCTCACAGCTTTATTGTTTTTGTACGAGTGTATTTGCGATACACTTTATTAAGTTTTGATATAGCACCGAATAGTAACATTTCCACTCTAAGGGCATCTCTACTACATTGTGGTACATTTTTAGTTGCCCACCTCAAATATTTATCGACTCATTCATTTTCCACTGTTAAAATTTTACAATATTTTTCGTATGTCATATTAAGGAGTAAAAAGTTGAATAAAAAACTTTATTCAAAGTAATTAAATCGAAAAAAATTTATCAAAGAAAGAAGAGGCTTTAGAAGGTTGAGTATTTGCAACGAAACTGACATATTCAGAAATAAGAAATTCAAATGCAATTTAATCTCTTTCTAAAATTAACTAAAACAATAATGATACAGGATCAACCACTCATTTTTTTTTACATGAATTTTTATCCAAAAGTTTGCTCACAAAATAATATACTACGAAAGTCGTTCAATAAGTCCTTAGAAAATCCGAGAAATTGCGCTCGTAGTGTCGGTAAATATTTTTTTTGTAAGTAGCAGTATCGACGATCCATACCGTAGGTCAATTTCTATTGTCGAATAAAGTTAACGACTTTTATTTGTGCATAACAATGGAAAAAAGCGAGTTTAGGGCTGTCATCAAACATCTTCATTTGAAAGGCTTAAGCCCGAAAAACATCAAAGCCGAGTTGGATGCAGTTTGTGGCACATCTGCACCTGTGTTTGCGACGGTTTACAATTGGGTGAATGAATTTAAACGTGGCCGTTCATCAACAAAAGATGAACATCGTTCAGGACGCCCAGTTGAGGTGTCTACTCCTGAAATCATCGACAAAATCCACGATCTGATTTTGAACGATCGGCGAATTAAAGTGCGAGAATTAGTTGAGGCCACGGGCATATCACAAGGTATAGTCGCTTCAATTTTGCATGAAAAATTGTCTGTGAAAAAAATTCCGGGAAGATGGGTGCCGCGTTTGCTCTCAGAGGAGAATAAGCACTATCGTGTAGTGGACTCTGAGGCTATGTTGGCACTCTTTCATCGCAATTCTGCCGAATTCCTTCGTCGATATGTCACTGTGGACGAAACCTGGATACACTACTACACTCCAGAAACGAAGAGACAGTCATCACAGTGGATTTTCAAGGGTGAACGGGCTCCGAAGTAGGCGAAAACTGTGCCATCGGTCGGCAAGGTGATGGCCACGGTCTTTTGGGATTCGCAGGGCATCATTTTTATCGACTACTTGGAAAAAGGAAAAACAATAACAGGAGCGTATTACGCGTCGTTATTGCAACGGCTGAGTGAGGAAATCAAAGAGAAACGCCCCCATCTGAAAAAGAAAAAAATCCTCTTGCATCAGGACAATGCGCGTGTGCATACCTGCGCTGTTTCCATGGCCAAAATTGTGGAATTGAAAATGGAATTGTTGCAGCATCCCGCTTATTCACCAGATTTGGCCCCGGGGACTATTTTCTTTTCCCCAATCTGAAGAAATGGCTTGGCGGACGACGGTTCACTTCCAACGAGGACATCATTGCTCAAACGGATGAGTATTTTGCAGAACTTCCGAAATCCTATTTTTTTTACGGGATAAAAATTTTGGAAAAACGTTTGAAAAAGTGTATAGAGCTAAAAGGAGATTATGTTGAATAATAAAAAAAAATTTTCTTAAAAACAGTTTTTTTCAATTTTTTTCTAAGGACTTATTGAACGATCCTCGTATATCAATGAGCCTCATCGCAGAATAAAATGTTGCGCCAAACTAATCTATGACAGATAGTGTACAATTTGGTTATACTGTTTGGTGACTGAACAATCTTTAATGTGAAATGGCAAATTTAAATCCCAATAACTAGTTTATTGTATAATTAAAAACTTCTCAATGACTTTATACTGTCCAAACTTTAAAATAAATAACTCTTTATATGAACGTATTTAATAGATTTTTATTTTTATTTATTTTTAATAGTACAGTTTTTGTAACTCTTTAATCTGCTACTATAATTGTAATATAAGGAACAGATTTAAATAACATTTTAATTTAAAACTGACGGCGGTTAGATTCCTCTAGAAAATTTTTAGGCCATTGTCTCTTAAGTCTCCAATGGTTGTTTCCTGGGAACGGTAGTACATGAAAATTCTCTCACAAGTGGATTATAATGATAGGAAAAACGAGAGTAAAATTTTTGATAGCGGGAAATGCACAGGTTCTAAACAAAGGGAATATTAAGGTCACGATATATTACGGTGTTACGAACATAAAAAGGGGCATTAACAATTTTACGAGGGATCTTGGATTATAAGACCTAAAATTGAAACGTTTCATTGAACCCAAAAATTCAATTCCATGTATCTAAATAGGTTTTATAATTGTAAAAAAGTTTACTTTTTATTGTTAGTTTCGAGCGTTTGTCCAGTAGTATAAGAAGTTGTAGGTAACGTCTAGTAGCTTCAAGTTTTTTTTAGTCTAGTATGTGGGTTCCATGTTAATATCTTGTCCAGGTAAAGTCCCATTTTATAAATATATAAACGGGTAGGTTTTCCTTAACAAAGAGTGACAGTATGTGTAGTAAGTATGGACGTATCATCTGGATAAGTAGGATCAGATGGAATGTCATGGGTGTAAATATTATATAAGCTGAAACCAAGGATATTACCTTGTGGGACTCCGGCTAGAATAGGTTATATTTCTCAGGATTCTGAGTTAATTGCAACTTGAAAAGGACGTTGCGAAAGATATGAATTTATGATAAGGTAGTATGTTGGAGGAAGAAAGCTCTTGAGTTTTTAAAGTAGTTCAGGATGCCACAAAACGTTCAAAATCTTGGAAGATATCTAAAAATACTCCTGGGCGATACTCTTACCTCTCAAGAAAGGATGCAATGTGATCAACAACGCGATGGCATTGATTGGTTGTGGAGTGTTTAGATCGGAAGTCAAATTTGTGATCAGGAATAATTTTTTTATTAACCGTTTTAATAGGAGTTTTTCAAAAATATTACCAAGAATTGGTAGGAGGCTGATAGGAAGAAGGAGAATTAACGGGTTTATTTGTTATAGGAATCATTTTAATGTCAGAAAATTTTTAGAGTAAGGGAAAATAGGTTGTACGCAGGATACCATTGAAAATGTATGTAATTAAAACTAAAGTTTTTCAGAAAATTTGCTTTCGAATAGGAGCTGTTATTAGATCATAATAAGAAGCTTTTTTATTGGGAAGGCGCAAAATAGTAGATTTAATTTCCGAAGACTTAAAATTTTTGGCAGAAAGACTCATAGGAACTGGGAACATTAGTTCTTTGATGATTTTGTTAGTATGTGATTTGTCTTCTATATCATCATGTGGAGCAAAAGTTTTTACAAAATGTTTAGCAAATACTTCACCTTTTTCTTTGTCTGTTTTTGTTCAGTTACCGTCATTTTTTTTTCAGTGGGTGTGATGTATTCGTCTAGTGGGTTCCCTTAAATAAATTTTGTCACTAAGAGATATTATATAAATTTTATGCCGTTTATTCTAGTGCTTTTTAATTTTCATATTCAGTTCACATTATATTCGGCCAAGTTTCTGTTTGTAGTTAGGCATTCGTAAGCATTGACACAGCGTTCTTAACATATTTTCTTTTTTCGTTAGTTAATGTCCTTATTTAAGTGTCGTATTATAATAGACTGCATATTGTATATATGCAGTGAGGTCATTTACAGCATCATTAATGTCGTTTGCTATTTTTAACGTTCCTTTTAAGTCAATCTATTGGTCTATTTTGTTTCTAAATATGTTCCAATCTATTTGAACACTTATGAGCCTAGAATGAAGAGTCTTTAATATTAGCTTAGAATTAAGGAAAAGGAGAACAGGACAATGATCAGAGTTTAAATGGGAAAGAGTTTCAATACTAGGATTCATGGTAATTAAAGAAGAACTAATGAAGTAACGAGGATATCACGAAGTTATTTGGTATGATGTATGGAAGAGAGCTTCTTAAAGAATATTTCCTCTACGATTAGCATGTGGCAATCCTATTAAGGGTGTTTATCATTACAATCACCACCCGCAAGGAACGAGTATCTAAGTGAGTGTAGCGAGAATAAATAGTCAATACCATTTATGGTTTTGTTGGGAATCAAATAATTAAATACACTTTAATTAAACAAATACCTTTAGGATTTTATAACAAATTAATTGTGAATAAAAATAATTTTACAATTAAATATTATAGGCAAATATAAATTTATTTTCAACATTTTATGTTACTAAATACATAGCCTTAAATTTAACCCAAAAAAAAAGAAAAATTAATAATTATATTAACAGTATTAAAATTGATTAAGTTAGACCAAAATTAACTACAATATTTAATAAAAAAATCAACCTTAACTGTTTAATAAAAATTAAATAGACTTAAAAAAAAAATATGAAAAAAATTATACAATTTTTATATGTAACAGGTTACAAGAGAAATTATATTGTATGTAGTCAATTAATTATGGTTAATCTGTGGTCTTGTCGTTTAATAAAAATTCCAACAAAAAAATAATCCCAAAACTGCCTAATAAATTATTCGTTAAGCATTTTTAGCAAAATATTAAGCTTAAATTCACAATAAAAAAATAACTCCACCATTTTCCTGTCGTTCATATATAACGAAGCTGCAAACAGGAGCTCTTAATCCAGAATGACATATTTTCATCTGAGCCAGAGCCGATTCTTGTCATATTTCGCACAATTTTCCATCGCATCCGGAATATGTTCTCTGAAATTCTGGAATTATCTTGTACCATCTGACCAAAACACCCCATATCAAAAAAAAAAAAAAAAATGTATAAAAATACCAAAAAGTAAATCGGATATTTTGTTAACACCCGTTTTTATAATACTTTTTAATATTTTTTTCCAGTAATCGTCCGAACAATTTCAAGAACAACAGTAAAGGGGAAAAAAAACAATAATAAAACTCAAATGAAATCATCCCCTAAATAAAAAATAAAAAAAGTAAAATAACATATATAATCGAAATAATGTATTTTGTATGTCTTCGACACCACGTATATTAACAGGATTTATTTTTTATGTACAATAAAATTGTTCAACTATAGGTGAACAGACATACATTTATCCATATACACTTCTACGTGCATGCAACACAATATTTTGCTATATACTTTCGGGCAATATCTACTCATACTGGCCAACTAATTCCCAATGTGATAAAATTAATTGAATCCTGTCAACATGATTGTGATTTATGCCCAACCATTAATATCAATATAAACGCGATATTGCCTCTATGTGGGACTCAATGAATAGGATACGACGACATAATACTATGCTTTACCATTAGAAATGTTAGGTCATAGCATTATTTTCCATTTTCTTATCCTTAAAAGATTCCCATCGTTAAGAGAGCAACAGTAAAAATAATAAAAGTACTAAGAAAAAAATAATAGAAAATAAAAATAAATAAACAGGTAAATAAATAAATGAATAAATGCATGCATACACATACGTACATATATGCGACATATTAACGAAATAAATAGAATAGAATTGGAAATGGACACAACCAGAATATGTATATACGACTATGTCAGTCTATATAATCGAATAAATATGTTCTAACCCGATGCAGGTCCTGGCTCGCTTTCATAAGTTCACCTTAATGGGAACAAATTGCTTCAAAGTGCAAACCCGACAGGCAAAGCCACACTCTCTAGATAGAAAGTACTAATGCCAAAAAAATAATAAAGGGTGACACAATTCCGATGTACTTTATTACAGAAGCATAATATGTTATAGCTCAATGGCAGGACAACCCTCCCCGACCGTACTGGCTGCACGTCAGAACTAAGCCAGAAGTAAAAGGTACAACTATACTCATACCATGAACCTAAGTGAAAAGAAAAACAAATTCACTAAATATAGTCTTATTGTGACAATAGCTGAACTTAAAGGATATCAAACCTGTGAAATCTTATTTTTCACATTAAGGATGAAAATGGATAGCAAAGATTTATCCATTATACACTTTTAGGTGTACAATTCGGAATGAGTGCCACTAAGATACAATATTTACTTTGTATATTGAATAGCTAATATATTTGTAGATATATATAGCATCATGTTTTTATAGAAATTTGTAAAAGTATTCATACTCATACATCCGAAGAAGGTGGTTGCATTTCTCTTAGATCACATACATACACATATAAATCTACTTCATAAGTAATACATAGTCCAAAGAACTGATAAATTTTTTTATAGTTGGCAGGTATCTTTATTTTGTAGGCATAGGATTTCATTGGCTTAACATGTTTTATCTCAAACTGCCATTAAATGCATACACTACTCGTGTGCTTTTAGACTCGTACTTCTCGAAAAACGAAATCTCTACTATACCCATAAGAAATGGACACCAAGTTTTAGATTTTCTGTTATACCAGTTTATCTTTATACACAAATCTTGGATATGCTATTCATCACTAAATTAATTGAATTATTTTCATTTTATCTCATATTTGTTCTTTGGTATATATCAAATCCATTTAATTAATTGAAGAAAGAAAAAACACTGAAAGAGTATATCCTTTTTTGCTATAAGAATGACAAATCCTTATAACATCTATAAAATATCATTTAGTACAATACTTTTTTTAAGTATAAAAATATTATAAAGAAAATATCTGTAATTATCATTTATAGATTAATTCAAATAATTAAATTGATTCTTTGATTAGGGGCCGAAAGTGAGAAAGTTATCATATTCAAGTAAGGACGATTTTTTGGTAAGTGTATTCACTAATTAATTGGATTTAATCGTAATCAAAAATGGAACTTCACTTAAAATGCATAATCATTTTTTTTTTTAAATTATAACAAATAAAAGACAATTCATGAACGAAACGAACATAAAAGTCGCCATTGATTTTTTTCGAGGATATTCGATTATCCTGGTTGACCCCCAGAATACTATTCTAAATGTCCATATGAGTTTTATTTTTGTATTTTATATTTTTGTCGACTGTTAATTTTCACCTTCTTTCGAAAAATTTACTGTGGCCTCTTTTCGATTGAATCTTTATTATTTCTCACTTTCTGAACAAATTTTAACAACAATCAATATGATTATGCAAATTGAAGGGAACAGTTATTAGACTGATTTTTTTTTGCAATAATTTTATTTTTGTTTATACATTAATATTAACCCCTTTAAAGAAGTTTAAATTATTTTGCACCTCGCGTACTTATAAGTGGCTATGCTGGAAGACTTCAACTGAAAATTACCTTCAGCTCCTCGGTTGCAACTTTTTGAATGTTATCGACAGTGCCATAATGAGATATATTTTAAGTATTTTTTAATCTTAAAGAACGACAAATAAGTCATATGGACTGTGTTATGGTAAATAACAAGGTGGGGAGCCACAGGAATTTATTTTTCCGACAAAAACTCATTAATAGAAATCACTGTACGATGGGGTTATTAGAATGATTGAGCATCCAAGTGTCTATGTCCAATCGTACGCGAAAAATCTTTTATAGAGCCTTTTTTATAGAAAACAGTAATTTTTTAAAGTAAATTTTCATATTTTACTGAGTATTTTATGCTGAAAGCTCTCCCGATCGTCCTAAACTGCTTCTGGGCTCTTCAAAAACTTCTCTATTTGACCGAAAAACTTTTGCTTTTGATAAGAAATGATTAACCTAACTCTAGAAATTTTTTCTGAAGATCTGTAAAAAAGCATAAGCTACAAAAATATAATTTTATCCTCGTGCAAGTAATGTTACTTAAATATAATTTGAATTGTTTGTACTTTTGAACACTATAGCCAGACGACTGATGGGGCAAACGCAATAGTATATTTCCATCAATTCAATGATTTAGGAAATTTTGATGACTGTTAAGGTATTGCAGTTAAAAGGATGATTCTGAGTATAAATATTATATAGGAATATTTCAGAGAGTTCAATATTATTAGCTACTTCAAAATATCGTTTCCAAAGCGAAAACAAATGAAGTTAAGGATTTTTTTGAGTTTTCTATAACAAAAAAACAAAAATTCTTACAAAAAATTATCAATTAACAAAAGTACAAAAACTAAGTGAAAAAAAAGGTAAATATTTTTAAAGTATAAGTTTTTGTATCAATCATTTGAGAAAATGATTTTTTTTCTTTTACTTTATAATTAAGAAAAACAAATATACCTAATTTTTTACAAAAGCTTAGCAAATGAATATGTTTTTAGGGTGAAGAAAAAAGTATTTTTTTCCAAATAACACTTGTGACTTACAGAAAAAAAAAATGTCAGAAATTCATTTTGTAGAAAGAAAATTCTTAATTAAAAGAAAATTGCTGTATTTTAGTTGAAAGTGAATTTTCTATTCATCAAAATTTTGATAACAATCAAATATTTTGCTATCGTTATAATTTAGAATGAGACCTTTTGTTTTTACACTAAAGGCAAAATGTGGAAATCTGTGAATTGTTAAGGGAAACAGTCGTATTTAAGGGAAAAACGAAACAATCATGAAATGAAAGTGAACAAAACTCATTTCGAATGGCAATGGTAAAAGTTTAATCAAAAATAACAAACGTCTGAGGACGAATAGCCGAAAAATGGATGAGATGAGGTGAATCTTTTCAATGGACAAAATAATAGAAATATTTTAAGAAATCAGAAATAAGGCGTTTCTTGATCACCCTCTTTAAGATATGCTCAAATAGAGGTATATTAGATGGTGTAGTCTGAACATAATCAAGAGTGTACTGTTTCGTTGATGTTGTACATTTGTACAGAGAAAACGGCAAAAAGGATCAAATAAGAAAGCAAAAGTTAACCGGAGATTTTTCGTTCGTGTAAGACCCTTAATCTACGCATTTATTTCATCCAATTATATTCTTTCATGTATGTACACAGCTGTCATCCAATCATCGAAGCTCGAATAAAACATTTTTGCCATTCGTTTAAGTCGACCTGACCTGGCTGATATCCATCCATGGCGGATCCTTCCAAGTTAACTTGACGCTTGCTATACTACTGCTGCCACTAAAATGATATCCTTTGCCACCTTCAAGTGTGAATCGTTTCTTCTATTAAACACAACAATCTCGTATTGTGTCTATTGTCTAAATAGAAATGTATCCTTTTCGTTTTCTCAACTTCCTTTTATCATGACATTTGGTCCTTTCTCCTTTTTATTCATTCTATTCCATTATTTCTCTACTGTTTTATTTGATTTTTTTAGAGACTATACATACGAGTATATTGCCAGGTTAACGTTGAATAAAAAAAAAAACAGAAAACAAATAAAAGAATGAAAACCAAACAAAAAAATGTAGAAAAACTTTTCATTTTCACATCTTCATTTTCAGCAATGAGGTGATATCTACGTAAGGTGGAAAGGAGCAGTGAGGTGGAAATGTGTTCAGAATAAAATTTTACTCTAGAGACTCTTCGTGCTAGTTAGTTTTAGGTTGAAATGAACGATAGACAGAAGCTCCTCTAATGTCTACGTTAGTAACGCACATCGATGAGGACACCAAAATGAAATAACCTCGGAGACGACGTTACAATTTATTTAACAAGAGCCATTCTTTCCTTTCTATTTCTATTTTGTCCGAAAGTCTATTTTTGCTATTATAATAATTTTTAACTTTTTTAAATTCTACCCTCTTTTCATCCTCTTTTTTATCACTTACTATCTTCTAGTCGATTTCATAATTTTTCATATATGTACAGTATTGAATTGTAGAGAAGGTCCTAAATTGAAAAAATCGCTTATCAACTATGAGATAAAAATTTAGTATGAACGTTCTCCTAACTTTTTCGAGCGTATTCTTTACGATTAACGCAAATATTTTTACTCACTTAAAACTTGACGAAAACGCATTACTTACGCATTTTTTCATTTCAGAGTACGGTCAATTTTGTTATGAATAAAATCAAAGTTTGACTTTCAGTTAAGTGTAGTTTTATGTTGCTTTTTATGATAGTGAATATTACTAAAAAGTGAATTTTAGAAAAATTCTGACATTTTCTTTTGAAAATAAAAATTAGATAAGGAAAACATTTTGATGATTATTTTCTATTTATTCATCTCTAAATTCTGTTTTCATTAAATTTACGGAATTTTTTTGTATCTAATAGCACCTACACATTATTTAAGCATAACCTCAAGACAAAATGTTACTTTGCCAAAATCAAAAAGCAATTCAAATTTGTCTTCACAAGTACTATCCATTTTATGATTTAAAAAATTAGCCTTTTTTTATAGTTTATACATAACTATACTATTTATGATAGTAAATATTAAGCTTAAGATTGATAAATCAGCAAAAAATACTTAATATGTTGACACGGTGAATGTGTTATTAAGTAAAATTCTGTTCAAAAAAGTATCGCACATTTTGTGTTTTTTTTTCAAAAACTATTTATTTATTCAAAAAGTATCGCAAATTTTGTGTTTTTTTTTCAAAAACTATTTATTTATTCATGAATATCTATTTTGTCCCATTTTAAATTAATCCCCATCAGATATGGAACACTTGTGCCAACGTTTTTTCCAATTCTCGAAGCACTTCAAAAAATCATTTTTTGTGATCTTGTTCAGCTCCTCCTTCGATGCCATCTTTATCTGCTCAATCGTAGCGTAGCGTCGTCCTTTCATGGAAGTCTTCAGGTTCGGGAACAAGAAAAAGTTACAGATTGCCAGATCGAGGGAATACGGTAGCTGCGGTATTATTAGTGTATTGTTTTTGGCCAAAAATTCGCGCACAAACAACGATGCGTGAGCAGGAGCGTTATCATGGTCCAAAAGCCAATTTTTGTTCATCCACAAATCCGGTCGTTTCTGGCGGATTGCTTCGCGCAACTTGCGCATAACTTGTAGGTAATATTCCTTATTGACCGTTCTACCCTCTGCCTAGAACTCATGATGCACCACGCCCCTGCAATCGAAGAAAACTGTTTAAAAAACCTTCATATTCGACTGAACTTGGAGCTTTTTTCGGTCTTGGCTCATGCGGCAGCTTTGGTTTCCACCTCATAACCATAAACCCATGATTCGTCACCAGTTATGACCCTCTGGAGCAAATTTGGGTTATCGCGGACAGAGTCCAACAGCTCCTTAGCAATGTAAATGCGATGCTGTTTTTGATCGAAATTGAGCAATTTGGTAGGAATTCTGCGGCGAACAGTCTCACGCCCAAATCATTTGTAAAAATCGAATGGCATGAGCCAATTGATATGTTTAAGTCCTCAGCAACTTCTCTAACGGTGATTCGACGATAGTTATATAAAAGTTACTTCGGTCCAAGGTAGCTTTACCATATACCACAGTCAACATTCGGAATGCGTCCGCGCAATTAATTTTGTTTTTTACACAAAATTTGATACAGATTCTTTGATCCATTTTTTGGAATAGCCAAAAATCGAAGACTAGTCAAAACACGCGCAAGCTGTCAAAAATTAACTGAACATTCAAAATGGCCGAGCTTGTCGGCATAAGTGAGAGACATAAGAATCAACATAACCCCACAAAAAAAATCGAATATCGAATATATGTAGCCCGCAGAAATTCAAAATTCGCGATACTTTTTGACAGACCTCGTATGTAGCAGCTATTATTGCATCTAAAAAAGTAATTGTCTGGTGTGCATTTTGGTTTGAACTTGTCATTGTCCCGTATTTCTTTGAATAAGAAGAAGAAAAGACCTTCACTGTCGTATATCAGCGCTATCAATATTATAACCAGCTTGTTTTGGACAAAACTTAAAGATTTTATTTTCAGTCATATATGGTCTTAAGAAAACGGTACCACTTGTCACAAAATATGATATATTTTGGCTTTATTGCAGGACATGTTACCAGGATATATAATTTTTAGATTTGTTGATGTCACTTGGCCTCCAAAATCGTATAACTTGACGCCGTTGAAGACTCCGTAAACATTTATATCAGGTGTTGTAATTAATTCGTAGCGTTTTTTTTGCAAAGTTTCATGGTTTATTATGACAGTATCATTACAGAAGCGTTATTCAAAGTATTGTCCTTCGTTATACACTGCTTTTTGGTAATGCTCGGACACCGCGTCGAAAAAATTCTTCTTCTTTAGATTCGATGAAAGAATCGATCCAATTTTTGGTCATTTCGTAGTTAACGAAGTGCTGCTCTGACAAGCCATGCGCCATGGATCGAAACAAATGATAATCAGATGGGGCAATGTCTGGTGAATATGGCGGGTGAGGCAGAACTTCCCATTTTAGCGTATTTAAATAAGTTTTCACGACTTTCGCAACATGAGGTCTTGCATTGTCGTGCAGCAAAATTACTTTGTCGTGTCGATATTTATATTGCGGCCGCTTTTCTTGTAATGCTCTGTTCAAACGCATCAATTGTCGTCTGTTTACGTCCCCAGTGATGGTTTCACCTGGTTGGAGGAGCTCATAATAAATAACACCCAGCTGATCCCACCAAATACACAGTAAGATCTTCTTTCCATGAATATTCGACCTGGGGGACGATGTCGATTCATGACCGGGCAAGCCCCATGAATTTCTGCGTTTGGGATTGTCGTAGAGTACCCACTTCTCGTCACCAGTGACGATTCGACGCAGAAATCCCTTCCTTGCCTGCCGTTGGAGAAGAATCTCACAGGTGACTTAACGCCGTTCGACGTCCCTTGGCTTCAACTCATGTGGAACCCACGTTCCCAATTTTTGTACCATTGCTATGGCTTTCAGGCGTTTTTCGACCGTCAAAAAGTCGACTCTAAGCGATGTGGACAACTCCCGGAGTGTTTGGCACGGGTCTTCATCGAGCAACGTCACCAAATCTTCATCTTCGAACTTTTTCGGCTGTCCGGGACGTTCCATTTCTTCCAAATCAAAATTTCCATTTTGAAACCGCGCAAACCACTTTCTGTAAGTTTGCTCAGCAAGAGCATGTTCGCCGTAGACATCCAATAAAATACGATGACTTTCCGCAACACTTTTCTTCATGCTGAAGTAATGGAGTAACACTCCCCGCAAAAATGATTTTTCAGGCACGAACTTCAACATGTTTGACAATGCGCAACAAGTGCTACTGACACTATAACAAAATGGCATATAGTGGAAAAGTTGCGTTATGTCAGTAGGTTCTGGGAGAATATTTACTTTTGTATGTGTGACTATGGATAGTTGACTAAAGCTATCTTTTGCAAAACACTACGAATTAATTCCAACACCTGATATTTACAAAGAAAATATTGAAACTTTAGAGTATTTAAAAATCAACATCCGTCAAGTATTAGTCGAATTGTAGTTCGTAATAAAAAGTCATCGAAAATTACCTCAAATGAAACTTGAAAAAATTATCTCAAATGAAACTTGATGGATGAAACTTTACTATGTTTCTATTCATGAAGCCGTTTTGTCACAATTCATTAATCGCAACAAATTTTTAAAAAAAATTTCGGATAAATTTCTATAACACATAATTTAAAAGTTTATAGAAGTATCAAAATAGCCAATAAGAGGGCGATTAGGTGAACTTCAATATAATAAAATATGATTTAAATTAAAAAATAATTTTCAAGTTTTTATTGAATACCTTTTAAAATCCATAAACTAAAATATTTTCGTTTGTAGATTTTAAAATCTATTCAATATTTTTATATAAAAAATTTTTTAAAAGAAAGCTGAACGATGTATTAATTTTTTTCTATGGTAAAAAAAAATTAAACAAAACTATCAATTTAACAATCAAAAATGCAATTTTTTTAATTTATTTAATATTTTAATTTTTTAACATAATAATATTATAAGAGCCTTGTAGGAGTATAACATGATAAGATCTTTGCTAAAACTTGTATTTAATAAGAGATTTTTTTACAAGAACTATGAAAATTTCTATACAATTTTTATTACAATCTTGAAATAATCTACAAAATATACAAAATAACAAAAAAAATATTATGAAAAATATAATTAAATCGATAAGAATTTTATTATTTTCTTAAATATTTCTTATAAATTTGTCCAAAAATTATTTAGTATTCATATTAATAAGAATTTGAATTTTTACTTATCACTTTAAAACTGAATATTATGACTATCATAGTCCATAAAAAAAAAACCAACAAAATATCAACGATTCGAACTTTAATTTTTAATTAGAAAGAGTAAATTCAAAGAATTTTTAGTGTAGAAATAATCATTTCACGATTAGACTTATTTGAGAAAAGTTCATAATGAAAATTTTACTGACGGTTATTATATCATCAATAGTTTTTTTACAACTATTTATAGTTAGTGGAAATGTTATTTTTAAAAGAAATTCAACCGAAACTACCGATGGGAATACTACAAATTATACAGAAAGTGGCGCAATTTTCACGACCCCGATAAGATGTCAGCAAGTTGACTATAAAGGGCGGTGTCGTAAAGTACGAACATTTAAAATTGATAGTCTTAGAATTATCTTTGATTAAATATAATATTTATTTGTTTAATCTATATTAATTTAGGTTACAAATTAAGTTGAAAATGAGTAAATTTGATTGTTTAACAATGGAATTTCGACTTGTCATGTCTAGTCGACTTATATGAAGAAGAGAAAAGCGTATGGATTACTGCAACAGCTACAAAGTTTTTATTAATATTCCGTATATTAATTTATAAATTTTATTTAAAAGAAAAATATAAAATTCTATATATTCAAATAATTGTTTTAAAAATATAATTAATAAATTTCTAATTGATCTGATAAAATAGTGTTTGTTCTTAAAATGTTTGAATAAATCGTTAAAATTATAGTAGATGAATAAATTTCTCAATAAAATTGAAATGTGTTAATGTAAATTATCAAATGTCAATAACAAATAAATCTACACAAATATATAAACATATCTTATCAGTGAAGTTATTATTTTTTACTAAACTCTTTGACCTTACTAATGATTAAGAATAAATTCCGCATTAAATAAAAACGTTCAATCATTCAGTAGATCAGTGCAAATATTTGAGAAAAGTTTAAAATGAAAGTTACTCTGATTTTTATTTTTTCTATTTTATTAATTTTTAATTGTATTCACTTAAATACAATATGTTGGGCAAAGGTATTGTTTAGAAGGAATGTAACTGACAACAATAATGTGCCTACGAATACGAGTTTATCCCAAGGATTAAACGAAAATTCAACGATTGTACAGACAAGCGCCCTATTCACCACACCAATGCGATGTACCAGAGTTGATCATCGTGGGAGATGTCGCGAGGTAATTTGATAGTCGATTTAAAAAAAAATTATCTATTTTTCAAAATTTATGTAAAATAAATTTATTTAAAAATAATTTTCAAGGTTCATAATCCCAACTATGGCTAATGAGAAGTTTTCAATACCAAAAAATAATAATAAAAATATTTAAAACTTTCATTTTGAATATTTTGACAAAATTAAATGTTATTTAATTAACTAACAGTGAATAATAATACATCAAAGTGCCCCAATATATATATAAATATATTATACAAAATGTTTATTAGAAAATATATTTTTAAAAAATAAATTAAGTGAATAATAACAAAGATTACGTGTTTTATTTTATATTTTATCCCTAATATCCAATTTTTTCAAGAAGTGATGTTATTATACTCAACAAAAAAAAATTCAGTAAAAATTTGCATTAAAAAAATTCCAGTATACAATTTTCAGTAAAAATTTACTATAAAATTTCCAATAAATATTTGCAATAAATTTTTGCAGTAAAAAAATGTTCAGTCAAAAAATTTTCAGTAAAAACTTTTCAGTAAACTATTTTCGTAAAAATTTTCAGTAAATAAAAAATTAGTAAAAAAATTTCAGTAAAAAATATTTAGTAAAAAATTTTTAGTAAAAATTTGCATAAATTTTATCAGTAAAAATGTGCAGTAAACAATTTCCAGTAAAAAATTCTCAATTAAACATTTTTAGTAAAAAATTTATAGTAGAAATGTTCAGTAAATTTCAGTAAACAATTTAAAGTATTGTTAAAAATTTTCTTAAAAGAATTTCAGTAAAAAAAAATTAGTAAAAAATTTTCAGTAAGGAATTTACAATAAAAATTTGCAATAAAAATTTACAATAGAAATTTGCAATAAAAATTTACAATAAAAATTTTTAGTATGATAAAAATTTTCGGTAAAAAATGTTCAGTAAATAATAAACAGTAAAAAATTAGCAATAGAAATATTCCGCAAAAATTTCTAGCAAAACAGTTCCGGTAAAAATTTAATGTAAAAAATTCTCAGTAAAAATTCAGTAAAAAATTTCAGTTAAAAAACTTTCAGTAAAAAAATTGTCAGTAAATATTTTTATTTAAAAAAATGTTCAGTAAAAATTTTCAGTAAATAAAAAATTAGAAAAAAAATTCAGTAAAAAATGTTCAGTAAAAATTTGCAATAAATTTTTTCAGTAAAAATGTGCAGTAAACAATTTCTAGTAAAAAATGTTCAATTAAAAATGTTCAGTAAAATATTTGCAGTAAAGGATTTGCAGTAAATAATTTACAGTAGAAATTTTCAGTAAATTTCAATAAACAATTTTAAGTAAAAAATTTTCTTAAAAGAATTTCAGTAAAAAAAAATTATTAAAAAATTTTCTGTAATGAATTTACAGTAAAAATTTGCAATAAAAATTTGCAATAGAAATTTGCAATTAAAATTTACAATAAAAATTTTTAGTAAAAATTTGCAGTAAAAGTTTGTAGGAAAAAATTACAGTAAAAAATTTGTAGTAAGGAATTTGCAGTAGAAATATTTCGCAAAAATTCAGTAAAAAATTTCAGTCAAAAAACATTCAGAAAAAAATTGTCAGTAAATATTTTCATTTAAAAAAACTTTCAGTAAAAAATTTCAATAAAACCTCTCAGTAAAAAATTTTCAGGAAAAAATTTTCAGTAAAAAAATTGTCAGTAAAAAAGTTTTGGTAAAAATTTTCAGTAAAAAATTCGGTAAAAAACTTTTATTAAAAAATTTTCAGCACAAAAAATATAGATGTAAATTATTTCCTATATAACTGGAATTATTACTGGGTGGTAAATTTTTTAAACTAATAATGATTAAATATTTTGTAATAATTTATTTTATTGACATAACTATTAGTACAATTATTATGAGTGTAAATACAGATGAACTCAATATTCAAAATTTCTGTAACGACGAGACAAAGATTTGTGAGAATTTAAGCAAATTGAATGAATTAATTTATTCTTTTCTGAATTATATACTCTTAGTGGACGTAAATATTCATTTAATAAAACTGAAATTCTAACAATAAAAAGTACTTTTTTTTTTGTTTTAAAAGAAATTGAAAAACTTAAAATGGAAAATTGTGGAATAGACTTTTTATACAAGGAAAATTTCAAAGGAGGACAAAACTTAATAATTTTAAATTTCAATTCAAATAAAATTTATATAAAAATCAATGAAAAATTATGATATAAAGGAAAAAGCATTTTATAATTTAAGAAATTTTGTCATATTAACATACATTCGGAAGAAAATCGAATTGAAGCAATTAATATGAACGCATTTAAAAAGGATAATAAACTACAGGATCTACATCTTAGCTCAAATATTTTTAAATTGAATGAGAGAAGAAACTTTCTTTCCAAATTAAATAATCTGAACGTATTACTACTCAATGATAATTCCATAGAACAATTAACATCAAATAGATTATCCGGACCTAAAAATCTTGTAAACCTTTATTTAGGAAATGGCAAAATATCCAATATTGAAGATAATACATTTGACGATTTACAAAATCTTAAACTAATCAATTTATATAAGGAATGTTCGTACTATATTACCATTAAAAAATTTAAAATGGTTAAATATAAAAAATAATACAATAATATTCTAGAATTAAATGTAATATGTGCATTTATCAAGCTACTCGTATTTTCGAACGTCTTCGTAAGTATCGAAGTGCTGCTCAGCGAGCGCGTGTTCCACGAAAGCAGGTGGTAGTCGGAAGGGGCCAGGTCTGGTGAATAAGTGGGGTGGGGTAACACTTCCCAGTTGAGTGTATCGCAGTAGTTTCGGACCATTTTTGACGTGTGCGATGGTGCGTTGTCGTAGAGGAAAATAAGCTTGTCATGTCTTTGTTGATATTTCGCCCTTTTTTCACGCAGAGCATGGTGCAATTTGATCAGTTGTTAGTGGTAGCGGTGGGCATTGACAGTTTCACCATCGTTCAACATCTCATAGTAGACGGTACCCTGCTGATCCCACCAAACGCACAGTATCGTCTTCCGTGCGAAGCGATTTGGTCTTGGGGAAAATATTGATGGTTGGCCGGGATCAACCCACGATTTCTTGCGTTTAGGATTCTCGAAATATGTCCACTTTTCATCGCCTGTTACAATCCAATGCAGGAACGACTTTCTTTTTTGTCTGGCGAGCAAGATTTCGCATGTGTTTTGGCGTCGCTCCATCTGCCTATCGTTCACTCCATGCGACACCCATTTTCCGATCATGTCAATCTTTCCCATGGCATGCAGATGCATGGAAATGGCTGGTTGAGTAATACCCAATAGCTCCGGAAGCATTTTTTGCGATTGGGTATCGTCTTCGTCCAAAAGAGCCCGCAATTTATGGTCCTCAACCTTCCTAGGCCGATTTTCACGCTTCTTGTCCCACAAGTCCAAATTGCCGTCTTTGAACCGACGAAACCAAACTCGGCACGTTGTTTCTGATAAAGCACGGTCACCATATGCCTCCATAAGCATTCGATGTGATTCGGCAGTAGATTTTTTCAAATTGAAACAGAAAAGCCGCATACGCTCCTTTTCTGGTACAAAACTAGACATCATTACCAAAGGGAAAATGTATGTTGTTGTATGAAATTTGCTGACAAAGTGCACTGATTAAAATTGACAGATGTCAAACTCATAGAAAAAAAGTATGGGTGCCTACGATACGAGTAGCTAATACGCTCGCCTACTATGACCAACCAGCGGATTTAAGCTTATACACTTTGTGCTATGTAAGGTAAAAATTTTAAGTCCTAAAAATACGTGTTCTAAATTGCAAGTCGAGATTCGTATAATTGGATGAGTTATAAGAAATAGAATTTACATCGGTGCTAAAGACAACGAAATTTTTAAAGCGTTTCCTACCCAATAAGCGCGTTGGCCACACGAAGAAGCGTATGGCGTCCCAATTAAGAACTACGAAAAATTATATTCGGTATTAAGAGCCCTGAAAAATTGACTTAAGAACATAAGTATAGATTATTGTTTGGTCATAGTTTAAAATAGTTATTCCGTTGATGCTTTGGAATACCGGCGCTGATTCATGGTATAAGCTATACACGAGCAATTGGCATGATCATGACCTTTAAATGTTCATAAAAATTTATCAAATATAAAAATGTTTATGAACATTTGAAAGCCTTTGACAGACGATAATTCAAATGAAATATTTTGTATTTTCTCTTCTTACGCTATGCATACATATTTATAAAATAAAAAACTATAAGATTTCTTCTAAAAGTTATTTCCACAAGCTCTGATTATTCCTGGGCGTGTGAAAAATACACTTTAATCCTGGTCTCAACTGCAGAGCATAGAGCGGACTGACCACTAAAATTCTAAACTTGTCGCATCTAATGATAAAATGTTTTTTTACATCATTATCGCATCTACTGATACAACAGTGTAAGATTTATTTTCATGCATTGGCCAAACATCAGCAAGTAAGTCTGCCTAAAAATAATTTAAAAAATTTGAGCAAAAAAACTTCTCAGCATCCGGGTTGATTACATACGATTTTCTTTGCGGGAAACTAAGTCGTCCTTTATCCAATTCCTGTGGTTTTCAACGAATGACCCTTTAACACAGAATTTAATTTTTCATAGAACTTCGTCTATTTTAAAGCTCCTTGACACAATAGAACCAGCCTATTTTTAACCTTTTCAAAAAATATACATATGCTCCACTAAAATGAACAATGATTTGTCCCTCCAACTAACTATCGACCAGCTTCATTAAAACAGCTGGAAATGACTACCCACGCGAGACATAGAGTCGCCTGATGACCTCATAGTCATAGCACTATATTATGGCCTCGGTCTCTTGTCACAAAGACCTTAAATACAAACAAACAAACTATAAAATAAATGTAAAAAACCTTAGATATTTGAGTATTACCACATTTTTAAGTTTTTCGGTAACCGTAAATAAGCTTGTTTGAAAATTTCAGAAAAGTAGATTAATTAAGAAGACGCCGTTGCTGGCGATTGGAATAAAATTTACAAAAGTTGTTTGCAGACGTGCCGCAACACATTGTCACTATAAGTACCTATCAGTTAGCTTTTGAAATCCTTCATTACTCTCAGAAAAACACATTTTGTCTATAACTTAATACAACTCAACGTTATATTTTCTTTATTTCCCATTTTGTGAATAGCCTTAAAGTTCTTCCTTTTCTGATAACTAAACAATACTATTCACAACCAAAAATGACTACCAAATGGCTTACAGTATATTTGAAAGGGTTTGAATTGAAATTGAATAGAAAAGAAAAATTCAAACTTGGAATAATGAAGTAGTAAACTAAACTTTTCGAGCTTAAATATAAGTTATATTTCCATCATTTCTACATTCAAAAAAAAAAAATACAAACTTTGAAAATTCTACTTCGTTTTGTCAGGACGTGTGCAATGCATTTTCCATATTTTTTATACATAAATAAAAATATGATTGCATAGCTACAATTCTGAATTCGATAGTTTCTCTTCATCAAAACAAAACAAAAATACTTAACATTTCTCAGATTTTATACACCACAATATAACAAGTTTAAAACACCTCTCAAAAACTTTACTATTTCCATCATAAAATTTATACTATCACGTTTGTATGATATACAATTTATATTTCGCAATTTGTTTTTCGTAAAATCCATATAAACATTTTAGGTGAAAACTAAAAGAAAATCCATTTTACTATTATATTTAATATTATACATACAAGATGTGATAAAAATTTTCAAAACTATTATTTCAATGCGAAAATCTTTTCCTCAAAAATTTCTAGTATAAAAAAGTTTCTACGTCAATAGTTTAAAATATTTTCTATGTTTTTGGACGAAATTTCAAATTTTCCCATAAATAGGTATGTTTTTAGGAAATAAATTTTATTTAAGTTTATCAGCAAATAATCTTTTTTTACAGTCTTCTATGATCATAAGTCTGATGTTTTGTTTGCAACAATTTTATTCATTTATGTGCTAAAACGCTTCTAGTAGAGTCACTTTCAGCAATTGTTTAAACTCCTTTGGATATTATCTTCAGTACCAAGATGATGCACTTTCAAGTGTTTATTGAATTTTCGGGATAAAAAGGCTAATCACAGGAACGTAGATCAGATGAATAGAATGGGCTTCACTGATAAATATAGTATTAAAGTAGCTTCAATACTCGATTCTGAGCTTTTCATGGAGCTACGATGTTAATCATTAGTGTAAACTGATAAGAGCCCTCTCTCGTACCATATTTCCATCACTTTTCGATTTTTAAGGCCTGCATGAGCCAAGTCCATCTTCCGTTGCCTCTCTACTCTTCAAATATGCTGTATTTCACCAAAGAAATGCTGTTCTCAATAAAAAATGTTTCCCATAGAATCGTCACAATTTTTTGAAATGTCGGAGATCCAATAAGCTTAACGCTACTTTTGTTGGCAGATCATTGCTCCAAATAAGGCTGACATCACTGAAAAGGATCCGCACAATTGTCAGATCCTTTTCAGTGATGTCAGCCTTATTTTATTGCCACACCTCGTAAATAAAGCAATAATAATTAACCTTACTCTAGAAATTACTTTCTTAAGAACACCTTACCTTTGGTTAATTTTCGAACTACTACGTATTGGATGAATGATAATTTTGCAGTTTTTGTAATCAGTAAATTTCATTTTTTTTTACCCACCTTCATTTTAAGCCATTTAAGTCTCTTGTGATGAAAAATATATTTTGTAGTAAGAAATTTTTTTTATTTACGACGGAATTTTAGCTAAAAAAAACTTCCTGTTTTGATTTATAATAAAAACAATATAAATCAAATTTCCAATATGCATCCACTTATGAAAATAAGTTTTATTGCCAAATAATTAATCCTTATATTGATCTCTATTTAAACTGCTTAAACATATAGAAATAGATTAAAAAGAGTTATGTTAAAAATAAATTTTTATCAATAGCTAAAAATTTATGTATAAAAAAATTTATATTACAATTGATATGATATTCATAATTAATACGGCTTATTTTAAAATTAGTACGGCTGCAGCTAAGGTAAAATCCTGATATCTCCAAAGATTTCTTCAAACCTTCGTTAAAATAATTTGAAATATTCTAAATTGACGAATAAATACTCGTTTTAAATAAAAAAGGTTTCTTTTAATATTTTCAAAATGAATTTTCTTTTCTAATCTTTCAAGAGAAATATTTTCCCAAAAAACATTATTTCATCGTTCACCTCTTTTAGTCATTTCCAAATTTCAAAATATAAGTTGTAGTAAAAAGTAATCTATTATTTTGCCAATAGATGGCTTTAGGAGTCTGTATCTCCCGTTGTAAAAGTGCGATCGGGTTGAACTAGATGGCGTTAGAAAGATAAGATTTTGTACTAAAAAAGTTTCTGATACAGTTCTGTGATTACTTGACTTAGTAATTTTTTAGCACGCGTCAAAGATGGACACCAACAAAGAGAAAATACGCCATATTTTACAGTTTTTCTTCGATAAAGGCGAAAACGCAAGGCAGGCAGCTGAAAATGTGAATATTGTTTATGGTCCTGATACTGTAACAGCCGATCATGCGCAATTTTGGTTTCGTCGTTGCCGTTCCGATAATTTGGATGTCAAAGATGCACCACGCTCTGGAAGGCCAATTGTCGAAAATGTCGATAAAATAATGGAAATCGTCGAGTCCGATCATCACGTAAGCACTATTTCGATTGCCCAGGAGCTAAACATTGCACAAAAAACCGTTTGGAACCACTTAAATAAGGCTGGATACAAAAAGAAGCTCGATGTATGGGTTTGGAACCACTGCTGAATCGCAACAATATCGATCCATTTCTGAAGCGGATGGTTATTGGTGATGAAAAGTGGGTCACTTACGACAACGGTCGTGGTCAAATCGCGGTCACCCTGCGCAAACGCCAGGATTGACAGCCAGGAAGGTTTTGCTGTGTGTTTGGTGGGACTGGCAGGGAATCATCTACTATGAGCTGCTCCCCTACGTCCGAACTCTTAATTCGGACCTATGCTGTCAACAATTGGACCGTCCGAAAGAAGTAATCGCCCAGAAGCGGTCAGCTTTGGCCAATAGGAGAGGAATTGTGTTCCATCAGGACAACGCCAAGCCGCATACATCGATAGTGACTGGCCAGAAGTTCCGGGACCTTGGTTGGGATGTTCTTATACATCCACATTATAGTGCGGACCTGGCACCAAGTGATTACCACCTCTTTCTGTCTATGACGAATGATTTTGCAGGTGAAAAATTCGCCTCAAGAGAAGATTGTGAAAATCGACTGTCCCAGTTTTTTGCCAATAGGGACGAGGGTTTCTATGAGAGAGGCATTATGAAATTACCTCCAAAATGGCAACAAGTTATCGAACAAAACGGTGCATATTTGACCTAAATCGTATCATTCTATCTATGCTAAATAAAACCTTCACTTTAATGCAAAAATAGTGAATTTCTTTTTACTACACTTATATTACAGAAACATTAAAAAAAAGTACTAACAAAAATATATACTTCAAGCTTATTTAATTATAAATAAAATCATTAGTCTTATTAAATACTTAACTGAATAATCATATAAATTGCACATAAGTTACACTACCACATATATAGTATTTTAATTTTTATTCATTTTCTATAATATAAATAATATTTTCCACAACAAATCGAATAGAATGGATGTCATCATACACTACTACAAATTAATTTTACATATGTTAAGTAGATAATTATACATATTGTAGATTTAATGCTAGATTAATTTATTTCAAATTTTAATACTCTAATCTCACCTATACACAAGTATTATTTATTTTTGTATGGAATATATGCTACAAAAGTTTCTGATTATCTTCGATATTCACTAATTCGTGATTTTTTCTTGAAGTGTTGAGATTATTCCGTATAATCAAAGTTCTGTTAATTTATTTTATAGTAATTACCGAAAATGTTTACTTTCAGAGTTTTAATACTATTCTGTTTTGTATTTGTTATACAAATTTGTATGATTAAAAGTGTAGAAATGCAGGCAAATACAAATAATGAATCAAATATAAAAGAGGCTGCACTCTTTGCAGTTCCTAGGAGATGTTCTAGGGTAGATCATCGCGGAAGGTGCCGACATGTATGTTTGTTAATAACTTAAATGTTACATATTAAATATTTAAAATATCTTATGTCTTTTTTTATTTCTAGCCAGTTTCCTTACCAACTCGGGGTTAAAAATTTGTATTTTCCTATGTTGAATAAAAAAAAATTACCATAATAATATAGTTTAAAGTTTATCTATTATAAATTTGATAGAGTAATGGAAAAATAAATGCAATTTCGAATAAATACCTCTCAAATATACACATAATAATCAATTGTATAAAAATTTGTTAAAAAATTACTTACAACTATGTTAACTATTAAATACAACAACCAATTAAATAAAACATAAAATTACTAGGATTTAAGTGAAAAAAATATTGGTTTTTGTTTTTTCCTGCTGAATTTCTGTTACTTTTGTGTACAAAAAAATCTCCGAATTTTCATAAAAACATAGTAAATTCAAATTGTCTCACTGCAATTAATCATTTAATTTATTAATAGTATCAAATCAATATAAACCAAAAGGCAAAAGAAAAAATTGCATCACCACAATTAATTGTTATCAAAAGTCATGATTTTAACTAAATTTTGTTGAACGCAACATGAGATCGGTCGAATAATATTGAAAATGTTAAAGTAAATGCTCATCAACAGATGGAGCAGTCAAATTTGCTGTGAATAAGCGAATATTCAATAATTATGTTATAATTACTATTTGTATTATTATTATTATTATTATGTCTTCTTTCTTATTATTTCATTTTATTTTTAAAATTATTCATTTTGCACAGATATATTATTATTATTTTTTTATTCATGTTTTTTTAACAAATAATTACTATAGCACTTACACAAAAATATCTCATTACATTCATGAAAGAAATTTGAATTTTTTTAATAATTTAGCAAAAATAAAAGTAGATACATACATTTTCAATCTAGAAAATTAAGTGAAACAAAATATATCACATTTATAATGAAATTTTTTATTAAACGTGTTTATAATATTTCGTAAGATACATTATTAGTAATCCAAAAAAAAACAAATGTTTTGGTCGATTTACTATGAAAAATAAAATGTACTATAGACAATTATTAAAAAAAATATATTGTAAAATAGTAAAAAGGAGCATTCTATACTCTAATAATTAAAAATTAATAAACGTGTAAATAGTTCTACAAAGTCTAACAGATTTACTACATAACATAATTAAAGATTTTACTTGATGAAAGATTCTAGTTTTAACATCGAGATAATCATTAGTTTCTACAATATTTTGAAATGTAATATGAATAACTAAGATTAAAAGAATATTTAAAAAAAAACTATATTAATATGGATAAATTATAATAAGTTTGAAAATAATTAATTAGAATGCTAAAGGTGATATTCAGACCAGACAAGTTATGATTAGAAAAGAAAATGCTCGTAAATTTTGTAGACAATATTTTTAATAGTAATCAAGGATACTGGAGGAGTCTATTATGTTTATTTTTATTCATTTTTTTTTTGTTCCTTTCTTGAATATCAAATTTTTTATTGTAAAATTAGTGAACCCAATAATCATTTTGCAGAGAAAATATATCTGTATGTACATATTCGCAGAAAACAATTTGCTGGGCTACGAAAATTTTTAACTGCGCACCACCCCTCAACTATTGAAATTGTTAGAATCATCCGCCCAACACACTTGATACCAGCAAATAATAACCATTCATTTGATCCTTATGAAATCCCTAAATACTGCTCAGCTTAACTAAAACGACCCCGTAAACAATTAACATTACCACCCTGCATTGGTGTTAATAGCTTTCAGTAGCATATCTCGTCTTTTTCAGGTCAGTATCCGTTCTTCTCCTCTTCTATATACTATCATGGTTCATAATTCGGTATTTGTTTCTTATTTTACCTCAGAAATCCTCCCAGAATTGTTCAATGTTTTTCACATTTTCATACAAAAGTATTGTTACTTTTTCGTTATTTCATTTATTTCAGTTTTTGGGACTCCCTTCATTTTTCAACTGGCAAATTTGCTAATACCACAAAAATTCTCGTTAAATCTAATTTATTAACAGCACACGTGGGAAAAGTAACATCTTTCAAACAAACCAACAACAACAGTTTAATAGGTTGAACTGCCGCGTATCATATACTATATGTACGTGTATTCTCTAGAATAACACAAGTTATTCTTTTGAATTTCTTCCCGATAATTCTTTCAGTATTATTGCCTGTTCTTTTATTAATTTGTCTTATTTTATTTTATTATTATTACTATTAGTAATTTTTTTCCTTTTTATCTATTCTATTTCAGTGGAATAAGTTCATTTTTAAGTCCTTATAAGATTTGTCTTAAGCATATTAAAAATATTGAGTACATAAAATGCGGTATGTCCTTTGTTAGAATTATAAGATAATATATTATTGGAAGGATTAGATTATAAACACGGTACTTCGTCGGCTCGTTCGACTGTTTTTTTCGAGCAAAATTATTTAAAGAAATGGCTTTTTTTAATGTTTTTTTTTTTTACAAACACAAATAGTTAATAATATTATTATCCTCGGAAATGAAAAATAGTGACCAAAAAGACTGATTTGTCTTGGGTTAATGTAGTCTACATTTACAGGTGCAACGAATTATACTAAGGATAATACACCTATAGTCAAAATCATTGCTGAATAGCTTGCCATTATTATTATACGCTTATTTCCAACAAGAAGCAAATATACTCATAAGAGTCTATCGCAAGTACTTGGTATTATTCACTAACGCTATTTATGGGGGGAAATGTGTGCACGCAAAATGGAACCAACCGAACAGAATCAAATATTTTCTTCAGGTTTTCTTTTTTATAGATCGTAGAATAGGAAAAAATGGGGAATGTTAAGAAGAGGATAATATTGAGAAAAAGCAATGTTGGAGACGTAACAATGAAGACAGTGAACATAACAATCGAGTACTAAGAAACGAGCAAATCGTAAAGATACAAATCGCCAAGAGAACGATTCTATTGTTGGGGAAGAGCAGACACAAGAGAAGACGATGCCATGAATTGCGACCATCTATGTCAGCCTGGAGATCACTTTATTTTCACACATAATTAACTAACCAAAGGATAATGCCTAAGTGTTTTATGTACGCAATAGGATTATGTCGACAGCATAGGAGCAAGCCTTGACTAACGAACGTTCCGTCGACTTTGAACAAAACATGTACGAAAAGAAACCTACCCTCTGGCTACTTACTACCCAGTTCACTCCCATTGCTTACGGCTAGCAGCTTTTGATGGTCCTTAGAATCATACCTTACTCTGCTCTGAATATTTTCATTTTATGTACGAGTATATTTTTAGTTTTATTTATTCTCACTTCCAGGACGCTGATTTCTTTTGCCCTTTGTTATTGTGGGTGTTGACAGACGACCGTTAAGTCTGTTGTTTCTTATTTCTTTCAAAAATTATTCTCTTCTCTCTATAAACTGTACATTCTCCATTCCTTTTTTGGATATCCACTCTAGCTTTATACAGTCCTAACTGTTACACCAACTCTTTTGACACTTGTAATTTTACTCTCAACTTTTCTATGGTGTAGGGGAAAACCTAAAACTGTTATCTATGACTATTCGTAGTAGCATATGTATATATGTATGGGTTTCATGGAGCTTTTCTTAGTAATATAAGTGCTGGCGGAAAGGGAGAGAGAGAATTTAATTCATAAAAACTACAGAAGGAAAAACACATAATTTCCTTTGCCATTTGGAAGCACTATCATCTCTCACATTGTTTCGCAAAGCATATTGTAAATGCGGTGTATGGGCTAAGTTTGAGGACATATCATATAATCGTGATCCTTTCCATAAATGCTTGTATACATATAAGTGTGTATAAAACGATATAACAATTTGTTGGTCGTTTGTTTTGATTAGATGTGTCGTATGTGTCCTTTTCCATTTTATTCCGTTTCATTGTTGTTTGAACTCCTTTCAATCTTCACTTTAGACCATCACACCTTAAATATTATCCTTGGCCATTCATCTAATTTTTTCCTTTCCTTTTGTATTTATATATTTTGCAAAAGTAACTAATACTATTTATGTATGTTTTCGAAACTTTTTTTTCTCTGTGTTCGCACTTTATTATATATATTTTCTTTTTTTTCTATTTGGCACATCTTTTAGATCGTAGTCGGTTGTAGTAGTATGAGGATAATATCGTTAGAAGGCATAAAGTACGAATAGGTCAATATTTTTTTTCTATTCTTTTCTCATTCGTATTAAAGTTGTACTATGCGTTCGAATTTATTTATTTTATAAGGTGGACGATAAAATAGAAAATAAAACAGCAAAAAAACTTAACAATATAAAACCACAATACAAAACCGGAATCTGTCTAAATCCTTGGAGGGTTTTCTGAGAAAATTTGAAGTTATCACTAAGAAATGTGAAAAGAAACGCGAATATGTCGCTCAAATTCCCAATTGTAATGCTTCAATAGCAATAACTATTCGTTTGTGTACAATTTCTATTTGCACTTCCAGTCAATGGCAATATTTTGATATAATTTTTACTACTTTATTTTTCTCTTCCTATTTCTAGAAAGTTAGATAAAATATGTTAACTTGGTAAGTTTTTCGTTTTCTATTACCAATTTTGTTTTTGTATTTTTTCTACAACAAAATTTCTACAGAACTTGTAACTGTGGTAATTTTCTATATAAAATAGAGTCTGAATGCTTTTAAGGATTTCAACATTGGATTAATAGTTAGGTCATAAGATTTACTATATATTACAGAATTAGACTGCAAAGGAATCAGATCAAAAGTCAACGAAATGTGAACACCACTTACCGATGCCGGAATATGTGAACGTGTGCAATTGACTATGATTTTCTGAAAATGGACTTTTGCTGTTTTCAAACTTTTGACTAAACATCAAAACAAACAAATCCGATATGTCTTGGAACTATTGCCATTTTTTCTTTTGTTTTGTAATTATTATACACTAGAGAATTTAATTCTATTTAAATTTGTTTCCTCCTGAGAAATTAAAAAAAAAGTTTAGTATTGTTTATTTTCGTTTTAGAAACTTTGAACAGAACTTGAATGTTATTATCATTTTAAAATATTTCTTTCGGATGTTTAAATTTTTTTTTCATAATTCTTATACTACGAGGGTCGTTCAATAAGTCCTTAGAAAATCCGAGAAATTGCGCTCGTAGTGTCGGTAAAGATTTTTTTTGTAATTAGCATTATCGACAGGAACGCTCGATCCCTAGCGTTCTGTCGATAATGCTAGTTACAAAAAAAAATCTTTACCGACACTACGAAAATTTCAGCTCGATCCATAGCGTACGTCAATTTCTATCGTCGATTAAAGTTAACGATATTTATTTGTGCAAAACAATGGAAAAAAGCGAGTTTAGGGCTGTCATCAAACATCTCCATTTGAAAGGCTTAAGCCCGAAAGAAATCAAAGCGGAGTTGGATGCAGTTCATGGCACATCTGCACCTGTGTTTGCGACGGTTTACAATTGGGTGAATGAATTTAAACGTGGCCGTTCATCCACAAAAAATGAACATCGTTCAGGACGCCCAGTTGAGGTGTCTGGTCCTGAAATCATCGACAAAATCCACGATCTGATTTTGAACGATCGGCGAATTAAAGTGCGCGAATTAGTTGAGGCCACGGGCATATCACAAGGTACAGTCGCTTCAATTTTGCATGAAAAATTGTCTGTGAAAAAAATTTCGGCAAGATGGGTGCCGCGTTTGCTCTCAGAGGAGAATAAGCGCAATCGTGTAGTGGACTCTGAGGCTATGTTGGCACTCTTTCATCGTAATCCTGCCGAATTCCTTCGTCGATATGTCACTGTAGACGAAACCTGGATACACTACTACACTCCAGAAACGAAAAGACAGTCATCACAGTGGATTTTCAAGGGTGAACGGGCTCCGAAGAAGGCAAAAACTGTGCCATCGGCCGGCAAGGTGATGGCCACGGTCTTTTGGGATTCGCAGGGCATCATTTTTATCGACTACTTGGAAAAAGGAAAAACAATAACAGGAGCGTATTACGTGTCGTTATTGCAACGGTTGAGCGAGGAAATCAAAGAGAAACGCCCCCATCTGAAGAAGAAAAAAATCCTCTTGCATCAGGACAATGCGCATATGCACACCTGCGCTGTTTTCATGGCCAAAATTGTGGAATTGAGAGTGGAATTGTTGCAGCATCCCGCTTATTCGCCAGATTTGGCCCCGAGTGACTATTTTCTTTTTCCCAATCTGAAGAAATGGCTTGGCGGACGACGGTTCACTTCCAACGAAGACGTCATTGCTCAAACGGATAAGTATTTTGCAGAACTTCCGAAATCTTATTTTTTGGACGGGATAAAAATTTTGGAAAAACGGTTTTTTTCCATCTTTTTCTAAGGACTTATTGAACGACCATCGTATTATTAATAATTATACCAATTATATAACTTACAGCTTATTAAAGCTAAACGATCTCAAAATTTTTTTCAATAAATTCGCAATCAGTTTTCACATATTAGTTTAAATTGTATTAATTTGTTTAAAAAACTATTTGTCATGAACAGTGATATATCAACGGAAGCTTTGTTTCCGTAGTGAAAGGCGTCAACTGGAATCGCCTTCAGCTTCTCGGTTATACTGCTTTAAATGTTATCGACAGTACGAAAATAATTTCTTTTCAAGTATTTTTTTGATCTAACACAAGAAATAAACGTTAAACGGACTAAGATCAGGTAAATAGAAGAACTAGTAAATCACAGGAATCTTTGTTTTTTTGATAAAACTCGATGATGGGATAGACGGGGTTGTCATGGAGGAGCATCCAATAGAGAAGAACCCTTTCTCTGAGCTTGTCTGACTGCACAAAAACTCCAACATTTTCGATAACACCGCGAAATTTGATGGCACATTGTAGTTCCGAATTTTGCTGTTGTAGTTTTCGTAGGGCACTACAAAAATACAGCTTCACGTATCATGTTTTATAGTGTCGCTTTGTTACGTGACGAGGTTGACACTTTTACTGCACATCTAGAAGAACTAACGTACAAGTTGTGTAGAGGAGAAATTTACAGTATTGCCATATCGCTCTCAGATATGCCAGTCCAATTACGTTGGAAATAATGAACTCTAGTAAAATTGTTCTTAATAACTGCAATAACTAATTTTTCAAATGCGTTTCATAAAATGAAAAAAAAATTATTATATTTATTTACTTACCTTTTTATATAATTTATTAAATGGAAGTTTAATTGCTTCTTCAAAATCGTGGCATAAATGCTGTGGTCGTCAATCGGAAGATTTCTTTCCGCACATTACCCAGACACCATCAAACCAATCTACTCAACAACCATTCCAAAATTCTGGGCTTAGAAACTACCATGCTTACCTATGACTTCCTCTTCAATAACTAACCACATCCTTCATGCCATTCCTGTGGCGTTCAACTCACCATTCTCATTCATTTCGACTCATAAATATTCGCAAAAAGTCGACATTTATAAAAGTTGATTTCTAACTGACTTTTGATAAATCTACAATGCAAAAATTAAATAACAACAAAATTAACTTACCAATAATTTTACGAACATTATACTTTGTACTCACCCTTCTAGAGAGCATTAAATTAATTTTTATTGATCCTTGGAGAGACCAGCAATGCATTTAAAGTGGCTAAGAATGGTATATTCACCTTTTTTTCCCCACTAAATCATTGTGAAATCTTCTCATTCAATGAATTTTCTTTAGCCAATATTAGTTTTCTCTGCATGGCGAATAAGACTGATAGTGTATACAATACTAGCATAGGGGTTTCATGGCCAACAACCCTCCCATTTGCAACTAGGATGAATTGTGCTTCTCAACAACGAAATACAATATATTAATTGCTAGACAACATATTGTGAGAAAACTACGCTTGGACTACGTGACCGATTACATCGTTAAAATGGTTTAATTCTTTTTTTATTGGCGCACAAATGAATGAACCTAAACAGCCAATGGGTTTACTTTCAGCATTCTAAACATTGTAGAAAAATATCTTCTAGATTAATAGTTACGAGATACCAATTCTATCCATTTCGGCTATAAAATCTAATATACTATCCTATGTATGTGTGTATATATATATTAGCATATGTGCATCGATTGTAGCTCTAAAGATTTTCTAAATTTCAGATAAGAAAGTTCAAAAAATATTTATTTCCACTATAGAATTTGATAACTTTTTTATGATGAATATTCCATTTTTTTTTAAATTATAACCATTTGCATTTGCAATATAAATTTTTTATTTATATATGGTATATTTAAGAAAATAAAATGCAAATGAACAAAATGAAATAATTTTCAGCTTAAGCTTTAATGCAAACTTTAAATTTAGGGGTGAGCTTATAATGACACATTTCTCCTCGTACCGTACACTTTTATCAGTGGCTATACGAGTTGATTAATTGATTTCATGGCTTGATTTTGTTTCATAAACAAGGGCATAGATCACTTTTGTCCTGATAAAGCATGTATCCCTACTGTCAGGATTACTGCTCTGTATTACCCAAAAAAAACCCTTTTAATCAATACCTTTCTCGGTGTATAATTCAATTAAAACTTTGACGTTCATTTAGCTGTTTTCAGATTATTTCACAATTGATTGAATTTCCATTTGCTTTTTTTTTAAATTCTACTTCAATAAATATATATTTTTGTAATTTGATTTATCAAATATAGTTAACTATTCTTAAAATTTGTATTATTAGTTTCATTTTGGAATAATTTTGATTCTTTCGATAATTTAGCAGAAAAGAAGTGTTCCGTATTTGTCTCAATTTAATTTAATTGTCAACAAGAGAAATTGTATAAAATTGAAACCTTTCTAATCAATTTTTTTTTCAATTTATAAGAAAATATAATCAAAAGCTATTGTTTATAGATATATAGTTTGATATGGATAACCTTTTTGATATTAGAAAATTATCAGGGATATAAATAATTTGAATATTTGTTGCTAATGTCCGATTAATTGACATGACTTCATATTATTATGTGAAACCCTATTTAACCGCAATTAATAGAATATACAAATTACATTAATTAAATTTTAAGTTTTAAAATATAGTTTTAAAGTATTCTCAGGCTAAGTAGAATATAAGTCTACTTAGCCTGAGAATACTTTAAAAACTATATTTTTTTAATTATCAAACGGCTTTGATGTTTCAAGCTACGTTTTATCACCTGTTATTATATTGTACGTTTCTTGAAAGTGCAGTCCAGATTGGTTGTTCTAGCATATCTTCAGTAATCTGATTGCTATATTCTTTTTAAAGAAAATTTACCTTCTTCAGAATATGCAGTACTGCGAGGCATTTTATGGCCAAAATAACAACTAAAGTAGAGCACATGAATTCGTTGAATATGTTAAAAATCTGAGCTAGAATGACAATTTTGCATCAACATTGTTGTAATTTTGTCTATATCTTCAAGTCTTTAACCATCTAATTGTATTTTCAATACGTTTAGTTATAATTTGGCTCAAGAAATATAGTTGGCAGCACAAAATTTGTATTAGATAATTTTTTCCCTAACCAATAGCTATAAACTTAGATTAAAGAATATCTAAATACGAGGGTCATTCAACAAGTACTTAGCCTACAAAAGAAAAACGAAAATTTTGGAAAGGTGGCAATTTATTTTTCCACATAATCTCCTTCAAGCTCGATACACTTGGCCCAGCGATGCTCTAACTTTTTTAACCCATCCAAAAAATACATTTTCTCGAGGGAAGCAAAATAGGCCTCCGTGGTGACGATGACCTCCTCATTCGATCTAAATCTATTCCCGTCGAGTGATTTTTTCAGGTTTGGAAATAAAAAGTAGTCACAGGGGGTAATCTGGAGAGTACGGTGGATGGGGCAGCAATTCGTAGCGCAATTCGTAGCGCAATTCGACCAATTTGGCCATGGCGACGTCGGAGGTGTGAGCCGGCGCGTTGGCGTGGTGGAACAGCACTATTTTCTGCGCAAAGCGGGGCCGCTTTTTCTTCAATTCGACTTCAAATCGGCCCAATAAGTCAGCATAGTAGCGCCCCGTGATTGTTTTACCCTTCTCGAGGTAATCGATGTGGATCACACCTTGTAAATCCCCTAAAACGGTGGCCATCACCTTTCCGGCCGCTCGAACAGTCTTCGCCTTCTTCGGAGCACGTTCGCCGGGTGAAGTCCACTGCTTCGACTGTTCCTTGGTCTCTGGTGCGTCACGAAATGACGCAAGAACTCCGCTGGATTGCGCTGAAACAGCGCCAAACACGTCGCCGATGTGGTCTCACGGTTGCGATTGTTTTCCGTTGTGAGCAAACGCGACACCCATCGCGCCGACAGCTTTCTCATGCCCAGTTCTTCGTGTAGAATATGATGCACCATTCCTACTGCGATGCCCACAGTCTCAGCTATCTCGTGAACCTTCAATTGACGGTCTGCCAACACGAGATCGTGGACTTTTTTAACGTTTTCCTCCGTAGCAGCCGTTTTTGGGGCACCTGGGCGTGGCTCATCAGAAACCGACGTGCGGCCACGAACAAACTCGTTGAACCAATTCTTGACGGTCGCCATCGAAGGAGAAGAGTCACCATACACAGCATCCAAGCGATTTTTGATTTCGCTGCGCGTTTTCCCTTCCAAAAACAAGAATCTAATCACCGAAAGATATTGTTCTTTTTCCATTTTTGTGCAACCGACCGACACGCTCGCTTTCAAAGGCTGTCAAAACAAAACTAATGAAGGGAATCGACTGAAGTAATAGGCTACTAAAAGAATGTACTGCACGATGGTAAATTTCTTTTGTGACAGCAGTTCCATCGGGCGGTGAGGCTAAGTACTTGTTGAATGAACCTCGTAGGCCTGTATATCATATTTTCGTATATATATAAGCGGCGAGAAATCGTAACGCTTGCATACTTTTGTGTAGATTTTTTTATGTAGACATGACACCCCACTAACATCTACTTTTCGTAATACAATAGAAATTTATTGAATTGCAAAAGCATAATTTATATTCATTTTAATTCACTTATATATAATTTAAATGCAACGACAGACAATGTTTATTTTTTGTACAATCTTTTGATATGAAATTGAATTATATTTTAGGTTTATTATTTATTTCGTAAATATCAATCAAATATCAAGCGCCTCAATTTTGTAAACTTTTGAAGAGTTTTTAAATACGCGATTGTCCATGAAAGTGGTAGCATACCGAAATACTTGTATACTTTTGTTGCTTTTGAAGTTGTTACAATATTTTGACACTTATCAGAAAGTGAAAGTTTAGTTTTTATATTTTTTGAAGCATTTACGAAAAAGTAAATATTTATATAAATAGTTATATTGTTGATAACATTTAATAGGACGTTTTTATTTTAGAAAATGAAGTATTTTATAAAGGGTCGCTAGTAATTCAACGGAATGAGAAAGCCGGGAATTTCTTTCTTTCGGTAAGTTGAAATCTGCATTTTTACTAGAGAAATTATCAAAAATTTAGTGTACAATGTTTTTAATTTGCTTTTAGTAATTTGTTATTTTCCAGAAAGTGGTGAATAAATGTAAACAAATGTGATGTTGACAGTTCAATGTTTACCAGAACATAGTTCAGTGCCGGCGTACGTAAACTGAATGTAAGAAAATTTTAGGGAAAATATCTTTCGTATTAATGGAATATAAGTGTTCTTCCAACTGAGAATTTATTTTATTCATATTAACGCAATAATTTATTTTAAATCCCCCACTTCTAAAGTTTCTCAGTCTGTTTTCCATTGCCGTTTTCATTGTGTTAAAATTAATAAAGTATATTCGGTAAGCTTATTATTAAAATAATATGTTTGCATTTGTGCTTTTGCTTGCTCTCTTAGACCATTGTGTAATGCATTTACAAAATAATAATATTTTCAATTTTTTTAGAATATTAGGTGCTAATTATTTAAGTACATTAAATTGTTTACTTTGTAATTTAGTTTTAAAGCATTTGCTATAATGTTGTATACGATTAACTTATATATTATTAAGAACTTAAATTTCCAAAACTAATTCCATCAAACAACAAAATCCGAAATATTAAAAAATCTATTTTTTTACGCATAAGTGACATCACATATCAAAATGGTTTTAAAGGAACCGCATCAATCGTACACTGAAGTTTAAAATTGGCCCCCAATGATTTATGCCGTTTCTGTTATTTTGTTTGTGTTGCGTTCTACGAAAGTGTTGCCAACAAAATTCTGGCACAATTTTTGTGTAGAGTCCTTTTCAGTTCTTCTATAATCTAAGGCTATAAAAATTCAGTTGACAGATCGCACCAACACTCTACATGAAAATTAGACAATTTAGTACCAACTTAACAACGAAATTTTTTTTCGTAGGTTTTTTAAACGAAAAATTTGGGATACTTATTTGAAAGACTAAAAATATAAAAACTTTACGAAATTAAAGATATATTTTACAAACTTTTAAAAAAAAAATACAATAAATAAATTAGTAAATAATAATTTAAATACATAATAAAATTTATTTTTATCTTTATTATTATAAAATATATAAAATTCTGTAATTTGTGTACATATTATTGCGAACATATATTTATTATATTAAAATTAAAATTATCATAATATAAATAATAAAAGATATCATATTAATATTTGATTTTGTCATGTTGCTAGAATTCTTTTCCATAAAAATATTTTGTTCAAGAATATTAAATCGAAGCCTTGATTCGCTTAATTTACAATAAAAATCATTCTCATAATTTTTAACAAAGTTCTTCGAGCATGTATTGTCCACTTCTACGATGAGGGCTCTACCTACAACGGCTTCAATCAATTTATTTTTCACATCACAGCAAAAGGCATTGTCATAAATTCGAATATTCGTTAGATTGACTGACTTCACCAATCGTACTATATCGAAATCATTAATTTTATTGTTATTCAATTGTAATGTTTTTAAGTTTTTCAAATGAAGAAACATTTTTACATTTAAATAAGTTAAATTATTGTATCCTAAATTAAGTTCAATTAATTCGTTCTGATTTGCAAATGATCCACACTCTATAAATTTTAATTTGTTATGCCGTAGATTAAGTTTTTTCAATTTCGCCATTGACCAAAATGTTTCAATGGTTATATATAATATTGAATTATCTTTCATATCAAGTATTTCAACATTATTTAAATTAGATAAAAAAATTTCGTCCTCAAATAATGTCAGAGCATTATGGCCAATATAGAGTTCCTTTAAATGACGATTTGAAATGAATGTGCCTGAAGGTATGAATTTTATTTTATTATCCTCCAAATATAGTAATTCTAAATTTAATAATGGCTCAAATACATAATCTGGTAAAAATTCTATTTTGTTTTGTTTTAAACTCAACACTTTAAGTTGTTTACCTTTGTCAAAACTATTTTCATGCAATTTAATAATACCACAATCATTCATTTCTAAAATTTGCACATTTTTCAATACCCAAAATAGTTTTCTGGGAAATTGTTCAAAATCACTATTTTTGAATGTAATATTCTGTTCGTTTAATGGAAACTTTTCATTATAATAAAAACTACTTAAATCAATATGAACATATTCACAAAGCCCTTTGACACAATAATCATTGAGGTTTAAAATTTTTATAACTTCATTATTTGATAATGCAGATATAGTTCCAATTAGTAGTATATATCTAAGATATTTTAAGTTGAACATTTTATAAATTTATATATTGTAGAATACAATTGAGAATTTTTTGAAAATGTTAACCAATAACTCGAACAACTTAAACTAATCTTTATGAATTTCTTTTTTGAATAACAATAAGAATTATGTATTTCTGATTAATAAGTCTACGCCAAAAGCTTCTGAATTCAATTTATATCAAATATATTTTTTGTATGTTTCTGTTTTTATCTTCAGAGTGTAATAGTATATACATTTTATTTCGTAAATTATCTTAGCAGAGTAAAATAACTTAAACTAATCTTAATAAATTTCTTTTTTGCATATGTAATGTTGTATATTTATTATCACAATAAGAATTATGTATTTCTGATTAATAAGCCCACACCAAAAGCTTCTGAATTCAATTTATTAAACTTTTTTTTTTCTGTGATTAATTTTAATCAAATAATTTTTTTGTGTTTCTGTTTTTATTATCAGAGTGTTTTTTGTAAATTATCTTCGCAGAGTAAAATCATTATTAAAAATAAATATACAGGGTGTTTCACATCTAATTTTTTATGTGTAGATCGCACAAATAAATGAATTTTATATGTGCAAAACTTATGAACGTATAATATTTATAAGCTTTGCTAACAAATTAATTATTTTTACATACACCCTATTTAATTCACTAAACGTTCAGTTTGTCATTCTAATGTTGGAAATTTTTTTATTCCAGATAAACTTAAAAATAATTTTGTAAATATAAATTACTGAGGTATGAAACAGGCTATATTTGAACAGAGACTTTTTCTTTATTTAGTGAATTTTTTAGAACTTGTGTTTTAATTTTGAATTAATTCTTGCAAAAAAATTTCTTTTAAAGAAAAAAAATACTAAAATATTATAGATTATTTAATATATTTGTTATTATTGTTTGTTTCATCAATAAAGATATTTTTAAAACACTTCCTAATCTATTTATTCTGAGTTTATCGCTAAAATATATCTTAAGGGTTTTTCAATTTTCTTGTTTTATTTTATTTTATAATAAAAAAATTAAACAAAAAAAATATTTTTAAAATCTAAGCTATAAAAATATAATTTTATAACATTTTTCTAAATTTACCAATTATATGTTATATCAAATAAAACACGATTCAAACGATTGCTACAAGACTTCTTGTAGAAATCGATTCCTTTAAAGTAATTTTCAATGATTTTTACGCACATTTCGAGCTGTAATTCGGCCGTTACTAAACGGATGTTGATTTTTTTCTATAAGTTCTAAAGTTTAGGAATTGTCTATATAAAAAGGAGTTTTTAAGCAATTTTACAAAAAAAAATAGAACGGAGATCAATTGACATCACCAAAACTCGAAATTACGCGGCTTTTAAACTCTTCGCACAATAAAGCCAAATGATCGCGAAATGTGATCCCACGGCAGAATAACCACTTTCGTACAAAGTTTTTGTTATTTTACCACATTGTTTTATGCTAATCTATAATATGAAATGGGAAATTTAAAACTAAATTAATGCGGTCCTAATTAATATATTTATGCAATAAACGTAAAATAATTGAGCTGTACTATTTAATTTATAAAATGGATAACTCTGTATAGTTTGTTATAATTAATCTGATAAAAATGTTTTACGCCAAGGAAATTAATAATAAAAATTTGTTAAATTTATAGAAATTAATTTCTTTTAATTTAAATATTTGGCAACATACAGTTTTTAAAATAATTACGAATTCGCCTAATAGATGGCAGCGCATTTCCTTTGTAGGAAACAATTACAAAAAAAAAAACTTTAATATGATACTCAACACTGTGATTAAATGAACAATTAATTTTGCAGTTTAAAATTTAAAATCCTTATTAATCCTGTTAGTATAGTTAGCATAACAACATAAAAGAAGATAATTACTTCCTAAAAGTTCTATTTTTATACTGATAATGTTCAAAAAAATTATTATCAAACAGCTTTTCTTCGTAAAAATAAATCTTATTATTTCAAATATATTTTTTCTAGGTTCTCGATTTATACATTTTTTTAAAAATACACATATTTCTTATAAAAAAAATTTTTAACATAAATTTTATTTTTAAAAATTAACATTAATATTTAAATATTGCACTTCTCTTTTCATAACCGAAAAATTTCATTTAATAAAAAAAAACCTAAAAGGAAGATGTGAAAATATTTATATAAAATTGCTAGAATAATTTGAATAAATAGTTTTTATGTTATATATTTAATCTTATATTATAGCAGTTTGACAATGATTGTTATAATTTATAGCAAATATAAAAGAGCATTTATCAAAAGATAATTCATTATCAAGTATTAGATTAAAAATATTTCGTAATAATTTACCTTTGTTCATAAAAAATTGAAATTTTCAAGATCACCGATTAGTATTAACTAAAAATTTAATAATTTATACTGAAGCTTGAAATTTAATTTTATTAATTTAAATATGTGTATGCTAACTACAACCACTAATAATATTTTATAATAAGGTATGTACAATATTGTTGAAAATTTTTTGTGCACGTGAAATAATTTTTTTTTGTTGAAAAGTGTTACTTTTTATTTGATATATTACCTTATAATTGTGCAAGGAATAAAAAATAACTATTAAATTAGAAATTTAATTATATACATAGAAGGTATTTTAGTTTGTTTGTTTAATAGAAAAATAAAAATGATGCCAGTTCCTATATTTTATCAATAGCAGTACAATTGTTAGTTTAAAAATGCCAAAAAAATTTAAAAAAAAATATATTTTTTTAAGACAAGTAAAAAAAAAAGTATAAAAACCGTAAAAGGGCATGAAAGAAAGGAGTTTAATCTCTTAAAGAAGGTCAAAAATTGGTAGGATCAGTTAAAGTTAACCCTTATATATCAGTTAAAAACATTATGAAAGAGAGAAATTAAATAAGAAGCTTTAAAATTAACCAAATATTAGTTACGTGAAAGCTTAAAGAAAAAATATAAGGTCCCATAATAATATGAAGAACCCTAAAATATCGACGAAAAAAAAGAAATAAAATGAAGGAAGTCCTCAGATTTTTGAAAGAATATTTTATAGACTGATGAGTGGTCTTATCCTTAAGATCAATTGAAAAAGAGAAGCCATATACAGGTGGAAAAATAATAATTTGGGATCGGACCAATCGTTAGGTTACGTAATATATTTTTATTATACGTTTTATTATTTCTAATCAAATAATTGTAAAAAAATTTTTTTTAATTTAATAATAATTTTAAAATGATATTTTGCATTGGCAAATAAATTTTTAACATATTTATTTATCTCATTATAGATATTGTGTGAAATAGATGACAAATCAAATAAATAGAAATAAAATTTAATAAAAAGATAATAAATAAAATATACTTTGACAACTATTGTACATTTACAAATACGTGTAGTTGAATTCTAATCGAAGCTGATAATACCAATTCTGATACAGTCAGTCGCATGTATATAAATTAGGTGTAAAATTGTACATCGTCATTATAGAAAGTACCAGCAAAGTGAACAGTAAAAAGGATAATATACTGGACTATTAAAGATTTAATATTGAAGAAATAAAAAGTGATAAAATCAAAATGTGGTTTCTTAATTTTTTTGCCATTGTTGCATCACTTTGGTTAATTTCAAACAATGAAGAAATAAAAATTATAAACTTAAATAATTACTATTCCGATAACATTTACAAAAATATTACCATTACTCAAAAATCATGGGAGTGTAATGATAGTTTACCAATAACAAATAAAACTATAAAGTTTGAGAAAAATAGTTTCTCAACGCTTCCAAGAAAACTATTTTCATGTTTTATAAAAGTTGAAACGCTGGAAATGAATTACTGTAGTATTAGTGAATTGTACGATTACAGTTTTGAAAATGGCACCAATCTTATACACCTGTACTTACGATCAAATAAAATTCAACATATATCAAAAAATGTATTTGCACCATTAATAAACATCAAAAGTATCTATTTAGATTTTAATCAAATCAAATCTATTGATTCTAGTGCATTCAGTTCAAATCATAATCTGAAAGAACTTCGTTTAGAAAACAATCAACTTACCTTAGAAGAAAGTAATACTTTTTTGTCGAAATTATATAAAGTGACCACTTTAGGTCTAACTAATAATAATATTTCTTACATTCGCTATGATACATTTCGTTCAATGACTGAACTTAAGAGTCTTGGAATTGACAAAGATAAATTGAAAATGATTGAATGTGGATCATTTGAGAATCAGAAAAATTTAAGTATTGCGAATTTGTTGGATAAAATAAGCGATGACAATTGTGATACACAAAAAATAAATTTACAAAAATTTTGTAATAATGGCACGTGTGAAATTGTTCATAATTATTCAAAAGATATATACTGTGATGAAAAATTTACGGTGGAAAATTCAATCATAATATTCAGCAAAGACAGTTATTTTAGTAGAATTCCACGAAAATTATTTTCAGCTCTAAAAAATGTGGAAAACCTAACAATGAATAGTGGCGGTATTACTAACTTGAATGAGCATAGTTTTGAAGGAGGCTTAAGCTTAATATATCTGAATTTGAATTCTAATAAAATCGAGCATATTTCCGAAAATACGTTTGGTTCAAATTTAAAATTGAAAGAGGTGTATCTCGATGATAATCGGCTTATATTTGTAAGCGGACAGAGCTTTTTATGTGAATCAATAGAAACTTTAAGTATGGGAAATAATTCAATTTCGAAAATATACAAGAACACATTTTCGAAAATGATAAAACTCCGGAAACTGGATCTACATGGAAACAGATTGGAGTTCATCCCGCATGAATCTTTTGCAAACAATTCTGAATTAGAAGAATTGATTTTGAATAACAACAGTTTTCACCATTTAAGTGATAATTTATTTCACAACTTGAAAAATTTACAAATTTTGAACATCAGTTATAATAAAATTTCGGGATTTGATGATAACAACCTATTAGAGTATATAAACAATATCAAAATTGATAAACGAGGAAATCCATTCGATGGAAATTGTACAAATAATGTTCGTGAAATAAAAATAGTAAAGTTTCAGCAATCACAAAACCAAACCTATCAAATTTTTCATTGCAATTTGAATATTTACTTTTGCGATACGAATAACACAATCGAAGATGGAAGAATAGAATTTACTGGCAGTGATTTTGCACGAATTCCGCGACAACTATTCAAAGTCTTTACCAAAGTCACTGATTTACATATGAACAAATGTGGTATTCGTTATTTAGATAATAAGAGCTTTCAAGATGGCAACGAGCTCATAATATTAGAACTTCAACAAAATAATATTTACAGTCTACAAGAAGATATATTCAAACCATTGACAAAATTAGAATATTTGCGTTTGAGTAGCAATAAAATTATGTCAATTGCTACAAATACTTTCAGTTCCAATACTAATCTAGTCGAACTCTTCATTGACAACAATCAACTTATTTTAGAAGAAAATGATTCTTTTTTGTCAAATCTACACAACGTTACTAAACTTAACTTAACATGCAACTTAATATCATACATCAAAATTGATACATTTCAATCAATGACGAAGCTAAAAGAACTTCAATTGGGATATAACAAAATAAAGTCAATTGAATGTGGTTCATTCGAAAATCAAGCGGAATTGGAAGATCTTGAACTGCAAAATAATAACATTCAATATTTGAATGTAAGCTTATTTGAAAAAAAAGACCATTTAACGCAATTGAAAATTGCGAACAACAATATTACGAAGTTCGACATACACAATCAAATGTTCAAAAGTCCTAAATTTACTATTAACGCTGACAATAATCCCTTCTGTTGTAACGCAGGAGTTTCTTGCTCTTGTCCAAATGAAGAAAATAAGATCGCCAACGTGGACCATAGTGAAAATGATCGCAAGTGTAAGGAAAGTCAAGACAAGCTATTGGAACAAAAAAAACCGGCAACCGCATCTGGTAATGCAGTTACTATTAATTCTTGCTCTTGTCCAAATGAAGAAAATAAGATCGCCAACGTGGACCATAGTGAAAATGATCGCAAGTGTAAGGAAAGTCAAGACAAACTATTAGAACAAAAAAACCCGGCAACCGCATCTGGTAATGCAGTTACTATTAATTCTTGCTCTTGTCCAAATGAAGAAAATAAGATCGCCAACGTGGACCATAGTGAAAATGATCGCAAGTGTAAGGAAAGTCAAGACAAACTATTGGAACAAAAAAACCCGGCAACCGCATCTGGTAATGCAGTTACTATTAATTCTGTTAAGTCATTTATAAGTTGGTTATTCATTTGTAGTATCCCCATTATATATGTATAAAATCCAATTTAAAATAAATCTTATGAAATGAAACTTTTATTTATAGTCTTTTATTATCCATTCTTTAGAAATTATATTGAATATCTATTTTTTTTTTGACAGTTTTTTCATTTCTACGTTATTGTACAATTTTTACATAACACATATATGCATTTTTATACACATAGACATGAGACACAGTCGCTCCTATGGAGCATATAGCGGCACTAGAGACTCTGTGAACTCTCTCCATTGAGCTTCTGTCTTGGGCTAGCCTTTTCACTTCCGACCATGACTTGCCAATTTGTTGGAGTTCGCGCTCGACTGATCTTCTCCAAGTGGTCCTTGGTCGTCCTCTGCTGCGATTTCCCTGTGGGTTCCAATCTAGTGTCATCCTTGCTCTGTCCGTAGGTGGTTTTCGCAAGTTGTGGACAATCCAACTCCATTTCCTGCGTTTGATGTCAGCTAGAAGGGGTATTTGCTTCGTGAGAAGAAGCAGCGCATCGTTCGTTATACAGTTCGGCCAGAAGATCTTGCTTATACGCCTCAAGCATCTGTTCACAAATTTTTGAGACTTACGAGTCGTGCTGTCGGTTACTTTCCATGTTTCGCAGCCGTACAGCAGGATTGGCTTGACGTTTGAACTGATTATTCGAAGTTTGAGTGCTATGGAGAGGTGGTTGGAATGCCACACGTTCCCAAGTGAGGTGTACGCTTGTCGCGCCTTGTTGATGCGCGTTTGGATGTCTGTTTCAGTTCCACCATCCTTGCTGAGCATGCTGCCAAGGTAACAGGACTTTTCCGTTTCTCCTGAATGGCGTTGAATGTGTGGGACATGAGGCATATGTCGTGGAGCTTCTCACGCAGTGTCCACTGGATACCGTTGCTGGCTGTGTTATTGGTGCGTTGAAGGACTAGGTCTAGGGCGATTATGAAGAGGATAGGCGAGATTACGCAACCCTGCCTGACTCCTCTCGAGATGTTGAATGGATCGCTGTTTCGTCCTTTGAAGCGCACTCTACTCGGGGCCTCACGGTATAGTTCTCGGATGAGATCGATGATGGCCTGTGGGATGCCTAGTTCAGCCAGAGCACTCCAGATGGCGTCACGAGAAATCATGTCGAAGGCTCTTTCGAAGTCAACGGAGAGAAGATAGAGCGGGCTGTTCCATTCGTTCGACTGTTCAATAATCATTCTTAGGCTGCTGATGTGATCAACACAGGAGTGGTTTGGTCTAAAGCCAGACTACTCGTTACGAAGGGCACTTTCCACTGTTGGAGTGATGCGAGTCAGGATGATTGAGGCGATTAGTTTTTGGATGGTGTTCAGCAGAGTGATTCCCCTCCAGTTTTTGCAATCGCCAAGGTCACCTTTCTTCGGGATGGTGATAATTACTCCTTCTTCCCAGCTGTCCTGGAAGTGGCATTGTGTCCAGGCTTCTGCGATTATAGGATGCAACAGCTAGGCCAGGAGTTGCGGGTCAAACTTCAGAACCTCTGGGGCCAGGTTGTCAGGTCCGGGTGCTTTGCTGTTCTTGAGCTTGTTGACTGCTGTTGTGATCTCCATAATCGTGGGCGGTGTTGTTGGGATGGATCTTCGTGGGTTTCTGCGCATCACTGGAGGAGGAGGATGGAATTCTGGAGCTACTGGAAGGGATTCTGAGAAGAATACCTTCCAGCGGTCGAGTTGTTCTTCATCCGTGGAGAGAGCTTGACCGTCTTTGTCCTTAAGTGGTGGCAGCGAGGGTGTTTTTTCCCCGGATAGTTTGCGAATTGATGCATAGACACTGCGGATGTCGCTTCGGTGTGCAGCGGCTTCTCCTTCACTGGCTATTTCGTTGAAGTAGTTCCTCTTGTCATCCCTTGCCATGCGTTTGACCATCTTTTGAGCAAGGTGGTACCTCATCTGTAGATGGTGCCTTTCCTCGCGGGTTTAAGCAGTTTGGAGTAGACCTTTCAGCTTTCTTTGTTCTTCTATTTGAGTCCAGGTTGACTCGCGGATCCACTATTTCCTCTTGTAGTTCCGGAAGTCCGTTGCTTCTTCTGCAGTGGACTTTAGTTTGTGCAGTAGAGAAGGCCATGTCAGCCTTTCGGCATTGTGGCTAACTTCTTCCAGCTTATTCGCAAATATCTCGGCTGTTTCTGGATTCTGCAGGCGTTGGAATTTTGAATATTATAACTTAATATGAACTTGTGCATATATTAATATCTGATCCTGTTCGTGTATTATTATTTAATGAAATAGTCGTGGTTATGAGCAATATATATGGACTGCAAATGGTTCCACATAAAAGAACCATTTTCTTTGTTTGTTTGTTAGTACGTATTTTACGATCTTTGAGACAACTGTTAGAGATCTTTGAGACAACCGTAGCGTTGCGAATTGGCAATGCCCAGATTCCTTAATATACAATAACTGATCGATAATTATTTAGATTGCAAAATACAAGATTGTGAAATTTGTGAAGTACAGGGTGAGCCAACTTCGACTGACTGATTAAAAACGCACATAACTTTTGTATTTATTTCTTTTCTAAATGAATTTTAATTTATTAATTTTTTTTAAATTTAAGTATAAAAAAGAATTCCTTAAATAACTTTGATTTTCTTGTTGCCAGTTAATGGCTTTTTCTGAGACATTTTTTATTACGGGCCGCAACGTTTCTGGGCCCAAAATTATAATTTCTCCTCTGCTTCAGTTCTCTTATATTTTGTGGTTTCTTCACGTAAATTTGTTTCTTCAAGAAGACTCTCCCAAAAAATCATGGGCCGTCAAATCTGGAGAACTAGGTGGCTAAACGAAATTTGCATTTTTTTAAAAATTATTCCATCATCAAAAAGTTCTCGAAGAATCTTTATTGTCACTCTCGCGGTATGAGCTGTAGCTCCATCTTCCTAAGACCATTTGCCAGAGTTAGTAAAAAGTTTTCTAACATGGTCCAGTAAACCGCTTCAGAGATGGCGTGTAGATGCTCAATCTCATCTTTAAAAAAATAAAAATGGTACCGATAACTCTATCGGCCATAAGTCCACACCAAACAGTGCATCTAAAAGGGTATAATTGACACTGATGCAACGCTCTCCGATTTTCCGTACCCAAAAATTTAGCAGTTCTGTTTATTGGCACATCTATTTAAATGAAAATGTGCTTCATCGCTCTTAATGAGATTATTCAAAAAGTTGGCATAATCTGTCGCAAGCTGAATGAATCTTTTGGCATATTGTACCAGTTGTGCTGCATCCCTCGGCAATAATTCTTGAGCCACTGGAATTTTCTGTGGAAACATCCTTAGATCAAGTTTCAAAATGCGTGGTAGCAGTGTTCTGGAGATCCCCAATTGAGTAGCACGTCGACGAGTAGACAAAGATGGATCATTGTTGACACTTTCGCGCACAGCCTCCACAGCTAGTTCATTGGGAACAGGTCCATTAAAATTTGTTCGTGACACATCAAATACTGCACCACGCTTCTCAAAACGGTTTATTAAGTTTCTTATCATTTTTGCAATGGGAGCTGTGACAGTATTAAAATGCTGACGATAGTTTCCTTGTGTTGTAGGTAACAATAGATCGTCCAGAAGAAAATCAAATTCAACAATTTTGACATGTTCATGCACTGATTATTAAAACATTATTACATTTTATTAAATTCTTTATAATCTGCAAAAAAAAATTTCGAAAATTAAAAATATATGCATTTTAAAGTAGTTGGCCCACCCTTGGAATGCCATATTTGGGAAGGTTAAACAGAGGGTTTGGAAGGGTCAATAGTTGGGTTATACAATAGTGGGAGTCCTATTCAAAAAGATATTCTGGGTAAAGTGGCATTCCTTTTGAATATGTAAGACATAAAGTTGAATATCACAGGCATAGCATAGACGAAGAAATTGATTTCCAAAGACAAAATCATGAGTATTTTCTGAGGTTTTTCTTCCAGCATTTGCGACGGTTTACAATTGGCTAAATGAATTTAAACGTGGCATCATTTTTATCGACTACTTGGAAAAAGGAAAAACAATAACAGGAGCGTATTACGTGTCGTTATTGCAACGGTTGAGCGAGGAAATCAAAGAGAAACGCCCCCACCTGAAGAAGAAAAAAATCCTCTTGCATCAGGACAATGCGCGTGTGCACACCTGCGCTGTTTCCATGGCCAAAATTGTGGAATTGAGAATGGAATTGTTGCAGCATCCCGCTTATCCACCAGATTTGGCCCCGATTGACTATTTTCTTTTCCCCAATCTGAAGAAATGGCTTGGCGGACGACGGTTCACTTCCAACGAGGACGCCATTGCTCAAACGGAGGAGTATTTTGCAGAACTTCCGAAATCCTATTTTTCGGACAGGATAAAAATTTGGAAAAGTGTATAGAGCTAAAAGGAGAAAAAAATTTTTTTTTTTAAAAACAGTTTTTTTCCATCTTTTTCTAAGGACTTATTGAACGACCCTCGTAATATAATAAGATTCAAACGAAATCTAAATTTTATGTGTATCTTATTTAATTTTAAGTAATGTTATATTATATTTACTATCTATTGATAATATTGGGTTGTTCGGAAAGTAATTTCGTTTTTTTTTTATAAAAATGAAAGACGATTTTCTTATAGTGAATTAATATTTTATTCAATTAAATATTGCCCAGTCTGGTCCAATACCCTGTAGCATAATTTCACGCTCATACAATTTTTGTTCTTTGCTGTCAAAAAACTGATTTCAAGTGATATTTGACGTCCTCATTTGAATTAGACGTTTCACCGTCTAAAAAATTTTGTAGAGCCGGAAACAAATGATCATCCAAGCTCTAAAAGCATTTGCCGAGTGGTCAAACTTATCCTGTTGGAACACTATACCTTTTCGATTGACCAATTCTGGCCTTTTTTCTTCAAGTGAATCATTCAATTTATCCAACTGATGATAGTATACTTCAGAATTGATCGTTATGTTGCTTGGTAGAAGCTCAAAACAAACGCTTCATTTGAAATCCCGCCAAACCTTTTTAGAATAACCTTTTTTAGATGAATAGTGGCTTTCGAAGTACTTTGAGCCGGTTCATCTTTTCTACTCCAGCATCTTTTGCGTTTAACATTATTTTTAAAAAACTCATTTCTCGTCCCCAGTGATGATACGCTTCAAAAATGGATCATTTTCTTGGCTTTTGAGAAGCAAATCACAAACGTCAATGGGACAGCACAAATTTTTTTCCATAAGAGGATGAGGAACCCATATGTCGAGCTTCGAGATTAAACCTAGGCGTTTCGAATTCGATAAATTTAATATCTCAGCGATCTCAAGAGTTGTTATTAGTCGGTTTACATTAAATATTAAAAAAATACAATTAAGTCCTCTGTTGGGAAAAAACGAAATTACTTTCCCACAACCCAATAAAATAAAAATGTTATCAAAATATTTTATTTAAATGTGCTTCAGAATCCTCGGAAATATATCCTATTCTAGCCGGAGTCCCTCAAGGCAGCATCCTTGGTCCCATCTAATATAATATTTATACCCATGACATCCCAGCTTATCCAAATACTATCATTGCTATTTATGCAGACGATACGGCCATACTTGCTACCCATTCAAATCCTGACATAGTTTCCAACAATTTACAATCCCATATCCACAACCTTCAATCTTGGTTTAAGAGATGGAGAGTAAAGGTAAGCGAACAGAATAGTGCTCACATTACTTTCACACTTTGTCAAGGTAAACCTACCCCTTTATACCTTAATAGCAATATTATACCGCAATATGATAAAGTGCGTTATTTGGAACTTTACCTGGACAAGAGACTAACATGGAACCCACATACTAGATTAAAAAGAGCTGAAGCTATCAGACATTACCTACAACTTCTTAGACTACTGGACAAACGCTCGAAACTAACAATTAAAAGTAAACTTCTAATCTACAATACAATTATGAAACCAATTTGGACATATGGAATTGAACTTTGGGGTTCAACGAAACGTTCCAATTCCTATCGCGTCCAGGCCTTACAATCCAAGATTCTCCGTAAAATTGTTGATGCCCCCTTTTATGTTCGTGACACTGTAATACATCGTGACCTAAATGTTCCCTTTGTTCATGACCTGTGCATTTCCCGGTATCAAAAATTTCACTCCCGTTTACCCTATCATCATAATCCACTTGTTAGATAATTGTCTTCTACAGCCCTCCCCGGAAACAGTCATCGGAGACTTAAGAGACCTAGAGATTTTCTAGAGGAATCTAACTTCCGTTAGTTGGAGAAACGCCGATGGGTGTTTATTCCCACTTCATGATGCACAAGATTGTTAATTAAAATGTTATGTTTTAAAACGAAAAAAAAAAAAAAATGTGCTTCATTTGATAAAAATAAAACTAAAAAAAAAAAAAAAAAATTTGCTTCATTTGACTTTAATTACTAAAGCACAAATTGGATTATTTTAATGTAGATAATAAAATTTTCTTATATATTGGTAAGAAGTATATATAAACTAGTGGTAGATTAATATAAAAAAAAATATCGCATAAGTGAGTTGAGTGTCTAGCAATATTTCATTTTTAGAGATTAAAAAGTATATTGAAAAATTTCCTACCCCTCAAATGTATATACAATATTAATGCTAAAATCCAATTATAAAAATTAAAGAACGTTTTTTTATATAGGGTTTTCCAAAAAAAAGTGATATGATTTCTTTTTTAAAAAAGCACACTAATTGTTAATGAAATTCAAATGTTTTTTATTTAATGTGAAGTACAATCGATACAATTAAGTTCTGAATAAAACGTCATTCAAATGGTCTCCACGACTTCTTTTGCAGGAACGAATTCGATGAACCCAATTTTCGAGCACTTTTTCCACTAAATCAAGCCGTATGTCATGAATAGTATGTTCAATATTGACTTTTAAAGCTTGAACAGAGTTTGGTTTATTTCTAAAGACCAATGACTTCAAATAACCCCACAAGAAATAGTCTAATGGTGTTAAATCACAACTTCTTGGAGGCCATTCAATGTCACAATTTCTTGAAATAATCGAATCTCCAAACTTTTCTCGCAATAATTCGGTTGTTGCACGTGCTGTCAAGATCAACTTCTTCCAATTTCGGCCATAAAAAGTTGGTTATCATCGATCTATACCGCTATCCATTGGCAGTAACGGTGTAACCAGCTTCATTTCGAAAGAAGTACGGACCGAAGAACCACACCAAACTGTCAATTTAGGTGAATATAATGGGTGTTCATGAATAATTTGTGGATTTTTGTCGCACCAGAAAATCATCTTCTCCGATGAGGCTCACTTTCAGATGAAAGTGAGCCTCATCGGAGAAGATGATTTTCTTAAATTGGAGAACGATTATTTTGATAATAAAATTAAATAAATTATAAACGTTGTTCTTGCGTATATCTCCCCGTGATAAAATTGTAAATATTACTGAATATAATGAATAAAAAAAAACAGATCATGACATATTACAAATGGCCGAAACGTCACTTAGAAATCTTATCACTCTTATTGGAAAACCCTATAATTACAATAGAAAAATACAAACTTATCGAACTAAATAATAATTTTATTAGGGCTATATTTATACAACCACCACAATACACATATTCACATACATTTTTCTAATTCATTGCCTTAAAATTATAAATATTTAATTATTTTGTAAAAAAAATTTCCCATTCTACAATATATTAATTCTCATATCTATTCCAATTTATCACAGTATTATTAAATCTTGGCAAAATAATTAACAAAAAAATCATTTCAAAAGGCAAGCACTCTCTTAAACAGGTGCTGAAAATATTAGATTATGTTTTTGATGTATTCTTAAAAACGGCATACGGTGCTATGGCATTTTTGATTTCCCTTTCATAATTCTGTATATTATATTTGCTTTGCTAAAAAATAAATTATTTAATTAATAATATTATATATTTGAAGAAGAAAAAATGAGTATATTACGTTTTTCGCATCGTTCAATTCAATTTGAAGTAGCCGGTTTAAGCCACGATAATTTCTTCCAAGGATTCGTCCAAACTCAGCGCGTGTTAAGCGATATTTTTCGGTTGTTGTTGTTGTAGAAGAATTTGGAGCATTTGTAGTTACTTCCATCTTTTGAATATATCATATTAAAAATTTTTCAAAAATACTATAAAATATCGTAATTTTACCTTAGGTTGGGGCGTTTTTGTTGCGGTATCACTAAATCCATTCGATACAATATCATAAACCTGATTCAACGATGAAACTGTATCATTATATTGCTGGAAAATAATATTATATTAATTATATTTACTTAATAATAATTTGAGAATTATTCACTTGAACAACGATTCTTTTCATTTCGCCAAGAGTTTGAAAAAATCCCCACGGATTAAATCCACGTTTTGTACGTAAAACTGATTGTTCATCATTTCCAGCTTGATATGTTATCGTCGACATTATTATTATTAAAATTAAAATGTAATAAAATTTTCCCAATAGCATATTTGGTGTCATTTTATACTGAAAATAAATTTTAAAATTATTGTTATTTAATTATTATATGTAGTAATTTTTACTATCCAAAATTTATGGAGACAAAATAAAACTAAAATAACTAATATATTTTCTAAGCACTAACAATATTAAAAATATTTATGAAAATAAAAATTTCAATAGTTATTATAAGTATAAAGAAATTATATAATATATTATTGTGTTAAATATTGGGTACATGCAAAAGTTATGACCTTTTTTTTTATACAATTAAACATTTTTTTATTAGATTTGTATTATTTATTTAATTAATTATAGAATTTTCACCCGTTCTTACAACCTTCTCCCATCTTGCTATCAACTTATTAATACTATTAGTGTAAAATTCCGTTGATTTTGATGCGAAAAATGTAGTAAGGGATGTTTTTACCTGCTCTATTGTATCAAATTTTTTATCATTTAAAAAAATTTGCAGTGATCGAAATAAATTAAATTCGGAAGGAGCAAGATCTGGAGAATACGGTCGATGTTTGATAACATCCCAATTCAACTCATTTAGTTTGTTGGGTCATCATAGCCCCACATTTGGTCGCGCGTTGTCGTGATGAAACACTACCCCTTTTCTGTTTACCAATTCTGGTCTATTCTTTTGAAGGACGATGTTCAATTTGGATAATTGCTGACAATATCGTTCTGATGTAATTGTCTGATTATGTTCCAAGAGTTCAAAATACACAATACCCTTACAATCCCATCAAACAGAAAGCATAACTTTTTTTGATGGATTTCGGCTTTCGAAGTTGTTAATGGGGCTTGTCCAGGTACATCCCAATGTCTTTTCCTTGTCACGTTGTTGTACACGACCCATTTCTCATCTCCCGTTACCAAACGATGCAAAAAAGGTTCATGTTTTAGTCTCGCACTCAAAGCAACGCACGTTGAAACACGATCCAATAAATTGGCAGGCGACAATTGATGAGGTATCCAAACGTCGTACCGCGAAACCATCCCCATACGCTTCAAATGTCTTAATACGGTTGTTTGGTTGACCCCCATCATCGACGCGGTCTCCCTAGTGGTTAGACGTGGATTGGTGTCAATTATTACTTATAACTTGTCGTCATCAGACTTCAATAGGCGCCCGGTGCGTGGTTTATCAATTAGTGAAAAATCCCCAGATCGGAATTTTGTAAACCATCTTCGTACCTGTCGAACTTTGATGACATCTGCTCCATACACTTCGCAAATGTTTTGGTTGCCACACTCGCGGTATTGTCTTTACGGAATTCATAAAATAAACAATGACGTAAATGCACTTTATCGACGGACATTTTGAAAAAATACAAGGGCTCTTCACTGTACTCTGGCCAGGCCAAAACTGAATAGAAAGTAGAGGAAAAGCATCCCTTATATAATGGAATCATATAAAAGTAGATACTATTCATCATTTCTGAAGAAACAATTTTTTTACGTAGGATCAAAATAAACGGTCATAACATCAACCCAATAACTATGCTATTTTTTGATTAGACTGGTATAAAACCTGATCATGATTATTTTTCAAATAGAAACTCTTATTTTAATTATTTAAAAGAAATTATCGAAATTTATTATATAAAACCTTAAAGTACAAATATATTCGTATGATAAGAAAGATTAGATTTTTACGTTCGAGCATAAAAATTGATTGAGGCCCATTGAGATTATTTAAGCTACTTTCAGTTGAATTATGTAAGTATCATACGTGTAAGTGCAATTGAAAATCTTTTATAATCAATAAAATCAAAGTACAAAGTTAGATTAGAAAAACTTCTATAAAAATATTATATAAAAAGACGGGTGTTAAATTATAACCGACTAAGAAAAGATTACAATGCCTATACAACGCGATTGCGATATAATGCAATCCGCAAAGAAATAGAAATTTACATTCGAGAAAACTATATATTTTCACGCATAAAATGCAATTGATTTTTTATTTCGGAATTAAATCTAAATACTTATTAACATAAAAGGACAGTACCAGAAACTTTTAAGCGATAGAACTTTGTCTGAGCAGTCACTCATCTTCGCTCTAGAGTCTAAACGGATCCTGCAATAATTTCTTAAAGTATTCTATAAAACTCCATTCAAAAAGTACTCTTTATTAATTTGTTTGCATAAAAACTAAAAGCCTCTTATCTCAGTCACAACAATCAAAATTATTATAAGGTTTTAACATTTAGTAAAGCACAAATCTGGTTTATGATTACGATAAGTAGACTCCTTGATAGATCATTAGGCGAGTTTTACAGTTTGTTCTAAACATAATCTTACAAATTTTTTTTATGTAATTTTGGATTGAAATAAAAAAAAAGTAACTTAGTTTATCAAAAACGTCTAAATAAACTTGGCAGTTATTTTTTTAAAAATAATATCGGCTAAGTACTTGCTTCTTGCTTGCATTTTCGATGATATTTTTTAAACGCTTTCATACATTTCAGAGTTAATTTTCTTCAAGTTGATTAAATTTTTTCGATTGATTAGCATAAACCTTCATGATTAATAAACTATATTGAAAAAAATCGTAAGTGACCAAATCTAGGTAGTGGGTGAGGTCCCATTCATGGTGGAAAAAGTTCTATAGTATCCTCCTATATCGCTCACCCATCATCACAGTACCATTGCCAGTAGAGTCCTCAAAACATACGTACCAATGACACGTTCAGCCTCAAAAACGCATCACACAGTCACTCCACAATGGGGTAAATTGGCTCTGGATTTTTACGCCCTCAAAAGCGCCTCATTTGCTTATACCAAAATTGGCTTCGTTATTTTTTATCAATTTTCTGTAGAAAACAAAATCTTTTTTATGGAGCTTTAAAACACTTTCGCACCATTGCCAATGGCGTATATGATCTCTGGGCACAAAATATCCTGCATATCCTTATAAAAAAAAATGGGTATAAATGTATATCCTGCTAAAAAATATTCTACACGACAATTTCATAAGGATTTAATTCATACGCGAAATGATTTATGGAGATTTACTGACGAAAATGATTTGATCTATTAAACACTGTATTTTGTCTTTCAAACAACAATAAATAGTGTAATTTGAACGAACGGCTTCCGATAAATTCATTGAGTAAAAAGTTTTTAAAATAAAAATAGTTTCATGTTGTCGAAGATAATGAAACTTTATAATAATTTAACTGAATCCATTCTTTCTTACTCGTATAATCAAATATCAATTTGAAAAAAACTATATCTTACTAAAATTGCATAAAGTTGAAGTTATAAAACTATCTTTAGAATATCTAGTATGAAAACTATACAAAAATCAATTTTAAGAAAAGAAATCTTTCCAATATAATTTCAAAATAACTTGAATAACATTAAAATTATTAAATTATATTCAAGTTAAAAATCGACTAACTTTCAAATTTTCACTATTCTTTTCTATACAATACATATACTCAGTCATATATTTGAATCGCAATATTTTCTTCTAGAATTCTTAAGGATAATTTTTTACAAAACTTCAGATCTTTTCCAAGATAAATAAATAAAAACTGGTACAACTGCAAAAACAATTTTTTTTCATATTATTTCCAAGTAATTTCTTATGATAAATGTGCATTGAAAAATGTAAAAAAATTTTAAATAAGTATTTCGAAAAGAAAACAGCATTCGTGAATCTTAATCTTTAGTTTGCTTTATAAATTCCTTTTCCATACGATTAAGAGTTCTTATTTAATTAAAACTAAAAGGTTTTCTATATTTATGTTGAATGCAATTTTAATTTATAAAAAAAAAATGTAAGAAGAAAACTGGAAACAAATAAATAAAAATGTGTAGAAATTTCCGGTACCGACATAGTAAAGGATATGAAGGTTCTAGCATTTATATTCTAACTTTGAGAGAATTTTTACTACAATTATAGCATAACTTTTAGTGTAGATATTAAGTTTAACTTATATGTATAGCGCTATAGAGATAATATCTATGGTCAAAGGTAAAGTAGAAAAATATCATAAAGCATATCAAAAATAGTAGGACTTTTTGATATGCTTTAAGTACAGCAATCGTACGAAATCTCTAACGTTAAAAGGACTAGAAATTGCCTGTGACAGAATCGTTTAATTATAAGTGAAAAATCTATAAAAGTTCATTTAAAATATTCCATTTTCATTTATTTTTATAGTAACTATTATTTTTTCTATACATTTAAAATAAAATATATTATTATTTTTATTTATTACCTACTATACTGTACTACCCATAAAAATTGTTTATTGAAAGAAAGTTTAAATTTTATATAAAAAAGTTTTATGGGGGTTAGTATAAGAAAATTACCTTATTTCCTTTACTCATCTTATTAGTCTAACTAGTTATTTATTAGTTTTGAAAAAAGAGCTTGTTTTTCTTATTTTTTTTTTAATACTTTTTTACTTTATATACTACGTAGGCTACTATATATATTTCTGGCCTAGGCAACACTAAGTGTTGCCAGGTGCGATCTGACATTTCCATTGGAAAGTTTGACATTTTTTAGCATAAACGTACTCAGAACGTTTTGACGTACGACTATCATTTGTGTTGTTTACAGTGACTTGAAAAAATCAATTTGGCAAAAAAATGGAATTAACTCGTGAACATTTTCGTGCGATCATTTTTCACAACTTTCGACGTGGATTATCACGACAAGAGTGCATCGATGAACTTAAATCTTTGTATGGCTATGAAGCACCATCCTATAGCACTGTGAAAAACTGGTACAACGAATTCAATCGTGGCCGACGCTCGCTCAAAGACGAATTCCGTGAAGGTCGTCCAAAAACAGCCGTTGTTCCAGAAAACATCGATGCCGTACGTGAACTGATAATGCAAGACCGTCATGTGACATACCGTGAGATAGAGGCATGCCTAGGCATTTCTCCCACCAGCATACATTCGATATTGCATGAACACCTGGCCGTAAAAAAGGTTTGTTCTCGTTGGATCCCGCACAATTTGACAATCACTCAAAAAAAGGCTCGTGTGGATTGGTGTAAAGAAATGCTGAAAAAATACGATCGCGGTGCTTCAAAAGACGTTTATAAGATCGTCACAGGTGACGAATCATGGATCTATGCGTATGAGCCCGAAACAAAACAGCAATCGACCGTGTGGGTCTTCCAAGACGAGTCAAATCCAACGAAAGTTGTTCGTGGAAAAAGCACTTCGAAGCAAATGGTCGCTTGTTTCTTTGGCAAAACTGGTCATGTGGCGACTGTTCCGCTTGTGCAACGTAGGACGGTCAATTCTGAGTGGTACACCACCATTTGTTTGCCTGAAGTCTTCGGAGAAATTCGAAAAACGAACAAGAGAAGTCGAATCATTGTGCACCATGACAATGCGAGCTCTCACACATCGGCTCAAACCAGCGCCTTTTTGACCGGACAAAACGTCGAATTGATGGGTCATCCTCCGTACAGCCCTGACTTGGCACCCAATGACTTCTTTTTAATTTTCGTCGCCAGAAGATGCTGTTGAAGCATTCAAAAACCATGTTTTGGAGGTGTCTCAATCGGAGTGGAAAAAGTGCTTCGAAAATTGGTTTGAGCGCATGCAAAAGTGTATAAATCTTGATGGAGAATATTTTGAAAAACAATAAAACCTTTTTCGTTGATAAATATTCGCATTTTCATTATTAGGCCAGAAATATATATAGTAGCCCACGTATAAGCAAGAAACTTTTTAAATTTAAAAAGTACAGAAATTAAAGAAACATCATTAAAAGTTCGAATTAATGTTTTAGTATAGAAAAAATGTAGCCAACTTCTGTGTGTGTGTGTGTGTGTGTGTATGTGTGTACATTGTAAAAAGTAATCTTAACGTTTTGATTGCTTTTTGGTTAGAAACTATTTTTTATAAAAGTAATTTTTGCGTTTTTTATAAACTAATACTTGTTTATGGTTTTTTTATAAACTAAAACAATTCTGAAAGGAAATAAAAAAGTCCAAAGCATTTTTCTTAAATTTTTATATTCTTAACTGACTTTGGACTTTTTAAATTATCTGCAGTAATAAATGTTGTTACTTTTTAAAAATTTGGCCCCTTTTGAAATGTAATTTTATGTTTTTACCAGAATATATACAATATTTAGGATAAATACAGGGTATACGAAAAGGTACTAAACATATTTTAATTGTTGTTATTCAAATATATCGGAAAGTTTATAAATCCTGACTATTCTCATAACTATTCAAATAAAATTAATTCAGCAAAATTTGGAATATTAAAAAAAAAACATTTTTCCTAAGAACTTGAGTATAAAATAAAAGGTTATTCATTTACAGGGTTATTCATTTATAGTTTGAAAAAAAATAGCACCGTCATTTAACACTCATTTATAATTTATATTATTTTTAAAAATTTTTGTGATTTTTAATTTAAAATTGCTTTACTTTGAAATGTGCAATTTTAATGTTATGTTATAATTGTAAAATAAAGTTTCGTTTTGGATGCCAAATTTTCGAATAAAATTTTCTTCAGCAATGGGACTAATTTTTTATCTTCAAAATATGTAAATAGACAAAATTTTAATTTATAGGGCTCTAAAAAACCACAAGTAACTGTAGAGAAGCGAAAAGTGACTACCTGGTCAAACGAAGAAGGAGACACTGTTACCGTCAATGCTGAGATTTTTTAGGCTAAAATTGATGGATTAGATTTCAACATAATACTCCAATTTTGGGTTTATTACGTAAAAAGATTACAGAATACGTAATTTATAGATTTATAGAAGTCAATTTTTTTTTTTAAAAACCTTATAAAAAATTACAGTTACTCTGGGGAATATTGATTTTTAAAGCATTTAAAATGGCAAAATTCAAACAATATAATAAAATAGAAAATTTGATAAAATCTAAATGTAATATGCGTTTTATTTAACTCGTATTTTCCAAAGCACAAACCATTCAATTATTGTATATATTTGGAATGTATAGTATAATTTTTAAAATTTTTTTTACCCTTTGGTAGTCTGACATTAAAAATTCAAATGGATTTGGCTTGAAAAATTACATTTTTTCTTTGATTTAATAAAATTATTATATTTTTATATTTAAAAGAAAACTGCATTTTATTAGAATTAAATTTAAAAAATGATATTTTTTCTGGAGAAAAAAAAATTCAAGATTGTTGAATTATCAGAATACGAGGAGAATCATCCTATCTGGAAAAACTCCAGTAGATACAGTTATAAAAAATGCTTAGACCCTATTTAGTTTGTTTGTAAGGTCCCTTAGACATATGCCAGGGGCCACTGCATAGCGCCACGACCGTGAGGCCATTTGGCGACTTTGTAGTACGGGCGGGAATTTATCTGAGAGAGACTGGTTAGTAGTATAGAAAGTTGTGAATTTTGTTATATTTTGTGGAGCAGATTAGTATGTTGTAGAAGTTTAAATAGGGGACTAGGGAATGGAGTTGTTGGATCGAGGAGCTCCATAATGGGAGGAATCCTGCTCGCAAAGTAGTTTTTGGTTATGTGGCATTCCTGTAGAATATGGGTGATAGTGAAATGGGTGCCACAGGATTGGCAGAAGGGACGATTGGTGTTGCCAAAAAGGAAGTTATGCGTAAGAGCAGTATGTCCAATCTGGATTCTGAGGAGCTTCCGCGCTCAGAATCCAATGAGTCGATAAAAAAGTGTCGCTATTGGTCTAGTCATCGTATCTGCGGATGGCTAATGGTGTTAGTAGGCGAGGAAGATTGGGAATGACTGTGATCACTGGTCGACGGAGTGTTTCTCCAGCCAACTTGTCAGCACTTTCATTACCCACAATTCCTACATGCCCTGGCACCGACATGACGAATTGCGCTAAGTACTGGGTCACTCGATGGGCCACAAATGGCTTTAAGGGTGGCAAGGCTGTCACTAAAAATAATAACGTTTTGTTGGCTGGGAATATTGGTCGCAATTTCAATTGCCGTTTTGATGGCCCACAGCGCCCCGTTATATGGAGCTGCCCTATAAGGGAAGATTCCACAACAGAGTGTGCGGGTGCTGCAGCCAAAAAGTAGGTTTTCGACCAGTCTCTATTAGTAAGGATTCCACCGGAGATGTCCGATGTGCTCCACTGGCTAGTCTAATGCAACGGCTTACCACTGCCTCGACTAGCCTTATGCCTGCTATTGGCACACTGACACATAAAGTGAGGAAAAAGAGTAAGGTCCCGTCCAAAAGGGCGTTGGTTACTCTAATTGCCTCACTTTGTCTTACCGTACTTTTGCTGCTGATTAAAATTTTAACCATTCGGAGAATGATGTTAATTTTGTCAACAGCATTTTTAATCTGAAGATTTCATTTTCCTCCACGGGCAATTGATTTACCCAGGATTTTCATGGAATCTTTTGGGCGGAGAGGGAAGGATCTTAGTGACGAGTGCGATACAGTACAATTTTTTTTCCTGCAAACATGAAGGCAAGGTGGGTTCGATGTACAGATAACCGCACCGTTTATGCTGCTCCAGGTGTTGATGTTGCGGATGGCGTTATTTATTTGTTGTTGAAGATCAGCACCAGATACAAGTATAAAAATATTGTCGGCAGTTGGTAGGAAAGGGAGTGAATATATATATTAATTAGGATCGTTGATAATGGGGATCGTTGTGGGATGCCACTTTTCATTTCGCGTTTTGACGAAATATTTAAACCCTATTTATATGAGTGCACTTTATGAATATTGCTATTCAACAATGGTCTAAAGTTCGAATCTAGCTCTTAGTTATCTTCAAACAGCCTGTGTTTGCGTGGCGCCTAAGCCTATATTTTGAAGTACAATTATTACTAAAAATTACGAGAAAATAAAAAAACAATATCGATTTTAATCAATCAAATAAGTCAGACTTTTGCAAACTCTCTGACGACACGTCCCATGACATCATCAATAAGATTGTTCGCTCATCGCGTGAAATACCGTATCTATTCTTATTTTGATACTCGTAGTTCGCAGTTGATATTATTCAATGGAACATATTGTCAATAATCTAGAATATCTATAAGTAATATTTTTAATATAAGTATAAAAATAAAATTTTTAATCAAAAAATTATCGCATTTATGATTAAAAAAATGTTTGAAGCAAATGATCAGCTTTTGATTTAAAAAATTTTTTAAAATCATATCTTAATTTTTTTTAGTAAGTTCTAATATTTAAAAAAAACCTTAAAAATAACTAATTTTTATCAAAATTTAAGTGCCATCATTAAAAAAAATGTTTTTTTTTTGAGATAATAAAATAAAATATTAGCAAATGATCGATTATTTCAAAAATATATTGAAAAAAATCGGTAAGAATCTTTTTACAAGATTCTATACGAGTATACCACCGTTTATATGTATTAATTTTATTAAAGAACTTTTTTATGCAGATAATTTTATTGTTTGCTTTCTATAATATTACCAGATATCTTTTACTTGTTTCACTATAAACATTTTATTTACGATTTATCTATAATTTACAGGGCTAATATTATGAATTCAGTTTATATTCGGTAAGTCCAAAAATTGATATAAGAATTAAATGAACACAAAATTGATACCATTTAGTTTATGGTTCAGTTTTTTCTTATATCATTTTACTTATTTAATTATATCAGGTGTTGTAATTAATTCGTAGCGTTTTTTTGCAAAGTTTCGTGGTTTATTATGACAGTATCATTACAGAAGCGTTATTTAAAGTATTGCCCTTCGTTACTACTTTTTGCCATCTTTCTGGTAATGCTCGGATACCGCGTCGAAAAAATTCTTCTTCTTTAGATTCGATGAAAGAATCGATCCAATTTTTGGTCATTTCATAGTTATGCGCCATGGATCAAAACAAATGATAATCAGATGGGGCAATGTCTGGTGAATATGGCGGGTGAGGCAGAACTTCCCATTTCATTGTATTTAAATAAGTTTTCACGACTTTCGCAACATGGGGTCTTGCATTGTCGTGGAGCAAAATTACTTTGTCGTGTCGATCTTTATATTGCGGCCGCTTTTCTTGTAATGCTCAACAATTGAGCGACAATTGATGCGTTTTAACAGATGACAATTGATGTTAAAACACATCAACTGTCGTCTGTATACGTCCCCAGTAATGGTTTCACCTGGTTGGAGGAGCTCATAATAAATAACACCCAGCTGATCCCACCAAATACACAGTAAGATCTTCTTTCCATGAATATTCGACCTGGGGGACGATGTCGATTCATGACCGGGCAAGCCCCACGATTTTCTGCGTTTGGGATTATCGTAGAGTACCCACTTCTCGTCACCAGTGACGATTCGATGCAGAAATCCCTTCCTTGCCTGCCGTTCGACGTTCCTTGGCTTCAACTCATGTGGAACCCACGTTCCCTGTTTTTGTACCATTCCTATGGCTTTCAAGCGTTTTCCGACCATCGAAAAATCGACTCCAAGCGATGTGGACAACTCCCGGAGTATTTGGCACGGGTCTTCATGGAGCAACGTCACCAAATCTTCATCTTCGAACTTTTTCGGCTGTCCGGGACGTTCCATGTCTTCAAATCAAAATTTCCATGTTTAAACCGCGCAAACCACTTTCTGTAAGTTTGTTCAGCAAGAGCATGTTCGCCGTAAACATCCACTAAAATACGATTACTTTCCGCAGCACTTTTCTTCATGTTGAAGTAATGGAGTAACACTCCCCGAAAAAACGATTTTTCAGGCACAACCTTCGACATGTTTGACAATGCGCAACAAGCGCTATTGACACTATAATAAAATGTCATATAGTGGAAAAGTTGCGTTATGTCAGTAGCTTCTGGGAGAATATATACTTTTGTATGTGTGACTATAGATAGTTCGGCTGAAAAGTTTATAAGATAACACAGTAAAAATATTTTTTTTTGCAAAATTCATTTTGATTATTCAACATAGTTGCCTTCGAGGGCGATACAGCGATTATAGCGATCTTCCAACTTTTCGATACCATTTTTATAGTACTCTTTTGGGCGTCCCCTGCGTTCTGCATCAACTATGCTCGTACGACCAGTTCGAAATTGACGAAACCAATATTCCACAGTTGAAATAGCTGGAGCAGAGTCCGGATAATGTTTGTCAAACCATGCTTTGGTTTCCACTGTATTTTTTTTCATCAAAAAGCAATGCTTTATCAATACACGAAATTGGTCTTTATCCATTTTTTTTCAATAACAAAAGTTGCTCCACTTAAAATGCTATATCTCACGAACCAATCGACCGATGGCTGTCAAATTTTGACAGGAATCATTTGAAGGATGGTGCTTTGTGATAATTAAGCCATCTAGACGTCAACCTTATAGACTTTTCAGCCGAACTGCTAATAATTAACTAAGAGGCGCCATTTTTGCAAGAGTCGCCATCTAAACGTCAACCTTATAAACTTTTCACCCGAACTGCTAACGCCATCTTTTGTAAAACGCTACGAATTAATTCCAAATAAAATTGGTATTTTAATTTTTGTACTTCTTTTTAAAGAAAATAAAAAGGAATTTTTCTGAAAATAAAATCGAAAGTATGTACTCTATAAGATGAAGGATATTATGTAGACTAAATTGCCCGTTGTTTATTTGTTGGCATGTTAGCTGGGTAACAAAGATGAGCTATAAGAAAATTCAAGCTTCTCTATAGAGAACAATATTTTTAGGAAACAGCTTTACCTTTCAGCAGATAAAAACTCTAGGTATACTTCTTACCAATGTAAATTATTTTTGAATGTGAAGGTGCTGCCAGAATCTTTGCAGATAATGATATGGCCATAACAATTTCCAGATATTTCTCCATTCGAGTATTTATACAATGAGTGAAACTAAAAGCCCCCAGGAAAAGTCCTACGAAAATTTAAATAAAATTACTTCACAAACTACGGAAGAATAACTTAAAAGAAAGCCAAGAATTTACAATTCAGCTATACGTTTAAAAGGCGGTTATATTGATAAATATTAATAAATATATCAAATAGGAATTTTGAAAAAAATTCAGAATCATAGTAAAAAAAAATTCAGAATCATAGTTTGTATACTAAAAACACGCAAATCTGGAGTTCTTTTATGTTATTAACAATTTTCGTACTAAAATCAACTTTAGGATTTTTTTTCTAAATTAAACAATGAAACTTTAACTAATAGAATCTAGTATTTTATTCTTAGAAAAGCAACTATTTTTCAATTAAATAAACCAAAATCCTGCTTGATCTGAATTTGTTAAATATTTAATACAAACTACAATTTTTGCTAATGGAAAGAAAAACTTTTAAAAGATGAAATATTTTTTGCTTGTTTTCAAACAAACTTTGCGAAAAGTTTAAAAGAAATAATATTTTGCAATTTCAATTGTATACTTATTGTTTCATTATTTTTTCATAAATGCTATTATAGTAGTTTTGGTATTCTTAAAAAAAAAATTGTTTTTTTTTTCTTTTATTTTCCTGTTTACTTTTGATTATTTAAAAATGCAATAGCGATAAATGTTTTTAAGTGCATGTTCATTTTAAATTGTATCCATTTAACTACATTTTCCATAGTATATGATGCATCCACAAAAATACAAAATACAACAAAAAATATATTCTTAAACTCTTAATCGGTTTAGTAGTGCAAAAACTTTCCCTTGTGTAGTTTTATTTTTATGCGTCTTTATACAAGGTAGCTAAAAAGTTAATTTCATGGTAGCATTTTTCCTATCATTTTTACTTATAAAGCTACAAATTATTTAAATAAACCACTTTAAAAGTGGTAAAAGCTTTTAAGTTTACTCTGAGGAAAAGTTATTCTTTTCAGACGGACTAATTTTAAAAAATGTATGTTAGCTAATATTGATAATTTTTTTTTCTTAATTATATTATTATTATTAGAATTATCTAACAGCCTGTAATTCAATATTTTTTTTTATTTTCAACTGACAAAAACTTAGTTTTTTTTAAAACTAAATTTTAAATAATCTAATATTTTTTTATTGGATTAATTTTTTTTGTTATAAAATCTTTAGATTAATTTCCTAATTAATTGTTCATTTTCTTGTTGATTGTGAATTAAAATTGTAAAATTACAATAAATTTATGAAGAAGCACCACAAAATGTTATTATAAAAATAAAAAAACAATATTATAATTCATTTGAAAACTAATTTCTAATAAAAATTTATAAATATAACCACACAAGAAAAATAATAGAAAATTATGATTTTTTCAGCAATGCAAATTTTCTAGATTTTTGAAAATCTGATGAAATAACATCTATTTTAAGCTAATAAATTAAGTATTATTTAAAATATAAAAAAAAAATTCCTACAAATTAATTATAGGATCATGAAATAATTACTAAAAAGGTAATATAAAAAAAAATCGAGATACTATCATTAGAGGCAATATTAAGATTCCCTGTTACCGATATCAAAGGTAATAAATTTATTTTTCGTCTGAAAGTAAACCTTTCGTAAATTCAATTTTTTTTTCATTTATAGCCTGTTTTATTTTATTTAAAGTATAAAATCAACGCATTCAAGTATAGACGAATAAAATTTCTATTTACTATAGTATATGCTGTATTTTTTTCTATTTTATTTAAATACCTCAAAACTCTATTATCTAATAATATTATCCAATTTATATTTTTTGAAACTCTTCTTTAATGGGACTGTTTTGCTTTTATTTTTCTAATAATATATATATATATATATAAAAGTCTATTTGAAAATTGCCAAGATATTTTTTCACTTATTTTTATCTTCAAATTTTTTTTTATAATTTGATATCGAGACTTTTTCCATTAAACAAATTAGCTAATCCACCCTATCACCATCATACTCGTACTAATTAGTCTTTATATCATATTGAAAACAAAGAAATTGTGAACAAAATTCTTGTTTTCTATCTAATCTTTTCGTGTTATTTATGGGGTAGTATAGACATTTCAAAAATAGAAATAAATTATTGGCATTACTTAATGGAAAATTAATCAAAGGGCTTTGATAAAGTTGACATCGAATAGAAAATTGCAAATATTTTTCAAAGAAAGAATGAAAAGCGAACATTTTCAAAAAAAATATATTTCAAATTTTAATGGTTTTAAAGAATACATCAGTTATTTTGTATTATTTTAGCAAAATTTTAATCAGATATCATTCATCCAAAACATTAAAGTTCAGATATTGTTTCTGTTAGTTTTTCTTCTTTTTTTTAGTTTCAAGAAAAAAATTCAAAAATCTATCCTAAGTCAGAGACACTAAGACGTCTTAGTCTTCAGTTCGAATGCAACTTAAGTAGTTCTCTCAGGCAGCTTTGCATCGATGGAGACTTTGCTTCTACTCGTCCTAACAGTGCTGAAAGGCTTCTACTTAAATTGCCTTCAGTTCATCGATTACACTTTTTTGGATGTTATCGGCCATACTAAGATTATGTCTTTTGAAGTATTTTTCGATACCACGGAACAAAATCTATTCATACAGACTTTAATCAGAAGAATAGGAGAGACTATAAGGATTAATTTTTCAAACCATATGCGACATGATGCGATATCAGTGTGGGGCAACAAAGTGTCTGCAATGTCCGATTTGAGGCGAAGTATCACTTTTAACTCACTACTCATCACCTTCAATGTCAATTGACGATTTGACGTCACAAGATCCCGCACACGTTCCACATGTTCATCAGTTTACTCGGCCCGCCAAAAATGTTTTATTTCCCTGAAAAACTACTGGTTTTAATAAGAATTGCTCCCCATAGGGTCGTTGAAACTTTTTGTAAGTTAAAATCATGGATTCACCAAGTTAATGATGAAATTTTAGGTACATCCTTATTTCAAATTTCATTATCAGACTCTACAATATCGCTCAGTTACGGGACGAGGTGAACAATTGTACTGTATGCCTGGAAAGAACTAACATATGGAGGGGAATCCGGAATGCTCTTGATAATGTTAGTTACATAACTTTTCCGTATCACCTTGTATATGAAAGTTACTTACACACCTGATATATATTTCTGTAATCAGATCAAGGTTAATTTTTGGAGTAATTATAAAAAAATGTTATCTTTATTGTAGAGGAATACTTTCAAAAAATATCTACAATTATTAAAATATAAGAAAAATTTATAAAAAGGGCCTTCATATAAAATAAATTTAATCTTATAAGTAATTTTTTTATGTAATTACTCAAAATATTTAAAGATTCGTTCAATAGTTATGATGTAATCTATACTAGGTGAATAAAAATATCATTTTATAAGTCATGCAAATGTATAACAAAAATTTTTCTTATGTGGACAGTATTAAAAATTGTAAAACCATTGTCGATGTTATAGCTTCCAACATAAAATTACTAAAACTAAATAAAAGAAAGTACTCATTATGAAATCAAAAAAACAAATAAAATTGAACAATACATATAATTATATTCAAAAAAAAATTACTTGCTACAATGACCTTTTTCACATGTACTTTAAGATAATGACTTTAAAGGTCTTCAATGTCATTTACTGAATAACTTTTATAACAACTTATATGAGTACAATTTCATAACAAATACCAGGGATTGAGAAAAGAAAAGCAATCAAGACCTTAAGGTAATCATTTTATACAAACATGAAATCAGGTTAAATGAACATGTTCAAAAATGTAGAAGATATTTCTAATAAATAGACTTGGACTCACTGTAAATATATATTTATTTTCTATTCATCCGCTTCCGATAACAATATAAATATAAATAAAAAAAAATCGATTTCAAATATTTCGATAATATTACAGTATACCTTGAGGTTTTTCTGTGGTTTTTTTCTTCTCGTTTTAAAATATTTACTGGCACAAAAAAAAGTGAAAGCTTATAATAATATTAATAAGCATAACTATTTATTATAAATATATAGATTTGGCAAAAATTTCATTGGAAAGCTTTCTCACCTATCCGGAATTTTTGAAACACTATCGCCCACCTCAACACATTAAAATATTGTACTTTACTTTGGGCGTTTTTTTTCTTCTTCTAAAATACTATTGTTAATCTCAAATACACTTCGTTTAAGTTTTCAAATTAATATAAAATATAAAAAAATTAACTAGTCGGACAGTCTTTGTTTTATTAAATGTAAAAATTCCAATAGTACAAAACTGTTCATTTACTAAAAAATTCCATCATTCAATAATAAAAAAAAGGCTATTCATTTTGCCTTGATAGTAAAACTGAAATAAATTTTCCTAGTGAAAAAGTTAATTTACTTTTTATATAATATCTTTTTTTTGAAGAAAAACTTTATATTTTATAGCTTTCAATTTTATTCATACTACCATATTCATATGGAGATACGAAAAATACCATACTATCATATTAACATCAAAATAATTAATTGATTTATTTTCTGAATAAATAATAAAATAGTTTTTCTATTTAAACAGCTTTTTACTAAATGATCATCAGGTGAATTTTTGTATTTCAATTTATAAAAATGACAATAAATATTGTCTGAACAAATGGATGTTATTTTTTTTGGTGTATTTTTTATGTACTCATAAAGGTCGATTATTGGATTTTTATATACTATAAAAAAGTTAGATAGACAACAAATACCAATAAAATAATTATTCTATCTGTCCATTAATTATCAGTATCATATTTAAAATAATCCCTAAATTTAAATAGTCAATTAATGTTTAAGAAACAAAATAAATCATTGAATGTTGTTGGTATCTGAATACAATTAAAAAAGTATTTTATTAAGAGCTTTTTATCTTTACAATAAAATAAAAGGGGGTATGTATAAATTATGGAAAATATATTTAAAAATTATATTGTTCAAATAAATTCTACGACAACATATTTGCAGCGGATGATCAGCGGCCAGCTATCATCAGCATATCCCGAAATAATGGGACATGGAAATAACGTCTACAATACACGTAAGTCCATTGTTTCAACTACTGTGTAGCAAGTCGTATTTTGCTATTGAAACCAGATATGGTTCAAGTGCATGTCTTTTAATTAACGCCATTGACAGTTACTGTCGCACCAGCCTCATTTCGAAAGCAGTACGGATGATGCCGCTCGACTAAAATCTACACCACACAGAATGTTTTTTGGGATGGAAACGAAGCTCATGAACCATTGTAATTGTTTTTGATCCCAGATCCGACAATTTTGCTTAATTTGCGTGGGCATTCAGCCTAAAATGCGCTTTGCTGCTGCAGAAGATTTCTGGAATTCGTTTCCAACTATTCTAAGGCCCAGTCAGCGAACTCTCGATGATTTGTATAGTCGTGTGGCTTTAGTTCTTGAGTTAACTAAATATTTTATGTATGTAGATCCTAGCTTATTCATAATATTCGCCAAGTCAATGTCGCAGAAACGCTCAATTCTTGCAAAGAACGTGAAATTTAAAGGTTATGGTCTTTACGCATACTTTGAGCCGCAGCCGCAACTGAACATATTTTTTTCAACTGTAACGTATTGTTACGACCTGGCATGGCCCTGGTACATTCTAGAAGATTCCAGAAAACCGGTTCTAGAGAGTATGAATACAAGCGCTGCTCGCCAGAAAGAGTTTAGTTGAGTTTTAGTTAGTTTCGTCTGACCAGCGAGAGTAAAGGCTGTTGCGTAAACGCTCCGTAATTATAAATAAATAAAATATAACGTAGACGCTACGAAATTTGGAGATAATTGAATTGTGATTAAATAAATTGTTGTCGTCTCGTAATTTGCTTGTCGTTTTATTTTTATTTTTTACCCTATCTATCGAATCTACCATGGATCGAAACAATATTTATAAATTACATTACTATTTATAATTAAATGGTAACTATAGCCAAACGGAAAAGTATAAAAATAAGAGCACGGTTATTTAAACTCTGTTTATAGGCTGTCAAAGATTAGATGTACCTATTAAAAAGCGCCTTATTTATTATTGAATTTTGCTACCTTCAAGATACCCTTTTTGTGTAAGACAATATTTTTAACGATATTTTTCATGCATTAAAAAGTATTTTTTTAAAAAGTTATTTGGTAAAATTTTTTAATAAAATTTAATTTGAAAAAAAAAACAATAAATATTCAAGTAGGAACACAAGTATTTTGTGTTTTTTCAAAAATTATTTATTTTTAAATAATTAAATAAATCATTTTTTGTGATCTTGTTCAGCTTCTCCTTCGATGCCGTCTTTATCTCCTTAATCGTAGTGTAGCGTCGTTCTTTCATGAGGCTCTTTAGTTTCGGGAACAATAAAAAGTCACAGAGGGCTAGATCTGGGGAATACGGTGGCTGCGGCATTATTAGTTTGTTGTTTTTGGCCAAAAAATTTACGCATAAGCAACGATGCGTGAGCAGGGGCGTTATCATGATGCAAAAGCCAATTTTTGTTCTTCCACAAATCCGGGCATTTCCGGTGGATTGCTTCGCGCAATTTGCGCATAACTTGCAGATAATATTCCTTATTGACCGTTCTATCCTGTGGCAAGAACTCATGATGCACCACGCCCCTGCAATCGAAGAAAACTGTAAGCAATCGTTCACATCTTCTCGGCCCTCTAAGAACATTTTTTGATAAACGTTGCTTCGGTCCAAGGTAGTTTCACCATATACCACAGTCAATATTCGGAATGCGTCCGCGCAATTAATTTTATTTTTCACACAAAATTTTATACAGATTCTTTGATCCATTTTTTGGAATGGGCAAAAATCGAAGACGAGCCAAAACATGTGGAAGCAAAGCAGCTGTCAAAAATTAACTGAACATTCAAAATAATCGGGATAAATAAGAGACATGAGTACCAACATAACGCAACAACAAAAAATCGAAAATCGAATATACGTAACACACGGAAATTCAAAATTCGCAATACTTTTTGAACAGACCTCGTATACGAGGGTTATTCAACAAGTACTTAGCCTACAAAAGAAAAACGAAAATTTTGGAAAGGTGGCAATTTACTTTTCCACATAATCTCCTTCAAGCTCAATACACTTGACCCAGCGATGCTCTTACTTTTTTAACCCGTCCAAAAAATACATTTTCTCGAGGGAAGCAAAATAGGCCTCCGTGGCGACGATGACCTCCTCACTCGACCCAAATCTATTCCCGGCGAGTGATTTTTTCAGGTTTGGAAACAAAAAGTAGTCACAGGGGGCCAAATCTGGAGAGTACGGTTGATGGGGCAGCAATTCGTATCGCAATTCGACCAATTTGGCCATGACAACGGCGGAGGTGTGAGCCGGCGCGTTGTCGTGGTGGAACAGCACTTTTTTCTTCGCAAAGTGGAGCCGATTTTTCTTCAATTCGACGTCAAATCGGCCCAATAAGTCGGTATAGTAGCGCCCCGTGATTGTTTTACCCTTCTCGAGGTAATCGATGTGGATCACACCTTGTGAATCCCAGAAAACGGTGGCCATCACCTTTCCGGCCGATCGAACAGTCTTCGCCTTCTTCGGAGCACGTTCGCCGGGTGAAGTCCACTGTTTCGACTGTTTCTTAGTCTCTGGTGTGTACCAGTGAATCCATGTTTCGTCGACGGTCACGAAACGACGCAAGAACTCCGCTGGATTGCGCTGAAACAGCGCCAAACACGTCGCCGATGTGGTCTCACGGTTGCGCTTGTTTTCCGGTGTGAGAAAACGCGACACCCATCGCGCTGACAGCTTTCTCATGCCCAGTTCTTCGTGTAGAATATGATGCACCGTTCCTACTGCGATGCCCACAGTCTCAGCTATCTCGTGAACCTTCAATCGACGGTCTGCCAATACGATATCGTGGACTTTTTTAACGTTTTCCTCCGTAGCAGCCGTTTTCGGGGCACCTGGGCGTGACTCAAACTCGTTGAACAAACTAGTTGAACCAATTTTTGACTGTCGCCATCGAAGGAGAAGAGTCACCATACACAGCATCCAAGCGATCTTTGATTTCGCTGCGCGTTTTCCCTTCCAAAAGCAAGAATCTAATCACCGAAAGATATTGTTATTTTTCCATTTTTGTGCAACCGACCGACACGCTCGCTTTCAAAGGCTCTCAAAACAAAACTAATAAAGGGAATCGACTGAAACTTTGACAGTAGGCTACTCAAAGAATGTACTGCACGATGGTAAATTTCTTTTGTGACAGCAGTTCCATCGGGCGGTGAAGCTAAGTACTTGTTGCATGACCCTCGTAACGTTAAGAATTAATATCAGCATACTATCTTTATCAAACTTTGTACAAGAATTTAATCCGAAAATTTATTCGTATAATAATCATATTTAAAGGAAATTAAATAGAAAATAGCTAGACAATAAAAATATTCATTATATTAAAATACCAATGACCGAAGAAATAGGACAAAAACCAGCACTCCAATCTGAGTATGGGGGAAAATGTTATGCTAATTTAAGCTACTTCGCCCAGGATCCTTGTTGGATCTATCTATATACTATTCATATATGAAAAGAAAGTGCATTATGATAAGCGACATCATCCTTATTACCTTTTTTTCTATTATTTGAAATTAAATGACTTTTCATTTTTAGAATTTTTCATAGCAGAGAAGTGAAAATTGTTTTTAAAAAAAAAAACTACATCCAACGACTAGCATAATTTGCGACTATGGCAAATTCTATTTAAATTGTCCACTCACGTTCGAGTCTAGTTATTATCGGAACTGGCCTTTAACCATCAGCTAAACGTTACCATAAAAACATTATCCTTTTTAGCCAGGTAGTCTTATAGTCATTCAAACTTATGATTATGTTTTCAACCAAAATTCAACAGATACTTTTTCCATACTGTAGATTCTTTCTGATACTACAGTATGATAATACTCGGTCTCTACTATTTAACTGTATAATTTTTCTAGACTGGAGCAAGACTATTTTACCATAGAAATACAATATAAGAAAAACCGTATGGAGACAACTTTATTATCTAGAATAGAATTCCCTCATTGCCAGGATATTTCCTTACTAAATTTTTACTACATTATTCCATGTGTAATTTAACAACAAATTTAAAATTACTTACAATTTATATAAATTTTACTATTAGAAATTATATTTTAAATAATATAATTTAATAATTTTATTTTATTAAAAATAATACAAAATTATATAAATGCTTTATCTAATTTCTGAGCAGTTTTTGTGACTTTTTTTCTATTTCGTAAGCAGGTATTGAGAACAGTATCAGTCGATGTACCACAAATATAAGTCATGTCATTTCGATCTCTGAGACAGTAGGAAATCTTTATTTTATTAACATAAATTAAAGTTTTTACTTAGCTGAACAATGTTATAAATGGCAAGTAAAACAACCGACCAAAATAGTTACCTTACGGCACACCAGATGGAGTTTTAATACCACTAGAAATAGAATTGGGTCCTACCACTCAGACAAGACTTAATCCAATCAAGTATTAATATATAATATAATTTTTTATGCTTTATTAAAATAATAGAATAAGGATGACTATTTCATGTCTATTTTAAGTCAGTATAAATTCAGTTAGTTTGTATACAGTTTAGAAAAATTTGAAGTCGTTTGAAAGCCGAATTCTGGAAGGTTTGTGATTGATGATCTGTAAGAACTTTTTATATTGACTTGAGGTAAGAATAGTACAAATGCGTTAGGATAGAAAATTTACCATTTTGAAAAAACTTGTTCAAAAAAACCTCCAAGGGGAGGGATGAGTATTGCCATGAGTGCAACATTTAAAAGAAACAGGTGGGAAACTATCCGAACCGAAAGGGATATCAAGTCTTTGTTCATCAATTTTCTACTTGAGATATTTAAATGAACAAAATTTGATAAGTTAAACCTACTATCTTTAGTTGAGGACGTATAGCCCTCAAAATATGAAGCGAAATATTCAGATATGACGGTCCCAGCTTCAACTTCTCAAACTTTGTTCCTTCCGAACAACCCTGAAAACTCATGGAACTTACGAGTACACTATCGTATATTATTATTTTTTTAATATAGATTCATATGTATATAAAAAATTACTTATTAACTTTAGTTAAAAGCATTAAAAAAAACTTTCTTTCAACTATAAAAAATTATATTTTTTTTCAATAAAATAATTTGAATTTTTTCATATGTCATCAATCTAGTTTAATGGTTATTTTTTTTTTAATTTTTCTTATATTTTGAAGATTAAAGTAAACAATTTAAATTAGTAAAAATCTTTGGACGCACCCTTTTTACTTATCACATATAACTTATTTTTAATTGATGTCACTTCAGATTTTTTTTATGAGTTGAAGTGTTTAAGATTACACGAAAGCGCGTGTATCACACAATAAAAAATACTTCCAGTCATACTTAGTACTAATAATTAGTAAAAGTAATAATGTAGATTAATTCTGTTTACAAATACTCAATGGGTATGGAAAGCTATTGTATAATCGAAAATAATTTTATTATTTGAAGATATGTTTATTTAATCTTATAAATTAATAATGTATTCTTCTAATACATTATTTATGAGGATAACAAAGTTTATTGACTTTGCACATATCTAAACGTAATATTATTATGCAATAGACAACTTTGAACTTGGTTATTTTGCGTCAAAGAAGATTATATTTTTTTTAAAACCATTTAGAAGATAATTTTTATAAAAAGGACATTGAACATTTATTTTTTTAATTAAAAATAACTTAGATAATCTATTTACTATTATAAAAAATTAATAATTTCCTAATATTTTATTAAAATATTATTGAATTTTCAGAGATTAAAAAAAATACTTACAATATAATATTATATGGTAAGTAAATTTAAAAATACATCAAAATAACCTTATTTTTTTGGGATAGAGAAAGTTTTTTTCAGAAATTGGCTTCGTATCTCTACTCTACAAACTTATTTGTATTAAAGTTGCCTTAACATAGTTTACTGTAAACATAAATATATTATTATGCTTCCATTTGTAATAATGAAAAGTTTATTTACATATACGAAGGGCTCCAATGTACGAGTTTAAGCAAGGCATAATTTCTTATCTCACCTCGAATAGTATCAATTTTGTATTTATAAAAAAACCAAATAAGTGTATGACATAATTGTCGGTAAAGGAGATGATCCAGCCACGAATGCTTTTATAATTTCAACGTTTTAAAATTTGATATTTGTTAAACATTTGTTTTTTGTTTATATTAAAGTTTACCATATTATTTTGTGGACTTTTTAAAACAATTCTGGAATACGCAGGAGATAAACCAATTTATGATAAAACAACAAGCTTTGATACATCAATAAGTAAAACTGTCCGATATAAGTCTTTAAAAACTTAAAAGTTTTGAAAGGGCCAATGAGCCCGTATTTCTTTGAAAATAAAGAAGGAGAGACGGTTACATTCGATTCTATGCACTATGGCCGTATGATAACCGCTTTCTTGGTCTAATCTTAAAGGTTTTAATTTGGAGAATATGTTGTGTTGTTTTCATAAAAGAGTGTTATACGTTAAACAGCATGATAAATTTTGGCTTTAATATAACAAAAGCTCTCAAGACGCATAATTTCAAGACTTAATTATCTTATTAGATTTTAGACTAATGGTCTTTAAAATCGTTTGATGTAACGCTGTTGGTCTTTTTATTGTAAAGTTTCATAAAATATCGTCTTGATGCAGACAATTTTCCAACTTAAGAGTATTTAAAAACCAACAACCTTCAAATAATTGCAAATCCCCAAAATATGGGAAAAGGTTAAAAAAAAAGAAGGATCGATTCCTGCAAAAAGTCTCTGGGAAGTCAAAATTTAAAATATATAATAAAATAAAAAATTTTTTAACAATCTAAATGTTTAGCATATTTTATTTAAATTTACTTTACAAAATACAAATTAGATAATTGTTTATAAAAAAAGTTATTTTTATTAAGATTAAGCATTTGAAGTTGTCTATTCGTAATTGCCTATTATTTCTAACTCAACAAATAAAACTATTCTTATCACCTTAATTAATGATTGGAAAGAACAATTTAAATTTTTATAAAACTTCAAATGCTTAAATTTCGTTTTTCAAAAATCTCATAAAAATAACTTATCCGAAAATATACTAATTCTACTCTTTTCTAAAAAAGTTTGATTTAAATCCATATTTTCTAAATTTACTTTTACTACAATACATTTTGTTGTAGAAATATTTGATAAGATATCATCGGCTTTTTCACGTAAGAAAATAAATATTACTTAGTTAGCGTGGCATATATTCTCTTATTATTTATTAAGAATTCTAAAATTTCATATTAAATTTTAATTAATTTGAAAAACTACTTTTAAAAATTTAAAATTAATTTTCACCATTTTTTTTAATTGAATCCAAAGATTTTATAAAAATAGTTTTTTTCAATAAATTCATTTTTCAGTCAACAAAACCGGTCATCTAAGGCAATGGTAAATCGGTGTTTGATGCAGAAATTCTAAAAATCTGGATCGATTCTTCGATCTCTGGGTCATTAGGGCAAAATTATAGTGTTGCTGTAGAAAAAAGTGTATCCGTGGCCTCGACAACCTCAATTTGTCGTTATGCACAATTTTAACATAAGATTTGTTGTTTAAAGCATACCAAATTCAGTTGACACAGGTTCTGAAGCCTAGAAACTATTTGCAGTACTGTAACATATATAATAAGTAGTTGATATCATTGCTACATTTGAGATACTATTTATTTATGCTCTTGGGATGACAAAGCGATCACTGTTATGATATTTTGACATGATAACAATTTTTTTTATAACTTCAATTGGGTGATATGAACTTGGATAATATGTTGTCTCAATAGAACGATCCCACTTGTCAGACATTGCTATTGTGAATAAAATTTTAAGGACGCATTATATCGCTAGACAACGGAATCAAATAACACTCGAGATCATTCAATTTGATACCATTAAGCTTTTTTCTGGGGTTACGTGAAACTTTAGGTCTATGCCAATAAGCCCAAGATGATTCTAGAAGTAAAGAACGAAATTATGCGCATTATATAGGGTTTTTCAATAAGAGTAATATGATTTCTAAGTGACGTGTCGGCCATTTGTAATATGTCATGATCTGTCATTTTTTTTTTTGTATTTAATAATGTTTACAATTTCATCATAGAGAGACATACGCAAGAACAACGTTAACAAATTATTCAATTTTATTATCAAAAACTTTTCGTGCGCTCACTTTCATCTGAGTGGTGCGGTAAATAAACAAAACTGTCGATTCTTGTGCAAAGAAAATCTACAAATTATTCATGAACACCCATTACATTCACCTAAAATGACAGTTTGGTGTTGTTTTTGGTCTGGTGGAATCATCGGTCCGTACTTCTTTCGAAATGAAGCTGGTAACACCGTTACCATCAATGGAGAGCGGTATAGATCGATGAAAACCAAAATTTTTATGGCCGAAATTGGAAAAAGTTGATCTTGACAATATCTGGTTCCAACAAGACGGGGCTACGTGCCACACAGCACATGTAACAACCGAATTATTGCGAGAAAAGTTCGGAGATTCGATTATTTCAAGAAATTGGGACATTGAATGGCCTCCAAGAATTTGTGATTTAACACCATTAGACTATTTCTTGTGGGGTTATTTGAAGTCATTGGTCTTTAGCAATACACCAGACTCTCTTCAAGCTTTAGAAGTCAATATTGAACATGCTATTTATGACATACGACTTGATTTAGTGGAAAAAGTGCTCGAAAATTGGGTTCATCGAATTCGTTCCTGCAAAAGAAGTCGTGGAGGCCATTTGAATGATATTTTATTCAGAACTTAATTGTATCGATTGTACTTTATAATAAATAAAAAAGATTTGAATTTTCTTAACAATTAGTGTGTTTTTTTTTAAAGAAATCATATCAATCTTTTCGGAAAACCCTATATATTATATGTGTATATAATATGCCATAATGTCATGGAAAATTTTGAAACGCGCATTCTATGTTGTCATTGGCGGATAATGTATTTAATACATAAATGTAATGGACTGGAAAATATAATGAAATAAAACAAATTCTTAAGTGTCTCTATTTAAAAAGAAAATTTGCGGTCTCAATCGTTCATCTTCAAAAAGAAAAAAAAATCTTAAAAAATACTCAAACTATTCTGTTCCCGTATTTTATATAAAGAAAATTATGTAAGGACATTGTTTTGATTAATATACTTAAGATAGTAAAATGGAAATATATTAAAAATTTTCATAGCAAAATGTTCTCACTTGATAGGTGAGAATTAAAGATGAAAAAAATTTTATTAATTTATGCAAAAGAAAAAATAATGATTGTATTCTTATCAAATCTTTGCTAATGAAATAATAGCAAAAACACTTAATCGGATGACAAGTAAATTGAAACACTCAAAAATATATTGTTTGTAAGGAAATAAGAATTTTTTCTTTTCAATATTTCAATTTTTTTTATTACAAGTAATATTTTAAAATAATTTCACCCTTAAAAGCGTTATCTTCAATTTAGTTGTTGTTCGTGGCTTTTTCCACGTTCATAAAATAATTTATTTAGAAAAACATAACCTCACCAAATGGAAGAAAACTATTAAAGATACTCTCAAGTAAAATAATATATAAAATTTAAAAAATTTTGACATATTTTCAAGACCAAAAGATAAAAAAAAAATAAAAGGAAAGCAAATTCGTTTCTTATTGCAGTTATATATAATGACAAAAATAAAAGAAAATACTATTAAAGCCTAACTGTGTACTAGAGAAGATTATGAAATTGCCCGAAGCATATAACAGGAATTACATCAAGGAAAATGAAACGAAAACGTTATGCTCGAAATCCTTTCAAATATATCTTCTGTATAAGTAAGTCACTTACCTTAAACTCTCCTTTACTCTCATTTTATAACAGTCATACCCACATGCATATTATACCACTACTCGTTCTCATTCCCTTTTCTTTTTTGCAAATCCACTCCGTCTTCTACCAAGTTGTAATATCTGTTTTTCATTTTTTTTTTATTATGTCTATTTTTGGAGTATACTCTTGAAAATTATAAACTTTAAGTGGAAACTCAAGAATAATAATTTGTGTCGCATTTCTCAAAAAACCAAGTGTCGTAGGTATTTTATATGAAAACTTTCTAAATAACTCTTGGTGCTATTTTTCTTATACATAAATTTGATGAGATAATAAAAAAGCGAGTCTTATTCCAGTTGTATTCGTCAATTATCCTTTTTCTTAGCTACAATATAAATTATAATACTCGTAATTCATATACTTTTTATGAATAACACATTTTATATGAAATTATTCATATTTGATATTCTGGTTTTTCGGTTTTCAGTTTTAATTTTTTTTTGTAATATTTTAAGTTCTGTTTTCAATAAAACTCATTTTGTGAAAGCTTTTTTGAAGAAAAAAAAATATAACTCTTTAGCTGATTCGAATAAATCATCTTTGGACAAATGACATGCAAGCTTTCATATTCAAAAAAAAAACAATTATTTAAAATTTAACGTTTTTTTACCCTACTTGAAGACTCTAGAAAAATTCTTTTACATATTATAAAAAAAAATAGTTAAACTTTTAGAAATTAAAACATAAATAATTTTTTTAAAACATTTTTTTTTAAATTCCTACAAAAATATTTTATATTCAAAAATCTTTCACAAGTATTTTTTTACGAGGAGAAAATAAATGTCTCTCTTTTGAGTAAATTACTAAAAGCATAGAAAAATTTGCATTAACTTACGGATTATAGAATAAAAGATAATTTTTTTATGATTTCTTAAATAATAAATAATTTGATTTTCTTAATGCTAAAAAATTAGGAAAATACTTTTAGGAAAAATTGTAATAAAAAACTACTAAAAAACTAAAAAAATAAACACTTTTTTATAGGAAATAAATTCTTTAAATAATATAAATTTTAAAACTTATTCTTTTTTTTTTGAATAAATATAAACGAAATTATTTTTTAATAAAAATTAGACCAAGAAAATAAATTACAATACATGTTATTAAATTAAAATTAAAGTTGAAATTAAACTTAAATGCAATAAAAAACAAAATCTATTTTTGAAAGTATTAAAATAAAAGATTAATTAAATTGTTATACAAAGAGGCCAATGATGACCGCATTAAATTCAAATTTGTTGCGCTACTCGACTCGTAACTACTGCACGTCATATTATGAAAGAAGATTTGTAATTTCTGACGCCGCAGCATAACAAACAACGTGTGGAACGTATTTGAAGCATACCATCCACAAATCTATTTAATTCATTATTTATTTTAATTATTTTCTTTTGAAAAGTAAAAATTTGTTTTTATTACAAAATCTCAATAAAATTATATAAAAAAAAAACGTAAACTTTATTTAATTGCGAAAAAAAAAATGATTTTCAACTATCCCCAAAAAAAACGTATAGAAAAAAGTGTGTCGAAATATTAAGAAAAAAATTTTATGATTTTTTTGATGAACTTATTTTAATAAAATTTTTCTTATAATATTTTCTTAATTCTCTTTTTTTATGGAATATTTATAATATTTATGATCAAAAAGAAAAACTTTGTATCATCAAATTCCGAAATGTAAACAAACAAATTTTTATGATATTATGCACATAATGTGTTGCATTTATTTCAAAGTATGTTAAGTAATAAATTTTTGAGCTAAATTATCACGTTTATAAATTTCGATTTTCTTCTTTTTTTTCTTTACCTTAGGTGGTAATTAACACGTCTTGCCAGTTTCAAAGTAAGCAGCTTCGAAATTTATGGTAGGTGAAAATTATGCAAATGAATAATTGAGCCCACACCAGACGATTTTATTTTGTTAAATCATAGCTTCTATGTTTGACTACAGCTTACCACCCACTATCACACACCACAGTAGTAGTTGTAATATTCAACCAAAACAGTATCAATCACCCATTATCCTACCCACACATCTGATGGCATATAAAAACGTTTCATGGATCATTAAGGATTCCAGGGAACTATAAAAGTGACAAATACAATTCAAACAGAAAATCAAGTACAATTTTTTCATTTGGTTTTAAAAATAATATTTTATTGCGTAAAAATGATTTTTGAATATATTTTGAAGAAAAAAAATTATTTATTGATTTTAAGATGTAAGTGGATTAGTTTTGACTATCGTTATATTTTTATTGAGAATAAATTTTAACCTAAAGAAATTACTGCATATAAAAAGTTGAATAATTTTATGTTAATTAATATTTTTGCCCCCCACAATTAATTTCTCATTAATAACAAATTAAAATGAATTTTTTCTTTATTTCTACCTTATAGTTCTATCCAATAAAAAAAACTCTAACATATATTTAGCAATAATTATAGTTGGTATTTGAGTTCAAATCCATTAGCTATAATTTATACAAAAATTATTCATCAGTATCTCATCATCTATTTACATATTCTATTGCGATAATTTATATACAATAAAAATAACTAACTCTTATGATACATTAAATTGATTGTTTCGAACAATTTAATTAAGTATTGGTTACAAAATAATTTAGTTCATTTCAAAGAAAAATATCTAATTGAATTTTTAGGGTCATTTTTTCAAATTGGCATTTTAAACTAAATTTTACAAGTTCATCATTTTCGCAAATCATTATAGAAAAAAAAATTTCAATTATTTAAAATACAAAATTAAGTAATTCTAATAAGATATTTAGTTATTTAAAACTAAATTTAAAAAGAATATTTTTGTTTTTGAAATTAGTAAATGTGTTTTCAAATTTCAATTTTTTCAAAATTGAATTTTAAAGATAATATTAATATTAGCCATAATAATTATTTTATATAATAATGCCTTTATTAATTTTATTTACTAAAGAATATCTTCTTGAACTTCATTCGTAGACTGGCCAAAAATATTGTAATTCAAACATTTTATAATTAATTGAATAAACCAATGAGAATTTGTTGCATACACTTACTTTTATTTAATGTTAAAATGATTGGAAAAAATTCTTGAAATTACTTAATAAAAGTAGGTCATATGCACATATACTAATATTTATTCTGCTACAGATACGCAATAAAACGACTTCATACTGAAGGCTAACATGTCATAGCTATAATCCCCATACTAGGTTTTTATATTTGACCCGATACAGTGTTAATTTGCAAGATAATATTACTAATTTTATATTTTCAATTTACTGCATATGAAAATATAGTATTTTTAAGATACTAAAAATATATATTATACAGAAGGCCACATCAATATAAAAAAAATAGTTAAATAAGTTAAAAATTTTGAAGTAAATTTTTAATACAATATTTAAATTAAAAAAACTCTTGAAAATAAATAACAAAATTATTGAAAAATAAAATTTCTTTAAAAAAATTATATACTTTACAAATAAAAACAATTCTTTTAATATAAAAGTTATTTTCCTGATTCAAGTGGCAAAAAATAATAAAATACAACTAAGATAAAATCCATGTTTTTTTTTATAATAATATAATGAATTATAAATTTAATAAAAAAGTCTATATATTTTAAAGTATAATATTAAATATAATAGTTTTAAATTTAAAAAAAAATTGATATTATATTTTAATGGGATAAAAAATTATATTTCCAAAAATTTTCTTGGCTAGTAAATTATTGAAAAACAACATTTTCATTTAGACAGATTTTTGTTTCGCTCCGGTATTAATTTTTATAAAATTAAAATATACCTAGTATTTATATAAATAATAATATTATTTTTTTAAAAAATATTAAATCACAGTAAATAAGAAATAAAGAAAAATAATTGCTTCAATTATTCAATTCATCAACATACAAATAAATTTTATTATTGAAAAATATGCAATATCTTATCTTTATTTCTTATGACAGTGTATATTTATGTAAATATTGCTATTTATTAAAATTTATAATAATAATTTTATACTATTTATTTAAATAATCAAAATATAAGTAAAAATTAACAATAATATAACCGAAAAAAACTTATCCAAAATAATATAATCAACGAGTATCTAATTACTATAAGAAATTATGCTCTATTTTAATTTTACAAAATAATTTTATTATTTCTTTCTTTCCTTGTTCTCAACAATTATTTTCTATTCACTTTATTCAAAATTCATAATTTGTAGGAATTTTTTTTAAATACTAAATACTAAAAGATATCTAATCATATCTATCTACTGTACGAGTGTAAATATATCTAATAACCATAATCATAATATGCTGCCTAATTTATTAATATTTCATACTAGTTGTTTGCTATCAATAAACATCATTAACATAAAATGTTAATTATCAAAGGACACAAAGTTTCTATGCCTAAGCACGAATAGAACATTTTTAACGCATACCAAATAAGACAAAATAAATATGATTAAAAAATAAGTCAATAAATTAAGAGCATATTTACAAAAAGTATAAAAATCAAAGAAGGTGATTTTTTTGAAAAGATTTTTATTAAAAAGTTTGTAGATACTCGTATTTTTTGTATTTGTTCACAAAATAATACGAGTATCTACACACTTATATGAGTGATTTTTATAAATTGTTAAATAGAAGTATTTACATATAAAATGTCTACTTGAAGGTTTTATATTTTTACTAGTATATCTACAATATTTAAAATTATTCAATCTTTTTTATTTTTTTTAATTATACAATATAAGTGAGTCGTTTTTCTAAATAAAAATTCCTTTGTACAGCGAGCTTTTTCAATACGAGTACGGAGAGTGAATGAACGCTTTGGTGGCCTCCACTTGGTAAACCACTTTTTAATAATTGGGATATGGAATTATAGAGTTTGGCATGCTTTTTCGGGATTTTTATGGGAAGGAAGGATAACCATATCACCAATATACTATGCGGATATAGTGATATCTCGACTACAGATATTGTAAAATATGGGAGGAAGAATGTTACCTTGAGGAACACCGTAATTCGTAATTTGCAATAATCAAAATCTGGTACGTCTAATCACATTAACACCCTCACCACTGATTTTTTTTTTTATCAGTCTGACCCCTTTAAACTAATGCTCACTCAAAGATCATGATTGTGTGGGCTCTATGTTCTTATATCTTCTACTTAAAAATAAATTATTTTTTTATAAAATAGAAAACTAGATCTGGAAGAAAACAATAATTTTGGTGGGCCCTCGGCTTAATTTAATTATAAAAGAATTTTCTTAGCCATTAATTTATTTCGAACAAAGTCTTTTCTTAATGTTTGTTTTTTTTTTTATAAACATTCTATTATTTTAATTTAAAATCCATCGGTTTCTAAATACCATTTAGAATAATTCACAATATAATAAAGTAATAAGAATGCTAATTTTTTTAAATGGTACATCTAAATAGCATTACGATTTAAAGACCATTTCAGTTTTCTATCATTTTTATTTCCTAAATTATTTTTTAAAAAAATTTCTATTTTATTCTACAATATTATATAAAAAAGATAATAATTTTATATCCAAAATTTACAGCTTAATTTCACTATTAAAAATATTTTTTAATAATTATAAAATTTTCTAAATAATTTTGTCTCTTAGTACTGCTTGTTTAAAAATCAAAAAAAAAAACATATTGATTCATTACAACTTTTTCAAGCCAATATCAAAATTTATGCTAAGATAATAATGAGAAAAATTGTATATAGAAAACCTTCTCAAGTACGCTATTACTCTTACATATTATATGTAAACGTTTACCCACTCCCACTAATATACACAATATTAATTTATTAAATGTTTATAAAAATAAGCTTTCATATGCTAGTAAATCTTATATACGTGTATATAAAAATTTTAGTAATAATTTGTTTTTTTTTAACCGATTTGTTGGCCAATAAAAACTAAATAAACCGAACAAGTTGTGCTAGCTTTACAGTTTAACAACTTCGTAATTTTCCCAACGAGTTTCATAATTTTCCATGCATCAATGGAGAAAAAAAAATTTTTTTTTTTTTTAATTTTTTACTCTTTTACTATATTGCATAAAAACTATTTATATTTATTTTGTTTGATTTTTAAATACTTCTTAAGAAAAATTGGTAATATAAATAATTTGTTCACATCAAAAGATTGTGAGTATTTTTGATAGTATGTAAATCAAGATATTCTCTTGATTACACTCGTATTAAGGAAACCTTCTTATTAATGTTAATAAAGTAGATTTACAACCTTTATTTAAGTTTTTTTAAACTATATTATTAAAAATGGGCAGAAAATTGGTAGAAAAAAATCATAGAATACAAATTCTGAAAAACTTACAACAAAATGACCAAAAAAAATATTAACTACTATTTAAGAAAGAATTTTATTATCTTAAGCAGGTCAAAGTAAAAGCAATTTAAATTACAAATAATTATTTTTAGAAATTAATGCCTTTTTTATTGAAAATTTCTTTATAGTCAAATAATATTTAATAAAAAATACCCTATGGAATTGTTAATTTAAAAAGTCCGCCTAAAAGCTATGAGAAATTTTTTTATGCTGTCAAGTTGGTACTAATGTCACGTAGAGTTTTTGGCACGATCTGTCAACTAGGGGAAAAAAATCGCACAAATAAATTGCCTGAAAGTTTGTGTCCACAAGTTGATGTTATGAATTTTCCTTAAAAATGGCATCGCAAAAAGGTTACCAAATTGGACTCATACTTTCATTGAACCTATAATAAGGGATGAGAAAATATACATTTATGAGTTTGACATGCAAACCAGCCGACAAACTGCTGAATAGCGCTTCCATAACGGACCCATACCCAAAAAGAAACGCATCAAAGTCGCTCGAGAATTAAAGTGTTGGGGACAGTTTTCTTTGATTATTGTGATGTTTACCCAGAATTTCTTCCGAAGAAGATCAGATTTATGGCACAACAATTCTTGGATTATGCACCATAAAAATTACATAATACCCAATATCAACCATTTTACACGAATTTTTTACGAAAAACTTAATAAATTTCGTCGATCAAAGTCCGTGTTAACCAGATATGGCTCCACTCGACTTCTTTATATTTCTCAATCGGGAATTTTTTGCTTATGGAAGATTTTTTATATCTAATAAAGCTTTAAATAAGTTTTTTATTCCCCAAGCTATATCGAGTCTAGATTAAAATCGTCAAATTAAGCTAAAAAAATTTCTACTATCGTTTTTAGACCAACATTCATATTACACAGTTAGATACAATGGCTTTTCTACAGTCATTTGGGGGTTTTCATAGCACTTTTGCTTATTGAGGTATTCACAAACGAGAGATGAGCTTCCTCACCGAAGAAATTTTGTTCGAAAAATCACTGCCGATTAAACTATCCATAAAATAAAATATCATTTAAGGTAAAAAAATTTATTAGCGAAAAGCTGTAAAATTGCAGGGCTGTATTATCCAAACTACGAAATGGACTATCCGGTAATATCTTGGAAATTTGCACCCATTAAAAAATGGAATATTTAAGAACACTTTTTTCTTTCACTATTATAATAATATTAATTATATAATTATTTATAATTTTTTAAAAATGCCCATTTGCACAAAAATCTTTATCTTTCTTAATATTCTAAAATGTTACATAATAACTACAGATAAATACGTCAAAAAATAGGTTTTATAATTATTTGACAAAAATAATTTTTTGACATATTTTGAAAATTTTCCCATAATAGTTTTCAAATCAAATTCCCATAATAGTTTTCATTGATTTTCCCATCAATAAATGCAAAATTATTCGCTGAAAATTATTACGAAATTCGGCAAATTTTTTTTCTACGTTTATATATCAAATTAATATTCCACCATTAATTATAAAAATTGTACCTGTTTTATACAGAAAATTACGAAAATTATAACAACATAACAGCAATTTTTCATTATGCCCAACCTAATTTGTAAGAGTATTTTATGACCAAAATTATTACTCAATAGTAACGTCTTTGAAAGTAGGAAGCATTATTTTCTATTTATAATTTTTTCTTAAATATTTGCACAAAAACTGAAAATGCAGCCAAAATCGAAATTATGTCAATTCTTTTCAAAATTTTCTTTATTATGACTATAAACAAATAACAATTTTTATACAATATATAAAATTTTTGTATCTTTTTTTTGTATCTTTATATTATTATCTAATGATACTAAAACTTTTAATAAAACTTTTTTGAAAAGATTTACAAAAAAAAACAAAAATTCTTCCGCATGAGAAAAATTGGAAAATTTAAAAATAAAAACAAAAGATTGACATAATTTAAGAGACAGTTCAAGGTACAAATTAAATATTATCAGTTGAAAAAAAGCACAATAATAACATGACTAATATAGTTTATCTATTAAGTTTTAAAAAAGTCAAATTAAAATCAATCACCAAATTATAAATATAGATTATATTAAATTTAAAAAGGTATCAATAGCTTTTGTTTGTTTTTAGGTTTATAGAAAAATAAAACTTCCTCAAATACAAATTAGCTTAAAATCATATTAACAAAATTAATTCATAATTGGTCAAGGTAAGGTCAAGGTTTCTGATACAGCCAAAAAAGCAAAAAATCAATTAAAATGATTTTATCTCTTTACGGACACTTTGCCAAAAACTATCCCTTTCAATATAATTTTATAAAAAATTGTTTTTTATTGACCCTTTAAAAATAATATTATTTTGAGAATTATAAAGTAAATTCCTAAGAAATAATACTAGAAATATTGCTTTTGTTTTACATTTTAAAGAAGTATCAATTTTATAGTTTACAACAAATAATACTGTCATTTATAAGTTGTTTAAAATTTATATTATTTAAATTAATAAATACTTGGTTTATTAATAATTTTTACAATTTCTTGGTAAAAGTCATTTAAATAATTTATTATTTTATGTATGATAGCAAAAAATATATGCAACATAAAATATATTTAATTTTTTTCATAGTCTAAACTTTAATTTTTAAATCACAAATTTGACAACTGTTAAAAATTTTTTTTACAAAAACTATTTTATTGTAAGAAAATAAAATTTTTTATGAATTTATAAAAAGATAATATTTTTTATTTAAAAAAATTAAAAATACTAAAAATCACACTTATTTTTATAGTAGTGATTAATAGAGTTTAGTAAATACTTTATCACTTATATAAATATTAAAATAAACTAGCATAAATAATATAAAAAATTCAAATTAATTTGACCATGACTCACAATAGAAAATTTTATTGCCGTTTTTGTTTATAAAAAATATTCAACTTTTCCCAAAAAATAGTTTTTCTTTTCTCTTTTAATATTATGAATTGTCTATTTTTTAAAGAAATATTTTTAAATAATTCTGCGAAATATGTATATGCATATAAATTTTTTATAAAATTAATTTAGATTTTTAAATTATTAACAATAACAAGTAACATCAATTTAAGTAAGAGTTTATGTAAAATATTTCTTAAATCGTTAATTTTCTGTTGATATTACCATATTAGTACATAAAACGAAGTACGAAAAGTACATCGAAATACCATTCTTTAATTATCTTTACTTTATGAATAATAATTAAAATGATAATTAATACATGAATCAAAAATTTCTTTTATAATCAAATTCAAAGTTTTCATAAATTCCTAACAAAAAAGTTATGGTAAAATAAACAATATTATATATGTAAAGAAGAAAAAATAAATAAATAAACAGCATATAATATAGTTGAAAATAACATTTTCAATTTGGTGCTTTTAAACATTTTTGCATATTTACCTTGATTTGCATAAATAATATACAATATGTCGTGACATTTGATGCATTATGAAACTTACTACAATATGAACACATCATTATGAAAATTTCCGTCATGTTTAATATATCGACATGTTGGGTTAGTTTGAGCAAATATGGCTTGGCCCAATGGTCAAATGAAATTCGATCCGAATACGTTAATTTTATGCACTTATATACTATCTATATATAAGAGCTATCATATTAGATGAGGTAAAAATTGCAAAAGCAAAACCATACAATAATTGACTAAATTAAGGAAAAAATGTGAAAATGTTTTTCCTATGCTATTATTAGATGTATTTTTTTGGAGTGTTATTATACGAAAAATATTATTCTTTTTTAAAACAAGATACATTTTTATATAAAAATAATTTTAAAAAATTTGTTATTAAGAAAAACTTAAAATGTTTGACATTTACCAATAATTTTTTTTACTTCTATTAGTAATTTTAGGATACAAAACTGTACTTTTATAATATCACTACCAGATAATATTTTTTTCAGGTATCTCTGAAAAGGAGGCAACAAAATATTGATAATAATTTTCTATTATATAAAATTTAGGAGTTATTTTGAATTTGATTAATTGGAATTTTTATACGGAGGTGAGGTATCACTTAAATCAATCTAGTAATATTGCGAACTTCCCATCCTCATATCTTGTACTTTAGTCTATGCTAGTCTACCCGAGAAAGATGCCCTTTTAAAGGCTTAAATAAAAGTTCTTCGCTTTTGATCTGATATTGCAAATACTTGGATAGTCTACCATTACAATTTGTCCAGCCCCTTTATTCACCTGATCACAGTCCGTGTGACTTTTATTTATTCTCCAACATTCCATAAATCACGTATAGGATTTGGGTGTTGTTAACAGGATTTTTTCAAGAAAATTGATACAATTTTAACTTTGAACAAAATTTATTATTCTAGACTATAAATTTTGAAATTCGACAGTTGAATGAAATCTTCATAATTTGTTAAAATACTTTTTAATATTAAATTTATTTATATAAAAATAATAAAGATTAATATAGAATGCTTATTAACAATTTCCTATCATATAAGTAGTTTTCGAACTCCAAAGACCTAAATAATTGTTTCTAAATACTCGGAGAAAATTAAATGACTTTTTTGGTATTAATCATATGCCGAGCAAGTCAACAATTCAACGTATAATGAATTATTTTGAAAATATGCATATGCTAGGAGATAAATCGAAGACTGAGCGACAATTAAGCCAACGTACGAGGGTTATTCAACAAGTACTTAGCCTCACCCCATCGGGCGGTACATTCTTTTAGTAGCCTACTGTCACAAAAGAAATCGTGCAGTACATTCTTTTAGTAGCCTACTGTCAAAGTTTCAGTCGATTCCCTTCATTGATTTTGTTTCGAGAGCCTTTGAAAGCGAGCGTGTCGACCGGTTGCACAAAAATGGAAAAAGAGCAATATCGTTCGGTGATTAGATTCTTGTTTTTGGAAGGGAAAACGCGCAGCAAAATCAAAGATCGCTTGGATGCTGTGTATGGTGACTCTTCTCCTTTGATGGCGACCGTCAAGAATTGGTTCAACGAGTTTGTTCGTGGCCGCACGTCGGTTTTTGATGAGCCACGCCCAGGTGCCCCGAAAACGGCTGCTACGGAGGAAACGTTAAAAAAAGTCCACGATCTCGTGTTGGCAGACCGTCGATTGAAGGTTCACGAGATAGCTGAGACTGTGGGCATCGCAACCGTGAGACCACATCGGCGACGAAAACAAGCGCAATCGTGAGACCACATCGGCGACGTGTTTGGCGCTGTTTCAGCGCAATCCAGCGGAGTTCTTGCGTCGTTTCGTGACCGCCGACGAAACATGGATTCACTGGTACACACCAGAGATCAAGGAACAGTCGAAACAGTGGACTTCACCAGGCGAACGTGCTCCGAAGAAGGCGAAGACTGTTCGATCGGCCGGAAAGGTGATGGCCACCGTTTTCTGGGATTCACAAGGTGTGATCCACATCGATTACCTCGAGAAGGGTAAAACAATTTCGGGGCGCTACTATGCTGATTTATTGGGCCGATTTGACGTCGAATTGAAGAAAAAGCGTCCCCGCTTTGCGAAGAAAAAAGTGCTGTTCCACCACGACAACGCGCCGGCTCACACCTCCGCCGTCGCCATGGCCAAATTGGTCGAATTGCGCTACGAATTGCTGCCCCATCCACCGTACTCTCCAGATTTGGCCCCCTGTGACTACTTTTTGTTTCCAAACCTGAAAAAATCACTCGCCGGGAATAGATTTGGGTCGAATGAGGAGGTCATCGTCGCCACGGAGCCCTATTTTGCTTCCCTCGAGAAAATGTATTTTTTGGATGGGTTAAAAAAGTTAGAGCATCGCTGGGCCAAGTGTATCGAGCTTGAAAGAGATTATATGGAAAAATAAATTGCCACCTTTCCAAAATTTTCGTTTTTCTTTTGTAGGCTTAGTACTTGTTGAATGACCCTAGTACACCTGAAAAGATTGATTCAGTGAGGCAGAGTGTTGCTGAATGTCCGGGTACCTCTCATCGACGCAATGCACAAGAATTACGAATATCTCCATCATATTTGTTAAAAATTCTCCAAAAAAGATTAAAATTCAATTGACACAATAGCTGCAGGCACAAATGGTCATGAACCTCGCCGAGACTGGAGTGCTCGAGTTTTACAGCTCGGTATAGGCGACCTCTATTTTTGGCAAAAAATCATTATGAGCGATAAAGCACACTTCCACTTGGCTGGCTTTGTTAATAAATAGAATAGCCGCTATTGGGACACTGAAAACCCTCAACTGATACACCAAAGACCACTACACCGTCGTAGCGTAACTGTGTGCTGCGGCATTTGAGTCGGTGGAGGCAATACTGTAACAGTTACTAGTTACCGCTATCGGGACATGTTGAAAAGCTTTCTTCTACCCGAATTGGATCAATTAGGCCTACAGAACATGTGACTCCAACAAAATAGTGCCACATCAAACGCAGCTCGTGCTACGATGCAAATTTTGGAAGAAATTTGTCCCACCACATAATGTCAAAAAATGGTGATATTGTCACGATCCCCTGATTTAAACCCACCCGATTTCTTTGTATGGGAGTACTTGAAGGAAAAGGCGTACACTAACAAACCAACCACAACCTCGATGCTTAAGGACAGAAGTCTGCGAAAATGTTATGAGAAATGTGCTTAAAAGAGCTCGCCTTTGTACGTACACTCATCAATAAGCAAACAGAACAGAAAAATTTGTCCATGTCTCAGCGACAATGTTTACAATAATTTTGCTGAACTACTTCAATTAATCCAATTAAATAATAAGTTTCTTATTAATATAAGATAAATAACTGATAATCCTGTTTAAGAACGTTTTCTGGAGACAGAATTTTCTATTGAGTATAAATATAATTTATAAGCAAAATTTTGTTAATTTTTAAGTTTATCGTTAAAGGTGCTCTTGTCAGCATGGTAAAATTGAATATTTTTACTGTGCATTTGAATATTTTAGGTTTAAATTATTTGCATTTATTAATATAGCAGATATGTGTATATGTAAACCAGAGAATTTTTTCGACTTGAAAATTATCTAAAACATGTGAAGTGGTTTTTTCTATTTTACAAAAAATTTCATTAATTAATAATCTTAATTTACAAAAGTTGCATTTATAAACTCTAAATTTGACTTGTTTCCGAATAACTATTGTAGTGTAAAGTGTTACCAGCAATTGAAATTTTGGTAAAATGAATTTTTGCATTTTGAAGGATACCAACTTGTGGAACTTCGGTGGTGCATCACTTCTTCGATGGAGAAGGAAATTATATCATTCTTGTATCTAGGAATATTTTCGAAATGTTACCTTTTCTGCAAAACCTAAATTTAAAAAGTAACAGAATTCAGACAATTTTCTGCAATGCAATTGACAATAATACAAATTTTATCAAAATTAATAAATTTAAAAATACGCGCATTGATAGCCTGGCTCTGGCGTTAGTTTTAATTTCAGTTGAGTCTGAACAGCGATTTTAAGCGGTGTTGCATAAACGATATGTCATTTATGTAGAATTTATTTGTAAATAAATTAAGTGGTGTGTAGACGTCTCGTAATTTGCGTAGCATTTTATTTTTGTATTTAACCCTATCCATCGAATCTACATTAGATCGCAAGGACCATACTACTAAAAAATTATAAAATTTCAAAAATCAATAAATTTCATTTTAATACTTGATCAATAATAAAAATAATATTAATACTTGATTTATACCAAAATAATATTACACAAAATTATTATATTATAATAATAACCAAGAATTTATTATGTTAGAACAAAAGAAAATTTGTTAATAAAATAATTTTATTTGGAAAAAAATATAAGTAATCAATAAGACAAATAGTAGATGGATATTACTTTAAGAATTTAAGATCATTTCAATTTTTAAGGGCTTTAAAATAAAAAGTAACAACCTTACTTTTAAAAAACTGCAAACATATTTTAGATCATATCAAATTTTTTTATGTATACAAATAAAAGAAATAAAACTGATTAGATTTAATGGAGATATTTTGAATATTTTTAAACAGATTTTTACTTCACATTAATACGCCTTACAAGCATTAAAAACTATAAGTTCTATTATTTTTTATATCCGAGATAAGGAGCTTTTCAATTTTTAACAGGCTATTATTATCAAATTTCAAATGACAGCTCTGTCATTTTTATACGTTTGTATTTTGATGAAGCCTACCATTTAATCGTAGAGGTGCCTTGACAAAAATCAACTACAACAGTTCTTAGAGCCCATTTTGCACCCAGAAAAATTTATTATTTTTCCATAGCAACCAAAATAAGGGACATTTTGCACCCATAGCAACTGAAACAAGGGACTTATTGTAAATAAAGATATCAGCTGCCCACCAATATTGTGCGATTTAATGTCCTTAAACTTTTTTCTATGAATCAACATTGAAATAATGGTCTATGCCAATAAACAGATAATACTTTCTAAGCTGAAGAATGATATCATTGAAGCCATTGGTAGGATTGAGCCTAATTTATGAGGAAGAGTCATTGTAGAAATTTTTATTTGATAAAATTGAGCCCAATTTAAAACAATTATAGAAATTTTTATTTGATAAAATTTAAAATAGGAAAGTTTAAATGAAAATTAATTTATAATTTCAATATTATAAAAAATTACAATATTTTTCTTTAACTGATACGGTATAAAGTTTAGTATTTGTTTGCAATTTTCCAAAAGCTTACATTTAGTTTTCTTTTAAATAGAAAACATTTCAACTTAAGTTAACCAAAAGTAAAAATCATCCTTTAACTAAATTTATTTTCAGATATTATAAAAACAACAGTATTTCCAGTTATTTAATATATTTTCAAATTTTTTAAATTTAAAAAATCCCTTTCCATCGATAAAACGTTTTAGAAATTTTCATTTAGTTTATTGCAAAAAATGAAAGGATGAAATTGCAATATTCTAAATTAACTAAAATCACAACCGATATACTATTTATTTGTGTAAGAAATTTTGAGAAACAACTTTCATAATATAAATTGATTTATTTTTTAAATACAAAAATTTTCATCTAACCGAATTTTCCTGAAAGCTGACAGCGTTTACTGAAAGTGAAACCTTTTTTTTTTATTATAAAAAAATTATGTAATTAAATTTAAGTGTTTTATTGTTCCTTAACTTAATTCGTATATATAAATTAAATTATTTACCTCCTTTTTTCGGTAAAAAATTCAATTAAAAGAAAAAGCACATGAAATTCATCGACCGCATATGCAGTTTGCGACCTTCACAAAAGTGAATGTAACAAAAATCCCATAAAATTGACCACAAAATTACGATTACATCTGATCAACCAATAAACACTTTGTTAATTTTGTAATTTTTTTATTGATTTTGAAAGATTTTTTTTCTAGAGCACAATTATTATTACATCAGTTAATAGGCCAACGATGGTAATTTTGGATTGATTATATAATTTTCATTAATTTAATTTATTTTCTTTTCATTTAAATTGTATTACAACAATTGATTTTTTTTTTGGTTGATATAATTAATTTTTTTATAATCCTTTTAATTATATTTTTATGCCATTTCGAAATTTATTTATCATATATTTGTTTTTATTTATAAATTTCAATTTTAAACAAAACTATTAATTTTTATTTAAAAATTAATAAATTTTTTTTTTCAATTGTTTTAAAATTTTATACAGAAAAAAAATATTTGAAATATGATAAAGATAAAATAAATTATGAATGAAAAAGAATTTTTAAAAATGGATAATTTCAAACATTTATATTTAAAACAGAAACAATACAAAATTAATCACACCCACTATTAATATGTAAACAAAAACACTATCAAAACCACGTGCATATTTACTTTCGAATGGATTTGACTGAATTCGTTGTACTTACTATGGTCAAACGAAATCGAAGACTAAAAACTGAAAATTTTCTTATAGTTTCTTTAGGTTTGTAATGAATCTTTGAACTAACAAATATTTGTCCATCAAAGTTGTTTGCCAAAAGTCGCTATATTTCCGAACCGCGTTTTCTTCATCAGTAAACACACCGAATCATAATCGTTCATGTAAGACGACGAGAAAAGATCTTCTCCGCATGAAATTTTGTATACACACCTGGTGCTACTAACCTACCTTTTGGTAGATCTTAAACGCTGAAAACTTTTAGTGAATTTCTCTTAACAAATCATTGTTACTCTTAATAATATAACCAATTGAAAGTGCAAACTGTTAGCCTATAATACCAGCTTAAAAAGTTTCAGTTAGAAAAGTATGGCGAAGAGAAACTCTTAATTTAAAAATTGTTACTCTGTGTCATATTGCATAATAATAAATTATGAAATTTAAATTCGTTGTACATGGTAATGTAAGAAAAATAAAAGTTATTTTAAAGAGAAATACAACAGCCTTGAAAAGTTTCTCTTTAAAATATTGGTATGTGTTATAAGAAAAACTCTTCGATTAATGAATAACTTTTTTCAAATAACAAATACGAGAGCTTCACAAAGTTTATCGAAAGCGCAAGTAAACAGTAATTGGTTGATCGACTATTCGAAATAAAGGTACGCGACGGGAATTGATTTTAATCATTGGACAATTTTCAATTGACATAAGGTAAAATTTTAAAGCATGTACTTTATTGAATAGTCCAGTTTTTATTTGTTTTTGTAGAAATTATGAATTTTCCTAATCAACTTGAAGGTCGTTTAGCTACCTTCATACTATGGGCTCTTGTATTTGTCTTTGAAATAATCTTTTTATAGTAAATATTTTATATACAATAATTTTGTTCAAAATTGATGCAAATATTAAAATGGTTTTGGAAATATAGTAAATTTTCTTATCGTATAAACAAATATTGGTCTATTCACGAAAGTATAGAAATATTTTGCAGAAATTAAAGGTAATAAGTTTAGAATTCACTAATCTAAAAAACTCTGATGAAAAAAAAACCCATTCCTGAAATTATATTGTACATGCTGAATCTATGAGGATTCTTCACCATAACCACGGCCTATGAGAAACACGATCTCCATAAACGAGATTTTTTAGGAACACGTAATGTTTGTGCATCCTCACTCCTGTGGTCTGAAAACTATTAAAAATTTACAGCAATCGAAAGATCTGGTAAGGTCAGGCCGTCAATTAATATTGAAGCTGATGACTGATTTCACATCCTCGTATTTATCTAATTTCAATCCCTTTTTTTTTTTTTGTTGCCCGAGAGCATTAATATTGCTTCAGGTGATTAATATTATAATACATAATGAACTTACAGATAAATAGTATTTTTCGTAATATTAACATCTAAATATACACTTTTTTCTTATTTACTTACTTGTGTACTTATTTACTTGTAATCGACTTACTTTTATTCCATTGTATACGTGTACATATCATACCAAGCCGATGATTATGACAATTTAAAAAAAAAAATACAACAAAACATCTTATAGACGAAATTGTTAAGCTTTTAGTGACATTTTCATATGCCAATATGTAAACAGAGGCCTTCTCTATATTTTTATTGCCCAAACAATTTATGATTACGCAAGAAAATACAAAATTTTGAATCTGGGACTGTAATTTTAATTTTGTCCAAGATCATTCTCGGAAGTACACTAAACTTACTCTCCATTATACTACATGTTTTCCTATATTTATGTGAAAATATGAAATTTAATTGATTTTTTTAATATTGTATTTTTTACAAATCTAGTTTATAACGAATAAATTTTTTAAAAAATTAAAATTTTTAAATTAATCAAAAAGTTTTCTTCAAACATTTGTAACGTTTTATGTAGATATTAATTATAACATAATTGATTTAAATAAAAAATGGATTTAGACCTAAACATTATAAAGAATTTAGTTATAAAAAAATTTGGAAAACTTAAAGAATTAATTTTTTTTGTATTTACCGAATAACTTTTGTGGAAATATATATTTTATTATCTGTGCTTATGGCTTGTGGTGTTATGTATAACATTTATAAGTTTTTCAAAGGTATTTTTAATTCAAACTATTTTAGAGTTTTTCAATAAAAAATAAGAAGGGGTTCCTTGTTTTATTATAAATTTATTCTCCAATTTTATTAATTTTGTTCAAAATATTCATAAAAAATAACATTTTTAAAAAACGATGAAGCTTACACGTACATTTAAGTCAACTTTAATCCCAAACTAAATAAACTTAAAAACTAGTAAATAAGAACTAATTTCTTTTAAACAATTAAAATAATTAACTACAAATATTTTCAACAAAAAAATTTATTTCAAATAAATTCAGTATAAATACACAATTATTATAAGACAAATAATATTATAAAAAATATATATACAAACATATCTATTCAAATTAATCTACAAAAAAATTTAATACATTTTTAGCTATATGAAAAATTAATATACAATATAATATAAAAAAATAAAAGCTCTAAAAGCTCCGAAAGTGCTCGCGAAATACTTAAGATCCTCAAACTGTATTGGACGATTCTGTTGTTGTTGTTGTTGTTGTTGTAGTCGTTGTTGTGGTCGGCTCAAAACCTTTCACTGTTAAATATTTACCCAAAACTGGCTTAAAGAACTGCACGAAACGTGAATATCGAATTGCAGAATTCTGTAAAATTAGGGGGGAAAAAATGTTAAAAATACAAAAAAAAAACTTTTCAAAGTCACTTTTTTTACAAAAAAAATTTAATTATATGCCTTATCAAAGGAAAGCTACCTATTATTGTATTTCAAAACTTTGGGAAAAGATAAAGCTTTTCCCCAGTTTACATATATTGTGCTTTTGAAGTAAAAACATTTAATGATATATTGTACAAAGCGCTAAGTAGAAAACTTCATGAAAAAGCTTTATTCGATAATTCACTGAAGCTTTCGAAAATTATTCGAACAACTAACTGCTTTCAAGTTTCATTATTAAAAATTGTTAAAATTAAAAAAAATATTTTCGTGTACAAAAAAAAAAGAAAAAAAAAAAGTTTACATCATTGCCAAGGACTATCTCGTATGAAGCAAGAAGAACGGCATACAATTAATTGTTGGAAAATAATTTTCGGAAAAGCAAGAAAAAATGACATACCATTATCAAATCTCCGAATATTTTCGACACCCTCGTTGCTGTTGTAAATGAATTACTAAATAGCTGATCAGGAATATCTAAGGACACATTGGCCCTATCGAATATTGGTGTATCGCTGTCGTCCGTAACTTTAACAGCCCTTTTTGAATGTGATGCATGGGCAGATGCTCGTCCGAAATCTTTGCTAGTCTGTAATTAAAATAAAAATAATCCCTTTTAAATAACACGGCTATATTTAACTGTTTACAATTATTATTTTATGTTCTTAAACAAATTTAAATTATAAAAATAAGACGAACTTGTTTGAGGAATTAATCAATTATAATTTGTTAATCACAATATTTAAAAAAAAATTTTTTTTTAAAAAACTTGCACACATTCTTACAAACAATTAATTTATAAACAATCACAGCATAATATACACAAACAAGAAGAATTATTGTTGTTAAAATATAAAATTTCATTCATTTTGATGAGTTATTGTCCATAAAATCACTCATTTTAATTACATACACAAAAATTTCTTCATAAGAAATATACACGATAACATTGCACTTACTCTAGTTTCCTTAAAAATTATTTTAGAAAATTTTTTATAAAGCAAAAATGCACATCAGAACATTAATTGAAATTGTATAAAATTCAGACACATTTTAGGAATTTTGTTAGCTTTTTCATAAAAGAGTAAAAGAGGGATAATGTCACTGCATACGTGTATGGTTAGGGTTCAATTATAGTTCGCAGACAAAAGAAGGATTCGAACACTTCGAAAACAAAAATTCAAACGTCAGAAATTGTTTTTTTTTATTTTTATTTATAAAAATTTTAATATAAGCAAAAACAAAATTTTTTTTTCTATATTTATATACAAAAGATATTTCATTTTAAAAATAGTTTTATTTACATGATTCAACAGCCTTCATTAAAATAAATCATCATCCCTAAAATTATTATACAAATAAAAATTTAATTTTGATATTATTTTCACATAAATTTTATTCTTTACTGAAATTTATTCTTTAAGTTTATAAAATTTTATTAATTCATTTAATTTTAAATTTATATATAAGCATTTATACAGTAAGAATTATGAAAAAAATTTATCAATAGCCAAGCATACTTAAAAAGATAATGTAATACCAATATTTTATATGGTTTTTTTCCCTAACTTAATGTAATTAATATCTTTCAAAATAAATTGAGTGAAGAAAATTAACTCAAGCATAAAATATTGTTCTAATAATTTTTTTTTCGTAATTTTCAAAAACATATTAAAATTTGTTTTATTAAAATTATCAAATTTTCAAAATAAAATGGTTTTGAAAGAAGTCAATACTGATAACAGACTTTCATAATTGAAAATGTTAAAAAAAATTAATCAATTTTTTATTTCTACATTTTTTCAGAAAACAAAAAATTTGTTTATTTTAATTGGAAAATGAATTAAAATTTATTGATAAAATAAAAGATAATTATTCTAATATCCTGCTTCATCTGAGGATGGGGGTGGTGGTGTTGGTCCTGGTCCACCTTTGCTTCCTGATGACGCTTGCAAAATTGGTCCAGAGAAACTTAAAAATTTAGTTACGATTTGTCCAAGTCCACCACCACCAGCAGCACCATTAGCCTGGCCAGATCCACCACTTAAGCCGCTCAGTAATCCTGTAGTTAAACTACCCAAGGATTGAGTAATTGATGTTATTTTAGGTGATACTACAGCTGTTATAAGTCCTTGAAAATCATTTATTGGCGCTGGGACAGTGATATTGTACTGCCGATTCTTTTCGATATTTGTACGATCTAATGCCTCAACAAATCGGGTTTTTGAATCGATTATGTTGTCGATTTTCTACATATTTTCACATATTCATAATTATTATTTCTTTAACTTTTATTGATTAAAAAAAAGTTAATATCTATTATATTATTAGTAATCTAAATTTAATATTAGTAAAAAGTTAGGTAACAACTAAACAGATAAAATTTCGTTAAAAACAAACAATTTTTAAGATTTCAACTCAATTTCAACTATTATTTAAATCTTGTTAAAATAATTTATCTTGAAATCTTTTCTTGCTTTCTAATTTTGAAGCATAATCAAGAAAAGCCATTTTTTTATGGTAATATATATATATATATATATATATATTTAAATTGTAGTATGACTGAGATAAAATGAAAATCAAAGAGTGTTAAATTCAATCGGAATTGTATTCATAACTAAGAAAATGAAATAAGTTCAAATTGTCTCAAGAACGTGATGGAGAACTGAATAAATTTCAATTTATTTTTGTTAATTTGTCACAGTTCATGGTGATTAACAATAATTTTTCCTAGATTCTATTATTTTTAGTCTCTTAAAATTTCGCTCATTATATCTATAAAAAAATCAGCAACAAAGTTTGCTTATCTAAAATATTAGAATGACTATTAAAAGTTAGTATTAATTGTTTTAAAATGTCTACATAAATATTTACAAGAGTAAAAATTTTTAAAAATATTAATCATTGTTATTCGAACCAATAAAAAATAATACAAATTTTACTTACACTGAAAACAAATCCGATTAATGCATTTTTTGCACCAAATGCAGCATCGGGCAATTTCCTTTTCTCACGATCTAATCCATCATCGAAAGCGTCCTGTTCATAGTGAAAACCAACAACTTATAAAAACTGAAGATTTTTATAATGCAAACATTTTAATTTGCATTTATGATATATTTTATCATTAACACGCCTTATGCAATCATTCAATTAAAATACTCTAACATAAAAACCAGAAACAAAAATCTTATCAAATAAGCTTTAACGCAGATTTTAATAGAAATTTTTAGCAAAAATATTTAGCAAAAATTTTGAGCAAAAATGTTCAGCAAAAATGTTCAGCAAAAATGCTCGGCAAAAATTTTACCAAAAATTTTAAGCAGAAATTTTCAGCAAAAATTTTAAGCAAAAATTTTAAGCAAAAATTTTCAGAAAAAATTTTAAGAAAAATGTTTCAGAAAAACTTTTCAATAAAAGTTTTGAATAGAAATTTTTAGCAAAAATGTTTAGCAAAAATGTTCAGCAAAAATGTTTAGCAAAAATGTTCAGCAAAAATTCTCGGCAAAAATTTTACCTAAAATTTTAAGCAGAAATTTTCAGCAAAAATTTTTAATAGTAATTTTCAGAAAAACTTTTCAGTAAAAGTTTTGAATAGAGTTTTTAGCAAACATTTTCAACAAAAATTTCGGGAAAAATTTGCGGAACAAAATATTCGTTAATATTTCGTTAAAAATTGTCTATGAAAAAGTTTAAGTAAAAATTTTCATTAAAAATTATTAATGCGTAAATAATGAAAAGAACTGAAATTAATTTTATTCCAAGCCGCATTTTTTGTCAAGTTTTATTGCTTTGAAATAAAAAAAATGAATATATTTATTGCAAATATATTACGAAATATTATAAAATTGTTATTTAAGTAAATAACACTACCTTTTTGCCCATTTTTTTTAGGTTTAAATCGTCAATCGGTATTCCAAACATAATTTTACTCAAAACTAAACCAATGACCATCAACTCATGCAAATGGTGTGATTTGGAAATGTTTCAAAGTCGTTTGAAAATCGACTCAACAGCTAAACAGACAGATGTCATAATTACTTAAATTTACTATACTAATTTATATTTTCATATCAAATTGTATAAATATAAAAAAATATGTAATTTTATATAAATAAACAAAAATATGATATGATATGGTAATTTTTCTATGAAATAATATTTCACAATCAAATTCTATTATTGTTTATATGAAAAATTTCCTAATTTAAATTATGGATTTTTTTTATTACTATCAGAAATAATCTTCAAATATTATAAAAAAAATTAAAATAATAGCTCACTCCTGATGCAATAATTTTAAAATTTATTCCGAAGCTCAATCGAAATGGCAAGAAGATTGACAAGCCAATTGAACTGTTGGAGTTTTGGTAAGTTGGTAAGTTACGTGCATATTGTTTACTATAGAAAAGCCATCAGTCACAATCATGGTGTGAGTACTTAGTTATCATAAGAAAATTAGGATAAAGTCATCATAAAAATTATTCAATCGATTCGGCACTTTCTGGTAATTTCTCTACAAAGTACAGAGTCATACTGTACACTTGTGCGGTGTGCAATAATGCGTCAAAAGTGTAAACTCCACGTTAATTCGTTTAAAAAAATCATTTCTCTACACCTTGAGATATTGACATTTTCGATTACATTAACAGAAAAGAAACAGTTTTCTTCAAATTTTTGTAAAAATATTATATAAATTGTAATCAAATAAGTTTTGACGCCAATAAAATGTATAGTAAAAAAAAATTATACAATAAAAGTGAAACTGTCTGAAATAATTTATTACAATTTTTTTTTAAACATTTTTTTTCTTGAATTAATTTTGATTTTAAAGAAGTAAGAATTTGTAGTGAAAGCATACTTTAACTATTTAAAGTTTTATAGTTTTTCTTTTTAATTTGCATACACAAACTTGCAATGATATTTAAGAGAAAATATACTCTAGATTTTGTCAAATATTTACTCATAATTCGATTAAAAAATTGCTGATCACCTTGAACAAAGTAATTCAGTTCATAAGTGAGCGTTGTTAATATTTTTAAATTTCTTTGACACTAAGATTTTTATTAATAATACCACATTAATTTTTAATAAAAATATCAGAGATTAATATTTAAAAAAAAAACTAAATTTTTCTATTTTTTTCTTAAATTTTAAGGTTAAAATAAAATTAATGAAATTAAAGAGAAATAATAAGAGATTTTGTGTCATAATTTTAAAAAAATTGAACAAATTAAATGTTATTTAAAAAATATATTATGGAACTTATGTTAGTATAAATACTATGTTTAAAAAAAGTTCAGTGACAATTTTCAGCAAAAGTGATTGGGAAAATTTTTTTGAATATAATAATTTTCAGTAAAAATTTTCGGCAAAATATTTTATCCCATTTTTCCAATATTTTATAACTAAATTTTCTTACGCTAAAATATATTATTTTAAAATAATATATGTGCTACTGTAAACTCAAATCCACAGTAGATCATGAACTAATTTAAAATTCAGGAAAAATTAAATTAAATTTTTGTAAGAAAATTATATTTTAATTTTTTAAAATTTTCTATAATAATAAAAATGTTTAGAACCTCCTTAAATTAAAACAGTTTCAGATCCTTTAGAGACTTCGTTTTAATGTTTCTCAATCGAAAAATTCTCAATAAAATATAAAAATATCATAAATTTTATGATGAAATATTATAAATAAAAAGTAAGGCTTAAAAAAATTCAATCAATTTAGTAGTTTTGATAGAGAACGAATTTTTGAAGAAAAAAAATACCCTCGTTTTTTATGTTTAGTAGAATATGTTATTAGAGAAACATAATAAATTCACTCATTTAAATACAAATTCTCTCCAATCTATTCTCAATTGTGATCCATGAAGCTCAATATTACTAAGCAAACCATAGCACAAGACTTAAAAATGCAATTGAGAAAATCGATAGCAATAAATAAAAACGGAAAAGTAACTATCCAACATAATATCTATCAAACGAATAACAATTATTGGATTTACGCAAGTACTTTCAAAGAAAACCACGAATATATTTCGATTAAATATTTTAACAGAGACATGCCTAATACCTGTTTAAGTAAAAAATGATATTCGCATTTTTATTGTATACATAATTACTATATTGGAAATTGCAATAATATTTTAATAATTATCATGAAAAAATTTATACTTTTAGTTTTCATTAGCATAGTAAATGTTAAGAAAATCGAAAATCGTTGCAAACTTTTAGCGAACTCTTCAATTGAGCTTGAAAGTATCTACTCTAAAAAAAAAAGTAGTTTTTTTGACGGAAGGAGTTTTAAAAAACTTTAAAATTCCAGCAACTCTCAGCTGACCTAAATATTTAACCAGAAGACATTTGCAAATATCAATCAAAACCACTGAATATAATCAGAAAATGCATAGTGTGAGTGATTTTCGTACTATTTTTGAATATGAAATTCACATTATTCTTTTCATTAGAAATATTTTACAATTATTCAAAAAATATTTAAGAATTTAATTGAAATATAATTTAAACTTATTGTTTAGTAAGAAATCATTTTAAAAAAAAAACCATAACTTGCACTATCACAACTCAACCGTATCAATGTTATTCAACACATAAGCTAAAAAATCCATACGCACATTTATCCGAATTACCGCCTTTACACCTGACAGACAGGTCTTAAAAAATTACACAAATTTCATCAACTATAACACAATCGTTTTTACTAATGGAATGTACTATTGTTTTTACATTTATTTCATAAAATTTCTCAACGAAAATTCTTTCTTTACCTCTGATTCAACAGGATTCAGATCGGCTGCCTGATCGTTCAATTGCAGTTCATCGTCTCTTCGTACTCTTATACTTGGTGCTGCTAAGATAATATGGCACAATGCAAACACAACTAATAAAATACTCAAACTGAATCCTTTCATTTTGATAATATTTATATGTAAATTAGAAAAATTCTTTTTTGATGGCAATATAATTTTAGGCTATTTTTTTATTATTTATGTCAAACAAAAATTCTTGTTCGTCCTTTGGATTGTCTGTAAAGAAAAGATCAAAATGAAAATTTTAAATTATTTTCTACACTTTTAATAACAACTTTTGCTATATTTTTTTTTTAAATGAATATAATTTTTTTTAAATTTATTTACTATTTTTTTTAAATAAAATTTAATAATTGTTTATTATTTATGTTTTTTTTTTTTTGATTTTATTATTTCTTTAAGACCAACCAATATCACCGATATAATCGCTTGAACATTCGCCAATGAAATGACCGCAATCGAAAGTGTTTGGCTGCTGTGGCACGGCTCGTTTGAGTATATTTCTCTCAGTTGTATGAAATATAGTAACTTTGAAAAAGTTGGTTTTCGTTATTATTCGTCGTGTATTTCTTCTTTTTTTTGTATATTTTTTCCACTCTACAATATTGACTATGGTTAAAGATTTAACGAAAGAAAGATATAACGAAAAAAATTGTGCAGACTTTTATCGCTCATTTATTTTGATTTTTGTTCCTTTGATGTTTATTTTCTTTTTAAAACAACATTAAAAACAACCACAAGTTTGCTTATAACTATGACAAAACAAAAACAAAAATTCAGAAGTGACTCTACACACGCATCCAACTTCAGTTGGTATACCTCCCACTGTTGTTGTGGCTGTGAAAATATTAACAATTACAACGAAAGCTTAGACGATTTGGAAAACTCAGTTGTGAAAAACTTGGAAGGTAAACAACTTGGAATGGTCTGTAGTAAGTTACCACGAACTCTTGACTTCAATGAGTGGAAAATTCGTCTCTCTGTCACAAGACAACTACAGTACCAATTAGAGTATTTTCCCTCTCAAACAAGTAAACTGCACAAAATCACCGATGTAAAGTGCTCTATAGTTTCTCGTTTATAGACATTCCAACACCATTACGAGATATCAGTGGTACATTATTTTGTATGCTAAATTATCCCAATACTATGTCATAAATAATATTATTAAAGGCATTATTTCAACTAAAAAATTGTGCTCTTAATTTTCATATTAATTACTAATATGCATTAAAATATATCTCAGTAATTATAAAATTCAAATGTTTAAAAAAACCTTTTAAATACTTATAAAAATTATTTGTTTTTTCTTTAAAAAAGCATAAGATTATTCATAACCGATAATTAAATTCAATTAACCCGAGATATAAAAGTTAATATTCTTCAAAATTAATTGTTTTCATTAAAAATTTTCCCATAAAGTTGCCATAAAATACTTCCTAAAATTGTTTTGACAAAATATTTCAGTAAAAAGCCGCTAATCATCTGTAAAATGTTTTTGCAAAAATGTGTGCAAAATTGTTTGTTTTGAAATTTTGCATAAACATTTATCATAACAATTTTCTATAAAAAATATCCACAAAAGTTTTTCACACTAATTTTCCACACAAACTTCCCCTACACAAGTTTTCCATAAAAATGTTTCCTATAAAAATGTTTCCTATAAAAATTTTCCATAAAAATTTTCCATAAAAATTTTCCATAAAAATTTTCCATAAAAATTTTCCATAAAAAAAAATTTTCCATAAAAATTTTCCATAAAAATTTTCTATAAACATTTTCCATAAAAGTTTCCGTAAAAATTTACTATAAAAATTTTCTATACAAATAGTCTACAAAAATAATCCATAAAAATTTTCTATAAAAGCTTCCCATACAAAAATATACATATAAAATTTTCCATAAAAATTTTTCGTTAACATTTTCAATAATAATATTCAGTAAAAACTAAATAAACACTGCCACAAACGTAGACTATTGAATGACGGAACAAATTTGTGTTCCGTCATTCTTAATTTTATGTGGAGTCGTGGTTTACTTTTGTCAAATTATTTTTACTGTAAAACATGAAGTAAATGATTTGTAATTTGTTGCTATTTTTGTATTATTTGAAAATTTTAAACACGTTCAAGTAAAAATGGAAACAGAAGTCATCGCTATGTCAAGGGACTTAAACATGAGAAATTATAGCCGTTTTTGGCGTCAATACAGTAAAAAAATGCTCATTTCATTTGCTTAGCAGTTGAAATGTAAATTGCTTTGCAAAATTGTTGAAAACTGAATTACGCAGCCAACAAATTGTAAATTATACGGTTTTCTTGGACAAAATTTACATTATAAAAAGCAGCCTGTATTTAATATTTTCTCGTATTTATTTTTAATATTTTCCACATTTATTTTCACATTATTTATAATATTATTTATTAGCTTTGATAAATTTTTAAAACTTTTTAAAATGTTTTGTTTAATTTCTTATTTTTATATAATTGTTAGGCTAGTTTATGATATCTGAAAATCACTGATTGGTTCAGATAACAAATTTCATACAAATAAAAACATTATTAATATTTTTAAAATATTACAAATCGAAAGACATTTAGTTTTGTATGAATATTTTTATCTGTAAAATTGTTAAGCTTCCAAGAGGATTTACAGTGAATAATCACTTGAGAATTGATTTATTTTTGGTATATGTATTGGAAAAAATTATTTTATATTATTAATTACAGATAAATTCAATATTTGGATTCATATTAATAATAATACTAATATTTTTGAGAAATAAATACAAACTGAAGGATAAAATTTATTTGTTTTCTGAATTTAATACTATTGATGAAAAGAAATATTCATTACACAACATGAAAAGTATTGACTACTCTAAGACTAGGTGTACTCCACCTAAATATGCATACTTTGCCTGAAACTATCCTGCAAACTACAATATAAGGATCGTTTTGGGCAAAATAGCCCACAACCAAATTTACTAATCTGCTTAATCAGACACGATCCTTAGCATCATATTACTACAAACATAAACATTTCCATTAACACTATCATCATCAATGTCATTGGCATTTGCTAAAATAACAAATACTGTAATTTAGGAGCTTACAGCCTTACAAAATCCCCTGCTAGTTTAATTAATAAACGTTATTTCCAACCTTATATCCTCTATAAATAAATATATTCCTCTACTAGAACTTCCTATAGATTCTCGTACGGAACTCTAATAAATTAAGCCCACACCGACAGAAACTAATTACAATATTTTACTATATAATAATCGTATCGATATATTACTCCACGGTATGCCACTACACCCCCTACAGAACTAATAATTCGGACAATATCGCGCTTAGTGCAATTGCTATCATCACAAACAATTATTTACTTTAACACCTTCCATAAAATTTATTGCAAAAATTTTTCACAGAAAATTTTCAATAAAAATTTCTAGTAAAAATTTCCAGTAAAAATTTTTAGTCACGATTTTCAGTAAAAATTTTCATTGGAAATGTCCTGTAAAAATTATCAGTAAAATTTTCCAGTACAAACTTCTAGTAAAAATTTCCAGTAACAAATTCCAGTAAAAATTTTCATATATATAATATTGTATAACCTGTTCTTGACTGAAAATTTTTTTCTAGCTAAAAAACAATTCTGGAGGCATCGATGAGTGTTTTCCCCTACATATCTTCATGTCTCTTTATAGAAGGCTAAATGTAAAAGTCTGCTTATTACAAATTATGCAATTAAAAATTATAAAAGAAGGATCAACAAATTTCTACCCAGTCAGTATTTTTTTATTATTTCTAGCAGAATAACATTTATAAATAGCTGAAAAAAGTGACTAGTCAGAAGTATCACTTATCCAAATTGTTGTACCTCAGGGTAGCACCCTAAGTCCGATTTTATACAATATTTTAGCTAACAACTCTTATCAAGAAAAATAACTTTAATAACAGTATGTGCTTATTTTTGTATATTATAGTCTCTTCTTTTCTATAAAAGCTCTTCAGAATAACAGGCTTAAAAAGGGATAATGTGTTCATGCTACTTTTACTCTTCATTGGAAATCATCATCTCTTATAATGTAATGAAAAATTATGATAGAAGCTGATTGCCGGTCAATAATCGTATTGTCCTCAAGCAAACTAGAGAAGCACAAGGCTTAGGAGCAGAAAAATTCTTAGGAGTAGACTTAGGAGTGATACTTAGACATTAAATTTCATATGTTGACTGCAAATATTTTTCTCGTTCACTTTTTATTCATTTTTAAAGTATTACATAAATCGAAAATATTCATTACCGAAACAACTTAATCATTTCAAAAATTATTTAAGAATATTAAAGTTCTATAATAAATATTGTGATAGAAAAAAAATGTAATATCAAATAACAAATAACATATCTTATCGTAGATGCACATATCTTTGCACACATGCGTTCATATTCATATAAGTTGTGGTAATGGAAACGGGGTCAAGGAAACTCAACCTGATTGCTCACCGTTTATCTGAACTGGACGCTATTAACCTGAGACCTTTTATACGAAACATATATATTTAAAAAATTAAATAGAAATTTACACATAAAATAAATCCATCTGCATATATATATATACATTAATAGTTTATAAAATAAGAAAAAAAAATAATTTTTAATTATATTAAATATTAACATGAGAGAAAATACCATTTTATATGTAACAATGGCATGGCGTATAGGTGCAACATTGAACTCGTTTTAATAATTCATCACTATTGATTTCTGAAATTATTTTTTTTTTTTTTGTTAAAATAGTTGGTCCAATAAAAACCTGCTATTTTGACATAATTTTTGTCTTGCGTTAATACCTGTAACTGGTCGTTTTCATAGTAGTTAAAATTCGATTCATTGATCATTGACCGGTCAGTCAGTAAAATGACATAATTTCATTTGAATACGTTTACTCTTAAATTTAAATTTAAATTATTTAGGAGGGTTTTTTTTTAAAATATTTTTTCTTAAATGTAATTACACTTAATGGAAATGTACTTATTTTGATAAATTAATAACATAAATACTATAACTACTCATACAAACATTATAATTATAGGATGGAGAAAACTTGTTCGTTAACGCTCAGTTGTCTGTTATTTAATTTTATATTAAAATTATACACTTCTTTTTTTAAGATATTGCCATAATATTTTGAAAAGATAAATTTATTTGCTGGCATATAAAATAAATCTTCTTTAAGATTGACTATACCTTAAAGAAGATGGTCTATACCTTTAAGAAGATGTCCCATTTAAAATAAAAATTAATTATAGTATGGATCATTGGAGATATCTCCACTTTCATTTATCAGCTAAAAAAAATATGAATTAAAAATATTATTTTTATTAAAAAATAGTTTTTTGACTAGAAATTTATTGACTAACTACTCCGTACAGGATTATTCATATTACTCAATTTGTGCTTTGAAAACTATAGTTAGGGAAAATAAACTTAAAATTCAGATTTTGATAAAATTTTATCATATTTATTTAATTTTGCCATAATGTAAAAAATATAAAATTATTTAAATAATTACCATGAAACTTCTTGCAAGACCTCTTTCTGTGGTAATTTTTGATGGTTTTTTCGCACACTTTGGGCTATAATTTATCAATTTTCTTAATAGATCAAAGTGCTTTAAAATTTGTAGATTTTCTGCGTGAATACACTTTTTTTCGTAAATTTGCAAAAACAACTCCAACGGCGTCAAATTGGATTATCTTGCAAACCAATTGATATCAAGAAATCTAAAAATAACGCGGATTGTGCTGCCGTTTTATTTTTAAAAAAATTTAATTTAGGCTAAAAAAATTCGCTTATCAACTTTAGATTCAATGGGTTCTTTGTATATTTTTAGAGCCGTATATATCGCAGTTATGCTTATTAATATATTTACTAAACAAGAAATGAGCCTCATTGCTAAAAAAAATTTGGATTCCTAAGCCTGTTGTTCTAGAACTTAATTAGTGTATCGTTTGTGTATTCTTCGGTACAATTAAATAATCCAAAATATAAAATAGCAAAGTTTAATCTAAACAAATTTTATCTAAAAGAGCTGTCAAATAATAGAGCTGTATATTCCAAATTATAATATAAAATGGATAATCCTTTATTTATTATATCTACTATTATAGAGTTAGAGTAAGGCTCTTTTCAAAAAATATATTTTTTTCCAAAAAATACTAAAAATTGTTATAAAATTAATTAATTGAGTTTTTTTCAATTATCTGAATCTGAATATGATAATATACTTTTCTCCTCATCTGATCAGAAGAAATACACTTTTTTTAAAGCCACTCCAAAATTAAATTGTTTTTCTCAATGAAAAAAAAATTATTAAATAATTTTCAACTTTATTTTTAAACACTTTCCTTTTAGTGAGTTAAAATTTCATAAAAGGTAATTTTTTCTTCAATTTATTAATTACTTTCCACTTTATGACCGCATGAAGGCCGAACCTCACCAAAAATTATTGACATTTTTCTCGTATCCAAATTGCATAACAGCAATTATCATCCCTTCACTCCAATCTTAATAGTGTGAGTCTCATAGTTGGAAAAAATTTTGCGCAATTTAGGTTGTTTTTGATTGAATCATTCAAAAAAAAATCGATTATTTAATACTTAAATAATTATAATTTGTTAATTAAACTAATTGATATTAATAGATAAAATTTTCATGGAGTATTAGTAGGCGTTATATTTACTTAACATCTAGAAATCAATCCCGTTATAGCAGAGCCAATAATAGTATTAACTTTACGTAATAATACACTGCATAATTTTTGAGTTCAAGAGCTGTAAAATTATTTCTTAAAAGTAGTTGAAATATTTTTTTTTATTATAATTATTTTTAAGAAAAAATCATAAAAAGACTTCTTTACGTGGTTATCATTTTGAAATTTCCCATTAACTCTTTTTTACCAATTACTACCCACACTTTATGAAGAAAAAGCTCTTACCAAAAATTAACAGAGAAGTGTCATCTGAACTGGAATTTTTATACTGGGAAAAATTTACTCATTAAAAAGTAGTCAAAATTTATTATTATTTTTTAAGGGAAATAAATAAGATTGGTATGATGATATAATTTTAATAAATATTTTTGTGAAAACTGTTTAACTACTTTTTCTTAAGCAGACGTAATTTTATTTTTATGAGTAATCAATTTTTATGGATATATCTCAATAAAATTTAAGCTTACAGTTTGTGGCAGAAAAATAATGCTACTGGCCAATATTGTATAATATTTTGTAGTGCTTTATGAAAAATGGAACATTAGTGTAATGTTATTTAATGCTTCATACCTATCCTTAGACATAATATCACGGGCCGCACACGACCATAGGAATTGAGATACGCCCAATCAATGCGAAAAACAGACCCTAATAGATTTCACCAGCTAGCTGAATGGATCCAGTTATTTGCACGTATCTTAACTACTAAACAAAACATCAGCTCGCTCCTTTAATTTCTTGCTTGGGTCACTTCATGCATGGAACATTCTCACATATTCCTCGTTTTTCTTATTTTCTTATTATTATTAATATTATACTACTTCTTCATCTTCTTCATCTTCCTCAACTTCTTCAACTTCTTCATCTTCTTCGTTTTCTTCATCTTTACGTATCTTAACTTATTCAACTTCTTCATCTTTATTCATCTTCGTCATTTTCTTCATCTTCTTCATCTTTATTCATCTTCGTCATTTTCTTCATCTTCGTCATCTTCTTCATCTTTTTCATCTTCTTCATCTTCTTCATCTTCTTCATCTCTTCATCTTCTTCATCTTCTTCATCGTCTTCATCTTTTTGCAACTTCTTCATCTTCTTCATCCTCTTTTTCTTAACCATCTTTCGTGACCCATGCATGAAGCAGACAAACATTCAATCTTCCGTCAATTCCTATAGTAAGCGGTCTCAACCAGCAGGCCGGTTCCTCATTACTCCATACAGATTTGTTCAACTACCTGGTCCTGCTTCTCACCAGCTCCATCCATCGCGAGTGGATCCATTTCCTAACAGTCAGTAACCAGTTACAAGTTAGTTACCCTAACTGTCGGTACCAAGGTCAACCTAAACTTCTACTATAATCGGCAGTGATAGCACCCAGGATTCTGTCATTCTTCAGCTCCAGTCCTAAGACTGTACCCGCGATGTAGGTGACAAACACAGCCACCCACGTTTCAATAATTAATTTCCTAGTATTTCTTAACCAGCTTAAGACCGCGGGTTCACCAAGAGCCGTCCGCCACTTCTAGTATCGATCCTATGGTACGGATCTGCATACCTTGCAGGATGTGCCATTAAACTTTATGTTACACTTGGTGAATCCGTAAGTTTGACTTACGAAAAGTTGTTGTAAAGAGCCAATTGGAAATATTCCTTATCAATACCACTAGTTTTTCGGTGTCATAAGGTATTTTCGGAACGCTGATAATCAGTAGAAGACGCACCCCACTCAGAAAGAACCTTCAATATCTTATGAGATCAGATTGTCAATTAACATTGAAACTGATGAGCAGTCCTCCAAAAGCGCAAAAGGGTAATTTGCGTTAGATCAGGAATTACGGACACTTGGATGCTCCAGCATAACAACAATTATCGAGAAAAGATATTTCTGTGGTTATCCTGCCTCTACCTGTGCACCTGATTCGTGTTTTTTTTTTGTTCCTCAAGATAAAAAAACACTTATTATTTTGGTACTCTCGATAACATCTAAAGGAGTGTAGCCGAGGAACTGAAGGCAATTTCAGTATAAACGTACAAAGAGTGGAAACAACGCCTCTACCGATGTACAGCTGTCCAACAAAATTATTTTGACGAGGTAAAAATATTGACGTATAAAATAACAGAAAGTTCTCGTCACTTTTCTGCCAAACTAGTACATCATTATGAACGTAAAAGGAGGCATTAACAATTTTTCGAAGGATCTGGGATTGTAAAGACTGATTGCGCGTTTGGAATTGGATGTATTTTGAGGAAAAAAATGCCATAATCACCAAAAAAAGTAAAAGTCGATTTTCTCTTATTTAATCATGACAGAAAGCAGATTTGGTTTTTTTAAAAATTAATTTAAAAAAAAGAAAAATAATACCAAATAAATTGTCAACGATTAAGAATTAATTTTAAACTAGGTTATAAAAATTGTGAAAAGCTTTCATGCACAAAATTAAAATATCGAGAGAAAAAAAATCGGAAATTTTTTGCAAATTGACTTTCTTGTACAGTTTAAGTAATGTCCAGTCATACGATTTAGAGCAACATGCATGGGCGCAAGGCCGAACTTTCGATTTCTTTCAACAGAATTCAACCAATTTCGTTCAACATATTTTTGTATTATTTTATTATTTTTCTTATCAACTTCAAAAAGAGTTTTGTTTTTTTTTCTTCATATATATTTGTAATTTGTATATACTGACATATCAAAGTATATAAATTAAATCAAGTTTTCTAGATTTTTTTTTAAGTATTTGGTTACCTTCATCACACCTCAACTTAGACCATTGTGTCCATTTTGAACTTTTATGTATCGATATATGTACTATACCCACTCCTGTGAGTTATGTAATAATGCAACTGCTTCAACACATATACAACTTGACAAGAAATACAAATTCAATCTTGATTGAGAGCAATGATTTTATCGTTGCCATTTTATTCATAAAACTTTTATTTTTTGTTGTTTTATTTTATCCAAATCGTATCGTTTACCATGTATTTGGTTATTGTAAATTATATATATTTTAAAATTTATATGAAAAGTTAAGAGAAAATACCAATTATATTAACAAAGCCAGCAATAAAGACTTGAATATAGTTTTAATCATATGATTGGCCCTTCGAATTATAATACATTCACTTTCAAAGGTTTTCCATATTCATGATTTGACAATTTTTTACCACCTCATTCATATTAAATGATTTTGGTAAATAATGTTTTATATAAAATTTGTCTCACCTTGCAACATTGCACACTATCTAACATAAAAATGTTTTCAATTAGGAAAAGGTTAAAAATCTTTTATTCCATGCTCTATTTTTTATTTGTTATACTATGTAATTTTTTTTATTATTATTTATTGTATATTGAGAAAAAATTTATAGGAAGTAAATGCTTGGTTTTAAATAAAAATAATTTTTACAATTAAACTAGCAATAATCTAGTCGAATTTTTTTATGCATATATTTTTTTAAATTATTTAATAATTATTATGAACTTTTGTTTTGATTATGAAATATACGATAGATAAATATTCATCCAAATAAATCTTAAATTGACCTTGTAGATTTGAATATTTTCCTTACCCAAATTTCATATGTGAATATTTTCAACCATATCATGGTCCTTCAACAAGTAAAAGACTACGCATATTACTAAGCAAAATATTAAGCTTGATAGCCCTATAATAATTATTTAATATTTATACTTTCTTTTAAGAATTATTCAAATGTAAATAGTAACAAAAAGATTTTTATAGTAATAAAATTGATTAAGGTTTCCCATAAACATTCATCGGAGTTTCTACAAAAATAATATATGAGGTGTAGTAAAAAGGCGTCCATTATTTTTGCATTAAATTAAAGGTTTTATTTAGCATAGATAGAATGATACGATTTAGGTCAAATATGCACTGTTTTCTTCGATAACTTGTTGCCATTTTGGAGGTAAATTCATAATGCCTCTCACATAGAAACCCTCGTCCCTATTTGCAAAAACTGGGACAGTCGATTTTCACAATCTTCTCTTTGGGCGAATTTTTCACCTGCAAAATCATTCGTCATAGACAGGAGGAGGTGGTAATCACTTGGTGCCAGGTCCGGACTATAAGGTGGATGCATAAGAAAAGGCCCCGGAACTTCTGGCCAGTCACTATCGATGTAACTTCTGGGCTGGCGTTGTCCTGATGGAACACAATTCCTCTCCTATTGGCCAAAGCTGGCCGCTTCTGGGCGATTGCTTCTTTCAGACGGTCCAATTGTTGACAGTTTAGGTCCGAATTAAGAGTTCGGCCGTAGGGGAGCAGCTCATAGTAGATGATTCCCTGCCAGTCCCCACCAAACGCACAGCAAAACCTTCCTGGCTGTCAATCCTGGCTTGACCACCGTTTGCGCCAGGTGAGCGCGATTTGACCACGACCGTTGTCGCTTGACGTTGTCGTAAGTGACCCACTTTTCATCACCAGTAATCATCCGCTTCAGAAATGGATCAATATTGTTGCGATTCAGCAGCGATTCGCAGATGGAAATTCGGTCCATGAGGTTTTTCTGCGATAACTCGTGTAGCACCCATACATCGAGCTTATTTTTGTATCCAGCCTTATTTAAGTGGTTCCAAACAGTTTTTGTGCAATGTTTAGCTCCTGGGTAATCGAAACTGTGCTTACGTGACGGTCGGACTCGACGATTTCCATTATTTTATCGACATTTTCGACAATTGGCCTTCCAGAGCGTGGTGCATCTTTGACATCAAAATTACCGGAACGGAATCGACGAAACCAAAATTGCGCATGATCGGCTGTTACAGTATCAGGACCATAAACACTATTCACATTTTCATCTGCCTGGCTTGCGTTTTCGCCTTTATCGAAGAAAAACTGTAAAATATGGCGTTTTTCTCTTTGTTGGTGTCCATCTTTGACGCGTGCTAAAAAAATACTGAGTCAAGTAATCACAAAACTGTATCAGAAGTCTTATCTTTCTAACGCCATCTAGTGCAACCCGATCGCACTTTTACAACGGGAGATACAGACTCCTAAAGCCATCTATTGGCAAAATAATGGATGCCTTTTTATAACACCTAATATTAACTAATTACAGGAGCAATTATGTTTAAATTATATCACGAGCATATGAAACTTAATTGTCCCGATCAATAACACTATTACGAACATAAAAGGGATGATGATAATTTTTACAAAGTACTTTTCGTAACTCAAGAAATGCGACTCGACGAGAACTGAAACGCTTAATAGAGCTTCAGAACTCTAGTTCATAAGTCCAAATCGGTTTCAGGAGGGCATTTTATAAGACTACTTTTATGTCTATGATAAATTTATAACATTTGACTAGAAGACTAAATAATTGACAGTAACGTTTCTCTATGTTCAGTCTGAGTTCGAATTTTATTAGAATTCATAAAATAATATTAAATTTATCATTAATTTTGAAAAAAAAAACCACTTTAACTCCTTAGGGGTATTCATCCTTACTCTACTTAAGATAGAAAGTAAGGGCAAATGAGCAAAAATATAGTCACGTTACTTTTACTTTTACACTTTATTTTTACAATATGTGAGAACAAGTATATATAACTCTTGTTGGCATTATTATATAAAAAAAAATAATACAAATAGCTGCTACGACAAAAAATTATAACAATACAATACAGTAATGAAACCAATATGGACATATGGACTCGAACTTTGTGGTTCGATCAACCGGTTCAATTCCCATCAAATTCTGAATATCTCAAACAATTGTGAATACACCAATATACGATATCCATCGTGATCAAATGCTTAGGTGTTCGTGAACCATCCGTTCCTCGTCATAAAAAATTCCATTCGTATCTTTCCTATAAACCCCATTTTTCAGCAAGGAAACCATTGTTAAGGAAATATAGATGGGTATTTTCCCCTACTTCACGTGCTTGTATTAAGGATCTTTATGTTTTTGTATTTTTGCTAAAAAAAAACTCTGTTTCTTTACAAATTGTATGTATGTGCAGTAGTACATTTCATTATATTTTATAAATTTTAATTTTGTATATTTTTTCACAGCATTTTTTTTAAATTCTTTGATAAATAAGAATTTTTTTGATTTTTGTTTCTAAATTAAATTTTTTTATATCCGTGAACATATTGCATTTAATTTTATCTAATTGAGATAACTAGAGAAATTAATCTGGTGAAAGTGCCTAAAATTAATAATTTAATTTTGATGTAATAGAAATGACAGTAAACAATAATTTGGTGATAGGTGAAATAATCTTATAATAAAATGAATATGAGTTTACGGTATTCAAAATATAGAAAGTACTTGTTGATGATAGATACAAGCATATTGTATAGTACAATTTGGTATGAATGCATATTTTGACTATTTTGACACTAATAAATATTAATCTTCTCGCAATAAATTTTTATTGTAAAAAAAGATACTATAAAAAAATATCAAAGTATTTTAAAAACATTACAATATATATTTAAGATATTTTGTGGTTTTGCAAGAAAAGCCTTATTATTTGACATATGTCAACTTAATATATCAATTTTGGTGTATAGATGTCATTGGCCTGTATTTATTTTAAAATAAAGAGTGAGAGATAGTTACCGTCAATTCTCAGCGCTATGGCTATATGAAAACCATTTTTTTTATTTAATCTAAATTTAAAGATTTCAATTTGGACCATATACTATTTCAACTAAACGGCATTATAAGTCACACAACATGACTTTTTTTGGCTTTATTACGGGAAAATTTCCTAGAACGCTACAACTTCGAGATTTTGTGATACCACTTAGCTTCCAAGATCATACGATTTGACACCGTTGGACTTTTCCTTATAGCAGGTTGCAAACAATTTATATTAACGCATTCAATTTCTACATTTTTTCAGGGCATTTAAAAACCAACTAATATTCAAGTATTGGCCAAATTATAGCTCGAAATGGATGAAAAGTTCATGATGAATTACTTTTAAAGGATCGAGTCCTAAAAAAAGTCTCATGGTAGTAATTTATATTATTTTATATGTTACTAAAAATGGCAACATATAAAATAATACAAAATCGACTTTAATAAAAATTTATTTTCTAAATGAAATTTAATAAGTTTTACTTTCCATAATCTAAATTCTATAACATTTTATTACCAGTTCACTTAACAGACCTTATTAACTAAAAGTAAATTAAGTACATATCAAATGACAACTTTTTTAAATATGCTTACACAATTTTGTAAATATATTTTTTTTTAAAGTAAAACAATAAATGTTAATAATAAATAATTGATGCTAGATAATATCCAGTCGCCTCAAAAAAATCAGTTCCATTAAAAATAGTTAAAATATATTAAATAAAATTTTTTTAAATACTTTTTATTGATCCTTCCCATCAAATATGGTAAACAAAAAAAAAATCATTGATTTTAATTCGAAGGAGAGAAAAGTTGTAATTATAAATATTTTTATGTAATAATTATGTTCAAGAAAATTTAAACATTATGTAAATAATCAGATTGAATCTTCAAAACAATTAATATATAATTTTAATGTGAATATATTCATTATTTAAACATGATATTTAATAGTGTAAATAGAGTTTTATTAAGTACTCTTACTTGTGTTTGAACAACTCACAAAAGCTGGTAGATATTTAGTTTTTTATTCTTTAATAATTTCAAAATATTTTAGTGCTATTAATAGATATATATTTTTATTTTATTTTAAATGCAATTTTTTATGATTGATTAGTTGCGCTTGTCAAGAAAATACACTTTAAAACCAACGATTACCCTTTAAGGTCATGGTAATCTAGTATAATACGAAAAAAACATATTGTGAATGGATTACAACTTTCGATATCATGGTTCTGTTAATTATTTAATATTATATATTATTGATATTATAAATGTTGATTTATATTTTTTCTCACTTTTATTAATATTGTATTTAAATCTATTTCAATGTAAGCAGATATCCAATTCGATATGGTACACTTAATTATGATGACTTACTATTGCCACATAGAGTATTGATATTATATTTTTTTCTATAAATCTATTAAAGTTATTATCATTAATATGCATTCTATAATATTATAAATATATAAAAATTAATATAAATCAAGTTTTTCTCTCGTTACATTTTCTAAATAAACCATTAATACTGAAGAAGAAATGACCTCAATAGACCAGTTGAATGTGTAAGGTTATAGAAATACAAACATATAAGATGTTCATAGAAAATTTATTATATTATTGACGAATTGCATAATTTTACTATACTGTAAAATTACAGCAATTTTTAAATAATCAATAAATATTTTATATGTCCTTATAAATTTTATTCATATTTAAGTTCAAACAAGTTTAACTATATTAAGTTGATATTAAAATATTTTTAACTAATTTATTTTATTTCTTATAAGTACGTATCTGAAAGTACCAATTTTTATAATTTAGTTTTTTTTCATATAGTTCATTAATAATTGCATGTTATTTATAATAAAATTAAAAAATATCTTAATGGAAATACTTGCTCAAATACTATATTATCTAAATGCTATTTGGTGAAACTTATTGCAGATATTTCAAAATATTCCTAAATATAAATTTTGTAAGTGGTGGATTTTGTATAATTTTTTTTTTGTAGAATATTATTTATTAATTTGACATTTCATAAAAAATATGATGACAAATTGAAAATCTTAAAAATAAAATGAAATAAATTTTTAAAAACCTGAATTTTATTAAGTCAACTGTGAAAAAACTGATCAGATTTTATATGATTTACTTAACTATTCATGCTAAACAGATTAATGCAAAAAATCATTTTATTGATGATGAAATTTAATCATAAAATCAAATAATATTGCATAAAATTATTAAGAAAACTATCATGAATTATAGTTTTACTTTTAGTTTTTTTAATATTTTAAAAAATAATAATAAAAGTTTATCATTATTTTGTTAGCAAAAATTTTTTTTACGTTTAGCGACATTTCTCTGTGTATACAAAATAGTTCATTTAAAAAAATCATTTTTCTTTAAATATTTCTGTTTATTTTATTTTTTTGAATAAAATTTCTTAGCATAAAATTATTCTATATTAATTATTATATCCAAGAAAATTTGTAGCATAATAAGTTTTATATTTTATAGATGCAGTTTTCCTGTACATTAAATTTTCTATTCTAAAATTTTTCTGTATAAAATTTTTTTAATCAAACTTTTTTCTACAAAACTTTTTGACATAATATTTTTATCTAAAAATCTGTTCAGTATAAAAGTTTTTCTGTTTAAATTTTTTGGTATAAAATTATATGAAATAGTTCATAAGTAATAATGTTCAATAAGATTTTTTGAAAATATTCAGGAAACATAAAATAATATTATTCAATCTAATTCAATAATAATTACTTATCAATTAAATAAAAATATTATCCATATTATAAATAAGAGTTTAATTTTTGAGTTTGTTTTACTTTAAAAATTATATTAACAAATGATTTTAAAACAACAATATTCTTGTTTTAAAATCATTTGTTAATATTCAGAAAGGCTTTTTATTTTATTTACTCATACTTTTATATTGAAATAAAACTTATAAATTTAATTAAAATTGATTCAAGTTAATACTGAGAATTTTCTTTACTGTCATTCATCTTGTTGACATTGGATCTAATTTATTTTTAAAAATATTTATCAATATTATTAGCGGAAGTAGATACATATTTTAGACTTGAATAATCTAAAAAAAATTTAAATGTAACCTAATTTTTCCATTAAAATTTTAACTACCCATAATTAATATTCATGTAAAACTAATGGATTTTAATTTTACAGCCAAATAAACAACTGGTTAAAAATATTAAATTACATGAATTTGGAGGCCTATTGATGTCACCATTTTGAGAAATAATCAAACCTTGAAATTTTTTAATAAGTCTAATTTTTCACGTGATATGATATAACCAAATTAGGCATATGTAAATATTTAGTAAAATTTTATTTCTAATGAAAACTATTAAATATTTTTCCTAAAAATAGATAAATCTATAAGGTTGTGTAAAATAATTTAACTAAAACTAAAATTATTAATTATTTTTTTATAAAGTTTGTTTAGTAAATAATTCAAAAAATGTGATATTCAAAAAAAATGATTATTTCAAGCGACCTTAAAACTGTATGTGCAAGCAGAAAATTGTATGTTTGTTTCTTCAAACAACTTTTTCAGTCAACAGCGCAGTAACATGACCACATCAACAGCGAATATACTCAGTCAACCGTTACCCCATTCACTTGTTCCACAGTCGATAAACTGCTTCCATTCCACAATGGAGAACAACAATTTGTTGAACAAGAAAATCATTTCGTCGTTCTTACAATTTTTGAGACCATCTGAACCAATAAATACAATTAATTCTAAACCTATATCTGATTTATAGAGCTTTAATATAAAGACTTGATTTGTCAATAAACCAAGTTTAAATGAAAAATATAAAAAGTACTAAATTTCTTAAATAATTTTATCAACATTTAAACTTGATAAACATTGAATTACATTATTTAACTTGTAAAAAAAAAAACTAGAACAGCATTTTTTACTAATTGATTGTATAACAAAACCAAAAAATTTTATTTTTAGATATTTTAAATGAATTTTATTGCAAAATCTATTAAATATCTTAAAAGTATAATATTTGGACAAAATTTAACAAGTATTTTAATTGAATATTGTCAATATTACAAAATAAACTAACAACTTTCCTGCAAGTCAAAAAAAAAGTTTTAAAATAATTCAAATACAGAAATGCGTATATGACAAAACTACAATTAATTTCAACGAAAGGTGAGAATAGAAATAATGAGGTTATGTTCAATATTGCACCATTTTAATCTCATTTAATTATCATTAAACTAAACTGAAAACAAAAAATTTCTTCAAATGAAATCTCATAGTTGAAAGAATTACACTAAATTGATGTAATTGAAAGTATACATGGTAGATTGAGGTAATACAAAAGAATAATGATCTAAAAACGAATTGATTGTCTTAGGAAAGTGAACGAATGTAATACAACCGATTATATTCAGGAAATTTATTCAGTAATCGCGCAATACGGGCAATTTAGCAATTTCAACTTAACACGAAAAATGCACAATACGAGTATACGTATGATCACAATAAAAAGGTGCATAAATGATAACGCAATAGTTATCACAAAATATCAAAAATTTCACATATACTAGAATTGCTAAGGTAAAATATATTAATAACAATTATTTTATTGTAGTTTTCAAAAAAACTTTTCAGTAAAAATTTTTGGTAAAAGTTTTCAGTAAAAGCTTTTAATAAAAGTTTTCAGTAAAAGTTTTCAGTAAATAATTATCAGTAAGAATTTGTCAGTAAATATTTGACAGTTAAAATTTATCAGTAAAAAATTGCCAGTAAAAATTTGTCAGTAGATAATTTATCAGTAAGAATTTGTCATTAGAAATTCTTTAGTAAAAATTAATTCCTCAGTAACAATTTCTGAGTAAAATTTGTCAGTAGAAATTTATTAGTAAAAATTTGTCGGTAGAAATTCTTCAGTAAAAATTCCTCAGTAATAATTTCTCACTAATATTTGTCAGTAAAAATTTGTCAAGAAAAATTTGTCAGTGGAAATTTATCAGTAAAAATTTGTCAGTAGAAATTCTTCAGTAAAAATTCCTCAGTAATAATTTCTCGGTAAAATTTGTCAGTAAAAATGTGTCAGAAAAATTTATCAGTAAAAATTTGTCGGTAGAAATTCTTCAGTAAAAATTCCTCAGTAATAATTTCTCACAAAAATTTGTCAGTAAAAATTTGTCAAGAAAAATTGGTCAGTAGAAATTTATCAGTAAAAATTTGTCAGTAGAAATCCTTCAGTAAAAATTCCTCAGTAATAATTTCTCGGAAAAATTTGTCAGTAAAAATTTGTCAGTAAAAATTTATCAGTAAAAATTTATCAGTAAAAATTTGTCAGTTGAAATTCTTCAGTAAAAACTCCTCAGTAATAATTTCTCACTAAAATTTGTCAGTAAAAATTTGTCAAGAAAAATTTGTCAAGAAAAATTGGTCAGTAGAAATTTATCAGTAAAAATTTGTTAGTAGAAATTCTTCAGTAAAAATTCCTCAGTAATAATTTCTCACTAAAATTTGTCAGTAGAAATTCTTCAGTAAAAATTCCTCAGTAATGATTTCTCGGTAAAATTTCTCAGCAAAAATTTATCAGTTAAAATTTATCAGTAAATATTTATCAGTAAAAATTGTCAGTAAATATTTGTCAGTAAAAAATGTCAATAAATATTTATCTGTAAATATTTCTCAGTAAAAATTTGTCAGTACAAATTTATCAGTATAAATTTATCAGTAAAAATTTGTCAGTAAAAGTTTGTTAGTGAAAATTTGTCAGTAAAAATTTGTCATTAAAAATTTGTTAGGAAAAATTGTCAATAAATATTTGTCAGTAAAAATTTGTCCATAAAAATATGTCAGTAGAAATTTGTTAAATCATTTGTTTGCTTGGTAAAATGTTCATAAAATATAATTTTTTAAAGGGTAATTAAAATCTTTAACAAATTTTTTTAAAATTAATTTTAATATTAACGCATTTGTTGCACCGGTATCCACTTGACATAAAATTTCATTTCTAAGTCAAGGTAAAATAAATTTTATATCAAGAAAAGGGTTCAGTGTAACGCATTGAATCATTATGCGAGTGCTAGTATAGTAACAGCTGTTCACTTTTACTAAATAAATATGAAGTCATATTCCATTTTTGAAAGTTCGGATTACTAAATTCGATTATTGAAAATTACATTCACGAAAACTCCAGTTAACAGAATAAAATCAGACATAATTAAGTAAATGGAAATACGAGTCCATCAATTGTAAAAGTACGATGACTGTACAAAATTTCCGAAAAATCAAATAATCCAATTGGATTTGGGTGTACGACTTGTTAGTTAAAAATACGACGATATCTGGATCAATCCGTCCATTATACTTTCATGGTAATTCCACAGCTCTTTTATTTCTTCTACTTTTCTTAATTATAAGTACAATAAGGAGTGTTAAACAATTGCGCAATAAATACTATTCAATAAAATTTACACTTTCATGGTAAGAAATAATTTCCATTTAGGATAAAAAATATCGAAAAGGAAATTAAATTCATCGACGAATACTGGCTTGGTAATTATTAAATATTATCTTTTGGTATTTTGGGATTACTTGCTTATAACAGAATAATTTTTTAGCCACTTTTACTAATTTCAAAATCATAAAAATTATATTGTCTTCGGTAGTAAGAGTTTTACTGAAAGTGGTCAACTTTTGATACAAAACTTGGAAAATTTATTACAATCTTTATTAAATATCTTTTTACTCGTAGAAAATATCTTTGCATTATATTAGCTTTATTAATAAAAGATGGGTCTCATTAAATTATATTAAGATTATTAGCTAGTTAACGTTCTGTCAATAATAATTAAAAGAAAAATTAAAAAAATATTAAAAGTTTTTCACATTTAATCTGTAGTAGACAACACAACTTTTACTGTCCACATTATATATATTCGTCCAATTTATTCAAAAATTTCCTGATTTTATTTTGAATATCAACCAAAAATTTATCAAAAGCATTTTCAACTAACCCCATCTAACTCTAATAACATCAACCAACCGCAAAGTATGCAAACAGGCTCACTGACTCAATATGGCAAGTTGTTACGTCAGATCGTTTTTCGGACACACACAAAATACTATTTTGGGTATTACTATTATTATCAAAAAAAAATAGATAGATTTCAAATTCATAGATATATAAATAGATAACTGAACTTGCAAATAAATATTCAAAAATCTTTTAAATACCACATATTTATTTGTACAAATATTATGTCAACTTTTCGAATATTTTTCCCCGTTTAATTTGTTTTCCTTTTCATTGGTAGATTTATATTTTCTTAAATCATACTATCACTAATTAAAATTTTAATTGATTTACCCTCAAAAGTTTCGCAAATATTTAATCTTATATAAGATCATTTCGCGGTAGATTCATTTGAAAATGTTCTTCTTTTTTTTATTTGAAATTTTTTTTTGTTAAACGGAATAATTATTTAAAATTATGCAATACCATTTTAGTTGATTTTATTTATTTTTCAATATGAATACATAAATAATTATCATAAGAAAATTTGGGTAAACGATTAATAAATGTTTGTTTACTTTCCGCCTTTATAAATGCACATAATAGAACATGCGTTTGTATGTACGAGTATATCAAGTTCAGCAAATTTATATGAAAAGTAGTTTGACCTTTAAAATTTTAAAATAAAAACACTATTATTTTAGAATCATATGGAAAATATTTATTTTAACGCAGCTACAATTAGGTATCTTTTATGAAATTTGAAAAAAAGCTTACGCAGCCTAAACAATCATACTTAATGTAACACAATGACTAAATTGTGCAAAGCCAAGAAATTATTCGAAATAAATCACTTCCAAAAATAGTATATATACTATTAATATGATTCTTTAAGAGATGAGATAAGATATTACTATTTACGGAAGGAATTTATTGATGCTGTTGGTTTATTATATAATGATAAGCTTTTAAAAGAAAGCTCAAGATTAACAATAAAAAAATTATAACTATTATTGTTGATTTACCAGTTTTTTGGTTTAGACAATAAAATTTCAACGAAGCGTATAAATATTTAAACAGTATTACTTGGATTGGATATATTTCATAACTACTGAAAACGATAAAAATAACAAGTACCCAAGAAAAGTACGAACTATTTTTACAAGATAACAAATCTTGGTTATGGTTACTATTAGAGTTTAGCTTCCTGTTGTTGTTTGGATATCATGACACGTTGCTTTGGAAATTTGAAAATACAATATCAATATAGCCAAGAAATCATCAAAGAAAGTTGAAAATGCCGATATTTTGTCCGAGAAGACTGCTATTGCATTCTTTTTCCTGATTAACACAATTCATTTTTGTTTGATTTTAAAAATTCAATGAAAGTAGTTAAGATGTAGCAGCATCATCACAAAGTCAATGAAAGTTGAATTAATAACAATTTATGTAATATGTAAATGATGAAAATATTTTGATTTTTTTTTTCATTTATCCATGGAAATTATTTGAACATACAACCAGTACATAGGCCATTTTTATTCGTTTATCGAAAATCGATTCCTTTCAAGAAGTTCATGACAATCACATTTTACCTTGCTATATTTTTTTACCTTGAAATATTACAGTAACCAACAACAATGACTTTGGATAGACAGACCAAGGAAATACTATCATTTCTGTAATCGTACAATTTCATACTTTCAAATTTATTTCAGCTAAAATAGAATTTTTTTATTTCCTTTCAATAATATCAGAAATGGTAATTTCATTAGCAAAAAGTTAAAATTTACTTATATCAATCATTCTAAAAAGTATTTTATCAAAATTGTGATCAAAAAACGTCGATACTTAATTAATATCAATTGACAGTATTTTTAGCTTTAATCGATATTTAGAGAATAGTTTTAATGCAAAAAAATCTATAAAATCTAAAATGTTGATGCAGAAAAATCCACAAAATAAAAACATTTATGCAGGAATATATAATCAAAAGAAATAATTTAATAAATAAATTATAATATTTACCATATATATTTTTAAATATTGTATCGACAGAACTGTTTTAAACCATTAAAAATTTATTATCTTCCAATTTTGATATTTTATAAAAATATGATAAAACAAGCCAAAACTATAATAAGTTCTAAATATAAACAAAAAAAAAACCTTATCTGACAAAGAAATATTCAAATAAAAATAAATAAAATATGGTATTTAATATATTATATATGTATTTAGTATATTAAGTAGAAAAAAATTTAAAAATGCATTAAATAATATTATTTAATTTGCGACTCGGAAAATGCTAGTAGGCCGCTGGTGCTAAGTTTGTTAAGTTTTAAACGGGTTCCTCGCTTAAGTCTTTTGTATTCATTTCTTACAAAATTGAAATTCGGTTTTTAGCAAGTAATCAAAATTCTTATTTTTTTTAAATATTTAAGTTAATTGAAAGAAATATTTACAATAAAATTTTCTTTATTTTTGAAAATTTATAATTCGTGGATGATAGATATGAAAAGAAGTTATTTGTTCATTATTCGAATCAGAAAAATACGCAATGGATAACATGGGAAACATTTAAAAAAAATACATCTTCCTTTTTAGTTTTAAAAGAAAAAATTAATACCACATTTATTAAAAACATATAAAAACTATATAGCTTTCCAAAATTCATATTTTAATATTAAAACTAGTAAAATAGACTTGGTATTTCTCAATTCACATGTATATGTGTCATCAATTCGACATTTTAAATTTAACTTTTAATTTAAAAAATATGAAATGCTTACTTTATAGATATACATGTATTTTTAAATGGTTAATATATATTAATTTACTCTACATACAGATACATAGAAAACTTACCAACTTTCTTTCGAAACTTTATTTCCCCTCCTACACGGCAATGTAGAAAGTCCACTACCACTTTTACTCTCACTACAGAAATAACTTTTCACTTTTATTACTAAACAAATTAAATAACTTTACACGATTTAAATCTATATTATTTAGTATATAGGGGAAAAAATCAAGCTTATATAAAATCTTATTTTATTCTTTGATTAAAATTTATTTGTTAGATAAAAAAATTTATTTTATCTGATAAAAATTGAGATATAAAAAGAATTAGTTTAACAGTAACGCTAATATCGACCTTGACGCAGAAGAAATTCACTAAACTGTCGCTAAAATTGAAAGTAAAACATGAAAAGTATTAAAATTTCCCCACAACTTTCAGACCGCATGACTCATACTATAAAAAGTTGGTAGACGAATACTTTTGATGAAATTTCTTTTCATTAATCTTTAACGTCTTTAGGTACTAATGCATGCGTACATGTATACACTCGTATATACTCACATGTTTGTGAGGTCTTTGCTTTTATCAATGTATCAATATCAGATTTTTACTAATTCAAATTAATTATTTTATTACCTCTGCACAAGTTCACCCAAATTACTAAACTATAATTTTAACTTATAACTAAAGTGTAAAATGCTTGAATTAATAATATGCAAATATAACTTACATTGTAAATTTTTGTATTTTTTTTTTAAAAGATTACCTTAACCGTAACAACAATTCACCTTAACCTGGGTAAGCTACAATATTTTAATCAAATAAGCTCCAATATAGTAACTATTTTTCACTTTAAAAAATATAATAAAAATTACAATATAGTAAAAATCAGATTTAAATAACAGTATTAATGAACATGAAGGATTATAAGGAGTAACCATCCATCTAAGTTTCTAAAAAAATTGGCAATATAACAAATGGCGAGACCAGTGATGCTTAAGTCGTCGATGGGTATTTATAGGGAAGGAAGTAGAGTATATCTCTCAAAGAAAAGCATTAATAGGATTGGAAAGACGACAATGAAACTTTTTATAACAAAATACAGTTACATCCCATTCGACTTTAAGTTCACGATAAAAAACATTATTGCAAACATAAAAGGGAGCAACGTCAATTTTACGAAGTGTTTTTGACTGGAAGAATTGGATACGAAGGAAATTCTAGTTCGTAAATATATATTGGTGTCAGTAGGGAAGTACATGAAAGTAGTTTGCTGTCTATTTGAAATTTAGTCCATTTTTTATAAATCGAAGTATTTGTCAATAATCTGTGCGTACGAATATTGGTGAGGATGGGGCCAAGTTTGCTGCACTGTGGAACACCAGCGAATATAGAAGAGATACTGAAAATGTTTACCGAAAATTTTTACTGAAAATTTTTACCGAAAATTTTTACTGAAAATTTTTACCGAAAATTTTTACCGAAAATTTTTACCGAAAATTTTTACCGAAAATTTTTACCGAAAATTTTTACCGAAAATTTTTACCGAAAATTTTTACCGAAAATTTTTACCGACAATTTTTACCGACAATTTTTACCGAAAATTTTTACCGAAAATTTTTACCGAAAATTTTCACCGAAAATTTTTACCGAACATTTTTACCGAAAATTTTCACCGAAAATTTTTACCGACAATTTTTAAGGACAATTTTTACCGGAAATTTTTACCGAAAATTTTTACCGGAAATTTTTACCCACAATTTTTACCGAAAATTTTCACCGACAATTTTTACCGACAATTTTTAAGGACAATTTTTACCCAAAATTTTTAAACAAAATTCTTACCAAAACTTTTTACCCAAAATTTTTACCCAAAATTTTTACCCAAAATTTTAACCCAAAATTTTTACCCAAAATTTTACCGAAAATTTTAACCAAAAATATTAACCGAAAATTTTTACCGACAATTTTTATCGACAATTTTTATCGACAATTTTTATCGACAATTTTTATCGACAATTTTTATCGACAATTTTTATCGATAATTTTTACCGAAAATTTTTACTGAAAATTTTTACTGAAAATTTTTACCGACAGTATTTACCGAAAATTTTTACCGAAAATTTTTACCGAAAATTTTTACCGAAAATTTTTACCGAAAATTTTTACCGAAAATTTTTACCGAAAATTTTTACCGAAAATTTTTACCGAAAATTTTTACCGAAAATTTTTACCGAAAATTTTTACTGAAAATTTTTACTGAAAATTTTTACTGAAAATTTTTACTGAAAATTTTTACTGAAAATTTTTACTGAAAATTTTTACTGAAAATTTTTACTGAAAATTTTTATCGAAAATTTTTACTGAAAATTTTTACTGAAAATTTTTACCGACAATTTTTACCGACAATTTGTACCAACAATTTTTACCGAAAAAGTTGCAAATTTTAATAATTGTTTAATATTTCCTTTTTAGATAGATTGACGGCTTAGTGTTGAGATCTTACCCTTTTGTTAACTCATCCTTTAGAATATAAACATGGTTGCATAAGAGAAGTTTTTAAAAATACATGGAATAATTTTAATTTTATTTATTATTTTCCGGTTGATATAATTCTTCTAAACAAATTATGTGCTTTTGTATTTATTTGTGTCATTGAACGGAATTGGTACCTAAACAACTTTAAATTAATGTGCTGGCTTCGATGTCATGTTCGAACTGGGATGAGATGAAACTGCAGAAAGCGAACCAATACCTTGTGATGAGCCACCCACTGAACCAAGAAATGCATTCAGAATAAAACTTGTGACTCCACCAACGACAGCTTGCACAATATGAGTTATGAATCCAAATGAATCCGAACCACCCGTTTGGTCCTGTCTATTTTCATCATTATTTCCACCCATTCCAGTCTTATTTTTGGCTTGTAATAAACTATTCAAGAAAGTCTCGATAAAAACTTTTGGTTTTGGCGGCTTATCATCTTCTTCAGGATCCTAAAAGGAAAAAATGTGTTGAGTTTCAAATATTTTTACATAGGAAAAAGGTGATTATTCAGAAATTTCTGGCCTTCTCATTAGCCTAGTAAATGAGGCCTTTTTATAACCAGCGTATTTAAGGGTAATTTATGAGTGTTTAAATAATTTTGAGTGAATGTATAGTTTCAAATATGGTTCATTACAAACAATAGCATGTAAAGAATAAAAACACATTTTTTTCAATTTTTTTTTTAAGTAAGTAATTATAATGTAATTAACTTAAAAATGTATTAAAAGTTCTTAAGTAACGTGTTAAAAACTAATTATTCCCAGAAATAATATGATTAATTGAATTGGTTAAAAAGTTTATTGGGTCATCCAAATAATAATATATAATTTGTATGTAAGATTATAAGACTCAGGAGTAAGAATATAAAAATTTGTTTTCTTTATGTTCATAGAGTTAATAAATTTAATTATAAATATATTGTATTAATAGAGGACAAATAGATTGAACGTTTATAAAATCAATTGTACTAGTTACGTTAAAAGTTTGGATATGTCCCAATGAGGTTTATGTAAAAGCAAACTTGTTGACTTCAAGAAATCTAATACAAATAAGTTTTTATTAGATCTTCAAAAAAACGCTTTACTTTTATAATTATTCTATAGGCAGAGGTAACTCTTAATTTTATAATTAAGTACAAATTTCGAATATACTTGTCATATATTCGAATGGTAGTTTGCAAAATCTTAAAAAGAGAAAAATTAAGTCAATTTTAATCAGCTGCACGTATTTTTTTAATAGAGTATTCAAATCATACTCTAAAATACTCTATTCGGGTACATTAAATATATTTGAAATCAAAACCTATTTAAATTGAAAATATACTTTTTTTTTATTTATAAATTATATTTAATATGTTTAGAGAAAAATAGAACTACAAAATAAATTGAATTCCGGATGGATTGGATGCATATGCTATTGAAAATGGTACTAAATATCTATTAAGTGAAATTTTCGTTTTTATTTCAATTACTTAGCAATTATTATAAATTTAGAAAAAAATCCATACAATTTCGATAACACCTTAGCTATAATTTCTTAATATTTTGAATATACTACGGATAAATTATTGTGGAAAATTTATTTTCAATTTTATATGAAAAGAAAAAGAAAAAAGAAAAAGAAATAATTGTATATATATGCAATTAAATATAATGAAAGAAAATAATGGCATTATAATTATTGGAGAATAAATTATATTCTATAAAAAGTATTTTATTCAAATTTTATATTATAGATTTTCACCTAAATATATATAAAATAGAACCTTTCAACCATGAAAATATATCAGTTCGAACTATTAAGTATTTTTTAATAGTTTAAAATACATTTTGAAAATGTATTTATAATATTATATTTTACAAAACTTTGCAAAATAAATATTAGTAAAGTTCTATACTTAGCAGAATGAAGTTGTCATCTTATGTACTTACGTGTATATTAATTTTGCACTTTATAGACGATGTGAACTCTGGCGTAAGATAGTTACATATTAAAAATAAAAATTTTATATATGTTACATTAATTTTAGAAAAGGAATAAATTAGAAATTCAGAAAGTTGACTGTATTAGTCATACTGAAGATATTATATATACGTGCGATGTTCCAAACTCATCCGATTTTCATTTTAAAACAACATTTTTAAAACCGAGAAACTCTTTAAAAGTAAAGATATTGAAATATTATATAATTGGTTTTTTTTTGTTATTGAATTAAGTCTAATTAAATAGAGTAAACTAACATTGTATCGGAAAAAAGGTCAATATCAAATGTTTTGGCCAACATATGAATTGGAAGTGTGCAAACTATTGAATGGAAAAAATTTAAATGCAATCGAGCGTTTGGCACGTTATTGCGCACTGGAATTTTCAAATTATACTTTAAAATGTCCATTTAAGGTAAATATATCTATAATATGATATTAAGAAATTTTGAAAATAAAACACAATTTTTTTTTGAAAATCTAGGGTATAATTGAGCTTAAAAATAAAATAGATCCCACATGGATAGGGGCTGTTTTTCCAGCTGGAGACTATCGTCTTGATGTGTTTGTAATTGAAAATGGTACTAAATTATTATCAACCATAGGTTTTGGCCGTGTTTCCTTATTATAATATTTCAAATAATAATATATATAAATGTATTTGTAAATATTGGGTGAAAATTATTCAAATAAATAGGGTTTAATTATTCATGGTATACGAAATTTAATGATTTTATTTTATTAATTGTTTGTAAACACAACGTTTTTGTGTCTTCCACAAAAAATTAAAAATCAATTAATAAAGTCCTATAACAAAATTCTATTAAATAATATTTAAATGAAATAATTAAAATATATATATATTTTTTTTTCTGTAAATAAATATTAAAATTATAAAATTTTATAATTTATTTAAAATAAATTTTTTTGAACAATACAAAGTCGACAAAATTAATTATTCTGCCAATATTGATATTATTCAAGGTTTAGAATTTGCAGTGTGAATGAAAATTTCGAAATATTGGGAAAATTTAATATAATAAGACCATTAAATTCAATAAAGGTAGTTTCGATCAATTTTCTAGTTGAAAATTCTCCATAGCTACGTTGGGTATTATATCGAAAAAAGAATTTTTTCGTTACCACATAAATAAAACTATTTTATCTACGTTACTTAATAAATAAAAATATTTGTAATAACTTTTAATAAATTTGATAAAATATTAATTTAAGCATATTTACATTTAACATGCATTCCAATTTAACTAGAATTTAGTATTGAAAAAATTATAAGCATTTTTTGTTAGTATTTTTTATTATAATTTAAATTTAAAGAATTATTATACTATGCATACCGCACTTAATTCAGCAATTAGTGTACCAAGAAAATTTCCAAAAAATTTTCCATTGTTAATCTATAAAAAAATTCTATATCAAAAATGTAACTTGTCATAAAAACTTATTTAAAAAATTCAAAATAATTACGGCTCCTCCACCACCTGAAAGTCCATCAACTGTTATACCAACATACTCCCCCAAAACAGTTCCAAAATCTCGATCTCCCTAATATATTTTATTTATTTCACTTGAGTTTTATATTATACAAAAGTTTTTCTTAAATACATTACCGCCAAAAGTCCTGATATTAGGGATGTTGCAGTACTAAGTAAGGATGGAATATCCAATCCTTCTGGCTGCAAAAATTCATCATTTTTGAAAAGCTGACTTTATTATAATAAAAATTACTTACACCGAATAGGTTCATTACAAGTCCAGTTAATGCCCCAACTAAGGCTCCAACATCAGATCCCTCTGCACCCTTTTTTACAATAAAAATATGTATTAACATTTATGAAAAACATTTTAGTAAATATTATTATTTACAAATATTAACACTGATTACATACTCCGCTTAAAGAAGCTATCAGACCAGCCAAACCTCCAGGACGATCTTGTTCCTCATTCGAAGGAAACTCGTCTGATTTACTATTATTTTCCAAATCCTTAGCATTTTCTGTTTTCTACCAAAGCCAAATAAAAAAATTTTGAAAATTTTTACTGAAAATTTTTTTACTGAATATTATTTACTGAACATTTTTTTACCGAAAATTTGTTTACTGAACATTTTTTTATTGAAAATATTTTTGAAAATTTTATTACTGGAAATTTTTTTACCGAAAATATTTTTAATGAACATTTTTTTACTGAAAATTTCTTTACTGATAATTTTTAATGAAAATTTTTACTAAAAGTTTTTACTGAAAATTGTTTAACTAAGAATTGGTTTACTAAAAATGTTTTACAGAAAATTTTTTTACTGAAAATTGTTTTACTAAAAATTTTTTTACTAAAAATGTTTTTACTGAAAATTTGTTTACTGAAAATTTCTTTACTGGTTATTTTTAATGAACATTTTTTTACTGAAAATTTTTTTACTGCGAATTTTTACTGAAATATTTTTTACTGAAAATTTTTACTGAACATTTTTTTACTGAAAATTTTTTAATGGAAATTTTTTTAACTGAAAATTTTTTTCCTGAACATTTTAACTGAAAACTTTTTTAATAAAAATTTTTGTACTGAAAATTTATACTGAAAATATTTTTACTAATAATTTTTTATTGAAAGTTTTTCGTGATGATTTTTTTAACTGAAAAATTTTATTGAATATTTTAAATATTATAATTTTTTGAAAACTTTTTTTAATAGTAAATTTATTTACTGTAGTCATATTCATTTCAATAAAATCACTCATTGCACCATTTTGTTGTTTAGCTAATTCAGAAAAACTATTTTCAATGGAATCCTGGAACATGAAATTTTTAGTTACACCCTGTACAAAATTTATTATTTATTATTTATAAAACCATAAAAATTAGCTCCGAGTTTATTTCGTTTGCTAATAGTGATATATTTCCGTAAACTATATCCTTGGAACTCGTATTGTTAATTGTTGATATATTCATAATTTCAGCATTTCCGATATGATTTTTTATGTAGTTTATTGTATTTTGCATTTTATCAGCGATGATTTCATGCATTGTATTAATGTGGCTAAGAATTTTTTTTCGTATTCGAATTTTTCTTTCAGAAACATTAAGTTTATCATTTGTTAGAGTTTTGTTTGTGTTTCTCTCATAATCATCTGACATCCTTTTTATAGATTTTCTATATACAGAAGGTGTTATAGCTCTTCTGGCCAAATCCAAAATATTTCCAAGAATTACTACAGCCATTAAATCTCGATCCATAATATCTTCAAGTTTTTGAATTTTTTCCAACATTAATATCTCATCCTTTTCACTAGTAGTAATTAAATCTATAACCATGCTAGTTAAATTATCCTCTAAATTCTGTTCCGTTTGCAATACACCTGATATAATCCCAACAGTTGCAATGTTCCTCATTTCTAGTGGAGGCTTATTCAATGATAGTTTGTTCAAGTAGAATAGAACGTTTGCATATTCCCGATTGGATTCTAATTCCTTGATTATTTTTGGTGCTAAATAAACATTTTTAAATACTGCACTTATAATCAAAATCACTAAAAAATTCTGTAACATTTTTTAAATATTCTTTTATGTTATTTTTATCAAAGTTACTTATTGCTAACTCAAGGGATTTAAAAGAATACAATTCACGACAACTGCCCAATGTCCACTAACAGTAATTCAATCGAACATCCATAATATATTTATGCATACTAAACCAATAATTTGTCGCTACATTACAAAATCGTCCCATGTAACTGATCTTCTTTTGCATTCATATTTAGACTTAAATTACATAATATAACCCACATTCAATCAAAATTCAGCTAAAAAAACAGTTCGAGCAGAACTTCCGATCATCGAATACGCAACTTTCTTCATTTGTCGTCTATTTCATGCTACAGACTACAACCCTTTAATAATAACGTTACGCTAGAAAAAATGCAATCGGGCACATCATATGTAAAATGAACTCAAAATTGTGTAATAATTTATATATAACTAGATACAAGAACTATATATAAAAATTTCAAATTTATATTTCATTCCACAATTATCCTTGAAGCATGAATCTATCAAGTTCTGAAAAACACATATTCGAATTTCAAATTTTTCCGATTGAAAAAAAAAATTTAAGCACAAATTTCTAGTGAAAATTATGAGTGAAAAGTAGAAATTTTAGTTTCTACGAAAATTTCCACAGAAATTTGTACAGAAATTTCTACGTAAAATTTCTACATGAAATTTCTACTGAAAATTTCTACTAAAAATTTCTACTAAAAATATCTACTGAAAAGTTCTACTGAAAATTTCTACTGAAAATTTCTACTGAAAATTTCTGCTGACAATTTCTATTGAAATGTCTGCTAAAAATTTCTACTAAAAATTTCTACTAAATATATCTACTGAAAAGTTCTACTGAAAATTTATACTGAAAATTTCTCCTGAAAATGTCTAATGAAAAGTTCTACGGAAAATGTCTATTGAAAATTTCTACGGAAAATGTCTACTGAAAATTTCTACTGAAAATTTCTACGGAAAGTTTCTACTGGATATTTCGGCTGAAAGTTTCTACTGAAAATTTCTCCTGAAAATGTCTAATGAAAATTTCTACGGAAAATGTCTATTGAAAATTTCTACGGAAAATTTCTACTTAAAATTTCTATTTAGAATTTCTACCGATAACTTGTACTGAAAATTTCTACTGAAAATGTCTACTGAAAATTTCTATTAAAAATTTCTACTGAAAATTTCTACGGAAAATTTCTACTGAAAATTTCTGCTGAAAATTTCTCCTGAAAATTTCTCCTGAAAATTTCTACTAAAAATTTCTACTGAAAATTTCTACGGAAAATTTCTACGGAAAATTTCTACTTAAAATTCTACTGAAAATTTTTACTGAAAATTTCTCTTGAAAATGTTTAATGAAAATTTCTACGGAAAATGTCTATTGAAAATTTCTACGAAAAATTTCTACTTAAAATTTCTATTTAAAATTTCTACCGATAACTTGTACTGAAAATTTCTCATGAAAATTTTTACTGAAAATTTCTACTGAAAATATCTACTGAAAATTTCTATTAAAAATTTCTACTGAAAATTTCTACGGAAAAGTTCTACTGAAAATTTCTGCTGAAAATTTCTCCTGAATATTTCCACTGAAAATTTCTACTTAAAATTTCTACGGAAAATTTCTACTTAAAATTCTACTGAAAATTTTTACTGAAAATTTCTCTTGAAAATGTTTAATGAAAATTTCTACGGAAAATGTCTATTGAAAATTTCTACGGAAAATTTCTACTTAAAATTTCTATTTAAAATTTCTACCGATAACTTGTACTGAAAATTTCTCATGCAAATTTTTACTGAAAATTTCTACTAAAAATGTTTACTGAAAATTTCTATTAAAAATTTCTACTGAAAATTTCTACGGAAAATTTCTACTGAAAATTTCTGCTGAAAATTTCTCCTGAAAATTTCTCCTGAAAATTTCTACTGAAAATTTCTACTGAAAATTTCTACGGAAAATTTCTACTTAAAATTCTACTGAAAATTTTTACTGAAAATTTCTCTTGAAAATGTTTAATGAAAATTTCTACGAACAATGTCTATTGAAAATTTCTACGGAAAATTTCTACTTAAAATTTCTATTTAAAATTTCTACCGATAACTTGTACTGAAAATTTTTCATGCAAATTTTTACTGAAAATTTCTACGGAAAATGTCTACTGAAAATTTCTATTAAAAATTTCTACTGAAAATTTCTACGGAAAATTTCTACTGAAAATTTCTGCTGAAAATTTCTCCTGAAAATTTCTCCTGAAAATTTCTACTGAAAATTTCTACTGAAAATTTCTACGGAAAATTTCTACTTAAAATTCTACTGAAAATTTTTACTGAAAATTTCTCTTGAAAATGTTTAATGAAAATTTCTACGGAAAATGTCTATTGAAAATTTCTACTGAAAATTTCTACTTAAAATTTCTATTTAAAATTTCTACCGATAACTTGTACTGAAAATTTCTCATGCAAATTTTTACTGGAAATTTCTACTGAAAATGTCTACTGAAAATTTCTATTAAAAATTTCTACTGAAAATTTCTACGGAAAATTTCTACTGAAAATTTCTGCTGAAAATTTCTCCTGAAAATTTCTCCTGAAAATTTCTACTGAAAATTTCTACTGAAAATTTCTACGGAAAATTTCTACTTAAAATTCTACTGAAAATTTTTACTGAAAATTTCTCTTGAAAATGTTTAATGAAAATTTCTACGGAAAATGTCTATTGAAAATTTCTACTGAAAATTTCTACTTAAAATTTCTATTTAAAATTTCTACCGATAACTTGTACTGAAAATTTCCCATGCAAATTTTTACAGAAAATTTCTACTGAAAATGTCTACTGAAAATTTCTCATACAAATTTCTACTTAAAATTACTACCGAAAACTTCTACTGAAAGTTTCTCATGTAAATTTTTACGGAAAATTCCTACAGAAAATTTCTAACATACTTAAAATTTCTACGGAAAAATATCTACTTCCAAATTTGAAAATTTTTAATAAAACTGAAAATTTGATACGGAATATTTTTTATGAAAATATTTACTTTTGTGTGTAAAAACTACTTTGCATAGATAATTATGTAATTAACCTAATTGAATAAAAAATATATCATTTAATAATAGAGAAAAAATTATTTGAATTTCTTTTCCGTGTACGTGACTCTGAAAAATTAAATTTTGAGGAAGCAAAACTAACTATTTTCGTAATTTAACCGAAATTCTTTCTCGTAACAACTCTACATAGTTTGATGGAAAAGTTACAGAAAATCCACATGAAATTACATTAACCTTTGACATAGTAATAGGAATTAAAAATTGTTTTGAATACTCTGTGTTAAAGTTTTACCACATTTCATAAATTGATGCGTAACCAGTAAAAATCAACCTTGCTAATCCAATGGCAGGTGCAAGTTGCTGTTAATTTTTATGTTACCAGGTTTAGTTTACACTGAACTAAATATTATAAAACATATTGTAGGTAGGCAAAGTTAAATAATGATTTTACGTCTATGAGTAAGAGTGCAATTAAATATATTAACGGCCTGAGACCACAGATAAGATGAATTACTAGATTTAGACTAAACTGCTTGGCTATTATACACCATTTCACAATAGTAATACTGTTTATGAGCACGAACCAAGTTACTTGCATGTGTTTAACCTTAAGTACTGATTACAACGAAAGTGAACATCTTTAAATTTGCTAGTAAATATCGCATGACTTTTTTGCATGTTACTTCATATATGCTCTTTACACTTTTATGTAAATTATTGTATATGATCTCTTAAACTATTGCATGAATCTGAAAATTAGTCAATTTAATGAATACTAAAATCAAATTTGTCTAGACCTAATATATCATGCACTCGTTGGCTGATATTATTACATCATATCTTGTGTATTTTCAGTTGACAACAATTTTAGGCAGATGGATTTATTGCAAAGTAAAATCCTATATGTGCTTTGGGAAAGTTAAGTTTAATAAAAGACATTTACTCGTAAAATTCTTATTTTGATAAAATTTTCATATTATTAAATGTTACAAATATTATGAACAAAATATAGAATATTTCAAATCGCTGCCACGAGACTTCTTGGAGGACTCTTTTAGATGATAATTCTGCTCTTACTTAAAGTATGTTAGTTTTTAAAAGCTTTAATATTTAAAAATTATATGTGTAAGGACTTTTTCTGGTTAAAAGTCTAACGGTATTAAATCGCATATTGAAGATTTAATCTTGAACATATGTTCAAGATTAAATCTTTAAGTTCAGATAAAAAATAGTCGGTTATCATACGGTTATAGCACTCAGAAGTATCAAAGAAAATAATTTTTATATATATTAATATAAAACCTTTTATACATCCTACCAAATATAATAGTAATTTTCTATTTTTTATGCATTTGTAAATACTGAATTATTTATGTGCCATATTTTCAAATGTTTGTAACTGAATTGCTAGATTCTAATAAATATTATAATTTTATCTAAGCTCACATTTCTTTATATTGCTAAATTTAATTGTATTAATAATATGAAGAAATATGAATAGATTTCTATTCAATTATAAATCATATAAAAAATGCAACTATTATTCTGTTATATACGTTTCAACAGCAACTTCAAAAATTGTACTCTTCAATTTTGCAAAATATCTGCTGAATGGGAAAAAATATACTCTTTTTCCAATAGTTACGTAGTTTTTCATTTGTTTCTAAATTAACCACCATTAAATCAATCTTACATTTGAGTAATTAGAACAAACCAATTATAAAATTAGCTGCTCAATTCCAGTATATTGGCTAGATTCGTTTATATTTGACTTCAAGTGTAATAATTGCATATTAACAAGAAAAAACATTGAATTTTTGCAAAAGTTTATTTCGTACCGAGTTCGAGGATAGTTCACATACTCATACATTATAGATAACCATGAGCCAGTTTCTTAAGATGCTGTGAAAATACATACTAATATTCTGATATTAACAATTGCCTTCCCTTTTTATTTTTTTATTTTTTTTTTTCAATATTTCCAATACCTACATACTGAAAAGCAGAGTATTTGCACAATTAAAAAGAATACCTTTTTAATATTCAGTTTGATTGCAGACTGAATAGCAAAATGTCCAGATTTATAAGCAAAAATCTCACATACAATTATTCTATGATTATTTAATTATTTTTTTAATATGATTTGATTAGCTTATTTGGTATTCAAATTGAATTTTCTTTGCAATAAATATATTCCTGTATAATAAATACTTTTGTTCGTATATTATTTATTTCGATTTCTTAATTATCTCTTATAATCCATAAAGCAAAATTAAATACAATTTCCCGACTTACATCAATATTACTACACATGCGAAGTTGGCTACATTAAATTGTAAAATTCATTACAAACTTTTCTCAAATCGTTTTCTTTCAAGTAATAAAAAATTTTTCCTGTGTGTAAATTATAAGGTTTTCTGTTACGAAATTTTAAAAAATTCTTAATTCCTTTAAAAATCATAGACAGTTTATGGTAAAATTTTATTCTAAGAATATAATTTTTTTGCCATTTTTTCAGGAGCTTATATTAACAGGATTTACAGGAGCTTATATTAAAAGTGAATTATATATTTATATGATATAAGTTAAAAAATTACTAACTGAAATATTATGCATATATGGTAAATTATTTCTAGTATATGACCAAGCACACCACCATGTGGAATACCATTTCATTTGTAGGATACTTTGTAGTAAGTACATCAAAATATTTAAATAAATACAATAAAATTTATTTTTATTATGAATAATTAAATATAAAATAATTTTATCATTTGCTAAAAACTTGTTAAGAGATTATCATTAATTGAAATATTATTCATAAAAATAATTTATAATAAAGGGCAAAGCATACAGCCCGAGGGAATACCACTTCATTTTTAAGCTATTTTAGAAGAGCAAAAATTACAATATTTTAATAAATACTAAAAACTTTCATAGTTTTTTGAGTTAGTTATATTTTGTTGAAATCTTTTCTTTGAATATTTTACCAATTTTGTATAACTTAGAAATTGATTGCAACCATAAAATTTCTAAATAATTTAACAAAGAAAGAAAGTCAATTAATAGCTTTTTTCCATTTGCAAAGATTAATCATTATTTACTTCCGTATCCGTTTAACAGTACGAATTTAAATACTCGTTAAAACGTTTTTTTTTATAAAAAGAAATGTTTCATGGTAAGTCTACAATTTAACATTTCTTTAACATAATGCACATAGTCAATAAACTATTTCTAGACTCATTAATCTATACTTAATTATTTCTAATTGGATTTAATGAGCCCATTCCGAATTAGATTCGGTGTTTACAACAGCAACAAAAAAAACTAAAATATTATTGTAGAATAAAAACCTTGTAGGTCTTTTAATTTTAACAAAGATATGAATACGTAACAAAAATTTTATGGTAATTGAATTTTCTTTACATGACAAATTTTACCTTTTTATGTAATATTATAACAATAAAAAAATAGTTCCTTTACTTTTATCCAATTCAAATAATAGCCAAAAAATATTTTTTTTTTAAAATGAAGTATATTTTTAACTTTTTGTATATTGAATGTATTAGCTTTTATTGAAAGTTATTCTAGCATTGATTTAGTTCATATTTACATAAAAATAAATCTTACTGAAATGAAATCAAATCCAATAGTTTATGTATGTGATTTTACCTTAAGTTCTTTCAAATTCTGACCTTAATAATAAGTGCTTCAAGTACGGCCATGACATTAAAGAAAAAACTATAAAAAAACAGTATTTAAGTACTACCATAAATTACATTAATTTTTAAAGTTTTGTAATAATTTAAATGACAAAAAAATATTTATTTATCAACGATTAAAAAATCATAAAAATTTTAGTAATATTATCTCAAGTATTCTTTTCAAAATTATGTGTGGGTGGAATTATTTCGTAATTACTTAATTTTGAAGTTTTTGAAATTGGTATATTTAGATTTAACATTGACTTTAACGTATTTAATATTTGTTGAAATTATTAAAATTATGGTTTTTTATTATAAATTGTAACATTATTGTTATTTTTTATAAAATAATTATGGAGGTCATATTTTCTTTCTGGATCGGATCACACTGTTATTAACAGAATTTTGGTCACTTGTTCGATAGCAATGAGAATAGTACGTAACTAAAAAAAATGTTGACAAAGTAAATAAGCAGAAAAAAACAATCAAAAACTATAAAAATTCTAAGGTACTAATTTTTGACAACATCACAATGCTCTACTAATAATAACTATGAAAAGCTGTAAGCTACAAAAACAACATCAGAAAAAGAAACTATTTCTTGAAAACTTAGTGGTTAAGTTCCAAACCGAAAATAGTCAAATATTTATCATAACTTATTTTATTCTAATGAACTCAATATCTGTAGTTATTATAATAAAAATAATAATATTTGTGAGAATTTACTAACACGATTACAGTAAATCTAAAAACGTGAGTATTTTAATAAAACTCTGCAAGTAGTTTTTTTCAATTTATTAAAATTTTATTTAATTTATTTTAGAATGAATAATTAATTTTAGACAATATACGAGGGTTATTCAACAAGTACTTAGCCTCACCGCCCGATGGAACTGCTGTCACAAAAGAAATTTACCATTGTACAGTACATTTTTTTAGTAGCCTACTGTCAAAGTTTCAGTCGATTCCCTTCATTAGTTTTGTTTTGAGAGCCTTTAAAAGCGAGCGTGTCGGTCGTTTGCACAAAAATGGAAAAAGAACAATATCTTTCGCTGATTAGATTTTTGTTTTTGGAAGGGAAAACGCGCAGCAAAATCAAAGATCACTTGGATGCTGTGTATGGTGACTCTTCTCCTTCGATGGCGACCGTCAAGAATTGGTTCAACGAGTTTGTTCGTGGCCGCACGTCGGTTTTTGATGAGCCACGCCCAGGTGCCCCGAAAACGGCTGCTACGGAAGAAAACATTAAAAAAGTCCACTATCTCGTGTTGGCAGACCGTCGATTGAAGGTTCACGAGATAACTGAGACTGTGGGCATCGCAACCGTGAGAACACATCGGCGACGAAAACAAGCGCAACCGTGAGACCACATCGGCGACGTGTTTGGCGCTGTTTCAGCGCAATCCAGCGGAGTTCTTGCTCGTGACCGTCGACGAAACATGGATTCACTGGTACACACCAGAGACCAAGAAACAGTCGAAACAGTGGACTTCACCCGGCGAACGTGCTCCGAAGAAGGCGAAGACTGTTCGATCGGCCGGAAAGGTGATGGCCATCGTTTTCTGGGATTCAGAAGGTGTGATCCACATCTCTTACCTCGAGAAGGGTAAAACAATCACGGGGCGCTACTATGCCGACTTATTGGGCCGATTTGACGTCGAATTGAAGAAAAAGCGGCCCCGCTTTGCGAAGAAAAAAGTGCTGTTCCACCACGACAACGCGCCGGCTCACACCTCCGCCGTCGCCATGGCCAAATTGGTCGAATTGCGATACGAATTCCTGCCCCATCCACCGTACTCTCCAGATTTGGCCCCCTGTGACTACTTTTTGTTTCCAAACCTGAAAAAATCACTCGCCGGGAATAGATTTGGGTCGAATGAGGAGGTCATCGTCGCCACGGAGGCCTATTTTGCTTCCCTCGAGAAAATGTATTTTTTGGACGGGTTAAAAAAGTTAGAGCATCGCTGGGGCAAGTGTATCGAGCTTGAAGGAGATTATGTGGAAAAATAAATTGCCACCTTTCCAAAATTTTCGTTTTTCTTTTGTAGGCTAAGTACTTGTTGAATGACCCTCGTAATTTGTGTTCATCTGAAATTTGTAGTAAATATTAATTCAAATATTAATTTTAATATAACTAACACTTTATTTTTAAGAAAAAAGAAATTAATTTTTCCAAATTAATTGTCAAATGAATAAAAAATATTCCCGAACAAAAAATTACTAAATTAAAATTTTTTTACAGTTTTAGTTACAAGCTCCCTTCCCCTAATGATATAATTTTAACAAAATACTATAATGGCTCTAAACTCTTATCTTTAACTATTTAGAAATGGTTTAAAAATATTTGTACTTATTGGATTTAAGTTTTAAAACACTACACAATACGGAAATCAGAAAAAAAGCCTCATCCTGAATCACCATTTTGCGTTTAGAAATGAAATACTCAATCACACTTCAGTCCTGTCTGAAATAAAAAGAGTAAATCAAGTACCATTTTAGGTTTAGAAATGAATATTTAATAATATTGTTCTTTCTGAAGTAAAAGAAGTGAAAAAGTACTATTTTGGATGAAAAAATGAACACTCAATCTTACCTCAGTCCTTTGTGGAGCAAAAGGAGTAAAAAATTTCGATTTTGGGCTTAGAAATGAATACTCAATCCAACTTTAGTCCTTTCTTGAGCAAAAAAAAAATACTAGATGGAATTAAATGATGAAGTTCGTTCAATAAGTCCTTAGAAAATCCAAGAAATTGCGCTCGTAGTGTCGGTAAAGATTTTTTTTGTATGTAGCATTATCGGCAGGAAAGCTGTCAAAATTTCAGCTGGATCCATAGCGTAGGTCAATTTCTATCGTCGATTAAAGTTAACGACATTTATTTGTGCATAACAATGGGAAAAAGCGATTTTAGGGCTGTCATCAAACATCTCCATTTGAAAGGCTTAAGCCCGAAAGAAATCAAAGCCGAGTTGGATGCAGTTCATGGCACATCTGCACCTGTGTTTGCGACGGTTTACAATTGGGTGAATGAATTTAAACGTGGCCGTTCATCCACAAAAGATGAACATCGTTCAGGACGCCCAGTTGAGGTGTCTACTCTTGAAATCATCGACAAAATCCACGATCTGATTTTGAACGATCGGCGAATTAAAGTGCGCGAATTAGTTGAGGCCACGGGCATATCGCAAGGTACAGTCGCTTCAATTTTGCATGAAAAATTGTCTGTGAAAAAAATTTCGTCAAGATGGGTGCCGCGTTTGCTCTCAGAGGAGAATAAGCGCAATCGTGTAGTGGACTCTGAGGCTATGTTGGCACTCTTTCATCGCAATCCTGCCGAATTCCTTCATCGATATGTCACTGTGGACGAAACCTGGATACACTACTTCACTCCAGAAACGAAGAGACAGTCATCACAGTGGATTTTCAAGGGTGAACGGGCTCCGAAGAAGGCAAAAACTGTGCCATCGGCCGGCAAGGTGATGGCCACGGTCTTTTGGGATTCGCAGGGCATCATTTTTATCGAATACTTGGAAAAAGGAAAAACAATAACAGGAGCGTATTACGCGTCGTTATTGCAACGGTTGAGCGAGGAAATCAAAGAGAAACGCCCCCATCTGAAGAAGAGAAAAATCCTCTTGCATCAGGACAATGCGCGTGTGCACACCTGCGCTGTTTCCATGGCCAAAATTGTGGAGTTGAGAATGGAATTGTTGCAGCATCCCGCTTATTCACCAGATTTGGCCCCGAGTGACTATTTGCTTTTCCCCAATCTGAAGACATGGCTTGGCGGACGACGGTTCACATCCAACGAGGACGTCATTGCTCAAACGGATGAGTATTTTGCAGAACTTCCGAAATCCTATTTTTTGGACGGGATAAAAATTTTGGAAAAACGGTTGGAAAAGTGTATTGAGCTAAAAGGAGATTATGTTGAAAAATAAAATTTTTTTTTTTTTAAAAAACAGTTTTTTCGATCTTTTTCTAAGGACTTATTGAACGACCCTCGTATTCCTATCCGCAACATAGGTCATCAAGTCCTGCGTATCAGACCAACATTTTATCATACCGGAAAATAATGAAAATTTTGAGGATCACCTATAGTAATATATCACCACTATACTAATACTAACTAATTGGTAATTATAACCTCATTATTTTGACACCAAATTCCAATCGATGATTGAAGTCCCACAATTAAGCTTGCCAAAATAATATCGGGATATAGTGATCCAGGGTTGTTTAGTTCTTATTTATATTTATATATTATTTGTATTTTAAATAAATAAAGGGTTTCTTATTAAAGCCTTAAATATCTTATAAAATTTAAAAGAAAATAAACCTTTTATTAATAAATTGTTTATTATAAAATTTTCATATTTTATATAAATATTTAAGGAATTAAACCGTTTGCTTAGTATTAAAGAAAATTAAAATATTATTTCACATATATGTCTAGGTCTTATTTTAATATTATTTAATTCATATTATAAATCGTTGGTTGTTTGACTTTATAATGAATGTGAATAAAGAAAGTTTCCGAATTACTTAACCTTTCGTCGAAGAAACAAAAATTTTATATTTGAAATACTTTCTCGAAAATGTTAAAATGATAATATAACAATAAAATTAAAGGAAATAATTTATTATGCTTATATAATATAAAACTATTTTGGTATATGTGAGAGGAATAGAAAATCATTTGCATATGTGAATATTTTTATTATAAACAGGTAACATAATTCTGGTTTCACATTTGTTGAAACCGGTTGATGGTATTATAAATAAATATATTCTAATACCTATGAAATTATGTAGGCACAGGAATTTTTTCAAGTTGTTTAATATGGAATAAATAATATTAGCTTCAAATTAGATCTAATAAAAAAAAATCAATCAAGGATTTTAAAATATCAAATTGAAAGCTACGAAAACGTTGTCATTCATAAAATTATATTATTATCAAGTATAATATGATATAAACATAATAATAAATATTTAAATTATAGTTCAATATGTGAAAATATTTTAAAAAATATAGACAAGTTGCTATTTCTTGAGGCAACTCGTTCAAATTATTTTTTTCTTGAGACAACTCGTTAGAAATTTTGTATATATTTACATAAAAAAAATAAAACGAGAAGTATTTTAGGAAAAACTATGTTATTAGAATTAGAAAAATATTGCCTAACTAAAAAATAAATTTGACAACCACGTAATAAAAAATTTTATTATTAAATTCTGTTTGTTTTAAGGCAATTCCGAAATGGGGATCTTATTTTGAAAAGAGAATTTCAACTTTTCTAAGATGTTTTCGTCCGATAATTAGAATTTTTTTGAGAAAAAATAAGGAAAACTTTATATTTTAGGAGACCATTTTTTTTATTGTAATTGTATAAAAGGAAATGTATTTTTTTTGCCATTATTGATTAAAAATAATTTTGAACATAATTTATAGTGTAGATAGGCAGGAGTTAGTCAAAAAAAAGTCAAAAATTTATGTATACTATGACTCGCTCAATAATTATTTCTAAGTTGTCTGATTTGTCAGCAGACACCAACAACTTCACATATCGCTTCAAAAATAATAGAGTCACGTCAAATAACACCATCTTCTAGACCAATTGTCAGCTTCAATAAGTTAAATATCTTTTGTCCAATCGTATCTTGCTAGAAATTCTAAAAATTATATCTAAAAATATAATTGTTTATAACGAACCGGCAACGCCCTCAATTGACTTTTTTTTGTAAATGAAATGCTGTCTCCATTATTTTTTGTAGATTTATGTAACTCTTAAACCGATAATTTTGCTTAATCTCAAATTATCCAAATTTATAATTTATGTTTAGTGATAAATTTGGATAATTTAGAAACAATGCTCAAATATGAGTCTATTTATAATAAAATGGCAAACTATATTTAATAGAAATAGTTAATAATCTTTGCCAATTTTATGTCAAATTTTTTAGCTAACTCTATTAAAAAGTTTAACCATGCTAAAAAAAAACCACGCTATAGTATTGAATTAAAATCTTAATGTTCAATGTTAAATATTTTACATAATATTTAACATTGAACATTTTTGTTATATTTATTTAATTTTATAAATATAAGAAAATAAATAGCCTTTAATTAAAAAGGTATTCATTATTGTAGAATTTTAAAAATAAAATTAAATAATAGTTATTTCGTTTTTTTCCATTAATATATATTTGAAAAATATTAAAACTATAAGGAATATAATTTTTTTTTTGAGAAATATATGCATCAAAAAATTAATTAGTAAAATTAAGACACCTATGATTTTTATTTAATAAAAATAAATATACATTTTTATATAAAATTAGTAAAATTTCATATACACTGTAATTAAAATCTATGATCCTAAAAAGTTTCCAATTATATGATACAATATTTGCATAAAATGTTTCCTTAATAAAATACGAGTAATTACACCCAATTAGCATTTTTTTTATAGCTTTTGTGTATAATATTAATTTTGTGTACAATTTTATAGTTATTCTAGGATTATTTATAAAATCACTTCGATAACAGTAGTAAATAATAGAAGATTTTTTTAATTTGTATCAATTTAGCATATTTTTATGTGCTAATAATAATTGTGCATAGCCTTTTCTGTCTAAGAATTTTCTGGTGACGTTATTTTTTTTCTAAATAAAATAAAATCTATTTATGAATTCGAAAAGTTACAACTCAAAATATAAAATGATTAAAAAAAATTAATTTTGACGTAATTTTTTTTAAATTTATTTTGTTTTACAAATTGTTATTCAAATTAACAAAAAAAAATTTTTCCCAAAATTAATAAAATATTAGAAAAAAAACATAATTTAACCTCGATTAAACATGTTTAATTAATAAAATTATAATTTAAATATAAATAATTCTTAATAAATGTTAACTTTTACTCATATGGTGGTACATATGTAATTATTTCATTCATTTTATGTACAAAATGGTCATAGGCTGAGTATAGCGTAATTTTATTTGCACTACTACAAGGACGTTTGGTGGTTAATATATTTTTATTATCAAATATAATCGGTGCAGGAAAACACAATATTTTCCAATAATGTCTGGGAAATAACACCGATATTCGGTTTAACTAATATTAACAGCATCACATAACAGGTGATACAAGAAAATTTCCGCGAAAAAATTACGTTAAAACGCAGTCATTTAATATCCAAATACTAGTATATTATTGCGTGTTTTTGACGCAAATGCATCAAGGTGATAGTGGCGCCAACGCAACCATAATAACAGTGGTAAGTGACAGCAGTTGTAGTAACACTAAGCACTAGAATGGCATTATCAATGGCTGCGTCAATAGTCATAGCTACAGCAGTAGCAGCAGCTTCAGCATCAGTACACAAACACAACTACAGTGTACACACAGCAACAGATGAAAAGTTTTTCTTCATACAATCACCTGTCGAACCGATCGTACACCAGAAAAGCTTACCGTTTAGCTTTCGTTTATTTACTCATAATTTCTACACCATGAAAATTTGTATATTTACACAGCCATTAATAATACTGATTAGTCTGCTTTGCGTTTTAAACATACATAAAATCATAAAAACATAGTTCGAACCAAAAACCAAAAAAAAAAACTGCTTCTCCTTAACAATAGACAACTCTACCTTAAGTCCACTTTATTTATTTGTATGTGATTCAACATACTCTTTTATGCAACTTCTTATATAGTATAAAAAAATAAATTTCCACTCCCCATTTAAGTGTGTAGATAATAAAATTTTCTTTTTATATATTCTCCATCTCCGATTTGTGGCTGAGATTGAACGCTGCAACGAATTGTAGCCCACACACTCTAAACACCAACCGTCAGCAGCTAAGCATTTTTAACTTTTCCTTTAAAATTTTACTTGAATTTTTTTTTCGTATTCGAATTTTATTTAAGCTCAATATACACATACCATATATACATTATACTAGCTATAAAATTCATGATACCAAGTTTTGTGAGTTTTGGAATTTTTCAGTTTTGTACGTTCAAATTCAGTTTGGTATTAACATTTTATACCGAAGTGTTGTACAAGTCAGACGATATATTGAAAAGTACAGATCAGAGTGATAAAAATCCGCGAAACAATAATAATTGGTTAATTTTTTGTTTTTGTAATAAAAAAATAAAAAAAAAACAAATAAACAAAAAGAAAAATCAAAAATAAAGCTTTTCTAGTGCGCTTTATCGAGCTTAATTTTATAAGGATTAATGCAACTTTCTTTTCGATAATAAAAATTTTTTAACAAATTTTTATAAAATTGGATACTTTTGGTGTAAAATTATTTAAAAATAGTAATTGATTCATTTTTAAAACTGTAAGTTTAATCAAAAATATAATTAATAAAAACTCTTAAAAATTTCGAATATTTTCTTTTTAATGATTCAATATGAATGATTAATAAAAAAAAAAAGTGTTTTAAAAAATTATAAATTTCCTTATTCAAATTATTGGAATTTTAATACCAAAATTTTAAAACTATTTATTTTTATTTACTTTGAAATTGCGTAGTTTTAATAACAAAAAGCACAGTTTTTGCACTGTCGTTTTAGATAAAAAGTGTTATCGCTGATAAAGAAAGCTTTTATTTTTCAAATTTTCAATTCAATCAGTAATCAAATCCTATTAAGGCAATTTTGACAAGAATTGTTATATATTTAGTGCTGTTTTAGGTTGTTTTTTTTTTCATAACAAAAAAATAAATTTTATTTATACACTATATTACTAATAAATAAAAACATCAAAATATAAGTGCATGAAATTAATATTAATACATTTAATAATAAGAAAGCTCAACGAGAAATTGAAGAAAAAAAAGAAAATTTCACAAACATTTATGAATATTTTGTATCTATTTCTGTATTTTTGGTGCTATAAAATTTACTTGAAAATTGTTACTATTATTGTTCTTACTAACTATTATTACTATTTTTTTATTTTTTATTATTGTAAAGTATTTTATCTAATACTAAGAAATCGTTTAACTACTATTTATCAAACTTTACTGATTAGTATTTTTATTAAATTATGATATTTTTATAGGATTTTTTTTTATCTTAAACATTTTTACTATACACATACATACATATAGCCATACTCCTATAAATAACAAGTTAGTAGAAAAAAATTATTACGTGCAATAAACTGAAAGTAAAAGTGAAATTTTAACCGTCTGGATTTTGATGTTTTATACTTGTTTTCATATATTTTATAACTTGTATATTATATTTTTTTAATATATATATGTATGAAATTTTTTTTTTTGAAAAATATAATATTTATTTATATCTTATTTAAGAAAAATATAATTAAAAAATTGTTAAAAATAAAATCTTTTATAAATTTATCACACAAAATTTTTTTATGAAAATTTCACAAAAAGATACAATTTTCAATATTTTTTTTAAAAATATTTTTTCATAAAACTTCCAACAAATATAAGATTCTTATTTTCATATCGAAATTCAAATGTTGCTTGAATATTATTAAAACTAAAAAAAAAAAAATAAGATAATGTTCTTTATGAATAATTAAAATATTAATGAATACTTTTTTACCATATTATAAATAGCAATAAAAATATATATGAAATTCGTAAAGAAAATATGTTTTAAAAATTTGAGTAAAGAAAATATATTTTAAAAGAAAAAAAAACTACATTTATTCAAGAAAAAAGACAAATACATAAATAAATGAAAATTTCATAATATTTTCGTGACGAAAATTTCAATAATTTTAAATATTCGATGTGGTAAATTTGATCTGTTTTGTTGTATTTTTTACTACTAAAAATGTGGTAGTGGTTTATTTTTGACGCAATACCAATAAATTAAACTATTTGCATTTAACTTTCTACTTCATAGTTCATTACTAAATTATTGCATAAATTCTTCATAGATCACTTACCGATATTACCTCTACATTGAGGTAAAGGTTTTTTTTTTTGATAACAAAAAAGTTTATATCCACCTTAACCATTACAAATATCATAGTAAATGCATATATGCCTTTTAAAATTGGTTTTATTTATGCCTATATAATATATATTTCAATGCATGTAAATCTAAAATGTATTTCTATCAGTTAAATCTAATTTAGAGTCTTTTGTTGTTTTTTTTTCGAATATAGCAACAACTAATTTGCTTAATTTATAAAGATATTTGTAGTATAATGAAAAATCCATCAAGGTTGATTTAGTTTCATTGGAATATGTCAAAAACTTAACAATTCATACAACAACAACAAATTTTAACACAAAATTTGCATATAAATGTATTAAATAAAATTCAATGTAAATTTATTGTGTTTCTCTATTACACGTTAGATTGACAAGAAATATATTGAAAAAATTATTATTTAATAAAAACAGAAATATTAGAAAAATTAGGTCTTGTTGGACAAGTATAAATTAAATAATCCAAAAATCTGGTTTTATTAAAAATTCAGTTCAAAACTATGAATCAAATATTAGTAATCGTGATATTAGTCGAAAACATAGTATATAACGAACATTATTAGTTACTGTATGTATGCTATAAGTTTCGTTAAGACCACTTTTCCTTTTATACTTGAATAGAAATGACTCTACAAGGTCTAAAGCGGGTCGAATAAGATATCCAAAACGATCCAAGTAAAACTAGAACATTTTTTAACTCACTCAACGGGTTTTTCCTTCACCGGCTTTGTAAAGTAAAAAAAAAACACTCAAATATAGGAATTTTAAAAAAAAACCATCCCTTTTCCCTTCTATTAATACCAATTTATAATGAATAATACGATTAATTATAATATATAAAATAATTTACATTATTTACTTATTTAACTAATTATTTTAAAATATTTCATTTCAGATATTATAACTGTTGGAATATAAGGCAAAGTGAATTTTTTTAATTACAAATTTTATTCGAAAGAAAAATTTGTTTCTTCAAAAAGAATTTCAGTCAAAATCACCTGTCAATTACAACAACAACAGCAAAAATCTCAGTCGTCAAAATGCAAATTCAATTATTAATTTTAGTATGTTTGTGCAGTGTAGTTATATTGGCACATCCTGTACCAGATAATAATGAAAAAACATTAGAATTAGTTCAAATACCTCTACAAAATGGAAAGGTAAGTTAAAAAAAAAAGAAATTTCAAAATTTCTGAAAAAAAATTATTGTAATTGAAAAAAATTAATTTTCGAAACTTTAAAAAATTTCAAATATTGTAAGTAAGAATGAATTTTTTTTATAATTTATAAAAAATATTAGAAAAACACCAATTGGCGATATTTATTTTTTTTTTTTAGTTTTTATAGTATTGTTATGCTAGTTGTCTTTGAAAGATAAAAGGTAACCTTGTCAGAATAAATTTGAATATTTAATCATAGAAGATTCATTCATCTTATTAGTAATTAATTTGTTAATCTTGACCCTGTTTTTAGGATATCCTGTATTAAAAAATTTTCCTCATATTTCAATTCGATTCATTTCAAATATATTTTCAAATCAAACCTTCGACAAACTGGATTAGATTAACTTATCTTACTAACAAATTGTCATTCTTCATAAAAATGACATTCTTTTATTAAAAATTAAACTATCTTAATAATAAAAAAAAACTTTTATTAATGTCATTTGAGAAATGATGTTTTAAATCACCATTCACGAAATATTAAATATAAATATTTTAAGGCCATTTAATTATATTGTATAAATAAATTTTTTAAGATAAATTTTGTTAAAAAATGATATTATCTATTTTATTTATATTTCATATTTGATCATATACTAAGTTATGGAATAATTAAAATTATAATTTGACATAGTTTAGTAAATCTAATTGACTTTAAATTAGTTCGCACAATATTCATAAATACTTTGACTTATCAATTAAATTTCTGTTAACAACATTTTCGATTCTATAATACTAATAATAATAATTATAATAATTATAATTGTAAGAAAAATTAAATTAATATGCACTTATAAAATAATTCCCATTAAGATTGTAATGAAAGTCAAAGTTTAATAACTTTCTACATGGTCAGGTCATATAATATCATATAAGTGCTTTTGATATGACAGGGTAATGTTAAGTGCAGAAAATTAACTTTTAAATATGAAATATTTTAATTATCATAGGTATACAAGATAAAAACCTTTAAAATGTTTTTATACAATATTTCAAAACAAAATGCATTAATTTTTTTTTCTTTTCATAATTTTTCTTATTAATGCAAAAATTTTATTGATATAGAAAAGTCAATTCAATAACCTCGATAAAATGTATAAAAAATATTTTCTTTTTTTTATATAAAATATATATGTATATTGTCCAGATAATTGACCATGACACAGAAATATCAATCTTTAGTATACATATGTATATGCTAAAAACTTTATAGTTCATGCATAAATAAAAAATAAAAAATAGTTTTTGCAAAAATTTTAAAAATTTTCCTTAACTTATAAAATCATTAAAATTATTATATGAAAAAAAAATGGTTTACTTAGAGAAATTCGCCAATAAAATTATGATTGTATCCTTTTTTATTAATTAAACGATTTTTTTGCAAACCTTTCCAATATATTCAAAAATATTAAATATCTGCAAGAATTAGCCCTTTTAGTACAAAAATTAAAATTGTTAAATAAACTTCTTCAAACACGTTATTTAAAATTATTTTAAATTGATATAAAACCTATTTCTATGTCCAAAATGTCTTATAGTATTTAACAATAAATTTTAAGTTATGATTTATAAATTTATAGTTATTATCTTTTAGTAAAAATTTTTTTAAAAAGCTTTTTACTTAAAATAAAATTTTTAATTATTATTGAATTTTAAATTTTTACACCTTCCGTTATATTTATATAACTTAGAAGAACCTGTATAAATCAAAACAATATTGAAATTATCCTTAGTTCTATGTACACATGTTTATGTGATTTCATAAAAATTTGTCAACATACACATATTTCTTATAATTTAATAATTATATGCAAGCCAATTAATTTTGGTATTTTTTATAATATTCCTAACCAAAACATGTATTAGAATAACTTATGATATCATCTTTAAAACTGAAAAAAGAAGAAAATTAATAACGAATTGAATAACATAAAACAAAAACTAATTTTATAATATCATAAAAATATGAATACAATCAAATTAGATAACAAAAATTATACAATAAACTTGAATAATTAAAGGCTATAATATAGAAAAATTTAATATCCACTTGATAAAAGAATATTAAATAACTTCCTTTTCACTATAAAATTGAATAATTTCACATGTATGCTCGAATAAATAGATAGATATATATATTTACATATATATATATATGAAGTATATAGTATAAAATTATCATAATTAATATATTAATGCTAAAAAATACCTAGCCAAATATGCATACATAATATCCGGTTTAATAGATCCAGTTTTAGTTAGTAAAAATTTTAGTTTATTTAAAAGATTTCGAAATTATTTTTTTTTTGGCAAGCAAATTTTTAACGAAATATTATATTAATTTGAATATGTAATATAATTTATGTTCCAAAACCAGTTTAATTCATATTACAAATGGAAACAGCTTTCAATTTCAATATGTACGTACCAATATTTATGCCGAAGACTTCTACAAAATCAAGTCAAATTTGAAGTTAAATTAAAATGTGGATTAAATCAATTTTTTTTTTCTCAAAAGGAATTAATTTTAAGTCAAAAGTCCTAGAAATGATTTTATTCAAAAATAGCGTTACTTGAAAATCACCTTAATTAAGTATCAAAATTTGCAGAATTGTTGAACTTTGATTAAAAAAAAATCATAATTTAAAATTGCCTAAAAAAAAGTTGCAAAATAGAAAATTTTTTTTACTATCATTCAAAAAGACTTTGAGATTTTCAAGTTTATTAAAAAAAATCATTATGAAAAAGACTTTTTATCATGATGATTTTTTTAATAAATTCGAAAAATCCGTAAATATTCGAATTGGTATTTTTCATGATGATTTTTTTTTTCGGTAATATGATATGGCTAGTCCTTGTTAAGATATCTAAAAATAGCTCCTAATCCTGGAGCAAATTTACAAAAAAACTTTAGTTCTCATTAAATACATTTTTAGTACTATTGTGCAAACAACCTAGTTTTTCTTACCATAGAAATTTTCAGTCATTAAAATTATCTATCTTTCATAAATCTATTAACCCCTTCTATCAATTTTTAACAAATAATTAAAAATTCCATTAAAATGAACCTTTTCCAATCCTAAATAGTAACAAAATTTTTTTTGATCACCAATTCGGCTTCCGATCTAAACACTCCATAATCCAGCAATGTCATTCTTAATTATTTTCCATGCTTTTGATCGTGTATGGCTTTCTGGGATCCGCTTCTACATCATATATTTTTATAAATTCACGTCTCTTATATTATCATTTCCAAGTATCAGTTAATTCAGAATACTCAGAAATATATCCTATTTTAGCCGTAATTCCACCAGACAGTATAATATTTATTCCTACACACATGATATCCCATCTGATTCTAAGACTATCGTTGACACTTATGAAGATAATAATTACTACAAATACAAATTTTGACATAGATTGTATCCCCAATCTGCAATGCTAGTTTCAGAGATGGAGAATGAAGATAACCAATATGTTTCCTTAATTCTCAACCTGTGATCTCCTGTAACCAAAAATTTCCTTCCTGTTTTTCCTATTATCATAATATACTCTTGAAAGAACTTTCTTCTATCATCCGTCCAGAAAAAAAAAAGTTTTGTCCTATCATCATAATATACGTAAGCTTACCTCCACGTGATGTGCATAAAGTTAATTTGAATCTTCTAACTCTAGTTAATTGAAGAAACTCGGATGGCTGTTTGAGTTGTAAATTTCCTTATTACAATATATTTGTAGTTATAAATATCAGTAAAAATATATTATTTAGTTCTCTTATATAACAATACCTTAAGCTTAACCGAAAATAAAATTTCTATTCAAGCCTAGTAATTATTCAAACATAACCTCATAAAATTATTACAGCATCTCTCTAAGGATTTCTATTATATTAAACTATGCGAATAGCAGTGTTGAAGATATGTGTAGCTTTTATGATTTAATTAATATGAAATTATAATTTTTTAAAATTACTTATTTATTCAGAATTGATTAATATTGTAATCGTTACAATTGTTTTTATTCATTTTCTATTTCCATTATTTTCTGTGATCAATTCTCATAACAAAAATAATTATTATTATCATCTATTTTAATTATTTCGATTTATTATATTTTTATTTAAAAGATTCTTCAATTATTTTCAAAGTAATTGCATTAAAAAATAATTAAACAAATTCTATTTAATAGAAATAGAATTAATAAATATGAATAATATCTAAATTTATTGCAGCCCGACATTTTTTTATTTTTGTTTTTTATAATTGAAAAATTCAACAGAAAAAAACCTTCAATTAAAATTGCATGTCACGGCATTGGAATAGTTTACAAATTTTTATTGAATAATAATGTATTTTTGAGAAAAGTTGCTAAATGTTATATAAATCAATTAGTATCAATAATTCTTAATAGTAAATATTTAACCATATTTTTTTTGAAAATTAATTTTATTTTTAATATATAATACGAATAATTCAGTGAATTCTAAGAAAATTTGCCAAAAAGATAGATTATGAAAATCTACAATAAATAGTAGTTAAATGAACTTAAAATTAACTAATAAATATAATAAAGTTTTAAAAAAAATATCTTGATCTATTTACACTATTTTTCTTATAAAGTGGATTATATACAGGTAAAGCTAAGTATTAAACAGGATATTAAATAATTAAAAAAAATGTTTTAGACTATAAAAAACACTATAAAAAATTGTTTTGATATTGAATTGAAAAAATCTTTCGACTAAAAATCAAATCAGTTAAGCATTCAAACTTAATGCTAAAAACTTTTCTATCAATAGTTCTTAATAAATTGAAGGTCATAAATATATATATAAAAACTATCAAATTAATATATTTCTTGCCAAAAAATATTAGTTTTCTTTCAGAAAAAATATAAATGGAAGAAATATTTTTAAAAAAAACTTTTATTATTCTTTTATTATTATTATTAAATTAAAACTGCTTTAATTTGTAAAAATTTGTTATTAGTCGAAATCAAGTGTTTATTTCTATTATAATTATATTACTACAATATATACTCATAAATTACTATATTTTATTGGATACATATTATTACAGGTTAAATGCTTTTGTAAAAATCAAACATAAAAATCAAAATACTTATTTTGCCATGCTTCCTTATTATGTCCAAATATGCGGAAATTCTATATAATAAAAAAAAACTAGATTAGTTGACCTTACCTAGAAGAATAAAAAACAAACAAATTATAGTCAGTTGTTAATTTTTTGAATGATTATTTTTATTTATCATTGGTAAACGTAGATAATCAGTAAGTAAATTATTAAAAATATCAAGTTTGAATATTAGAAAAGATTTTGTAGCATACGATGTGACAGAAATATAATGAGACTGTTTTGTTTTTTTTTTGCGACAATTTTATTTGATTTTTATACATTTATATTATTTACATTAAAGTATGTAGTTCCTTTTGGCAGCTGGAATCGCTTTCAGCTGGAATCACCTTTTTGGAGTCAGACGACTCAGATCAGGTTTATACAAGATTAATCTGGGACGTTAAAAACTGAAAAAATCCTTTTTTCCGGAAAAAACTTGTCGATAGAAATATCCGTATGACAGGAGGCGTTCTCACGCCAGAGTTTTTAGACTATCTGCAGTGTCCAATCTGATACGAAGAACCTTATCCTTTTAAGAACTTTTTTGTAAAAAAAAAAACTCATCAGCTTTCATTTTTTTTAATGATGGTCTTTCATCATAAATCAAAAGCCCCCCTACCCCCTCTCACCCCCCACCATTCATTTCACATTTTCATTGGATTTCGATGTTGGAGGTTTTCCTGACCACTGCTTCTTGGATCTTTAAAAAGACTTTATGCCCCCAGAAAAATTTCTTCTTTTCATAGGGAATATTCCTCAAAGGCTTGTTGGAACTTTTCGTAAGTCAAGCACGCGAATTTACCAAATTTTGCTATTCAATTTCTCGTGACGATCTCGAAAAACACAACTTGAAGTCGCGTAGTTGCCAAACGTAGTGGAAAATTCTAACGTAGTAGTTGCCAAACGTAGTGGAGAGAAAGTCTTCTTTACTCTCCTGCCACACCTCGTACAAATTTGAAGATATTCTTTTGAAATAGGTTCCTATCAAAAACTACTCCTCGTAATAAAAAATTGTTATGTGAATTTCACTAATTACACATTTTATTCAAATAATTGTTATTTTCTTATAGCAGTTGAATATCCTTTTGATAATACCAAATAGATTAAAATCAAAAACCATACTTACGCTAGACACATATTTAAAATACTTATGCTATGAATATATTTTTAATAACAATACAAAATTAGACAATTTAATTATCATAATAACACCTTATAAATATAATAGAAATTTTATATAATTTTGTAATTACAATATATTAAATATTGAATTGAATATAAATGTATTTTATCCCATTTGAGTCGTATTATTGTCACGCTTTTATTAGATACCGGTATTATTTGCAAACAATCAAATTGAATATTTTAGTAACGCATATTATTTGTACATAATTTGACTTGTACATAATTTGACATTCAATTCAGTTCATCGAAACATCAACACAAATATGAGTTGATGGATGGAGTAATTTTATGGAATTCCATAGAGGATAATCGTGATCAAATATTTACACTGCAATGATTTGCTGTAAGCTTTTAAATAAAATTCAATTTCGCTTGTATTGCTTTTATTGTCAAAATTATGAACCTGTGAAAATTTGCTAAAAAGACAATAACAAATAAATAAGCACATAATTTAGATGTTAGTAGGGACGCATAAAAAACGAGGAAATAATCAAAAGAAAATAGAAGATAGCTTATAAAGCAAAAGCTATCGTTATTGCGCTGACTGTACTCGTAGTATTGACAACAACCATGACAAATGATTACGAAGACGACGATGACGACAACGACCACAATTTATATACCTAAGAGAAGAGGTCCCACTTTCACTTGAAACTTTCATTATCGGTGGGCGCGCATGCATTTATTATCCATCAATGTAGGTACCGACAGATACTTATTATTGAAACAGACCATACATAAAAACATACATAAATATTAAAGCATAATTTTTGGTCAATTTTATTTCTCTCAAATTTCCTTCTCTAAATAGTATCATTTTTAACATTTTCTTCATCTGTCAATTTATCAAAATCGTATATTCATACTTTTTTTCACAAGATTATTATTGATTAACATCATTTTTAAGGTAGTAATAATCATAAAAAAAAACTTTTTATATCTATTTGTTGTGTGACGGTAGTAATAATAACATAAAAATTTTGATATTCATTTGATATTCGGCTCCATTTCCCCCCCCCCCCAAAAAAAATAGAAACAAAAACAACAACGATACCATTGCATAACTGTATTATTTATACAAAAATGTAAAGATAGGTAAAAAAAACAAGAGCTTTTCATATTATTAATGATATCATATGATATGATAGAGATTTTAAACACATACTTACTTTCTATTATGTTCACCTCGATGATAACTGGTTGACCTTAGGTAAACATAAAAGCATGAGGAGAAAAAATTATCTTCAATCTTTCCAATTGTGTAACATTAAGTAAATAAAAGTTTGTTTTTTTTTTCAAAAGAGAAGAAAATAGAAAATGATTTTTCATTTATTTTTGCAAATATAGGACAACATTTTTTTATTATTTTATTTTCTATTTTTTTTATTATAATATTAATATGTAAATTATTTTTGTACAAATGTGCAGATTACGCAAAAAATTTCATTGAAGTTCTCTTTGTTTTTCCGGAAAACCCCAATATTTTTTTGGGTTTTTTTTAATACATTTGACTAATTTTTCATTAAAAAAAAAATTTCATAAACTTTAGAAATATCTGTTCACACAAATATTTTTTTTTATTTATTAAACTTATTTTTTAAATACTCTAATTTTTTCCTGAACAGACAATAAGGTTATACCATTTTTACTGGATGAACTTTGGTTTTAAATACTCTAAAGTTTAAGGATAAACTATATAAATGCGTTTCATTTTTTTCGTATCCTTACAAAAGGAAAACGTTGAACAGTGTCAAATTATATGATCTTCAGGCCAAATTTTTATTACTAAATCTCGGAATTATGCGTATTGAGAATTTTTCGCGCAATAAAGCCAAAATTTGTTGTGTTTTCGTTGAAATCGCATATTTTCTCAATTAAAATCTTTTAGTTCATATCGTTCAAAATAAATGGCAACGATCTCTCCTTCTTCACAACATTTATAGTAATTTATAGCAGAATCACTACATTTATAGTAATTTTATATTACAATATATAAAATGGCAAATTATAATTTATATAGTTTAAACAAATGTTAAACGACAGTGCTATACTTTTTTAAACTGTGAAATGGATAATCCTGTACTACGGTGTTACTAATAATACGAAGAGTATAACTCTATTGAAACTTAATGCTGAATAAAAATAATTATTATTTACTATTTAATAAAAAACCTATTATTCATAACCTGCCTTGAACTTGTACTATGTATAATTATTTTTATAAATAACTTACCATGTGAGTAAGTAAACTAAATCTTCACAATACTATGCTAAATAAATATTAGAAAATTAATAAAAAATTACGAGTTATATAAGTTTGTAAAAAAAATATAATAAAAATTCATTGAAAATTTGTAACCTTTTCTTATAAAAAATATCCAAAAAAATAATACTTAAATATAAAATATTGCAAATATTATAACTATTTAAAAAATTAAAACTTTTCTTTATATAAAAAATAAAGAATAACTAATGAAATGGCCGGTGTATCTTGGGTTATCGTTAGATGTCCTTAGTTATTACAATAATTGCGGCCAAAAACTGCCTCTTCTTTTTAAAATATCATTTAAAAATTTATTATTAAAATTTTTTTTAATAAAATGTGATTTTAACATATTTTTAAAATTCAAATTTCAATTCTCAATTGACGCAAATCATTTAACTAAATATAAGTATATTAAGTACATAATTTAATTGAACATCTTGTTAAGAAACAATTCACAACTGGACGTGTATCATTCCTCAAGTGAATTGAATATTTTAATAGTAGCAATTATGCGTATTGTAACCTCATTTCTGGTATTCGTCTGCGAGTAATAGTATTATTTGTACTTTGACAGAAACATGATTGAATCTTTTGAGAAGTAACTAAATTTATATAAACGAAGGTATTTGTCCGTAATAGCCTTTTAATTAACATTAACAATGAGATACGCCTATAATTTTATATATTTATGTATGAATATGTACATGCACTATACAATATATGCAATTATGCTATTCAATGCGTTCAACATTATTGTGTCATAATCACTATTAAGCACAATCATATACGCTAGTACCTTTAATTATGAACTTTATCTCTTAAATCATACAATATACCATATTATAACTAAAAAAATTTTCTTTAAAGAAAACAAAACCAAAACCAGAACGAAATCTTTTACTACTTATATAAGATCACATTTATTAACATATTTTAATAGTTTTGATAGTTAACCAATTTTATTATTTTTATTTTTTTCCCAAGATAATTCTATATTATATCATTCGGTTTTATAATACTAATTTGACACGAAATGAACAATTTTCATAAATTATGAAATAATTATTAAAAAAATGTTTTCTTTTAATACGGCAACATAATTTAGAAACAAAGAACCCACTCATCAGTTTCAATGTTAATAGACAGCCTGACCTCACAAAATCCCTTACTCATTCCACATTTTAATCGGTTACCGATGTTGAAAGGCTTACCTGAACTAGGTTCACTTTCTTCTGCTTCTCGGCTCACCAAAAAAGCTTTATAGAATATGCGCAGATTCGTAAGTGAAATTTGTGGATTTACAAAAATTCGATGGCACATCTTTGGTCAAAAATTTGCTGCATCATTTTTCCTAATGCACCTCAAGAACACCTATTCACTTATCTACGTTTTATAGGGGCTAGAAACCATTAACATACAAGTTTTAGGGTGAGATCGTCCGCGGCAGTGATGGCAGTATCATTACTTTTCAACCGCATCTCGTATATATGTATCGCCAATTATGAGAATATAATTGAAATTTTTTTAAGCCAAAAATAATCGTCTAAATATTAAAATTATTAATAGTAAAGTTTTTTAACATAGATTAGTAACTATTTTTCTATTTGGAAATTTTTAGGAACTCGATATCCTTTCATTAGCTAATAATGATGGACAACTGAGTGAACGAAACAAGAGAACAATTGGCATCCTTAGAGAACTGTTTCCCGATCTAACAAAGGTAAGTTCAGCAGAAAAATTAACATAATAAAAATGTTAATTATTTTTTTTTTTTAATAATATTTTCATATTAAAATATATTCTTACAATTTAGATAAATAAAGAAGAAAATTTATTTAAATATTAATTTATTAGCTTAATTTATGCAACAAAAACAGAATAAAAATGTATGCGAAAAAATCATAGAAAAATATTAACCAAATAATTTTATAATAAATAAACAAAAAAAAAAAACCAATTCAAATATTTTTCCTATGTAATTATAATAATAGTAATAATAGTCGATGGAGGTTTCGTTTCTAAGCATTCCAAATTAAATTCGATCTGAAATTATAGCCAACAAACACAAACTATATTGACCACAGAATGGGCTTATGAAATTATTCACTATATAAATGAGTGAATTTTGTGAGTGTTTGTAAGCTTTTTAAACTTGCTATCCACGTAAAATTTCAAATTGGAATATTTCAAAACTAGCACTTTTGCTTTTATATAATATTGTAAATAACTAATATTTTATGGAATGTAATATTTCATCTTGGAATTAATCTCTAGTTTTTTAAAGTTAATCTCAAGCTTTGAAGTTTATTAATTTTTCACTTGATTTTCAATCGAATTATTTATGAAAAAATACATAAAAAATAAAGTTCATTATTTAGTAAAGTGAATGGACTTTAAAATTAATGTTTTATAATGAAAAATATTTACCAACATACATTTTTCATTGAAATTTCTTTTTTTAATTGTAAAATGGTTCGAGCAGAATTGCAATTTATACTTAAATACTCTTCATTTTTTTTTTTGAAATTTATTTAAAGAATTAAAATTATAATTTATAATATTTTTTTAGATTTATTTTTGTTAATGGTTTTAATAAGAAAAGTAATTATTTTTTAATAATATTTAATCAGTAAAAATACGTTTAGGTAGGCAATGAAAACTAAGAATTACACCACAGATACTCAAACATTAATGGAATTTTTTACAATTTCAATTTTATTTTTCCTAGAACTATAACAAAAATAAAAATATTAAACAGGATTAAAACTTTAATATCCATTATCCAGTATTACTACCTCTAAATAGTGGGTTTGCGTTAATTCAAATTTAAAGTCCAGTCACCATATTTATAGTATTGCTAATACCGTTAAAAATGAAAATATATTTTTTATACACCTGCTTTGAATAGTAAAATCATATTTAATAAAAATAATATTGAATTCATACTTTAACATATATTTAACAAAGAAATATGCATATTTTGAATAAGTAAAATAAAAATTGTTTTTTTCGGTCTACATAATAGCAATTGAATATGCAACAAATTTTATCCACTTTCTCTTTAGATAGTATATAAGTAAAAACTATTTATATCACTATTAATATTGTTGTATACTGTCGGTGCCAAGGATTTATGAGTTATGTGGGGGCAATAAATTTGTTTTACCATTTACAATACCAACTACAATCGCCAAGAAATAGACGAACTTCATTTAATTCAATTCGTTGCCAATATTTTGTAGATACTTGTAGGTACGTATCTACAAAGTGTACAGTGTCTTTTTTATGTTTTGTTTTTTTTTATATTTCAAAATCACCATTAATTGTTAATTGCTGTTTTCGTAAATAGCATTTGATCTAATTAATTGTCGAGGCCATTTAAGGAAAAGGTAAAAAAATCAAAATTCGTAGGTGCAATTGGTCTGTTTGAATGAGCACCTTTTCATCTTAATCATTCGTGTAAATTGCAGATAGTCTCCATTGGATTATTGGTATATACGTACTATGTCAATATTAGTGTTAATACTTTTCTCTGCCGATTTTGTCACCATGCAAATAACATTTTGACAATGTTCGATTTTATTTATATCGTGTAATAGCCGAAAACTGGTCGTCGACGTAATTATTACATTATGACCGGCTTTCAGATTTTACTTTCAACCAACAACCACCACAAATCGTGGTCACGTCCAACCATAGCGTATCGTTAACTCCAAACCATTCCACATAAAAAGGAAAAGTGGTTCCGTTTCGACGGTTGGATTGGGCTGAATTGCATGCGCTCAATTCGAATGCGGTTTCCAGAAATATTGTTACTCATGCATTTTTTAACACTAATGCAGAAATTTAATTATCAAAAAATAAAAATAAGTAATACGAAAAAAAAACAAAAAGAATGCGAACAAAATCAATTTAAATTATTATCGTGTCTTGGCACAACACAAACTCTGCGGTGTGGACAGAGATGGAGAGTAACCTACTCATACATTTGCAATTCGTCATGGCTGTTCCTTCCACAAAACTCTCCGCACAACAAAAAATTAGTATTAACGCTTACGTTCCATAAGAAATCGAAAGTAGTTGGACCACTTCTTGTCATTTTCATGATAATATTTCCCTTTTTAATTTATTACGTTTTTTTGTTTTGGTTTTTTATTTAATATAAAAATATTTTCAATTTTTTATCTTTTTGATTTTCAATTTAACATATCTAATATTTGTGAACTTTAGATTTATTGCAAATACAATCTAATTCAAATAGATTTATAAGCTTGACTAAATTGTAAACTTTAATTTTGAATTTAATGAAATAAGAAAATAAGAAGCAAATTGAAAACTTCAATTTAATTTTTTTGATATAATGAATCCTTTATAAAAAAAAGTTCAGACCTCACAACTAATAAAAAGATTTATTATATTTTTTTTTATTTTATTTATTTGATATTAATAAATATCAAATAAAAAAAATTAGCTGATCGATAACGACAGTTTCTAGTCTATTTTATAGTCAGACAATAAGCATGAGCAGTAAGGGATAAAACATTTAATACTGGAAATCCTTGATTAGTGCAACTTATTTTGTTTACTACTGTATATGTTTATATCAAGTAAATATTATGAAAATTTTGAGGTTAAATTACAGATAATCCTGAGGTCGATTATAAAGCACTATAGGATGAGTTTTGCATTCCCTGGTATCACATAAAAAACTGTATTTTGGAGTAATATTTTAAAACATTATGGGAAGAAATGTGCTACTCTAACGAATAATTGCTTCAAAAAGAATATTCTTTGTTTTCCTTAATTCTAAAATAACGTTCACGTTGATGAAAAAATTATTATAAAGTAGTAGATAGAAAGAAGGATGCTAATGAGATTTCAAAGATAATCTCCTGTAAAGATTTTTATTGAAAATATTTTTACTGAAAATATTTTTACTGAAAATATTTTTACTGAAAATATTTTTACTGAAAATATTTTTACTGAAAATATTTTTACTGAAAATAAATATTTTTACTGAAAATATTTTTACTGAAAATATTTTTACTGAAAATATTTTTACTGAAAATAAATATTTTTACTGAAAATATTTTTACTGAAAAAATTTTTACTGAAAATATTTTTACTGAAAATATTTTTACTGAAAATATTTTTACTGAAAATATTTTTACTGGAAATATTTTTACTGGAAATATTTTTACTGAAAATATTTTTACTGAAAATATTTTTACTGAAAATATTTTTACTGAAAATATTTTTACTGAAAATATTTTTACTGAAAATATTTTTACTGAAAATATTTTTACTGTAAATAGTTTTACTGAAAATAGTTTTACTGAAAATAGTTTTACTGAAAATATTTTTACTGAAAATATTTTTACTGACTGACTTTACTGAAATATTTCGATTGAAAATTTTTCTACTAAAAATAATTTTACTGAAAATAATTCTACTGAAAATATTATTTATCAATTAATTCTGTTGTTTTTTTTTTATTTGATTTCAATAATTTTTTAACAAATCTATTCGAACTATTCGTCGTTGTCGCGTTTTCTACCTTTCTTTGGTGACTTCTATCTCGGACTCTTGGCATTCATTGATTGCGTAACAATCGTTTTTATATAATTTAGTTCATTCTCAATTTTTCCCAATTTTTCAGTAAATTTCATGTAAAAGTACAAAATTCTCTCTAAGCTCAAGAAAAATTTGTCGGAGTTCTCAAGCTTGGAAATTTACATATCAATAAAATCCTGCCAATATATATATTCGTGCATATTTTGTAAATCCTTTCTCAGATTATTAAGAGTTGAACATTCATTATTTCTTGTAAAAGAAGAATCCTTAGTATTTTTCGGCGAATCCCTCGATTCAACTGAAATTTCTTATGTTAAACTCTGAGTTAAACTCGAACATTCTGATTTAGTGTATATTTTTACATTAGCTATGGCATTGAGGAAAGTTCCTGAATTAATAGTATTCAGTTTATTATTAGTGAAGTCCACAATATTTAAATTATTATTATTTCCAAAAGCGTTGATTTCAATTCTTTTTAAAATATTGTTCCGAATACTAATTTTTACCAATGCTGATAAAGGCTTAAATATATTTGATGGTAAATATTCTAATTCATTATTAACTAAATTTAAATCGACTAGAAAATTTAGCCCAAGAAATGTATCCGAATTCAATGTTGTCAGCATACTGTGAGAAAAATCAAGTAATTCTAAACTATTTAATAGAGAAAATATTTCCAATTTCAATTTCGATATATTATTGCCATTTATTTCAAGTTTTATTAAATTTTACCCTTTAACAAAATTTTGTGTAGATAATTCCTAAATACCACTACCAATTATTGTCATTTCACAAATTAATGGTAAAATTACAAATAGATTATTCGGAATTGTAATAAAATTACTTTCAGTAATTATAACTTTTTTATAATCTAACCGAGAAGATTTTTTAACACTATAATTTTCGAAAAATGGAAACAATTTCCACTCGGATTACAGAATTTATCAAAAGTAATAACTATTTCGGTAACTGAATATGAATTGTTTACAAAGCCCAGAAATACCATCAAAATAATTAAAATTTCATACATTATTTTTTTGTGCAAAAATGATATAAAATTAATTCTAAATTTATGTTCACCTAGAAGAAATTTTAAATATATAAACTATAAAACAGAATAAGTTCGGCTAATGTAACGTAGTAAGTGTTAGTATTAAAAAATGAACTATGCTTGAAGGAATTTGTCTTATTACCACAACTTCACAGTTCGATAAAAAAATGAAACTTTATCAAACTTTGTTGATATAAATATGACTGTATATATTAATATACTCGTATACTTGCATCTATAATTTAAAATTAAACACTTGCAAATAAATATATTTTAATGCCCTTGTAATAAAAGAAAAACTCGAAGAAATCTGCTTACACAATTCATAATTACACAATCAAAAAATACAGCAATATTCTTCTAATATAAATATACAAAAGTTTCCATATTATAATAAAAATTTTAATTAGAAAATATAATAAAATTATTCAGTTAATTAAAAATTGTTTTGGCCCATTTTTATATTCAAACTTTGTTGAATATTTTCTTTTTGTCAAAAAGTCTGTTGAGTTATAATACAATCGGCCTTAATAAAATATATTTTAAGAATTGTTTTTTATTAAATAAAGTATTTAAAAAAACTATTGCTTGTAAAGAGAGTAACAATTATTTCAAATATTTATGAAAAGTCGAAAAAAATATTTGAAAATTTATTAGAAAAATGAGCAGCTTACTTGGAAACATTGTAATTTTTTTTATAAATTCAAAAATGAAAAGTTTTCATATTTATTCTAAAGAATATGTAAAATTATGATATTCTTATTTTTATTACCACAGTTGTAGTCATAATCAAACTACACATTTATTGGAAAGTCCACGCTTATATGCTATAAAAAAACATAGAGTATTATCCAATTTTCATTTTGGAAACTAAAGTTTAATAAAATATATTTAAAAATCAGATTTAAATAAAATTATTATAATATTTTATTGCTTTAATTTTGTTATTATACGTATATATTAAATGTAGTATTTTTTAAATAACTACCACAAGACTTCTTGCAGGACTTGATTCTTTTTCAATCACTTCGGCCTTTAGTTAGTTTTTAAATACTCTTAAGTTTGGGGATTAGCTTCCTAAATAAAATCCTTTATGAATTTTTATAGGCCCATATACAGCTGTTTCACTTATTAAAATAAGCTTCATCGCTGAGACAATTTTGCACGAAAAATGCCGAGACTGCGGCAGAATTCTCACGATTGTAAAACGTTTTTACAATTTTAACATAATGTTTGATATTTTTAGTTATTCATATTGTAAAATTCTAAACTCAAACTAAATAAATAGTATATTAAATAATATGTTATATTTTCTGATTTCTGAGTTAACTCTATTATGCCAATAATAAAAATTTCATTTTCATTTTAATTAAATCAAATTAAGAGAATAGTAAAAATTGCCTAATATTGAATAATTATTGAATTAAAAATACAAAATTAAAATTATTAAATTGCAAAATATTTTATGAAACTAAAATTAAAAAACTATCAGAAGACATTTGTTAGCATTAATAAAATGGAATAGACATCATGATGCTTATATGTGTACGTTGTGAAAATACTAATAAAATAAACCATTAATAAAAAATGGAAAAAGTGTTTGAAAATATATATTTGATAAATGCATATGTACATAATAAATTAACCTATTGGATTATGTAATAAAATTAAAAGAAAAAAAAAATACAGACAAAATATCAAAATTAAGAGATCAGAGAAAGTATTCATTTTTCTCATTTCGTGCAATGTCTCACCTTTCCCATCAAATAATGCATTTCATTAAAAGCTGATGGAAATTTTTTATTAAATTGAAAGAAACCAATAATAAATAATAAATAATAAAAATTTTGAATGAGATTGTTTATTTTTAAAAAGACAAACGAATTTTTCTAGCAAATCGATGATAAAGTAAATATGCTAGTTGCACAAGTTCTTCGTGTTGTTGGGCCACAAATTCTACGTAGTGCTGTTCAAGGAAATAGACCATCAACAACGGCCAGAGATGATTTTGATGCAGATTTCGATGATGATGAAGATAGTAATAGCAGTTTTAGAAGTACTGAAACTACCAGCGTTATTGAAACTAATAGTGGCGCTAAAGTTAAAATAGATTTGCCAACTTTCGCTCCAGACACAAGTGATTCGGATGAAGTAACTGATAGTAAAATATCGCCTACAACATCAGCCCCCTTTCTAATTCCATCGCCTACTACAGCGGCTCCAGATATAAATTACAATATTGGGGGTTCTGTATCTGGCGATGTAGGTGACTTTTTAGGACCAAGTCTATCTCAGTTAACAGATAATGATCAAGCTGATTCCCCAACAAAATTCGATTTAGGAGATCGACTTGGAGATACAAATGGAAACACTCAGTTAATTTTAAATAATAGCAGTACAGATAGTACAGAAGTTATAACAAGTACAGATAAAGATTGCAATTGTCCTAAGCCAGGACCTTTCGATGACATTAATCGTGTCTAATACGAAAAACAAAAAACCAACAAACAAAATTATTATAAAAGCACTGCCAACTTCATAAATTTCTTCGCACTTCAATATAAGCTTCTTCTTTGAAAACAAAAATCATTTTTTTGTAACAATTAATTTTTATCAAATATATTTTTTTATAAAAAGAAATTAAAATAAAATGAGAATAGTAAGGACATCTACAATATATAAATATGTATGTAATTTGAACCAGCGTTCTTTTTGTAAAAGGAAAAATCAAAGAAATTGCACTGTTAAGGATATTAAGAGAGCAATCATCATTCATAATATCGAAATTCTATTGCAAAACATTTTCTTGGGCTAGCAAACGGATTTTTGTAAGGATTTTTTGGAGCAACTGCGTTATGAGACTAATTTAGTGCGACTTGCTATCATTTGAAATTAATTTTGAATAATTTTCATTCTCTCTATCTCTTTTTATCTCCTTCTCTCTTTCTTTTTATCTTTCTCTCTCTCATTCTTTCTGTCTCTCTCTCTCTCTCTGTGTGTGTGTGTCTATGTACACATACTACTGTTTTTTTATCTGTTTGGTTCGATCTCTTTATACTTCAATCATAATTACCATTTTTGACAAACATACATGAAATCTATTACAAAAAATGCGATTATAACTAAAATACAACAAGGATATTTACTAGAACTGTATCTTATACGTATTTATGTTATAGTTGAATATGTAGTGATATATGTATGTACGTAGTATCGATTGGGGTTTCGTTTTAATTATTGCTTTTCATCGACTCTTTTGTAGTTACATTCTCACGTAGTAATCATAATTCTTGGCACTATAAACTATTTCTGTTTAATTCGAATTAGAAAAGAAAACAAAATAAGTTTTATTTTGCACAATTTACATTGTTCTATTGATTATCACATCAACTAATAACAATATTTTTTCTCAAATAAGTCATTATATAAACAAATATGACTGATCATTTTAAGAACTTTTCAGCTTTTTCTCTTCTACTTATTAGATAAAAACAATTTTCTTTTGTTTTTGGCTAAAAATTGAATAAAATCAAAACTGCAATAAAAAAAAATTAATTTGGAGCCAACATAGAAATTTTGTATTTATTTCTTTTAAAGGCAATAATCATTTTTGTAAGCATTTTTTAATAAACTTATTTTAGCTTTATCTAAATAGTTTCTTATATTTTTTTTTATAATAAAATCTAAAGGAGAAAATTTTTAATCATTTCTATTTTCTATTCATTATACATAAATATATAAAAATTTATTCTTTACAGTATTTACTATATAAATTTTATTGTAATTTTCTCATATTTTTTTTTTTTATAAAACTATTTCATATAACATACAATACAATTATCTCGTTCGTAAATATCTTATATAATTTTAATACATTTACATATATAGTCTAATATATTATATAATATAGAATAAAAATTTCATTTTTATTATATAAAAATTAATAACAATAATAATTAATTGGCTTGTATATCATTATTTTCTTTCATTGCTCTTCTTCATGTATGTATTATGCAAAACAAATACAAATTAAAACAATCAAATCGAAAAAAAAAAAAATTAAAATTAATTTTTGAATAAAATGAAAAATGATATAATTTGGCGATCAAATAAGGTGAATGGTGAAAACTCAATAGATATGGCGGCATTGACAGAACAATTGCAAGAAACAATTCGTGTTGCACGACAAACTGATGCCACCGACAATAGTGTTACCGAAAATGAATCAAATCTTGATCAACAAGTATCAGACTCAAAATCTCCAGCCATTGATGAGCTTACACTCGATTCGGAGGATCCAGATGGAGATGATCGTAATAAACGGTAATTTTTTTTTTTGGAAATTTTAAAAATATTCTTAAATAATCTTATACCTTTGGAGTCAATTTTATGTTATTGTAACTTTATTTTGACCTAAAAATTGATATAAACGGAACTAATTTAGAAAGGATTCTAAGCCACAAAATTTTCTGCAGGACTCAACCCTTCAGAAATAATTTTTTTTTAAAATATTCACACATTGCGGGCTGTAGTTTAGCCCTTACTTGACGGATGTTAGTTTTAAAATACTTTAAAGTTTAAAAATTGTCTGTGTAAATACAATATTTAATGCAGTTTTACAAAAAAATTTAAATGGTTCAAATTGCATGATTTCGTTAGCCAATTGACATCACCAAATATCGAAATTACGTGTTCTGGAAATTTTTCTGCCAGTAAGGCCAAAATTTGTCGTTTTATACGACTTTTGGCGACGTATTGTTAAAACCACATAGAGTTCAGATTAAAATCTTTAACTTCAGGTTATTATAAGGCCATAGCGCATAGAATTGACGGTAACGTTAATACTGGCCAATAGCACCTTCAGACCAAAATGCATAACTTTTGTACTTCCATAATAATAGAAGACTCAACGATACAAATAATTCTTTTTGTAATGAGCTGCAATAATTTTAGCCATTTGTTTTTTTTTAATATACAATATATAACATTTTATATAAGAAAATAATTTATATTTTTTAATAAAAATAATCGTTTTTTACAGTTTTCTAAGCTTCGGTTTTGGTGGTGGTGCACAAAATGGCGGCGGATCAGGAAACTTCTTGTTTGACGTTATTCGAGTAAGTATCTTTTTATTTTAGAACAAATAAATTTATCTTCTCATTTAATTAAATTTTTATAAATATATTTTATAATTAACCACATTGCTTATTCAGAAATATTATTAATAGTAAAATTTATCATATAAATTAATTAATCCTTGTTTATATCGAAAGAAAAACATTTTTCAACTGCTTTCAATCATGCAAAAAAATTAGATATTTAAAAAAAAATATTTAATTAAAATCAAATATAAATAAAATATAGTTAAAATTTCAAAATTTTTCGTAATAACCCTTCTTACGAGTACATTTATTAAAATTATAATTGATTTTATTTATTAATAGTATATGTGCTAGAATATTTTTGGTTTTTTTTTGTTAATTGACTATGCTTTTGAGAATATTAAAAAAATATTAATGCATATTCTTTTATTTTAAAATATTGCATGCTTAAATTTTTTGAGATAATATGCTGTTTATTTTATTTTTATCTAATCAGGCAGTTAAAAGACAAATTTTTAAAAAAAGAAAAATTTCTCAATCAAAATTATATGTGCAATAAACTTAAATTCAGAATTTTTCACTGTTGCAAATTTTTCGTGCTTCTTGTTTTGTTGTTGTATAAATTTCTGAACTGATTATATAAAATGTTTCAAATATAGCTTTGTATTAAGCTTGCTGCATAGGTTTTTATAGTAATTATTCTGTTTATTAAATTATGCAGATGTATGGGCCAATAAAAAATAATTATGTTTACTTTAAACGATAATATAAATTAAAAAACTTAAAATACTTTCAAGCTACCATTTGATGCCTTTTAAGGTATTATAAAAAAATTTATTCATATTAATTATTTATTAATTAAAAAATCTCTAAGTCTATTTTATTACACAACATTGTCTTTGCTTCTTAAAATGTCTTCTCTTCAATTGCATAAAATCGCTAATGTAATTATTTGAAGAAAAAAAAAAGTATTCAAAAAAAATTTAATAAATACTGTAAATCTTTAAGAACATAGTATTTTATCAACAAAAAAAAAATATATTATGAGATATAAAAAAAAAATTAAATAATAATAATCAGCGTACAGCTGATCGTGCTGCACGAGCTGCTGGAACTGTATATCGTGTTGTAGCCGGAACTGAATCATTAGATCTCAACGACAATGGTTCCACAACATCACTGAAGGTAACGACGAAAACACAACCACTAAAACAACCTGGACTAGTCATTAACAATGACAGGACTGCAAGGACTATAAACGATGGGGTAACAAAACGCATTAAAAAAAAAGCCTAACGAAAAAAAAATGTTTTTTAATTCATTCAAATCTTCTAATCTTTCATTTTTTAATGCTTCCTAACCTCATTATTAACGAAAATCTCTTTCAAATTCTCCCTATTCTAATATTTTATAGTTCATTTTATGGTATTTGATTACTATTAAAACTGCAAAATTTGATGCGTTTTTAGTTATAATAATAAAACAATTTTAAGTGGTGTGATGTTTTTATTTACCATAAACAAAAAAATTAAAATAAATCTCATAATACTTCCATCAAAATTTGCAGAACAATTTATTTTTATGGAATTCATTTCAATTAATCTTTCATAACTATTCTAATGACTACATAAATTTACTCTATACTAATGAATTCATTAGTTCCATTTTTCTCTAATTAAATGTAGATGGTGAAAAGATAATCTAATTGATTTCATTTACAATTATATCTATTAATAATATTTCTTATTAATAAAATTAATTAATTATAATCAGAAGAAAATATTCATAATAATAAACAAATCTAAAAATAAGGAAAAGTGCTTGAAAAATACTTATAAAATTTTATTAAAACTTCTATTTATGTATATATGTACATATATCCTCATTTAGTTGAGCAGGTGGGATTTGATTTTGATTTTTATCTGAGCATAAAAATATTTTGAAATCATAAAAAATAAGTTTTTTTTTATAATAAAAAAAAGATTATATTAATTTGAAAATAATTAATCCTCTGTCAGAATGTCTTACTATTTGGACTGCAATTTTTTTTTTAAAAATCAACAATTATTCAGTTTTCATTTGTTATTCTATCTATGTTGTTTTCATTAATATCTTTCTATATGAAAAACAATTATCATACTTATAAACCCTGCATCTTCTGAAACTTTACAAAAACACCTGTCTCTTCAACCAATATACTAAGTTACATATTTGTATATAAATAAGATATAACCATAAAAATTGAAGGAAGTTGAAATATTTTTAAATTAAGCTGACATAAACCTTTAATATTAAATTTTAATTTTCGTCCTTTATAGGACATAAAGAATCCATATAAATACTTATTATTTTGGAAATTTTATTATCAAACAAATACTATTTGAAAAATAACTAAATACATAAATTGTAAATTAATTTATTTATACCAATTTGGAAATGTTACGAATCTTATTAATATCTACCAATTTTAAATGCTTAATTATATATTTTCCCAAAATTCAATTTAAAAGATATAATTGTTTTAAAATAAGTAAATTTAGTTAGTATGTTCCCTGTTTTAATAAACTAAATTTTTAGCAACGAGCAACAAATGCATTCAACTGATTCTCTACAATTAAAAAATATGTCCGCTTGTAGAGCACGCTTTCAACAAATAAAAAATCGATGCTCTTTGTTGATACAACAAACTGATTGTCGAACGCATAACGCATTGGTGTGACGTTGTGGTTGAACTGAACTAACCACATAGAATTTGCTTCTGACGCCACTCACAGCACAATTGCTCTGCAGCATTTTTGACATTAAAAGTCTCTCTCTCTCTGTGAGCCATCACGCCGTCGAGTAATCGCTCATCAATTGCGTATTCAACAGATTCTCCCACTGTTTGTGGAATGATTGTTGCGTTCACAGGTTGAATGCGTTTGATCAACAAATCTGTAATGACTGAAAAACGTTCAGAATTTGATATAAAGCTGGAAATAGATCAAATAATATTTAATTTTAATCTATGTTTTACACATTTAGATTGTTTTTTTCAGATACAATAACAATATAAATATCAAATTTTTTTTTTTACTTTTATGAAAATAATTACAAAACACTACATTTTCAAGCACTCTTCTTTCAAGAACTTTATGCTTTTTTCATATTCTATTGCCTTATTAAAAAATATATTTTATTATTATAAACTTTCCAGTATTAGAAATGCTTTTTCATAGTTACATCAAACCTCTTCTAACATCATTCTAATTCTATCAATCTTTATTTACTTTATTTTTACACTACCTTCACATTATTTCAGCTTGCTGTATCTTCACAATTGAAGTATTTTTTTTTTCTTTCTCTAACTAAACTAATCAACCACATTATTAAAATATTATCTTAATAACTTAACTAAAACCACCCCTCTACATGTATTAATATTTGTAGAAATCCATACCGACAAAATGACAGACGATTGTTTTATTAAAGAAATAAAAAAGGAAAAAAAAAGTGAAATCCTGCAGCTCAGCCAATATAAACGAATTTAATAATATTTTATAATATCACAATTTTACTTAAAAATAAAATCATAATAATACCAAAAAATAATAATAATAATAATTATAATAATATTGATTGTGAATTGCACATATATTATTGTATTTTTTGTGGAAAAAAAATTTGTAAATAACATAAATATGGAAACAAATAATATTGAAATAATTTATGAACAAATTTATTTTTTTTTTATTTTATATATTTTAGCTCTTCTCTGGAAGTGTACAAACTGAACAATCTGATGAGAGGGCCAATGCTCCAGCTCCTGATGCTGCTGCTCCTGCTGATCCCAACGCAACTCGAAGTGATGGATATACTGAAGGTATTCCCGGACCAGTAACAAGACTTTTTGTACTTGCGAATCGGGGTTTGTCAAATCTTATTCAAGATTTGATTCTTGTAAGTATTTTAATTTTTTTTTGCTATTATTTTTTATTATCATAACTATAATTTACATCATATATATATATATATATATAACAAAATATTGTGTTTCTTTTTTTAGCGTATTGCCCAAACTAGCGAACGAGTAGTCAACTTTAAGGCGCGACTTATAACATCCCTCATTTAAGTTCAGTACATAATAATAAAAAAAATTTAGGAATAATATCAAAAATAGATACTGAAAATAAATGGAAAAGAAGATTTTTTTTAAATTCAATCATTATATATAAAAAAAAAATGAATGAATGGCTCTAACGAAAAGGAAAACTTTACATAAATTATAAATATTAAAACAATGAATGAAAACATATTTTTAAAAAACTATTCAAATATTTATGTAACTATCTTCGTTATTTCATTATTTACTTTAAAATAAATTGTATATTTTTCTATTCTATATTTCTTCTCTAGTTTTTAATGGAATTATATAATATTTCTTAAATTTTTATATTTTAATTTTCTACGTAAAGCTTTCACAACTTTCCTATGCTTTAAACACAACGCACTTTAGTGTTAGTCAGTATAAAAACGTTAGCTGCTTTAGTTAAATTTTTGGTTTTTTTTTCAATATTTAATATGGTATATGTGAATAAAGATAAATTATAAAATATATTCAAAATAAATAAAAAAAAATTGCCTATTTAAAGCTCAAGAAAATAATCTCAGTACGAAAAAAATTTTACTCAACTATATAAATATAATTTTTATCGTCATATTACATATTAAATCATGTTAAAAAAATAATAAATATATAAATAGATTCAAGTAATTAAAGAAAATTCAATAGGTAAATATAAGAAAAATTATATATAAAAATATAAATGAATTTATTTTAAATATAGTAAAAGTTTTCAATAGCTTCTATTTTGTAATTGTTTTAAAGAAATTTCGAAAGCTGTAGTCATTTTTTATAAGGAAAACAAAATAAATTTCGTTTATTCGAAAAGCTTTCTCGCATAAATAAATATTTTTTTATCTGTTTGCTTTTATATCCTTTAATGTAGAAATATCGAGTATGTTTTGCGACTAGTACGCAAATGTGCTTTAGTTCGAATCTATCTTAGGACATCCTGTCGCTCCGAATATATATGTTAATACTATAATTACTTATATTTGCTTTTTGAAAAAGTAAAAAAAAAATTTTTATTAAAAAATATATTTGCTTTTGAAAATTGATAAAAATCGAATATCGTAAATGCTCGAAATTTAAGTTTTCAATATAAATCCACAAGCTTATCCTAGTGACATCTATTCGATGAAATTTACTTTTAAAAAACTTCTTTTAAAATTGTTATTTCGAATAGCAAAATTTTAAAATATGAGGAAAATACAAAAAAAATTCTCTCAAATACCATAACTTTTATATATTTTCGTATGTGATATTTATTTTTTTTTATTTTATTAAAAATATAATAATTTATAAAATATTTTAAAACAAAGAAACAATTTTCCTTAATTCTATAGAAATGATAATAAATATCATAAAATTGATTCTATATAAATGATAAAAATATCTTTTAAAATAATATCTATTGGATACTTTATAAAAATTTAAAAATTAAATTTATACATAGTATTATTATTTGAAATAATAATAAAAATAATGACAAAATAAATACGATTACATAAGGAACGCTGGAATGGTAATTGATTATATACAAATAAAAAAAGATAAAAACCAAATTATACGAAAAAAAAAGATATTATCAAAAATTTTTATACAAATTTAAATGTATAGATAGAGATTAACTATAATGGATATTATGCCATAGATGATCTTTCAAAGTGTATAGGGTCTATCAAATTATTAAAAATGAAAAATAAAATATTGTATTGTAGATATTATTACGATGAGTCTTTGCTGCATTTTGTAAATAAATTGTTTGTTTAAGGTTTTTCGTAATGTGTTTTATTGTATTTTTTTTAAAATTATTTAATTTTTTTAACATCTCAACTATTATACTACCATTAACTGATTATATTAAAATTTTAAATCTGTTTTTTTTTTTAATATCCAACAAAATCAAACGAAACTTTACAGAAATAATCTAATTTTATTATTATTATAATTATTATAAATGCAATAAATAAAATTCATAAAATTCAAATTAAAAATGTACTACAAAAAAATTAATATAATTCGATTGCGTAGCTTCGTAGCTAATTTTCAGCTTCCACATAAACGGTATCGCCAATTGATAAGTTTCCATCGACATGAACGTCCAAATGTATACCCAAACATGGGCTACTACCAAAATTTTCGAATAAACGATATTGTTTTAAAGTTTTCAGTGGATTTTCGTCAGGACTACAAATACCAGTTGTTGGATTTATGTTTGTAAACGTACACCTATTCAAATTGATAAATAATAGGAATAGTAATGATAATTTTTTTAAAGAAAACAACACAATTTACTATGCACCTTGTACAAGGTTTAACATTTCGAAAAATAACATCACCGATTTTCACCCATTTCCAATTATCTTCTTCATATGGCATAGGACCCTTGACAACAAAATTGGGTCGAAAATTTAACACATCAGCTGGATTGTTAAGTTTTAAATTTAAATCAGATAAAGAGCTTTCATTAAAAAGCATATAGCTTGTTGCATCATGGAAAGCACCCTAAATATCAAAATAAAAACTACTATCGAACAAAATAAAAATATATTATAAAACTTACAGTAACACTAGGCGTCATAGTATCGATTTTTTTATATTTTTCTCTAACATCACGCGTTGGCCAGGACTTTGGATAAAAAACCAACCGTAAACCGAAATCTTCGCTTAGTACATAACGTGAAAACCATCTGGCCACTTCTTCACCGCAATCGATTGCGTCAATTTTTTGATTCCAAACTGTACATTTGACTGGCTTTTTATCAAATAATTTATTTATATTTAATTCCACTTCAATCATTCCTGGTGCTGAAAGTCTCATAATATTTTCATCTATTTCAGGTTGAACTAAAACTATTTTAGAATATTGACGAGCCGTAACAAACTCTCCTTCTGTTGTTATTATTGTAAATATCCTTATTGTATAAAATAACACAATACAATAATAGTTTATTCTACTTCCGCCAACACTTACCTATCTCTAAGAAAACCATCTTGAAGTCCAATTTTAGAACATGAGATACTTTTCACTCGAATCGAAGCACACGATTTTATTGGATAACATATAAGATCACTTAATTCACCAACACGGCGCCAATTTTTTGGAAGACTTTCGGAATATTTTTTTTTGTACCAGTAGAGAGCCCCTGCAGCCGTTACTATACCAACACCGATAGCAATTGAAATTGCTATTTCTGATTTATCACTTGGAAATTTTGAAAAATATTCTGAAATTTAAATTTTATTTTTAAATTGCCATAATATACCAGGTATATACGCTTAAATCCGCTGTTTGGTCATAGATGGCGTGAGTGAGCCTATTAAGCTACCATGGGCACGCCATACTTTTTTTTATGAGTTTGACATCTGTCAACATTAATCAGTGTACATTGTCAGCAATTTCGTACAACAACATACATTTTTCCTTTGGTAATCATGTCTAGTTTTGTGGCAGAAAAAGAGCATATGCGGGAAGCTCTGCTTTTCTGCTTCGATTTGAAGAAATCGGCTGCCGAATCGCATCGAATACTTATGGAGGCCTATGGTGACAGTGCTTTATCGGAAACAACATGCCGAGATTGGTTTTGTTGGTTCAAAGACGGCAATTTTGACTTATGGGATAAGAAGAGTGAAAATCGGCCTAAGAAGGCTGGGAAACCCTGAATTGCAGGCTCTCTTGGACGAAGACGATACCCAGTTACAAAAGCTGCTTGGGGAACAATTGGGTATTACTCAACCAGCAATTTCCATGCGTCTGCGTGACATGGGGAAGATTGAAAAGATCAGAAAATGGATGCCGCATGAATTGAACGATAGGCAGATGAAGCGACGCCAAAACACATGCGAAATCTTGCTCGCCAGACAAAAAAGAAAGTCGTTCCTGCATCGGATCCCGGCCAACCATCAACATCGTCCCCAAGACCAAATCGCTTCGGACTGAAGACGATGCTGTGCGTTTGGTGGTCTACATAGTATTGCAGAAAAGTAAATATATTTTGAGATTATATCATTTTTTTATGATAGCATAGATTAACTTTAAACTACTATCAATTTTCATGTTATAATTAACTTTTATAGAATAAAATAATAGTATTTGCAAATTATTGCAACAACAAAAATCAGAAGATAAAAAATATTTTTCAAATTCTAAACTTGACTAAACTTTGTGAATTTTTCTCCAAAAATTCATATATTTACATAAAAATAAAATATAGTAAAAAAAGTGATATTTTTAGTTAAATAATCAGATATAAAAAAAAATAAAATTTATAACATTGTTTATATAACGATAACAGACGAGACTGATAATAATTACTGTCGGGCTCATATTTTTTACTGAATATTAGTAAAAAATAAATTTTTTATTAGTAATTTTTATTTATTTTTACTCTAAATAAAATTTGCTATTTTTCCATTAAATTAATTTTATTTCGTATCAATTCTAATATTTTTTATTTAAACGATAATTAAAAATCCTCTATAATCGGGCAATAATATTCGTATACACGTGACTTTACTGTTGACTGAGAATGCGTATAAATATAATGAGTAGAGGTAAGAGAAAGAGAGAATTTTCACCCTTAAAATAGTCTAAACAAATTCGCACCGGCTACTGTTACTTAGTTACGAAAACATTTTGAATTAAATATAAAATAAAAAACTTACGATACTCACTTGACATATTGGTGTTATTTTTAATATTAATTAATAATAATTGGAAAAGATATTTGAACTTTTCAAAATATAAATAAATGGGGAAATAGAAGGAAAAAAACAGGAAAAACAAATTGCCACCCTTAACAGCACAAGAGCTTTTTCACTATGAATAGCAACACTCCACGGGAGAGAATCGCGTTTGACGTTTTGGTTGGTTACTCTTTGACGACCGTCTATATTTCCAATAAGAATACTACCACAATATGCGGTGTCATATGTTCTGATAAGAGAAGTCGTACGCTAGCATGAATGAGTAAAAGTGTTATAAAACAGAGCTGCCAGTATAGATTTTTTTTAAATTTTTACCGGATATTTAGAAAATTTCATCATAGACAAATTCACGTTTATTGACGAAATATTTATTTGGGAACGTAACGAAATATTTTTTTTAGACAATATAAACACCTAATATACGAGTATATAGTTTTATACTATTTGAAAATTGAATATTACGTGAAATTTTCTGTAAATTAGCGGCTCGGATAGTTAATGTCAGAATATTTTTTATATTCAATCGAAAAATTTTCTTATTTATTGAATCATTTTCTATTAAATATTTTTTTTGTGACTATGCAGAAAAAACTTCTTTTTATATAAAGTCTTCGAGAGATAAATCTTCCAGACCAACACGACACCAAAGAATTTTTTATAAAAGTTTATTCCTGAATCTAAAATTAAAGCCATCATCAAAAAGATATCATATAAAACAAACTATTAATTAAAAATTATTTTCTTGTAAGTATGTCAACGTATTTATTACTCGTAGTACATTTACGAGGGTCATTGAACAAGTACTTAGCCTACAAAAGAAAAACGAAAATTTTGGAAAGGTGGCAATTTATTTTTCCACATAATCTCCTTCAAGCTCGATACACTTGGCCCAGCGATGCTCTAACTTTTTTAACCCGTCCAAAAAATACATTTTCTCGAGGTAAGCAAAATAGGCCTCCGTGGCGACGATGACCTCCTCATTCGACCCAAATCTATTGCCGGTGAGTGATTTTTTCAGGTTTGGAAACAAAAAGTAGTCACAGGGGGCCAAATCTGGAGAGTACGGTGGATGGAGCAGCAATTCGTAGCGCAATTCGACCAATTTGGCCATGGCGACGGCGGAGGTGTGAGCCGGCGCGTTGTCGTGGTGGAACAGCACTTTTTTCTTCGCAAAGCGGGGCCGCTTTTTCTTCAATTCGACGTCAAATCGGCCCAATAAGTCAGCATAGTAGCGCCCCGTGATTGTTTTACCTTTCTCGAGGTAATCGATGTGGATCACACCTTGTGAATCCCAGAAAACGGTGGCCATCACCTTTCTGGCCGATCGGACAGTCTTTGCCTTCTTCGGAGCACGTTTGCCGGGTGAAGTCCACTGTTTCGACTGTTCCTTGGTCTCTGGTGTGTACCAGTGAATCCATGTTTCGTTGACGGTCACGAAACGGCGCAAGAACTCCGCTGGATTGCGCTGACACAGCGCCAAACACGTCGCCGATGTGGTCTCACGGTTGCGCTTGTTTTCCGGTGTGAGCAAACGTGGCACCCATCGCGCCGACAGCTTTCTCATGCCCAGTTCTTCGTGTAGAATATGATGCACCGTTCCTACTGCGATTTCTTTTGTGACAGCAGTTCCATCGGGCGGTGAGGCTAAGTACTTATTGAATGACCCTCGTATCTATAAAGGAATGTTTGTCTTACTGTATGTTCCCTTTAGACTCCTAAACAGCTTAACGAATCACCATAAAAATTTGTATATAAGGGTTTTTGGGTACGGGGAGTGTTTCTGCACTGTAAATTTTGCTCTAATTGGTCGCAAAAATTTAACTGTAGTGCAGCTATTTAATGGTTATCTTACCATTTTAGACCCCATTTAAATGAATATTTCATAAATTTAAAGCAGCGCCGATTAAATGCCTAATTGTATTTATTTTTAAATTAAATCCCAATTAAAATTAGTTCTGAGAAGCAAATAATAAAAAGCGTATTACATATAAAAATAAAATTTTGTTTATTAATTTTCTTTGAGCTCATTTTAACAAATTTAATTTTTAGTTTTTTCTTAAATTTAATGGAAAAATATATAAATAGTTTTAAGTAATTTGATTAATATGAATATTTTTAAAGCAAAAATATGCAACATTTAAAATATTTAATTTTTATTTAAATTTCTTTAAAAAAAAAAAAGTTCAAAAGCTATACGAATGTCACGAAATAAAAACATGATTTTTGTATAAAATTTTTATTGAGTTCTAAATATTTACATACCAAAATATGTATACTTATTATAAATGCAACAATAAATATAATTAATATGACTAGCCGGATAATATATATAAAAGATACAAAAGCAAAAGCAAAAATAAAAATTACTAATTAACATTAAATATTAGGGATCATATCAAATAATTTTTATATTGTTTAATTAAAGAAAATTGAAGTTTAATTTAAGCCGATGAAAACAGTATCGCCAATATGAATTTTTCCTGGCAAGCGTAAGCCAAGTTGTAATCCCATCATTGGACTTTTTGCGTTCTTATTATTACGAATCCTACAAAAGAGACAATAATAGAGTAATTTTTGCAATTTAAATTAATTAAATTTGATTAAAAAAAATACATTTTTAATGTTTTCAAAGGTTGTTCGGTACGATCTAATTCAGCACTATCCGGATCAATATTAATAAATATACAACGATAGCATGGAGCGAGTGATCTAAAAACGACATCTCCAATTCGTATCCAATCCCATTTGTCTTCAATAAATGCTTCTTTTGTAATAGTTTTTATTACGAAATTTGGACGATACTGATAGCTTTTAACTTTTTTCTCCAATAGTTCATTAATATATTGTGTAGAATCATTATTAATTAGCATATAACTTGAAACATCCTGAAGTGTTCCCTAAAAAAAAAAATTAAAAAATAAAAATTAGATATTAATTTTTAAAATAGAATCAATTAGAAATTTACAGTATCATCTTTGGTGAAGATTCCATTATCAAAAATTTTTTCGACAATATTTTTTACTGGAACAGGATAAGAATAGTAAACTAGTTTTAGTCCTTGCTCTTCTTCCAAAATATATTTCGAAAACCACTTGTTATACTTTTCCCCACACTGAACTGCAAACACTTTCAGTTTCCATAAATCAGTTTTTAACATTTCACCAGCACCAATTTCAATAGAATCAATAATTAAATCTGGCATTCCTGGAGCAGTAACAACAAGTTGATCGTCATTAATTTTCGGTTTGATATGTAACATTTTCGGGTACGTCCGACCTGTGACCGCTTTGTTATCTTCATCGACGAGCATGAACATCCTATCTTTGTAATGTGACTGCCGTAATCCTAGTACACTGCACTCAGACTCTTTCACCGCTATGCCGCAGCAGGATTTAATGGGATAGAAATAAATCTCTTCTAATGTCCCAACAATTCCCCATTCTATTGGCATATGATTGCATCTTCTTTGCCTTTTTATCCACAAGTAGTACAGTGCGGATGCAATTGCTGCTGCTAGTCCGACTCCAAGTATTTTAACTGCTGCATTCCCTATGAGGCGAGATGAAAATATTTTCCGAACATAATAAATCTTGTTTATATTCATTCAAATAGTTCATAATTACCTGACATTATCGATATACTCCGTGCATAAATTATAACATAAAAATCAATACTGATCAAAGCAGCAATACTCAAAATCTCGTTTCTTCAGCGATCGTCTGAAGTTTAATACTCGTAGTTTAAATATTTGCAAATGTACACACTCACAAAAAAAAAATTCTATAAATCGAATATTTGCATTTTTTATATTTTTCTTCTTTCATTATTCATAATAATTTTGGTTGTTATCAATAAAAACCATTAAAAACAAAATTATCTGTGTTCAACGCGTACATAGAATACATAAAAAAAAAACTTGCAATGTGTTTTGTCGGTCTAAAAGCTTTTATGAAAATTGTTATTTTGTCTGAAAGCAGTGACGGCGGAGCTTTTAATAAATACCATATTATTATGAATAAATTGTGTCTTAAACTAGAAATTGGGCAATCAAATTTATATGCAAGTAACAATTGCAACCTGAAATCGTTGATTGATTAATTTTTTAAGTGAATTATAGGTAAAGTGGAGGTTACATTTTTCTTAAAATATAGAGAACTGCCTTGTATATAAATGGACTTTATTATCAGCCCCTATTTATTAACCTAAATAATAACCTTATTATTATCAGCCCCTATTTATCAAATTTTGTTCAAAATATATTTAAGAAAAAAAAATAGCAATTTTGTGTGTTCAAAATTTAAATGTTTGTAAAAATAATATAATTATTGTTAATAGCATACACAATTTACCATATATACACATATAAAATTAATCATATTGAAAATGTTATTTTTTTATATATAATGTAATTTCATCAAATTTTTTATTATAAAAATAGATTTGATAACTCTATACAACCCTGCATTATATTTACGTAACTCATGTGTCGATAATACAGTTCACATATGAATGAAATGTCAAAAATCTTCAGGAAACTCACACATATGTAGCAGAAGCCATTGTAGCTGTCAGTTGCGAACGCTGCGCAGATCAAAGAGGGCAAAGTATCGTGGTTGTTTAGAATTGACAGTGGGGAATACTTTAAGCGTTCGTCTATCGAAATAAAAAAAGTACAAATTTGATCGAAAGAAATGATTCTAATTCGTATTTTTTGTATTAATAAATCGAAACTTCAGTCGAAAATATATTATCAGCCAAAAATTTCTCTTCAATGAATACGTCGTAGCATTTTTATTTGTTATCAGATTACAGAACCGCGGAGTTGTCTTGTGATTGGAAGTGTAAAAAAGGAAAAAAAGAATTAAGTTGCGACGAAACTTTGATTATCCCCGATTTAATAATACAACAAAATGTTATTAATAAATTTAATAGAGAAAACATTTTTAACATGAGATCCTATAAAATATATAATTTATATCAAATTGATTAAAAGATAAAAAATTAAATTGTGGGTTTTAAAATTTTCGGAAAAGAAAATTCTGTGCTGTGTTGCTGGTTTGATTGGTGTGAAGTGATTAGTTTTAGCAATTGTTAGCGAAGCGGAGTGGGATCGGAATTTTATTATAAAATTCTAATAAAATTGTCCGTGGACAATTTGATAATTAATTTATAATTGTGTAATGCAATCGCTTTGTTGGACAACAAGATTTTTGTCACGGGCATTGCGAAATGGTTTCGCTACACTTGTCGAGCCAAACGCTAGGCCTAAACCACGTTTTGTGTCGGTGGTATGTGGCTTTCCAAAGGATTTTCTAACATCGAAATATAAATTAGGAAAATTCGGCGATGATGCCTGGTTTAAAACACAAACACCATGTGCTGATGTAATTGGTAAATGTCAAAATTTTTATTACGCTAACTATACTAACAACAAACTAATATTTTATCCTTTTTATTTGCTATTATTAATGCTTAATTAGATATAATTAAAAAAAAATATTGAATATAAAAATTAAAGATTTATTTGGAAAAATTAGAATAAAAATGTAAAAAATGAATTTTGACATTACTTTTTGAGGTTATGTTCGATAATAATATGACAAGCGCACAAACAAATCAATTCATATAACATTTTGGTGTTGTAATTATATAAACGATGTGGGGGATGGTGTTGGTGGTAAGCAAACAAATTTTTTAATGCGCAATGTAATGTAGATTCTTTAGGGGGTCATTTGTATTAATTACTTTTAACATTTTGATAAATATTTTTATTATTATTATCATTATTTTAAAGTGTTCGCACGCTTTAATTGAAAAATTCGAGAATCGATTTTATTCTGACTTTAATTATGGTGTCCAGAAAAACCATTTTCTCGTCGTTGCATAACAGTCTATTAAGAATAGTTTACCATATTAAAAAAAATTAAAAAGAAACTTCAAATCTTGGGATACAATATTACAATAAGTAGAAGAAGTTACGCAATAGATTTGCAAAAACGACTTTTCTTTTAAATTTTTCTATTGTAGGGACTACAACGAAAAATGAAAAATATTATTTTGGGATTATACTAAAAGTAATAAGAACTATGACGACATTCCTTCCTATCCATTCTCGAGAAATATAATTTAATAATATTAGGATAGTAAATAAATTAATGATAATAGTATAAGTACACGAAATCAATTAATTTATTTCCGGTTAATATGTTTAGTTTTAGTTTTATTTTTGTTGTCAATATTATTTTTTTCATTAATATTGTTGCGTAACAAACGTACTTTGGAGCGTCACGCAATATAAATTATTTTTTATAGATTTATTCTTTTTTGTGTTGTTTTGGCAAAAGAGTAGTTCTACTATCGAAACTATTTATAAGCAACTAGGAGTCTATCTGTTCCAGTTTCAATTTTTGTTTATTTAAATATGTACGGTAATGTTGACGGTGCCCCTCCTATGCCAAACAGTATTTTAGTATATTAAATTAATTCCCAACTACTTTATCATAATTTGTATGGAAAATATTAATTTTTGAACAAAATTTAGGCAATTCTGTTTTTATACAAACTTTTAGTTAAAATATATTTGCATTTCATTTTTAAATAAATTATTAATAAAATAGGATTCTCTTACTTTTAAGGTTAATATTTGTGTTTAAACAGAAGAAAAAAACCGCTAAATTACCCTTTTTATGATACACCAAAATACCTACTATAAGTAAAAATAAATTACACTAAATATATTTTCTTCAAGATCAATTTATTGAAATATAAAGATTTTTTTTTTAGCAATAATTGTTTTTGTTTTTTTTATTTAATGCAATGCAAGTTTTTATAATTTTTCTGTTTGATTAATTAAAAAAAAAGCATAAAATTATAATTGAATGTTTACAATAAAATTTAATGATTTCTCTCTGTGAAAAAAACTACTCTTAACACTAAATTTCTTTTAAAAAAAAGTTGTCCTAAAAAGTTTAATCAGTTTATGCATAATTTTTAATATATAAAACTTTCCTAAAAAATATATGTACCTAATGCCAAAATTTGCGGGAAATAATTTATGACAACAATTAAAAATAAAATTACACAATTTAATACCAAAAAAAAATGTTAATGCCAATAATTGCCCATCTGTTGTTTATTATGAATAATTTTCAAATGTCAGTGTTTGCTTTTATTAATAATAAATATTTGTAGAATAATTATTTTTATATTTTCAATTTGCTATTACTCATTTTTATTGCTTGTAAAACTTTTTTTATATATTCAATTATATTCAAAATGTTACAGAAAATAAAATTCAATATAAAATTCTTTTGGTTTTTTGCGTTTTTGGCAAATTAAAATAAATATGGTGTAAACTCTCATCTGTATACGATACGAATGATATTGTACTGTTAAAATTAATTAAACCCTTAATTAATCTAAAAACATCAATATGTTTTAAGTGAAATTATATTAATATTTAATAATATTATTATTTAAAAAAAGACATTTTATCAAAAGTAAATAATTCTGAAGTGTAATAAAAATAAAATTTTTCGAGTGCTTTTTATTGTTTTTAATTAAGTAAACCAAAATATTGGTTTATGTTCAATATTTTTTTTTTATTTTAAAAATTTAAATCAATTTTTCTGAAATTAAGGTGTAAATGGTAGAAATGTTTTAAAAATTTTTGTACATAAATCAATATTTTGTTATTCACATACTTTTGGGTAAAATGTGATGCTCCCATCACACAAGAAAATTATTAACCAAAAATTGAATCTCCTTAAGGATTTTCTTATAATAATATACGCATACAAATACAAAGTGAAAATTTTGTTGATAAATAATCGAATTTTACATTCGTATTTGTTGTCATTGATTTTTGACTTGATCAATTTCGAAAATTCTTCTTTTTTTTTACTAATAATTAATAGAAAATATTATCTTTTTGTATGTTTTTATATTTATGATTTCAAGCCTATTTCTTAATTATTATAATTATTTTTAAAAATAAATACAAAAATTAATTGGAATATTTTTATTAATAAAAACCGAAAAATAGAATTAATTTTACAACAAATAAATGGGGTGGGGAAGGGGGGGGGGCGGCAGACATCATTTTCCACACAAGCTCTGAACTTACTTGAAATTATTTAAAATTCGACAATAATATTTCTGAAGAACTCGTGATCTCAGATGCTATTTTTAAAATATTTCATTTGGCATAGACTGATATATTTATCTTGTTTTGCACAAATATGTACACTTTCTTTTCTTATATTTAATTTGTGTTTGTAATTTAAATGATTTTTACAATAAAATTAGTAAATGGTTTTTATCAATAATATTAATAATAATAAATAGAAAAGTAAATTTCCTATCGAAAAGTTAAACCTTAAAACATATTTTTTCTATAAATAAAATGAAATTTATATCAACCTGTGTAATATATACATAATATTAAAATTATGAGTTAAATATTTATTTATATTTTTACTCCTATTCTGTATAATCATTTGAAAGTAATACTGTTTTATCATATGACATACTTTAAAGGTGATAACCGCAAAACTCGGACTGGTAAGAGGCTGTCACGGAAAAAGTTTGTTCCTAAAGTGAAGTCTATACATAACTTGTTTCGGCTACAAATTTAATATAGAAATAAATGCTATAAACACAAATACTAAAAAAAAAACTTTATAACGCATAGTTTTACGAAGATATCTTAGGAATCTTATTACGTCTGTCGCATAGTGATCCATTTTTGTTAATACTTTTTTAAATAGTTATTACAGCTAGTGACGTTATTTTTAGTTACAACTAATCGCATATGTTATCATAGGTCGAGAGTTCCATATCATCGTTATAGACTGAATAGTGATTAGAGTAGAATTTCATTAATAAAATCACTCAGTCAATAAAAGTACAATAAGATAAGGATCTAAACCCCCCATTTTACCTGTAGACTACTTAAAAAACAATTTTTTGATAGTCTAAACAATTTTTTGTTTGTTAATGAATGAAAAAAATATCCTTTTTGAAAGATCTAATGGATACGAACGATAGCTAAACTGTCGTCACAAATTGAATTCATTTTGTTTCATTTTTATATATTATTATTAAAAGGATTTTTTTTCAAAAATATATTTAATTTTTAATAAAGACATTGATTTTTAATCAGAAAAAACAATTTTTTTCTACTTTTTATTATTATTTTTATTTCAAATAAATATTATACAAAAAAAGGGAAAATATTGAAATGTCTATTTAGAAAGACTTAACAGACAAAGAAAAAGCTGAAGTATTTGCTAAACATTTGGTAAATACTTTTGCTCCGCATGATGATATAGAAGACAAATCACATACTAACAAAATCATCGAAGAACTAATGTTCCCACTCCCTATGAGTCTTCCTCCCAAAAATTTTAAGCCCTCGGAAATTAAATCTATTTACAATTCTGCGCTTTCCCAATAAAAAAGCGCCTGGTTATGATCTAACAACAGCTCCTATTCTGAAGCAAATTTCCCGAAAAGCTTTTGGTTTTAATCACACATATATTTTTAATAGTATCCTGCGTACAACATATTTTCCCTTACTCTGGAAATATTCTGTCATTAAAATGATTCCTAAACCAAATAAACCCAATAATTCTCCTTCCTCCTATAGACCTATCAGCCTCTTACCAATTCTTGGTAAGATATTTGAGAAACTCCTATTAAAACGACTCTACCCAGTTCTAGTTAATGAAAAAAATTATTCCTGATCACCAATTTGGCTTCCGGTCTGAACACTCCACTATCCAGCAATGCCATCGCATTGTTGATCATATTGCATCCTCTCTTGAGAGGAAAGAGTATTGCCCAGGAATATTTCTAGATATCTCCCAAGCTTTTGATCGTGTATGGCATCCTCGACTCCTTTGGAAACTCACGAGCTTTCTTCCTTCAGCATACTACCTTATCATAAATTCATATCTCTCCCAACGATTATTCCAAGTTGCAATTAACTCAGAATCCTCGGAAATATATCCTATTCTAGCCGGAGTCCCACAAGGCAGTATCCTTGGTCCCATTTTATATAATATTTATACCCATGACATCCCAGCTTATACTAATACTATCATTGCTACTTATGCAGACGATACGGCCATACTTGCTACCCATTCAAATCCTGACATAGCTTCCAACAATTTACAATCCCATATCCACAACCTTCTATCTTGGTTTAAGAGATGGAGAGTAAAGGTAAATGAACAGAAGAGTGCTCACATTACTTTCACACTTTGTCAAGGTAACCCTCCCCCATTATATCTTAATAGCAACATGATACCGCAACATGATAAAGTGCGTTATTTGGGACTTTACCTGGACAAGAGACTAACATGGAACCCACATACTAGATTAAAAAGAACTGAAGCTAACAGACGTTACCTACAACTTCTTAGACTACTGGACAAACGCTCAAACTAACAATTAAAAGTAAACTTCTAATCTACAATACAACTATAAAACCAATTTGGACATATGGAATTGTCCCCGGAAACACTCATCGGAGACTTAAGAGACAATGGCCTAGAGATTTTCTAGAGGAATCTAACTTCCGTTAGTTGGAGAAACGCCGATGGGTGTTTACTCCCACTTCATGATGCACAAAATTGTTAATTAAAATGTTATGTAAATCTACTTGTTACAATAAAATTGTAGTTGCAGATAAAAAAAGAAAAAAAAAAAAAAAAGACTTAATATCTGTTTATCTACTATTAAGCCAATTTTAAACGCTGTTTATATTTATAAGAAGTGAATTTATTTTATAAAAGTAAATAGGAAATAACAAACAAAAATTATCAAACATATTATTTAATTATTATACAAATTAAAAACTATTATTGTTCGTCTTATATTAATTTTTAAAAAATTAAATTTGTGAAAAAATTTTTTTTTTCAATTGTGTTTTTTTTTTTTAAATTTCACTGAATTTTTTACAGGTGTTGCAGATGGTGTAGGCGGCTGGAGAAGTTACGGTATTGATCCAGGCGAATTTTCAACATTCTTAATGAAAACATGTGAAAGACTAGTCCATTATGCTAATTTTAATCCTCAACGACCAGTTAATCTTTTAGCGTATAGTTATTGCGAGCTCTTAAATCAAAAGAAACCAATTTTAGGTAAGATTACAATTATTTTCAGATTTTGTATATTTCAGGTTTGTTTTTGATCTATTTTTATATTAAACAAATAATATTTTTCCTGAGAAAATTTTATTACATCAATAAATTTTTTGTGATAATTTTTATTTTAATACATGGTTAAAATTATAAGGTTGTTATTTGAATATTTCCAAAAACCATAATGAAATGTGTTATATTATTATTTGATTTAATTTATCTCGAATAATAATTTCGCGTTTGGACATACAGATCAGAATTTTGAGTCCAAGTTCGAAATAAAAACCTATAATTTAAAAGGTATATAATAATCTCAAAACGGTTATAGAGAGGACAACTAACAACAGTGCTATCGGATTAAAAAATTATTTTAAAAAAAATCAATTTTAGAAACTATTTTTTTGTTTTCTTTACTTTAAATTATAAAAAGACGAATAGCAGCCAAACATTCTTACTGTACTCTAAGCTCTTCGAAATTTCTTGTGTTGATACAATTAACAATTACTGATCCTTAAAAGGATTTTAAATTAAGTTTAATTAAAATCTAAAGTGTTCTTTAGTCATCTCGAAATCGCTTAACTTGTTGTGGACATGAAAACTTTACCTTTCAAAATAATTTCTAGTGAAAACAACCTCGAAAAAATTCAAAATTAATTCACAATTAACACGGGAAGGCAAAATATAACTTCCTGCGTCACTCACCTCTATTGTAGATGAATATGTGGTAATTATCTCCGATCAGAAGCGATTATGCAATTAAAATTTTGCATAGACTTACTTGGATAAAATAATAATAGATTGACCGTTTAATTAAGCTATTTATCTGGTAATTAATAAAAAATACTTAGTTGGTTTGACACTTATTTGAATGTGTATAGATAAGTTAGAAAAAAAAATGTCGCGTGACTTGGTGCTTTATTAGATCATGAAGCATACCGAGTGCGTCAGGTGCTGTGATAAAGTTTAGATACTATTGTAGTAGGTAGGAGTATTTATGGGTATGTCGGCAAAATGTCATTTTCTTTTATTTAATCTTACAATAGAATAAGAAAATGCTGTTCATTTGATGACTAGAAAAATCAAAACCTGATTTACAGCCATTTTACTACCGTCGTATTTACTTATTGTTACTTAAAGAGAATATCTTATTGTGTAAACACTTTCGTTACTCTTATCGCTCGTCATGTTACTGTAAGGGGCTTTACAACCAGATTATCTCTGACAAGATAATTTCAAGGTATATGCAAGTAAAGAACTGTACATACAAGAGTCTATGATTCGATAGAATTTTATTCCCGGTATTCAAGAGGTATTTCCCACTTGACTTGAACATCTTCTAACTAGCGACCACCATTGAGCTGCATCGTCGTTTTTTTTCTTCAAATTTTTGTTTTGAGTAGTTATGATTATTATTGCTACGAAAAAATCAACAATATTTTACTTCAGATGAACCTGGAACTATCTTATTTCTTGTTAGTTAAATCATACAAATCGTTTGCCGCTCGAAACTCAGACAAATTCACACTACTGTGCCAAGTAGTGGCGTGTTTATTTCTTGTCTGCACAAAATATTCGAATTGATCTGCTTTTCTTAAATGTGTATTAGACAGGTATATTTTATTTCCATATAAGGCCACCTTTATTTAGTTATTTTATTATCGTAATTTAAATCAACAAAAATTCAAGATAAGATATTTTTATTGTTGTTAATTTACATCTTTTTTTTTGGTAGCATGTACATACTTTTTAATGTTATTCAAAAGTTTTCTTATTTCGTTGTTTTTAAAGTAAAAGATTTGTTATTAATAATTTTTTAAATCTTATTTTTTGTTTTTATATTCAAAAAGTTGTTTAAAATTTATAGGCTAATTTTTTTTTAAAAATTTTATAAATAATATTTTTAGTTATTGAACTATAAGTCCCCAAGGTCTTAATACTTTCCAACCTTTTTTAAACACTTCTCAGTAACATACCTCTTTAGATAGCCTTAACAAACATGCGTTAATTTTATTAGTGCACGCATAGTAATTTTGTGTACATTTACCTGAAAGTTGAACAAATACGGTCTGGGTCATTTTGCAAATACATGCTAGGTAATCTTAACGGGCCCACACACAGGCGAACTTGGTTGGACAACTAGTCGGCCAACCACGCCACACACGTTCCAACTTCTTTCAAACCATTCAAATATATTTAGCTGCGTTCGGTTAAAACGTCAAAAAATTTGTGTTCAGAAGAATGAGAAGAATGTTTTGGTCAGAGGAAATCTCTTCATCGTTTATTGTTTATTTTTACTATATTCTCTGGTATAAAAAACAAATTAAGTAAAGAAGTTATTTACTTCAGAATTTACCAGTTGAAAAAAGTGCATGCTTATGTTTTTATTTGTTATTTAAATATGGAAAATATACAATAAATTATTTGCTTTTTGAACTGACTAGACAGGAAAACGGATCAAGAACGGCAACAAGTAAAGAGTTTTTAGAAACTTTGTATACACTCATTTTTCTATAGCCTCTAACCATTATGTATCAATATTTATTTTTATGTTTAGAAATTTTTGAAATTAGTTTATTTAGTTGGTTCCATAAAAATGCATCTAATAAAATAGCCAGTATTATACATAAACTAATTTTTTTTAAAAAGCATCTGGAAAGAAAATTTTTCTGTATGATAAGGTTTCATAATTTTGATACAGCGACCGTTATCGTCGGAATTGTGTTCAATATATTACCAGAAGTAAAGAACAAAATTCCTACGACAAAAAAAGCAACATTTAGTTGTCGTTGTCAACATCTTAAAACTTTCCATAACCTTATAGGGATGATGTCAGAATTGTGGTCTTATTTGCATCTGTAGTATCTCTATGAGATTCGTTATTACATATTAAGAGAGAGTTGGACAAATAAAATTCCTAAATTAGCAGAGACCTCTCTATCTGGTAAAAAATACTTCAATGGTAAAAATTCTTTTGATTTTCCACAACTCTAGGGAATTTTCAAACTCCTCAACTTAGATTAAAGAAGAACTGGATAGGCCCTTACACAAAAATTCTGACCGAATTTTGTGGCAATACATTCATAGAACGCACACACATGCAAATCAACAGAAACGGCGTAAATCATTGGGGGCCAATTTAAAAGTTCAGTATGCGGTTGAAGCGGTTCGTTTAAAACCATTTTTCATATGTGATATCATTTATGCGTAAAGGAGCAGATTTTTTAATATTGCGTGTTTTGTTGTTTGATGGAATTAGTTTTGTAAATATGCAATAAAACACAGTTTTATTTTTTTTAAATATTTATTTATTTATTATGTATTTTTATTTTATTTTTTTCACTGTATATTATTTATTAAAACAGAATTTTTAAAGTGGGTAATAGTATATAAAAATATGAATTGTAAGTTATTTGATTATATGAAAGCAATTATGTGCACATTAAGATGATAATCGTATACAATATTAAAGAAAATGTTTTAAAACTAAATTACAAATTGAAAAATTTAATGTACTTTAAAACTTAATAACTAATATTTTTTAAAAATAAAAAAAATATTATTTAGTAAATGCAAGCAAAACAAATTTATTTAAATAATAAGCTTGAAAACAGCAATGGAAAAAAGACAGAAAAATTCGGTCCCTTAAACTTTCTTAAACACACTTTATATACACCGCCACTGTACTATTTTATGGTAAACATTGGACTGTCAACATCGGATTCACAAATGACAAAGCTAACCCCCAAGTCTCCACTTTCATGGAGAATTAAAGTTTTCAAACTCTCCGAAAGTCTACAAAATTGAGGCGGTTTATATTTGATTGATATTTACGAAATGTATAATAAACGTAAAATAGAATTCCATTTCGTATCAAAAGATTGTACAAAAAATAAAAATGACCTATCGTTGTATTTAAATTGTATTTTTGTTTCCAGTAAGTGAATTAAAATAAATATAAATTATGCTTTTGCAATTAAATAAATTTACATTACAACACATAGATGGCAGTGGGTGTCATGTCTACATAAAAAATTTTTGACAGTCATATCCCCCACGTAAAAATTCTTACACAAAATTGCATATACATATACGGTAGGGGCCTATCCAGGTATTCTTTAATCTAAGCTCCTCAACAAACTGTTTCCAAAGTTCATTATTAACAAAAGCCAGTTGTCGAACACTGCGATGTGTTCAACAAAAAAAAAACGAAAGCAAATGATTTTTTGACATACGGTTGTCACAACTTGCGCATACACAGCCAACTTCAGCTACCAACCATTAACTCCGCCCATAAAAATCCAATTATTTTGATTTTCTTCCAACCAACTCACCAACCATCAAAATAGTTGGCCAACTGCTCCACACACGATGCAATTCGACTAGTTAGCCGACCAGTTGTCCTTTGTGTGGGCCCGTCTATACCGCGTGTAGGCAATCTTACGAACAGTTTTGATAACAAACGTGCAGCAGATTTATTAACAGACGTGCAGCAATCTTCCGAACAGATAATTTATTAATACTATATTTATTGTTTTTTTTTTTTTTTTTTTTTAAATAATGTGTATTTTGTTTGATAAAATTTTAATAAAAAATTACAAAATTTTCTGTAATTTTTCTTATGGTAGGAAGTAGTACAGCCTGTGTGTTAATATTAAATCGTGAAACTAGTACTATATACACAGCTAATATTGGCGATAGTGGATTTATGGTAGTTCGAAAGGGTGAAATTATTCATAAGTCTGAAGAACAACAGCACTATTTTAATACACCATTTCAATTATCACTTCCACCACCCGGACATGGGAACAACGTATTGAGTGACAGTCCCGATTCAGCAGATACTATGAGCTTTCCAGTTAAAGAAGGCGATGTAATTCTCGTTGCCACTGATGGCGTTTTTGATAATGTGCCTGCTAAAATACTTTTAGATGTATTAAGAGAGGTAAGTTTTTTTTTCAGAATATATCTATTCAAGATTTATAAATGATTATGAAAAAATCGCTTCAATAATTTTCGAATATTTTTCTGTGCATAATTTCGATATTGAAAATCAGAAAATTGCGAAAATTGATCCAGCAAATAAAATTATTTTCAATAATAAATATCCACCTGCATACATAAAATTCATTTTCATAATATTAAACGGAATATTCTTCAAAGATTTTGATATCATTTAGAATCTTTTAAGTTTTTTTTTTTTTTTTTTTTTTTTTTTTTTTTTTTTTTTTTTTTTGAAAATAGAAGTTAAAGTGGCCAGACTTTAAACTTAAGTAGAAACCATTTTTAATTTCGGCTTTTTCCTGAATAGTTAACAACTTTTATTTGATAAGAAATGTAATGAGAGCTACGCCATATTACAAGATCCCACATATTTTCACGTAAGTGTTTAATTTGTTGTTAAATTTGAACACGAATTTTATAAATTAAATCAGCTGATTTGTTTATGAAATGTCGATGTGGATGAAAATATATATAATAAAAATGATCATAGACCCAATTACTGTTATTATTGTTTTACTTTATCGCTTTTCAACTATCTACAATAACAGAAAACTTTAATTTGATTAATTCTCTTATTTGTTTCATGAGCTTGAGTGACACAATGCAAAAATCTTAATAAGAACCAGTTTTCGATTGGTATTACAGTTGTCGAGCATGTGTCATCGACCGAATTTTCGGCAATGCCATATAAAAGAAAATTATTTTACTTGACATTTTTTTGGGAATGAAATAAAGCTAATTGTATGGACTTTTTGTCAGATTGAAAATTGAATAACACGTTTTCTATTATAGTTGTTTGTTTACTATAAATATTAATACACTCGATAACTGCAATATCGATTTTAAAGCATCGAATACTTCCAGAGTACCTAAGTTTTGTTCAAATAAAATCTACAATAAGTAACCAACGTTATTGCATAAGTTTTTAACGATTAAATTCAACTTTTTCGAAATACAGTCACGGTACACAATTGCTGCCTTTTTCTTTAACCCACAACAATCATTATCAATATCTGAAATATCCCCAAGAATTTATATTTTATATTTAAAACTAAAATTTGTTTTGTCAACTATTCAATTTTAACAGGTCGAAGGAGAAAGGGATCCAATTAAACTACAAATGACAGCGAATTCAATAGCTTTAATGGCACGTTCGTTATCTTTCGATAGTGAATTTATGTCACCATTTGCAATGAATGCAAGACGAAATAATATAAATACGATAGGTAATTGTTCAATTATTATTATATTATTAAAAAAAGAACCATTTCTGTTGTCCATATTTTTTTAAAAAGTGATTCAAGTACAAATATTTTTTTTATATTAATATTTTAAAAAAATCTTTAAAAGTCGTTTCAATAATTAATATAGTTCAATTATCACATTTTTTTGAGCACGTTTCAAAGGCAAATTAGATTTTTTTTTTCATAACAAATTTCAACCTAAAAGTAAGTATAATTTTTTTTTCTCAAAAGTTTGCATAGTGAAGCTAAATTTAAGCTCATTTATGGGAATTATTCTTTATATTTTTGAAGAAAAAATGTCAAATATCGGAATTAAAAAAAAACCCAAATAATAATAAGAAAATATTGGAAAGAGTAAAAGATCACAAAATATTGTATATTAGAATTAACGCCGATTCTTTTTAGTTGTCAAAAGCTAACCAATAGATAGCGTTGCAGAAAAGTTTCTTTAAACAAACGCACTTTTCATGCAAACGAATTTTTTTAATATCGCGGAATCAAGTAAATAAAAGTTTAGATAGAATTTTAGCATCAACCTCTAATTACGAGTAGTTAAAATTTTAAATTATTTTAAGAGAAAAAAATATTTGCCCGCTCTATTTTTTTTTTTAGATTTAATTAATCGAACATGATTGGAGATTATAATTTTTTTAAATTTCAATAAAAATATTTTATTTGCATTTTAATATCTACTTATATAATATTAATTGATATTTTCATATATATATTTTTTTCTTCGCCTATTTGTTGAATTATAGGTGGTAAACCAGACGACATAACTGTGGTACTTGCAACTATAGCACTGTGAAACTAATTGTAGAAACTCTTATTGTTTTATTTTTTATTATACAAATTTTTTTTTACATACAAACATATATTTAATAAAAAAAACTACAAAAGTTTATATTTTGTAATTAATAAAAACAACATAATTAAAAAAGAATTTTTTTTCCTGCATAATTGTAAGGATACGATTATTGCTATTAACTAGTATGATTAATATGACCTATGATAAGGTATAATTATTGTAGAGATTTTTATAATTTTTTTTTTTCATTTGATTTTACTGAAAATAAAATCAATATATTATAAAATTAATAAGCGTATATTTTTTAGAGCCATCGTCGGTTTATTAAGAATTAAAATTAAACGTTTTGGGACTTCTGACAAGTTCTTCTTATGCTACAAAATGTATAATAAGAGAGGCGCCTATAAAAGGTAGATAAGACGATCTTTAATATTCAATCACTATTTAAAAAAAAAAAAAACAAAAAAAAACAAATACTGTTAAATAAAAGTCTGAACAAATTATACACAAAAAGAAAAAGAGAAGAAATTTTAAACGATTAATTAATTAATAAGTTAACGATCGATTTATGAAGTAGCAAAAGTTTACAATAAAAATGATTATGTATAAATAAACTAATTATAAAATTTCGTAATATATAAACATAAATAAAGATAGATACAAAGTTTTTGTAGATATCGAAATGAGTAGATATACGAGTATTATTGTAAAATTGTCACATCTTAGTAGTAGTTGTTCTCAAATAAAATGAAAAAAAATTAGATTCGAAAAGAAGTGATTCAATTAAAGAAATTATATAATATAATAGAAAAAGAGAAAAAATAAGTTACTTAGTGAAAAAAAGTCGTTTTATTTCTATATTATTTCATTTTTTTTTTTATTGTAAATTTTATCTAGTTTTTGAAGCACTTATCAAAAAGATTATTTAAAAAATTTCTCCTAAGTCCATACCTACCAGATTATTAGAAGAAGTTGCCTTTGATCTTTTTACAGAGTTAAAAAATTCTCCTCTGATATATATAAACTTAGCACAGTTCTCATCTAAATGAAAAAAATACTGTTTTTACTCAACAAAAAAGAAGACGTTTTAATTTTAAATCAACTTAAAAAAAATTAAGACTTTTTCTTCACAATTATTCAAAAATGAAATGTTTTATTTTTATTCGTTTTAATTTTATATTGAAGAAAATCTATTCGAAATTTTTTCTGTTCAAATTTGATAAAATAATATTTTTTAATTTGTTATGGAAACACACGATACTTATAATGCGTTCAGTTTGATGCGTATATGATCGCGCATGTGAATTAGCGCAGAGAACAAAAGCAATAATTTCTTGAAAACTCAATGTGCGTACGCACTCTTATGAGCGAGCGAATATGCATGCGATTAAAATATGCGATTTCGTATAATTGCATTTACAGAAAATTAGATGAAACGAAGTAGCTTTAAAAGTTAAAATAAATATTTTACGCTAAACATTAATAAATTCTAATGGATATTTTGATAATATTACACAGACGAAAAAACAATTGAATATTTCATAGAGCTTGTATCAAACTATGAGCTGTACTAGTTAACAAATTCTACACGTTCCTTTTTTTTAAATTACATTTTGAATTTTTTTTCTAACTGCTCTATTTTTTTGGTATTAGATTTTTTGACGGCAGAACTTTTCATTCTTATTATATTTTATATTTTTAGCAAAATAATTATATTATTGTGATTTATTATACTATATACATAAATATGTTAAAAAATATGTAAATATGTGTACATGTTTTAAGTGAAAAATATATTTTTTTATATATATAATATATTGTATATGTGTACATATTATCAATTTTAGAACAGTGCATATTTTAAATGTAAACAACAACAAAAAAAAACAAAAGAAAAACTCCAGAAATTAACCATTTTTATTTGTTTTTAAGTAAATAAAAATATTTTGTATATAATGTAGGTATTATAAATAATTTACGCTATTTTTAATAAAAACAAACGACGATTTTGCCGTCAATCTATTTTTGTTATAATTAATAAAATATTTATAAAGATATTTCCTTTTTGAAAAGGTATGATTAAATTCTTGTAATTAAATTTTCTTTTAAATTCTCTAAAAAATTACAGCCGCAATTTTAAAATTTTTAACAAAAATAGCAGATTTTTTAAGCTCCTGAAAAATGTTAGTTACTTTTTTTTGATAAAAAAAAAATATTTTTTTTTACAGAATTTTTCGCAAAGAAAATAAACATAGAAAGATGATAGTCTTTTTTTTCAAATATTCTTTTCTGTTTTTTAATCACTTAAAAATTTAAAAGTTAAAATTAAGTTTATTTAAAACAAATGTGCTCGTAATTTTTTTGATTGTGCTATTTATAGTTTCACCTAATATTTAGGTACAATTTTTTAATTATAACGAACTATATAAATAAAATTATATATGATTTAAAACTAATGACATTAAACCAGAAATAATAATTTTTTTAATTTTGAAAATTATTTGTTAAAATCAATAAATTGCAAAAATTAAAATTATATGTTAAAATAAAAACACAAGTCTTAGAAATTTTAAATAAAAATCAAACCAAATTTTGAATGTATTTTTTTTTAGTGATTTTCTAATTTTTGTATATGTATGTATATTATATTGAAATAAATTTTAGAAAAATAAGTAAAAACAACAAAAATAAACGCATACATACGAGATAAACAAATAACGAAAATAGGATAATAAAAGGGAAAAAAATTATGATGGCGAAACATCGCAACCAGCAAAGAGAACAATACAAAAAAAAAATGCCAATGCAATATAATTTTTAATTAACAATAATATTTAGTAAATTAATTAATGGAAATTGATGGTTAATAATATTATTATCCATCATCTAAAAAAAATATTTAATAAATAAATTATATCCAACGAGACTGTTTCAACGTTGAAAGTTTTAGTTTGCAAATGTTAAATTGGAAATAAAATTGAAAGAAAAAAAATTAAATGAAATTTTTGTCTTTGATTTTGATTTTATTTCAGATTTTATTGATATCAAACATGCAAAAAGGTCGTCAAATAAAAGGACATCGATTTCGTATAATTGATTATGGAATATTGTTTATAAAAAAGCGGAACAAATTTTGGTAAATTATTAAATATTATCAAAATTGCGCAATAGTTTCAATAATTTGGAAAATACTAAAACAACTTTAAATAAAATAAAAAATGGAAAAATCGAGCTTCCGTTTATATTTTCTTTTTATCTTCAAGATGGAAATTACAAAAATGATAAGATTAAAACAAGGTAAAATAGTACATTAAAAAGTGGTAAAATTGTCTAAAAAAAAGTGTAATAATTGTAAAATAGCATCAAAAACTTGAGAAATGCCAACATTCCAAAACAGAAAATGACTGTTCTTAAATTCGAAAAATGGAAGATTATATAGCGGTGTTAGCGCTTAGATGGGTGAGACCGTTTGGAAATATTGTGTATCGCAGGGTTTATAAATAGCCGCATTTAAGTGTCGTGGCACTTATAATGCACATTGCAATAATAATGTTACTTGAAATGGTAATAAACAAGGGAAAGACTTTTTCGAAAACCACTTATTTTAATTTACTTCTTTTATAAAAGAACAACGTTAAAAATTGTCCATTAAAATTCCAGCAGAAATTTCGAAATTCAAAATTCTAAATTACCTTCAAAATGTTTGTTTTAATTTATAAACTATAAGAAAATTGAATAATTCTCTGTCATATTTCTACTATTAAATTTAACAAAATAACAAAAATTATATAAACTCCCTTAATTGTTATTAAGTAAATTTTATAACAAATTGATTTTATTTAAATTAAATTATTACATTTATAAGTTCATTTAATAATAAATAAATATTGCAATATCAAAATATGCGTTAAGAATTCCTACTTTTTTTTTATAAATTACAATAGTTTTGAGCTATCAATGCAAAATTTTTTCATTAAAAATTCTTTTTTTGTTAAATCGACTACATATTTTTGTCTATTAATTTTTATTTATTGTATCAAATTAACAACTATGAAAAAATGTAAACAAGAACAAACAAAAAACTAACAAACTAATAGAAAAAGAATTAGGTAAAAATAAGTTTTTAAAAAAAATATGTTCTTTACAAACAAAATACCAAAACATTCTATTTAATAGAATAATAGATCATACAAATTATTAAAAAAAATTTTTTTTTTGTTTAATGATAAACACTTGATAAATGGAGAAAAAACTATTTGAAATTTTTTCAAAATATTTTCCTCTTTCATAAATGTTCTTTTTTTTCTCCACCCACTCATCTTTTTGGCTTTATTATAAAGTAAGTCACAAAAATAATTTGCGTATCAATGCTATTTATTTATTAGATTAACGGTTGCCTTCATCGTCGTTATTAATAGGTCTCTGAAGAGGAACCTGTTCTCCTGGAGGAACTTGCTGTGCCTGTTGCTGTTGTTGCGGCTGCTGTTGTGGTTGCTGTTGTGGTTCATGCGGCTGCTGTTGTGGTTGTTGCGGCTCATGTTGTTCCCCAGCTTGTTGTGGTCGACGCAATAGTCGATGCAAATCTTCAAAAGCCCAATCAAATCCACCGGGCCTATCCTCCGGAGCTGGTTGATAATTTGGATCCTGGTATTCGTTGAAAAGTATTTTTCTAAAAAGAAAAAAGAAAACGAAACACCATTTATCTATGTTTATACACAGAAGTATATGAATTAGATAACATACAAAATTTTTGGGGTCTTCAATATTCTACAACCGTTTCTTTGATTGGGAAAAACGTCTTCTAAGAAATAATAAATATGACCTACGGCTATTCCCATCAAATCGATTAAGATCATGTTCCCAAGTATCATAGAGAAGCATAGTAAAACCCAAGGAAGATATGGTGCCTATTTTTTTTGAAATTATTTGTATTAAATTTAATAGTAAATTTACAAAAACAAATTAACTCACTTGAAAATTAATTAGCCCAAAGAAATTCATTCGTGCAAATGTATTTCTTCTCGACCATACGTAAACTAACATTATCGTAAACGCTTGTCCCAAAAATAGTAAATTAACAAAAAATGCTAGGAAAATCATTAGTATACCGCCAAACATAAACATCATAACAAAATCTGAGCTACGTCCACGAAATGATCCTTCTTCGAGCATTCGACAATATCGGTATGTGAAGATCATATTGAAGAAGAAACTGAATCCGATGGTACCAAAAAAAAGGAATGTTGTCGCTAACCGCCATAATTGAAAGTCTTTTATTATAAGTGTTGGATTAAAGTAAAGTTGCAAAGGTGAAATTAAGTCCAGATGCTATAATAAAAAGGAAATATTTCTATTATATTATTGATAAATTTATATAGTCTTAAGAAAGAAAATTTATACAAGACAAACGGCCGAGGGTAAAATTTTGAACTTTTTAAGATTTACTTATTGTTCGAAGCACAGTCCCAGCAGGTCATTCGAAATACATTTTCCATATCAATGAAAATTATCCTTTCATAATCAGAAAAAATAGAAAAGAAAGGTTTTTTGTATTTATTTCATTTAAAAAAAAAAAAAAAGTAAAAAATAGCGGAAAAGCCATCTAAAATGGTTAAAACGAATTGAAAAAAGTTTCAAGTGTTTCTAATCAAGTACTTAACAACAATTTTAGTTTTTTTCTATGATTTTCAATTATTTCGGTGGTGAATTTCATTATGACATTCATTAGAATATATTTTATTTGTTTTTAAAACGAAAAAATATTCGAAATTTCAAGATTATTAATTCTTCCAAAGAATTTGATTTTTATCAACTCCACAAATCCGTTTCATTTTTATTAAAAGCCATTGAATTAATTTTATTTGAGAACAACTATTTATTACTTTTCAAGGCAAAGGCTGACGTGGTTCTTGTTTACAATTTGCTAACAAAAATAATCGAAATATTAATTTTGCCGTTTGTTTTGTTAATTTTCTTAAATAAGGAAAATAAGGAATTTATAATTATCAATTACCACAGCTACAGTTGTTATAACGCAGGCTGTTGTGTAAAATCTTGTCACAATCGGTATTTCCAGATACGTTTGCCGCAGTGTTTGATAAGCCATACTTCCTCCAATAAAAATAATTTTTAGTCAACCATTTATATCGTTTTTTTTGTATTTTTTATTAACGCTATGAAAGCATACAGTATAAAATTGTCAATTATCGAAAAAATAACTTTTAATACGGAAGTTATTTAGAAAATATTTCGTTATTAAATATGCACAACAAACGAAATTTTCCAATCAGGAAAACGAGCTGTCAAAACATATTCAACCGAATTCTAATCGTAGAACGAACGTGTCTCGTAATCGTCGCTAGCCGAACGTGAATTCTCGTGCATGTTCGGCTATTGTTCTATTGCGTGAACTTCTTTATCGACCATTAGTAGTTGTCATCTAAATTAGTCAATACACACACCGTCGTGATTTAAAAATTGCTTTTCATTTTAATAAAAATTATTTCATTTTATTTAATTTATAATTGAGAATTAAAGATAAAAAAAACAATAAAGAAAAAAACAATAATGAATTAATATTTTCTTTGAAATTTTAAATACTTTGTATTCAAAATAGAATTTCAATAAAAATTCAATTATAAATTAGCAATGAAATTACAAAAATACATTTATTTTGTTATAAAAATATCAGAAAATTGATTTATCATAAATGATTTTGTCAATTATTTTTTCTCGTAAAACCAAAAAACCCCATTTTTATCATTATTTTAATATTTTTGTTATAAAATTACTTAAGAATAAATAATAGGTTTTTATTATTTCCAAAATAATTTTTTTTCGGTTGCAAATGCAATCAGTTATTGATGATGGGTTTTCACTGCGTGCTGTAAAAAGAAGAAGCATTTGCATCGCGACACGTTGTTTTTAGCATTGCCCTTTAGATAAAAACATCAGAAAAAGTATAATTTTTATACTTTTTTTTTATTTAGTAATTTTATTGGTGTAAATCAAGCAGCTTTTTGATTTCGTTCGAGTACTATAGTAAAAGGAAGCATTTGCAGCGCCGCATTTTCCTACGACACAGCATGCTGCACAGAAACAGTAAAGCGATTTGCATTCCATAATAAAAAAAAAAATTGTTGACTAATTCCGTATTAAATTATTTATTCTTTCTTAAACAAATTGTTAATAGTATGTGTTAAACACATTTAGCTGTAGCTCCAGAGAGATATTTAGTGCCTATGTTTGAGCGACTCCATACACTTGTTAGGCTTCCGCCTTGTTCAGAAATTTAGTTCCCCTGATTATTATGAAATTCCGTCTACCATTAGAAACCACCCTGATGTTTTTGTTGGAAAGCTCCAAATTTTGTTTTATTCAAAAGGAACGAAGAAAAATTCGGATTTAATTGCAAGGCATTCTTGAACAAAATGAACGAAAAATAAAACAAAATCAATTATTTTAGAAAATAATTTTTCTATAAACTATTTTACAATATATTTGGGTATATATATATATATTATAGTCTTTTGTTAAAATTTTAACAATATTATAAATAAAATAAATGGAAAATATTTTTTCTTTTTTAAATATTACATTTTTACTAAGTGCCGATCCGATCATTTTAGAAGTTTTTTCACCGCTCGATTCGATTTATTAACTTATTTCTCTTTTATTTTCCATAAAAAAATAAGTTTTTAATAGAAAAAATAATTATTTTTACATAATTTTTTTAGCAGCATTTTAAATTAAACAGTTTTGAAAATATTTAAAATTTTTTGCTTACTAATTTTATCGCAATTTTTTTTTATAAAACGGATCACAATTTTGAAAAATATCAAAAATAATTTTATTTTAAATACAAAAAATTAAAAATAATAACACACATGAAATTAGTGTACAAACAATATTCTCTATTCATTTTCTTGTATTATTTTCCTTATAAAATAATGAAGGGATTTAATCTTAATCAAATTTTCTTGCCCTTTCAAAAAAAAAAAAAAAAATATCATTTACTTAGTCTTATTAGTAATAATAATAATAGTCTGATTGATAATAATAAAAATTGATGTGATATAAACAACTATAAATGATAAATATGTCTAAGAAGAACTAGAACAATTTACACATTATGTGTAAATGTATTAATTAAAGTTTTGTTTTCCATAATGTATGAATTTCTATAGCGATTAAATCTATTTTTTAACACAAGATTGCCAAGCGAGTCCACCACATGCCATACTAACAATAATGTACACAACGAAAATAACTATAACACCGCCAATAATGTAAATTCGTACATTTTTCCAAAACATTTGACGAGCCAAATTCCGTGATGTATTGCGAAAAGAAACTGACTAAAAATATTTAAAAAAAATACAATAAATAAATAATAATCCATTCAAAAAGGAAATTTATTCTTTTGCTTTTAATAAACATACACCATCTCGAAGATTTTCAGCCTTGTTAACAAGTAATTCAAGTTTTTCGCCACGATCTTTTAGACTATCTACAAAACAATAAAAAATAAGAAAATAATTATTGTATTTTTTTTAAATTTAAATACAAAATGTGAGAAAGAGAACGCAATAATTGTTTTTCAAAAAAACAAGGAATGAGGATTACTTTACAAAAAGTAACTAATTAATTATTCTGAAGTAAAAATTGAATTCAATTTTGATAAAGGATTTCGTTTTTTTTTTCTACGCGTACTTTTAATTTGACATTAATTTCTTACCAATATTTTTTACCACAATATTTTTAAGTTCACCAATTTGACCGTGAACTCTCGAAATTGCATCAACTTCTCGAGATTGACTAAAGTGCGTCATTTGCAATGATAAGACACGAGAAAATTCAGCATTCATGGCATATGCGATTGCCGTTGCAACCTGTAATCCATACGTCGATATGAATCTTTGCTTAATGTCGGCTAAAAACAGGAATGCCCTTGCTCTTTCAAACTCCTAAAATAATCGAGAAATAAAAAAAAAGTAATGCTTTCCAAACTTAAGAAATTGTGCACAGATTAACATACATCATCAGTGATGCATAAATAGATAATACGATTCTCGCAACAGTAGTGTATTAAGTAATTTCCATGGGAATATGTGAGTTTGTGATCTTCCAGGTTTATCCGTCCGATAATTTGTTCCGTAACTTCTGCGAAATTCCCCACGCAGTCAGCATATTTGGCTAGAACAGTTGTACCACGGGATACAACAGAGTACAGTATCGGCATTTTTTTTTAACTTATCCGGTACACTATCAAATTCTAATCTGAAAAAAAGAACAAAAATTAATATGAAAGAAAACAAAGAAAATTTCCCCCTTCCAATCTGTAAACATTAACTGCAACTAAAAAATTGCTTAGGACAATGGACACTTAAAATGGAAAAATTCCTACTATTCATAGAAAGAAAAGCAAACGGACGAAAAGAGAAAATAATTTTGTTTATCAAAATGAGTTAATAAACACAGAACTGTGAAATTTTCTATACTACGTGATACATTTCGCACTGACATTATTCGATTTGGGGAAAAAACCTTCCGACTGGCTGATTTTGAAATCCGATATTTGCTTTGATTCTTCGTATCGCACAATGGCTGATCAACTTATTGATAAAACCATTACAATTTATACAATTCTACACTGAAAATAATAATATTTATCTTTTCACAGCAAAATATGTAAATAATTCTTGTATTTCTATTCAAAGCAATATGAAGTAAAGATAATCACTAAACACTACTGTCTGTTGTCAAAATATGACTCTTCAGAAAAATACATTGATGACATTCGGTTTAGTGCTGCCACACAACCATGATCATCTCGACATCAGAATTCATATCTTGATTTTTATTGTACGAATACGACAAATTTTAGTATTTTTCGATTTCAATTTTTATGTAGTCGATGGTGTCCAAATTAAAATAGATTTATGTTAAACTTAGAAAAAAAGAGTCCATAAACATACACTATGTATTCTTCTAATTGCTGATAAATTCTTTAATTATGCATCCTCCGTAAGGTATTTTTCGCATGTTGAACTGATTTTTCCAATATAAGAAACTAGCATTGGCACAATAATATTTTATGGACAAATTTTTATACTGATTATTTTGCTTCATAATTATGAGGATTTATAATTATTTGTTTTCGATAATATTTAAATTTTCCCTCCTGTTTTGGAAATACTGAAGTTGAAAATTAATGTGAAATGAGATATCCTGCTACATAAAATTTTTGACGTTTTATTAAAAATTCATTTCCATTTGAAATTGTTTTGATATTAAACTTATATTTCATAGTTTAAAAATGATGTTCTGTCATAATAAATTTTGAAAAATAAAGGCTGTCATTTTTAAATTTATATCGTAAAAAAGTTCTGAAGAGTTTGAACGAGAACTATTACATTTTCTTATTTCAATCTAGTAATTTTAATATAGAAAATTTTCAGTTTGACAGCTACGGAATAAAACAGAACTGATCCAAATTTTTATAATTTCAAACAGTTACAATATATTCATTAATTGGTTTTATTTGGGAGAAATTTTATTTTATTTTATAAAATAGAGTTAGGATGTGTTCAATAATTTATAGAGAATATAAAAATGAATGTTTACTATTTTATTAGCCATCAATGGTGCAATGGATCAGGAATAAATGGATTTGTATGAAATAGAAATAAAATAAAAATTAAAACTGATTGGATTTTTGTGTGTACAAGAGGTTTTTTGCGAAGCAACGAAAATTTGCATTAGCAATTGTGAATAAATATTAGTAGCACCATCGGTAAGATAATGTAATATTTTGCTTACAAATCATTTTAATGGTGAACAAAAAAAAAAATCGTTTTCTTTTAGCAAAAATGGCTTTGGGTTATATGGAAGATTTGCTTGAAGTTCTTCAAATGAAGAAGAATGACACCAACTGCCAACCGACTGGGGTGGCGCATGATATGAAAATCTTTATTAAGAAGAGTTTGGATGAGTTTTTAATGTCATCCCATGAATGTTTAACGTTTCCGCCAAATCTTAGCAAAGCGGCACGCAAGTTTGCCCATACGGAGGCAAGAAAATTAGGCATATTAAGCAGAAGTGCCGGTAAAAATGAAAAACGCCAATTGACACTCTACAAGAAATTAAAAACTGTGAAATTGTTCATGAACGATAACAGTTTATTCAGTCCACACTCACGGGCTCATATAGGGGAGTTCTTAAAATACAATCAATGCCCTAACGTAACAGCACTCAATTCATATCAGAGTAATAATTCCAAAAATTTGAGCGTGTGGAACTCGCTTAATCGATGTGTTCCGCCAAAGTCGAATGCCGCTGAGCAAATGCTCAAAATGAGAAAATTGCTTCCAATTTTTGATAAAAGAAAAGAAATAGTCGAAAGTATTTGGCAAAATAGAGTAAGTTTCTCAAATCGACGCTTGTATGCTATGATAATAATTTTTTTAAATAACAGTATTGATTTGGTTTCCTTTTTTTGTTACGGTTATGGTAAGAAAGAAAGGAACCAAATGAATTTCGATACTAAAAACAAACAACAAAACAAATCGAATACATTTGCAGGTAACTATCATAAACGGAGACACTGGCTCTGGAAAGACAACTCAAGTACCGCAGTATTTATTAGAGGATGCTTTAGAGAAAGGTCTGCCCTGTCGGATGCTTTGCACGTTACCTAAACGTTTTGCGGTTACATCGACAGCCGATCGTGTAGCTAAAGAGCGTGGCGAAAGTTTGGGCACTGTTGTTGGATACCAAATCCGTCTAGAAGGTTGGTTAAAGAATAAATAATATATTTTTGTACTGACTTTCTAACTAAAAAATTATATGTTTTTTATTAATCGCTTTGATAGGCTGCTATAGAAATAATACAAATCTTATATATACAACGAGCGGATGCATGCTACGGTATTTCATGACTGGTGGGAAAACTTCGTTACACGGAATAACACATGCGATTATCGATGAGATACATGAGCGTGACAAAAACACAGATTTCCTTCTCATTGCATTGAGGGATTTTTTAAATGTCGATCCGAATTTCAAAATTGTTCTGATGTCGGCGACAATGGATATTATGTCGCTGCAAAACTATTTTAACAATTGCTCAATAATACGAGTACCTGGACGGTGTTACAGCACTAAAGTCTATTTCTTGGAAAATATTCTCGAACAAACTCGTCCAAGTATACATGCACAAGGTGTTCAATTTGGATGCAACAGTACCAACACGACTACGACCACTACAACCGTTGTTGGGGAAATAGAAAAATTCTTGAGCAAAGAGAAAACAGATGATCGGGTTGTTTATTTGATAGACAAGATCATTGAGAAGAGTCTTTCATCGGCGAGTGACGCCGAGATTGGGATGGCATTTGGTGAAGTGTTGTTTTGCGTCGACAACAAGAAAATTCCTGTTGATGTACAGCATACACGAACGAAGAAAACAATGCTAATAGCAGTAGCTGAGAGGAATCTGTTCGAGTTGCTTGAGAAACTGCTAGAATACGATCCGGACACTACAGTTCGTGATATTAATGGCCGGACTGCCTTGGATTATGCCAAAATGCATGGTGATATGCGTTGCGCTGAGCGTTTAAATAGTTACATTATGTCAACAAAATTTACGCTCGAAATGCAAAGCGCATTGTATCGGTACGAGTCAACTCGTGATCCAGAGGAGATCGACCACGGTCTAATTATAAAATTAATAAAAAACATTCACGAATCTGGATTCCCCCAAAGTATTTTAGTCTTTCTTCCGGGCTACAGTGACCTGATGCTGCAAAAGGACGAGATTCAGACTCATTTGAGCCGTGGCAGTTACGAACTTTTTATATTGCACAGTAACATGAAAATGGAGGATCAAAAACGTGTGCTGCAGCCTACACGTCATCGCAAAATCATTTTGGCGACAGACATTGCCGAGACGTCAATAACGTTTGACGAAGTTGCATTTATTATCGACTCGGGCAAAGTTAAGCAAAATACATATGAAACGTTCACGGGCTGCAGTTACTTGAAGACGATTTGGATATCGAAATCGGTAGCACTTCAGCGGTCGGGGCGGGCTGGGCGAACCCAGAATGGTATTTGCTATCGTTTATATTCTAGGCAGCAGTATGAGTCCATGAACGATTTTACGTTACCAGAATTTGTGCGCATTCCGTTGACCGAAATTTGTTTGTTTGCCAAAGCGTTGAACAACAACACCTCAATTTCGGAATATTTGTCTAAAGCACTAGAACCACCAACGGAGTTGAATGTAGCCAACGCGATCTTTAAATTAAAGATAGTTGGCGCAATCGATGAGGATGAGGAGATAACAGAAATGGGCAGACGTTTAGTGGATATGCCGCTCGATGTTCAATTAGGCAAAGCATTGTTGCTCAGCGTGATGTTCCGTTGTTTGGATCCCGTACTCACAATAGTGTCGTACCTCTCGGTCAAGGATCCAAATATCTTGCCATCAAATCATAGTGAACGTGGGCAAGCTGCATCGGTGCGCAGGTATTTTTGCGGTGACCATTTCAGTGATCATGCTGGTATTATAAATACTTACGTGACGTGGTGTAGAACACGATCTCGTCGAGCGTCCGAAGATTTCTGCGCTGAGAATTATCTGTCTCGAGTTTGCTTAGAAATGATACGCGCTGTGCGTCTTCAGTTGTTGGAAAACCTCCGGAGGATGGGTCTTTATAACGGCTCGGACCACGACAATCAAAGACTCAATGCCAATGCAAAAAATTGGTCTTTGGTTAAAGCTTGCCTAACAGCTGGATTGTACCCGAACGTGGCTTTTATCGATCGGGTTAAGCAAAAATTGACGAGCCGATTGGAGTCGTCAGCAGTATTCCATCAGAGTTCGATTCTGCATCGTGCAAACTTGAAACAAACCAAACGGGAAATGGTACAATACCCAACCGAGTGGGTTGTATTTAACGAAAAGCTCCGCTTTAAGACACTCACACAAACACGATACAATTCTTTGGTTACGCCTTGCGCGATAGCGATTTTCTGCGGCCCAATTCTGCCATTCGATTATCAAATTACACCCCTTCAGGGTTTTAATTCTGAAAGGAATTTACTGCAGTTCGCCATCGACGATTGGTTAATGCTAAATATCGACGAACAAGAAACTGCCATGCTTGCCGGCATACGACGTTTCTTCGGTCAAGTTTTCATCCAATTTTTAAACAACAATTCATCGATCGACGTTCGTCTGATTGATAATTTTGTTAATTTATTAGCAAATATTTTAAACGTTGAGGAGACATTAATTTTTGGAGATAAAAATCCTTTGGTAGAAACTGTTAAACCATCACAACAATCACAATCGTCACAATCCTTTCAATCGTATAGGAAGCCACAATTTCAACGGAGGAGAAGATAATTTCAAACAAAGAAACTGTATTTTTTTTAACTTTATATTAATGTGACTACACAGAATAAGTTGTATTTAGGTTATAAAAAAAGAAAAAAAATAATGACGAAAAAGGAAGTTGATAATAAATCCTAGTCTTTACACAGTATTGAATTCGTTCTTAACAATGTTGAGGTCGACACTTAATACCTCTTCTCCTATATTGCTCGGTGATGTTTCAATCATTTGATCATTTGATTCACTAGAAAGAAAAAATATTTTTTCCTATTAGCGAGAAGTTAACATTCAAAAAATGATGAAGAGTGGCTTTTGAAAACATTCACATTTGAGACAGCACACAACGCTACTACGTCATGATAATTTTAGGGACTGTTTATACTCGAACTTTTGCCTAATTGGTACGGCAAGTGTGAAGATTTCCAAGCTCAACCACATTGTTCGCGTAATAATAAGTTTACCTATCCAAAGATGGTTCGTTGCTAAACATTTCGGTAGGGACAGTGGGCGGCGCTCTTTCCGGAACTAATTCGGTAATGGATTGGCGCGACTGTAAATGTCGTTCTACTTCTTCAGCCGTCATGTGACCATCCTGTCCCATGTGTTCCGTTTGTAAATCCGATGGGAGATTTGCCTCTTGCACTTTCGGTTTTGAAGTCGTCCTTCTCTTCTTTGCGTTCGTACCTCCTGCTGCGTTGCTATTCGAATTGTTATCTAGTTTACGTCTTAAATATGAACAAGAACTTTCAGTGACTATCCAACAAGCACAAATTTTCATAACATAACAGAAATACCTACTTTTTATTTTCAATTCTAGAACTTTCGTCAGAGGATTCAGTGTCATCGCTTTCTGATATTGACTCTTCTGGCTTCTCGTACTGTAACAGTCTATCTAGAAGAAATGATCGATCTCGCGAAATTTTTAGAAATTTCCTTTGGCTGGAGCGGAGTGCTTCTTGAAAGAATTCATTTTCCTATAACAAAAATAGTTACTTTTTCGATCTCTTCATAAACAATATAATACTTCTCATTTCTTTACATGTATTAATGCCCTTAGTTTTTCTGCAAGATGCATAAATGCGGCCTTGTAATTTTCTTTTGGATTATAATCCATATTATTGCCGTCTTGACTGTCTTCGGAGCCCGAATCTGCCCCGTTCTGTTCATTGTCATCATCATCGGCGGTTTGTGAAGCAGCTGCTTGTTCAGCTAATGTTCTACAGTACCACCCGTCTAACATAACTACTTTTGATATTTAATTACAAATATTGTCCTTTTTTCTTAATAAATTTTCACCTTAAATTAATATTAAACAAGATCTTAATTCGAGAACGAAACTTTTCTATAGAGTAGAATAAATTTTGATTAATGTTTGACAGCCAAACAAAATACAAATTAAAAAGTCATGTTTAAGATGCTCATCGAGAGATGGCGCTTAATACCAATAGAATATTTCGTCTGTTCAGAATTAATTTATTGGCTATTTTAGTAAATTTGCATTTTCTTCTAATACTTAAATTTTCCTATCCTATTAATAAGTTACAAATTAATGTAAATGTTAAAAAGAAATCATTTATAGACTCGTATTAAGATAAAAGTAAAAAAATATTTGCTTTTACAAATATGGAATTGTTTTATTATATTATAAAAAAAACCAATAATTTAAAAGAATCTTTAACCGAGTTAACTAAGAACAATTTTTCCTCTGGCAAATTGAGCTTTCTTATTCTTGATTATTAGTGCAAAACTGGCATGGGAATTGGCTTGTGCTTTTGTGATTTCGTGCATGGACACTGAGAGCCTCCTCCGAAGTTAGTACTTCCCCACAAATCGTGCAGACGCAATCACTGTTATTTTCAGTTATCGATTCAGAAGATTTATCATTATAGATTTGTTTGCTTTTAGTTAAAACCATTTCACCATCATGTTTCTGAAAGTAAAAATAACAATTGCAAGCCCAACAGGTTACCGGAGTAGGTTTTTCACGTGGTGTTGATCTGAAATGCATCTTTCGGTGTCTGTACAATAGAGGAATATCTTTAAAGTATATATTACATTGATTACATGCAATTGGAAGTTGAAATTCCTGTCGATTTGTTAAGGTTCTTTCTGTGTCTACACTACCATAAGTTAGGGAAATATAATCAACAGCAGTTTTGATATCTTCGGACGAACCGGAATCACTGGAAATATTGCTGGACTGCTCAATTTTAACTTCAACCTGTGACATCATTGCATTTAGGTACAAAATAATGAATTGATAATATTTCTAAAAATCACTAATAGCTAAATACAAAATTTAAAATCCTTTCCAAACGATATTATGCCAAACTAATAACATCTGATTTCTGTTTACCGTCATTCGCTGTCATATTACTTAAGTGGAAATATCATTTTTCTAGTACTGCCATATTGGCAAAATATATGTAGAGTATTCAGTAAGAGACAAAATAAAATGAATTACTAAAAACAAATTAATTTTAAAATAAGTAGCAATGTATTATTAATTACTATTAGGCTAATGACCCGTATTACGAATGGGAAATGATTGGACCAATTTTGCCACTGTGCAGTAGTTCGCAGTAGATTCTCAATAAAATGAACAATTTACTGACAGCAGTAAAATATAACCTCAAAATAGTCAACAACAATACTGAGTTTACTCACACATAAACAATAAAAACTGAGTTTATTCACACATAAACAATACTGACAAAAATATGACTCTTTAACATAACCAACGAACCCGCAAAACTATATATTTTCACTTTAGCAACTAGAATAATGCCGCTTCCTCGTCTAAAATTTACTTTTCATACCATAAACCACAATCAAAGTTTCAGATCAATGGATTGTACGTCGCAAATGTTCAAAACATTATACAACAAAAAATTTGCATGTGCAAGGACAAAAACTGAAGCAATTATTTGTAATGTTTTTTCATCATATTCGTTTTCACAATTGCAGAAAGAATTAGAAAATGCTTATTTATATCCATATATTCTGATGCTTCCAACCACAAAGTTTTAAAATTATAATATTTCCCGCAATTTTTAGATTTTTTGATCCAGAAACAGGAATTAAAATTAGAATATTAGATTTTGTTTCATTGCCGGGTGAAACTTCACAAATAATTTGAACAATAAAATTATTGCCTATTGTGCGGATAACACTAACGCAAATTTTGGTGGAAATGCTAGAAGAGGCATCAATAACGTTTTTACGAAACTTAACGAACATTTGAACCAAAAAATTATTGGAGTAGTTTGTGCAGCGCACATTCTACATAACTAATACTATTCAAACAGCATCTGACTTACTTCCAGTTGATGTTGAAAATATTATTGCGAAAATTTATTCGTATTTTTATATATAGGGTATTCCAAAAAGAGTGATATGATTTCTAAGTGACGTTTCGGCCATTTGTAATATGTTATGATCTGTTTTTTTTTCTCCATTGTATTCAGTAATGTTTACAATTTTATCATAGAGAGATATACGCAAAAACAACGTTTACAAATTAATTCAATTTTATTATCAAAATAATCGTTCTCTAATTGCAACTTTTCGTCCGCTCACTTTCATCTGAGTGGTGCGGTAAATAAACAAAACCGTCGATTCTGGTGCGAAGAAAATCCACAAATTATTCATGAACACCCATTACATTCTTTTTTTTGGTCTGGTGGAATAATCGGTCTGTACTTCTTTCGAAATGAAGCTGGTAACACCGTTACTGTCAATGGAGAGCGGTATAGATCGATGATAACCAACTTTTTATGGCCGAAATTGGAAGAAGTTGATCTTGACAACATCTGGTTCCAACAAGACGGGACTACGTGCCACACAGTACATGCAACAACCGAATTATTCCGAGAAAAGTTTGGAGATTCGATTATTTCAAGAAATTGTGACATTAGAAGTTGTGATTTAACACCATTAGACTATTTCTTGTGGGGTTATTTGAAGTTATTGGTCTTTAGGAATAAACCAGACTGTCTCCAAGCTTTAGAAGTCAATATTGAACGTGCTATTTATGACATACGGAAAAAGTGCTCGAAAATTGGGTTCATTGAATTCATTCCTGCAAAAGGAGTCGTGGAGGCCATTTGAATGACATTTTATTTAGAACTTAATTGTATCGATTGTACTTCACATTAAATGGAAAACCCTATATATACTGTGCATGTTGAAAGTTTGAAGGATTTTTGTGAAAGCGCAGAAATCGAATATAAAAGAATTCTTGGTTACAGCAAAACACGATGGCTAGACCTCTTTTACCAGCTGTAGAAAATATTTTAAAAATATACGAACCATTAAAATCATACTTTTTATCACAAAATAAATGTCCAAGAATATTGCAGCTCTTTTTTGAAAATGACACATCACAAATTTGGCTTCAGTTCATCCACAACCAAGCTACTCGTACATTATTTCACAATGCTGTGAAAATTATTGAAGGGGACAAAATGAATTCAATAATTTAAAAACAGAATTACGAGAAAGAATTGATAACGAATACATTCCTTTAATTATTCGAAAAGACATCACTAGGTTGGAAAAATAAGGTGCCATTAAACGACCTGATTTTCTGAAATATGTCAAAATTTTTTATAATAACTGCTTGGAATATCTTGAAGAATGGACAGTTCAATTCGAAGATATTAAAAATTTTCATTGGGTTACATTAAAAAAGGAGATTTTAAGGGGAATATGTGGAAAAATCTTTTGAATATATTAGTAACCACTTTCCGAAAAATAATATTTGCGAAAATGATCTTTTTGATGAGGTGTCATTGGTAAAAAGATATGTTATAGATGAAAAAATTAAATGTTGGTTGTCTGCAAATGTGGAAACAGACAACAAATGGACGGAGTTATTTTTTCATTTTAAACAAAATAATATTCCTTATAAAAATATTTTGAAAATTGTAGAATTTGTGCTCTCCCTTCCAGGAACAAATGCAGCAACAGAACGTGTTTTTTATAGTATCAATTAAATATGGACAACTGAAAAAACGCAGTTGAACATTAAAACTTTAAAATCTATATTAAGTGTGAAATATATAATATTAATTTGACCAATTCATGTGAAATATTTCGCGACATTTTAATAAATGATCCGAATCTATTGCAAAGTATTCACTCAGATCAAAAATATGGTATGAACGTGAAAGAAAATCATAATTTTTTTAAATAAAAAATTTAATTTGATTAAAAATCATGATGTTCAAATTATTATTTTCACAAATATATCTATAGTTACCAATAATTAATAATAAATACATTTTTTTACAAGTATATGAATGTATACAATAAAATATATAAAACTAAATTGTAATTCTCATATCATCCCATTTGTCCCGCTTTGTCTCAATGAAAATGTCATCGTTGTTAAATATAGTCCCGCTTTGTCTAATTATCATCGTTGTTAAATATAGTCCTTAATCTGTAGTTGGTATATTAGTTAGCTATAAATCATAATTAAATTTGATGTATTTATGATAATATACTCATAATAATTATTTATGATAAATACTCACCTATTAAGAAAGTCTCTAAAAATTGACTACAATTACTTGTTAAATGCATGAAACCATAAGGAATGCTCCAGCTACATACACATAGCTATAACCCTACTTAATGTTGGATGTATAATTTTGTAGAAAATTATCGGTGGAAGTATGAAACCGTACCTTTTATCCATAATAGAGCCATACCAATATAGTTTTAGACGAGGCCCGATTAATAAATTACCTCGGTATTAAAAAATACGGAAAAATTTTAAGTAGTTACTCATCACCTTTTTGCTAAAGCTTATGACAACGGAAAATGTTATAAGGTCTTAGAGATAACGGCAGAATTTGGTATTTCTACAAAACTTATTAATTTGTTTAATATCTATCTCAAAAAAGTAGTGCACTAGATCGGTGTTAATGTCGAGGAGAGTATTTGTTATTAAATCCCTTCAAACTATCGTAGTAAGGTTTTTGTAAGTTTTTTTTTATTTTTTTATTTAACAGGTTTTTTATAACTAAGTTATTGTACAATTTTTACATAACACATATATGCATTTATACACAAAGCCATGAGACACAGTCGCTCCTATGGAGCATATAGCGGCACTAGAGACTCTGTGAACTCTCTCCATCTGCTTCTGTCTTGGGCTAGCCTTTTCACTTCCGACCATGACTTGTCAATTTGTTGGTGTTCGCGCTCGACTGATCTTCTCCAAGTGGTCCTTGGTCGTCCTCTGTTGCGATTGCCCTGTGGGTTCCAATCTAGTGCCATCCTTGCTATGTCCGTAGGTGGTTTTCGCAAGGTGTGGCCAATCCAACTCCATTTCCTGCGTTTGATGTCAGCTAGCAGGGGTATTTGCTTCGTGAGAAGAAGCAGCTCATCGTTCGTTATCCAGTTCGGCCAGAAGATCTTGCTTATACGCCTCAAGCATCTGTTCACAAATGTTTGAGGATTACGAGTCGTGCTGTCGGTTATTTTCCATGTTTCGCAGCCGTACAGCAGGACTGGCTTGACGTTTGAACTGAATATTCGAAGTTTGAGTGCTATGGAGAGGTGATTGGAACGCCACACGTTCCCAAGTGAGGTGTAAGCTTGTCGCGCCTTGTTCATGCGCGTTTGGATGTCTGTTTCAGTTCCACCATCCTTGCTGAGCATGCTGCCAAGGTAACAGAACTTTTCGACATCTTCAACTTGGGTACCGTGTAGCATCAAGGTCCTCTCGCAGGTGGCGCCGATACGCATCAATTTGGTCTTCTTGATGTTGATTCTCATCCCCACTTCATCGGCGTTGAAGGCCAGTTTCTCCTGAATGCCATTGAAGGTGTGGGACATGAGGCATATGTCGTGGAGCTTCTCACGCAGTGTCCACTGGATACCGTTGCTGGCTGTGTTGTTAGTGCGTTAAAGGATTAGGTCTAGGGCGATTATGAAGAGGATAAGCGAGATTGCGCAATCCTGCCTGACTCCTCTCGAGATGTTGAATGGATCGCTGTTTCGGCCTTTGAAGCGAACTCTACACGGGGCCTCACGGTATAGTTCTCGGATGAGATCGATGATGGCCTGTGGGATGCCTAGTTCAGCCAGAGAACTCCAGATGGCGTCGCGAGAAATCATGTCGAAGGCTCTTTCGAAGTCAACGAAGAGAAGAAGAGTGGGCTGTTCCATTCGTTCGACTGTTCAATGATCATTCTTAGGCTGTTGATGTGATCAACATAGGAGCGGTTTGGTCTAAAGCCAGACTGCTCGTTGCGAAGGGTACTTTCCACTGTTGGAGTGATGTGAGTCAGGATGATTGAGGCGATTAGTTTCTGGATGGTGTTCAGCAGAGTGACTCCCCTCTAGTTTTTGCAATCGCCAAGGTCACCTTTCTTCGGAATGGTGATAATTACTCCTTCTTTCCAGCTATCCGGAAAGTGACATTGTGTCCAGGCTTCTGCGATTATAGGATGTAACAACGAGGCCAGGAGTGGCGGGTCAAACTTCAGAACCTCTGGGACCAGGTTGTCAGGTCCGGGTGCTTTGCTAAGTTTGAAGACTCAATATTTTTATGAGTCTAGGTATAAATGAGGAAAAAACCAAATATATGTTTTCTCAATGAACAGGGTCCGTAAACACCATCTAGGACAACATTTTTCAATAGATAAATACAGTTTTGAAGTATTTTGTTTCAAATAGATTTCATGGGTGATCAAGAAGTAGATTTATAAGACCTTAATACTACCGACTTTAACAAATTACTACGTATGATGGCCAATTGAGGGCAGTAGTGAAGTTGAAAGGAAAGTCTTTTTGTAAGCTGATTTGATTGAAAAGATAAATGTGGCGAAACTGATTTCTCTCCATAAAACATGTAAGCAAACTTGTATGGGGTAGACAGACCCCACGATATAGAAATAATAAGGTATGCTCAATTGACGTACGAAACTGGTGAAGTTCTGCGCATGTCGTCACTGAGAGACTATAAGTATGGAGAATATGAGGAGAATGTATTTTCTGTGATGTTCTTATTATTTGTAATAAAAAGACAAATGTTTTAAATATTTTATATTAAATTAGTTTTATTTAATATGAAATCTTTTTTTTATATTTAAGTTATAGTTTTTACCAATTTTCGTTTTTTAGTATTGATTTGATCTTGAATTTGGTGGTTTAATACTCTTATTCTAAAATACATTTTACATCTGAAAAACAATTTTTTAACATCAACACTACAATTTACATTATCTGCATTCTTAACCAAACTATGAATATAATTTGATCCACATTTTAATCCAACCCCATTAAATTGCGAGAACACTTGTTCTAATTGCAAAATTTGATTTAAAAAATCGTCACTGGGTTTATATAACCCACCTTCGGACAGATGACTTGTCCATGAATAATTAATGTCCATATGACTGGTTGGGCATCCCAGATTTTCAGTTTCACGCAGCTTGAATGCAATGTATCCAGCAATGTTTTCAATGCCATCATATTCAATATCTGAAAGAATTGTTTCAACGTCATTTTGGCTCGCATCAAGATTTGTGGGCTCTGTTATATTTTTTAACATTGTGCTAGTAGTTATTTGTTCTTTGATATTCAAATTACTAGACAAATCTTCAAAATTAAAAGGCATATCCTTGAAAACATTAGAATTGTTCTCGGTATCGTCTGTCATCACATTCATTGGCTGTGATAAAATAGTCTCATTTCGTCAAAGTAAATAATTCCGAATTCGATATTTAAATTCAAGAGATATGAGATGGTCATGCATTCTGCCAATTGCTCTTATTATACGAAAAATCCTTCTAATGCATCCTGGTTTAATCTATTGGTGATTAAATATTTAATTTTATATTTTTTTGCTAGCTCTTCGAAAAGTAATGGAAATATCTTTCTCAGGTTGCTGGACTAGATTTAGGTTCGGAATTGCTCCGAATTTTAGTGTTTTTTTCTATTACAATCTTTCTTTAGCAATTCATATTTTAGATTTCTTTCAAAATCATCCGCATTAAAATGTTTATTACAAATTCTTGCAGTATTCACGTTAAATATATCCACTCGCGAGCACAAAATCACAAATTAATAAAACAAACAGATGGTTGTGGTTGATCTGTCACTCAATACTCAATAGTCTCTGAGTGACGTCAAATTTTAGAGAGAGATAACATGTATCATGCGAGTGAGCATATCTTAATATTCTCTATATCGTGGACAGACCCTCACATAGAAATTTGAGGGAGATACGTGTAGTCATCAACAAGGAAATTTGGCCAACCTGTCTTTTTGATGAGGCCCAAAGTTTTGAAGTGCCAGCCAATAAATAATAATAATAATAATAACAATAAAATGCCAAAAATTCAGAAAAAATTAAAACAAAATTTAAATGAAAACTTTTTATAAAAAAAAACACATTTATTCATTTAGGGATATGATTTAATTCATTTATAATATTTCTTAATGGCTGACTTTGTCAATAAAGAAATAAATGTCGTGTTATAAGATGTGAATTTACATAATTTCTTTGTTATTTTATTTATATATATATATATATATATATATATATTTAAATTTATTTTTATTTTCTTTTTTAAATTCTATATATTTATATTTTATTATCATTATTTTATTTTATTTTATATTAATTTAATTAAATATTTTAAAAATTCTTATAAGTTTGAAATAGATTTTCTTTTTTTTTCACTTTTAAAATTTAGTTTTAATTTTATTTACAAAAAGATATTCAAATGTTGTTTTTATTTTTATTTACCCAGAGAAAAAACATTATATACATATATATATGTATATAAATATATATAAATATAATTAATATAAATAGTTTCTAAGATATACAATTTGTTTTTTGTTTATTATTTTTAATAATAATTTTTTGTTAATTTGTTTTTAAATTTTTACTTAAAATATTTTAAGACTTCCTAAAAGAGTATGTAATATAAGATGTAAGATGTTTGGCTATTGTTATTTATTGTAATTGATAATAATGTAATGAATTTTTTTTTTTTAGTAGACTAAACAATATAAATTAATTGAAAGTGCAAATTTTTAATTGATAATATTATAATATTAATTATAAAAATGAAAATTAAAAAAGCTTTTAATGAATCTTGGTTCAAAACAAAAATAATTACAATTTGTATTAAAGGAGCTTTGAGGTTTTCTAATACAAGTTATTTTTTTTTTTATATGATTTTTTTTAAGAAGGATATTCCATATAGACTCAAAGAATAATTTCAACACTTTCGTTTTGTATTTATTAAAATAATAATTTAAGATAGATCTTCATCTAATTTAATATGAATATTTTCTAAACTTTTAAAAAAGTTATCATTTTTAAGCATTTGAAAAAATTTTAATTCAACATTATATGAGTAGATGTAGTTTTATATTATAAAGTTGATGTTTTTTAATGTTGGTATATATAAATTAATTTCTGATAGAAGAGAAATCAATAAACTTCCTTCTGCATAAAGATGTTATTTTTTTAAATCTATTTTACCTGAATTAATGAAATTTAATATATTCTTTAAAATTTTATTGATTATGTTGATTTTTAATATAATAATTACCTGAGAATATTTTTCGTTTTTTTTTTGTATTTTTATCATTAATAGTTTTTCTTTTAAAATATTTGTTTCTATATTTTTTGTTTGTTTTTGTTTCTTCAAAAAATGCATCTTATAATTTGTAATAATTTATTCTGTATTTGGGTTTTATTATTATTATTATTATTTTTTTTTTTTGATTAGTTTTATACATAAAATTTTAATAATTATTAGATTATTTCTTCTAAAAATAAATAAATATTCATCTCTTTAGTATTTGTACGATGTTTATATTTGTTAAATATTATATTGCCATTTATTATTATATAATATTTCTTTTATTATTGTTTATTTACTGTTTACTGAATATATGTTTTATAAAATTTAACCTTGTACTATTTTCAAAGGCATCTAGTTGCATTTGAACTATTTTACCTGTGCATAATTATTAATATGGTCTGAGAATTAATTTCAATAAACATTAACATATTATATTATTTCATAATAATTTTTTTTAACGTTTTCGTTTTTTTTTTAATTAATTCAAATATTTTGAAATAAAAAAAAAATTACTTATTTTCGCTTCTTAAGAATTGTAAAAAGAATAATTTTTCTTTTATTTATAATAAAATTTTTGTCAGCCTGTTATTATTTTATGCACATTTTTACAATAATGTTTTTATTTTTAAAAATGTTAATTTTTAAAATTACCTGAGACATTGTACGTGTTTGTGTAAGATTTTGAAAAATTTTCATGCAAAATAGAAGGTTTTGAATAATGAAGATAAAATGTTGTATAGAAATTGTATTAAAAAGATTTATACAAAATATTGTTTGGTTTTTTTTTTGTTGAAAAGTTATTTTTTTCTCCCTTCTCATATTTTTTTATAAATAGAAATTTATAAAGACAAAAAATATACATAAATAGTGATAAACTTGGCAAATATCATCATATAAATTTTGTTAGCTATTTTCTATAATGTTAATGAGTTGTTTTACAATTATTGTACAGTTTTCATTCGTATTTTGAAAAGTAAACAAAACAAAACACCCGCACAACGTTAAAAACATTACATTCTCCGAATGACTTTTTACATAAATTGATGCATTTTTGGTAAACATTTTTTATTTTTTATTTGAAAATTTAAATTATATGAAGAGGTATTTTTTTATATATTTTTAATCTGCGATAGAATTTAACGAATTTGTATAACTGTCAAATTGACATTCGATGCCTAAACGTTAACCTTATAAATGTTTAGTCTTGAACCTTGCAATGGTTTAAGTTGTCATAGATATACGCATTTAATAATTATTGAATAATAATTTTTTTATTTAAAAAATTACTGATGCTCAAAATCTACTTGAATTAATTATTATTATTAATTGAAAATATCGAATTTTAGGTAAATAATTTTCAAAAAATTGACTTTTATATAATAACGAATTTACTTAGAATGAAAACTGTACATAAACATTAAATTTTAATAGATCTTATAGTTATAATATTAATTGATAAATTTTTTTTTTAATTATTTATGTAATATTGAGAACATTAACATATATATATATATACATACATATGTATATAGATATTATAGAATGTGTACTTTTTGTTGTTTTAATATTTTATTTTTAAATATTTATACTACATGGTATATCTTTTAAAAATGTTAAAATTTCATTTCATTTTATCTTAGTTGATTTATTTTTTTAATAAAAATTGACTTTAGTTTATACAATATGTAACTGTGGATATTCTTTGTATACATTTAATTCCTGTTTTTGATCATAAACCTTTAACTAACCTTTTTTATTTTATAAAAACGAACTCGTCCATAATAATTTTTTTATAGCAATTTTTCATCCTATTTTTCCATTTATTAATTTGATTAGTTGTTTGTTCGTTTTATTTTTTTTGATATATTTTTATAAGTTTTCATTTCATCTTTTTTTTTTTTTGATAATAAATATAGACATATTTTTTAATAAAGTGTATTTTTTTGTTAAAAATGATTTGAAAATGTTTAATTTTACTTGAATATTTATAGACACCTTTATGCTCCATTTAATATTTTCGATGTTTTCGTTTGATTATTTTTATTATTTCAATTAAAATTTTATTTAGTTGTTTTTTTTTTTTTAATTATTTAGAAGTATTATTTAGGAAAAAAAACCAATATTTTCTTTTAATAAATTTACTATCAGTTTATAGATTTTTTTATTATGAAATTATTAGATTTATTTTATTATTTGCGTTTGTTATTATGTCGTTTTTTTTATCTCATAAAATTAAATTGCACTTTAAAAAAAAAGTAATATATTATAAATAAAAATGTATCTTTAAGAATATCTTCATTATTTATAAGAGAAACTGGGATTTTTTTTGTTTTGATATTTTGCTGCACATATATATCAATATTTTTATACTATCGAAAAATATTCAATTATTTTGGATTTATCCGCATTAAGTTCGGGCATAAAAATATTTCCATTTTGTTTGGAATATTGTTAGTCCTATTATTGAGCAGCAATAAATATATTAGAGTGTGTATAAAAATTTACTTTACCCTAATAAGAACAAAATTTTAAAGATTATAAAAATTAAAAGTGTTTTTTTTTCGGATGTTGTTTATGTTATAACATAGAAGTATTGATATAAAAAAAAATTGGTTTAATTTGATTAAAAAAATATATTAGTATGCTGTTAGTTTTGAAAATTTTGAACATAATAAATGAATGGGTAGATGTAATTTTGTAATAACTTTGATATAAAGAAAAATGTCACAAAAGATATATTCCAAATATAAATTAAAAAAAAAACAACACAAAAATAAAAATAAAACTTAAAGAAAAATTGTTACGAAAAGGAAACCACAATAATATAATTAAATAAAAATTTTATTTATCATACAAATAATCGATCAGTTTAACTTAACTAAATAATAATCAAATTGAAAATATATTTTATAGTTTTAAATTAATTTCAATTGCATTAATTTTCTTTTGTAAATTAATATTATGTATTTCTATTATATTTATTGTAAAAGATCGACATATATTAATTTACAATAATTTTATAAGAAAATTACTAAAAATAATAATAAAAATATATTAATATAATTAATAATAATTTTTAATAATAAACTTACAATAACAAATGTTATAATAATAATAATAATAATAATAATCATAATATAATAATAATAAAAATAATAGTATAGTTATAAATATAAATATTAGAAAATAAAATAATCAAATTGAATTTCTAATTTATTTTTATGTATGTATTTATATGTAGAACTTATTTTAAAACAAATTGCTTTCTTAACTAAATTTTTAATTACTATAATTTTTTTATAATTAAAAGTTGTGTTTTACTTTGTATTATATATTTTCTTTAAAGTACAAAAATTATTTTTAAAGTCATTAAAATGTACTCATAGTTATAGATGTTATGTTTCTATTTGTTTATATTTATGTATGTAAAATATATATGTGCTAGCTTTTATTTTTAATTATTATTTTTTTAATAAAATATTTGTAAATAAATTAATAAATTATTATATTTACCAATTCTTTATAGAAGTATTATCTAAACTAATAGCAGCAAATTAAAAACAAATAAATCAAATAAGATAATTTTTAATTGGATGTAAAAAAAAAAAAAATATTAATTTATTATTATTTTTTTTTTTTGTAATTTGATATTTTATTGAACGTACAAAAACAAAATAAAATAAAGAAAAGGGGACTTTATTGGATAAATAAAAGTATTTTTTTTTATATTACAATTTGTTTCCTAAAGAAAATGTTTTCTCTTCGAATTACTTATTATACGAGTAATAATTATTAAAACTCATTTTAAAATAATAATTTTTTAATGAATAATTGTTTTTATTTTTTAAATCTATTTGAATTATTATTAAAATTTCTAGTTTTTTGTTTTAATATTTTAATGTTATTATTCCATTATTATTTTGAACATTTATTGGCATAAATATTATTTTTCAATTTATTTAAATTTAATTGATTTTGTATTTTTAAATATTATATTAATTTTTATTTTATCTGTATGAATTTACTTATCACTATTTAATTATTATTATTAATTGTTGATTTTTTTTATTTTTATAAATTTGTTTATATTTTTCTTAAAAGTTTATTTTTAATTTGAAATCTAGATATATGATATTAGAATATAATTAATTAAAAATTAAAGAAAAAGAAGAATTTTTACTTTTTTTTTTATATGTACGTGTATGTATGTGAATACATGTTTATTATTTATTATATGCAATGCATACAAAAGTTTCATATTTGTAATTTAATTCAAACACACACATTATCAAAATATTTAATTCTATGCTTTTTTATGTTTATTTGTTATGAATTTTCTATATATTTTTTTTTTTTTTTTTGATAATATGATGCATAATTTTTCAAATAAGTTTTTTTTTATTATTTTCTTATCTTTATTATTATTATTACTATTATTTAGTAAAAGAATTTTTAATTTTATTTTATTATTCTTGAAAAGTTTCAAGTCTTAAACAGTAGTAAATATGTATAGTTTTTATATGAAGATTTTTTTTTAATTTTTTTTTTTTTTTTTTGTTATTGTTAATATTTATTTATTCATTTTTTTTTCTTTAGTAATTTATTTTTCTTTTTATAAATAATTATTACATATAAAGTACTAATTATTATTTATTAAACTACATTTATAAATTCGGACTCTTTGTTTTTATTATAATATTGTTTGTTTTATTTTTGTTTGTTTTAATTGATTATGAATATTTTTTCCAAACTTTAGTTAAAAAATATTAATTCTATTTATTAGTTTTTTCCTTTTTTTTATAGTCACGTTAAGTATGTTGGATATAGAATAAATAATTATCAGAAAAATTGTAGTAGTTTTTGAAAATTTTTTTTTCCTTAATATAATTGAAGTAATTTTGTAGTGAAAGTATTCAGATCTAACTACATATTTTTATTTGTTGATATAATAATTTTCAAATTATTTAATTCTGTTTAGTTCTCTTTTATAGACTTTTCCATTTTATTCATTTTGTTAGGAAATTTGTTTGTTTTTTTTATTTTCTTTCTATTTCTTTTCAATGATTTCATCAATATATATTTTATCTCATTTTCCAAAATAGTTATTTAATTTTAAAAAAAAACCGGATTATAAACTGAAAATTAAATTAGAAAAACCAAAAAAATTATTAAAAAAATCATATACAAATAACCGAATTTTTCTAAATTTATACCAGTGGCTCTCGAACTTGAACTGATCCATATTTTATGAAATTCTTTTTAATGTTATTAATAATTTTGTAGTTTATTATAAAACAACTTGATTTGCATATAAAAATTGTGTAATTTTTTTTTTTTTGTTGGAAAATGAGTAATAAAATATAAAATTTTCCCAATATTTTTGTTTGTATAATTTTTGAATATATTTACAGATATTTTTTGATTTTTTGTTGTTGAAATATTTCATTTATGCATGTGTATATACTCGTACTACCGAATTTAGACGTATGTTATTTATTAAATTTTCAATTTATATATTTATTTTTATATATGTATATAATTTTGTAAAATTCTATCCTTATTTTCATATACTAAAAAGAACGACAAAAAAAAATAAATTAATATTAAAAAGCTATCATAAATTTTTCATTTCATTCATTACTTTTTTTTGTGCTATTGTATATATGTATGTATGTAGAAAAAATATTTCCTTAATTTTTGTTATTTTAAATATTTGTTTATAATATAATTTATGATCAATTAAAGAAATTTCTATCATTTATCAAACCATTCTCACAAAACTACTTACTTATCTCATTTTTTTAAATCGTTTTTCTATTTAATCAGAATCTGTCTTAAAGTCCTAGCCAAATCTAAAAATTTACATACACGTTAATAATGATCTAATCAGTTCTTTAAATTAACAACATTTATTCCTTTTTCTTTTATTATCAATATCATCAATATTATTACTATAATTACTATTATTATTATTATTATTATTATTATTATTATTAATAAAAGTAATAATTTTTTTTTTATTCATTATAATTTTGTTTAATTTAATTTTTTTTTACTTTAAATTAATTTAATCACAGATTTCGTTTAAATTTTCAAAAAAAAAAAATTTTATTTATTTTTTTTTAAAAATTTTATTTAAAATTTTTTTTATTATAATCGAAGAAATTTTTATTTTATTTTAATAATTACTATTAATTTAAAACCGATTAAATTTCTAAAATATTAACTTTTTTTTTTATTAAAAGTTTCCAATATATTTTTTTCAAGATATTGTTGAATTCCTATTTTATTTTTCAATATAATTGAATTCATTGTCTGTCAATTTATTATAATTAATACTAATTATAGTAATTTATATACTTTTTAAGCCAATTTTTTTTCGCATCAAATTTTATTAGTTTAAAAATTTTTCTTTTTTTTTTTCTTTAATAAATAAAATATTTGAAATAAAATTTTTTGTAAAATAGATATTTTTATGTTTAAATGATATGATTTAATTAGATAAAATTGGGATTAGCCCCATGATTTTTTTTTAATTTTGTGTGTTTAAATTTTTTTTTTCTTTAAAAAAGTTAATCAATGAAAAAAAAAAAAAATTTAAGATTTCATTTGTCTGAATATTGTACAAATAGAAACTGATAAGATAAGAAATGTATGTATTGTCATTTCCTTTTTAACCATTCCTAATTCATTAATTTTGGATTTTCAGATAAATTTAATAGTTAAAAACTAATCATCGTCATAGTTAGGATGTTTTTTCTTAATATTTAAGAAAAAGTTCAATATAAAGAATTCAAATATTAATTGATTCGTCCTTTTTATGTGTTATTTTTTAGAAGAATTCTTTTTTCAAATGTTTAAATTTCTTTTAATTTTTAGTTTTGTTGTCTTTTTATAAAAATCTTTTTTTGAGCAAAATCAATTCGATTTTTTATATCTTTTTCGAATTAGAAAAATATTATATTTTATAAAAGAAACTTTTGGCACATATTTTTAGAAGTTTAATTATTGGTTTTTAATATTTTTAATATAATATTTGATAGCTTATTGTTCATAAAAGATTTATTCTAAATTTTTAATGAGGTTTCTTTTGTTATTGTACCTGTTAATATACTTATTTGTTTATGTGTTTATTTTAGTAAACGGATCAATTTTAATTATTTTAATAATTACTTTTTTTTATGGCATATTTAAATTTATTGTAGAATAAATTTATATTAAATTTACATTTGAAAATTATTGTGGAATTTTTTTAGCAGAAGGTTTTTACTATTTAAAATTTTAACAAAAAAATGAAATATATAAAAAAACTAACTTTTTCATTTTTAAAATGGCAGTCAATAATTAATTAATAAATTTCAATTATTTTCATTACGCTTTATTATCGTCGATTGTCCGATAGTTGTGATACTCGAAAAGATAACTCTGTCCGGTAAATCTTCTTTTTATGTGGCAATACTGAATAATTAAAATGTTGCCTAACTTTTGTCAAATAAAAATCTAAAATTTTGGGATAACTTTTATTTATTATACTTTATCAATTGAAAAGTTTTTTGAAATATATATAAAAAATAAAAATATTTATTTTACATTAATTATTAAAATGCCCTTTAAAAAAAAATTATTACAAAAAAAATATCCTATTTCGCTTTTTTTTTAAAGAGAAGAAAATATTATTTATGTGTAAAATTATATTTTTATCTCGGAAACACTGCCATTTTATTAAAATTTAAATATGATTTCCATCAGACACACCTTGCAATTTATAGCTAATTCCGTCAAATTTATTTTACTCTCTTTTGAGGAGCCAGGATTTCGTTTTTTTTTATATTTAAAAGAAAATCCTAAATATGGATATACATGTATATTTATGTTTATAAATATTAGAAAAGTTTTTCTAGTTGGTCTTCGTTAACATTTTACTGTATATGAACGTATTGTTGTAGTTAATTACGTTTAGTATTATGGCACATATATTAATACTTTATAATATGTAAACAAATTTGTAATAGTTTTCTGTTATCTTAAATAATATTGATTATTTGTGTTTTTGTTATTTTATACTAAATGAAAAAAAATATAAGATTTTATGGCAATTTTCAATATTTTTATTTATTTATTTAGCGATTTTTTTTTAATAGTCAGGTGTAATTTTATTTCGACTAAAGAAAAAAAAATATATTTGTATTTTACCCTTTTCCTTAAAAAAAAATATATAGAAATGTATATAATACAGTATTAAAATGTTTATTGTATTTACTTTTACTATATCTACGAGTAATTAATATAAAATTATAAACTTTTGTTTCTGTTTTAATATTTTATTTTTGCAATCTTAAAATATGGCATTTACATTACGTTATTTTGTGCAATATTATGTAATAATTAAAAAGAATAATTTTTTTCCGAATTCCTGGCATATGTATGTTATATTTGTATATATAAATATATATGTGTATAAAAGTGTATGTCTAGGTACGATATTTTATTGATTATTAGTAATCATTTCTTAATCAATTATCATTTATATATTTTTATTTTTTTTTTTTGCTTTTAAAAATATGTTACTTTTAAAAATGTACTTTTTATCCTTGTTCCTTTATAAATAAATAATATAATTTTATTTCAAAAATATTTATGTACTATGATAAAATATGCTTAATTGTAAAATTTGTGCTTTAAAATTATTTTGTATGTATGTATATATGTATTTATTAATAAAAATTAAAAAAAAAAAACATGATAAATAAATTAATAAATTACTTTTCAATTTTATATATATATTTATTTTAATGTCTGTATATAAGAGAAAAAAAACTGAAGAAATTTTTAATATTGGCATAAATATTGAATTACAGTAGATTTTTCTGATGTTTATAATTAAGTATTGTATATCTAAAATATTGTATTAATTATTTATGTAAGATTTTGTATTTATGTAAATATAGTTTTTGTTAAGTTTTTTACCTGAGTTCCGGATATGTGCACATAATATGTACTTTATTTATATAATTTTTTTTCCATTTATTTGAAAATATTTCTTCCATTTTAAAGATTCAATCAATATTCTTCTTTTTCTTTTTCTATTAATATTTTTTTTTTAAAATAGTTATAAATTTTTGATATTATTTTTCTTTTAAAATCTTGATGATATCTTTTAAAATCTTTTAAAAAGATTTTTTTCTACTTTCAAATTTTATATAGTTTTTGTTGGTATGATTATTTTGCAAATAAATTTTTTTGCTTCTTTTATTATTTGATAATAGTTTAGTAAAAAAAAAAACCATTTATTATTATAGGTTATATTTGCAGTTATAAAAAAAAATCTATTTTATATCTTGTGTCCAGTAGTAATTTTCTTTAGGGTGTTTGTAATTTTCTTGTTATGAAAAACGTAAATATTTTCATTTTTTTACGATCATCCACTTGAGTTTCAAGATTATTCTTCCAAATAACCTTTTCGCCATCTGTCGGTTAGTAAATATATCGACTACTTCTGTTGTTTGCTTTGTTAAATTATTTTTGATTACTGTTGTTGTTAATGAAATATTTAATTACAAAATGAAATAGTTTTTATTGATATTAAATTCTAATTTATATTCTTCCCTATAAATCCTTGAGATGACGCGTTTAGTTTTATTTTTGATTTTTTCTCATTTACGAGAAATATAAGTATTGTAATTAGCTTATAAATAAAACTTATAAGAAAATATAAATTTTGTAAAATTGGGTTTGTTTTTTCTCATTTTCGAGCATATTAAAATTCATTTTACTTTTTTAATAACTAACATATCATTAATAATTTCTGTTTTTATTTTTACATATTATTATTATTATTTTTTATTTAATAAATTTTTTTTTAAACTATTAAATAACCAAAGTTCTCAATTCTTTTCAATTAATAATTGTTTTTGTTTTAATTTTTTGTACTTCAATGGTGAATCACTGAGTGTTTATAATATGATTTATTTGTATTACTATTATTATAACATATATATTTATTGTTGTTATTGAAATTTATTTATTTTCTTTTTCGTCATCTATTATAATTAATCAATTTCAGTTTAAATACAGAATGTTTTGTATGCATATATGTATATATATATATATTAATAGATAGTATTTTTTTTAGGTCAATTTTAATTTAATTTAAAGAGGATGTTTTCTCTTCCTTTTCAATTATATATTTTTATAGGTATGTATTTAATATATTTATTTGTTTTTTTTTTTGTTGTATACATATTTATTTAATTATTTATATATAAGATTTAAAGATGTTAAAATAATTTTCGTTTTGTATTAATTTCCTTTTAATTGAAACCATTTTGTTTTATCATTAAATTTCCTTTTTTTTTACACGTTGGTATTATTTATATATATATATATATATTGTATATTTTTATTTAAAAAGATGATTTGTTATTTTTTTTACCTCATGTATTATGTAGAATATACTAGCATATAATATAATAGTATTTGTAAAAATTCTTTTTTAATTTGATGTAATTTTTGTTGATCTTATTTACGAACACGTAAGATATTTTATAATATTAAAGTTTTTTTTTTTGCATCTTTTCATTATTATTTTGATTTATTTATGTTTTAGTCGAATATTTTGCATTTTATTTTTTCTACATTTATTTTAATCTTCTTTTAAGTAATATATTAGTTTTTGATATGATTTTTCTTTAATTGGAATATGGTTTTTTAGAGAAATTTAAAATAATATCTTTTCATATTACATTCAATATTAACATTATTGTTTTGTTAAAATTAAAAATTAATTAACTTATATACATATACGTGTATGTATTTATAAAAATATTAAAAAATTCAAAAATTAAATAAAAGAAACATATACAAAATATATTTGCATAATACAAAATAGCTCCCTTTTCGTCCTGCCTTTGTTTTTGTTGTTGTTAATTGTTTATATTTTTTTTTTTAAATTGAAATTATTTTTTTAAAAAAATTCATAATTTTTTGAAAATAATTTCTTAGCTGATTTAAAATCATACATATGTATGTATTGTATATCAAATTATATTTGATTTTAAATTCAATTTTATTATAGATAAAAACACTTAAATCACGTAAAATTTAACTTTTTGAATAGCGAATTTTTTTTAAAGATATTATTTATTACAGTTCATGTACAGAATTATAAGAAAAATTTATTTTTAATTATTATTAGGGATAAATTATAAATAATATGCACATTTTCTGAATGTATTAATTTTTTGTTTGGTTTTTTTTGTTAAAATTTGCTACAACGAAGGATGGACTAAAATTTTTTAGTATCTTATAAATTGACATGATGAAGATGGAAGAAAATGAGGTGGAGGGGGAGAAAAATTCTCTTGAGGTGAGAAAAATTACATAATATTTTTATTAATGAAGTAGAATTTTTCAACAATAGAAAATTAAAATGGACTGTTAATTACATTAAAAAAATTTGTTTCTCAGTGCAAAAAATTTCAAAAATCTTATTGTATTTTTATAAATATCCCTAATAATGTTTTATAAATTACATAAAAAAAAATTATCGTGTTTTTTTTTCTAATTCCCTTAAATTTTATACTAATTTCAAATAAAATAAATAATTTTTTTCTGCTTTTTTTTTTAATTTTAAAAATTTTTTATAATTAAAAAAAAAAGGATTTAAAAATTTCGTAAAAAGCATATTATAAAAAAAAAATTTTAAAAAATTATGAACCCATAAACTTTTAAAAGTATAGAGGTATTTAATTTTTTTTAAATAATGTTTGACATTTAATGTTTGTGTTTTCTCTAAAATGATATGTTTTTACTTTTGCTTTATTTCGAATTTTATTTTATAATTGATTTAAAAAACAAAAAAATCATTAAAGTATAAAAATAACAATTTTTAATAAAACTAGAACACAAAAAAATTTTTTCAATATGATTTTTTTTTAGTAAAAACTATTTTAAAAGTAAATTTTTTATAATTAAAAATTGTTTTTTAATTTCATTATAATTTCTATTATTCTCTTAAGAAAAAAAGCCATATTTTATACTAAGTTGAAAAGAATGTATTGTATAATTAATAAACAAATTAATTCTAATAATAATAATGATAATATTAACAATTGCTTTTATATTGTTACAATTACAAAAAAAAAAAAAATACAACATAATAAGTCAATTTATTTTAGATAATTCAAAATACATAATAACCGATCTATGTGTGTGTGTGTTTGTAATTATAATTTTAGATATAGTATTAATGATTAAAATTTATTACAAGAAAATAAAGGATAATCATATAATTATATTTGAAAGTTTAAAATATTGCACGTTTGCCAAATAAAAACCATTTTACTTTGTATTGGCATCTCCTCTTATAAAATTATATTCGTCCTTCTTATTTTAAGTAAGTTTTCAAAGATATGTTCAATTTTAATTTTATAAATATTTCTTATTAGTTTTGATCGTATTTATTAAATAAATATTTTATTTTTAATAAATTTATTAAAATAAGATCAATACACCCTAAAGTAAAATTTTTAAAATAAGAAAAATTTGTAAAAAGAGGAAAAAAAAGGAAACTTCATAAATAATTTAATAAATAAACGAAATTTTAAATAATAATAATAATAATAGTAATAATAGTTTTTAAATATAAAATACAAAACAACGATGACAATTGTCAATAGTATCCTTTTTTTCTTCAACATTAATTTTGATATTATGGTCTAAAATCACTTTCACTTTGAATGTGCACAATTCATTTAGTCTTTCAATTAAATTTCGGTTTATTTTAATATTTCTCTAAAAAATTGTATTCCACATTAAATTCTATTGTATTCCCGGTGGCGGTTGACCTAGCTCAGCTGCAAAGTCAAAAAGGTGAGGTCGTGGATGTGTGATGGTGTGATGCGGCCCAAGGACATTTTTGATTGCTGACGTTTTAAGCAAACGCTTAAGCATGCCGCTGGAGCCTCGATGTTGCAGACTTTTGTGTGTTGTTAGGGAGTTTTTCGTTCGATATCTGCGATGACAGAATTCGCACACATATAGCGTATCTGACTGTTCGTGTTTATCTTGAAAGTGCCTCTTTAGCGAATAGTAGCAGGAGAAGGTCCGGCGGCAATAGGGGCATTCTTGTGGCTCATTAATCCCTCCGCTTGTTGGTGGTGGCATGCGTAATGGATGGCCGCTTGGATTTCCGCTGTTCGGAGCGCTGCTACCATTGTTGGAATTATTGCCAATTCCTCCATTAGCATTTCCATTGTTTCCACCATTACCGACGACTAAATTACCAGAACAACCGTTTCCACCACCGCTACAATTGGCAGTACAACCGCCGACACTGCTGCCGTTAGTTCCCACACAGTCGCTTGGTGGCGATTGGCCACGTTTCAATAGTCCACCAGATGTCGACGATATCGATGATGCTGACGACGATGATGAAGATGACGATGAATTCGCTGACGATGAGGGTACAGCTGAGGCAACAGCACTTTGGGGGCCTGCTGGGCAAAAATCCAATAAAACAACAAAAAAACAACAGAATGGAAACGAAAAAGATATAATTGTGACAGATACACTTTCAACTATTTCAAAAATATTTTTTTTTCTGGTAATACTTTTCTTTTATCTTTCTTTTTTTTCAATTGTTTTTTTTTTCTTTTTTGGAAAAATTCCTTAAAAAAATTTTTATTGGAAGATAAATTTTTAACCTAAATTTTTTGTAAAAATTTTGTCGATTTTGATTTTTTGTTTTTGTTTTTGTTTTTACTGCCTTTCTTAAATTTTTTTTTGTTGGTATTTTATTTAATAAATATATTTAATTTGGCATATTTTATTATATTAAGAAATTCTTTATGTTGGCAATAAGTTTCTAATAGTATTTTTTTTTCATTTATATTGTTATAAGATTCTTCTAAAATCCTACAATTTACCGATGTTGTATAAAGAAATTTTACGCCATTAAAATTTGCTTCGTTTATTAACAATTACTACGTTTATTATTTAATTTAAAAATTATGGAAAATAAATGTATAGATGGATAGGCAACTTCTATAATAGAGTTGTCAGAAAATATTTCTATCTTTATATCTTTGACTATATTTTTTTTGTAGTGTTTTATTTATATGTATTTTTTAAGTATAGCATTAGCATTTTACTGGAATATTAATTTTTTTAGTTTTTATAAATATTTCTATAATTTTATTTCGAAAATTACTAGAAACAAAAAGTTACACCATAATAAATTAACCTAATTTAGATAACTGATTTCATTTTATTATTGTAATTTTCTTTTTATATTTTGTTCTATTTTAATTTTCTATTCGTAAATATATATTTATATGCATTAATAATATTTATTAACAATTAAAAACCTACGAATAATTTTATACGGAGTATATTTGAAAGAACATTGGAAATTTCATTATTAATTTTTCTTCTTTAATATTATGAATTTTTTTTTAAATTTTTTTGTTGATTTTTATTTAAAATAATTTTTATTTTTCTAATTTAATATTAGTTATTTTTCTTTTATTCAAAAGTTTTCTCTAATTTTATTATATAATACATATAGAGAAGATAAAACATTTGAAAAATGCTCTCTTGAAAAGAAGAATTTGAAAACATGCAAAATTATATCAGTGTTTCTTAAAGTGTTTATAGTTTGATATATTAGAGTTTTCGTGTTTTTTTTTTCTTTTACACATATACATATATTGTATATAGTTGTATTATTTTATGATTAATTGAAAAATTTCTAAAAATGAATTATTAAAATTTTAAAATAATTGTTTTCTAAGTTATTTTTTTTTTAAAATTTTTTTTACTTTATATATATTTTGAAATTAAAATAAAACTTTCTTTTTCAATTATGTATATTATAATATTTAAGTTAATAGAATTTTTTACATTAATTTTTACTTGTTTTTTTTATTATTAATAAGTATATTTTTTTTGTTCGCCTTCATTCATTAAGTTTGCTTTTGCTTTTAGTTAATATCACAATAAAAAGAAGGATATTAAGTTTCTTTTGTAAGCTGTTATATAATTTCGTAACGAATTTAGAATTTTAATAATTTTGTATATAAATGTATATTTATGTATGTAAATATTTGTAAATATTTATAGGAAGAAGAGAAGGCACTAAATATATAAGTAATAAAATATGTATATGTGTGAGTATAAAATCGTTTTTTTTTTCTCCTACAGATCAAACTACAAGTACATATGTATGTACATTTTTCTTTATATATGTTTTTACATACATATATATTATATAATTATAATATTATATAAGTAAATATGAATAAATATTTATTTATAAATAGAATTTTCTCTAATAAATCTTTTTTTTTAGGAATTTTTTTTTTTAGAACTCTATAATTGTATTTTTCAAAATATCTAAGATAAAATGATTTTTCCATTATTCTTGCATATATATTATATATAATATATTAATAATAATTATTTTTTATAAAACATAGAACACATATTTTTCTTTTATTTTTTAAGAAAAAAAAACTGAAAACAAATATGCACAAATTCTAACTACCAAAATTATATTTAATAACATTTTTATGGAATAAATTTTTTTTTTTCAAGTATGAAAATTTTATTGTTTTTTTCTTCAATTAATATATTATATTATAAATTTTTATGCTCAAATCGATTTTCTTTAAATATATAATAAGCTGTTATAAATTTTATAAAATTTGCATACTTTCCAATTAATTCCATTTGTTTTATGAATTTTTATTCATACCACATATACGAATACAATTAAATTATTTATAATAATTTAAAAAATAAAAACAAAAATTAATGGCGTTATATTATATATTAAGAAAAATATAATTTTATTAAAACAGAAAAAAAAAACAATTAACAACATTAAAAGGCAATACATTTAAAAAAAAATTTATTAACAATTCATTTTATAAACCATATAAAACACGTAATTATATTAATTAAGAAAAAAAAAATTACATATTGTATATAGACAGTCAAAAACAAAAAATCAAACACATATAAAGCAGGAAAAGCATGGATATTTAAAAAAATATTTTTTTCTGTTTGGATAAATGATAATGTAAAAGGGATATGGTCCTAATAATAACCATTAAAATGACGGAATGCTCCTAGCTTCATTGTAGTTATTTATTATTTTTTCTTTAAATAAAAATTAAACTAATATAATAATTTTTATTTTCAATTATTTTTTTGCATTTTTTTTTTGTAAATAATATATATATTGTTTTAAAATTATTTATTTTAAAATATTGATTAGGTGAAATTGTAGAAAATTAGTTTTGAAGAAAAAAAAAGTGTCTTGCGAAATTTGAAATATTTAGAGTTTAAGTTAAATTGGAAAATTTGAATAAAATATTAGAATTTGGATATAGAAATATTTACCTACCTAGGATGGTATTTATTATTCTTTTTTTCCGTTTTTTTTCTTATTCGAAAAAAAAAATTACTCAGTAATGTATACGATTAAGCCGACTTGGAGTATAGTTTCTTTATTTTTATATTAAATATAAATATTTTTTTTTTATAAATTTTAATACTAATTATTGCTATTATTATATTTACTATATATTATTTTTTTTTATAGTAATTTTTTTTTAAATTTTTCTGCTGAAATACAAATAGTTAAATTAATTTTCAATTATTATATTGTAGTTTTTTACTAATATTTTTTTAATGTTCTTATTAACTTTAAATTTAATATTAAATATTCTTATTAAAAGGAGTTATTTTTTTATATTATTTTCAGTCATAGATAGTTTTATATTTTTTATATACTACTTTAGATAGAGAAATTTGTATATAGTTTACCTTTCATTTTATTATCATTGTTATTTTTATTATTATTATTTTTTTTAATTTTTATTATTATTATTATTCTTATAAGGCATGCAGAGAGAATATTAAATACGTTTTCTTTCACGATTTTTAGTGTAATACTTCTTTTTTCGTATATTGTAAATTTGGTAAATTTTATTGAATTTAGTTTTAATATTTAATAAATGTTTTTTATATTGTTAATTATGTTTTTATTACAATATTTATAAAATAATAAATTACTTTAAAAAGCACCGATTTTACGAGAAGTTTTTTTTTTATCGATACACTTGAAATTATTTGGAGCAAATCTTAAATAATTTTATTACAATTTTTTTTTTTGTTATGAGTGTTAATTTTAGTTTTATTAGTTTTTATTATAATTTTTTTTTTTAAATGTATTACAATTTAATTGGTTTTTGTTTAAAGTTTACTAATTTATTTATGGGATTACCAATAATCTTATTAAAAGGGAGTACGATTATTGAAAATGAAAAAAATAAATATTTTTAAAATTAATTTAAAAGAAAAATTGAAATTATGAAAAATTTAAAGAGGATACTTTTTATTTAAGTATTAGTTTGCTACATAAAAAATAGTTTTTTAATAATAAGAATAATAAAAATACAATAGAAAAAATAATTTGAAAAAATTTCAGTAATAATTATTTTGATACAGGAAAAGAACTTTAATTATGATACATTATAAGAAATGAGTTAAAAGTTTTTATTTTAACAACCATATTTATAATAAAAAAATTGGCTTAAAATATTTCACCAAAATAATTATTATTTTGTAGTTTTCGGGATTTTCTTTTTATTTGTTTGTATAAAACATAAATTGTTTTTTATGTGAAAAACTCTTTTACACAAAATACTATTATGAAGGAATATTTTATAAATGAATTATCAAATTTTATATCAAACTAAATAAAAATGGAACAAATAAAAATTATTTTTTACTAAAATAAGGAAAAAAAATAGGAAAATGAAGAAGATACAATAATTTTTTTAAATAAATTATTTTCTTATTGTCCTGTTTAATTTTTTTTTTTAAAGAAAATATTTGTTAATAGGATAAATAATATTATTAAAAGCATTTCGATTAATTTCTAATTAAAACTGACATACATAGTAAATATATATTTTTGCATGCCATTAATTTATCAAACACAAAATACATCATAAATCACATAGTTATATGTATATGTATGAGCAATAAAACAGTATGATGAGAAACAAAACATTATCTGGAAAATATTTCTTACGATATAAAAAAAGAAATTTAAATATTATAAAGTCTATTTATTATTAAATTTAATAGAAAAATATAAAATTGAAAAAAAAAATTATAATTCTAGTTAAAAGCCAGAGTATAATATAAATTCAAGAAAATATCAAGAAGCTATAAATTATTATTTTTTTCTTCTTACTAAATAATAATGATAATATATTGTAATAAAAATGATAGTTATAATAATAATAATAATAATAATAATAATAATAATAATAGTAATAATAATAATAATAACATTAACAATAATGGTAATGATAATAATAGAAATAATTAAATTAAAAACAAACGATTTAGATAAGAAAATTTAATAAAATATGGAAAATGTTATTTTTTCGTTTCTTTTTGAATTATTTTTTTTAAACAATTTAATTAAGAAAAATAAAACCTAATAGAAGATAATGAATTTTTTTATTTTTACTTTTTATTTAATAGTTTTAATATTATTATATACAAAATGAACCAAAAAAAAAGAAGATATATTAAATATAACATTTCAACTAGAATGCGTTTTAGTTTTCTTAGTTAGATCGAAAATTTGAAATTAAAAATGAATATACTAAACTAAAGTTTAAGAGTTTTGCAAATGGCAATTGTAGTACTAGATTGAATTAACTATAAGTAAAAGAATAGAATTTTCATTTTTATGAATCAATAAATTTAATGTTTTGCTAGCGGAAATTAAATTAAAAAAACAAATCAAAGATTAAAAATTTTTAGTATTATAAAATAAAAATTTTAATATTTTTTCTATTAAAATGTTCTCTCTATTTTTTTTTTTTTTGTTGTTGTTTAATTATTCTTCTAAATTCCTATTTCTATATTATATATATTTATGTATATATTATTGTATATATATAAATATTGTAAATAGTTAAATTTCGTTGATTATTATTCTATTTTTATTCTCTTTTCTTTGTTTTTTTTTCTTTAAATTTTTTTTCATTAATTTTTTAATAGAATTTTATTTAATTATTTTATTTTATTTTTAAGTTGATGATATATAATTATTAGATATAAGAGATAGTTGTCGGAAGATGCATTTTTTGTTGTTTACCCATTATTATTTGCCTTTTTTTTTCAAAATTCTAATAAATAATTTACTTATTCTTTAATAGAAAATTGTTAATTACTCTTATGCTTATTTACCTATATGCATGTATATATATAAATAGTTTATTTTCATTTTAAATATTAAAATCTAAATTTTTGTGTAATAATTTTGATGTTAATATGAGATTTGTTTTTTGTTTGGCTATCTTACTGGTATAATTGAAGATATATGGATATATATCTGTATTCGTATAATTGAAGAGTTTTTGTCTAATTATGAAATTAATATAATAATAGATATTTTGTTTTAATATTAGTATTTTTTTTTTGGCTAATTAATTCTAAAAACAACTTTTCTTTTGCTTTTAATTGTATATATTATTAAATTTTTTAGCACATTTCTACTTATTATAGTTGTTTGTATACCATATATATATATATATATATATTATATATATATATATTTATATATATATTATATAAAATATGTATGTATAAAAGTATTTAATTCATATATATGTATATATGTATATATAGTACAATAGTTTTTTTTTTAAAAGTTTTATTTATTTAATTTGTTATGATTTATATTTAAAATTTATGGGTATTGATTATATATTATGTAAAAAAATAGGAACAACAACTATAATATGCACAGTACAGTATAGTCAATAGTTTCGAGATTATTGATAGTTTTATTTAATAAACTTCACTTATTTTAAATTTGTGTCCTATAAAAATGCAAAAGAAATTTTTCAAAAATGCCAAACATATTTTTTTTTTTTACTTTAAAATTTCATAAAAGGAACATTTTGAATATAATTTAAAAGACAATTAAAGAAATTTGTAAAAAAAATGTTCTTTTAAATATAATTTTTAAATAAAATAATTATAAAACTAAAAAAAAATTGTATAAAATTTTATATTTTACAATAAGTGTATTATTAAATTTATTGTTCTATACTTTTATTTAGAATAATTTTTGATTATCAATTTTTAGTAATTAGGAAAATTTCTATATATAATAAACTATTATTAGTATAAACGCTTCTATTTATATATTTATATATATATGTGTAGAGATATATTTGTATATAATTATATATTTTTTGTATATTTAATATATATATATAAGTAGTAGCAATAACAATAGAAATAGTATCAATAACAGTTATAGTTTTAGGAGTATATAGATATAAAAAATAATTTCTTATCCTTATATGATTATTAGTTAAATTAAAAAAATTATAAATAGACTTCGATTTTTTTTTTATAATTTTAACTTATTCATTTTTTCGTTTAATTTTCATTTATAATTTTCTTTTAAGCTTTCTAATATGATATAAAAAATAAATAAAATAACAATTTTTTTTTTCGGTATTTAAAAAAATAAAAAATTGAAAATAAACATTTGAAAATTAATATAAAAATAGTTTGGATTTAAAACTGGTTTAAAAAAATAAAAAAGTAATTTTTGAGAAATCAAAAATTGAATGGAAAATATTTAAAATTCTCTCATTTGTATTTTTCATATAAAATTTTCAAAAATTTCTTTTAAGATGAAATTTTTTTACTTATAACTTTTACTATTTTTTATTAATAATTTTAATAATTTAACTTCTTTTAATTCATTGCATATAAATTCTAGTATTTTGGAAGATTACTTAATTCTAATATTTGAGCAGATTGAGTGCTTAAAAACACAAATTTAGTTTATATATGTCTTTTTTATTTGTTTTTGTTTGTTTTTAGTTTTGATAATTTTCTTTTTTTTTTCAATTTATAGAAACTACAACTACTTATAGAATACATGCTTGTTCTTATTTTTTATTTAAACTAAATTCGATTTTTTAAGCACTAATATAATATCAAATATATATTTTTGAACTCTTCAATATTTGTATAGTATATAGAAAATAATAATCGAAATAAATAAATTAATTAAAAAATAATTATAAGAAAATGTTCATAATTTTTTGTTTAAATAAAAGAGAATTTATTTTTAGAAAATGTTAATTTATAAAAAAAAAAAAAACAAAATTAGTCAATAGAAATAATTTGAATATAAAACTCAGAAATAGTGTCAATTTTAAATGAATTTCTTATTAATAAAATTAACAGAAAAAGTAGAATAGATTTTAGTGAAAATTTTCTTTGTACTTTCATTCATTAGTAATAGTTTTTATCATAATAATTATTATAGTAACTTATTTATATATATATATATATAAATTATATATATTTATATATATAAATAAATATATAATTATGTAAATATCAAATATGTTTGCAATCAGCAGCTTTCATTTAAAACATTTTCTACATTTCTATATATGTATGTATATATGTAAATATAAATATATATCAATAATATATGTATATATAAATTTAATAATATTAATAGTATTAATAATAGTAATAGTTATATAGTAATAATAATAATATAATAGTAATAATAATAATGATAATAATAATAATAATAATAATAATAATAATAATAGCAGGTAGTAAGTAATTCTAATAATATATTAGACATACGAGTATATAGTATAAATTCATTTAGAGAAAGAATATTTAATTGTTTATAATACTTTTAACGAGTATATATGTATGTATGTATGCCAGCAGCAGCAGTAAGTACTATTTAAAAAAATATATATATAAGAAGATAAACAAATTCAATAGTAGATTTGTAATAGCTTTTAAATATAACAATAGTAATAGATGTAGTAGTATTTATAGCAGTTGTATAGTGATAATAGTAGCATCTAATTATTATGATAGTATGTAGTAGAGGTAGAAATGAAGTAGTAGTTTGGTTGCAGCTGTAATAATTTTTCTAATAACAGTAGAATTTCTACAGTAGCATCTAGTAGTAGTGATAATAATCATAACAATAATAATAATAATAACAGTAGTAGTAGCAGTAGTCTTAGGAGGAGGAGGAGTAGTAATTGTAGTAGTAGTGGTAGTGATGATAGTAGAAAATGTAGCAGTAGTAGAGTTGTTTAAGTAATAGAAGTAGAATTAACAGTAGTAATAATCTTTATTCTACCACTGTTTATCTCAATCCTTGAGAATTATTTTTGCAATGGTGTTTTTTTTCCCTTAAAATTTATTACTTGTTATTTACTATTCTGTATTTATTTCTCTTTCAAAATCCATATTTTTTTTCCAGTTTCAATATCGATTATATTAATTTTTCTTTCCTTTGGTGCATTCGTTTCGATTCGATTGATCTTTTTAAATTTTAAATTGTTTCACTATTTTTTTAAAATATTTATATTCGAAATTTTTTATTGCAATCATCACGGTATTATGATTTCTGTTGAATCTAGTTCATGTAATGAAGTGAAAAATTTAAAAAAAATTTTTTGTTTACTAATATTATCAAAGAGAGTTTATACACACACAAAAAAAAATAATAATCAGAATATATAGTGTATGCAATAAATATATATATATGAGAAGAATTGGCAGACTATCTATTGCAAATTATAATTTTTTAAATAAAAAGCTAATTTAGAATAGAGAAGGCATACTATTATATATTATAGACTATAATACATATGAATATGTAGAGAGAAGTTTATTTATGTGGAGATGTGTCTTACTTAAATAGTCGTAGATACGAAATAAGTAATTTTCTAAAAAGTATTTTTATTCAAGATGAATATTTAAAAATAAAAATTTAATAAACTAAGAGAAAAGTTTAAAATCATAAAAAAAAAATATAAAAATATTAAATTGATTATTTTATTATTGAGATAATAGGGGGAATCGGAAAAGATAGAAATTATTTAAAAATTTAATTGCAGTGAAAAAAAGAATAATTCTCTACAATAAGTAATATGTGTAGTTTTTTGCTACTTTAATTAATTATAAATAAAAATCTATTTATTTGATTAATTGTAGATAAAAAAAAAAAAATACTTTTGGTGAAAGATAGTAAAGGTAGAAAGTAAACGAGATATACATAAAATATACTATGGCTTCTGGTAAAGTATGCAAAAAAAATAATATAAAAACTATTACCATATGCACTACCTGATAAAATAATTTGGATAAGAGTAGTTAAGATGTTTCGATATTGTTTATAATAAATAGTTTTAACGAAGATTTATTGATAATAATAATAATAATAAACAACGTCGAATCCGAGAGAAGTTTATTTTTGTATAAGTGAGCGAGAGAATGAGAGAGACAGAGAGAATCACTACGAAAGAAAGCGATAGAAAAAAAAATCATTTTAAGGGAGGCAAATTGAACAAGAGAATGAGAGAGAGAGAGAGAGAGAAAGTTTGAGAGAGAGAGAGAGAGAGAGAATTTTTTTTTGAGGATTTATCAAATTCTAACCTTGACGAATGCTATACAATTTCATCTGGAATATGTGTTACACCATGCCGCAGATGTAGTGAGAGTTTGTGGTTGTAGTAACAGTTGTGGGCGCAGTTGTCGCTGTTATGGCTGTCGTTTCTGTAGTCACCGGATTTTTCGAGTTTTTGGCTGATAAATTTTCTGCTCTATTTGATGCCGGAAACTTTGTAGGAATTTTTGGATCTGTTTGCTTTGACAATTGATAATCACTGGAGGCAAACAGTGGTGGCGGTAGGTGTTGTCGCTGTAGAAACTGGAACGATGTCGATGTAGCTGGTGATAACCATGGTGTTAAGACTGGGACTGATACTGGGTCTGGGGCTGAGCCAGAAGCTGAGGCTGAGTCTGAGGCTGTGGTTGAAGCTGAGGATGAGACTGGGGCTGGGTCTGAGGCCGATGATGTTACTAATGCTGATAATAATGGGGACGACAATGGCGATTGCGATTGTAATGATGATTGCATTTGGATTGGTTGCAATTGTGATTGTAATTCTAATTGTGATGATTGCATTTGCGTTTTAGATTGCATTGATACTACTGATGATGTTGTTGCCGATGTTGGTATTGTATATCTTCTACTTCTATTTATGCCAATATCTGATATTGATAGTAACGAGGAAAGAGAGGACGATTTAGATGATAATGATGCTGCCGATGTTAATGTTGTTGATGTAGCTGATATTAATCTACAAGTATTAGTCGGTCTAATTTTTCTCATTGATAATCTTAATAACTGTTCATCGGTGGACCTTTTGCCGTTTTGCAATTTTTTATATTTTCTTATTATTTTACCTATAGATATTCTTCTTTTTATTGCTTTTATGTCACTATTTATTATTTTATGAGTATTTATATATTCGACATTTGTACAATTATTATTCAATTGTTTATCACTTAGAGTTTTATGGAATTTATCATATTCTTTAGAGTATTGATTTTTTAATTTTTCATTTTCATACATTATCTCATTCGGATATGCTGAATAATTATTTTGATTTATCCAATTTATATGAGAATATTGATAATGATCATATATATTATTGCAATTGTAATTATTGTATGATCGATATAGATTGTTTTGTTTTTGCAATGATTGCTGATAGTACATCATCAGCATATATCCCTAAAAGAATTTTATATCTTTTATATCCAATTCTCCTGGCCGAGATTTATGATATGTATATATGTGTGTCATTAAAGAGTTTCTAGAACAGTAGACTCTTTCACATATGATGCAACGGTATTCTTCTTGTCGTTCGGCATGCTTATCAGCAATATGACGTTTCAACGAAGCTTTCGAGCATAGTACTTTACCACAGAGCTGGCATGAAAACAGTTTCTTGGGTGAACAGCCTGGAACAAGATAGTAACCAAAAGATCCAATACCTTCACAAAATAACACTATTTTGATTTTCATTTTTTTTAAGTTTATTTTATTTTTTTGGACTAGTATTATATAATTTATATTTTTATTTGATTCTATATATTTTTTTTATATATATATATAGAGTTTTTTTTTTGTTGAATAAAGTTAACTTCAGTTTTGGTTAATAATAATACTGAAAATTTAATAAGGGGTTGTTTTTTTCTTCTTTAAATATATATGATATAATTAATATTTATGGAGAGTGATTTAGAAAAAAAAACAAAAAAAAATATTTATCAATAAAAATATCTTATTTGTTAAAATTCATAGTTAGTGAATTGTTATAGTGTATAATACTTTAGTAAATGCTTCATTCCGACTTAATTATTCTATTAATTTTTTTTTTTTAATGTAAACATTTAATAATTATTTTTCTAATGAATGTAATTTAATTGCATTTTCCTTGCAAATTTTAGGCTTTTTTTTGTTATATTAGTCGTATAGGTCTTTCGTTATTTGCTTATAAATTTGTTTTAATATATTTTTTATCCTTTTTTAAGAGAATTTATTTTAATATATATAGTATATATATTATTTGTAGTTATATTATTTGGGGATATCATTTATTATGGAACACTTTTGATGTATTGATATTAAAATTTGAATTTTTTTCCCTAAAAATTAAACTTAGTAAGAATAATAGTTGCAAGAGAGTTTTCTTTATAACATTTTATTATTATTATTATTATTAGTTTTTTTTCTTTTTTTTTTTTTGAAGCCGTTAGCATTAAAAATACGACACATAAATCAATAATATTTATATTTTGTTATTAATTTCAAACGAATTTTATTATTTATTTGTTAATTAAGTAATATATTTAATGATAAACATACTGAGTGTGCACGCAAGAATAATTGAATTATTGTCAATAATAGTATAAATTTTAGTATAAATAGTATTTGTATAATATTTTTCTCCTATCTTCCTCCTTTTTAAAAATTCTTTCAATACCTTCAATTTGAAAAAAAAAAATGTTCACCTAAATTTATAAAAGAAACATATTATGCAGTGTAGGTAAATATATAGGTCAGATACATAGAAAATACTTCAATCATATACCAATATCTAATTGATTATGGAATAAATATCAAAGTGCATTCACAGACAGGCCCCCAGTGCTTTCTTTAAAAAAAACTTTCTTAAAGAATATAGATTTTTGTTTTTGCATTTTAAATTAATCGCAGATACTTGTAAAATTCTTATTTCATAATTACAATCAATTTTAATTTTATATTTAAAAATTAAAACTCTTATATATAATATTCTAAATTTCTAAAAATGTGATTTTTATCTATGTTCGAAATATATATAATTAATTATTATAAAAATTTCTCCTCTTACTGAGACAGCAAATTCTTATATCGACAGACAATTCGTTTATGTTGGTTTTTTTTGTTTGAAAATAATCATATTTTTATGTTTTTTAAACTCAATAAATTTTAAGTTTCGTTGTATTTTTTTTTTCTTTCATTTTCTATAAGTAATATAATATATTTTAATATTATTATTTAAGTTAATCATTTCTTAATTTATAGTTTTGAGAAAAAAAAATCTTAAAAGTTATATAATTGTTTTTTGTCATACAGAGCCCTTAAAAAAGATAATACTTATTCTAAAAACCTTATAAATATATTGATATTTTTAAATTATGTAAATATTTGAAAAAAAAAATTTTTAAATGTAATCATTTTTATAATAATATATATTCTTTTATCCTATAAATATAAAATATAAAAAGAACAGTAGAAAATCTTTTTATATAATTATAAATTATAAAAAAAATTTCGTTTGCTATATTTACATAAGATTTTAAAAGTTTTATTGTACTTTTTTATTTTTATAATTTATAATTATTTTAGTAAAAAAAAAAAAAATTCGTACTATTTTTTATGAAATCTTATAGAAAATTATATAAAGTCTAAATAGATTTATAATTAAAACAATGAATTTTTCTCAAAAACATGATAGCATTATTTGTATACTTTTTTACACAATTATAATATATAAAAAAAAATTATTTTTTCTTTGATTTTATTTTAAAAAATTGTTATTAACGATATTTGATATTAATATGAATTATTTACTATTATTTAATTATGAAAATATTCTATATTATAAACACAATTTTATTAGTTATACACATGATTAATTTTTTTTTGTTTAGATATTTATTATAGAAAAAAATGGTGCAAATACATATGTAAATATTTATGAAAAACAATTTAAAAAAATTCCATACAATAATTTTAGCATAGATTATTATAAATAAAATTAATAAAAAAAAAATGTATTGAATTAATTTAGTTATTGCAGAATAATTCCGATGGCTTTAGTATATAATATATAAATAATAAAAATGTAAAACAAAAACAACAAAAAAAGGTATATGTGTGTAATAATACTATCAACAGAAAAGGAGAGAGAGTATATATAAAATATATATTTCATATTTATTATGTGATTATTATCAGAGTTTTTATGGTATAAAAGTACAAATATTTTGTTGGAAAAAATAATAATAATAGCAAAACAAAAAATTAATACATATATGAAATTATTAAATACATATTTTGAAAAGTCGGAATATAAATTGATTGCATTAAAATAATGCAATTTATTGTGATGTACGAATATTTATCAAGAAATGCATTATTCATTGACGAGAATATTTTTGTGGTGAAAGTTCAATGAACGATAAGAAATTCATATTAGAAGAAACCACATGAAGTTATTTACATACATATATGTTAATACCCCATATCCATGCATATGCAATCGCATATACATCTGTATAGGAAACGCACAATTCACAATTCACAATTGCAGTGGGCGAGGGTAATTCAGTTCAATATTGCGCAATTGAGCACAATTTGTTCATTTTACTTTCATTTTTGTTCGGAATTCTTTTATTTTTAAACACTTTTTATCGGTGCACAATATTTTTTTTTTTTTTTTTTTAAATTTTTTATTTTGTAATTTATCTGTCAATTATCCATAATTTAATTTTGCTTATTTTTATTATCAAATAAATTTTTTATTGAAATTTCTTATTTTCATTTGGTTTTGTTAATATATTTTTCACACAAATTATCAATGAACCATTTTTTATGTCTACAGAATTTATTGTGTATGTGTTAGCGTGTAAGTGTGTTGGTATGCATTTGTATAATTTTATATTTGGTATGAGTAGAGCAGAACCATAAAGAAATTTCCAGCAAAAAAAAAAAAAAAGAAGAAATTTTCCATTTTACGATTAAGAAGAAGATGACGACAAATTTTTTGTTTTTTAAAGAAAAGTAAGTAAAATTTATTTTTTATTTATTATAATTATTATTAATTTTTGCACTATTTTATAAACATATTTATAAATAAAGAAATTGTTGAAATTCATTTTGTTTATTTGTTTGTTTCTTTTTTTTTTGTTGCATCATTTTAGTAGACTATTTGAATAAAAGTATTAAAAAAAATATTTTTAAATATATATATTATATTTAATAAAATTTAAAAAATTTTATATACTCAAAAAAAATTACTAAGTTTTGTTTGTTTTTTTTTCCATTTAAATTAAAAAGAAAATAATTAACAAAAAAAAAAAACAGATACTTTTATAAGAATCATTATTGATTTAAGATTTTATTATTGTATTTTTCATCCTTTATTATATATAATATATTTACAAGTAATGTGTTTTTTTTTCTTCTCTTTATTAATTTAATATATAATATAGTAATAATAATAGTAATAAAAGAAAATTTGTAATTATTCTTTTTTGCAGTATTAATATTTTTTTAAACATTTTTCTTAATAATTATTATTTACTTTATTTTATATTAATAAATTTTTTATGTTTTTAGTTTTAATTTTTATTTTTTCTCTATATATAGTATTTTTTTTTTTTTAGTGAATATAATGTAATGTAAGGTAATGTAAATGCAATGTAAATTTTATGTAATTTTGACAATATGTATGTATGTGTATTATATAATAATAATATAAAAAAATAATAATTATCAAAATTATTATAAAAGAAATTCGTTCTTTTCTTTGTTTTGCATTTATTTTTGACATCACAAATTTTAGTTAATTTCAATGTTTTTTGTTAATTTTTCTTTGTAAACGTTATAATACAGAATTGTATGGATTTTAGGAATACATTTTTTTTTGTAAACAAATTTTGTATTGTATTTTTATAATTATATTTTTGATTAAATAATTCCCATAAAGAAATTTTTAAAGAAAAATTTAGTAGTAAAAACAGAAAATTAGTATTAAAACCAATTATCTTTTTTATTTGTATTAATTGAAATTTAATATTTAACAATAATTTTATTTTGAAAATAAATGATTTTATTAAAAAAAAAATTGTGTAATTGGACTTTTTTTTTTAAATTTATAGCTTCATTGATAGAATATAAAGGGTTTTTAAAAAAATTACTAAAACATAAACCTTCAAATCCATACATTGAAGAAAAAAATCACAATCCATAATTTTATCACAATTGCCTTAAATGTGTGATGTCATCAAATTATCATATTTTTCTTCTCGAAAATTATATAATAATTTTTATTTTTTTCTGCATAGTCATAAATATTGTATAATAATTTCTTATATGTTTTCGTTATTTTCTTTTAAATAATTATTTTTTTCAAAATTTTAATACACAATATTTTTTTTATATCTTCCATATTATTGTTCGTTTTTTTTTTACCATGATGTTTTTTATAGTAAAAATTATTTGAAATTTTATAACATTTTGGATTATTATCATTTTTATTATTACGTGTATTATTATTATTATTATTATCATTATTATTTTTCACATTTTTCCTTCAATTTTATTTTTATTATATATGTAGTTTTTTTTTCATTTTTATATAAATGTTTAATTTAATTTATTTTTAAAAATCTTTTCACTTAAATTTAATTTTTAAATAGTTTATTTTTTTTTTAATTTTCTTTTGAATTGTATTTTATAGTACATTAAATGTTATAAAAATAAAATGACTCATTATTTTCTTTTACTCATTATTATTTATTTTCTTTCTCAAATTTTTTTTTTTTTTGTATAATTTAATATTTATAATTTTTTCCATTTTCATTTATCTATTTTATTTATAGATTGCTTAGTAAGTTTTAATTTTTTTATTAAATATTTTATTTGTTTTTAATTTGATTGTTCTTGTAGAATATTTTGTAAATTTTTTTTAGAAAACTTTTATGGTTTTTTCTTCTTCTAGAATTAGAGAAATTTTTATGGTAAATGTTTTCCCCGCAAGTTTTTATTTTCTCCAAATACAGTATATAGTATTTGAAATAATTTCTTGCTATAAAAAATAGAGAAATTTTCTACGTGAAAAATATTGCAATCATATAAATTTTGGATAATTTTTTTTTATTACACCGTTAATTAAACAAAATAAATAATAATTTTGAAAAATATTAATTTTATTTTAAATTAAATGAAAAAATCTTTGTTTTTTTTTTAAACAGACTATTATATTTTTACCAATCTCGTTTTCTTTTTACTATGAGACTTTAAATTTTACTTCATTTTGAAGGTTTTTTTTTATTATTTTGTATTGACGAAATTTTTTTAATAATAATAATAGTAGTTAAAATTCTAATAATAATTAATAATATTAATAATAATAATAATAATAATAATAATAATCATAATAATAATAATAACAATAATAGTTATTATCATATTAATAATTAGTAATAATTAGAATAATAAAACAACTAAAATATACATATAATAATAAAACTAACTTATTTATAACGTTAACATTGTTTTTTTTTTTTAATTATTGTGATTATTATATCCAACATAAAATATTTGCTTTTATAATTATAATAATATAATTAATAATAATAACTTATAATAGTTAATAATAATAATAATAGTAATAATAATAATATTTATAGTAGTAATATTAATAAAATTATTACTAATTAATAGTAATAATAAGATGATAAATCAATGAAATCGTTAATTAATGATTATAATAATAATAATAATAATAATAAATATAATAATAAAAAAAAAAATTTTATAAGATTTTAAACATAACATTTAATATATTAGAAACTTAAAAAAAAAAATTTAAAAAAATTATAATAAACATTTTAAAATAAAACAATTACAGCGTCAATAATTTTCTTCGTAATTTTATAGTCTCCTATTTAAATTTAATTAATTAGTTTTATTCCTTTTTAATTATATTAATATTATTTTTATTTATCATAAATATATGTACACATATTTTAAATGTGTTTGCAAATTTATTTTAATATTATTAGATTTCAAAATTTATTAAGTAGGTGTATTTTTAACAATATTATTACTTTCGATTAAAAATTTATATTTTTTAAATAAATATTTTCATATTAATTCTTTACTGAATTCATATTAGGTTTTTTTCTAAGTTTTCAAATTTTTAAAAATAAATGAATTTATATATAGAAAAATAATAATTAAAAGAAAACAATTAATATAAGAAATTATGATATAAATTCCACATAATTAAATTTTCATAAAATTTATATATTTTCCAAATACACATATTATAGAATTTTTTTAAAAATTTATATAATTTCAATTATTTATAAATTCAGTATATTTTGCTCGTTTTATAAATTTTATTTTAAATATCAAGTAATTTATCAGACTTTTCTCCAATTTAAATGCCAATTAGTTCGTTACTTATTTATTATTTGTAAAAAATTTTAATTAAATAGATTATTTATCTAAATTTTTAATTTTGATGTTTTTTTTTTATATCTATTTTCTATAAAATTTCCATTTTATTAAATATAATTAAATCAAAAGTAATAATAAGTTTTCAGTTAGATTTTGAGAACATATATTTTTAAAAGTTTAAATTATAAATTTTTCAGTCAAATTTTTATAATTATTTGTATTTTTCATTTTTAAAAAGAATTACAATTGTAACTGTTTTTAATTTTTTTTTAATTATATTTTGTAGTTAAATATCTTAATTTAAATATTTTCATAAAAATTTTGATTTTCATTTAGTAATATCCAATTGTTAATTTTGTTTTGAATTTCTTTCATCAAATTTAATTTATAATTACTTAAGAAATATGTTCTTCATCCTTTTCGTTTGTGATTATACGTTAAGTCATTGGTAATAATATGTCAAAAATAATATATTAATGAAAAAATAATAATTTTTATAAATATATTACTTTTAAATGCAATTTCTTTCGTTTTTTTTTTTTACCATATTATTACACATATTAGTCATTCAAATATATATGTTTTTATTTAAAAATATTTTCTTTTTTTTTCAAAATTCAAAAAATTCAGTCTTTAGACAATCACAAATCGTTTAACGAAAAATTTGAAAATATTTTTTAATTTTTGTTTTTTTTTCTTGGTTTTTATCATTTTTTTGTAAGAAAAATAAATTTAACTAAATCATTATTTTTATACAATATAATATATTTTATATGTTTATAAAAAAATTTCAACTAAATAAAAAAAAGTCCTTAATTTTTAAATTTTTTTAAAATAAAAACAAAATTGTTCTTATAATACTTAATACTTAATGTTTTTATTAAAAAGTTTCATTTTAAATCGTTTCGTCCTATTTTCTACTTACTGTAAACGATTTTGCTTTTCTTAATTTTTGATTTTTTATATTTATTTACATTAAATAAGCTGATAAATATGTATTTTATTTAAGGATAATGTAAAAAATTGAATACATAATATAAAGATGAAATTTTTTAATGAAAAATCGAAATATTTTTAGATTAGAGAGGGGTGGGGTGGCGGGGGGTGGCTTGTTGTATGGAGAGATCATAATTTTGTTTGTTTTGGGATTTTAGGATAAAAAAATTTTTGTTTTTTCTAAATGCTTTTTTAAACATTTTTTTTGATCACAATTTTGTTATGATTAAATTTTAGAAATTTATTAATATTTTCTCTTAAAAGTTTTTAAATTTAAATTTTTAAATTCGAATATATTGGTTTTAATTATAATTTTTTCCTTTATTATTATTATATTTCTACAATATATATGTATACATATATGTATATACACATATGTATGTACATATGTGTTTATGCATATATATTTATATCAATTTTTTTTTGTTATTATATTTTTAATAATTAAACCTATCAGTCATTTTAAAATATTTTCCTTATAATCGTATAAAATTTATATTTTTCTTGCTCTTTTGTTTTAAATTTTTCATTTTTAAATTGCGAAAATTGATAATTTTACTTTGCTTTTTGGGAGATTATAATATGTTTTGGAAAAATTTTATAATTTACTTAATTATTTATTAATTTAATATTTAAATTGTATTTTCGTCTCTTCTATATATTTTGTAAATATCGGCAAAGAACGAGAAAGAGACAGAGAGAAAGAGATGGAGAAATACATTATCATAATATCCTTTTTCAAAATGACAATATAAATCAAAAAAAATATTTGTAAAAACTCTCAAAAAAAAAATACAAAATACTGATTTTCATATATGTCCTAACCGCATAGAAATACTTAAATAAAAATAATTTTTGAGCACAATTTTTGTTAACGATTATTTTTAGAAAAATCTTATTAATATAATAAACCATAACAAAAATGGTACAAAATAAATATTTGTAAATCTTAAAAAAGGATAAAATATAATTTCTATTTAAAACATCTGTCCTAAAAAGAGTATTTTATTACAAAAAAAAAAAATTACTTCTAATAATTTTTGGCCGAAGTTTTTATATAAAAGGTTAAATATTTTATTTAAAATCGCATATTGTTTTTACTAAATTAGAAATAATATTCGAAAATAAGCACTTTTTTCATATTATCAGTCATTAATCACTCTAAAAGTATTCGTCAAGAAGAACGAAGTCCTAAAATGAATTTTTCTTTTCCTCTTAATAATTAAGTAAAAATAATATTTTTAGCTATTACACAAACGTTTTATCCAAATTTAAAAAAAAAATTCTAAATATCCTGTTTTATAATTTTTATAATATTTTTAATTCTATTAATTTTTATTAATTATAGCGCACAATAAATCCGAAAAGAATTTTTATTTCGTCTGTGGAAATTTCTCAATAATTTTAACTTTAATTAAGGAATAAAAAATTTACAAAAATATAAACAAAATTAATTTTGTTCGTTAAATTTAGAAAATAATACAAAATAAAAAATATATGTATATATATAATTAAATATAATATGTCTTATAGATCATTGCACATAATTCGAATTATCGTATAATACAATAGTTAATTTTTATTTTCAAGAATAATTAGTCTTATGTTTTAAGAAATATATACATTATATGTATATAAATAAATATATATTATATTGTGTATTTTCGTTTTTTCTTATGTATATAGTTTTTTAAATAAATAATTTCACAATTAATTTTAAAAAAAAAAATCATTAACTTTGAAAAAATCATCTAAGATATAAAATTGTATGATGTTAATTTGTCACAAATATTTTAAAGTTTAAAATGGATTATAAAAATATAAAATATATTTTTTTAAATTAAAGATTTCAAAGTGGCCTACTTTTTTGGCTTTATTGCAAAAATAATTTTCAGAATTAGTAATTTTGAGATTTGGTGCTCTCAATTGACTTCCAAAGTCGTAAGTTTTGATGCTGTTAAACTTTTTTTTTGGGAAAAGTATTGTACATAAAATATTGTGCTTATGTAGAAAATTTTCAAACTTTAGATAGAGCATATTGGTAAAGTAATGTGAAATGAAATATCATCAAAAATTGCATCAAAAGGATCGAGTCCTGCAAAAAATGTCATCATAAATATTTCAATAATATTATATAACATAATTAATGAAAATCTTTCGTTATTATAATGAAATAAAAATTTTAACAAAATCTAAATTTTAAATAAGTTTTATTTAACTTGACTTTCCAAAGTACAAATTGGATAACCCTTTATTAATTATTGTGACAAATTTTCCAACATTTTTTTATAAAAATCAATAAGTTTAATAAAATTTTTAGTATTAAAAAAGTTTTTTTTTTCTAAAAAAAAAAAAAAATATATATATAAAAATAAATCGTTAATTGATATATAAAAATATTTTGTAAACATACGAGTAGTCGTATATGCATTTCCGTATATGTATACACACGTATCTATGTATGCATATCAATCCCATTTTAAATGATACAAATGATCAAGTTAATTATACATATATTTTTTATGCATATAGTGTGTATATGTATATACTATCTAGAATTAATTTTGTTTTCATAATAAATCACAGAAAGTTGCATTTAAAAAATCGTTTCATTTTTACGTGCTATCATCATCATTTTTCGACTTGTTTTCCTTTTTCTTATTTTAATTTTCAATTAATAATTAATTTGCAAAATCCTTATCATTTGCAATTGATTTTCTTTCTTTTTATAAGCTGCAATGTTTTTCTCCTTTTCACATTAAATTACATTGAAATTTTTATAATAATAAAAAATAAAATAATATAAAAAATAAAGAAAAAATCTTACAAAGTTCTTATTTGCAACAAAATGGCGAGAGATATGAAAGAGCGCAACAAACAAATGTTCAGCAACAATCGATGAACCAGCAACAAAATACGAATATTATTTATAGTATCCCTTTGGTTTTTTGTTCTGTTTTTCTATTTTATTGTATATTGAAATTAACTAGTTTAAATCGAATTATATTGGAGTAAATCTAATTAAAAAAACAAAGGAGAAACAGAAAAAAATGTTCGTTGGTAATTAATGCATCAATTTTCATGTTTTTTTTAAAAAAACTTTTATAATATATGTAAGTTGATGAACTTAAATTTGATTACATATACTATTATGAGATTATTTTTTAATTTTAATTTTGTAATAAAAATTCTTGTCTGCTGATATTAAAATTATTTTTTTTTCTATTTGATGAAATATTTATATACTCATTTACATTGTATGCATGAAAGTATATGCTCGTATTTATACACATATATGTACATATATAGACTTATTTAATTAGTTATATTTTATTTATTTTAATTCATTTTACAAAGTTCAAGAGTTCGATGTTAGGGATGATGATGGTGGTGGGAAACTCATAAAAATATTACAATATGTACATATAAATATGCATTTGAGGGTGAATAATGGATTGTTCACGACTCAATTGATTATTTAGTAGTTAGTTTTTTTTCGCTATATTTTTTTTTGTATTGAATCCATTAGATAATACGAATGTCGGAAATATTGGAAAACCGACTGTAAATAACAAGAGAAACACAAAAAATAGTTAATCAACATTTAGGGTAGCTTTGAATAAAATTAAATTTTTCATTCGTAGCGACTTAGAATTGTAGTTGAATATTTAGCGTCGATAGGATAACGATAATAGCCACAAAAAATCCATGATTTTTACTATTTTTCATATCACTGCAAATGCAACTGCAACCCCAACCAAAAACTTTGAGAGCGGTTAGGGTTGAATATTGCAAATTTTATATGAAATTGAATCTGAAATAGTATTTTCTAGAGGAAGGGTAGTAGATAATTTTTTCCTTTTTTCTTTTAATTATTGATTTTTTTTTGCAAATATTTTGTGTTCAATTTTTTTTTTTTTTTTTTTGAAATAAAAAGCTTTTTATACACGGCTACATAAATGATTGATGGAAGCAAACGTGTACAATTACGAGCATATTTGGAATACGCTACAAATATCTATTAAAGAGCTTACTGAGCAGACTTAAATGTGTTTGTTGTTTGGTGGGGTGATATTTTTAGTGAACTTTACTAATTGTTAGCTTATAAAAAATCCAAACATGGCTTAACGGATTGTTGCTGATGCGGTGATGATATTAAATCGAGTCGATTGTTGCTGCTGTTGTTGCTATTATTATTCAATGGATGAGGATGGAGCAGACTGCTATGATGATGGGAATGGGAATGGGAGTGTGAATGCAGATACGAATGGTGGTTCTTTTGGCGCCGATGATAAATGCTTTTGTGGTTGTTTAAACTGTTCAAGGTACGAAAGACCTTGTGGCAAAGATTACAAACGGCATTATTCAACGGTTGCAAATGTTGTTGTTCCTTGTGCCTTTTCAATGTCAGTTTTGTGCTAAGCAATTTACCGCACACATCGCAACGATGACATGCGGTCAACGGCAATGGCAACGATAGTCTTCCAAGCGATTGTGTTGAAATGCAGCCAACACTACCTCCACTAGGGGGGCGGATTCCTAATGTTGAGCTACCTTCGTTCGAAGTCAGTATATTTGGACCGCCTGGACTGTGTTCACGTTTCTGTTGATGATGATGTTGATGATGGTGTTGTTGCTGTTGCTGCTGTAGTTGCTGTTGTTGTTGCTGTTGTTGTTGTTGCTGTTGTTTTTGTTGTTGTTGTTGTTGTTGTTGCTGTTGTTGTTGTTGTTGTTGTTGTTGTTGGTGGTGGTGGTGGTGGTGTTGGTGATGATGGAGACTATTATTATTACTATTTCCACCAGGTACTATGACGCTACCCATTAGACTCCCGGCACCTATTGTAAATGGGAAGAGAAAAGAGACAATAGTGACTTTCGTAATTTCTTTACTGATTTTGTTTTTGTAGTTATTGTTGCTGTTGTTGTTTCTTTTTTCATTTGATTTTTCTTTTTTTTTCAAAAAAATTCAGGCATTCTTTTTTTTGATTAAATTTTTACACCAATAATTTTGTCAGAGATTTTCTTTGAAATATTTTTGAAAATTTTGAAAATAAGCCAAATAATATTGCTTTTCTTTTATAATATTTTTTCTTTTGTGGTGGTGATTTTTATTATAATTTTTTTTTTGTTTTTTAATTTCGAAATTATTTCGTGATCATTAAAAAAGGAAAAATATTATAAAATAAAAATAAAAAAATGAAAATAATTGAAAAATTATGTTTAATTCTAACCCAGGTAAACGTAATTTTAATTTTTTTTGTTAAAATTTATAAGAAATTTTTTTAATTTGGAAAAAATTTTGAATAATTTCAATATTTGAAATTAATAATTTGGATGTTTTTGTAAATTTTAGAATTAAAATATATTCATTTAATAAATAAATAAATAAAAGCAATTGTTTTTTTTTCTCTTTGGACAAATGGAAATTATTAATAACAATTATAATATGCATTATAAAAGAAATTATATATTTATATTTACTATAAAAGTAAAAAAAAAAATTCGAAATATTTACATCCGAAAAAATTTTATTATTATTTATTTCATCACAAGTATATCATAATTTTTAGTAATGTATTTTTTTTTAAATATTTAGTTTTTATATCTTCTATTTGTGAAAAAAAAAGATTTTGACTTTTTACAATATTATGCAATCTTGTGAATGAGAAAACAATTATAATATTTTAATTTTTTTTTTACATATATTGTATTTTTTTCAATATTGAAAAAAAAAATAATGTTAAATCCAACAGGTTCACCAATTGGAACCAATTGGTTTGAAGAACCAAGAATTTTGAACGAGATTTTTTAAAATTTAATTTTATTTTTTTAACGAAAATTTTTAGTTTAGTTTTTTTAAATTAAAATTTGAAAATTTTAATTTTAAAATTACATATGAAAACAGAAAACTAAAAAAAATTTAAGTCCACCTGGGAGATATTTTCTATAAATTTGAATTGAATTAAATTTAAAAAAAAAAGATATTTTTGTTATTTATTTAGAACAAAAAACATAGCTTTTAAGAATATCGCTATAAATAATTTAAAAATTTTAGGCCTGATTGAAAAAAAATTTTCTTTTTCTTTTAACTATTGAACTTTTTTTTATATTGTCACTAGTGTCTCTCTCTCTCTCATTACCCAATTTTACTATCCAAAAAAAGGTTATATATTTTGCACCTTTTTTTGTATGTAGTTTTTTTTTTTGGTTTTGGTTTTGGTTAAATATCAATTAGGAAAAAAAAATTAATTTAAAAAAAAATTAATTTTTTTCAAAATAAATTGTTTGTATAAATTCTTGTTGTTTTGTTTTGTTTTGTTTTTGCTATTTTAAATAAGATATATCCAAAAAATTGTAATTCATATTTAATAAGAAAATTCAACTTCGAGTATATATGTAAGTTAATTTTCTTAAATGAAATTGGTGCTCTTCAAAAATAATTTGTTATTCTTCTTTAAATTCTCATTAAGAAAAAGAAAACAAAGTACAAAATAAATTCAAAAATGTATAGCACCTGTTAATATATTTTCTTACTTTTTTATATTCATATATATATATATTATATAAAAGAAAGTAAGAAAATATTTAACATACAAAAACAGTTAAAAGAAGGAGTTAAACTTTTTTTATAGAAAAATAAAATTTTCTCTTATTATAATATCTCATAATTTTGTTGATGCCAATTGGTTCCAACGAACAAGTCGGATTTATTGTGCACTTTAATTAATATAATATTTATTTTAATATATATTAAATATAGAATAGAAAAATATTGTTATTAGTTTAAAATAAAAAAATTGTTTAGAATGCATATGCATATATTTAAAATATAAATAAAATTTAAAAAAAAATACGTGAAATTTTCATAATTAAAAATAATTCCAATTAATGCAGAAAGTAAAGGATCATAGGCTAAGCTAGCTTTTATATTGGACTGTATTACAAATAATTATTAAATTTTTTTTTTTTAATAGTATTACAATTATTATTATTTTAATTTTTGCCGAAAAAAAATTATAGACTATGTATATTTTTTGTATTGTTATATAATGTGTAGTATTTGATAATATTATTGAGATTTAATTAGTTGATACTCGTAATATTGACACAGATTATAAAAAAAAAATTTGAAGAATTCTTATCTAAATCGAACGCTGTAACTGTAATATTTTTTTTCCTCAAATATTTATGTAGATAAGTGTATTGATTTAATATTAAAGCTCTTTCGAACAGTTGAGCTTTATACCGCTTACAATTAATTACTTTTTCTTATATTTTTATTATTATTATTTTTTATTTATCCCATTCTATATTATTACTATTATTATTTACACATAAAGTTTTGTTTTTTAAATAAATATTTTTACATTTATTTACCATATATATATCTATTCATTTTACTTATATACATATATGTATGTATATATGTATTATATAATATAAATTTAAAATAAAATTTTACTTAAAATTATTTTGGTAAACCTGCACCTTTCGATTTATTTTTAATATGTATATATGTATGTATAAGTTTATTTAGTTTTAAATTTGTTTACTTCTTTTTTTAATTATTATTATTTTTATTATTATTATTATTATAATTATTATATGTAAATTTGTATACATATTCTTAATACTATTTGAGAAGCTTTGCTAATTGTCCAACAAAAAACAACAAATTCACAACGTAAAAATAAATCATATAAATCCAAATAAAATAATTATTTATTATACTGTAATAGTTATAAATAATTTTGTATTTTATTTTGATTATAATTCAATTGAGCTTTTAATTTAATTTCTTGTTGATGTATGTTATTTTTGTAATTTTATTTTATTCTATTTTTTTGTCAATTTTTTTTTTGTATATATATATATTAGAGTTTATTAAATATAGTAAGATATGAAATTCAACAGATATATTTTCGTTTTTGAATAATTCTTTTATTAATTAATTAATAATTTAGTAATAAAATTTCAATGGTAATATTTTTCACCATTAACTAAACTTAATTCTGTTATGAAGTTTTTATTTTCTAAATTTTTTGTAGGTTATTGCATCTGGAAAAAATTGTTCTTCTAGTTTCAAAATAATATTAAAAACATTTTAAAGTAATATTTTTGAAAAAAAAAGTCAACATTCATTTAATTTAGAAATGTTTTAAAGAAAAAAAAATTTTTTTTTAATTTATTTCGCTTTGGTTATATTTGAATTATTTGATGAGATATTATTTGCAAATGGAAAATTTCTATTAATTAAATTGTATAAATATTTTCTTATCTTATCAAAACCGTAAAAATCCTTCGTTTAAACTAATATTTTTTTTAAAATATACAAAAACAAAAAGTTAATTGAAATATAATTAAAGGATATTAAAACCTATTTCAAAAATAACAATATTAAGGATACTAAATTAAAAAGTTAAATTTTTTGTAAAGCTTTCAGAATTTTTAACAGTTTAATTCGAACAATTGGAAAATTCTATGGTAAGTCAATATTACTGAAAGCTTTTTTTAAAGCTCTCTTACGAAATTTAATAGTCTCTCACTGCAAAGAGTAAAATTCCAAAGAGATAATGTATGAGCTTTTGAAAGTATACCTACAATAGTATAAAAGTTTATTTGGTATTTCACCAACAATTTGTTTCAGCTACAAAATATCACACGTTCAATGTTTATAGAGAAAAATCTCTTCTCGAAAGTAAAAATTTTAAAATTCGATTTTTTTTTTTTTGGTAAATATAAATTTTTATACCACTTGATTTCCTGGTATAAATATGAGCACAAAATAGACCATTTTCGATTCAAATTGCAATAAACTTTAACGAAATATCATTAAAAAAAAAATTGCCAAATAATGACGTTAAATGAAAACCAAATAGAAAAAAAATGTGAAAAAAATAGAAAAACAATTAATATACATATACATTACTAATTGTAGACTTGTAATTAAGTAGCAATGTATGTATGGGTGTTAGGTGAAATAATTAGACAGGATTAGTAATCTAGATCTTGTCGTATCGAAATTAGTAATAAAACAAATCCTATGATGATCGATGGTTTATGGAGTAGTATGGATGGCTGGTATGGCCCATTGGGGAGGACGGCTCCTCTTTTGGCTGTTTCAAATTGCGATGGTAAATGCTCTTGTGATTCCTTAAGCTATTCAATGAACTATATACACGTTTACATATATTACAGACAGGCTCTTTTGTCGGTCTCATATGGACATTTTGTATGTGACGTTTGAGGCGTGTCAGTGAAGAAAGATTTTTATTGCATGGATCACAGCGGAAATCATCGGCAGCACTACCGATGTTGCCACCTGCACCACCGCCAACAGCACTTGTTCCGGGCGTAGCGCCACCACATCCACTACCGATGCCTGCTGCAGCAGCGGCTGCGGCAGCAGCTGCCGCTGATAACAGCATTGACTGTTGCGTTGCAACCGATACTGTTGATGATGCTGCTGATGCTGAAGCCGATGTTGGTGCGGGCATTGTTGATGTCAGCTTGTTGCTAGACGGTGGTGTAAATGTTGACAGATTTAAACTCGACATTGTTGTCGGTGTTGTTGAAGATGCTGTTGCTGATGAAGGTAAATTCGTCGTCAGGTAACCTGACGGCAGAGAGGCAAAAAACAAATAACGTCGTATTAGCCGATAACAATTTTCTATTTAATTGTTTTTGATTTTTTTTTTTTTTTTTTTTTTTGATTTTGTTTGCTAAATTATTTTTGATTGTTGTTGTTGTTTAATTTTTGCTATTGATATTGTTGTGTCGAATACCATCACCATCGTGTATATACGAAAACTTTCGTTTATTTTTTTTTATTATTTTCATATTGTATTTATTTATATATGTATGTATATATTATTTTTATAATTATTTTATCTATATATATATATGTTTATAATTTGCATTTATATATTAATATTAATAATATTATTGCATATTTTTTAATTTTTATTTTAATCAAATTTATTTATATGTATATAGGCTATAGGCACTAAATATTATTATTAATATTATACTATACATTGTGTTAAGTATTTCTTTGGAACCCTTTCTCATCTAAATTACTTTATAATTGCTCCCTATTCACTCATCTTATGTCAAAAAAAAAAATGAAATAAATAATAATAAATTCTTATTTATAGTAGCGATTTTACACCGTTCCCCTTAAAAAGTAAGCCTTTTTTAGCAAACAATTTTTTATTTTTATGTTTCGAATTGATAAAAATTTTCTATGTATTGTATTTTAAATAACTTAGTAGGTTTTTTTTGGAAATTTAAATAACTTAGTGGATTTTTGGAAATTTATTAACAATATATAACTACATATATTTTTAAGGATATATTTTGATTTTATTTGTCAAACTTGGAAATATCTTACGAAACATTTTTTTTTTACTATTTACCAATTTTTAAAGATTAAACATTAAATATAAGCGAATATTATCAAAATTTATGGCTAAATACATTGTTTGTAATATTTAAAAAAAAATTATTGCATTTAATTGTATAGTTAAATTTAAAAAAAAAAAATATTATTGAGCATTAGTGATAAGCAATTTAACTTTTTTTTATCGGTTTTATAATTTTTAAAATATTGTTTTAATATTTCCAATTGATAAATAAGAAACTATATTTATTTTGCCCAATTACCATTAGTGTGGCATTGTGTATTGTATAAAAAAAAAAGCAAAAAAATAAAGTATTGTCTAAAAACCCCTCAAATTATAGCTCATAAGAAATTCTCCTAAAATAATAATATTCTCCATAATACACTGCTATATATAATATATATTGCTATTGTTTGTTTTTTATTTCAATTAAAGTCCTAAATACAAAATTTTTAATTGTTTCTTTCTAAATTATAAATTTAAGTGCATGTTAATCCTATTACCAATTGTTTGTGTTTATATAAATTTATTATTATAATAAATTAAAATTATTATCTATTATAAAAAAAAAAAAACTTTTAAGCGATATATTCATTTTTATTTATAAAATTTTTAATTTATTTATTTTAATATAAATTCAATCAAAAACACTTTGCCAATTATAATATCAAAAAGGAATAATATTTGTAATATGTGTGTTAAAGTTAACCTCAAACACCTTAAAGTTATTTCCATTATATATATAAGTGCATTACAATATAATAATTTACAAAACACTTGCACAGTTTAGAATTTTGTATTTTTTCTCTTCATATTTTTCAATTAATTCATTTCGATTAAAAATAAATTTTTGTTTTAATGGTTCTACATTTTAGTTTTATGTTTTGTCGATATTTTTTTTCTTGATATTTTAACATCCTTATTAGGTAGTTTTGTATAAAATTTTCCAATTTTATAAAAAAATTTCAATTTTGTTTCGAATTTGTCTGTCTGTGCAAATATTTATTATTCCAAAATAATAAATAAAAAAAAAAACAAATAAATTATAATAAATTAATTTAGTTATTATTATAGATTTATGGGTGCATAATACAATATTTTTTAAAATAATATTTTGTGTAATTGTTAAAATTTAAGGTATGTAATTTGGTTTTTTTTTTTTTATAAATCTTATATTATCTATAGTACAAAATATTTACATTTTTATATAATTAAAGTTTAATCAATAAGTATATTTTTTATTATTATATTTTTTTTAAATTTATATTAATTTTTTGATAGCAAATTATAATATCTACACCATACACATTTACTATCAATAGCTTGAATTGGGGTAATTTTTTCTTCCAAATATTTTTCAATTTTGTTATTGCTAAAAGTGATTAAGGATGGGGTAGTTTTTGAAGGTGAAAATGCTTTAAGCGTGTTAACTTTATTCATTATTTTTTTTAAAAAAAGTAAAAAAAAAAAACACAATAACTTAACTATTAGAAATTATGATTGAAAAAAAACTAAAATAAATTAAATTAAAAGTTTATTTTAAAAAATATTAGCGCAAAAAGCAAATTTACTTCAATTATTTTATAACAATTGTTAGGTTTTTATGATTTTGGTTTAATTTGTTCTTAAAGTGTTCAGTGTATGGATATAAAAATTGTTCTTAAACTTTTTCTCCTTTGTTTATACATATATATATATATATATATATTACGTTTTAAAAGGAATAATATATATATATATATTTCTACAAATTTATATTAAATTTATTGTTTTTACTCTTTCCATAACCAAAGCTACATTAGAGTACCTACATTTTTCTAATCAATTTTATAAATTTTTTTTTATGTTTGTAATTTAGTTTTTTTCAATAACCAATTGATAAAAAAATTTTATTACCAATTATATTATATAAATTTGTATTTAATTTAGGGGCTTTTATTTTGATTCAATTAAAAAAAAAATTAATAAAAAATTGTGCACACTCTTGTATCTAATTATTCCAGGATATGCGTATATGAAAAGGGACTATAATATGCTTTTTTTTCGTATGTGTTGTTTTAATAGTTTTGTCGGATTTTATTAATTTTTCTATATGTTTTCTTTATATATACACATAAAAAATTCTATAATTTCCATATAAACATGAAGTTTATAATTAATTTAGTTTTTATTATAGATGATATCCTTTCTGATGAACTTAATCGAAGGGTTGGGGAAGAGGGGTGTGTGTTTCGGTTTGTGGCGTAACGACATATACATTAATTTTTATTCACATTTTTTTCTAATTGAATTATTTTCGATAAAATAATATATATAATGTATTTTTTTTTTTTATTTCGACCTAAACCAATTATTAAATTTATTATTTAAAATTCTTATTTAACAGAATTTATAAGTATGAGTATAATTGAAAAATATCAATTAATGTATGCGTATAAAAAGTAAAGTGTATTGCAGGATAATTAAAAATAATTTTTGTTGCGATGTTAAAAGTAAGCGTGTATTTTTTTCTATTGTCCTTGCTTTTTTTTAAAAAAAAAAAAAAAAATGTCGAATATATTAAAAATTTAAATATTTTTTTAAAAGTTATGTATGCATTTATGTGTGTATTTTCCCATATATATGCATATGGTTTAATTGATATATTATAAGCAATAATTTGTTTTTATTTATTCGGTTTTAATTTTTTTTTTTTTTGCATATACAACTCAACAGAAGCAGATACCTTTTCCAATATTAATTTTTTTTTTTAAATTTTTTGCAATCTGTTGATTTAGATTTCTTAATATTATTTTTATTAAATTTTTAAAAATAAAACCAAATAATTTTTTGCAATTATTTTTAAATTTTGATGTTTGATTATAAACCCCTGTTGATTTTTAGATTTATTATATTTTTTTAAATGCTGCTAAACTTTTTCTAAATCATGTAAAGCTACCAAAAAAAAAAAAAAACAAAATCCCGTTCTTACATATAATTTTTTTTATTTAGTGTTTTTCTCTTAATTTTTATCAATATCATTTTTTTAAGTTACGAATATATCTTTTCACTTTAGATTTTTGATGTTCATATTAAAATAATATAATTAAAAAGCTTAGAACTTTTTTCCAAAAGTTCCATTTTTTTTTTAAATTAATTTATTATATACTAAAACAAATACCAATTTTTATTACCCTAATATTGAAGCAAAAAAGGTAAATATTTATGTTGGTAAATTAAAATAAATATATCTTTTGTTTTTAAATAAAAATATTTTATCATTATTTGCAAAAAAAAAAAAAAAAATCAATTTTTATGGTTAAAATAATTTTCTCTATTAAATCTTCTTTTTTTCAATTTCCAAAAAATAAAAAAAAAATTAAATAATAAAAAAAAATTATATATAAGAAATTTTAATAAAAAGAAAATATTAAAAACTAATTATAATTTCCTTTTAATTATTAATTTTTTTTTCTCAGTTCCTTTGCAAAAACTTTTATTAGTAAGTTTTTTTCTTTTGAAAAAAATCTTTTAATGAAATTAAAATATTACTTTTAATTATAAAACTAAGATAAAATTTAAAAAAAAAGCAATTATTGGCTTAAAAGAAATCAAATAAAAAAAAATTTACTTAAACCAATAAAAAAATACTAAGATTAATTGATAAGAAAAAAAAATTAATAATTTTTATAATTATTAAAAAAATATACAATTAATAAATAAGAAAAACTATATGAAAAAAATATATAATAATAAATATACGTATATTGATTAATTTAAATAAATTCAATTTAAAAAAAAAAAAACACACATACACGACGAAATGACACGATATATATATATATAAGTATATAATATGTATAATATTTAGTAGATATACAAATACAAAATTAGCACACAAAAAACCAATTCACGGAAAATCATACATATATATATATAAATACATATACACACATAAGCATATATGTATGCATATACATATATATTTATAATATTATACGTAATAAATTATGTTTTATTTATATATAATTAAATTTTTAAATATAGTATATTGATTGTTTTTTTCATTTTCAATTGTTAAAAATTTTCAATATTAAAAAAAATGACAAAATTTATGTACTTTTTAATTATTTTTTTTTTTGCTAATATACATAAGTTCTTTTTTTTCTAAATTTAATTTTTTTTTTAATTTTTATTCTGTCTCTATTCCAGTCATAATTGATTTTTATAAAAACAAATACGTCCACTATACAATTACAAATTCATATTTAAAATGTTACCATTTTTTATTTCAATTTTAACTTTATTCATTTTTATTTATATTCAATTATTGTATATTAGTTAATTTTTTATTATCCTTAAGAAAATTGAAATAAAATCAAAAAGAATGAAATATTTTAGATTTACAATAAATAGCAAAAAATTATGATATTTTTATAGCAAAAATTATACAAGGTAATTGTTTAGATTGGTATGCATTATTTTTTTACGAATGTTTAGTAGTATTTGAGGAGATTACTAAAAATGAGAAAGGATGCTTTCTAAAAAATTTTTTTTTTAAATTGGTATGAAAAAAGCATCAAAAATTTAAATTTGAAAACAAAAAACTAACAAAAATCACTTGAATAAAGATAATAAATATTTTTTAAACTGCATTTATAAGTGCATTTATGTTATAGGAATGATATTAGAACTTTTTTTTATATTCCTAAACATTTTTTTTAATAGAATTTAAATTTCAAAATATAAGAAAAGTATACTTTTCTAATGTTAATTTGTTTATTTCAGATAAATAAAGTTTTTTATTTATATAAAAATTATTTTTTTCCAAAATTTGAACAACAATTAGAAAAAAAAATTTTTTAAATTTTTTTTAAATATGTTTTAAAAACAATTTTTTTCCAAACATTTTAGGTTTTGATTAAGAAAGTTTCATAAATTATTGCCTCATATGATAAATAGATTTCTTTCGATACCAATCGATATACATATATTGGGTCTTTAGAAAAGAAGATTATTTAAATATCTTACTTTGAAAGCTTATTTTATATGAAATTTTATTAAATCCATACGAAATTATGTTTCAGATTAAAAATAATGCATACTGGTTTTTTTTTTATTTTTCAATATAAAAATCGATTATAACTAGTATGGTTAAGAGAATAAATTAAAAGAAAAACTAAATATCAAAAGTAAATTTTTATTATTATTTTTTTTTTATAATATTAAAATATGTATCATATGTATGTATTTGATGTGAATATAATTTGATTTTTTTCAACACAAATATAGTTTTATGTTAATATTCAAAAAAATTTTGTACATTTTTTATATAAAAAATGTATTTAGACAAAAAAAAAATATAAACGAAATTTTACATACATTGGTTTTAGCAAAGAAAAAAAATTAAATAAATTATTTTACTCATTAAATAATAATTAATTAATAATACATCAATGAATATTAAATATTGTCTTTTTTTTTAGTTTCTTTTTATTAATATAAAAATTTTTGGTTTAGCTATTTTATATAATAATTTTTATTGACTTATATAAGTAAGTATATTATATTTAAAATTAAGTATATATAAATATAACAATTATATATGTGTATTGATGGTAAATATTTTGGATATATTTTTTTTTTAATTATTTGCCATCTTTAAAGCAAATTTGCATCTTTAAGTTAGATTATTTTTAAACTGCAATGAAAAATAACAATGTTGGAGTATCGAAAGTTTTGCAACAAAAAAGTTTATTTTTGTAAAAAAAAAAAAAATTTTAAATTAAGCAAATTGAAAAAAAGAAATAAATGAAAATAAAAACAAATAAACTTTAAAAAAAAAACTGCAAAAAATAACTATACAAAAAAAAATGTATTTGCATCTTAATGTTTTTTGTTGTAAGCATTGCAAATTTATTTATAATACGAAATATAATAATTTTTTTTGAAATTGTTGATTAAATAAATCACTTTTGAATAATTAAATAAAAATTAGAAAATTTCTAACCTTATCCCTAATGGGTAATTTATGAAAATCATTTCAGACGCGACAATGGAAAAAGATGATTTTTGAAACATTGAATGCCGTCTTCTATTTTTCATAGTGTAAATGATGAATTTTCACACATCAACTAACTGGCTCGACACATTAATGTCAAATTTGGGAATATATTTATTTATATGAATGAAGATAAGTACGTATTAAAATACATATCTAACACTATGGTTAATGTAATTAATGTTTTAAAACCTATTAACTAGAATTTAACATCAACAACCTCCCATTTATCCTAATTCTATAATATATTCCTTAATATGTACATCTTTATAGGTCGATGATATGTAGAAGATTTTGAAATTTGTATATGCATACATATAATAGTATTGTAGAACTTGTACATAAATTCTTAATATCCTTTTCAACAATTTACCAGTTTTCTCTTTTGCAACCCCTTTTGTATTAATTCTATATAAATAATTTGAATAGTAACTTAAATTTTAACTTCACCGATGACATGAAAGGATTTCAGATAAGGTCTAGCCTTTGTAGGTAAGACAATATATAATATATCGTATATGATTTCAATTGCTTATTATAATAGAGATAAACTATACCATAAAATAAGTGTTAAATTAAAAAAATAATTTCCCTACCAAACTTCCAAATACGGAAATCAAAGAAATTATTATTATATAAAAGAGTGGATCATAAGATTGTAATGATTGAGGGCAAAAAGGAAGAAAGCAAATAACAAACGTTTCATATATTGATTTATCAATTAAATTTATTTACTTTTAATTTATATTAAAATGATTATAAATAGAATCCGATTTAAGATGTACCAATTAAGTGTATAATGGAAAGTGAACGATTAAAACGTTGATTTTTAGTCAAGAACTCAAAGTGAAACCGTAAAACTTTTGATTAACATTGAAAAATATTACAACCCTTAATGCCTAAATTATAATCATCTACATATAAAAGTAAAGTGCCCTATTCTGTTCACTATATGTACATACATACATATTAATATAGAGGCTATATAGAGTCGTAAATATGTACATGTGTGAGATGCCTGTGGCCAAAAGCTGTAACCGAACAATAAAAGCGACAAAAACACTTCAGAGGATGTATGTACGAACACTTTTGTATACTGAATAATCATTCAACAGGTCAGAAAAGCTCAAAACAGTTTGTGATACAACTTATGGCAATGTGTTGTTGAGTGGAATGAATGAGCTGTTTCGGAATTTGTTAGTTGAAGGATAAAGGACGAAACAGTGGGAATTTATAAAGTGTATATGGTGGGAAAAACGTTTAACTTTACTAAACAAACCTCGAATCTATTCATCTATTCTGGCGTGCCTCGAATATGCAAAGTATTCATAGACTTGCCATATACTCCTGGGCTTGATACTGATTTTATACACACGAGGATGTTAGTATGTAATCGCACGTAATTTGTGAATATATATTCGAGTAAATCTGTATGGATACATTTCTATAAACATATGGACAAATATAGTTTTTAGTTCTTATACGAACTTATCCGGTTATACGAGTATGTATGGTAGTATCCTTAGAACATGAGTTCCCATATAACAGGAAGAATATGGTATGGTTGTAGCTAGCATTTAGTGATTTTTTGTGTGAAAACTATTTCATTTTCAGTTATAGAGAAAAAGAGCACAAGCTTTACACATCTTCACAAACGGTGACAAAGAGCATAAATGGAGTATGTTTGCCACTTTTTGTGTTTATGGTTTTTGGTGTTTGTTTCAGTTTCGATTTTATTCTATTTTATAGCGAAGAGCACTTGTTCCTCTATAAAACAGCAAAGACTGGCAGTGGCAGTGGCAGTCAGTCCTTTTAGTCCTTTATTTTTTATTTTTTATTTTTACCCTCTGATAGAATAATAGATACATACCTATGGATATATCTTATTCTCGTTTATGTATGTAAATGGGGATTTGTTTTACATTTTCATTTTGAAAATCATGTTTTACACACAATATAAAAGATACTCAGCCTTTTGTAACTCGATTGCTACTAAAACTTAATAGTTCTTATTGTTTTTATTTGCTTTTATAAATGTTTACAAGAAATTCTTAACCAAAATAAAAAATCAAAAAAAAAAACAAAAAATAATATCAAAAAGGATTGGTACTAAAAATTCTTATTATTATGATGTTAGTTATTGTAGTTGAATGATTATGAAATACTTGTAGTCAATAGAAGGCTGATAAGTAGTCCTTTTTTATGTTTTTATTATGTCGGCACTTTTATGACTATATTTGTACACTTAGTTTTTGATCTGTCACGGATATTCTTTATTATCTTCATCATATTTACGAGTAGTATATGAATATAAAATAGATAACAATTTTTTTTTTTAAAAAAAAAAACCCGTAGGAGTGCCTAAATTTCTATGATGCTATGGTTTGAGTACTTTACTGATTTAAATTTGATATGCATACTTAGCAATAACCGAATAAGGATAAGCATTAGGAAGTGTGCTAAGTTAATTTGTTAAATTTTCTTCAGGTAAAATACCCTTGAACCAGCATAACATACATTTTATTGGTTGATAGATATTTTAGTTTAATACTAAAATAAAATTATAGAGAAATTCCCAGCACTCATAACGTTCAACATACATATTTGTGTGTCATTGAAAATGTTGCTTCATAGAAATATGCGGATACTCATCTGGAACTACGAGTAAATATCCTTGCCTATGGTGAGTATCTATTTATCTATTTATACTCGCATAGGAATTTGTATAATATGTGCTCATCGATGTGATGAAAATTCATTCAGAAAAGGGTATAGTTGCTGTCTATTTGTCTGTTTTTGAGTTAATTAGACAAATTAAGGAAACTGTTTTGTATACACGTACGAGTGTAAAGATAACTGACAACAAGACTATCAGTCTGTTCAGTTCGTTGTAGAATAGGCAAAGGGAAATTTTACTATTAAATTAAACAAACTGAAACAATCTAAATAATTGTTGGGTTATCTGAAAACTTTCCCACATCTACACCACATTCAGGTGATAAATTCCAACCCATTACAATAATATTAACTCTAACAGCTGGTTATTTAGTTGTAAATTATTTTATTAGAGTTCAAAAGGAACACAAATTATCATGATTATATGTGTGTGCATATATAATTCCATAGTATACAAGTATATCTATATTCATACATATAGGGATATGAGGTTAATTTTATAGCATTCCATCTAATATCTGAAAATCGTTTAAAGTTTTAACCACTTTCGTACATATTTGCGTATACAACATATCACATATTTTTGGATGACTCTATTAAGTTAACCATTTACACTATGTTAAATATAATCGTTTACTTAGATTTTCGGTGTGAAATTTCGGATACCAAAAGGCAAAAGTCAATAAATTTTATTCAAAGTTGTTAATAGTTAAACTTTTAACCGCAAAGGAATGCACAATTAAATTTGATTTAATTATTTCGGGTTAATTGAATCGATTTACATAGTTAAATTGATAATGAAAATCCTTTCTTTATGTTTTTTGGTTGATTTTCTAATTAAAATATAGTTTTACAATATTGATTTGAACATTATTTTTTCATGGAAAATCTGTAATTGTCGGATGGTGAAACGTTCTTGGGGAGTGGGGAGTTTGAGGTAGATGTCACTTAGATTAAGTCATCTTCATTTAATATAGAAAAATATTGCAGTTTTTTTTAATAATAACAATTGATTTTATATTTTTTAAATAAAAAAAATAAAATAATAAAAGAAAAATTACTGAATTTTGCTTAAAATTAAAATATAAAAACTATAATCAAATTTAAGTAGATTAGAAAATTATATTGAAAAAAGCCAATTATTCTGATTTTCGAATAGCATCCAATAAATGAAATTGTCAAAAAATATATCCAAAATATTAACCCTTGTAATTTTGCGATTGTGTTGTTTTGTTAATGAAAAAAAAAAAAAATTGTATATGTTATTAAAATTCACAACAACATTTAAAAAAGGAATTAAAAAAAAAACATATTTATGTAACGCATATTTTAATGAATTTTATATATATGTATGTATATAATTAAAATCGTAGAAATTAAACTGATATAATCGTTGGCTATTATTATACTATCTATTTTCAATTGGAATTAAAAAAAAATCTGTTTTTCATATATAATGAAATAAGTCTCCTGTATCATATCTATTTATTTATATGTATATTTCATATAACTTTTATTTTATTTAAATATACACAAGTAGAATATTATTATTTTTTTAAATGTATATTGAGATATTTTATTATATTATTGCAAAAATTATTTTTATATCTTATTAGATATATGCATATATAATTGGAATATATTTAAAAATAAATAATTTAAAAAAAAAAGTAAAATAAAAATATTAGCAATAAATATAAAAACAATTCTTACCTTGTGGTGATCCAGCTAGTTCAGCCGCAGATTGTAAATGAGAATTAAAACCTGCAAAATATGAAAAATCTATTTCAAAACAAATTAAATACTGAGCCTATAATAAAAGTTTGATTTGCCTTATATATAATATATTTTTAAATAAAAATAACAAAGTATTGTAATTATTTTATGGAAAAAAAAAAAATTAAAAAATCAAAATTTCATGAAAAAACACAGTGTTTGGTTAAAATATTCTATAAAATTATATTATAGAATAATTTGATAAAATATTCTATAAAATTTTAAATTAATTTTTAGTTTTAAATTAATTTTATTTGTAAATTCATTTAACACAGCTGATTAATTGAAAATTAAAATTAAAATTTCACTGATCTTCTGCAAATGTAATTGTTTAGTCAAGACACATCCCATTATGTGATTTTTGGCTAATTGGATCTGCGACTGAATATTTTGAAAGTAATGGTGGTAGTCTAAGATATTTTGGAGCATGTCTGAGATTTTGATTGGTATATGTCTAGCCTGCGTAATTGCATTGACCAACAAACAATTAATTAAATTCTATTCTTACTTAAAATAAATGATCATATAAGATTATTTTTATTATTAAATTATGTGGAAGGATAAAAAAACAAATAAATAACAAATTAAAAATTAATAATTTACCTGCAAGGGCAGCAGGATCTGCTAGAGCAGCCATAGAAAAATTAAATGATCCAGGCGTTGAGAAAAGTTTCTGTTCAGCGGGGGATAATAAAAAAGGCGGTGGAGGATGAGAATGTATACTATTTTCCATTTCGTCATCATTCGCTGAACTGCAATGTGAACTTATAATTAGCAATAAATATAAAAGCACATCAACTGATTATGCATAGATATGGTAAATTTATTGATTAGATGGTGTAAATATGTTACCTTAGAGATCCTTTTCCATCACCGGCACTACTAGATCTGTTAGCATCGTGTTCACCTGTTGAATCATTACTGTGTTCGTCTGATTGGGGATTGTTGTTTGAGCAAACCAATTCAATTGGCTCTGATTTCACATCATCTGAATTGACACGTGTAGGAGGCGATGGGGTTAGGCTTTCTTTGTCCGTTACTGAAATTCCATTTCCATTTCCTGGTGGCCCATTACCTAATATAAATATGGTAATTAAAAATTTTTATACTCTTAATACACAATAATCTATACAAAATTTACCATCGTATTTTTCAATTTTGTCATCCTTTATTGGTGGTGTATTATTGTTATTGTGTTTAATTGTTGAAAAATCGGCTGCAGTTACTTGGGGCATATGACTTGTGACATCGGGGCTATTATTGTTTCCAGATATACCATTCGGATCAGATCGGTGCCTTTTCATCGAATGCTCATCGGATTGATTTATACTGTTTCGATCCCGTCGCAAAGCTGCAACAGTCGCTCTTCTTAGAAGCTGATTAATGGAAGCATTTGTATGGGCCGAATGTAAACTGTTCAGATGTGGTGGTGGTGGTGGTGATGCGACTTGTGAAAATAATGCATCATCGTGAATTTTTTCGGAGAATGGATGATTGACGGGGGAGCGTCGTCCGGAATTAGCCAGACTCTGAGCTTGTGCTAATTGCTAAAATATTAAAAATAAAATATATTCGTAAAATAAGGTTATTTTGCATAAAAAATATAAATGAAAATTTTGAACAAATTTTATCTCAGAATGAAAACTGTTTGTCAGAACTGTCTTTTCGAATGTAGTAGTTTAAAAACATGAAATTGGAGTGTAACTCAAATAGATTGAGTTAAACGTTTCAGGACATAATTATTTTAAAACTATCTTAGGTATGATAGAACCACTTTTACTGAATTTTTGAAAACTTTTACTGAATTTTTTTACAGAAAATTTTTACTTAACATTTTTTACAGAAAATTATTTACAGAAAATTTTTACTGAAAATTGTTTACAGAATATTTTTACTAAAAATTGTTTACAGAAAACTTTTACTGAAAATTGTTTACAGAAAACTTTTACTGAAAATTGTTGACTGAAAATTTTTTTACAGTAAATTTTTTACAGAAAATTTTTACTGAAAATTGTTGACTGAAAATTGTTTACAGAAAACTTTTACTGAAAATTGTTTACAGAAAACTTTTACTGAAAATTGTTGACTGAAAATTTTTTTACAGAAAATTTTTCACTGAAAATTTTTACTGAAAATTGTTTACAGAAAATTTTTACTGAAAATTTTTTACAGAAAATTTTTACTGAAAATTGTTGACTGAAAATTTTTTTACAGAAAATTTTTCACTGAAAATTTTTACTGAAAATTGTTTACAGAAAATTTTTACTGAAAATTGTTTACAGAAAACTTTTACTGAAAATTGTTAACAGAAAACTTTTACTGAAAATTGTTTACAGAAAACTTTTACTGAAAATTGTTTACTGAAAATTTTTTTTACAGAAAAATTTGTACAGAAAATTTTTAAACTACATTTTTACTGAAATTTATGGAAGCAATTATTATTAGCGACAGGACATCGTTAGATTAACTTACTTCTACACGTACACGTACATCAACTTTGGAATACAATATTTTGTTTTGTTGAATATTTTTACATGTGAGATTAAATAAAATTAAAATTATTTTTGTACAATACTTACACTATGTGTTTCCTCTGCTTGTTGTTGTGTTAGACCAGATACTCGAAGAACTTCAGCTGTTTTTAAGAATGAACTCAATGATCTCTGGTGTACATTCACTTCGCCATGATAAATGAATTCAACAAGTGCGTGTAGATCTGGGAATGATACATCCTGAAGGACGATAACTGGATGTTTACATGGTGTACTCTAAAATTTCAAAATACAGCAAAAATAAAAGAATTATTAAGAAAAATCACTTTCGACTAAATATGTTTACTTCAAAATAAAAATGACCACGAATCGCGATTTCTTTGATAAAAAATAATTTCCCAATAATTCGTTTAGTTAAAGACAATATTTAAAAAAAAATATAAATAAAAATAAAATTATACAGAAAAGGAGTAAAACGAGCAATTTATTATTGTGATAAGAATATGTGTCAATATATCACTTCAATTTCATAACATAAAATTTTCATTTCATACTATCACATTACTGGCGACAGTTGCAAATCAACAATTTACCCAACATGAAAGCCCCTTAACCCCCTATTACTTACATTAAATATTGGCTAACTAAAATTCGTCGATAATAAAAATTCAACATAAACACATATCTTTAAATGGAATTTCTTTTTCGATGTTACGAGTATAAATAGCCTGTTATGATTACAGTAAGTTTTTATCATAATCACTTCATAAATACTCGAGTTATGACCAAACAAAATTGAATCATGTAACATCGTCTTGTCTATTTATTTTTAGTCACGAAAGGATTAACTATAAATTTTTATGCGTTTGTTTCCCCCCACACTTTATACTCTTGACTACACAGAGTGGATAATTCATACTCGATTACGACATCTTGTACAATCTTCAAATTATTAAACTTTAAAGCATATCCTTGTGGATTACTTATTTCTGTCACGATTCTATGAGAAAAATATCTAAAAAAAATATTTTTAAAAAATTTTCTAAGCATAGAAATATATACGCCCACTTATAATCTGTGTAAGATTTTTTCATAGACATTTTAGCATATTTTCAGTACTTCATCCCCCATTGAGTCGATTTATCTATTTTAAGGAATAGAAAATTTCATAATTTCTGTTTCTGAGATAAATTTCATATTTTAAAAAGAATCCATTATAAAATATAACTTTTCACATTTTACATCATCGGATTACGTTATTTTATATTTGAATATAAATTTAAGTGAAAAAAGGATATTTTCAAACATAATAGGATACATATTAGGAATTGATTCTATTTTAAGATATTAATTGTGTAATATGTTTCCATGTCCTTTAGTTCTTTACTCTTTTTATTAGCGGCAATTTTTTAATTTTTGAATTTAAAACTTTTGAAATATTTTTTGATTATTTAGGCTTTACTGAACATTTTTATTGAATATTTGCATTGGAAATTTTTATTGAAAATTGTTACTGGAAATTTGTATTGAAAATTATTACTGGAAAATTTTATCAAAAATTTTCACTAGAATTTATTTTGTTGAAAATTTTCAGTGAAAATTTTTATTGAAAATTTTCATTGGAAATTTTTATTGAAAATTTTCACTGGAAATTTTTATTGAAAATTGTTACTGGAAATTTGTATTGAAAATTTTCACTGGAAAATTGTATCAAAAATTTTCACTAGAATTTATTTTGTTGAAAATTTTCATTGGAAATTTTTATTGAAAAAGTTCACTGGAAATTTTTATTGAAAATTTTCATTGGACATTTTTATTGAACATTTTCCCTGGAAATTTGTATTGAAAATTGTTACTGGAAAATTGTATCAAAAATTTTCACTGGCATTTTTTTTTGTTGAAAATTTTCAGTGGAAATTTTTATTGAAAATGTTCACTGGACATTTTTATTGAAAATTTTCATTGGAAATTTTTATTGAAAATTTTCACTGGAAATTTTTATTGAAAATTGTTACTGGAAATTTGTATTGAAAATTTTCACTGGAAAATTGTATCAAAAATTTTCACTAGAATTTATTTTGTTGAAAATTTTCATTGGAAATTTTTATTGAAAAAGTTCACTGGAAATTTTTATTGAAAATTTTCATTGGACATTTTTATTGAACATTTTCCCTGGAAATTTGTATTGAAAATTGTTACTGGAAAATTGTATCAAAAATTTTCACTGGCATTTTTTTTTGTTGAAAATTTTCAGTGGAAATTTTTATTGAAAATGTTCACTGGACATTTTTATTGAAAATTTTCATTGGACATTTTTATTGAAAATTGTTACTGGAAATTTGTATTAAAAATTTTCATTGGAAATTTTTATTGAAAATTTTTATTGAAAATTGTCACTGGAAAATTGTATCAAAAATTTTCACTGCAATTTATTTTGTTGAAAATTTTCAGTGGAAATTTTTATTGAAAATGTTCACTGGAAATTTTTATTGAAAATTTTCATTGGAAATTTTTATTGAACATTTTCACTGGACATTTGTATTGAAAATTGTTACTGGAAAATTGTATCAAAAATTTTGACTGGAATTTTTTTTTGTTGAAAATTTTCAGTGGAAATTTTTATTGAAAATGTTTACTAGAAATTTTTATTGAAAATTGTCACTGGAAAATGGTATCAAAATTTTCACTGGAATTTATTTTGTTGAAAATTTTCAGTGGAAATTTTTATTGAAAATGTTCACTGGAAATTTTTATTGAAAATTTTCATTGGAAATTTTTATTGAAAATTTTCACTGGAAATTTTTATTGAAAATTGTCACTGGAAAATTGTATCAAAAATTTTCACTGGAATTTTTTTTTGAAAATTTTTATTGGAAATTTTTATTGAAAATGTTCACTGGAAATTTTGAAAAATTTTACTGTATTGAATTTGGTTGATTATTTTTCATCTTCTTTAGTGTTAGTGTTTAACTAAAAATTATTTTAAATAATGTTGTTTTGCTGTTACAACCCAACGAAAAGTATTTTATGAAAACTTTCCCCTTAAACCAAATAAATTGATGGATGGATGACTACCGCAAATTAGCATTGTTTAGTTCAATGAAATTCCATATCGGAAAGTAACGGTTAAAATGCATTATAAAGATAAAATTACATTTTTTTCATCACAAACCGATTGCATTTTTTATTTAAACAAAAAATTGTGTAGAAATTTCACTCAAACGGCAAATAGAGTACACTGTTTACACACACAGAAAAAAGAGAAAGAAAAACCAAATGATGAAATGCAGTTTTTTTCTCATTCATTAATAGTGACGTGGTGCATATGAAATGTTGCAAATTGCAGACGCTTATTAGGGACGCCAATTTATTATGAAAAAAAAAAATAAAGATTAAAGCCAAAAAAAAAAATGCAAAAGCCAAAAATAAATAAAACTAAAAGAAAATTACCGAAAAAATTTCTTTTTCTCTTCGATTGTATTTATTTGGTTAAGTGTATTATTTTAGCACTTATGAGCATGATGTGAATTTTTTCCTTCTTTTCATTTAGTCCAATGCAATTGTGTGTGTAGGGTTTCTGCATCCGCGTCTCTTTTGCAATTGAAAACTAGGTCAACGCAGTTATTATTATTGTGGAGTTTGTAAATTTTTCTTTTTCGCTTTTCGTTAATGTCTAAATTGAGATGCATCAAGAAAAATGCGAACAGCCAAAATATATACTTTCGGACTTTTTAAGCACATACAAATCCTTTTTTTGTTGTTTTATTATCAATTTTTTTTGTCTCGATTTAACTTTTTTGAATTGAAATCATTTATTCCATATAGTAAGTAGGATGTACACATTCTCATATTACTGACTAATCATCCTTTCCAAATTATTTATTTGATTATTATATATGAATGTTTGTTTGTGAGCACTTGTATGTATGTACGTGTTTATAGATTTATTTTCATTATTAAAAAGTTTAAATACGTGAGAAACTTTCAACAATTGAACTGTATCAGTTTTTTTTTTTTTTTTTGGTTTTGACTGTTCGAGATAACAAAGAAATCCAAACCACCTATCAAAATGAGCATAGGCGCCTTTGAAAAGGTCATTTTTGTTAGGGGCGCGGAAACACTAGAGGGTATCTTACCTTTCTCAAACTTACAAAACTTGATTTGACCAAAAATATTATATCGACAAGGCTACATTTATATTTAGTCAAAATAAAAACGAAGTAAAAATATCCGAACTACAAGAAAAAATCCTTCGAATGGTTAGGTCTTTAGTGATAATCTTGTATAAGCGAATTTGTATCACGCTCATATAATAATTTTTCTTTTTGGGCGTTGTTATTATTTTTACTGCATCCATTGTTACTGGTTTAGTGGTTAGGTGAAAGGTAAAGATTCAAAAATATCTACTTAAAAACAAGTTCAAAAGAAGAAACACAAAAAAACAAAAAGAAAATCAACAGAAACGAAAATATCGGTAAAATACTGAATACCAAGCTACCTACTAGCTGCAGCATAGTAAATAAAAATTTCAGCAGACGAGTTACAAACTGCATCTGAATTTAAGAAAGTAGGACAAGCCCAAAAAAAAATTGCACTATACAACCTTCTAAAGGTGGACGATCAAACAGTGGCAAGAAGGGTAATGGGTGTACGTACGTACAGTGGGGATTTTATTGTCGGCTTATTGGACTTAGTTTATTTTGGACTTTTTTTTTGCTATTATTTATTTATCAGTTGATACTCTAAATTTGTTTTTTGTTTTTTTTTTCGGTAATCTTGCATGATGTTTCTTGATGCTATTTATTATATTGTCTGCCTATAAATGAGCATAAAATATATATACATATTTTTCTTTTTTATAATTTTCATCTTTTATAATTTTTTAAGCAAATAAAAATTGCAATAGAGCAAAATGAAAAAAACAAAAATGAATTTTCTTCAATTTGTTTGAACGCCATTTTGTATAAAATTACACCCGCCCATCATTACTATTCCATAAAAATCGAATGGAAACATGAAATAATGCATTTTTTCCTTTTGTGCGTATGCGTTCCCCCTTAGTTTAACATTGAACTTTTCAAAATCTTATGACTGTGTTTGACTGTTTGGCAGTAAAATTGAAATGCATTTAATACATTTGAAAAAAAAGATTTTTGTATTAGTTTTTAATATATATATATATATATATTAAAGAAAGTGTCCTTCAATCAATTTGAATAAAGTTGTTTTAAAAGCAAATAACAAATAATTGTACAGACAAATAATTAAAAATATGGTTGAGAAAAAAGGTAGAAGACAACTTTTATATGCACGTGTGGTTGTGTGCGTGCATGGAAATAAACAATTTAACAACAAATGATAAATGCATTAATATAAATAAAAATGTAAATGCACAAAACTGAATAATAGGTTTTCGACATAAAAAAAAGCAGAATACTTGTTTAGTAGAATTGCAGTTTTTTTTTTGTTTTTAATCTTTTTCTTGGTTTTTTTTCAGATGCATTTTTTTCATGTTAAAATTTTTATTTTTCAATTGTTTGATGGCCAACGTCTTTCGATTTATTTTAAAATTTTATATAAGCTAAAATTTTCTTATATGTTGTAAACATTTATAAAGATAATTTTAAATATTCGTAAAAATGGAGAAAAAACAAAAAAAATTTAATGTCATTCAATTTATATTATACCAAAATACAGTATAGACAGCTGCAGCTATTGTAACTTGTTTGCCTTATGTTATTATACATAAAAAAAATAATATATTTAACCTAAAAACTGCACCTTTTTCTATATTTCAATATTGAAAATAAAAAATGGCAAATAAAAAGAGAAATACCACAAAATTTATACTTTTTTATTCAAAAAATTTATTACAATTATGTTTTTGCCTAAATTTGGTATAAATACGATTATATTAGTATGAATAAGAATATCATGATGTAAATAAGAATATTTATTGGTATAAATACAAGTATTTGTTTATAAATATGAGTTTTTTTTTTATATATATAAATTCGAGTTTATTGGTATTAATAATACGAGTATGTATTTATTTTCTTTGAATTAATTCAATTTTGAACTTTTAGATTTAGTATATATTTTAATGAATATACATTTGGTTTTTAACGTTTTTCCTATTTATTTTTTTCATTTTTGATTTTTTTTCAATACAAGTCTTGTTAAAAATGGTTTGAGTCTCAACTTCCTTCTACAAGGAGAAAATATTTTGCCATAGCAATAAATTATTTTTAAGTAGTTTTTGTTGATGGTCAACAAGTTTGTTTTTCAGTTTATATGAAAATTACACACATATATACATACTTTCATAAATGCATTCACTAAGTTATAGACTCGTTTGAATCTATAAGAAAAATTAAATAGCAAACAAACGTTGTGTAATTTACAACTAAAATGTCTCTTACATACAAACTTTTATAATTCTTATTCTTTTATTTTAATTGTAATAAAAATAGATAGAGAGGACATATAATATTTATTAAAAAAAAACAATATTTGATTTCAGAAATTTTAAGAAGACTATTAAAAAAATTGTTTTATTTTCATTCTTTTTTAAAATTAATAATTCAATTTTAAACATTTATATTGAAAATTTTTCGTGAAAAGTTTTATTTGTGAACATTTTTACTGTAATCAAATATTCAATAAAATTTATTTTATATAAAAATAAATTTAAAAAAAAAATTTTTAATTAATTAATTTTGATGTGTAAGAATTTTAAACATGAAAAATGAATCTTAAGCACTTGTGGTGAATTTTAAGCGCTTGCGGTGACTTTTATGTAATTGCGGGCAGCGTACGTGCGATAAAGTCGCCGATAGATTATAAAATGGCGGCTCACATGAGACCGGTGTGAGTTGATTGCAGTTACGACAAAGCAGTAGTCTAAATAACGCGTCGTTATGATGGCTTTAAAATTGATTCACGATAACGCTGCAGCAACAAATTTAGCTGATTTTCCTCTTGCTGCGGTATTCAGCTTCGGCCGACGCTTAGTTTGAACAATTCAAAAATTTCTTCTTTTGGCGTCAAATTTTTAGCCTTATTGTGGAACTTCCCAATATTTTGCATTTAAGCAAAGCAATCAAGTGAACTTATTACTGCAGGATTTTTCCGAGCGAGCGTAATAAAACTTGCCGCAGCGCGTTACTCAATATTAACTGTAATGCCACGCTTCGTAATGCCACGCTGCGGTCGGCTTCCATATTCGCTTTTTCACTCCGTCAACGCTGGCGTGTGTTGAAATTTTTCCATAAATAAAATGTCGACGCGATTTTATCAACTTTATTGTCATAATTTACGTGCCCTTCAAATGATGTGCACTTTTTTGTGCTCGTTTGATATGATTTTATGAAAAAGTACAGAGTATATTATTGCTTCCATTAAATATTATAAAAAATTATATTTTTTTATAGTTAGTAAAATGTATCAACATAACTTTTTTCTATACGTTAAATGAATTTATTGTACTTGAAAGTTTAAGTCACTATCAAATGATCTAAAATTAACATTTCCAAGTGAACAAAATTCCCCTAAATACCATTAAAATAATGCTATAAGAAAAATACCACATTAATGGAATAGTGGATTTTTATTTTTCATTTAATATTATAATAAAATATACTTAATAATATTCAAATAGCCCATGTTGTTTGAACAAATTATAATTTCATTTAAATAAAAGTTCATCATTTAGAAATTTTTGTTACTTTGATCATTTCGTTTATATTCATAAATTTATCTTATCTTCTAAGTTTAGTAGTAAAAACAATGTTATTTTTAAAAGAAATAATAATGAAAATATTCCATATATACATATTTATTATAGTTAAAAGTTTTATAAATTAAACTTGTTATAAAAAGACAACAAAAATTAATAATAATAATAATAATAATGAAAATAAAGTTAAGACTATGAAACTGACATTTTTATAATTTGTATAAAAAACTTTCACTTATGAAAATAAGCTAAAATCTTCTATTTTCTTTTTAAGGGGGATTATCTAAATAATACAGTCAAAGGAGAAAATTTAACAGTAAAATAATTGAGAATTAAATAACAACAAAAATAACAAGAGCAAAAACAACAACGAAAAAAAGTAATATGAATGTTGGAAAAGTTAGTCCATTTATGGAATGAAATTTATATCATCAATGTGAGTGGTCCAGAAGGGAAACTTACGTAATATTTCGAGTGGATTGAAATATGATTTGTCCTTTTTCTTTTCATATTTTGGTTAAGAAATTTTTTTGGATATGCGTACTGTCCTTTTATTACACAAATAATAGCTAAAAATATTATAGTTAATTTACGAGGATTAGTTTAAAAGTAAATGCATTAAACGTTTGTGGTTCATATTTTAAGACAAACTGTCAATAAAATGTTTGTATTTACAGTCAACAATTTAGAAATTTATTATAATTTAATAAAAATTAATATGATTATCTTCATAATAATCTAAGAACCTAAATATAAAAAATGATTTTTATTGAATTTTCTATATGTAAAAGAAGAAAAAAACCATTAACAATATTTCTAAATTGGAGAATTTTCTTCAGTTTACTTTATGTTATTGTGAATTTATTATGCTAACTTCCTAATATAATTTCTTTTAATTATTTTAAAATTATGAAACAATTAATAACAATTTTTATAGAGAATAAATCATTTTTAAATTGTAAATCATTTTCTTTATAGGAAATCATTAGATGAGTCCTTTCATGCAACGAAGATTATGTATTTGCACAAATATTTGATAAATATTTCTCTCTATATGAGTTTATGTGTCTTCCTCCAAAAAATGTTAAACCCAGTGAAATTAAACATGATATTCTTCGTCTTTCCAATAAAAAAGCTTCTGGCTACAGTCTAATATATCCTGAAGCCAATTAAAAAAAAACCATTATTCTAATAACAGCTTTATTTTCAATGATATTTTCGCACAATCTAATTTTCTTTAATCTGCAAATTTTTTGTAATTGAATTAATCCCTAATCCTAATAAATTCGTAATTTCTCCAATTTTTACCTATAGATCTATTAGCCTCCTATCAATCTTAAGTAAAATTTTGAGAAATTTCTATTAAACTTTTATTCTTAGATAAAGAACAAAATTATTCCCGATCATAAATTTGGCTTCCAATCTGAACATTCTGACAATCTAGCAATGCTATCGCAGTGTTCATTATATTGATATTTTCTATGCATTTGATCGTCTATGGCAATTAATTCAGAATCCTCAATATTCTTGAGTTGAAAAAATTTAACTCTCATTTATCTTTGTAATCAATTTGTAAGAGTAACCTTCCCGAAAAACACTAATTGTTAATGTTTTTAGGGACGGTTACTCTTACTCAAATGTCAATGAGTAATAACTCCCACTTCATTGCTCAACAATATTATAATTGTAATTTTTGTAATATAAATTTGCTCCTCACAATATATTTATATTTTTAAATATCAATAAAAAAAATTATATATCTAATTTAACTTTATTTAAAAGTTTAGATACTTTTAATCACTATCATTTTATAGTATCCTTTAAGCAATTAAAAACATACTTAAATTATTGTAAATATAAAAATAATGCTTAAACAAATTTCATAAGTAAGCACCAGCCGTTCTTATCTGTACTAATTTCTGTCTATAAAATCAACTTTATTTGTAAGGAAACTTTTTATTCAAATATCTACAAATTACATTAACATTTTTTTTATATATAAAAGCTTACAAAGAAAACTAAATAAATCCTAAATGATGAAGGAGATTGCAAAAGGAGAGCGATTAAAATAAATAAATAACACTAAATAGTTTATATTGAAGAGAATACATGATGATTCATTGCTGTTCCGTAAACTATTCCCGAAATGGCAAATAAAAAATAATAAAAATATTTTCACAAGAAGAAAACAGACTAAAAATTCAAAAGGATATACAATATAACCTTTTCTGGATAAATTAAAATGCTTAAGAAAAAAAGAAAAAAATATGAACCGAAAGAAAAATTCATCGAAGGAAAAAGTTTTTTGGTTAAAAGATGGCGATAAAGATGGCGTTTGCTATGATAGTGACTGAGGATGAGCAAGGCGGGTTTCCAGGAGTTTCCTAAAAGTTTAAGGGTAGTTGTTATAGGCGTGCTGGGTCGCGTTCGCTATTGCAAATAAATTCTGTATTTTTGTTCAGCATTAAAACTAATAAAAAAAAATAAGAAAAAAAAACGAAAAAAGGGAAGAATTTAAAAAAAAATACCGAAACAGATTTTTGCATTTCTAGTTAACTCCTTTTGGTGATGGAGACGGTATTTATATAGGACGTACGAAGAAAGCTAAGAAAGAAGCTAAACATGAATAATTAATTGACTGCAGTATTATTTTAATTAGTTTTTAAACTGCAGTCGAAATGCAGTAATTCAGAAAGGGGGACTCGACTTTCTTCTATTTTCAACATTTTCGTATTTATTATATTTCTTCATCTTTTCCTTTACCGCCAAAACGATAGGACAACAGCACATCGTAATTGACGAAAATTTCCGCTATTTTTCGTAACAAATAACAATAATTGCTGTAATTAGAATAGGAAAAATACTAAAGCAAATAATAATATCAATAGCAACAATATCAACAACAATAACAACGAAAACTAGTAAAATATAACTTTTCAACAACTTATCTTATGCATAGAATGGGGTAAGGGCCCGGAAATATTCTATAAAAATAGAGAAACTATCTAAAAGTGGCATTATCTGCGTTAGGTATGATCCCCAGTAGAATTTCTTATTACCCTCTCAGGTGTATAAGAATTCTTTACCATCGTTCGTACAATATTCTTATAGACACGAAATAATTCGTTTTACCATTTTCAGAAAGTTTAACTCTTTTTATATAGTGCCATTCTATAAATTCTTTTGATTATTTGTACTTATTCACTCGTACTTGTACTGATTTAAGTTTTGAAATTTTTGATTTATTTACTTATAAACGACAATGAGTAGATAGATAAAAAGAAAATGTTAAGAATTCTTAAATGGTGCAGAGCTTTCAATAACTTAAAAGAAATACTACCATAAAAAAACGTAAACGAATTTTTATGCCCTTAATATTTGTATTTTTTCTTTTGGTTTTGAAAAATGAAGATTATTAATAATTAAACAAGTTCCCATTATAAATATTGATAAATAAAAATAATTAAATTTTTTTCCTTCAAATTTGATTTTTTTTACAACTAAAGAAAAGAAACAAAAAGGCATTTTGATACATTCAAAGTCAGGACCCAAATCTAATCATAATAATTTAAATTTATTGTAAGAATAAAATTTAAAAAAAAACACAATTTTCTACTTATATCCTTATAGAGAATATACCTTAATGATAAAATATAATAAAAAATTTATATTTTAAAAATATTTTATTATTGAGTGCTATGACAAACAAATTGAATTTTATGATATAGAAATGATATGAAAATATAAGCTTACCTTTAATAGTTCTCGAAAATATGGACTGCATGCCGATAGGACAACTCTATGCGCTTTCAGACTTCTTCCATCACAGGCCAATGTAACATCAACGAAATCTTCATCATCACGAAGATTTTCAAATGCCGATGTTATGCTACTCTGGTAATTATTCCATCGTAAGCAAAAATGTTGTGTGTCAACCATTTTGTTTGTTTTATCCTGAAATTATCAATAAAAAAATTTTTTTTTTTAATATATATGGAAAAAAATATTAAAGCATTTTTATATGGTTAAAAATTAATTTCCGTTTAAGGATATCATATTCGAATTGAGATAAAATTATTTTCAGAATTTCTTCAAAAATTACAAAAAATAAATAAAAAACTTTATTTCATATAAAATATCCTTTTGTATTTTATAATATTTTATGTTAAGTAAATAAATTTGACTGAATTTTTTTTAAAGGATTTCCGTTTATGGTCGAAATATATTGTATATTCTACTAAAATATTGACTTAACTGTACGTTAGAACTAAGTTTTCTATTTTTGCTTATGATTAAATACTAAATTTTGAACACATTACTATCAAATTTTTTTTATAAAAGCTTTTTTTTATTTAATAAAAACTTTTTTTTTTGTTTTTTTTTTAATGTTTATTTAAAAAAAATTTTAATGACTAAATTATTAACTGATCGAAACTAGGCACTCAACTCAAGTTTAAATCTTTACTTTGGACTAAATACAGAATTTAGAACAAAAAAAACGGTTATTATTTTATAATAAATAAATTCTTTATGTACTCGTATTTTATAAGAAAACTTAAGTCAATTGAATTTAATTATTTTAAGAGCTTTCGAAATATATTCGCTCAAAATATTGAGCTAACTACACGTATGCACCCATGTTAGGTTTGAGTTTTTGCTAAGGATTAAATAATGAATTTAAAAAGGAGCTTTTTTTTCAAGAACGTATTTTTTTTATTTAAGATAAAATAAAATTTTTGATGTTTTCTTGCATTTTATAAAAAAAATAAGTTAATTGAATTGAGTTAATTGTCTTGTAAGGATTTCGAGAGGTAATATTTACATATTTTTTTAAATACGTTTCGACCAAAATATTGAGCTATATTAAGAAAGCATCAAAAAAAATTTTTTTTTTAACTTTAACCCACCCAATTTAGGTTTGCGCTTTTGCTAAAGAATAAACACTGATTCTTTTAAAAATACAATCCATTTTTTTTCTACATTATTTATACAAAAATTCAAAATATCGTTATTGTAAATTAGTATAAAAATTATTTGTTAGTTGTTAATTCGGTACTTTTTAATATAATTCTTATTTGAATATAATAAAATAATTTTAGATTGTTATTAGACTATTTCCTCAATAAAATTTACTAAAATAAAGCAGAAATGTGTTTTTTATTTAAATAAAAATATTCTTGTTAAGATTAATTTTTTGTTTGATATTTTTATTTTTTAATATTCAAAAAAAAAAAAAAAACTATTACATGAAAAATATGCCAAAACTAATTTTGTATTTTATGATTAATTTTTGTACAAATTTTATTTTTTTATATCTAATATACTAACTGATATTATTTAGCTGTTATGGCAAAGAATATTATCAAATATTATTTTATAAACTATTTTATAATTTGTTTTACTTTTTTTTCTTCATTTTAGTATATCCGTAAAATTACCCTAAACAATATTATATAAAATACATTCAAATAAATATAAAAAATAAGAATGGCAAAATAAGCAGAAAAAAGATAATATTAAACTAAACTAATTTATCCGTCGGTGTTTTAGCAGTTGACGTAAAAATTTGAATCTTATTTTGCTTAGATAATAAGCGTTGTTTTTTGTTGTTGTTTTTTTTGGTCTAAACATTTGTATTAGTAGTCAAATAATATTAGTGAAAAGTTAATGAAAACTGAATAAATATTATCAGAATCGATTGGTTTTTCCTTTAAAAGAGAAATTATTTTAAAATACATTTTCAGATATATGCATGCATATGTTTACATGTATGGATGTATGTGTGTCTATCTGTCTTACAGTCTAAATAAATATTGAATGAAATACTTTTTGTTTAGAGCACGTTTTCTATTACACATAGTAATAGGGAATTTTTGCAAACAGAAACTATGTTTGCCAATTGCTTAGCGAATAAAATTCAAATGAAAAAATATTAACTTTATTTTCGAGCAAATATTAATTTTAAAAAAATTTAACTATATTTCGAACAAATACTAATAAATCATTAATAAATAATATAAAATTTAATCGTTATGAAATAATATAAATTTTAGGCATTTTGAACACAGTTCTATTTTTTAAATTTTTTTTGGTTATTAATGGCAGATTTTTTTTTGATCGTTTTTAAATAATCATTAGTTATTTATTAATTACATACATTTGAAAGTTTTGGAAGTACTGTATTAGATCCGTTCGTATTGCAGAAATCTATTGTGTCAAAACCCATGTTGTTTTTTTAATTATATATATAGATATTTTTTTATGTATATAATTAATAATTGATCCATAAATATTTTTTTTTAAAAAGAACAATAAATAATTTAATAAAAGAAATCATAAACACTAACACCTGTGTAGGAACTTTTATCATCCAAAGAAATAGAAGAATAAAAATAATTATAATAATTAAATAAAAAAAAAAACCAAAATTAACACAATTCTAATAAACAAAGAAAGAAATTCTTCTTCTAATATACACTAGCTGCTGACGATACACTACGTGTATGAAAAATGATTTGCAATCATTTAAAAATATCACAATTTATTAAAAATGTTTTAAGTTTCAGGAAAAAAATAAACTATTCATTTAAATTCACTTATAAAATGCACTAAGGCGTGTTTAATGTTCGTCTGTCTATATTTTGCGTGGTACATGGTGCAGTTCTCCTTGAAGACCTTAAGAACTTTAGCGGTTTGCTCGGAAACCACTTTGCAATTGGGTCAAAAACAACGCGGTACGTATGATGCGGCACTGTTACAAATGTTCTACTGTTGCGCGTTGCGCTTCACGCAACCTGTTTTCGGTAACTAGCCGTGGTGCGGCAGTGTATTCTATTCATACGATTTGCTGCGATAGGGTGCGCGACACGATGCGACTGCAAATTTCGGCACCGGCGGGGTACAAACAATTTGTATGAAATTTCTCTCTTTTTAGTATTATTTTTTTTCTTGTTTAGAATTTGTTCATTTTTTATATTTATTAAAAATAAAATTTTTTTTTAGATAAATCTGAATTTACTTAGACTATGTCTGGTAGATAGCCTTGAGTTCATTTGAAAATGAAATAAATTTCGATAAAATGTAATCAGAAAAAAAAACTATAAAAAAATATTACAAAAAAATAAAAATATAAACAAATTTTCCATTAAAAATTGTTATTAATAGATGCAACAAATGCAAATGATTATAAAATATTATAAAAACACAATAATATGTCTAATAAATGAAACCGGGACTTAGTAAAACCGGGACTAAATGTTAAAAGAACACTTCTAATGCCGAAAATATTATAAAATAGATTCGCGGTTAGGATATCCATACATACATATATGTGAATATTTTAGCAAGGTCGGCAATATAGAAAGAGGCGGCGCAGTCATATGCATACATATGCGCTTCATTGGCTTTATTTATTTATTTTTTTTTTTTTAAATTTTGCCACATTTAACAAATAAATAAAAAATTTGACGAAAAAAATATATAAAATAGAATGCATGTACATGTACATAAGTACATATATTAACGAGCAATATATGTTACTATATTCACCATATTGTATTGTATTGTATACATGTGTGTAGAAAAGAAAACACATACTTCTGCCCGAGTGTGTCATATAAATATGAATCCGGAATAGAAATTTACAATTGTGCATGCATATATTCGTATAATAGAAATGAGCTTTTATCATAGTGTTCTAAATTATTCCTGAACAAAAAAAAAATATTCTATTCAACTTCTCTATTTCATTTTTGGCAAGAAAAAGACAGAAATACTTTGGGAAAAAAAATTTTCCATTGCACATACACACTTTTGTCCGAATGACGTTCATTATCAAGCCACCCACACGTATACACTGTTGGCTGCATATATAGTTTAGAGTATAACAAAAAATAGAAAAATTAGAAAAAAGTTTCCAAAAAAATTGAAGATCAACTGATGCAGCAGTAGTAGTTGTAGCGTTTAGTCGAAATCGCATCAAATCGCAATTTTGGTCAAAAAAAAGTTTGATTCTTCTGAGAAAATAGAAAATAGAAAAAAGATCAATAAAAATGAGAAAGAATATATATTAGCGAACAAATTTAAAAATTCTCCTCTATTTCTGTTCATGTTTTTTTTTTTTTTTTTGGGTGGCGGGGTTTTGGTTTAAATAATAAAATGCGCGTTTCTGCATTGAGATTCTAAATTCTGCTAACAAATTATTATGTCAGCCAAAAAATTTATATTATTATTTTTTTCTGTTGCATCTAATCAATAATTCTGTCTCTTTTTCGCCTTCTCAGTGGCATCTAAAATAGCTCCAAATTTTTGTTGATAACAAAACGTGTGGTGGACCGCCATACAACACCAGTTGTAGCGTTTTTTCTTCTTTTTTTTTGTTGAAGCTTTTAAAAAAATTATTAGATGTTTGTGGCTGCTACTGCGACTGCGACTGCTGCTGCTATTACTATTGCGGCTGCAGTTACGGCTGCGACCACTTCCTCACATTGATTTTGGCTACTACTATATGGGTACACCGCCGTTGCACCAATAGACGAAAAGTATGGTATGTGTTCAAAAAGGAAAAACAAATAAGAAAAAACTTTTGTCAAAAACAAACAAAAACTTTTGGTGAGTTTTTTTCTCTTGTTTTGGCTATATTATAGCTCCATAAAAAATGTCAGCCGAGATGCGACAAACACATGCATGTTATATTCATATTAATAAAAATAATAATAGAAAGAGCAACGAGCGGCATATAATGGGGTTTGAGTGGAGCTTTGAATAAATGGACAGCCGGCCAAGTAACTCGAAAGCTAGAGAGCGAGCATGCAACTTGAATATTATATTTGAAGCGATAGCGATAGGAACTTCTAACGATGACTGCGAATTAACTGCAAAATACAAACAAACCAAAAAAGAAATGCGAACATTTTGACCGAATTTTTGAATGAGCTTTTTTTTCTTTATATTTTTTTAAATACTGACTAAGTGTGATTGACTAACTGACTAACTGACTAACTGACTGACTGAGTAACCGACTAATTCGCGAATGTATGAATTTTTATTTTTCTAATTTCGATTTTCAAGGTATCGTTTGTGCTTTTATCGCTTTGAATATATGTGTACACATGCAGAACCAATAGAAAACTTATTGATAAAAGATTGAATTGAGCGCGCAAAAAGAGGGTGTCTAGAGGGGTTATGGAAAGAGCTGTGGTACACAATTTATATTTACACTTTAGTATTTGTATACAAACTTATATACTCTATATTAAAATAAAAGCTCATGTAATTTTGATATTTTTTCTTTTTGACTCTTTAATTTTTCGTCATTTTTTGTTGTTCACTAATATAGAAAAAAAGCTCATGTTATCAAAATATATTTAAAAGTTATAACATTTGTTCTTTATTTCTCTTATTATTAATGACATTTTATGGTGGTATATTAGTTTAAAAAAATATTAATTATAGCGGGATAATTTCGATTAATTGCTGGGGTAGTTACGAGTTTGGAGTAGGTTATACAAAAATATAAAATCGCATTGCAACCATTTTTCAAGAGAGTACAATACAAAAGTACGAACTTTTTAATATTATTTTCAATGGGAAAAGTTATTGGAATCTATGTGTATATACCGGATTATTAAATTTGCAGTTTAAAAAGTATAGTCCTGTTAATTAACAGTTGTTCAATATACTAATTATTTAAGATAATATTTAATTAGATAAAAATTTGCCATTATTGTTATAGATAGTTTGCAGTTTTGTTTATAGATTACTATAATGCACAGACGATACACGGATTGGGTGCTATAACAAGTTACTTTGGATGCAGAACATTTTCTTCTTCAGGCAAAATTGTCGTACGAGTATATAGGGTTCTGAAAATACACCCGTGACTGTGAAAAAGCTATTGTATCCACGAAAAATGACTGTCTGGTGTGTATTTTGGTCTGAATGTGCCATTGATCAGTATTTCTTTGAAAATGAAAAAGAAGACACCGTTACCGTCAATTTAATCTGGACCATATGTGTTTCTAACAATTCGGCAAATAATGGCTTTATTGAGCGAAAAGTTTATAGAACGCGTAATTTCGAAATTTGCTTATGTGAATTGGACTCCAAGATCGTGTAGTTTGACGCCGTTTGACTTTTTTTTATTATATAGCTACGTAAAAGATTCTGTTTTCATAGACAATCGCCAAATTTTAGAGCATTAAAAATTCAATATTCGTCAAATAATCCCCAAATTATTGTACATACCGAAATGTTTGAAAAAGTCATAAAAAATTACCTCAACGGAAATGAGTTTTTCAAAAAGTGTTATATCTTAATTATTGTGGCAATTATCAAAATCTGAATTCAAAGTGTGTTTTATTAAACTTTTCTTTCGAAAACCAAAAATTGAGATAAAACTTTATAATTAAAATATATAAAAATAATTTTTTATTTACTTTTGATTTTGGTTAACATTATTTTGGATATTACCAATATTGTGATTTGGTATTATTACTATTATTATTGTTTAGAAAATGAACAATTTTTTCAAAATATAAAATGTGCCATGGGTAAAATGCTGCAAATTGAGAACAAATTTTATTTATTCGATACAGACAACTGTGTAAATTTGACATAGTGAGAAAAATAAAACAAACTAACTAAAATACATTTTGTCTATTATCATTATTAAAAAAAAAAACAGACTATTTCAAAATGATTGACATATTCCATTTTTAATGGCAAATTTCTTTTATCAAATTTGCTATTTTTACAAAATCTGAAATTAACATATTTGAAGAAAAAAATCACTAAAGTTTTCTAATATATTAGATAATTACATTATTTGTTATTAATTATTGAAGTATTTATTACTATATTAAACGTAAACATGAAAAAAAAATATTACAGAAAATTTTATATACTAAAGAAAAGAACGATTAAATAGAAAAATATACTTAACAAAATTTTCATCTTATATAAAACAGATAAAACTATTCTTTGATAATACTAAAACGTCTATCACAATATAAAATGTTTGACAGAAAAAAATTCAATTGACTTCAAATTCATGATACTCATAATACTTATTAGCTTTTATTGACCTCAAATATAACTAAAACAAAATAAAAAATTATATAGTATACCTAGAAAAGGAATAAGATGAAGTAGAAAAAATTATCTTAATAAAGTAAAACGGTAAAAGATATGGAATAAGTATTGAGGAAAATGAGGTAAAAGTATACTAAAGTAAAGTTTATTTGCCTTTAAATCAGAGCCGACATAATTCAGATGTACAGAATAGTAGTAGAAAATACCATACTACTAGAGGCAATGATCTTAAAGGCTCGTCACAAGCTTATTTTATGTTCTGGTCTATGTCTTGTCTTGTTTTTTTCCTTACGTTTAACCCTCCCCTATTCCAATTTTACTTGTGTTGTTGTTTGTTTTCTTTAATTTTTTTTTTTTTTTTTGGGTTGATTTTTTTCTTGGTAGGTTTTTGTGTGAGACAGGAAAATTTCTCGAATTTTTTCCTAAAAGATATGTTTCGAAAAATTTCGTATCAGGCGTAATTGGGAATACCTCAAGTGTCCTTTTTTTCGCCTACTCGATCTAAATTCATTCATGCCAATCGACCGACCGCGTTAAGTCTAAATAACTCGAATTCGGTATATCCTTAAGTCGAAGCACGTACCATACTCATACAATTTGTACATCCATCGGCCCAAAACCAAATAAAAATAATAAATATCAGGGCGGCGGTTAAGACTTACACCCATCGCTAAAGATACTGTACATCTTCAAAATAATAATAAAAAAAACTACCAGAAAAACAACAAATCTGAATATAAACACAAACATATACATACACAAAACACAAGCAGATACACACGTGCTTACATACATCCCTGACTAATGTGAATTTAGCCTGCATGACGGAAAATATCTTAGCTGGCCGAAAAGAAACGAAAGGAAAATTTTTTACCCCAAAACTCAGGTCCTGATCTCTTGAATATTCTTAGAAAAGCTGTGAGGCGTTTCAAAGGCAACCAAATAACCGTCCATCCAGTCAACCAGTCAGCCAACCGGCCACCCTCTTACGCATCCGACTGAGATACTGGAAGGTTTGGACGATACTCACGCCAAAATTTGATTGCTTCCCAGAATTATTCGAATGGTGCAGACTCGGCAAGGACACAAATGTATGACAGTCAGCCGTTGGTTATGTTGGTATTCGGTAGTCAGCCATCATTTAAGCATACGTAAAATCAACTTAGAAATTTAAGGAAGCCGACGTGGGATTTCTATAGTTCGAGTGGTTGTCGTTGGCAATACGCAAACGGAGTGAGACAATGAGTGGGTGAGTAGGGATTCCTTATCCGGTATAGGCGCAACACATCTTGTTTGCCGTCGATTGCCATTACGATTATTACACACAACAAAGACAAGACAACAACGAATTCCTGACCTATCCTTTTTTTGATTCGAGTCAATAGGATGACTTGGTAAATTCAAACCACTTCCTTTACCGAATAATTTTCTCACATTCGGGTGTGAAGTCTGTACATACATACACGTATATGTATGAATGTGGAACTGACATTTAACATATTTTATTTTATCCTTTTTTTTTTATTTGATTTTCTATTTTTTTTCTTACAGTTTATTCCCCCTCAATTTGATTTCTTCTATTTTCGATTTCTATTTTATTTTATTTGCATAATTTTTTCTATGTTTAGGATTTTTGCCTCTTGTGCTCGAATCCTCGAAATTTGAATACATTATTTTTTATTTTTGGAAACAACCTTACGTAATAAGAGTTGTTATCATATGATAATACGAGCATAACACGAAATTCATTTCTTTAATATTTATAACATAAATAAAGGGCGACAATCCTCTATTTGCATGGAGGGGAAAGGATCGAAGTGTAATAGACAAATGTTGACAACTTGAAAAAAATATGGAAATTCTTAAATAACAATATCACTAAAGTAACAATTTACTGGCTTATAACCTTTTATGCTCAACTCTAAACATTTGATGGAATGAGAAAATGATCAAGTTTATCTCGGGAGTAGGGTGAACAAATTCAAATGTCCTTACAAGTCCGTATCATATTAGGTTGTTAGATAAGAATTAGTCTTGGACATAAAAATTTCATATACTATCGGTATGTAGATATAGATAACATTTAAATTTAAAAATATATATATACTCGTATACTCAGTATTATCATGTTGATTGAAATATGTTATTTTTTCCTTCTTCCTTTTTTTTTTACATAATTATGAAATCTTTTATATTTTTCTAATGTGACATCCTTGTAGAAATTTTCTTATAACCCACTTTGGTCATATTTACACAGTAACACATAAATACTCCTTGCTGCTGTGATCTATTATTCATAATGTTTATATGTGCACATCTTAGAATCTATGCTTTTGTACGTAGGCCGTGTGTTGTGATAAAAATTCTGGCGGACAAACGATAGAGATGCACCGCCGAAGAAGTTTATACGAAAAAAAAACAAAGGAATTCAGGTGGAGGTGCTCCTTTCGATGGCAGATAGACTCACCATCTCATCCTCACGGTAAAGCCATCGATTGACCGACGTCACAGTGAGGTTGGCTACTACCTATCCCAATTGTTGATAGGACATGGATGCTTTCGGGATCACCAATATCGATTTAGATTGGACAGTAGTAATGGCGGATCACGTGTTTTTTCACTGCAATAAGGGGAGCTATAAAAGTATGTTGACATGTTTCTGATACCGGAGGACATTACGGCCCTGATGTTGGATTTACGGACGGGGTGGGAGGCTGTTGGTGAGCGGGAGCGGAGAAGGTAGTAGTAATTCAACAGAATGGTGAATTCGGTTAATTTATGCCCTACGAGTAATACCTTCAGGCTGTTCCGCGAAATATAGAAATATGACCAAGGAAGGTGGTTTTCGTGACCAATACTTGTCACTCAAAAAGTCTTTCTACTGCAACAATTTAAAAATGTTTACTTGTATTCTTTTATTCGAAATTTGATGATGAACATTTTAAATAAACAGCGGCTCTGAAATCAGTACGACAGTAAATATTCCACTAAATGGTATGACTTTCACTTTTGTTGAGGTTTATACAAATTGTGTGGATGCAGCAAGCTTTTCGAAATCAACATCAAATGTAACGTGTCATCATCACCATCAATAGGATTTTTCCGAGCACGATATTTAAATGGATTCACATAGAAACCGTTGAATGTGATAATGTACATGAGTATACAGCCATTAAACTTTGATAGCATAATAGCAGGTTGTGTTTGGAAGTTGCATAGTACTACGTATACACACTAGAAGTCGAAAATGGTAAATACTAGACGATTCGGAGACACAGAAAACTTAACAAGCTCGAAACTAGTCAGGGCAGACCAATCCAGCTCTCTAGAAACTATCATTGGCCTGGGTGGAACTATAAAGTAGAAAATAGCTCTGCCCACTTATTCGTATCTCACATATCGCAGGCGACAGCTCGGCTGCTGCCGACGACCTTTTTTGCTAACCGAAAGCGAAAGTTTTGCTGTCATCAATAGCGCTGCACTATAGAGTGGCCGCCTGTATTAGTATGAAAAATTTCTCTTCGTTGAGTTCAAATAAGCCACGGTATGTTGTGGATTTTTGCATATCCTTGTTCACCTACTCTCGTATCCGGTTAGCTATTAACACGAGAATTCGATTGTCTTAACGTTTTGGATGAAGAGGAGTACTGGTGTTAATGGTAGAGTATTAAATCTTCCGTCGCCTCCACATATAGACCCATTCGTACGTTTGCGAGTAGCCGAGCAGTCAGCTGGGACACATATGTGCCATGAGGACTGAACGTGTGTCCTTGATTGCATGCATCCCCAATACTATGTGAGTATATGACATGCATTATACTGTCTGCTTTGGCCTATATTCGAGTTTATGGAGTACATGCATTCCATTGAGTTCAACCTTTCGTACTCTTACTTACTGATATGTACAAACTATCCATATTCCCGTCAAAGCATACTCGTACATACACTAAATTTCCATGCACTTCCTCTACACTATAAGCTAGTGTAGAGGAAGTGCATGGGAATTTAGTGCTCTAGCCACACATGATGACTCATAGTGCTCTATTCTCCCTCCCGTTGAGGCATGCCATTGAAAGTGAGAATGTAAAGACGGAATAATGCAAACAAAGTGCAGTTATACGGTAAACTTGGTGCACTCGTCATTGAACATTAATGCACTTGTGCCGCATAATCTACATATACGTGAGTAGATACACATACATATATATGTACGCTGAGTAGCCAGCCATAGTATTTTGCATGTACACAGATATACCCGGTTTCTATTTTTTTGTATGTGTATTGTGAAAGGCTACAAGATCAACCTGACATCCCACCCAACTCACACCATTTCTAATGTTTGTTTATAACTGCTCGAGTTTTTTGAAAACTATAACATTTCTATTGAGGCTTGGGAAAACTTTAAAGCTCTCGACGCCGGTTTTCATTCATTCATTCATTCAGGAATTTTCAAACAAGAGTTGAAATTTTACACACGTCGTCTACACACACACACTCACTGTTTGTCGCCAGTTGTTTTCTTCGTTCTTCGTCTATTTTGAAAAATTTTAACATAGTTTTTGCATAGTTGAGTACGTTCACAAAATAGCTATAGATTTGATGCCACAGGTCAATGTGTGTGAGAAGAGAAAGTACTTTACTTGCACACAAGTTGGAGTCCTAGGTGCGACGTAGACGTTCTATGTACGTAGAACAATGGATACTCCATTTTCTACAAACATAAATAGAGACATTTTTGCGGCAGATCTAGAGTAGGATTGTGGGTCACAAGGAACAACCAACAACCAACTATTCAGTAGTAGAGAGCTCAGCTGGTCGGGTTCTTCATGGTCATTGCACGTATGCACTTTCCATACTCGGCAAGACAGAACCCTTAATGCGTATGTGCACGTAGTCTATCTGCGGGTAAATAGTTGGTTTGTTGGTACAGATTTATTTGCTCGTACTGCACGATAACTACTTGTGGTTCTATGTTATTTTAAGCACATACATTTTATGTACAAAAATTCAATTCTACAAAGTGCATTTGCGGTGAATTTTTGAAATTGCACTAATGCTGCAGTACAATTTGAAATGGTGGATTCCGGTAACAAATTTATGGTCTTTTTTGGAAAATTTTATATGATTTTCGAACTGTTGTAATGTAGTAAATTATTCAATTTTGTAAAATAAAACTAAACATTATTATGGAAAACTTTAAAGATCCGCTCTTAAAAAATATTTGCAAAAATATGCTTCAAATTAAATCCAATTGAAATTATTTTAAAGGGTTTTTTTTTATAAATTATTTTTAAGATGGAAGGATTCTGCCATTTATTTAATAAAGCACACATTTAATTATGTATAGTAGTTGATTTTTATTAATTTGGAATTTGTTATAATGTGCGCTTTGAAATCGCTAGTTACCAAAACTTATTTACTTGCAGGCATTTAATCTGAAACAGCTACCATATAAAATATTTTAAATGTTCCTTAATTAATTTTTGTAAAGAATTCATAAAAAACTCAATAAAAACAAAAATATATTTCTGATATGAGTTTTTTAAAAATATGAAAAGTTCAATTTTTTTCATGAAGAAATATCTAAAGTTCATCTTTGGTTATAAAAGAAAAACCAAATCAAATAGTCGATAATAGTTTTACATAAAAATAAAAAAGACTATACTTTATATGTACATATTTGTATTTGAGAATTTCGCCTTCGAAGAAGGAGTAGTTTGAACGCCTTTAATTCGTATGTGGAAGAGAATACAAAACTTCTCAATCGATTGTCGTAGATTTATTTATGAGGCACGTATTCGTATAGCAGACAAAGTTAAATAGTGGCAAAAATTCCACAGACGCGAGACTCCTTGTAAGATAAAACTAAGGGGACTGTGATAAGACAGAGTATATTTAAACACGTTTATAAACTCATAGGTATTTATGTTATATACATATATCCTTATATAAGTTAATAGTAGATTGGGGAGTGTATAGTCTATGAAGTTGACCATAATACTACAATAGTATGGAAGGATATGTGAGTATATAAGTGGACACATTCGATAGATGAGATGTGATACAGAATTTAGGACAAAAAAACTGAGGATGAAATAAACTAAATAATCGCAGAGAAGTGGTAAGAAGGAAAAACAAACTTTAACAAAAACGAATAAAAAAGAAAAAAACAAATTGTGTTTAATGTAAACGAATTTTTGGGGGCAGAAGAAATTGTTGCATTAGACGAACAAATCAGAACAGAAAAGCCAAAGGAAAATTATAAATAAATGCGAAGGAATATATATTTTTGGGGGAAGAAATGCCTATAAAAAGCAAAAGCTCTGTCGTGTGACCTTCACCTTAACCTAGTGACAGTGTCGGGCGAACGGTCGATTGCCTTTGCAGCGTTGTCGTCTCCACAACAAGCTACCGTCAACGATACTCATTGGCGGAGGCGGTGGTGTACTCCTTCCTGCCGTCTACAAAGCGCACATGTTTCATATGAAATTTTCGTGCATAAGTTTTACTCAGCTTTTGCGTATTTTTTTTTCTTATTTTTATTTGATCTCAACGCTTTTCTAAATTTCCACACATTTCTATTCGGAACGCAACACATCTGCAGCCGGTATGTGCATCTGTTGAATAACCGCATATTCGCTAGCGACTGTGACGCATTTGGCGATCATTTGTTGATAGCTTCTGCCGTACCGCGTTGCGTCTAAGCTAACGTGTAGTGTGGTGCGGTCTAATCTATGTTGAAAGCGAGCGCATACAAATGCAACAGAACCCACATGTCCATTTTCCAACCGTAGTCACCCTCTCTCTAATGGCCATTATACTCGCATGCCCGTGGGAATGTCTAAAGGCCAAATCAATGGAATTACTGTGTGCATTGGCACGGCGCGAAGCTCATCAGTGAAGCAATTTTGTCAGTCTAGAAATGGAGTTTTACGTTTTAGTTCTTTGCTCTAAGAATCTAGACGTTCGAATATTATGAACGGACGTCTGGTTTATACTAACCCCGCTCTTGTATGTACGCAAATATGTACACACCTCCATGCATATACGTGTATACTTATTTACGTTAATATGTAAATACTTCGAATCATATTTGTTGGCGATCTGATTATATGCGTTCATCTCTTGGTAGACACTCTATTGTGCAACACACCCTTGCCGTTTCAGCCGTTGTCTATTCATTAGATCGTTGCAGTTCCGAGACGATTCACTACTAGTCGGACAACTTTAGAGCAGGCATTTATCACCCCCAACGTTGCCATCGCATCTCATATTCGAAAATTGCGATATTTTTCCTTTACACCAAAATAGCCAGTCACACGAATATATGTAATCATGGACACGATTTCTAGATGCACTTACATATGTGTAAGTGATCACTGCATATGGATACAAGTCAACTGATGTACCGATGCCGATACTTGGAGAACTTAGAAATTTTATGCTTGCACATGCACATATTGGAAGTAATAGCAGCTAAAATTCTGCACGAGTATTACAGTATCCCCGCTCTGTAAATGCTTTTCGTATATATGCGTTCTCCTACAAGGCTATATAAGTTCAATGGCAATAGAAGCAAGGTTGCCCGAAATCGGCTAGATTAGTTTAAATTGGCCTTGAAAAGCTACTCGTATCTAGCCAGACATGTGCAGTCGCGTCAGTCGGTCGAACGTCCAGTCAGTGCAATACAAGAAATACCAAAGAAACAAAAACAAATTCAATTACGTTGCACGTACGTGTTAGTCTATAACTTAATAACACCCGCATAGATTATATACATGCATACACATATGTATGGTGCATATAACAATAATTTTGCATTACATTTTTTTTTATTTTGAATTTTAATTTTTTCCATTTGATTAATACACATTGGCAATTTCTATGCATGAAAACATTTTCAAGTGATATGTGTATAAATTTTCGCATACATAGAAATATTTTATCAAAAATCGCATTTCTAAGCAAATTTACTTTCCAATATTTTGCGGTTTTTAATTTAATTTTTTTTTAATTTTAATTATTTTTTTTTTGCCTTATTATTTATTTTATTATTAGTTTTTCTTCATGCTACTATGTGTATATTCATTAGTAGTGCATAATATAAAAATTTTATAAAATAATCGCTTATTCTTAGGAATAGACATTTTTTATATAAACATTTATATTGAGTTTTTAACCGAACTAATGATATTTTCAGATTATATAAATAGTAGTGTGAAATAATTTTTGGTAGACCATTAATTAATAGAGGTTAATTTTCTACATTAAAATAAGCCGAATTAAAAATGATTTGTTTCAGTTTCATTTAATTTTGTAAGTTCGCATTTTTTTTTGACAGAGTAGAAGATCGAACACTGATGAACATGCTTTAAGATTTAGTTTTAAGCGAAAAGTCACACCGGAAAACTAGATGTCCAGAATTAAACGTTTTTTATAAACAAAATAATTAAGATGGATTTTTCCTACTACGTTTGAAAATATTTTTAGTTAGTCCATTTTTTTTTTCAAATTTAAAGCAGAGTATCATCTTATTGACTTTAAATGATTAAAATCTTATTTGTCATTAATGGAAATAAATATATTGTCATTATATTAAAACTTTTTAAATTTTATTGTATAAATATATCATTAATAAATGTTTTGTTTTTCTGTGGATATCTAAAAAAGAACCAAATTTTATCTTAGTACATATAAACTTAATTGTTTGTTTTGACTGGAATATGAGACAACAATTTCGAATTCAATTTGAGTATAGATAATTATCATTATTTCCAAGGCAACGCACCAACAAATTACATATTTCAAATTTGTGTTTATATTAAACGAATCAATAATAAGCAGAATTTTATTGCAAATATTGTAGTTCTCTGTTTCGCAATGAATTATAAGTGTTTGGCCCTCATTTGCTTTTAGGGGCTTGCGAAGCTGAACACAACAAAAAATAGCATGTATATGTAAGTAAATGAAAACTTATCACTATCAAACGAAAATAAATAGAATAAAATAGAAAGTTTGATAAAACGTATTAAATTGATTTTTTAGAAAAATTTTTATTTTATTAAAATAGTGTATTGGCAGGCTTTTATTATATAAGTATTATAGATGTTTTTTTTTTATTTTGTAAAAGGACAATTACAGACTAATAGAAAGACTATTTAAAAGGAGTTTTTTTTTTTTTAAATTTTGTTGTAAAATAATTTTATACAAATGTGGTTTTTCATACAATTATTTTTGAATTAAATGTCATAAAATGTAGTTTTATAGGCAGGAAAATATAAAACAGTATCAAATAAATAAAATATTCACATTTATATATATATATGTACGTTTAAACGCGCATTTCAGCTTTTTATTTTTGATATCAAAATTGCTGATAACAAAAAAACTAAATATACAATAGTATTTCTTGTATGACGTATCAAATTTTAACATTATGGAAAATTTATAGAAAAGTTTGTTAAAGAATAGATTAATGAATTTTATGGGTATTTGTTGATTTTTTTTTTTGTAGAACTCATATTACTTAATATGATATAAATACTTAATTTCGATTAAAATCATTACTCAAAGTATTGGCAAAAACTTTAGAGAAAAAAAATTACTACAAATTATAAGAAATTTAAAATATTATATAAAAAATTCATTATGCATTTGCACAAAATACATATATTCATATTATTATTTAATAATATCTAAACACTGTCCAATTTTGCGAAAAGAAAAGAAAAAATTAACAAAAGAAGAAATTGTCACCCACACTATTAGTTAGCAAAGATTACACAGTCATACATAATCGTAAATGTTATCGCTATATTCGTCGATATTGCACTTGTTTTTATTAGAATTTAGTAGTGCACACTCCTCAGTACGTGCTACAAATCAACGCACTGCAAAGCTTTCAAATTTTTTTTTCTATATCATTCCAAAGTTTCCTATTTCAAATGAATGTGTTTGCGTTTTGTTTTTGTTTCCTTTAATTATTTATTTTGATAATATTGCGATAATTTGACACTTTTTATTTTTTAGATGACGCATGTGTGTTTCGATGCAATTATGTAGTTTATAATACGAGTAGTATCGCATATACAGGTAAAATTGATATAGAATAAAAAAGAATTATTTATAATCAAAAGCTTATTAGATAACCGTATAGCTAATTGCATGGATACACATAAAGAGAGAAGGGAGCTTTGTTTGTTTTATAGACCGAAAAAAGAAATTTAACAAAGAAAATAGAATTTTAAAAAAAATATCATCGAATTTGATAGGCAAACAAGTGAACTTGAAGAGAGCGATAGTGACAGTATTTTAGTGAGAGAGCGTGTATTTTATCGATTGAGAATAGTGAGCGTTAGTCGAGTGCACAAGCCAGCAAAAAAAAGTTAACCTTGCACTCTGAATCAAGATCATCTGCAGGCAATTTATCGCTCACCAAATACACCGAAAGCATTCTCTGCTTCTATATTCTAACATTACTTTAGCTTCTATGCGACTATTTTGCATCACCTATTATAAGCTAATTTGAGCTTTTTGCTTTTTCTTTTTTTGAAAACGAAAGTGAATTTGAATGCGATTTTGTCTTTGGCGAGCTTTATTTTTAGATAAGCACGATCGCAATGGAGGAACGTTACATTGCGCTTGTCGCGTCTATTTACCCCAATCTCTCCACTCCATGCCACCCATGCAGAAATTGCACAATATTTATTAGAAGCTTTTTGGTCTTCAACTTGGCACATGTTTGAACAATAATAAAACCGAAAGTATTTTGAAAATTTACTTCAAAATAAATGTTTTTGAACGATTTTTTTTGGTTTTTTCTTTTTTTTTAAATTTTAAAAATACGATTTGATAATATTAGCTGTAATTGCATCAATTTTATTTTGGAAATTTATTAATTTTAAAGCGTAGAAATGCATTCATAAAAAAAAAAAAAATTAAATACAACAAAATTGGCTTTTTTCTATTCGAATGTACCAATGTATATGATTATTTTCTATATTGATGTGAATTTGATTCAGTTTTTTAAAAAGGAATATTTTGGCTTACTTTTATTTTTAGCTATAGAGACTACAGCATAAAGTTTAATGCATTTTACTTATTACTTAGTTTCAAAAATAACATAACAAATTATAAACTCTTCTGAAATCATCGTCGAAATTTGCAATTTGTAGCGCGGATATAAATAAAATGACATTAATTAGTTTGTTTTGTTATTGTTTTTTTTTTTTTTTAAATAAATGCTTTTTTGTTCCTTTTTTCCTAAATTCTGAGTTTATTAACATTTTCAAGGTTTGTTAGTTATACCTGATTTTTGAGATTTTCGGAAAGATTTAACTTTTATTACCATAAAATGCAATCAGTAGAAAATGAAGAAAAAAATTCGATGCATTTGATATTATTAAATTTATTTTTAATTGATTTTAGCTAGTTTTATTTTTGTTTTAAAAAGAATCATTAAATATAAATATATTTAATATAAATATAACATTTATATTATTCAATTTATGCTATCAAAAGAAGAGTTAAATTGAAGAAACTTATAATTCAGCATTTGGATATTTTTTTAGTTTATTATATTTTTTTAAATGATGCCATTTATTTATAAAATAAAATAATATTTAAATAAATACCACGTGACTTCTTGCAGGACACGAACTTTTCAAGGTAATTTTTAATGACTTTTTTGCACAACTCAGGCTGTAATTCGGTCATTACCTTACGGATCTTGGTATTTGATTGCTGCAAAGTTTGAAGACTATCTGGGTAAATAAAATTGTCCACGTAGGCTTACGAGAAAAAGCCCAAGGAACAAAATTATGCGCCTTGGGAATTTTTTGAGTATAAAAGTCAAAATTCTTATGTTGTGTGGCCTTTGATGCAGTCTTGTTGAAACCACATACTGTTCAGATTAAAATATTTGAATTTAGGCATTTTTTAAAGAAATTCACACCAAAGAGTTAATTTTCGCAGATACACTTACTTCTTCAGAGTCACTTAGCCTTATATAGACATTTTGATTATTCACCTATCCACCAATCGAGAAATGGGACTCAACGATGACGACAATAAAGCCTTCTTAAAGGGCGAAACGGGGCCATCGTAAAAACACAATATTTTTTAATAAACTTTTTATAATATTCAAATGTTAATTGATGTAAAATAGCAAACATTAAACTAAACAAATTTTAAGTTACATGATATATTTTTTTGGCAGCTGTCAAACGATAGAGCTATACTTACCGAAATACAAAATGGATAACCGATTATTTATACACAAAAAATTTAAAATATATTAAAATAGTCAAAAACTTATTATAAAATAAAATATTTTAAATTAAAGTACAGAAGAAATTATTTACTTATAAAAGGACTAAGCTATTCACTTAATAGAAAACTACCCTTCAAAATGGGTATTTAATAGAAAACTACCCTTCAAAATGAGAATAGAAAATTCTTACATAAACAATTTCATAGACATTAATAATCTTCAATTAATATATACAATTTGTATATACAAATTTAGATTCAATTAAAGTTTAAAATAAGAGGAGAAGAAGAAAATGTCTACCCCACCATCACAGTCAATTTCTAGAACATTTGTTAGAATTAGATTTTCTTATTAAAAACTACTATTCTATTTTTCTTTAAAGGAATTCTTAAATATTTAATTAATATTTGGAGAAATATTTTGTTTGTTTTGTAATTGATACTTAAAATATTACTCATAATAGTATAATATAAAATCTAATCGAAACTTTCCGTTTATTAGTGTTTATTATTAATCAAATAATCAGTATACGTTCTTATGTTTATCGTTTAGATTTATTAACCACCCCGCCCCCTCCCTCCACCCTCATATTCCCTGTCTAACCAAAAAACATGCTCTATTATAAACTATTAACTATTAAATCTAGTATTTATGTTACTAATAACTTTAGGTCTATAATTAAATTTTGTTTTTCTTAAACAAAAGTAATAATTTTCTTATCGAATAATACCATTTTTGAATTAAATCTCTTTGAATATCTTCGTTATATCAATTTTAATTTCTGTATAGAAAGTAGAAATTAAAAAAAAAAAAAAAAAAAAAAAAACAGAAAAAGGTGAAACTAAGACTAAATTATTAATGGCTATCGACAATGAAGAATAGAGAAAAGCCAGGCCATATAGTACAGGTAAGACTTTGAATGAAAAATATTCAATTTCAGAAGAAGGGATCCTTTTTGTTTCCTTTCTGTTTCGGTTTGATTAGTCTTACGATATGTATTCTCTGTGCTTACATTTCTCGTAATTCGAACTAGATTATTTGATTTCATGAAATAAGAAGGTGAAACCAATCAAACGGATAGAATGGCGTAGGATAAAATGGCCTAAAAATTTTGCGAAATTACTGAATTTCAATGCTCTTTACTTATTGATTTCGTAATCAGGATATTCTTTTTCTTTTATTCTACAAAGCTGGTTACTGTTTCTGCTATAAAACTTTTTTTCCCCAAATTTGGGATCATTGGAAAAGAGGAACTGCTCCTTTATACCGCCTATAGAGTAGTCATAACCACAACAAAGAACAAAAAAAAAATAAGAACTTCACGTTATTTAGATATACTATAGTTTGTTGTTAAATAAATAACAAATTTATACCTGCAAGTAAGTCATGGTTTTATTTTAAGTAGGTAGATAATTTCAATCAAAACATGATTAAATTCATGATTTAATAAAAATTTCACATTTAACGAGATTAAGCAATTTAATTTTTCAGTAAACTTTGTGAACATTTATGAAGTATTTTTTTTGTATTTATTTGTATTTAATTTGTATAAGAACTACAAAATATAAAAAAAAAAAACAAAAATTTACTATAAATTTTAATACAATATATAAAAGTAATTTTTTGAAAATATAGTAAATTATATACCAGGTAACTGTAATGGGAAGTCTTAAGTTTTGTTTTTCTATGGTTGAATAACTTAGATTTATGTTCATATAGCAAATGTACATGTCTAGTGTTTCTCAAAATATGCTCAAATAGACTACAACGGAATGTATATAGATATACGTGTACTCGTAGTGTATGAATACAATCTTACTGAATTCAGTTATCGTACCTTAATGAGGGACCTACAGATGACCGAGGCATACAGACCCATATTTCGCCAAGGCCATCATCAAGTACAAACTGTGTAATTTCTATGTTTATGTGAACATGTGTCTAGACGATGCTGAACTATTGAAAGAAGACGATCTAAAGACCGAACACAGAAAGAAAACCACATCTATAGAATGTCTTCCTGTCTCTTCTAAATGGAGGCGATCAATTCATACGACTTGCTGGCAAGGCAACATGGCAACATATCAACTCGTAAATGGAAATATTTTTATTTTTATTTGCACTTTCATTCTTGGAACTAGTGACCATACAAGAACGTTTAGTTTGTACAAGTAGTACGATTATTGGGAGTATCTCTACAATAGACAGAAACTCTACTAGTACGATTATTGGGAGTCTCTGTACAAGATTAAATTCGATTATGATTATCTGAAGAATGATTCTAAACTCTTATAGAATAAAAATATGGTTTAATGTTTCCACATTAATTATGCCAAAATATCTGTAAGCATATACTATACTCTTAAGGTCTATTGCGGTTGTGATAAAGGATGAGATAAAGACTGACCGTCTACGCTAGTTCTGTGGGCACTTCCCTTTTAAAAAATTCTTACTTAGGACGTTTGATAAATTTAACACATATAATAAGAATGTATTTTAAATACTAGGAAATTCCTAGACTTCCCTTCCTCCTCCTATTATCCCCCTCCCACCCCTTAAAACATAAACACATCGAATGATATTTCGTTAAAGTAGTAAGTGGAATGGAGCCAGCATACATAAACACTCTCGTATCTGCAACATCTGCAATAATTTATGTATATTTTAAGACATTTGATTAAGTAAAATTTTGGCTACTGCATGAAATGAATTTTATTGATTACATTACGAGCGAGCTGTTTATTTATTTTTCATATATTTTTATATAAAAAGATCAATAGGAAATTTAATAGAAATATACATATTTAGTACGAGTACACTATTTTTATGCAATGCAGCATAAATGTTTAAATGTAATTGAAACAATTACATAAAATATTAGAAAAGTTTTTAAAAACTTTCTAATTTTTGTTAAAAATATCAAAAATAATTTTGTCATATTTTTATACTATTAATTTTTAAATTGTTAAAATATCGGATATGCAATTTTTCGAAGTGGCAAAATATTGTATTTTCGGAGCTTCTATTAATTTTACTATGAAATTTTTTATGTTTGTACGTGTATACAATTAGTTCTAATCTTTTATATAAAATATATTTTACTTCATTTTTTAATAAAAATAGTTGCTCTACTATTTGGGATAGTTTTTCTACTAAAAATTTGGAATTCAGCCCTTTTTTGGGAAGTCTAACTATATAGTTTTTTCTGATCTGAAAGTAAAATTGCTCGACGACTTAAAAAAACTGAACAAATTTAAAAATACCTAAACCGGGTTCAAAAATAAATCCAAATCGCCGTCAACAGAACACGCTCAAGTCCAGTATGCGTAAGTACAATAGGACGTCGTTTAAAGAGATCAGGTATGAAGATGCAAGTAGTGATAACCGACCCTTTTCTTGTTATACGAAGTGAGAATTTTTTTTTGAAATGAGTAAAAGATGACCAACTTTGCTTACTGGTGCAGTTGAAATAGATCCTTTGGAGTGTTAAGTCTAAATTTGTGACGAAAGGGTTGTGGGGAGCTGCGTGGTTGGCTTTGCAAAATATGTGTATGCTTGAGGAAATGTTATGAGTTGGGGATGCTTCGGGGAATTTTCAAACTTGAGACTTTATTAGAATATCAGGAAAGCTCATAAAAGGGGCTATTATCTTGAGAACGAGGATTTCATAAAATAGTTTAACTTTGAAAAAGATATTTTTCACCTATGTTCATCATTTTTGGAAAAGAAGGTAATAGCCCACTTTTATGAGCTTTCTAAAGTACAAAAAAAGTTACTTATTAAAATAAGAAAAAAATTGTGTTGAAATTAAGAAAATGAGATCGTTCAAATACTTATGACCGGTAGTGTATTAAGTCAAAAAGGATAAAAGAATTTTTATTTCTACATAATGCTAGGCTATTAATTTGGATCTTTAAATTATAGTTAAAAGATTCTGATTAAAAGCCGAACTTATATGGAATAATATCCGCGAATAAAGGTTCTAAAAAATAATGTATTTTCAACAGGAAAAGTAAACTAAGAATAAATCAAATTTACCCGCAAAATGATAGAAAAATTCAATTGATTTTAAATTCAAAATTTTCTATTTGGAAGAGTCTAGTGTGAAAAGTGGACTGTATTCAACGATAGTCGAGATTGAAGGTGTAACAGCTGATTCAAATTTCAATCTACAATCGTGTACTGGTTCTTTCAAGGCCATCATCTTTGTGTACCAGTTCTACATTTTCTTAGCATCTTAAAGATGTACTATACTCGTATGGGTATGTAGCTATACTTATATATGAAATATTTTAAGTGCCACAAACGTTACAGTAGACGAAAGTGGATTGTAAATGCAGCTACGAGTATCAAGTGCAGCTAACGTAACCAATTGTTAGACTAGACATCCAACTGGAAAATGGAGCGTTGTCTTGTGATTCGTAGACACCACGACTCGTATTGTAACAAGGAAGAGTTCTGCAATGTTTATCCGCATATATGTATGGGGAACCCAAGTAACTGGACTCTTAGTACAATTGCAAAATTATAAATTGTTCCTTTTTTCTTGTATATCTTATTTTATCCTTACGTCGCTGGGTATGCACTTTTCCATCTTAGGTCGTTGGGTCGCATTGCATTGGAACTAGTCTCTGGCAGGGGCAAGGAAGTACGTACTCGTACATGTGTAAAAGAATAATTGTATGCACTGGAATTGTTGTACAAGTTAAATTGCAAATTGCATTTTGTGTGGCACATGCAACTTGTTAAGATATTTTTCCTTTCTGTACTTTAAGTTTATGACGTCTTTTATGCAATATCTGTTTTTGCAGTGGTTATTCTTGTTGGTTTATTCAAACTCGTACACGTATCCCCCGTATTCGTACTCGTACTTGCAGTTGGTAATTTTAATCATCACTGGTTTAGCTGATGACTTGGATTGTTTGTTTATAGACCAGAAGTTATGTCATAATTATGAGATTGCCTTTTAAAACAAACTGGAAAATATTTGTCCATTTATAAATGTTATCTTTTCATTCATATTTATATATATATGTTAAAATATGAAAGTGGATAATATTGAAGTATATATGTAGGTGTAATTCAAACAGAAAAATACAATGTTTTTTTGTTGTTGCTGCCATATTTTGTTTATAATTTGAACACTTGTTAAATGGTTGATTACTATTCATTTGACCACCATTTTATCTATAAATAAGAAAACAAAATAACAACGAAGTTTATTCTTATAAAATATAAGAAAATAAAACAAAAACGTAAAAACAGGACAATATCTAATAGAAGTTGGCCAATATAAGTGATAATTATCACTATTATTCGATTTGTGTATTGGAATGTAATATTAAATTAAATATGGTATATTAAAAAATCAGATTTAAATTAAATTCTTTTTTTTTTGTTATATTGCCTTAACTTTGCATTGTAATAAAAGATACCATATTTGGATGGATATCATCAAATTTCTTGAAAAACTCGATTCTTTTGACTTTTTCGCACATTTTGCGAAACACGCATTTTGCTCATGCAGGGGAACTACTTGCGCAATTGGTTGTACGTCCTGCGATTTTTTTGCACAATGAAGCCATAATTTGTAATGTTGGGTGGCTTGTGGCACCATTTTTTAAAAAACACATGCGATCTAAATTAAAATCTTTAAATTTAGTCTCAAAAAATTTCAGATTGGTTCAGAATTGACGGTAACAGTCTCTTAACCGTCAATTCTGAACCAATCTGCCATTTTTGAGCCGCACATTCACTTTTCGCGGATACAATGGCTTTTTCGTAGTCTTTTGTGACTTCTCAATGAGCAATTTTGCTTATAGAAATATTCGCTGAAGTGAGCCTCATCATTGACGAAAATTTTATTTGAAAAGTCACCATCCAAGACCTGTTGTTCCAGCACAATTTTATCGTATTATTTGGTGATTAAAAACCCATAATGTAAAATGACAAAATTTAAACTAAAAAATTGCTGTATGATATATATTTTTAAAAATTATAAATCGACAAGGCTGCACTTTCCAAATTATAAAATGGATAAGATTTTATTCTTTAATATGAATAACTCACACATTTTAAGGTATCCATACACCTACACATACATAATAAATGAACAGGTTTAAATAATACATAAATGATGAAATGTAGAAATTATTTTTTTTTAGTAATAAATTGCAGGTAGCTAGTATACTGAGTATGTAAAATTTCCATTCACATGCACTGCGATGCAATATTGTCCGTATTGAATTGCAATGAAGGTCACGTAATCGAATGCAGACGATTAAGTAACTTTTGTATTTAGTATAAGGGTTTTAGCCTCCAATCTATCTCTTTTTTGCTAGCTCCTTAAGTTAACGTATAGGAATATATTCCTCCCAACCACATTTTTTCCTTTTCCCCCTACAATTTTTGTCACGTTGTAGTTCAGCAAATTTTGTCATCCGCTTACGCCATAAGCAATTTTGAACATAAAACATTTATCCACCAAAAGCTGCTGCCGTCGGCAAAATAATTTTTTGAAAATATTTCTATAATTTTTTTTCCAAAATTAGGTGAATTTTTATTTAGAATAATTTTTTAAAATTTTAATTATTTTCATTTCAACAAACGCTTTTGCTATTATTCTGAAGTAAGATTGCAAAAAAGAAAGAAAAGTCGTAAATTTTACTTAGAAATTATTTAAATATACAAAATATTAATTTACTTTATTTTTCTTTTATTTATCATTCAAAATATATATTTTTGAAAAGTATGTGAAAGTAGAATAGATTTTTAGAGAAGTTTTTCCCTATGATTACTTTGAAATTTTTATAGTAAAAGATTTATGATAAAAATATTAACAGCAAAAATTTTTTTGCCGAAAATAATATTTTCTAAAATGAATAACAAATTATATTTTTTATTTCCTAATAGTTACTAAAATGAGTTTATTAATTTATCAGCAAAAACTCTAAAGCTTTTGTGGTCATTTTTATTTTTTATTCAATTTTTTTTTTAGTATTTTTAAAAATATATATTATCAAAATAAATTTCGTAAGGTTTCAAATTACTATACAGTTTTCATACATATAAAAATAAATTTGAAAATAATATTAGACTATCAACGGTGAAATTTGAAAAAAAAAACAATTTATATTGTCTATTTTTTATACAATAAATATAATTGATAAAATTTTTTAGTTTTTTACAAAAACTTTTTATTGTATTATATCATCAGTGGTATAATTTTCAAGTTTAAATATAAATTTAGATTATCCTTCAATAAAGAATTTATTTTTTTAAGCAGTAAAAAATTTATGAAAAGGGTAAATGATATGATCTAATGGATTGAAAATTCCATTATGAGTGTTAATATTTTGCTAAATGGAATGTAATTTAAAAATTTTTATATTTTTTTTATTATTATTCAGTATAAAAATATTTAAAATATTATTGAATAATCAGTCATTCAGATTAATATTTAAAATTTTTCCCATATGTACTCTGATTTTTTTCTCCAATTTATTTAATTAGAGAAACAATACATAAAAAATTAACCTTCATCGGTATGGAGGGAGGAGATGTAACTACCAATTTTTTCTAATTTTTGAGTACACTTTTTTTAGAGCTATTATATGGTATTTTTCAAGTTCTTTTCATAATAATTAATATTATTTATGAGATCTAAATTTACAGATACAATGACGTGATTGGTATCTAAGCATAAAATATCTTAATTAGCATAGTTTAAATATTTTACATTATTTTACTAAGTTGTGAATGACTATTTATTTATTTTATTGTTGAGAATAGTTAATAAATAGTCTTCAAATAAACACTATATATTTTTTTTTGCATATATTTTCTAATTCCAAATTTTCTTTGCTGTTATTTTTATTTTAATAAATTTTTTTTATTTTTTTAATCATAACAGATTTCGTGTTCAACTAATTATAATATTTTCTTCAAAACACTTTAAATTAATTTTTTTTTAGACCTTGTTTTGCTCAATTTAATATCTAAGTTTTAAAGTTATTTTTTTTTACTTGTATTTTTCAAATCGGTATCTATATAATTTACACTTTATATTAAAATTTGTAAAAATTTCGTTATAATTTTTCAGCTAATCAATTTACAATATTTTATTTCAAGTCAATTCATTTTCTAAATCGAATAGCTTTTATGTTATTTTAGAAAAGGTAGAAATATTTGCATATATTATTCTATTAATGTTTATTGAATGAAAATTTCTAATAAGAATAAATTCAATTGGGGGAAAATTATAATATTAAAATATTATAACGAAAACAAAAACGCTCAAAATAGTCACTTTTATTAAGTTTTATTATTTTTAGAATTGGCAAACATAATTTTTTATAAATAATATAAGCGCATTCAACTTTTAAGATGAAGGCACTGCACTGCGCTGCATTATTACTCAGTAAGGAAAGGAGCGAAGCTTTTTGCAGTACGTAACAAAGAGTTAGAATAAATGAGCTTTTTGACTTAGATTTTAATTTTTTTTGGTTTGCCTTAATAATTATAATATCAGAATTAATAATTATGATGTACAAGAGAAAAATTTATCAGAATTAATAATTATAATGTATAAAAATGAAAATAGGAGTAACAAAAAATATATAAAAGCAATGTTCTTACTAACCTTTTCACAAAAAAAAGTTCATCGACTAGTTAAAACCAAAATTATCCTTTTTGAAATTTTATTTGGTTACTTTCACTTCCGTGCAAACACATTGCAAACATATGCACACATAATATATTGAAAGAGGATATCAATTTTTTAAATATAATAGTAAATTTTAAAATTGTATTTATTCAGTTTTTATTTCTTTCTGTAACGTTTTCCTATTTTATGTATGTAGGCAAAAGCATATATATATTTATTTATTTTTACCGGAACAAGAAAGCTTTTACTTTTTTTAAATATTTATTTTTATTGCTTCTTGGTTGACGTTATAAAAATGAAATTTTGTTTTTTTTTGTATTTTCTTTTTATATATGTCCTTTGAAAAATTAAAAATTCAAAGTCATGTAAAGATGAATGCAAAAGAACTTTCAAAAAGCACAGTAATTGTGTCAAAGAAATATTTTAAAAAAATAGTTTTTTTTCCCTTTTGGATACGAAAGGACTTTATTATACACACTAATAGTCACAAAAATGCTTTTTTTTTTTAAATATCATAAAATATCACTTGTGATATAAGCAAAAAATATTTTCAATCTGAAAATAGAAACAATTTTTTGGTAAAATTTTAATTCTGGATACTTTTGAATAAATTAACTTGTTAAAATTTTTTGAAATGAGCAAAAAAGTTTTCTAAAAACAAATAATATTGCACTATTTTTTTAATAAGTTTTTTTTTCCCGCATTCTGTATGTTAAAAATTTCATTTTATTTGAAATGGATTCAAAAGAATTTTGATTAGATTTTTTCTTTTATTTTACCTTAGAAAACTTTTTTTTAATAATATGTCCATAGAACATTGTTCACAATTGTTAGAAGTTTTTTATTTATTTTCTATATTCTTATATGTTTTAACTCCTTTTTTTCTTTTGTAAAGTTATATATATTTATGTATTAGCAAAGGATTAGAACTAATATTGAATAATACAGATACAATTTTATCAAATCGATGAAAAAAACGGATTCTTTTCATCGATTTTGATAAAATTGTATCTTCACAAATAAAAAAAATTAATTTAAATTAAAATCACTTTTAATTATTATATATGGCTCTCTATAAAAATATATTATACACTTTTACTATAAAATTTAATAATCATATGACAATATATGGTATATTATATATAGGATATTTTAGATATATGGTATGTAGTTGGAAAAAATTTCCTTTTGTATAAATCTTTTTTTTTTTTTTTTAGATATTTTAATGGTTTTATAACTTATAAGATTTTCATTACATAGAAGCCTTTTAATTTGAAAAAAAATAAATTTTTTTTAAATATTTTTTTTTCTAATTATTTTTGATTTAATTATTATAAATTTTATTGAAATTATTTGTATAATATTTATTATATAAGCGTTTATTTATTTATTTTGATAGATATGCGAATAGAAAGAACATTTTTAAACTGGATTGATTGTATTGCCTAACTATCCCGATTGAGTCCAAAATCTCTACTGAACTGAAACCGAAACTCAAACTGAAACTGAAATTGTGAAAAAATGCATGGGCAAGAACTCTGGCTGCGTTACTTTTTTTGCTACTGCAATTTTTTTTTTTGGGGTTTTTGTGTTGTGGTTTTTTTTTTGTTTGCAACTAGTGCCCAGACCCAGATTCGGTATATACCAGACGATACCGAATGAACACATAGAAAATTTTGTCGATTACTAATACAAAGATGATATGCGATAGTAGCGCCAGAAATAACGTACAATAACGAACGCATTACATTCTAATCAAAGCCGACGTCAATGTCTATGAAGTCGACTTTGAGGACTCCACAATTTTTGCAACTCGTTGACGCAAAATTCGCAAAAATTGCCCACGGGCTGCTGCATAATTTTTTTTTCTTCGTCGTATTCATTACAATTTTTGGTCGATGCGTATATGTGAGACTAGCATTCCATTGGCTTTTTTTTCTGGAAGCCCATGACAAATTTGACAATATTTCCAATGTCGACAAACTTTGAAAAGCCAATGAGTGAGGCACACACACATATACACACACACACACAAAAACGAACACACTAAATAATTAAAGATCCTTTCACATCGGACCTTTTTAATAATCATACAAAAATTTTTGATTTTTCTCTTCGCTTAATATTATTTTGGATTAAAATAAAGAAAATGTGATAACGTCAATTTTAATATAAAACTAAATTTTTAATATAAACTACATCACCCAATACTTTTATGACCTGTTTGCCCCACATTCCTTTAGGGATTGATTGCATTTAAGTTGGAGCGGCTCAAGTTTAGCTCTCCTCGAATTTCGGCGCTTACCGCGATCGATGAGTACGTACCTATATATACCATATATGTAAGTACGAATGTAGTTTGTCCAAAAGATTGAATGATTCCCAATTTCCCCCATGAATGTGTGTGTTTGTTCATTAGTTTTTGTGTATGCAATGTGGACAAATTTTTGGTGATATTTTGCATTGTATGCTCCTATCCAACATATTTGGATATGTGCAGAAATGCACGCATATGCGTTTTTTCTTCACTCACACTATTCAGAAATGAATAATCAGCCTAGCTTACAACTCCCGTCGTAGTCAGCTAAAATAGTTCGTGGAAGTAAAAGATTCGCGTCCATATAAAAATATTTAAATTCCCAATTTTTGTGCATATCTAGAATTACCTTAATTTTTTTCTGTGTAGATCGATAGATAGGTCGATAGTGAACGGATTTGGTTTTGTTTAAACTATTATCATTTTTATTAATTTTATTTTCCTTTTATTGTATTTTTAGGTTTTCTAAAAGTTAGATTAGCTGATTTTTGTTTGGGTTCTGTAAAATTCAGATAATTGGATTAGAGAGTGAGATTTAGATGAGAAAAATAGAAGGAGTAATTCTTTCACGTGATTTGTATTATACATACATACATACGTTATACGGTTATATAGGTATGTAGGTAAAGAATAGTGCAAATTTTCTAAATTACTAAATAGTTATACGCTCGTATATAGTGCAGATAATTTTTTTAATAAAAAAAATAGAAATAAAAAAATCTTAAGAAAAAACTTCCACACAATTATGATTTTTGAGTTCTATGATGTGTTGAATGCGTTTATTTGTTTTTGAATGTATTTCTGCATTTTACTATATATAAAAATACATGGGTATATGACGAATACTAAATAATTTTTATTTTTATTTTCATAAACACATATGCGCATATATTTATATGAATAGATGTGTAAAATATACGATGCAATACGGGAGAGGGATTTTGAAATTTTTTATAATATTGTGCGCGCGCACATCATTGTGTGCGTGTGGGTGACGATCACTAAATATAATTCGATGCGATGCGATATGTTACGTTGCTGTGAGCTTTTACTGCATTGCACGATTAGCGGCCGTCAACTGAAATTCTTATTCATGTGTTTGTAATTTGGTTAAATAATAAGAACGACAAAAAAAATTTTGCTCAAAAATTATTTATCGAAATGAATACTATTTGTATACAAACGCACAGAAATCTAGACAGAAATAAATAATAAAAAAAATTAAGAATACAGAACAGCTTTTGACTGCGCTCATGTATGCAAGCACGACTTACTGACTGACTGAGTGTAAAAGTGGCAGATTAAGAAAACCAACAACATCAACAGCACCATTTACAATAATAACAATATTATTTAATTGTAAATTATTTATTTTCTTAGCCATTTTTTTTTTTTAACACTTAAGAACTGCGATTTTTGACTGATATTTTGATATTGGAATTCTCGGTGGCCCCCGGATGCAGGTCATCGTTGCCAATATGCACACTAGAACTTAACTAAGCCGAGAGAGTTAGTTAAACACTTGCGGAGAATCGATCAAATTTATCCAACAGTATTCGATAAGATTTAACTGAAAATTACTGCAACATCCATTTACTTGTAATCTAGAATATTTGACACTTTATCAAAAATCTCTTGTTTCATTATTGAATTAATTATTATAACAAAATTAAAAAAATTGATTTATAGTAAAAATACTGATCTTTTCATATATTTAGAAATGATTTAAGAAATAGGTTGAAAATTATTTGTTTTTACTGTGATTTTTCTGAATATTATTGATTATAAAATTAAAAAATTGTATCCATCTATTTGAAAAATACAATTCCCTTACCGCTCCTCGAAATTTAAGAAAACAGAAATTATCGAAAATTGAAAATTTGTTGGTTTTTTTTTTTAAATATGCAATATTTTTTTATTATAGAATTCATTAAAAATTCTTTTTACCAAAAAACAAATTAAACCAAATTTTAAAAATTAAATCAAATTTCATACAATACGGTATAATTTTTTAAGAAATAATTTTTATATTTGTTATTTACTACAGAAAATATTATCCTAATGGCAAAATTTTTCATATTTCTTTCTTTTGGCAGAGATTTTGGTACATAAAAAATTTTTGTTAGATTTTATGATTTCTGATAAAAATTATAAATGACAATCATAATATTTAACTTTATGAAAAAAATTAGAAAATTAGTTAATAAATAGACTTTTTTTAAAAAAATTTTATTTCATAATAATTGATGTAAGTAAATTTGGGTAAATATTTAATTATTGTTAAAAAAAGGAAATCAACTAAGCATATCCGTTGATTTGGATTTTTTATTTAAATTTATAAGGAAAACACTATTAAAATATTTTTTTTTCTTATTTTGGAAAGAATTCTGGTCTATTAATTTCTGAAATATTTACTCTTTTTTCAAATTATGAAATGACTTTTCTAAATATCATAAAATAAAACTTAATTTAAAAATTAGAATTTTAAATTAACTTTTTTTTTGTTTTGCTTATTGATATCTAAACATTTTCTGTTTGGAAACATTTAGAAAATTACTTTAAGTACTTATTTTGTAAACAAAAAAATACAGGTTATGTTTGTTAAAAAATTTAAATATAAAATATTTTTTAGAAAAACAATAACACAATTCTTTTATAAGGAATCATTTTAACTATATTTTTTAAACAAATTATTTTCATAAAAAAAAAAAATTATTTTTAATTTTTATCAAAACATTTTAATAATAAACAAAACATTTAAATAAAAAAGAAATATTTTTTAAAAATATTTTGTTGATTTGTGCGAAATAACAGAACACATTAGAGATTCTCTTAAAAAAATATTTTAGCAACCTTGAAAAAGCAATTATTTTTAATATAAAAAATTTTCTAGAATTATTTTTATAAATTTTGATAAAAAAAAAATTTTTTTTGTAGATTTTTAATACACAGATAATAAGTGTTATATATTTTACTTTTGATATTACGTACATTTTTTTTTTACTTAAACGTGTACTAAGCAAATTTGATTAAAAATAATTTGGACTTTTTCATATTTGCTCGGATTTAAACAGATAATAAGATAATTATAATTTTTTATTAAATAAAAATTATAATTATTTTATTATCTTTAAAAATTTTTCTATTTTCTATTTGAGTTCTTTTGTACACTAACGATATGTTGGTGAAATAATAAAAAGCTTGCAAATAGGAAACTTTACGGATTTTTTGTATTATTTTTAAAAGGATAATTGATTAAAAATATTAACACTTACAGAGTTCTGTTGAATTAACTAAAAGTACGTCAATCATTATCCAAATTCGTACACATTAACTGATTGCTTGGTTTCCTCTTGAACTTTTAGGGATATATTTTTTTGTTAGAATTATAAATTTAATTTTCGATAATGATATCACGAATTTATTTATTTGTATATGCACATTTTTTTATTATTATTGTAAATATTAAATATTATTTAAAAATTCATGGAATTTTATTTAATTTTTTGTTGTTGAAAAATTAGACTAAAATTTGATTTCTTTTTATTAAATAAATTGAAATGATTCTTATGATCCTTTTGATAGGTGAATAAATGATAAACCGGCAATATTAGTAACACTTAAGTTCGACGTTTGGTTTGGAATTTTGCAAAATTTTTTTCTTCTTAAGAATTTATTAAAATATTCAACAATTTTCTTAAGTTATCACTTATTTTCACTTAAAATATTTTTAACAATAATTTATCTCTTCGTTAATTAAAATTTTAAGCATATAATTATTGTATAATTTCTTCGTTTGGTAGAGTTTTTAATTAAATGAATGTGTATTAAAAATTATAAATCATATTTTTAATATTGAAGAAACCTAAAAATATATAAATTGTTAAAACATCTGCCCTATCGATAAAATAATTAAGAACTTTTCACTTTCTATTATATATATAATTGTTCACAATATTTGATTGGAATAACAACATTATCCGATTAAGTTTTTTTTTTTTTGTATGAGAATCTTACGATAATTTTAATAATTGAGATAAAATTTTATACTAATAATAAACAAATTTGTATAATATGAGATAGTGGAAGAAACGTAGACTTTACTGAATTTATTATTTTTGTTTAATTAAATTTGATTTTATTATTATTATTATTTTTTAATAATTATTTAATTAAATTGTATGAATGATGATTATGAAAAACTGATTCATTTGAAAATAAATAATTTCTTGACAAACTATCTAAAAACATATTCCTAAGCAAAGTGTTACACTGTTACGATGTGAGTAACAACACAACACACAATATAAAATAATGTGTACGACTGATCCGGCGGTTAGAAATCTTTTGCTCTAAATGTTATGATGTTACGTGTATTTTGTTGTGTGCACTTTTTCCCTCTCATATATACTTAAAAAATCATCATCCCCCCGTGGCAATGGCAGCCAACGAAAAAAGGAACTGAAACGAAAATATACACATAGCGCGAAATGGAATGGTAAAAAGTATATCAGGAATGGCAGTAGAAACAGCAACAGCAACAGTGGTAGCGGCAGCAACAGCACCAGCTACAGCGGCATCGAAAACGGCAACAGCAGTACTGTAAGCTCAGAATGAGTACTGCTACTAACCGTGGCTACAGCTGCAGCGGAACCACTACCAATCACCAGCTGTATTCGTAAAGGACGAAGCTATTGGGTCCGGTGGTAGTAAGAACTACCGGTAATAGACTACTACTAGACGCAGTTGCTGAAGTTGTGCACACAAGTCCCCCTAGCAGAAGTCTGAATAGAAATCAAAGACAGCAGTAGGAGCAGCATCAGCAGCAGCAGCAGCAACAGTAGTAACGGTAGCGGTTAGGAGCAGACATAGCGGCAGTATATAAGTAGTGGTAATGGTGAAGGTGTATGAATGAAAACGGTGGTAAAAGGCAACATGACCAACTAGAGCAGTATCAGAGTTTGTAGTGGTAATAGTAGCAGGAACATCAGCAGCGAACGTTTTATAGAAAAAATCTTCCACCCACCCCATGCCGGTACAAAAGTAGACCAGTAATAGCTACGTGGGATAAAAGGGATCGGAAAAGAGCACAGAAAAACAAGTCAGCTCAATGACGGTGGGCTAGTAGCTGCTAGCATCAACCCATGCCATTGCAAATGAAAGCCACCACAATTTACGGAAAGGACTTTTATGTATAAAGCAACAAGGCATCAAAGAGAAGCAAGCTCCGTAGCTCGTGCAAGAGCCAGAAGTGAAGTCGAGCCAAAATATTGGCCATGTCACGACTGATGTCATACTGAAGCAATAGCAGTAGTTGCTGCAAGCTTACAGAAAAAGGACTCGTATAGAGGTACGGTTGGGACCCAATTTCTCTCATACATCATCAGCGAAAAGAAAACGAATGGACTTGTCGTAAGTCTGAGCAACGATACTCACATACAAAACGAAACCTGCCATAGTCGGAGTAATATGAAAAAAAAGAGTTTGAAAAAGATGATCTAGGGGAGAAGAACGCAATCCAATGAGAATTGCAGAAAGGATAAACAGAAGAGTATACACCGTTGTATATTTTTTCGTTACACAACAGTAGCACACAGCAACCAGTCAGCAGAGAATTTGTGGTATGACTGAATCGTAGGAGTAGTACTCTGGATATCTGTCATGTTCCATCCGCTTCTAGAGAGCGAAAAAATAAATTCAGTTTTGTGAAAAATTAAGAACTGAGAGATCCTTGGAATTACGAAGTCTCTTCGCATTCATTGTGCATTGAATTCAATAAATTCTGGAATACCAACTAAGAGAAGATTTTTTTTTATAATTCTCTTCCCATTTCGTCCTTTTCTTCTTCTAGTTCGAACACCATCTTTCTCATACTCCTGTTCAAAGTATTCAAGAACAATACTAACATCATTAAATCTATGATTATTTTTTATTATATTGCAATAGTAATATCCGAAAATAAATTATTTGAGATTTTTCTACGGAATATTCTCTAGCTACAAACTCATAGAAATATACCTCAATGAAAGGCTATTTAACAAAAACCTTGGGAACTAAGTGATTTTCGAATATTTGAATTTATGTCCTTTTTATTAAGATTCACTAACCGATCGAAATATTTCAATTTTAATTTTGAATATTCTTACAGATGGAAAAGAAACTCTCGTATAATTAGTCCACTGTGTCGACAACTGTCGGACATTCACGCCGGTTACAAAACTTCTAAGCTTAAGGCCACTTTACAAGATCGAGTCCAGCATATTCTCTTCGAATACTGTGAGTTGTCCCGAACGTATTACGACCGGTCTAATTGAGGACTGAAGGGAACTTTTTCTCGAAAATGTGACGGACGACTACTAGCCATGTAGGAATCGGAATCGTTATTTTGCCAATTTCTGTTGGTTTTCTTATTGGAGTAGTTCTTCGGAATTTGGTCATCGTTCCCCTTCAGACTTGGTTGGTTGTGATGTTACGTGTTCAGCCGCCAGCTGTAGTTATTTTCAACGTATTGCCGCTGCGGCTATCATCACTTCTTTACTGTCTATTAGAGAGCCGGCGACGTCGTTATTGACATCGCAGTCATTATTACACTACCTGATGGCCAATATAAGGATACGATACTGACTACTTCCTCAAACTTTGATTCATTCATGCTCAACGTCGACAGTTTCTTCAATGCGAGTTCGATTTCTTCCGATACGGTGTCCACCATTTGTTCTCCTTTTCTGTCGATATCTGGAATCCTGTGTGTATTTTAAGTACCGGCATTTGTCCTCCATCAACATAACTATAATCATATATATTATCGATATCACCTTCATCAGCATTATCGTTAACGTATGCGATTATATTTACTATCGCAATCGTCGTCACCGTCACCGTCAGCCTCATTGATGATGCGTTTGGGGATACGTCCGAAACTTTGTCGTGGGCGCTTGCTGTTAAAGCACGGACATGCATATATCTTTCATTGAATTTATAAAAATCCGAACAGTCCCTATAGTTTATGTGCGTTTGTATATATGTACGTGTATGTCTCTATGGTGTTAAATATGAGATAAGGTAGTCAGCACAGATTTCCATAATGTACGGTTATAGTAATGTCCATAAGATATGTGCGCGTAAGGACCTGCATACTTGCGTGTTCTTCTGTAGTCGCATGCACGCATGCAAATAAATTGCCCATGCTTCATTTAGCTTTGCATCCAGGCATCTAGGAGTCGTACATTGAACAGATTCTTTCTGTTCGGCTACTTACAGCTGACTTGTGATATGATTTTTCCTTCTATTTTCAATTGACCTATAGATAGATGTACATATACGAATATTCATAAACATAAATCCTTAGTACTTACAGGAATTATTTAAATGTTATTGAGGAAAAATTGGACAAGAGAATAAAGATCAGAGGAAAGGAAGAGAATATCATAGCGACACTGAATGGTGTCGCATTCACTACGAGTATTGCCGGCATAAATGAAGAAGATTCAACTTATGCATATTAAAGGATAAAATTTTACATAAACACAAAATATTCTAGTTGTGTTTTATTTTTAAAACAATATTTTTTTTCTTATTATAATTTTATTTCATAAATCCTCCCCTTTCTGTTTTTTGATTTGGTCTCCTCCGTCCTAGCTTTCAATGTTTCCGTGGTCGAGTACCGTAGATATTTTTATTGTAAGTTTTTGAGCATATTTTATTTTTTTATGCCTTTTTATATTTTCTCTCCCCATATATTATGCTCTTTTCAAATTGCTTTAGCTATCATCTCTATCTATCGTTTATTTTCGAGTGTTTCAATATCTCTTTTGTTCATACCATAAACAGTTAAATAGCTATTGACGTAGAGTTAACAGAAGCGGCACCAATAGTTGGCACAGTAGAGTAGTACCAGCAGCAGCAGCAGCAGTAACAACAGTACCAACAATAGTAGTAGCAGTGGCAGAAGCAGAGTAATATCAGTAAACGGAAGCAGGTCCAGCACCAGCACCCGCACCAGCATCAAAATGAGCACCAGCACTAGCACCAGTATCAAGAGTAGCAATAGCATTCCTCCATGCTACTATCATAGCTTTCGAGGATCTGATCACATAAGGACTGTTCGCGTCCCCCCTTTCGTTTCATATTATTTTATTTTTATGTTGTATCATATAAAAATAGGTGGCTAGAGGGTAGGAAAATCCGTCATGTCCTCATCAATTCCCCCGCTCTCTCATCCAATAATTCAGTCTCATACCAATTAAAATCATAAAAATTTCCTAACACCGCCTACACATGAAAAATATTATGTGAATTATATAAAAATTTCTGAACGCACACACAACCGCAAACACACACTGTGTTCATAGTCACGTACATACACATGTCCATTTATATGAAATAAATAAATATATGTAGATACAATAGACACAGGTATGAATATATACGTATACAAAGTTTTGTATATGTGTGCAAACACGTGTAATAATGTACCAAAAATACATGCAATCAGAAATGGTAAGAAAAAAAATTTGAAATTCCGGTAATGTGGGTATGTATGTATTCTCATTTGGAAGATTCATATGTGAATGAGTGTATATAATTTTCCATCCCCTTTCATACACACATTATTTCTGTTGTTTTATTTTTTATTTTTATTTCAAGTTTCGGTCTTTTTTCACATTATTTTTGGCAGCGCGCGATTACTATATAAGAGGTGGTGGCGTTTCCGCTACTGTTGGTGATGTTAGACGTGGTAGTTATTGTGGGTGGATTAAGTTTTGGGGTTGATGTTAGCAGTGTGTTTTGTCGATGTTTCTTGCTACTGATGCTGTTGCCTATTTGTTATAATATGTATAACGACCGGTATTTCAGATATTAAGGGTATTCGCATATTATTATTAGGTGGAGATGAGAATGGAAATGATGTTGAACAGAAATAAAAATAAAAATAAATAAAAAACACAAAAATTATAAATAAATAAATAAAAATTATAAGGAGTGCGGCACCGACTATAAAGAAAATTGTTCGCTTTTGGTTGATATCTCTTTCTAACTATGGGTAGGCAGATAACTATTTTACTTGTTAAGAGGAGTTTGTGGAGTACCATTATGGTATGAGAAAAAAATAGATAAATGTTCATAGAATGATAAAAAAAAACTTAATAAATTATAACGTACACTTTTGTATTTATTATTATTTATTATGTATAAGAGAATCGAAAACGAAAGGAATAGATATGTAGGCACGAATAGAATAGAGATAAATATATATACTTATATACAAGGAATATATATAAAATAGAGAAAGAAAGAGACATACATATGTGAATATTATGAGAGGAAACGAGATAACAATATCTATACAAATTGAATGTTGTGAAAAGAACAGAATATAATATGAGAACTATAGGAATCGAATCTGTATAAAAGAAACACGGACGAATATATCATAAGAAGTGGATGGAATGGAATAGAGACCTCATCATCTCACTACTTTAATGTGTAATACAGCATCTCTGATAGGCCGAAATAGTCGAATAAATTTTCAGCAGACGATGGGTCATATGGGGGGCTGATGGTTTGGTTTTTTTTTTTTTTTATAGACCCACTGACTTGTTTGCCAGTTGATAGGCTCTGTTACTGTGCTGGATACTAGCCAATCTTATTGCCATTATCACCACCACCATGTCTTTTATCATCATCATTACAATATCCCCAGATCGAGTGCTTCCCCTTTTCACACCAAAAACTTTCTTTAATAAAAATCTATTTTGTACTATTTACTCCTTTACATAAATTAGACACACCAGTTTTTTTGTTGATTTAACTCACACTCTATTCATAATTTAGAAAAATAATATCTTCCTTTGATGATAGGAATTTTTTTTTACTTCATTCATTGATTTTGAAGAAAAAAAATATTGATTTTAATAAATCTTAAAATTTTCCAACTATTAGAAAAAAGCCAAAAACAAAATGAAAAAAAAATTCAATAAATTTGTCCACCATGGTCTGTGAAATTTTATGTAATATTCACAAATATTACAGTTAAAAAATTCCAAGAAATTTACTGAAAATTAACAAGAATGAGAACTCCGATAGCGAAGCCGGTTATGCTAAACTGTTTCTAGGATACGAAATGACAGCTAGCAGACGTAAATGAGTATATTTTAGAAGAAGAGCCACAGCAAAGAAAGTTCCGTTAAGGGATAGAAATGTCCAACAATTTGCTCAGAAAGTGGTCTTATGTTTGGGTGGTGGTGAGTAAACCAGGACTCTGGCCAAGCAGGATGTCTTATCGAAAAGAGAGAGAGAGCTTGGAAATTTTCGCCTTTTTCGCTGTCTTGAAAATTTTTCCTTATTTTTTTACTTTAATAAACACATGGAAATATTTCTCTTCTTGTAACTGGCCGAAAGGCCATTCTCTTAGAGTACGCTCTCTTTCAGTTTCTGTTCTAGTTTTGGACTTTCTTTTACTTTGTCCTCTCTGTATGACTTGGAATGCTGCGACTTTTTGGTCAGCTGTCAGAACATATGATTATTGGGTACCGGTTGTAAACACACATCAAAAATTACCCAATCTCTTAGGGACCAAAAAAAGTTTTCATATTTTAAGTGGCGGAGAATTTTATTTTCGTACAAATTATTTTATTAATTGAAAAATATAATTATTATAATAAATTAAATAAAATTTATTATTTATTAATGAAAGTCAAAGAAAATCTTTTTTTGTAATAAAGAATATTTTTCGTAAATTCTAAAAATATTTATATTACAAATAATAATTGAAATTATTTAATGCAAATATAATTATTTATTATAAGAATAAAAGCAATCTTTGTTATTTTATTTATGATTATTTTAGAAGAGCTCATAGCGTTCAATCTATATCATATCTATTTCTAACCAACGATACAATTACACTAGATATATTATATAAAATAATACATTAAAATTCCATAGAATCTTATATTCATTTAACGACGACAACTAAAATAATGTTTTAAAGAAGGTGGAGGAGGGTGAAGGTTTGGCAAAAACTACCGTAAACTTTAATATATATAAGCATGTACATTTGCGTTATATTTCAATAGTATTTGGAGAATAGAAAAAGTTGAATTTCTAACCCCGGCTAACCGAATTTACACCTCATACCCCATTTAAAAAACCATTACTGCTAGTAAAGTTACAATACAACCGAAAGAATACGAGTACGTAATGTTAAAGTGTATCTTGAACGGTTTCGCAATTTATTCGATTGTGCAAGTTTCAGCCTCATACTATAAAATAATATTTCTTTACAAACTACCCCCGAAATTTGACGTAGTGAAAACACTAAATAGCGCATTCCCCAAAAAAAATATTAGGGATGAACCTATTCAGCGAACTCGCCACCCTATAAAAATTTAATTTTTTCCTGACTTGTTCTCTTTGTTGTTTTTTTCCCTTCTGTTGTTGCTGTTGTAATCTAACTTCTTCGTAGTTTCAACGAGACGTTAAAGTATAGAATTAGGAATAGTAATAATCAGCATCCTTGTTGTTGATAACATTCATGGGATGATGGTGAAAGATGAACTGCAGACCAAAGGCACGGAGTAATAGTGGCGGCAACGATGGCAACAGCTATGTCTGTAGTGAGTGTAGCATTGCAATATCGTGAAGTAAGGAGCTGCCTAGTTTTAGCATCTATAGTGGCGAGGGGAGTTGATGCTATAATTGTAAATATGTATAATGACGATTGAAGTAAGTAGGAACGAACGATACTGTGGACTAGGCGAATAAAATGAAAAAATAAACTGGCAACAACTGCCACTATGGAATCGGCAATAGCAATAAAAAGAAATTTGAAAAACTTTAGGGGAGCTAGCTGTTAGAATACTTACTACTCGTATATATATAATAGAAAGGAGTGAAAAACTAAACAGCCACCATCAATGATCAGTTAGCTGTGGCCTACTTCACTCGCGTTCCATACTCATCTGTTAGAAAACTTTACCCACTAACGAAAAGCATCCCAACATTATCGCCAGACAGAAGCCGACGCGGCGCAATTTAGCTCGGGGTGGACCGCCCCAAAAATTCTTTATTTCACCATTATAATAGCGACAACAACAGTGGCTGAAGCAGTAGTTCAGGCAAAGGCAAACTAAGCTAAGAGGTACTCGTACAAATAGAAATAGAGTGAATTCTGCAGCTGATTTGTTTCGTTCATTACGCTGTCGCGTTTAGAAACCTTGTCGCTGGCAAAATTGAAAATTATTGATGGTATGGTATCGATGCGGTGGCAAAATTCTTTCTTCTGCACTCAACTTTAGGGGTGCCATTCGTTCACTGAACAGAGCCGGAAGGGTACGAGCCAGCATCTCGTCATAAGAGGAGGATTACTAAAAAAAGTTTAGTGCGTACGTGCCCTCCAAAAAATTTAACAAATACAGATAGAGCCGTCTGTATATTGGAAAACTTTTCGGTACACACTTACACATCCATGAGCCACTGAAGAACAAATGAACGACAACGTGCTTATGTAAAACGTAAAAATAAAACGCCAACAACAACTAAAAAAAAACAACAGCAACAACAACAACAACTGATATAAAGTCACCCTTCTCTCTCAATATACACAATATCCAAGAGTATAGAATTTTTGAAATGAAAAACGGGGAAAAATGAAATTAAGGGAAAAGAATGAAGTGAAACGAAAGGAAAAATCTGCTGCTAACTCGACAAAGGGAAGATCTACGAGGAGTTTTGAAACGTGATTACGACACACACAGATGCACACAAGTATCTCTAAAATCGGTAAAATCTACCCTTAAGATATGAGATGTAGACATAGAAATATACAAGAAAAATGGATGAGCTGAAGTAAAAAAAAAAATCAACTAAAAAAACAGTAGGGGATTGAAAAAGTAAGAAATATATAATGGGAGTACAGATGGTAGAAAAAGATGGAAGATAGGAGAAGAGTCGCGAGAATAGATTTGAAAAATTGAGCTTAAATTTTCTGATGAAAAAAAAAAAATTAAAAATCCTTTTTTACTTTTAATTCACATTTGATTTATTTAAAAAATAACTTTTTTGTCTATTTACTTCTTATCCTTGTGGATTTTCTGCTAATTCTTAATTCTTCAAAATGTATCTTGACATAAACTATTTTAATTACTACTTGATTAGGTGATATTATTGTACATATAATTTTAATTTGAGTCTTTTCTATTTTGTAATAAATTAGTTGTGCAAACATAAAATGTTAGTGCAGCGTTTTTGGATGAAACAATTAGAAATTTTTTTATTCTCATATATGGCAAATATTATTGTAGAAACTTCGGTACGTACAGATAGAGAAATGTATTAGTACAGCGCTAACTTATTGATACGATCTGGAAAATGTATCAAACCATCCTCGTTGTATATACACGCATATAATTTCTAGATGTGGCTCCAATACTATCCTTGCAATAACAATTGAGGAGGTAAAGTTTGCTAAAAAAAAAAATTCGAATACAAAAAAAATCGAAAACACGAGCTTAGCTGGCACCCTCATTTGTCGTCTTTATGCAGTCATCGACAGGAAAGAACTATTAAAGAATAGCATAAAGTAGTAATAAAAAAATTGAATAAAAAGAGGAAAATCATGGAGGTGAGCTTCTATTTAAACGAAAAAGAGGAGAGTAACAAAAAAGTATTCAAGGATGCCAGAAGCATTTGAAAATGGTATTGGGGGAGTAAAGAGCTGAAAAATGAATCCACATCGGCTGGGTTAAGAGCGGGTATGAGAAATTTAGCGTATCCAAACTGAACGATACCAAAATCTCTAATAGGGTGGCAAGCGAATAACAATTCTGACTGGATGGAGGTGGTGTTGGTGATTGGAAGTTTTCGAATAGGTAAGTTGGGCAGATGAAGAACGAAGAACGAAGAACGGAAAAATTAAACTAATACTAATATGTACGAATTCTATCGTATACGGCACTGCTGATGACAGCAACAACGACATTTGGGCAATGACTGTGTCTAAAAATTTAGACGATAACGACTACGACTACCACCAACCCCCCAAAGACGATGATGGCAGAAACGAACCAGCACAAAATAAACGCTTCTGTGATAAGGGTGGCTAGTATGATCTGCATAGATGAGTGCTGCTGACATTGGAGCTAGTCGAACAGTCCAAAAGCGGTATCGGAAAGAATTGTAAGCACTTAGACAAAGGAATTTGCGACAGGGGATTGAGGGCAAGATCAGCCAACATCAGATGTACTCGTAAATGGGCATTTTTTCTATACTTTAGAGTTTAGTTTGCTAGCTTTCTAAATATTCGCTAACATTAGTTTTCGTGGAAAAAGTTTTTCCGTAGCCAGACAAGACCCTACAATAGCAAATTCAGGAGTAAGACAAGGAAGCATCCCATTCGAATAGGGCGTCAGAACTTAGTTGACTAGATAGATAGATTCCTATTTATGCAAAGGTTCCGAACGAGTCAACAATGTTAAGGGGGAGTGCGACAAATGGAAATTAGAGTGCGCGCAGCCATTCTGTACGATATTTTAACCGTTGCCGTTTTATTCGAATGGAGCAAAACTGTCGGAACTGTGACACTAGGGCTACAAGTCTCGCGTAAATAAAAGAACTGACGGCTGCAACAACCCCAGCTGCCTAGCCTTTACACACTAAAATAATTTTCAAATAAATTCTCTTTATGTGAGTACGCACATATTTACACACTTTTGTATTTGTTCAAAATTTTTCGCGAGATGAAAGTGCGCAGAAATAACGAATGTTCAGTAAGTACACTACAATTAAAAATGTAAAACAGAATTGGGGGTGGTGGGCGGTCGGATAGGTCGGCTTTGGATGCTTCGACATTGGCTTTACTGCGTGGTGGTGATAGACCATGCCGGCGCGTTCAAATGCTAATGGTGCAGCATGGTTGACGTCAGTTGAAACGGAACAGTAAGGCTACCGTGTTTTTTGCGGAGGCTGTTCATATTATGAATCTTTATTCTCTTTTCACTATCGCTCCTCTATACTTTCTAGCCACCCCCCCCACCCTTCCTATCGAAACAAATCATCCCCCCTCCAACATTCTTCACCCAACCATTATAATATAGTATTTCTTATTATTTTTCTCTCTTTAACTTAATCGTTTTATTTATTCTATTTCTTCTTTCATTTATGTCGTTATTTTGATTTTCTTTACTTTTCATGTTGTTGTTTTTTTTTTCATGTTGATTTTTCTTAGTTTTGTTGTTATTGTTTTTGGTTTAATTTTTATTTTTACTTTTTCTTTTAAATATGTACAAGTACGTATAACTTTCATCGTTCTTAAAGTCTCTTCTTATTTTATTTGAAGCATTTGAAAGTTAAAAAGGAGAATACACTTTACAGATATTCGTACAGCCATACATACTCGTACATACAGAGAATGGTTGGAGGAATTGTTGGAGTAGAAACTACGAATGGGGTGAAGCTTAGATAGGGTTGTGTACATTTTCAATGTTAGGCACTCCCTTTTATGGGCTTAGTTGACTACTATTAGAACTTACTTAAGAATTAACTTGGCTGCTTTTTTATTTCATTTCAACCTATCTCTATATTTTTATCGCTCTCAATAATATTGTCTCTTTCCTTTTTCGTTGCTTCATTAATGTGTAGTTTTATGTGCGCATAACTTTTTGCTAAGTGAACAAATTTTACAACAAAGTCAGCGATATTTTACATTATATAATTTTCTGATGTGCATTTAACTGTCTATGCTGTAATTTTTATTATTTTTTTTTTATCTTCCTCTTATTCTTATTATTATTAGAAGTAGTAATATAATAGGATTTTATTTTTATGTCTAATTTTAAAATTAGAGCTTTTTTTATGAGTTGAAATGAAAATGGAAATTTTCACAGTTTCCAAGAGTAGAATTTTAATTATTTTTCGGAATGACCTCCCTCTTCTTTCCCCCAATCTTATTGGCTGTTCGATTGAAATTTTTATATTTTTTTTCGGAATTCTATTAAATGAAGAAAATGTTTGTGAAAATTCTTAAAAATGACGAAGGAAGATTCTGACTGCTTCTCTTTACAAAAATTTTGTTGAAATTCAGTTGATATTTTATAATTTGATTTATAAAATCAATATGCTTAAATTTGTTTGAAATGATAACTAATAAAAGTTACGTTTTTCCAAAACATTTAATATACTTGTTTTTTTAAATTTTCTGAAAGTTCTGTTGAAATTCTTATTATTTTATAAATAAAAATAATTCAGTAAAGTTTTACATAATATTCACAAATATTACAGTTTAAAAAATTTCCACAAATTTACTGAAAATTAACAAGAATGAGGAATCAGCTAAAATTCTTATAAAAATATTAAAATATCCGACTACTAGGCTTCATATAAATGTTTAAGAAATTTGTGTTTAAATTCTATTGATTATTTTATTTTATAATTTTATTAATAAAAGTATTTTACTATCATTAAAAAATTGTTTTTACGATAATTGACGACAAATATTAGTTAAATTTCTTAAAAATGAGAATATTCTAAGTGATAAACATAAATTAGTTAGCAATTTTGTTAAAAGTTTCTAATTTTATTACTGAAACGAATTTTTTCAAATTTCTGTTAAACAACTGTTAATAAAAAAAACCATTCTTTTATATGACAAAACTAAAAACTTTTACGTAACAATAATAAATATCCTTAGAAATATTGCAGTTGTTAAATATCTCAAAAATAATTTTTTTTAAATTTTAATTGAAATTCTCTTGAAAGCTTATAATTTTATTAAATAAAAACAATTTGTTTAAAATTGCTGTTAGCGATAATTATTAAAAGAAATATTTTTTTTATGAATAATAAAAGAAAAAGTATCTATAAAATTCCCCTCACTGCTACTTTTCCTATAACGAAATTGAAATTCTACAAAAATTTTTATAATTTTATTAGTAAAAATAATTTGCTTTGAATTTTCATTAATGATACTTAATTAAAGAATCTATTTTTTTAAATAAATAGTAAAAGTAAGTTATAGTTGAAGTTTTTGAGAAAAAAACAATATTCTTAGGCATTATTCAGTTAAGAAAAATTAATTTTGAAAATTTATACCCCAAGAAAAAATTATTTTTAGTCTCTAAAAATTAGTATCCTTTTTTTATCAACAAATTTATGATCTTATCCATAATTAAAAATAATATATATTTATAAACTAAAAGCTACACTTTATGAAGTCAGAAGCATACATATTTTAGGTGGTATCACCTTCCAGTTAGTGAGTATCTGATAAAAATTATACTAATATTACACTCAAGGTTGTAATCTGGTCTTTTTTTTAATATTAATTAAATTAAAGATAAATTATTAAAATAAAATGACCCTAATCATACCCTTTTCAATGATTAAATCGTATTGTACTTAGGACTATGCCTACGTGCACATTTGACTTTAAAGTTTGAGTGGGCACAAAAAAAAAAAACAACAACAAAAAAAGATGAGCCTAGGTAATAGAATAATTTAAATTAATACTTATTAGTATTGATACTCGGAAATAATAGAGTATAGGGAATACACAAGGTTATGCTAGGTCATTTATTTACCTTTATGCATATTTTTATATTGAAATGCTGAAATTTTTCGGTTTATTTTTATTACGTTTTTTCAATGATAGATATGGAAAAATATTCAAAAAGGATATTTCTTATAAAATAAAAAAAGCCATCTACCTCATCATTCGCATTTTTCTACATTTCATTTTTAACAAAATCTGTACTCCATTTTCAATTTCGATTCCATTTTTATTTTCATTTTCAATTCGAAGTCGATTTGAAATTTCTATTCCTACATCTTGTGCCTGAAATATTAATTTTATAAAATTTTATGAAAATTGCACTGAACTAATGTTGTTTGGTGTACCTTAAGGCACAGAGGGGCGCAGATTTTCAATTTCCTTTCGTTTGAGTCGGATTCGTATCGAGCTCGCATGTAGGGTGGCATAATCCACGGATGCGATGCGATGAGATGCGTTCAACGGAGATGAGATGTGATAAGATGAGATGAAATTCAAAAATAACAACCGACGAAAGAAAAGCCGTACCCCTCTCTCCGAAAATAAAAAAACCAAATTGAAAATTTTAAAGCAGGCATACCTTCTTTCTACTTGTATACATTTAACATTTTTAGTATTCAAGTAAAAAAGGGGGCTGCCTATACATTTTTCAATATACACAAATACATACCTAAACACCCACATATACATGAATATGCCACAAAAATTTAGAAAAAATTATGACGACCAACATTACGATTGAGAGTGGAGAAGTATGGAATATGAAAATAAGTGGGAAAAATTGGTTGTGTGTTAAAGAAGGGGAGTAGGAAATAGGGTGGTGGGGTATTTCTGAATCATAAAAAGTAAAATTACTGATTTCAAATGGTTAGAAAAGAAGGGGTGAAAAAATGTCAAAATACACATTTACGAATTTAGTTTAATTATGACTAGCGATGAGGGTAACAGTGTAAAAAGATGTTAAGAGAGCACTTATATTTTTATCCTTTCTCCTTTTTATGTGCTGTTTTTTGTGTTTTTCCTATACTCTTTCCCTATCTCCTTAACCTAACAAAAAAAGATTCAAATTTTCAACCGAAAAACAAACAAACAAAGAACCAAAAACAAAAAAAATCAAGTTTTTTTTCCCCATATACGTTTTTTATATTTTCGAAAAAGTTTTCCTATATTATGCTGTATGTGTATTATCTGAAATTATTTTTTGATTATGATTTTTTATTTTTGCTTGTTATTCATTATTAATTATTATGTTCATATGGCAATGGTTGATTTTAAGTAGTCTGGCTATGACAAGTTGACTTATGTCATACATGGTTATGGCGGTAGCATAAACATTACCAAATAGTAAGGAAGAGTTTGCACTTGAGAAATACCCTTGTTGCAATGGGACAATAATATTTGTTCCGTTTCCTTCTGCTATAAAAATACTAAAAGGTTAAATGTGGAACAAAATTTTTTTTTAAGAAGTAAGGTTAAAAAACTATAAGTACATTTTTATTATTTTAAGACAACAAAAATCGAAAAAAATTCCTTCTTTCTTTAATTAAGAAAAAAACCACTAAGTATGTTATAAAAGTTTATAAGATTATTAATGTCTACGCATAATATATTTAAACCAAAAAAAAAAAACAAAAAAAAACAATAGAAAAAAAGGATAAAAAGATGAACAAACTTTTGAATTTCAATTCTATCAATTCAAATGGCCACAACACATTTGTTAATATTTTCTTTTATTAAAATAACTAAAAAGGAAAATTTCACTTATAATCTACTTTTAATTTGTTAATTACTTAATAAAAATTCCAAAGATTTTTACAAGTTCTCGAGGCCATAATAATAAGAATGTTTTAACAATTTTTTCTGTTGAAAATTTCCCACCTTATTTTAGGACTTTGCATTTTCTTTTTTAAGTGGACAATTGAGTCCGCTGAAACTGACCACCTGTTGATATTTTCTCAACGTTCAAGCAAAAGGACATTCTCGTTTTTCATCAATTTCAATTTTTCTTTTTTTTTTAGTTTTTTTTTCTTTCCACTTTGTTTTTGCTTCTATTGAGCTTTTTTCCATGTCATCGTCTTGTTGATTGTGGAATGTATTCTTGTTGACTAGAACTTTTACAAGCGATTTCATTTATGTTAGGTTTTGCAAACAGATTTTTACGAGGGTGCAAGGATGTTTATATTACTTATTTTGTTCTCTTTATTCCTTTCTATTTTACTATTTGTAGTGATATAAAATTTAATAACATAGGATCAAAATATCAAACACAAATAGTAAAAATGATTATATTGAAGTTATTCTAAATTGAGTAGCGAATCTTTATGAAAAGTTGAAGAAAAAAGCTCAACATTTTTATGATAGTTTAAACTTAAGTTGATAAGCTATTTTCACTATTTTTTTCTTTTATAATAATTATCTAATAAATGCTATCATTTTTATTTACGAATATAAAAAAAAGAAACATTTTCTGTCTGAATTTAATTTTGTTACTTTTGATTTAATTAATTTGTTTTAAATTTTTTAAATTTTAAATAAAATAAACAAAAATTTAGTTAAAAGAACCGAAAATCACTAAGAAAATTACAATACTTAATAAAAATGTTCATTGGTTTAAGAGTAATTTTGGCGAAATTTTTTCCAGCAACTTTCATCAATAATAAATTTTTTCTATAAAAGCTTTGAATCCTCTTAGGAAGATAAGATGGGATGTGAACATAATACAGTATAAAAGACAAAAGATATTCTACAAATATATTATAAAAAAAGGAAAGGTCGAATTATTCTAGGATATAAATATGACGAAAAAATATCGACAACTCAGTCTGGCAGATAATATGTAGAAAAAATATGAAGAAGTGCCAGTTTACTGTCGCGTAGTATGTAACAGATGCCAGCCGCCAGCATTCGGCTAGACAGGATTCAATGCAAATCAAAAATTTTTGTATACGAATAAAAGGATACGAAAATATTGTGAGACTTATTATTGCCTCTATACTATTTCAAATATTGATACGAAAAGAGTAGTTATTTACGAGTATACAAGTATATATCATCCTTTTCCACTTACGAGCATTTCATCCCCTACAAGTTTATGTACTTATGCGCGAGTATCTTTCTATTCATTGTGTGTTTATTCCTTTATTATATTATTCAATTTTTATTTCTTATTTTTATAACATAAAAGGGATTCAAATTGCTATTTTCTTTCATATAGTTTCTATGACATCCGCCGGCTACTGATTTTCAAGGCTGGATTATATATTTTACAGCCTACACAATCTAAATTTGTAGATTGCTGGTAATACATTAAATTTATTAAGTAGAATTTGATTCTGTTTAAATATCTAGTATTCTGATAGAAGGAACTATAACATTTTCATTTATGGAATATTGTTTACTGTTTAACTGCTAAACAATGTGTATGCTTCCAGATACTTTTTTGATTTTGCCAAATAGATCTCCAGAATTTTTAAATAAAATACAAAATATTAGCTATTAATCTGTATTTACTATGTCACCTTCCAAATAGGCATCATTTGAAGAAATATTATTGATGCCAATGATTAAACCCATTTTTTATAAGGATTTGTTGGATGGCCTTCAGCTCGTGACTTCAGTAAATTCGAAACGTCTTCCAAGAAGTGGTAATTGCAGCTTAAGGAAAAATTCACGTAAAATTGGGGCTGTGTGGGACGGTGCATTTTCATGATGTAAAATCCAAGAATTGTTCGTCTATTATTATTATTTTTTGTAATAGTTTTGAAATGGTGTAAAATGCTTTCAAATGCTGTCTCCATTTCTATAAAGGCAATAATTTAATATAATTTTTTACAAAAACTATAGGTCAAAATGTTAAGAAAAGAACTTAAGAAAACTTCTACAAGGTTTTTTTTTTGTAGCTATGGTCCTTTAAGGTTCTGGAGTGTTAATTTAGCATATTTTAAAATAAAAAGTTTAAAAAAAATGAATATAAATAATTTAAAATATTTAAATTTTTTTAAAATAAATCTGTTAATATAAAAAAAATATATTGTAATAAGTCATAAAATAAAAAGACAATAATCCTAGACTGGTCAAAAAGTTTGCTCGGTAAACAATTTCAAATATCTTTGACCGAAGTTAAAAGAAATCAGATAAATAGGATTAATCATGTATGAAAAAAGATCAAAATGCTAAAATAATAAACAAAGTCTGACGGTAAAGGTCAAGGGAAAAAAATTTCCATAAAAATTAGTAATAGAAAAAAAGTAACAAACACACCCGCAGACGCTTAACCACGTTCGTGTTGAATATTGTCAATGGCAACTGAATCTATTGTTATCAGCTGAGTGAATCCCATCTAGACGACAAATATAAGACAAGTGATATATTCATATAGTCGAAGTTGTAGGATGTATCAGCAGACCAATAAGAATAGTAATAAGGGGATCATTTTGAATGTCCTTGTCAATCCTAGACAATAGACTGTTGTTTTCAGATTCAGATTGAGATTGAGATTGAGATACCGAAATTCCAAACGCCTTCTGACATACGTATACGTGGCAATGGCAGCTCCTTCGTGCCAAAGAAGGAAGTCACATACTTTCGTGATTTTGTTTGTATACACGTACGTTTACGTACAGTGTCGGGGCCATCGAATTAGGCGTGCATGTGGTGGACTTAGCGTCTAGGAAGACGATTCGCATTCTGCCGGATATAAAATGTCTGATCAGAGGATGAACGCTCATGTGTATGATGAGGACATATGCGTTGTATAGTGTATCTATCAGCTGGCAATCGGGGGATGAACGACGTATGATAACCCTACCTCTACTGGACGACCTTAACCCACCCGGACTTGTGTTGTCGTTCAGAGTTTTTGCTTCGTTTTTGTTGGACCTTTGGGTGAGTAGTTGTTTGTCGAATTGGTACTCTGTGACTCAAAAAGGAATGATTGTGGAATGTGTGCCGTCGTGATATATTTTTGTTAGTCCCTTAGAACGTGCACAGGTGTCACATCATCAATATGCTGTAATATTAACTTGTCCCCAGAAACTGGACTCTCAACATCCCCAACGGATAACATTTTCCAGTAGGTAGAGATAGACGCTTTGGTAATGGTCACAAAATCTCCGTATCGCTTTGAATTCTATCGTCGCCTGTTCGTTATACGACAGATTGTCATGTCCTTAGCCTGCTGATTTTTGTGTTTGTGTATGTATATGTGCGAAAATATCAAATCATTAAGACGGTATCAGCAGAAGTAGGCAAAAGGCGTTGTGAGTAGTCGGTCACCTGTTGCATTGCACATCTTCTGTTCCGGAGGGATGAACGCTTCATCAACCCGAACGGAATGTGAAGGATGATTTTATCCTAGCAGTCACGTACATATATATATATATATATATATATATATATACATACACACACTTGAGTATATGGTATACTAAGAAATTCGCATATCCGTTTCAGTGCGGCATGTGCACGTTTGTATATTAGAATGGTAAGCGTCTGAAGATGTGGTTCAATCTCATTTTGGAAACCAGAATGAGGGGGATTCGTACAGAAGACGTGTACAGGTCGCAATGACTACAGATACCGACATTCAGATGGGTCTGTTGAAAAGGTGTTTATGGAGAGAAAACTCGTTTTGCGGATTTGCTTGGGTGATGATTTGTAATTTTTCGGGTGTCCTTAGAAATGGCAGGTAAAGTGCCCATTACGGAAATACTTTCGTATAATAATGAATTGATATAAGAAAGTTTTCTTCTTTTTTTCTGATGCTGCTGCTTACCTTTTAAGTTGTTATGACGTACGATGAACGTAAAAATTGTTGCGCCCATCATATTGTCGATTTTATTTTAATAAAAGAACAACTTATATTTTTTTTTAGCAATTTCCTTTCATTCAGTGTAATGTTGATATTTTTTCTTAAAAAAATAAATAATTTTTTTAATTTTTAAACTGCTAATATTCAATTAAAGTAACTTTAATTAATTTTTTTTTTATGATATATTTTTTTTAGTTTTATTGCACTAAGGAATCATTGTTGAGCTTTATATACATACAGTTTTAACGGACTTATTGGAAGGATTCTAGTTCATTATTCTTAATATTCAAACCCTTTCGATTCAGGAAATGAGTTAAATTAAAATAACTGTAATATTAATAAGAATTTTCGCATATTTTAGGTAGAATGAAATTTGAAAGAAATTTGATTGGAAAATTTTTTATTAGAAATATTTATTTTAAATATAATTTTATGGGATGTACTCTTTTTTGAATATTGATAATTTTAATTTTTAACATGTACGAAAAGTGGCAGCAATACTTTGCCGGAGGTGTTGTTTCCGCTCTTCGTTGCAGTACTAGGAGGCTTCAACTGGAATACCTTCAGCTGTATCATGGTTGGACTTCTTTCAATTTTTTTGACAGTACCAAATTGATATCCTTTCACGTGTTTTTCATATCTTGGGAAACACAAAAAAGATCAAGATGGCCATATTATGGCAGAACATCTAAATGTCAGTAATATTCAATATTTTTTATAAAAAAAATTAACTGACTCCTGATCAGCTTTAATATTACTCGACGGTCTGAGCACTCATTCATTCCACATATTCATCAGTTTTCAATGTTGAAGACCTCTCCGAACGAGGTTCAGTTCAGTTCTTCTCGGCTCTCCAAAAATGCTTTAGGTCAACCGAAAAACTTTCGCCTCTTATGAGGAATATGCTTTTCGTAAATCACTTATTACGCTATATGGGGTCGTGCAATTACTGGTCAAGATGAATAAAAATTGCAAAAAAAAATTCTTTGATTCGGATTTAAAAATAGAGAAATTGGGGGAGGTATAAATGCAGATGAATGGTAAAATATAAAATATAAAACAAACAAGAATCAAAAATTTTGTTGGCTACAAAATAAATATGGTTGTAATAAAAATAAAACATATACGAACTCACAAGCGGGTCCCCCTTTCCACATATTTGCATTATTATCAGCCCCATAAGATCATGTTCTATAGAGAAGCGGAAACTACCTTTCTCCTTTGGCTTTTCGATAGTTAGATTTTCAGACATTCTATATTCAAAGGCCGCAAAGATGCAACAAGAAGGAAAGCACCTAATATTAAGCCTAAATGTTTATTCTTAGTTTCTCTTCCCCCACCTCCCCTCCTTATTTAGTATTTTGTCCGAGTCAAGAAAAAATATATCAATACAATTGGGGGTGGTTGGGTAAATTCAAATTTTCAAAATCAACTTGAACCTTTTTTTTATTGTTCTTGTGTTTCGATAATAAAAATTTGAAACTGAAATATGGATTTAACGTTGATACACATAAACCATCTTCAACTATAAAAATGTTATACTATGGAAATTTTTATGCAAAAATAAGAAATAAAAATACTAAATAAATTTTGGTTTTATCACAAAACGAACGAAATAAATTATGAAGTATACAATAAAAAATGAAGAACGCCAACTTTGGGAATGAACACAGGGCGTAAAAGAATTTTTACTTAGTAGAATGAGAACCGGATGAACTAGAAAGTTTCAGTATTTTTTATTTTTGGTTGTAGAAAAATGGGGTATATACGAATAAAGAAAAGGCAGAATAGATTGAAGGATGGGTTCGGGTTTGGAAAATGGTGCAAGGAGTGAGGAATAATTTTAAATGGAATGAGACTTGGGGTGAGTTGAGGTTGTTGGGATATCATAAGAAGGATGAAGACAATTTCAACATAAAGAAAATAGAAATAAATAAAGTTGAATACAGCACGAATGTAGAGAATTCATCTCAGCAACAAAGTTGAGTTATGCCAAAAATTTAAGCGGAAAAAAATTATACTACATGCCATCTAAACCGAATTTTTGGGTATCAGCTCATTTGTGCACACTTCCTCAATATATTAGAACACGTATAAGTGAAATGATGCGCTCAAATACATGTACATAGTCAAATGGATTGTTACGAGTATATGTTCTGCTAGTATCGATGTTGGTACTCAATGTTTGTCGTAAATAGAAAAAGCAATTGGAACGAAGAATAAGACAGCGAAATAATAACACCAAATCGGGGTGAACTTCATGCCATCATCCTCATTTTTATTGGGATTTTTTTTTTTTTTAAACGAAAACAACGCGATACAATATACAATGGAATGGTGGTACAGATTTATCGTATAATTCGTCGTTTTGGCTCCCCCGCGAATCATACGCGGACTCATACTTAGGTTTTTCTTCTTCTATTTGTACTCAAAAGAAGAACTGAGGGGAAAAATTGAAATGGGCAGGAGCTAATGTTTTTTTGATATAAACCCATTTCGTTGTGTTTTGAGAAGATTCATTTCTTATAACTCGCCAAGATATACATCTTTCAAGGATATAAAATGAAACATAACAAACATCTAACGACATATCCTCGAACGAATTACATTAATATGTACATATGTATGTATGCATGTAGCAGAAGAAAGGACTAAATATAAAAATAAATAAATTAAGAGTAATAATAAAATAAAAGAAAAAAATTGCCTCCTGATATGTACATGAAAATAGCATACAGCAAACAAAACAAACAAAAAAATAGTAAAAAACGATCAAAAAAAAATAAATCTGATAGCAACAAATAAAAATCATAAAAAATGAAAATGATCCAAACAAAAATGTTGCATTATAAAGAAATCTCATAGGGGATGGGGATGGTTTGGCCTTGCAATGATATGACTACAAAATGCGAATGATGAAAATGATGTGCGTTGATGATTGTTGGTTGGTTGGAGAAGAATATAGTATTCAGTACAAAAAAAAGTATGCACAAAAATGCATTAAATATTCACCGTAGAAAATCTTAAATAATTAATAATAAAAAAATGAATAAAAAGACAAAAAAAATAATACAAACATAAACAATTATTCGCATAGATATAAAAAGATCACATTGAATAAATAATAAAGAAATTATTATATTATCATGAAAATTAGTGTTTCATGTGATTGCCATTACGGCAAGATTTTAGTTAGGGGATTATGAATCGTTTAGCTAACAAAACTTGTAAGAACTAAAGATCTCTTTGGATATATACATGGCATTAAAAATCCATATATATAAATTTTGCTTATTAACGTACATTGAAGGTATTATTGGGCCGTATTTCTTTGAAAATGATGAAGGAGAAACCTTTTTCGTTAATACTGAACGCTATAACCAATAGGACAATACACTTTTTTTTGCCGAAGCTTAAAAATGTTGGTATATGGATCAGTATACTATAAAAACGGCACCACAATAAATTTTGAATTTATTACGTGAAAAGTTCCCAGAATACTTAATTTGGTGATGTCAATTGGCCACCAAGATCATTCGATTTGACGCCGTTAGACATTCTTTGTAAGATTATATATAAAAAATTATATCTATGTAAAAATTTGCAAACTTAAGAGTATTTAAAAACCAACATCCGTAAAGTAAAGCCTTAATTACAGCGCGGAATATGCGAGAAAGCAATTAAAAATTACCACAACCGGATCTACTCATGCAAAAATTTTCCTAGCCATAATATATATTTGATAAATAATAACAAAGTTTATTTAATATAGTGATTGAAAGATTTTATCAAAATCTGAATTTTTAATATGTTTTATTGAACTTTACTTTTCGAAGCACAAATTGGATAACCATTTATTTCAGCTTATTGTTCGTATGCATGTACACACATTTACCCAAAATGGACTAAAGGATAAGTACCACAACTATTGAGAAGAAAATAAGATATAAAAAATATAATGCCATCGTGTTTTATCCAGAATAGTCTGTCTTATTATATTACAACAATAAACATCGCCCTTTTTGAGGAGAAAACTGGGCCCCAATTCGACCGTCAAATACTATTTCTATTGTGAGCAATACTACTGACAAGTGTGGCAGTCATCATCAGGATCATAATCAATAGTGGAAGTAGAGTATAAGTAAAAGTAGTGGTAGTGTCTTGTAAGCGGAAAAGTCCAGAAGCACTAGCAGTAAAGCAGCAACCCCCAGCATCACAGCATCGCAAATAGCATTAAACTCAACATAGAGTAAGACAAAAATTCATTTGATAGTCAATGGTGGTCCGATTCTAACCACCCAATTCACAGTTTGTAGTCAGGCTGTTGGGCTTTGTATTTTATTGATTGAATAATCAATACCACCGTTAGAGCATAGAATCTACCATAGACTTGAGTACAAGAAAAAAAACTATATTCGCCCCACATCCAATTTTTCAATTCAATTTTTTATTTTTATACTCTCTCCATTATTATCATTATTATTATTATTATTATTATTATTTTTTTTTTTTTTTTTTTTAAACATAGAACACATTAAAAAAAAAATAGGTTTTTTTTCCATAGAAAAAAATTAAATATTTTAAATTTGTTTATTGTTGGTCATATTTTTTTTCGCCTATTTTATTGTTGGCTAACCTTATCCAAAACCTTTATTTTACTTCCATCTGCACATCTGTACTTATGTTCATTATTTCCCTCTCCACTCCTCACTCAGACCTATTTTTCATATTCTTCTGATGCTCAACTTTATTCGAACCCACCAAGGGATGGAATTACCGAAACTAAATTGTTCCAGCGATAAGTTCGCTTTGGCGGCTACTTATATTTTAGTGGGGTGTACTATATATGATATATTCTTAGTTGGTATGCGTCTATGTATGTATACACTATCAATAAAATATTAGAGCGAGAGAAGACTAAATTCCAAAACTGGTTCTTTACCATTTAGAGGCACTACTAACCATCATTCTTTAGAAGAAGAAAAAATAATAATAAAAAAACTAAGCCGTTTGTTCCTATTTCTATCCGCTGAGTTTTTTTTTCTCTACGTCCTTTCTGTCGTGGCCTTAAAAATTCGAAAAGCATTAACAAAATAGAATATAATAGTGAGAGGAATAGAGAGTGAGATAAAACGGGACAGAAGAATTATAGAGAAATATAAGCTGGTTGAAGAGGTGGGTGTGAGTGGTTGAAATAAAAGTTAAAAAAAAATACAAAACCAAAACTTTATCACCCTCCTCCCCCCCCCCCCTTTTTTTCTCGCTCTGCAGTAACCATTATAATGTTCTCTAATATTTTCTCAATTCTCCATCTTCGCCTGGGCTACACTATACCATATACACTCTGAATTGTATAAGAGAGTCAGTCGCGGAGTTAACGAGAACAACGAAAATCTATAAAATTTTATTTCTTCCTTCGAAAAATGGAAAACTAACTAAAACGGGAATTGGGGAAAAGGAAAGCAAACGACCAACTTAGATGGAAGATTTCATAAACCAGCAACCAAGCAATAGGAATAGAAAGAAATATGATTTGAAATTGTGAATGAATCCCTTCGTTTTTTGCTACTAACTTCAGCCTGAAGGATTTTTTTTCTTTTATATTCCGTTATCTGCAAGAAGCTTTTCAGAATATAATTTTTTTTTCTACGTTTTTCCTACATCCACTACAACTACTATTATAGCTACTACTACCACTCGCTACTTGTACTACTTCTAGTACCACTACTACGATTACTATTACTTTTACTACCACTACTACTACGTTCGGCATCATCTATTTAGAAATTTGTATTAAAATTCATTCGCGTACCGAAATTTTATATTTTTGCCAAATCATATTTTATTGGAAAAATTGTTGTTCCTTGATTTTTATTATCATTTCACTAAATTATAGTTTTTAGCTGATAGGCTGTTACATTGCTAATAAAAAAATTTTTATAAGGATAATAATGTGCTGTTTTTTTTTATTTTCTTATTTGACATTGACTATAACTAGCACGCTGGTATTGTGATAATATTATAAATTCCTTCCTAGATTATAAACTATAGTCAATTTTCAATTTAGATATTTTTCGTTCGATAATATGTTATTAGGAGATTTTCATGTCTGGATTTTATTTCTTAAAATTGTTGCAGAGAGAAAAGTAATGATATGTTGCAAAAAAAAATTTATAAATAAAGTATAAAATTATTCATTTTATAGTTATTGAAGTGCAGCGTTGATTTTTAGTAACTATTAATTATATATATTATAAAAGAATATAATTATTTAGTATATAGATTATCATTTTAAAATATGAATTGCAAAACTACAAAATAATATGTTAAAAATATGAAAACTCTCTATAAAAATTGTATATCTGCCGTAGTTACGTTTTGAGAATTATTTTTTGTTATAAAAGATAATTATTAATTATTAAAAATTACATAACTATGTTAAATCAGGTTTATAATTGATTTTAATAAGATCCTGCCATAATTCACAGAACGGATAATTTCGGAATTTAGTGATCTTAATTGGCATCTAAAATCATGTGATTTGCCGTTGGTGGAATTTTTATTATAGAAATATTCAAAAACTCATATTTATGTAGACAATCATCAAATTTTAGACCATTTAAATACCAACATCCGTAAAATTATGTCCAAGTTACAGTCCGAATTGTGCGGAAAAATCACCAAGAATTATCTTGAAACGATCAAGTTCTGTAAAAGCTATCGTGATATCAATTTTCTTATAATGGAAATGTTTAGTTTATTATGCAAAGGACAAATTGAATAAACCTTTATTTCCATAGTTATTTTTTTTTTGTATAAATATACAGATTTATCACTACTTAACTGATATAAATAATATCATACACATTTTTAACTATATAAGAATATTTTATATATATTTATGAACATAAAATAAAATGTTTGTAAGAACCACCAGTTCTGGTAAGTAGACCTTTACCCAAAAAAAAAAAAAAAACTAATTCAAACCAAGTATTGTAGAATGCCAATAATTAAAATAATATATTTTACTCTTAAACTAAATAGATTTTTTTTTAAACAAATTTCTACGACGTGCGTAAGAAAAGTATTGCAAATGTCATCAGTAAGAGCGATCTGTCAACATTGTGAACGTTAGTCCCTCCTTGACGTGTGGTACAAGTTTCAACTTCATCCATTAGCTACGGGATCCTATAGTACGTAGATAAGTGCAGTTGTGTTTTTCTAGTGCTTTACGAAACTCCATCGAATTATGGAGAAAAGATGTGCCGCTCAATTTTTTGTTAAGCTTGGTTTAGCCGCGAGTTTGACTGACGAAAAATTGCAATGAGCCTATAAGAAAAATTTCTCAACAAGAACACAAGATTTTTGAGAGCATAAAATATTCAACATCGGAATCTAATGCAAATGAGGAACCAGTGAAGGCTTTTATGAGGTCACACCGTTGATTAATATTGAAGCTGATTAGTTTTATTTTTTTTTAAAAAAAGTCCTTAAAACGCTCAAAAAAAATGGTTAGCGTCAGATTGGGGTTGGCTGCGTTACCAGGACAATTCTACATGTTATAAAGTTATCTTCACCAACTAGATTTTTGTCAGAATAAGAGATTCTCTAACCGCCCTATTTACCTCATCCATGACTATTTTCGGTCCTCAAGATAAAAAAAACACTTGAAAAGATATTGCTTTTGTATTGTCGATAATATTCAAAGGAGTGTAACCAAGGAGTTGAAAGCGATTCCAGTTGAAGCATACTAGAACTCCTACGAAGGAGTGCAAACAAGTCCTCCCTAGATATATAGTTGTCGAATTATCAGTCTCATTACTTTCTTGCCATACCTCGTATATTTGAGTTTTATAAAATTATAAATTCTATTAACTTGGCTATAAAATAAAAGATAATAATAGTACTTTTGTGTGGTACAAATTCTTTTCAAATGTCGAACTTTTCAATTCCTTACTAATAAGAGTATCCAAAAAAAAAAAACTTTCAGTTGAAAAAATCAATAGACAACAGAATTGCCTGCACTTTCCTTTTAAATTATATTGAAATGAAATTCGAAAAATATTCTACACCTCCTCCACTACAACGGATATCATACAATATAGCACATGCAAATTAATATTATTCGCGACTTTTTGATAAAATATTCAAAAGAAAAAATAATGAAAATGAACTACAAAACTTGAATTGAGGAATAAGAAAACAAAGAAGTAGAAGAGGTAGAATAAAATGAAGAGGAGAAGGGGAAAAATTGAAGGCAAATTTTTAATCTCCCCAAAATAATCTACAACATAGAAGGAAGAAAAAAGTCTCCTTTTAAAATTCTATATTCAAAATGTACTTATATTGATAATACAAAAAAAAATCTATATATTTACTTGTGTACCAAAAAATCCTTCTCTTCTTATATGGAATGTGTGCAATTTAAAATAGGGGTTGATTTTGTATACATACAACTACACTATCATAAGTGTATGTATGATGATGGCATGTGCACAGAGAAAAGGAAAGAATATGGCAAAAAATAGCACTAGAATTTTCAACAAATCGTAAAAACCCTAATGTTCTAAACTATGTTTATGTGTATATTAAGCGTAGCGCAGTTTGTTAGCCACCCTGCAAGTCTAAAAGAGTGCCACCCTTTTTTTTTTTGGCACTCACCCTCCCCGTTTTCAATATTGTGCTACCTGTTTTCATTGGTTATACATACTATAACTGCGTGATTGTCGCAGTCGTTAGCGTTGTTCACTGTTCACTGTTCAATGTTGACTTCATCGTTGCAGTCACTGTTACCGTGTAGAGTTAACGCCACTATTATGAAGTCGGCCGCTGTCGCTCTGTCATTTTTAGTGGTGTCGCTTCTATTGTCACCGCTACTAATGCTCCTTTTTCAAATCACATAGAAAAATTATAATTTGTATACGAATGTACACTACACATAACATACAGCTTCCCGTTATACTGTACTATACAGCAAGGCATTGTCGATGGGAAAATCAAAAGTAAAAGAAATTGCTCCGCTCTATCCATTTAGCATCAACTGAATACGATCTGGAAAAACTCAGAACCACTGTGATATTTGGAATGGAGACGAATTGGAATGGCGATGGGATTCATTCTAAGCTAGCCTTCATAGACATACAATAGGCGGCATTTCCATTCAAACTGCCACTACACTACTATTCCATTTTATTCGAAACTACCAAAAGATTCACGTTATCCTTCTCCATCCGACAAAAATATTTTTTTTGTACTCTCACACCACCCTAAACTCTAAGCACACCATTCAAAACTCTAAGGTACCGCAGTTTCTGTCATGGCTTCGCTAAAAAATTATATATTTTTGCAGTAACCATAAAGCAGTACATATTCTCTTCTCGAAAGTTATTTTATGGTACCCATCGAGCGCTTTACTAACTCACCTTCTAGTCAAGCGCCAACCACCCACCCATCATATCACTACTATCGTAATAGGACGGCACCGTTAGAAAGGGCATCTGCAACCCAGCTGTTAGCGCTGTACTTGATGATGTTTCCAATGTCGCTTCAAATTGTGTTCTACTCACTCGCGCAGATGGCAACAATGCAACATAATAGATTCTACAACTACTGCTGGCACTATATTCATAAAAAATTTCTATGCCACCCTTAACTTAGTCTTGTTCAGTTCAGATCCTTTTGCCCAAAAATAATCGTAGACAAAGTGATAAAAAGGAGGAAAAAGTAATCCTCATCTAGCCAGTCTTCAAGCCGAACAGCCAGCCAGCCAGCCAGCCAGCCAGCCCGCCAGCCAGCCAGCCAGCATAAACCATTTGCCAATCTAAACCAGTAGCCAAGGTTGGATGTATCACCCAATAGACAGACATCCGTTCTCTTTTTCTTCCTTCTTCTCTTTGTCTTGCTATCTTTCTGTGCGGCATCTGAACTTAGGTTCTAGTTGTCCTAGCCAAAGCCCAAAACTCTAACCCGAACCAAAAAAAAAAACATCCAAGTTAGGGCGATGGGTACTAACTTAGAAATTCTACAAGTGCGTACAATTTTTAGTTTTCTATAACTTCTTTCTCAGATGATAGGGGTTGAGGAGGGAGCTGTAGAAATCTCTGTATGACTACAAGGCAAATATTACGCTAGGGTTGAGGCTTGGTGTTGGGTTGCCGCCGCGTTGCCGTTGCGTTGAGATAGCCGTGCAGCGTTTTGGAATGAATAACGCGGGAACTGAACTGATTTTCGGGGATGACGATTTCGTTCGATTTCTCTGCCGTCTTATCCTGGTGGCATTGCTTGCTCTTTTCGTTCTAATCTTTCGCGAATAACTTGGATCCACTCTTGTGCGCTGTCCTTGTTTGTTCGTTTTCTGCAGTAACTGGATTTGCCGCGTATCGTTTCTTCTCAAAGTTCACAATACCTCCCATCCAGACTATTCTGGATCAGCTCTGTTTTCCTTATAGTTTGGTTTGGTTTTTCGCGAATTCGTTTGGCGGCTCATATTCTATCCTATTGGAATGAGCCATAAAAAAGGGGCACATTATTTTTCCTTGTTTTTTTTTTGTGTGTATTCCGCCACTATGCTTAATGTTCGCGAGTATGTGTGTACTCGGGTATGTAACTTTATAGAGAAACACTACGAAACATTATGATGACGATGATGCTGCCGCTTAAGGGTGGTGGTGGTGGTGCTGGTGATGGTGCTGTTATTAGTAGTGGCGGTAGTTGTGATTATAAAAAGTACGATGTAACGCCGATGGTGGGTGGGTGGTGATGGCGGTATAGACGAAATCATGGCTACAAGGGTGATGGGTACTTGATGCCTGCATTCTAATATGAAAATAACGGGATGGCATTTATAATGGCACTAATGCCAGCAAGAGATGGTTAAAGAAGATTTTCTAAAGGCTATAGTATCAAGTAACTTGAGAGAATTTTAGTATTGTTATTATATGGTTGGCGTTTCTATAATATTTCTCTATACATATAATCGTGCACAAAATAAATATGAATATATGTCCATGCTTATAATAGTAGTATCTATTCGTTTTTATCGGCGGATACGTATTTTACGACGAGTAGATCCTTAGAGATGGCGGTACTCTCCTCCTTTTAATGCTTAGTTTTCTTATTTATCATATATCGTTTTTATTTTATTCGGAGGTTTTCTATTCTATTCTTTATACATATTTTCTTTGCTGTTTATTATTTTTATTTTTTAATATTTTTTATTTATTATATTTTTTTTTTTTGTATTCAAAAGTTTATAAAGTGAATATAAAAAGAAAATATAAAGTCTATTGTAATTTTTTTTTGTACTTCCATGTATGAATGTATGAAGGATTATTTTTATGTGTATAATTTTTTGCTAAATATTTGTGCTTTTATTTGGGATATGTTTTCATGTAGACGAGCACTTGTGATTATGTGTATATGTATGTATATGTATATTTTTCTTATTACTATTTCATGAGTATTTGTATTTATTTTATTTAATTCAATATTAAACTTATATTTATTTACACGAAAACTATGAAAAATGCAACTGACTATGAAATGGGAAATTTTCTATAACCCTATTCCCCGTCCCAAGAAAAAAGGTACGCTAGGAAATGTTTAAGGATTTACAAAAAAATTTAATGAGCTTATCCTTATGCCAATGAAATTTTGGAAATTAATTTTCGCTGGAAAATATGATTGTATTATAGAATCTATTGTGGAATTTTGTATTGAGCTAACAAGATGCATTTGAATAATGTAATTTAAAAGAGTCTACCCGTATCATATAATAATACGTTTGTTTGCATAATTTTTAAAATTATTACAAGTTTTAAAAGATAATAAAATGTTAAAATTAATAGTAAAAAAAAATTCTACATACGAGATGTAGACTAATATTTTTTCAACCATTTTGTTCTATTTTTATACATTAATGTTATGCCATCTACAATAAAAGTAGTTCTTTGGGCTTTAACAAAAATCAGATTCAACAACTCGATTTCCCTCCTTTGGATGTTGTCGACCGAACCAAAATGATGTCCTTTCAACCGTTTTTTGATCATGGGAAATTATAAAAATTACGCGGACTAGCACCAGGTAAATAGAGGGCTGGGGAACCATAGAAAATCCTTTTCTTGATAAAAAGTCGTAGACGGAGATGGCCCGTTTATGTGGAGGGTTGTTATAGAGGAGCATTCAAGTATCGGCAATATTCGATTTGACGCAAAAAACCCTTTTTCTTAGCCTTTCAAGGGCTCACTTATCAGCTTCTCCGACAGTCTTAATTGTTCCACATTTTTAACAGTTTTTGATGTTGAAAGCATTCCTGAGTAAGGATCGTCTTCCACTACTTCTCATCGCACCTTTTTGTAAGTCAAATTCACGGATTTACCAAGTTCTATAAAAAAATTTAAGGCAAATCGTAACGCACTAAAAAAGCATAAATTCATTTACAAAGTCGAAACTTGTACTGCACGTCTAGGACGGACTAACATACACGATTTATGGAAGGAAAGCCTATAATATTGCCAGATTGCTCTCAGTGCTGCCAATTGCTCTCAGAAAGATATCATTACTTTTCTCGAAAGTTGTCGTAGTATTAAGAAATTATATTTCATGTGCAAATTATACCGGAAATAAACTTAGAAAAAAAAGGTAATGTTATTAGAATCTAAAATAGTAAATTCAAATATTTTTAAATAAAAAATCTTTAATTCGACTATTTTTATTTGTACGAATATTCCTTTTTGAGTAAAAATAAATACAAAATGAATACAAGTGTAACTTTAATAAAAGAAAATTACATAAGTGAAAAACTCTTTCTTCAACTTTAAGAGATTCTTGTTTGCAGCTTTATATTCTGTATAAATTTTGCGGTAATAATAATGGAAATGTTAAAGAAAAATCAACGCAGTCTGCATTCTGGGTCAGTATTATATACTTGTCGGAAAATATCTTGGAACTTATACTTACAAATCATGTCTTTGGCTAAAGTGTACCGAAGTGGAAGTGGAACAAAAATAACAACAACAACTGACTGAAATAAAATAAAAAGAAAACGGAGTTAGGGAAAAATACGTAAAGGGATATCCATAAGTGTGGTAAGGGGACAGAATACAACTGAAAATGTAAGTGAAAATACATGAAGTAAGAAGATGGATTTTTGTTAGCATCATCACACACATTTGTACCCTATTCAATATCAAGGCCACTCAATCGTCGTCAGTCAGCCAAATTGAATCCACAAGTGGTGGCAAACCCTCTTTAACAACCTTCAAAAATTTCCCTAAGCTGGACAAATGTTCAAGTCACTGCCACGGCCAGACGAAAAGTCATCCACAAAAATTCTCTGATATTATCTCATTGATTTTTTTTCCTGTCATGCCTTTCTGTCGATTACATATAGAACTTATTTCTTCTATCGTCCTTTTTTGCAAACATTTTACAATTTTTTTTGATGCTACTCCTTTTTTTGTACTTCTTCTTCTTATTATTTTTCTTCTACTTCAAATTTAGTACTTTTCTCCTCGAATATCTGCACTATTTTTGTTCATTCTTTTTTTTTTTTAGCCTTTTTCCTGTTCCTTTTCTTTCTTCGCATATTATACGAACCTTTAAAAAAAACCCTTTCGTTTGTTGCGCCTCAAGTATTTCAAGGATTCTTTTACTTTGATTTTATTTTGATTTTTACTGGACCAAGAAAATTTTTTTTTCTCCTTTTTCTGTTTTTATTATTTTTTCTTCTTAAATCTTTGACAGTAGTATATGGTCAATAATAAAAATAAAATATTAAAGTGATTCTAAAAAGGGGTAGTTTTGGAATAAAATTAAAGTGAATAAATTCAAGAGCAACAGTGCTAAAGAAAAATTCCAAAACAATGTCCTATTCTCTTTGTACAAAACTGATAAGAAATAAGTTGTGAATTCTGTTAGATCTTAAATAGAAAAATAAATATTTTTTTTATGTTTTTCAATAATAAAATTAAAGTTCGATTGATGTGAAAAAAATTGCAATTTTTAAGTAATTAATTTTTTTAATTTATTTTCACTTCTAATAATAATACTTCAATTAGTCAAAAATCTTAGCACTGAATTTTCTTATTAAAAAGGGAATATTTTAGGGAATTTACTATATTTCTTATTTTATTTAATAATATTTTTATGATTCTCATTTTGAAAATATTAAATTTAAATTAAGCAAAGACGAAATCCATACAAACAGAAAATTATTAGATTAATTATTGGCAGCCAATAATTAATCTAATATTACTTGTCCTTTCTCCATAAAATGGAATAGAGTTAAACTTAGTAAATTTGGGAATATGGGTTATGAACATTATATGGGGTCTATTCTTTAAGAAGCATAATTGTATCGATGGCACAAAATATTTTTGGAGGGCCCAGAAGTAGTGGAATAAGAACCTCACTCAGAAAGGCTTATGAAAACTTATGATAATGTGATGCCAGACTAACATGAAACCTGAATCCTGGAAAAGTCGTCGAGTAATAAAGAGGAACTTTGTGTCAGACCGGATTTGGATGCTTCCCTATAATATAGCCCTCTATCACACAGCCATCTCCATCAACGAGATTTAAAAATAAAAAGCTAATCCTATGATTCCCCAGGTCTCTATTTACCTGATCAAAGAGATTTTTTTTTTGCTCCCAAGATGATAACTTAATTCTAACGATCATATCTAAAAGAGTGCGTCCGAGGAGCTAAAGGCGATTCTATTTGAAGCCTTCAAGCACTACTACGACAACTGGAGGCAACAACTCCGAAGATGTCCAAGGGAACTACTTTGAAGGACATCCTATTGACAAATAAAAATAAAATCAGTCACATTAGTTTTTTGCTATATCTTGTATTCTATTTAGTGACAACTAAAGGGTACCCCGGCTATGTTACTAGCTGGATTCGAAGTCAACCACAAGCTCACTACATACTGAACATATGTGTAGATGTACCAGTATTGCTAAATCAATCCATCTATTTTTATTTTCTTTTAACAGCTGAATTAGTGTCACTATGTTAAAATAAAAATATAAAAAAAATTTTTATGAAAGATTTTACTTTTATTAAATAAACTGTGCAATTTGATCTAAAAGCAGTCAGTATCTAATTTAATAGTGTTGAACTAATTTCCACTTCAAATTTTTATACTAACAAAAATAATAAATATTTAATGCATGAATTAAATTATAATTTTTTGCCTAATTCATTCAACTACTATTTACAAGTGTTAACTTAATAAAATTTTAAATTTAATAAGCTCCGAAGAAGGTGATAAGAGTTGGAATTTTTTTTATTGCCAGAATAATTGATGATTTTTTGCAAAGACAATTTTACCACGTGCAGAATAAGAAAAAAATCTTATTAAAATTGTAGAAATTTTTAATACTCCTACTATCGTTAGATCTAAACAAGATATTGAAGATAAAAAAAAAAAACTTTTCATCTACCTATTTATTTTTTTAATTTTTTGACGACACAAATAACTATAATATTAATTCTATAATTTTCTAAAATGCTATAAATGATTTATGGTCATTATTAAACTTAAACCGGCAGTAGTAGTAGTAGTCGTAATCATCATTATCCTTGACTAAGATTGTATACTATTCGGTTTGAATAAACAGAAGATTCTTTCTTTTATAAATAATTCAGATTGAAATGAAATTTTTACAATGTTACTTGTGCTTTTTAGTTAGGAAGAGAAGTAAAAAATGGGGGGGGGGGAAAGGACGACGAAATTCACTATGCTTTAAGGCAACATATCCTTGTATCCTTGCACGTTTTAATACATATTTACAGTCGCCATGAATACGAAAACAGTTTTTATAGTTAACAGTTCATCAGATTCCCTCTAAACGACTATCATAGGAATTTAGGAAACTATTTTGCAGATGGTACCTTTGCATAAAATTTTTGTCATAGTCACGTATACACAACAACGAAATGGAATCATTTTTTGTTGTTGTATTTTTCTATGTTTTTTTAAATGTTTATAGAGTAGATAGTATTCGTAGATTTAGCAATAAGAAATTCATATCGTCACCAAAGTAAATCAGGTTTTTGGATGTCCTTGTTTTTGGCTTTCGTATTTTTTGGCCATTTTTATTCTTATATTTTTTTTGCGTTTTTGTTTTGTTTTTTTGAAGCAAAACTTATCGAATGTTGTAACAATAGTTGAAAAAGCATTCGATGGTTGAGAAATAGTGACGAAATAGTTTGAAATAATATCGATAAGAGTTTATGTATATCTTTTTTTTTTAGACCTACACGTAAGCTTATATTTGGTTCGGTTTTTTTTTGTTAGTTTTTTATTATTGTTATTATTTTTCGTTAATCTTCGAATACTCTTGAAAGTTTTTCTCTATCGATCTGAGAGAAGAGATTATAAGCGAAAACTAAGCTTCTAAGTTGATGAATATTGTTGGAACATTGAGTGTTCGCCCTCACATTGTAAAGTACCATAAAAGAGAATAATAATAATGGACAGAAGACGATGGTATGAACGTTTATATTGAATATTGTGTAGGAGTGGCACTCAAGTACGCTATACCCATTCTTCTATCCACCTGTCATCGAGAATAAAAGAAGAAAGGAAAAAAGGTAAAAGATGATGATGATGAAGAAGAAGAAGAAGAAGAAGAATATAAAATAGAAAAGTGTAATGGAGAAACAGGATCTAAACGTAGTAGAGTATTTGGAAATATTCCCGCACCACGCTTCAAGCTGTTCCGTTTTGAACGACTCCTTCCTTCTGCCTTATTCTTGATTTTGGTTTCAGCTAGTGAAGGTCGATCTCACTATTGCACGCACATTACCTTTTACCCCTCTCTTTCTCAATCTATCTCGCTCTCTGCAAGACATAAGTCCTTGTGCTCGTGTATCGCTGTTCTATTCTCATTCTTTTGAAGTTGGTAAAGATTTCTAAAAAAGGAGTCTGCCCAATGAATAGTGAAGGGTGTGCAACCACCCAAAAAACTACCCATACTATTTATCGACTTATTCTAACCACCTATCGCGAACCCAACCATCTAAACGTTATCCTTGGCGAATCCTTATTCTTTAGAAGAAACTTTGATTATGGGATTTTTTATTGTATAGTCAGAAGAATAGAGTGAGCCGAATTCGTTGAATTGTTAGCAGAACTGTATCGGGCGGGTTAAGGGCAGTCAGGTACAACAGCGAAACTTTTGAGCGCATTCAAACGCTCAGACTTATGGATATTCTTGTATTCGGGGTTGTATGAGTGTGTTTGTGTATTTATAGTTATAAGCAGGTATTATATCAACAGCCATAGATATGGGCCGGGGTGCTGCTTATTCGGTTGTGGAAATAACAAAGATGATCTGGAATGGGATATTCTCGTAATCTGCCGAACGATACTCGAAATTTTGATGTGGGGGTGGCGAATTGAAAAATATGAGTTTATCTTACAAGTTTCCTACCGTTCTTTCTTTTTTTTTTTTTGTTATTTCTAGAGATTCTTCTGTACTCTAAACATTATTATTATCATGTTTGTTATTGTTGTATTAGTTATGGATTTTTCGATAGTCATTCTATTTTTGTTGGTTTTTCGTTTAGCGGTATGGTGTATACATCTTTGACGGATGGTTGGTTAGTTTTTTTTTTTTTTTGGTTCTTCTACACTTATTTACTTTTATAGTAACTTTGGTTCCCCTACAACTGCTACAATTTATTTTCATCCATCCTCTATTCACAGTTCTACCTCAAACTACTTTGCTCTACACTATTGTGCTTACTTCCCTTTCCGTTTCAGTTTTATAGTGTGGCATCAATTCAGCCAATTCTTCTTCAATTTTCTTATGGCATCATTCTTTTTCAACGTTCTTATATTGAGATATTTAATATTTTTCGTACTTAGGGTAGATTGAAGAGAAATACCCCCTAATGTCTCCGTCGCGTCGTTTAACAATCGTTCCTTATGGGAGACGCAATTGAAGAAATTGGAGTGCGTATAAGTTTTCTCAATGTAAATGTGCTAGTGCTATTGATGTCTAACCATTGTAAAATTTGCCCCCTTTTTTATAACATTTTACATCTATTCTCACCCTTACTCCAGCCATCACTATAACAGAAATACCTTAACCATAGTTCTTCAAGTTTTTTATTTCATTTCTTTCACTCTATTTTATCCATTCATTTATTTATTCTTTTTCTAACTTTAATCAATAAAAATTTATGGGTGGAATTTTATAATAAAATATAAACTTTTATGCGCTATCGAACTATTATTTTTTATATATATTTACTGATATAAAATATATTTAAATAAAAGCATATAAACTTAAGAAATTAGGGGTGAAATCGTAGAAAACTGATAATTAGTATATTATTATAACTATTAATGCGTAATATTTATTTTTTAGTAAGAAATTTACAAAATATCGTTTTTATATATTTTTTAATAAAAATTAAAATTTGCTTAGTCTTAAGTGAGGGTGTAAATTACGAGTACGTAAGTTTGAGTTTCATGGTTAGAGGTTTATGGGCTCTGAAGTAGGAAAATCTGCTTAACATCGATGCACATATTTACTTATCTATTTTGGAGACAATACACGTGTGTATATACGAGGTGTATTTATATATAATTATAAAAAAGAAGAAACAAAAATAATTTTCTTTTTTTTTGTAAATATATTTCCCTACTTTTATTAATATTAAAATTACTTACTTATATATAATTATATATATTCTCAGCCTCTTTGCTATATTTTTTTGGTCTTAATGCAAATAGGGTTTTCATACTTTTTTTTATGTTTACGTACATATATTTTTTTTCCACTTAATATTATTTTGATTTGATTTATTCTTCCTTAAATGAATAATTAAATATGTACAGATATATATAAAAAAAAAAATTAAAATATATGAGAAAAACCATATTAGGCGTAGAAGGAAAATTGTTAAAAAAAGGATTAAGAATGACTTTCGAAGAGGAGGAGAGTATATTTTTCAGAAAATTGATGAGAGGCTCGAAAGAGGAATCCCATTTTTATACCATGTAATTAGACTAATTATGTGAAAGTATAAAAAGCACATTTGGTGGTTGGTTTTATGTATTTTTGATCAAGTATGTTAGTGTGAATGCGTGTGCACGAGCAATTTTTCGTATACAGCATAGGGTGAGCCTTGCGCTAGGCTAGATTGTCGTCATTTTCATCAGCCTTGGTTTGGTTTTTTAAAATTTTTTTTTTGTGTGTTTTGGTTTAACTTATTTTTGGTGCAAAATTTTTAAAATATGCTGTTTTTTTTTCGTTTATTTGCAGAAAATAGCTTTTATTTATTTATTTATTATTCATTCATTTTGTTGTTGAATGTTATTATCGTTCTGTATGCCAATATCCTGTTTCAATATTATTCTGGAGCTTATAATTTACTTTCATGATTTCCTTTATTGGTATTAGTCAAATGATATAAGGTATTTTCTTTGATGTGTGTATCCATCCATATATATGTAGATGAGTATTCAACACTCAACGTACGTTTATACATTTATAAATTAGTACATAGCAAGAAGGATGTAATTGTATTAATGCATTGGTTACTTATTTTAATATTTTTTTGTACATATTATTCGGTATATTAATTTGTTTGTGTTTCATTTAAAGTATTTTTTTTTTGCCCTTTTGGTTCCATGATTTCGGATCGGATTTCGTATTATCTAATATGTACAAACGTATATATTTGCACATATGTGTATATATGACTTCATCTTTTTGTCCTTTTTGTCATTTTGCGGTATATCATTTTAAAATAAGTTAAAAAAAAGAAAATATATTTTAGAAAGGACAAAATGAGTCAAACGGATGTGTAGTGGCATAGAAACAAACCAACATATTGTTACATACATATGTGCATGGTTTCCTTTCAAGGATGGCAATCATCCCGCGAGCAGAAAATTTCAGAAAATATCCAAACACTGACTCTTATATCTCAAAAATGTTACTTATATAAATATTATATTTTCATATTACGCAATATAATATTGAATTCATGAACATATCTTTGTATGTTGAATAGAACCTATTACTGATGAAACGTATTGAATTTCGTAACTGATTTAACCCAAATCATGAAAAAAACATTTTTGGTATGAAAACCGAAGGATAGGTGTGAGTTGATATTTTCCATTGTACGAGTGCAAGGTAAAAGTATAAGAATGATTTGTCATGAGGTGGTGGATATGAAGTATATTTGTTTGGTTTGTTTGGTAATATATTTTTTTTGTCATTTTTTTTAAATTCTAAAATTATTAATTTATAATTAAAAAAATATATTTAATAAATAAATATGTAAAATTTTGTAGGAAAAAATGAAAAACAATTTTTTTTTGTGGTCATTAATAAAATATATTCCCCTTTGAAGAAAAAGGCAAAAAAAATATCTGTAAAAAAAATTAATAAAAATTTTGTTTTTGGAGTGAGTGTAATCTAGGAGGTGTGGCAAAATAGTAATGAAACTGGCATCACTGTACAAGTTTCAACCCCGTCCGTTATTCGTGATGCAACCCTAAGGAGCGGGATAAGTGCGTTCCGAAATCTGCAACAGCGAAATTGGGAGCAAGGATGTGCTATAATATTTTGTGCAAGGCTTGATGAGCTTACAAAAAGTTGCAATGAATCTATGGGGAGCATTTATTACGAATAGCATAAGCTTTTCGATGTAATATAACATTTTTGCAGGGTCGAGAAGCAGTGGAAGACTAACCTCGATCAGGGAGGATTTTAACATTGAAAACTGATCGTTCAGAGAAACTTTGGGACAATTCATGATAATCAGTCAAATAAGTTTTAATATAAGGGCTTGAAGTGCATAGACATTACAAATACAATACTCAAGGGAATTACTTGAGACAGGATAATTTTAATGTATTAAAATAAAATAAAATTGTTGCAAAACAAAATAAATCATTACTTTTCTGCAACGTATCTTTTATGATAAGGTTTTGCTCAAAAAATAAAAAGTAATTAAAAACTATAACTATTTATTTTGCATTATAAAACTAATATTGTTTCAAAATATTAGATTAAAATTGTTTTAAGTAAAAATAAAAAATGGAAAATTTTTATATAACATGAGGAATAACTTCATTTTTTGCAAGTTAACTTTGAAAAAACCTAATACATGCATTTGTGAACGTGATAATATTTTGCAAACGGTTTTCATTAAATAACTTTTTCAAAAGAGTGAATTTTTTTATAAATTCGTAGCTCTTACTACTTATACGAATACATATTTGTATATATATATATGTACAATAAAAGTTTTACTTTATAAAAAAGGATTAACTCAATTAATTTTGTTTTGGAATTTGTTACAATAGCTGGTTAGCACAATGAAGAAAAAAAACTATAAAACAAAAGCCAAAGTGTCGACGTAAAATAGTCAAAAAAATTTTAACATTAAAAAGGATATGCATTTTTTTTGGGTGACAATCCATCAAATACCCCCATAAGTATAAAAAAAAATATTTTTATATTATATAATAACAGATAAAATAAGCAAAAATACAAAAAAAAGATGAAAAGTTTTCATTTAAAATAAAGGATAAAATGAACGTGAAACTAATAATATGTTATTTGAAAATGTTCAAATACAAATATTATTAAAAAAAATTTAGTTGAAAATACGAGTAGTATTTGTTTTTTAGATTTTTTTGCATTAATTTTTTTTCTGTATTTTTAAGCAAAATAAAACTGTTACAATTTTTATATAGTAGAAGTGAAAATAAAATTAATTATGGAACGGTGAAAAGTTTGACTATTTTATATTGGACAGGGGTTAATAATGAAGATATTTTTGCCCTTAGCATCTGTGATTATTGTCAGTATAAACATCAACGTCAACATCAAGCGTTAACATCCTAGAAAACTGAAATGTTCACCCTTTTTTCATATTTGCATATTTATCTTAGCTATACTAGAAAAATTATAAATATGTGTTAAATAATAAATGGATATCCGATAAAAGAAGGATGCTATAATTATATAATAGTTTCAACCCTAAAATATAATATTCTGCTTCGTTTTTTATTGTTGAAAAACTCTCAAATAATTTTTTTAAAAGAAATTAATAAAATTAATTTTTTCATGATAAAAAAATATATCCTTTTTTCTTACACTCATATTACATACATTGTAATAATTTATGTTAGTTTATTTCCTGTTTTTTTTAAAAAAAAAGAAAAAAAAACATTTTCATTACTTATCAAACTACATCTACTCCACGAATATCCTTTTTTCGGTGGTCTATCCAATCTAATATGACAAAAAAACTTTACTGAGCTTTCACTCCTGTTTTTACACTCCTACACATCAGAAATTTCCAATCGTATTACGAAAATGATTTTTTTTGCTATTCATTTTTATACAACAAAAAGAAAAAGAAAAAATTCAATTCAATTCACATTTTTTCCTCTCATACTGAATATTCATTCATTCATATTCACGATATTATAACTAATGTTTCCTATTCGAAATTTTTCATATTCATTGCATTGCGACTAGTCCTTTTCATATTGTTATATAAAATTCATTATAGTAATAAATATTACATAAATTTCAAAAATCATACCATGTTACCATACCCTACATCCTTTTTTTCATAATTTTTTGTTTGTTAAATTTTATCGAATATCCAAACTTTAGTGTTCATATACGTATATACCCATACCCACAAAAGATAGGTTGCTCTTTTTCTATTCAAAAGTTAAAAGTGCTCGCGTGAAGCTATAACTGGTTTAAATATCATTATTCAGATACTATGAGTATATATTAGAAAATGAATCTTTTAAAAATATTATTGTATTCAAAAAAGAACGCAACTTTCTGTTAGGAGTTGAGAAATGGACCGATTCGAAAACTCATAATATAGCGTATGGTTAATCCTAGAAATAATTTAGACTCCAAATTGTTAAGCACTGATATGGCTACAAAATACCGTATCTGGAATACGCCACTTTCAATTCAAATATAATAAAATATCAGATAATAGTAACATGTCACCCTAAAAAAGTTGGATACAATTTTTCCCTTTACTCACTCCTTTTCAATGGACATCAAAACATTTTTGGATTATTCTCTGCACACTTTTTTTTATCTTTCATATTTCTTTTTTAAAAAGTTTATTTTTGAATGGTAAATTTTAAAATTTCATTTTTACCTCAACCTGCTTACTACTATTTAAATTGAATAAAAAAAAAATAGGGTGGGAATATGATAAAAAAAAAGGACTAAACTACTAAAGCATTATTGAGGATAAAAATAGGCGAAAAAAAGGTTATCAAAACAATATTTGGTGTTGAAATTATTGGGCGGTTAAATACTATAACAAAAAAATTTTTTGCAGCTATACTCGTACTCGTTCTGTTAAAAAAAAGGACATATTATATTATTTATATATATTATATATATTTTATTCTGCATTTTATTTCTATTAGCTATCTTTCCCTTACTTATGCTATTTGATTACTATTTATATCTCGTCACCTGTTTATTATCATGATCTCCACACACCCCTCTCTTCCGCCAACTTGCCTTCTACACCCGCCATCACTATTTTTTTTTACTCTCCTTCTCTACGACACCGTATTGAATGCTTGGTTTTCCCCCATTCATATTATTACAGGATATTTTTTTCTATTTCCCTTGGGATATTACTCTTTCTCTCTCCCTCAGAACTCTTTTCCCCTCTCTCACTCTTTCTACTTAACTTTTTTGCAGAAGCTTTTTGTTGCTTTATACTAAAATGAATATATTAAAAAATTGGGAGTTTTAACAGCTAACATGGATTTTGTTTTCATTATTTATTATTGTTGTTTTGTTGTTGGTGGTGGTAGGGTTTTTTTCTTCAATTTATTTTTTAACTTTATGTTTTTTTATTATACGAGTACTATTTTTATATTGTGATTTTTTAAAAAAAAAAATAAAAAAAATAATCGTACAAAAGTTTATTGGGATACATTCGCCCATACATGCATACTTACAAACGAATATAATTTCTTTTCTGTTGTTGTTGTTTTTGTTATACTGTTAGCAGTCTTTTACTACCATTAACCATTTTACCCTATAAAATTTTGTTATTATTACATTTTATGTCATCTCATTTTTATGTATTCACTGTCAAAATGTTCATCCCTTTGTACGGTTGATTGGGTTGATGCTGTTACTGTTGCTATTGTTGCTATTAGATTAGCTGATATACTGTACAGTATCGCTGGTGTTTCCTGTTACTATTGGGCGCGATTTCAGTATTAAATTTTGGTAGTTTTAATAGTAAAAAGCTAGAAGCAGTCCTTGCCCATCATCCCTACATGCAATTTTATTTTCTATCTTCTTTCGTGATTTTCAAATAGCTAACCACTTTCCCTTACCTTAGTTTTATCACTTTGGTACGGAGCATTTCACCCCCACTAATTCGTCGTTAGTTGATTTGAGCGTTTTTGTTTTTGTATATTTTTTTCCGTCACATTTTGACTTTTATTTTTGTTATCAATATAATTGTATGTCTGATAGTATTATACAGATTAATATCATCATATTCACTATAAATGTGTATTCATGAATTCCTATTGATACTAAAACCATTTTACATTATCAGCACAAAAAAAAGGGATTTTTGTCATATCGTGTCATTTTCTATTTACCATTAAATAAATGGTGTTTTATATATTTGAGGGTGGATTGGCAATTTTTTTTTACCATACAACCACGAAATTGATTGCATACTAAATTTCTATATTATTAGGAATGAGAAATAAATCATTTTTGTTTTTTTTTGTTGCCATTTTTATAGTTTTATTTTATTTTATTTAATATGTATTTTTTTATTGATATTAAGGCGAAATCCGATTTTATTAATTTTCGAAAAGAATTTTCACTATATGTGTATGAACTAAATTATCTCATTGCTCACTGCATTCTCTCTACATTTTGTATTAAAAAAAATGCCTTTGATTTTCCAATTTTTTGCTATCAAATAACTTTTACAAATACCCTATTCGGTATAATGACTTTTTAAAATATTTCAATTTTTTGTGTCTCTTTTTTATATCTAATTAAAAAAAAAGTTCACATTTAATCACATAAAATATAGGATTAATTTATTCCAATCATCAATTATTAATTCCATGATATATTTCGCATAAAATACCATTTTTATGTGGCTAAAAAATTATAATGAATATTTTTTTTCGAATTGGGCAATAATTTTGTAATCCTTTTAGGTTCTTAATATTGAATTCTTATAGAAATTTTCATAATCAATACTATTTTAAGATACTTCTAAATAATCGAAACAAAACAAAACTTTAAAAAAATTATATTAAAAATATTAGCAAAATATTGTTTGACTTTAATTTTATTTTCTAGAATAAGACGTTTGATTGCCTATATTTTATTGGATAATGTAAAAAAATTCAGATAATATTCAAAAAATTTTTATAAATATATTTTTATAATTCAACTTCAACTTAATTAAATTTCGCTTTGTCTCCCCATTTATATTTTCTATTTAAATATTTTTTTTTTTAGTTTCAAACTAAAATAAAAAAAAATTTTAATTAAAATTCTAAAATTTATTAACATATACAAACCCATTCATTTGGTAAAAGTTAAAAGGAGGTACAAAGGAAAAATGACTAGTATTCTGAAATAAAAACAATAAAAAAATGAAAAAAAACCACCCTTAATACATATGAATGTATGGAGAAATGAATAAGAGCACCTCCCAAACGCACTTTGGTTTTGTATCTTTGATGAGTGTTTTTACATATTATAATCAGGTGTGTTGAAGCTGATTTTCCATGAGTGGCTGGTTTCTGGTCTATGCGTTTTTATATAGGAATTCAAAGGAAATTAAGTGCGAAATACACTCACAAAAAACCAACCAATTTATATACACATATATGTGTAGTTAGAGAGGAAAAAAAAAAGTAAAAACAATAAAAATATAAAATCAAGATGAAAAAAAAACCTGTACTAATTTCGAATTGGGGGATAAGTGACAGAGACATAAAATAGGCAAATGAAATGCGCGTTTCAGTAAAAAGGCGAGAAAAAAGAGTCCATTGGAATTAACAGGATGCCTCTTTAGTGCCACCTACAGTGTTAAATGAAAATGATTGGTTCAACCCTTTTTTGCGTACGTGTTTATGTTGATTTACCCAGTCAGCACCGTAGTCGTATACTGTTGTCCGTTATCCTTTCTCTATAGCCATAGTCATAGCCGCAGCAATTTTTCTACAAATACACATCGTGCTGACCATATATGCGCCCATCTGTGGTGCACTGAAAAGTAATGTGCTAAATGGGGTGAGAGAGGCTGGAACATGGTGCGTAATGGTGCGATACTATACTATGAGACCGAGACTATGGCATATAAAAATTGGCAGCGACTTGACCACCATGTGCTCTTTCGCATGGACATTTGGGGATTGTCTCAAAGAGTTCAGTAGTAGTGGAGTAGTGTGCTACCCTCATCAGGGTTAGAGATACGATCCTGAGTTCAAAAATGTTCGCTACACAACTACATGAGGCCGAGGCCGATAAGCATTCTTCTGACGCGCTTGACCATTGCTGATGAGTTGATCGCTCACAACTTCAATACCAAATTTGTCGAGTAGATTCCTTTCATATTATTTTTTTCGCATGTTTTTTTTTTTAAATGTTTTTGGGGAAAAAAATGAAGCAAAAAATGGGTGGTCCTGAGAATACCATTCAATACTATTCTATCCAAGCCCAAATAATTTACAAGTACTAGTATGTGAAATGATCCCAATACATATCATTTCCCTGTATGAGGGAGAAGAGAGGGATTAGGCTACGAATCTGGCCGTTCGTAATGTTTGCTAATTTTAATTGTGAATTTTATGAAATTGTTGAATCGCAAACAGAAAAAACCCACACATATCGAAGAGGCCCTTCCTTCTATTTTTGGTTGGATCAAGTTTTTTTCCACAGGTACAGTTTATTTTCGTTTTCCTTTTTTTACAGTTTTTATCTTTTTTTTTCGCCTTTATAATTTCATTATTTTTGCAATTCCACTTTTTTTTATATTTATATATTTTTTGACCATCGACCACTTCTTCTCTTCAAATAGACATATTCCACCACCCCAAAACGAAACCATTGACGATTATTTTGCACATTTATCCTTTTACTTACCGTTGGATAGGTAGCAGTTTTTGGATTAATTTAACGTACGTACACATATGTGTGTATTAGTACGCAGTTATAATTTGATTACATATCAAAATCAACTTACTAGACGTAAACAGCTATCCAATTCGAAGGGAAAGTATTTAATTGGATTTTTTTTTGCCCATATACATTTATTTTTTTATTTTTATCATTTTGTGAAGAAAAAAAATATATGTGGCCACAGGATATTTTTTTCCACTACACTTATATAATTGAATGAGATATTGCTTTCGTATACATAAAATATTCAAAAAAAAAAACAACAAATAAGTACAAATAAATAAATAAAAAATTACAAAAAAATATAAAAAAAGGACGAATTTTTTTTTTTTTAAATAAAAAGGAACATAACTAAATAGGAAAAAAATCGAACTGGTACCCATGACTGCAGTCCGTTTGGCGAATTTTTATAACCACACCAATTACAATGCGTAGTCAAATAGATATTCTATGGTCGAAGGATTCTGTGTAATTTTTAAAAAAAATTGTCAGAAAAATAAATCCTGATGGTTCATATATTTGCAATAGTAACAAGAGAGCATACAGGCGCTGGGATATTTGAAAATTAATTCAAGCTGAAATGTTTAGAGATTTAGAACGGAAGGAACTTTTTTTTTTAAATATATCTTTTGGATGTTTGTTACCATAAATTAATTAAACCATATATTTTATTTTCTAATACATGTTGTGGCAGAAAAGTAATAAGCCTGACATTACAGCTTGTACGATAGTTCATGCCCGGTAACGCACTACAAAAACACATTTTCACGTTATAAGTGAGAATGCCTTTTTGTAGTGCGTTACGAATAATGGTACAGCATATTTTGGAGCAGCGATATGCCATCAAATTTTGTGGTAAACTTAGTGAAAACTTGAGTTTGACATGTAAAATGTGCTAAGAGTGTATGGAAAATATTTCTTGTAAAGAGGACTAGTTTTTCGATGGCAGGAAGAATTTTTAGACGGTACAGAAACAGTTGAAGAAGAACATCAGTCGGGGAGGTACTATCGATAAACCTCTAAAGAACTGTAATCGAAGAGCTTATGGCAATTGTAGTGGAAGCTTCCAGCTCTACTACAAAGAGAGAAAACAGCCTCTTCGCCGATGTGTAGCCGTACAAGACAGCTTCGTAAATACAACGTTATTAAATACAATAAAATTTTATTTATAATAAAATAAATAAATTTATTATTATTTATAATGTCAATGAAACTTAATTTGATAAAAAGAAAAACTATTTAAAAAATATTATTTACAAATTTAAGCAGAAGATTTCTTTCAGTGTAAAAGGATTTTCACTCAATTCTAATTTTAGTGAATACTTAATATTAAGTGACTTAAGAAAAAAATCTCAAAATACCAAGAAAAGATAATTTATTTTTTTTCAATGGAAATATTACATTAAAGATAAAATTTTTGTTTATTCTAAATAGATCATTTTTAAAGAATTTAAGTAAAGCAAAAAGATTTATAGAGGTTGAATTTCGATAATATTGTTACTTAACATAAACAATTGGATAAGAGATAAATTTCTGGTGTTGAATATTAGACATGGAATTTGATAACTTCGATTATTCATTTGTTTTCCTTTCATAATTATTTGGAAATTTATTCTGTATAACTTCTAAATGAAGAAGAAGTCATGAATTTTATGATGTGGTAAATTTCAATATGTGCATTTTATACAAACATACAAATAAGGTATGTATTTTGTTAAATTATGGCATTAAATTACATCTGTTATTTTCTATTATTTAAATAAATAAATATTCTATCCATACGGGCTTTGTTATTTGCTACATAAACTATCATAATTGATAAAAGACAAAAAACAAAGCATACTGCAGTAATATTATATTTTTGTTTTGAATTTGTACAAACCCCTTTTTTCGTCCAAGAAGATTCCTATGAAAATTCCACCGTATTTGTGCAAGTTCTGAGTCAATTTCATAATACTTATTGGAAAATAAATATAGTACAATATTTACAAATATCAATAAGTGCAACTTGACTCGATTTTCTTCTAAAAGTTATATATACGCCATACTCAGAATCTATACGCAAATCAACTATTCTGTAGAAAATTAACCTGTTACTCAGGTAGAAATAATTAATATTTACTTGAAATATGAAACTATGCTTTGCAGTTTGATTTTGATTCACTATAGTCATGACTATTTATTGCAGATTTTTATTTAAAACAAATTATTATTAAATTATAAATAATTAAATATGAAATTTTTTTCTTCTCTTGATGCATTGTATATTTATGAAAAGATTTTAATAATAATAATCTTGGAATTGAAAATGTTTTCTAAGTAGAAAAATAAAATTCTTTCAAAAAATTTTATAGTCTAAAATAATTCGTGAAGAAAAATTATTTTAAAATTATGCTCCTAATTGTTTAGTGCAAAAGGTAAGAACATAAAGTATAATTATGAAAAACTTCGAACTAGCGACATCTCTATATAAAATCTGTAATGTAAGATGATGTTCACCGATCTTTAATAATATACAAAAACTAGTGACATCTAGTGTGATACTTGATATACGACTGAATAATTGCACAGACGCCATTTGGTAATGATATAAATCAGCAACATTTCATATTTGAGCTCTGATAGATACTAGGCACAGATTTAACTTTTTTTTGTACCTCTGATAGATACTACAATAGATACAATGCGTTAATATTTTTTGGAAAACTCCGACATTAACGTGAAAATTTCTTGATTACCCAAACTTCACGTAAATCTTTTGTAATAATTTGATATGTAAAAATGAACTGAACTACCCTTACTTCAGCCAGCGACATCTATAGTTATTATTTGATTTGTAAAAAATTGTTTGACTTCCCATCCTTTAGTGACATCTATTGTAATAATTTGGTATGGTACGAGGGTCGTTCAATAAGTCCTTAGAAAATCCAAAAAATTGCGCTCGTAGTGTCGGTAAAGATTTTTTTTTCTAAGTAGCATGATCAACAGGAAAGCTGTCAAAATTTCAGCTCGATACATAGCGTAGGTCAATTTCTATCGTCGATTAAAGCTAACGACATTTATTTGTGCATAACAATGGAAAAAAGCGAGTTTAGGGCTGTCATCAAACATCTCCATTTGAAAGTCTTAAGCCCGAAAGAAATCAAAGCCGAGTTGGATGCAGTTCATGGCACATCTGCACCTGTGTTTGCGACGGTTTACAATTGGATGAGTGAATTTAAACGTGGCCGTTCATCCACAAAAGATGAACATCGTTCAGGACGCCCAGTTGAGGTGTCTACTCCTGAAATCATCGACAAAATCCACGATCTGATTTTGAACGATCGCCGAATTAAAGTGCGCGAATTAGTTGAGGCTACGGGCATATCACAAGGTACAGTCGCTTCAATTTTCGGCAAGATAGGTGCCGCGTTTGCTCTCAGAGGAGAATAAGCGCAATCGTGTAGTGGACTCTGAGGCTATGTTGGCACTCTTTCATCGCAATCCTGCCGAATTCCTTCGATATGTCACTGTGGACGAAACCTGGATACATTACTTCACTCCAGGAACGAAGAGACAGTCATCACAGTGGATTTTCAAGGGTGAACGGGCTCCAAGAAGGCAAAAACTGTGCCATCGGCCGGCAAGGTGATTGCCACGGTCTTTTGGGATTCGCAGGGCATCATTTTTATCGACTACTTGGAAAAAGGAAAAACAATAACAGGAGCGTATTACGCGTCGTTATTGCAACGGTTGAGCGAGGAAATCAAAGAGAAACGCCCCCATCTGAAGAAGAAAAAAATCCTCTTGCATCAGGACAATGCGCGTGTGCACACCTGCGCTGTTTCCATGGCTAAAATTGTGGAATTGAGAATGGAATTGTTGCAGCATCCCGCTTATTCACTAGATTTGGCCCCGAGTGACTATTTTCTTTTCCCCAATCTGAAGAAATGGCTTGGCGGACGACGGTTCACTTCCAACGAGGACGTCATTGCTCAAACGGATGAGTATTTTGCAGAACTTCCGAAATCCTATTTTTTGGACGGAATAAAAATTTTGAAAAAAACGGTTGGAAATTTTTTTTTTTTTAAAAACAGTTTTTTCCATCTTTTTCTAAGGACTTATTGAACGACCCTCGTATATAAATATTTAGATTACTGCTACTTTAGAAACACCTATTGTATTAATTTATTTTGAAAAACATTTTTGACTTCCCATACTTCAGCGACATCTTTTGTTAATTAATGAGATAAAGAAATAAGCGACATCTAGTAATCTATCTGATAAGTTGGAAAACATTTTCCAAGAACATTGAAGAAATTCTTTGAAGTATTTTCCTTAATATTACAAACAAACTGGTAATAATTTAAAAAAAAAATAATATTTTTTAACAAGAATTTAATTTAAAATGTCAATAGTATATTAAAAAGGTTTTTTTTTTATTAAATTAATTAACAGTTTTTATATGAAAATTATCAATTTAAACATATAGAAATTATAATGAGTATGTACGAGTATTTCTGTTCATTAACTTTTTTTAAAAATAAAAACTTTTATATAACCTTGATACTAAGATTATATATAAAAAGTTTTTCCTGCAGTATTAATTTTACTTGCTCATCTACTAATATGGTTAATAATATTTATTTCATTATATTGTTAGATTGTTAATAGAGAAAAAAAAATACAAATACTCATAGACTAAGTACATATGTACTAGTATGGGACTATTAAAGTTTTAATTTTGGCAAAGTTTGCTATATATTTTCGTTATATAAAAATATTATTAGTTTTTTTTGCACTCATTTCTTGTGATAAGTAATTTCATAAAGTCAATAGACCAGTAGAAAAAAAGGAGTGTATTACTAGAATAATAAAAAAAAAATTCAGTTTTATCAAAAATGCACTTTATTAACAGTGTTGCTGATAATGAGTCCAAATTCATTTGTAAGTCAACTGATAGCAAACTAAACTAACGCGTTTAAAAGACAAACAAATTTTTGTTTCGGTGAATTTTTTTTCTTTCTGTTTCTATGTTCTAATAAAAATTAATATTTTTTACTTTTTGTTATTTTTTTATACTGGTTTTTAATCAAAATTAAATTAATATTATATATTATTTATTTTATTATGGAAAGTTTTTATTTATCAATATACATATTGTAGTATACAAGTTTAGTAAGCTTCTACTTTAATATTGTTTGTGTTATTCTTCAGTGACTATTTTATAAGAAAATTCTATATATGTAAATACTAGAAAAATTTTATTTAAATTCTCTACAAAAAAGTTGAATTTAATTTTGAAATACTATTCAAAGAGTTAAAAAAAGATTTTATAACTATATGGTAGTTAAATAAAATTTTCTCTTCTAATAAAAAAAAATTATATCACCTTTAAAATAATAAAAATATTTTGGTATTTTATAAAATTTTAAGAAAAAACATTTTTAAAGTAAAACTTAAAAATCAAAGAAATATTTTCATTTGAACTTACATTATTTATTGACGCTTTGTTATTGTTAATCCTTCTTAACTAGGATGATATAGTTCATTTGTAAAATCATTACATAATATTTCCAATTTACTTATTATTATTAATTTATATATAAAAAAAATTTAAGAAAACTTAAAAAAAATACAAATTTGTTAAAAAAAATCACATGCGTTTATATTATCACATTTTAAATATTAAAATGGTATCACATAAATAGGAGACCATCATCAACTACAATTCCTTGCAACTATATTATTTATTACTAAGCACTATTCTAATTTCGTACTATCACGAAATGAATGTTTGTTTCTCTCTCCCAAATTGGGGAAGTGAGCAATAAATTTGCGATAAAAGCGAAAGCTCCAAAATTTTCGTTGTTGTTCGTCGTCTTCTTTGAAAGTTTTATTGCAATAAAAAAATTATTACCGAAAAAAGTATAGCTAATATGAAAAATAAAGCGAAAATCGCATTTCAAATATATCAACTATGTACGAATACTGCTAGTTTTTTTCTTTTTTTGGTCAATATTGTTGATAGTTTGCGTCACAAACATACAAACTTTTGCCAAAAAAAAAAAAAATACTAACAACAACCTAATCAGAGTAGATTGAAGCTGTTCGTATTAAAAAGAAAACATTTTCACACAAAAAAAAATATTAATAAAACCGAAATAGATAGATAACTAGAAAAATAGATAGTGTCCGGTAGAAAGAGAAAAATTGCACAAATAAGAATCAAAAATATTTATTTCGAAATAATTAAACAAAGAAATAGTTACGAACATTTACTAACACAAACAAACATATTAGTACATTTCATTATCAAAAATATTTTAGTTAAGATTAGTAAGAAAATAATTTTTTTTCACAAAACTTTTGCTTTTCGTATGCGATTACTTCCAAAAGAAGGGAAAAAACCAGCAAAATGCATTTATTATTTGAACAATATTGTTTGCAAATCTAAAAGATAATATAACAAATTCTAAAGATAGTATTAAAAAAATTTTCATGATAATGTTTATTAATATTATTAAAAATTTTATTAGAAATAAAATTATTGTTTTTGTTTTTTTTTTATTTTGATATTTTTATTTCAAAAATATTTTTTTAATAATTTTTAACCGAAAAGGATGAACGCACGCAAAAATTTATGAAAACAAACTCTTTTTATTAAGAGGGTTTTTTTTTCTAAGTTTTAGCAAAAATTTTCATAAAAAAAACTTCCCAAATTTGTTTCTAGTAAGATATTAACAAATTTCCATTATAATTTTAGGCATATCGTTTTGGAAAGATGCTGCAATAAAGACAATAATAATAAAAATCGATAATTGCAAAAATATTTCGACAAAATGGCTTATTCCTTCGTAAAAGTTTATTTATATGTGAAGGGTGCTACGTACACATATTTGTGAAAGCATAGAATAACATGGATTGGCTGTATTTTTGCACAAACAGGCCACCATTTGCATTATTTTATTGCAACGCTACCTATAGTCATATTGTTGTACTACTATAGGGTTTTTCAATAAGAGCAATATGATTTCTAAGGGACGTTTCGGCCATTTGTAATATGTCATGATCTGTCTTTTTTCTTCATTGTGTTTAGTAATGTTTACAATTTTATCGTGGCGAGATATACGCAAGAACAACGTTTACAAATTATTCAATTTTATTATCAAAATAATCATTCTCCAATTGCAACTTTTCGTGCGCTTTTGCGCTCTCAAGAATTGGGACTGTCTCAAACCACAACCTGGCGGATTTTGAGAAAGGATTTGGGCTTGCATCCGTATAAAATTGTTATCACTCAAGAACTACAGCCATTGAACCACCGTAAACGTCGTGAATTTGCTGATTTTGTCTTGGAACAACTTGAAAATGACAACGATTTTTTTAAGAAAATCATCTTCTTCGATGAGGCTCACTTTCATCTGAGTGATGCAGTAAATAAAACAAAACTGTCGATTTTGGTGCGAAGAAAATCCACAAATTATTCATGAACACCCATTACATTAACCTAAATTGACAGTTTGGTGTGGTTTTTGGTCTGGTAGAACCATCGGTCCGTACTTCTTTCGAAATGAAGCTGGTAACACCGTTACTGTCAATGGAGAGCGGTATAGATCGATGATAACCAACTTTTTATATCCGAAATTGGAAGAAGTTGATCTTGCCAATAACTGGTTCCAACAAAACGGGGCTACGTGCCACACAGCACGTGCAACAACCGAATTATTGCGAGAAAAGTTTGGAGAATCGATTATTTCAAGAAATTGTGACATTTAATGGCCTCCAAGAATTTGTGATTTAATACCATTAGACTATTTCTTGAAGGGTTATTTGAAGTCATGGATCTTTAGCAATAAACCAGACTCTCATCAAGCTTTAGAAGTCAATATTGAACGTGCTATTCATGACATACGACTTGATTTAGTGGAAAAAGTGCTCGAAAATTGGGTTCATCGAATTCGTTCCTGCAAAAGAAGTCGTGGAGGCCATTTGAATGACGTTTTATACAGAACTTAATTTTATCGATTGTACTTCACATTAAATAAAAAACATTTGAATTTCCTAAACAATTAGTATCTTTTTTTTTAAAGAAATCTTATCACTCTTATTCGAAAACCCTTTATAATTTGAACGTCAGAAGGCATATAAGATATAATAAAGATGCATCTATAAGTGCTTCTAGTACATAGATATATACATTTTTTGAATAAATAATGTTTCTTCCTTTATATCCAAGGTCCTTGAAATGCACAGGCGAGTTCATACATATATACTAGTTCTTCCTAGACGTGTGGTACACGTTTTAATCTCATACATTAACTACGCTATCGCATAGATCATGATAAAGGAAGTTGGAAAACGATGTGTCATCAAATTTTGTGTAAAGCTTGGTTAGTCCGCAAGTTTGATTTTCGAGACGCTGCAACAAGCCCATAGGGAATATTCTTTAACAAGAGCACAAGTTTTTCAGTGGCCTTCAGGAATTTTTGGGAGGTCAGAAAGTAATGAAACGCGAACTTGCTCAGAAAGGTTTTCAACATCAAAAACTGATAAAATGTGGAACGAATGAGGGCTGTTGTGAGGTTAACATTGTAGTTGATGGCTAAGTTCTTCAGGCTCAGAAAAGAGGTTAATTTGCTTCAGATCGGACATTGTAGACACTTGCTAAGTGTCAGAAAAAGAGATTCCTACGGTTCTATAGCTCTTTTTCAGCTGATCTAAGTCCGTATGATTTTTTAATTTCCTCACGATCAAAAAACATATGAAAAAGCAGTTTCCAACGGAGTTATAGCAAATCCAGTTGAATCCTTTCCGCACTGCTATGAAGATTGAAAACCATGTCTTCGCCATTATATAGCTGCTAAAGTGAACTTTTGTGAAGAGGATCACATTGATATAGTAAAATGAAAAAAACTTTTTGGGAATATAATGAGATTAAATTTAATAAATATTATTGTAAAGATTACTAAGCCGTTTGCTAACCTATTTTAGTAAAATAAATAATTTTTCTAACCAATTTTAAAGTTTTTAGGTATCTTAAATAGCATCTAGTGATGTTATGAACGACCTCACTACATACTTTACGGACGCACTGCTTAACACATTTCATAATTGCATATGAGTGTTAGTAATATATCTTGGACATTGATAGTATCGCCCGTAATATATATTCTTAAAGGAGTAAACTGAAAATGTTTTTTATTTATAACGGTCAATTAAAGAATAACAAAATAATGAAAAAACAAGGATAGAATATTGAAACGTTGCAACGAAAACTTAACCGCTAATCAAAAAGCTCCTAAAAATATGTAACTGTCACTGCAATATTGTACTTGGTTAAATATTTTTATTGCAGTGTGTGTTAATATGACTTCAATAATTTGACAGCTCTTCCTATCTAGTTCTTTTATAATCTATAAGTAGAGGCTATTAAATACTAGAGGCGATAAATCAAACTTTAGTTTTTATTCTTTATTTTATTCTATCCAATTCTGTACGCTAACGCCATCTGATATTATACAAATGTACTTTAGCATTGAACTTAGAGTCATTTTAATGTTATTATTTTATTTGTAGAATAAATTAAACTAAATCGTATTTAAAAATTCACTTTAAAACAAAAGCACACTAATGCAACATGTACTCAGAGCGCTATTTGTCAACTGGTGCTTTATTTTAGAACTTCAATTTTCCTATTTTTTGATTCAAAACGAACGAATTTTTAAAAAGTGATTTTTTTGTGCAAATTTAATTTTATTTCCCATCAATTTCAATTAAGTAAATCCATAATTGAAATATAATAATGGTTTTTTATTTGAAAAGTATTGTTATTAATGCAGATAATGGAATGTTTCACAAAAAACTGCTGGTCGTATTTTGACCAATGAAAAAGTAGTATTTCTTTTTACCAGGAAAGTTTAATTGCTTTCTATTTTATTCATTTATTATAATACTTTATTATTAAATTGCTTAGGCTTTCTTTTCAACTTATTATGCATAAAATACTATTTAAAATAAAAATATATGGAGCATATCCGAAATGTTTGTAAAAATGACAGTTGTTTGAATTAGTCAATGACAGTTCAGTGACGGCCATAGACATTTTTGTATTGAAAGTTTTTGAGCAAATTTTTTGTATTATCAATACTATAATTATTATTGTATTTTTAATATATTTGACAAATCAAATATAATAAAAAATATGTTGTTTTAACTATTTTTGTTGACGCTAAAACATCACTCTATTGTAATAATGGTATTAACAGCATATGGATGCGTTTTTATTAAATTGTTAGTACTGTCGTGCTCACTTCATCATAGATTGTAGAACTATTTGCTAGACCCTTTATCACATAACTGGCGACTATAAATCAAACAACCTGTATATCTAATATACGATTTATTAATGTGTGAAATTTCATAAAAAGTTCTAGTCATGAAGAAAATTAAAAACAATTTATTATCTAAAATAATGAATTATGTTGTCACAACGGAAAATCCTTTATACGAATTTCTTTTTTTTAAACAAATAGGCAAAATATTGATGTGGAGGCCTATCGAGTAGTTCTATAATTTAAGAGTATCGTATCCAACTCTTTTATATCAATGGAAATGAACAACTTCATGCTTTACTCAGTGTGTGTTGAGTCAGTATAAATTTTGGAAGTCGCCATTTTTAATTATAATTTTTCTTGGTTATGTTTTTTGAAGCAGCCATTTTCAATCATATTTACGATATTGAAAGAAAAGTTCTGTTTTTTTAAGTAATTCTTAGTAACCTATTTGTTTTTCTTTTCAATAATATGTTTTTAAATCTATTATCAATACTTCTCAAAAAATTTATTTATTTATTTTATCGAAATATGCTTATAAATTATTATGAATATATTTGTAATTATGTTTTCATTATTTGAGAGAAACACATTTCAATTTATTAATAATAATTCAAAAACAAAGCAAAAAAATGAATATTGAAAATTATTTTTAAAAAAAACTATTGAAAAGGAGTTTCTTGTTGAGAAATTTAAGTAAGAATTTTTTTAAAAATTATTATAGAATAAAATCGGTTTTATAATTTAAACTCTTTTTTAAAATTTTATATACAAATTTATTTTGTTTTAATTTCATTATTTTACTTTTTTTTAAAAATAAAAATATGACTTACCTGAAAATATCTCAAATCTGAGTCGAAAAAAACTCTCCAATTTTTATCACCCTGTAAGAGTTAATAGAAAATTCAATCAGTGAATAGTAATATTAGTGATGAAAATTTATCTAATAGTATCGAATATTAAGGTGGAGACATGGTGTGTCTAAATCTATTTTTTTTTTTTTTTAAATCAGCTTAGACTGTTGTAGTTTTTTTGTTGGATTCATTTCGTTTGGTTTTATAGTTTATTTCTTCGCAAATTTTTTACTGATAAGCAGTATTAAATTTGCGATTTTTCTAATGGTTGCGTATAAGATTACATTCTGCTCTAATATGAGTTAATATTAATCGTAGAAAATGAAATTTGTTTGTTTGTTTTAGTTGAAAGAACTAGGCAAACAAAATCGTAGTACCTTATACTCTAGAAATTGGGTTTTTGTAAGTATGTACAGAAGTAAGTCCGGAATGTACTCGTATTTCATTTTTATCAACTTGTCGCAATTAAGTTCATAAGAGGTTCATTTGAGTAAATTGTTTATGTACTCGTATATACATATATGTATGTACAGATAATTTTTCTGCTACTATTGCCATTATGAAATGATTTAGTTTAAGTTTAAAATCACTAAAAAATTGAGACATTATAGTGAAAGTGAAAGTGATAAGATGTGCACACATGGAAATCAGTTATCAGCTATTATTTTTGTCGGTTTTGCAAAAGTTCGGAATAGAAATAATTTTAGGTTTGGACTTTCTTTTTTTTGTGGTCACATTTTTGCTTAGAAAAATTAAATCTAATTTGAATATTAAAAATTAACAATTTGGCACATTTAATTTTGTTCTAATTTTGGAAAAATTGATTTATTTTATATATATTTTTTGATAGAATTTTTCTTTATTTGTTCCATTAATATTTAACGCCAAATATATTTTTACTTTTAATAAAATACTCTGATTTATAGGAAAATATAACAATTCGTGACAATTAATAAAAAAAAAGATAAATATTGAATAGAAGAATATTATGCTAATTATTATGTAAACATTACTCGTAACTTGGCTATTTTCATAGAATTTATGTTTATTTTGAAAGCTTAGTTTTTATAGTCTAGTAAATATATTTGTTTATTTTTTTTATTATTTGAAATAAAGAAGATATTTAATAGTTTTCATTTGTTAAACACGAAAAATTAATTAGCTTAATAAAATTAATACTACTCCAATATAAATCTATGTATAATAATATTATTTGATACTATGGAAAACTAAAAGCTATTTTTGGCAATGTTTGTTTTTTATAGAAAATTTATATTTAAGTTTATGTTTTTATTATAACATTTTTATTTATTTTTAATATATTGTAATAAAATTATTTTTAATAGAATACTTTTGACTGGAACATCATAAACTCTTTATATTTGGAGTTGTTGCTAAAAGTATTTCGAATAAAAAATGGTAAATTTTTTCCCCACGATCGTGACGCAATACCATATAAAGACTTTTGGCTCACGTTCAAAAGACTTTATATACAAATATACAAAAAGAAATTGTATTATCATACAAAATTCATATTAGAAGAAACAGTCGTTAGGAAAAATATGTTCAAATCAAATATGCTGTTTGAAGACTTTTCTATAAAACTCATTTACCTATTTCTATTTAATATAAATCCAAAATTATAATTATATACAATATATTTTCTTTAAAAAAAATGTGGATATAAAAAGTTTTTTTTTTTTGGGTAATTTGGTAAAGATCTAGTTAGTTATTCATTATATATAATTCTTATTGGCTTTATTATTAATATTTCTATTTATTATGTATTAAATTATATTTGAAATTCTTAGTGTTGAAGGAGACCAAAAAATTGCAGTGTTCATATTTTAATAAATTTCTAAATTGAATTTATGATAAAAAAATTCAAAAGTTTTTACAAAAAGAGAAAAATAATAAAATTTTGAGTATTTTTATTTTGAATATGTTATAAAGAACTATCCTTATTAATGTTTCGGAAAGTAAAGTGAAATAAAACATACTCAAAACTTAGATTTTCATAAAAATTTTATTTATTATATTTCTTAAATTGTATCATTATATAAATAACTATTAGAAGACTAAATTCGGTTTTTAAATATTGTAAAGTTCAAATATAATCAGCGTTATTTCGAGATTTTCTGTGACACATTACAATATCTTGAAATCACTTGTCATATTATGAAGCTTATTGTGGCATCGTTTGTTAAAAGCACATAAAATTCGGATAAAAATCTTTAAGTTTCGGGTAAAAAAGTCACTTATTATATGGTCAGAATTGACGGTAACTGCCTCTCAGACCAATAACATCTTCATAGCAAAATGCACATCAGATAGTCATTTTTCATGGATACAATGGCTTTTTCTCAGTCACTTGTAGGTTTTCAGTACCCCACATATAGGTAATATTGCTTATTGACGTATTCTTCGAGCGAGGAATGAACCTCATCGTTGGAGAAAATTTGGTTCGAAACGTGAATCACAACTTTTGTAGAAAAGTTACTACAACTTAAACGTATTGAGTATAAAATGGCAGGCTTTAAATCAAATTTTATTTACAGGAAAATTTTAACCTGTAAAGTAAGAAATTACTCCAATTTATAAAAAAAGTTCCCAAAATATCGCTAATTTAGGAAAAATGTTTGAGGGGCTAATACCTAACCATTCCCCTGTTTCATTAGGGGTTGTTCAACCTAATTTAGTAAATTTTAAAACGTACTAATTTTTGAATGTTATAAGAATTTCAGTCTGAAAATGAATTTGAATCCAAAAAAACAAATATTCATCCGCAAAAAATTCAAATGTAATTGACAGCTGCATGCCACATCATCTTGCGTGATCGCAGCAAGTTAAAAAAAGTTTTTTCTTGTATTTTCGATGATCCATAGTAGTGCGACGGCAACACAAAACTTTGAAGCTTTCAGTTATAAAAAAAAAAAACATTAAGTTAAGAACGAAAAATTGACCGTTCACAACGCTTCCCATTAAAAAAAGTTAAAGGCTTTCTGCCATGGTTGCAGTCGCATTTTGCTGCAATGGATTTGCTGCATGCCAATTCAACGGAATGTAAGCTGCTGCTGCGGCTCAATTCAACGCAACACGAGCTGCGACTGTAAGATAAGCTGTGCTACAATGCACGCGGCTGGACTTCGTTGGGCTGGGCCGCCAGGTTACGATTTCTGGCTGCAGCCGTAACGCAACAGCTAATAAGCGTTTGCGTTTCGTTGCGGTGCAGTGCAGTGAGCTTTTTTTTGCCGCTTAATTGGTGTTAGTGTGTTTGTACAGCCTAATAATCGTAAGGTTATTGAACTAAAAAACAAACAGGACACACAAATGTCAAATGTATAATTTTTTAATGCAGAATGGAAGAAAAAAAGCAGAAATATTTTTTTTTAAGCAACACCAACTACAATAAAAAAATAATAAATAAAAAAAGAAAAATAAACAAACAAATGCAAGATGCAATATTTTTGTCATATTTTATATATAAAACTGAGTATTTTTTGCGTATTTTTCAAGCTATTATAAGAGTATTTAAAATAAAAAATAAAAAGTTTTAGAAAAGGGGAAGAAGAAGAAAAGGTTGAAGAAATTGTTCAGAAAAAAAAAACCAGGGCACCACATACTTAGTGTACTTAGTATCCCCAACTGTTCCCAATTGATCCCCTACTAATCTCCTCTCACTTGTCCCGCTAAACACATTGTCTACTCGTATATGTATTCTGAATATAACAACAATGTGTAATTATAATTTAGTATGCGTCCAAAATATTTGTTATAAGTCAATTTGTTCTGAATTAATGCAAGTGTATGCAACTGAATGCAATTGTGTAGGCCGGATTCTTACTGGTCATATGTGAGAATGGATGGAAGGCTGTCTGTTTGTCTGTCTTGTCTATCTGTTCCGTAAGGCGAATTCATAGATTTCTTTCGTTTGTTGAACTTTATTGTTTATTTTAGAATTTTTCATGAAACTTTTTTTTGTCAAAAAATTTCCCAATTCACATTTTATGCAATAAAATAAAATACTGACTTTTTGTCTACCATATTGTAAATATTTTACACTTTTTTTTGTTTGCAATATAATTTGTATATTTGTATGCGCTTAAGATAAGACTTTGAATATAAAAATGTGTCCCTATTACTTTCACTACCTCCCCCCCTCTCTATTACAGTCGAAATGCACTCGGAAGAACAATAAAAAAAACAATATTGGTCTTATATAAAAATTGACTGACAAATTCTTAAGTCAAGCATATCTATTGAAATGGTTTGTTTGCATGCTTTAGGCATGCACACTTTGAAGACGGATCAGACAAGATGTTAATTTTAGTCAAATGGGGCTTTCGTGTGTTAATTTTTTTTTTATTGAATTGCACTCGCCCTATCGGTCAGCGATACTGTGCTTATTGATTTGCAACTTTACAAAAAAAAAAAAAAATCAATTCTTCAACAACAACCCCCACAATTATCCCAAATATCTTGCAGTTTTGTTTGCATGTGTTATAAATGCATTTGTAGAGAAAAAATTAATTTTTGGCTATTATATTCTTCATTTGCCAATTTAACGATCGCATACTCTATACTCTTTTGCACTATACGAATATTATTATTACTGTTTGATTTTTTTGGTAGATATTTATGCAGCTATTATTGTCCAATAAGTTAGTATTCGAACAGATATACATATAAGAATACACCAAAGGGGAAAAGGAAATATAATCTCCAAAACTAATGTATAAAAATACAAATACATATTCGATTTTAAGTTGCGTAAATTCTACTCGTTATATAGAAAATCTTAATATATTATTGTAGAAGGGGAGCGTTTTGGAAAAAAAAAACACTTTTTATATTTATTATCAACTTGTTATTTTGTGCACTTATTTTTATGATTATTTTATTTTATTATTAATATTATTTTTTTCCATTTCATACGCATTAGTATTTGTAGTTGAATAGTATTTATTATATTGTATAAAAAAAATGCATATTTATTACAATTTTTTTTGGCCTATTTGTTTTATATTAATTTATTGATTTTTTTTTTTTGATTTCTTATGTGCCTGAGATCAATGAAACAAGTCACAAATTTAGATTGTCATTGCACCAATAACCTTGATATTGTATGCTTTTAATTATTTTGTTGCAATAGAAAAATTTACATTGTATTTTATTTTTCTTTCGTGGATTCTGTTTTTATTTGATTTTTAGTAATTTTTTAAATCGATTTAAATTTATTAATACTAAAAAAACGTTACAAAATTTTTTAAATTTATATCAAAATTAGCTTTAAACATAGAATTTTTATATGAATAATTAATAATACGTAATAGTAAAATTTTTCAATAGTACCAAAAGTATTTAGCTTAAAATTGAACATTTTATATTGTGATTCGTTTAATTGACCATAAAATGTACAGAAGATTGACTGCTGGAATAACAGGCTTTGTATGCTGATTTTTTGAACACATTTTATTTAGTGATGAGGATCATTATTTGCTAGGTGGATATGCCAGTATGTAAACTTATTATATATGAGGCTATGAAAAACTCCAAGTGACTATGGAGAAGCTACTCAGAATACTACCATTAGGTGTGCATTTTGGTGTAAAAGTGTCATCGCCGTCTTATAACCACCTTTTTTAGACCTGAACTTGAAGATTTTAATCTAACCACTATGTGATTTATACAATATATAACAAATTTTAGTTTTATTGAGCGAAAAGTTTCTAGAATGCGTAATTTTGTACTGAAAACTTGTCGAAATTTGGTAGTTTAAATTGGCCTAAAAGATCGTACGATTTGACTCTATTAGAATTTTTATTAAATAATAAAATAAAAGATCGTATTAACGTAAATAATTCTCAAACTTAGAAGCATTTCAAAACTAACACCCGTTAAGTAATGGCCGAATTACAGCCGAATATGTATGGAAAAGTCGTTATAAAATTACCTCACAAGGATCGAGTCCTGCACAAAAACCGCGTGGCGGCCATTGGAATATTTATTTTATTTTATTCAAAAGCATTATAATAGAATATTAATTTAATCAAAATTTTGATTAATCTTTATTTTTTAAATTGAAAATTGAATAACTCTTTGTAATATAATTTATTAGTTTTTGTATAAATTTTTTTTTGGATCCTTATTTTTTTCTAATAAAAAATAACAAAAAAAATTAAAAAAATTGTATAATCTAAAAGGATAAACGTAATGACAAAATATCCTTATTTTGATTATTTTATGCAATAAATAATATATAAATGTCTTCTTGAATTAAAAAAAAATTAAAAATTGTTTATTGTTCTTGAAAGTTTCTGAATTTTAAGGTTATCAAAAAACATAAGTATTATATAAACACTAAAAGCTCTTATATATTTTTAAATATACTCTAAATACAATATATTAAAAATCTGATAGTGGGAAACTAAATCAACATGAAAATTTACCATAGAAACAGCCTTAACGAGAAAGCGTATCAAACGCGTTGCGCCATAAAGGAAGTTGACGAAAAAAATCCAATTGAATTTAGTTTTTTTTTCAAGTAAATACTGATAATTTTCATTGAAGAAAAAATTAAAAAAATAAATTGCTTCTAGCTCATTGATAATTAATAATATTCAACAGTTTATAATTGCGTTTGCAAATTATTCAATTTTATACATTCCTCAGCTACGAATGCAAAAATGTTTGCAAATATTTCGCTGACTGTTAGGATTATGTGAAAATTAGCAAAGCCAAAATACAGTAAAGCATCTGAAAACTCACTATTGGATTCGAAAAATTCTATAAAAATATTACATTTTCTTATGTATATTAATAAAGTTTGTTATTCGTTTTGGCGTTTTTGGTGGGGAATATTTTCAAACGCAACTCAAATCAAATATCTTGCATACAATTTGAAGGTCAAATTAGCTTTATTAATAGCGAAGTGCATTGAACTAGACACGATTTGTGATGTGTTTGTTTACTTTTTATATAATTTTTTTACACCGTGTGCAGATTTTATCAGTTTTTTTGTGTGCAGTTGTGTACTATAAGTTTTTTATATGAATTTAAACATTTAGAATTGTGCAACAATTTTTTTCTGTGTATTAAAAATAGGAGAAAACGGATCCCATGATTCAGATAACGAAAACGAAATGCTTTTTCGTGTGATAAACTTTATAGGCGATAAGGTGTAAGTTTCCAATTGGACTAATAATATCAAAATTGACGAAACCTTAATCAGAGACAGGTTATACAATTTTATTTGATATTTGTAGTTAATAACCACTTCTAATATTTTCAAATATCAACCAAATATTTTTTCAGTAAAAATTTGCGGTAAAAACTTTTAATTGAAATTTTCCGAGAAAAAAAAATGTTGTAAAAATTTGTCATTAAAATTTTGTCACTAAAAATTTTCAGTAAAAATTTGTCGGTAACAATTTATCAGTAGAAATTTGACAGTAAAAGTTTGTCAGTAAAACTTTTTTAGCATAAATTTGTCAGTAAAAATGTATCGCTAAAAATTTGTTAGTAACAATTTGTCGGTAAAAATTTGCTAGTAAAAATGTTCAGTAAAATTTGTTAGTAAAAATTTGCCAGTAAATATTTGTCAGTAAAAATTTGTCAGTAAAAACTTTCATGAAAAATTATCAGTAAAAATTTGTGAGTAAAAATTTGTCAGTAAAAATTTGTCAGTAAAAATTTGTCAATAAAAATTTGTCAGTAAAAATTTGTCAGTAAAAATTTGCCGGTAAAAATTTGTCAGTAAAAATTTGTCAGTAAAAACGTTCAGTAAAATTTTTTTAGTGAAAATTTGCCAGTAAATATTTGTCAGTAAAAATTTGTCCGTAAAAACTTTCATGAAAAATTATCAGTAAAAATTTGGGGTAAAAATTTGTCAGTAACAATTTGTCAGTAAAAATTTGTCAATAAAAATTTGTCAGTAAAAATTTCTCAGTAACAATTTGTCAGTAAAAAATTGTCAGTTAAAATTTGTCAGTAAAAATTTGTCAATAAAAGTTTGTCAGATAAATTTGTCAGTAACAATTTGCCAGTAACAATTTGTCAGAAAAATTTGTCAGTAACAATGTGCCAGTAACAATGTGGCAGTAACAATTTGTCAGTAAAAATTTGTTAGCAACAATTTGTCGGTAAAAATTTACTAGTAAAAATATTCAGTAAAATTTGTTAGTAAAAATTTGCCAGTAAATATTTGTCAGTAAAAATTTGTCAGTAAAAACTGTCATGAAAATTTGTCAGTAAAAATTTGTCAGTAAAAACAAATTTTCGATTAATTTTCAGCAAAAACTTTTGTATTTTTTATTTTTAATTTAAATAAGTTGATGTAGAACGGCGAAAATAGTTAACGATGCTTACCAATGTCATTTCTAATATTTTGATTCAAAATCTGTTCTATTTTTATAACTTTTTGCACTTGGTAAAATATATATTTTTTTATAAATTTGTTCACTTGATTGAAAGGAGTCCACTTTATTAAAACTAGTCTTGCACTAAGAAGTTGAACGCTGATAAAGTTTAACTTCTGCAACTTAAATGGTACCAGTTCGATTTTTGTGCAATTTTTCGAAAGTATAAAACTGGTATGTTGATTCATTCAAAGATTCCATTGCGTATTTGGAGTTCATTAGACGATGAATCATATGAATTTCCTAGGATGGTCAACTAAATAGGCAACCACAGAAGATTTGTGTCGCAGGTGTTATAAAATTTCGCACCTAACGCTAACTAAAACACTATTGGTGCCCAGTTCAGTGAAATGCCTACCACCATACCACATTTTGATGATTCGACGCTAGGTTTCTATTTCAAATAGAGTCGATAGTGGGTCACCAAAATAGTATGATTCAATTTTTCTATGAAATTCTGAGTTTGTTTTTAGTTATTTTAATTAAAACAAATGACTAAGACGAAAATAAAAGTTTGCGAAAGCAGAAAAGTGGTCACTGTCAATAGTTTGCAAGTTTTTTCTTGAATCCGTTAACGGATATTCTGCTAACTAAATGAAAAAAAAACCACTTTAATTTTACTCATACTTATTATGTATAGTCTTGATTTTTATTAAAAAATACTTCAGAATGCTTAGCGATCCTTTGATTTATTAAAATCTTTTCAGAATTTTGAAATATAATTTTTTCTTTATGTTCAGTCATTGACACGACTATCCCAATAACTAAATATATGTCATCATTTAGTACATACATAAATTACAGGTAAAATTTACATGTTTAAAAACTGGTTCCTTAGATTCTGTGATAAAATTAATAATTATTAAAAAATCAAATTTGAGTTCTAATTTCCTACACTAAAGTGCATCGCAATCTTTCTTAATTATTTCTATTGCTTATTTGCACCAAAAGCTCTCAAGAATTTATAAAAATTTTCTCATTAATTTCTATAAAATATTTTATTAACCATTTTCCTCATCTCGTATCCCCTTTTGGGTGATGTCATCATATGATAAAAAAAATATTATTGACTAACAAAGCAAAAAATAATAAAATGAAAATTATTTCTCGTTATTTTTCGAGGTGGCAAAAGAAGATGATCAAAGATAGACAATTGCGTCTGGGGAAATAAAAAAAAAATAAAAAAACTATTTCTGTAAAAGAGCCAAAAAAATTAAAAATAACTAAATAAATAAAGAATCAAAAATAAAAAGACTGATGATAGTTTATTGAGCTTTTTTATTTGCAATCGATCGGTTTTAATGTAAATGCATTTTAGAATCAGAAGGGGTTTTGAGGGTTGTGAAGGTGGTAAGTTTATAAGATGGGATCGTGAAAGAAACACAAAAATGGTTAAAATTGAAATTCAAATCGACTGAGGGTGATATCATGATTGCCAAACCCAAAGATAGAGAAGTCAAAGCTTGTGAAACATACAAGAATATATTGTAGTAACCGTAAAAATTCGATCTAAAGCTTTTTTCTTTCGTCCAGCCGCCCCACTGAGATAGACGAAAGCTATACTAAAACAATAACATACCAAGTGGCTGGCGCGACGAGACTGTTCGGAATTCAATGAACTCTCTCGCGTCGAAATACGGCATACGTTGACCGCCAAAAATTTCTCATTCTCAAAATAAGCTTGATAATAGTCTAGATAAAGAAGTGCGAGAGAGGTAGGAGCGGTAGTCCGGTGTATAGCATATACAAATATTCTACACGGACGGTTGTGACGAAAGGGGATGGCTTATTATCGTTAAACCGAATATGTTACGTTATATAGCGTTCCGTCGCGTTGCATCAAGCCGCGTTAGGTTGTTTTTGGCGCTGCTTCCCTTTTTCATCGGCAAATAGTTACGGCGTAGCGCGATGAATTTACCTGTTTCGCGAATCTTCTAATATTACACTAGTGTTAGTTAATAGTATTTTTTTATTTCGGGACACGTAATAGTGGGGCAGTGGATTGTTTCAGAGATCGGTCTGGTCACCGTTCTATCGTCTAGACTATAGAGACTATTGAAATTAGGAGAACATTACCTCATCGGATCGACATTCGCAGACTGGCAGCTACCGAAACTTTTCAACAGGTACACAACATTCAATATTTATCAAGTTCACCCCACCCCCCCTCTTACGTAGCAGAAATTCTTTGTTCTATTTTATTTATTTGAATAACATTTTGTGATTGTTTTGTCTGGGAATTACATATGCTCGACTAGCGACTAGAACCTACCTACCTACTAACCCCACTCGGATCTAAAAAGAATCTAAAAAAGATCGACTCGACTGTTTTGGCAAATTCAAATTCAAGTTCTACTGCACTCAAGACTTGTTTATTTGTTTCGTCTATGGATCGTGGGAGGCAGCAGTATGAGAAGACAAGGCGAATTAGAAACGGGCCAAATTTGTTGATAGTATCAGTGGCTGAGTGTCAAGGTAGAGCAATGATCTTTGCCAATAGTATGCACGCTGTTGGACGTTTGAATACAGTCTACCGCCTTGAACTCGGTCATAGACGCTAACGCGTACCTATTTATTTTGTACTACTAATACCGAAAGGGGTTAATGCTGGTGGTATAGATAGCCGACTCGCAGGGAAAAGGGGGACCTTTTGTGATGGTTGAGATTGCGCACAAATGTTCGATTGTTTTGAATGTCTATCTGATGGTGGAATTGTCACGCTAGTCCTCTCTAAGCAGCATATCGTTTTGGGGCCGCTAATAAACGGAAATTCTGGAAATAGAGACAATATTTTCTGTCGTTGTTGTGTTGTTGAAAGCTTTGGCCTTGAAAGCAATGATTCAGATTCTTGTGGTCCATGGCCTTTAGTGTGCCAGTCGGCCACAATCAACTAAAGCGCGAACACTAATTCACTGACGCTGACGTAAGCGCATACATGCATGCATGCATGTGTTCATATGTCCGTGGTCTAAAACGGTGCACTAATGCTTTTGTAGTTGTCGGTTTGTTATCGAATGCGTTAGTGTTCAAAATCGTCGGTGGTTTTTAGGATTTTCAATTTTACCGCAGTTTTTCTATTATAAAAAGGTAAACTCAAGGCACGCCCCTCTCCCACCTACCCTCCCCCAATCGACAACACTATTCCACACTAAGCTTTCCAAATATTTGCTATGCACAAGATAAATTCGAACAAAAACTATTTTGGGGTATTGTAAGGTCTAAACTTTTGAAAATCAATTGAAACGAAATAAAAAAAAAACATTTCGAAATTTTCAAAACTTGTGTTTGTTTTTCTATTTCTTGTTTTTTATTTAATACTTTTTCTTTATATTTTTTTTTGCTCAGATTGTGAATACTATGTTATGCGATAGTGTGTTTGGATATATTGTGTTGGCGTTTTTACAGACTACTTGTTTAATATTTTAGACATTGGCGGAAATATTTCTATGTCTAGACTGGTGACGATTAGAGGAGAACATTTGGTGTTTTGTTGAAAGCTCATCTAGCGGTTATGCACCCGGCGATTCGCATTATTTTAGAAGTTTTCGCATTTAGCATTTGGCTTTTTGTGCAAAAATTTGATATCGAATATTGGTCATGAACAATTTTAAATATAATGCCCATCGGTACAGAGTAATAAACGTCTGCCACTTAAAGGCGGGACAAATTAAGCTGTAGTCATCAAATGATATGGTAACTTGTTGATTATCGTATTTTTCTGTTTCGGTTTTTTTTTATCACAAAAAATCTACAATATAATTATACAAAATAGTGCATTTTATATGTGTTGATTTTCAAAGTTAATTGAGGAGGAAAAAATTATAAAAATTAATGTTTATTTTCTTTCTGATTTTGTACAATAAAGTAATAAAAAATAATTATCAGATGTAAAAATGTGAAATTTAAATTTTTTACATATATATATGTGTAGTGGCATAGCGGGTGTGCCCTTCAATTATTGTCGTGATGCTAATAATTGATATTTCAATACATTTGCTACAAGAAATGATATTAAAAAAATATAAACAACATTTAAGCCTATCTAGTTTAGTACAATAATAAATAAAATTTATTTCAAAAGTATTTTTATATATTCTTAAAAATAAATATTTTCTTAATGTTTACTTTTAAGAGTTTAGTTATAAAAATTAAAAAATTTTCTTATTGTGGTATTAAAGTGCATTTAAAAGGTACAAAAATTCTTCTTATTGCGGTATTGTTTGTTATTGCGGTATTAAAGTGCATTTAAAAGATACAAAAATTCACTTAAATATACAACCCGATAACTACTTAGAATCACCCAAAATTTTTTTTTCAAATTTTTATTTATTATTATTTTTAATTGTAAAATAATTTTTAGAAAATTTTATCATTCATCTTATAGTAAAAGTGTCTCTTATTGCGGTATTATAGTGTATTTAAAAGGTACAAAAATTCACTTACATATACAACCCGATAACTACTTAGAATCACCCAATTTTTTAATGACTCTCTAATAGTTTCTTGTACTTTGTTGCGGTTTGTCTTCCTGACTGAAAAACAAAGCTTAACACCATAGTAAGAAATGGCACCCTAGACCATATCTGAACCGAATATTCTATGGTGACATTTCAAAAACGTTAAGTCCTCACTTATATCCTGGAAATAATAATAATGAACCAGCCTTCCGTCGATCAACAGGATCGCTTTATAAATCATATTAACATTCAACAAAACAAAATGTGTTTATTTCGAAAGTCGGAGATGCTATTCAGATTCGCTGGAGAGCGCAATCTGTGTTCCAATTTAAACCGAATTCAAAGCCTCTGTTGTGGCTGCTATAATTTTACCTGCCCTTCCCCCCCACTTCTTATTTGTCATTATTTTCTAGATCTCACGAAAACCTACCAAATTCTCATAATGAAAGTCATTCGTTGTTATTTTTTTAACACAAATAGATATGAAAAAATTATTAACAATTTAAATTTCCTTGAATTTAGCTAAAACTAAAACAAGCTTATTTTTTTTTCGAAAATATTTGTAAAAATGGTGGTTGTTCCAAACAGTTGGAAAACAAAGTCTTAAAAACGAACATAAATTGCATTTTTCTTACCCAATATTCTGATTGCATTTTGTATGCAACATTTTTTTATTAATTTAACTCAATGTGATTTTTTTTACATATTTCATACAATCTTTTTTGTTAGTTTTTTATTTTTATTTAATTATATATCAAAAATGTTTTGACATCTTTAAGTTGATTGTTTATATTCATTTTTTTGTTTGTTTTTACCCTTGCAAAATAATAGAAGCAGAAGAGAATTTTTTTTTATAATAAGGGTATAGCTTAAATACAATATATAACATACACTCATACATATAGAGTAGTATGATTGCTAAAAGATTATTAAAACGAAATAAAGTTTAAAGAACTTTACATGTTCCACTTCTGGTAGTTCAGAGGAAAATTTATTTATTTATTTATTAAGCTTTTATATTTTTATCAGCTCCTGGGCTTATATTGTATTTTTTTCCAATTTGATATAAAATATACTCAAAAAGTTTTTTTCATTATTTATTATAGAAGAATTTATTCAAATATAATGTATTTTTTTTATTTTGATTCATTTTTTTTTATTGTCAATTAATTCATATTATAAAATAATTCATTTTTGAATGTAAACATTCGTAAAATGTTATCTTAAACGGATATGTATAACCAGCTTTTTACTAATATTTTAACAAATACATAAAATAATAATTCGAAAATTTTTGTTTGTATGCTTTAGAAATTTCTACTTCCAAAATAAATGTAAAAAAAAAAACAAAAAAGAATGCATTTTCGTGTCATGCAAGTTCGTTCGTTGACCGGATCTTAGCAACTTATTTAGTAAAAGCTTTTTTAACTTATTTATTTGTATGGATATGTAAATGTGTGTAATTTTTATGGTTTTTTTTTGGTGATTTACTGATAAGTTTAGGGTAGTTCAAACCACAGAAGAGTTGAGAAGGAGGCGTAATTTCTGTTAAAAATATTTTTTTTAATAAATTGCAGACAGACAGACAGACAGAATCTCAGACGTCATCGATTACGAAGTATTGCCCTGCAGTCATTACTTAGTCGGTTCCTAACACAATCGGCTTCAACTTGAGCTGCGTCAGCTTCGGTGAGTGACTGCAAGACCGCAGGCAGGCGCTGATATAATCGATTGCCGTGCGTTGTGTTAACTGTGCGACGTACGTTTCTATTTTAACGGATGCGCCAGTACCACAAACATTTTTATAATCTTAAATACATTTTTTTTTTTTTAATTAGTATTATTTTCTTCTTTTATTTCTAATTAAATATGGTTTCACAATTTTTTTTTTGGAAATAAAACTGTTTATTATTATTAGAATTGAAAATGGTTTTGATTTATGGTATTTTCAAGGAAGTTATGAAACCAAACAGGACGAAGAAAATAGTATCTTGTAATTAGATCGCCATTTTGGGTACATTACATTGAAAATCACCTTTTTGAATATTTTTTTTCATAGATTTTTTATTTTCCTAAACTCAATGCATAAATAAACTGAACAAATTATATTTTTTAAGGTAAGACTAAAATTTTTTCAGTAAATATTTTGTAAGAAAAAAAAACTTTACATAGCAATTACCATTGAAATAAGTGGATCTCTCGAAAGAGTGCGCTGCAATCTTCAATCTTCAACCGCACAGCATAATGAAGTTAGCAACGCATATGTTAAGCAATTATTCGAAATTAAATCAATCAAATCCCTTTTTAAATTTATTATTGTTGTTGTATTTCATTCGTTCATGTGCTAGAATTCATTTGAATTTGAAAAAATTCTTTTTGTTATTGTCTTTTTTGCACAATTCCAAACGCATTAAGTGAAAAATAAAAGAAGAGAACTTATCCAATGGAATCAAACAAAAACAAAAATTGTTTGCAATTTGAATGCATTCTTTTATTAATCAAAAAAGATTTCAACAGAGAAAAAAACAAACTTCATTTTTTAAAACAATAATATCGCCCCTATTTTTTTGCATCTAAAATTTCTATGCAACCAAGGCGGGGTCGTTGCAATTTGGAAAAAAGTCATCAGCCTCTGAAAATGCGTCGCATTCATTTCGGACTAGAATTTTTGTGCTGCTGGCAAATTTGTGTACGAAAGGAAAATAGTAATAAATATGAAACGGTGTGTGATTAAGCTCGTCGATAGATGGTAGACGAATTTTTTGCGGATGTTTGTTGCGGTCATGCGACAAGAATAAGAATATTCGTAAATATTTGAATGATATAAGCGAAAATGGGACAGGAATACTTATAAAATATTTTGTTAAAGGGGTCGGAATGATGGGGGCGCACACAGATGCATATTGATGGAGAGCAAGAGAATGAAGCAACGCGACGCCATACAGTGTTTAGTGCATGCGGAAAAAAAAAACATAAAAAATAATTTTTTTCATGTTCGTCATTTTTTTATTTTTGGCCGTTTTCAAGATGGAAAAGGAGGTCATCGACATCCCGAAAATTACGATAAAAATAATATGAGAAAAGCACAACAAAAACAAAAAAAAATACGAGGAAGAAAAATTGCACACAAACTTTTGGCAGTTGCAGCCTAGCGCAGGTCGAATGTAATCGGCGCATCTTAATGCGTTTGCGTTACGTTACGTTTGAGTTAGCGTTTGATTTTGTGCTTTTTTTAAATTATTTTTTCTACTTACACTACCTTAAAACTATTGATGTATGAGTGTTCATTAATGCCTATCTAAGTAAAAATACGAATGCAATCAAATATTGTACAGAAAAAAGTTGAAAGGAGGAATTTTCGGTCTGGAAATGGTCCGCCAGAATGGAATGACCATATATAAAATGATTCCTATACAAGAGAGATGAATATCTAATATGTGTTAGATGGATAACTCAACACCATTAAAAATACAATGACCGCTCAACACAATTACGCATACATACACCCATCGGTTTTTTGCAGCTATATTCCTAATATTATATTATAAGATAGGCTAACAAGTTAGCTCTTCTAGTTTTATCTTTCTTTTCTTTGATTTTTTTTTATATTTCTCTTTTTCACTCTCACATAGCTAACCAAAAAATTACCAGTTTTTTCTTTTAAAATATATTTTTCGGCCTGCACTTTAGTAGCGTTCACTTGCATTTGTTGAAATTCCTGATCGAGTCGATTCTATATGTTATACGCCATCTTGTATTCTAGCGGCCATATTTGAAAATTCACCTCTTATTAGATTCAAACATTTCGATTATTATTCCTTGAGCAAATTTTGACTATATAACGTTTTTCTTATATTACAAAAATGTTGTTTTATATTTTTTATGGTGTTTATTATTAATAATAATTTATAAACGTTATAATTAACTATGAAATTATTTGAAAATAATTATTGTTAAATGTGAAAAAATGGCTGATGTTCTAATAAAAAACTTTGATTATTTGTGAGATTTTTTTTAATTTTGAAAAGGATTTTTTTTGCGCAAAATTTTTTTTTTAATTTAAAATTTAACACAAGTATAAGTTTTTAATTCATATCAACAATATTCAGTAAAATTCTGTATGGTTGTAGGCGATTATTGATAAATTGCAACTACCTGCCATCTTACGGTACGAAAACAAAAACCAAAGCTGGTAACATTCCTAAAAATCACTGGTAACATTTTATAGTTTTTTCATATAAGCTTGGAGTAAAATATTTTCATTTTTTTAAAGGTCTTTGAACTTGTGAAATTTTTGCAGATTTTAGTTATTCGTTGTGCAAAAGATTTGCTGTTATTTTGAGAAATTATTCTTTCACATATTGAGAAGAGGAAAACAAATAGTAGGGGAAACATTAAGATCATCCAGATCAGTTAACTTTAGGTGATTGCAGATACTGAAAGCAGTTGGCGGTAGTTAGTAGAAAGGTGAGACTATAGAAATTTGAGTTTTATGTTCATTTTGGAGCCAACCAGATGAGAAAGAAGTCAGTCAGTTAATGTTTAAATTGCTCAGAAAGTTCTTTTTTGCACCTTTAGGCAGAGCACATCTCAATGCAAGTATTGTAGGATATACACAACGAGACAAATATCAAACCGACTTGAGCGCAACGAAGCGAATTTCAGTTGAATTATTCATAATTTTTAGGTGAAATTCTTTGTTAAATTTAAGTGCAGTCAGTGCATGCTTTCAGCCTCTAAAAATAAGAGGAAGGCAAAAAATAAAATTGGGACCCCAAAAATATATTTGAGTGCAATTATCAATTGAATGAAGATAAGTACTTGTACCTGAATCTTCATCATTCCTTATGGCCTAGCACTTGTAGGTATGTAAGAATTTACATTCTTCCCATGTCAGTTGTATTGTAAGGGAAGACGGTATTTGTTTTAAGAATGAATCAAAATTTCAACATATATGCTCATATATACCTTTACATATGTAACTAGGCAGGTATTTTTATTAAGAAAAGGTGTGCATTTTTAACGTTCTTGCATCCGGTATTATTATGTTTCTTGTTCGATTATATCTAAAGTCAACTCTGAATGCTTACAAACCAATTTTATTTCGGCACAATTTTTTACCACAAATTGCAACCTTTAGAGATTCCTTCTTCAATAATTTTACTATAATTATCAACAAGAAGTATATTTTTAAAGCAATTTTATTTATATTTTTGAATAAAATTTAAAAAAAAATAGAATAAAAACTACAAAGTCAATGAATAAATAAAAAAATTTCAGAATATTTAAACTTATTTTTAAGTGAGTTTCTAACTATTAAAACACTAACTACCCTTTATCTGAACTACAAAAAAAGCAACGATGGTCACTACTACAATGGCAAGGATTTTTTGCAGTTCTGATCTTAAATTTAGTATTCAAAATAATCTGTGCCCGAAATATAGAATGGGAAAGAATGGCCAACAGGAAATTGAGCTAACTTAATAATATTAAACTATTCCAACAATAATTTTAATATCCTTGTTATTCTAAGGTCAAGAACGATAAAAAATATTACAAGTCCATAATTTCAATTAAGCAAGTAAATATAGGAATGTTTTTTTCTCTAGGATATAAATAACCGTCTACCACAATTTCTCACTATTCTTTATAAATAGATATTTTAAAAATTATTCGCTAATATAACTGATTATAATAATTCAAAAATCATTAAAAATTATAATATAAATTATAATAATATAACTTATAATGTAAGCACACAATAATTTTTTATATATTACTAGAAATATCTGGAAGATAAGAACAGAATTGTTTTTTTTATACATAATTAGCATATTTTTATGATATATTGTATATAAAAATTTACATCAAAAGAGTAAGTTGAGTTGAAAAATCTTAAAAGAAAATTACTCAATTTCTGAACAAATTCAACAATTTGGTTTATCTAAAAATATACTTAATACAAATATAATATATATAAATAAACTTGATCAATTATTAATGAAAAAAGTATAATGAATAAAAAGGAATAACAAATAAATTGGAAAGAATATAGCATGGCCCATAATTTCACACATTTGTTCAAAATTTTGTTCTTCTTCCTTATCGGATCTTGTATGCCAAATGATTAAGTTTCGGTTATTATATTTTTTTTTTTTAAATTCTTTCATAACTTTTTCTTAATACAAAAGACGTCAAATTCATGTTTAATTTGCTTGAACTCATTTCTCTTCGTGTCGATCAACCCAAACAAATTATTCACATTCTTACTGTAAGTCTCTGGAAAACTAAAAAAAAAGGTTCCCTCGATTCAAATGCATTTGTTTTTAACTAAAAAGGATGACAAAGACGAGAAGGGAGAGGAAAGAATTAATAATACCGACCTGAATGGACGCCGATGTAAAAATTCTTTTTCGGGCACACAAGTCTAAACAACTTTGATCCAAGGAACATGGAGTCGCGTGTTAAAAAATTGCAATTTTCGGCAGCACATTTGTTAAGAAATCTAAAAATGGCACCCTCTGTGAGTTTCCTACAAAAAGAGAAAAAGCTTTCAAAAATACATACAATATTTTTCTTCATCCTCTGATAAATAACTTCTGAACAAATTCCATCCCCCTTTTCATCATTGTTTCACCCTTTACCACACATTGCACCATTCAAACATTGGCGTTGATTTTCGTTCTCAGGCAAAGTGCTAAAATTCATGAATTGCACACACCAAGTCCAAATGGATTACCAGACGCAACCCACATTTTACATCTGTTTGAATTACAACAACAACAACGGTCCACACAAAATGATGTATAAAATTTAAACAAAAAAGGAAACTAAAATAAGCATACCCAGAAATGAATGCATTAAGAAAAAATAAAGAAAGAATAAACCAGTAATTTTTTCTTATTCTTCATTTCCGAGTTAAAATAAATACTAATTAAGAAAAAAAGTCAAAGAAAAAGCTCACGTCAAAATTTGCAAAACTTCCTTGACACGGTAGCCGACAGAGCCATGGACAATTGGATGATGCATACCCAAGAAAGGGGGCTTATATCGTAATCGTAGTAACACAGTCATCCAATTCGATCGAAACGTGTGTGGTTATGGGACCGCATTCCCCCAGGACCATATGCAACGAAAACATCCAAAAACACATCGCCGGTGGCGAGTACCTGTGCTGATGGGAATTGTACAATAGCCCAAACGTTGCCAGACTAACGATACGATTGACACCGAAAGCCTGTAGGGCTTCTTCCTTGATTCCACTAGAAATTTTGTTGAGAATGGTTCGATTCGCACGCTACGGAAATCGATGCCTGCCTCTTCACACTTGCTACATTTTTATGCGGCGCAGATGGATCATCTGTACAAATATGGTTTCTCCGAAGGCTTAGACACTCCGCAGAAGGAGGTGAATTTTTTCATTATCACTTAGTTTAGAATATTTTGTTAAGTAAACCACGATTAAAGGGTGAATCGAGTAACATTTGGGTCATAAAGGAAACGTGAAAAAAAAACTTTATCGATTGTAGGGCGTCCGTCCTTTTGCACTATTTACTATATGTTTACTATTGTCGAAAAAATAATAATTTTTATAATATGGCATTACTAAGAAAATTGTTCAAATTTTTTTCTATAATCGACACATGGCCAAATTGTGTAGGGCTTCAATTAGCAGTTCACATGCAGTTTCGATTTAACACTTCAACGATTGTATTCGAAAAATCTACATAAACGGAAGTTGCATACACGTAATAATGAAAAAGAATTGCTTCAGCAGTTCCTATAGACTTTGGAAGCTATTTTTTCTTTTTTTCTTTTTAATAAGTTTCTAACAATAAATTATGTGCATTGGCTTTTGTGCAAGAAATTTGTACAATATTTCAATAGGAAAAAATTCGAAATTTCATAAAATCGTAACTCTAGAACTATTTTGCAAACAATTCAAATTTCTGGTTTTTTTTTTCATTATTATTATTTTGCGAAATTTCCAGGTGTATTAGTCTAAGGAAATTTGTCAGGATATATCCAAAAGATATTTTCTTCTACAACGTCCTTACTCTGCTTATACAATAATGTCATTTCACATTTCCCTTATCGCATATGGTTTTTCTTAATGCAAAAAAAAAAAAATTAGTTACGTCAATTAATTATGTTGAAATACTGTTAATATCAGGATTACCTTAAAAAAATCGAATGACAAGTAATTTTTTTTGCCAAAAATTTTTGGCACCGACGCAATTGGTTGTTTTGCAATGCATCATTGTTAGCGCTGGAACAGCATTGCTCCTCAAACGAGGAAGCTGATTGCCATCAATAAGATTTTGGTTTTAAATTTCGATGCTCTGGGTATATACTATATGTATATAGAATTGTGTATACATATTGTGGATAAGTGCAATAACAAAATACAGCATTTAAAACCAGCTTAATAGTATAGCTATGGAGGCAAAAAATTAACTATGGAGTTTGCAGAAGTAAAGTGTTAGGAGGAATAGGTTTACTGAAGGAGGCCTGAAGGAGTTCAAATTCACATATTTGATAAACGTAGACGACAGACGCATGTGTGTGTAAGTGCATGTTTATCTAACAGCAACTTGCTATGGAAGCGATCTTTGCCAGCACCAGCAGACTGGATCGTGTCGAATTTCGTATTTCTTGTATAGTCAGGAACCATACACAAATGCGACTGCTTTTTTAAGGGGTAAAACACTGTACATAGAATAATGGTTCCTGGGAAGTTGTGCAATCCATCCATGCCTCTCTATGCAGGCAGGCAGTATGCACAAAATAAAGTACCACCGAAATTTCATTGCTACACCACTGCACATGCACACGTACTCACTCGATAGCGATCGAACTCAAACAAGATGGTTGGGACTGTTTAATTTAATCATTCTTTGTATGTGTATGAATACGGATGTCCATAAAATTATACATTAAAGCACATACATATATGTTCGTACATAGACATTATTTAAGAAAAAATGGCTTCGCAATTCTATACGCACGTATGTATAGACTAGTTTTAAAAATAGTCTAAGTATTTGTGTGCGGTCACTGAATTGGTTTAAATTTCAATCCCCCATTTTGGCCAACTCCGGTTTTTTCCCCTTCACATTATATCGTCGTATATATAAGTTTACTGCGCATCTAATATGACGGTTCCGGCTCCTTTATGAATAGAGCAGAGCTTAATCTTTAAGTAAATTATCAAATACGAAGAAAACTCATTCGATTTATTAAGAACAACATAAGACTGAAAGGTGATTGCACTGCATCCTTTGTGCTGAGAATTTCAAAATTAATAAAGAAAAATTCGAAAAAATAAAAAAAAAACCATAACAAACAGTAAATAAGAAAATAAAAGTAAAAGGATCATCTTTTATAGGTGTGCAATGCAGCAATTATGTTGCTTAAATTCGAAAAATCCGCCATTTTATTTAGTCATTCTTAGTTTTCTTCTATGCTTCGTCTTTTACTTTTTTTATATTTTTCAAAGTAAATTTTTCATCTAGCAAATAAGCTTTCCATTTATTAGTTTCTTTAAAGAATTTTTTTTTATTTACTATGCAAATAAATAGTAATTATTGTAAATAAGAAAATTCAGTTATACAAAAATAATTTTCTTTTATCATAAGTCTTTGAGTTTTTTTAAATAATTTTTATCTATTTTTATTTAATTTTGAATTTTGATATTTACTTTGTTATCCATCATAATTACAGAGTGATTTTACTTTATTATTTATCTATTTGAATGAAAATAGTTTATTGTTGAACGGCCATTTTGAATTTAATGCGCACTTGAAATTTAAAATGGCCGTCGACAAATTTGGGCTTTCCTATCTAATCAAAAATTATTGTTGATTTATTTTGAAGGATGTTATTGAAAATATTAATTATATTTTAAAATTACTACTTCTTTTAGTTTATTTGCGCTTTTCCATAGATAGAGGAACCTTCTATTCGACTGTAAATATTATGCGTAAGAGAACTCTAATCTCTATAGAACCTCCAAAGGTACAACAATTTTAAAAGCTGCAGTGCCAAACTTCTTTGCCGCCAGCAGATGTAATTTTGTTTTTTTTTTTTTTATTATATTTTTGCAATACAAGTCATATTTCTTTCTCATTCGTATAATATTTCTTAACTATTCTTGTACATGCCAGCTAGCAGCTTTCTGGTTTCGGTTCAAGATTTTCGGCACAAACGTTGACGCAATTTCTCACTTGCATTACTGTAGGTAATGCAGTTATCAGTATATATGTGCGTGTATCTACACATTGTTATTGGTTTTTGGATAGTGTGCAGAAAAAGAAGGAAAAACAAAATAGAATAATCTGTAGAAATCCATCCATAAAGAAAGAATGATAGCCGGAATTTTTCTACAAACACAAACACATGGACGAATTCTGATCGGTGCAACGACCCTTTTCGGTAAGCATGCAGTCTCAGGTTTGTTTGTTGTTGTTTCTTGTATTAGTTTTCTGGCTACAGTGCATAATAATTTTGTCGGCCATGACTATGCTGATCTAAATGCAATCTTTAGAAAAAAATTTCGGGTTTTAAATTTGAATTTTTCCATCAATAATTGAATCGAAAATGTTTTGAAAAATTTTATATGTAAATAATTTTAATTTTAACACTATAATTTTGATAAAAATATTTTATAGTAAATTTTTCGTAAAAATTTTACGATTTATAAAAAAAATCTATTTTGACTTAATTCTTACTATATAAATTTATCAATAAACATTTAAAAAAAATATAAAATCGATTCAAATTTTTTGCCATAAAATTTTTCTTATTCTTAAATTTTATTTCATACAAAATTTCTATACTATATTTTTTACAATGTCTTTTAATGTACATAATAAATATAACAAAAAACTTATTATTTTATTTAAAAATTTCCTAAAGTTTTTTTTTTTTTATATAATTGCTGTTTTTCGAATTAATACTTTATGAATCACATCACTAATTTTTATAGTAATAGTTTATGAAGAAAAACTAACATTCTACAAGACCTCATTTTTAATTTTACCAACTACCTAAAACTACATTAAAATTTTAATTTTATTTTATAATGAAAACTACCTAAAAAGCCAATTTTACGTTTCAAAAGGTGTCTTTGCCAATTTTCAATTGAACAGGGAATAATCGGAAATTTAACTTTTTATAACGAGAAACACCCTTATCATGAAAGTTGGGAACATTTAAGTCATGATGAATAACTTTGTTACGAACATAGAATTATTTTGCTGAAGATTATTTTTGATTCAAAGAATTGTATTCTAGAAGATTTTGAATGCTTAGTAGAATCTCAAAGTTCAAAAGCATACGTCCAGATTGGTTTTAAAATTAAATTAAAAGTTATATCTATAGTGACAGTTTTGATCGGTTGTCTACTAGTCGATAACATGTGTTTAGTTGTATAAAAAATTATTCTATCATAATACAGAACTTGTAATAGAATATTATAAAAATTTAAAAAAAAAATCAACTACTGCAAAATAACGTATGGGAAAAATACTCCCTAAAACAATATTTATTATTTTACTTTAACCCTTTATCACGACTTATTTATATACAATAATAAAAAAAATTTCATCATATCCCCATCAAGAATATTTTTAAAACATTGTTTCTGATAACAGAAATAAGAATATTCTTAAATTTGGTGAAAGCATTCTTCGATTTGGAGAGAAAAAGTGAAAATTTAACTCTATTAATAAAAGAAGTTTACTTACGGAATCCTCATATTAGATTGAACGTAAAAAATGTGAAAGTTACACATTCTTTATAAGTTAGAATTTATAAAATTCTGTAGGAAGAACGTCTGTAATTTATTTATTTGGAAATTCAATAACTTTTTTGTTAAAGAAGCTTACCCAAAAGAATTGGATAGTTTATATGTGGGATCTGTTTAGAAAAAGAATTTTCTGAAAGTAAAATATTAAAAATATTCGTAAAAAAAAATTTAACCAAAAATATTATTTTCTTTTAATAAACAATAATAAATTATGCTTTAGTGAAAAAATGATTATTAATAACAAAACAAAACATATCAAAAAGAAGATTCATTTAATAGTAAGTATAGATTAAAAAATATATCTGCCCAGTTAGCAAATGTAATTGTGGGTAAAAAGTTTCCTTTTTTTTTGGTAAATCCCATTTACGAAAGAAAAAATTAATAAACGAAAACAAGAAATCAATTTAAAAAGTCGAATCAAATCAAATCGAATCGCAATAGAGGGTATAAAAATTCATCTATTGGCGATGTTCGCACATGGAAAATTTACAAATGTGATGAAAAAAAATTGCACGTTCCGTTTGTGCAATATTGCACCCTTTCAATAGCATCATTGCATCTTTCGAATTTGTTTTTTTCGTTTTAGATTATGGAACAACTGAATGGATGGATGAAATGAACGCGTGTGCCATGGCAATGACGGTGCCGATAGAAGAATTTTAGTGCCGGTATACAACAGGATTTAGCCAACAAGGATCTGTGTAAGTCTATACCAAAAGTTGATTAACCACTGACACCCTTAAATGATTTACTGACATTTCATAAGCTCCAGTAATCTGATTTGAGTTCTCAACAAGTGTACACGTCAGCAACTGCATAAGTCGACAAATATCAACTTCATGTGATTTTCCAACCAGCCACACAGTCACCCAGCCATCATCCATTTTCTCACCCATCCATGCAGCGAAAACTCCAAAAAAAAAAACAACTTTTAATCGTCCACGGACACTTTTCCTTTTATGGAGGATTCACTTTTCTACCGTTCAACGATCCTCCAAACTGAGGTGAGATCAGTTTCCGTCACAGAATACAAATTGAAAAGCAATCGTTTTTCTTGTTTGACTTTTTCTTTAACAAAAAAAAAGAAAAAACTATTTAAAAAAAATAAAATTTGACGTGGAAATTGTTTTTAAAAATTTTTCTATTTCCATTTAATTTTTTTTGTTGTATTTTATTTTATTTCTTTTTCACGCTCACGGTAGAAATAATAAAAATGTATTTCCGACACGTTTGGGTAAGCCACAAGCAAAAAACTGGAGTGATGCCGACCGAGATCTGGATCACCCCATAAGCCTGCATCGTACCGAGATGGCGTGTGCCACTGCAACGGTGACTATTCATATATTAGTTATTGGGCAAGGGATGATGGTGATTTCATGAACATGGTAGATGAGCCTTTAGCCCAGAGCTCTCTTTATAATAGCTCTGCCGCCGTACGTACACACTTTTCACATTCGTGGAAATGCACTTTTCCTCTAAATTTTTCAACAATTTTTCCTGTACACGTTGTTCTTATTGTTGTCGTTCCGCTTTTCCTTCATTTTTATTTTTTCCGCAATTACCGTTAAACTCTGTACGAGAGTAATTTCAATCTGCAATTGTGATGTTTTCAACCCATTTTCTTTCTTTTCATTTTCACAGTGTTCCTGATTCTTGTTGATATACTAATTCGTCGAATGCATTTCGATGCATTTATGCGAGAATATATCCTACCACCATTACGGGCTTAGCTTTTGTCAAGGCGAAGGCCACAGTTAATTCTAATCATATAGAATATGAGATGTTTTGATAGCGGGATGAGTTCAGACAGGATTTGCCAGCCATGATATCCTATCATCGAAAGGAAAATGGGAAACCGTAACTTTTACCGACTTTTCAAGCTCCTAGAATTTATTTGGAACGGTTTTGTGCTCCCTACAATTGAATGGTCACAAAATATTCACGACATTTTAAACTTCGGTCACGCTGCACGCTCTGTTCAAACATAGTCGAAGGTATTAGCCCGATTTATTGTGCAACGATCAACGTTCTGAATGTGGGGAGCAGCTTTATTATCACGAATATCAACTGGTACGGCGTGCCTCAAGCTCAGCAGCATCAACAGTTTTTCTCTCTTCGGTATGTGTCTGCACTCCATCTGATAATTCTGTGAGCTTTCTTTTTGTTACCCATTTTGCTCGCCTGGAAATGGTATGATGTGAGATGCTGTGCTGCACGACTGGAAGCAAGCCACAAACTTTCACCGATTTCAAAATTTGCGTGTGCGTTTTGTGTGGTTCCCAACATATTGGCTGAGATTTTTTCCTCGTTTTTCAGAGTAAGTCACTCCTGCCGTCATGGCACGTGCAGGATGTTTATATCTTCACCAATATAGACTCGATCCTAACGATTATTAGCGACATAACTGTTGACATTGCGAACTTCAACGCTTCACATTGAAACCGAGAAAAGCAACAGAAAAAAATAGCAAACAATTTTTTTACAAAAGAAAAAGTACCACAAAATATAGAAGCACAAGTTCCAAATAGGGTTGTAGGCACCGAGGTGTTTGAATTGCACTTTCACTTGACTTACATTTACATTTTGTTATGATGAAATTTTTGTCAGTAGCGAAAATACGAACAGAATTTTTGTTACCCTTCTTTCGGAATCGCTAAAGTGTATTGAGAGGGATTTATGGAGCTTGAAATTTTTTTAACTTTTCAAAATGGATGTAAATAATTGTAGAGAAAATTAATCAATTACTTTTTTTTCTTAATAATAAATCAAAAATAATTCAACAGTAAATTGAAAATGTTGATTTATATGCATTTCCAGTTAGTGCATGCATATCTGGTCTTGAAATTCTTTAAGGCTCGGTCGTAGCAAAGCTGACACATAGTCACGAATATCTATTATAATACAGGCAGCAGGTGAAAAGTGACTAGCATATTAAGGGTGGTATGCAAACGTGCAACCAAGTGAATCCACACCGACGGTACGGCATATTGTCCCAATGGTTGTATGCATTCCGAAGGCAACAAGTGAAAAGGAGAATTCTTGAATGGACAATTTTCCTTTTGAATTTTTCCTTTTCTTATGAACATTAAGTAAAGATGTCGAATTTAGTTTTATTAACTCTTTTATAAAATGCTAACACTTATAATGTCATATTTTTATAACAATTTTTTAGTATAATTCTTTCCGAAGAAAACTTTTCCTCTAAAATTGAATTTCTTTTTTTTTTTTGCTATTATTTTAAGTAACATGAATACTGAACTAAATATTCTAAGCGCCAGGACACTAAAGGCCATTTGACAATAAAGGATATCGGGATAGGAAAATTAAAGTAGAAATGGAAGAAAAAATCGGTTTTTTAGAATAAGAGTAGAACAGTGCCTCAGTGGGATTCGCAACCACAACCCCTAATGTGGTAGTCCAGAACGCTAACGACTTTGCTTCAGGGTCGGCTAAATTGAGTTTCTTTTAACGGAAGGTATTTTTTCAATATTACTAATTGTATTAAATTAGTTATATTTAACTATGTTATACTATTTGCAATTCTTTATAATATAGGATTATCCAGTTTGTGCATTATAAAATGATTATTTAATTATATTTTTTAAACTTTGCCATTATTTGGTAAAAAATATAATTTGATTTATTTGATTGCGATGAGACTTTTTGCAAGACACGATCCTGTTGAGATAATTTTTAGCACATTTTGGGATATACTATAATTCGGATATTACTTAATGGATATTAGTTTTTAAATAGTTTAAAGTATGGAAAATGGCTCCTTAAATAGAATTTTTATACAAAACTATAATAAAAGATCCAACGACGTCAAATCGCATGATCTAGCTAACTGAGATCATCAAATTTCGAATATACGCGTCCTGGAAAGCTTTTAGTGTCATAAAACATAAACTTGTTATGTTGGGTAGCTTGTGGTATTGTCTTTTTGAAACTGGATATATTCCAGATTAAAATATTTAAGTTCACGTTAAATAAAGTTGGTTATCATATGGTCTAGCACTCTGAATTGACGATAACGGTCTTTCTTTCTTTATTTACTTTCAGACAAAAATGAACACCAGACTGTCATTTTTCGTGCATACAATGGCTTCTTCGTAGCCATTTGTGGATTTTAGGAACCTCATATATGACAATCTTGATTATTGACATATCTACCAAGGGAGAAATGAGTCTCATTATAACGACCAGAATTTCCTCATAACGCTCGAAACAGCTACGTCAGAATCACCATATTTATAGCAAGGTTTTGCAATTCAACAGAAAATTTTTGTAATTGAACTTATAACATCATAAAATGGATAATTTTTTAGTTTTAAAATTATAATTTATTATGAGAAAATTGCCCTCAACAAATATGGTAAAATTTGTTTAATATTTGTATCGGCATATCCCTATTTTTGTTGTTTTGAAATATCGAAGTATTTTTATTGTAATATTTTAAATAAAATTTACTATTATAGATGGTTTTTAGAAAATGACTTATTTATCATACAAAAAAAAAATATTTATAGCAAAATATAGTAAATAAGTTTTTTATTAGAAAATTTCATATTTAAATACAATAATGGAATATTTTTTTTTAATTTTTTGGATTGTTTTAAATGTTTTAATAATTAAAAGTTTTTTTTTTGTTTTGAGAGAAAAATTTATATTATTTATTAGGAAGCTGTTTATATTGTAGTTAATTTTTATTTAATTTCAATATTAAATAATTTTTTGGTAACTATTTTGTACTTTTTTATAAAAGCTTTACAATTTTTATAAAAAAAAGATTACTTTTGGAAGAGTACTTACTTACTGTCTATTTACAAGCTATTGTAAATAAAATATACTAAAAGTATTTTTTTAATTTTTATAATTTTAGGATGAATTGCATTTTATATTGAAATACTTTTTGTTGCTTATATTAAAATACATTTAGGTAAAAATTCATTCGTAATTTTGGTAAGGAACTTCCTTTTTCTTAAATATTTAAGTAGAGTGTATGTTATTTTTTTTAAAATAAAAGTATTTTTAAATTGGTAGTCTGAAGAATTTCCATATTTTTATATTTATTAGATAAATGACTATATATTTTCATATTTTTCGATAAGCAGGAGAGATTTTGATATTCAAAACTATTTTTTTAATATTTTTATTATAATTTACGGACCTTATCATAAGGTCCATAATAATATAAAAATTAAACTCCTCAATTAAGGCCCTAAATTTTTAAATATAATTTTTTTTTAGAATTTAAGACCTTCCATTTTTATATTTAATTTGTTTTTTTTTTGCTAATTTAAGTCGTCAAAATTGTAGATAGAAATGTTTATGGAGAACAGAATTTTTAAATAAAAGTTATTTTCTTAATTTTCAGATCTTCGAAATTTTTTATAAGAAATAGATTTTTTTTTAAATGATTTCAATACTTTGATTTTTTGGACAAATTTAGATAATAAAAATCAATAACATTTTATTAAAAAAATAATATTTTTTATAGATTTTGTAAAAATTTTCACCCTAACACAAATAATATATTTTGCATTTAAAAAGTTTACATTAGTAGGTCTCATGATAAGAAACTTAAATAACAACTTACCTTACAAAGATTATCAAAGAGTTGAGAGAATATGATATAATTTTTAGTTAATTTTTTTTCTTTTAGTATATAGTACACAGTGTTTAGTACTGTTTATTTATAAAATTTCCCTTGTTGTATTGAATGTGCTTTTGTAATATTTCGGAATACTAAAAGTACTCACAGTTATTTTCTTTTTTCTTTTAATTATTTGATTAATTTTTGTTTTATTATTTTTTTAATAAAATAAAATAGTTAATTTTTGTTCTTGACTTTTTAACAATTTCCACTTAATGTACATAATTGTAATTTTTTTTTTAAATATATTTTCGTATTGATTTGTTTTACAAACTTTTAACACTTTTATAACTTGGAATTAAATTTTTTAGTTATTTTAAATATTTTTCTGTTGAAATAACACAGTTTTAATTTTTTATTTTGCTACAATATTAATTATATCAAATAACAATTCACTGTTTTTTTTAAATTTTTTCTACAATAATTTAAAAAAAAATATTGAATATTTTCAATTTTTCTTTTTTTATAATTATGCAATATTTTGTTCAAATTTTCTAAAATTTTATTAAATCAAATGAAAAAAAGACCAATTATTTATTGAGTAAAACTAATTTTTAAGAAGTTTTTTTTTGTATTGTTTAAACACTTTTGATATGATATTCTTCTTTCATAATATATTTAATCACGGAGTAAATTTTATTTGATTATTATTGAATTTATATTTAATTCACCCTTTTTGAGTAAAAATATACTTTTTATTATTAATAATAGCATTATTTTATTATTAATAGAATATCATATTAACTTATAATTATAATGTTAAAGTAGTTCATATTTTTCTATTATATTATTATTAAATATTCATAGCTTAACTTTGAAATAAAAAAAGAAATAAAAGAAAAGTTTTATTAAATCCATTTTGGAATTATAAAAAAATCTATAAAATCACATTAAAAAAAAAAAAGATTATAATCTAATATTCTTGTACTTTTCTATTTAATCATAAAAATTTTTAAAGAAATATTATTTATTATTTTTTTGAAAATTTTCTATAAAATAGAAATAATACAATATTTTAGTTGTTTGGTGATTCCTTAGAAAAATTCGACTGAATTCGATGCGATCCCTTTTCAAAGTATAATAAATTTCAATTTTTAATTTGAATAGTAGTACTCCTTTTTAGCGGTTACACTATGTTGCTCTATGCCGTAACTGTGTACAAGTACCTCTAGTGAGCTGAATGCACGACCATTCCAAAAGCTCAGTTCTTTTCGTCTAAAATCAACCACACTATCCCAAAAATAATTTTGGGCTAAGTGGTTGGTGTACATTATACAGTCGGCGACTGCCATCCTCTATCGACACAATCAAAAAAAATTCATCTTTTTTCGACCTTTTTTTTATATCCGTTCGTTCATATATTTTATAAATATACTCATATATTTATAGATATCGATATAGAGTAAATACATACATACATAGATTTATTTATTTGTGTTTTGTATTTTATTTCACTCATTTTTGCCAAATACGAAAAACTGGAAAAAAAATTTAAAAACCAAACCAAAAAAGGCAGGAACAACAAACACTAATGTGCAGAGGAACAACAAGAAAAGGTTGATAAAACAGGAGGCCAAAAGAATATGCTCACAAATAAGCCACTAGCAATTGAGAATATGTGTTGCATAGTAGAAATGACAGAAGCCAATGCAGCGCACATGCATACAATAAATGCACATGCACATTAATACATTAATAAAAAATAAAAAAATCGCCAAATACTTTTACATATTATTTTTACTAAGTTTATTTATGTATGTATGAACATACAGTCGCGATTGAAGAGATATGAGGCAAAAATTGCGAATGTGAAAAATTACAGCCCAAAAGTTCCAATAGAATGCATAAAAAAAATACAGACCAGCGTACCTGAGAACCAACAACAACAACAAAAAAAAAAAAAAAAAACAAAACAAAAAACAGAAAAAAACCGTGAAGGGAAAAATAAAATGCAGGAAAAAAGCATTAAAATAATAATAAAAAAAAGAAACTATCCCCAAAAATGCCGATGTATGAATGCGTTTGTGCATATATGCACGATGTACGCAAATAAAAATTGGTATAAACTTAGTATTGAGATTGTGGTGCACAATTGAGTGTCGTTACTATTGCACGCATTATGCACATATTATTATTATTATCATTATTATTATTACGAAAGTGATAGAGTGGCCATTCTGATATTATTGAGAGGAAGAGTGAGCGAACGAACGATTGAGCATAAATTTTCAATGTACATACATAGTTATTGAATGGATGGATGGATGGACAACTATGAATTTAGATAGAGTACAGTGGAAGGAGATGCTTACATATTTGAGGATCAGGCCTCCTATCATCGGATAAAGGATACTTTATAAAAAATTAACATTAACAAAATAGAAAAAAAGAAAAAAAGTAAATAGTACAAAATTTTTATATACATACATAAATACAAAAACATGCTTAAGAATAAGATTTGGTCAAGATTGTAAAAATTAGTTAAAAACTTAACAAATGATTAATTCAAAGCCTAGTTACTATGGCTAATGGTTTTTATGATATTAAAATTCAATTGAGATTACTAAAAAAAAATTTAGAATAGATAAGATTGCATTTAGAATAGGTTAGATAGATTTGTACTATTCTCTTAAAAGAACTGTTGACATTTCATATTAAAAAAAAAGTGTGAGCAGATAATAATAATAATAACAATTGATAGAATGATAAGAATAATACTGGAAATAAACATAAATAAAATCTAAAGAAAATTTGAAGTAATAAGAACAACAACACCACTAGCAGCAGCATAGCCCCAAAAGTGGAAGAAAAACCAAATCAAATTGAAAAGAAAACAGCCAACAATCAAAACACACCAATACCAATACATTCAGCACAACACCAATTATATTGGTGACGCAAAGTAACCAGCCAATACTAAACTATTATGAGTAAATGTGCAAAAAGAGAGGTCAATCTACCGAATAAACACAGAGGGGGTGAATGAGTCGGATGATATAATTCAAACTGAAAATTAATGCAAAACCGCCAAAGGTAATTTTTTTTTTGTCAATTTTTATGTTATGTTGTCGGTGAGGGAGTAAAAGTTTGGGGTGGAGATTCGATTCAGTACAATTTCCAATGCACTTAGTCAAATATGATGTAATACAAAATCGGCGCCATAAAATTCGATGCAATTGGCATTGTTCGATGGGCCTAGTACCCATGAAGGGTAGTGGCTGACGAAAATTTACAGTATTCATCAAATTTTGAATTTTTGGCGGCTTTATACTCAATATTACTCTGTGCTGCCATCTTGGACTTTGCTGCATACCTCAACGAAGATATTCGCTTTTCGCTGCCGTTTTCTCTGATGAACTTTTCTCTGGTACGCTTTGGTGTGTGTACACGTATGTGCGTATGTGAATGCATTCATTATCAATGCAATGTGCTCCAATCAACCCACAATGAAATCTTATCAATGCTTACTTTCCAATAAAACATTAATAAAAAAATAAAAACAAAACGATTTTATAATGACAAAATATATTATAGAATGGGACAGTACATTATAAGAAAAAGCAAATATACGCAATATTCCCTCATATTTAAAGATAATAAAAATTGCATAAGGGATGCACGCTTGCACGGCAAAAACGAGTATAAATATACATACACGTACACAAAAAAAAATGTGGGATAAAAATAATAGTTAAACTCTTCGGAATAAAATTCACTATACATACTTTTGATGATTAAAATAAAAATAATTAAAAAAATTCAAATTCAGACAAAAAAAAATTCCTTTGTAGCATTCACGCACTCGCTCGTTAGCTGAATTTGTAGGTTTTTGATGTACATACTATATGTACATATGCATGCGTACTTGTAATTGTTTATAGTTTTTTACTAATGCATCAATTTGCTTATAGGCAAAAATTTTGAAACGAAACAATATGATGCCCATTTCGCACATGCATACATAAATATAATTTACCAAAAATGGAAAAAATAATCGAAAACAAAACCAAAAAGCTTAAAATGAAATGAAAAAAATATTGTAAAATATTTTATATAAAAATGAGAAGCAGTAGTAAAACGTATACAATTTTTTTTTTGGCGTTGTGGTTTTTTAATACGTTTACGCATACAAATATGAACGACGTATGCATGTATAAAGGAGGCTATAGTTATATCTGGACGCATATAAATACTTACGCACGTTCTTGATGTGCGACGACTTGATTGAAGGAAGAGTCAAATGCGTTTGTGCAATTGGTATGACATGATTGTCCGAATATTATCGCGAATTGAAAGAGCTTTCACGCATACATGCATGGTCGATTGGACTTATGAACATACAAACATATTCGTGTGCCTACAGCAAATGTCCATTGCATAAAAGAAATATGTTTTTTTTCCCAATTTCATCCCCTAACTATTTATTTTTTATTAATCTCTATCCAACATTCTATTATTATTTAAAAGATTTTTTTTTCTTTTCATTTTTATATAATTTTGTTAGCAATTTTTAATGCAAGCATTTTTGTGTTAGTATTCAGTTATGTTCATATACGCATATATTCCTATGTGTATGTACATTGGTGAATTTTTGGTGGCCTGTTATTTTTTCTCCTACTCCCTAGCTTGTGTTTTTGTTAACTTCTTTTTACTCTCTTTTAGCACTTGTTACGAGTGCTTCATTGCACTTCACTGCTCATCGTATTCGTTTCCCCATACCCCCGTGCCCCTACCAGTCGATTGGTCACTGTGTGCCATCATCTAGCCAAGCATAACTCATCAAGTTAATCTATATAATTGTATTTGTTAGAGATGGTTTTGCTATTGTATGCGCTCGGATTTTTAGTAGATCCAATTATGAAAAGTTCGGGTTCGGTGCAAAAAATAAAATAAAATAAATAATAATGAAATCATGTTTATTATTTGCATATTTTTTTCTCCTTTTCGTGTTAGTATTTTTTCGTAATTTCTGATAATAGATAGGTAATAGCAGAGATAGAGATAGTGAGAGAACGAGTGAAGACCTGAGGAGGTGAAAGATGTAGTAAATGAGCAAGTGACCTGGTTGAAAGTAATTTCTTTTTTTTTTGTGTTTGAGAGTGATCGAAGTACGCAGTGGTACTTATTTGCATTTGCATTAAAAATTGGGTAGCATAAGTTATGCACTTTTGGCCATGGACAGATAAGCGCAGTTGGAATAAGGGTAGTTACGGTGGCGGCCAAGTGTTATGATGTAATAGCGGGCATAGCGATGGTGGCTACCGGATTATGGTTAGTCTTTGTATTTAACCGGTTCTCTGTATCATTTCATTCATGGCACGATTAATATTTTATACATAAAAATGCATACAAGTGCAAGGAATTTATCATACATATATACATACAATCTGACGACAAGTTAATATGATTTAATATGTGTGAGCGATATTTTAAGTTTTATTCCTTTAATTTTTCCTACCTTTGAATGTATAATTAGAAATATTGTTGTTCGCAAACTCATTGGAATATCCATCAATGTATGTATGTGTGTATGTATCTAAGTTTTTCTTAAAAGATAAATACGAGAAAATTGCATTATAATAATATTAGTTATTTAAAAGGGACATTGTAGTTATGATGGAAAAAATGCAGAAAACAAACTACACCGTAAATGCAGAAAACAGAAAATCAAAATAATAATATTGTAATAATTCAGAAAACAGTACAGCATCTGCGAAAAAGAGTTCCAAATGATTAAGTATAGGTGATAGAGCATAAACAAACGAATGGCGGAGGAGGAAGTACTTGCAGGATGGCTGATACAGAGACCATGAATGCACGAGGAATGATATTGGCATAAGGATGACCAATAGTGACCAACGCACGCCGGAAGAGAGATTTCGAATGAACCATGGCGGTGGTGGTGATGATGATGATGAGGATGTTGACAGCTGTGATAATGTGAATTGGCGGTATCCCTTTTTATGCATCAGGACGCATTCACCTCATGCACTCCAATAATCGAGTTCCACCAAATCTGTTGTATACTCTTCGTTTCTCGATATTATTTTTTACGGTTTTAAGCATTTCTTTTTGAATATTCTCCATTTTTATTCGTTAATATAGAATCATTACCAACGTTATACTAATTTTCCATCAATGTTGTTAATATGGAGAGTGGGTGTAGGTCTCATACCCATCAAATGCACACAACATCATTACCATCTCCATCACCATTACCAATATCCTTTAAATCTTTATACTCGTATAACACCATTCGTCTATATATTGCGTTAATAGTTGTTCGCTACAATATGTACTTTCGCATAATCATTATTTGAGTGTAAAAAAACATATTTTTTTTTGTTCAGAAAAATTACATTTTTTTGCTGATGAAAATGAAAAGCAAAAATACGCTGGACCTATTTGTGTAAGCCTAGTTTGATATTATTGGGCATGCTTGCCATAAGGATTGTTATATTCAAAGGATATGCAACGAATGAGATAGCTAGCTAAATGGTAAATCAAAATGGGCCAACCATCTTATCTCAAACCATCAATATTAGTATTAAATTCTGCTATACTTCCTGCTTGTGTCATTACATCAATGCATATGTTTGGATTTTTTTAAAACTTTTTTTTTGGAATTTCCATTCGTTAATATTTACACATTTCTAGCAATTCTTTCATTCGAATAAAATTTTGTAAAAAACTAAAAAGCTAAAATAGATTAATCTTATGAAAAAAAACTTAAAAATTAATTCATTTACAATTTAAAAAAAAAAATAATAAATTATCTTTAGCTGTTATGAATTCTGAAAAAAAGTTGTGATAAAATTATCTTAATATTTAAAATTGAATTATATTAAATTTTAGAAGTTTTATATATAAAATCTATACTATTTAAGAAATGATATGTTTAAATGTATTTAGTATTTTGTTAAAATAACCGTCGGCAATTGAATTATCAAATGGAACCATTCAAATTTACTCGTAAAATTATTTCAATATGAATGAATTTATCTATGCGAGTGATGAAATTCATGCAAATATCATACACACAAACATATATAGGAGGTGTGGCAAAAACGCAATGAGAATTTTTGAACACCGTGGGCTTCACCTCCACTATGCTTCTTCGTTAGTGACTCCTAGACGTGCAGTACAAGTTTCAGTTGGGTTTGTGTAGTGCGTTGCGCTGTGTCCGGTCATTTGGTATACGAAAAGTTGCAACTTTGCCTTTGGAGAACATTCCTTATGAGGACATTAATTTTTTAGGGGCTTAAAATTTTTTTGGAGAGACCAGAAATAAGCTTTTTCGAAATAGAATGAATGAGGGTTATTGTGGCTCCAGGAGAAACTGTCAACCATATTTTTTTTATAAAGAATGATTATTCTCGTCTGATTGGACATTGCATATGAAAAGAATTCTTCTCTTGTCAGATTGGACGCGAAGAATTCTTTTCATAGACGAGAAATCTTCTTGTAAGGTCAGACTATCGATTAATATTGAAGACCCTTGAAAGGATCAAAAAAGGGTTCTTCGCGGAGAGTCGGACATTGCATATACTTGGTCGTTCCACCATGATAACGCCGCGTCACACGGCCATCTCCATCAATGAGTTTTAATCAGAAACTTTAATTTTTGTATTTCTTGAGACCTCTTATTCAACTGATGTAAATCCATGTCACTTTTTTTATTCCTTAAAAACAAAACAAAAAAAAACACATTAAAAATGACGTCTTCTTTGTGTATACTGTCTATAACAATCAAAAAACTCTGACCTAACAATTCCGATTGAATCTTTTTAGCAAATCTACAAAGAGCGGAAGTATAACCTTTATTAAATGAATTTAAACCTTACCAAATTTTTAAAAAAATAACCAAAACTCTTAACCTCAAAATTTTGTTCAAATTCTCAAAATTTCGATCAGAAAACATTTTTATTTTTTGAAAAATTCTCTTTAACGATAGTTTAAAAGATTTAAAAAAAATAAACAGCTATTTAGTCTCCAATGAGTGCAATTATAGAAGCCATCAGATAATAATTGCAGAAATACACATGTCATGAAGCAAGGAGACATTTAGATCACAATGTCTTACACGAATACGAACGTAAAAGTAGGCATCAATATTTTTGGGGAGGATCTTGAATTGTAAGGATTGGATGTAATAGGAATTGGAACGTTTGGTTGTAGTCAAAAGTTTAATACCTTTAGTCCAAATAGGCTTTGTAATTGCATTGGATAATCATTCGATATTAACAATAAATACTAATATGGTATTAAAAGTTAAGTATTTATTGTTAATATCGAATGGTTGTCCAGTAATCTAAGTAGTTGTTGATATTGTCTTTTGAGTATAGTATGTAGGTTCCAGGTTAATTTCTTGTCTAGATGAAGTTATAAGTAACAGACTTTAGTTCATTTTGGAATCATGCTTCTAATAGGATATAATGGAGTAGGTTACTTGCGAAAAGGAACACTATTCTTTTTTTTTAATAACTTGCTACTTCAAATAAATTAACAAAATCCCCTTTCAAAAATAAAAATATTTTTCACAAAAATCATAGCATTTGCATTATTTTAAAAACTCTAATCAAAACTAAATTTACAAGATTTAAAGGAAATACGTGTAAGTTGCTCAAAATAATTATAATTAAAATGTTAAAGTTCTAATTTTTTATCTCAAAATCATTTTCAAAAAGGAAAATCCACACTCTTTTACAAGTATAGAGTAGCAATAAAATTTTGTATTGCATAGAGAATTTCGAATATATTTGATTGCATCGGCCAAAATTCTAAACAAAAAGAATGAAATATTTTTTTCAGACGTACAACGACCCCTTTCGACAGTGTAAAATAAATCCGTCGTAGCGTCTCTTAAGCTGCCAGACTAGAACAGTCCAGAAATGACCAGACCAGCTTTCAGATTTAATAGCCCGGACATATTACGTATACACAACAACGTAGATCATTCTTCTTCTTCTTCTCTTTATTATTATTATTATTCTTATTATTATTATTATTATTACGGGGTTATCGGCTGTATTAGGTTGCAGCAGACTGCAGCAGTGCGGTCGAAATTTTTTCAATAACACATTGCATCCGATCAGAGCAGAACGAACGATGCAAGACGAACTCTCCTCTTCGTCAAACTAAAACTGTGAACTTCATTTTTGGGCGTTACGGATCAGTTTTCATTTGTTTTTTTTTTTTGTTTTCGAAGTTATTTTTGGAAGTTTTTTACTTTTTTTTGCCCCCCCCCCAAAAATCGTAAAATATACACATACGATCCAACATGTTTGCATCGGCCAAAATGTATAAAATAAAACAAACACAATCTCTATTAATACATAGACAGGATTAAATGTATACGTTGGTATATTCAATTCCATCATTTATGTTGCTGCTTCCTCCCTTAGATAAATGATACCAAACATAAAAATATATGCAATAATCTCCCAAAACGAATACACGCAGAAAAATTTTCATTAAGTAGAAATTCTGACCACCAACAAATAGATGCGATCGGTTTTAATTGTATTGTGCAAATACTCTCACATCTACAAGGAAGAAGTGACTTCCAAATTTCGGATGGGAAAAAATTCTCGCTTAAGAAAAATCACCAACACTGTCAACGATAAAATTTTTAATAGTTCTGCTGCGTTAGCTTCGCATAAAGAAATTCGTTCTTATACTATAAATGCATTGGTATGCGTGTGTGCGCGAATTTTTGGCGAATCAAAAATGAATGGTCTAAAATGAGATGGGCTACTTTCCTGTTGCATGCCTTCTTCTAATGCACTCGTGAGGTCCCAAAATGAATTGATGAGGTTCTTATTTATGACTGCGCGTGTACATTGCATCAACATATGTTTGTATAAGGGCGAAATTGTGTGAATGTGTTTTATGAAAAGATATTTATTTGGTGTCTCTTAGACTCGATACTTCGTATTTTGTGAAAGCGATTCTTTTCAGTAACTTTGCTACTACAAATGCATGCAAGTATTTTCATTATCTACAGTATAGGTGCAGTAGAAAGAGAACTAATTTAAAAAAGAAAAAAAACATAAAACCCCCAATATAATTACATTTATAGTCCTGTATAACATATGTATGGATACGATGGACTTGCATTTGTATGCGATCGTTAGTAAAAGTTCGGAAAAAGTTCAAACTTGCATCTGTGCACATTAACAGCGGACGTAATTTATTTCTTGCTCCGCCAACATCATTTTCAAGAAGTTTGGCTATGATTTTTATTTTGTATGAATCTTGCGGAGGGAAGGGGGGGGGGGGTTGGTTGGTCGGATGGAGGTGTATGTTTTTTTCTCTCTTTTAGTCAATACCCTCCGAACAAACAACAATTTTTGGGAGGGTATTGACTGTTTGACGTCGTAGATTCGACTTAGCTAAAATGCAGTGGGATTTGAGAAGATTGCCAACGAGAATAAAGGTGGCCACAAGCAGAACACCAGAATTGATTCGAAATAAAATATTTTTGTTTGTTAACACACTTTTGCGTTCATGTATATTTATCTGAGATAAAGATGCATATTTCATTTATTTGAATATATACCATATTCATAGGTGTACGTATAGGATTAGACAACGTGCAAAATAATGACCGTTTTCACGAAAGTTTATTACATTTTTTTATGTCGATGATATCATTATAATCAAAAGCTATAAAAGTTCAATGAACAAATTTAGTTGACTACGAAAAAGCCAAAATGCATCAAAATGTATTTGTTCTCCGTTAAGTTACTCATTGACATATGATAGAAAATATGGGATGGTGTTTTTTTTTTTTGTTGAATACAATTTCTTTTAAAAACGCATTTTTTATTATTGTAGGAGAAAACAACATTCAATTTAGGGTCGTTAATTTAGTCTTTTATGCATCAATAATATTTGTATTAATGCGCTCTTAGACCAGGAAATTGCTTTTGATGACTATTAGAAAAATTGCAAAATGCAAATTCGGTCATTGGTGGTAGGTACACTTTTAGCATTTCATATTAGATAAAAGATAAAATGTTCTTTTGTGAATTTATTTATCAGCTATTTCATAGATTGCCACTCTTCAATTGACCTAGTTTCTGTATAAATTCTTACAAATATTTTATCAACTTAAGAAGAGATTTTTATTTTGCGTTGACTTAATTTTCTGACTATCATACATAAAATTTTACCATACAAAATGTCTTCTTTAAGTTATTTTGTATTTAATATTATATTTATATTATATTTTATATAATTGATTCGTTCAACTTGTTTGAATGAAACTTTCACCAATGACTAATCAACGACGGTAAGATGTTCAACTTACGTGTAACTCCTTAATATAACAACAGATGGTGTGATTTGCTTTAATGCATGAATTCTAAGCATTTTGTTGACCGAAATAATTTAATGTTGAGCGAAATTAGACTGATTTTGCAGAAGTTTTCTTGAAGCTATTACTCAAAATGAATCAATCGAATTTTAATTCATTCAACTTGATTGAATGAAATTTTGTTGGTTTAAGTTGATCAGTAAAAATTATTGATCAATAATTATTTATTGCGAAAAACTGATCGATTTTAGTTGACTGTCGATTTTAGTATTTTGAATTAAACAACCAAACCGATCAAAGCTGTTGAATTAAAATTAGTTTATGTAATCAATTTATTTAATTTATATTAATTAAGAGCAGTTGATCAGTTGAAGAGTCGCACACTGCATTTGTTGAAGCTTTTACCTAAAAAAAATTAGTCAAAGTTGATCGGTTAATAAGGTAAAGTTGGTTGTTCTAGGTCAACAACTTAAAGTTGATTATTCTGTTGATAACTGTATAATTTTGGTCAAGTTGTGTTGAACGAAATAAATATAAGTTGACTGAGATTAGACTGAATTTGCCAAAGTTTTGTTGAAATTGACTGATTGTTCAAATTGATCGATTATACTCGTACATAGTTGTTTACTGTAAGTTGATTCGATGAAGTTGGCTGTTTATTCAAACTGATACATTCAAATTGGTTGACTGAAGTCAAATTATTCATGTTGTCAAATTAACCCTATTTAAATTCTTTATTCATTTCCAATAGGTAAAAGTTCATTTTTATCAAAGTTAGTCGGTATACAATTATAATTTTCTTTTATTTTTCAGGTAGATTGAGATAAGTTAAAACCTAAAGGTATAAAAAATTAAAATTGTTTCAACGTTTATTTTTCCATGAAAATTTTTCTTATGGAGAGAAACGACTGCAAACCTAAACCAACGCATCACTTTACATGATAAAAAGAATAAAAAAAAAAATATTGATTGCGATTCAACAAAAGACATTATTTTAATTTAATTTTGGTTTTTACTAAGGATCCTGTAGAGTTTCTAGAGTCATCTACAGTGCCTGACTAGATCAGAAGTCAAGCTTTTATTAAATAGGAATTTTCTTATTAAAAGAAACAAACACAGGCTTAAAACATGTTAAATTTATCACATCACCTAAAAAAAATATTCTGAAACATAAATAAATTGATTGTGATTCACCAAAAGATATTATTTTAATTTATTGTATTTTAGCTTTTTTATTTTATTTTAATAAATACATTAGATTTATAAATTTTATGATATTTTTTATTTGTTTAACTATTAATACATTATAAAATTTTCATTTCGTATTTCTTTTAATATTCGCTTAAAGACGAATAATATTTTTATGAGTATTTCTTATTTTATGGTATTTATATTTTTAAATAATTACAAACCGTATCAAATGTTAATAAAATTTTAAAAAATTTATACATTATTAAAGAGTAATAATTCTTTTAAGAACTTATATGAATATTATTGTACAACTATTTTAAAACAAAAAAAAATTTTAATACCAGGTGTGTAAGCTTAAATCCGCTGTTTTTTGTCAAAAAAACACATGTTTTTTTCATAGAAAGTAAAAACAAATTTATTTAAAGTACTTGCCCTCACTAGCTACACATTTTTTCCATCTCTCGGGCAATGATACAATGTCTAAAAAATTCCTTCCCTTTCGAGGCAAACCACTCATCAAGTCATTTTTGGACGTCTTCGTAAGAATCGAAGTGCTGCTCAGCGAGCGCTTGGCCCATCGACGAAAACAAGTGGTAGTCGGAAGGGGCCAGGTCTGGTGAATAAGCGGGGTGGGGTAGCATCTCCCAGTCGAGTGTCTCCAAGTAGTTGCAGACCATTTTTGACGTGTGCGATGGTGCGTTGTTGTGGAGGAAAATCAGCTTGTAATGTCCTTGTTAATAATCCGTCCTTTTTCACGCAGAGCACTGTGCAATTTGATCAGTTGTTGGTGGTAGCGGTGGGCATTGACAGTTTCACCAGGTTTCAACATCTCATAGTACACAATACCCTGCTGATCCCACCAAACGCACAGCATCGTCTTCCGTCCGAAGCGATTTGGTCTTGGGGAAGATGTTGATGGTTGGCCGGGATCAACCCACGATTTTTGCGTTAAGTATTCTCGAAATATATCCACTTTTCATCGCTTGTCACAATCCGATGCAGGAACGACTTTCTTTTTTGTCTGCCGAGCAAGATTTCGCATGTGTTTTGGCGTCGCTCCATCTGCCTATCGTTCAATTCATGCGGCACCCATTTTCCGCTCTATTCAATCTTTCTTATGGCACGCAGATGCATAAAAATGGCTGGTTGAGTAACACCCAATTGCTCCGCCAGCATTTATTGCGATTGGGTATCGTCTTCGTCCAAAAGAGCCTGCAATTAATGGTCCTCAACCTTCCTAGGCCGATTTTCACGGTTCTTGTCCCACAAGTCAAAATTGCCGTCTTTGATTCGACAAAACCAATCTCGGCACGTTGTTTCCGATAAAGCACTGTCGCCGTAGGCCTCCATAAGCATTCGATCCGAATCAGCAGCCGATTTCTTTAAATTGAAGCAGAAAGCAGAGCTTCCCGCATATGCTCTTTTTCTGGCACAAAACTAGACATGATTACCAAAGGAAAAATATTTGTTGTTGTACGAAATTGCTGACAATGTACATTGATTAATGTTGACAGATGTCAAACTCATAAAAAAAAAGTATGGCATGCCCATAATAGCTTAATCCGATCACTCACGCAATCTATGACCAAACAGCGGATTTAAGCTTATTCTCCACTGATCTACTTTAGGGATTTGCTCTGGTCTTTAAAATACCACGCCGATGCCTTAGAAACTTTGCTGGTTTTTAGAAAATAGATTTGACTTTATTCCTTTTGCTGTTCGAAGAAAGCTTCTATTTATTATCTCCAATTTGTCGAATTTCTTAAATTGTTCATCATATTTTGTATTTTGAATTTCGTACTCCTGTTTTTTACGAATACTTAATCATCGACACTTCGGTGAATTGGAAGGATAAAAATTCTAAATACCATTCGAAATTATGTGGGAATATTAAACAAAATAAAAAATAAGAAAGCATTTTAAAAACTATATCATGGCTACCACAATCACTCGATCTCAAGCCCATACAATTTTTATAGTGCGAGCTAAATGAGAAGAGTGCGGGAGTGCATCCTTATGCATTGCTGAAACATTATTTTAAATGGTACACAATTTGAGTATTTTTTTTGAGTTGTATAATTTGATAATAAGTATTTTTAGATTAAAACTAATATAATTTAGAAAAACGTAAATATTTGTTTTTAGCTCATTTTAATTTTCGAGTTTTATTTAACTTTCCACTTAAAACCAAAAACGCATCAAGCATTTCTTCTGCGGTATGCGAAGTGGGGCAGAGAATTAATAAGACTGACATCACTGAGAGTGATCTGGGAAAAGGTTCCTTATAAAAAGCACAAGTTTTCCGGTGGCAAGAGTTGATTATCAGTGGAAGACGAACCTCGCTCATGGAAGCCTTGGTACAAACCACACTCGAAAGCTGACGAAAATGTAGATTTAATGGTGGCTATTGTTAGGTTAGATCGTCGATTCGCATTTTCTTTCGTAAAGTTGAAAAGTTCAGAAAAAAGGTTTTCGTTAGACGAGGACATTCCTGTTGGCTTTTTATTCACCTAATTTGAGTCCGTGTGACTTGTCTTCTTTCCTCAAGATAAAAAAATACTCGAAAGGATGTCATCTTAGTACTATCGATAATATCCAAAAAGGTGTAACCGAAGAGCTGAAGGCGGTTGAAGCGTTCCAGCACTGCAACGAAGAATGAAAACCGCCGATGGATAGCTGCCCAATGAATCTACCTTGAAGGGGTTAATATTTATGTAAATATACAATTAAAATAAAACTATTGCAAAAAAAAAACATTAAAATGAGACATAAAATATAACATAGAAAATATTCCTTGTTAACAAATCAAATGAAAAACGATACATACACGTAAGTGACTAAACTGCGATTATCGTCGTCATCTTCTTATAAATATTTATTGAGATATTTCCATATGAAAATTAAGAAATTTTACTTTACCATAAAATTAATAATCATAAAATTATACCACCATATTATTAAGATGTGATATTTTTATGGCAATTTATTATTTAATTTTTTACCTTTAAATAAATAAAATAAACTATAATAAAAATATTCCAATAAAATTGCGCAATTTTTTTATCAAAAGAAAACTACAATACATTTTTTGTTTCTGTTGCTAAAATTTTTTTAATAGTAATCTTATTAATAAAATATTAAAATGACAAAAAGGAAGACCTTAAAAATGTTTCGTATAAGAGGAAATTTTTGAATATTCGATTTTCACTCTCAAACAAGTTCAAATAGGAAAGTCATTTTTTTTCAATCAAAATGTCAATATTTTTGGTATAATAATTCTTCCACCATTATATGCCAATATCAATTATTCGATTTATTACCGGTAAAAGTTGTATGACTGGAAAATCTCTCCAGAAAATTAAATCTTTTACCTCAACCAAAAAAAAAAACCAATTTTCTTGATATTTACATTCTGTCATACCACCGATAATAATCGAACTAATTTAAATTTTATATGTGTTCGTAAGTAAATTTATGTTTAATTGTGTCAGTTATTTTTAATATTCATGCAAGTACATATGATGTTGACTGAAATTATGATGAAAATTTATTTAACGAATACGATCATACACGTAATGTCATTCAATAAAAATACTTAAGATCAAAAGATACTCTCGACTGATTGGCTTGTTTTCATATAATTCAGTTTCAATATTTTATAATATTTTTAATTTTATTATTTAATTAACACTTTTTGTTGTGAAGGAAATTTTCATTAAATATATATAACGACTGTTGATAATATGTTGAGAATTTTGAAACGAAATAATTACTCAATTTTTATTAATTATTTAATTCTACCGTAGATCTTCATCATTGGATAATGATCGCGGTCGCTTTATTGATGTAGAACTTAGTTCCTCAATATAACAACAGATGGTGTGATTTGTTTGAATGCATGTATTCCCGACGTTTTGTTGACCGAAATAATTGAATATTGAATGAAATTAGACTGATTTTGCAGAAGTTTTCTTGAAGCTATTACTCAAAATGAATCAATCGAATTTTAATTTATTCTACTCTTGATTCAAAGGAATTTTATTGGTTCAAGTTGATCAGTAAAAATTATTGATTAATAGAGTTATTCATTGCGAAAAGCTGATCGATTTTAGTTAACTGTCGATTTTAGTATTCGAATTGAAACAATCTAACCGATCAAAGCTGTTGAATCAAAATTAATTTATTCAATCAACTTATTTGATTTAAAAGCAGTTGATCAGTAAAAAAGTGGTAGATTGAAATCTTTAAAATTATTGGGCTATTGAGATAATAGACTGAATTTGTTGATGCTCTTACCTTGATCAGTTAATTATGTAAACTTTGACGTTGATCCCACAAAGTTGATTGTGTGGTTTAGTTATGCTGGTCAATGTGTAATTTTCTTTGAAGTTATTCAATGTTATGATACATAAATAAAGTGCGATAAGTTAAAACTTCAAGTTTTTAATTTTTTTTATAATTTTACAGATATCTACAACTATAATACGAGTACAGTAACAACCAAATTTAGATAATACACAGTGTGACCCAAGAATAACTGAAATTTATATTTAAATCATACAACATGCAGCGCCATCTATTGTCCAAATAGTGTTTTTACTCGTATTTAATTCCTCAGCCAACATTCTCGTAGTAAAATTTGCATCGATACCAATGATTTCACGGACTTCTAGCTTCTGGACGACCTGACCTTAGGTTGTCCTTTAAATCCTCACGACCATTTTTAAATCGTGTAAACCACGTATAAACTTGAGATCGACTCATACAATCATCACCATAAACTTTTTCCATCAATTCGTTTGTCTCAGCGAATTATTTTTTTTCGCTGAAAATTTTATATTTGCTCTTTTTTAGTATAAAACAGTATAAATTAACGCGAACATCCATCGAAGTTTCTCCTGCTAATGTGTACACTTCTAAATATATAAGTTAAGGATTATTATATTATTTTAACAAATCGTCGGACCCATGACGCTCAAGTCTACGATGGGAGTTTTTAAGGCAGGAAGTGGAGGATAGCTATCGATAAAGTGGATTAATGTGAAATGTGACTTTAAGATAACGAGGAATAGCACTATTGTGAACGTCAGAGAGAGCAACCAAAATTTTAAGAAGTTTTTTTTTGAGTGAAGCGATGGAATTCGATGGTAATTGGAAGCCTTAAGAGAACCCTAGACTTTTAGTCCGTACGCATTTTGCTGTCTATTGTTAGCCATAGATCATTTATCTCGAAATCGACGTAGTTGACGGTATCGCATATTCAGTTCTAGGTACCAGTATAATCGTTTATCTAAGTTCAGTGGCAGGTACTTAATTCCAGTAACATTTACTTGAAAGTGTCAGGAGTGAAAAGAAAGGATCCTGTAGAGTTTCTAGAGTAAACGCCAGTGCTTGACTAGATCAGAAGTCAAGCTTTTATTAAATAAGATTTTTTTTATTGAAAGAAACAACCACAACCCTAGGACACTTTAAATTTATCATATCACCTAAAAATGTATTTTGAAACATAAATAAATTGATTGTGATTTACTAAAAGATATTATTTTAATTTAATGTATTTTAGCTTTTTTATTATTTTTTTTTAAATAAATACATTAGATTTATAAATTTTATGATATATTTTATTTGTTTAACTATTAATGCATTATAAAATTTTTATTTCGTATTCTCCTGATTGTGTTTGATTGGCATAAATTATTAATTTAATAATATAACAATTTCTTGTAATATTCGCTTGAAGATGAATAACATCTTTTATGAGCATTTCTTATTTTATTTATATTTTCAAATAATTACAAACTGGACCAAATGTTAACAAAATTTTAGAAACTCATGAGAATTATTTTTGATAGTTTTATTTAATTTTTCAATTTTTAAGTAATTATTTAAATATATTATTAATAATAATTTTTTATAAAAAAATTTTGTGAATAATGTTTCTTGAACAATTTAATTAAAATAAAACAGCAAAAAACAAATATGATCATTATTAATATTAAAATTTGCCCGCTCATCCAATTTCCGATCGCTTTGAAAACTTTGTTGAATATTAGAAATTGGATTTGACTTTGTTCCTTTTGCTGGTGAAAGAGAACTTCTAATTTATCCAATTTATCATCAAATTTTATACCCTGACTTTGGATGGTCTCTTCTAACTGAGAGTCGCGAGCTCCTAATTTTTTAAATTTTTCCTCATCTTGGTATCTGTTGTATACTAGGTCGCATTCTAAATAATCGGTTTGCGCAGTTTTGTAAGTTTTCGAAGTACTGCATCCGGTGTAATTTAAGTACTCCAGACGATTGCCAATCTCGGTTTCAATATTTTCAAAATACTGGCAGCTAATATTATTATTGTTGATCCACAAATTTTTTAGTTTTGTATACCTTAAAGCACAGATAATATTAAACTCATGAATAATATTTTCAGATACACCAAAAACCCATAATTTTTTTAAAGGTATTATAGTCCGAATATTCATTTCTGTTAATTTGTTAATTTGTAACCCCATTATTTGAATATTTTGTAAATTATCAAATGCATTGTGTTCGATATGGTTTATTTTGTTATTTTCCATATATAATTTTATTAGATTTTCGAGTCCAATAAACGTATTTGGTGTTATTCGTTCTACGGAATTGAATTCCATATCTAATGTTTGGAGACTTCTTAATCTGGAAAGAAAGTTTCTACTCTCATTTAATGTTAAGAAATTTTCTCTCAGCCAGAGTTCTTTCAAATCATTATCAATTTCAAATGCATTCACATCAATTCCTTCGATTTCATTTTGTTGCAAATATAATATCTCCAATTTTTTCAAGTTATAAAATACTTTCTCTTCTATAATTTTCAGTCTATTTTTATTTAAATAGAGTTTATTCAAATTCACCAAATGTTCAAATAGATTGAACGATAAAATTTCAATTTTATTTGAATTTAAATTTAAAAATTTTAAATTTTGTCCTCCCTCAAAACTGTTTTTATACAAAAATTTGATGCCACAATTTTCCATTTTTAGTTCTTCAACTTCACTTAAAACCGAAAAAAGTTTACGTGGTATTTCTATAATTTCAGTCTTTTCAAATGAATATGTTCGTCCTCCAATAGTGTGCAATTCAGAAAAGGATAAATTAAATCCTTCAGCTTGTTTGAAATTTTCACAAATCTTAGTAGTACTATTACAATAGTTCTGAATGTTAAGTCCATTTGTTATTTCACTCATTATAACTGCATTTATAGTTATTAGAAGATAATAAATTATTGCAATATATTTAATCATTTTTATTCTGGAAACACAACAACTCAGTCTAAACTTTAACTTGCTACTAACTATAGACTAAACTGTTCAAATTAAATCTGATTAAAAATTAACTGTAGGGTGGGTGTTAAAAATAATCAATAACCTACACTTTCTTAATGAATCATTTTGGAAAATTTATTATGCATAAATCTAAAACTAAAATAATTAATATTACATTAAAAAAAAAAAAATATTTTAGAAAAGCTCGGATTTTTATAAAGATTATTTGTAAATAAAAAAAATAACAAAATAACAAAATAAGCAACAATTAATAATTTTTTCTTTGTCATGTATAACAAAGAAAGGAAAAATTAAATAATTTTATAAAATATGATATTTTCTACCAATTATTTAATAATTATACTTAATATAAATTTATCATACCTATTATTATTTTATTATATTAAAAAGTCAAATAATGGCTTTCATTTAGGAGAAATATAAAATTGTTGGCTAAACATTATTATTATTTCGCATTTTATTGTTAAAATTTAATAGTATGAAGCATCAAATTGTCTAAGGTGTAATTTTAAGGACTATTATTTAGCTAAACAGTATCAATTTAACGGATAAAATCGGATTGCTCAACTTATATTTAATATACATTAGAAAGCTTAATACTATCATATCTTTATGATAGACATAACGCTAAAATGGAGTAAAATATTAATATTTTAACAATAGAATGGAGTAACTTAGTATAAATTTTTTTAAGTATTGGATCAAAAATACTACCCTGAGGAAGACCAGCTGTTGCAGTACTCTGTGGAAGACAGCATACAATATACTTGAAAGTAGTCTTGTACAATATTCGTTTTTGCTCGAAAGGTAATGTGATGTAGTCAATTGACAATAACAATAACATTAAAGAGTGGTAGCCATTCCAGTTCCCAAGAAAAATCTCTCGCATTCTTCGGCTAACAACTTTAGACCAATTTCATTACTGCCTTGCACTTCCAAGATCCTGGAAAAGTTCTTAGCTACAAGACTTAACCAGGCGATTGCCAATAGACTCAATCCCCAAGAACATTCCTACAGGTTAGGCAGGGGAACTCTGAGTATGCTACTTGAACTCCAACATTCAATTCACAATTGCTACAAACGTAGACATTGTGGTTTACTGTTGTCCTTCGACCTAGAAAAGGCGTATGACCGAATTTGCCCACACAGGGTACTCTTACAGCTTGCAGTAGGGGAGTAGACGCTGCAATATTGGCACTACTACGTTCCTACCTAACTGGTAGAACCTTCACAGTACGCGCCAACAGTCATTTTTCGTCAAAACGCGAAATGAAAAACGGCATCCCATAAGGATCCTTTTTATCAGCGATCCTATTCAATGTATATATTCACTTCCTTTCCCATAAACTATCATCCTTTAACCACTATATATATGCCGATAATATTTTTATACTTGTATCTGGTGCTGACATTCGACATCCAACAAATAACGCCATCCGCAACATCAACACTTGGACCAGCATAAACGGTGCGGTAACATGTACATCAAACCCACCCTGCCTTCATGTTTGTAGGAAAAAAAAATTGTAGTGCATCTGAGCCCCTTCCTCCACCCAAAATATTCCATGAAAATCCTGGGTATCTCAATTGCCCGTGGAGGAAAATGGAAACTTCAGATTAAAAATGCTGTTGACAAAATGGTTAAAATTTTAGTCAGCAGCAAAAGTAAGGTAAAATAAAGTGAGGCAATTAGAGTAACCAACGCTCTTTTGGACGGAACCTTACTCTATTTCCTCACTATATGTGTCAGTGTGCCAATAGCAGGGAAAAAACTAGTCGAGGCAGCGGTAAACCGTTGTATTAGACTAGCCAGTGGAGCACATCGGACATCTCCGGTGGAATCCATACTAATAGAGACTGGTCGAAAACCTATTTTTTTCAATCTTCAATTGTTTTTTTGAGTTTAATTTACAAAAACCTATGCCTTCCAAATTATCCGCTCCACACTTTAATAAAAAACATTATTATCTCCCCCAGTTCAAAAAGAAATTCACCAACTCTATTCTTATTAATATCCCACCTTGAAAGCAATTCATCCATCCTCCCCCTCGTTTTCCAAACTTCCCTTTCACACCCAGATTGGAAACCGTGGTTGAGAGCAAAGTTGAAAGTGACTGCTTTTCTTTTGACAGGTTTAAGAAGGCTAGCACTGATCCGTCCACATGAAGGAAATTTTTCCTTGAACAGTTGGACAAATTAAAGGATCATCGACTGGTGTTCACTGATGCTGCCGCCGACACCGATACTACATCTTTTTCGGTCGTCGAACTTTTTGGCTGCAGCATCCACGCACTATGTTGTGGAATCTTCCCTTATAGGGCAGATCCATATTATGGTGAACTGTGGGCCATCAAGCTATCGAGTATTCCAATACTTAGCGCAATTCGTCATAGCTTACTTATGACGAATTGCGCTAAGTATTGGGTTACTTAGTTAGTAAGCCCATCGAGTAACAGGGCATGTGGGAGTTGTGAATAATGGAAGTGCTGACAAGTTGGCTGGAGAAACACTCCGTCGACCAGTGATCACAGTCATTCTCAGTCTGCCTCGCCTACTAACAGAATGGCAACTAACACCATTAGCTATCCGTAGACACGATGACTGGACCAATAGCGACACATTTTTTTGGACTCATTGGAGAACCACTAATAAACCAGTATTCAACATCCATACCGAAATTCTGGGCGCGGAAGCTCCTCAGAATCCGGATTGGACATACTGCTCTTACTCATTACATCCTTTTTGGCAACACCAATCGTCCCTTCTGCCAATCCTGTGGCACCTATTTCACTATCACCCATATTCTACAGGAATGTCACATAACCAAGAACTACTTTGCGAGCAGGATACCTCCCATTATGGAGCTCCTCGACCCAACAACTCCATTCCTTAGTCCCCTATTGAAACTTCTACAACATACTAATCTGCTCCACAAAATATAACAAAATTCTTAATATTCCAAACTACGAGTACTAACCACAGACCAGTCTCTCTCAGATGATTTCCCACACGTACTACGAAGTTGCCAAATGGCCTCACAGTCATGGCGCTATGAAGTGGCCTCTGGCACATGTCTAAGGGACCTTACAAACAAACAAACAATAACATTAAAGATTACGTTACTCACGATCAGTTTTATATTCAGTCGGAGTCATTGTGGAGAGTCTGTTAATGTCAATTTGACAAACATCTTCAATAATATAAAAGAAGACGGTGCCAAATTTACAGTAGGACTTTGATTTCGATACTTCGTTTCCTAAAATCATGGCATTCTGTACGCAATGACTTCGTTTATTAAAACGCGCTATTATGAATGTATCCACATTAATTTCTAGAAAATTTCCTCTTGATAATATCGTCTTCGTATGTTGAAAGCTTAGCGTCAGGTTTGATGAGATCACGGGTAGCGTTCAGTAGTCGAAAAAAACTGCAATGGGACATAAAAATTATTACTGTTCGTTCTCAAGGCCAATAAGTTCTTCTGAAATTTTCATATGAATTCAATGCAATCAGATTCCTCTGGATTCCAATAGAAAACTAATATTTTCCCTTCTTTACCGGATGCATATATGATGAAAAATCTTCTTTATTATAATAAAATTTGAATACCCTTTAAATTGAAAAATTGTAATTTTCTAAAAAAAAATGGATCATAATCTTGAAAAAAAATTTACTAAAAATTTCAGAAAGTATACATGGCCATAGTTACTCTCTTCAAACTGAGAGTAGAAAGGTTCTATCGTAAGTTTTATAATTTGCCTTCGTATATCAGACCATAGCTTTGGATAAAAATTAAAAATGAGTTTGTAGATAATTAAATTATTTTTAGTTTTTTTTTAAAACTTTCAAAAATATGGCAATCTATTTTGGATTTTTTAATAATAGTTAAAAATAAAATGTTAAAAAATAATTGGTTAAATAAATTTCTAGATTGTTTACCACTCACAATCCTTAATATTTTTAATATGGCAATAATATAATAAAACTGGTGGGTGGGCTTTCTTTATTTGAATGAGTAAAAGGATTCAATTAATTAACTTAGAAGGATCTTCTTAAAATTTAGTTTATTTAAATACTTCAAATTGATTAATATAAATTTTCGTATGGACAAATATCAGAGCTCCTCACTAGGGCATTTTCTTGTTAGAGAGTACTGATGTCATTTTATATATTTGGAAACATTCTATCCCATATACACGTATACATATACTCTTGTATTAAATGGAGCTCAAGTTTGACACAACACCTATGTCTCCATTAGGCTCGTTATGGTTAAATAAGAAGGCATCATTCGAAATCCTATAAGACAAAATCATAAAGTTTATGTTGGAGCAAAGCTTTCCGAAATTGTACCCGAACGAGTGTACGAGTATGAACATTTTGCTAGGCCACTTTTTCTCGTTTTTTTTTCTCGATTTCCGTTTATTTATTTATATTTTGAGAAAATAAGATTATTTTTGTTGTTACATTTTCGAATTTTATTTTATTTCTGCTTTTAGACTTTGGAGATTTGTTTCCTTTTTATAATATACACGTGTAAATGCAAATATATAATATAGTCGGTAGGATAGATTTTGTTTTAAAAAAAAAAGAAAAAAATACGAAAAAAATAACAAAAACCACCAGAAATTATGTAGAAAAATACGATATAGAAAAGAGTATTTCAAGCAACAGGAAGTACGGACTAAATCGGGCTAAATAAAAAGGAATAGAAATGAAAACGAAGTACGGCGAAGCATTCGGATGTTAAGCTGGTGAAAAACACACTAGACCGAAGGTGGATGGTGTCGAATGAAGCTATCGTGGAATTGAGTTGAGTCGAGTATCCCTACGGTGATACAGAACAGAATGGGTGTCCCATAATAATAAATGTAGGTTAACAGGAAATCGTCTTATCGTTCCATCACAACGCCTCAATAAATGTAAGGAATCAAATAAGGATATGCACAAATTGGCTTATAGAAAATGTCAATACGACGCCAAATATATACTCTGGGTGTGCGGTGAATCTGACACGCGTTTAACACAACGTACATGAGCATCTTTGTGGAAGTGAAAGGATCCAATTTGACAGACCCAATGTAAAAGGCGATGACGATGGCGACACTAGGAATACTGAGCATCATGGCAGAGTAAAGGGAAGGTAGGTACACGCAGCACCACCAAGTAAAGAGATTCAATATTAGTTAAGAGGATTGTTGTCGTCGTCTTATCCTTGCGCCTTGATCCTGACTATGGATTTTGGACGGCATGCTGAATGGCATAGAAAATGTATTGCAAAAGATGCCTGTTGAATTTTTACATACCGCATACGAGTATAAATACACGAGAGAGCTTTGTCGGAATGCCTTTTTCAGCATTTTCATGGATTTACATGCGGAAAATGATTTTTGTTACGAATAATAGGCACGTAAAGAAACCCATTCAAACCATTTACCATTATTTACACTTTCTTTTGTTTATTTTTGTTATTTTTGCTGTTGTTGTTGTTGTTGTTGTTGGTGTTGATTTTTTTCTTGTCGTTTTTTGTTTTTATTTTATTATTTGTTCCTTATTTGCCCTTTCCAAAAATACACACTCGTAATGCGTTCGATTTTATCTATTCTCTTCGCACATCCTATATTCTTCGTTCACTTTATCCTTATTGTATGAGTATTTATGTGCGTATGTGCGGTTTACGAATATTAGCTTACAATTTGCATTTTTAGTCCTTATTCTTTGACGTAAATGATAACGGTTTATTTCAAAACGATTACCATATAAGCTGGAAAATTTGAAAACTACTACTGATGTTGGTTGTTAACAAAATGAAAACTTACGACCGCTACACAATATTGTCTCCCCTAATGGTTATTATATGATCCCATTTTTATTACCATTATGCTCGGTATTTATTATACATGAAATTTTTATAATATCAAAATTATTTCTTATATTATATAATAAAATATATATAAAATTATATAAAAATGTGAATTTTCGTTCCTAGTTTTTTCAATTAGAAATTTCGATTTTCTTTTAATACTCGGAAATATTGTCTAGGCCTGCTAGGTAGTCGATAGTCTGGTCAAGGTCTGACGAAATAAAAAAACGCGCTTTTGCAAGGCGGCTATCCAGTACAAAATTTTTAGCATGTCCTTATCGGCCTGACTAGAATCGCCACTCTATTAAAAGCAGGGCATGTTTTGTTTTCTGGTTAGATTTTTCTAATCGTAAATACGGTGGCAATGGAGCTTGATTTTATCCGCAACAATTCAATTATGGTAGCGCTCCATCTTGTAATTGTTAAAGAGGTTGCCGAGTTGTTCATATCTATGTAGGAGTCCTAAGATCCACTAAGTTCATAATGGTTCCTGCTATCAACCCAAGTTTTCAAAAAATACATGAGGATTTATTATATATTTTGAACAACAGTAATTTTGAATTTATTATCCATTATTTGACGGATGTCGATATTTAAATGCATTAAAAGTTGAGAATTGTTTGAGCAAAAAATTCTACGACGTCAAATCGCACGTTACGCGTCTTAGAAGCTTTTCAGGCAATAAAGCTAAAACTTGTTGTCTTATGTAGCTTGTGACGTTATTTTCTTGAATCCACAAAATAATGCAAATTAAAGTTTTAAAGTTTAGACCAAAAAAAAGTCCTTTATCATGCGGTTATAGTGCTCAGAATTGTCGGTAATAATCCCTTCTTATTCATTTTCAAAGAAATACAGATCATTGACATCTTCAATTCAAAACGCACATAGCACAGTAATATATCGTGGATATAATAATCGCTTTTCCAAATTTGTCATTCCTGAATTTTTTAAACTTTATATTCTGCTATTTTGCTTATTGACATATCGACCGAGCGAGAAATGAACCTAAAAAAGCTACTAAACAAGTAACTAAACAACCTTGGTCGTTGTTTAGTTACCTGTTTAGTAGGTTTTTAACCTTAATTTTAAACTAAACAAATTTAATGGTGGATATTATGTATAGTTGATAGCTATCAAATGACATGGGTGTACTTTCCAAACTAAAAAATTATTTTTAAACCTAATAAATTTAAAATTGAAAAAAAAATTATTTATTTAAATTGTTTACTTTTCATTAAGAATGATTTAATTTTTCTTTGAATCTAACTGAAGATAGTTTTAAAAAAAATTATTTTAAGTTTCATAAGTATCCGTACATTAAATAAAAATTATAAAAATGTAAAGTAATTAAAAATTTTCCGATAAAATTTTATGGCTATCATAATAAATATTATGAAATATATAGTAAATTTTTAAATTAAGAAAAAATTTATGACTATTCGCGTTTAACATTTTTTTTAATTAAATAAATTTAAAATCTCAAATTTAAGTCTACTTAGGAGAAGAGATATTGTAAAATAATTTTTTATATAAAATTGTACTCAAATTATTATAAAAAGAATTAAAATAAAACAGATCGGGGCCTTACGAAGTTAAATTTTTTTATATACATTTTTTTTACACATTCGTTCAAAAATACTTATTACACATAATAACACTAAATATAAATAAACAAATCATAAAGCATAGTGTGTTCATTGCTTCCTTTTACCTGGCCACTTTGTTGATGGTCTTTAGTATTTTGTAGGTTTATTTTGTAGTAATTTTCTTATTTTTTATTTCTTTGATCATCAATCTTCTTTAGAATGATTTGTTAAGGAAAGAAAAGGAGAACGGCGATATTGTGCTTGGGCGTAAAGTGAATGAAAACTGAGATAGACGACCATCTCAATAAGACATTTTTCACTTAGGACCCTTTCAAAGTTTGTGCAAGAAAAAAGTAATAAATAGGACTTTTTAAAAACAAAAAAACTTTTTAAAAACAAAAAAAATTACAATTTTGAAGAGCGTGTATTAAGACATTTTATAGAACAGCCTCAAAATGCACTAATGCGCTTCTATTTTCCCCAATAATGTATACACTTTTATACCTATTTTCTGTTATTTTTGGCACAGTACCATTATATAATAAACCCCTATTTCAGTTGCATTCTACTCTTGACTGAACATGTACATAAAAAAAAGCAAGCTGGAGGCTTAAAAAATCAAATTAATATTAATATTTAAAATTTACTAGATCATTTTTTGGGTACAATTTTAATTGGTAGTAATTGGTAGTATTAGCCAAATACCGAAATTGGATATTTAGAGACTTTATTCGTCCTTTCTTTTATAATTTATAGTAAATATTATGATTAAGTTATCATTTAATATTATATTTATTTCTGAGTTATGACAATTTACAAGGCATACAATTTCAAAGCTGGAAGAAATGAATACAAAAGAATTCTTAAAATAAATAATTTGAAAAAGTCTGATTAATTTCATATCCTTAAATTAAAAACAATCACTACTAAGTATATTGCTTTTTTAGAAAAAACAGTCCTTTTTCGAGATTACCATTAACAACAATATGTGTAATTGTTAACATCCCTCTATAGGTAATATTTAATTAATCTATAGAGGGATGTAAAAAATGTATACGATAATCTCTGTGCCATTATAATCAGCTTTATTTTCAATGTTCATTTTTTTTCAAGCAATCCTCGATCAATTGAGAAAAAAATATGACAAAATAATTTTCGTGTTACAAATAAATCTGATTAGCAATAATAGAAAAATAAGATTTGTGACTAGATAAATTCTTTTTTTGCTTGTTTTTTTTTTTTAAACAAAAGATAAAAGCCCATTTAAGTAGCATCGAAAAAAGTCAAAATGTTTGTTGATTAATCCTATAATGATACTAACTGATTAAGGATTTACCTTTGAACTCAAAGGGATTTTTTTATAACAAGATTATTTTTGGTAATTACTTTCAGATATTTTTTTTTTTTTTTTTACTCTTCTACAATATCTATGCTGAAATCCTGTAACTTCGATTCTATTATAGAAAATACAATATATTGGCTTGTTCTAATAGAAACAAATTCATTTATTTTTAAGTAACGCCGCATATTTAATGAGTACGCAGTTTTGAGTTTAATTCAAATAATCTATTCTGTTAAATAAGTAACCAGAAGTATCAGTATAAAAAGCCCACGTAAAGAATATGAAAAAAATATTCATTATTAAGTTGGTACTAATGTATCCTAAAGTTTTTTTTGTTAGTCGATGTCAAATCAGCTCTGCAATTTTTCATATGAAAAAAAAAATAATTAACGAAGAATGAGCCTGAAATTTCTTTTGGTGAATCAATGTTAGTATTGAAAAAGGCTTTGGTGGAGTCAGTTATATCGAAAATAAAATGACAGGAGGTATACAAAGTATTTAGAAATGGCCCATAATGGATTAAAGACTTGCATCATTCCGGTCGGTCTTCATCGACTGCCGAAAATATCGAATAAATTGAGGACAATTGGAGATGGATCATCGTCATTCTACAATAGATTAGAAAAGATGGCTTGGGATTTAGTTATACCTTACAAATCTGTTTGCTCCAATTAAGGTGATGTTTTGCGGATGAAACACTTCGTAGTACGACTTCTTCCAAAGGATCAGAATTTTTGATATAAAAACCAGTAAACTTCAGGATAACGCTTCCGCATGACCCGATACCGATAAAACCTTGTCAAACTCGTTCTTTTACTATTTTCTTTCATTATAGTATTTTTTTTGACTCGGAATTTCTTTCAAAGAATCAAATCTTATACTAAAAATATGATTTGAGCATTTTAAGATGTTTGAGTCTCACCGGTCAAAAGGCGAACAATTTTTGGATATTGCATCACAATAATGCACCATCCTTGACAGCAGCCATTATACCGGAAGTTTTGACGAAAACTCAATATATGTCATTGAACAAGCATAACATTTATGAAAAGTTGCTTCTTCTGCTCTCCAAGCTGAAAGTTTTATTTCGTGGAAGACATTTTGAGTCTATTGAAGCAATAAAGAATGCATTGACAATAAGAGTTAAAGGCGATACCAACGAGTACTAATAAATAATGCTTCGAAGAGTTGGTTAATCGTTGGCATACATTTATTGCTTCAAGAGGAGTTTATTTTAAAAGGAATAAAATAAATCCAGATTATTAACCAATATTTCATATTTTATTTGCAATAACAATTTCAAATTCTGTCAAATACTTATTGGAAATTTCAATAAACACTCTCAGAGATCTTAATACGAGGGTCGTTCAATATGTCCTTAGAAAATCCAAGAAATTGCGCTCGTAGTGTCGGTTAAGATTTTTTTTTTGTAAGTAGCATTATCGACAAGAAAGCTGTTAAAAAGGAAAGCGTAGGTCAATCGATTAAAGTTAACGACATTTATTTGTGCATAACAATGGAAAAAAGCGAGTTTAGGGCTGTCATCAAACATCTCCATTTGAAAGGCTTAAGCCCGAAAGAAATCAAAGCCGAGTTGGATGCAGTTCATGGCACATCTGCACCTGTGTTTGCGACGGTTTACAATTGGGTGAATGAATTTAAACGTGGCCGTTCATCCACAAAAGATGAACATCGTTCAGGACGCCCAGTTGAGGTGTCTACTCCTGAAATCATCGACAAAATCCACGATCTGATTTTGAACGATCGGCGAATTAAAGTGCGCGAATTAGTTGAGGTCACGGGCATATCACAAGTTACAGTCACTTCAATTTTGCATGGAAAATTGTCTGTGAAAAAAATTTCGGCAAGATGGGTGCCGCGTTTGCTTTCAGAGGAGAATAAGCGCAATCGTGTAGTGGACTCTGAGGCTATGTTGGCACTCTTTCATCGCAATCCTGCCGAATTCCTTCGTCGATATGTCACTGTGGACGAAACCTGGATACACTACTACACTCCAGAAACGAAGAGACAGTCATCACAGTGGATTTTCAAGGGTGAACGGGCTCCGAAGAAGGCAAAAACTGTGCCATCGGCCGGCAAGGTGATGGCCACGGTCTTTTGGTATTCGCAGGGCATCATTTTTATCGACTACTTGGAAAAAGGAAAAACAATAACAGGAGCGTGTTACGCGTCTTTATTGCAACGGTTGAGCGAGGAAATCAAAGAGAAACCCCGCCATCTGAAGAAGAAAAAAATCCTCTTGCATCAGGACAATGCGCGTGTGCACACCTGCGCTGTTTCCATGGCCAAAATTGTGGAATTGAGAATGGAATTGTTGCAGCATCCCGCTTATTCACCAGATTTGGCCCCGAGTGACTATTTTCTTTTCCCCAATCTGAAGAAATGGCTTGGCGGACGACGGTTCACTTCCAACGAGGACGTCATTGCTCAAACGAATGAGTATTTTGCAGAACTTCCGAAACCCTATTTTTTGGACGGGATAAAAATTTTGGAAAAACGGTTGGAAAAGTGTATAGAGCTAAAAGGAGATTATGTTGGAAAAGTGTATAGAGCTAAAAGGAGAAAAACAGTTTTTTTCCATCTTTTTCTAAGGACTTATTGAACGACCCTCGTATCTAATAATTTTCATCCTTAATACTAATTGTAGAAATAGTTAAATATTAAGGGTTATTAAAATTTAGTAGAAATATAATTTTCTTATGCTTTGAGTTAATTCTATGGTAATATTTATTTAAAATAAAAAAACAATTAATTTTGGTTTTAGAGAATATTTTTGTTGCTAAAAGAGAGATTCATTGATGAGGTCACAAGTAAAAACTTTCAAATATTTCCAATATTGGCATAGTTGTTCCTTTTAGCCAATTTTCAATATGACAAGAATAAAAGAAAGTACATTTTTGAAATTAATTTTCGGTCAACGATCAACTTTGAACTTCATTATTTCAAAGGCTTTTATACATCTCCAAAGCTATAGGAAAGAAATTATTTCCTCTTAAGCTTGTATGGTGTAATATATTTGTTTGATTGACCACAGTTAATTTGCAATTTATTTTGACTACTCCGAGGTGGAATTCCTGAGAATCGAAATGTCCGAAGTCTATCTTCATTCACGAAGATATAATTTTTAACTGTTTGCGAAAATGTGCTTAGCGAGTTCAAAGTTCCTTGATCTCTGCAACGGATTGTTGAACACGTAAGCTTATTGATACTCCTTTGGTTCCAGCATCTAAAAATTCCAAATTTATACGATTCCAAAACAGTGGTAAGAGCCCACAAGGCAAACAGAACAAACAAGACAGGTCATGAGTAAATTTTCCAACATGTGTGCGTAAACATATATTTTCAGCTACATGGGATTCGAGGTGTCTTGTCTCATACGATCTACTCGTAAAATGGATACTTTGGATATGTTTAAGTTGAAACATTTTTAAAGCAAAAATTTTTTCCAACCTTTCCTGGTAGCTAAAGTAACGGTACTTTCAAATCTACATCTTCTTCTGGTCTCTTGTTATCTTTTTACCAGTCCTTTTATAAATTTGTGACCAAACATTTCTTACCTTTATTCTGTATATACTGAATATAGTGTATCGTAACATACATTTCCAAAGAAATTTCATATATTTTATTTTTATTTTCTTCCAAACACACAATAAATTCACCTCTAAAGATAATCAGAATACAATTATTTCATCCTATTTACTTATTTATTTGTATAAATATCATTTTCCGAAAACTTTATTAATTACTGCACGGTAAATATAAAAATCTCAAAAAAATATTTCTTTGAAAGCTTTTGAAAATGTACTTGAAAGTTATTTTGAAAATTCGATTAACAGTGGTTTATCTATTGTAAAAATTATAAAAATAATTAATTAGAAATATTTAAGCTCATTTCAATTATTTAATAAAATATTTATTGAATCGGTAGAGAGACATACAAATTTTCATGGACCTTTACTCAAGAAATTTTAAATAACAATTCTTTTCTTATAAGTGCTCAGATTTAGCAACTTTGGGATATATGCATCCGTGACTATAGTATACTCGTTTATAGTAATCATTAAGATTTCAGGATTTCAGTACAAATTAGATTTCAGTACTAGATATAATAATAAAAATAAAAATTCCTTTATGATAAATTTTTCAAAGTTATTAATTTTCTATAGAATTTGAAATGTTCGGTGAACTTTGTAAAATGTTAACATGTACGCAATTGATTTATTTTTTTTTGTCTATGTAGAAGAATATTGAAACGCAAATGCTAATACTAGCATATAAGGTGCAGCTTGTTGAATCCCCAAATTTGACTTGCAACAAGCTTCTGGGGAACATTCATTTGCAGTTTACATTTTTCGGTATCGTACGGAATTTTCTAGGGCCAAAAAGTAGTGGAAGTCTAACTAACTCAAGCATACTTTAAATATCAAAACCTGGTGAAAATTTAAGACGATTAATAGGACAAACTGTCAGCCAAGTTTTTTTTTTATAAAGAAGCATTTGGAAGACATCTTAAACAATGAGTTTTCTTTTTAAACTCATTTTTAAATTAACATTAACCGATTTAAATAAACAAATTGCATATTTTGCAAATATTCAAATAAATTGGAGGACACCATCCATTTTTTATTCTTTCTTGTGTAAAATATAAAGAAAATTATCTTAAGAAAATAACTATATGCGTATTACTTTTTAGGATAAATAAATAATAAAACTTTTCGTTGAGGTACGTAAAATTGTTAAGGTGACATTAAGTTGTGATCAAATATGTTAGGCTTAGTGGATATGTCGCCTAAGACAAATATTCATCGAAATGCACATAAACATCAGTAAAAAACTATATGGAATTATAATCGATATGCATTTCCGATTACAGTCTCCAGAGATGTAATATACAAATTATTTTATATAAAAACACAATAGAAATTCATCGGCAAAAAAATTATTGAGTTTTACTAAAAAAAACAACGATACGTGCATCCATATAAATAAAGTCAATAATAATATTAATTTCGTTGGAAATCCCCACTCAATCCATGTGCTAGTCACATGATAAAATTTGCTCAAAAGTGGAAGTAAGATGGATGCAGCAGCGTGAAAATAATGAAAACTAAAAAAAAAAAATATCGTATTGCATAAAAAGCTCATTGCGTATCCAAAGGGAAAAAAAGGCGTAAAAATAAAATAAATCATTGGCGATTATGCTAAATTTTTTTATGCCGTTTTCTGTAAATTTTCTTTTATGTATGGTATACGAAAAAAAAACGTTTTGCTTTAATATATGATTTGGGTTGTTGTTGAATCGCTTCAGGTGGGCCAAATGGGAGAAGGTGCCCGCCGCCAATCAATAGAGTGGGAGATCAAAACGGAAGACAACAAAAATAAATGCAATATACTTGCACCAAATGCCAACTATACTATTTATAACTACTACTATACTATTTACACATACCACTACACTATACTATTTGTGCTGAGGTCAGGGTGCAGCATATTCATACACGCATTCGCGCTATAAAAATTCACTAAGTACAGTAAGTGCACGTTAAACGCAACGCACACTACGTATACTGACATTTTGAAGTGCATGCAATTTTTTCTCATTATTTTTGTTTTTTTTTTTTTTAAGCAAAAAGATACAAAACTGTAGAAAAAGAAAAAACAAAAATTGAATTTTTATCCCCAATTTTGCACTTTCGATAGCTGCAGCGTAAATAAGACCCTAATAACAAAACCAGAATTGAGCGCCCTCTACCAACACCAGTTATAATTAAACTCATACCAATCTATTAGCCCACCACCACAATTTGCAAATAAGAAAAAAGCTTTATAATATAAATGGGGAAAAGAAGGTTTTTTCTATATAAAAAAAATAATAAAATTAAAAAAATTAATACATTTTTTTTTATAATAATGAGCACCACACAAACAATGGTGATGGTTGGTTGGTTGGTGGTGGTGATGGTTTGTTATTTCAATGTTTCTCTTTTCGACTATTTACCCCGTTCCCTCATATTTAAAAATAAAAAGATAAAAAAGGACAATCTACTAATAAAAAAAATATTATTTAAATAAAAGTCAAAAAATTTCGTGTTCCAAAAAAAAAAAAAGAAAAGAAAAAAAAACATTTTAGCGAGCACCAATGAGAATTGTATTTGGATTATTACAGAGAAAAGTTTTAATATACTTGTGCAGAAATATGGGGTAGGTATGGAGATAATTTTAGGAGGGATGGTTAGCTGGTGGATTGAAATGTTAACGCAATAAATTGCGTAGTTGCCAATCTCTAGAGTTGTACGCGTACTTCGTCGTTTAATATTGGTCGATATATGTTAGCGGGTGGGTGGGTATTTATTGGCTAAAGGGAGTTTGTGTCCAGTAGTTTTTGTATATTTTTTTTTGATAACTCTTTTATGATGGTCAGCAGAAAATAAGGGAAATCTCATAAAAAATGAATAATTTTTATTAGCGATAGAAAGAGAAAGATTTAAATAGTGGAAGGGATTTAAAGCTTTCATACAATACATCACGTGAGAAATTATGATGCAATTTTAGGGAACGGTTCAATTCGATTATAATTGTGTATGTTTGTATGCACATTCAGTTGATATGATAATGTTGATAACCGTCTGTATGTGTTAATAAGCACCTTAATGCATGTTTTTCCATTATACAACATATTGTATATTTGAAAATGGCCAAAGATTACGAAAAATTTACATTTCACATTTTGAAAAGAAAATTTTATTAAAAATTTATTGTATATATTCTATTTATCAAATCTATATAACTTATATTTTGTCTTATTGATGTTTTCATCATAAAAATAAAAAAAACTCTAAAGAAATCGAAATAAACGTAAGTTAATACTAGTTGTGGAGTTATGTACTTACTATTTTGTAAGTTTTTATATGAGATTATATTTTAAAAGAGAAGTGTTTGTTAAATTATAGGAATTTTCTTGTATATAAATGTTAACAAGATTTGGATAAAAATTGGAGTTGGCTTTATATAACAAAAAACTAAAGGTTTATCAAATATATGCTTCAAAGATCAAACTTAATTAAATACAAATTCAAATCCAGATAGTGAACAAATATTTGCATAGTTTAAAAATAGTAGTCATAAAACTTTTTGTAGAACTCGATTTTTTTGTAGGGGTAATTTTTAATAACTTATTGTTTACTTTATTTTGTAATTTGGCCATTATTTGGCGGATGTTGATTTTTAAATACTCTAAAATTTGAGGATTATCTTTGTTAATATAATCTTTTTTAGTCTTTATAAAAAAAATTTAACGGCGTCAAATTTCATGATCTTGGACAGCAATTAACATTACCAAATTTTGAAGTAACGCGTCGTGGAAACTTTTGGCGGAATAAACCCAAAAGTTATTGTGTTGTGTGGCTTCTGTCATCGTTTTGTTGAAATCACATATGGTTCAGATTAAAATCTTTAGTTCAAGCTAAAATCGTGAATTATGGTGTGACTATAGTGCTCAAAATTCACGATAAGGGTCTCTCCTTCTTCATTTTCAAAGAAATACCTTCAATCCAACACCTCCAAAAAGAAATTCGCACCAGACAAAGTTTTTTGCGCATCCATTTATAGGCTTTTAGTGCCTCGTCATTGACGAAAATTTTATTTGAAAAATCAGCATCCAAAGACTAAATGTTCTAGCACACCACAATATGAATAATACGATGACATTATTATTATTATTATTAATATTGGTTTCAATTAAATATTCACATATCAAGAGTTGGTCAAATTAAAAAACTCTATCATATTCAATGGTAAATTTCTCCTTAATAAATAAAAAAGCCAGACAAAGATAATTAAGCCTTATATTCAAAAAGTAATTAACAAAAATTCGTCTAATAATTTCTCCGTTATTACCAAGATAAAAAAATATATATAGATTCTATCTTTCCAATGTATGAGATATTGTATGTGGACATACAAAAAATACAAAATTGTAGATAATTTTTTTCGCGTGAGTGTACAGTTTCGAAGACTAGAATATGCATTATAGAAGACAACCAACGAAAAAAAAACACTAGTCGACATGATTCCTTCTAAGAAAATAAAAATAGACGAAAAATTAATAAATTCATTTTATAATAATCTAACAACATTTGCCGTCCATTCGGTTGCATCGTGCTTAATTTCTAACAACTCAAATAATGAACCGACAACAACATATCGTTAAATGAAAGCGAAATTTTATCTCAATTGCTTCATCCGCAAAGTCTGCTTCTCTTCCTGCACCCCCACAACACTTGCCAAATTCAAAATACCATAATTAGTTGTATAGAGAATATATATTCGTACATAAATACCGGGCTATTAGTAGTAGACGATCGCCAACTATAGCATTAGAGATTCGAAGCAGTCGAACCGGTCTAGTATTTATTTACCAGACCGCTTCAGCGTCACGATGGGTAACAATGCTGACACTATGATTGTGAGGCGTACCATGGCTTCGCTGCAACGTCAACAACTTGTAATTATTACAAAGAGAAGTAAAAATAAAAGTCCCCCAGACGACCTTGCCTAGGTCTATTCACACTTATCCGCTCCATGACTCAACACGCCCAAACAACTTACCAACTATTCGAAGCTCTATGAATGCGCACCATTTATCAGACGTGCCTGAGTCCGATCCCAACCGATCATAGCATTCCGTATATAAATACCGGCGGCACATGGGGCTAACTAATGCTAAACAAAATACCACAGTACTGGCCCAGACAGCATAACCCAGTGGCATAGAAATTGCATTTCTAACAAGTTTATTAGTGTGCAGCTTGTTTGATTGCGATCGGTAAGAAGCCAGGGGTACAAATGGTCTGGCATTAGTCTGCGCGCTGTTGTGTGAAGACACAAGGAAACCAAATAGCACCGCTATGGGAATCCCTCTCTGCATCAATCGGAAATCACAAACTAGTTTACGGTTTTGGATGAGGGGAGCGACCATCGACAAGGCAACGGGGGCGGTAATGTTTGTCTAGTCAAAACCACTATTGATCATGAACACATTCTATTGCCCGTCTCACTTTGCATGAGTGAGCGGGAATTAAGCAAAAACAAGCTAGTCTGAACAAGCAGTCTTTGTCGATTGCCCCGTAAAGTTTAGAGTGTTTTTGCTAGCGGAATGGAAGGAAGCAGGGGGCACCCGAGTAAATAGAAGCTAACGCCGGCATTCCAATGCCGTTCATGATCATGGCCACTAGAAGCATCACTCACACAAATTGCGCGCTCTCTATTCAATTGCTCTTGACCTCTCTTCTAATACCAACTAATATTTACTAACACAATACGAACTATCCATTATCAAAACGAACACGCGCATACCATTTAAAAACAAGCTTGTGAAAAGAGTTTATTTACTGTTTTTTCGAAACTAGACGGGAGACAGACTATTTCCTGTACACTCTTCTATTTATAGAGTAGTGCTTATTGAGCGGATAATATTTTCGTTTATATCTATTTTATTTACTCACAATTATTCTCTCCCATTTACTCAATTTTTTTTTTGTAATTTCAAATTGTGAATACGTTCATGATCATAGAGTTCGTACCAAATAATATGCATGCATAACTTTGAGTGAAAATTCAGTGTAAATTATTTCAAAATAAGTTTACGTCATGTTGGTGTAGTTTTTTTTTTTTAAGATTTCATTTAAGTCTTTCCACTTCTGACAATATTTTCAAACAAATGATAAATAATATTTAATATTTTACGATGTGGAGTTGACTTTTTACAAATATAATTTTTCCAGCTCACGTAATAGAGAAATTATTACAAGTAACTTAATTTGTGATTTATATCGTGTTTTTAGCAAATTTTTTTAATAATTGTAGAAAATATCTAGTTACGATGGATACTATTCAAAAATAGAATGAATAGAAAGAGATTAGATTACATTTTGTAAACGATATGTTTTAGCAATTCTACTGAAAATATAGTTGAAAATGTACAGAGTATCTTTTCTTTAATTTATACGAAAATTTAAATATGTGATATTTTTTCAATTTTTTTTTTAAAATACATTTTTACGGAACATCTAATATATTATTAGTAGATTGTAATATTCCGTAATATTCCGTAGTTATTTAACAAATAATATTCCCAAATATTTGCAAAAATATTATAATCAAAAATTAATATTCATCCATTTCATATCAAAGAATTTATCAAATAGAATTGATTTTTTATTTATTTAAATGTAGTACATATTATTTATTTCTAAAAAAAAATTAAATATATTGTGAAAAAAAAATCAATGTTTCTATCCTTGGAAGATGAATTAAATTCTATTCAAAAAAGAAAAAAATCAACTTAAAAGTCCTTTTTCAGTTTATAAATTCTTGAGAAAAAAAAACGTAAATTACTTACAGCATCAGATATGTTCTCATTTTTCAGATACTTGAACGTTTAGGTGATTGAATCAATGTATTCATGTCACAAATGATATTCATACCCTGCCTTAAAAGAAAATTTTGTGAGTAGGTCAAGGTGTTATATTCAGTCGATCTTATTCCTTGGCTTCTTGAATATTTTGAATAAATTCTATTACACAAATACACGTGTGCATGGATACATGTATGTATGGACTGGTAAGTGGATGATGTCTGTGGAATATTATATTAGTATTCATCTGTATCGAGATGAAATGGTTGATGGAGAAGGGATGGTCTGTTCTAATCCCCTTTTTGTTATTTGTATCGACAAGAATATCTTAAAGTTGTGTAGGCTTGTCCACGGCCGGATTCATATACCGTGTCCTTGTGTATAGGGCACCGACCTTCACGACCTTATACCTATCATCGTTGTAAAGTCTTATTTGCTTGGAATGTGTTTGCTCTTTTGTTGTTCAGCTCAAATTGCTGTGAGAAAGTTGATAAGTGAAATGCCTGCATACCAGAAAATTTAACACTGTTTAACGTCTGCCATCCACAAATAAACAAATGTTCTAGAGAAGCAGGAGGGATACGTCCAAAACATGTGTATTAGCGCCATGGAATTGCCCCAATTCATATCCTATCGCCCTGCCACTATTCCACCCACATTATCCGAAGCGAAATAAACGAATTGGCACAGCTATTCCTTCGGGAATTTATATCCCTATTCGTGTGTATGAGACTTTCACCAAACTCTTGTCCTACCGGAGTCCAATCTGTAAACGGTAATCATACACATATGTGGGTACATGCAAGGCTGAGCTAGCCCATATACTTATGAGTGCACATATGTACATGTATTCATCAGCTAGGAAAATTGCGGAAACCGGGGTAACTCGAGCAAAGTTAAGAAAATGAGACTGAAGAATATCAACAAGTAGTCTCGTCCGTTTTACTTTCTTTTCGTGGAAAGTATTCCGGTTGCCCAACCTTTTTCACCCCACTTGATTCACTTGACTTTCACTTATGTACCTCCCGGATCTTCCTGTCATTTCCCCCACATTTATTCCAGCAGTTTATCATTAAACTCTGCTATTCTTAGTCGGGATTTCCCATTTGGCACTCAATTTGAGTGCGGTCAATGACGAAAGACGGAAACTCGGTTCTTATAACCAACTTACACAGTAGTACATTCATGTATCGAAGGACAACGTTGTCCTTTTAAAATGAATATATTTCTTCCAATAGTATATGTGTATGTGCATCATGTCGTAAGATCTTCGATAGCGATACGAATACAATCTGTAGATATGGTTATGCTCATGAATATTCGGCATGTGCTTCTCAATGACGTGAAATGCCGGCCGGGAAAATACGTGGTGTTGGCTGGTCAGTTAACTTTATGAGTCTGGGAGCTGGTGTGCCATAACTGAACACATATGCGGACAAAGGAACCCCTTTTATTATCTATTAACTATTCCGACAGTAGCCGTGCGTTGTTTCTGTGCGAAGTAGGTAAGCTGCTATTTTGTGAATTCCTCAGATTGTGATGACTTACTTTTGGGGACGATTCCTTGATGTACGATAGCTGCTAAGTAGATTTTGTGGTTATATTGTAGAATCACTTATGGAAGCTTAAAGTGTTAAATGTTCAGAATGCTTATGAAGAGGTATCTGTAGTCGTTTCTTGGATGAGATAGTTTAGATAATGGGTTGGGGAAATGGTTACAAGGACATTTCGTTCCTAACATAAGTGTTTGTATTCCCACATGCATGGTGATGGCAACAAATGGTCAGGATTGTCACAAAATCTATCGCAATCGAAAGGCTAAGTACGTTAATGTTACAACACAATTTAAAAGGAGTTCATATCGGAAAGGGTTTGTTGTTGTCAGTTTTCGGATAATTCTGGTTGAGGTTATTATCATTTCGAAGGCAATAATAAGTAGCATTTATCAGTCAGACATTTCGGGTGACACTAATTTTGGTTATCTTATATTTTTCTGAATGCTCACTTATATAAGCTAATGAGGATTTGCTTCTTTAACAAGTTATGCGAACAGCTTGAGGTCTTAGATTTTTGTAAATGATTTATACCAATTTTTTCTGCAAAAATAATGATTCTTTATTTGCAGACTGTCTGGTCAACATAAGTTTTTATTTATCAATTTTGAAAATTTCTGTCAAATTTGCTAATGACTATGTGTATGTAAGATGGATTAAATTTTATTGTTGATGATTAGATTAAAATGATTGTAAAAAAAAATCTTATGCTTCCTGTGTTAACATAAAGGATATGTGTTATTTATGTATTCCTAAAGGGTAGACAGTCTCTTGTAAGTAATATGAATAACATAGTGAAGTGGAAAAAGTAACAACAATTCAATAAGGATGAATAGCTTTCGAGGATGGTGGGAGATAAGAAAGAACAACAAATCTGAAGGCATCAGCAATGATAATGGTAATCTTTATGTGGAACGATGTCAAGGGTACCGTTTGTATAATATGTAGGTCATGCATGTTGTCTACAGAGAAGTAAAGTTAATAGGTTGGGTGTGAGAACCGAAACGAATTACTAGGGGTTGCTTCTTAATATGGTCGAATCACCCTGACCGAACCACAATTCCTTCTGTGGTTATAATGTCGATTTGTTACCAGATTCCAGCTTAAAAGTCTTGCGAAAACCGCCCTAAGTTGACTCTTATTTGGTAAAAGTTATCTTCTATAGAGGTTACGTTACATGCAGTATATAAACACATCGCCACTTGTTTACATATTCTCAGACAAGAACAAATCCATATAGTACATTTGTGTAAAGGGAGGGTGTTGAAGTATAGTGAAATTCTCATTGTTGGCGACAGTAAAGTCTAGCCTTCTACAAGAAAATTCGTTGTCTTTGCAATCTGTTCATTTTGTATGGTTTACTCTTTCTCAACCAATGTAATATGTACAAATGTAACTGGGTTAATATATGAGCTGCCAGTAAAGGTCAAAGAACGAAATAGGAAAAATGAGATAAGCAGCATATGTCCGAATATCCTTAAATCGGCACACCAATTAGGGTGTTGAATTTTCTCTGCAAAAGGTATTAACTTACAAGTGTTCGAATTTGAATACCTTTGTAAAATTTTTATTTCTATATTAAATTAAATACTTATTAAAAAGAGAATATAGTTATTTCTATCAAATACTGTAATAACGATAACATTTTCTGATATTTTTGCTTCAATAAATTTGCTTGATTTCATATACTTAATAATAATATATTGTATAATATACAAAACTGTTTACCTGTTATTACCGAATAATCAAAATAAAATTTTTCCTCTTATAATTATTTCTTTTTTCAATTTTATAATCAAATATAATATGAGTTCAAATTGTAAATAATACAAAAAAACAATTTTTAAACGATTACAAAAATATTATTATAACATAAATTTGATGTTTAAAAAAAAGAGGTTTTTTTTAGAACATTTGAAAGAATTTATAAAAATAAATAAATATACTCATATCTAAGCTAACATACATATGTCAGAATAAATTGTTAAATATGAATTTGAATTATTTATTCTAAATAGCAAAGTTTAGCTTAGATACGAGTATCTTTATATTGAACGTTGTAATAAGATACCTGCACTGAGTAAGTATACTTTAGAAATATACAATTAGTAGTCCTTCAGACTTCAACTGCTTCAAAATGGAATTCTTGCATATTTATTTTTTGCTGTTAAAGTAACTATCAGACATTTTTTCTGTTATTCGTTACTTTTTAAAAAAAATGCATTTTGAGGCGGCATATTATGAAAAATTCCTAAATACTCATAAGAAAATGAAATTATCTATTTTTTTCAAAATACACACTATTAAATTTATATTAATAAAAAATCAAATAAGTAATTTATTAACTCAAATTTTTTTCAAAGTATACAATAGAATATTTAAAACTAAACTAATATTAAATCGAGTGAATGTAGTAAGAAAACTGCAATGTCTTCAAAGCGCATATAAAAAAATCAAATTCATCAAAATATTCATCAAAAGCATTATAATTCGTTGATAAGATATAATTTATTTAATATTTTTCAATAAAAAATCAATTTTCCTTAACTGAAAAAAAAACAAAAAATTTAAAATAAGAAAAAAAAAGAATTTTTTTTTATAAGAATTTTTAAAAATGTAGTTCCCATTAAATATGAACAATTATTGATTTTTTTAAAACAAAAAATAAGGACAGAATAAAAAAATTATCTAGAAAAAATTTTATTTTACGAAAATGTTATTAATTTTATAAAAGAAATGAAAACTAAATATGAAAATGGCACAAAAATAAAACTACTCAAAACCTGACAGGTACCTTTATCAGTAATTCTTTTTTTTACTAAGATTAAAGTAAGTTGAAAATAAAATTTAAAAATAAAACATAAACGCTTTGTCTACTGATAGCTTTAATATGAACTAAGAAAAAATACACAATATTCTAAGCCACAATTTTAAAATAAGGAAACTGATATTATATATTCACCAACAATTTTAAAACAAGGAAACTGATATTATTTATTAATAATATTGAATGCCTTATAGCATATAAAATGCTTATTTTTTATATATTGTAGAAAAATAATAATAAAAGAAAAATTGTAATAACTTTGAATTGGAAAAGAGACTTAAAAATTTAGAAAAGAACAAAAATATGAAAAGGACTTGAGATATTTTCGAATAATATTGTATCAGATAGAAAACTTGATATTATAACGTATGAGTTGCTCTCAAGTTCATAGAAATATAGGATATTATATACTATTTCGAAATGTTCATGCATACATACATAAATGGGTGTGTGCACAGGGTACATAACAGTAACAGTAAAATAATAACGATATTACCAATACTTGTAGAGCTGTTACAAAATAATTCCTTACAAAATAAAGTATAAGAAAAATTATAGGCAAAAATGGTGAATAGTCGAAAAAAGAAACAATAAAAAAAAAATCAAAGAAAATAAAACAAGAGCGAATCATTCATTTCAGGAGTCAGAGAATTATCCTTGAGATATTTCCGAAGAGAAGGTAGTTCTTACCAAGCCACGCGTACATCCTTGTACATTTACTTTTCGTACACAGAAAAGTGGAAGAAAAAGAAAATACTTCGGAAAGCTATACAAGAGAATCCAGTCGATAGTAGAACAAAAAAAATTATAATTTTTGGGGGCCATCAAGAGACCCTTGTTATAATTTTCCAAGACTCGAAAAATATTTCAAAATGCCTTGCATCATATCAATTTTCATGGAAAAAACATTTTTTTCCCTTTTCGTTTTTTTCTTCAAAATTTCGGTTATTTTCATATTAATTTTTTTATTTTTTTGACAACGAACAAAAGATTTTTTTTCCCAGTTAAAGTCAAAATGTAAAGTCTTTTTTCTAACTTGGGGCTCGAGGCTCCTAGATAGCAGGCTAGGTGGTAAGATGGGCGAATAGAAGAAAGGTTCGATGAATGGATGGATGGATGGATGGATGGATGGATGGATGGCCTATTCTCTCACCTTTGATATTCTTAAATAATCATAGGCACATAAGCGAGTATCTCCAAATGTATATATTAGATAGTATGAATAGGGACTGAGCAAGCAAAATGTGAATTCAAAAAATAAGAAGATCAAATACAATAACGGAGAGGCACATATACATAATCACATTTAATATATGCTCAAACCAGACTTTGTATGTATGCGTGTCTGTGCGCATGAGTTGGCAATAATCATTCAGAGAACATGTGATTTTGATGTGGAATTGCTCAAGGATCGAACAAGACGCCGGGAATATTTAACCATAAATAGCCTGTTGCCAACATTTAAGTTAAGTTTTTTTTCTTCCGCCTCTTACATGCAGCGCCTTCTTCTGCTAAGCTGTTAGGGTTTTCCTTTTACCGGCGAGGTCGAGGTCATATTGATGATTTCATGATTGGAGTTGAGTGGTGATTTCTTGCACTTTTTATACTGAAAAAAAAGGATTTTCGTTTTCTTCCGAAGCTACAAGTTGTATGAGCGTGTATTTGTAATTTTTTTTTTATCTGTATGCGTAGATATTTTTATTTCACTTTTTTAATTATTTGTGCGGTAGTTATGTTCAGAATTACTTACAAATTATTTTTTGTATATTTACTTTCTACTAATTTTATTCACAATTATAAAAAGGGACAACTTGTTTTCCCGAAGCTCATGAACTTTTTATATTCGTAAACTACGGATATTATTAAAATTTAAGTTATTTATTAATAAAAATTATTAAATCTTCTCATTCTTAAATTAGTGTATATTTGGAAAGAAAAATCAGAAAGCAGTGAAATAATCACGTTTGCTGACCGGCATCCATTTCGAAAGGGGCAATGTGAGTGAAATGAAAGCGAAAATAACTCAAACTCACAGACAGACAGTTGAGGTTAAGTGAATGCTAGCTGGGAGCAAAGGCGGCCAACTTCCTAAGACGAGGAACGACCTTGCGCCCATGCCACCACATCAAAAAAAAAATTGTCACTTTCATGGTGACGGAAAGTATTTTTGCAATGAAAATATCCTTTACGGATATTAGAGAATAAGGAAATTAAGGAGAAAACGGCACTAACCGGCACATTGCCGGAGAGAGAAGGAACATGTCGAACAAAGTGGATTTGAGCGAAACAACTGGCATGAATATTAAAAAGTGAAATTGTGTTTGCAGTGCACAAGTCGCAGCAGCACCTTCAGTGAATGTGGTGGCAATTGCTTTGGTAGCAGCAACAGTAACTGCAACAGCTGTAATGGGCGACAGCAAAGAATGCTAGCACAGCGACAACCACACATCAAGGATCAGGACAAGCGTACAGCCGCAGTAAGATTTCTACCTTTTTTCCAAGGTTGTAATGCTTTATTTTCCTTTTTTTTAAGAATTTATTTTGTATTCGCTACATTTTCCATGAATGTTGATGCTTTGGTATTGGATGCTGCTGCCTCCCCCGCACTTGAACTTTATTCTCACATTTCATTCGTCAAAACGTCTCCGGCTCCCATTCGCTGAACTCGCATATATACGTACATACATACATGATTGCCTATGTATATGTAGATTATTTCATCGTATATCCTATATACCAACAAAGTCGTAGATACTCGTAAATTGGAAAATGAAAATAATATAATTGTGTGAATGTTTGTCGTTGGCACACTTGTAGCTCGTATTTACACGCCATTTGTGCGATTTTTCCTGAAGAAAATTCTCAAATTATAGATGTGCCAAACATCCTAGGTCTTATGGGTGTGATTGGATGCGATGTGTATGCGTGTGAGATGAACTTTCTCTTTCAATACGTTACCGGCTGATGTTAAAGCTGGAAAAACCATCGACTCGTTTACCCGTTCATGCACTGAGCTATCGATTCACTGTATTTTCTGTTCTTTAGCAATTTGTCCTCCCTTATTTTTTTTCTCCGATTCGTCCGGGCCTATATTCGGAAAATTTTTCAACTTTCGCTATAAAGTACTCTTCAAGGACGAACATAGGCCACGTCATATTTCTAGAATTGAAAAATATGGGCGATTCAAAAGAAAAAAAAAGAAGAATAGGATGCGATATATCTAATGCTTGTGTATTGGCTTATTTTAATATTAAAAATCAGAAATGAGTAAATAATTTGATTATTAGCCAATTATACTGGGCTTACGAACATATATACTTCGAGCTATCAATGAAAATTCTCTTAATTTGAAAGAATATCGTCTGTATATTTATCAATCATTTGACAGCACTAGAACTAGTATATCCCCTTTGGAATATTATTAGTTATTTGTGACTTGATAATACACACATGCACACGAAAATTAATGCCGGTTTATGAGCTAAATATACGAGCAGAGAGAGTATACAACGTTCATAAGAAAATACAATAAGAAAAGAAAGTAGGATTTCCCTTGGTTCTTCGAATGTAAGAAAATTGAATGGAATTTTCTAGAACTCAGGGAGTTGTTGTGAGCGAAAGTAAAAGTGAACGAAAAACGAGAATCTAGAAAAATCAGGAGCATGACGGAAAACAAACAACGACCAAAATGAGAAAGGTCAAAGGAAAAGCTCTACGGCAACGATACCGATATACATACAAACATATACATAGGTATGTAAGTGAGGACTCAGACTCTTGTTGTGTATTGAGGTTGGTTAGGGATCAGGCAGTCGGCTTACAAGGCGAAAACAACAAGTGGATACTTAACAGAACGAACCCCCCTCAACATCGTGGCTCGACCACCTCAAGGCGACAGAAACAAATACTTTGTCCTGTGGTGTGAAACTTGTGGCTGACGGACTAACTGAAAGGAATGATGGGTGAATGATTGGTGGTGGTAGATAGACCTTGTTGGTGGGTGCGACATTGCCCACCACGGCACGCCACGCCATTGGTTTTCCAACATTACTCCTCAATATGAGTTAGTCAAGGTGTGCATATAAAGAAGGTCAGTTTTTCTTATTCTATTATTATTATTATTATTATTATTATTTTGTTTATTTTCATTTTTATTTTCTCTTTGAATTTATTTAGCTTTGCCGCTTAAAATTTAACTAGAAGCTTATTTTTTACTAGATACTTATTTGTTTTTTGTTTTGTTGTTGTTGAGAAATTTACTTTGAGAAAAGAGAAGGAATATTAGAAGATGGAAATGTCCTTATCTAGGATGAATTGGTCATACTATGAAAATATATGCGCATCGATATTTATATTGTTTTTAATTATTTTGACATAGAATTTGAAGAATATTTATCCGAAAGGCATATAAATAAACAATTTTATTGCAATTTTTTTTTAAAGACAATATATAAAATTTTATTGATTTTAAACATAAATCGATCGATTTGATGTACATATGTGTATAAGCTTAAGAGAAACTAGTCATGCATATACGTTAAAATTTTATTCAATTTTAGTTGAAATTCATTCAGGATTCGGTTTACGTCATTTTTTAAAAAAATTGTATACAAATTTAAAAAAACTTCCTTTTTTTAAAATAATAATCTGATTATAAATAACGCATAATAATGTAACAAAACACGATAATATTTCAATTTTAATTAGAAAATATCCTTCGTGGTTTGTGGGCAGTCTTATAAAAATCGAGCACTCAATCACCAATAAAAAAACTACTCTAAAATTAAAGTCGAACTAACTTGAGTCCTTTAATATCGCTTTTTATTCTAAAATTGAAATATTTTTGGTTACAAAAGTCCATTAGATGTAAAAAGTACTAGGATTAAGCTTGATCTACTTACATACGAGTTTGCCCCGAAGATCACTTACTTATTTTTTAAACAAACGATTGATGACCTTGAATTATCGAAACTAATCATTACGTATCCAATAGAGAAAGCTCAGTATATTTTACAATAATACTTCGATAAAAGCGCGAACGCTCTACAGGCTTGTGTATTAATTTATGGTGTTTATGGTGAAAGTACTTTATAAAAACCAGCAACATACGTCAAAGATGAGTCTAGTTCTAATAGGCCAATTACCAAAACAAGCATGATATTCTCAAAAAAATTGAGCAAGACGAGCATATCAGCCGTCATCATAATACTTATGAATTAAACATTAATCATCAAACCGTTTTAAACCATTTACAAAAATCTGAGATCAAAAAAAAAATCGATGTTAGGTTGCCTCATGAACTGAGTGTGAAAAACTAGATGGACTGACTTAACATCTGGATTACGCGCTGAAGCGCAATGAAATCGAGCCATTTCTGAAGCAAATTATAATTGGCGATGAAAAATGTATAAAATATGAGAATATCATTTGAAAGAGTTTAGGAAAAAAAGAGATAAATGATTACATACAATTTCAAAGTTAGGATTGACTGCCAATAAGGTTATACCATGTGTATGCTGGGACTGGAAGGGAGTCGTTCAATATAAATTGCTATCGTTCAGTAAAACTGTTATTTTAGTGGTATACTAAGAGCAACTCGCGAGATTAGCAGAATTGATAAATAGGAAAGGTGTCGTCATCCATCACGATAGCGGTCAACCACACACATCGTTGATAACTCTCAAAAAATTAAGATAGCTAGTTTGAAAAGTTTTGATGCATCATATAGCGCAAATATAGCACTCTTAGAATAATACTTATTTTGATTACTACAGAACTCTCTTAATGGAACCAAGCTGGCTTTAAGAGAGGCCTGTGAAAACTACTTGATTCAGCTTTTCAACCGAAAAATACAGAAGTTGGAAAAATACTGATGGAATCATGGCTCTGCCGCAAAATTTTCGATAATAATAGAGAATATTTGGTTTGAATAAATTGATTGTACGACTAACACTCATGATTTAACTCAAAAACGCTATGAACTTTTTCGACTAACCAATATTTAGGTAGCTGAATAATCTAAATTTCTTAGGGATGCTCAAGGTCACTTACTTTTTATATGAAAGTAAGGAACGGTCATATTGGCCTTATGTGAAAGTAACAAAACCTTTTACTTTAAAGTAGGTAAACGCCTATATTTAAATGTATACGCTATCAGACTTAGAGCAATGACTTTTTATTAAAAATTAACAGTAAATAAATTATTAGGCAATAATCTGGATTTTGTTTTGGATGCCATTTTTATTGTTATTTAATCGAGATCAATCCGAATTATTGTTCAAGAGTAAGAAGTCGCGTATTTTTTGAAGGAATCTTTCTTGAATTGATAAAAGTGAATTGCTATTTATTCGTAAAATTAATTTAATCTTTTCTTAATTTACATATTACATTTTAGGGTGATTATTTATTAGCCTTAACCATGAATGGTACATATATGGTATTTATTCATCTATTTCACACCATTTGAAAATAAAAAATTAAAGATACATTTTTTTTTGTGCGCCTGTAGAACATGGAAATAATATTCGATTAATTAACATAATTTCACATTCACATTTAGCGCGAAAAGGGAAAAAAAAACTACTAAAAATCCTCGAAGCACATATCGGAGCCTACACGAATTGAATATGAAATTACGATGGCTTTGCAATAGTTTCTGTTTCTGTGAATGGCATTTGAATTCTTCCTCGAATCATTTCAATGGATCCTTTTCCTATATCCATCCTATAGCACTGATAAGCTTTTAACAAATAATTTTTTTAGGAAAATTTTTCACTTGTATGATTTTTTCACAGAATTTTTCTTCGTTTATTTTGATACCGATTATTTCGGTATCAAAAACAACGTGGAACTCTTCTTTTATTAAATAGACCGAACACCACATATCATGGTCGACCATGCACCGATGCAATGTTTCTAGTATTCTCGTATGTTCGAGGTTCTGCATTACCTTTGGCGATAAAATTTCGGATACCATTTGTGAACGGGTGTAATTTTTTTTTGCTATAAAGAATCATTTTGGCTGTGAATTTTCCGAAACGTAATTTTTAAAAAGAGAAAAATATCAGACAAATGCTGGAATTTGATGTTGATACCAAGGGTATAAAGTGTTCTAGGAGCTGACTAAGTGGCAATTGAAATTTGATATATGCTGCTATTTTAGAGGAACAGATTTGAAATCCTTTGGGTACGGGAATGTAGTTTTAGGGCTCATTGCAGTTCAATAGATAAGAGGGGTGGAGATTTTTTTTGTAGATTGATGATGACGATGGCGTTAGCAATAATAGCGATTATGAGAAAATTTTGGTAGGCTCTGAACAATTTCGGATAGTATCGACAAGTTGATCGTATAGTTGATCATAGACTTTTGATGTGCATACCACAAATATGACTTTTCAAAACCCAATCGCAAAGTCCGTTAAGCAAAATTCTAGAGTGCACTTTGAAATTTTCTGACAGTACCCTATTGGGAAAGGTAAACACAATTATTCGAACAAGGTAACGTGCATTGTTGCAAGTTGGATAAAAGGGGGTGAATGTTTGGATGGGAGACTTTTTGGGGGTGAGTTAGAATGCACGACTGAACTTAGATCCCTCGGCCATATGAGCAACTTCTCTTTATACACAATACCGTATGTACTCATACAGACCAGATACGAAACGAATCATAGTGCATTTGCGATTAATTTGGTATTCTCTTATCGTATAGCCTGTGAATTTGGATGCAGATGCACTGATTCCATCCGACTTAGTGCAGTTCCGATGGTGTGCAAAGCAAATTGTCCACAAATAAAGTTTTGCACAGTTGCGATGAACTGAAACTTGATTTTTAGTTGAAGTGATTTGAAGGTTTTTATTTCTTTTATTTGAATTTTGTATTTGTCGATGCTTTCCATATGCTTTTCTCTTACCATACTCATATAGTGGAGCATTTTTCCGGCAATTCTGTATCTTTTTTTTGACAAGCATATTTGCATTTCACCCCCAATATTTTTGCATTCTATATTATGTATGGCCAGGATTTGAAGGTTTAGTTAATTCTTATTTTTTCGATAGATTGTTGTGTACTTTTATTCTCTGAAGCATTTTGACATTTATGTGGGATAATTTGATGTTCATGTTTGCGGTATAATATAAGTGCGAAGAAAATAAAAGAAATTTTTGCAAAAAATATGACGAAAAAAACTTAGAAAAAAAAACATGGCATTTATATTCATTGGGATGGTATGATTGAAAATATTTTCGAGTAAATTTTATTTTCATTTTCACTTTCACTAAAGAGGGTTGTATCGTTTTAATGGGGTGTAGAAATATTTTTTAATTGAGGCCGTATTTGTACACCGTACATGAGTAGTGCTTTTTTTTTTTAAAAAAAAAAAGTTTGCCATTATTGAAAATATTTTTTTAAAAAGCTTTTTTTTCCTTACTGAAATTTCAATTAAGATTATATGATAATCGAAAGTTTAAAAATATTGTAGTCTAATAATTATAATACGATATTAGTTTTTAGATGTTTTTTTTTTAATTGTGAATTTTTTCGTTTTTAAAAAAAAAAAAAAAAAATGAAAAGTAATTTTTGGTAATATTTTCAATTATTAAAAGAAACTATGAAGAAGATTGATCAATCCACTTTTAAAAACAATCACGAACTTACTCGATGTCGTACACATTACCAGAGACAGAAGATAATTTTTTTTTTGATTATTTTTACTTAAAGTTATTAAAAGAAACACTTACGTATTGAATGAAATTATTATTAAAACTTACCTTCAGTTATTATGAAAATAAAATATGTTGTTAAAAAATGCTGTCCAATTTGCAAATTTTTATATAAATTTCAGGAAAAATCAGAAAATTTTTTTTAAAAATTTTTAATTATTTATCAAAATTAAAATCTTTTGGTTTATATATTGTATTTAATACTTTATAATATTTTCATAACTAACCGTTTAATTAGAAAGAAAAGCTTTTGAATTTTTGAATTTGCCTAATTTTTAATCATTTGAGACTTTTTATTTGCAATAATTTTTAATTGGAATAGTGCACTGCAGTATCGACAGTTACTCAAAGTAGTTTTATGAATATTTTATAGAGTTAATCAGTCCTAATTCTAAAATCTAGCCAAAATATTTGAGTTTTTTACTATTTCTATAAATTATATTTTATACAATAGGAAAATTGATATTTTCACATTGACATAGATTTTGTAGATGATTAAAATTTACCATACCTTACAGGATAGTCAGTGGACTACCATCACTTATAAGCATCTAAATAAATTTAGCAATAAATATAAATTTACTTACTCTTTTCGACAATTATATAAACGTATAACAAGGGATACTTAAATATATTTATGCCTATAACTTTGTTGATTGCATCAAGTCCCGTTCATTAGTTAATATTTTTGTTCACTAACTGACTACTTGTTAAGCTTATTTAGTTGGTGGTGTATTGTCTTGAATTATTTGAAAATTTGGTGAAAGTTGCTCATTTAAGTATGGTCAATGTAAGAGCACTACAACAGCACTCACCATGTTATATGATCGGTTGGGAAGGTTTTTGTTTTATATCTACCCAAACGAAAATGCAACATTGCAATTAAGGCTAAATCTTAATAAAGTGCACTCATATCGCATTCAGATAATTACAATATTACATACGCTAACAAATGAAACTCGACTGGTATACTCTGCCATATTTATTCGTGTGTAATAAGAAATATTTTATGTTAATGATAATAAAATACTGGCAAAAAAATTAATATTCGTAAATGGATTTTTTACCGTATTTACAATTGTTGATAAAATGCTCAATTATTTTGATTAAATTATAACTAAATTATTAAAATTAATAACATACTCTGTGGGTAAAGTTTTGCTGAATTTTTTATGCAAAAAACAGGATATTCTACAGAAAAGTATACAACTTTGATAGGCAAACATTTTAAAAATGGTAAGATTTGACAGGGTAGTTATAAAATATAGAAGTATAAAATTGTTTCTTTAATAGTTATTGATTAAACAGGTATATTTTTGTTGACTAAAATGGGTTTTTAATTAAAACGTTGATTTCATGAAGAAATTTTAATAAGACACAAAAAATTTATCTATCGGTTCTCGCTGGATAAAATATACAAATTATGCATGGGGTAAAAAATGGCGCTATATTAAAAAGCAAAAATAAATTATTATAACTCAAATTAACTCTTAATGAATCTCATAAATTACCAAACGTATCATAGACTTTTAAGTCCTGCAAATACTCTTGAAGCATTTGTTCAGCATTGTCGGTACTATATTAAATATCTGCCAATTTCGAATCTACCATATTGCCGTTTCTGAGAATAATACTCTTACAGAAACTTGAAATGATATGGTTTACGAGCATAAAACTTTTTATAACGAGAAGGAGTAAATATGCAGCAACATTATACTGTTGCGCATATAATAAGGGTTGTTTAAAAGTTTAAGCAGGATTTTTGACTACTCACGTTCGAAATTTACAATCATTAATTAAGTTGTCTCAGTCTACCGTATGCGCACATTCAGGATAGTTTGCATACTTCCTATGATACCAATTAAAATTCTGATGGTCAAATGATAAATACCATACTGCTAAAGACGCCGAAGAGAAGCCATGGTGTTGTGTGAAGAATATACTGATGAGGTTGTATTACAGCCGTTGGTATTCTGCTTCCGAATCTAGATGGAGTAACCATCTGATTCCCACGGTGGATTCGTTGATTGACACACTATTAAATAGGTAGTCTCTTTAGATTACACAACAGGCTAATATGATCCCATATATACAGGCTAATATGTCCTTTTTTTTATTTATTTTTTATTTTATTTTAGGAAGATTAATGAGGTACAGGGGAAAACCTTCAAAAGGTACTCGCCTGGGAGCCAGACGAGTTATGCGGGATTTTTACCCCGCTAAACCTAACCTGTACCTCTACTCTTGCTCGTACGTGCTGCGAACATCCTTGATGATAGATTCCGCGTACTCTGCAACTCTGTTCCAAGCCGATTGGCTCTTCAGCATGCACTCCACTGTGTTTTCTGGACTGGTGGAACGGTCCAGATTTTACTCCACTTCTGCCCGTTTCCCATCGTAGAAGGGCCATTGGAACAACACGTGTTCTGCATCTTCGATCACATCGCGGCAATGATGACAGTTTGGGGAGGCAGTTCTCATGAATCTGTGCAAGTATGCCCGAAAGCATCCATGTCCACTCAAGGGTGATGTAATACCCGACTTCCCCGTGCAGGCGAGTGACCCATTTTGTGATATCTGGGATCAGCCGATGAGTCTACCGACCCTTCGTCGAGCTGTCCCATCTCTCTTGCCAGAGGCGAAGACTCTCGGGTCTCTCTTCTTCACAGAGGACCTTTCGCCGCTTTTCCTTCTTCCTACGGTGTTGGCGTTCACGCTCTCCTGCCAGGATGTCGATGGGTGCACATGATGCCACGACGTTGACCGTATCGTGTGATACCGTTCGGTATGCTGACGCTACTCTGATCGCTGAGAGCCGCTGGACTGAAGACATTGTCTTGCTTCTGCTGAGAGCCGCTGGACTGAAGACTCTAGCGATTTCGCCCACACTGGTGCTCCGTATAGCAGGACGGAGGTAACTACAGTTGCCAGTAGTCGATATTGGGCATTATCCGCGAAAGCGCGCCCTGTACTGCTGATGCCTTTCTGCTGACGCTAGAGATGTCCTCCTTATAGTTGAGTCTGGCATCCAAGACCACTCCTAGATACTGGATGTCGTGGTCGCCTACTCTTATGGTGATGGTGTCCATTTTCTTCTGACTACTCACAAGGAGGGCCTTGGTCTCATTTTCCGCCAAAGACAGGTCTGCCGATGTCATCCACCGTTTTATCATCCGGATGGTGGCGGAGAATGCGGCTTCCAGTTCCTCCAGGTGTTTGGCTACAAGGACAACCGCTACGTCGTCCGCGAAAGCCACGAGTATTGTGTTCGTCGGTAATTTCAGATGGAGTAGGCCGTCGTACATGACGTTCCACAAGAGAGGCCTCAGAACAAAGTCCTGAGGTACCCCTCACGTGACCCCATACTCCACTGGTCCATCCTCCGTCTCGTAGTGCAGTAGTCGATCACTGAAGTATGATCTGACTATCCTCCGTAGGTAGTAGGGCACCCCCATGTTCTCAAGAGCCTCTAAGACTCGACCCCAGCGGGCCGAGTTATACGCATTTTTGATGTCCAGGGTGACAATAAGGCAATACCTTTTGGAACCGCCTTTCCATCTCTTTCTTGAGATGGTTTCCTTTGCGATGTTCGTGACGAGTTCCAGCACGTCGATGGTCGATCTCCACTTCCTGAATCCGAATTGGAATTCGGAAAGTTTAGAATCGATATATTGCTCCAATCTGTCGGCCACTATCCGCTCCAAGTTCTTCCCATCCAAATCCAGCATGCAAAGGGGACGATGGGATGCTGGTTCCTCCGGTGGTTTCTTCCCTTTTGGGATAACAACCAATCTTTGTTGCTTCCATCGAGTCGGAAGTACACCTTGCCGCAGGCAGGCGTCGTACATGCTTATGAACATGTCTGGCCTGGCGGCAATTGCACTCTTCAGTGCGATGATTGGTATGCCGCTTGGTCCTGGTGCCTTGCCATTCTGCAATCTAGTGTAGGCCTTCGTGAGCTCTTCCATGGTTACTCCAGGAATTTCCACTTCTCAATCCTCCGGGTGGTAGTCGGGGAGTTCTGGTTTCTCCGGGAACAGATGTTCTACTATTCTGTGCAGCATGTCGGGACAAGTTGGCGTTGTTGCGGGTAGGCTTTTAATCCTATGCATGACCGTCTTATGCGGTCAGGCTAATATGCTCTTCGAACTGCTGGAATGTATTGGTAGGTTTCCGACACGAGAGGGTACTATGGCTTTGGTGTTGAGGTCACAGAAAATCTGGAATGCGTCGATGTTTTCGCAACCCAGTTCCATAGAGGCTAAAAGAGTTATGACTTTTGTCAACTGGCTCGCGAATTTATGCCTGGCATCGGTTCCGCTGAAAGATATAAGTAAGTTGATTTTGGAGCGTTGAAGCCTACTCATTTTGTCTCAGAATGATTTCCATCTTATGTTTAGAGCAAGGTTAGCGGTCGAATGCATAGGGGTATTTAAAATCATCTGCCCAGAAGTTCTTCTTTTTATAGATGATTTTATTAGTTTTTCCTTTATCCTACTCCCCTTAATATTACGTGTTCCCTATTCCTTAAGGAACGTACCATCTACGGGTGTGTTTAAGCTATCTTAACACATATGATTTTGGTACGTAACTTCGAGAATACGACATGCAGCAAATTTACAAATCTCTCCAAAGCCTCGCCAAGGTAGCATGTAAGCTTTACGATTGCAAAAATCGACGAAAAAAAACCAGATTGCTTAGAAAAAGGAGAGATTACTAGAATATTTTGCTGAAAAAAAGATCTTCACTTAATTACGAAACTGAATTACTGTATTTTTTTTGGAAGATATTTACTGACTTTTACAATTTCTTTTTGGACCTCAATAACCATATTAATAGAAAATTATACAACTGCCGATTGGGAAACATTTAATTTTAATTATTTTCTATGACATTTTATTTGAAATGTGTGATCCTGGAATAGTTATAATTAGAATATCGGCAGTCATTGTGTTAATAATAAAAATTTAATATTTTCTAATGATTTAATTTATTTATTAAATATTTTTAACATAAAAATGTAATACAATAAAATAATTTACTAACAGAACAACAATGCATTTGATTATTGCAATTAATGCAACGATTCGGAAGAAGAACGTTCCATCGGAGTATGTACTCGTCCATTCGAAAGTCTTATTGAAATTCGTTTACATGAGATTTTCTCCCAAACAATTTTTCATTCGTCTACCAAAAATAATTTTGTTTGCATTCAATTATTGACCTCAAGTGCCCTTGTTGTATGTCCACAACACCATGAACAACACTATAATATCTACACGATATTAACAACAATAGATACAGTGAACAATTTCGGATCTTTTTGTTAAAGTAAAACTAAAGATTTCATGAAAATAAGACAAGTGGAAAAAGTCTTGTACACCTTGTGTAGGTAAATTGAAGTGTACGAGAGTTAGTTATTTGGAAATTGAATGCAATTTTTGCCCAAATATTTTTCAGTGCACACATAGAAAAAAATATGGCAGAATCAGTTTCTTCTTATTTTTGTTGCATTTTCATTTTCGGTTATAAGCTGGAAATAAAAAATAAGGTCGAAATGGACAATAATCACAGCCTAATGTGTGTATACTACAATATATAGAAATACCGACTATCCTACTAACAGCAAAAATTTGTTAAGAAGCAGAATGATCCGTTAGCCCGCAGAAGAGTAGTTGAATTACAGCCTCCATTCGCTAATTTAATGCAGTCAAACTGCATTTTACTGGTCTGCATTTATACTGCAACTACACATTTACTTTGGTCTTGGCCACTCTGTCCAAAAAGTTCCATTTGGCTTTCTAAGTTTAGGCGACTTGGTTTTGCATTTTTTTTTTATAAATATTGGTGAACTTTGTTGTTTTAATCATTTTTTTTTGTGTGTGTGTGGATTTCTTTCTTTCTTTCTTATAACTTGTACTGGTTCGGGTTTTTGGTAAGACGAGCCCCATTTCTGTGTGCACCTACTTTGCAATTTTAGCATTGACCATTTACCATTTACCATTTACCATTTTTCAATTGCCAACAGTGCAGATGCATAATTTCGGCGCATTTTGCGCTTGTAGTAGAAGTAGATGATAGTTACCTGGTGAAGCATCGACCGGAACGATTGCAGCTTCAGCGATGGAAGAAGTACTCTTACGGTGTACAATAGGAATAAAGATTAGCAATTTCGTATTTTTCAACTTGAGGAGAAAATAAACCGGTCCTCCTCGGATGTGTTCAAATTTTCAGAGATTATATCCCACCATTTTGATGATGGCCCAATAGTTTTAGTGAAATTTCTAGAAAAAAAAATAAAATAAAAAGAAAATCACCAACAGGGTGATTTGTTAATAAAAAAATTTATTTTATTTCTATTTAATATTAAAGAACACAGAAAAACTTATTTTTACTTAAATTTTATTTAGATAAAAATTAATTTATAAAAACATGATTTCTTAGAATCAGAATTAATATTTTGGTGTTTGTCAGTAGCGTTTTCTAATAAAAGAAAATTAAAAAATTGGGGTAGAATATATTGCAGTTATCGCTAAATGGCCTGAATTGTCGTGACTCCTCTTTGTAGCAATGCCAGAAAGCTTCAACAAGAATCGCCTTCAGCTCTTCGGGTAAACTTCTTTGGATGTTATCGAAAGTACCAAGGTTTTGGGGAACAAAATTCACACAGATTATAGTCAGGGGAATTAAGGGACTAAAATAACTACAGGGATTACTTTTTCCGACAAAACCTTATAAATGCAGATGGCAATGTGACAGGAACGATGTCATACGAGGGTCGTTCAATAAGTCCTTAGAAAATCCGAGAAATTACGGAAACGTAACCGTTCATCAACAAAAGATGAACATCGTTCAGGACGCCCAGTTGAGGTGTCTACTCCTGAAATCATCGACAAAATCCACGATCTGATTTTGAACGATTGGCGAATTAGTTGAGGCCACGGGCATATCACAAGGTACAGTCGCTTCAATTTTACATGAAAAATTGTCTGTGAAAAAAATTTCGGCAAGATGGGTGCCGCGTTTGCTCTTAGAGGAGGGATGGGCTCTGAGGGTACGTTGGCACTCTTTCATCGCAATCCTGCCGAATTCCTTCGTCGATATGTTACTGTGGACGAAACCTGGATACACTACTACACTCCAGAGACGAAGAGACAGTCATCACAGTGAATTTTCAAGGGTGAACGGGCTCCGAAGAAGGCAAAAACTGTGCCATCGGCCGGCAAGGTGATGGCCACGGTCTTTTGGGATTCGCAGGGCATCATTTTTATCGACTACTTGGAAAAAGGGAAAACAATAACAGGAGCGTATTACGCGTCGTTATTGCAACGGTTGAGCGAGGAAATCAAAGAGAAACGCCCCCATCTAAAGAAGAAAAAAATCCTCTTGCATCACAACAATGCGCGTGTGCACACCTGCGCTGTTTCCATGGCCAAAATTGTGGAATTGAGAATGGAATTGTTGCAGCATCCCGCTTATTCACCAGATTTAGCCCTGAGTGACTATTTTCTTTTCCCCAATCTGAAGAAATGGCTTGGCGGACGACGGTTCACTTCCAACGAGGAAGTCATTGCTCAAACGGATAAGTATTTTGCAGAACTTCCGAAATCCTATTTTTTGGAGGGGATAAAAATTTTGGAAAAACGGTTGGAAAAGCGTATAAAGCTAAAAGGAGCTAATGTTGAAAAATAAATTTTTTTTTTTTAAAAAAACAGTTTTTTTCCATCTTTTTCTAAGGACTTATTGAACGACCCTCGTATTTATATCCATTACATGCCATTTGCTTTTAAAACTACCATTGCCACTAATGAAGGTGATACGACAATATTTACCACCCTTTCAAATCCTGACATAGCCTCTCAGGAACACAAATTTCAAACTTGATTTACGAAATAGAATGATCATAGAGTAATCATATTTAACATGTTTCCACAATGTGCTGAAGTGCATTCATTACTCAGAACTTCACCAAGCCAATAGATTAACTTATAAACCCCATACAGGGAACGACCCTCGTATCCCATCTAACGCCTTTCATGAACGTCTTAATAAAAGAACTTCACCTGACCTTACAATTGTTACACATTTTCGCGCTGTTTTGAAAGTTAAATGTCTCTCTGAGCTAGGATCGTCTCCCCAAAAAAAAATAATCATTTTGCCACCGAAAAACTTGTGCTTCTGATAACAAATGTAAGTCAAAATCGCGAATTCACCGAGCTTAACACCATTTGAGGTTAACATCGTTTTCCATAACGCACTCTTTAGAGTCACGTTATAACCGGACAACGTTGAATCTTGAAACGCACGTTAACGAGGGTATAAGATGATGTCAATCTAGTCACTTTTCTGCATGTCGTCTATTTTTTTTTAAAAGCGACTGGCTGCTTAAACTGATTCCCCCGAACTAAGTACAAGAAAACTTTAAGATCCAGCATGCCAAGACCATTTAAAACATAACAAATTTTTTTTCCATGCACCCATTTAATGTTATATTAAATAAAATATTTTATTACTTTTTTTTCAATGAAAACTTTTTATTAAAAGTAGTTATATAAAAAAAATATAACAAATACATAAATTTGCATACCAAAAATGACTATAAAAAATAAAGAACAAATAATTTTCATCACCAATTAATTAAGTATAAATATTACAGAAAATGTATTTGGAAATAATTTAATTTTTAAAAGAAAAAGGAAAACAAATTGTTTAAGAATTATTTGCTTAAAATAATTTCTTCTAATTCAGTGTCAACAATATTTTGTGTACAATTTTGATCATTATTAAGGCTTTCGTCCGTTTTTACTGTTTGATTATTATTTTTTGTTTTAATTATAAAAACTATTATTACTATTAATACTATGATAATCAGCAATGCCAATATTAGGCACACTATGAGTATAGTAAGATTTCGTGTGAGTGATTTTTTTTGAGTTAAAATAATGTCGTTTTGGGGTTCCAGACTTGGGGACTCGTATTCTTTGTGAATGTCGACTGGAACATTTTCCATATAATCGAATACTGGAGTTGAAGAGAAAATTTCATAGTCTGCATCGAATACTCGATATGTAGTGCTAGGGCCGTCGCTCTCACCTTCTTCTGATTCCCATGTGCTAGTGCTAGGGCCGTCGCTCTCACCTTCTTCTGATTCCCATGTGCTAGGGCTAGTGTCGTCGCTCTCATATTCTTCTGATTCCCATGGGTTGTTGAAATCAACATACACGTCATCATTTGGATAGTCCACATTTCTATAATCATCATATTTTTTCATAGCCAAACAGTCATCCTTTTTAATGTTGATATTTTCAATATGCAAATCCGTTCGAATATCATCAATATAAGTACAAAGATGTTCATTTCCGATTAAGAATAAATTTTTTATACCAGTTGCTTTGATTAAATTTAATATGTCAAATTCTTTTAATCGATTATTTTCGATATTTAATGTTTCTAAAAATTTCATATGCAAAAATAGATCAGATTTAAGATATTCCAATTTATTATTTTTAAAATTTATAGATTTTAGTTGATGTTGATTTTGAAATGCATTATCATCAATATATGATATTATATTATTTTCCATATTCAAATGTTCAAGATTAATCATAGCAACGAACATGCTATTGTCTATATAAGAAATTGCATTGCTTTTCATTATTAATATTTTCGTATTCCTTAATGACAATAAGAAATTATTATTATTTTTCGAAATACTTATTTGATTATAGGATAAATCAAGTTCTTGTATATTTGGATTATGTTCAAATGTATTCCGGTGGAGAGTTTGAATTTTGTTATGTCTTAAAGAGATTCGCTGTAGACTCTGAAGCGGTTTGAATAAATTTTCTGGTATATCCTCAATATGATTATTGTCCATGTTTAAATGAATTAGTTTATTCATTTGTATAAATATATTTTCTGGTAACGATTTAAATGAATTATTTTTTATAACAAGTTTTTCCAAATCTTGTTCAATCCCAAAAGGAGATTCATTTAAAGGTTCAAATTTCGAATTAATAATTTGTAATTCTTTCAAATGATTTGCTCGCACAAAATGAATATTTATTAACCAAAGTAAAATTATAAAAAATTCACTAAAATTTATTAATTTCGACATTTTTCTTTTTAATTACTCTTGATTTTAAACTTTAAGTAAATACACAGTCTATCTTTACTGACTGAATAATGAGTAACTGAGGCAAGTCTTTTATATTTTACCAAACAATTTAAAGTTGTTTATATTTTAATGATAATTTTATATTAAATTTTTTATTATGAAAATTTAAAAAAAAAACACGCTTGCACAAACAATTATCAAAAATTAAAATGTTTCTTTTCTTCTAAATTATAATATCAATTTAAAAATGAACACCCACGTAGGTTTCTGTATTCTTTAATATTTTTTTTTTATATAATTCCTGATAATATAAAAGCTGCTAAATATGTTATTTTATTTAAATAAAATTGAAGCGATAAAAATATATGCAAAAAGAAATATATTTTCTCTCATATTAATAGTGCTAAAAAGAAAATTTTTCTAATTTTTATTTTATATTCATGTCGCATTTAAGTTTAAATATAAAATACTCTTTAATATATATCTAAGATATAAGTTTAATGTCAATTTAAAAATAAAGAGAATTTTTACACTATAAAATTAGCTTAAAATCATTTCAATCACAGGTAGTGCCAAATAAATGAGAATATCAAAAGCTTTATCTACTTTGTGGTTCGGAAACTAAATTTTATTCATTAAAATTGCTTAGACTTCAGCATAATTTATTAAATATAACATAATTCAAGTCTTGTTACCGTGACTTCTTGCTACAGTGGATCTTTTTGATGATTTTTTCGTACATTTCGGACAGTAATTTAGCCACTGCTTGGGGAATATTGGTTTTTGAATACTTTAAATATTGAGAACTGTCTACGTAACTACGTTATTTTATGCAGTTTTATGAGAAATAGTCAAACGACGTCAGATCATATAGTCTTCAATAAAGCCAATTTTATCGTTTTGAATGGAACCATATGTGATTCTAGTCTTATTACTAGAATTACATATGGTTCCATTCAAAACGAAATTTCGTTCGAAACATAGCGACGGCATAGTTACTACTTTTACAAAAAAATTGCAAATAATTATCTTTAGTGATAATTATTACGAATCTTTTACACTTATTATTCTTGATGGCATCATACCATAAAATCAAATGCTTTAAGGGGTCCATATCCCTTATTATTCTTGATGACATTCAAAAAAATTAAAAATACTTTTCTTTCATAAAAAAAATAAAAAAATTTCAATTTTAGTGCCAATAATTTTATTTTTAATATATAAATTGGAAAATACTTTTTATTAGAAGAATCTAAGAAGTAAACATACGTTTTTTTTTCTACTGAGATTATATTTAATTTTTAATATTATTAATTTGTTCTCTTTTCTTGTTGCAGTAAATATAAGGCCTTCTTTTATTTTTCAACAAAATTTTCTTATCTTTTTATCAATAGTCTTAATATATGAGTTTTGTAGATTATTTGGCCTAAAGTTTAATATTTTTATAATAAAAATTACCAAAAATGGGAATTATTAAATTTAATACAGAAGAAATTTTATCAAATCTGATTTGAGTCATAATTTACTGATTAATTTTATACATATTAAAATATATATGAAATTTTCATTTCAATATCGTATTTCTTTCGAGTTTCTAAAAAATGGTTAATATTATTATTTTTGAATAAATCTAGAAGAATGAAAAATAGAGTAGTTTTTTAACAAAGTTAGAGTGGAGACTTGAGAAAGATTGTGACTATTAAAAAGTTCCAAAAACTAGAATAAGAGAATATATCAGGAAAACAATTTTAAAACAAAATATATTAAAGCACTTATTTGAAAGTCTAAAAAAATTAATTTTTGAGTGGTGTTTAGCTGATTACTCGCTCTATTTTGAAAAAAAAACCCCACAAAGAAATAACAAGCAACGAAATATAAAATTATAATTCTACCATAGTTAGTATTTGGTATTTAAAAGCTACGAAGACTTGAAAAATATATTTGTTAAAAATATTACAATAAATAAAAAAGAAAAATGATCAAATATCTTTTAATAATCTATTCTCTATTGATTACAATACGAATCATTAAAGGAAATGCAGAAAATATAGAAGATATTTGTAATAATGAAATTTGTGAACATATCAAAAGTGCTACCAAATATTCGACTTTAAAAAATCTTTTTTATAAGATTGTCGGAGAAAATTTTGAAATCTATAACATGAAAATTACAACTATACCATCAAAATTATTTTTAATTTTAATAAAATACAAAAGAGTATCAATGCAACATTGTGAAATTGAACATTTTTATAAGGACAGTTTTAAAGGAGGAGAAAATTTAAAAGTGTTAGTTTTATCAAATAATAATATTCAACTAATACCAAATGATGTATTTGCATATTTAATAAATTTGAATAAACTTGATTTAAGTTATAATAATTTGAAAATAATAAAAGCGAAATATTTTTATCATTTAATTAATTTAGAAATATTGAATTTAGAATTTAATCAAATTAAACAAATAGATTATGATGCATTCGAAACTGGCAATAAACTTAATGAATTACATTTGAAAAAAAATTCTATTGAACAAATTAATTCAACAATATTTTTAAAATATAAAAACTTAAAAAAATTATTCGTAGAGGAAAATGAAATTAATCATATTGAATATAATGCATTTGATAATTTAGAAAATTTAGAAATAATCAATTTAAGTTGGAATAAATTATCGGAAAAGCTCAGCATTCGTCCTATTCTACCATTGAAAAATCTAACGCGATTGGATTTAATCGGAAATAATATTAATGAATTGAATATTTATTGTCTATTAAAATATACACAAGTGACATTATATTTTAAATTTAATAATATTAGTTGTGAATATTTAGAAAGACTTAAGCCAGTATTTGGTAATCGTATGGAGCACATTATTTATTATGAATGTAGTCGAACATCCCCGAGAAAAACTTTAGAAAGCGAAGCCATAGAATGTATTGAAGAATATCACAAGTTTATGATGGACAAAATCTTGGATAATTTGGAAAAATTTAGCCAACATTTTTCACAGCAAGAGGAACAAATTAAATTACAAAATAAAAAATTCGAACAACATAAAGAAAATTCTGAAAATATTTTTATGGCAATGACAAATTACACTTTTAAACAAATCAAATCTCTTAGTTGGATATGTTTTGTAGTTATAATATCGATTTTATTAATATTTTTTTTTATTTGTTTTATTGTATTGAAATTATGCAAGTAATGTGAAAAATGTTTTTTTTTTAAAATAGAAGAAAAAAAATTATCGTATACAATTGCTCAATATATTATTTAAAAAATTGACATTTAAATTGCAAAATTATTTATAAAAAATCTGTGTAAAAATAATCAATTTGAATATATTTTGATGAAAATTTCAAAAAATTAATTTGTTTATAAACTTCTGTCAATAAAATTGATTTTTTTGTTTTATTATCTTAGGTGAAACAAGAACATTTGACAATAAAATCGCATTTGATGAAATATTGTATTCTAAAAGCTTATGCAATTTGTGCTTTGGAAAGTAAGGTTATATAAAATATAACTTTACCTTCCAAAGCATAAATATTGGATAAATTCTGTTATTATGCGAAAAATAAAATATTTTTTTAATGGCAAACATATGACATCTTGCAGGACTCAATATTTTCAGGTAACTTTTTGATGACTTTTTCACATATTTCGAGCTGTAATTCGTCCACTACTTAACGAATGTTAGTTCTTAAATGTTTTGAAATCTTAGATATTTTATGTGACTTTTTTAAAGATCAGATCATACGGTCTTGTAGGCTAATTAATATCACCAAATCTACACAGAGATATAACGCATTCTGGGAACGTTTCACTCAATAAAGACAAAATTTGTAAGGTTGTGGAGTTTGTGGCTCCCTTTTGCTCAAAGCTATATATAGTACAGATTAAAATCATTAACTAAAGGTTAAAAGAAATTGATTATCATGCTATCTAACCACTCAGAATTGCGTCCAGACCAAAATGCACGTCATTATTTTTAACGGATAAAATTGCTCTTTTACAGTCACTTGTGGGTTTTCAGAGCCTTACATAGACTATCCCAAACTACAAGCAAGATTTTAATTTTACGCCATTTGTACGTAAAAGTATTGCCAACGTGACAGCTGACAGTTCAGATTTATTAAAAAAGGAGCGGTACACGAAAGAACAACGCGTTTTCATTGTTGAGTAATATTTTAAAATAATGAAGGTTTGCCAGCTACAACTAGCAATTTTGGTACGAAATATGGTCAGAATAGTGATTTAACTTCATCAACTGCAAAAAGATTAATTAAAAATTTAGACTTCAGCAAGTCGTTCAACACAAAATATCGAAGCAGTTCGTGAGATTGTTACTGAGGGTCCAGGAATATCAATTCGGCACCTTACTCAAGAATTGGACATTATGAAAACCTCGCTACAGCATAATCGTAGGAAGGATTTATATCTTTATACTTGTAAAAATACAGCATATTATTCATACTTGCAGAGTTCAAAATGACCACGCACAGTGAATGGAGTATGGAACAACAACAAGTCGACGCTGATTTTTCGAACAAAATCATCTTCAGCGATGAGGCTCATTTTAAGTTTCGTAAATCAGCAAAATTGTCATATTTGAGGTTTAGAAAATCCACGAGTGATTTTTCGAAAACAAAATCCACCCACAATCAGTTGCTGTTTGGTACGGATTTTGGGCTGGAAGCATTATCGGATCCTTTTTCTTCGAAAATGCAGTTAATGGTGCTCTCTATCACGATATGATAATCCAGTTATTTGAGCCCAAATAGCAAGATGTGGACGACATGTGGTTTCAACAAGAGATGGTGCCACGTACCACACAGCCCGAAGGAGAGTTTACTTCTCTACTTTCTGAATTACACAATGAATAACCATTTATATGATCGAAAGATGATATTTCTAAATAATCGAAAGTTCTTCCATAATAAAAGCCATTTTATTTCTATGCATTTTTTTTAATAGTCAATTTAATATAAATTAAATTGAATTTTAAAGTAGCTTTTTTTCACTTATTAGTTCAACTAATATAAGTAGTGGAGCGTCACTAAAGGCCAATTTGCACTTGGTTGTCCTAAACCATTTTTGAACCCAAGTGCGTTTTTGTATTATTGGAAAACCCTCTCGATGTCGCCATGTCATAGGACATAAACTTGAATTTTTTGTACACCCTTCGCACTAAGAATGGTTTTGAAGATAATTCTGTTTTCACACAATTAAGAGTATTTGACATTATTTCTATTGTATGCATTTTTAAATGTATACCATCATTTAGGATATTCCCTATCTGAACTTCGATCTGATGTCAGTCATGGGTTAGTAGAAGCTGAACACTTGCAATATTTAAAAAAAGCTTCTTTTCATAACAAGTTTTTGGTAATAGTTTCTTAAAATCTAGGATGTAACCTATCGTAACAGCAAAAAAAAGAATACACTTCAAAAATGTTGATCTGATTTTAGGCACGAAAGAAAAGTTGAAATATTTGTCAAAAAAGCTATTTTGTATTTTTAAAAAAATCGGTATCATCCCTTAAATCAAGTAAATATCTTATACTAGTTGATAAATACATTTTTTTATTAAACGAAATGTTTTTTCTCAATTTTTTTTTATCAATTTCTGAATCCTATGGCGCCATCTAGTATGTGTACGCAAAACAAACTTGCACTTACTTATATTAAGTGCCGCCAGATGTCACTTAATTGTCTTGATTTTCTTAATACTAAAAAAAAACTAGACAATAAAGAAATAAAATCAAACTGAACGGATAAAAGGAAGTCAGGACTGTTACGTAATATAAATTAACATAAATAGTTCAATCTATTCTGATTCGTAGGTTATTTGAATGTAGAAATATTTTTTTTTAATTTTTAGGATCAGTTAATTTACACTGGATGCGATGTGAGATCTTAAAAACCTTTAAAATGTCCGCTTTCACTACGGCAATAGTGCCGTCTACTCAAATTACATTTGAAAAGTATTGGAGTGCACCACTACACTTATCCGGCGAAGATTTCAGTTTTTCTAGAACCTGATCTTGTCTGTTTATTCGTGCACTCCATGAGCTTCCTTGTCCAGCTGCCCAAATTATTCAAAACCCCGAACAACCACATTTATTCGTGCTTGTTTGGGTGTAGTTTTTTTTGTCGGTGCAATATATTTTAACAAAAATGTGCACTTAGACTTTTGAATAGAATGGCCAATGCACTGAGGTCATTTGTCTTGCATCTCACATTAAGTGGTTACACGCAACGTCGATGACTTCAAATCTTTTCATAGTATTGGCACTATTGCGGAGTAGCGAAAAGTTTGGTGGCCATAGCATATATGAGTAGATATAATGGACAATGGAGATAAGTGGCAAAATGGCAAAATGGCACAAAGGTAGGGTGATGTGATCTGTAGGCAGTCAGGTGGATAAGCTGAGTGGCAGAAAATGATGCTTTCTTTTGGCTGCGTTCAATGTCCTTTGTTGAATGTTAGACCAACAAATTCACAAACACAACTAAATTCGTTCAGTCCCCTTCTTTATTAAAGAGAGTTGATTTAGTACGTTTATAGGTTCCTACTTTAGAAAACGTCGTCCATAATCTTAGGTGCTTGGCTAAAATTCTCTCTTCTCCATAGTATGATGGGTCGTACACTCAATGATCACAGTCATTTTACTACCGATAAAATTGCTGAACTCAATCGTGGATCACCGTCACTTGAAGTGGAGTCAATGGCCTGTTATATATACATAGGTACATGCCATACATATGTACATGCACAAAATAATTGCCAAATTTTCTACGAGTAAAAATTACATTTAGTAACAGGGTGATCTGGAAAGAACTAATTTTTAATCAATCGAGCAATTGAAATTTTCTACAAAATCGAAATAGTATTTTATATTTTGATAATTAATTTTTGTTTCAATTTTAATTAACATAATTTATATTATTTTAAGTTGTTAGTAAAAAATTATGAAAAGAGGAATTTTTGCTGACATTATCGGAATTTCGTTAATTTCTTTTATGAGGGATCATTTTGGTTCGAATATTTGTCCGATTTCTTCTGAATTTTGTTAAATTTTACATTTTTTTAATTATTGAGAAATTGAAAAAAATTTCAAGGATTACGCCAATCTACGAGGATACTTCTCAATATTATATTATAAATCCGACAAAAATTTTGCCATTTTTTCAGAAATGTTGCACATATAGTGGGATGAGAATGATCCTCATGGAAAAGTTGACAATGGCTATATATAACTTATTGTATATCTTAAAAATGCTTAAAAATAACTCATATGGCATTTTGGAGGTTGAACATCTGTCATTCATTCTCGATTAGTCATTGAACGAAATAGTGTAAACAACAAAGTTTTTTTTTGCTTCAAAAATGTCGAATTTCGTACCAAAAAAGTCCCATTTGCGGGAAGTGTTGATTTACTTCTTCAATTTGAAAAAAAGTGCAGCTGAAGCACATCGATTGCTCACCGAAGCTTATCCTGAATATGTTCCATCGATTTCAACGTGCGAGAGATGGTTTCTGCGGTTCAGAAGTAGTGATTTTGACACGGAAGACAAAGAACGACCAGGTCAGCCAAAAAAATTTGAAGATGAAGATTTGGAGGCATTCCTCGACGAAGACTGTTGTCGAACTCAAGAAGAAATTGCAAAATCATTGGGAGTCACTCAAGCAGGCATTTCAAAACGTTTGAAAGCAGCAGGATTCATCCAAAAGCAAGGAAATTGGGTCCCATATGAATTGAAGTCGAGAGACGTTGAAAGGCGATTTTGCATGTCCGAAATGCTGCTTGAACGGCAGAAAAAGAAGTCGTTTTTGAATCGAATCATTACTGGCGACGAAAAATGGATTCATTACGACAACCCAAAGCGCAAAAAATCATATGTAAAGCCCGGCCAACCAGCCAAATCAACTCCAAAGCCAAATATCCATGGCGCCAAGGTAATGCTCTGTATTTGATGGGATCAGAAGGGTGTGATCTATTATGAGCTATTGAAATCGGGCCAGACGATCACAGGCGACCTCTACCGAACACAATTAATCCGTTTGAAGCGAGCATTGGCCGAAAAACGCCCGGAATATGCGACCAGACACGAAGTCATAATTTTCCATCATGACAACGCTCGGCCTCATGTTGCAAGACCGGTTAAAAATTGACAATTCTAAATTGTAGTTAGAAAACAGTGGCTGGAAAGTTTTGCCTCACCCGCCTTATTGCCCAGACCTTGCTTTAGATCCTTGCAAAACGCCCTCACCGGAATACGCTTCACTTCAGAACAGGGCATTAAAAATTGCCTCACCCGCCTTATAGCCCGTCCGACTACCATTTGTTTAGATCCATGCAAAACGCCCTCACCGGAATACGCTTCACTTCAGAACAGGGCATCAAAAATTGGCTCGATTCATTCTTGGCCTCAAAACCGGAGCAATTTTTTTGGCGCGGAATCCATATGTTGCCAGAAAGATGGGAAAAAGTAGTGGCTTCCGATGGACAATACTTTGAATAAAATATATTGTAACAATTTTTCATAATAAACACTCAAAGTTTGCCAAAAATCCCGCATTTTTACGTTTTACACCCAATAATATATTCAAATATTTGCGTAATTTAAAAAAAATTAAGTTATTTATTTGAGGATATGTTAAATTTTAAAAATTATTAAATAAGTGAATTCATAGAAAAAATAATAATGCACGAAAGTGATTTTCATAGTTCTTGTGGCTATAGATTCCGTGTCGATGGATAATTAGTTAATCATAGCAAAAGAGTGGATCTATCTATAGTATCTAATTGGAGAACTAATGCACTTCATTATATCATCTGGAGTAGCTATAATTTTTCAATTACACTTTTAGGGGATGGCTTGGATTTTGTTTGAACACAGCATGTTAATCAACCGCATGCCGTGCTCTTTTTAAAGATTCACGCAATCTTTAATTCTCTGGATTAGATCAGTGTGGGTCGATGAAGTGGGTTAATTTTAAAGAGAATTTCTATTTGGCCAAATTATACTAAAAAATTGTAACAAATAAATTACATATTATATTTTTACTACTTAGATTTAAAATGCTCATACAAACTTTTTAAATAATCAGAAAAAAACCCCAATAAATGTTTTAAATTTTATTTTTGCTTAAACGTTTATTTATAACTTTTTTAACTATAAAATTATTTGAAAAAATAACATTTTTTTAAGGTATCTATCAATATGAAACCATCTGGAGATGTTCTCAGAATTTTTTAAATATATTTTATTAGATCATCTCAACAAAAACTGATTTCAGAAATAAAGAAAAGTTTGAATGGAATAGAGTCAAAAAAATTTGGTAACTTAAATGGAAAATCGCGGTTTTTTTTTCAAAATTTGTAGCCTTATTGCGGAAATATATATTCAGGATTCAAGGTATAGTACATCGCTAGCCACAATATTTTCCTACCTTTCTAAAAGGATACGGATTCTATGTCGAAAAAACTGCTCGTCTTTTGAGCCACTCTACGAATTGATCCAATTTTTGGTCTGTTCGTAAGATCGGAAGTGCTGTTCAGCCAGGCCAGGCGTCATCGATCGGAAAACATAGTAGTCGTATGGAGCGATGTCTTGAAAATACAGCGGGTGGGGCAGAATATCCCATTTCGGTGTTTCCAGGTAGGTTTTAGCCACCTTAGCAACATGTAGCCGAGCGTTGTCGTGCTGAAAAATCACTCTGTCGTGTCTTTGCTCGTATTGTGGCCGTTCTACCTTCAACAGTCGTCTCAAACACATCAGTTGTGTTTGGTAGTGAGCACCTGCGATGGTTCCATCTGGTTGCAACAGATGGAACCATCGCAGGTGCTCATAATCGCAGATGCTCATAATATCGCAGATGCTCATAATATACCACACCGAGCAGGTCCCACCAAATACATAGCTTCAGCTTACTCCTAAAGTTTTCTACCTTCAACAGTCGTCTCAAACACATCAGTTGTGTTTGGTAGTGAGCACCTGCGATGGTTCCATCTGGTTGCAACAGATGGAACCATCGCAGGTGCTCATAATCGCAGATGCTCATAATATCGCAGATGCTCATAATATACCACACCGAGCAGGTCCCACCAAATACATAGCTTCAGCTTACCCACCGAGCAGGTCCCACCAAATACATAGCTTTAGGGATTACTCCTAAAGTTTTCAAAATGTGAAAAATCGTTTGTTGAGTCATGTCCAATGAATTGGCAAATTTTTGTTGCATTTGACTTGAATCTTCATCCAGTAATACCTCCAATTCTTCTACGTCAAACTTATTCACCGGTCCGGAACGCTAGTTACCTTCCAAGTCGAAATCACCACTTTTTTTGCGCTGGAACCATTTATGATACGTCCTCTCACTAATACAAGCCTCAGCATAAGTTTCTTCAATCATTCGACACGCAAAAAGCAAAACTTCCCACAAATAACGCGTATTTGGCTCAAATTTTGATATTTTCACGCACCAAAAAATATGACGCCAACAAAAAGTCACAAATATTATGATGAAGAGTTGTTGACAGATGCTACGCTTACGATCTGACATTTCTGATCTGATATTTTGGACCAATAGAATTTTTTAGATGCTCAGAAGTTATGATTGGAACTTCGGATCTCGCTTGAATCTATAAACCCAATATGATCAATATCCTAAATAATTATTGTTAAGAATGATTTTTATGCAAAACAGGTGATATGAAACTCCTTAAATAATAAATATTTTTATTTTGAACATTTTGAAAGAATTTGTTTATATTATTTGTGAAATAACTTTTAATTTTAGCTAAAATAGGGGGAGTGGCAATAGTAATGAGAATGAAATCACTGAGAGCAAGCTTACAAAAGTTTGTTGAAACTTGTCTAAGAAGGACTTAGGTAACGACTATGTGAATGGTGGGCCCACTGTGCTACCAGATTGCTTCTTGAAAGGCTCAAAAGGAGCCTTCTTTATGTTAGGTCGATTATTGCAGAGTTTTTGTAGGAAAAGGGGATTCCTATGGTGTTTCCAGCCTTCTACATTCCCGATCTCAGTCTGTATGACTTTTTTCCCTTAGGATTATAATACACTTGAAAGATCATCATCTTGGAATTGTCTATAACATTCGAAGGAATATAATCATAGAAAGTTGTAGATGATTTCAGTTGAATCCTTTAAGCACTTCTACGGAAAATGGAACAAAACACTTCTGCGAATGCATATCTGCCCAAAGGGATAACATTGATGTATAAAAATGAGATAAAATTATGCAAAAAGAAAATACCAACAAATTTTAAGAAAGCAAATGATTCCCTTACACCTTTTATGAAATTCCATTAAAAAATTCCTAATATAAAAAAGGACATTTTATTTAGAAAAAAAAAACATGACAAATTAAGAAAAAATTAAATTTTTTTTTGATTTAAACGAAAATTTCACTTTCCTATACTAGCGCCCTCTACAATTTTCATTTTTTCCGTGTACTATATACAATAAGTGGATGGAAAAATGTTCAACGTTTTATCATTTCCTATTTATTATTATTGTTATTTATTTTTGTTGGTAGTTAAACCGCTTACTAAATCTAAATAGCATTTGGAATGATGAAGAAAATCTATAAAAGACACATTTCTTCTTCATAATATTGTACAACCCTTAGAAATACAGTTGCGCAATATAGTAATTTGTAGGTAATTTCATCAGTTCTATGCATGCATGTATATACTGTGTAGATTAAGAAATGCTGGACATTTATCTTACCAATAAAATTGTAGAGTTTGTTAGGATTTTTTACGTTTTACGTTTACTTTTAATTGTGAACATATTCGTGACGAAAGGCATTCTACCCGTAGACGCACATTTCTAACAAAATTATTACCGCATTTTTATTATTTTCAAATAATAGAATTACAAGTAGACAAAATATCATTAAATTACTATAGGGGTTGTAAGAGAGAAGCATTAATCCCTAGTTGGGTGAGTATTTGAAGATTTACTGAACGTAATACGAAGACGTATTTTTGAGCAGTTATTTTCGTAAATTTTTTTCTTCTCTGCTTTATTGACAATAAATACGAATACAAATAATTTGTGCTTCGAACGTGTTTTATTAAAATCAAATACACTTTTTATCTAAAAATGTGTTTTTCTCTATGTCATCATGAGTGTAAATTATTTTTTTTTTCTACAAAATTTCTACCTACTTTTTATAGAATCAAAAAGTATTTTGTGAAATATTTTCCACCATTTTGAAAGATGCTTAAAATTACTTAGAAAATATAATCCACTTGAACTATTAAAATGAAAGTAAGTAGATTTATTTTTATTATAAGAATTTTTGTTGTTGTTGGTTTTTATGAGTAATTTTGTAAATAATGTTTATAGTTTTTTATTTTATATCAGATTGAATGTGGTTTTTAATACTAATTGTTTGAGAGTTTTATATAGCTTTTTATTTTATTGATCTATTAAGTGTGTTATTGCAACAATTTTAACTTCTGCAAGGATCCAAACTTACATAGGTATACCCTTATATACTCGTACAATAGTCGAATGCGCAATGTTTAAGTCTTTCGGTATTTTTTTGCTTTTTTGCTTTTTCGGTTTAAGAACGCTACAGGAAATCTCTATTCAATAGTATTTGTATTGATTATGGAATGGGGGTGTTTTTGGTCGAAACTGAATATTTTTTGATGTATTATATTTATTTGTATAATATATACATACACGTAAATATAGGTATTGGGGTACCAATGCGCTTTTGTGTGAGTGAACGTCTAAAATTCAATGATTTCTGGTTTGTTTTGTTCAAGAAATTATGGCTACAAAAGACTATGAAAATATTGTTGAATTTTTTGGATAAAGTAGATTTGGGGCATGGTTTTATGTGAATATCTACACAAAATGGGATTACTAGTAAAAAGTGGAGTTAGAAATTTGTTGCGAATCGTCCCCAACCATAATATTTGTATGGGAATGTGGGCTTGAAGTCAATAGGGATGATGGAGGTAAAATGGGGTTGACTATTATGGATGTATTTTATTGAAAACTGTATCCTGTGCAGGAATGCAAGTTCTTCTGGTACAGGAATAGAATTATTCAACCAACTACCCCATAAACATAGGAGCAGGGAACAACTGGTAGTCTAAACGCATCGCTTACCATCTAACCGCCAAGGACCACCAAAGAGCACCATTCCAGCCTTTGAAGCTATCATAGTAAAATTAAGGGAGTGAACATTTAAACATCTCTCAGCGTCGTGAACTTTTTATTGCTCATCTTGAAGTTGGAATTTTAGTGTTGTCATTAAATTTTTCCGTGTATACGTTTATTTCTTTGTTTCAAGTCTCTAGAGACTAGAATTTAGTGAGCTATTTCGTAAAATTCTCAGATGCTATTTTGAAGAGATCTTTTAGTATTAAAAAAGGTAAAGCACATGAAAAACTGTAACAGAAACATTCAAAAGATGATGATGCTAAAGACAAAGTAGAGCAGCGTACAGAAAATGAATAAATAAACAGAAACAATTTCTAAGGACTCTAATATTATATGAATCAACCTATACGTGTAATAGCATAATTTTTTTTTGTGTTTTTCAAAAAAAAAAAAAATTCAAAAAAAAATACAAAATAAATAATATTTTTTTTTCTGCTTTTCATTTTATTATTATTAGATTTTTAGTCCTTTCCTTTCCAACATCATCATTTCATCACTGCCATCATTTTACCCTCTAGGAAAATTTACTTAATATAGAAAAATTTTCCTTTCCATACATAAAAGTGAGTATATAATGTATATATTGTTAGCCTTCCTACTTTAGTGATTTTATTTTTTTCTTTATTATTTTTTTTTATAATTCATTAAATATTTCATGTTGAGGAGATTTGATGGAACTTTTAAAAGGGCTTTATTTTTATTTTTCTACTTAGCTATATGAATGCTGCCATTTATACTTATTTATTATGTTCAAAAAGGAGCAGAAAAAAAAATGCCAAAAAAAAATAACTCAACAAGAATACACCTATCCACAAATATAAGTAAATATATATGAACACTTGATAATAACAGTAAATAAATAAAAAAATATTAAAAAATTATTATTATTATTATAATAATAGTAATAAAAATAAAAAAAAATAAAAATGGATGTAACATAAAATAAGCTATTTCCTTTTTGAAGTTATATTTTCCTGACTTTAAAAATGAATTTTTGAATATACAATATTTTTTTTTTATAGTTAAAAATACATAAATATTTTTACGGTTGTCCTTTATTATTTTTTTTCCGTTATTCTATATTTTTTATGAAAATTAAAAATTTTACGATTTCTTAAAAAATCATATTTTTTTTCCATTCTTCTTAATATGAAATTTTTCTATGAATATATAAGTAATAGCGTAGAAGAATTATTTAAAGAAAAATTATTAAAGAATAAAAATTCATAATATATATTGTATAAAAAAAAAATTTTATGTATTCCTCTTAGAAAACAGACGATTTTTAAAAATCTTTTCAAAACAACATAAAAATGTTTATATTTTTAAATAAAAAATATTTATTGACTATTTACAGATGCGTTTAGTTGACTCAAAATAAAATAAATTGTATATTTCCATTACTGTTAAACTATATTATTTTTATGTAAAATATTTTTTATTGAGAAGTAAAAAGTAAAGAGAAAAAATTAATATCCACTTTTTGGGTTGATTTTTTATTCCTTCGGAAGATGTTGTTATTTTCAGAAAAACAAATTAAATATGGGAAATTAATTAGTTAAAATATGGTATATTAAAAAAAATGGTGTTAATTGTACTGAAATACTGATGTGGAGAATAATGAGTGTAATTTTTATGAATTTTTAGAAAGGGTATTCCACGCATCACGCAAGAAGTAATTTTGATAGAAAGCGTAGGTGTATAGCTAAAAATTGTAATTTTTTTATTAATTCATAAAGTATAAAATATAGGATGGTCCATCTAGCGGTTCCATTTTGAACTACTATTTATTTGAAGTACTATAGTGTTAAATGTCAACACGAATTGACAGATTGTTAGTTGAAAGTCAGAATTTTACGAAATGGTAATCCATACGCTTGAAGAAAAATGGAAAATATTGAAAACTTACTTCCAAAGTGGTGAGTCTTCAACCCAAACTGTGAGAAATTTAAAAAAAAAATGAGTAAAGATCAAATGCCATCACGTGAATTTGTGGGCAAATTCGTGAAGCGAGTTCGCGAAACTGGTTTGTTGGTTGCCAAAGGAACTCGTTCCCGCTTTAAGACAGTGCGTACGACAGAGAATATTACCGCCGTTGCTGAAAATGTCAGTGATCATCCATCAACATCAACTCGTCACCGTTCTCTGGAATTGAACATTTCTCGCACTTCTCTATTGAGAATTTTGCACAAAGACCTCGGTATGAAAGCTTACAAAGTTCAATTAGTCCAACAACTGAAGCCGCATGACCATCCGATGCGTTTTTGGGCTCAAGATCAATTGGCCGAAGATGAGCATTTTTACCGAAAAATCATCTTTTCGGATGAGGCCCATTTCCACCTCGGTGGGTATGTCAATAAACAAAATTGTCGCATCTGGGGCTCAGAAAATCCATACGTCACCATGTAAAAGCCGATGTATCCACAACGAGTCACGGTTTGGTGCGGATTTTGGGAGTGGAGGCATCATTGGCCCGTTTTTCTTCGAAAACGATGAAGAAGCCGCCGTTACGATCAATGGTGAGCGCTATCGTGGCATGCTCAACGAATTTTTGTTTCCAAAAGTTGAAGAGAATGGCATGGACGACATTTGATTTCAACAGGACGGGGCCACTTGTCACACAGCCAACGTAACAATCCAACTTTTAGGCACTGCTTTCGAAAACCGAATAATCAGCCGAAATTCTGATGTCAATTGGCCGCCTCGGAGCTGTGATTTGAGCCTGTTGGATTTTTTTCTGTGGGGAGCCGTTAAGGATAAATGTTACGCAAGCCATCCAGAGACAATTGAGGCCTTGAAACACGAAATCAAAGTTGCCATTGAAGAGATACGAGCGAATGGGGTACTGTAACGCCAGCCGTGGCAGTCATTTAAATGATGTTTTGTTCCATTCTTCAATTTCAAGGTTCAATATTTTTAATAAAACCGGAAATTTTAAAAAAACATACACTAGTTTTATTTTATTTACTTTTTAAAATGGAACTTCTAAATGGTCCACCCTGTATAAGGTTATATATAGAAAAATATATAGGATAACTGGCCTCCACGGCTTTTCTGGCAGATACACACTCTTTCGTGAAAAGTTTGCATTACCGTTGTGCATAAATGTGGCTGAATTTTATTTATACAGTGCTCAATTTCCTCATTTAAAGCATGACTGGTCGTGAGCTTAAACCTTAGACTTAAAAAAAAAACCAAAAAAAATCCAACGGCGTTAAATTGCTTGATCGGGGCGGGTAATTCTGATCACCAAAACGAAAAATTACACGACCAGAAAATGACTCATGCAGTAATTGAATTGTTTCTCGAGCTGTATGACATGTGATACTGTTTTGTTGACACCACATGGCGTCGGCATCCATATATTGCAATTTAGGCATAAAAGACTACATTATCATACCACATAAATGGCACAATATATTGCGTGAAGTTTGGGATATCCTATATTTACTTTTTTTATTACAACTGCTCATATTTCTTATCCATACAAGATTTAGTATTTAATACAAAAATTAATTACCAACAAAAAGTTGGTACTCTTAAGTTAAAAACGTCAAGCCATATCCCTCTTCTTAAAATTCGAAAGCCTGGTGATAAAAGCAAACTTTACAGATCTCAATACGACCTACATAAGGTAATCCAAACTTTTAACATTGAACGATTTGAACAGCACATAAAGTCCCTTTCTAAGTCGAATATAAAAAATTACTTTAGTCGGCAAAAAAAAAAGATTAGTATCCTGTTAATATTCAAACTATCAACTTCTTATAGGATCAAAAAGAAGCAGACCAAATTGCTAATCATTTGACAAATACATTTAATCCACATGACAATGTAGAGGACACGACCAATTCTTATCGAAAACTACAAGAACTTGATATACCGTTATTTTTAAGGATACCTCCAAATTAGTTTATTCCTGGCAAAATCAAAAACCGTTTGCTCCTGCATAAATTACAAATATTACTTTAAGGCTTCCGAACAAAAAATCTCCTAGCTAAACTTTTATCATTGCAAAAATTTTAAAGCAAATCCTATTTGTATAGCATATTGTTACGACGTAGCATGGGTTTAGCGTGTTCTATAAGATTTCAGAAAACCGGTTCCAGAGAGTATGAAAATAAGCGCTGCTTCTCGAGAGAGACCCTAGTTTAATTTTGTTTTAGTTTTAGTTTTAGTTAAGTTTGAGAAGCGATTGTAATTGGTTGACAAAGAAAGTGTGGCGTAGACGTCTCGTAATTTGTGTGGCATTTTATTTTTTGTCTTTTACCCTATCCATCGAATCTACACTATGTTGGATCATAACAATATATATGAGGTGTAGCAATAATATTTATTTTATTTTTATACATCTGTTCTTGGGCAGCTATACATGAAAGGATACGTTATGTTTACTCCTCATAACAGTATTAGAAGGCTTCAACTGGAATCGCTATCAGCTCTTCAGTTCCACTTCTTTCGATGTTATCGATCGTATCAAGATGATGTCCTTTCAAGTGCCTTTTCAACTTGGGGAAAAAAGTTACACGGATAATAAGTAGTTGAATAAGGAGTTTGGCAATCATAGCAATCCCTTTTTTCGGTCAAAAATCATTGACAGCTCTTGGTTGTTATTACGCCATTTAACTCACTAGTCATCAGCTTTAATATAGTCAGTGATTTGACATCACTTGTTTCACGTTTTCTTCATTTTTCGATATTGAAAGCCGCCTTGAAAAAGGCTCAGCTTACACTGCTTCTTAGCATCTTAAAAATGCTTTATGCTATTGAAAAACTTGTGGTCTTGACAAGGAAAGTTTCTCGTAGGCTCAGTATAATTTTTGTAAGTAAAACTTGCTGATTCACCTAGCTTAACATAAGATTTGATGGTAAATTATGGCTCGAAAATTCACTGTTTCGTTTTTCTTACCGCAATATAAAAACACAAATTCACTAATCATATCTGTAGGCAATATAGTAACTTGGTTAACTTCAGGTTAAATAATATCCGCACCACTTGTGTTCTTACGCGATGTCACGTAAACAATTCGGGTATTAAAAATATAGCATTAGTTTCATGTTATATTGCCTGCAAGTGCTCACCCGTCAAAATTAAAGACCTCTTCGAGTTCTTACAAGATCTCATGAGCAAGAGATATGAGGTAATCATGGGAGGAGATTTTAACGCCAGACACACCTCATGGGGAGATTCTATCCGTAACTCTTCCGGCATTTCTATTAAAAATTTGCTAACTAGCATCTCCACATTACAGATAATTGCACCTCATGGTCCTACCAGACCTAGCAGCTTATCTGTAGTCGATCTGTTTTTCGTTTCAAGCGGTTTAATTAATCCTTACTCTTCGAACATTACTTGTTCAACTCTCGACTTTCATTCAGACCATTATCCGGTTCTTATTAAAATTCAAACTCAATTTAACTTTGAGAATACTGAGTTAAAATCTTTCACGTCGTATAAGAACACGAACTGGAAAGAATTTAGGCAAGATGTAGATATGTCCATACCTAACGGAATGAATATTCCTTGCTTCAAGAACATAACCAATCAAGAAATTGATTTCCATATAGAAACCTTTAGTCAGATTGTCTCGGAGGTATTTCATAGACATTTAAGGCAACTGTCTAATAGTAGCCATCGAGTTGATTCTCTCCCTGAGGAAATTAAGAAAATGTATTGGTTGAAAAATCGTTGGATAAGGGAAATGAAACGCATTTTCCGGAGAGAACTCAACACTACATCCTCAGATTTTCGTCTCTTAGAGGCACAGGTAAACTGCATATCAACTATGATACGCAATAAAGTTAACAAACACTTTAATGAACAATTTTCTGAACGACTTTCAAAAGTACGTCCAGGTCCTGATGCTTTCAAGCAGCTTAACGCAATCACCGGTCGAAGGTCACTCAATAAAGTAACAGTTACCGATAATAACGACCGCGAAATAAAAGTGGGTCCAATTAATATTTCTAAAAACTTTGCCTCCTTTTATAAAGATCTTTACAACTTTAGTTCAAACTCACCTCTACGAACTCACGTAAATAATCAGGTCAATAGTTTTTTATCAAACGCCCCAACTCATGTTACTACATTCAGCACTGATAACAGTGCAAGTAATCCCAGCCTTCGAGATGTGTTTATATCCGAAAACACACTCTACTCGGTAATAAAATCCTTAAATAATAAAAAGTCTGCCGGCATCGATAATATATCGAACTTTATGCTGAGAAAGCTTCCGAAAAAGAGTCTGCGTCCCTTAGTTGCAATATTTAATCACTGTATTAACAATTGCTACTTCCCTAAAGCCTGGAAAATAGGTATTATCTTTAATATTCCAAAAACTCAAGGTAGAGCAGCCATCCAACCACATCGACCTTTATCTCTTCTTCCCTGTTTGGGAAAAATATTAGAAAAAATCTTTTACGAAAAGGTAAATGAATTTTGTAATGAAAATAAAATTATTCCCGACTTTCAATTCGGATTTCGGAAAGGTCACTCAACTTTGGATGCTCTTTTCCTACTACATAGTGAGATAACAACTGGGTTAAACCGTAAAGTATCAACAGTTGCTTGCGTCCTAGATATAACCAAAGCATTTGACTCAGTTTGGCATAAGGGACTAGTGCACAAGCTATGCAAACTTGATTTCCCTCCACATATTACGCTGCTGCTGCACTCATTTCTTCAGGATAGATCATCTTGTGTTAGGTGGTATCAGAACACGACTTCCGAATTCTTCTTAATAGGTAAAGGAGTTCCACAAGGCTCGGTATTAGGTCCCCTGCTGTATTCAATATACACTGCAGATATACCAACAGCCGCAAAAGCACAAATGATACTATATGCAGACGACACTCTTGTTTATGCCAAAATCAAATCACCAAAATTAGCTCCAAAGAGAACGCAAGAGCTACTTTTTAAAATTATAAATTATTATGATGACTGGAACTTATCAGTCAATCTTAATACGTGTAAGTCGAATTTAATCTGTTTCCGTAATCCCAGCAATCGCGGACCGAGGAAAATTGCTACAAAGAGCAAAAAGCTGCGTATTCTGATTAAAAACACAGCTATCCCAGTCTCAAATGAACTAAAACATTTAGGCATCAACTTCAACTCAATGTTCAAATTTAACCCACATGTTGAGTTAACTCTGAAGAAAGCCAAAAGGGCTATTCATACCTTTTTATTCCTTCTTAGACGTCGGAAGGGGCTTAGTATAAATACAAAGTTACTGTTTTATAAACAACTTATTCGGCCAATTATTGGATATGCATTTCCGATCTATTTTAGTTTCTCGAAAACGTATACCAATAAAGTCCAGGTATTCGAAAGGTCAATCATTACGAAATGCCTTTCAAAATATCGTAAAATAGACGGTAAGCATTACTCCAACTCCTATATACGAGGGTCATTCAACAAGTTCTTAGCCTACAAAAGAAAAACGAAAATTTTGGAAAGATGGCAATTTATTTTTCCACATAATCTCCTTCAAGCTCGATACACTTGGCTCAGCGATGCTCTTACTTTTTTAACCCGTCCAAAAAATACATTTTCACGAGGGAAGCAAAATAGGCCTCCGTGGCGACGATGACCTCCTCATTCGACCCAAATAAATTCCCGGCGAGTGATTTTTTCAGGTTTGGAAATAAAAAGTAGTCACAGGGGGCCAAATCTGGAGAGTACGGTGGATGGGGCAGCAATTCGTAGCGCAATTCGACCAATTTGGCCATGGCGACAGCGGAGGTGTGAGCCGGCGCGTTGTCGTGGTAAAACAGCACTTTTTTCTTCGCAAAGCGGGGCCGCTTTTTCTTCAATTTGACGTCAAATCGGCCCAATAAGTCAGCATAGTAGCGCCCCGTGATTGTTTTACCCTTCTCGAGGTAATAGATGTGGATCACACCTTGTGAATCCCAGAAAACGGTGGCCATCACCTTTCTGGCTGTTCGAACAGTCTTCGCCTTCTTCGGAGCACGTTCGCCGGGTGAAGTCCACTGTTTCGACTGTTCCTTGGTTTCTGGTGTGTACCAGTGAATCCATGTTTCGTCGACGGTCACGAAACGACGCAAAAACTCCGCTGGATTAAGCTGAAACAGCTCCAAACACGTCGCCGATGTGGTCTCACGGTTGCGCTTGTTTTCCGGTGTGAGCAAACGTGGCACCCATCGCGCCGACGGCTTTCTCATGCCTAGTTCTTCGTGAAGAATATGATGCACCGTTCCTACTGCGATGCCCACAGTCTCAGCTATCTCGTGAACCTTCAATCGACGGTCTGCCAATACGAGATCGTGGACTTTTTTACCGTTTTCCTCCGTAGCAGCCGTTTTTGGGGCACCTGGGCGCGGCTCATCAAAAACCGACGTGCGGCCACGAACAAACTCGTTGAACCAATTCTTGACGGTCGCCATCGAAGGAGAAGAGTCACCATACACAGCATCCAAGCGATCTTTGATTTTGCTGCGCGTTTTCCCTTCCAAAAACAAGAATCTAATCACCGAACGATATTGTTCTTTTTCCATTTTTGTGCAAACGACCGACACGCTCGCTTTCAAAGGCTCTCAAAACAAAACTAATAAAGAAAATTAACTGAAACTTTGACAGTAGATTACTAAAAGAGTGTACTGCACGATGGTAAATTTTTTTTGTGACAGCAGTTCCATCGGGCGGTGAGGCTAAGTACTTGTTGAATGACTCTCGTATATCAGAATAGTAATCTTACTCCTTTTATTTCATACATGGTTGGTCTAACCAAAAACTTTCTTCAGCATTTAATAGACCATACCAATCCACTCATTCAAGAGTCACTAGAAAGGATTAATACCCAAGCCACCCAACACAGAAACTTATACAATGATTACCTCTATGCCTCACCAGTTATCATATCTGATTTTGCGAAGGACAGTGATATTATGAACGTTCAGTTTTATAATTCCTTAACTCCCCATTTCCATCGTGGTTAGCGGAAGCAATACACAATTCCCAAAAATTCCAAATTCCTAATCCGCTCTTCCTGAACATTCCTTTCCCTAATTTTTATTATTTTTTATTATTAAGTCTAGAATTAAGTTTAGTTTGTAAGCAATTAAAAATATAGATAATTGTGTTTGAGCAAGCACATATAATTATTAAGCCATAGTTGTAAGCAATTCATGTACTTAGTCATTAAAAACTAATTTAATATATAAGCAAAAGATGTACAGAGCATGTTTTAGCTCTACGTTTTAAATACCATGTAAATATGTACAAGTAATATGTACAAGTAATATGGAAATAATAAATGCTCTACTTTAAGTAAAAAAAAAAAAAAAAATCATATCTGAAGGCTTGCGTCGTTACCGGATGAGATTCCAATCTGTATTGCGTGTCCAGGAGAGAATAACGTATAAGTTGTGTGAAGAGAAAATCTGTCGTGTTGCCAGATCACTCTCAGTAATGTCATTTTTATTACCGTTCTATAACACCTCGTATAATAATTTAAATAAGGTTGTTAAGTCTACAATTTCATATTAGATCATAAGCCTATTCTCTACTTTAGAGAAAATTTTTGAGAGATTTATCTTTGAAAGTATTCATCCTATCCATTAATATCATCCCTAGTCATCAGTTCGGATTTCTTTCAACACGCCAATATTCAATATTCAGTTGCTTGTGGTTTGTTCATGTAAGACCGACCTTTTAAGTGTAAAAAGTCTGTATTATTGGAAATAATTTGGTGATCGTAAAGTATCATCAAACAAAAAATGCTATCTTAAAATAACTGAAAATATATAATTTTTACAATAAAAATTAAAAATTCAAATAATAACCTTTATATGTATTGGCAGAATATAATAATAATAGCTGATGAAACTTTAACAAAATTTCAAATGTAAATGTGTAAGTAGAGGTGTGTTAAGCTATATCGAGCGTAGGTGTCAAAGTTGGCGGAGGATTGGGACCACAGCCACAAATGAGACTTGCCAACGAAACTGAATTGCGGCCGACACATTAGTTATAGATAAATATGTCTATCAACATGCGCATCATTTCGGCATCTATCTCATCTCATCTCAGGGCATCATAGTAGCATGCCTATAAGTAACAAAACGAAGAAGAAAAATTGAAAGTGCAACGGAAAGGATTGACGTTTTTTTGTATTTATTTGGGAATGATTAAACCCATCCACCCGTATGTGTAGTCCATGCTTTCACATAGTTGAGAGCGATTTTCTCACATATCAACCGAACGTAAGCGCAACTACTTAAATACACATTGTTTTCAATCAGCCAATAAAAACGTAGTCATTACCCTTAAAATAAAAATCAAACAAATAACATGGAAGCAAATTATACAAAAAATAAAAATGGGTATTCAAATACCAACACACATTAGCAGATATTGCCCACCAGAAAAACTATAACTACAAAAAAGAGCGCACACATAACCTAAAACCATAGCCCCCTGGTGGTAACTATTCAAAACTGAACTTGCCATCTAGCTTTTTACCATCGAAGTTGATTTCCAATTTTTTTATTTTCGTTTTTATACAATATATTTTTATAATTTCTCTTTTTTTTTTGAGGACGAATTAATCCATTTTATATTTAATTTTTCATAATATTTTATGTATATACACATAAAATACATATCGCTTATAGCTATTTATGTGCATAAAAACATTTTTTTTCTTTATGCTTTTTAATTTTAATAAATTTTTATATAAATTTTTATTTATATTCAGTCATCGGTTTATCATTTTCTGTTACGAGTAATATTGCTATGAATTAAAATCATTTTTATATCTCATACAAAATTAAAAATACGTGTATGTACAGAGCTTACGAAAAAATAGACAAAAACCAAACGAAAGATATCATATTGAAAATTGGTAGGCTTTAGAGGCGGAGAAGTCAACTATGTTTCACATATACGAATACAAGGCAGATCAAAATAGCGAAAAGTATATATTAAAATTAAACGCTTCGGAAAGAGACCAATTTATAGGGAGGAAAAAAATAATTTTGTGCCTAAAAAAGGCTGGAAAAAATAATCATAAAAAAATAACAAAAAAAAATGCATGTGTGCGCACAATTTTTATTACAATTATTATTGTTTTTTTTTCATATTCCCTTTTTTTGGTAATTTTTTGGTTTCGTAAAAAAAAACATATTTGCATGCATACCAATACCAGCTTATATCTAGTACGACCTAGAGAATATCCTGGCATTTTGTCAGCATAGTGAGTGGGTACTGGGCATGTATCATTGAATGTGTAAATGGCATTCAATGTAAGGCAGGACTTAGTAGGATTCACAATATACCATATATGAGAACATGGTGTGTAGGCATTCTGTACTCTGAAAAGCACGAATAGCAATGCTAAGCAGGTGGGCACGAATATATTCTACGTAACTAAAGCTAAAGCAGATCCATTCAAAAGTATTAACAACACCAAAAACAATAATAATAATAATAATAATAATAATAATAGCTACAAAAACCCAACAATAAGTAACTATGAGAATAAAAATTCATTGGCCAACCGAAAAAAATCCAAGATCTGCAAATATGAAAAAAATTATTTACCACTTTCGACTCTTTCGAACTCATTCCAAAAACAAAACCAAACAAACACTGAAAATGGATGTAAAGGAAAAAAAATGTGACACCCACAAATAAACCGTTTGAGCCAATAAAGTAGAATGCTCGAGGTTGAGTATTGCAAATGCAATATTATCGTTGAAATGAAAAGAAACAAAAAGAAAAAACTAACCATCGAAAATAAAAAAAAGAGCCCAAAAAGAGAATAATTCGCTTTGGCCTCATGATGGAAAAATAAAAAATTAAAAACTCCGCCTTTCACCTCAGCCAAACCTATTTGAATAATATATGATCCTTAAAAAGAAATATTTAATTTAAAAAAAAACAACAACAACAACAACATGCAAATAAAAAATAAAATTTGGAAAAAGGAGAAGAAAATAAAATAAAAATTATTTAAAGAAAAATAAAAACTACAAATTTCCAATACAATAACAGCAATAACAACAGCGGCAGCAACAACATTTAGGCATACTGCAAACAATTAATATTTTTAAAAAAAATGTGGGCACCCAATCCTCGCACAGAACAAGAAAAAAAAACCCACCGTAAAAAAAGTTAAAAAAAAGTAGGCCTAAAAAATATATTATGAAAAAATTGCATATTTATAGGATGAGAATAGCATTTTGCAATTTACCATCACAACTGCAATTGCCAGACATCGTCATCACGATCATTATTACCATCCCTGCTCCACCAACCCCGGCCAACATTTTTATAATGAAAACTGTAAGAGATGAACAAAGTTACCTGCATTAACGGACGCATCCTTTTTATTTTTACTATTTTTATTATTATTATTTTTATTATCATATCCTTTTCTTTTTCCTTTTTCTTTTTCTGTTTTTTTTTTTGCTGTTTGTTCAAAATAGGACACCCACCCACACAACCTGATGGGTTTGCGGATTCATCAATGCCAGAATCCGTGGTCACCCTAATTTATTTTCAGTTCTACTTGGTGTGCTTTTTTCATGTATCCTTTTTTCTTTTTTCATTCCATTTTATATTAATTTGTTCAATTGAATATTGCTAAACGAAATTATCATTAATTTTATCTTTTGTTTATTTAATAAGAACATTTTTTTTTTCCTTATAAAAATTATGCTGCAAAAAAGGATTTAAAAAATATTATAATTTTCTTTCAAGGATATAATACATTATAATTAATATGATTTGGCAAGAGAAAATACAAAAAAATTAAACGAGTTTAGAGAAAAATATTCTTGTTCAATTCCAATAAGGCTAATTATTTCTAAGAAATTGTCCTTACGAAATTTGGTTAGCGTTAAGACTTTTTCATAAGCCGTCTTTAAAAATTTTTGCATTTCCATTAAATAAATAAGATACAATAGTAGTATTACCTATAAATAATGTATTTTTTTTTTTGTAAAAAGGCGTACATCAAAAATATTGTCTTAAATTAATTTTTAACTATTTTGGAAAATTTAAGAAGGGCTTTTTGCAATCTGAAAAAGTATTTGAACAAATATAAGTTGTAGTAAAAAGTAATTCATTATTTTGCCAATAGATGGCTTTAGGAGTCTGTGTCTCCCGTTTCAAAAATGCGATCGGGTTGCACTGTATTTTGTACTAAAAAAGTTTCTAATACAGTTTTGCGATTACTTGACTCAGTATTTTTTTAGCACGCGTCAAAGATGGACACCAACAAAGAGAAAATACGCCATACTTTACAGTTTTTCTTCGATAAAAGTAAAAACGCAAGCCAGGCAGCTGAAAATGTGAATAGTGTTTATGGTCCTGATACTGTAACAGCCAATCATGCGCAATTTTGGTTTCGTCGATTCCGTTCCGGTAATTTTGATGTCAAAGATGCACCACGCTCTGGAAGGCCAACTGTCGAAAATGTCGATAAAATCTTCGAGTCCGACCGTCACGTAAGCACTGTTTCGATTGCCCAGGAGTTAAACATTGCACAAGAAACCGTTTGGAACTACTTAAATAAGGGTGGATACAAAAAGAAGCTCGATGTATGGGTGCCACACGAGTTATCGCAAAAAAACCTTAATGGACCGAATTTCCATCTGCAAATCGCTGCTTAATCGCCACAATATCGATCCATTTCTGAAGCGGATGGTTACTGGTGATGAAAAGTGGGTCACTTACGACAACGTCAAGCGACAACGGTCGTGGTCAATTCGCGGTCACCTGACGCAAACGGTGGTCAAGCCAGGATTGACAGCCAGGAAGGTTTTGCTGTGTGTTTGGTGGGACTGACAGGGAATCATCTACTATGAGCTGCTCACCTACGCCCGAACTCTTAATTCGGACCTATACTGTCAAAAATTGGACTGTCTGAAAGAAGCAATCGCCCAAAAGGAGAGGAATTGTGTTCCATCAGGACAACGCCAGGCCGCATACATCGATAGTGATTCGCCAGAAGTTCCGGGACCTTGATTGGGATGTTCTTATGCATCCACCTTATAGTCCGGACCTGGCACCAAGTGATTACCACCTCTTCCTGTCTATGATGAATGATTTTGCAGGTGAAAAATTCGTCTCAAGAGAAGATTGTGAAAATAGACTGTCCCAGTTTTTTGCCAATAGGGACGAGGGTTTCTATGAGAGAGGCATATTACCTCAAAATGGCAACAAGTTATCGAACAAAACGGTGCATATTTGACCTAAATCGTATCATTCTATCTATGCTAAATAAAACCTTCAATTTAATGCAAAAATAATGGATTTCTTTTTACTACACCTTATACGAATATTAAACAAAATAAATTTAGACCCTACACACTAACTTAATTTAGATTTTACACAACGTCTTTTGTACCATATTTTTGAATTTATTACTATAAAAATAATTATTACATAATTATATTTATTATAAATTCATGTGCATTTTCTCACCGAGTACATGAAATCACGATGCTAATGTAAATACGAGCCGAATTGAAATTCATGTAAGAGTATAATTATCATAGAAATTTATATAAATATTCAAGTAATCATTGAAAGGTATGTAAATTCAATGAAAACATATCAACAGGTCTATTAAATAATTGGCTTGTAAACAATAATTATGTACTGTTAATAATTAACAATAATAAGGTTATTAAAATCAGTGCATAGCTAGTCAATACGAATATAATCGAAAGTAATTCATTCGTTTTCGCGTATATAAACATTGAATTGTGATATTACTAGATATAATGGAAAATGGATAAGTTATAAAGCTCCACAGAAAGGATCGTTTAGTTGAGTTAACAATTTTCCAACGACGTCAATTAATTATTGAATATCATAAAACCATGATGCACTCATATCCCATTAGATGAGCTGTTAAAGTATTAGTTAAACTTCGAATTAAATTTATAATTGTCGAATTCATAATTAAATAGATTTTAAAGTGAATCGTTATCAACTGCAGTATAATAATCCTGTATCAGGATGTCTAAATACTCTTAAACAAAGTTTCATTTTTCCTTAAACGCAGGTTCTTAAATCTGTTTGTTTGGTTACTTGTATCTGGGGTATCTTGGACAAGACCCAAGGACATGTACCCACGTGGGATAGATGAGATCGATCCTTGATTAGTTGAATAGATTAGTAGCATTTGATTTGAATTTATAAAGCATGTGAGTTTTTTTTTCAAATATGAAAAAGGATATTGATAGATCTAAGGACTCCGCAGTGGAGCGAAATTTACTAGAAAATAATTTTTAGGTAAGGTTAAATTTCAGTAAGTTTAACGTCACCGAAGAGACAGATGGGGTGAGGGTAGTTTTCGAAAAGGAAATTATTTATAATGGAGAATGTCCTGTCCGAATTTTGAGCAGTTTCCGTACCCAACGTTTGTTGAGATCGGTGAGTGGACACTGGTTTAGTCTGTACATCTACGCAAGGACTGTTATTTGCAATTGGGTAAGTATAAAAGTTCAAAAATATTAAATTTTTAAATAAAATTACATTTTTATATTTCAGAAAAATTTCTGGCCAAAAATAGACAAACAGAAAACCGGCACCTTTAGCCAATACTTGACGACAAAATTAACAGACAAATATCAACTCAGTTGCATATAAGTGCAGCTACTAAATTGTTCACTCATTCCAAAGTTAAATCTATAATACAATATCAAAAAAAATATCCAAAAAAAAAAACGCCCGTCCTAATAATCTTTATCTATAATAATATTATCCGTACATAATTGTTTCCTTACCTTTGGAAGTTTTACATAACCACATTGATCCCAAAACCCAATAAACTCAAAAACCTTCCAGCCTCGTATAAACCTATAAACCTCCTTCCTATTTTATATAAAATCCTAGAAAAATTACTCCTAAAACGCCTTTATCCCATTTTTGAAATCGAGGTTGTGATTCGTCAGAATCAGTTTGGATTTAGAGCTCAGTATTCTAGGTTGCTTTGGAAGTTGCAACGAGTCTTACCATCTGGTTATTTCCACATCTTAAATTCCTATCTCTCAGACTGATATTTTTAGGTAACTGAAAATATTGAGTTTTCTAACGTGTATCCTATCTCCGCCGATGTCTTTTTTACAATCACAAAGAAAAGAAGATTTCTTTGTGATTGTAAAAAACACTATCCCATCAGAGATGGAGTTTGATTCCTCGACCGTTTTTGTGCATCTTTTATTCTATATAGTACCAAATGCATCCTAAACGAAACAAAAATCTTCATCCAATATTTCCGACGGATATCTGATAAAATGTTCTAAAAATAAATTTGCAACTTTAATTAGACACCATTTTGGTTACCTGTTATCCTGTTAATTAGTATTTGACAGTTACAGTAAATATACGCTATAAATTTATTATTAAATGTTATACGTTTCAAAAGCATATAATTATTGTAAAATATTTTAAATAAAATTAATGTGATACTCACAAAATATGCTTTCAAATTGGATGGTTTATCGTAGTGAATTTAGTTTAATTTTAATGAACGTGGTACTATGTTCGATGTCAGAGTTGCTGATAGTCAGAGAACTTCCATAAGGTATCACGCACAAGATTTGAACTTCTCTCAAACCTTTGTGTGGAATATTTTTGCATAAAAATTTGTATTTATGTCCGTAAAAAATTCAGCTAATACGGGAATTTTATACTAAAGATCATATGCGCCGCCGGCAATGAAGCGAAAAGCATATACGAGGTATGCTCAAAAAGTATTTTAGATTTTTTTTGTGCCGTTATATTGGTACTTATGTCTCTTACTTATGCCGATAAATTTGGCCATTTTGAATGTTAAGTTAATTTTTGACAGTTCTAGCTCGTCTTCGATTTTTTCCCATTCCAAAAAATGGATCCAAGAATCTGTTTCGGGAACAAGAAATAAAGTCAGGGGACCAGATCTAGGGAATACGGTGGCTGCGGCATTATTAGTATGTTGTTTTTGGCCAAAAATTCGCGCACAAGCAACGATGCGTGAGCAGATAGTGCAAAAGCCAATTTTTGTTCTTCCAAAAATCCGGGCGTTTCTGGCGGATTGCTTCACGCAACTTGCGCATAACTTGCAGATAATATTCCTTATTAACCGTTCTACCCTGTGGCAAGAACTCATGATGCACCACGCCCCTGCAATCGAAGAAAACTGTAAGCAAAACCTTCACATTCGACCGAACTTGGCGCGCTTTTTTCGGTCTTGGCTCGTGCGGCAGCTTCCATTGGGATGATTGAGCTTTGGTTTGTACGTTACAACCATAAAACCATGATTCGTCACCAGTTATGACCCTCTGGAGCAAATTTGGGTCGTCGTGGACAGAGTCCAACAGCTCCTTAGCAATGTTTATGCGATGCTGTTTTTGGTCGAAATTGAGAAATTTTGGTAAGAATTTCGCGGCGACCCGTGTCACGCCCAAATCATTGGTAAAAATCGAATGGCACGAGCCAATCGATATATTTAAGTCCTCAGCAACTTCTCTAACAGTGATTCGACGATTGGACACTTCATCAATGTTTTCATCTGTTGTTGACCTCTGAAAACATTTTATACCACCGATAAACGTTGTTTCAGTCCAAGGTAGCTTCACCATATGCGACAGTCAACATTCGGTATGCGTCCGCGCAATTAATTTTGTTTTTCACACAAAATTTGATACAGATTCTTTGATCCATTTTTTGGAATGGGCAAAAATCGAAGACGAGCCAAAACACGTGCAAGCAAAGCAGCTGTCAAAAATTAACTGAACATTCAAAATGGCCAAACTTGTCGGCATAACTGAGAGACATGAGTACCAACATAACTCCACAAAAAATCGAAAATCGAATATACGTAACCCGCGGAAATTCAAAATTCGCGATACTTTTTGAACAGACCTCGTACACGACCCTGATTTTTTTAGGAAATTTATAATAAGTAACGAAATGCATTTTGAGTTGAGACGAACCACCTTTATACATTTTCAGAGAGACTATGTTGGGCCAGACGTCCTATATGTTGAGCCAGAGAAGTCAGTGCTCTGTATTTCTTCGAAGATACTGCTGACCATGCTTTTATGGTGATGGGGACAGAGCTTTTTTATCGGTGAATTGCATCAATTGCGATTGGACGACATGTGGTTCCAACAGGACAACACCACGTTGTATATCGAGAAGTTATAGTGTGGATCGACACCATTGCTCTCCAAATCCAACCACTTCCAATTTAATTCTGCAAGTATACTTAAAGGAGGAGTTTTACCAGGAAATGTGCGTAAAGGTGTTAATAAATATCATTAAAAGAGAGCGGACATTTGCTACAAGGCCAGCGGTCTTGAATATTTATTTTGTTTATTTAAAATAATTTGAAAAAAAGCTCTTTAGAACACTTTCTATTTCGTTAACAAGATCCTTATACAAACACTTGCTTCATTTATCTTATCACAAAAATGAAGCTCCTTTGAAAAAAGTAATAGTTTGATAAAAACAAAAGAAATCCATTAATTTTTCGCTAGATCGTAATATTTTGTACTTAAAAAAAATATTACAGTTTTTTAAATTTCGATTCAGTTGTGAATTATAGGGTATAAAAGATGGAAGTTAACAAAGGGAAAATTCGGTATATTTTATAATTTTGCTTTGATAAAACCGAAAATTTAAGCCAGACGACTAAAATTGTGATTGGTGTTTATGGTCCCGATGTCGTCACAGCTATGCGAAATTTTGGTTTCGTCAATTCTGTTCTGGTATTTTCGATGCTAAAGATACACCTCGCAAAGGTATGTCCATCGTCCAAAATTTCAATAAAATCATGCAGTTGTAGCATTGCCCAGGAGGTAAAGATCAACCACCGGTTTTGTGGTTGACACGAATTGACGTAAAAAAACATAATGGAGCAAATTTCCATCTGTGAAGCCTTGGGCAAACGGAACAAAATCGACCCATTTCTTAAACGGATGGTAACTGAGAATGAAAAATGGATCACATACGACAATATTGTGCAAAAACGATCGTGCTCAAAACGCGGTGTAGCGGCTCAAACGGTGGCCAAACCAGGACTAATGGCCAAGAAGGTTTTGCTGTACATTTTGTGAGACTGGAAAGGAATCGTCTACTATGAGCTGCTTCCATATAGCCAAATACTCAAACTATCAATAATTGGACCGTTCGAAGCTAGCGATTGAGCAGAAGCGGCCAAAATTGGCCAACAGGTGAAGTGTTGTGTTCTATCAGTACAACGCCAACCCACACACATCTATAGTGACTCGCCAAAAATGCCGGGAGCTGGGTTAGAAAGTTTTAATACATCCACCTTATAGTCCGGACCTATCCCCTTGCGAATACCATCTCTTTTTGTCATTACAGAACTTTCTTAGTGATAAGGAATTGACATCAAAAGAAGATCGTTAGTCAAGTTTTTTGCCAATAGGATAATCCGAACCTAAATAAAATCTTGAAAATAATGGATTTATTTTTCCCCAAACCAAATAAAAAAAATCATTTTCGCCCTTACAAGCAAAAATCCGATGGAATGGTTGGTGCCGAAGATGAAAGCGAACTGCACTATCGACTTGGTTGTGATATCAACTTAGCATGTTTTTTTAAATATCAAATTATTGGGCATGCATGAAATTGACCACAAAATGCTCCTTGTTTCTTGCACGGGTAAAAACGAAGTCACTATAATAGTATAATAATAGTTTTATTATAGTTTAGTAATTGTTTCGATTTTTGATTTAATTACAATAAAGTGAAAATTTCCCAAAAAAAACACATATAAAAGATCGAAAAAATATTATAGCGTTTATAGCGACGATTATAATTTAAAGAAAATATCGAACAGTAAAATTTGAAAATGTACCATAAAATATTTTATTTTGAATTTGAATTAATTATTCTTACGTTTATTTATTGTTACTATTATATGTGTACTTAAAAAGAAACTATGAATTCTTATTTTGAAATAAGAATTCTTTTATGATAAACATAAATGTGCTGTCGTCGTTCACTTATTCAATTGTGAAATAATTAAAAACAAAATGGTGAAATTTTCCATCAAAAAATATGACAATATAAGGAGAGATAGATTCTGTAATATAAGAATAGATATTATTAATAAATAATTTAAAAATCTGTACGAAGTACTCAATTCTTCTAGATATCATATCCAATTTGATATTTATTCGTAGATATGACAATTAAGTATGAATGTAATATAATTGATAAAATCTCTATTATTTGTGTACTTATTCGATTCTAAAGACTATTTACATCAACAAAAGATAAATTAATAGCAAATAGTAAATTGTAACTTAACATAATGACATCTTTTGAATTTTCACTCACATTTCGAATTGAAAAACTAGTAAATGAAATAATAAGAAGGGAATATGTATTCTAATGGACGTTTTGTCCTCTTCCAAATAGATCTGAAATTATATTTTATTGTGTCTTAATTATAATTGCATATACATTATATTATATAACAAACAAAAAACTATTATGTCATATAACCAATGGTGGTGATTTTGTACCTATTTTATAATGCATTGTCTTTCCATTAAATATGTTTTTTGTTCAGGAAATTCTATTAATGAAGATTGTTTTACGTAATTTATTATCTATTTATAAGTATGATAATCTTATATAATTTTATATTATATAATAAAATTCGTATATAAATGAAGTTTAGTAATAATGAGGTTACGAATATAAAATGTTGCAATTGTTATTGTCATTTTTTTGTCAATTCAAGTCTGTTTTATTTGGTATATATTCCTGAAATATATACATGATCATTGTATGATCGAAGTTGTTTAAAAAAATTATAGAATTTCTTATCAAAATAAAATTTTTTCTTTGTCACAATTTCTATTAAGAATGACTGAAGATTTTATCTGGTAAAGTAAACCTTACGTATATAACATTTTTTCGTTGAGACGGTTTGGTGAATTTTTCTATTTATTAATAAGGTGCAGTAGAAAGGTAATAAGACTAGCATCCTGATCTGGCAACACTGCGAACTTGTGCTACACAAAGCTTATATGGCTAGTCCCTCCTAAGCCATATAAAGCCTGATAATTGAATTTGTGTTTTTTTTAATATCTTACGAAAATTTTTGAAAAACGATAAAATTTTATGTTAAGCTTGATGAATCCGCGATTTTGAGGATACGAAAACATACAACGGGTCAATAAGAAAGAATCTGTATCAAGACCATAAGTTCTTCAGTGACATTCGATATTTTTGGAGCGTCAAATAACACTTAAATATGAAGGCTCAGATGGCTCAGGAAGAACCTTAACATCCAAGGCTGTTAAAAATGTAAAACGACTAAGGTCAAAAACATCTCAAGGATGTGTAACCAAGGAGCTTATGTAGAATATTTCCAGGACTTCTAATAAAAGTGAAAAAAAAACTCCATTGCCAATTTATAGCTGCCCATGGGCACTACTTTCAAGAGGATAACAATAAATTATATTTAAAAAAAATCTGAAAATAACAGAATAAAATTTGTAAATAAAAATGGTCACCAAATTTTTTAATTTAAAATGGGAAAATTTACAGAAAAAAATTTTGCAAATAGAAAAATAGCATGTCTCGTTTCTTAAAAAAGTAAATGATGAATAAAATTCCAAACGCAAATGATATTTTTTTTAAGATTTACGAATGAAAAAAAATATTTTAATTTGTTGTTCCTAGGATAAATACTAAATTGAAATATTTTTTCTATAGGGAAATTAATAATCAGATCGGATATGTGTGCCACCAGTTATTCCGATCTTTAAAAAGGTAGCCGGATAATTAAAGATGCTTTCAATTATTATTTAAATGTGGTCAAAAATTTTTATTAGATCTAAATTCTGTACAGGTAAAAAATTTAAGCCTATTGAATACTTTTGAATTTCGTGCATTTTAGAGAATGTACACTTCAATTTTTGATAATAAATGTAATTGAGACAATTATGAAATTTAGTAGATTATTGAAAAATTTCAATATGGGATGTCTTTAGAAGATTTGGTATATTAAAGATGAATTAACGAGGAGGAAAGTCATTCCTTCAACTCCCACCAACTACAATATACCATATTCATTTCTAATTTAATTTGTTATGGGTTTAATATAAATGAATGCTTGGTGGTACTTTCAAATACTATCTATACTTGCATATAATCAAATTTTCCAAACTTCTTTTAAGTATTCTATTGTATAGGAGATTTCTCATATTTGTGCGTGATTGCGTACACGTTCCTATTCCATTCGACTTGCAGATAATAAACAACTACGAGTACACAAAAACCACAAACATTTCATTTCGTTGTGTAGTTGAATAAGTTTTTATATTTGAAATTTTATATTTTTCGGTAAGTGTTTGTATTTTTCAGTAACTCTTACTACTTCTATTCGTATGAGTATATGCTAGGAGTAGATTTGAATATTTGAATCAGTTGGAAAAAGTCCTTATACTATCGTCAGTCTCATAAAAACCAACACATATTTCCAAAATATTTGTATAATGTTAAGTTTTTGAAGTAATTTCGATTTGAAACCAACCCCATATGCCCTGGCAAATAACGGCTCAGATTCACGGTTATATAGCAAGTGTAGTTATGTAGGATAATAGAGGGTAGTATAGAATGGGTAATGGGAATATAAGATTGGTAAGTTGGCGATGGTATTTCTTTTTCGCGAATTGTAGGCTGGCGTGATTGAAATGAATTCGTACCGCGAATATTATACATAGTTTGCTAAAGTAGGACAAAGGAAAATGATTGAAAAATGCGTAAAAAGGAAAAGTATCTCATTTTAGTACGGACACAGAGACATAAACAAATAGCGCGCAATCTTATAATACCACCCCGTCTAGATACCCAGTCATACTCGTATGCCATGTAATATCGCAGCTAGTGCTGATGACAAAAAGAGATGACGTTGCCTGTAAAGTGTTACAAATACTAACGGCCATATCTATAGAATAGAGGGGCAACTAACTTAGCTTAGTGGTTATATGCCGAGATGAACGCTAAGGAGATGCTGATCTGGAGTACGAGTATGGGCATAGGTGCTATGAAGGGTATATGTATGGAATAAGTGCGTGCACAAGGATTAATATTCAGGTAAGGATAAGAGGGAAAAATTCTATTTAATTTTGTTCCATGAGTTTTTTGGATAACAAATCTAAGGGAGACAGTTTCTAATTCAATTATTCAAATTTTTGCTAATTTCGTTACGAAAACTTTGTTTGGCCTCCAAATATTCAAAGACTATACATACGAACGAGTACTTGCTATCCATTTCCATATATACACTAGTACGGGTATCACCCTAATCGCCCACATGTGCTCATATAAATTGCACTGATTTTACAAACTGTATAAAAAAAAAAAAAAAACAAATTCCCAATCTCGATGAAGAGTTGTATTCACTTATAATTCGTTTTTTTCCCCTTCTTTCGGTATTTTTTTTTTGGGTTGTGTTTTTGAAAATTTGTTATCCTTGAAATTATTATTATAAATTCCTTTTATTTGTGTCTCTTTGTCCTATTTTTTTGTTTTCTCTAATTTTTCATTATTATTATTGTTGGTTTTTTTTTTGTTGTTGTTGCTTTTTTTCTGCTATAAGATGAAAGCTTTACCCTCATGTCCTTTTTATTCTTTTAATATCTCTCACATACTACACTCATATTTATAAATATTCCAATATTCTCATATAAGAGCTACATATGTATGTACCCTTATTCTTTTTTTAAAAAAATGATTTTCCCCAGCAATCATTTCTATTGTATATACTACAATAAATTATTTTATATCCAGATCATCTTTACAAATGAAATTTCTAACTGGAAAAGCTTTTATTTTTTAAAAAAAATCTGTGGTGTAAAAATAAGAATAAAAAAACCAATCCGAATAAAACAAAAATTCTATTTTCAATGTAATAGCATAGAAAAATTTAAGAAATTGATATGCGCATTAATAACTTGTTCAACCCTCTTCAGACATTTACGCGTACTATGACATCGAAATATGTTATGCTAATTTTTGTTGAATATTTATTTGATATATGTATAAGTATACGGGTGAAATAGAAAAAAAATAATTAATCAAATCTAAATTACTTATATTCGTACTCCAGGTGAAATGATTCAAAAATGTTCATTTCAATTAATTTTTATTTGAAAGAATTTCTATCTGAACTTTTATAAAAATTCAACTAGATTTTCACCTTTTCATTTTTTACTAATTATGAAATTATTATAAATCTAATTTTTCTTATAGATCTGAATGATTATAGCTTAAAAAAAAATGGATTTTAAAAATGTTCCTATGTGCAAATGGTATTTAGCAACAAATGGTTTAGTAGAAAATAAATGTTTTACAATTCATAAAGGACTCATAAAAACTATTTATTATACAGAAAGAACTTTTAAGAAATATTTATTTGCATTTTCATATCAATAGTATATGATGAAAATAGTTCGATTAATCAAATTTGATATATAAAAAAAAATATAAAAATTTACAAAATATCAACAATATTTATTTAAAAAAAAAAACAAAAAAAAGGGCTATTTTTCAAAGTAGTTCAAAATATCTATTTTATAATAAATAAAAATTATCTTTGCCCTGATTTAGTGGTACTCGGAACGTTTGCGTTATGTACTGAGTTCAAATCTAGCTAGATACATGGCTGGGAAACCTTTTAGTTATCGCCAAAGAACCTTAGTGGTTCTGATGCTAGCAACTTACAATTTCAGTGCCAATTTTACTAGAAATGACTTAAACAGTCTGAGAAATAAAAAAGCTTTAATCAATTATTGAAATTAAGTATAAGAAAAATTTAAATCAAAACCCACTTCTTGAGAAACTCAATGGGATTAATTCATTACAGAAAGATCCTTGAAGCACTCTCAAGATATTATTCAATTATTTTCTTAAAATACCGTATTATTATTTATGTGTATTTCAGATCAAATATAGAATTTAACTTTAATTTTTAAATATGTCTTGTTAGCTCTAAGAAATATTGTTTTTTTTTAGTGTGGTAGAATTTTTTGATAGACTTAGTTGTCATCCGTTTTTATTTTTTTATTATTTTTTTTTTTAAATATTTACAACTACAACATAGTAATAAGCAAATTTGAGCAATAGTATTAATTAACTTGATAGGTTGTGAGGAGTAAACATCCAATGAAGTTCCTCCTGCTAGCGTGTGTTTCAGTTAGGCCTCAGTATTTTAGTAAATCACGCGGCCAATGACGCTTAAGTCTTCGATGGGTATTTCTAGGGAAGGAACTGGAGAATAGTTCTTGAACAAGAGGATTATAATGCTTGAGGACACGGGAACGGAACTTTTTATAGCGAGATACTGCCACATCAAAAACAAATGGGACTTTAAGATCACGATGAATAACAGTATTGTGAACATAAAAGAGGCATCGACAATTGTACGGAGTATTTTTGATTGAAGGGATTGGATTGGACGGGAATTAGAAGGCTTAGTAGATTCCCAGAGTTCTAGTCCGTATGTCCATATGGGTTTCAGTAAAGTATTGTATAACAGAACTTTGCTGTCTATAGTAAGTTTGGAACGTTTGTCTAGAAGTCGAAGTAGTTTTAGGTATCGTCTTTTAAGTTCTTGTCTTTTAAGTTTTGTATGTGGGTTCCATGTCAGGCGTTTGTCTAAGTTCAGTCCTAGGTACCGAGCTTCGGTGTGTTGTAGTATGGCATTGCCATTAAGGTATATGTCTCACGACGGAGAGTGAAAGTTATCTGGATAGATTTACGTTCATTGACTTTTATTCTCCACTTAGTAAACCAGTTCTGGAGGGTTTGGATTTGGATTTGGAGAGTTTCGCTAGATGTAAGGCAGCCGTATAATCGGCGTATGTAGCAAAGAAGGTATTAGGGCAGATTGGGATATCGGATGCGTAAATGTCAGGGTAGCATACTTGAGGATGGGTTCAAGTATGCTACCCTGAGGAACCCCAGCCAATACCGAAGAGATATTGGAGAGTTTTTTGGATACATTTACTTGGAAGTGTCGGTTGGAAAGGAATAATCTTAGAATTAGGAAATAGGTGGAAGGAGGGAACCTCTTGAGTTTCCAGAGTAGACCCGGGTGCCAAACTCTATCAAAAGCTTGACTTATATCAAGAAACACACCGGGACAGTACTCTTTTCTTTCTAAAGAGGATGCAATGCTGGGTAGTGGAGTGTTCGGCGCGTTGAAGATTCGAGTAAGGATGTAAGCGGCGAAGGAGGATTTTTTCAAAGATTTTTGAGAGTACTGGAAGAAGACTTTTTGGCCTGTAGGAAGTGTGGCGGTTTATTGGTTTATTGGGCTTAGGGATCATTTTAATGATGGTAAATTTCCAGAGGGTTGGAAAATGTTTTGTTCTAAGGATGGAGTTATATATTGTGGCATGGAACACTATTGCTCTTTAAGGGAGTTGTTGGATTATATTGGAGGTAATCAGATCATAGCCAGGAGCTTTGTTTTTGAGAAGAAGCTTGATTAAATTGGCAGCTTTGGAAGGAGTGATTGCCTTAGGGGGAAGACTCATGGGTAAGGGAATGGAAAGTTCTGTCTCGGTTGTAATGCAATGAGTCCTGTCTAATATGTCCCCATGTGGAGTAAATGTTTATGCAAGGTATTCAGCAAAAGCGTCTGCTTTATGTTTGTCCATTTTGGCCCAGGTTCCGTCAGTTTTTTGTAAAGGGTGCTTTGTTTTTTTAAAAGATAGTATTTGTCTTGTAGTAGTCCACAAAGTTCTGTTTTTCGTTAGGGTCTGTTATAGTTAAATCACATTTTTTTCTCAGTATAGTTTGTTATTTTGTTGTAAATAGACTTACGCTCAAATAATGTTTTCAAATTATCTAATTTTACTTTGAAAATAAGTCGTCAATATACGAAACTAAAAATTGTATCTTTCCGTAAAATTTTGTCTATTAACACCTGACTTTTGGAGGAAGATAAATTTGCAAGATGATTGGAGACACCACTACATCCACAAAAATGTAGTGTTTAATGTGGCTTGAACTCCGTTTTAATCAATTGCAAGGGTTATGGCGCCATTATCAAGGGTTATAGCTTTCAAAACATGAAAAACATAGACCTGAATGGCATATGGTCCCAGAAAAATGTGCTACTACTGCTTACGCATCTTGAAAAATCAACAATTTCTTGAAGCCAAATTTGGAGACAACATGATCCCGAAAAGGTGGCCCTACAGTGAGCTTCCAAAAACAAGGCGCCGGTATTTGTCCGATTATTTCTTGAGGGCATATGTGAAATTGATAGTATCGTATATACACACGAATAAGTAACAACACACCCCTTAAAAACCAACATTTAGAATGCTATAGCGGTGATAGGGCCAGATTTACTCAATAAACTTTGGTCTGATGATCAACGACAGGCAAAACTCCTATTGTACCCAGAAAAATTTACTCTTTGATGCGGTGGTATTGTCGATTCGTATTTTTTCAAGATTTTTTTTTGTTGCAAGAACTGCATCTGGTCGACATGTGGTTTCAACAATACGGCGCTACATGCCACATAGTGCATGAAATAATAGACATATTGAGAGATGAGTTCGGTGAGCAATTTATATCACGTTTTGGACCGGTGAGTTGGCCGCCTAGATCCAGCTATTTGACACATCTAGACTATTTTTTATGAAGCTACGTGAAGTTACTTAGCTATGCCGATAAGCCAGCGTCACTTGCAGACTTGGAAGACAATATTACACGTATTATTAGCGAGATACCAGCCGAGATGCTCGAAAAAGTATTTCAAAATTGGACCTCTCGCATGGACCACTTAAAACATAATTCTGGTCAACACTTTTATAAAATAATCTTAAAAAAGGAAATGATATGCATTGATTTATTCACTTAAATAAAAAATTAATATTATTTTGTAATTTTTCTGTTGTTTTTTTTTGGAAATTTGAAAACTAAATACTTAAAAAATCACCTATTGTATATAATCTTTTTTAAATAATGATTTATTAGATATTTTGGGATGCAAGTAGCTAACAAGACAGTTTACTCCTCTAAATTTAAACCCAAAAAGGAAGGGGTTTATTTGGGTTTGGGCCTATGCAGATACATTCTGTCGACTAAATATCCAAAATTATTAAATAAAATACAAAATATTAGTTAATAATCTGGATTTAATTTCTTTTCTTCAAAATAGGCTTCTTTTGAAAATAAATGTTTATAAGTAGTTATTGATATCTCGTTCAGCTACTTTTCTGAATATTGCTTTATGGCTTCAAAACGAAGATTATCATGAAGAAAAATTCAAGAATTACTATGGCCTTTTCCAATGAACACCCTATTTTAAATGCCTCATAATATTCAGATAATATTATTTGTTAATAGTTTAAATAAATTTCGAGTTATCAAAAAAAAAACAGTCAACATTACTGTACTCGTAATTTTCGAGCATATTTGACGGGGTTTGGCAGTTTATGCTCGTTATAAAAGCACCATTTCAAAAGGTGAGGACTAATTTGCATGTTAAACTAAAAGCTTACGTTTTAGTATCCGTATTTTATGCGTTTTATGAAGGTAAAGTCCAAATTGGCATGTCTTCAGCAATCTGTCTGCGATGTTCTTTTTTTAATAAAATGCACCTTCTTCGGAGTAACCAGTTCTGTTAAAATTTAAAATTGACAGCTGTCCTTAAGCTGTGCTTAGCCATATTGACAGCTGTCCTTAAACTATGTGTAGTTGACAGATCGTACCAAAGCACTACGTAAAAAACTGACACTTAGTACCAACTTAATAGAAAAACAATTGTTTCATGTCTTTTACGCGAGCTTTTCAAATGAGCACATCTCTTCTGTCAAATATAAATAATAATTTGACAGAATGTAACTTAACAAATTATAATAGAATATTGTAAATGCAGAACTATAATTTTCTTTTAGAAAATTTCAACTCAAATAAAAAATAATAAAAAATTCTAGTCGAAATAATGTGATTAGCTTGTGAGATAAAATTAATAATTAAATTCAACTATTTTCGAGTTATTTGCTTTTTGATTAAATTTATTTCATTAATGCTTTTACATAAGCTCAAATATTACATATTATTATAATAAAAGAAAAAGAACAGAAATTTATCAAATCACATCCTCTTAAAAGTATTTGAGAAAATTTATATTATAAACTATTGATTTTTTGTGTATTAACCAACGCCATCTTTAGTTATTGTAAAGAGTAAAATATATTAATTTGATTTCCTTTTATCTTCTATCTGATCATATAATATATAATGCGGAAAATCATAAAGGAAATATTTCATAAAAACAAAAGATAAATAAGCAAATATCTATGAAGGAATCTCTCTCTACGTGGATAAACAATACTTTTACTCAAGTGGAATGATGATTATTTTGATATTAGCGAATTTTTCATTTATTTATTTTTTATTTATTTATTTATTTTTTGTTGTTGTTTTTTTTTTGCAGCTTTATGGCCTGATTTTGGATGAACTTTTAGAGAGTAAGGAATCCGAAAAGCCAAACGTGTATATATTTATAAATCCAACAATATATGTACTCGTTTGTACAAGGACATGATTATATCTGGGGGGATAGGTTTGGTTTCGTTTGCGGGAAAAAAAATATAACATGTGTGTACGCTTTTATTTTTGCTAAAGAAGAATTTGTACATAAATGAGATTTTCAAAATTTATATCAACTAACATAGATGCGTATCTCTACCTACAATACATACATAAATATTCGAACGTATAAACTTATCCCCTCTATGGCACAGCTTTCCATATGTTTAGAGTATTAACGTGAGTGACTAATAATGCCTAGCATTGAGAAGGCTGGTGGATGATTTTCTGGTTGTAGTGGCTTGTATCTAGTAACACTAAAACTTGAATTTATTTAGGAACGAAATACCGGTAAAATTATTTTTCCTTTTTCTTTTGGGGAACAGTACCGCATCATGTGTGTAATAAATGAATCTGAAGCAATGCCCAGAAATCAGTTGCTGAACACAAAAATAGAAAACGTATTGTATTGCTGCTGTATTGTTTAAAGAAGAATATAATGGGGGTTTTGAAAGAATGATTTTAAGAGATTCGAAAAGAAACTGAACAGAGTACAGCTTCCTGTAACTTCTTACAAAAAACATCCCCCCATCATTGGCCATACAATCTAAACAAAGGAAAAAGTAAAAACGAACAGAATCAACATGAAGAGCTCGAATATGAGTAGAAAAGAATAAAGAATAAAACCGAAAGGGATGTGGGGTAGCAAGAGGATATGAGAGAAATGAAACTGAACAATAGGAATGGGAAAAGATCAGAAATAAGCATAAAGTCAACAGAATAGAATAAAAAGGAAAACTGTAAAGGAAGAGCGTAAAGAAAACGCTTAAAAACAAGTCGTTATTTTTATATTGGAAAAAAGGGGTGGCCATACACTTACATAAGTGGAATGGTGAATTTTTCATTACACTCAGTATACGGTTCCATCTTATTTTAGTAGAGTCTATAGATGAAAAGTATAATATCAGATAGAAGCTAAGACGATGTTATGAGCATTAAAATTTTGGAAATGAAACTTATACTATATAACGCATACAAATGCGAATATGATGAAATCGTATCTGTTGTTCATACAAGCTCTTTCAAAAGAGCTAGGCTCGATTATGAAGTAAAATGAAACCTTTAAAAGAATATTTAAAAAAATAATATGAGGTGTATTTGCCACCCTATTTTAGAAGCAGACTCGAACGCTTTCCATACTGAAGCTGCACTACTAAAGATAAGTTCGTTTTAATGTCAGTAGTGAGCGATACTGTTGCAAAGAGTGCAAGGAGTACGGATAAACTAAAATTGTAAGGGGAATAGTCCAAAACGAGGAGGGTCCTGGGGAGAAGGTGTCTGTGATCAAATTTTGGACTATGACTAAGGCTAGTCGGATATAATCGTACTATACGTAACATGGGGCTATACTCGTACATACGACTGATGGGATGGAGTACACTTAGGTGCTCACACTGATGATGTCGAGTGTCATTTTCTTTTTTAAACGCTCAACTTTTATGTTCGCTCTATAAAAATGTTGCGGCATTTGTTTGCATTAAAAAGAGTGCTTAGGGTTGATCGTTTCCTCAGTCATAGTCAAGACAGTTGCCGTTCGTTCTGTAAGTCGTAGTCGCACTCATAGTCGTAGTTCCGTACACATTGCCAATATTCACTCCACTATAAGGCTGTCTTCCTTCAATCGTGTTTGCAGAATTTGTCATCGCCATCAACGGGCGTTAAATCACCTACAAACGATATACAGAAACAACAAGGACCTCTTTATTCGCTACAAATGAATATGAATATGAGAGGTTCATGTATGAAGTTTCACCTTCTAGAGTGCCTTTTTTCTCCTTCCATTTTTGATGATTATTTTTGTCATTATTATATTTTTTTTTGTTATATCTAAATTTTCCCTCGAACTAAGTATGGTTATCACCTTTTTGGTTTTTTTTTCTTTGTTCATTCTAAATGCCCTTAGGTAATCATTCTATAGCACGCATATTAAAAATAAAGAGAAAAACTTGAAAATAATTTCTTGTACGTTGATTCCTCTATTCATTAAACGTAGATGTGGGGTATTTATTTTACAAGGACTCTTCTATCAAACCACATATTTAATAGTATTTCTACAATCTAAATAACTTTTATTCTCATCATCTATAATATCATCTTAATTTTATAGGTTGTAGTCACAAAAAACCCTAAGACAACAAAAATTATCATAATAATAATTATAATAATAATAATAATATAAGAAAGTAAAAATTTATAATACTCGTAGATTTAAGCTAGCGCACGTACCCTAAAAAGATCTTCCTCCTATAACATCTCGTCGTTGCATTAGTTTATATAAAAATATAAATAAATAGGAGAAAAAAACTTTTATGAGATTAGTTTCTAAACCATAAATGTTAATAATAGCAAGGAAAAAACGAATTATTTTATATTAGCCTTATTTTGCCTGTGATTAGAATAGAGAATGTCCTCTTCAATTTATTTTGTATAGTATACGCTATATAGTATAATGCATAAATTGTAATTTTATTGAAATTGTTTTAAAACTTAATTTTCTCTTCATTCCAATATAGCCAAAAATTTAAATATAATAAATGAAAAATAATAGTTATTTTGCATAATTTCATATAATTTTATTTATTTTTTTAATTTTACTGTAAACATTTTTGGGGACTGGAAAATTTCAATGTACATATTTTCTTATAAAAATGAGAACAAACTTTTATTTTCATTTTACTATTAAGAAAATATGGTGTTAGTATTTATATACTTTCAAAAGTTTTTTTCACCAAATAAGTACTTTTTAGTTATATATAATTCAAGTTTTTATGAGCATATTGTTTGTTCAAATAAAGTATCTCAGATGGTAACAATAAATGTACTAAAAGTAAAGTGTTCCGAACTATAGAATAATTTTTTTTTTAAATATTTACTTTTAGTATCATATAAAAATATCAAAAATTGATACCACAAATTGGAAAAGCTTCATTCTGATTGAGTTGGCAACAATTTTAGCTTACATTTGAATGTCCCAGCAGTGTTATTGAGTTGTCAATTTCGTTTCGTCCCCTTTAAGAAGGAAATAGTATTGTACCGCTGCAATTTTTAGACTAAATCTGAAGTTACTATAAAAATTCAAAAAAACTCTTTCTTCCATCTATCATCTAAAATCAAAATCATTTCTTTCAAACCGGCACTTCGAAGTAAATGAATACAATAAACTCTCAACAATACATCTTTGATGTTCGCTAGTGTTCCATAGGGAAAGATGTTTGGTCCCATTCTCTGAATCATTTATACATCCAACGCATCTATACATCCTTACTCCTTCTTTGATATTGGAAAATGTTCCTAATATTATCCAAACCTAAATTCATATCCTCTTAAATTTGCTTACCAACTGGCAAATGGAAGTGGACGAACAAAAAAGTACCCACGTAACTTTTACTATTCTCATGTATCTTTATGGTAGCGTTAAACACATAACTCACTCACAAGCGTTAAAAGATTGCTCTCAATTTAATATTATTACGACGTAGTATGGCTCTGACGTGTTCTACAAGATTCCAGAAAACCGGTTCCAGACAGTATTAATACGAACACTGGTCGCGAGAGAGAGTTTAGTTTAGTTTTAGTTTTAGTTGAGTCTGAACAGCGATTTCAAGTGGTATTGAGTGGATGCTACGTCATTTGGAGATAAATTATTTGTAAAAAAAAATAAAGTTTAGTGTAGACGTCTTATAATTTGTGTGACATTTTATTTTTGTCTTTTACGCTATCCATCGAATCTACATTGGATCATAACAGTATAGACAACACAGTAATTCTATACACAGCCCTGCTGAAATTTATATGTACTTATGGACAAAAACTCTGTGAGTCTGCTAAGGCATCCAAATTCTGACAAACCCTATTCCTTTAGTCAAAAATGCTTCTCAAAATTGCTGAAGTCTGCCATGTTCATAATATTCTTAGAGTCCCATTTGTTCGTAAGTTGACCATGTGCTATTTATGAAGAGTTTCATTTTCAACTTTCTAATCATATACCTTACCTGGTTTAAGAGTTAGCCTCCAATTTCTTCCCTATAAATATCAATCGACAGCTGTAGCATCGTGTGGGTTAGCATTGCACGCTTTCCTTATAAAATTAGTCGAACGTTAATTAGAGGGAGTACTCAGAATTTTTTTCTTAAACAGAAGCTTATTTCATTGTTTTTAGAATTTTACTAAAGGAATTAAAATAGGAATTTTTTGATCTAGGAAACTGCATCATCAGCTTTACGGAGGATTTTATATTGTAGGGATTAAATAAGGTAAGAATTAGAATGTTCTAGTGAACACTGAACTTGAATGTCATAAGTCCAAATGGGTTTCATTTTTCTGTTGTATATTAAAAGATTACTTTTTATTTTTGTCCAGTATGGTGTTTATAAGTTAATCTATTGGCTTGGTGAAGTTCTGAGTAATGAATGCACTTCAGCACATTGTGGAAACATGTTAAATATGATTACTCTATCTCGTAAATCAAGTTTGAAAGTTGTGTTTCTGGGATTGTTAATAATAAGACGCTATGTCAGGATTTGAAAGGGTGGTAACTATTGTCGTATCATCTGCATTAGTGGCAATGGTAGTTTTAAAAGCAAACGGCATGTAATGGATATAAATATTTATTAAAATGGGATCAAGAATACTAATTTGTAAGACTCCAGCAATAATCTTCTATATATGTTATATAAAAATGAATGTCCGTTTTTGTGTGAGGCTTATAGACTCGAAAACTATGCATAAAATCATACTGAACCATTATACCAATTTGTTCATTGAGTCTTGAGAATAATTTCTATATAGTTCCGACACCCCTCCGGTAGGTGGTGGTAGCTGTATATGCCAATTTTCAAACACATTAGCTGTATTCGATTGGGGAAAGTTTCCTACTGTGAAGTAGTTGTAGCTGTCATCATTTACTGTACCTCGAACAAACGAGTATATTGTCGCAGTAGTTGCGCGTACTATTTAGGGTGGGGAAATTTTAGTTTCCGAACTGGAAATAGATGGCTTAGCGGGTTCGTTGGTTATGTTGAAGCGTCAAATTTTTGTTTTTATTGTTAATGTTTGCGTAAAATCAGTTTTTATTGTTTATGTGTGATTAAACTCAGTATTGTTGTTGACTATTTTGAGGTTATATTTTACTGCTGTCAGTAAATTGTACATTTTATTGAGAATCTGCTGCGAACTTCTGCACAGTAGCAAAATTGGTCCAATCGAATACAGCTAAAACAGAATTGTAAGTATTAGTAGAACTGTTTGTATTCCAATTTTTCAACAATAATGCATTATATTTTGCATTTCGATTTTTTGTGCACACTGTTTAGGAACACCAAAGTAATTTTGAGGTTAGTTACAATATCATTTCAAGAACGGCAATCGGTTAGCAAAAAAACTCAAGAGAGGTAAAATTGTTCAATTATTTTATATCTACTAATGGCATAAACCAAAAAAACATGTTTTAATTTTAATTGAATAAGGCCGAGCAACGCCGGGCAACGGGTAGCTAGTAATATATATTTCTAAATTTTCAGAATTATGTGTAACTGGTTTTTGGAAATGGCATTGGGAAATATATAAAAAGTATTTATACATACCAAGTTCTTAAGTTCCCTAAGAACTCCAGAACACCTCTTATTTAAACTATTTCTTTTAATTCAAATCTCTTTTAATTCAAAAATAATTTAACTCATAATATTTGAATTATTTTTAGAATTAAAAAAAAAATATTTAAACTTTTTAAAATATTTTTTTTTAATTCCAAAAAATCACTCAAATATTATATGTTTTTTTTTATAGCAAAAATATCTTTTAGAACACACATCTACGTGTACATAAATATGTATAATTTTCTATAATAATTGTTTTGAAAAATAATATAGAACCAAGATTGAAATTAATTCATTTTTCATTGAAATAATTTCGAAACAAAGGTTGATTTCAGAAAAGTAAAAATTAAGCTCTTTAGGTTATTATGAATTGCTAATAAAATTTTCCAAATTTTGTTCTTTCTCTCTATTTTTTCGAATAATAATTATTTAAAATTTTCTTTTTCATATATAAAAGATAATTTCTATAATTTGCTTTATTTTCAAAATTATTTTAAGGGTACACTCCGTATTCAAAGAAAAAGTATTTTTATTTATTTAATAGTAAAGTCATCGTGTTAATTTTAAAAATTTTATTATATTGTAAAACATGAGTAAATTTAAAAAGGATTTGAGATATCTTATCATTATAATTTTAATGAATTTTGTCTATAAATATAAAATAATTTAAAATAATAAATTAATAATTAATATACTAATGGAAATTTTATGAATTATTGCGAATCGTTGAAATGTTAAAAGCATAATTGTAACTAAATTAATTTGGGTATAATATGTCCTTCAGTTCGATGAGAAAATATTTTTTGCAGAATTTAATATTATAATTTTATCATTAATAAAATTTCTTTTCAATTTAATTTTAATGATTATTTAGCATATAATAAAAAAATAAATATGTTTATCTTTGTTTTTGCACAAAATATATTTAGAAAATATTCTTTTTGAAATATAAAATTAATTTCTTCCAAATTGAGTCATTAGGACTTGAATGATCTTTGATTTTTATTTCATTAAAAAAGGATACAATTTAGCATATTTTATTTCTTTTGAAAGCATTTTTAATATGTTCAGCTTAATCTTAAAAACGTGTCGGGTTTTATTTCGATAAATAGCCATTTTGCTACTCGTATTAAATTTGGAAATATATGAAAAAATCACTTATATAAACAGACATATTTCATAATTTGACTAGAGAATTTTAATGGCAAAATTTTATGATATAACATAATCTTTTTGAAATGTTTTTTTCTTCTTCTTAATTAATTTTATTTGTAAAAAATACTAGGTCTGGGAAAAATTCTTGGACATAAAATTCAAACTTGCTAGTAATGGGCAATAATTTATTCTACTCAGTTTTAAATAGTATAGATGTAAAATTATTCTTTTAAGTAGTAGTAAATATCATGTAAAATTACTGTCAAATTAGGACGATCTTGCCGCAAAACATGAGCCTCTCAAGGTTTTTGACTCAAAAAGCCTAGATTGAACCTCCGCTAATGATGATTTACAGTATTCTAATTCTTTAAGCTAAAGTTATCATAAAACTAACAGAAAATCATGGATACGCTATGGCATTAAAATTAAAAGAACTGATAAAAGTAGCTAGCCACAAACAAATCAAATTCACTGATCTTTTATCGTAGATAGGCACGCATCAAGACCATAGAGTCCTCACGTAATATCTTCAACCAAAAAAAATTAATTTCAATGAATTGTCATGAGAGGCAATATTCAAATATTAACTAAAAGCTTATTCCTCTTGGCACAAAAGAGATTGCAACCACCTTGCGATCAATAAGCTACGAGAGTCGTTCAATAAGTCCTTAGAAAAAGATGGAAAAAAAACTGTTTTTTAAAAAAATATTTTTTTAGTTTTTAACATAATCTCCTTGTAGCTCTATACACTTTCCCAACCGTTTTTCCAAAATGTTTATCCCGTCCAAAAAATAGGATTTCGGAAGTTCTGCAAAATACTCATCCGTTTGAGCAATGACGTCCTCGTTGGAAGTGAACCGTCGTCCGCCAAGCCATTTCTTCAGATTGGGGAAAAGAAAACTATTTTCGGGGCCAAATCTGTGAATAAGCGGGATGTTGCAACAATTTCATTCTCAATTCCACAATTTTGGCCATAGAAACAGCGCAGGTGTGCACATGCGCATTGTCCTGATGCAAGAGGATTTTTTTCTTCTTCAGGTGGGGGCGTTTCTCTTTGATTTCCTCGCTCAACCGTTGCAATAACGACGCGTAATACGCTCTTGTTATTGTTTTTCCTTTTTTCAAGTAGTCGATAAAAATGATGCTCTGCGAAAACCAAAAGACCGTGGCCATCACCTTGCCGGCCGATGGCACAGTTTTTGCCTTGTTCGGAGCCCGTTCACCCTTGAAAATCCACTGTGAAGACTGTCTCTTCGTTTCTGGAGTATAGTAGTGTATCCAGGTTTCGTCCACAGTGACATATCGACGAAGGAATTCGGCAGGATTGCGATGAAAGAGTGCCAACATAGCCTCAGAGTCCACTACACGATTGCGCTTATTCTGTCGATTTTTCAGGAGTAGACACCTCAACTGGGCGTCCTGAACGATGTTCATCTTTTGTGGATGAACGGCCACGTTTAAATTCATTCACCCAATTGTAAACCGTCGCAAACACAGGTGCAGATGTGCCATGAACTGCATCCAACTCGGCTTTGATTTCTTTCGGGCTTAAGCCTTTCAAATGGAGATGTTTGATGACAGCCCTAAACTCGCTTTTTTCCATTGTTATGCACAAATAAATGTCGTTACTCGTAACTTTAATCGACAAAAGAAATTGACCTACGCTATGGATCGAGCTGAAATTTTGACAGCTTTCCTTACAAAAAAAAATCTTTACCGACACTAAGAGCGCAATCTCGGATTTTCTAAGGACTTATTGAACGACCCTCGTACATTAATAGCCATAATTTTTATAGATTTTGAACTGCGTGGAAGCTAAAAGTTTCAGGTTTTCGTACCTAGTATCCTATGAAAGGATACAATTATTATTTTATAGTAATTCAAATAACTTAATCGAATGTGCTTAAGACTAAATAAAGGTTTCATTACATAATTTTAGACGTCCTTAACCTAGGTTAGCGTTCGTCTAGCGTTATTTTAGATGTTAAAATTATATATATTTATAATTTTTGATGTTAAAATAGGGAGAAATAACAATCAAGAAAAAGGAAACGCGGACAATGCGGAGCTTCAAATTCATAATGATAGTTCCCAAAAAAAATTAATGCCAGAAGACACAAAGTCGTAAGTGGGACGCCTGCGGGTATTAAGTTTTCAAAGGGAAGGGATGAACAAATTAATCGGAATAAAAAAATTTAGGGCCGGATGAAAAAGGAAATAAGAAATGGTTTTGGAGGGTATAAAAAATGGGTGTAAGATAATATTAGGTTTAAAAAAAATTTATTTATTGTACAATAAAAAAAAAAATCAAGGAACTTGAAAAAATTACAAAACAACTAATGAGAAAAAGAGAAAAAACGGTAGAGGGGCCCACCGACTATTATAAGAGACACCTAAGATGTTACGTATCTTTCTCCATGGCCACTTCCCCAAACCACTTCCGATGGTAATCTTAGGCCAAATTGCTGAAATGCTTTAATTTAGGAAATCCGAGCAACTTAAATAGAAGCTTAAATAAAAGACCGATTTAATTTCATTTCATATTTTTTGGTTATTTTTTTTTTATTTATTTGCATTACATTAAGCACATAATTATAAAAATTAAAAATAATAATAATAAAAATAATTAATAAAAGTCAATTTTTATTAAAAATTTATAGTAAATGAATAATCACGACATATTTTAGATACAGTATTTTGGGGTATTGGACAGGACATGTAGGCATAAAAATTTGGATAAAAATAAAAATTTCTTGAACGTGAAGTTCCACAGGAATATGTCCAATGACGACCATACTCAGAAAGTAAATGTTTCTGCTAGGCAAGCTTTTTGCTAGCTTTATGGGTAGATTTCAAGGGGCGATTGAAGTTAAAGTAGAGATATTCTTCCACATCCGCCATTTCCAGAAAAAATGATTCCGGGGATAACGGAGATATCCAAAGGTGTTAAGTTCTCCATGGGAGGAGAAGAAGAAGAAAGAAGAAAGAAGAAAATAACGTATTTAAATCGCCTAAAACCAAAGGAAAAGTAAAAGAGGGTTAAAACCGACTCTCAACATTGGTGGGAGAGACTTTAATGGTATTTCTTCCCACCGACCTATTCCCAAATCCTTCCTATGGTATCCCATTGCCAAATAAATTTGGGGTGCCACTTGGCGAATTTGGGGATATGTCAGCGAGAGCAGGACCATGAAAAGTCGGCTTAAACCTCTTTTTTACTATTCCTTGACTTTTCAAAATATTTTTATTTTTATGCAAATTTTTATTTGTACCCTTGCAAGAATACTAGGTATTTATTTAAATCATAATAAAGGCCAAGGCTGCCATAATAAATGAAGTTATTACTTAATGAGTTTGGTTTCATGTACCAAAAAGTACGTTATGTTAACATGATTGTGAATCCAAAGATGATATCAGAGAGCATTTGTTTTGATTTTTTACGTAAATGGGATTAATAAGAGTACCAAATTTCAATATACCTGACGTCGATCACAAGACCATTGCATATAGCATACCCCTCGACGAAGGGTTGGTGGACTCATCGGCTGATCCCACATGTTACCAAATGGGTCACTCGCCTGCACGGGGAAGTCGGGTATTACATCATCCAACTCTTGACTGGGCATGGATGCTTTCGGGCATACTTGCACGGATTCAAGAGAACTGACTCCCCAAACTGTCATCATTGCCACGATGTGATCGAAGACTCAGAACACGTGTTCTTCCAGTGCCCCCTCTACGAGGAGACGCGGGCGGAGCTGGAGAGAAATCTGGACCGTTCCATCAGTGCAGAAAATATAGTGGAGTGCATGCTGGAGAGCCAATCGGCTTGGAACAGAATTGCAGAGTACGCGGAATCCATTATCAAGGATCTCCACACAACGTACGAAGAATAGGCCGCGGGGCGTCATAACATCGGGACAGCAGTAGCATCAAACAAGAACGACCCGGCGAAGTAGTATTTACAAAGAGTGCCGCCGGGGAACCATCGTTCCGGGAGCAAGATCAGAGGTGCAGGTTAGGTTTTAGCGAGGTAAAAATCCCGCATAACTCGCCTGGCAGGAAAAACTTCCAGGCGAGTACCTTTTGAAGGTTTCCCCCTGTACCTCATTAATCTAAACAGAAAAAAAAATAAAAAAATATAGCATACCTATGGTTCCGCATAATTACAAAATGGCATAAAAGTTCTTGATATAATAAGTTATACGTCTCACGTAGGTCAGATCAAATTTTCAAAATTCACATCGGATACCTTTGATCAACTTCTCTGAAACTTTAATTATCAGATTTTCTTTATCATATAAAATATTAGTGTTGCATTTTAGGTTATTGCTTAATCGTGCGATGGCCTTAGAACTGCTACTACAGGTCTCAGAAACCTTTTTTAGTTTGAAGATTAGAAACCTTTTTTAGTTTGAAGAAACCTTTTTTTAGTTTGATTCTTTTTATATTTAATTGGATCAAAATTTTTAATACAAGCGATTTTAACAAACAAACAAAAGGTTTTCACTTCTACATCTTGTAAGCAGTAATTTTGGATTCGAACGCAGCTAGTGACATAGTTGAGGTTATTGTGACAAAAACAAAAATCTCAATTATAATAATTTTTGCATGATTATTTTATCTTTTTAATTCGAAATATTATTTTGAAATATTTTCCATAAAATACTATTATTTGTTAAAAGTGTACGAATTTTCGATATTCTAATCTAATACATGTACTGATAATGAAATATGCAAAAAAATCATCTAACTCGAAGGATGGAAATAATGTTTTTTTATGACATATGTGCACGTATTTCGGCTTGTTCCATATTCATGAGTGCTTAGCGAAATTATTTTATCTGTTCATTGTTTATTTTAGAAAATGAGTTTTTTTCCCCATACCATTGATAATTTTGCAAAAATTTTATAGGGTAGCATTATATTATATATAAAAATATATTTATTCAAAAACAAGTCTCTTTTTAAATGGGGAAAAATTGAGAACAAAAGGAGATAAAAAATGAAGGAAAAAACACCAAATTGAAAAGGGAAAACAGATATAGTGGAGACAATATATCTCAACTCATACCTATCCTTAAGAGTTTTCATTTAACATGCATAATTCGAAGAAATGAGAAGAAAATGAAATACAAAATTATTCAATAGGAGAAAGAGATTTTGGGAAGCTTTAAAAATAATATGAACAACACAATATAAGGATATGAGTTGATGGTAAGTAAAATTGAGCGCAGCAAAAAATAAAAATAAAAAAAAATAAACAGTTTGGAAAACGCAAAAACCTAAAAACGAAATAAAATGAAAATAAAAAATGTATTATAAACACAAAATTAAATAGAATCACATTATGTGTGCAAGTACGTTTATGGGACGTATGTGTGTAGTTGTAGTCAAAATAACACCATACACATAATCTGCCCCATCTACTACTATCTATTCCATATTATTCTATGTACTTATGTCCCGTATATGCTCATCACACCCCATTCTACTCTGCTCTACATCTCCATTTCTACAGTTTTTACCCTCATTTTCGATAGTATTTTTGTGTATAGCTACGTGTTAAATGACAAAATTTTACCTTCAGCCAAGCGAGATAACTTTTCCAAACCAGAGCAAATTGAAATCCTTTTGTTTTATAGCACCGTAGACATTCTTTTAATATAAAGGATATTTCATGTTTGCTCATATCATTTATTTAGTTATAAGAGTGTGTAGGTAGGTTAACGTATTAATTCGTATTTATTTTTTATCGTTTACCTACGAAAATAAAAAAACAATATTACATACTCCCATACTCGTACGCACATAAGAAGATATAGAATAATTTTAAAAAAAAATATCGAAAAAAAACATATTACCTTGGAAAAAAAATCCAAACAAAGCATTAACATTTAATGTAAAATACTATAAATATAAGTGAATAAATAAATAAATACTGAACCCATGAGTGTATTAGTTGTGAGGTGAAATTTTCAGCAAAATTAGAATGATACAATCTAATATTATTGTATATACTAAATGAGTTTTAACCACCTATTCTCAACCCATATTATGCTGTTGTCGTTCAAATCTATCCATTCGGTCACGGTCCCTTTGCCCATAGCAGTATAAAAAAGTAAATACCAAGGGCTGCGCATGGTTATGCAAAAATTAGTAGGCATACCATATTAAAATTACCAACCAAATATTGTACGTTATCCAAAAGCAAAAAATAAGACAAAAATCAAAAAGAGACAAAAACAACCCCTTACCACAAAAGAAAAAAAAATACCCGAAAATTTTGTAAAAATTATTTATAAATAAAAAGTGTAGGGGATGAACTGAGGAGATAGATCGTTTAAGCTAACCAAAAACCAAAAACAAAACAAAAAAAAACAAAAATAATAATACAATAATAAAAACTGTTAAAGGAGAAGAAAAAAGAACGCAAAGCTTTAGGATTGAACTGGTATATTCGAAAATTTCAAAAACAGTTCGGCAGTAGATTAAACACGGGGAATACCAGCCCCTTTCCATCATCCGGTTGAAAACTGAAAAACTGTCCGAGGTTTAATTTAGAGAACGGTCCGGCAATTTTTATCTTTTCAACCGGTAAGAGTAAATTATGGTAATGCGGCAACCAAAAGACTAGTGGGTGTGGATAGAATAGCAATAAAATCAGTATCCCACCAGTAGTCTCAGTAGCTAGAATAACAATACTTTGGGTGGAAAAATTTTCAACAAAAAAATTGTATACAAGAATCAATATCAAAATATAGCAGTGAAATACAAGAATAACTATGATTATAATTATTATTTTCGAGTATCTTACCGTATAATAATAAAAAGAAATGTGATTCGTAGGATATAGGGTGGCTATGACACACGTAAAAAAGGCTCTATAATAACATATATTGTTCAAAATATTTCGTCTACAAGTTTGAGATATTCTTACAAAAGCCCCGACTACAAGAAAAAAAATGAATTTTTATTTCCAATTTAGTACACCACTTTTTAATTCTTAAGTTAAAAAGGATTACCAAACACCCCCTTGAAAAATTTAGAACCCTATTCATTGCCATTTATTATTAACATTTATATAAAATAACCACAAGCAAATATTTATTTTTATGAATACAGGTCAGCTTGTAAAAATTGTTTTCTTCTTCTTCTTCTTTAGTTCAGCTTGATATTCTTACCTATTAAAAAAGGAGGACATTTATACTAAAAACTCAAGTACACATTTATTTTGCAGGATTTATTTGTTCACAAAATAAAAGGGATGTTTTTTTTTTTTAATAATTACAATGCAGATAATTTTCACAAATTGGAAAATTAGTTCCGTTTTTCCAAATAGTTTAATTCAAGCTTACCGAAAGAATTTGTATTTTTTTGTAATTTTTAATTATTTTATCCTTAAAATTAATCATAAAAGGAATAAATCTGGAATATTTTTAAGTTTATAAAATTGTCAATGATAATACAGCCGTTTTATAGGTAATGAACTATTAGAAACACGATTTACGAAGGTCTAAAAATTTTAGAGTTCTACAAGAATTCTTATAAATTATATTACCTCATTCGTGTTTTTTTTAATATAGCTTAAAAATGATATAAGTTTAAGCAAAAGCATAAATAATTTTTTTATAATTAAAATAAAAAATTGTTGAATTTACTTTTTTCGAGAAAAACTTACTCCAACTGGTTTCATATGTTATTTTGTTGTTTGCGTCGCCATCTTACTGCATGAATTGTGCCGCCATCTTATTTTATGGTCTAGGCTTGCATCTTATTTTCTGGTTAGTATCGCCATCTTATTTATTGATTTTGTTTCGCCATCTCATTGTATGATTTAAGTCGCCATCTTATGATTTGTGTCGCCATTTTATTTAAATGTTTATGCCTAAAGTTGGTGGCACCAATTTTATTTTCTTTTTATTATTTTTTAAAATAAAAACAGTTTTCGATTAAATTAAAATATTACAAAGAATTCAAACCATAACGTTCACTTTACGGTACTATGTAGTTTCTGTCACAATTTGGCATGTGTTACTATCTTTTTTATGGGTTCTCTCGGAGTCATATTATTTGTACAATTGATGGATTGTATCACCATAACAGTTCGGCTGAAAAGTTTAGAACGTAACACAGTAGAAATATTTTTTTTGCAAAATTCATTTTTATCATTCAACATAGTTGCCTTCGAGGGCGATACAGCGATTATAGCGATCTTCCAACTTTTCGATACCTTTTTTATAGTACTCTTTCGGTTTGCCTCAAAATAGGCCTCAGTTTCATCATCGGTCTTAAATTTCTTGCCAGCGAGCATTCTCTTGAGGTCTGCAAACAGGAAAAAGTCGCTGGGGGCCAGATCTGGAGAATACGGTGGATGGGGCAGCAATTCGTAGCCCAATTCATTGAGTTTGACCATCGTTTTCATCGACTTGTGACACGGTGAATTGTCTTGGTGAAACAACACTTTTTTCTTCTTCAAATGAGGCCGTTTCTTAGCTATTTCTTTCTTCAAACGATCCAATAACGCTATATAATAGTCGCTGTTGATCGTCTGTCCCTTCTGGAGATAGTCAATGAATATTATACCATGCGCATCCCAAAATACAGACGCCATCACCTTGCCAGCCGACTGTTGGGTCTTTCCACGCTTTGGATTCGGTTCGTCGCTCGCTCTCCAGTCTGCCGACTGCCGATTAGACTCTGGAGTGTAGTGACGGAGCCATGTTTCATCCATTGTCACATATTAACGCAAAAATTCGTGTTTATTGCGCTTGAACAGCTCCAAACACTGCTCAGAATAATCAACACGTTGTTGTTTTTGGTCCACAGTGAGCTAACGCGGCACCCACTTTGCACACAGCTTTCGCACGCCCAAATATTCATGCACGATATGTCCAACACGCTCTTTCGATATCTTCAGAGTCTCAGCTATCTCGCTCAATTTCACTTTACGGTCATTTAAAATTATTTTGTGGATTTTTTTGATGTTTTCTGCCGTAACCACCTCTTTTGGGCGTCCACTGTGTTCTGCATCAACTGTGCTCGTACGACCAGTTCGAAATTGACGAAACCAATATATCACAGTTGAAATAGCTGGAGCAGAGTCCCGATAACGTTTGTCAAACCATGCTTTGTTTCCACTGTATTTCATCAAAAAGCAATGCTTTATCAATACACGAAATTCGTCTTTTTTCTTTCTTTTTTTAAATAACAAAAGTTGCTCCACTCAAAATGCTATATCTCACGAACCAATCGACCGATTGCTGTCAAATTTTGACAGGAATCATTTGAAGCATGGTGCTTTGTGATTTTTGCAAGAGGCGCCATCTAGACGTCAACGTTCTAAACTTTTCAGCCAAACTGTTATTATTGTATAGTTTCTACCGCCATCTTATTTTTTAGTTCGTGTCGCCATTATCTTGCGGTTCTTTTTGTAATTTTCATTTATATAACTATAACACCTATGTGTAGTTAAAAATATAAATTTATTCAATTATATTTAATAGGATATGTATAATAAAAATTTATCAATCAAAAATTTTATTTTAGAATCGAAAAAAAGTTGAACAACTTTTTTTTGGAAAATAATCTCATCCTTAGAGTTTAATTTCAAATAAATATTACAGAAAAATATACCATAATAAATAAGGAAAAATCTTTCAACTTTCGATTAGATGAAATTAATAGAATTAATGAGACTTTAATTTTTTTTAGTCGCAACATAAACTGAATAAACCCCCTTTTATATGGAAATAAAAATAATAATATTGAAAAGAGAAAATCTAGCAAGAAATTTCATTAAAAGTTCAATGAATTTTATAGATTATTAACATTCTTTCATGATAAGAAAATATTATTTATAATTTAAAATGTTCTTAATAAAGTATATAATCATAAAATAATTTTGATAATTGTAGAATTTTTCTATTTACAATCTTTATAGACTTACCCAACCACACTAATTAAAGTTCGATTTTGATGAAAAGTAAAGTAGGAATTTCCGCGTTTGACGACGAGTCTGAGCATCTTTAATTTTCTACGAAATCGACGAGGAGAATTTTCCGATTTCTCAAATTCATAAGTTACCACGATTTCTGTTGACTTGGTCAGTATTCACACAACGTGCAGGTGGTTGGAAGATGTTAGTAACCGTTGAAATGGACATGGAACCGATGGTGGTGGTAATGATGATGCTACACGATTACAATGAAATTCCAACTTTTCGTTTGACAACATCGCAATGTGGCTGTGTCTTTAGTCTCGGTCTCGACAAGATTTCGTCCATCACACCCACCAGACCCACTCGATTTTGCTGGCTGACTCCAATTACGGCGATTTTACCCCAATGTCGGGACTCTGTATCTGCCACTCATGGTCGCTGCGATTTATTTTGCTCCATCATTCAGTTCCGGTTCATACTGGTTACTCAATAGCGTGTCTTCATCAACGAGCACGTGAAAAATCTGCTACCACGTCTGTTTTCTTTTGATTCTGTCCCTCCCTCCACTTTGTCATCACCTACAGTGCATTCAGAACTACCCCAATCTTCTGTTTTCAGCTTTACTTCTTGATATAACTCACAACTTTTTCCTACTGTACAGTTCATCTTCACCAACGGAAATTTCCTTCTCCCACTCTTCAAAACCAACCCTCTTGTTTTACTTATTACTGTGTCTCTCTAACTCTGACACTGATATTTTCTGATAATTTTCACTTACTCAGAGGGGATGATTTAATTTATTCGAATACATTCAAAACAATTTGATTAACAATTTTCCAGATTAGCACGTTCAAATTATGGTAAATGTTTTTTTCTTGCTCTTTCTGAATTTATCGACTTCTACGGACCTAATCACATTTCGTTCGATTATTGTATTAAACGATGATATTTTTCGACTTTTATCAAAAGGTTTATTATTATTTCTATATTTTTGTAGATTAAAAACTCATATAATTAGAAACGTATTATGAAAGGAAGTCAATATCATTCATAATATTTTTCGTACAATGCACTCTGAACATGACTCGCAATCGAAATAATGTCATTTTTTCAGTTTCCATTAATGTTATTTTTATCTAACAGGAATATGAAAATTCATTAAGGGATCTAAGTTAGATGATAACAACATATTCTATGTAATTATTGTAGATAAATTATTTTTTTTGTGGCATTAATGTTGCAATTTTTTTATCTCAAAGTAATTTTGGTAATAGAATTTTATCTGAAATTTAAAAACTCACAGAACGTTAATTTGCATACTTAAGATTAAATACTAGGCAATTTGGTTTTTTTTTATTCAGACTTTTTTATTTTTTAAAATATAATTTTTTTAACTGCTTTGGAATTTCTTAGCATTCTTTCAAACAATATTTCTAGACCTTGTGAAGTAATTTCTCTGCAATTTTCAAAATGCTTCGTCAAAAGGTCCTATTGGCTTCTTGAACTCCTTGATTAAGCCTTTCCGTCCAATTGATCTTATATATATTCCATAAAAATAAATATTTGTAATAATTTTGGTAACTATATGATCCTCTTCTTGCAGCTCCTGCTCCTGTAAAAATTATGAACACAGGTGAAAAGTGTGCTCAGAGTCATTATCTGTTTATAAAAATAAACTATTTCCTAAAATCATTGTTCGCGATGATTTTGGGTAATAGATTATTTTCGTAAACCCTCTATTTCCATGGGAAATAGTTTATTTTCGTAAAGCTTATTTATATAAGCCTTCATTTATAAGTTCTTCAGACTCAGTTTCCTCAACTGGTGTTGAACTGTACTAACGCTTACTAGATTTTGCCTGAATTTTATTGAACCTACCCATAAGTGCAATGAAGTTTATTTCCGCTTCAGTAGTAATTCTTATCCGGTCTAATAATAGAACCGATTTTGATTCTGCTTTTTAAAATATATCTGATTGCATATTTATTCATTTCAAATCGACGAGCAAATTTATCTACAGAATATCCTTTATTTTGTAGAGTATATATTCTAGATCTTACTTGCAGACAAATCTCCACAAACTTAAGTGATTTCAATTATTTTACTGGCTTTACTTTTTATTTCCAAATTAGCCGTAATTATTATTATTTTTTTCAAATTTCTCCAACAAGTGCAAAAATACGCATCACAATATAATTATAAAAAGGATATAAGAAAATTTACATACAAGGCCATAAATTGAATACCGATTCTTCTCCAAATAAAATAGAGCCTCGAAAAGTACATAATTGGACTTTTTGAAAATTAATTAAATTGAAAATTTTGGTCCTGTACATAAAGGGTCAGTGGAAAAATAAATACTTTATTTTACTATTGGAAAACAGAAATATACTCAAAAATATAGTAAAAATATTATCTTAAAAAAAATAGCCGAAAAATTCCAAAAAAAGCTTCTATTATTAAAATATCGAATGACATGAACGCTCTTGCATTCAGTTTTTAACTGGTGAGTGTCCAAATGTGAAAACTTTAAAAAAATGTCGATTTCTGTTTAAAAAATACATTTTTAATCAAATCCTAATAATGGAAATTTCTAAGCACCCCTAATACCCAACAGTTAAAAATTATTAACACACTCCCCCATCAAGGTATTTTGGAAGTTTAAAAATTAATCATTTTTAGGGCACATACAATTTATGGATTGACACCAAGCTGGCTAGCTATCTTCCTTCACGTGTGTCTATAAATGCAACATTTATACATGAACCGAGACGGTAGAAAAGGTAAAAAAGGTGCAAAGAAAGAATTTTCTCCTTTTCGAAATTGAAAGCGGTTGGAGAATTTTAATATCCTGAAAATACTTTCAATTTCAAAATCGTGTCGTTGTCCCTGAAATGGAATAGTCTTGAGTGTCGGTGTCAAGACCAGTGATGGGTGGCTAAGAATCGACCAACGACAACTGGAGTACAAACGCTATGGAAGGGCTCTTATGGCTCTACATAAGCCAGAATGAATCTGCTCCAAACTAGTTACTTAAAAGACATGGTACAGCTACGAGCCTGTGGAGTGTGCTGGTAATTTGAACACCAAGTGTGCTCGTGAATATGTCCAACCAAATAGTAAGGATGGGAATCTGGTTGGTATTACTTTCTTCTCATACAATTATTTTTCTATTTTATCATTTCTCAAGAAAATCAAAATATTTTTTATTTTTAAATTAAATTGTTTTTATTTTTGGCATTTTCATTTTCTGTACAAATTTTGACTTTCACTTTCTCTGATATTAACAATTTCTTTCGTTTTCCTTTTATTTCTCAACAAAATGTACATGCAGTAATTTATCTTGTCTTAGCCTTTTTTTCTTATATCTAGAAAGCTTTTTGTTTTTGCTTTATGTCAATTAGGATATTTTTCTGACATGCCTAGGATCTAAAATACGACTAGTAAAAATATTAGGAACGTGCAAAGAGAATATATGTCTATAAGTGTACATATGTACTTACTGTAAACAAATACGTATACACTAATATGCTATGAATCAGAACATTTGAAATTTCAAAGAACGAATTCAGTTAAGGGTGAGTATAGTAAGAGGTGTACTGAATTGGAAAAAAATCACCAAATTATAGAATGCACCCCACATTTGAATGTATCTACAATAATAGGAAAGTAATCATAAAAATGAGTGAGATGCAAATATGAAGATACCAAACTTGAAAAGATTTCTAAGGGGGTGGGATAAAGCGGAGGAGGGGGAGTACTATAACGGGTAGGTACGTATCAATTTAACTCGTGAATGTTAGGAAAAATGTGTGCACGACTAGAGAAATGAATTCTAAAACTTACATTTAATGTGTTCAAATGGCATAGAGGATGGTACCTGAAGAAGTTGGAATGGGCAGAATCACTTTTAAAGACTATAAAAACAGGAATATGCACCGTAGAAGTGGTATGAATATTGGGGAATGGAACATAGAACTTTTTGCGGTGGTAAACTTTCATTACATGCCTCTAGTTCATGATGTGGAATTTCTTCTTTTTCTTCTTATTAATATAATTTTTTTCTCTTTCCCCCTTTTTTTTTTTGCTTCTTCTCTTTGTTGGAAATATCATAGAACAGTAGTCAGGATTGGCGCGGTAAAACGTACAAACGCCATAAAACTGTAAAATGTGAATAACTGGGGGGTGCACATGGAAGGAACTAAGATGAACGTTAGCATGCCCACTAAAGAAATTCAATTCGTTTATAACGAAGAAAATATTCACCCCTAATAAAAGTTTGAGTTAAAAAGAAGTAGGACAACTTTAGGGAGGGTGTTGTTAAAATATTCGCATAAAAGCACAAGTTTTAAATACAAATTCATAAAAGGTAGGTGGTACATAAAATATAGAAAGTAATAGAATACATAAGATGAAAAGTCGTAAAAGTTGGCCCATCAGCACGTTAAGCCAGGCGAACGAATGGGTGGCCACGCGAATTTTGATGATGCTAGTGTGGTTGGCAGATGCTAATGCTGGATGGGGTAGATGGTCGATGGTGGATGGCTAAGTTCTTATCTTGGATAAGATCAGTGGAAGGTGATGGTGGTGAGCGCGACTAAAACTTTCACCCGCTCTAACCGAATTTCTTACTACTTACTCGAGTTTGGAACACTTTGGTTCCTGGACCGTTTCGTTCCTCATCAGCATTATTGTTGGTGGGACAAATATACGTGTATTAATGTACAGTTCTAACGTATGGAGCTCGTTTATGTATGCAAGTTTTACGAGCCCATCATACAAGAATTTCTATGGAACGATAGCAGTAATATCTAGTTATCCAGAAGAGCAACTAAACACAACGTTCCCCTATCACTTCCATCTAAACGAAAAGGGTGGGTATCTATCCAACCGCATAACCAGTCATTCTTAGCCGCGATACAGTTGACGGCACAGTGATCCGTTGTGGCTCGAAAAAAGCGAGCACAGCAGCATCATTGCTGATATAAAAAAACAATTTTCTTCGAAACCAATACGACCACCCCATTCATCCCCTATACCATATTATATCCGCGAGTACATAAAAACTTGTAAGTGCTTTAGAGGATATCAAGTTGTAAATAGGATTCGCGTTGCGTTTTCTTTCGCATTTTTCGGTTTCGTTTGGGTTTAGGCCCGTATTTATCGACGTTGAGATAGAGTAGCAACACCGACATTACTGAATGAACCATGAAGGGGCAGAATTTTTTGTGGGGGAATGATTCTCGAAATAGGTAGTAGTAACGAGGTACCTTCTCAGAGGCCCAAAATTCTCATGCGAAGAAGAGCATAAAACGCGAAAGTTAAGGACGAAGGGTTCGCGGCTGCTGCTAGTTGCTGAATGGCTGGTAGCTACTCGTATTCCTTGAATGCGGATGATGAAAGGCGGAAGGCACAAAGCGGTGGCCAATGCGGAGTGGTTGAATGGCTGATGGCTGATGCCGGATTACCAGTAGAGAGAGACTGGTAGAGAGAGATTGGTGGCGGATATCATCAACAGAGGCTAACGCAATGACGGTAGTACCACACTGATGGGCAGAGGAGTTTGTCGCATCGAAGGAGGATGATGCAAAAATTTCAACTTTATATTATTTTATTTATTTATGTTTATTTTATTTTAGCTTATTTTTTTGTTTTTGTTTCTTTTAATTTTTAGTGTATTATTTTTACATCTATACAATGTTTTTGCTATTCTCACTGTTGGATTCGGTTGCTTGCACTGTTCGGATACTGTGCGATTGGTATGTAAGTAAGTTGGAAGACGTAACGGGAGCGTAAGTTTTGAAGTACCACTAATTCATGAGGGTAGTGGGGTAGTTTATATTCTTAAAGAGGATTTTGTTGCGCTGACACAGACAAGGACAAGTGTTATGTTATATTATATTCTGTTGAAATTTTATGAGAAAACGGGATCGTTAGAAGTGTTGCCAACAATAAATGTGTGCCGTGTTCATATTTCGATTCATTCCTTTTCGATGTTGTTGTTGTTGCCTTATGTAGTCATTTATTTATAAGTTGATTTTTTGTTGTTGTAATCCTTTTGATATTTTATTTTTTATTTTTGTTTGTTTGTTACTATTTATTGCTAATACTTATGTACGCATACAATCATGTCAGGCATGCAGACATCAAATAACTAATAAAAAAATGTAAAATAGCAAGTTAGTCAGTCAGGCAACAATGATCGAATTCGGTGGTGGCATCCCTTAGTTGGCGTATGTGTACTAGTCAGCAGAGTTATTGAGCCCTTATAACCTCATTTTCTATGGGAAAAATATTCCATTCTCATTTGTCTGTGACTCTCTACGTACGAGTACATATTTATCTAAACGTAAGAGTACAATGCTTTTATACAATAGTCGACGGGTAGTACAAGTACAATATTCCTTTTGCTTTTGCTTTTAATTTAGTTTCTTTGTATGATTGTGTGCATGTGAGGGTGGCTGTAGAAAATTTCGTATATGGATATGTGCGTGTGCGTGTTAGTATACGTACAAATGCTAACTATGGAGAGTTAGAAAAAGCATGAAACTCTAATCAGATTTTTGCCTCTTATATGCGCTCTACTATATATGAATACGCCCCTCATTTTTGGAGGGTTGTACTAGCTATGCGAATAGTGTGATTGGTTTCTAAGTCTCTGTTATAGAAAGAAGATTTTTATTAGGGCACATTTTGAATTAAACATTCGCCACCCACCGCGCCAGTGTCGTTAGTCGCGTGTACACAGAACTCTCAGCGAACGCGACACGAGCGCATCAAATTCATTCGCCGCCGATCATCGCGCCCTCATTGCGTTCGGCTTCGTAGTTTGGCACTTTTCACCGCACATTGCCGCATGTCATCATCGTTCGCTTTTTATCGCCGCATTTTATTTTGTTATGTTTTCACGTTCATACTGAATAGTATTTTCTGTAAAATGCTTTCATGGCACTGTTGCCTCTCTATACGCTGTTGTATTGTTTCCTTTAAGGCACTACTTTTAATGCTGGTTGGTCTCTACAACACAACTACTAATAATACTAAACATTTACTAACTACTATATCTAATAAATGCTGCCGCCCATCCGCGAGAAATTATGAAAACGAAAACGACAAAAAAAAAAACATACCAAAAACTAAGAACAGAAAAACATAAAGCCGAGGACGAAATTTTGAACTGCCAGAAAACTGGAACACAATAAAAGGCGTTTCTCAAGTCAATTCATTTATTCATTTTCCGAATAAATATTGTATTTCAGAATGGCATTCCTATTCTAAGATCTTTTAACCAATCTAATGCTACCCCATTCCTACTGTCCTAGACACACTTCTTCTTCCCCAATAGTATTGTACGAAGCTACCGAATTTCATTCGTCTTCAACATTTGACATTACGATTTTTATGTGAAAAGTTTAATTAAAATTGAAAATAAAATTAATTGCATACACAATTCACAGTTATTGTTTTGGAATTCGCAAGGAAATTTTTAAACATCTATTACCTAATATAAAAGTTCATATATTTTATGGACTAGTAATTTTCTTCTATAGAAAAATTATTGATTACAACAGAAACGAAAAACAAAAACAAAATAGTACATTCAATAAAATTAAATAGAAATTATTTAAGCAGGAAAATATATTGTAAATAATTATAATTTTTCTTATAAACTTGCCGAAGTAATTTTGGAATTTTTAAAAACCTTGTCCAGTCTTAAATAAGTCCAAATGACATTATTCGAATTCGTAGAATTTCATTTGTTTGAAAGAATAAACATCGAAAAAAAAATATACATTTAATACGAATTTTCTTTCGTTCCTTTTTTAGAATACCTCCAAACATCTCCACCCTATACACATCCTTGATATGATGAAAATATGAAAGTGAACAGTTTTTCCATGGCTAAGAATATTTTTCTGTCGCTTCTATATTCGATTTGATCAAAACAGGCAGCTTAAAGAATTACATGGAATTTTTTGTGACGTTTTTCAAAGAATTTTCCCTACTTGACTCTCTGTTGTACGAGTATCTATAATACGAACCAAGAACAGCTGGCCCTTGTGCGCTTGGCAACCTAATTTCTAGGTTATTTGAGGAATTTCGTTCGATCTTCTTAAATATTTCTTAGAGAATTCTTCTCGCAATATTGATTGATTCCTGATCTAGTCAGACAAGTTAATACTGTCACTTACTAAACCAACCATTCCTTCTGCCTCATCTACCACCTGATTCTGTTCTAACTTTACGCAAATCCCCTTCCGCCCAACCATCTATATTCCCTTCCTTAAATATTATTTTCTGTCCAGTAAATTTTCCGTTTGTGTCTAGGCGATGAATAATTAAATAAATCGATTTTCTTCTTTTCTTTTCCAGCAATTTAATGTTTAAATTTGGCAGCCGAGAAATATTTTCATACTACCACTTTTCTGTTTTGTTGGCTGCCCTTCAAGGACATTTGTAATCTTTAAATTAAATTCGTCCTCTTTTTTTTTTTGTTTCTCCATCTCCTTCTTAACTTTTTTTTTGTTGCTATCCCGTTTATTGAAATTTTTTAAATGAAAATTCTTATTAACTTTAAGAATTTTACAATTTATTAAGATTTTTCTTCTTTAAAATTATTGATATTAAATTAAAGATTATATGTCAATCTTTTCTCATGAATATTTTATTTTTATTTTTTTAAATTCTAATTTTTTTTTTTTTGTATATTATTACATAACTTATATTAATTGAAATTTAAGTCAGTTTCATTTAACATTTTCAATTATTAAAATAAATATTAAGAGGTTATTACGAAAATTTTGAACACTTTTTTGGAAAATAAATTATTGCATTTTAATGCACAGGTGGAGAAAAAGTAATTAATTAAGTAGAAAAGTTTTTTTTTTTTTCTAAATATTAAAAGAATATTGTTAATACATATAAATACAATGTATTATAAAGGGAAACCCACACAATTTTAATTTGATGCCGGATTAACGTACTTTTAAATTACAGTGTTTGATAGGCCAAGCCCTCCATAAGGACCTCTAATTATATCTGGTAGGACGAAAACCATTGTGTGGAATATTTTGCATACAGATTTGCATTGATGACAGCATAAAATTCGGGTGAGACGGGGTATTTAACCCAGACATCAGATGAGGCATCGGTTATGGAGCGAAAACTTTTTTGAACTCAATAGACAGAATCTTTATTTTTATAGGAAGTTGATGATGATTGACGAACCATATTTTGACTTAGGCGGCTTTGATTTTTAAATAAACTAGCCAGTTCTGAAGTAGTAAAATTCCAGAGGCCATTCACAAACGACCTTCACACCCCCGTGCTGCGGTGTTTGGACCAGAGGTATCTTTGGTTCATAATTCTTAGAGAACTCCCCTGACAATGCTGTTACGGTGACTGGAAAGTGATATATGGTAGAAAACTACTATATAACTTATTGATTCGTAAATTAGAATAATTGGATTTAAACGATATCTGGTTTCATCAGGAAACAATGGCATTTCTGCGGCCGATGCTTCCTGATCATTGATTGGCTTTCCCGCTTCCACATTCAACCTCTCCCGTTTTTTCCCTAATATGGTGCTACTTATAGGAAAAGATTTATACTATCCAAACGAAGACAATTGAACAACTTAAAAAAAAAATATAAACAATTCGATTCAATAAAATTAACTCAGAAGGTGGATTTTTAGAAAAAATGACGTCTTAAAATTTGCAATTTCGAAAAAATGACGTGTGAAAAATTTGACATTTAGTAACTATTCTGAAAAAAAATTATTAACTTTTTCTAGCAACATCCTGCAATACCTTTTCTACGAGTACCACAATCAATTTTTTTCTCAAAAAAGTCTCTACATCATATTATACTATTTATTAAGTGTCGAATTTTTCTGAAATTTCTTTTTTTTTATAACAGATGTCGCTACTGCAGCAAAATTTCTTTTCTTTTCAGTGTTTTCTGAAAAAGGAATCTTTTCATAACTCAAAATTATTTTAATATAAAACTTCAAAGAATTTAGACACTATAATGAGTTATTAATTACGGCGAAGTATACTACGAGTATTATAGTTTTTTGCAGTAACTATTGATATAAAATTAAAATATTTTGAAATATGATCAATTTTGTATATAGCAGAATAATATGTTCATACTACAAAACTAAATAAATATAAATTCTATATATATTAAAAAGACAAAAATTTAGATTAGAAATGGCTGAAATATTAAATTGTAAATAAGTTTAAGATACTCTTTTTGATGTGGTAAATGGATAAATACTCTTGAAACCGCATTAAAGTAAATGAATTTTAATCTTGAATAAAATTGAAAAGAAGCACCAACTAAGTAATTCTATTTAGATATAACATACGCACTATAGATTTATTCTAATATCATAGTTCCATAAGAAGATGGGTGTGAAAATAATGTATATGAAATATCTTAACCACATCCAAATATAAAAGTTTTATAAATATTTATATCGGATAATATTAGTTGTGATAACTCAGAAGGATATTAAAAAATCAAAACTCTTATAAAATAGAATATAAATGATTGCAAAGCTAATTACAATATTTATTATTTAAAAATCACACTAACTGGTACATCATTAATAGTGTATCTTAATTTATTTTACGAGGCATTATTACTCAATGAACTTTAAATGTTATCTCGAAAATGATGTTCATTTATAGGAAAATATTTTTGAATTTTTCTGCACTCCTACGCCGCCAATATAATCTTTACCAATATTTTTAAGGATCATATCATCCAGAATATGTACACACTATAACTAAACAGAGGTACCGCATTAAAAAGTGAAAAATCATAAAAAAATAATTTTCCCTCTCAAAATTATCCCATTTCCAATTTTTTTAAACGAATTACTGTTCTGTTTTTCTTTTACTTTATAACAAAATAAAAAATACTTTTTCAGCATTATTTTATTATTATTATTATTATTGTTGTTTTTTTTTCTTCGTTAAAAAAGAACCGATTCTTTTAACTCCATCCCATCTTGCACATCCTCATAGTAAATGTAATATATTAAAGAACAGTACCTCATCATCGTCATCATAATCCCACCTCCTCCTTCCATTAAAAGAAACCAGGAAGAAAGGGTAATGTTGAACTTTGCAGAAATGACTGTATATCCTCGCGTTTTTATTTCGTTGTATGTGAATATACATATGCATGTGTATAGTATTAAGGGTGTCAGAAATATTATAGTATATATAGTCGTACAAAAAGGGATAAAGCAAGTTTTTAAAAAATTTATATGGCCGGTAATAAAATATCTTATTTTCTAGGTACACACAAATAAAACCATACCCACTGTACGCTTGGATGGTACTAGCGCATATGAATATTTATATTATACATCAGGCCAAAATATTATATTGTAGTAAATATAATCCAATAAAAAAAAAAATATATAATAAAGTTGAAAGTGGAAAAATAATAACAATATTCAAAAACAAACACATATAAAAATATGAGCTACAAAATAGGAGAAACCAACAAAAAAGAGTTATTGAAATGCTCACAGTTAAGTTAAGCATAATCAACATTTTTTTTTTATCTGCATATGAGAATATATAAAAGTGTAATTGCCTATGTATTAGTAAATATATTTACTCTTATGTTTTTATTATTATTAATATTATTCTTATTTTTAACCACATTCTTTCGGTGGTGTATCAAAAAACAAATTTCATCATAAATATATAATATTCTGAAAAAGGATAATATCAGAATGTAAGTAATTCCTTAATAATATACCAACACTATTATTGATATGTGTATGTATGAGTTTTGCAAATATAGTATATAGAGTATAAAAATCGTATTTAAAAAAAAAAATTAAGTATTAAAACAAAGAAACGGGAGGTCTCTGGAAATGGTTGTATTCAAACATGCAAAGTTTTAAGAGATTTTTTAATACAACACACGTAAATATGAATATTTGTGTTGATTTTCTTGATGAAAATATTGGTGAATCTTGAAAAATATTTGAATATATGTTATTAGAATTATTTTTATTACTTTAAAGTTTGTCTTTTTTTTTGTAAACAATTACAATTAATGTAAATTAAAATTTTAACATATATAATTTCATAAATACATTGGAATAATTGTTGGGGATTTGCCTTAAAACGTGACACATTTTAAATTATTGATAATTTGATAATTTGTGTTTATATTCTTTTTAAATAAATAAAATTTGGAAAATAATGTTTTCAGTTGTTTTAAACGAACATGATGTACTTTGACATAGTATAACTGGTTCGCCTGCGTCCAGTAAGCTGCGGCCTTCAGTTTGAATTCAGCTTGTAAAGTAGCCAAAGGTTGGGCTGCCTGCCTATTAATTGTCGCCAAATGGCATAGCCTAAGAACTTACATTTTAGCAAAAAGTGTCCTGAAATAACTTTAAAAAAATCTACAGCAAGATGGTTTTTAATTCCAATCCTTAATTTTGTCAGATATTGTTATACTTTCTTATCTGCCAGTGGTTAAATTTTCTTTTTACTTTCTTATTGTTTTGAATTAGAGAAATGGCGGAAAAGACCCTTTTGCTTTTCTCCCCAAAAATATTCAACTTTCCCACACAAAATTAACTGCAGTTTTGAGTAGAAAATTATTTAAGATACATACCAAAAATTATCACAGACTTGAACCTTAAGAAGATCCGTGCAAATGATACCCACTTGTTAGAAAATTTACAAATGCACTATTAGATATTTAAAGTCTACAAGAATGTTTGTACATAAATCCTGCTATAACTTTCCTTTTTTAATAATTTAATGAATATTATAGTAAAATTATCAACTAAAATAGATTACAATTTGATTTTTTAATTCCAATTGCATATACAATATTTCAAAAATTATCTCTCGATCTGTACAAATAACATTTGTAGGGCTTTTATAAGTGGTGAATGCAAATACTTATCTTAGACATCCACCGATTGTTTTATGTTTAATAGTTTCTGGTTTGAGTAAATGATGTATGGAAATGGTAGCCGCTGGTAAATATAAAAATTTAAAATCTTCGCCGAATGGTCTCTTGGCCCCATGACTTAACAAAATGGCCGCTGCTTCTTTTCCCGCAGACCAAACATTCAAATAACAAACAAACCATTCAAATATTATCATAAAATAAACTATATTTTGGAAAAAGACACTCAACAAAATATAAAATAATAATTAATCGGTCTAAAGGGAACACAAAGAAAAACTGTTGCAATTTTCAGCTCTTTCAATTTAATTCGTTTAAACTATTTCTTAGTTTTCAATAATCTGTGATAAAAAATAATATTATTGAATGTAGAATAATTTATGCAATATAATACAATAAAATTTATAAAGTTATTTTAATAACTTACAATTTAGAGGGAAAAAAAAAAACAAAATTAAAAATAATTTACAGAAAATTTAATTTACTGAAGCAATGATAGCCTTTTTTTTTTGTTCAATTGAATATGAAATAAACGTGGCATAGCGTATAGAAAATAGAAAAAATCGAAGTTATATTAAATATTTTTATGCAATGAGAGATAAAAGTTTTTTTTTTACTCTTGTAAGTATTTAAGTGTACAAAAGAATCTATTGCCGCAGTAGCAATATTATAGGCGATTTTTGTTTTGTTCTAAAATGTTCCTTTTATCGAATGGGATTGGAAGGAAAAAAATTAAAAAAGAAACGAAAGCAAAACATTTAAACCACAAGACATTGATATCGGCTACTGATTCAACTCTAATAAATCGAAACAATAAAATTTCCTTCATATTTCTTTCGATTTAAGTACAAAAATTCACAATTTAATGACAAAAAATATATTAAAATCGTTTATAAAATTTTACTGTTTGCTCTTCAAAAAGTTTCAACAATGTGATGGCTTAGACGACGAATGATGGCTTTGCCAAGTAAAATTTCTTCTTATCTACATCGAAGTTTATGTTTTATGTCAAATGTATGTGCAATCGCAAAATGTTCCTATAAAATTCAAAAATCATGTTCTGTACAAGGTTGGCTGTGTTCTAAAAATTATTTCGTTCTTGTTTCATATTTATTATCGTTGTTATTATTTTTTATTGAAAATTTTTAAGGGCACCAGGAAAATTAGAAAAAGTGAAATGCTTTCTTCCAGGGGAAATAGCTGAACGGTGATGACGACAAAAGTATAAACTTTATCGAAAGGAATCTTCTTTCTAAAAAAAACGAATGAAAAAGAACAACAAGGGAACAAGGGAACATTTTTATTACTGCGGGATATTTTTATATTTCAGGATTTTTATGTTTGTTTCCTCGATTTATTTATTTATTATTATTTTTTTTAAATGTATTTTATATTCCATCTCTGTTTTGCCCCCTGCACTTATTCTTATATTAATGAAAAATCTTTAAATAGAAAAAAAATTAAATAAAAATTATATTGCCAACGTTATTTATTTTCCTTGACTAAATATGAGTATTTTTTTAAATATATTTTAGAAAAGAGGATTATAAAATTTTTCCAATCGTATGTTTGCGTGTATGTAATTTTCAATCTGGAAAAATTTATGATTATAGTAAAAATTTATTTTGAAAATATTGAGTATAGGTTTTTATCTTTGTCAAAAATATCTGAGAAAGATAAGCTGTTATTATGGTAAATAAGTTGCAAAAAAATATAATGAAAAACGTAAGATATGTCCTTGATCTCGGAAACAAATTATTTTGCTTTAACTTTGCAAAAGTAAAATTTTATTTTTTGTACGAAATAAATTAAGTTTTTTCTGATATCTTAAATGAGGAAGCTATGAGCATTTTTGGTTGAAGGATAAATAACTATTAAAAAAACTATACCAAAAATACTATTTTTAAAAAGATTTTAAAATAGATCGTAGAAGTAAAATAATTAAAAAAAATATTGAAAATTTTAACAGAAAATTTTTACCGATAATTTGTACCGACAATTTTTATCAAAAATTTTTACCATACATTTTTACTGAAAATGTTTACCAAAAATTTTTACCGAACATATTTACCGAAAATTTTTACTGAACATTATACCACAATTTTTACCGAATATTTTTAACAAACATGTTTGCCAAACAGCTTTACCGCAAATTTTTACCGAAAATTTTTATCGAAAATATTTACCGAAAATGTTTACCGAAAATGTTTACCGAAAATGTTTACTGAAAATTTTTACAGAACATTTTTAGCGAATATTGTTACCGAAAATATTCACCGAAAATTTTTACCGAACATATACCAAAAATTTTTGGCGGAAATTTTAACCGAATATTTTTAACAAATATGTTTGCCGAACAGCTTTACTGCAAATTTTTACCGAACAGTTTGACCGAAAATATTTACCGAAAATGTTAACTGAAAATTTTTACCGAAAATTATAACCGAATATTGTTACCAAATATTTTTATCAAACATTTTTACCAATAATTTTTACCTAAAATTTTCAACGAACATTTTTACCGAAAATTTTTACCGAAAAGTCTAAGATATAGCCTTATCCTCAGAGAGAAATTTTGTTTTATGGAATATTAATTCAGCCTTCTCGTGAGAAAGCTATGACCCCTTTTTATATTATTTTATTATTTCTATTATGTTTCAAAACAGGTCGTAGATGTTGAGCGACTAAAAATATACAAAGAATGATCTAAGGAGGGATGGTTTTTTTCGGCAAAATGGTTTTTATTAGAAAATCCACCCAATAAATGATCGTTTTTAATATATACCACATTTTACACGTATTAGTACCTATTTCAAATAAATCTTTAATTATTAAAATTTTTTTTTACAAAGAAAATCTTTATCTACAAAGTATTATGCGTTAAAACATTAATTTCCTCTAACGATTAAGATTAACCTAGAAAAATGTCTCAAAAGGAAAATGTTTTTCCAATTCTCAATTTAAATTTTTTCTTCTTAATAGTCGTTCTTGTAAAATAAATTTTGAAGATTGGACAAAAAAATTGACATAAATTTTGAAATTCAAACATATTTTTTCCTAAAAGCTTTTAAGTTACTCCTAAATAAAAACAGATTAACTATATATATTTTGCCTCTAGTCTAGAGATTAAACTTAAATGTCTATATCTACTCGTAGAAGGGTGAAAGAGAGAAAAAATTAACTTAGTTTAGAAATTATTTCAGTTCACATGATCTTCTAAGCTAAGGTGGGCATACGCACTACTGATCATTGATTTTTTAACACTTTTGTTTAAATTTTGACGAAATTTCTAAGGTTATTAAATGGAAGAATTTTATAGGCTATGAAGTTTTTGCATTTGATAATTTGTTGCACCCAAGGTTTACTATTAAACCTTAGAAGGATTTTGATTGAGGATAGATATTTTTACCAATTTTTGAAAATGTTAAAAATGGCGGCGTAGATTTACTAGAAGCGATAGCATTTGCAGTTAATATAAAAAATAAGGGTTTATGTTAAATTGATTATATAAATTGTGAAATTTCAAGAATAATGTCTATTACGGCTGCAAAATTTTCAATTTAGCATCATATTATTTTTCTTTTATCTAAGGACATGTCAAATATTTGATGTACAGAATAAAACCATAAATAATTCATGGTCTTAATTTCTAATATTATGCAAATACCACAGAGTAGACACAAAATTATAAATGGCGGAATTTTTGTAAAAGGTATTTAAAAACATAAAACTTTTATAGTCAGTGGGCTCATGATCACCTATACTGTTTTATTTTAATATCCTTAACTCCATTATATTTGTAAATTAAGTAAAAATTATCTCAAGATTGCATATGAAAAAATTCATCTTTTATGCTTCAGCAACACACAAACAGTATAACTGGGCTTAGACATTTTTTTATTTATATTTTACACATATCTAAAACTATGAAATAGTAACACGATGATTCAGATAACATCATTGGTAAACAGAGATGGTTGTAGGGAGTTGACACCAACCGAGGCATCTCCTGATCGCTAGCACACAAGTAAATATTTGATAAGAGAAACTAATTACAGGTTGTTATGGAGATAAGTTCAGTGCTTTTTTTTCAAATTATTTTCGATTTAAATAAAATTAGTTATTTGGGTGATCGTAATCCCTTTTAAAGCGCGCTTTAATGCATTTACAGTTGTTTAATTTGCTCCTTTTAATACACCTACAAAAAAATTAAAAGCAGTTAAGTTTAAAGAGCAAGGAGGCTAATCCACTTCACCACTTTTTGACATAATTTGATCTGGAAATATGAAGCGCAGAATTTCTATTCCAGCGTGTACAGTTCCGTAGCATCTCTCGGTATCGGTAATGCAGGAGAGTCCTAAAAAAAATAATCTGAACACCTCAAAGAAACATCACTCTTTGGTGGCATCAAGTTCGTTTGTCATTTGCTTCTGGATTTTCACATCCTTAGAAGCCTCTCTTTTATTTATTAACGAAGCCGTTTAAGTCAAAATTTGTTTCGTCATTTATTATTACTTTCCTTGAAAATCAGGAGCTTATCTATGAAGTTTTGAGGCCTATCCGCTCTATTGCTAACGACGCATATTATAACCTGAATTTTGTACGAGCATAAAAATATTCTAAACAACGATTTGAGGAAGATCCATTCTTGTTACCGGACTTCCAGATATACTTTCACACACCACAACAATATTCTCGATTAAGCGATAGATTCTAAGACGTTCAGTATTTGGTATATCGAACAATGCATCTTATTATTAAAAATAATTAACTATACAATAAACAACACAATTTAAGGACACGTTATTCTAACCCAATTTTTTATGTAATTTTTTGCGCATTACATTTATTAGTGAGGTAATTTCGTGAAATGTTTCTCAAATAACTACGTATAATTGAATATTATAATAATTTCTCCACGCTTACTCTTTTTGGCTGTTAAACATCAACTAACAAAATGACAGGTGATCAAAAAAGCACTATATTAAATTTGTAAACCTCATTTTAGACTACCTTGTACAGAGTGCGTTTTATTTTATTTTTTTAATAAATGAAATATAATTTTATAATTTATATTTTATTGATTAATTATATGGTTTTTAGCATTATGTAAAAAATATGATGTTAGTTGTTTTTTAAGAATTGTTAACAAACATTATGCAGATATTGGCAATTCTTGTGCACGGCGTCGATGAGAGGTACCCGGACATTCAACAACACTCTGCCGCATTCCATCAATCTTTTCGGGTGTACGTTGGCTTAATTGTCACCCAGTTTTTGTTTTATCTTTCAGTGTATGCATATTTTCAAAATTATTCATTTCACTCAGAATGGTTGACTTGCTCGGCATATGATTAACACCAAAAAAGTCATGTTTTTAATATCCGCTTATTCACAATTGCACAATTAGTTTAATAAAATGTTTTAATAATTTTAAAACATTGTTACTATCGACCACTCTCTACAACTATCAAATGCCAACCGACAAATGTCATCCAAACCAAAATGGCCGCCAAACATAATCGATCTAAAACATAAAAATCACCCTGTATTTGAACAGATCGCGGGACCAGTAACATCTAAGTTGTCCTCTTATAAAGTTTTTTCCAATAAGAGTGATATGATTTCTTTTCAAAAAAAAATACACTAATTGTTAAGGAAATTCAAATGTTTTTATATAATATGACGTACAATCGATACAATCAAGTTCTGAATAAAACGTCATTCAAATGGCCTCCACGACTTCTTTTGCAAGAACGAATTAGATGAACCCAATTTTCGAGCATTTTTTCCTCTAAATCAAGTCGTATGTCATGAATAGCACGTTCAATATTGATTTCTAAAGCTTGAAGAGAGTCTGGTTTGTTTCTAAAGACCAATGACTTCAAATAACCCCACAAGAAATAGTCTAATGGTGTTAAATCACAACTTCTTGGAGGCTATTCAATGTCACAATTTCTTGAAATAATCGAATCTCCAAACTTTTCTCGCAATAATTCGGTTGTTGCACGTGCTGTGTGGCACGTAGCCCCGTCTTGTTGGAACGAGATGTTGTCAAGTTCAACTACTTCCAATTTCGGCTATAAAAAGTTGGTTATCATCGGTCTCCATTGACAGTAACGGTGTTACCAGCTTCATTTCGAAAGAAGTACGGACCGATGATTCCACCAGACCAAAAACCACACCAAACTGTCAAGTTAGGTGAATGTAATGGGTGTTCATGAATAATTTGTGGATTTTCTTCGCACTAGAATCGACAGTTTTGTTTATGTACTGCAACACTCAGATGAAAGTGAGCCTCATCGGAGAAGATAATTTTCTTAAAAAAATCGTTATCGTTTTCAAGTTTTTCCAAGACAAAATCAGCAAATTCACGACGTTTACGGTAGTCCAATGGCTTCAGTTCTTGAGTGATAACAATTTTATACGGATGCAAGCCCAAATCCTTTCTCAAAATCCGCCAGGTTGTGGTTTGAGACAGTCTCAATTCTTGGGAACGTCTTGGAATCGACAAATTGCGGTCTTTAGCAACACTTGCCTGAACGGTAGCAATATTTTCATTACTTCGAGCGGTTCTTTATCTTATTGGCACTTGAACATTATGTAAAGAAAATGTACGCTCGAAATTTTTAACAATTCGACGAATAGCGAGCACAGTTGGACGATTATTACGACCATAAAATGGCAAAAGCGCACGAAAAGTTGCAAACGGAGAACGATTATTTTGATAATAAAATTGAATAATTTGTAAACGTTGTTGTTGCGTATATCCCTCTATGATGAAATTGCAAACATTACTGAATATGTCATGATCTGTCACAATTCTGATGAAATTGTGATAGATCATGACATATTACAAATGGCTGAAACGTCACTTAGAAAGCATATCACTCTTATTGGTCCATGCTGATTTTTCGAACAAAACCATTTTCAGCGATGAGGGTAATTTTCATCTTGATGGCTTGGTTAATCGACAAAATTATCACATTTAGGGCTTAGCATATCCACGAGTTTATGTTGAGAAACAAATGCATCCACAACCTGCTGCTTTTTGGTACGGATTTTGGGCTGGAGACATCATCGGATCCTTCTTCTTTGAAAATGCAGCTGGTCAGGCAATAACAGTTAATGGCATTCGCTATCGCGATATGCTAATCCAGTTTCTGATGCCTAAATTACAAGACATGGATGTGAACGACATGTGGTTTCAACAAGACGGTGCCAAATACCATATATCCCGAGAAACAATTCAATTACTGAATGAGTCATTTCTGATCGTGTAATTTCCCATGTTGGTGATCAGATTTGTCTGCCCAGATCATGCGATTTAACCCCGTTGGACTATTTGCGTTGAAAAATTTTTCGAAGTCAAGATTTTGCCAACAAACCCACGATAACACACGCCTTGAAGAAGTAAGTTGAGCACTGTATCAATGAAATTCAGGCATATTAATGCAGAATGGTCGTGGCAAATTTCAACAAAACAGTGCGTATCTATCAGGAAAGCCGTGGAGGCCATTTATCCGATATACTTTTCTATACATAACCTTATATAATGTACTTTATGAATTAATAAAAAAAATTATAATTTTTAGTTATAAACCTGTGATCTCTATCAAAATTACTTCTCTCGTGATGTGTGGGACATCCTTTATATAGAATCTATGCCCAGCCTTTGTCTACGTACAAAGTATCTTGTGGTAGTTCGCTGTGATCTACAGTTCATAAAAAGCCTGGAACTAAAATGACCCAAAGTTCATAAAAAGCTTGGAAATTTTTAATCCCAAGCACATACACTATCATAAAAGGTAAGTCTTACAAAATTTCCATGTCCAAGCGCAACGTTGCACTAAATTTGAAAACGATCTTCAATACATGTGATGATCTTCAACTTAAATGACTAAAACCTATATTTTATAGAAAATTAAAAAATTATACAAAAATATGTGTGCATCTGCAGAAATATATTTTTTCTTATCTAGTCATAATTTAATATGATTTAATAGAAAATAACAATTTTACCGCGTTTTTTTGTTGATAAGTGCTTGGTGGATATTTGGTGTATTGTGTATTCGTTCTATTGGCAATTGCTTTTCATCCACTCATAAAATAAATAAAATTGAATATATTGCACTGTGTCTGTATAAGAATGAATTGAAATATTGAACGGCTCCAATTCAATATGAGATATTTATGATGGGGATTCTCCCTCCAAATATGTTCATATATGCATTTATTCCATACTGAGTACCATGTTTTCAATGGCCTAGCATGTTGACGTTATTGCCTTGACTATACATGTTCTGGTGCAGAATTTTTTTCTAATTTTCCTCTTATTTATTTATTTATTTACTTTATATTAGGGGAAAGAATAGAATGGGAAAAACTAATGTATACGAAATCATTTAGTTGATCCAGTTTTTTACTAGGGTTTGGTGGCGGTATCGAATGGTGGAATAGACTTACGTACGAGTATAAGCCACATATCATTAAGATTGATAAATAAATCTAAACACAAAAGAGCATAAAAAAAGCGATGAGAATACATTGCTCCACTATAATATATCACAAGAAGGCGATGGGAAAATTTGGCTTTTGAGGTGAGTGGGAGTGGCTGACAGTAGCGTAAACTTTGGATTTAGTATCAGCATCGATAGTAGACTTAGTATTATCGCATGAGTGAAAAGGTTTCGAACGGAATCAATGCTTGCTGGCCATTTATGAGAATCCCGCTTCTGTGACAGTAGTTCCAGTTATGCTGCTTGCTAGTCCTAGTTATTGGTTGGCAGAAAGGATAATGGCAAGGGTTCGAGTAGCGACAACAATAGCATATGAGCTCGGAAACGTACGAGCATGTACGTGTATGAGTGCACACGTGGTGGAGCCTATTGTTGGCATCTTTTTCGAATCGCGCGTCTCATACATGAAGAATTTTCGAATTTACTATACATCCTTCGAAATGAATCCTTTTTTAATGTACGACCTACATTCATACATATGTAGCACATTAAGTTGAGGTACGCAATGCCGAATTGTTGTTAGCAAGATCACATCAATGCAGTGGAGCAGGAGAGGACTGAACGGCTATGATTCAACATTCGAAATGCGGTGCCCACCCCGAAATCCCGGCACTTTTTAACAGACGAATATTATTTGAATATTGCGCGTGCGTTTTTTACAACCATCACCACTGTTGCTATCAATCCTATCTCCTACCTCCTCCTCCCCCTCCCCTTCCACATCTTTTTTTCATTACCATCTAGCCAAAATACTCATTCATGGCATTCTTTTATTTTGGTCTCTTATTATTTTCGTTTTCTGCATCGCTATTCGGCGGTTTCCTATTTTTATTTTCATTTTTTTACTCCTTTTATGCTCCTGTTTTTTTTTCTTCTTTTCAGCACCGGATATAAGCATTTCTACGTACCTAATAAGGAAAAATTTCTAACTGAAATTACATAAAATACATGCTTACTAGTATAAGAACGATAGACTAATGTACGTACAGAGCCAGCACGATGACTATATGGTACGTACGGGAGAACAACTGTACATACCATAGTGTAAATACTTTCATAGTTGTATCGATGTATGTAAGAAAGGTAAATTTGCTGGAGCAACATGTATCCGCATACGTACAATATGAAAATCCTGAGAGCTAACATGGGTGTTTGCATGTTTAAAATGAGAAGCTGATTTTTACAATTGAAATGCTTACGCCCTGTTGCTCTGGAAGATTTTTTACCATAATCCATGGTTTGGTTTGTAGTTTATGAATTTATATTATGGATTGTCGTATTCTGTGGATCAATTTTACTTCTTATGCTTTGAATGTACATTCAGAAAAGATTTCAATAAATCTCTAAGTCATAATTTAGTTCAGTTTACTTCGAAAATAAAACTTACGATAATTCCTCAACACACAACTGTTCCAGTAATGCTAATGGGAACTTATTGTTAAAATTATTTATTGGTTAAAAAATTTGCTAAATTTTAACAATAAGTTCGTTTTTATAGAATATTTTTAGTACCTAAAAAAAATTTCCTACTAAAAATATTCTATAAGAAACGAATGTTTACTGAAAATTTTTACCGAAAATTTTTACCGAACATATTTAACCGAACATTTTACCAAACATTTTACTGAAAATTTTTACCGAACATTTTTACCGAACCTTTGAACCAAAAAATTTTACTGATTATTTTTATTGAACATTTTTACCGAAAGTTTTTACCGACAATTTTTATCAAACATTTTTACTGAAAATGTTTACTGAAAATTTTTACACCGATCATTAGCAGCGAAAATTTTTACCGAATATGTTTACGGAAAATTTTTACCGATAAGTTTTACCGACAAATTATACGAAACATTTTACCGAACATTTTTGAATCGATCATTTTTACTAAACAGTTTTACCGAAAAATTTTATTAAATTTTTGACCAAAATTTTTCGCCGAACATTTTTACCAAACATATTTACTGAATGTTTTTACCGAACATTTTCACCGAAATTTTTACTGAACATTTGAACTGAAAAATTTGACCGAATATTTTTACTGAAAATGTTTACCGAAAATTTTTACCGAAAATTTTTATCGATCAGTTTTAGCGACAATTTGTACGAAATATTTTACCGAACATTTTTGAACCGATCATTTTTACCAACCAGTTTTACCGAAAAATTTTATTGAAATTTTTTATCGAAATGTTTCGCCGAAAATTTTTACCGAACATCTTACCGAAAATTTTTACCTGAAATTTTTACCGAATATTTTACGAAAAATTTTTACCAACCATTTTTACCGAAAGTTTTTTCCGAACATTATCACCAAAAAGTTTAAATAAAAATTTTAACTGAAAAATTTGCACGGAAAATATTTAGTGATCATTTTTACCGAAATGATATTTTATTTTTAATATCAAGGACATATGTATATAAAAGACAATTTTTAATTTGTAGAAAACTAAGTTTCGTTTTGATATCCTAAATGAGAAACCGATAACGTTTTTGTTATTGAATGAGAAATAAATTCAAAAAGCCTATCATAAATCAGAAAACTTGTCTGTAGGTGTAAAAATAATATTTCTTTATGGTTTAAAAATATGTCGCAGAAGTTAAACAAATAAAAATATATAAAGAAGAATCTGACCAGGTATTCGTTTTCCCTACTTTTTTTGAAAGAAAATACATTCAATAGAAAATTATAATCCTTGGTATATATTTGTGTCCAAAGTTCTTATTTTTTATCTTCCTTCTTCAGTCGACATACCATATGCCAATACGCTGTTGGGAGTTTAAAGAAAAAATTCGGATTATTGCAACAATCATCAAAATTAATTAGAAATAGCAATTGTTTATGAAAAGGACATTCCATACCAAGGTCAAAATTTCCATGAAGAGACCTGTCCTTGAGAATTGCTTAAAAATCTAAAGTCCTGCCCATCATTTGTGCCCAATCCAAAATAACAGCGAATTCGGCTTGCTACTTCAAATAAACAACATTTTAACTACGCAAAATATAATAAAATCATTTTCGACTTATTTTTCTACATTTCTGGATGAAATTTTTTTAAGTTGTTAAACTGACAATCTCGTTTGTATTAGAGATAAATTAATATTCAATATATGCAAGCACACATAAATTTGAATTTTATTTTACTGAAAATAGTTCAAAAGCAGAAATTTTATTAACTATTTTCTTTTATAAAATTTTATAGTCCATATTCACAAGGATTAAAATAAATTTGTCCATGCCAAAAATTATAAGATAGCAATCGAATAATCGCATATAATAGCAAAATATCCTCGAATAATTAAGCTTATCTAGAAGATAGGATTTTCCTGCAGGATGGATATCTTATCAAATTTATTCAGTAATATTTGCTGGTAAAATATCATTCTAAAAAGAGGTTAGTTGAAATAAATAATTTTATAATAAATTTATAAAACCTATGCAAGCCATAAATATTAGATGAGAAAAATAAATTGAGTCCTTTGATGTTGAGTTTATTGACAAAATGTTTTTGATCAATAACTTGCTATTACTTTTAATTTCACAGTAAATATTATACAAAATATATAAATATAATTTAATTTTCGAAAAATATTTTTATTAGACTTGAAGTAAAAACACTTACCAAAAAATCAAATTGGATTATAGCATATTTTTAAAAAGACAATTCATTAAACTAACAAAAAAACGAATTCTAAGTAATTCTAATCTTATCAAAGATAAATAAGTTCTGAAAAAGCAACTTTTTTGTCCTTTTGTTGACTTACTCCATATTATGTTACAATTTAATATCGAAAAAGGATTTTTTAAGAGTCAGATAAAGTCTTTAAACTAAATAAGAAAGGTTTAATTATAATAAAACATGAGAACTTTTTTCTGTAGAAAACAATACCATCAAATGTTTGAACAAAAATTTCTAAAAAGCTACTGAACATTTTATAGGCACAGTTACGAATTCAATTTTACTGAAAATTATTTTTACTGAAAATTTTTACTGAAAATTTTTACTGAAAATTTTTACTGAAAATTTTTACTGAAAATTTTTACTGAAAATTTTTACTGAAAATTTTTACTGAAAATTTTTACTGAAAATTTTTACTGAAAATTTTTACTGAAAATTTTTACTGAAAATTTTTACTGAAAATTTTTACTGAAAATTTTTACTGAAAATTTTTACTGAAAATTTTTACTGAAAATTTTTACTGAAAATTTTTACTGAAAATTTTTAGTGAAAATTTTTAGTGAAAATTTTTAGTGAAAATTTTTACTGAAAATTTTTACTGAAAATTTTTACTGAAAATTTTTACTGAAAATTTTTACTGAAAATTTTTACTGAAAATTTTTACTGAAAATTTTTACTGAAAATTTTTACTGAAAATTTTTACTGAAAATTTTTACTGAAAATTTTTACTGAAAATTTTTACTGAAAATTTTTACTGAAAATTTTTACTGAAAATTTTTACTGAAAATTTTTACTGAAAATTTTTACTGAAAATTTTTACTGAAAATTTTTACTGAAAATTTTTACTGAAAATTTTTACTGAAAATTTTTACTGAAAACTTTTACTGTAAATTTTTACTGTAAATTTTTACTGTAAATTTTTACTGTAAATTTTTACTGTAAATTTTTACTGTAAATTTTTACTGTAAATTTTTACTGTAAATTTTTACTGAAAATTTTTACTGTAAATTTTTACTGAAAATTTTTACTGAAAATTTTTACTGAAAATTTTTACTGAAAATTTTTACTGAAAATTTTTACTGAAAATTTTTACTGAAAATTTTTACTGAAAATTTTTACTGAAAATTTTTACTGAAAATTTTTACTGAAAATTTTTACTGAAAATTTATTTTTACTGAAAATTTTTACTGAAAATTTTTACTGAAAATTTTTACTGAAAATTTTTACTAAAATATTGTACTGAAAATTTTTACTGAAAATTTTTACTGAAAATTTTTACTGAAAATTTTTACTGAAAATTTTTACTGAAAATTTTTACTGAAAATTTTTACTGAAAATTTTTACTGAAAATTTTTACTGAAAATTTTTACTGAAAATTTTTACTGAAAATTTTTACTGAAAATTTTTACTGAAAATTTTTACTGAAAATTTTTACTGAAAATTTTTACTGAAAATTTTTACTGAAAATTTTTACTGAAAATTTTTACTGAAAATTTTTACTGAAAATTTTTACTGAAAATTTTTACTGAAAATTTTTACTGAAAATTTTTACTGAAAATTTTTACTGAAAATTTTTACTGAAAATTTTTACTGAAAATTTTTACTGAAAATTTTTACTGAAAATTTTTACTGAAAATTTTTACTGAAAATTTTTACTGAAAATTATTTTTACTGAAAATTATTTTTACTGAAAATTTTACTGAACTTTTAAAACAAAAAATTTTACTGATTATTTTTATCGAACATTTTTACCGAAAGTTTTTACTGACAATTTTTATCAAACATTTTTACTGAAAGTGTTTATCAAAATTTTTTACACCGATCATTTGCACCAAAAAGGTTTACCGAACATTTTTACGGAAAATTTTTACCGATAAGTTTTACTGACAAATTATACGAAACATTTTTGAATCGATCATTTTTACTAAACAATTGTACCGAAAAATTTTATGAAATTTTTGACCGATGATTTTCGCCGAAAATTTTTACCGAACATCTTACCGAAAATTTTTACCAACATTTTTACCAAACATTTTTGCCGAACATTTTTACCAAACATATTTACTGAATGTTTTTACTGAACATTTTTACCGAAAGATTTTACCGACAATTTTTTAAAAACATTTTTACTAAAAATGTTTACCAAAATTTTTTACACCGATCATTTCCACCAAAAATTTTTACTGAACATTTTTACGGAAAATTTTTACCGATAAGTTTTACCGATAAATTATACGAAACATTTTACCGAACATTTTTGAATCGATCATTTTTACTAAATAATTTTACCGAAAAATTTTATTAAATTTTTGACCGAAATTTTTCGCCGAAAATTTTTACCGAACATCTTACCGAAAATTTTTACCGAATATTTTTACCAAACATTTTTGCTGAACATTTTTACCAAACATATTTACTGAATGTTTTTCCCGAAAATTTTTACCGAACATTTTTACCGAAAGTTTTTACTGACAATTTTTATCAAGCAATTTTTACCAAACAATTTTACTGAAACTTTTTACTAAAATTTTTTTTGTACAACTTAAACATTAAAGAAAGTCCTTTTATATTTCGGGACAATTATTTCGCGAATATTTGCAAAAAATGCGTCAACAAAAAGTAACCTTAAAATCATAGCCAAGCAAGTCTTCAAACTCACATTTTCTCCTATTCGGCTCAGTTTTTTATGTTTGAGGATTTGTTGACACGTGATGTTGGGTTTATGCAGCTTTTAAAATATTAAAGTGCCCATGGCCAATTTCCTAAAAGACGTCATCCGCAGAAGTATTATATAATGTTTGCCTTTCGTTTGTCCGCCAAATTTTTATTTTTTGTTTTCAAGAATTAATTTTCCCGTAAGTTTAGCAAATTATTTTCTGCACTGCTCATGTTGTGGAAGTAACCAAACCATTTGTGAAATTCTTTTTCACATTTCAAATGTTGGTTTTTAAAAAATCCTTTTAAATTAAATATTGTTTTATTTCTTAACTTTTGTATACATTGTCCATAATGTTTTTTTAAGTTTTAATTATTTATTTTTCTACAATTGTTTTTAAAATTTTATTACATATTTTCTTGGTTTCCTAGGTAAAGATCGTAAACAATAGTAACATGTAGAAAAATGGAGCAATTTTTTGTTTGTTTTCTTTTGAAATCTGTTTATGCCATAAAGGATATTTTGTTTATTATGATGAATCATTCTACCCTGAACCTTTGCTAAAAATTATTACAGTTGCTTTGGTGTGTAACAAAGTGAAATACTTTAAGTTAAATGCATATGAACGTAAAAAGTGTAAAAGGACTCTTTGCTACTCAAATAAACGGTCATTTTGCATTTGCATTTATTTCATATTTTTTATGGTATACAATAACAACGAATTTTATATTATTTCAAAGTAGAATAGAAAATATTAAGAATTACCTAAAAAAATTTAGATATTATTAAATTTGAGGAAAAAAATCCTATATATTTATTTTCACTTTTATATTTATCCCTTTTTTCAAAGAAATATCAACAATGATTTGAAAAGGAACTATCAACGGCATTTTAACTTCCAAGATAAAAACGTTCAAATTTTTTCCAGTATATACATTTTTTCTTTTTACTTTATTTCATTCAAAATCTGTCTTTCTTTCATATTAATTAATTTCTATTCTAAGTCCCCATCAATAACCAAACCTAAAGGGTGAAATATTAGTTGACAATTTCTATTTGAACGGTTGTCAGTCAATTATCAGAAACACTGTGTTAGAATTGAAAGTGTCGACTTATTGGGTGCTAAGTTCATCACCTCACCTATTTAATTCAGTCTATAGTATTTGGATATTCAACTTACCTTTTCACCTTTCAGATAGAGATTGTCCGTTATGTCACTATATTAAAGGGTAGATTTTCTTTGAAAGCGCATTTAATATGCTCAAAGAAAAGATATTCCTTTTCTTGAGTAATTTTTTCGAAAAAGTAAAAATAGAAAAATCAAAAAAAAGAACATTTCTGTAATTAATTTACCATCTTGATCAAAAATTTGTGGCGCTCCCATCGTTCCGATTTGAGTTTTGTTTTTTTTTGTTAAGTTTGTACATCTGTTGTTGATATTCCCTCTAAATACTACCGTCATAGCTTGACATTTGCAAAAGTTACGTAGCCAAGAGTACATCTATTTCTGTGTGTGTTGGCGAATTTTTACAATTTTAGAAATGGATTTAAATTTGCAACAACGAACTTGTCTTAAATTTTGCGTAAAAAACGGATTCAATGGTGCGCGAACGTTGGAAATGTTGGAAAAGTATTTCGGCAACGATTCTCTACAGAAAACGGTCATTTACCAGTGGCACGAGCGGTTTAAAAGTGCTCGTGAATCAATCGAAGATTGGCAGGCCATCGACACCGAAAACCGACAAAAACATTGATAAAGTAAAAGAAATGTTGGTCAATAACCGCAAATTAACCATCAGAGAGATAGCGAAGGACTTGAGCATTGCCTAAGGAACCATCCAAGACATTTTGGTTAATGATTTGGGTTTTCGTCGTGTAGCAGCAAAGTTGGTGCCAAAAGACCTCATTTTCATGCAAAAAAGAGACCGTGTTAACGTCGTAAAAGACATGATTTGCGAGGCTGAATCTGATCCCACATTCATCAAAAGGATCATTACTGGAGACGAGACATGGATTTATGAGTACCCATAAACCCATGTCTCGTCCAGAATTGTCGGCAGAAACTTTATTTGTTTATAAACTACCTTCATTATTTGTAATTTTTTGATGAAAAATGCAACAAATACCATCCAACAACCACCGAATTCACCTGATTTGGCTCGCTGTGACTTCTTTCTGTTCAATCGAGTTAAAAACCATAACGGGGAACGCGTTTCAACAACCGAGAGGAAGTAATGGAAAAATCGCAGGCAGCACTGATGAACATACCGAAAACCGAATATAAAAAATGTTTCAAGGATTGAATCAAGCGCTGGCATAAGTGTGTTAAAGTCGATAGGGATTATTTTGAAGGGGACCATATAGATTTAGATGAATAAACTTGTATTTTTAATTTTCTGAATAAGTTCCGGTTACTTTTTGAATAAGGTGGTATTATGCATTTTCATGTCAACTACCCTTATAGATCATGGAATTAGCCTGCATAAAATATCCAGTCTCCGATCATTATACTCACCAATATTAAATAAGAGCTGATAGATGAATCGCAAAGGCAAATTCAACGATATTATTTTGAAGAAAAAAATCCACTTAAGTCTCTTGATTACTTGGATAATAATAATAAAATGTTTCACAAGTTTTCTTAACCTTTTTTATTAATTTAAAAGAGTATTTTTTACAATTAAAGTGAACAGTCTCAGTAAGATTATTGTTTTTGTTTTAATATTTAAATTCTCCTAAAATTATTAGAAATGAAAATTGTGATTCAATATTGTCAGTTTAGAAATTTAAAAAAAAAATTCTTAAATATTATGTTAGGAGTATTTCTAGATATCTCCCAAGCTTTTGATCGTGTGTGGCATCCTGAACTCCTTTGGAACTCCTATTAAAACGACTCTTCCCAGTTCTAGTTAATGAAAAAATTATTCCTGATCACCAATTTGGCTTCCGGTCTGAACACTCCACTATCCAGCAATGTCATCACATTGTTGATCATATTGCATCCTCTCTTGAGAGAAAAGAGTATTGCCCAGGAGTATTTCTAGATATCTCCCAAGCTTTTGATCGTGTGTGACATCCTGGACTCCTTTGGAAACTCAAGAGCTTTCTTCCTTCAACATAATACCTTATGATAAATTCATATCCCTCCCAACGATATTTCCAAGTTGCAATTAACTCAGAATCCTCGGAAATATATCCTATTCTAGCCGGAGTCCCACAAGGCAGTATCCTTGGTGTCATCTTATATAATATTTATACGCATGACATCCCAACTTATCTAAATATTATCATTGCTATTTATGCAGACGATGCGGCCATACTTGCTACCCATTCGAATTCTGACATAGCTTCCAACAGTTTACAATCTCATATCCACAACCTTCTATCTTGGTTTAAGAGATGGAGAGTGAAGGTAAATGAACAGAAGAGTGCTCACATTACTTTCACACTTTCTCAAGGAAAGCCTACCCCTTTATACCTTAATAACAACATGATACTGCAATATGATAAAGTGCGTTATTTGGGACTTTTCCTGGACAAGAGACTAACATGGAACCCACATACTAGATTAAAAAGAGCTGAAGCTAACAGACGTTACCTACAAATTCTTAGACTATTGGACAAACTCTCGAAACTAATAATTAAAAGTAAACTTCTTATCTACAATACAATTATAAAACCAATTTGGACATATGGAATTGAACTTTGGGGTTCAACGAAACGTTCCAATTCCTATCGCGTCCAGGCCTTACAATCCAAGATTCTCCGTAAAATTATTGATGCTCCCTTTTATGTTCGTAACACTTGTTAACCACTTGTGAGAGAATTGTCTTGTACAGCCCTCCCCGGAAACACTCATCGGAGACTTAAGGGACAATGGCCTAGAGATTTTCTAGAGGAATATAACTTCCATTAGTTGGAGAAACGCCGATGGGTGTTTACTACCACTTCATGATGCACAAGATTGTTAATTAAAATGTTATGTAAATTTGCTTGTTCCAATAAAATTGTAGTTGCAGATAAAAATAAATAAAAATAAAAAAAAATATTATGTTAACTAAAAGTTTACTAATTTTTTATCACAAATATCATCTTAATCGTATAGGATATTATATAATAAAATTTATTGTCTTCGAAAAGATTTTTCATGATTAAAATAACAGAGATAATAAATATAAATGAATAATATTTTTAATTTAAAATAGCTTAAGTATTGCACTAAAATTTGAATTGAGCTTAAATGTAAAAATAGTAATAACTTTACAAATAATAATTACTTTATATATACATCTTTTTCCAAATAGATTTTATTAGACAATTTGTTAACGAAATCTTACAAAATATACACAAATTATTGATGACATTAATAAAATTCACATTAAAAGTGCATCGAAAAAAATTTTCTACAAAATGTTCAAATTTCAATAAATAATATTAATATTGTATTTTTAGTAGTGTTGCCACTATAGTAGTTTTTTTTTCTTTAAAAGTTTTTTTTTCAAATTAATATAAATAAGAATATTAGCTTCCGATGCCCATTTTTCATTTGCATTTAAAAATAGCAGTGGTTTTGTTCAGAGTCAATCAAAGGACATTTAAATACTTATAAGAGTAAAAATAAATCACCATTAATTATTGAATGTGTTAAGGTCATACAATATGAAAAAGAATTTGTTTAATATACTCGTACATATAATAATATTTAAAATAATTAAGAACAAAAATTATTCAGAATAAATAAATTATGAAATAGTGCCTTGACTTAGCGGCACTTTGAATCCAGTAACTGACATAGGCTGGGTGCCCTTTACTTGTCTGAGTTGTTATGGCACTAAAATCATATAATATATATTAATAATGAGATGCTTTGGTTTTATTTTTATTCAATTTCCGTGCATATTTTTTTATATACCATCTTTTTCTGTATAGTGTAAAGTAAAAGAAACAAAAAATAAAAAAGGAAATACTTAGTGATCCTTTTTAATTTTTATTATATTTGCATTTTATTTGAAAATCATGTTTTTTTTTGGTGGCTGAATGGAAGGACTCTTTGGCATTATAATTATAAATGAAATTCGCGACTGAATACATAACCAAACAAAATAAGTTAAATAAAATAGGCAGAAAAAAAATGAGGGGATGGAAAATAAATATGCATACAAGTAAAAAAGAATGGAAATATAAAAATTAACGTTTTTTTTTTTGGTAGAGTTGTAAATATGTGAAAAAAGTGGGAATTTTTATTTTCGATTTGCGTAGCCCATTTCCCCAAAAGTTGGGATTCGTAAGGACCCATCGCTATAATGACAGACGTGTTTTTTTTTTGTTTTTCAGTTTTGTTATTTTTTTACCATTTTTTCCTTTTTATTTTAGGGCATCATCAACCCCCACCCATACATTCATGTTTCGATCCTATTCAATGCTAGTAGCTAGGCCATCACTAGCCTCGAACCCGCCCATAACGCATCATCAGGATTAACTCTAAAAGGCCTATAACATTGGCCAAAATAAAAATTCTATTTTAAATTTATTGGCTTGTAAATCATGCATAGCTCTAAGGGGTTGTGAGTAAATGAGTATGCACAGGGTGTTGAGTTTATTTTGTATATTCTTACCTACGAATATTTATACATTAATATCTAGTATACTATTTGTAGGAGCTTTTTATTTTGGTAATGTTTTTATTTTGAATATAATATAACAACAGCAATAACAACAATATTAATAATAATAAAAACTACGATGAGTATAAGGACATTTTTATGTAGAAAGGGTTGCTTAAATAATTTTTTTACAGGCTTAATGGCTGGTTGGTTGGCCAAACCTACATAGGCTAGCGCTGGTGGCGATTTATCCTCAATAGAGGAGACTAAAAAGACTGATGGTTACGATGGCTGGAGACAATGAAGATGATGCTGGTGGTGAAGTTCCGGATAGGGATGAGGATGATGAGGTGGTTGATAACGATAAAAATGGGGATGGTTATGATGGTGGGATTGATGTACATTATGATTATGATGAGAAAATGAGACTAACCGGCGGTAACTTAGGTATGGGTTTGTGTGTTAGGGATGATTACTATGGGAAAGCATATTTTATTTATTTTATATTTTGTTTTCATCTATGCATATCTTTTTTCTATATATATATATATATATTCATTAGAGAATTTCGTTAATATTTTAAGAGAATTTTATTTTATTTCCGACAATTTATATTTTTTCCATTTTTTTTACTCGTTACTATCAAAATTGTGTGCACATTTTTTTTTATGTGTCGGAATGTAAAAAAAAAATCGTCCTTATCATATTTTATGCCATGTTGTCACAATATAAACATGATCAGTTGCACATCAGTAACCATTCGTTTATGGAAAAAAATCTATGTTGTTTTGTTTTCATAAAATACAATATGTTTAATTTGTATTAAATATTTTTGAAAAAAAATTATTTGAAATGAACATTGAAATACAATATAAGAAAAAGAAAAGTAGAATTTTGAAAGAAATTAAATTGGATCAAATTTTTAATATTGTTTCTTAATAGCTTTAATCCGTTTAATAATACAGGTTCGCATAAATTAATGTTGTTGGACGAATGCCTTATAGCTTTTTTATTTTATTTCAATTTATTATAAAGAAGGCTTAGAAATATTTTAAATAGAATATTCCAAAGGATATCGAGGCCATAATATCTGAAATTTTGCGAAAGGTTATTGAAAATATTTTGGAAAGAACATGAATATAAAAAGCAGAAAATAATAACCACTTGCAAAATATCATTTCTCATAATTAAACCGAATAATATTCCCCATTAATATAAAATAAAAATAATAATTATCGTTTGAATAAAAAATATTATAAAGAATTCAAATCATAAAGTTCATTTTGTGCCACCCTGTAAAAATTACTCATAATTTATTTTTAAATGCAATTATTTACAATAATATATTTATTAAAATTTTATATTATATTCGTACTTAATAATTTTTCACTGTAGGGTTATCGGGGTATTCAAAAAAAATATCCAAAAAAAAAAAAACATATACTCATACTAATTGAATTACCTACAGAGGAGCATAGAAAACAAAAGGATAGATTTTAAAAGAATAAGAAGAAAATGTTTAAAAAGTAAATGTAGCAAATGATAAAGGGTTTGTCATTATTTAATACAACCAAATAGGCTCTATTATATTTCTTCATTATAAAATATGTTTTTTTAACCAGAAATTTTATTCATTCCATCATATCATGCGTAAAATGGAAAGTATTCTCTTAACTGGGTAGACGTTATACTTGATCATAAAAAATTCACGCCTAACTAGAATATTTTATGTAGAACAATGCAGTATATCATAATATTTAAGCGGTCTATATTATAAGCAAGAAACGTAAAGAGATAGGAAAAGACCAAAAAGAAAAAAAAATCTTATCTTCCAACAATTCATTCCTTTGTAGATATTTACAGATATAATGTAGTGCCGGGCTCTATTCCCATTTGACTGCAGAGAATTTCTCATAAAACCGAAATCACTTAACCTGAAATGAATTGCAATCCCATACCCTATGGCTTTGTGAAGAATTTCAGCCAATTTTTTTTAAGGATGAACATATCCAAAAACAAAATATCAAAAATTTGCAAAAACCAATGGGATTCCCTTGCATGTAACATATGTACCTGAGAATATCCTGTCGCATAAACGCTCATAAAAATTTTATATTATTTAAATGTAATTATCTGACACTGTTGAAAAAAATATATATCGTTTTTCTTCTTGTTTTTTAGCAAATACAAAAAAATATTGTATCAAAAAAATACAATTTGGTATTTTTCCTTTTTGATTTTTATCCATTCCAAAGCTAGTCGTATAATTGATGAGAAACAGGAGAAATTTTTCACAATTATACACAAATAATCGCTACTATATGGGAAAAAACTGATTTTAAAAAAATAAATAAACTAAAAAGAGTTCAATGAAATAATATAAAATAAAATACAATAATAATAATAATATAAAAAAAAAGAAGATGAACGAATTGCGGGCGTGGCTTTTTTTCACCACAACTAGTCAATTGCGATTTTTTCATTCATTTTTGTACTAAAAAATAAAAAACAACAACAAATAATAAAATGGAAAAAATATTATCATATATGGAATATAAGCAGAATTCATGTACGTGTACATACTTGGTAGAGTTAAAATTATTTTTTTTTTTATATATAGTATTTCTCTAGTACGCCAACAACAATACACACGAACAGGTAACTTTTATACGAAACCTTGTTCGACGTTAAACTCCACCTTTAGTGGTAGAAATTTAATGAGCTCAACACCCCCAATCGAAATAAAGTTTTGGTGTGTTGTTTTTTAACAGTTACCCTCAACTCTGTTAATTCCAATGAAAATGAGGTGAAATTCAAACGATGCGATGGAAAATACTATTAGCCAGTTTTATAGGGTATGAAATAAGTAGAATATATGGACTTAAAAAAAAAGGTGGAGAAAAAACTAAAAAATAATGCACTATTTGTACAAGGAAAAGAAAAATCCAAATAAAAATATGCGAGAAATATGAGACAGCCCCAAAAACCAATGGTCAAATGGTTCACATCATCAGCAAAATTATTCGATACTTTTCGGTTCTTTTTCCGATTTTTTTTGGATTTTTTTTTTTGTAGAATTTATTGTATGATTTTTTCAATTTTTATGTTCACATCAGTCCTTATTTTTAATTATTTACCCCAACTGAAAATATTCACACAAAATGAGCTTTTTTTCTATATTAAACTTTTATGGTATTCAAATATGCATGTACGTACGTGTATGCACATACCAGCTAAATATTGACATTTAAGTGGAAATATTCAATTTTTTATGCCAAATTATTAATGAAAAAAATTTAATAATTTTATTGTATAAACAAAATCAATATTCAATTAATAGTATTTTTTTGTTTTTTTTTCGGATACAAGAGTTAATGTCTGATTAAAAATATTTAGTTTCTTCTAAAAAAACTTTTGAGGCCACAATCAGATGGTAAGTTTCACTCAAGGGTGACTTTCATTTTCTGTTGTTTATATTTTAAAACTATTACAATTAATGAGATTAGGATCGGTAAGAGGTATCTGGAAGCTTTCACGATAGTAACTACGAGACCCTACAGAGTATGATAAGTGAAGTTGACTTTTTACAATGCGGTATGAAGAATTGAGCAGCTAAATTTGGTGAATCCGTGAATTTGACTTACAAAAAGTTGTAACGAGCCTATGGAATATGTTTCTAATCAAGAACGCAAGTAATTTGGCCTCACAAAGCATTTTTTGAAGGGCCGAGTAAATGTGTAATGCAAACTTTGCTCAGGCAGGCCTTCAATATGGAAAACTGATAAAAATGTACAATAAGTAAGGTGTCTTATGAGATCAGATCGTCGAATAACATCAATACTAACGAAAAATCCATGAAAGGCTCAGAAAAAGATTTCGCCGTGTCTCTGAGACTTAGATACTCCACCATAACAACACCTCCTGTCCCAGCACAAATATCTTCTGACCACAGTCCGTTTGAATTCCCCCATTCCTCCCAAAGAATAATAAACAGTTGAAAGTGAGTTACAGCCGATAACATACAAATGAGTATAACCGAGGAGCTGAAGGGGAAATAACGTCTCCATCGATGTATGACTGGCCAAGGAAACTATTTGGAAAGGAATAACATTGATATAAGATAAAATTGTTACAGAAAAATATCATTATCAATACTTTTCTACCACTCTTCGTAGGTGGAGACTGTAGGAGGTGATCTTAATAATTTTTTAAACATACAAAATATCTTGTTGTGTAGAGTTAAATCTCTGACTCTATACAATAGAATATGTTGTCTGATGGAAAAAATATTTAATAATTAAGTACAAAGCTGAATAAAATAATTTGACGGCTTATAAAAATTCTTGAAAACAATATAAGCCATATCTCCGGTGCAACCCATCCTATCAAATTAATAAAGACTACTAAGGAACAATAGATAACCTTAAATCCACAGGTGTATAGGATTAAATCCGCTGTTTTTTAGTCAAAAAGCACATGTTTTTTTCATAGAAAGCAAAAACAAATTTATTCAAAGTACTTGCCCTCGCTAGCTACACATTTTTCCCATCTCTCGGGTAATTTGTGGATAACACGCCAAAAAAATTCCTTCTCTTTCGAGGAAAACCACTCAGCAAGCCATTTTCGGATGTCTTCGTAAGAATCGAAGTGCTGCTCAGCGAGCGCGTGGCCCATCGACGAAAACAGGTGGTAGTCGGAAGGGGCCAGGTCTGGTGAATAAGCGGGGTAGGGTAGCACCTCCCAGTTGAGTGTCTCCAAGTAGTTTCGGACCATTTTTGACGTGTGCGATGGTGTGTTGTCGTGGAGGAAAATCAGCTTGTTATGCCTTTGTTGATAATCCGTCCTTTTTTCACGCAGAGTACTGTACAATTTGATCAGTTGTTGGTGGCAGCGGTGGGCATTGACAGTGTCACCAGGTTTCAACATCTCATAGTAGACAATACACTGCTGATCCGACCAAACGCACAGTATCGTCTTCCGTCCGAAGCGATTTGGTCTTAGGAATATATCCACTTTTCATCGCCTGTCACAATCCGATACAGGAATGACTTTCTTTTTTGTTTAGCGAGCAAGATTTCACATATGTTTTGGTGTCGCTCCATCTGCCTATCGTTCACTCAATTTGACACCCATTTTCCGATCTTTTCCATCTTCCCCATGGCACACAGACGCATGGAAATGGCTGGTTGAGTAACACCCAATTGCTCCGCGAGCATTTATTGCGATTGGGTATCCTCTTCGTATAAAAGAGCCTGCAATTGATGGTCCTGAACCTTCCTAGGACGATTTTCACGCTTCTTATCCCACAAGTCAAAATTGCCGTCTTTGAACCGACGAAACCAATCTCGGCGTTGTTTCCGATAAAGCACTGTCACCATAGGTCTCTATAAGCATTCGATGTGATTTGGCAGCTGATTTCTTCAAATTGAAGCAGAAAAGCAGAACTTTCCCCATATGCTTGTTTTCTGGAACAAAACTAGACATGATCACCAAAGAAAAATTGCATATTGTTGTACGAAATTGCTGACAATGTGCACTGATTAATGTTGACAGATGTCAAATTCATAAAAAAAAGTATGGCGTGCCCACGTTCACTCACACCATCTATGATACGCTCACTCACACCATCTATGACCGGATTTAAGCTTTTTAAACAAAAATTAAATTTAAAATTATTTTTAAATAATTAAAAATTATGCTGTAAAAACCTAACGAACTCAATAATTATTTATAACAAAAGAAAGCCTACTCATTAGTATTGTTTCGTGGTGGCATGCCTCCGGCGTGTTTCGAAGATTCCAGAAAACCGGTTTCAGAGAGTGTGAGTACAAGCGTTGCTCACGAGATGGAGTTGACTAGTTTTACGACATAGCCTGGATCTGGCATATTCTCGAAAATTCCAGAAAATCAATGAGCATTGCTCACGAAAAAGAGAGGCTTACTTTAGTTTGAGTTCTTGGTTTGGTCGGAAGCGTGATTGTAAGCTGTATTGCGTGGACGCTGCACAACTTGTAGATTATTAAATTGTAGATAAATAAAATGCTGTAAAAGACAGATTCGACCTTTTCATCGAATCTACAACCGTGGATCGTAACAGTATTATATCTAAAAATAAGAATAGGATTGATAAACATCGAAAAGCATGCATTCATTTTACTATATCCTCTAATATGGGGCGTTTATTAGGAGAACTAGACCGTTTTTTTGAAATTGTACAAGAAAAAGTGTAATTTTATCTTAAATTAATTTTATTTTGTTCGAAAGATAATTATTGTCATTAGTAATGAAAAATAATTTCGAGAGTATGGTCACCTTCGCTGTTCTTAATGAAGATCATACGATTGACCCAATTTTTTAATGGTATTTCGCGTAAGTCCCGTGTATATACTTATACTACCTCGCTTAATATTGGCTTCAAAAACTTCACTTGTAGCTGGCTAAATCAACATGCACCACCGACTTTGTCTATCGCTGCAATAAATAATCGGACAGTGTCAAATCTACGATCTTGGAAGATAATTAACAGGTCCATTGCGTAAAACCATATTTTCACCAAATTGTGTCTTCAATAAATCGATGGTCTCTTCTAATAGGACGGGTCTATGTCTTCCATATTTTCAAAGAAACAATGATTGATCTTGGCCCGGTAAAAAATAAGAACCAACAATACCCCCGAAGCACAGGCCACACCAAATAGCGTTTTTTTGTGGATGCAATAGTATCTGAAATACTTCTTGTGTAGTTACGTAATCCCAAAGCCACAATTTTTCTTATTAAGATAACCATTGAGATAAAAATGGGTCTCATAATTAAATACTATTTTGCGATACAATACAATTTTAGTAAACTGATGACTTATTTTCGAAGTTAATTAGCATTATTTTGAAACGTTGTACAACTGTAAGACTGTCCATGATAAAATGATAAATTATTGACAAAGCCTTTGATAGCTAATAGATCAAACCACCTTAAGAGTCTCAATTTGTTATAATTATTAAGTCCTCACGACTTTCTGAGTATGCACTGCCTCTGAAATGTGCGAGGGTCGTTCAATAAGTCCTTAGAATATCCGAGAAATTGCGCTCGTAGTGTCGGTAAAGATTTTTTTTTGTAAGTAGCATTATCGACAGGAAAACTGTCGAGAGAAAAAAAAACTCGATCTATAGTGTAGGTCAATTTCTATCGTCGATTAAACTTAACGACATTTATTTGTGCATAACAATGGAAAAAAGCGAGTTTAGGGCTGTCATCAAACATCTCCATTTGAAAGGCTTAGGCCCGAAAGAAATCAAAGCCGAGTTGGATGCAGTTCATGGCACATCTGCACCTGTGTTTGCGACGGTTTACAATTGGGTAAATGAATTTAAACGTGGCCGTTCATCCACAAAAGATGAACATCGTTCAGGACGCCCAGTTGAGGTGTCTACTCCAGAAATCATCGACAAAATCCACGATCTGATTTTGAACGATCGGCGAATTAAAGTGTGCGAATTAGTTGAGGCCACGCGTATATCACAAGGTACAGTCGCTTCAATTTTGCATGAAAAATTGTCTGTGAAAAAATTTTCGGCAAGATGGGTTCCGCGTTTGCTCTCGGAGGAGAATAAGCGAAATCGTGTAGTGGACTCTGAAGCTATGTTGGCACTCTTTCATCGCAATCCTGCCGAATTCCTTCGTCGATATGTCACTGTGGACGAAACCTGGATACACTACTACACTCCAGAAACGAAGAGACAGTCATCACAGTGGATTTTCAAGGGTAAACGGGCTCCGAAGAAGGCAAAAACTGTGCCATCGGCCGGCAAGGTGATGGCCACGGTCTTTTGGGATTCGCAGGGCATCATTTTTATCGACTACTTGGAAAAAGGGAAAACAATAACAGGAGCATATTACGCGTCGTTATTGCAACGGTTGAGCGAGGAAATCAAAGAGAAACGCCCCCATCTAAAGAAGCAAAAAATCCTCTTGCATCAGGACAATGCGCGTGTGCACACCTGCGCTGTTTCCATGGCCAAAATTGTGGAATTGAGAATGGAATTGTTGCAGCATCCCGCTTATTCACCAGATTTGGCCCCGAGTGACTATTTTCTTTTCCCCAATCTGAAGAAATGGTTTGGCGGACGACGGTTCACTTCCAACGAGGACGTCATTGCTCAAACGGATGAGGATTTTGCAGAACTTCTGAAATCCTATTTTTTGGACGGGATAAAAATTTTGGAAAAACGGCTGGAAAAGTGCTTAGAGCTAAAAGGAGATTTTAAAAAAAAACAGTTTTTTCCATTTTTTCTAAGGACTTATTGAACGACCCTCGTACTTTTCACCCCCTGATTGTTTTGTATTTCTTTAAAATAACGATAGTAAACATCTACAAAATTGATCCTTTGATCCGTTCATCTTATAATTTTTTTTTGTTTCCAACATCAAATTCTTAAAGGTCAGTCGATCTAAGATAATAATCGTCCTACAATGAAATTTTTGCAATTTTTTAAAATGTTATGTTAATTTAATAATTAAAAAAAAACCAACTAATTTTTTAAATAGAAAATGTTAATTTGAAAAAATTTATGAAAGTAAATTTTCTTAATTTAAACTCTTATTCGTGTTTGTATTTTTTAAAAAAAGAACCGTTTTTTTTTGTTTCAAAGTCTGGCGTTGCTGCTATAATAGAAATAATCTACTATACTCTACTCGACTCTAAGCTTTCATATTTCAATGTCACCCTTATGTTAGTCAAATGCGAACACATTGAAATCATTGAATACATTTAATCTGCATAGAATAAAACAACTACTTTTATGTATGTGGATGGGGATGGGGAGAGGGTGTGATTATAAATGAATGTGAATTTGACTGTGAACGTAAACTTGAACATAAACTGTAAATAGACGTGAATGTTAAATGCGTGTATTTGCGCGCGCTTTTATTTATTTCATTTTTTTTTCTTTCCTTCTTCCTCTATTTTTATTTGATTTTTTTTCTTTGTAAATTTTCATCCCCTTTGAAAAATTTTCATCTAAACTCGTCTAACTAACTAACTAACTAACTATATGTACCTTCGTTTATTGTGAGTCTGTCGTTAATATGCATGCACACATTAACTTTTCTTATTGGCAGTGTGTATGTGTGTGTAGTCGTACAAGTGGAGGATGGAGGATATTCATACACGAGTACACATGAATATCTGGGCTAGGATAATGAACAAACGAAAGTGTTCCCTTTAGGAGTGGGGATCTAATGGAAAAAAGGTGAATAAAATGAAATGAAATGAAAGTGAAAAAACAAATGAATAGGGTTGCTGATGAGTTAGATTAGGAGGGTGGCAAAAGTATAGTTGGGATGCTGAGACAACTGTTATTCGTTAGTCCGTTAGATGTGTGTCCTCGTACCAATGCATGGGGAACCATTTACATACCAGTATATATAATATTTTTCCACATAACTGAAAGCGCACACCTCAGCTACCAGTATACGTAGTTATATTAGATGAAGAACGTTAAAGATTTTCTGCCATTTCCTATAATAAAGGAGATTTTTTTAAAGGTTAGTCGATGAGTTAGATGGTATTTCCCTTTTTAATATTCACTACTATTCTATTCATAGATGAAGAAGAGACCACTTCTGATGATGGAGTTGCACTCTCAACATTTCTGGCGCATACATTATTACCAGAATGTACACGACTCGGAAGTCTAGTACAAGGGATGAAATTTCTTCCCTATTTTCTTTTACACTACCGCTCTTAATCGACATAAAACAATCTAAAAATTCGTCATTTCACTAGTCTGTGCATTCTATATACTCGTATGAACAATTTATATAATCTCGAGATAGATTTTTCGTTCTTTTCTATTTCAGAATTTATTTTTAATTTGCTTTTCTCAATAAATGTAGAAAATGGTTGATTCTATGTGAAGGTGAATATTTCTGGATTGATAAACGGAACTCTAAAAATATTGAGAGAAGGATAGAAATTGCTAAAGGAAATAAACTGTCTGATGTGCACAAAGATGACGACAACAAAAGTGAATCCTGGCCTATCCGTCAATGATGATGTTGTGGTCATATGAGCATAATAGGAAATACATGAAAGTTTTTGCTGTTGACGTCCGTAACTATGCATCTATCTAAAAAGTAAGTGTACACAGGTTTAGCCGGATAAAATAAGTATCCAACTAGATTAGACGAGGGTGTCGAGGACTATGTGGAAGATGATGATGGCGATGGCGATGACGGCGATGATGGTGACGACTATGTATGCCTGACAATAACGTCCAGGATGATGATGATGATAATGATGATGGTGGTCTTTTTATTCAACCCTCCGTACTTTCATTGACAATGAATATGTTTTATTTTCATTCTTTTATGGAAATATCTGAGACTATGATAAATCTTTTTAAAAATGAATAGTAAAAAAATGAACGAAAAGAGAAAAAATAAGATAAAATGAAACTCTCTCCACAAACAGAATAGAATACCTTTTTTTTGTTTAATATTATTCTGACTACCCTCCCCAGGGTGACATACCAAATACACCTCTAATACTAGCTCAGAAATGTTCGTAGTTGTAATTTATTTGAATTTTATCTAATACCCACTGAGGGGGTTGCTGTCGAGCACATTAAATAGATATAAACGTTAGCATTACCATACGTATACTTAAATATCTACTATTCTAAGTACACATTTTACCCTTAGTGGGTAGTAACTTTTTAGTTTTAGGGGTAGAAATAAATACCATCGCGATATACGAGTATATAATTAAGTGTACATCCATACGTACGTAGATACATTGTACAACAAATGTGCGACGGAAGAGGACTTAATGGTGGCTCCCTTTACTAAAAAAAAAAAAACAAAACAAAAAAAACAAATACGCGAGTTAAGGCAATAGAAATTTTTAGCATTTATGTTCAAGAAAAGCTCGAAATATTTTTCCCAACCAAGGGGATGAATATGTGTATGTGTGTAAATAAAAGTTTTTAATGAAAGAGGCCCTTTCAGTTTTCTGTTATTCTTTATATTATTCCAATTTTTTTTCCAATTTATTTATTTATTTGTTAATTTTCCTACACTTGCACATATAAGTACTACCACCATTTTTTTTTTTTTTTGTTATTGTTTTTTCTTTCTTCATTTTTGATTAATACAGTTTTTGTGTTATTCTTTTTGCTTATGTTTTAGCGCCTGCTCTTCTACTATTTTAGTTACTATTACAAATTTATTCTGGATCAATGCTAACCCAAAAGCTTTATAAGGGATGCAAAATAGTATATGGCATGGGTTGATTGTCAAGTTATTCTTTTTTTTGGATTCTCCTCTCTATTTGCTGTGCCTGCATCATCCTTGAAAATACCATACATCTGCTCAAAATGTCGTCATCCCTTCCTGACTCTAACATTAAGCCAAGGATCGCATCGCGGTAAAGTTAGAGATGGTAAAATCCATAACGTCATTAGTTTAATAGGGATAAAGCTCGAAATTGTATGTTTCAAAAGTTTAATGAGAATAAATAAACCATTGATAAAAAGGAAGAACGTGAACAAACAAAAATGCGGAATAGAAAAGATCAAATCTAAACGTTGCATAGCCACCATTTTTTAACAACAAAAAATGTTAATATGGTATGAGTAGGCGCGTGTATTTTGTGAAAGGGAAATTTTTTATTCGTATTAATCGAAAGTTTGGAATAGAAAAGAGAAAGTATTTTAATTTGATTTTAATAGTTTATACAAAAACGTTTTCAATCAAAATGATCCTTTAAAAGAAAATTACAGTAAATAATTAAATTTTTTGCTTTATTCTTCTCTCAACAGTTTTATTTTCTACTAAATTAGAATTTTAAAAAAATTATTTTTAATCTATAAAATATAATTCAAAAAGGATTGATATGTTAAAAAATAAAATTTTTTTGAAAATTTATCAAAAGTAATTTTTAAAAATAAATTCTAATAATTTTTTGTTGTTAAAGCTTTTAGTTAAATTAAAAAGCATAAAAGTGGGTAAATATTTTCATTTTCCTTTTGAATAATTATGAAATTTCACTTAAATTATCGTATATAAGAAGGATTCATCTCTAATGTATCCTTTACCTTATTGCTTTTACTTTGTATACTCTTTCAACCGACATGATCGTGTGGTATTTTAATTTCGCTGATATTTTTTTCACAATTTTTTTGAAATTCTTACTAACAAAAATGTGTTTCCTCTGGCATACAAAGAAGCTTTATATATTCTGCTTCAGGCTAATAGTCGTACATAAACATAAAGAACAATCGGGAATACCTCAACGTTTAGCCACAATTTCCGAATATGAATACTTGTATGGAAATTAAAAAAAAAAATATATATATATATATATAAAAGGAGTAATAAATATATAAACGCTAAGCAAAATATTAAAACAAACAAAAAATATCAATGCCAGCAGCTTCAAAAACAAAATTGAAATTTTCTTTTACTTTAATTTTTCAAAGATAAAAACAATTTCCAAAGGAATTTTACAAACGAAAAAAAACAACAAAAAACAAAGTAATAGTATGCTAGATGAAAATATTTTTGAAATACCATTAATCCTTTGAGTTATTTGTTATGTAAGAAAAGTGACATCTACATTTTAATTTGAAATTTAAAAAAAACAGACACAGGAAATTTCTTTTAAGTGGAATTTTGTTTTTTTTTAATATTTTTAGGACATTAAATAAAATTTTTTTAATAAATTTATTTAAGACTGAAAAGGATTAAACAGAAATAAATAGGGTATGACATTTTTTCTAATATAGCCTTAGATAATTTTTGCGGAGAAGTCATTTTTGAGTTCATTAAATTTTAAGAGAATAGAAAGAACTTTTTAAATATTTAAAAAATAATTCGTGTTGAAAAAAATTCACTTAGCGTACCAATACCTTAATGTAATGCAGCGTAATCAATGTAAATTATTGTAACCGTTTATTTATTATATATTTTTTTCATTAAATAACTTTAATAAATTTATAACCAAATGAAACGCATAAGCGAATACAGGTATTATTTTTCTAACGAATTAATACAATAACTATAAAATCATTTATTATTTAAAACCAATATCTTAATATCAGGTCGAAGTTTTTTTTTAATAACTTTTAAATAAAATACAATTTTATAATTTATATTTTATTATTTAATTATATGGTCATTAGCATTATGTATGGAATATGATATCGGTCAAATGCCCGCCTCTGGCCTCAGCGTAAAAGCGAGCAGTTTTAAGCACATTTTTCATAACATTTTTGCAGACTTCTGGTGTTATTTCAACAATTTCGTTTCGAATGTTGTCGTTAAGCATCGAGGTTGTAGTTGGTTTGTTAGTGTACACCTTTTCCTTTAAGTACACCTATACGAAGAAATTGAAAGGGTTCAAATCAGGGGATCGTGGGGGCTAGTCGATATCACAACTTTTTTACATTATTCGGGCGTGAAAAATTTCTCATAAAATTCGCATCGCAGCATGAGCTGTGTATGATGTGGCACCATCTTGCTGAAACCACATGTTCTGTAGGCCTAATTCGTCTAATTCAGGCAAAAGAAAGGTTTCCAACATAGCCCGATAGCGATCACCAGTAACTCTTACAGCATTACCTCCAGCATCCTCAAAGAAATATGGCCCAATAATGCCGTCGGCTCAAATGCCGCATCATACAATTACTCTACGAGGGTCAAGTAGTCTTTCATATATTAATTGAGGGTTTTCAGTTCCTCAATAGCGGCTATTCTGTTTATTAACAAAGCCAGCCAAACCGAAGTATGCTTCGTCGTTCATAAATATTTTTTGCCAAAAATGATTGAGATATTCGCAATTCTTGTGCACGGCGTCGATGAGAGGTACCCGGACATTCAGCAACACTCTGTCTCACTGCATCAATCTTTTCATATGTAGGTTGGCTTAATTATCGCCCAGTCTTTGCCTTGTCTCCCAGTATATGTATATTTGCAATATTATTCCTACACGCTGAATGGTTGACTTGCTCGGCATATGATTAACACCAAAAAAGTCACGTAATTTTCTCCGCGTGTTCACAATTGAACAATTATTTAAATAAAATGTTTTAATAATTCCATCGCATTGTTGCGGCATTAGAAGATTTATAATAAATTGGTATCGACCATTCTGTACGACTGTCAAATATCAACAGACAAATGTCATCCAAACCAAAATGGCGGCCAAGCAAAATCTATCTGGAAAATAAAAAGCACTTTTTTTTTATGTATTACTTAATATTTATAATGAAATTTTTATTAAAATTTCTATTTACATATATAGGCTGCTGAGTAATATTAAGATTGTGATATTAAATTTTAAAGATCACAACCTAATAAACTCGAATACTTTCCTAATAATTGATTACAGAACTTATTTCACTTTTACGTAATGCTTCAGTATTTATTATACCAACTCACAAACAAAATCAGTCAATTAATAATATTGAAAAAATTTCTGTACTTAATAAACCTCATCTTAATGAAAATTAAATTTATAGATTTTAATTCAATTACTTCTAGAGGAATTTTCAATAAGAGTGATAGGTTTTTACCATAAATAGATCGTGGGGCCATATTAATATCAAAATCTTTCGTTACTGTCAGTTTTATTCAGTAAGGTTTGCACTTTATTATTAAAAAGATATACGAACCCTCCCCCCCCCCCCCCACCAATGCTTCAAAGTTATCTAATTTTTTTTATCAAAATAATCATTCTTTTATTGCAATTTACCGTACACTTCTTCCAATTTATGATCGTCATAATCGGCCTCGTGTGCACGCTATGCGTCGAACTGTAGAAAGTTTTGAATGCAATCTTTCTTTACACAATGTTCGCATGTAAGTTAGATAAGGATCCGGTCGAAGTGTCGATAATATTTGTGCCACTCAAGCAAGTGTTGATTAAGACCCAATTTCATCAATTTCAAGGCGTTTTTTACGATTGGATATACTGTCTGCCACAACAATATAGCATATTTTATGGTTGGATTTAGACTTATAGTATATCCTTACAAATTTCTTATCACATAAAAATTGAAGCTGTTTGACCGCCGCAAAAGCCGAGAATATGTTGATTTTGCTTTGGAACAACTTGAAAATGAGGCTGATTTCCCCTAGAAAATCATATTCTTTCCACAAATTATCCCCGAGAAAGCTTAACATTCCGAACAAAATTTGGTACGGTGGCATCATTGGTAATTTTTTTTTCAAAATGAAGAAGAAGTTGTCTTTACTGTGAATGGTGAATGGTACAAATCGATGATAGTACTTGTCAAGGCTTGAATTTGAAGATATTGATTTAATGAATATGTGGTTTAAACAAAACGGTGTTTTGTGCCACAGAGCACATACCAAATCGATTTATTGCGGGAAAAGTTTTGAGAGTCGATAATTTTAAGAAATGAATGTGGAATGGCCTCCAAGAAGTGGTCGGATGTGGAATGGCCTCCAAGAAGTTCTCATTTAACATCTTTGGACTTATTTTTGTAAGGTTATTTGAAATCATTGGTTTATTCCAAAAAACTAGTAACTATTGATGTATTTAAATTGAATATTTAACTCCAAATACGGATTGCACAAGGTAGACGAAAATTGGAACCATCGTAATCAGATCTGTAAACGAATCAAATGCGGCCATTTGGATGATGTTATTTTGAGAATAGAATTGTACTGATTATAATCGTACTTTGAAATAAATAAATAATAATTTGCTATGCTAGATTTTCTTTTTGCTAAATAAATAAAATAATTGAGAAACCCTGCATTTAGTTTCAATATACTATTGAACCAATATATGAATAATATGTGTTTCGGGGCAATTTTAAAGACTTTCTTTTAACTACAAAACGTGTCAATATATTTTACTATTTATGTTGTTTATTATCTTCTCCGAATGTTTCATAAATATTCTTTTAGTAAATATTTTTTTTAAAAGAATCCATCAGATGACTCTGTTCGAAATATTTTCATAATTTTTTTACAGAAAAATCCACCAGATGACTCTGAGAGTAAAATTTCGAAAACTTTTCTACATAAAAACATATCAGATAACTCTGTAAGTAAAATTTGCTAACTTTTTTTATAGGAAATATAATCTAATTAATTTTTTATTACTTTCTCAAAGCATTCACTTATAAAAGAATCCATCAGATGACTCTGTTTACAATATTTCTCCCTATTTTGGTGACATCAGCATTTCTCTTTCCCTTTTAACAAACCTTTCGGAATATGGAGGAACCTTTTCAAAAAAAATTCTAATTACATTAGGACTTGTTGTCTCTTACCAATATAGGTGTTTATCCATGATTGGTATTTTCTTCTAAAAACGTATTGAAAGTTTTCGTATTCTTAATAGCGGATGGCTTTTTAAAGTATTTTTCTGAATGTTTTCTGTTAAGAAAAAGGTAACAGAATACAATTAAACTGGAATTGAAAATAAAGTGTTTTTTTTTTAAAAATAACTTTGGATTTCATAACTTTTATTAAATACTTTTTTATAAAATATTCGAATAGATAGCTCTAATGAAATATTTCCATAATTTTTTCATCAAAAAATATACTAGAACTCTATTAATGGTATTTTCTCAACATTTGGAAAATAATTCTTTCGAAGCAACTCACCAGATGACTCTGCTAGCAATATCTCGTTAACTTTTTAAAGCTTTATATATAGATAACTTTGAGTTTCATAACATTTTCTATATGGTAAAATGTTAAGGTTAGTGATATTTTTTTAAGGATCGGTAAAGTATAATTCATAAAAAAATCCACCAGATGACTCTGCTAGTAAATTTTTTTTGACCTTAAATAAATTGCCTTTTAAAGAAGAATACAGCATATGAGTCTGTTAGTAAATATTTTTTTGTTACAGAAAATTCTGCCAAATGAATCTTCGAGTATAGTTTTTATAACTGTAGCAAATATTAATTTAATTTATGGATAAAAATTATGTAAAATTAAAAAAATTACATCACTTTTGGTTAATATTATTATAGAAAATCGACTATATAAACATTTCTTTCTTAACTTTGGCAAATAACTATAGATAAATCTGTCTGTAACTTTTATCAAGTTTCAACGAAATTCATTTCGAAAAAAATCCAATCTGTTACTCTAATTTTTTTTACTTAATAATAATTTATTATCTTTAATTTCAAATTGCAACTGATAGAATTTTACCTATCTTATAATTTTTTTCTCTTTTAATAATTTTATTAAAATATGAAATTGATATTTTCCAACTTAATTAAGGATAGTTTTTGATTTATGTGTATAAATTCTTATAGAAAATTGTCTACTCCTTATCAAAAATTCAAATTCACTGAATAATTTTCAAACAGAAAAGTTAAAAAGTTTATCTACAATAAATAGTAAACATTCTTAGTAAAATATATATTCTATTAAGAAATAATTGAATTATTATAAATCGCAAAATAATAATATTTAAAATGGTCATTAATCGAAATCGAATAGTTCTTATTATAAATGATTCAATAGAAAATAATTGCATATAAATCTCAATTTCAATAACTATCAAAAACAGATTTTCATTGTTGGCACTTTCGATCAAATTCTACCGGTATTAGTTTGTTGTTTATGTATCCAATCCTGCTATTGGTCTCTCACCTTAGTGAGGGATTTCGTTAATATATCAGGATCCCATGTGCATAAATATATTATTCTGTGAAAACAATTTTACTGACAGGAGTTCAGCTATTCTGATGGAATGTGGAAGGGCTGCTTCTCCACTAGTTTGCACGATTACCCTTGTACCTTGACCCATCAGTCAGTCAAATGCCTACATACGCTTTGGTACTAGTCCTCGTATTTAGGGTTTGGCTGTAAATTGCTTTTTCGAATTTTTGGGTATACTATAAACTTTTTCTGGCTAAGCAATAGCTTACAAAATTTTCCAGTCCTCTGGTCCACTTCAACGATTTTATCATTTTCTTGTTTTTGTTTTTGGTGTTGTTATTATTATTATTATTGTTGCCCTTGTTTTATGTATCAGTTTTTTTTTTTGCTTCTTTTCGTTATTTTTATTACAAACACGTTGTATTGTTTTTAATGTTCCTCTATCGAATGACGACACGTTTTATTTCTTTTTTTTTTCAAAAAAGGAATGGTAATAACGGTTGGTAGGGGTGGATTTTCTCAATACGTTCTCATATATCTATTTATGGAGAAAAAGTAAAACTTTCTAGAATACATACTGATATAATGTGGTAACGGCTACTTGTCTCATTCTATTAACAATTTACCCCGCTACTCATATGCGTGGTTCATATTCATTCTAGTGTGCCTAATAGGCGTGCGTATAATATGTGAAAAGGCATATTTAAGGGTAGTGGCCCCATATGTTCGCGCAACAAAACTACCATAAAATTCGCATTTAAAATTTATACGCAAAAATTTTTCATCATTTTAAACTCGTTATAGGGGGGGGGGGGGTTTATGCTGGCGGTAGGCTCAGAATGTGTCGCATTTTTATCTTTTTACATTTATTGCCGCTAAAGTAGAAAAACGGGTGGCCAAAATATATTTCCCTCATCGAGACGATGATGGTGAGATATAAAAAAAACACACACACCACATAAATGTCCTTTTATATTAGCATAGCTTAAGTAACGACATAGGAAAATTATAACCCCTTGAGGATATCTAGGTCACCAGGTACTTAGATAAGATACAAGGATATGCTCATATGCAAAACTTATATTTATAGAAAATTAAATAAAATTACCTGCACATTTCAAGAAAAAATAATTATATTCTAAGAAATGAATTTATCTAACTCTAAAGGGTTGAATTTCTTTAAAAAAAACCCTCGAATAATTTTTTTTTAATAATTACTTTTTGATTTTTTTCTATATATGAATTCTGAAATTAAGTAACCGGAATAGTTTATTTAAATAGCCCGCGCAAAAAGTATGAAACATATGTATTGCTGTTAAGTTGGTATCAATTGGCACGCAGAGCTTTTATCGCGATCTGTCAAATATGGTAGTTTCTTTAGAGTTGTTGGATTTGTTAGTCGATGTCAAGTAAGCTCTACGATTCTAATATGGAAAAAATATCGAACAAAGAATTTGACTGAAATTTTATGTTACTAACGAAATACTTTATGGCCAATCGTTAATATTGTTGACTAAGAGTTACGATCAGTATAGATACATCCAAATATACACGTAGTGGGTTGGTGCAAAAGTTATGACGGTTTTTATGATCCCAGGTAAAAAAATTTTTTCTTCAGAAATGATGAATAGTATCTTCTTCTAAATGATTGCATTATATAAAGGATACTTTCCCTCAACTTTTTATTTAGTTTTGGCCTGGCCAGAGTACAGTGAAGAGCTCTTGTATTGTTACAAAATGTCGGTTGATAAAGTGCATTTACGTCATTGTTTACTTTATGAATTCCGTAAAGACAATACCGCGAGTGTGTCAACCAAAAACATTTGCGAAGTGTATGAAACAGATGTCATCAAAGTTCGGCAGGCACAAAGATGGTTTACAAAATTCCGATCTGGGGATTTTTCACTAATTGATAAACCACGTACCGGGCGGCCATTGAAGTCTGATGAGGACAAGTTAAAAGTCATAATTGACACCAATCCACGTCTTGCCACCAGGGACAAGTTAAAAGTCGATGATGGGAGTCAACCAGACAACCGTATTAAGGCATTTGAAGCGTATGGGGATGGCTGCCAATTTATTGGATAGTGTTTCAACGTGCGTGGCTTTGAGTGCGAGACAAAAACATGAACCTTTTTTGCATCGTTTGGTAACGGGAGATGAGAAATGGATCGTGTACAACAACGTGACAAGAAAAAGACATTGGGCTATACCTGGACAAGCCCCATTAACAACTTCGAAAGTTGTGTTTGGTGGTATTGCAAGGGTATTGTGTATTTTGAACTCTTGGAACGCAATCAGACAATTACAGCAGAACGATATTGTCAGCAATTATCCAAATTGAACATCGCCCTTCAAAAGGATAGATCAGAATTGGTAAACAGAAAAGGGGTAGCACGACAACGCGCGACCACATGTGGCTATGATGACCCAACACAAGCTGAATGAGTTGAATTTGGATGTTATCAAGCATCCACCGTATTCTCCAGATTTTGCTCCTTCCAATTTTCATTTATTCCGATCACTGCAAAATTTTTTAAATGATAAAACATTTCATACAATAGAGCAGGTAAAAACATCCCTTCCTACATATTTCGCATCAAAATCCAAGGAATTTTACACTAATGGTATTAATAAGTTGATAAAAAATGGGAGGAGGCTTTAAAAACGGATGGAAATTATATAATTGATTAAATAAATAATACAAATTAAAAAAAAAAATGTTTAATAGTATATGTAAAAAAACGTCATTACTTTTGCACCAACCTAATAGCTGAAAAGTGATAGAAGTATTGTCTTATTCCTGTCGATCTTCATTATCTTTGATTCAAAAAAGTTATTTTAACTTAAGAAAGATAGCTGAGGATTTGGACATTTCTCACGAATTCAGTTGCATCATTTCAGTTGATACTTTTGGCATGAAATGCAAAAAGGGAATCGCAAATATGTACTTTCATAAAACATATAATAACGAATGATCAAACGTGGTTTTATGAGTTTCATAAGTAAATCTGTAAATAAGCTTTGGAATTGCGCTTTCATAATGACCCGAAATCAGAAAAACAACGTTCAAGTCTCTCGAAAATTATCTTGACATTTTTGTTATCTCAAAAGTTTTTTTCCGGAAGAGCAAACCATCAACAAACAATATTATCTGAGTATTATGAGGCATTTGGGAGAGTGTGTTTGCCAGAAAAGGTCCACTCAGCAACCATTGTACAAAAATTTTTGACGAAAGCCTCAACGAATCACCGTTCCAAGATTATATTCGGTAGATTTGGTTCCATTCAACATATTTCTTTTTCTCAACCTAAAATTAGCGCTTGGTGCAAGAAGTTTTAAGTCCATAGAAGTCATTGAGAAGTATTTGCAAAAATAAGTGTTTATGAAAACTGTTTCGATTTGTTTCAAAAGGGGCCTGCTTAAAAGGCAACAACATAAATTGAAATTTACAGAATGTATATAATAATTTTCAGTATTTAATGTTAATATAATATTAGTTTCTGTTTAATAATTTTGGAATAAGTTTTTTTGAAAGTTTACAAAAAATCAAAACTTTAATAGAAGGAGTTTTTTTTTAATTGAAGAATATTTGTTTACTGTTAAAATATAATTTGTTTCTTCTTTTCACATAAATTACATTTTTCTTATGGCTTATTTTGAAAAGTGGTGTGGACGATTTTCATATAAAAAATTAATTACTGAAAATAATAATATTTTTGTTAAATATCAGCAACTAATATTTACACTTAATTTCAAACAGCTTATTTCAAAATAAATATAATTTCGCTAAAAAGTATCCAATCATTGGAATAGTTACATTCAATTCAATTTCCATAAAGAGAAACAAATAAATTTAAACAAATTGTTTTTTTTTTGATAATGTAAATGTGTGAAAATTATAAGCTGGAGAATATACTTATTTATTAATTGACTGTGAAGGGTACTAAAACAATTAGTTTGCGGTTGTAAAACTTTGTATGAAAATCACTTAAATACATAACGTACTTTAGGCTAGCAAAATGTTATTTCGAAATCTCAGAAGGTACACTAACAGAATCCATTAGAATTGATAATCTTCCTAAACCTCATAGTTTCTGTGGTAATATTCATTAACATGACAACATCTTAGATGGATAGAACATAACTACAACCCCCACAGTTCTATATGTGTTAATGTAGTGTACATTGTCTGTTCTATGATATCAAAAGCATTATTTTCATTATAATAGATGTGTTTAACCCTTTCGCATGTAATCACTTGTGCGAAGAACAATTTGTCGAAGATTACTCACACGATTAGCAAGCATAGTCGTTCCCGTTTATGGTTATGTGTGATAGGTACAGGAAATGGGGTAAGGAATTAAGATATTTGAAAATGTGCAAAATAATACACAGGATAGTGTATGAGGAGTAGATATTTTGTAGAAAATTTGTGGTGGTAGCAGTTAGAGTATCCTTTGACGAAATCTTTTCGCATTGTTTCTACGTATTCATGTGGGGCTTCCTTATATACAATGCTTTTATGCCATCTGTAGCTCATCAGCCAGTCATAGTATATTTTGAATACCTTGGAAAACGGGTTTTTATTGTGTTTTTCATCATATTCATTTTTTTCCCAAAATTCTCAAAGGATTCACACCGACAAGATGCATTAAAACATGACAATACAATAACGACCCTCAATATTTTATAAAACAGATTTCTTCTCTCCTTTTTTAGACAATCAGGATTTTTTTCTTTTCTATTAACTTAAAAAAATATCCTTTCAAATATTCAATATTGCTAGATATTTTAACGTTAATTAAATTGTATGATTATATTCATAATAAAAAAACGATAGCGAAATAAAATGCATTGGAATTGATGTTTATATTATTAATAATACATTATATAGGGTGGTCCATTTAGCGGTTCCATTTTGAACTACTATTTATTTTAAGTACTAGAGTGTTAAATGTCATCACGAATTGACAGATTGTTAGTTGAAAGTCTGAATTTTACGAAATGGTAATCTATACGCTTGAAAAAAAATGGGAAATATTGAAAACTTACTTCCAAACTGTGAGAAATTTTAAAAAAAATGAGTGAAGATCGAATGCCATCACGTGAATTTGTGGGCAAATTCGTGGAGCGGGTTCGCGAAACTGGTTTATTGGTTGCCAAAGCAACTCGTTCCCGCTCTAAGACAGTGCGTACGACCGAGAATATTGCCGCCGTTGCTGAAAATGTCAGTGATCATCGATCAACATCAACTCGTCACCGTTCTCAGGAATTGAACATTTCTCGCACTTCTCTGTTGAGAATTTTGCACAAAGACGTCGGTATGAAAGCTTACAAAGTTCAATTAGACCAACAGCTAAAGCTGCATGACCATCCGATGCGTTTTCGGTTTGCCCAATCAATTGGCCGAAGATGAGCATTTTAACCGAAAAATCATCTTTTCAAGATGGTGAGCGCTATCGTGGCATGCTCAACGAATTTTTGTTTCCAAAAGTTCAAGAGAATGGCATAGACGACATTTGGTTTCAACAGGACGGGGCCACTTGCCACACAGCCAACTTAACAACCCAACTTTTGGGCACTGAAATAATCCAACGGGGCACCGTTGGATTATTTTCTGTGGGGAGCCGTTAAGGATAAATGTTACATCCAGAGATAATTGAGGCCTTGAAACACGAAATCAAAGTTGCCATTGAAGATTGGGTACTGTAACGCCAGCCATAGCAGTCATTTAAATGATGTTTTGTTTTCTTCTTAAATTTCAAAGTTCAATCTTTTTAATAAAACCGGAAATTTAAAAAAAACATACACAAACTTTTTTTTAATTTACTTTTTAAAATGGAACTTCTAAATTGTCCACCCTGTATATTTGGTATTTATAAGTTATAAAAAATATTAATTATAATAAAGCTTAGAATCTTCTCTAAATATCTTTGAGGTTATGAAACTATTTTTTGCACATTAATTAAAATTATCAACAAAAAAAGATTCTTTTAAGATGATTTTGAAATTGTAGCCAATTAAGGGTAGTTTTATAGTTATAGTGAACAAATTAATTTTACTGAAAGAATAAAACCTTTTTAAATATTTTATGAAATGTTGAAATAAAAGAATTCAATGAAAACTCATTGCTTCTATTATTTTTTGGAAGGTTTAAACTATAAAAATGACTAAGGCCAAAATATTTTTTTAAAAAAATGATACTAAAAAGCTTTTGTACTATTTTTTTAAGTAACATAATTTCCAACCCTCAGTTTAAATTCAGAACTGATCACTCCAATTATTGAACTTGGCGTACTTCAAAATATAACATACGAGTACACATTTGACAGTGTTTGACAGACTGGATTGATCTGACAGCGAAGAAACGGAATTCCTTCTACTTATTACATCATCATAAAATCATAACGATCACATCGTTATTTGCATGGTCGTAGAAAGTCTACAATTTTCTGGCTTCGTACTGCTCGAAAGTGAACTGCTTATCCATCATCTAGCATCTCGTTGCGAATCCGGATTGGAAAATGAGAGAAATGGCATGCTTTTTTTTATGTTTAGATTAATGAGGTACAGGGGGAAACCTTCGAAAGGTACTCGCCTGGAAGACCTTCTACCTGCCAGACGAGTTATGCGTGATTTTTACCTCGCTTAAACCTACCTGTACCTCTACCCTTACTCCCGGAACGATGGTTCCCCGGCGGCACTCTTTGTAAATACTACTTCGCCAGGGCGTTCCTATTTGATATAACTGCTGTCCCGATATTATGACGCCTCGCGGCCTATTCTTCGTACGTGGTCCGAAGATCCTTGATTAAAGATTCCGCGTACTCTGCAACTCTGTTCCAAGCCGATTGGCTCTTCAGCATGCACTCCACTATGTTTTCTAGACTGATGGAACGGTCCAGATTTTTCTCCAGATCTGCCCGTGTCGCCTCGTACGAGGGGCATTGGAAGAACACGTGTTCTGCATCTTCGATCACATCGCGGCAAAGATAACAGTTTGGGGAGTTAGTTCTCTTGAATCTGTGCAAGTATGCCCGAAAGCATCCATGTCCACTCAAGGGTGATGTAATACCCGACTTCCCCGTGCAGGCGAGTGACCCATTTGGTGACATATGGGATCAGCCGATGAGTCCACTGACCCTTCGTCGAGCTGTCCCATCTCTCTTGCCAGAGGCGAAGACTCTCGGGTCTCTCTTCTTCACAGAGGACCTTTCGCCGCTTTTCCTTCTGCCTACGGTGTTGGCGTTCACGCTCTCCTGCCAGGATGTCGATGAGTGGACATGATGCCACGACGTTGACCGCATCGTGTGATACCGTTCGGTATGCTGACGCTACTCTGATCGCTGAGAGCCGCTGGACTGAAGACATTGTCTTGCAGTATGTTGTTAACTCTAGCGATTTCGCCCACACTGGTGCTCCGTATAGCAGGACGGAGGTAACTACAGTTGCCAGTAATCGATATTGGTCATTATCGGCGAAAGCGCGCCCTGTACTGCTGATGCCTTTCTGCTGACGCTGGAGATGTGCTCGTTGTAGTTGAGTCTGGCATCCAAGACCACTCCTAAATACTGGATGTCGTGGTCGCCTACTCTAATGGTGATGGTCTCCATTTTCTTCTGGCTACTAACAAGGAGGGCCTCGGTCTCATTCTGCCGATGTCAACCACCGTTTTATCCTCCGGATGGTGGTGGAGAATGCGGCTTCCAGTTCCTCCAGGTGTTTGGCTACAAGGACAACCGCTACGTCGTCCGCGAAAGTCACGAGTGTTGTGTTCGGCGGTAATTCCAGATGGAGTAGGCCGTCGTACATGACGTTCCACAAGAGTGGCCTCAGGACAGAGGCCTGAGGTACCCCTCCCGTGACCCCATACTCCGGGGTATCTAAATGGCATGCTAGAGTGTGTGATTTGCCATAGCAGGGACAGGATAGTAGAAAAGATCCGATGGATGGTCGTGGTCTCGGCCTTGCCGATTTTATTTTCTTAGTTTACGTTTGTTCGTCTTCCAATTAATTTCGTCTTCCTGGATAAATAAAAATTTTCATCTTCCTGGATATTATTTTTAGATATATTTGATCCTATTAGATTATTCAATGATCGAATAATAGCAACACTTAATTCCATCAAATTCAATATTATTTATTTGATTCAATCCAAGATCGAGTATTGTACAATAAGATTTTTGCGTTCAGAAAATATGCCCGAAGTTATTTGTTGAAAAGAATTATTAAATAAATACAATGTGATTCTTTATTTATCTTTTATTTGATTCTAAATTTAAGTATTGAATTTGATTTTTTTTTCAAATGCATTTCTATGAATTTCTTTTATTTGATTTTCATATAAATATAATTTTTTCAAATGATATAAATGATGAAATGTTTCATTCTCTATTAATTGTAGTTTGTTAAAATTTACAATAAGTTAAGCTTAATTAAATAAGGTATTATTTTTATAAATATGTATTTTCCCCCGTCATCAGCGTTAATGATATTCTTACAAATACCAGTAACATTATTATAGTATTTCTTTATATTTATATAATAACTATTATAAAGAAAACAAAAGAAAATATTAAAAACTATTTAATCGTAATTAAAAAATTAAACTTTTTAATAACTAATCGATTATTTTATAAATTTTCCTAGAATTATTTATAGCTATAGTAAAAAATATAACAATTATTTCAGACTGAGAATAATACAATATTAATGGGAAACCATCGTTTGTCAATAGATGGCGCCAGCAGTAAATGCTTGTCCAAAATAACAGATCAGAAAATTCAAATCGTATGCTTAGGGATCTGTGCAACAGCTCCTCATTATTACATTTGTGACTTTTTTCGGTGTTATATATTTTGTTGTTGTACATGAAAATGTCGAAATTTGAGCCAAATAAGCGTCATTTGCAGGTAGTTTTGCTTTTTGCCTTCAATTCGAAAAAATCTGAGGCTGAGGTGCATTTAATGAATGTAGAAACTTATGGTGGAGGCATGTTTTAGTGAGAAAACGTGTTTGGAATGGTTACAATGCTATAAAAGTGGTTATTTCGAAGTGGAAGACAAGGAGCGTCCTGGACCGGTGAAAATATTTGAAGATGTAGAATGGGAGGCATTACTTAATGAAGATCCATGTAAAACAAAACAAAAGCTTGCAGATTAATTGGGCGTGACTCAACAAGCCATTTTCCATGGTTTGAAAGTCTTGAAAATGATCCAAAAGCAAGGAGATTGGATGCCATACGAATTATACATCGAACGGCATTTTTACAGCTGTTCTGAAGGTAATAAAAAGGAAGGGTTTTCTATATCGTATTGTGATTGATGATAAAATTTGGATCCATTACGATAATCCAAAGCGAAAAAAATCGTGGGAATGTCGCGGCCACGCATTAACATCGATGGCCAAGCCAAACGTCCATAGCTCGAAGCGCATGCTATGTATTTGGTGGGACCAGCTCAGTGTGGTATATTATGATTTCGAATAAAACTGATGCGTTTGAGCCGAGTATTGTAGGAAAATTGCCACAACACGACAAAGTGATTTTGCAGCACGATAACGCTTGGCCACATGTTGCTAAGGTGGTTAAAACCTACCTGGAAATATTGAAATGGGATGTCCTGCTCCACCCGCCGTATTTTCCAGACATCATTTCTTCCGTGTACTATCTCTTCCGATCGATGGCACATAGCCTGGCTAAGCAGCACTTACGATCTTACAAAGAAACTAAAAATTGGCTCGATTCGTGGATCGCCTCAAAATACGAGCAGTTTATTGACATGGCATCACATGCTTCCAGAAAGATGGGAAAAAGTTATGGTTACCGATGGACAATACTTTGAATCATGAATGCTTACTAGATAATGCACGAGAAAAAAGGATATTGGGAAGGAGAACAATTTTAAGGAGCAGTGAAAGAGTCAGAAAACAGCAAAGTAGACGAAGCAGCAGGTATTTGTGTATGGATGTTTGTGTGGTAGGTAGATAATACCTACTTTCACATTCGAAGTCATTCAAAAAAAAAAAAATCATGTTCGTATTCAAACTTTGAATGACTGCTGATCTAAAAGACCACACAACCGATTGAACGTGTATTAAAATGTAAGGGATGTGATTTAAAATACTCAATGTAATTAATGATTAAGAAGAAAAAAAATATGATAAAATGTTTAGAGCGTAATTAATTTAAGTTGGGAAAAAATTAAAATACCTACAATAAAGAATTGAATATAAAAATGCTCTTAAATTAAAAATAATTTTTTTTTTAAAAATAATTGAATAATAGTGAAAAGAATTAAATTAAATAGTGTGGTACTTCCCACATCTAATAACAAGAAATGCCAAGGAGGAAAGGGGAATGGCTATTGATGGTCAACATTACCTAATCATCTCTATGGCTGGCGATTGTTTCCTCTCTTCATATGGCGTCTTCCTTCTTTGTTGGGTCGTCGGTTTTTTTTATATCGAATGAGATTTTTTTTCCCAGTTTTATTCTTTCACACCTTATTCCCCAAGTTACCCATTAGGGATTTTTTTTCTTTCTTATAACTTTATTTACTTAATACGCTTAAGGTATTAAAGTACGGTAATACTCTTTTCCTTTGCAAAACATTTATTGTTATGTTCGGGTGTGAAGGCGATAGTGGCAAATTTAAAAAAAGAAACCCTCCACATCTACCGCAAATACTCGCTTCAAGCATGTCCGCCACTCTATCGTCTTCTGAGTAATTAATCTACTCCTCTAGAATTTTAGGACCAAAACCAAGTTTTCCTGCCATCCAAGTAACAAGGTTATCCCTCCTTCCTCCCGAACTCTAAAAATTAATCATAGAACATAACACATTCTTTATAACATCTTCACTTCAAACATTCTTACAGTCAATACTATTCTCATCGTCACATATGATGATGATACGACTACCCTTACTTCTCATCCAAATCCTAAAATGCATACAGAACTCTTCAAGACCATTTCCGAATGATCGAAGTCAGTGATCAGAAAAGTGTCCATGTCACATTCACTCTCCGCCGTAAACAAGCCCCTTAAATCTTATTGACAGTTAAACTGTCTTTAAATCTTATTGACAGTTTAATTTCACTGTCTTTAAATCTTATTGACAGTTTAATTTCACAAAACACCAAAGTACAATACTTAGGACTATATTTAAATAAACGGCTTACTTGATCAAAACTATTACTAAATAATAAACTTCTAAGCTACCGCTCAGTTTTGTTTATACGTAGATAGGCGGAAGTTTTCTAAAGACCAGACTCTACAGTGTATTCTTTTCTACTTCGCGTTCTTCAAATATTCCTACCCATCCGACTACCAGCAGGTATAACTTTATAGGGAGCAGACTGGCTTCAAATCTATTATCGTATAAAGAGTCCATGTTGTCCTTTACTTACTCTTTTCTTATACCGGAGCTTCTTTATCACTGGGGATTCGTATTCACCTACTGCACTCCAATATGCCTGCGATACTATCATTTATGGAATAATCCTCTACTGGAACAGGCAATTTTCTGCAGTTCCGTGGAGACGCCATCTTGTTGTCGTTTTGAAGTTATAAAAACATATTGTTAAAAAAATCTGCTTGTTAAAATAAAAGTAGTTAAAGATACTAATAAAAAACAATGGAAAACTGTTACGACGTAGCATGGCTCTCGCGTGTTCTAGAAGATTCCAGAAAACCGGTTTCAGAGCAGTATGAATACGAGCGCTGCCCGCGAGAGAGAGAGTTTAGTTCAGTTTTAGGTTTAAGTTGAGTCCGGAACAGCGATTATAAACAGTTCGAGTAGAAGTGTTGAGTAGACGCTACCTAATTTGTGTAGCATATATTTGTTGATAAATAAAGTGTTATGTAGACGTCTCGTAATTTGTTTAGCATTTTATTTTTGTCTTTTATCCTATCCATCGAATCTACTTGGATTGTAACAATAGTTTTAAGAGAGTCAACAAAAATTCCATTTTCTATTACTTCAGAAATTTTTTAAATTCATTAGATAATATTTAAGAGAGATGCAATTTTAACTTTCGATCCACCTATATTCTTATAAGTCTATGAAAAAGATCATATGCAAAAAATATTATTTCTTTAAAAATAGTAAATTTTTAAAAAGTCAAGCGCAGTCAATGTGGAATTAGAATTTCACAAAGTTAAATATACTTCAAAATTTTATCCCAACTGATCTATTATACTTATAAGATAAGTTTTATTTTTCTATTCTTCAAATATAAATTTTTTAAAAAATTGAATAAAATTTCTGTTTTAAAGAAAATATTCAACGATGAGCACCACACTTCATTATAAGTCAATAATTTTACATAAGCCAATTTATATTCAGAACATTCAACATCTCGAGAGGAGTCAGGCAGGGTTGCGTAATCTCGCCTATCCTCTTCATACTCGCCCTAGACCTAGTCCTTCAACGCACTAACAACACAGCCAGCAACGGTATCCAGTGGACACTGCGTGAGAAGCTCCACGACCTGGACTACGCCGACGACATATGCCTCATGTCCCATACCTTCAACGGCATTCAGGAGAAACTTAATGCTCTGGCCTCCAACGCCGAAGAAGTTGGGATGAGAATCAACATCAAGAAGACCAAATTGATACGTATCGGCGCCACCTACGAGAGACCCTTGATGCTACACGGTACCCAAGTTGAAGATGTCGAAAAGTTCTGTTACCTTGGCAGCATGCTCAGCAAGGATGGTGGAACTGAAATAGATATCCAAACGCGCATCAACAAGGCGCGACAAGCGTACACCTCACTTGGGAACGTGTGGCGTTCCAATCACCTCTCCATAGCACTCAAACTTCGAATATTCAACTCAAACGTCAAGCCAGTCCTGCTGTACGGCTGCGAAACATGGAAAATAACCGACAGCACGACTCGTAAGCCTCAAACATTTGTGAACAGATGCTTGAGGCGTATAAGCAAGATCTTCTGGCCGAACTGGATAACGAACGATGAGCTGCTTCTTCTCACGAAGCAAATACCCCTGCTAGCTGACATCAAACGCAGGAAATGGAGTTGGATTGGCCACACCTTGCGAAAACCACCTACGGGCATAGCAAGGATGGCACTAGATTGGAACCCACTGGGCAATCGCAGCAGAGGACGACCAAGGACCACTTGGAGAAGATCAGTCGAGCCGAACACCAACAAACTGGCAAATCATGGTCGGAAATAAAAAGGCTAGCTCAAGACAGAAGCACATGGAGAGAATTCACAGAGTCTCTAGTGCCGCTATATGCTCCATAGGAGCGACTGTGTTCTCATGTCTATGTGTAACATAGAAATGAAAACCTGTCAAATAAAAAAAAAATTTATATTCAAGATCATTTCTTCAAAAAAAACCGTGTAAATAGAAATTGTAGATTTTTGTATGGAAAATTAACCTAGACTGAGCAAGCGTTAACGGTTCTGTTTAGTGTTTTGATTAGATCAAATTTTACCGCATTATTAAAATTAATTATTATTTATCATTTTGACTTTTCAAAATCCATCAAATTAAAGCAAAATCATATAAAATGGATATTGTCTATATTAGAAAAAGTGTGTCTGAATTGATGAGTTTTAAAAAAAATAATAAACGCTCATTTGTGTATGTTGCGTCTGTTTTTTTTCTCTATTTTACAAGCATTTATTAAGGAAATGCATTGCAAATATCTGAAATCGTCATCTTGCAAATACATTCGTACCTACATTTGTGCCAGTACAAGTGCATCCTATTGAGTATCTAATTCAAGGGTAGAAAGACTATTTTCAAGACTAAAAATATACGTAGTAGTGAAGTGTCTTCCACTCGACTATGTAAGTGCTCTGCTATAAATGTCCCTCCCTATTTCAATATTCTGCATGAAAACAAAACAAGCAATTCATAACTACACTTGTGCATACGAGTACATGTATGAATGAATTGATATGTTCGTACGTGTTCAAGTGAGAATAGGAAAAAATTCCGTTTGCTAAAGTTCACGACGCCAGCCAGTTCCTCGATTCTGCTTATGTGTACAGTCTTGTCCCGCGGTGACCCCCATGTTATTTGTGGAGGACAAAGAACCAAGTTCTAGATTATAAAAATGTAAAGCCAGACAGTAGATATGAAATGAAAGTGAAAACGAACTCGTAGAGCACAGTGGAGCATACACAAATGTGTGTACGAGTGTGCAAATTATTTTAGTATGTGTATGCAGGCAACCAACTATAAAAACTTAGCATGTTGACACAGAATCTCACCCTTAACGAGACATCGTTTCAATGGATTGTGAAAATCGCTTCAATGAAACTTTACTCGTACATGTCAAGGGAGAATTGACGGTTATACTCGCAGGTATGCTGCCATTAGAAATTGGTTTTCAAGAATTTTTCATCCTATTTTACATTCTGATGCCGCTTTTAAAAATACATGTTTAATGAATAGACTCCTACAAAAATAGGGGATTCTAGTGAGTATTTTTAAGCTATTTTATTGAAATAACCAGAATCAAAATACGAGTATATGTACATGGTGATATGGAAAAATATGTTATAAAGTGCAAAAATATGCAGCCATCTATTTATTAGCACATTATAATTTGAATTTTTTTTTTCCTTTTAAACAAAATATTAATTTAAAATCTGTTTAAATTATTGAATATTTCAGCTTTACTGAAATTTAAATCATTTAAATTTCGCGATCGAATTTGGACAGATTATCCTTGTTCGTATCAATTGTAGGTCACGGAAAACCTTGGGAAAATCTTTTATCTCAGCGATTCAAAGATTTTATTTTACTAATTGCTATTAAATAAAATAATAGATTGGGTGAAATGTGCATTCTTGAGTTCGAATTCAGCTAATAATATAGCTAGGGATAACCTTAAGGGGCAGCCAAAAAGCCTACGATGTCGTGGCGCTAAGAATTTACATTTCAGTACAAATATTATTTTAAAAAAAAGGGAGAATCTTTTAGGAAATAATTTTTGCTTAAAAAAGATATATAGATTTTTTTTATAATATTAATAAAGATTAAAATGTGATATTACTTATAAGATATTTTTTAAAATTTAAGTATGTATAAATAGTTCGTTTTAATGTCATATATTTTCACTTATTTCAATCGATTAGATCTCCATCTATGTGTCAGTGGTATCAACAGTAAATTGGTTTGTATCCAAAAAAAGACAAATTGAAAAGCTCATAACAATTTTACGTCCTCCAAAAACAAATTCTTTCATCGATTTGCCAAAAGAACAATATTTGATGGAATCTTAAAGGAAAAGTTTTTCGAGGAAAAGTAGCTTTCAGAATTATCCGCAAGGAAACTAGAAAAATAAAATAGCTTTTAGAGGCTTCACTTGTTTTTGTTCGACAAAGCTTCGCTAAACGAGCTTATGTATGAATTTTCTTATGCTAAAAATGGTAATTTTCGTTGATAACGTAATTTTATATTAGCCGAATTCCATGGGGAAAGCTTTGCTAATCCAAAAAGCTTCTTCTACAGCACCTCATCCAGATGAGAAGTATATTTTACTCATGAGTACTTGAGCAATGGAACGGAAAGCTTTTTCGTTCCACTAATATTTTAAAAAAAGTTTATTTCAACACTTAAACTTATATACTTAAACGTAATGTAGAGCAATATACTCTATTGGGGTTTGTTGAGTATACGTGAAGGAGGCTTACCTTAAACAGGCGAATTTAGTTGGTAGACTTTCTTTTATAAGGAAATACCATCGATTTTGTTAGGAGTAGAATCTTCAGTTCTACATAAAAAAATCATCTACTAAAAATAATAGCTGGCGCCTACGGAAAATACATTAAAGAAATGACAAAACTTAAATAATAAAACGTAAATAATTACGTCATGCGAGCAGAGCTACTAAAATGGCACTGATAAATGGTGTAAAAGCAGCTTTCTTTTAATGAATCCAAAGGTCTTTATAGAGCTTTTGGGAGGAAAGCTACTTAACCGGTAGTTATGAAAGGTGTAGAAGCAGCTTTCTTTTAATGTAAAAAAAACACTCGTTTTGGAAATGTCAAAATAAAAGCTTGGACACTTATGTTGCCGGGGGTGAAACATTTTCAAGTTTTTGTTCATCCAAATGTATTTATCATAATAAAATATAATATGTAGAATACAATTAATTTGTGTTGCTGCATAATATGAATTTGGGAATTGAAATTTTACTGAAGCTTTGATTCACCATGCTCTCTTTTGAGTTGGATAGTCGAAAGAGAGTAGTTGATAACAATCTGTTGGCATTTGACAGTCGTAGAAAGTAGTCGATAAGAATTTATTATGAAGCATCTAACACCGCAACAACATGTTGAAATTATTAAAACATTTTATTTAAATAATTGTTCAATTATGAATACGTGGAGAAAATTATGTGACTTCTTTGGGGTTAATCATATGCAGAGCAAGTCAACCATTCAGCGTGTAATCAATAATTTTGAAAATATGCATACACTGGAAGATAAACCGAAGAGTGGGCGAAAATTAAGCCAACCTTAACCTGCAAAAATTGATGCAGTGAGACAGAGTATTGCTGAATGTCCGGGTACCTCTCATCGACATAATATTTGTTAAAAATTCTTAAAAAAGATTAGATTTTTTACCCGTATAAAATTCAATTGACAACTCCTGAGACAGCAGTACTCGAGTTTTACAGCTCGGTACAGCCAACTACCAAATTTCTCTTGTGGCAAGAATGTAGAAAAGGAAATTCGACGAAACTATACATGATTTCGTCGTACTTCTCTTAGATTAAAGAAGTACTGGATAGGCCCTTACCGTATATGTATACGCAATTTTGTGTAAGAATTTCATGCCAAGCGGCGAGAATTGGCATTTATCACATAGCTTTTTGTGGATATTTTTATGTAGACATGACACTCACTGCCATCTAGTTCCCGTAATAGAAATTTATTACATTGCAAAAGCCTAATTTATATTCTTTTTAATTCACTTATTGAAAACAAAAATACAATTCAAACACAACGATAGGCAATTTTTATTTTTTGTACAATCTTTTTAATAGATGGAATTCTATTTTAGGTTTATTATACATTTCGTAAATATCAATCAAATATAAACCGCCTCAATTTTGTAGACTTTCGGAGAGTTTAAAAATTTTAATTCTCCATGAAAGTGGAGACTGGGGGGTTAGCTTTGTCATTTGTGAATCCGATGTTGACAGTTCAATGTTTACCATAAAATAGTACAGTGCCGGTGTATATAAAGTGTATGTAAGGAAGTTTAAGGGACCGAATTTTTCTGTCTATTTTCCATTGCTGTTTTCATTGTGTTATAATAAATAAAGTTTATTCTTCGTTAAGCTTATTATTTAAATAAATTTGTTTTGATTGCTCTATTATACCACATTATAATGCATTTACTAAATAATATTTTTTTTATTTTTTAAAAATATTAGTTATTAAGTTTTTAAGTACATTAAATTTTTCATTTTGTAATTTAGTTTTAAAACATTTTCTTTAATATTGTATACGATTAACATCTTATTGTGCACATAATTGCTTTCATATAATCAAATAACTTACAATTCATATTTTACATACTCTTTCCCACTTTAAAAATTCTGTTTTAATAAATAATATATAGTGAAATAAATAAAATGAAAATACATAATAAATAAATAAATATTTTTAAAAAAAATACTGTGTTTTATTGCATATTTACAAAACTAATTCCATCAAACAAAACCCGCAATATTAAAAAATCTGCTTCTTTACGCATACGTTTACGCATAAATGATATCACACATGAAAAATGGCTTTAAACGAACCGCTTCAATCGCATACTGAACTTTACGCCGTTTTCTGTTGTATGATTTACGCCGTTTCTGTTGTATTGCATGTGTGTGCGTTCTATGAATGTATTACCAACAAAATTTGGACAGAATTTTTGTGTAGAGGCCTATCCAGTACTTCTTTAATCTAAGCTCTTGCCAATGGTTCGCTGTCAAATCATTCACATTTACGAAAAGTTCGCCAGGATATTATACTGATCGCGTAGACGCATAAATTTCCCTTGTGGCAAGAATGTAGAAGGGGAAATTAGACGGAACTATAACATGATTTCATCGTACTTCTCATCATTTGCGCGTCGTTTATTTTGGCATTTGACAGCTCCCATATTTACTGTGTGGCTGCATATTCATTCATTCGTATTTATTTTATTTGTGATTTTATTTAATTCATTACTTTACCATTTATTATTTAAAACATAAAATTATTTTAACATAAGCCAAATGAAGGTTATTTGATGAGAATTTAAAAAAGTAGTAAACACTAATGTAATATAGTGCATAGCAAAAAATCGTTTGCGTATAAATTTATAAATAAAAAGTAAATAATGTGGATTTTGTATATGAAATATTAATGTTAGAATTAATATTGAATTAAATATTGTATTAAAAAAATATAAAATGTTTACTAAAATAAATAATCGAATTCAAACAATCAAAATAAATGTGAAAATATCATTCATAATACAAAGTGAATAAAATAATAATACACGTTTTTCGCAGTTATTGTAATTATTCTTACTATGATTAGGGCACAATCCCATTCACGCGCAAAGATCGAGAATGCTCGGGCGTATATGGTATTACGTTATACTGTCAGATGCGCTAAAACGGTGAAATTTGACGTGAAATTACAGTCTATTATGTGTATATACACAGAATAATCTAAGCTTTAGGCGTCACTACTCTCACGATTTGTTAGCATATAGGGTATTCTAAAAGTAGAATCACTGCTTTATTATGATGCAAATTTAGTCAGCTGTTTTTCTGTCTGTTCATATTTCCCAGTAAGACAATAGAGAACATAATTATGAAGCATTATTACCGTAAATTAAATGTAGCTATGGTAAAAATATTTTACTAAAGTAAGCCCCCAATAACTGTGACGTTCAGAAAATTTACCAGACCGTCTAAGAAGCTGAAGTTCAGCAGAGAATTTTACTGCAGGTGCGCGGAACTACCTAAAAGTTTGGTAATCTCCGTTAGACATTGTATTGGATCTTTCTCAAAATATTATGAGGAACATTTTGCATAAATATTTATTTTTATGCAATTACAAAATTTTGGTAATTCAGAAACTTCAGGCCGCAGATCATATGCGCTGCCGATGATCAAGCGAAAACGTTTTAGAGCCTCATAGAAAAGACCTAGACATTACACGAAATTTATGATAAGATAAAAAGTATCGCGAATTTTGTGTTTTTTCAAAAATTATTTATTCATGAATATCTATTTTGTCCCCTTCAAAGTAATCCCCACCAGATATTATACACTTATGCCAACGTTTTTTCCAATCCTCGAAGCACTTCAAAAAATTATTTTTTGTGATCTTGTTCAGCTCCTCCTTCGATGCCGTCTTTATCTCCTCGATCGTAGCGTAGCGTCGTCCTTTCATTTTCGGGAACAAAAAAAAGGCGCAGGGGGCCAGATCTGGGCAATACGGTGGCTGCAACATTATTGGTGTGTTGTTTTTGGCCAAAAATTCGCGCACAAGTAACGATGCGTGAGCAGAGGCGTTATTTTTTGTCCTTCCACAAATCCGGGCGTTTCTGGCGGTTTACTTCACGCAACTTTAGCATAAGATAATATTCCTTATTGACTGTTCTACCCTGTGGCAAGAACTCTTGATGCACCACGCCCCTGCAATCAAAGAAAACTGTAAGCAAAACCTTCACATTCGACCGAACTTGGCGCTTTTTTTCGGTCTTGGCTCGTGCGGCAGCTTCCATTAGGATGATTGAGCTTTGATTTCCACGTCATAACCATAAACCCATGATTCACCAGTGATGACCCTCTGAAGCAAATTTGGGTCGTTGTGGACAGAGTCCAACATCTCCTTAGCAATGTTAATGCGATGCTGTTGGGCAAAAATGGGCAAAAATCGAAGAAGAGCCAAAATACGTGCAAGCAAAGCAGCTGTCAAAAATTAACTGAACATTCAAAATTGCCGAACTTGTTGGCATAAGTAAAAGATATGAGTACCAACATAACGCCACAAATCGAAAATCGAATATACGTAACCCGCGGAAATTCAAAAGTCGCGACACTTTTGGAACAGACCTCGTATTTTGACTTAAGCAGCTTCGTTAATATGTAAAGTTCTTGTTTCTGGGGATGTAAAAATTCAAAAATAATTCCAGAATAACCTTTACATCTTCGTAGAATTTACATCCTATTCTATTTGAGTAATTTGTCCGTATTTCTTTGCAAATGCTGTTGGCAGAGCTTTCCTCTAGAAGCAGAGATTCTAGAGAACTTTTTCATTCATGAATTCAAACAATTGGAATTGGAGGACATTTGGTTCCAACTGTGGAGTTACAATGTAGGAGTTACAATAAAAATTTTCTTTCAATGTTTCCGGACCAAATTATTTTACAAATAAAATAAACTGGTCATGTCGATTGGCTACTTCTCTTTCCAGATTCAACAGCTCCCAATTTCTTCCTACCAGGATACTTAAAGCTAAAAGTCTACTCTGACTGACTTGCAGCAAGTGAATATCTTAAAGAAAACTTGCGAACGAATTCAATTAATTTAACCCGGAAATATAGGAAAAACTATTTAAAAATATAATAAAAATAGGGACAACCCATCCCTTAGCAGATATAATTTCCAAGTCTATAGAATCGATTTTTGTCAATCAGATTAATGTTCTTTATTCCAATCCAAGATTATTACAATAAATCAAAAAGTTGTGAGCTTATCTTTAGAACATCCTGTATGGAGCTAGTTTTACGTTAGGCAAATGTACTTGAGCCAATGAATGGATTTAAATTTTTCGTTTCCATAATAAATAATAAAAATTAATTATTTTTATATATTTATTTATATAACAATCACATTTATTTAATTTATCAATTTCTTTCCTCAATTTCATGCAAATAGCTACATAAAAATCAAAGTACCATATTAAGACTAAAAATAAAAATTATTTTTTAATTTATTTATTTAATATTATTTATTTAAGTTTTTCTTTTGTTGTTAAACTTTTCGCTTTAATTTCAAAATTTCACATTTATGTTATGTTTATATGGTATATTATACGAGTATAATTTATTTTTATTAATATATTTTTGTAATAGTCCATTTTTTATTTGCTTCAATTAATTTTAACATTTTGTTTACAGTATAATAATATTCATAAAATTGTTCAGTTTTATTTTCATAATCTTGACTAAATATTCCATAATAATTAATTAAAATGTTTTTAATATTGTATTGTATTATTTTATTGCAAACACCATTTCCCATTTATGGAAGTGATTTTATGTAAAATTTCTTTCTATTACTAATTTTTGTTCTAATAAAATTTGTGTGTCATTTCTTTTTACGTGGTATTGTTTCATTGTTCTGGTAGATTTGGTATTTAATTTATATGTGTATATAAATAATATTATTGTTTTAATTATAAACTATTTATATTTTGATACATTGACATATACTATTGTAGTATCATATATAAGATATTTAATAAAATTCATTTTCAAGTCTTTCTTAATAAAAATTTCTTCCCTTTTAATCTTAATATTATATTGTATGTATTTAGAGTATTTTGTTTTTTATTATTTTTATTTTATGATTACGTCTAATAAATATTTGTATGTATTGTATATTTAATAATGTATAATAAATAATTATATTTTTTATTTCATTTTTATCAAATAGTACTATTATTATGTATAGTCAAAATTTTATATGCTTTTTATGTGAAAGTTTCATAAAAACATATAAATTACTATATAAATTTTCATATTACAATATATTAAGTTATAATTATTATATGGTAATTTATTTAATATTCATTTCTATAGAATTATTGTTGTTATTATTTTATATTAAAAATGATAACATTTTCGTAATTTTGTTATCATTTTTATTTTTTTAATAAATTTCTTTTTATTTTGTTAGTTAATAATGTACTAAACTAATTAAATAATAAATATTTTCCTAAATTTTATTATATCGCATTTAATGCTAATTATATTTTCTTTTTTTTTTGTATAACAGAATTTTACTATTATATAAATGTAATTAAATTTCGTATATATATATATATATCAATTTATTTTAAATTTTGATCATTTATTTTTTTAAATATTTTTTATCAAATTTTTATTTTTAAATATTAATTTTATAATTATCAAAATTTTTATTATTTTTATATTATATATGGTCGGTCGAATAGATTTCATTACATTTATATTTTTTTTCATTATTTTTAATTATATTATATTCGGAATGTTTTTTTTCTTCTTCAATGTTTGTATATGAGCAATATACTCTTGTCTGTTGGTTCGCTAACAACTTTCTACGAAATATGAGTTATTTTTCTAATAAAAGTATTTGTAGTTATAATATATGACTAGAATAGAAAAAAAAATTATTTGCCTAACTTTATTCAAATGTAAAATATTTTTTTCGTCAAAAATTTTGTTCAGTATAGTAGGAGGAATTGAAGTAAATTTTTAGTTACATTTATGCTTTTTTCATGATTACTTAGTCGACTTTTTGACAGATAGTGTACTACAATACGATGATAAATTAATAAGTATGATATAGCCATTAAAATACTATCAAATATTGCAAACACGTATTAGTTCAACTATAAATGCCGCCATGTATGATTTTGACTTCTTTGTAAATCCATAAGAAGTGGAAAAAAACATTGCTTTTATATGTTTGTATATGGATACAAGTGCGGCAATTTATCCATTACCTTTGTTTTTGCTATAAATGTACGAAATAGACCGATAAGTTAGTGTATAATCCGGGAGATGTCACTGAATTTTATATTGGCTTTAATAGGTACTATCCGTCCAATGATCAGCTGCGAATTTAATTAGTTACTTTATAGCAATCACTTCGAGCATATGACTTCTATTTTTGAACTAAAATGTAGAAAAAACAATTCAGCGTCTTAGTAGATAAACTGTATCTGAAACTTAACAAAAACTGTATCTGAACGGACTCTTAGCTACAAATTCGGATGATTCAAAAGCCGTTTAATAAATTTCATTGTACTGGTGATGCTGCACATTCAAAGCTTTCAAATGTAATGACAACCTCATAAATTATAGAAAATGTGCATAGTATGGTTATGGAAGATCGGAGGATAAAATGGTTGGCATCATGGACAACCCATTTGAGCGAATTTGGAGAATTTTTTATAAGCATTTAGAAATGGAAAAGGTATTTGCAAGATGAGTGATGCGTTTGCTCACTAACGATCAAAAACAAAACCATGTCAAAATTTTAAAGTATTTTGTGAATGTTTTCAATAAAAATCCCTTGTTATATGCCAGAAAACAAAGTGGAGTCTAAACCATCAAAATTGAGAAATCCATCGCCACTATTAGTTTTTTGGGATGACTATCTATGTGGTTATCCCAAAAAACTTGAAGAAAGATCAATTAATAATTGACGCATATTATTCATCACTGACAGAAAAAAATTAAATAAATTATTTCACCATTTATTTTTCACTAACATATCACTCAGTCCCCGTTTATGTAGAAATAAACATCGATATAAAATTTATATTTGTGAAGAATATTATTAAATGAAAATTAAAGAATAATATGCATTTTTTTTGGACGGATTTTAATCAAACAAAAAGTGTAAAAACTCAATTTAATATTACGAAAATAGAATTAATTTTTGTTTTAGGGCTCATGAAATTTTTAAGCAAAATTATACTTAGACCTTTAAAAGCTTGAAATTATTGGTGAGATTTTATTCATCCAGTCTTAATTATTACATTTCTTAAAGGATATTATTTTTTATAACATTTTTCAAAATTATCCTTTTATTTTGAAAATTTTAAACAAGAAAGAATATAATCATAAAAACTTAATAATTCTGTTAAAATTTTTGGAAAATAAAAATAATCAATTAAAGTATCTACTTTTGGTATGAACGAAACACGGTTATGGAAAAAAATCAATCTTTTTGTTTATAGTACAATAATATTTTTGTTTCTATTGAAAATATGGATTTGATAGAAGGATGTCAGTTTTTACCATGTGAAGTTAATAATAAAATTAATATACATGTACTTATCAGTGAATGTGTCATTCTTTCTAAAAAAATATCTTATCAGTTAGTGCCATTGAAGGATGTGTGATGATATATTGTATAAAAAAGTATGCCTACTTAAAGAGCATTAGAATGAAGTAGAAAAAATTATCATTGTTTTGTAAAATTAGCAAAACTCTTAATGATCCTTATAGATGTAAGGACCTTAGTAGGAAATCCTTGTATATAGGTTCGGAATATGCCAAACAAAACTGGTATGTCATATTCGGAAACGCAGAGAATAAAAAAATATTGTAATTTGGAGATATTTAGAGTATAGAAAATACACGATCAATTGTAGAAAGAAAAAAAAATTCGAAACTTATGACGTGGAAGTTTTATGATCAGTACTAGCCCAAATATAGATAAGTTGTTGTCCTGGACGATGATATCTATTGAAAGACAGACTTTAATTTGTACTACGATTTAACTTCGAATATGTGCCGAAGTATTAGGCGTTTTCCTTTGGGCCAATTTTGCTACTAGTCGGCAGCTGCTAGTAGATGACCAAAGGAAAGCCAAATTCTAAACACTAGTAGAAACATAACCTCAAAATAGTCATCAACAATACTGAGTTTACTCACCCATAAACAATAAAAACTGAGTTTATTCATACATAAACAATACTGACAAAATTATGACTCTTCAACATAACCAACGAACCCGCAAAACTATCTATTTTCAGTTTAGCAACTAGAATCCACCTAACGTAAATTGTATGCGTAACTCCCAGTTCAATTGGCTCGTTTGTTCGAGGTAGAGTAGATGACGACATCTACTACGCCTATTATATGATTTGCCAGCGTTCGGAAAACGCCTATTATATGATTTGCCAGCATTTCGGTTTAAGAAATGCTGAATGCCTTTTGAAGGCGTAAAAACTGTGCAGACGAATGCAAGAATGGCTACTTCCTCTCATTAGAACTATTGTATACCATGGTTACGAAGGCCAAGCAGTGGTTGCTGAAGGTACCAATCTATGTAATTGTTGAAAACTTTGTCAAAATGAACTCTATTGGACGTTAATACTGAAAAATTCCAAATAAATAGGAAAAGATGCTAAAAATTCAATAGGTTTCAAAAAATACGTTTTGTAGGCAAAAGTTGTACACGAAATTTAATAGATGGCCTTTCATAAAATCCACTATTTAAAAAAAAGTGCAATTACGCTTAGGAAAATACGAGGGTCGTCCAATAAGTCCTTAGAAAATCCGAGAAATTGCGCTCGTAGTGTCGGTAAAGATTGCGCTCGTAGGAAAGCTGTCAAAATTTCAGCTCGATCCATAGCGTAGGTCAATTTCTATCGTCGATTAAAGTTAACGACATTTATTTGTGCATAAAAATGGGAAAAGCGATTTTAGGGCTGTCATCAAACATCTCCATTTGAAAGGCTTAAGCCCGAAAGAAATCAAAGCCGAGTTGGATGCAGTTCATGGCACATCTGCACCTGTGTTTGCGACGGTTTACAATTGGGTGAATGAATTTAAACGTGGCCGTTCATCCACAAAAGATGAACATCGTTCAGGACGCCCAGTTGAGGTGTCTACTCCTGAAATCATCGACAAAATCCACGATCTGATTTTGAACGATCGGTGAATTAATGTGCGTGAATTAGTTGAGGCCACGGGCATATCACAAGGTACAGTCGCTTCAATTTTGCATGAAAAATTGTCTGTGAAAAAATGTCTGCAAGATGGGTGCCGCGTTTGCTCTCAGAGGACAATAAGCGCAATCGTGTAGTGGACTCTGAGGCTATGTTGGCACTCTTTCATCGCAATCCTGTCGAATTCCTTCGTCGATATGTCACTGTGGACGAAACCTGGATACACGACTACACTCCAGAAACGAAGAGACAGTCATCACAGTGGATTTTCAAGGGTGAACGGGCTCCGAAGAAGGCAAAAACTGTGCCATCGGCCGGCAAGGTGATGATCACTGTCCTTGGGGATTCGCAGGGCATCATTTTTATCGACTACTTGGAAAAGGGGAAAACAATAACAGGAGCGTATTACGCGTCGTTATTGCAACGGTTGAGCGAGGAAATCAAAGAGAAACGACCCCATCTGAAGAAGAAAAAAATCCTCTTGCATCAGGACAATGCGCGTGTGCACACCTGCGCTGTTTCCATAGCCAAAATTGTGGAATTGAGAATGGAATTGTTGCAGCATCCCGCTTATTCACCAGATTTGGCCCCGAGTGACTATTTTCTTTTCCCCAATCTGAAGAAATGGCTTGGCGGACGACGGTTCACTTCCAACGAGGACGTCATTGCTCAAACGGATGAGTATTTTGCAGAACTTCCGAAATCCTATTTTTTGGACGGGATAAAAATTTTGGAAAAACGGTTGGAAAAGTGTATAGAGCTAAAAGGATGTTGAAAAATAAAAAAATTTTTTTTTTAAAAACAGTTTTTTTCCATCTTTTTCGAAGGACTTAAAGGAACGACCCTTTTTCTAAGGACTTTCCAATTACGCTTAGGAAAATACGAGTAGTTTCTACTAAATTTAAAAATAGTTGCCGAAAGAATTCTAGTTTTACAGTCGCAATCAACAAATAATAGAATCAATTTTTTCTTCTCTTATTTTCGGATTGTTTTTGGAATTTATTACTATGACGACTTAGATATATTAAGCATAGTTAAGTTAATTATGAAATTTTAGGAATAGTTTCTAATTAATATCAAACAGTAAAATGCATTAAAAAAAAATATGTCAGATTCCGTTCAGATTTGTGGAAATTTCTGTTATTTGTTTTTCCAATGAGAGCTTTTTTAAAATTATTTACTTAGTATAAAAAAGGTGTGCAAGCTTTTGAAACTCAAATATAAAAGGAAATTTTCCATTGAATATCATAACTCCTGTACTGTCCTCGTATGTTAGGTTCGGCAAATATGCAATTTTCCCCTTCGTTTCTTTAATCTTTATCCTTAAAATTAAGTAGTTTATTTATTTTTGCATATACATATGCACACTAACATATTTTAGTGTTTTTTTTTCTTCTTCAATTTATTAAAAACTTATCATTTTATTAATTAATTCTAAAATATTTAATAATATTCAAAAATGTTTATGATTAATTTTAAATTGTTTTTGTTTTCATCTTTTTAAAATTTATAATTCATCTTCCATTCTTTATTATTTAGTAGAAATGTAAATTGTTTTTTGTTTTTTTTTTTTTACTATATTTTCTGTTTATTTTTATCGTCATTTTTAACCTACCATCTAAGAATAATTGTGTATTGGTGTGTGCATAAAATTCTACTAAGTAAATCGAAATGGGTGGTGGCGTAAAACTGTGAATGTTCATGTTAATAATACTTGTGTGTTTGTATAGTAATGATGGTGGTGGATTTGGGGATAATTTTTTGTTGTTGTCAACATTAACTAGTGCCAATAACAGTGTCCACAGCATGACCATTTTGGCCTTCGATTGGCATACCGGAACTAGTTTCTTCTATAGCAGCACATGTGTTCATTTGAGTTTGGCTATCGATTGGGGGCGGCGGTGGTGGTAACGAATCCATTTGGTTGTTATCCAGAAGAAGAATGTCGTTCATTTGCTTAATCTCCTCGGAGGACGGCGGTGCTGGGAGGCTAATAATACTATCGAATCCATTTTCAATGTCGTTCATTTCCGCGTTATCTGACGGATTGATATCTCCATTTCCTAATTGACGTTGTTCGTTTTGTTCTGTTTTTTGGTGGTTTATCTGGTTGACATGACTCGTATTTATATCATTCGCCTCGTCAACTATTTGATCATGCCCGTGTCCGTTTTGCTCCGCAATCGAATTGACAGTCTCAGCAGTATCCTGTGCGCCATTTTGTTTAGTATCGTTATTTATAGTGTCTTGTTTGAGAAGCGCCGATTTAATTACGGGTTTCGACTCAGATTCTGTCTTTAATTGGTTGCTGTCATTGCAATCATTATCGTCAGCATCTTCGTTGTCGTCATATTTCAAAATACGATGAGTACTCGAATGAATAGAATTTAGTCTGTGCGGTGAATGTTGTTGATATCCTTTCGTTTCAACCATGTACAACTCTTGATTACCATAAGTATATCCTTTGTTCGAGTCGACAGAAGAAGTGCTAAGATCTGACTGCGATAGTCCCGTATTCGAGTTGCCAATATTTGCAAATTGTTCAGATTTAATTGACGGATTAGTTTCGTCAACTTCGACCAAAATTTCTGTATCGCTAACACCATCATTTGGTGGCTGATGGATTTGTACTTGTTCATGATTCATTGATTTATTTATCTCGTTCTCCTGAATTCCATTCATCTGTATTCGATTAATATCCATATTACATTGTTGCTTTCGACCATCCGAATTTTTTCGAGGGCTTACCGGCATACCACCAGTATCGGCGCCACGGGCAACTTCAACAACAAAAACTCCATCCTTTTCTGATGGTGTATAGTGCATTTTTGTTTCTCTTGCATCACGTGAAATATCCTAAAACAAAAAATTCAATATTATAGAAAGTAAAGATTAATTTTAAAAACAAAACTTTTATTAAATGAAAATCTTTTGTTTATTTTACTTATTTTTTATTTAATTTTATTTGTGCTTTGTAGAGAGAAAAAAAAACACCAACACAACAATAATAAAAAGCATAAATATTCATTATAAATATTATTTTAATACATATTTAGATATCAACACATAAATATATTAATATTTTTTTACAAAAAGTAAGATTTTTCATACACCATAAAATATTTAATGTTGCAAGTTTTTTGTTGAGATTTCTTTTCATTTGGAAGTAGACAAAAGCTTTTTTTTGTTCATATAATTTTTAAGCTTATCAAATACGAAATGAGTATAGTAAAAATAAATCAGATTTAATCGATCCTAAACAAAATTTCAATCAAATTATAAACTTTATAATAAAGTAGATGTAAGGTAATATTTCCTTTTCTTAATTTGAATTGAAAATAAATTTAAGAATAATATAAAAATATAAAGAAATAAAATATAAAATAGAGATAAAAATGAAAAATACCTTTTGTACCCAAATAAACTACAATTAAACCTTTTTTACACTTATCATGTACCACAGTTTTGATATGTAAATTTGGAACCACGTTTTGATTTTTTAGGATAAAAGCTTTTGGGCAGTCAAAACCACTTAAGCATACTTAAATTTATGCAAAAGACTAAAAATATTAATTTCAGTAGAACAGTTGAAGGAACATTTATTATTAATTATTGTAATAATTACCAAATTCAATAAAACCAGCATTAAAACTTATTGCTTCGAGCATAATTATTCCTGTTGATTTGGTTATAAAGGATTGGTCAAATCATAATAGCAATTGTTTGGTAGATTCAAAAAAGGCAAGAAAGTCATTTGGGAAGAAAAGTTTTATTAAATAAAAGAAATTGAATAAATATTTTTCATTTAATTGAATTTAAGAATAATTCGCTATTTCTATTGTTAATTAACCTGTTGACCTAAAAAGATTGATTGACTTTTATTCCAGATTAAAGTAGATACGAGGGTCGTTCAATAAGTCCTTAGAAAATCCAAGAAATTGCGCTCGTAGTGTCGGTTAAGATTTTTTTTGTAAGTAGCATTATCGACAGGAAAGCTGTCAAAATTTGAGCTCGATCCATAGCGTAGGTCAATTTCTATCGTCGATTAAAATTAACGACATTTATTTGTGCATAACAATGGAAAAAAGCGAGTTTAGGGCTGTCATCAAACATCTCCATTTGAAAGGCTTAAGCCCGAAAGAAATCAAAGCCGAGTTGGATGCAGTTCATGGCACATCTGCACCTGTGTTTGCGACGGTTTACAATGGGGTGAATGAATTTAAACGTGGCCGTTCATCCACAAAAGATGAACATCGTTCAGGCCGCCCAGTTGAGGTCGAATTAAAGTGCGCGAATTAGTTGAGGCCACGGGCATATCACAAGGTACAGTCGCTTCAATTTTATATGAAAAATTGTCTGTGAAAAAAATTTCGGCAAGATGGGTGCCGCGTTTGCTCTCAGAGGAGAGATGGACTCTGAGGCTATGTTGGCACTCTTTCATCGCAATCCTGCCGAATTCCTTCGTCGATATGTCACTGTGGACGAAACCTGCATACACTACTACACTCCAGAAACGTAGAGACAGTCATCACAGTGAATTTTCAAGGGTGAACGGGCTCCGAAGAAGGCAAAAACTGTGCCATCGGCCGGTAAGGTGATGGTCACTGTCTTTTGGGATTCGCAGGGCATCATTTTTATCGACTACTTGGAAAAAGGAAAAACAATAACAGGAGCGTATTACGCGTCGTTATTGCAACGGTTGAGCGAGGAAATCAAAGAGAAAGGACCCCATCTGAAGAAGAAAAAAATCCTCTTGCATCAGGACAATGCGCGTGTGCACACCTGCGCTGTTTCCATAGCCAAAATTGTGGAATTGAGAATGGAATTGTTGCAGCATCCTGCTTATTCACCAGATTTGGCCCCGAGTGACTATTTTCTTTTCCCCAATCTGAAGAAATGGCTTGGCGGACGACGGTTCACTTCCAACGAGGACGTCATTGCTCAAACGGATGAGTATTTTGCAGAACTTCCGAAATCCTATTTTTTGGACGGGATAAAAATTTTGGAAAAACGGTTGGAAAAGTGTATAGAGCTAAAAGGATGTTGAAAAATAAAAAATTTTTTTTTTTAAAAACAGTTTTTTTCCATCTTTTTCTAAGGACTCATTGAACGACCCTCGTACCTACTAAAAGTGGGTGAGCAAACAATAAAATCCTTGTGTGCATGCATGCAAGATCTATCAAACAAGAGCCAAAGAGCATTTTGTAGCGCCATGCCAATGAATCCATTTGACGACTTTATGTTTCGTGTAGGTTGACATTGCTAGCTTTGCTAGGGTTGACATTGCTAAAAATGGTATGGCGCATATTAGATTCTTTTGGAAAATGAATAAGAGGACTTGGATAAGGAATTGTTGGGTCTAGAAAATGAGTCCTAGAAACTCCACGATAAAAAGAGTCCTACTTAGATAGATATTTCGGGTTAAGTGTAATTCGTTTTAAGTATGAAAAATTGTTTGTTGAAACCATGAAAATGGCATGAAGAACGAGTGTGGTCACCGTAAAGAAAATCATGGGTAAATCATGAATCCAAATTCTGAAAAGTTTCCTAGCCCAATAAATTTTGGAATAGCTCTTGAGTAGACTGGTTTGACGATGTTTGGCCAATGTGAGGAAAGAAATCTTCCACCATTGATCTAGTCTAGTTTGGAATAAACTAGATGTGTCAGGTTTGGAATAACAGTGATCGTAGAACGGTAGAAACCATCTCCAACAAGTTGATCAATACAATTCCATATGTTGATTATTTGGATTAACTGATGAACACCGACCGAATGGGTAGCTAAGAAATATGATTTTGCAATGTTTGAAACGATAGATTAGAGTCTTAACTGGCGTACTAATTGCCCACAGTTCTATGTGAAACCACTCAATTGATCCACTAATTTTAGGAAAAGTTTTTTTTTATAGATAAATAGACTTGTTTTCTGGAGTAGAATAATAAAAGATTGTTCTACTTGTAAATGGGACTAATGAGGGATTTATAGAGGCAATATTTGAGAGTTTTGCGATCAGTTTCAATAAGAATACAGTCCACCCGCGAATTCTTATTCACTTGCATTTTCATAGGTACGGTTATGCTTATAACACTAAAAGCAAATATTGAAAATATCAAAGGAAAATTTAAAAAAGGAAAGTATTTTTTCTTAAATTACTTTCAAGTTGTTCAATATTTCTGTTTATGAGTTTGTAATTAATCCAAATGCATCAACCAATGTTGCGGACAAAAAAATGATGGTAAATGCTATTGCGTTCTGAAATTTATATAAAGTATCTATAATATTTCCCGTAATTTTTTGTTAGATATTCCCCAAAAACTTTAGGCCAACATTGATTATATTATATAAATTTTGTTTATAAAAAGTTTTTATTACGCACTACGATTTTAATTAACTAGAAGCTATTATCTTTGATTATTGGTGCACTTTGGAAATAGCAAAAATTTATACACGTAAGCATTAGCAGTTGTCATAATAATTATTATAAGAAATTTTTTGTAGCTACAATACGAGCGCACTTTGCTGAATTAAGACACAAAAAAAAAAATTTAAAAATACAAGTGCATTTTACATATGATAATATCAACAAACGTAGAGATTTTTTTAATTTTATTTCAAATATATCTGCAAATATATAAATATTAAAGAAAAAATGAACAAAAAATTATTTACTAAAGCAATTATCAAAAAATTTGATTATTTATTTCAATACTAATATTGAGAAATTTTGGAAATATTAAATTTTATTGGTGTTTTGCATATAAAAATCTCTTTTAATTTTAATAATTATTTTACAACAATATATACATATATATAGGGTTATCCATTTTGCAGTTCGGAAAGATATTCCCATTATTTAAAATTTCTTTTAACACATAACAAATATTTGTTTGGAATATAATTCGCCATTTTATATTATGAATTGTTACAATATCTAACAATATGTGAAAATTTCACAGAATATACTTCGATTTGGTGATGGAACAACAAGCTTTCGATGCTAACTTTTCGAACAAAATTTTCTTCTGCGATGGCATGCTTTTCTCACTTGCTGGATACCTTAATAACCAAAATTACCAAATATGGGGCTCTGAATAAACCACAAATTACTGTAAAGAAAACATTGTATCCGCGAAAAGTGAGTTTGGTGCGTGGTTCGTTGAAAATAAGGAAGAATAGAACATTACTACACATTTTTTATAGAGATTTAGACCTGTGATAACCACCTTTTTTTTTGGTCTGAGCTTGCATTTTTTTTATCAAAAGCATTTATGATTTTTACAACTCAGGGTCAACGGTCACATAACACAAAAATATTGAATTTATTGGATAAGAAGTTTCTTGTATGCCTAATTTCGAGATTTGGTGATGTATATTGGCGTCCAAGATCGAGTGATTTAATGATGTTGAAGTTTTTCTTCTAACGTTTTGCAAAATATCATATATATGCATATAATTAAAGCATTTAAAAACCGACATCCCTAAAACAAAAACCGATTTATAGCCGAAAATACTCAAAAATATCATCAAAAACTACCTCAAAAGGATCTCAAGTCATCCATGAAGTTTTATAGCAGTAATTGAAATAATGTTATATTCCATGAATAATAGTAAGGTCCAAGCAACAAAAATTTAATCAAAATCTGAATTTTAGATATGTTTTATTTAACTTTTTAAAGCACAAATTGGATAAACCCTATATTTATATCTGTCGTATACAGAAATTTATATAATTCGATATGTTTAAATTAAGTTATATTTTGCATAAAATATTTTAATTATTTTATTGGAAAAAAAAAGTTAAAAAAGAACATAAAAATTTTTTATATGTGCGTAGAACATTTAAATAGAATATATTGTAAATACACTGACAAACAAACTCACACACACGAACACATACACAACATTTATAATAATATAAAATTTTACATAGATATGGGAAAAATTCCATTTAAAAAAAAATATATATTTATTGTAATTATATTAATAATATTTTGTTTGAATAGTTATATTAATAATAAATAAAAGAATTTGAAGAAGAATAAGAAGAGGAAAATTACTTCATTTTCTTATGATTCACTTTAACTATGAAAGGACTTACATTTCGTTCTTCCGTTTCAACAATTAGATGATTATTCTTTAAGGTCATTGTTATAACAGAACCATTAGCGCCAGTATGATTGTGTTTATTATTAGCTAATGATCCACCATTAAGGGTTGTTCCACCACCAATACTACAAATACCATAACTACCACCTTTCAAACCATCATCAAATTTAGCTACCATCTCAGTGCTTGATTCAAGAGTATCATTGCTACGATTTAGACTGAATCCTGATTCGCCAGATTTTAACTGAAATTGTACAAAGAAAGAAAGAAAAACAAAAAAAAAACACCGATTTTGGCCATATTATTTAACACCTAATCATTTTTTTGTACATATATCGTATTTTTATTAATTCTTATATATCTAACACATACACGCATACACTTACACAACATCAAAATATTAATTTTTAATTTATTCTCTTTCAAATTATTCGAAAGAAACATTTTTATATTTGGTTTTGTAAAAATTTTGATAAAATAATTTTTTAGCATTTTGACGATTATTCACTTTAAAAGTAAAATAAAATGAAAACTTAAGTAAATCCAATAAAACTCAATCGTTGAAATATAAAATAATAATAGTAATTAGACTGTATATGCTAATATCGTACAATCTAGAAAAAGTTAAAATACAAAATGGTCTATCTAAAAGGACTATAAGCCTGTCATACAGAATATTTGAATAAACCCTTTTCATATATTATGGAAATTTTCCGATGTTAAAATAAAAGTAATTCAGTTTTTGTAAATTTTGATAATGCTTAATGGAAACAAGAATAAATAAACAACATTCCAGAAACCTTAATTGAATATAACACGTAAAATAATATTTATAACAACGTCAATGTGACCTCAAATAAAAAAATTATGACTAAATTTTGAAAAAGACTCTCTTCTAAATAATTTATTATATTTAATCAATTAACAATATTTAAAACTTAAGGGTTTGTGTAATAAATGTCAAACTTTATCTGAAATTTAAGTATACACAAATGACGCGGCCATATTCTTTTGAGGCATTTCCTGTTGTGAATAAGTCTTTAATAAGGAGATTATAGCAGGAGGCTAGTCGGGAATTCGATTTTTTGTAAGCAATCATTTGCAATACTAAAATTGCTCATAGAAAGGAGCGCTGGAATGTAATTATCGGATACGAAGGGAAATGGAATGCTTTGTTGACCTCCAAAATTCGTGTTCATATGTCCAAATTGGTCTAAGTGGCGTTGTATGAATTTTAACTATTGATCTAAAAGTCTAAGTACTTATCGCTACACATAAACATATTTACCATCACCTGCAATTTCGTGAACCAATTTTGAAGTGATAAAATGTAGTTTTTAAGAATATTGGATGCAATTTTAGAATCTTAGAGAGGATATATCATTTGCAAAGGTAGAAAAAAGGATTTCAGAAAAATAGTTGTAATCCAATTTACAATCCTTGCAAAACTCCAACGCAAATGGAAAGAATATCTGATGATTCGAGTACCTTCTTGTACCTTAAAGAATCGATTAGATTGATTAGAATTTAAAATGAGTTTGTAGGTTGCGGAAAAAGCTTTTTGAGTTTCTAAAGTAAGCCTGGGTGCCAAAATCTATAGAATTCATTAAAAATGTTTTAAAATGCATCCAGATTTCAAAGAAAATAACACAGTTTGTTTATGTTTTTATTTTAAATAAATATTCCCATATTATGCGAATATTTATTTCCATCAATTTTGTTAAATCACATTTATTTGTACTAAAAAATTTATCATTTGATTTTGCCAAAATATAGTTTTTTTTTATTCCGTTCCCAAAGGACACTATAATTTTTCATATGTAATTTTCTTTTTTTCCATATCAGATAGTAGATATAAACAGAAATATTATTTTATTCACTAGAATAGAGTTTTTCTATCAGTTGGACTAATGCCAGTAAATAGAGCTGAAATTCCAATTTTTATAAACGATTAAAGTTTCGCACATTTTTTCCATGCAACCAATGAAGATTTTACGATTTTAAACCCTTCCAGAACGTATACAGTTAAAATATAGTATTCTGTTGCCATTTCCGATACAAATTTGTACTATAAATTCCATTAAAAAAATGAAGAAGAAAATAAACTGCATAATCCCTATTGGCCAGATAAAACTGATAAGAACAATGTTTCAAACTATTTTGGCATTTTGTGGTTACTAAAAGCTCCTGCCTTAATAACAAGTTTATGTGTGGTTATGTGACAATTTAACTATTTTGAAAATTATCATTCTTATACATACTCTTTAACATATATACTAGCACTATGTAGATATTGATATCGAATATTTAATTTTTATTTGTGCAAATACAAAAATTGCGAGAATGTGGCATATCTAAATACATATTTTTATATATACAAAAAGTATAGGGTTATCCAATAAGAGGATATGATTTCTTTTTTAAAAAAAAGCACACTAATTGTTAAGGAAATTCAAATGTTTTTTATTTAATGTAAAGTACAATCGATACAATTAAGTTCTGAATAAAACTTCATTCAAATGGCCTCCACGACTTCTTTTGCAGGAACGAATTCGATGAACCCAATTTTCGAGCACTTTTTCCACTAAATCAAGTCGTATGTCATGAATAGCACGTTCAATATTGACTTCTAAAGCTTGGAGGGAATCTGGTTAATTTCTAAAGACCATTGACTTCAAATAACCCCACAAGAAATAGTCTAACGGTGTTAAATCACAACTTCTTGGAGGCCATTCAATGTCACAATTTCTTAAAATAATCGAATCTCCAAACTTTGCTCGCAATAATTCGGTTGTTGCACGTGCTGTGTGGCACGTAGCCCCGTCTTGTTAGAATCAGATGTTGTCAAGATCAACTTCTTACAATTTCCGCTATAAAAAGTTGGTTATCATCGATCTATACCGCTCTCCATTGACAGTAACGGTGTTAGCAGCTTCATTTCGAAAGAAGTACGGACCGATGATTCCACCAGACCAAAAACCACACCAAACTGTCAATTTAGGTGAATGTAGTGGATTTACGTCGCATCAGAATCGACAGTTTTGTTTATTTACCGCACCACTCAGATGAAAAGTTGCAATTGGAGAACCAATTGCAACTTTTCATCTGAGTGGTGCGGTAACCACTCAGTGAGCGCACGAAAAGTTGCAATTGGAGAACGATTATTTTGATACAATAATAAAATTGAATAATTTGTAAACGTTGTTATTGTGTATATCTCTCCATGATGAAATTGTATACATTACTGAATACAATGAAAAAAAGACGTCATGTTACAATGGCCGAAACGTCACTTAGAAATCATATCACTCTTATGTGGAAAACCCTATACAAGAGCAAATTGGATTAATAAAAAATACATTTTTTTTTATTTGAAGTACGTTTTTTTAATTATTTGAACCAGTTTTCTGTAAATATAAAAAATGTATTCTAGTTAAAATTTACTATCTCATTCTTTTAAAATTTAGTGGAAGTAGCCTTTAATGATTATGCACTTGAAAAATTTTATCTATCAAGGAAAAATTGCTTGGAATTTAACAACTTAATTTTGATTATGGTTATCATATCAAAAAACATATATATGTGTTATGAAAAATTTTATCTATCAAGGACAACTTAATTTTGACTATGGTTATCATATGTGGCCGCAATGTGAAAGTGCTTCAACCACAAATTGTTTCGGCTAACATATTTTATAAATTACGTGGCCACTCGCTTATTTACCTATATTCGTTTGTGTCTTTACCGCAACTTATGCAGACAATACAGTCATACAAATGAGTTATGAAAATTTTTAACACTGCCTCCAATATTTGACAAAACTACATCCTCCCACTCTAAATTTGGTTAACAAAGTGGAATGAACAGAAAAGGGTTCAAGTGATTAATGCTTCTTAGTATGGACATAACAGTGATATTAAAGTTTCGTTTATTACTGTTTCTCGTTATAAAAAGTTTCACGCTCGTTTATCATACACATATTATTACGATCCAACACTAAGCAAATTACAAATTAAAGTGTAACAATTTATTTATAAATTACGCAGCGTCTATGCAAAACCGCTTACAATTACTATCAAATAAGTTCTGTTTAAAGAGAATAATACTCCACAACCTTCCCCAATACACCTCTAACTGATAGAAGCGGTAATGGCTTATTAATCTAATCTTAACTGAGTCCCGATAGTGGAAGCAACACTGATGGGCATTGACTCTCGCATTATGTTGTCCATGATTGCAATGACATTTTTAACTTTAAATCTGTTTATTACTATAGTTCCAGATATCTAAATAATTAATTTAAAAAAATTATAATATTAGTCTTCTATATGAAATCAAATAAGCATTGTTGCCAAACGATGAATAATATTGTTTTGATATAAATGAGAATTTTAAATTATGCTCCAACATCATAAAAACTATTTTTCAAATAGAACTGCTTGTATAATCTTAATATTATATATAATGATATACAAATACAAAAAAATAGTTTTCTAAAAACAAGTAAGACTATCATATTTAAGCAATTTTATTGAATTTTTATCTTATCAAACAACTTGACATCTATTAAAAAAATGTGTAATGTTATTTTAAAACATTTGAGACCAATCAAGAGAATACCTGAGTTTTGAAAGTCTACAGTGACAACAAAATGCAAACTTTAATAATATCGGTGACATACACCCCCTTATATCTATGGTCATATTATAAGCTCAAAAGGCAACAGTTACAATTTTAGAATTACAAAACATATAACGATTTTTGGATAAAAAGATAAGAGTGCAATAATTTACGGTAAAGTACTATGCTGCTAGACTTTTACAATATTGAAAAAAAGCAATGCTGATAAACTTAAAAAAAATTACTAATAAAATAGAGGCTTTCAAAAAGTATCACATTTATAATAAAATTTTTAATTTTTTCTACATTTTCTAATAGTTCTATTCATTAAATTAGTAAATAATTTTCCTACTTTAGCTGGAATCTCGCAAGGTAGTAACCTTCGTCCCATTTTATATGATATTTACATATATAACATCGCATATGATTCTAAGATGATACGGTGATTATTCTAATAATTTACAATCTGATATCTAGTATCCAATCCCAGTTAACGAGATGGACAGTTAATAAAAATTGTCTACATTTTATAAATAAAAAGTACCCACATTACTTTTGCTCTTTTCCAAAAGCCACCTTTACCTTCGTACTTTAATTACAACATGATTTCACAATATACTAACGTGCGTTATTAAGCACTCTATCTAAACAATAGTTTAGATTTTATCGAAAACTAACTAGACTATTTACCAACCGTTTGAAATTAATAATAAATAGAAAACTTTTATAAATACAACGCAATTATGAAACCTATTTGGACTTAGGAAATTTAACTTTACAAACTCAGATTCACTATAAAATAGTTGACAGCCCATTTTTTGCTCGTAATAAAGTTATGAATTAAACAATATTAAAGTTCACTAGAAAGTTTTCTTCTTTTCACCTCCCCAAAACTATTCTTAGAAACTACAGAGGTGGTGGCCCAGAGATTTAATAGAATCTTCTAATTTTCATTAGGAGGAGAACTAGCGATGTGAGCATACTCCCACTTCATTGTTGCACGATATTGTAATTTAATTTTTATTATGTACATTTGCTTATAACACTACAGGTATTTATAGTTGTAGATATATAATAGAATTACAAAAAAAACATAAACCTTACTTGTATTTGAATTTTTAGTTTATTTTCTAGTACGTTATTTAATCAACAATTATGGATTAATAACAGAATTAAATATTTTTGGAATTAAGAGGGCAATTACCAATTTGTCATTACAAAATAAAAATGAGTAAATTAATTTGAAAGGTTGTGAACTTTTCTCAAAATATAAAAAATATTGCTCATAAAATATTCAATATTCTTGTAAAGAAATTTTTTAGGTCAAAAAGGGATAATCAATTTAGCATACCTTTTTTTCTTGTTATGGAAAATTTAAATTCCGCTTAAACCGTAAATAATTACAAATTGATTATTTTTTTAATTATAGTATATAATTAAAGGTTTGAATTTGCTTTAGTTAAATTAGTTTTTAAATTGAAATAATATTAAAATTAAAAAATTGCTCTATGCTACAATTACTTTACACTTAAGTGGTTTTAAAAGTTGTTAAAATAGTAACTGCAATACTGAATGTTTGTTACTAGAGAAAATTCTATAGAGTCAAAGCTACTTTCAGTTATCTACAATTAATACAATAATAATAATAATATTAAACAATATAATTCAGAAGAATTACTTTTAAATTAATGTAGCTATTACTGTTCTTAAGGATAATAATATTGGTCTATTAAATATTCATTAAGACAAGACCCGATGAAAACTTCCTTTATTCGTAGACATCCGAAAATAAATCGGTAAGTACTTATACGGCCAAAGACATATACATATTTATTATTTAATAATATGACCCTGATAAAATTAATCAACCCCTTGCATATGCATTACTTGTAGTAAAATTACGTACAAGTGCAATTATCATGAATTTTCATATCCATTTCCTCTGCCACCAACTTATAGAGATCCTGTGGTGTTGGGTGTTGGTCCCCTCTTTTACGGTTTGGTACGAAAAGCAATACTATGTAAGGGGATAGACAGGCAATTACGAGTATTTGCGCAGAACCACAAGCTATCCGTACAAAAAAAATCCTTATTGTTGCTAAAAACAGAGTCACAAGGATATGCATACACCCATGTGTACGTATGCATGTCTCTCAATAGCTTTTGTCTCGACTCCTACATAAAATCATCAGAAAACATAAAATTATTCCTGATATACTCCCACACAAATATCCACGATCAATTTCAATTTTTTGTGTTCATCTTTTGCCAATGTATGTGTATGCATGTGAAAATGCAATTCTAAGGCGTGCCTGTAATAAAAACTTTTCTACACTTTAAAGTTTTCAAACCATCTCGTTCCATTTCACAAGAGAATTAATGTAACGAATATCTTTTGGGTAGATTAAATTTTCGAAATAAATATTTATGATCTAAAGTTTGTATAGTAATTATTAAAACTAACAATAAATATTTAATTATCTTTTTAGAGGATGCATTTTATTAGATATTCTTTCTACTCAAATAAAATTTTATTATCATAATTTTGTGCAATCAAAATTAATGAGAAAACTCTCATTTTATAAATATTGAAAAGGATAGATTGTTACAACTTTTAAATAAATTTTTCTCAATATTTTACTATGTAATCAAAATAACTACAAAGCTCATTTAATATAATTTTAGTAGCTTCCAAATAATAAAATGAACAATAATTATTTCATATTTAATAGAAAATGTTAAATTTATTAATAATGTCAACAAATTTCACTGTTTATCGTACGAGGTATGTTCAAAAAGTATCGCGAATTTTGTGTTTTTTCAAAAATTATTTATTTATTTATGAATATCTATTTTGTTCCCTTCAAAGTAATCCCCGCCAGATATTATACACTTGCGCCAACATTTTTTCCAATCCTCGAAGCACTTAAAAAAATCATTTTTTGCGATCTTGTTCAGCTCCTATTTCGATGCCGTCTTTATCTCCTCAATCGTATCGTAGCGTCGTCGTTTCATGGGGCTCTTCAGTTTCGTGAACAAGAAAAAGTCACAGGAGGTCAGATCTATGGAATACGGTTGCTGCGGCATTATTAGTGTGTTGTTTTTGGCCAAAAATTCGCGCACATGCAACGATACGTGAGCAGGGGCGTTATCATGGTGCAAAAGCCAATTTTTGTTCTTCCACAAATCCGGGCGTTTCTGGCAGGTTGCTTCGCGCAACTTTCGCATACCTCGCAGATAATAATCCTTATTGACCGTTCTATCCTGAGGCAAGAACTCATGATGCACCACGCCCCTGCAATCGAAGAAAACTGTAAGCAAAACCTTCACATTCGACCGAACTTGGCGCTCTTTTCGGTCTTGGCTCATGCGGCAGCTTCCATTGGGATGATTGAGCTTTGGTTTACACGTCATAACTATAAACCTATGATTCGTCACCAGTTATGACCCTTTGGAGCAAATTTGGGTCGTCACGGACAGAGTCCAACAGCTCCTTAGCAATGTTAATGGTCGAAATTGAGCAAAAATCTAAGACGAGCCAAAACACGTGCAAGCAAAGCAGCTGTCAAGAATTAATTGAACATTCAAAATGGCCGAACTTGTCGGCATAAGTAAGAGACATGAGTACCAACAAACGCCACAAAAAATCGAAAATCGAATATATGTAACCCGCGGAAATTCAAACTTCGTGATGCTTTTTGAACAGACCTCGTATAGTGAATAGTTTTGAAAGAGATAGTGTAGTGATCGATTGACTAGAGCCTCGCCTTCCTTAAGCCTAACGCTCAATCGAGAATTTGCCGCAGGCGTAAAAGTGCATCCGGCGGTTCCGCGAGCTAGAATCGATTCTATCTGAAGCCGTTATGTGGAATATGTTACACAGAGATTTTTATTAATACCCTAAACAAATGCAGATGATACATGAACTTCAGCTCAGTTGAATATATTTATATGCGTTATCGACAATGGAGAGAAAACTTTTTAGAGCCATAGTCAGGACCCCGATTTTCAAAGGAAATACATAATGAACAAAGAGCATTTTTACTTAAGCGGCTTCGTTAATAAATAAAATAGTCGCTTCGCGGTACGGCAAAATTCAGAGGTAATTTACAAACCACCTTATTACACGTACCTTCCCAACGTAACCTTTACCTTAACATCCTCCTATGTATGGGCCAGAGGTGTCATTGATTTACATTTCTTTGAACACGCTGCCGTCAGTGCTGTCATGATGACTGGTTAGATACAACAGAATTTTTTTTAAATTTGGCATATTGGCTTTTGATGACGTATTTCCAACAGGATGGTGCCACGTCACAAACTGCATTTACTACAATAAAAATTTTGCGATTTCCTAAAACAATTAAAAAACTTAAAAAAATCATGCACAACGGAATTAATGAAATCATCCCGGAAATGTGTGTGAGCTTATTGAAAATTGTCACAAAAAAGCAGACATTTGCTACAAGATCGGAGGCGATATTATTTTTTATACATAATTCCCAAGTCTCAGTTACCTAATCAAAAATGCGTTTTTCTTTCGTATTAAAAAAACTGGAATTCGATGAAGGTTGCTGGTTTCAATACCACGAATTTGTTCGTCGTTTCCCTATACACAAACCTGGTCAGTATATTTACTAACTTTAGCGCCACATTCCCATACTATTATTGCAGCGGAAAGTAGAGGAACTAACAAATTACGTCGATTTTTAGGGAGAAAAAATTACTGTTCATCATGCGATTTACTTAGATTAGTTTGAAAGTGAAAATTATTAATATGAAATCTGTTCATATTATATTTTTATGGGTTTAATTGCTCATAATTTGAAAATATTATTTTCTTTTTTCAGCGTCTTTATTCTGATAAATAGCTCAAATCCAATGAAAATAAATTTTTTAATTTCGTACCCACCAAAACACATACGACTAAGTCGAAATTTCAAACTATACCAAGGACGATAATTGCTATGCTATCTATTTTAACTTACTTTGGATAAATTAATTTTCGTTGTTGATTATTCAAAATAAAATTTTTTTTTTTTTCGATTATTCATTCCATTTAATAAAAGCCTACTAGCTGGGATGGTAAAAATATCCAAACCATAAAATAATTAACTACAGACGAAAATTTTCCTTTAATAGATACAAGTATGCATATTGAAAATAATCAAAATAATTCATTTTAAAAACACAAAAAATTAAATTGAATAAAATTTGTCGAAAAAAGCACATTTTCATCAATACTAATTTCTGATAAACAAAAAAAGATTAAATAAATTCAATTCGTATGGCAACTAAAAAAAAACCTGTTAATATTCTTGAAAGTTTTTTTAAATTTTCTGTGTTCAACCGCATATGTTATTGACAGATCCTAAATAAATTCGAAAAAATATATTCTCCAATAATCTGAATGGACAATTTTCCTTGCCAGTATGCATTTCTCCCCTTAAAATAGAATGCATTCTGGCTATTCTTTTTGCCTCGGTGAGCACTCATCGATTTGCATTCTGGACATTGGCTTTCATCTTTCCATTTTCTGAATAACATGCACTCCAACTCTACATCCTTGATTATCCTCAACGTTTTTAGCATGAAATGAATTTTGTGTCTGCGTTACGATTTGGTGGAATAAATTCATGCTTCAGTTAACAAGTTCATTGCCGTTTGTTTGTTATCGCATGAATACGTTTCGAAAAGCTTTCAACACTAACAAAATCCTGTATAATTCATAAAACAAACGGATATCCTTAGCTACCGCACACTTATGAAACCATTCATTTCAAACTATAGTCCATTGATTGATATTTTTTTATGTGATAATATAATTTTAGTAGAAATAGAGAAGAAATGATGAATATAATAAAAAATTCAAGTCCTACTAAAAGTACTATTGTAAGGTGTTAATTGATCAATTGTCCTTATTTCAATAGAGGCTTAAATAAAATGATGAAATTGATGTTTATTTCTTTTCAATTATTCCCATTAATTAAATCTCTAATTATATTCATTATAATCTTGAGAGGAAAATATTTCAAATATTTTGGTTTCTCACTGGTAGGATTTATTTCATTTCTGTTTTTTTTATATTATTTTTTTTATATTTATAACATATATGTAACAGAACATTTTATAGTATAAATGAAAAAAATTGAAATTATCCTAAAAAGAATTTGCCAGAATTAATATTCAATGAATTTTTACAAAATATTTAAAGTAATAATAATAATAAGAACCACAACAATAAAAACATTTTTAATACTTCAGGTTTTTTAAAATGAAATATTAATTAACCGATATTCCATAATTCAGTTTCTAAGAAAACTCTTCATTCTTAATAAATTTTTTATCCGCAGGAAACAATTGTCTATAAATATAATATAAAATTTTCCAATAACTTTTCATATGAAAAATATTGGAATATTTTTGCTGGTATTTTTCTTTAAAGCATCTTTAAAAATATTTACAGGTTGTGGTGGAAAATTAATGAGATTACCATCACTGGGAGTGATAGGATAATTTTCATGGGGTATAACTTAAAAACGCGGGATTGACAACAGATGGCATAACTTTTACACATGGTTTGCGTTAATAATAACTCATATGGCATATAAAAAAATAATAATAAACATCTGTCATTCATTCTCGATTAGTCATTGAACGAAATAGTGTAAACAACAAAGTTTTTTTTTGCTTCAAAAATGTCGAATTTCGTACCAAAAAAGTCCCATTTGCGGGAAGTGTTGATTTACTTCTTCAATTTAAAAAAAAATGTAGCTGAAGCACACCAATTGCTCACCGAAGCTTATCCTAAATATGTTCCATCGATTTCAATATGCGAGAGATGGTTTGTGCGGTTCAAAAGTGGTGATTTTGACACGGAAGACAAAGAACGACCAGGTCAGCCAAAAAAGTTTGAAGATGAAGATTTGGAGGCATTACTCGACGAAGACTGTTGTCGAACTCAAGAAGAAATTGCAAAATCATTGGGAGTCACTCAAGCAGCCATTTCAAAACGTTTGAAAGCAGCAGGATTCAGCCAAAAGCAAGGAAATTGGGTCCCATATGAATTGAAGTCGAGAGACGTTGAAAGGCGATTTTGCATGTCCGAAATGCTGCTTGAACGGCAGAAAAAGAAGTCGTTTTTGAATCGAATCATTACTAGCGACGAAAAATGGATTCATTACAACAACCCAAAGCGCAAAAAATCGTATGTGAAGCCTGGCCAACCAGCAAAATCAACGCCAAGCCAAATATCCATGGCGCCAAGGTAATGCTCTGTATTTGGTGGGATCAGAAGGGTGTGATCTATTATGAGTTATTGAAATTGGGCCAGACGATCACAGGCGACCTCTACCGAACACAATTAATCCGTTTGAAGCGAGCATTGGCCGAAAAACGCCCGGAATATGCGACCAGACACGAAGCCATAATTTTCCATCATGACAACGCTCGGCCTCATGTTGCAAGACCGGTTAAAAATTATTTAGAAAACAGTGGCTGTGAAGTTTTGCCTCACCCGGAGCAGTTTTTTTGGCGCGGAATCCATACGTAGGCTACTATATATATTTCTGGCCTAGGCAACACTAAGTGTTGCCAGGTGCGATCTGACATTTCCATTGGAAAGTTTGACATTTTTTAGCATAAACGTACTCAGAACGTTTTGACGTACGACTATCATTTGTGTTGTTTACAGTGACTTGAAAAAATCAATTTGGCAAAAAAATGGAATTAACTCGTGAACATTTTCGTGCGATCATTTTTCACAACTTTCGACGTGGATTATCACGACAAGAGTGCATCGATGAACTTAAATCTTTGTATGGCTATGAAGCACCATCCTATAGCACTGTGAAAAACTGGTACAACGAATTCAATCGTGGCCGACGCTCGCTCAAAGACGAATTCCGTGAAGGTCGTCCAAAAACAGCCGTTGTTCCAGAAAACATCGATGCCGTACGTGAACTGATAATGCAAGACCGTCATGTGACATACCGTGAGATAGAGGCATGCCTAGGCATTTCTCCCACCAGCATACATTCGATATTGCATGAACACCTGGCCGTAAAAAAGGTTTGTTCTCGTTGGATCCCGCACAATTTGACAATCGCTCAAAAAAAGGCTCGTGTGGATTGGTGTAAAGAAATGCTGAAAAAATACGATCGCGGTGCTTCAAAAGACGTTTATAAGATCGTCACAGGTGACGAATCATGGATCTATGCGTATGAGCCCGAAACAAAACAGCAATCGACCGTGTGGGTCTTCCAAGACGAGTCAAATCCAACGAAAGTTGTTCGTGGAAGAAGCACTTCGAAGCAAATGGTCGCTTGTTTCTTTGGCAAAACTGGTCATGTGGCGACTGTTCCGCTTGTGCAACGTAGGACGGTCAATTCTGAGTGGTACACCACCATTTGTTTGCCTGAAGTCTTCGGAGAAATTCGAAAAACGAACAAGAGAAGTCGAATCATTGTGCACCATGACAATGCGAGCTCTCACACATCGGCTCAAACCAGCGCCTTTTTGACCGGACAAAACGTCGAATTGATGGGTCATCCTCCGTACAGCCCTGACTTGGCACCCAATGACTTCTTTTTATTCCCACACATCAAGAAAAAAATGCGTGGTCAACGATTTTCGTCGCCAGAAGATGCTGTTGAAGCATTCAAAAACCATGTTTTGGAGGTGTCTCAATCGGAGTGGAAAAAGTGCTTCGAAAATTGGTTTGAGCGCATGCAAAAGTGTATAAATCTTGATGGAGAATATTTTGAAAAACAATAAAACCTTTTTCGTTGATAAATATTCGCATTTTCATTATTAGGCCAGAAATATATATAGTAGCCCACGTATGTTGCCAGAAAGATGGGAAAAAGTAGTGGCTTCCGATGGACAATACTTTGAATAAAATATACTGTAACAATTTTTCAAAATAAACACTCAAAGTTTGCCAAAAATCCCGCATTTTTAAGTTATACACACAATAGTAGCAGTATCTTGTTAAATGACTACATAACCCTATAGAGCATAATATGTGAAATTGTATGTTTGTAATGCAAAAATGCAACAGCGAAATTTGGTGTAGCGATGTGCCATCAAATATTGTATTAAGCTTGATCAATCCTCAAGTTTGACTGATGGAAAGTTACACCGAGCCTAAAAAGAAAATTCTTTATTAAAAGCAGAATTTTCTGGGTGGCATAAAACATTCTTAGCGGGCCAAGAAGCAGTAGATGATGAACCATGATCAAGAAGGCATTCAAAATCGAACACTGACAAAAATCTGAGACGAGTAAGAGCTTTTGTAGGGTCAGACCGTCAAATAACATTGAAAGATAAGTAACTTCTTAAAACGTTAAAAAATATGTTATTGTCGGAAAGTCGTTTTTTTCTGTCATTCCTCAGCTTCTCCCTTTATTTGATTACAGAACTGTGATTTTTTTATATTTCATATAATACAAAATTTACGTGAAAGGACATTATCTTGGTACTATCGATTTATAGCTCATATAAATGAACGTAACAGAGTAGCTGGAGACAATTCCAATTGGACTTCATTGAAAGGAATAATAATGACGTTTAAATATGAAAAAAAAATTGATAAAAGACAGTTTCATTATTTGTCTGTCACACCTTGTAAGACATATTTAATTTCTTTAAAAAAAACAATTGCTTTCCAATAAAGTATCCAAAAAAAAAGAAAATTAATATTCATGATGCAAATAAAATAACAGACTTTAAAGTAGATTTTTTGCAAAGTTATAGTTTTTTTATTTGCAAAAAACTTTATTATTCCAATTTAATAATTTTAAATTAAGGAATAAGTTATATAATATCAACTATTCATCGGTTGAAAATAACTATTACTGAAATTGCTATCAGCTTACACTATAAACTGACTACGACATGTATTTATTGCTTACTATTTTATTGGATAAAAAATGTTATTTTGAATATTTTCGATATGCGTTTTCTACTTTTTTCTGGAGCAAAAATATCTGGACTAGTTCCAATAAACGAAAGCTATAAAAACAGTTTCAAATCAGTAGTAGTCTATTATGCATTACATCAACTATAATCGTTTTTCAATAGTAAATAGTCTTTAAAATGTAAAAACGAAAACTTATATAGTATTTTTGTATTAAGAAAACATTAAAAATTTACTAAATTTATGTAAATCTATAGCTAATGCTTACATAAATGAATATTTCAACATTATTTCTTTTATTCCTTAATCGTTTTTCTCTCTTTTTCCTATCCTGACAGCATTCGTATCCATTCCCATTTATCTTTTGAGCTTCTCATAGATTTGCTAACGAAAAATAAATCAACCAAAAGAAAGAAAAATAGGATAAAAAATATTCTTTCTCATGCATAATCTTCCTAGCAAAATGAATATATTCTTATAATGCGATAAGAACAGGAAACTCCTTACGAGTTCAGAGCTCTACAAAAACTAAGCAACAATAACAATAACAACAATATCAACGATGTTAAATATAAAATTATGTTCAAATCTAACTTTAGTTGAGCTTCCAAAATTCAATATGCCAACTTTATTAATAAAAGGCGACGACGACAAAATAACATGAAAAGAGCAAAGTCAACGATAATGCAAATGACACCACAAGAACTGAACGAAATTAAAAGAATACAATAAACCTTTTACATTCGATTTTCTCTCTTTATTCGAAGAAAACCATCTGCATATCCCATATCCTTTCTATAAGGATTTTAATTGAATTTCATTTTTGGCATGCAACAGCAACCATTTTATGCATTCTGTTGCAAACAGAGTATTTCATTGCAGAAAAGCTCATAAAAAATGAGCATCATAATTGCTTTCAGGACATTCCCTAAGGATAAACATAAAAAATATTATAAACTATGTTAACTTAAATAGAATAAAAGAGTGCATATACTATCTCAGAAATACATCTACTTAGTTGGCACTCCAAATTATCTACCTCACATCGCTTGGTATGCTACTATTGTGAGACTATCAGTACATGTACATGTTTATCCGTAAACGAGCGATAAAATGGTAACCACATAAAAACAAAAGGAATAAAATACCATAACGGTTATCCTTTTTACACTGCATAAGCAAAGTGCACTATACACTCATTGAAAATTCAACATATAAGAAAGAAGACTCTTGAAAGGCTTTATAGAATAAGGGCTATAAAGCCCCTCAAGAGTCTTCTTTCTTAATATTTTCTATCCGTTTTATATTGTATATATTCAAACTCGTTATGATAAAATTGTCCTTATAGTACCTTACACTATTACATTATAGAATATTTTTACTGCAAATTTGAACAATTTAAAAAATCTCACGAAACAAAATCATAACAAATAATCTTGTTTCAGTAAAAAACACTCAAAAATAATTATGTTCGAATATCAATTAAAAAATTATGAAAAATCAATACATCTTAAAAACTTTGAAAAATCTAAAATATTATGAAAATTGTAAGCCAAATCGATAATGCAGTGCAGAAATTGGACTTTGGTTGTGGCGGAAGCTGTTTACTACGCAGTTTGAATACTTATCAGCAGTTTTTAAAAAATTCTTATCAAAGTCTAGTGTCGGTTTTTGTAATGTACTTTTAAAAAAAGATTTAAATTAATATTTATTATTTAAATTTTAAATAATTTATTTAAATTTATTTTTCGTATGTGCAATAAGTTTTATTATTTTTTGTATTTTGCTATCAAACATTTTGATTATCAAAAGTCTGCAAAGTTCCTTACAATAATTTCAAAAGATTATTAATTTCGAGCAGAATATTTTATCATACTACAAAATATTATATTTTGTAAAATTAATAATATTACCACTTTTTATAACCAAAAATATTTACAATAGTTATAACCAAAAATTGAAGTATTTTGAAAATATTCCATTTTATTTACGATTACAGTTTAATATTTTAAAAAACTTATACTATTGATGGTCCCAGCCTCTTTAATATTTATAAATTCGATATTTCAAACTATCTTAACCCCTTTATTTCTACAAATTCCACTGAAACAACCTTGTATTTGGCAAAAATACCGGGTATTGTTTCAAAATTTTTCAAACCTAAATTCAAATTCTTCAGAACTGATTTCCCAAGCCGAAAATAAAAATGAACAACCATAAATATATCATGTAACTTTTACTTAGAACCGCAACTCATGTCATCCCATACATCTAAATTTCAGTAAAACGCCGTAAGACACTGAAAATATAAAAGACTATAACTAAGTAGCTAACGAGACCTAGAACACTAGGAGTAAACAGACGATATACCAAATAATTAGTCTTAAGGCAATCCTTCTAATGGACAGCAAAATACTTTTATACAAAGCGCTACTCAAACCAACGTGGACTTACGCAGTGAAATTCTGGGGCTCTACTAAGTTATCCAAATACTTCCAATAATAATCCCTTCGGTTAAAAGTTATATAATAATATTATTATTCATTTTAATAATATTTTGTAGACATGATGAAAACGATGATCCATCTGTGTTTACTTAAGGATGTATTTTTTAGTTGACACTTGAGCAGAAGATGTTTCAATGCCTAAGATAAGCCAATAGATTTGCACGTGATATAGAAAGTCCTCGAGTATTGAATCAGTTTTAATTATACGGTCTTAAATGCACTGAATGATGTGGATTTATGGCCGATAGAATCATTGATCCATAGTTTTTTAAAGATGAAAAGAAATTTTACAGGTTATTTATGGGGTGGTATACCTAACTATGATAGAGAATTCTTACTCTCAATTCTGAACAGTAGAGTGGCAACACGACTTATACCGCAACGACTCCAACGAAGATTTTTCGAGAATTTGTCGATGACTGAATTGCAGATTTTACATGACCTTTCACATTCCCCAGATTTAATGATGACTTATTTAATTTTGTGGGGCTACTTAAGTAAAGGGCTTATAGATATTAACAAACCATAAACAATTCATTAGCTTAAGCAAAATATTCGTGCAGAAATAACAAATTTAGAGCCAGAAATGTTGCGTGCCGTAATGCAAAAATCTTTAAAAAGACTTATTACTTAGCAGCAAGTAATTCAAATCTATTTAAATAAAGATATGTTTCACAATTTTATAAGTTACTGGAAGCTAAAAAACTTTTTTTTGCAGTGGGCACACGATGGAAATCGTACAGGACCTTAAATGACGATAATTAAGAATGCTTTTATGGAAAAAAATATTCCAAAAGTATAAAGACCAAAATATTTGTAATCGAATATTATCGGTTATTTTAAGCAGAACGGCAATTAATTTTCATATATTAGGTATATAAGCTTAAATTCGCTGTTTTTTAGTAAAAAAAACCACAATTTTTCACATTTTTCCCATCTATTGGGAAATTTATAGATACCTCGCCTAAAACATTCCTTGTTTTTCGAGCAAACCACTCATCAAGCCATTTTCGGACGTCTTCGTAAGAATCGAAGTGCTGCTCAGCGAGCGCGCGGCCCATCAACGAAAACAGGTGGTAGTCGGAAGGGGCCAGGTCTGATGAATAAGCAATGGTCCGAAACTACTTGGAGACACTCAACTTCCAGTTGAGTGTCTCCAAGTAGTTTCGGACCATTTTTGACGTGTGCGATGGTGCGTTATCGTGGAGGAAAATCAGTATGTCATGTCTTTCTTGATAATCCGTCCTTTTTCACGCAGAGCACGGTGCAATTTGATCAGTCATTGGTGGTAGCGGTGGGCATTGACAGTTTCACCAGGTTTCAACATCTCATAGTAGATGATACCCTGCAAATACCGTGCTGGTCCCCCCAAACGTACAGTATCGTCTTCCATCCGAATCGATTTGGTCTTGGGGAAGATGTTGATGGTTGGCCGGGATCAGCCCACGATTTCTTACATTTAGGATTCTCGAAATGAAAGCATTTCTTACGATTGGGTATCGTCTTCGTCCAAAAGAGCCTGCAATTGATGGTCCTCAACCTTCCTAGGCCGATTTTCACGCTTCTTGTGCCACAAGTCAAAATTGCCGTCTTTGAACCGACAAAACCAACCTCGGCACGTTGTTTTCGATAAAGCACTGTCATCATAGGCCTCCATAAGCATTCGATGTGATTCGGCAACCGATTTGTTCAAATTTAAGCAGAAAAGCATAGCTACCCGCATATGCTCTTTTTATGCCACAAAACTAGACATGATTACCAAAGGAAAAATGTATGTTGTTGTACGAAATGGTCAAGGTGACCGACTCACACTCGGTAGGTAGCGGGTTCGATTCCCGCTGCCGCCATCTCGGCATTGGTGCCAGGGTGAAAGGCCTGACTACAAGCCTTATATATGTAGTCCGTAGGGTCCCCCAACGTCACTGGAGGTTGCTTCGCTGGTCTGATAAGCCGCAAGCTATAAAAACCACCTTATCAGGAAACAGCACAAGAAGAATCAACCGGACCGTACCTCAGGCAAGAACTCATTTGGCTTTCATCGTACTCAGGGCAAAAACCGTACCTCAGGCAAAAACCCAAGACCGTACCTCAGGCAAAAACCCAAAGGCAGAAGCAGATGGAAGAGAGTTCACGGAAGCATCCGGACCGTACCTCAAAGACCGTACCTCAGGCAGGAACCCAGGGCAGAGGCAGACGGAGGAGAGTTAAGGGAGTTTTCTGGTGCCGCTATGTGCTCCATAGGAGCGACTGTGTTCTCATGACTATGTGTGTATAAAAATGCATATATGTGTTAAAAAATTGTACAAATGTAGAAAAATGAAAACCTGTCAAATAAATAATATATATGTGCCACAAGTAAAATTGCCGTCTTTGAACCGACAAAACCAACCTCGGTACGTTGTTTTCGATAAAGCACTGTCATCATAGGCCTCCATAAGCATTCGATGTGATTCGGCAACCGATTTGTTCAAATTTAAGCAGAAAAGCATAGCTACCCGCATATGCTCTTTTTATGCCACAAAACTAGACATGATTACCAAAGGAAAAATGTATGTTGTTGTACGAAATTACTGACAATATGCATTGATTAATGTTGACAGATGTCAATCTCATAAAAAAAGTATGGCGTGCCCATAGTAGCATAATACGCTCACTCACGCCATCTATGACCAAACAGCGGATTAAAGCTTATAGACCTGGTAAAAACTATTTTAACCCGAGTATATATTAATTTTGTTACGATCCGGAGTAGATTCGATAGATAGGGTAGAAGACAAATATAAAACGACACGCACAATTTAATTATCCACAAATTACGCAGCGTTTACGCAATACCGCTTAGAATCGAACCTCTTATTTTCGCTGTTCAGATTCAACTAAACTAAAATTAATCTCTCTCTTGCAAGCAGCGCTCGTATTCATACTCTCTGGAACCGATTTTCTGGAATCTTCTAGAACACGTCAGAAACATGCTATGTCATAACAATATTAATTTTTTAAAATTTGTAACTATCGTAAAAATTCATATGTGGTCTTTTTAAAATAATAAATGATGTTCTTTAGATTCTGTGGCATCAACCTCCATTGTTAACATGTCAAGATATTTGTCGCCACCGACGAAAAATGTATCGTTGGGACCTGGTGCCATCTACTGCTATTTAATTTTCAAGATCCTAAATTAAATGGATCCTTATGTAATATAGCTTCATGTCAAAGGCAAAGGACGGTAAAATTTATATGAGATAAAAAAAAAGGGCACAGGCTCAGGTAATTTTCGTCAAAATAGACAGGCTCAACTAAATTTTTTTTGTAGATTGAACTCGAGGCCTTAGAAAATAACTCAAGCTCAGATATTTATGATAAACTCGTATTACTTATTTAAGTATTTATGAAAAAGAAAATTGTACTGGCCATATTCGAATATAAATGAACTAATATATTCCAACAAAAGGACATTGCCTTTGAATTAATGTCTTTTATAAGCTAATAAGAAATAGCAGAGTTTTTGGAATAATTCGATTCAATAATTATATAGCCATAGAAAAAATATATTTTTATTCTATTATTTATTATAAAAGTTTTCAATCAAAAATCGATAAATACAATAAAATTTCTCAACGATATTATTGTAACCAAATACTTCCCGATATAAATGAAAAAAAAACCCGTTGTATATAAATAAAAATAAAAACTTAATCTTAATTCAATTCATGTTGTCCTTTTTGCATAATGTACGCATTCAAAGATAAATCTGTTTCTTCAAATATCAAGTCTATTGACGATTGGGTTCAGAGAACTTTTTCAATTCGAAATTTAAGTGAAAATAGAAAATCTGCTCAAAACATAAAAGAAATTGAAGATGCGAAAAATTAGAAAGGCAACTGTGAGGGTTCTGTAGTCCCAAAATGATGTGTTAAGCTGGTTTGGTCATATTATTCTTATAAATAAGAAAAATCACACATTTCTACTAAAATTTTCTACAATAAATTTCGAAGTAAAGTAGAAAATTTCTTGAAAGACTTTAATACGCTGAATAATCTTACCCCATGCTTTTTATATATGAAAGGATTTATTTTTATAGAAAAAAATATATATATATTCATTCACCTTCCTATAAGTAACTATGACTGAATAATATATACATTCAAATGTAAATAAATAAAAAAGTTTTATTTTTTCCATGACTCTGTCTTTTGCTGTTTTCGACTTCCCTTTTTGGTACCATAGCGTAATAGAGCCTTGTCCTATACAATTCTTGGCCTTGCGCCCCAAGGTTTTCCTTTATCTCAAACCTTGTCATATAAGCATATAAAAGAAACCTACACATATATATATATATACGGTTAGATAGAAGATAAGGATAGATTATTAGAAAGAATATATTGGAATCATCAAAGTAAAAAGGACTAAGGATATATGGTATATATTTTTTGTTAATATATTTTGATTCTCTTCTTTCGGATTTATTACTAACAAAAATTTCTATACACTCTTTAGTCCCAAGTTTATCGAGACGAATCCACTTTGTTCTATCAACTTTAATCTTTTTCAAAAACAAATCTTAACGAAAAAATAGAATAAAAAAAAAAAAAAAAACATATAACAGAGAAGAATGTTGACGAAAATTCATGTTTGTGAACAAATTTTCATTAATATTCTGTACACATCAAAATCACCCACTTGTACCAAATTTTATGATATTCCAAAGCTATACATTTTCATATTTTCTTCTTTTTTCATCTTCTATATAAATATATATATATATATATATATGTATGTGTATATTTTTTAAATATTTTTTTTCATTTATTTTTTTGTGTTATCTATAGTGTTAAAATGTTAAAATCACACTATTTGTAGCAAAGATTTGTACGTGTTCACATAAAAATCAACTGAAATAGAAAAGACAATTCACAGTTAAGGATATAAGCTTTCTTATTCCTGGTAGATAATTTGTTTCAGCATAGATAGTGGAACAGTTCTTTAATAATTTTCTAGTAAAACAAAGAGCAATAAAAAACAAAACGAAACATTTGCACAAGACTAAACTGAAAATGTGAAAATATCTGAAAATTGTTTCATTTTGTTCGCATACATAATTTTTGAATATTTTTTTAAAGAAATTTTTTGAAATGCCTATATAAGTAAGAATTTGTATACGTGACTTCATTCTTATGATTTCCACATCCATATAACAATAATAATAATAAACTGGCATGATAGTAGATAGAATATGTAAAAGCTTAAATATCCTTGCCGCTCCCTCCCTCCTAGTTCAACTTGTTAGCATTTCTTTTTATAGAAGAAAATTTAAAATTATTTTTAAATTCCTTAAATATTGTTCATGAACATTTTCACGTACTCAATATTCAATATTTAAAAATAAAGACTTTTAAAAAACCGATAAGATTACAAATAGTCTCTTGATCATAGACACCCTGACAACACAGTACATGGTATAACTTGCATGCTTATTAAAAATTCTCTAATACAATATTTATCTATATTCAACATATTGCCACCAAATCTATTTAATCCACTGTTGTGTGTTTTGATTCTTTTTCATCTCCACTTAATAAAACGTTCTCATCCCATAGTTACTTTTCTATACTCCAACACAATTAATTGCTTTTTCTTCACCTAAATCGTTATATTTTATTACAACTTCCTTACAATAAACAGACTTACGAGTATATATAATCACTATTCTGTGTACGAGTTCGGGTCATAGGCTCGTTATTTTAATATTTAACACCTTTCCTATTCCTAAATCTATTCCACCAAAACTAGACCAACACATACATTTACAAATAAGTTGAAAAACCAAACAGAACAACATATTTACATACAAAACGCAATAACTGAAGGCCATTCTTTTGAAACAAAAAAGCCAACTACACGTCTCTTAAAATACGGACCACTCGAAGCCTGCTTAAATATAACAAGGCAACACATCCCACAGATAAACAAACAGCAAATACTTTTTCTGACATTTTAAATACAACTCCAAAGCCATACGATAACATTTAAGACCTAACTAACCGAAAAAATAATACGCAAGGACTTGTCGAGACAATCATTTGTGAGTCTACCTTCCAAACGTTTAACATCTTCCGCTGGGCTATGATCATATTACTGTGGACACATTAAAAAAATTATATAAAAATGCAATTATCTCTTCATCTTCATTACATATACATAACACCAATCTTCATACGTTATATTTTTTCCAAACTCTGGAAGTTCTTAATAATAAAATTGATCCCAAGCTCAAAAAACTTCAAACTATTGCGAAAATAATAAGAAATTTAATTTTAAAACGCATTTATCTCATCCTCGATGCGGGAATGTAGTCCCTTATCACCAATTTATGTTTTGAAACGAATATTCCACTATCTAGGGTCATTGACCCTCTATTAAGCGGTAATAATCCTTTCCACTTATATTTTAAGGATTTAGCTTAAGCATTCGGCCGAGCATGGCATTACGGGCTTTTTGGATAAAGTGCCAAAAGTAACCACTGATTATCTTTAAAAATTATAAAAAGTTTATTTAATAAATTTTACTTCAAGGGCTTTTCAGAAAGCTCAAGAGAACCTTTTCTACCCCAAAATTCCTTTAAATCCAGTTCTACCGCTCCGACTAATAGTTTTAGGTGGTTGGAAATATTATACGTAATTAGATATCATCTATCTAACCAGGTGCTTCTCAAGATAGTATAGTTGGTCCCCTTTTTTACAACATTTGCTGTATCGTTGGTGTAATCGTTCCATTCCCAGAGTTCGCATCATTTTCATGTAATAACCTGTCAGTTCCCAAGTAACGCACTCGGAACCCACTCAATAAGTGCCGTCAATGAGTTCCGTTTTTGTTACGTCTGACGGCTCTTAATTCATGAACGCAAACAAATTTTCTCTTAGTTCGGCTTTTAGCGACAAAGGAAGAACAGTTTCTTAACCGTTTCTGAACCCATCTTGAACAAATTCGTAATTAGATGACGGAACATAGTGCCGTCAGAGTGCCGTCAAATAGCTTAATTTTCGTAACTTGCGTTACTTGGGTTGTGAAACCATTGACGTTAGTCTGATCAGTAGCCGTGACGCGCAGCTACTTCAATCGATTATTTGAGAGGGAAAGCAATTGATTTTTTTTCAACTTTTCTTGTATATCAATTATTATTATTCGAATAATTAATTTTTATAATTTACAAAATTTTCACAATAATTATATTGTGAAATTTTAGAAAAACAAACTTTAGGCAAATTGTAAATGATATGTTTTTTTTTATTAAAAAAATAAGAAGCTTGCAATTTATTTTTTTGAAAAAAATGTGAGAAATATGACCTTATAAGGAACAGTTTGCTGAGCAATTAATTTTTGGTAAGCAATCTCAAACGTCCCACATTAAATTTAATATCAACAAGCGTTTAATTCTTATCATATAAAATTATGAATAATTAAATTTAACTTTATTATGAAATAAAAGAAAAATATCTATCAAGTGGGTCGATTTATAATTTAAATATAAGATATTAATAGTGATACTAATTTGTATATAAAGCCAATGCAACGAATTCAATGCTTCATAAAGTTAAGTTTGTTCTTGACTATTTCTTTTGTGTAATCGGTGTTTATAAATTTGAAATAAAAATGTGGTCTTTTATTATATTTTCGGTTGTGTTTTTACATTTTTGCAATATTGGTTTTGCCTGTGATCCAAATTTAAAAATAAAAGGATACACATCTCTTAATCAAATCAGTCCAAATGTTGAGGAGCTGCACGTTAATAATAACACTTTGAAAAATATACCAGACAATTCTTTTCATCGTGTTCGAAAAATTGTCGATCTTAATATAGATAATAATGAAATCGAAGAAATTCCAGTGAATCTATTCAAAGTGTTAAGAAATTTGAGAACAATTTCGCTTCGCGAGAATCACCTCCGAAGCCTTCCAGAGAACACATTTGCTAATAATCCGGAACTAGAAGAGGTTGACATATCCCACAACTATCTGACACTGGCTGGGTCAGGAAACTTTTTGATTCATTTAACCGAAGTAAGAATTCTACGACTTCGAAGCAATTTCATCTCACGAATCAGGAGTAATGTTTTCGCAAATATGCGTAATCTTGTACATCTTGACTTGGAAGATAATAAAATTTCTTCGATTGACAATGGTGCCTTCAGCAATCAACAATATATGAGACACTTGAATTTGAAAAATAATAATTTAGAAACATTAAGTGTGACGCTTTTTGTCCATATGACATCTTTAAGGACATTAAATCTGGAAAGCAACAAATTAAGAAGTTTCGATAAAAGTACTTTGGTCAGTAGAACTGGCTGTGAGAATGTCCTATTGGCAAATAATCCACTTACTTCTATATATATAAGAGAAACTGGAAATAGTGATTAAACTAACCCCTGATTATCTTTAAAATTTATAAAAGAATTTTTTTTTTAAACTGAAGAATATCAATTTATTTTCACAATTTTTTTCTCCATTATTATTAAAAATTTTATCTTGTATTTTACTCGTATATATTATAATCAATATTTATAAAAATATATTTTAATATTCAATAAAATAAAATTTTTTTAATATTTCCAAAATTTAATAAATATTTTTTAAAATTAATTGCACGATATGATGCTTTAAGGGTAATTTTTGACGATATTGTTGCACAAAATTCGACCATTACTGGACGGATGTTGGTTTTTAAATGCTCTAAAGTTTGAGGACTGATACACGGAAGCCTAATTATTCCTTTAGTTTATGATTTGGCATTTTCCAGACCCAACAAATTCCATTCCCGTCTTTTCCATCATTATTATACTTGTGTGAAGGAAGTGATTTTCAAAGGCTCTCAATTTTGAGGATTGGCGAAGTAAATATGATATTTTCCATAGCCCTGCAAGAAAAAGTCAAGCAATGTCGAATCGTAGACCTTGGAGGCCAGTTGACATCACCAAATCTCGTGAAATTGCGCTTGTTTTTTCGAGGAATAACGACAAACTTTATTGTATTGTATGGTTTGTAGTGCCGTTTCATTGAAATTATTTATGATTAAGATTAAAGTATCGAAGTTCAAGTAAAAATAGTCACTTATCATACTACCAAATGTCTCAGAATCAGCGGTAACGATCTCTCCTTCTTCATTTTGAAAGAACTTCGGAACAATGATAATGTCAGACCAAAAGCAACACCAGATAGATAGTCACTTTTCGGAGTTACAATAGCTTGTACACAGTTATTTATCTATTTTTCAAACCCTAAATATAGTAGTTTTGTTTAATTATTTAGTCACCGAGTGCAAAATGAGCCTCTTCTCGAAAGAAAATTTATTGAAAAAGTGAGCATCCAAAGCTGCATATTGCCTGCATACTTTATGAGTACTTTAACGATTCATAATATAAAATACCAAACTATAACCTAAACAAATTTCTACTTGAGTTATATACATTTTTGACAAATTTAAAGTAACACAGATGCACTTTCCATTTATTCAAGAATTAATACAACTATTTTAAAATTATATCGAAAAATTCAATGCGAAATTTCACCTCGTTTTATATATTGTATTAAATACAAATTTTATTTTTGCTTTGGTTAATAAAGTTATATCATATTTTTACTTAATTTAAACAAAAGCCATTTCTTTGACTATATTTAAAAAGTATTTATTTCTTATTATCTTTATAGATTATAGTTTATTTAGAAACCGTAATACTGAAAAAAGACCTAATCATCAAAAAAAATTATCTAAAATTAGCAAAACTATGTACCAAAACTTTCGGGAATAATCCTAAATCTTCATATAAACATAAAAGATTTTTTTTATTTTTCTAATATATTTTCAAAGCATGCTCTTTCAGAAAAAAATAAATATTTTTTTAGTAAAAATATTTAGAAATCATAGAAAATGTTAACAATACTTAGAGATGTATACTAGAATATTAGCTATTTCTGATAGATACGAATTAGAATTATTAAGAATTTATGCATGTTTATAAGTTACAAAACTCTACCACAACTTTTTTTCTATTCTTGTATCAAAAAAGGAGGAACGATTTTACAAAATAAGGTCAAATAATACTTTGGAAATGCAAATACTATTTCAGAGTATAAAATATCGTCTCATATTATTCTGTTAACCAATTGTTGAGAACATAACTTCTGTTTTCACAAAAGACAATCCCCAAACTTAAGGCGTTGATGGCGGAATATCTTTGGTTGATCTTCTGAGTACATGTTTATGTGCATTTCATCCCATTTGTGGTTGGAGTCTCAATGTAAAAAAGACACTGTAGTCGAATATTTGAAAGGAACCATTCCAGTTTAAATTTTCAATTTCGTTTCGGATTTAAAACAAAGTTGAACATTGCAAATATAGTTTCATCTACTGTATCTAGAGTTATACCTAAAATGCAATTGGGTAAATGATTCACCGCAATAATACCACCATTCTGTTGATACTATTTTCCACATGTCTGAGTTTAGCCACACAAGTTAGCTTCCTGAAGTGTATACAAGTTATAAAGACAGAGGGTAAGAATTTGTACGTTCACTTTAATTGTACGAGGGATAAAACAAAATCTTTTTGTCATAGTGTTTTGTGCGGATAACTTAGAATACACTGAATTGAGAAAGCTGCAAAAGCACAACCCCTTATATGCATAGCTTAGCATAGGGAATTTTGTATTTGCAAAAACGGTTCATCGACAGTTCTGTCTTTCTAAGAATATGACCTACGAACAGTTCTACTATGCAATTCGAATTGAAACGACATAACCAAGAAAGGACAGAATAATCTTCTTTCGAATGTAACAGATTGCTTCCTGGCTCAGACCGGAATTCCTTTTCATCGTGAATCGTCAAAAACAATCAAGTTCCATATAATCACAAAAGTATATTTCTCCAAGCGAAAGATTCCCATTTGACGAATACTACTTATTACTAGTAATATGCCTTTAGTCTAAGAATAATAAATAGAAGATATATGAAAGTAGTTATATTTTTGTTAAGATTTTTATTTTCCTCGAAAACCGGTTGTATTATTTTAGAAAAGATTAACAAAAAATTTACTGTAGATATAATCAATAACAAGATACATTGGCAAAACAATATCAACAAACAAAGGATCAGGAAAAAAATTTATTCGATTTTGGTATAATTTAACTTTTATATTGAAAATAATATGAATTTATTTATTTATTATTTCATATTTTATTTTTATACATAATATATTTAAAAATAAAATGTTTGACGTATTTTTAGGGAATTTCTATTCATTATTTTTTTCGTATATAAAAGAATAAGAATATTAAAATTCTTTTCTGCTTACATCAAGTAAAAAATAATTCAAAAATTTCATCATCACCGACTTTCTGCTATTTATTTACTCGAATGCTAGCGCTGATACGATACTATTTGGTACGATACGATTTTTATATTGTGATATATTGTATAGTTGAAAGCAAGTTACGAATTCTTAATCAGGATGAAAAATTGCTTTGAGGGTAAAAGGACATTACGAACAAAAGATGGGAAAATGAAAATAAACAAACATAGAAGAAAACTTTCACCGAAAATAAAATCGATCGGCATCTTACCATTGGTAGAAGCTTTCCTTCTATTGCAATAGAATATTTCCTGTCCTTTTTATATCTTTATCTGTTTTAAGCTTATTCGATATTAGCAAAAGTTCGTGACTTTTCATAGAAAAAAACAACTTTTAACGATTGTAAATTGTTGTAAGTACTCTATCTAAAATGCCAACTTTAATGAATTTATTACAGATAAAAGGAGCTGCTTTTCTCTTCATCTAACGTTTGACTATCTTTATACTTTTGTTTGTAATTTGTTGAGTCAATTTTTTTTAAACACAGAACTAGAATTTTATGTTTATTTTCGTTAAAAAGAAAAAAGAAATTATCATGATTTTTTGATTGTACAATAATATTATTGACTTTTTAAGAAGTTTAAAGGATTTTCTTTAAATATAAAATCCTAAGTTAATCTTATTGAAGTTTTTTTGAATTTCAAAAATAAATTATTTTTTAATAATTTTAACTTAAAAATACATAAACACCTATCACAATACGTATAGATATGTGAGATAAAAATCTATTGAACATACCTCATCTTGTGACATTGTCATAGATTTAGCTGCTAAAGGATCTGTACTATTGTCACCCATCAAACCGCCGCCACTTGAATTACGCCAATATTTCTGACAAACATATCTGCAATAGTATAAAAAAGGAACAAAATTTAATTTATTTAATTCAATTTATAATATGATTATAGTTTGTAGAAATGAACATTTATAAATACACAAAACTCGCTGCAATGATTAAAAGGGTTTATAATAAAAATTAACAAGTACAAATTTGATTAAAACCTGAAAAAATACCAAATCGAGTATGTAATAGCTTTGAAAAGAATTTAATATTGTAAATTACACAATTTTTTTATTTTAGAGATTTTTTTCAGTACTTATAAAAGCCAATATTTAAGGGAAAATTATCAAATAGAATTTTTTATATCATACAAGGATTTTACGGCAACCAAAAAAAAAACAAAAGGATATCCTTGAGGTCTAATCAAACATTCCTCATTGTTAAGAGATCATTTTAAAATTTAAGCTGAAAAGCGTAGGTACTATATAAACATTTAAAATTGTTTTAAGAAAGTTATTGAAAATTGAATTTTTTTTTATTTGCAATAATTTTTAAGGAAAATTTGTTTCTTTTTTTGAAAAAATATTTTTTTTTATATACATAATAATACATTTATTTTTATTGAAATATGAAGTATCATATTTTCCAAAGGAGCCTCAAGGAGATGCATTATCACTTTTCTAGACGTGAAGATACGTATTTACTTACGGTAGGTAATGCTTCTTACTAAATATATACTAGAAGCACTTTTCATCTTCTAAGATTTACATGCTGTCTCGTGTTTCACTCTTGGAAGGTACTTTAGTTAAATGGTACTTTAGGTAAATGGTCATAGTTGTGAGCCGTTCTTTCAAGAATGTTGCAAACACAAGCAAAATAAGACCCTAGCTACTTATGTTCGTAACTCACAATAACAATGACGCTTGCACTAGGGGGGTCAAAAACACATTGTTGGGCCTCGTAGATCCTATAGTATCACTCCATTCTGTCGGGTGTAACTGAAAAACTTGCCATTACTAACAACAGAGTTGATTTGCCAAACTTAAAAGTACTAAGCTTAAAGCAATTATAAACGCATCAGCACTCCTTCTGTGTTTATATTTGCTTTATTGCTATTTCGTAAGCATTGCTGAACATTAACCATGCGCTTTCATTGAAAGCTATCCAATTGCATGTGGATACGTATTATGTTATTTAACGTGACTTATCTGTCATTAAACATAAAACCACTTGTCGCCTACGACCTTAGATTAAAGAATACCTGGATAGGCCCCTACCGTATATGTTCACGCAATTTTGTGTAAGAATTTTTACGTGGGGGATATGACTGTCAAAAATTTTTATGTAGACATGACACCCACTGCCATCTATGTGTCGTAATGGAAATTTATTTAATTGCAAAAGCATAATTTATATTTATTTTAATTCACTTATTGGAAATAAAAATACAATTTAAATACAACGATAGGTCATTTTTATTTTTTGTACAATCTTTTGATACGAAATGGAATTCTATATTAGGTTTATTATACATTTCGTAAATATCAATCAAATATAAACCGCCTCAATTTTGTAGACTTTCGGAGAGTTTGAAAACTTTAATTCTCCATGAAAGTGGAGACTTGGGGGTTAGCTTTGTCGTTGGTGAATCCGATGTTGACAGTTCAATGTTTACCATAAAATAGTACAGTGCCGGTGTATATAAAGTGTGTGTAAGAAAGTTTAAGGGACCGAATTTTTCTGTCTATTTTCCATTGCTGTTTTCATTGTGTTATAATAATTAAAGTTTATTCTTCGGTAAGCTTATTATTTAAATAAATTTGTTTTGATTGCTCTATTATACCACATTATAATGCATTTACTAAATAATATTTTTTTTATTTTTTAAAAATATTAGTTATTAAGTTTTTAAGTACATTAAATTTTTCATTTTGTAATTTAGTTTTAAAACATTTTCTTTAATATTGTATACGATTAACATCTTATTGTGCACATAATTGCTTTCATATAATCAAATAACTTACAATTCATATTTTACATACTCTTTCCCACTTTAAAAATTCTGTTTTAATAAATAATATATAGTGAAATAAATAAAATGAAAATACATAATAAATAAATAAATATTTTTAAAAAAAATACTGTGTTTTATTGCATATTTACAAAACTAATTCCATCAAACAAAACCCGCAATATTAAAAAATCTGCTTCTTTACGCATACGTTTACGCATAAATGATATCACACATGAAAAATGGCTTTAAACGAACCGCTTCAATCGCATACTGAACTTTACGCCGTTTTCTGTTGTATGATTTACGCCGTTTCTGTTGTATTGCATGTGTGTGCGTTCTATGAATGTATTACCAACAAAATTTGGACAGAATTTTTGTGTAGAGGCCTATCCAGTACTTCTTTAATCTAAGCTCTTGCCAATGGTTCGCTGTCAAATCATTCACATTTACGAAAAGTTCGCCAGGATATTATACTGATCGCGTAGACGCATAAATTTCCCTTGTGGCAAGAATGTAGAAGGGGAAATTAGACGGAACTATAACATGATTTCATCGTACTTCTCATCATTTGCGCGTCGTTTATTTTGGCATTTGACAGCTCCCATATTTACTGTGTGGCTGCATATTCATTCATTCGTATTTATTTTATTTGTGATTTTATTTAATTCATTACTTTACCATTTATTATTTAAAACATAAAATTATTTTAACATAAGCCAAATGAAGGTTATTTGATGAGAATTTAAAAAAGTAGTAAACACTAATGTAATATAGTGCATAGCAAAAAATCGTTTGCGTATAAATTTATAAATAAAAAGTAAATAATGTGGATTTTGTATATGAAATATTAATGTTAGAATTAATATTGAATTAAATATTGTATTAAAAAAATATAAAATGTTTACTAAAATAAATAATCGAATTCAAACAATCAAAATAAATGTGAAAATATCATTCATAATACAAAGTGAATAAAATAATAATACACGTTTTTCGCAGTTATTGTAATTATTCTTACTATGATTAGGGCACAATCCCATTCACGCGCAAAGATCGAGAATGCTCGGGCGTATATGGTATTACGTTATACTGTCAGATGCGCTAAAACGGTGAAATTTGACGTGAAATTACAGTCTATTATGTGTATATACACAGAATAATCTAAGCTTTAGGCGTCACTACTCTCACGATTTGTTAGCATATAGGGTATTCTAAAAGTAGAATCACTGCTTTATTATGATGCAAATTTAGTCAGCTGTTTTTCTGTCTGTTCATATTTCCCAGTAAGACAATAGAGAACATAATTATGAAGCATTATTACCGTAAATTAAATGTAGCTATGGTAAAAATATTTTACTAAAGTAAGCCCCCAATAACTGTGACGTTCAGAAAATTTACCAGACCGTCTAAGAAGCTGAAGTTCAGCAGAGAATTTTACTGCAGGTGCGCGGAACTACCTAAAAGTTTGGTAATCTCCGTTAGACATTGTATTGGATCTTTCTCAAAATATTATGAGGAACATTTTGCATAAATATTTATTTTTATGCAATTACAAAATTTTGGTAATTCAGAAACTTCAGGCCGCAGATCATATGCGCTGCCGATGATCAAGCGAAAACGTTTTAGAGCCTCATAGAAAAGACCTAGACATTACACGAAATTTATGATAAGATAAAAAGTATCGCGAATTTTGTGTTTTTTCAAAAATTATTTATTCATGAATATCTATTTTGTCCCCTTCAAAGTAATCCCCACCAGATATTATACACTTATGCCAACGTTTTTTCCAATCCTCGAAGCACTTCAAAAAATTATTTTTTGTGATCTTGTTCAGCTCCTCCTTCGATGCCGTCTTTATCTCCTCGATCGTAGCGTAGCGTCGTCCTTTCATTTTCGGGAACAAAAAAAAGGCGCAGGGGGCCAGATCTGGGCAATACGGTGGCTGCAACATTATTGGTGTGTTGTTTTTGGCCAAAAATTCGCGCACAAGTAACGATGCGTGAGCAGAGGCGTTATTTTTTGTCCTTCCACAAATCCGGGCGTTTCTGGCGGTTTACTTCACGCAACTTTAGCATAAGATAATATTCCTTATTGACTGTTCTACCCTGTGGCAAGAACTCTTGATGCACCACGCCCCTGCAATCAAAGAAAACTGTAAGCAAAACCTTCACATTCGACCGAACTTGGCGCTTTTTTTCGGTCTTGGCTCGTGCGGCAGCTTCCATTAGGATGATTGAGCTTTGATTTCCACGTCATAACCATAAACCCATGATTCACCAGTGATGACCCTCTGAAGCAAATTTGGGTCGTTGTGGACAGAGTCCAACATCTCCTTAGCAATGTTAATGCGATGCTGTTGGGCAAAAATGGGCAAAAATCGAAGAAGAGCCAAAATACGTGCAAGCAAAGCAGCTGTCAAAAATTAACTGAACATTCAAAATTGCCGAACTTGTTGGCATAAGTAAAAGATATGAGTACCAACATAACGCCACAAATCGAAAATCGAATATACGTAACCCGCGGAAATTCAAAAGTCGCGACACTTTTGGAACAGACCTCGTATTTTGACTTAAGCAGCTTCGTTAATATGTAAAGTTCTTGTTTCTGGGGATGTAAAAATTCAAAAATAATTCCAGAATAACCTTTACATCTTCGTAGAATTTACATCCTATTCTATTTGAGTAATTTGTCCGTATTTCTTTGCAAATGCTGTTGGCAGAGCTTTCCTCTAGAAGCAGAGATTCTAGAGAACTTTTTCATTCATGAATTCAAACAATTGGAATTGGAGGACATTTGGTTCCAACTGTGGAGTTACAATGTAGGAGTTACAATAAAAATTTTCTTTCAATGTTTCCGGACCAAATTATTTTACAAATAAAATAAACTGGTCATGTCGATTGGCTACTTCTCTTTCCAGATTCAACAGCTCCCAATTTCTTCCTACCAGGATACTTAAAGCTAAAAGTCTACTCTGACTGACTTGCAGCAAGTGAATATCTTAAAGAAAACTTGCGAACGAATTCAATTAATTTAACCCGGAAATATAGGAAAAACTATTTAAAAATATAATAAAAATAGGGACAACCCATCCCTTAGCAGATATAATTTCCAAGTCTATAGAATCGATTTTTGTCAATCAGATTAATGTTCTTTATTCCAATCCAAGATTATTACAATAAATCAAAAAGTTGTGAGCTTATCTTTAGAACATCCTGTATGGAGCTAGTTTTACGTTAGGCAAATGTACTTGAGCCAATGAATGGATTTAAATTTTTCGTTTCCATAATAAATAATAAAAATTAATTATTTTTATATATTTATTTATATAACAATCACATTTATTTAATTTATCAATTTCTTTCCTCAATTTCATGCAAATAGCTACATAAAAATCAAAGTACCATATTAAGACTAAAAATAAAAATTATTTTTTAATTTATTTATTTAATATTATTTATTTAAGTTTTTCTTTTGTTGTTAAACTTTTCGCTTTAATTTCAAAATTTCACATTTATGTTATGTTTATATGGTATATTATACGAGTATAATTTATTTTTATTAATATATTTTTGTAATAGTCCATTTTTTATTTGCTTCAATTAATTTTAACATTTTGTTTACAGTATAATAATATTCATAAAATTGTTCAGTTTTATTTTCATAATCTTGACTAAATATTCCATAATAATTAATTAAAATGTTTTTAATATTGTATTGTATTATTTTATTGCAAACACCATTTCCCATTTATGGAAGTGATTTTATGTAAAATTTCTTTCTATTACTAATTTTTGTTCTAATAAAATTTGTGTGTCATTTCTTTTTACGTGGTATTGTTTCATTGTTCTGGTAGATTTGGTATTTAATTTATATGTGTATATAAATAATATTATTGTTTTAATTATAAACTATTTATATTTTGATACATTGACATATACTATTGTAGTATCATATATAAGATATTTAATAAAATTCATTTTCAAGTCTTTCTTAATAAAAATTTCTTCCCTTTTAATCTTAATATTATATTGTATGTATTTAGAGTATTTTGTTTTTTATTATTTTTATTTTATGATTACGTCTAATAAATATTTGTATGTATTGTATATTTAATAATGTATAATAAATAATTATATTTTTTATTTCATTTTTATCAAATAGTACTATTATTATGTATAGTCAAAATTTTATATGCTTTTTATGTGAAAGTTTCATAAAAACATATAAATTACTATATAAATTTTCATATTACAATATATTAAGTTATAATTATTATATGGTAATTTATTTAATATTCATTTCTATAGAATTATTGTTGTTATTATTTTATATTAAAAATGATAACATTTTCGTAATTTTGTTATCATTTTTATTTTTTTAATAAATTTCTTTTTATTTTGTTAGTTAATAATGTACTAAACTAATTAAATAATAAATATTTTCCTAAATTTTATTATATCGCATTTAATGCTAATTATATTTTCTTTTTTTTTTGTATAACAGAATTTTACTATTATATAAATGTAATTAAATTTCGTATATATATATATATATCAATTTATTTTAAATTTTGATCATTTATTTTTTTAAATATTTTTTATCAAATTTTTATTTTTAAATATTAATTTTATAATTATCAAAATTTTTATTATTTTTATATTATATATGGTCGGTCGAATAGATTTCATTACATTTATATTTTTTTTCATTATTTTTAATTATATTATATTCGGAATGTTTTTTTTCTTCTTCAATGTTTGTATATGAGCAATATACTCTTGTCTGTTGGTCCGCTAACAACTTTCTACGAAATATGAGTTATTTTTCTAATAAAAGTATTTGTAGTTATAATATATGACTAGAATAGAAAAAAAAATTATTTGCCTAACTTTATTCAAATGTAAAATATTTTTTTCGTCAAAAATTTTGTTCAGTATAGTAGGAGGAATTGAAGTAAATTTTTAGTTACATTTATGCTTTTTTCATGATTACTTAGTCGACTTTTTGACAGATAGTGTACTACAATACGATGATAAATTAATAAGTATGATATAGCCATTAAAATACTATCAAATATTGCAAACACGTATTAGTTCAACTATAAATGCCGCCATGTATGATTTTGACTTCTTTGTAAATCCATAAGAAGTGGAAAAAAACATTGCTTTTATATGTTTGTATATGGATACAAGTGCGGCAATTTATCCATTACCTTTGTTTTTGCTATAAATGTACGAAATAGACCGATAAGTTAGTGTATAATCCGGGAGATGTCACTGAATTTTATATTGGCTTTAATAGGTACTATCCGTCCAATGATCAGCTGCGAATTTAATTAGTTACTTTATAGCAATCACTTCGAGCATATGACTTCTATTTTTGAACTAAAATGTAGAAAAAACAATTCAGCGTCTTAGTAGATAAACTGTATCTGAAACTTAACAAAAACTGTATCTGAACGGACTCTTAGCTACAAATTCGGATGATTCAAAAGCCGTTTAATAAATTTCATTGTACTGGTGATGCTGCACATTCAAAGCTTTCAAATGTAATGACAACCTCATAAATTATAGAAAATGTGCATAGTATGGTTATGGAAGATCGGAGGATAAAATGGTTGGCATCATGGACAACCCATTTGAGCGAATTTGGAGAATTTTTTATAAGCATTTAGAAATGGAAAAGGTATTTGCAAGATGAGTGATGCGTTTGCTCACTAACGATCAAAAACAAAACCATGTCAAAATTTTAAAGTATTTTGTGAATGTTTTCAATAAAAATCCCTTGTTATATGCCAGAAAACAAAGTGGAGTCTAAACCATCAAAATTGAGAAATCCATCGCCACTATTAGTTTTTTGGGATGACTATCTATGTGGTTATCCCAAAAAACTTGAAGAAAGATCAATTAATAATTGACGCATATTATTCATCACTGACAGAAAAAAATTAAATAAATTATTTCACCATTTATTTTTCACTAACATATCACTCAGTCCCCGTTTATGTAGAAATAAACATCGATATAAAATTTATATTTGTGAAGAATATTATTAAATGAAAATTAAAGAATAATATGCATTTTTTTTGGACGGATTTTAATCAAACAAAAAGTGTAAAAACTCAATTTAATATTACGAAAATAGAATTAATTTTTGTTTTAGGGCTCATGAAATTTTTAAGCAAAATTATACTTAGACCTTTAAAAGCTTGAAATTATTGGTGAGATTTTATTCATCCAGTCTTAATTATTACATTTCTTAAAGGATATTATTTTTTATAACATTTTTCAAAATTATCCTTTTATTTTGAAAATTTTAAACAAGAAAGAATATAATCATAAAAACTTAATAATTCTGTTAAAATTTTTGGAAAATAAAAATAATCAATTAAAGTATCTACTTTTGGTATGAACGAAACACGGTTATGGAAAAAAATCAATCTTTTTGTTTATAGTACAATAATATTTTTGTTTCTATTGAAAATATGGATTTGATAGAAGGATGTCAGTTTTTACCATGTGAAGTTAATAATAAAATTAATATACATGTACTTATCAGTGAATGTGTCATTCTTTCTAAAAAAATATCTTATCAGTTAGTGCCATTGAAGGATGTGTGATGATATATTGTATAAAAAAGTATGCCTACTTAAAGAGCATTAGAATGAAGTAGAAAAAATTATCATTGTTTTGTAAAATTAGCAAAACTCTTAATGATCCTTATAGATGTAAGGACCTTAGTAGGAAATCCTTGTATATAGGTTCGGAATATGCCAAACAAAACTGGTATGTCATATTCGGAAACGCAGAGAATAAAAAAATATTGTAATTTGGAGATATTTAGAGTATAGAAAATACACGATCAATTGTAGAAAGAAAAAAAAATTCGAAACTTATGACGTGGAAGTTTTATGATCAGTACTAGCCCAAATATAGATAAGTTGTTGTCCTGGACGATGATATCTATTGAAAGACAGACTTTAATTTGTACTACGATTTAACTTCGAATATGTGCCGAAGTATTAGGCGTTTTCCTTTGGGCCAATTTTGCTACTAGTCGGCAGCTGCTAGTAGATGACCAAAGGAAAGCCAAATTCTAAACACTAGTAGAAACATAACCTCAAAATAGTCATCAACAATACTGAGTTTACTCACCCATAAACAATAAAAACTGAGTTTATTCATACATAAACAATACTGACAAAATTATGACTCTTCAACATAACCAACGAACCCGCAAAACTATCTATTTTCAGTTTAGCAACTAGAATCCACCTAACGTAAATTGTATGCGTAACTCCCAGTTCAATTGGCTCGTTTGTTCGAGGTAGAGTAGATGACGACATCTACTACGCCTATTATATGATTTGCCAGCGTTCGGAAAACGCCTATTATATGATTTGCCAGCATTTCGGTTTAAGAAATGCTGAATGCCTTTTGAAGGCGTAAAAACTGTGCAGACGAATGCAAGAATGGCTACTTCCTCTCATTAGAACTATTGTATACCATGGTTACGAAGGCCAAGCAGTGGTTGCTGAAGGTACCAATCTATGTAATTGTTGAAAACTTTGTCAAAATGAACTCTATTGGACGTTAATACTGAAAAATTCCAAATAAATAGGAAAAGATGCTAAAAATTCAATAGGTTTCAAAAAATACGTTTTGTAGGCAAAAGTTGTACACGAAATTTAATAGATGGCCTTTCATAAAATCCACTATTTAAAAAAAAGTGCAATTACGCTTAGGAAAATACGAGGGTCGTCCAATAAGTCCTTAGAAAATCCGAGAAATTGCGCTCGTAGTGTCGGTAAAGATTGCGCTCGTAGGAAAGCTGTCAAAATTTCAGCTCGATCCATAGCGTAGGTCAATTTCTATCGTCGATTAAAGTTAACGACATTTATTTGTGCATAAAAATGGGAAAAGCGATTTTAGGGCTGTCATCAAACATCTCCATTTGAAAGGCTTAAGCCCGAAAGAAATCAAAGCCGAGTTGGATGCAGTTCATGGCACATCTGCACCTGTGTTTGCGACGGTTTACAATTGGGTGAATGAATTTAAACGTGGCCGTTCATCCACAAAAGATGAACATCGTTCAGGACGCCCAGTTGAGGTGTCTACTCCTGAAATCATCGACAAAATCCACGATCTGATTTTGAACGATCGGTGAATTAATGTGCGTGAATTAGTTGAGGCCACGGGCATATCACAAGGTACAGTCGCTTCAATTTTGCATGAAAAATTGTCTGTGAAAAAATGTCTGCAAGATGGGTGCCGCGTTTGCTCTCAGAGGACAATAAGCGCAATCGTGTAGTGGACTCTGAGGCTATGTTGGCACTCTTTCATCGCAATCCTGTCGAATTCCTTCGTCGATATGTCACTGTGGACGAAACCTGGATACACGACTACACTCCAGAAACGAAGAGACAGTCATCACAGTGGATTTTCAAGGGTGAACGGGCTCCGAAGAAGGCAAAAACTGTGCCATCGGCCGGCAAGGTGATGATCACTGTCCTTGGGGATTCGCAGGGCATCATTTTTATCGACTACTTGGAAAAGGGGAAAACAATAACAGGAGCGTATTACGCGTCGTTATTGCAACGGTTGAGCGAGGAAATCAAAGAGAAACGACCCCATCTGAAGAAGAAAAAAATCCTCTTGCATCAGGACAATGCGCGTGTGCACACCTGCGCTGTTTCCATAGCCAAAATTGTGGAATTGAGAATGGAATTGTTGCAGCATCCCGCTTATTCACCAGATTTGGCCCCGAGTGACTATTTTCTTTTCCCCAATCTGAAGAAATGGCTTGGCGGACGACGGTTCACTTCCAACGAGGACGTCATTGCTCAAACGGATGAGTATTTTGCAGAACTTCCGAAATCCTATTTTTTGGACGGGATAAAAATTTTGGAAAAACGGTTGGAAAAGTGTATAGAGCTAAAAGGATGTTGAAAAATAAAAAAATTTTTTTTTTAAAAACAGTTTTTTTCCATCTTTTTCGAAGGACTTAAAGGAACGACCCTTTTTCTAAGGACTTTCCAATTACGCTTAGGAAAATACGAGTAGTTTCTACTAAATTTAAAAATAGTTGCCGAAAGAATTCTAGTTTTACAGTCGCAATCAACAAATAATAGAATCAATTTTTTCTTCTCTTATTTTCGGATTGTTTTTGGAATTTATTACTATGACGACTTAGATATATTAAGCATAGTTAAGTTAATTATGAAATTTTAGGAATAGTTTCTAATTAATATCAAACAGTAAAATGCATTAAAAAAAAATATGTCAGATTCCGTTCAGATTTGTGGAAATTTCTGTTATTTGTTTTTCCAATGAGAGCTTTTTTAAAATTATTTACTTAGTATAAAAAAGGTGTGCAAGCTTTTGAAACTCAAATATAAAAGGAAATTTTCCATTGAATATCATAACTCCTGTACTGTCCTCGTATGTTAGGTTCGGCAAATATGCAATTTTCCCCTTCGTTTCTTTAATCTTTATCCTTAAAATTAAGTAGTTTATTTATTTTTGCATATACATATGCACACTAACATATTTTAGTGTTTTTTTTTCTTCTTCAATTTATTAAAAACTTATCATTTTATTAATTAATTCTAAAATATTTAATAATATTCAAAAATGTTTATGATTAATTTTAAATTGTTTTTGTTTTCATCTTTTTAAAATTTATAATTCATCTTCCATTCTTTATTATTTAGTAGAAATGTAAATTGTTTTTTGTTTTTTTTTTTTTACTATATTTTCTGTTTATTTTTATCGTCATTTTTAACCTACCATCTAAGAATAATTGTGTATTGGTGTGTGCATAAAATTCTACTAAGTAAATCGAAATGGGTGGTGGCGTAAAACTGTGAATGTTCATGTTAATAATACTTGTGTGTTTGTATAGTAATGATGGTGGTGGATTTGGGGATAATTTTTTGTTGTTGTCAACATTAACTAGTGCCAATAACAGTGTCCACAGCATGACCATTTTGGCCTTCGATTGGCATACCGGAACTAGTTTCTTCTATAGCAGCACATGTGTTCATTTGAGTTTGGCTATCGATTGGGGGCGGCGGTGGTGGTAACGAATCCATTTGGTTGTTATCCAGAAGAAGAATGTCGTTCATTTGCTTAATCTCCTCGGAGGACGGCGGTGCTGGGAGGCTAATAATACTATCGAATCCATTTTCAATGTCGTTCATTTCCGCGTTATCTGACGGATTGATATCTCCATTTCCTAATTGACGTTGTTCGTTTTGTTCTGTTTTTTGGTGGTTTATCTGGTTGACATGACTCGTATTTATATCATTCGCCTCGTCAACTATTTGATCATGCCCGTGTCCGTTTTGCTCCGCAATCGAATTGACAGTCTCAGCAGTATCCTGTGCGCCATTTTGTTTAGTATCGTTATTTATAGTGTCTTGTTTGAGAAGCGCCGATTTAATTACGGGTTTCGACTCAGATTCTGTCTTTAATTGGTTGCTGTCATTGCAATCATTATCGTCAGCATCTTCGTTGTCGTCATATTTCAAAATACGATGAGTACTCGAATGAATAGAATTTAGTCTGTGCGGTGAATGTTGTTGATATCCTTTCGTTTCAACCATGTACAACTCTTGATTACCATAAGTATATCCTTTGTTCGAGTCGACAGAAGAAGTGCTAAGATCTGACTGCGATAGTCCCGTATTCGAGTTGCCAATATTTGCAAATTGTTCAGATTTAATTGACGGATTAGTTTCGTCAACTTCGACCAAAATTTCTGTATCGCTAACACCATCATTTGGTGGCTGATGGATTTGTACTTGTTCATGATTCATTGATTTATTTATCTCGTTCTCCTGAATTCCATTCATCTGTATTCGATTAATATCCATATTACATTGTTGCTTTCGACCATCCGAATTTTTTCGAGGGCTTACCGGCATACCACCAGTATCGGCGCCACGGGCAACTTCAACAACAAAAACTCCATCCTTTTCTGATGGTGTATAGTGCATTTTTGTTTCTCTTGCATCACGTGAAATATCCTAAAACAAAAAATTCAATATTATAGAAAGTAAAGATTAATTTTAAAAACAAAACTTTTATTAAATGAAAATCTTTTGTTTATTTTACTTATTTTTTATTTAATTTTATTTGTGCTTTGTAGAGAGAAAAAAAAACACCAACACAACAATAATAAAAAGCATAAATATTCATTATAAATATTATTTTAATACATATTTAGATATCAACACATAAATATATTAATATTTTTTTACAAAAAGTAAGATTTTTCATACACCATAAAATATTTAATGTTGCAAGTTTTTTGTTGAGATTTCTTTTCATTTGGAAGTAGACAAAAGCTTTTTTTTGTTCATATAATTTTTAAGCTTATCAAATACGAAATGAGTATAGTAAAAATAAATCAGATTTAATCGATCCTAAACAAAATTTCAATCAAATTATAAACTTTATAATAAAGTAGATGTAAGGTAATATTTCCTTTTCTTAATTTGAATTGAAAATAAATTTAAGAATAATATAAAAATATAAAGAAATAAAATATAAAATAGAGATAAAAATGAAAAATACCTTTTGTACCCAAATAAACTACAATTAAACCTTTTTTACACTTATCATGTACCACAGTTTTGATATGTAAATTTGGAACCACGTTTTGATTTTTTAGGATAAAAGCTTTTGGGCAGTCAAAACCACTTAAGCATACTTAAATTTATGCAAAAGACTAAAAATATTAATTTCAGTAGAACAGTTGAAGGAACATTTATTATTAATTATTGTAATAATTACCAAATTCAATAAAACCAGCATTAAAACTTATTGCTTCGAGCATAATTATTCCTGTTGATTTGGTTATAAAGGATTGGTCAAATCATAATAGCAATTGTTTGGTAGATTCAAAAAAGGCAAGAAAGTCATTTGGGAAGAAAAGTTTTATTAAATAAAAGAAATTGAATAAATATTTTTCATTTAATTGAATTTAAGAATAATTCGCTATTTCTATTGTTAATTAACCTGTTGACCTAAAAAGATTGATTGACTTTTATTCCAGATTAAAGTAGATACGAGGGTCGTTCAATAAGTCCTTAGAAAATCCAAGAAATTGCGCTCGTAGTGTCGGTTAAGATTTTTTTTGTAAGTAGCATTATCGACAGGAAAGCTGTCAAAATTTGAGCTCGATCCATAGCGTAGGTCAATTTCTATCGTCGATTAAAATTAACGACATTTATTTGTGCATAACAATGGAAAAAAGCGAGTTTAGGGCTGTCATCAAACATCTCCATTTGAAAGGCTTAAGCCCGAAAGAAATCAAAGCCGAGTTGGATGCAGTTCATGGCACATCTGCACCTGTGTTTGCGACGGTTTACAATGGGGTGAATGAATTTAAACGTGGCCGTTCATCCACAAAAGATGAACATCGTTCAGGCCGCCCAGTTGAGGTCGAATTAAAGTGCGCGAATTAGTTGAGGCCACGGGCATATCACAAGGTACAGTCGCTTCAATTTTATATGAAAAATTGTCTGTGAAAAAAATTTCGGCAAGATGGGTGCCGCGTTTGCTCTCAGAGGAGAGATGGACTCTGAGGCTATGTTGGCACTCTTTCATCGCAATCCTGCCGAATTCCTTCGTCGATATGTCACTGTGGACGAAACCTGCATACACTACTACACTCCAGAAACGTAGAGACAGTCATCACAGTGAATTTTCAAGGGTGAACGGGCTCCGAAGAAGGCAAAAACTGTGCCATCGGCCGGTAAGGTGATGGTCACTGTCTTTTGGGATTCGCAGGGCATCATTTTTATCGACTACTTGGAAAAAGGAAAAACAATAACAGGAGCGTATTACGCGTCGTTATTGCAACGGTTGAGCGAGGAAATCAAAGAGAAAGGACCCCATCTGAAGAAGAAAAAAATCCTCTTGCATCAGGACAATGCGCGTGTGCACACCTGCGCTGTTTCCATAGCCAAAATTGTGGAATTGAGAATGGAATTGTTGCAGCATCCTGCTTATTCACCAGATTTGGCCCCGAGTGACTATTTTCTTTTCCCCAATCTGAAGAAATGGCTTGGCGGACGACGGTTCACTTCCAACGAGGACGTCATTGCTCAAACGGATGAGTATTTTGCAGAACTTCCGAAATCCTATTTTTTGGACGGGATAAAAATTTTGGAAAAACGGTTGGAAAAGTGTATAGAGCTAAAAGGATGTTGAAAAATAAAAAATTTTTTTTTTTAAAAACAGTTTTTTTCCATCTTTTTCTAAGGACTCATTGAACGACCCTCGTACCTACTAAAAGTGGGTGAGCAAACAATAAAATCCTTGTGTGCATGCATGCAAGATCTATCAAACAAGAGCCAAAGAGCATTTTGTAGCGCCATGCCAATGAATCCATTTGACGACTTTATGTTTCGTGTAGGTTGACATTGCTAGCTTTGCTAGGGTTGACATTGCTAAAAATGGTATGGCGCATATTAGATTCTTTTGGAAAATGAATAAGAGGACTTGGATAAGGAATTGTTGGGTCTAGAAAATGAGTCCTAGAAACTCCACGATAAAAAGAGTCCTACTTAGATAGATATTTCGGGTTAAGTGTAATTCGTTTTAAGTATGAAAAATTGTTTGTTGAAACCATGAAAATGGCATGAAGAACGAGTGTGGTCACCGTAAAGAAAATCATGGGTAAATCATGAATCCAAATTCTGAAAAGTTTCCTAGCCCAATAAATTTTGGAATAGCTCTTGAGTAGACTGGTTTGACGATGTTTGGCCAATGTGAGGAAAGAAATCTTCCACCATTGATCTAGTCTAGTTTGGAATAAACTAGATGTGTCAGGTTTGGAATAACAGTGATCGTAGAACGGTAGAAACCATCTCCAACAAGTTGATCAATACAATTCCATATGTTGATTATTTGGATTAACTGATGAACACCGACCGAATGGGTAGCTAAGAAATATGATTTTGCAATGTTTGAAACGATAGATTAGAGTCTTAACTGGCGTACTAATTGCCCACAGTTCTATGTGAAACCACTCAATTGATCCACTAATTTTAGGAAAAGTTTTTTTTTATAGATAAATAGACTTGTTTTCTGGAGTAGAATAATAAAAGATTGTTCTACTTGTAAATGGGACTAATGAGGGATTTATAGAGGCAATATTTGAGAGTTTTGCGATCAGTTTCAATAAGAATACAGTCCACCCGCGAATTCTTATTCACTTGCATTTTCATAGGTACGGTTATGCTTATAACACTAAAAGCAAATATTGAAAATATCAAAGGAAAATTTAAAAAAGGAAAGTATTTTTTCTTAAATTACTTTCAAGTTGTTCAATATTTCTGTTTATGAGTTTGTAATTAATCCAAATGCATCAACCAATGTTGCGGACAAAAAAATGATGGTAAATGCTATTGCGTTCTGAAATTTATATAAAGTATCTATAATATTTCCCGTAATTTTTTGTTAGATATTCCCCAAAAACTTTAGGCCAACATTGATTATATTATATAAATTTTGTTTATAAAAAGTTTTTATTACGCACTACGATTTTAATTAACTAGAAGCTATTATCTTTGATTATTGGTGCACTTTGGAAATAGCAAAAATTTATACACGTAAGCATTAGCAGTTGTCATAATAATTATTATAAGAAATTTTTTGTAGCTACAATACGAGCGCACTTTGCTGAATTAAGACACAAAAAAAAAAATTTAAAAATACAAGTGCATTTTACATATGATAATATCAACAAACGTAGAGATTTTTTTAATTTTATTTCAAATATATCTGCAAATATATAAATATTAAAGAAAAAATGAACAAAAAATTATTTACTAAAGCAATTATCAAAAAATTTGATTATTTATTTCAATACTAATATTGAGAAATTTTGGAAATATTAAATTTTATTGGTGTTTTGCATATAAAAATCTCTTTTAATTTTAATAATTATTTTACAACAATATATACATATATATAGGGTTATCCATTTTGCAGTTCGGAAAGATATTCCCATTATTTAAAATTTCTTTTAACACATAACAAATATTTGTTTGGAATATAATTCGCCATTTTATATTATGAATTGTTACAATATCTAACAATATGTGAAAATTTCACAGAATATACTTCGATTTGGTGATGGAACAACAAGCTTTCGATGCTAACTTTTCGAACAAAATTTTCTTCTGCGATGGCATGCTTTTCTCACTTGCTGGATACCTTAATAACCAAAATTACCAAATATGGGGCTCTGAATAAACCACAAATTACTGTAAAGAAAACATTGTATCCGCGAAAAGTGAGTTTGGTGCGTGGTTCGTTGAAAATAAGGAAGAATAGAACATTACTACACATTTTTTATAGAGATTTAGACCTGTGATAACCACCTTTTTTTTTGGTCTGAGCTTGCATTTTTTTTATCAAAAGCATTTATGATTTTTACAACTCAGGGTCAACGGTCACATAACACAAAAATATTGAATTTATTGGATAAGAAGTTTCTTGTATGCCTAATTTCGAGATTTGGTGATGTATATTGGCGTCCAAGATCGAGTGATTTAATGATGTTGAAGTTTTTCTTCTAACGTTTTGCAAAATATCATATATATGCATATAATTAAAGCATTTAAAAACCGACATCCCTAAAACAAAAACCGATTTATAGCCGAAAATACTCAAAAATATCATCAAAAACTACCTCAAAAGGATCTCAAGTCATCCATGAAGTTTTATAGCAGTAATTGAAATAATGTTATATTCCATGAATAATAGTAAGGTCCAAGCAACAAAAATTTAATCAAAATCTGAATTTTAGATATGTTTTATTTAACTTTTTAAAGCACAAATTGGATAAACCCTATATTTATATCTGTCGTATACAGAAATTTATATAATTCGATATGTTTAAATTAAGTTATATTTTGCATAAAATATTTTAATTATTTTATTGGAAAAAAAAAGTTAAAAAAGAACATAAAAATTTTTTATATGTGCGTAGAACATTTAAATAGAATATATTGTAAATACACTGACAAACAAACTCACACACACGAACACATACACAACATTTATAATAATATAAAATTTTACATAGATATGGGAAAAATTCCATTTAAAAAAAAATATATATTTATTGTAATTATATTAATAATATTTTGTTTGAATAGTTATATTAATAATAAATAAAAGAATTTGAAGAAGAATAAGAAGAGGAAAATTACTTCATTTTCTTATGATTCACTTTAACTATGAAAGGACTTACATTTCGTTCTTCCGTTTCAACAATTAGATGATTATTCTTTAAGGTCATTGTTATAACAGAACCATTAGCGCCAGTATGATTGTGTTTATTATTAGCTAATGATCCACCATTAAGGGTTGTTCCACCACCAATACTACAAATACCATAACTACCACCTTTCAAACCATCATCAAATTTAGCTACCATCTCAGTGCTTGATTCAAGAGTATCATTGCTACGATTTAGACTGAATCCTGATTCGCCAGATTTTAACTGAAATTGTACAAAGAAAGAAAGAAAAACAAAAAAAAAACACCGATTTTGGCCATATTATTTAACACCTAATCATTTTTTTGTACATATATCGTATTTTTATTAATTCTTATATATCTAACACATACACGCATACACTTACACAACATCAAAATATTAATTTTTAATTTATTCTCTTTCAAATTATTCGAAAGAAACATTTTTATATTTGGTTTTGTAAAAATTTTGATAAAATAATTTTTTAGCATTTTGACGATTATTCACTTTAAAAGTAAAATAAAATGAAAACTTAAGTAAATCCAATAAAACTCAATCGTTGAAATATAAAATAATAATAGTAATTAGACTGTATATGCTAATATCGTACAATCTAGAAAAAGTTAAAATACAAAATGGTCTATCTAAAAGGACTATAAGCCTGTCATACAGAATATTTGAATAAACCCTTTTCATATATTATGGAAATTTTCCGATGTTAAAATAAAAGTAATTCAGTTTTTGTAAATTTTGATAATGCTTAATGGAAACAAGAATAAATAAACAACATTCCAGAAACCTTAATTGAATATAACACGTAAAATAATATTTATAACAACGTCAATGTGACCTCAAATAAAAAAATTATGACTAAATTTTGAAAAAGACTCTCTTCTAAATAATTTATTATATTTAATCAATTAACAATATTTAAAACTTAAGGGTTTGTGTAATAAATGTCAAACTTTATCTGAAATTTAAGTATACACAAATGACGCGCCCATATTCTTTTGAGGCATTTCCTGTTGTGAATAAGTCTTTAATAAGGAGATTATAGCAGGAGGCTAGTCGGGAATTCGATTTTTTGTAAGCAATCATTTGCAATACTAAAATTGCTCATAGAAAGGAGCGCTGGAATGTAATTATCGGATACGAAGGGAAATGGAATGCTTTGTTGACCTCCAAAATTCGTGTTCATATGTCCAAATTGGTCTAAGTGGCGTTGTATGAATTTTAACTATTGATCTAAAAGTCTAAGTACTTATCGCTACACATAAACATATTTACCATCACCTGCAATTTCGTGAACCAATTTTGAAGTGATAAAATGTAGTTTTTAAGAATATTGGATGCAATTTTAGAATCTTAGAGAGGATATATCATTTGCAAAGGTAGAAAAAAGGATTTCAGAAAAATAGTTGTAATCCAATTTACAATCCTTGCAAAACTCCAACGCAAATGGAAAGAATATCTGATGATTCGAGTACCTTCTTGTACCTTAAAGAATCGATTAGATTGATTAGAATTTAAAATGAGTTTGTAGGTTGCGGAAAAAGCTTTTTGAGTTTCTAAAGTAAGCCTGGGTGCCAAAATCTATAGAATTCATTAAAAATGTTTTAAAATGCATCCAGATTTCAAAGAAAATAACACAGTTTGTTTATGTTTTTATTTTAAATAAATATTCCCATATTATGCGAATATTTATTTCCATCAATTTTGTTAAATCACATTTATTTGTACTAAAAAATTTATCATTTGATTTTGCCAAAATATAGTTTTTTTTTATTCCGTTCCCAAAGGACACTATAATTTTTCATATGTAATTTTCTTTTTTTCCATATCAGATAGTAGATATAAACAGAAATATTATTTTATTCACTAGAATAGAGTTTTTCTATCAGTTGGACTAATGCCAGTAAATAGAGCTGAAATTCCAATTTTTATAAACGATTAAAGTTTCGCACATTTTTTCCATGCAACCAATGAAGATTTTACGATTTTAAACCCTTCCAGAACGTATACAGTTAAAATATAGTATTCTGTTGCCATTTCCGATACAAATTTGTACTATAAATTCCATTAAAAAAATGAAGAAGAAAATAAACTGCATAATCCCTATTGGCCAGATAAAACTGATAAGAACAATGTTTCAAACTATTTTGGCATTTTGTGGTTACTAAAAGCTCCTGCCTTAATAACAAGTTTATGTGTGGTTATGTGACAATTTAACTATTTTGAAAATTATCATTCTTATACATACTCTTTAACATATATACTAGCACTATGTAGATATTGATATCGAATATTTAATTTTTATTTGTGCAAATACAAAAATTGCGAGAATGTGGCATATCTAAATACATATTTTTATATATACAAAAAGTATAGGGTTATCCAATAAGAGGATATGATTTCTTTTTTAAAAAAAAGCACACTAATTGTTAAGGAAATTCAAATGTTTTTTATTTAATGTAAAGTACAATCGATACAATTAAGTTCTGAATAAAACTTCATTCAAATGGCCTCCACGACTTCTTTTGCAGGAACGAATTCGATGAACCCAATTTTCGAGCACTTTTTCCACTAAATCAAGTCGTATGTCATGAATAGCACGTTCAATATTGACTTCTAAAGCTTGGAGGGAATCTGGTTAATTTCTAAAGACCATTGACTTCAAATAACCCCACAAGAAATAGTCTAACGGTGTTAAATCACAACTTCTTGGAGGCCATTCAATGTCACAATTTCTTAAAATAATCGAATCTCCAAACTTTGCTCGCAATAATTCGGTTGTTGCACGTGCTGTGTGGCACGTAGCCCCGTCTTGTTAGAATCAGATGTTGTCAAGATCAACTTCTTACAATTTCCGCTATAAAAAGTTGGTTATCATCGATCTATACCGCTCTCCATTGACAGTAACGGTGTTAGCAGCTTCATTTCGAAAGAAGTACGGACCGATGATTCCACCAGACCAAAAACCACACCAAACTGTCAATTTAGGTGAATGTAGTGGATTTACGTCGCATCAGAATCGACAGTTTTGTTTATTTACCGCACCACTCAGATGAAAAGTTGCAATTGGAGAACCAATTGCAACTTTTCATCTGAGTGGTGCGGTAACCACTCAGTGAGCGCACGAAAAGTTGCAATTGGAGAACGATTATTTTGATACAATAATAAAATTGAATAATTTGTAAACGTTGTTATTGTGTATATCTCTCCATGATGAAATTGTATACATTACTGAATACAATGAAAAAAAGACGTCATGTTACAATGGCCGAAACGTCACTTAGAAATCATATCACTCTTATGTGGAAAACCCTATACAAGAGCAAATTGGATTAATAAAAAATACATTTTTTTTTATTTGAAGTACGTTTTTTTAATTATTTGAACCAGTTTTCTGTAAATATAAAAAATGTATTCTAGTTAAAATTTACTATCTCATTCTTTTAAAATTTAGTGGAAGTAGCCTTTAATGATTATGCACTTGAAAAATTTTATCTATCAAGGAAAAATTGCTTGGAATTTAACAACTTAATTTTGATTATGGTTATCATATCAAAAAACATATATATGTGTTATGAAAAATTTTATCTATCAAGGACAACTTAATTTTGACTATGGTTATCATATGTGGCCGCAATGTGAAAGTGCTTCAACCACAAATTGTTTCGGCTAACATATTTTATAAATTACGTGGCCACTCGCTTATTTACCTATATTCGTTTGTGTCTTTACCGCAACTTATGCAGACAATACAGTCATACAAATGAGTTATGAAAATTTTTAACACTGCCTCCAATATTTGACAAAACTACATCCTCCCACTCTAAATTTGGTTAACAAAGTGGAATGAACAGAAAAGGGTTCAAGTGATTAATGCTTCTTAGTATGGACATAACAGTGATATTAAAGTTTCGTTTATTACTGTTTCTCGTTATAAAAAGTTTCACGCTCGTTTATCATACACATATTATTACGATCCAACACTAAGCAAATTACAAATTAAAGTGTAACAATTTATTTATAAATTACGCAGCGTCTATGCAAAACCGCTTACAATTACTATCAAATAAGTTCTGTTTAAAGAGAATAATACTCCACAACCTTCCCCAATACACCTCTAACTGATAGAAGCGGTAATGGCTTATTAATCTAATCTTAACTGAGTCCCGATAGTGGAAGCAACACTGATGGGCATTGACTCTCGCATTATGTTGTCCATGATTGCAATGACATTTTTAACTTTAAATCTGTTTATTACTATAGTTCCAGATATCTAAATAATTAATTTAAAAAAATTATAATATTAGTCTTCTATATGAAATCAAATAAGCATTGTTGCCAAACGATGAATAATATTGTTTTGATATAAATGAGAATTTTAAATTATGCTCCAACATCATAAAAACTATTTTTCAAATAGAACTGCTTGTATAATCTTAATATTATATATAATGATATACAAATACAAAAAAATAGTTTTCTAAAAACAAGTAAGACTATCATATTTAAGCAATTTTATTGAATTTTTATCTTATCAAACAACTTGACATCTATTAAAAAAATGTGTAATGTTATTTTAAAACATTTGAGACCAATCAAGAGAATACCTGAGTTTTGAAAGTCTACAGTGACAACAAAATGCAAACTTTAATAATATCGGTGACATACACCCCCTTATATCTATGGTCATATTATAAGCTCAAAAGGCAACAGTTACAATTTTAGAATTACAAAACATATAACGATTTTTGGATAAAAAGATAAGAGTGCAATAATTTACGGTAAAGTACTATGCTGCTAGACTTTTACAATATTGAAAAAAAGCAATGCTGATAAACTTAAAAAAAATTACTAATAAAATAGAGGCTTTCAAAAAGTATCACATTTATAATAAAATTTTTAATTTTTTCTACATTTTCTAATAGTTCTATTCATTAAATTAGTAAATAATTTTCCTACTTTAGCTGGAATCTCGCAAGGTAGTAACCTTCGTCCCATTTTATATGATATTTACATATATAACATCGCATATGATTCTAAGATGATACGGTGATTATTCTAATAATTTACAATCTGATATCTAGTATCCAATCCCAGTTAACGAGATGGACAGTTAATAAAAATTGTCTACATTTTATAAATAAAAAGTACCCACATTACTTTTGCTCTTTTCCAAAAGCCACCTTTACCTTCGTACTTTAATTACAACATGATTTCACAATATACTAACGTGCGTTATTAAGCACTCTATCTAAACAATAGTTTAGATTTTATCGAAAACTAACTAGACTATTTACCAACCGTTTGAAATTAATAATAAATAGAAAACTTTTATAAATACAACGCAATTATGAAACCTATTTGGACTTAGGAAATTTAACTTTACAAACTCAGATTCACTATAAAATAGTTGACAGCCCATTTTTTGCTCGTAATAAAGTTATGAATTAAACAATATTAAAGTTCACTAGAAAGTTTTCTTCTTTTCACCTCCCCAAAACTATTCTTAGAAACTACAGAGGTGGTGGCCCAGAGATTTAATAGAATCTTCTAATTTTCATTAGGAGGAGAACTAGCGATGTGAGCATACTCCCACTTCATTGTTGCACGATATTGTAATTTAATTTTTATTATGTACATTTGCTTATAACACTACAGGTATTTATAGTTGTAGATATATAATAGAATTACAAAAAAAACATAAACCTTACTTGTATTTGAATTTTTAGTTTATTTTCTAGTACGTTATTTAATCAACAATTATGGATTAATAACAGAATTAAATATTTTTGGAATTAAGAGGGCAATTACCAATTTGTCATTACAAAATAAAAATGAGTAAATTAATTTGAAAGGTTGTGAACTTTTCTCAAAATATAAAAAATATTGCTCATAAAATATTCAATATTCTTGTAAAGAAATTTTTTAGGTCAAAAAGGGATAATCAATTTAGCATACCTTTTTTTCTTGTTATGGAAAATTTAAATTCCGCTTAAACCGTAAATAATTACAAATTGATTATTTTTTTAATTATAGTATATAATTAAAGGTTTGAATTTGCTTTAGTTAAATTAGTTTTTAAATTGAAATAATATTAAAATTAAAAAATTGCTCTATGCTACAATTACTTTACACTTAAGTGGTTTTAAAAGTTGTTAAAATAGTAACTGCAATACTGAATGTTTGTTACTAGAGAAAATTCTATAGAGTCAAAGCTACTTTCAGTTATCTACAATTAATACAATAATAATAATAATATTAAACAATATAATTCAGAAGAATTACTTTTAAATTAATGTAGCTATTACTGTTCTTAAGGATAATAATATTGGTCTATTAAATATTCATTAAGACAAGACCCGATGAAAACTTCCTTTATTCGTAGACATCCGAAAATAAATCGGTAAGTACTTATACGGCCAAAGACATATACATATTTATTATTTAATAATATGACCCTGATAAAATTAATCAACCCCTTGCATATGCATTACTTGTAGTAAAATTACGTACAAGTGCAATTATCATGAATTTTCATATCCATTTCCTCTGCCACCAACTTATAGAGATCCTGTGGTGTTGGGTGTTGGTCCCCTCTTTTACGGTTTGGTACGAAAAGCAATACTATGTAAGGGGATAGACAGGCAATTACGAGTATTTGCGCAGAACCACAAGCTATCCGTACAAAAAAAATCCTTATTGTTGCTAAAAACAGAGTCACAAGGATATGCATACACCCATGTGTACGTATGCATGTCTCTCAATAGCTTTTGTCTCGACTCCTACATAAAATCATCAGAAAACATAAAATTATTCCTGATATACTCCCACACAAATATCCACGATCAATTTCAATTTTTTGTGTTCATCTTTTGCCAATGTATGTGTATGCATGTGAAAATGCAATTCTAAGGCGTGCCTGTAATAAAAACTTTTCTACACTTTAAAGTTTTCAAACCATCTCGTTCCATTTCACAAGAGAATTAATGTAACGAATATCTTTTGGGTAGATTAAATTTTCGAAATAAATATTTATGATCTAAAGTTTGTATAGTAATTATTAAAACTAACAATAAATATTTAATTATCTTTTTAGAGGATGCATTTTATTAGATATTCTTTCTACTCAAATAAAATTTTATTATCATAATTTTGTGCAATCAAAATTAATGAGAAAACTCTCATTTTATAAATATTGAAAAGGATAGATTGTTACAACTTTTAAATAAATTTTTCTCAATATTTTACTATGTAATCAAAATAACTACAAAGCTCATTTAATATAATTTTAGTAGCTTCCAAATAATAAAATGAACAATAATTATTTCATATTTAATAGAAAATGTTAAATTTATTAATAATGTCAACAAATTTCACTGTTTATCGTACGAGGTATGTTCAAAAAGTATCGCGAATTTTGTGTTTTTTCAAAAATTATTTATTTATTTATGAATATCTATTTTGTTCCCTTCAAAGTAATCCCCGCCAGATATTATACACTTGCGCCAACATTTTTTCCAATCCTCGAAGCACTTAAAAAAATCATTTTTTGCGATCTTGTTCAGCTCCTATTTCGATGCCGTCTTTATCTCCTCAATCGTATCGTAGCGTCGTCGTTTCATGGGGCTCTTCAGTTTCGTGAACAAGAAAAAGTCACAGGAGGTCAGATCTATGGAATACGGTTGCTGCGGCATTATTAGTGTGTTGTTTTTGGCCAAAAATTCGCGCACATGCAACGATACGTGAGCAGGGGCGTTATCATGGTGCAAAAGCCAATTTTTGTTCTTCCACAAATCCGGGCGTTTCTGGCAGGTTGCTTCGCGCAACTTTCGCATACCTCGCAGATAATAATCCTTATTGACCGTTCTATCCTGAGGCAAGAACTCATGATGCACCACGCCCCTGCAATCGAAGAAAACTGTAAGCAAAACCTTCACATTCGACCGAACTTGGCGCTCTTTTCGGTCTTGGCTCATGCGGCAGCTTCCATTGGGATGATTGAGCTTTGGTTTACACGTCATAACTATAAACCTATGATTCGTCACCAGTTATGACCCTTTGGAGCAAATTTGGGTCGTCACGGACAGAGTCCAACAGCTCCTTAGCAATGTTAATGGTCGAAATTGAGCAAAAATCTAAGACGAGCCAAAACACGTGCAAGCAAAGCAGCTGTCAAGAATTAATTGAACATTCAAAATGGCCGAACTTGTCGGCATAAGTAAGAGACATGAGTACCAACAAACGCCACAAAAAATCGAAAATCGAATATATGTAACCCGCGGAAATTCAAACTTCGTGATGCTTTTTGAACAGACCTCGTATAGTGAATAGTTTTGAAAGAGATAGTGTAGTGATCGATTGACTAGAGCCTCGCCTTCCTTAAGCCTAACGCTCAATCGAGAATTTGCCGCAGGCGTAAAAGTGCATCCGGCGGTTCCGCGAGCTAGAATCGATTCTATCTGAAGCCGTTATGTGGAATATGTTACACAGAGATTTTTATTAATACCCTAAACAAATGCAGATGATACATGAACTTCAGCTCAGTTGAATATATTTATATGCGTTATCGACAATGGAGAGAAAACTTTTTAGAGCCATAGTCAGGACCCCGATTTTCAAAGGAAATACATAATGAACAAAGAGCATTTTTACTTAAGCGGCTTCGTTAATAAATAAAATAGTCGCTTCGCGGTACGGCAAAATTCAGAGGTAATTTACAAACCACCTTATTACACGTACCTTCCCAACGTAACCTTTACCTTAACATCCTCCTATGTATGGGCCAGAGGTGTCATTGATTTACATTTCTTTGAACACGCTGCCGTCAGTGCTGTCATGATGACTGGTTAGATACAACAGAATTTTTTTTAAATTTGGCATATTGGCTTTTGATGACGTATTTCCAACAGGATGGTGCCACGTCACAAACTGCATTTACTACAATAAAAATTTTGCGATTTCCTAAAACAATTAAAAAACTTAAAAAAATCATGCACAACGGAATTAATGAAATCATCCCGGAAATGTGTGTGAGCTTATTGAAAATTGTCACAAAAAAGCAGACATTTGCTACAAGATCGGAGGCGATATTATTTTTTATACATAATTCCCAAGTCTCAGTTACCTAATCAAAAATGCGTTTTTCTTTCGTATTAAAAAAACTGGAATTCGATGAAGGTTGCTGGTTTCAATACCACGAATTTGTTCGTCGTTTCCCTATACACAAACCTGGTCAGTATATTTACTAACTTTAGCGCCACATTCCCATACTATTATTGCAGCGGAAAGTAGAGGAACTAACAAATTACGTCGATTTTTAGGGAGAAAAAATTACTGTTCATCATGCGATTTACTTAGATTAGTTTGAAAGTGAAAATTATTAATATGAAATCTGTTCATATTATATTTTTATGGGTTTAATTGCTCATAATTTGAAAATATTATTTTCTTTTTTCAGCGTCTTTATTCTGATAAATAGCTCAAATCCAATGAAAATAAATTTTTTAATTTCGTACCCACCAAAACACATACGACTAAGTCGAAATTTCAAACTATACCAAGGACGATAATTGCTATGCTATCTATTTTAACTTACTTTGGATAAATTAATTTTCGTTGTTGATTATTCAAAATAAAATTTTTTTTTTTTTCGATTATTCATTCCATTTAATAAAAGCCTACTAGTTGGGATGGTAAAAATATCCAAACCATAAAATAATTAACTACAGACGAAAATTTTCCTTTAATAGATACAAGTATGCATATTGAAAATAATCAAAATAATTCATTTTAAAAACACAAAAAATTAAATTGAATAAAATTTGTCGAAAAAAGCACATTTTCATCAATACTAATTTCTGATAAACAAAAAAAGATTAAATAAATTCAATTCGTATGGCAACTAAAAAAAAACCTGTTAATATTCTTGAAAGTTTTTTTAAATTTTCTGTGTTCAACCGCATATGTTATTGACAGATCCTAAATAAATTCGAAAAAATATATTCTCCAATAATCTGAATGGACAATTTTCCTTGCCAGTATGCATTTCTCCCCTTAAAATAGAATGCATTCTGGCTATTCTTTTTGCCTCGGTGAGCACTCATCGATTTGCATTCTGGACATTGGCTTTCATCTTTCCATTTTCTGAATAACATGCACTCCAACTCTACATCCTTGATTATCCTCAACGTTTTTAGCATGAAATGAATTTTGTGTCTGCGTTACGATTTGGTGGAATAAATTCATGCTTCAGTTAACAAGTTCATTGCCGTTTGTTTGTTATCGCATGAATACGTTTCGAAAAGCTTTCAACACTAACAAAATCCTGTATAATTCATAAAACAAACGGATATCCTTAGCTACCGCACACTTATGAAACCATTCATTTCAAACTATAGTCCATTGATTGATATTTTTTTATGTGATAATATAATTTTAGTAGAAATAGAGAAGAAATGATGAATATAATAAAAAATTCAAGTCCTACTAAAAGTACTATTGTAAGGTGTTAATTGATCAATTGTCCTTATTTCAATAGAGGCTTAAATAAAATGATGAAATTGATGTTTATTTCTTTTCAATTATTCCCATTAATTAAATCTCTAATTATATTCATTATAATCTTGAGAGGAAAATATTTCAAATATTTTGGTTTCTCACTGGTAGGATTTATTTCATTTCTGTTTTTTTTATATTATTTTTTTTATATTTATAACATATATGTAACAGAACATTTTATAGTATAAATGAAAAAAATTGAAATTATCCTAAAAAGAATTTGCCAGAATTAATATTCAATGAATTTTTACAAAATATTTAAAGTAATAATAATAATAAGAACCACAACAATAAAAACATTTTTAATACTTCAGGTTTTTTAAAATGAAATATTAATTAACCGATATTCCATAATTCAGTTTCTAAGAAAACTCTTCATTCTTAATAAATTTTTTATCCGCAGGAAACAATTGTCTATAAATATAATATAAAATTTTCCAATAACTTTTCATATGAAAAATATTGGAATATTTTTGCTGGTATTTTTCTTTAAAGCATCTTTAAAAATATTTACAGGTTGTGGTGGAAAATTAATGAGATTACCATCACTGGGAGTGATAGGATAATTTTCATGGGGTATAACTTAAAAACGCGGGATTGACAACAGATGGCATAACTTTTACACATGGTTTGCGTTAATAATAACTCATATGGCATATAAAAAAATAATAATAAACATCTGTCATTCATTCTCGATTAGTCATTGAACGAAATAGTGTAAACAACAAAGTTTTTTTTTGCTTCAAAAATGTCGAATTTCGTACCAAAAAAGTCCCATTTGCGGGAAGTGTTGATTTACTTCTTCAATTTAAAAAAAAATGTAGCTGAAGCACACCAATTGCTCACCGAAGCTTATCCTAAATATGTTCCATCGATTTCAATATGCGAGAGATGGTTTGTGCGGTTCAAAAGTGGTGATTTTGACACGGAAGACAAAGAACGACCAGGTCAGCCAAAAAAGTTTGAAGATGAAGATTTGGAGGCATTACTCGACGAAGACTGTTGTCGAACTCAAGAAGAAATTGCAAAATCATTGGGAGTCACTCAAGCAGCCATTTCAAAACGTTTGAAAGCAGCAGGATTCAGCCAAAAGCAAGGAAATTGGGTCCCATATGAATTGAAGTCGAGAGACGTTGAAAGGCGATTTTGCATGTCCGAAATGCTGCTTGAACGGCAGAAAAAGAAGTCGTTTTTGAATCGAATCATTACTAGCGACGAAAAATGGATTCATTACAACAACCCAAAGCGCAAAAAATCGTATGTGAAGCCTGGCCAACCAGCAAAATCAACGCCAAGCCAAATATCCATGGCGCCAAGGTAATGCTCTGTATTTGGTGGGATCAGAAGGGTGTGATCTATTATGAGTTATTGAAATTGGGCCAGACGATCACAGGCGACCTCTACCGAACACAATTAATCCGTTTGAAGCGAGCATTGGCCGAAAAACGCCCGGAATATGCGACCAGACACGAAGCCATAATTTTCCATCATGACAACGCTCGGCCTCATGTTGCAAGACCGGTTAAAAATTATTTAGAAAACAGTGGCTGTGAAGTTTTGCCTCACCCGGAGCAGTTTTTTTGGCGCGGAATCCATACGTAGGCTACTATATATATTTCTGGCCTAGGCAACACTAAGTGTTGCCAGGTGCGATCTGACATTTCCATTGGAAAGTTTGACATTTTTTAGCATAAACGTACTCAGAACGTTTTGACGTACGACTATCATTTGTGTTGTTTACAGTGACTTGAAAAAATCAATTTGGCAAAAAAATGGAATTAACTCGTGAACATTTTCGTGCGATCATTTTTCACAACTTTCGACGTGGATTATCACGACAAGAGTGCATCGATGAACTTAAATCTTTGTATGGCTATGAAGCACCATCCTATAGCACTGTGAAAAACTGGTACAACGAATTCAATCGTGGCCGACGCTCGCTCAAAGACGAATTCCGTGAAGGTCGTCCAAAAACAGCCGTTGTTCCAGAAAACATCGATGCCGTACGTGAACTGATAATGCAAGACCGTCATGTGACATACCGTGAGATAGAGGCATGCCTAGGCATTTCTCCCACCAGCATACATTCGATATTGCATGAACACCTGGCCGTAAAAAAGGTTTGTTCTCGTTGGATCCCGCACAATTTGACAATCGCTCAAAAAAAGGCTCGTGTGGATTGGTGTAAAGAAATGCTGAAAAAATACGATCGCGGTGCTTCAAAAGACGTTTATAAGATCGTCACAGGTGACGAATCATGGATCTATGCGTATGAGCCCGAAACAAAACAGCAATCGACCGTGTGGGTCTTCCAAGACGAGTCAAATCCAACGAAAGTTGTTCGTGGAAGAAGCACTTCGAAGCAAATGGTCGCTTGTTTCTTTGGCAAAACTGGTCATGTGGCGACTGTTCCGCTTGTGCAACGTAGGACGGTCAATTCTGAGTGGTACACCACCATTTGTTTGCCTGAAGTCTTCGGAGAAATTCGAAAAACGAACAAGAGAAGTCGAATCATTGTGCACCATGACAATGCGAGCTCTCACACATCGGCTCAAACCAGCGCCTTTTTGACCGGACAAAACGTCGAATTGATGGGTCATCCTCCGTACAGCCCTGACTTGGCACCCAATGACTTCTTTTTATTCCCACACATCAAGAAAAAAATGCGTGGTCAACGATTTTCGTCGCCAGAAGATGCTGTTGAAGCATTCAAAAACCATGTTTTGGAGGTGTCTCAATCGGAGTGGAAAAAGTGCTTCGAAAATTGGTTTGAGCGCATGCAAAAGTGTATAAATCTTGATGGAGAATATTTTGAAAAACAATAAAACCTTTTTCGTTGATAAATATTCGCATTTTCATTATTAGGCCAGAAATATATATAGTAGCCCACGTATGTTGCCAGAAAGATGGGAAAAAGTAGTGGCTTCCGATGGACAATACTTTGAATAAAATATACTGTAACAATTTTTCAAAATAAACACTCAAAGTTTGCCAAAAATCCCGCATTTTTAAGTTATACACACAATAGTAGCAGTATCTTGTTAAATGACTACATAACCCTATAGAGCATAATATGTGAAATTGTATGTTTGTAATGCAAAAATGCAACAGCGAAATTTGGTGTAGCGATGTGCCATCAAATATTGTATTAAGCTTGATCAATCCTCAAGTTTGACTGATGGAAAGTTACACCGAGCCTAAAAAGAAAATTCTTTATTAAAAGCAGAATTTTCTGGGTGGCATAAAACATTCTTAGCGGGCCAAGAAGCAGTAGATGATGAACCATGATCAAGAAGGCATTCAAAATCGAACACTGACAAAAATCTGAGACGAGTAAGAGCTTTTGTAGGGTCAGACCGTCAAATAACATTGAAGGTAATGAGTAACTTCTTAAAACGTTAAAAAATATGTTATTGTCGGAAAGTCGTTTTTTTCTGTCATTCCTCAGCTTCTCCCTTTATTTGATTACAGAACTGTGATTTTTTTATATTTCATATAATACAAAATTTACGTGAAAGGACATTATCTTGGTACTATCGATTTATAGCTCATATAAATGAACGTAACAGAGTAGCTGGAGACAATTCCAATTGGACTTCATTGAAAGGAATAATATTGACGTTTAAATATGAAAAAAAAATTGATAAAAGACAGTTTCATTATTTGTCTGTCACACCTTGTAAGACATATTTAATTTCTTTAAAAAAAACAATTGCTTTCCAATAAAGTATCCAAAAAAAAAGAAAATTAATATTCATGATGCAAATAAAATAACAGACTTTAAAGTAGATTTTTTGCAAAGTTATAGTTTTTTTATTTGCAAAAAACTTTATTATTCCAATTTAATAATTTTAAATTAAGGAATAAGTTATATAATATCAACTATTCATCGGTTGAAAATAACTATTACTGAAATTGCTATCAGCTTACACTATAAACTGACTACGACATGTATTTATTGCTTACTATTTTATTGGATAAAAAATGTTATTTTGAATATTTTCGATATGCGTTTTCTACTTTTTTCTGGAGCAAAAATATCTGGACTAGTTCCAATAAACGAAAGCTATAAAAACAGTTTCAAATCAGTAGTAGTCTATTATGCATTACATCAACTATAATCGTTTTTCAATAGTAAATAGTCTTTAAAATGTAAAAACGAAAACTTATATAGTATTTTTGTATTAAGAAAACATTAAAAATTTACTAAATTTATGTAAATCTATAGCTAATGCTTACATAAATGAATATTTCAACATTATTTCTTTTATTCCTTAATCGTTTTTCTCTCTTTTTCCTATCCTGACAGCATTCGTATCCATTCCCATTTATCTTTTGAGCTTCTCATAGATTTGCTAACGAAAAATAAATCAACCAAAAGAAAGAAAAATAGGATAAAAAATATTCTTTCTCATGCATAATCTTCCTAGCAAAATGAATATATTCTTATAATGCGATAAGAACAGGAAACTCCTTACGAGTTCAGAGCTCTACAAAAACTAAGCAACAATAACAATAACAACAATATCAACGATGTTAAATATAAAATTATGTTCAAATCTAACTTTAGTTGAGCTTCCAAAATTCAATATGCCAACTTTATTAATAAAAGGCGACGACGACAAAATAACATGAAAAGAGCAAAGTCAACGATAATGCAAATGACACCACAAGAACTGAACGAAATTAAAAGAATACAATAAACCTTTTACATTCGATTTTCTCTCTTTATTCGAAGAAAACCATCTGCATATCCCATATCCTTTCTATAAGGATTTTAATTGAATTTCATTTTTGGCATGCAACAGCAACCATTTTATGCATTCTGTTGCAAACAGAGTATTTCATTGCAGAAAAGCTCATAAAAAATGAGCATCATAATTGCTTTCAGGACATTCCCTAAGGATAAACATAAAAAATATTATAAACTATGTTAACTTAAATAGAATAAAAGAGTGCATATACTATCTCAGAAATACATCTACTTAGTTGGCACTCCAAATTATCTACCTCACATCGCTTGGTATGCTACTATTGTGAGACTATCAGTACATGTACATGTTTATCCGTAAACGAGCGATAAAATGGTAACCACATAAAAACAAAAGGAATAAAATACCATAACGGTTATCCTTTTTACACTGCATAAGCAAAGTGCACTATACACTCATTGAAAATTCAACATATAAGAAAGAAGACTCTTGAAAGGCTTTATAGAATAAGGGCTATAAAGCCCCTCAAGAGTCTTCTTTCTTAATATTTTCTATCCGTTTTATATTGTATATATTCAAACTCGTTATGATAAAATTGTCCTTATAGTACCTTACACTATTACATTATAGAATATTTTTACTGCAAATTTGAACAATTTAAAAAATCTCACGAAACAAAATCATAACAAATAATCTTGTTTCAGTAAAAAACACTCAAAAATAATTATGTTCGAATATCAATTAAAAAATTATGAAAAATCAATACATCTTAAAAACTTTGAAAAATCTAAAATATTATGAAAATTGTAAGCCAAATCGATAATGCAGTGCAGAAATTGGACTTTGGTTGTGGCGGAAGCTGTTTACTACGCAGTTTGAATACTTATCAGCAGTTTTTAAAAAATTCTTATCAAAGTCTAGTGTCGGTTTTTGTAATGTACTTTTAAAAAAAGATTTAAATTAATATTTATTATTTAAATTTTAAATAATTTATTTAAATTTATTTTTCGTATGTGCAATAAGTTTTATTATTTTTTGTATTTTGCTATCAAACATTTTGATTATCAAAAGTCTGCAAAGTTCCTTACAATAATTTCAAAAGATTATTAATTTCGAGCAGAATATTTTATCATACTACAAAATATTATATTTTGTAAAATTAATAATATTACCACTTTTTATAACCAAAAATATTTACAATAGTTATAACCAAAAATTGAAGTATTTTGAAAATATTCCATTTTATTTACGATTACAGTTTAATATTTTAAAAAACTTATACTATTGATGGTCCCAGCCTCTTTAATATTTATAAATTCGATATTTCAAACTATCTTAACCCCTTTATTTCTACAAATTCCACTGAAACAACCTTGTATTTGGCAAAAATACCGGGTATTGTTTCAAAATTTTTCAAACCTAAATTCAAATTCTTCAGAACTGATTTCCCAAGCCGAAAATAAAAATGAACAACCATAAATATATCATGTAACTTTTACTTAGAACCGCAACTCATGTCATCCCATACATCTAAATTTCAGTAAAACGCCGTAAGACACTGAAAATATAAAAGACTATAACTAAGTAGCTAACGAGACCTAGAACACTAGGAGTAAACAGACGATATACCAAATAATTAGTCTTAAGGCAATCCTTCTAATGGACAGCAAAATACTTTTATACAAAGCGCTACTCAAACCAACGTGGACTTACGCAGTGAAATTCTGGGGCTCTACTAAGTTATCCAAATACTTCCAATAATAATCCCTTCGGTTAAAAGTTATATAATAATATTATTATTCATTTTAATAATATTTTGTAGACATGATGAAAACGATGATCCATCTGTGTTTACTTAAGGATGTATTTTTTAGTTGACACTTGAGCAGAAGATGTTTCAATGCCTAAGATAAGCCAATAGATTTGCACGTGATATAGAAAGTCCTCGAGTATTGAATCAGTTTTAATTATACGGTCTTAAATGCACTGAATGATGTGGATTTATGGCCGATAGAATCATTGATCCATAGTTTTTTAAAGATGAAAAGAAATTTTACAGGTTATTTATGGGGTGGTATACCTAACTATGATAGAGAATTCTTACTCTCAATTCTGAACAGTAGAGTGGCAACACGACTTATACCGCAACGACTCCAACGAAGATTTTTCGAGAATTTGTCGATGACTGAATTGCAGATTTTACATGACCTTTCACATTCCCCAGATTTAATGATGACTTATTTAATTTTGTGGGGCTACTTAAGTAAAGGGCTTATAGATATTAACAAACCATAAACAATTCATTAGCTTAAGCAAAATATTCGTGCAGAAATAACAAATTTAGAGCCAGAAATGTTGCGTGCCGTAATGCAAAAATCTTTAAAAAGACTTATTACTTAGCAGCAAGTAATTCAAATCTATTTAAATAAAGATATGTTTCACAATTTTATAAGTTACTGGAAGCTAAAAAACTTTTTTTTGCAGTGGGCACACGATGGAAATCGTACAGGACCTTAAATGACGATAATTAAGAATGCTTTTATGGAAAAAAATATTCCAAAAGTATAAAGACCAAAATATTTGTAATCGAATATTATCGGTTATTTTAAGCAGAACGGCAATTAATTTTCATATATTAGGTATATAAGCTTAAATTCGCTGTTTTTTAGTAAAAAAAACCACAATTTTTCACATTTTTCCCATCTATTGGGAAATTTATAGATACCTCGCCTAAAACATTCCTTGTTTTTCGAGCAAACCACTCATCAAGCCATTTTCGGACGTCTTCGTAAGAATCGAAGTGCTGCTCAGCGAGCGCGCGGCCCATCAACGAAAACAGGTGGTAGTCGGAAGGGGCCAGGTCTGATGAATAAGCAATGGTCCGAAACTACTTGGAGACACTCAACTTCCAGTTGAGTGTCTCCAAGTAGTTTCGGACCATTTTTGACGTGTGCGATGGTGCGTTATCGTGGAGGAAAATCAGTATGTCATGTCTTTCTTGATAATCCGTCCTTTTTCACGCAGAGCACGGTGCAATTTGATCAGTCATTGGTGGTAGCGGTGGGCATTGACAGTTTCACCAGGTTTCAACATCTCATAGTAGATGATACCCTGCAAATACCGTGCTGGTCCCCCCAAACGTACAGTATCGTCTTCCATCCGAATCGATTTGGTCTTGGGGAAGATGTTGATGGTTGGCCGGGATCAGCCCACGATTTCTTACATTTAGGATTCTCGAAATGAAAGCATTTCTTACGATTGGGTATCGTCTTCGTCCAAAAGAGCCTGCAATTGATGGTCCTCAACCTTCCTAGGCCGATTTTCACGCTTCTTGTGCCACAAGTCAAAATTGCCGTCTTTGAACCGACAAAACCAACCTCGGCACGTTGTTTTCGATAAAGCACTGTCATCATAGGCCTCCATAAGCATTCGATGTGATTCGGCAACCGATTTGTTCAAATTTAAGCAGAAAAGCATAGCTACCCGCATATGCTCTTTTTATGCCACAAAACTAGACATGATTACCAAAGGAAAAATGTATGTTGTTGTACGAAATGGTCAAGGTGACCGACTCACACTCGGTAGGTAGCGGGTTCGATTCCCGCTGCCGCCATCTCGGCATTGGTGCCAGGGTGAAAGGCCTGACTACAAGCCTTATATATGTAGTCCGTAGGGTCCCCCAACGTCACTGGAGGTTGCTTCGCTGGTCTGATAAGCCGCAAGCTATAAAAACCACCTTATCAGGAAACAGCACAAGAAGAATCAACCGGACCGTACCTCAGGCAAGAACTCATTTGGCTTTCATCGTACTCAGGGCAAAAACCGTACCTCAGGCAAAAACCCAAGACCGTACCTCAGGCAAAAACCCAAAGGCAGAAGCAGATGGAAGAGAGTTCACGGAAGCATCCGGACCGTACCTCAAAGACCGTACCTCAGGCAGGAACCCAGGGCAGAGGCAGACGGAGGAGAGTTAAGGGAGTTTTCTGGTGCCGCTATGTGCTCCATAGGAGCGACTGTGTTCTCATGACTATGTGTGTATAAAAATGCATATATGTGTTAAAAAATTGTACAAATGTAGAAAAATGAAAACCTGTCAAATAAATAATATATATGTGCCACAAGTAAAATTGCCGTCTTTGAACCGACAAAACCAACCTCGGCACGTTGTTTTCGATAAAGCACTGTCATCATAGGCCTCCATAAGCATTCGATGTGATTCGGCAACCGATTTGTTCAAATTTAAGCAGAAAAGCATAGCTACCCGCATATGCTCTTTTTATGCCACAAAACTAGACATGATTACCAAAGGAAAAATGTATGTTGTTGTACGAAATTACTGACAATATGCATTGATTAATGTTGACAGATGTCAATCTCATAAAAAAAGTATGGCGTGCCCATAGTAGCATAATACGCTCACTCACGCCATCTATGACCAAACAGCGGATTAAAGCTTATAGACCTGGTAAAAACTATTTTAACCCGAGTATATATTAATTTTGTTACGATCCGGAGTAGATTCGATAGATAGGGTAGAAGACAAATATAAAACGACACGCACAATTTAATTATCCACAAATTACGCAGCGTTTACGCAATACCGCTTAGAATCGAACCTCTTATTTTCGCTGTTCAGATTCAACTAAACTAAAATTAATCTCTCTCTTGCAAGCAGCGCTCGTATTCATACTCTCTGGAACCGATTTTCTGGAATCTTCTAGAACACGTCAGAAACATGCTATGTCATAACAATATTAATTTTTTAAAATTTGTAACTATCGTAAAAATTCATATGTGGTCTTTTTAAAATAATAAATGATGTTCTTTAGATTCTGTGGCATCAACCTCCATTGTTAACATGTCAAGATATTTGTCGCCACCGACGAAAAATGTATCGTTGGGACCTGGTGCCATCTACTGCTATTTAATTTTCAAGATCCTAAATTAAATGGATCCTTATGTAATATAGCTTCATGTCAAAGGCAAAGGACGGTAAAATTTATATGAGATAAAAAAAAAGGGCACAGGCTCAGGTAATTTTCGTCAAAATAGACAGGCTCAACTAAATTTTTTTTGTAGATTGAACTCGAGGCCTTAGAAAATAACTCAAGCTCAGATATTTATGATAAACTCGTATTACTTATTTAAGTATTTATGAAAAAGAAAATTGTACTGGCCATATTCGAATATAAATGAACTAATATATTCCAACAAAAGGACATTGCCTTTGAATTAATGTCTTTTATAAGCTAATAAGAAATAGCAGAGTTTTTGGAATAATTCGATTCAATAATTATATAGCCATAGAAAAAATATATTTTTATTCTATTATTTATTATAAAAGTTTTCAATCAAAAATCGATAAATACAATAAAATTTCTCAACGATATTATTGTAACCAAATACTTCCCGATATAAATGAAAAAAAAACCCGTTGTATATAAATAAAAATAAAAACTTAATCTTAATTCAATTCATGTTGTCCTTTTTGCATAATGTACGCATTCAAAGATAAATCTGTTTCTTCAAATATCAAGTCTATTGACGATTGGGTTCAGAGAACTTTTTCAATTCGAAATTTAAGTGAAAATAGAAAATCTGCTCAAAACATAAAAGAAATTGAAGATGCGAAAAATTAGAAAGGCAACTGTGAGGGTTCTGTAGTCCCAAAATGATGTGTTAAGCTGGTTTGGTCATATTATTCTTATAAATAAGAAAAATCACACATTTCTACTAAAATTTTCTACAATAAATTTCGAAGTAAAGTAGAAAATTTCTTGAAAGACTTTAATACGCTGAATAATCTTACCCCATGCTTTTTATATATGAAAGGATTTATTTTTATAGAAAAAAATATATATATATTCATTCACCTTCCTATAAGTAACTATGACTGAATAATATATACATTCAAATGTAAATAAATAAAAAAGTTTTATTTTTTCCATGACTCTGTCTTTTGCTGTTTTCGACTTCCCTTTTTGGTACCATAGCGTAATAGAGCCTTGTCCTATACAATTCTTGGCCTTGCGCCCCAAGGTTTTCCTTTATCTCAAACCTTGTCATATAAGCATATAAAAGAAACCTACACATATATATATATATACGGTTAGATAGAAGATAAGGATAGATTATTAGAAAGAATATATTGGAATCATCAAAGTAAAAAGGACTAAGGATATATGGTATATATTTTTTGTTAATATATTTTGATTCTCTTCTTTCGGATTTATTACTAACAAAAATTTCTATACACTCTTTAGTCCCAAGTTTATCGAGACGAATCCACTTTGTTCTATCAACTTTAATCTTTTTCAAAAACAAATCTTAACGAAAAAATAGAATAAAAAAAAAAAAAAAAACATATAACAGAGAAGAATGTTGACGAAAATTCATGTTTGTGAACAAATTTTCATTAATATTCTGTACACATCAAAATCACCCACTTGTACCAAATTTTATGATATTCCAAAGCTATACATTTTCATATTTTCTTCTTTTTTCATCTTCTATATAAATATATATATATATATATATATGTATGTGTATATTTTTTAAATATTTTTTTTCATTTATTTTTTTGTGTTATCTATAGTGTTAAAATGTTAAAATCACACTATTTGTAGCAAAGATTTGTACGTGTTCACATAAAAATCAACTGAAATAGAAAAGACAATTCACAGTTAAGGATATAAGCTTTCTTATTCCTGGTAGATAATTTGTTTCAGCATAGATAGTGGAACAGTTCTTTAATAATTTTCTAGTAAAACAAAGAGCAATAAAAAACAAAACGAAACATTTGCACAAGACTAAACTGAAAATGTGAAAATATCTGAAAATTGTTTCATTTTGTTCGCATACATAATTTTTGAATATTTTTTTAAAGAAATTTTTTGAAATGCCTATATAAGTAAGAATTTGTATACGTGACTTCATTCTTATGATTTCCACATCCATATAACAATAATAATAATAAACTGGCATGATAGTAGATAGAATATGTAAAAGCTTAAATATCCTTGCCGCTCCCTCCCTCCTAGTTCAACTTGTTAGCATTTCTTTTTATAGAAGAAAATTTAAAATTATTTTTAAATTCCTTAAATATTGTTCATGAACATTTTCACGTACTCAATATTCAATATTTAAAAATAAAGACTTTTAAAAAACCGATAAGATTACAAATAGTCTCTTGATCATAGACACCCTGACAACACAGTACATGGTATAACTTGCATGCTTATTAAAAATTCTCTAATACAATATTTATCTATATTCAACATATTGCCACCAAATCTATTTAATCCACTGTTGTGTGTTTTGATTCTTTTTCATCTCCACTTAATAAAACGTTCTCATCCCATAGTTACTTTTCTATACTCCAACACAATTAATTGCTTTTTCTTCACCTAAATCGTTATATTTTATTACAACTTCCTTACAATAAACAGACTTACGAGTATATATAATCACTATTCTGTGTACGAGTTCGGGTCATAGGCTCGTTATTTTAATATTTAACACTTTTCCTATTCCTAAATCTATTCCACCAAAACTAGACCAACACATACATTTACAAATAAGTTGAAAAACCAAACAGAACAACATATTTACATACAAAACGCAATAACTGAAGGCCATTCTTTTGAAACAAAAAAGCCAACTACACGTCTCTTAAAATACGGACCACTCGAAGCCTGCTTAAATATAACAAGGCAACACATCCCACAGATAAACAAACAGCAAATACTTTTTCTGACATTTTAAATACAACTCCAAAGCCATACGATAACATTTAAGACCTAACTAACCGAAAAAATAATACGCAAGGACTTGTCGAGACAATCATTTGTGAGTCTACCTTCCAAACGTTTAACATCTTCCGCTGGGCTATGATCATATTACTGTGGACACATTAAAAAAATTATATAAAAATGCAATTATCTCTTCATCTTCATTACATATACATAACACCAATCTTCATACGTTATATTTTTTCCAAACTCTGGAAGTTCTTAATAATAAAATTGATCCCAAGCTCAAAAAACTTCAAACTATTGCGAAAATAATAAGAAATTTAATTTTAAAACGCATTTATCTCATCCTCGATGCGGGAATGTAGTCCCTTATCACCAATTTATGTTTTGAAACGAATATTCCACTATCTAGGGTCATTGACCCTCTATTAAGCGGTAATAATCCTTTCCACTTATATTTTAAGGATTTAGCTTAAGCATTCGGCCGAGCATGGCATTACGGGCTTTTTGGATAAAGTGCCAAAAGTAACCACTGATTATCTTTAAAAATTATAAAAAGTTTATTTAATAAATTTTACTTCAAGGGCTTTTCAGAAAGCTCAAGAGAACCTTTTCTACCCCAAAATTCCTTTAAATCCAGTTCTACCGCTCCGACTAATAGTTTTAGGTGGTTGGAAATATTATACGTAATTAGATATCATCTATCTAACCAGGTGCTTCTCAAGATAGTATAGTTGGTCCCCTTTTTTACAACATTTGCTGTATCGTTGGTGTAATCGTTCCATTCCCAGAGTTCGCATCATTTTCATGTAATAACCTGTCAGTTCCCAAGTAACGCACTCGGAACCCACTCAATAAGTGCCGTCAATGAGTTCCGTTTTTGTTACGTCTGACGGCTCTTAATTCATGAACGCAAACAAATTTTCTCTTAGTTCGGCTTTTAGCGACAAAGGAAGAACAGTTTCTTAACCGTTTCTGAACCCATCTTGAACAAATTCGTAATTAGATGACGGAACATAGTGCCGTCAGAGTGCCGTCAAATAGCTTAATTTTCGTAACTTGCGTTACTTGGGTTGTGAAACCATTGACGTTAGTCTGATCAGTAGCCGTGACGCGCAGCTACTTCAATCGATTATTTGAGAGGGAAAGCAATTGATTTTTTTTCAACTTTTCTTGTATATCAATTATTATTATTCGAATAATTAATTTTTATAATTTACAAAATTTTCACAATAATTATATTGTGAAATTTTAGAAAAACAAACTTTAGGCAAATTGTAAATGATATGTTTTTTTTTATTAAAAAAATAAGAAGCTTGCAATTTATTTTTTTGAAAAAAATGTGAGAAATATGACCTTATAAGGAACAGTTTGCTGAGCAATTAATTTTTGGTAAGCAATCTCAAACGTCCCACATTAAATTTAATATCAACAAGCGTTTAATTCTTATCATATAAAATTATGAATAATTAAATTTAACTTTATTATGAAATAAAAGAAAAATATCTATCAAGTGGGTCGATTTATAATTTAAATATAAGATATTAATAGTGATACTAATTTGTATATAAAGCCAATGCAACGAATTCAATGCTTCATAAAGTTAAGTTTGTTCTTGACTATTTCTTTTGTGTAATCGGTGTTTATAAATTTGAAATAAAAATGTGGTCTTTTATTATATTTTCGGTTGTGTTTTTACATTTTTGCAATATTGGTTTTGCCTGTGATCCAAATTTAAAAATAAAAGGATACACATCTCTTAATCAAATCAGTCCAAATGTTGAGGAGCTGCACGTTAATAATAACACTTTGAAAAATATACCAGACAATTCTTTTCATCGTGTTCGAAAAATTGTCGATCTTAATATAGATAATAATGAAATCGAAGAAATTCCAGTGAATCTATTCAAAGTGTTAAGAAATTTGAGAACAATTTCGCTTCGCGAGAATCACCTCCGAAGCCTTCCAGAGAACACATTTGCTAATAATCCGGAACTAGAAGAGGTTGACATATCCCACAACTATCTGACACTGGCTGGGTCAGGAAACTTTTTGATTCATTTAACCGAAGTAAGAATTCTACGACTTCGAAGCAATTTCATCTCACGAATCAGGAGTAATGTTTTCGCAAATATGCGTAATCTTGTACATCTTGACTTGGAAGATAATAAAATTTCTTCGATTGACAATGGTGCCTTCAGCAATCAACAATATATGAGACACTTGAATTTGAAAAATAATAATTTAGAAACATTAAGTGTGACGCTTTTTGTCCATATGACATCTTTAAGGACATTAAATCTGGAAAGCAACAAATTAAGAAGTTTCGATAAAAGTACTTTGGTCAGTAGAACTGGCTGTGAGAATGTCCTATTGGCAAATAATCCACTTACTTCTATATATATAAGAGAAACTGGAAATAGTGATTAAACTAACCCCTGATTATCTTTAAAATTTATAAAAGAATTTTTTTTTTAAACTGAAGAATATCAATTTATTTTCACAATTTTTTTCTCCATTATTATTAAAAATTTTATCTTGTATTTTACTCGTATATATTATAATCAATATTTATAAAAATATATTTTAATATTCAATAAAATAAAATTTTTTTAATATTTCCAAAATTTAATAAATATTTTTTAAAATTAATTGCACGATATGATGCTTTAAGGGTAATTTTTGACGATATTGTTGCACAAAATTCGACCATTACTGGACGGATGTTGGTTTTTAAATGCTCTAAAGTTTGAGGACTGATACACGGAAGCCTAATTATTCCTTTAGTTTATGATTTGGCATTTTCCAGACCCAACAAATTCCATTCCCGTCTTTTCCATCATTATTATACTTGTGTGAAGGAAGTGATTTTCAAAGGCTCTCAATTTTGAGGATTGGCGAAGTAAATATGATATTTTCCATAGCCCTGCAAGAAAAAGTCAAGCAATGTCGAATCGTAGACCTTGGAGGCCAGTTGACATCACCAAATCTCGTGAAATTGCGCTTGTTTTTTCGAGGAATAACGACAAACTTTATTGTATTGTATGGTTTGTAGTGCCGTTTCATTGAAATTATTTATGATTAAGATTAAAGTATCGAAGTTCAAGTAAAAATAGTCACTTATCATACTACCAAATGTCTCAGAATCAGCGGTAACGATCTCTCCTTCTTCATTTTGAAAGAACTTCGGAACAATGATAATGTCAGACCAAAAGCAACACCAGATAGATAGTCACTTTTCGGAGTTACAATAGCTTGTACACAGTTATTTATCTATTTTTCAAACCCTAAATATAGTAGTTTTGTTTAATTATTTAGTCACCGAGTGCAAAATGAGCCTCTTCTCGAAAGAAAATTTATTGAAAAAGTGAGCATCCAAAGCTGCATATTGCCTGCATACTTTATGAGTACTTTAACGATTCATAATATAAAATACCAAACTATAACCTAAACAAATTTCTACTTGAGTTATATACATTTTTGACAAATTTAAAGTAACACAGATGCACTTTCCATTTATTCAAGAATTAATACAACTATTTTAAAATTATATCGAAAAATTCAATGCGAAATTTCACCTCGTTTTATATATTGTATTAAATACAAATTTTATTTTTGCTTTGGTTAATAAAGTTATATCATATTTTTACTTAATTTAAACAAAAGCCATTTCTTTGACTATATTTAAAAAGTATTTATTTCTTATTATCTTTATAGATTATAGTTTATTTAGAAACCGTAATACTGAAAAAAGACCTAATCATCAAAAAAAATTATCTAAAATTAGCAAAACTATGTACCAAAACTTTCGGGAATAATCCTAAATCTTCATATAAACATAAAAGATTTTTTTTATTTTTCTAATATATTTTCAAAGCATGCTCTTTCAGAAAAAAATAAATATTTTTTTAGTAAAAATATTTAGAAATCATAGAAAATGTTAACAATACTTAGAGATGTATACTAGAATATTAGCTATTTCTGATAGATACGAATTAGAATTATTAAGAATTTATGCATGTTTATAAGTTACAAAACTCTACCACAACTTTTTTTCTATTCTTGTATCAAAAAAGGAGGAACGATTTTACAAAATAAGGTCAAATAATACTTTGGAAATGCAAATACTATTTCAGAGTATAAAATATCGTCTCATATTATTCTGTTAACCAATTGTTGAGAACATAACTTCTGTTTTCACAAAAGACAATCCCCAAACTTAAGGCGTTGATGGCGGAATATCTTTGGTTGATCTTCTGAGTACATGTTTATGTGCATTTCATCCCATTTGTGGTTGGAGTCTCAATGTAAAAAAGACACTGTAGTCGAATATTTGAAAGGAACCATTCCAGTTTAAATTTTCAATTTCGTTTCGGATTTAAAACAAAGTTGAACATTGCAAATATAGTTTCATCTACTGTATCTAGAGTTATACCTAAAATGCAATTGGGTAAATGATTCACCGCAATAATACCACCATTCTGTTGATACTATTTTCCACATGTCTGAGTTTAGCCACACAAGTTAGCTTCCTGAAGTGTATACAAGTTATAAAGACAGAGGGTAAGAATTTGTACGTTCACTTTAATTGTACGAGGGATAAAACAAAATCTTTTTGTCATAGTGTTTTGTGCGGATAACTTAGAATACACTGAATTGAGAAAGCTGCAAAAGCACAACCCCTTATATGCATAGCTTAGCATAGGGAATTTTGTATTTGCAAAAACGGTTCATCGACAGTTCTGTCTTTCTAAGAATATGACCTACGAACAGTTCTACTATGCAATTCGAATTGAAACGACATAACCAAGAAAGGACAGAATAATCTTCTTTCGAATGTAACAGATTGCTTCCTGGCTCAGACCGGAATTCCTTTTCATCGTGAATCGTCAAAAACAATCAAGTTCCATATAATCACAAAAGTATATTTCTCCAAGCGAAAGATTCCCATTTGACGAATACTACTTATTACTAGTAATATGCCTTTAGTCTAAGAATAATAAATAGAAGATATATGAAAGTAGTTATATTTTTGTTAAGATTTTTATTTTCCTCGAAAACCGGTTGTATTATTTTAGAAAAGATTAACAAAAAATTTACTGTAGATATAATCAATAACAAGATACATTGGCAAAACAATATCAACAAACAAAGGATCAGGAAAAAAATTTATTCGATTTTGGTATAATTTAACTTTTATATTGAAAATAATATGAATTTATTTATTTATTATTTCATATTTTATTTTTATACATAATATATTTAAAAATAAAATGTTTGACGTATTTTTAGGGAATTTCTATTCATTATTTTTTTCGTATATAAAAGAATAAGAATATTAAAATTCTTTTCTGCTTACATCAAGTAAAAAATAATTCAAAAATTTCATCATCACCGACTTTCTGCTATTTATTTACTCGAATGCTAGCGCTGATACGATACTATTTGGTACGATACGATTTTTATATTGTGATATATTGTATAGTTGAAAGCAAGTTACGAATTCTTAATCAGGATGAAAAATTGCTTTGAGGGTAAAAGGACATTACGAACAAAAGATGGGAAAATGAAAATAAACAAACATAGAAGAAAACTTTCACCGAAAATAAAATCGATCGGCATCTTACCATTGGTAGAAGCTTTCCTTCTATTGCAATAGAATATTTCCTGTCCTTTTTATATCTTTATCTGTTTTAAGCTTATTCGATATTAGCAAAAGTTCGTGACTTTTCATAGAAAAAAACAACTTTTAACGATTGTAAATTGTTGTAAGTACTCTATCTAAAATGCCAACTTTAATGAATTTATTACAGATAAAAGGAGCTGCTTTTCTCTTCATCTAACGTTTGACTATCTTTATACTTTTGTTTGTAATTTGTTGAGTCAATTTTTTTTAAACACAGAACTAGAATTTTATGTTTATTTTCGTTAAAAAGAAAAAAGAAATTATCATGATTTTTTGATTGTACAATAATATTATTGACTTTTTAAGAAGTTTAAAGGATTTTCTTTAAATATAAAATCCTAAGTTAATCTTATTGAAGTTTTTTTGAATTTCAAAAATAAATTATTTTTTAATAATTTTAACTTAAAAATACATAAACACCTATCACAATACGTATAGATATGTGAGATAAAAATCTATTGAACATACCTCATCTTGTGACATTGTCATAGATTTAGCTGCTAAAGGATCTGTACTATTGTCACCCATCAAACCGCCGCCACTTGAATTACGCCAATATTTCTGACAAACATATCTGCAATAGTATAAAAAAGGAACAAAATTTAATTTATTTAATTCAATTTATAATATGATTATAGTTTGTAGAAATGAACATTTATAAATACACAAAACTCGCTGCAATGATTAAAAGGGTTTATAATAAAAATTAACAAGTACAAATTTGATTAAAACCTGAAAAAATACCAAATCGAGTATGTAATAGCTTTGAAAAGAATTTAATATTGTAAATTACACAATTTTTTTATTTTAGAGATTTTTTTCAGTACTTATAAAAGCCAATATTTAAGGGAAAATTATCAAATAGAATTTTTTATATCATACAAGGATTTTACGGCAACCAAAAAAAAAACAAAAGGATATCCTTGAGGTCTAATCAAACATTCCTCATTGTTAAGAGATCATTTTAAAATTTAAGCTGAAAAGCGTAGGTACTATATAAACATTTAAAATTGTTTTAAGAAAGTTATTGAAAATTGAATTTTTTTTTATTTGCAATAATTTTTAAGGAAAATTTGTTTCTTTTTTTGAAAAAATATTTTTTTTTATATACATAATAATACATTTATTTTTATTGAAATATGAAGTATCATATTTTCCAAAGGAGCCTCAAGGAGATGCATTATCACTTTTCTAGACGTGAAGATACGTATTTACTTACGGTAGGTAATGCTTCTTACTAAATATATACTAGAAGCACTTTTCATCTTCTAAGATTTACATGCTGTCTCGTGTTTCACTCTTGGAAGGTACTTTAGTTAAATGGTACTTTAGGTAAATGGTCATAGTTGTGAGCCGTTCTTTCAAGAATGTTGCAAACACAAGCAAAATAAGACCCTAGCTACTTATGTTCGTAACTCACAATAACAATGACGCTTGCACTAGGGGGGTCAAAAACACATTGTTGGGCCTCGTAGATCCTATAGTATCACTCCATTCTGTCGGGTGTAACTGAAAAACTTGCCATTACTAACAACAGAGTTGATTTGCCAAACTTAAAAGTACTAAGCTTAAAGCAATTATAAACGCATCAGCACTCCTTCTGTGTTTATATTTGCTTTATTGCTATTTCGTAAGCATTGCTGAACATTAACCATGCGCTTTCATTGAAAGCTATCCAATTGCATGTGGATACGTATTATGTTATTTAACGTGACTTATCTGTCATTAAACATAAAACCACTTGTCGCCTACGACCTTAGATTAAAGAATACCTGGATAGGCCCCTACCGTATATGTTCACGCAATTTTGTGTAAGAATTTTTACGTGGGGGATATGACTGTCAAAAATTTTTATGTAGACATGACACCCACTGCCATCTATGTGTCGTAATGGAAATTTATTTAATTGCAAAAGCATAATTTATATTTATTTTAATTCACTTATTGGAAATAAAAATACAATTTAAATACAACGATAGGTCATTTTTATTTTTTGTACAATCTTTTGATACGAAATGGAATTCTATATTAGGTTTATTATACATTTCGTAAATATCAATCAAATATAAACCGCCTCAATTTTGTAGACTTTCGGAGAGTTTGAAAACTTTAATTCTCCATGAAAGTGGAGACTTGGGGGTTAGCTTTGTCGTTGGTGAATCCGATGTTGACAGTTCAATGTTTACCATAAAATAGTACAGTGCCGGTGTATATAAAGTGTGTGTAAGAAAGTTTAAGGGACCGAATTTTTCTGTCTATTTTCCATTGCTGTTTTCATTGTGTTATAATAATTAAAGTTTATTCTTCGGTAAGCTTATTATTTAAATAAATTTGTTTTGCTTGCTCTATTATACCACATTATAATGCATTTAGTAAATAATATTTTTTTTATTTTTTAAAAATATTAGTTATTAAGTTTTTAAGTACATTAAATTTTTCATTTTGTAATTTAGTTTTAAAACATTTTCTTTAATATTATATACGATTAACATCTTATTGTGCACATAATTCCTTTCATATAATCAAATAACTTACAATTCATATTTTTATATACTATTACCCACTTTAAAAATTCTGTTTTAATAAATAATATACAGTGAAATAAATAAAATGAAAATACATAATAAATAAATAAATATTTAAAAATAGAACACTGTGTTTTATTGCATATATACAAAACTAATTCCATCAAACAACAAAACACGCAATATTAGAAAATCTGCTTCTTTACGCATAAATGATATCACATATGAAAAATGGTTTTAAACGAACCGCTTCAATCGCATACTGAACTTTTAGATTGGCCCCCAATGATTTACGCCGTTTCTGTTGTATTGCATGTGTGTGCGTTCTATGAATGTATTGCCACAAAATTCGGTCAGAATTTTTGTGTAGAGGCCTATCCAGTTCTTCTTTAATCTAAGCCTACGACCATAGGAATTGAGTTACGCTCAATCAACGCACCACCATTGCTGACAGTTTATAGTCAGTAACCAGTTATAAGCTGATTATTCAACTGTTTGGGGCGTGTCCTATCTAAACCTCTACTGTCATAAGCAGTGACAGTGCCTAAGATAATTACTAGTATCTCCCAGCAGCGATCCGGAGACCGTACGCGCGATGTGGGTATTAATGACAGCCACCACGTTCCTGCATAAGGCGCCTCACAATTGTCGGGCACAGCGTGTTTTAACACAATGGGGCACCCCGATTCCCGTGGTACCAATTTTTGTTTTAAGAGTACTTCGGTTTGTACTCCGCTCATTGAGCTACGGTAAGGAATCTTGTAAATCCCAAGGCACCTCTAATCCACCTCAGGTACGCGGGTTCATCAAGACCCGAAATTACAACCGGAATGAACCTTGGTCTTTCAGCCAGTCGCAGCCATCATGCGTGATGCATGTGGATTAGACAGATATCTGTCTAGTTTCTGTATACTGTTACCCCTGCAGCCTATCATTGGGACTCAACATCCCACCGCAGAAATGGACTAACTTATAGCATGGAAGAGATTTTTATGTACCAAGGAATAAGGGTATGTCATCTACAGCAATAAAAGACCTCCATACTAATGTCTATTCGTTTCGAAACTTAAAGGAAGCCTTCTCTCTACATATTTCTTAGTCATCAAATCCAACCTCTCCGAACGATGTTTTTTTATAACAAAAAATGTAGAATTTTCTAAAATACCTTCTATACGCACTGAAGTTGTTCAAAATACTATTACAGATATTTTATTATATAATATTTACGCTCTTGATATCCCTTCCATTACAAGTACACGGATATCTTATCACATCACAAGAATGCTGATATAGCTTCCAATATGTTTTGTTATATATATACACCTTAATAATAGTTTAATACCTAATGTATGATGCTTGGGACTCCACCGGTTGGACGAAGAGAAAATTAACAAAAAATTCTTGTTACATTTATTAAAAGGTACTGAAGCCAATATGGACTTGCGGGGTAGAAATTTTGGTGTTCAGCAATGCCTTTTAAGTCTCGTAAAATTTAATTTCTATAATCCACAATCCTAAGTCAAATTTACAAAATTTATTTAGTTCCTAATTTGGCAATTTTCAGATATAACAAATTCCACTCCCGTCTGTCTACTCATTGCAATATGTTTGTAAAGGAACCACTTTCGTTATCTTTAATCCTGGTTATTACATAAGATTCCCTCCTTTCCAATTAAATATATTTACGGTCTGCCAAAAATTTCGTGTCAGAGATTTTGACGAACAAGGTGAACAACATCCCATCCAAACGCTAGTAATTTCCGACAAATCGGCAAGGATGTATGGGTCTCGCATTACCTTGATGAAAGATACCACTATAGCCGTTCTTCTATTCTGGACGCTTTATATCGAATGCTGTCATCAAATTATCTACTTTTAAATAATAAACTTCTATATTTACCATTCAATTTGCGGACGAAATTCATGGTTCCACCATACACAAAGCTTTGGAGTGGTCTGTAGTGACTCATTAGGCTCCAACATTATTATTTAGAAAATTTGAATGATAAATATAGAAGTTTATTATTTAAAAATAGATAATTTGCTCCAATATAGGCAATTTTTAATATCACGTTTTTATTCTTTTTAAAAATAAATATTTTGCATCTGACATTTGATCTATCAAAATTGTTGTTCACTCTATTTATGAGTTGCGCAGACCTCGGATCGTGACACAAAGCCTAGCGTGCGATAGATATACTATCTTCCGCGTTATAAAGGATGTCCCAAACTCCACGCAAGAAGTTATTTTGATAAAAAGCACTGGCTTATAATTAAAAATTGTAATTTTTTTTATTAATTCATAGAGTAAACAGTACACGTATAAGTTTATGTATTGAAATGGCCTCCAAGGCTTTGCTCAAACAAACGCATTCTTTTGATGAAATTTTCCATGATCGTTTTGCATAAATAAGTCTGAATTTCGTTGATACAGCGCTCAATTTCCTCCTTCAAGACGAGGGTGGTCGTGGGCTTGTTGGCATAAACCATAGACTTCAAAAAACCCCAGAGAAAAAAGTCCGACTGTGTTCAATCGCATGATCTGGGCGGCCAATTCTGATCATTAAAACGGGAAATTACACAACCATAAAATGACTCATGCAGTGAGCTGTCTGCCATTGGGAAAACTTTGCTACTCAGAAGTACTTGTAGCTACTCGCAGCTACTCTTGCTCATACAAAATGAGTAGATCACAGTTCCCAAAAAAAAGATGGCTTAGCGGGTTCGTTGGTAACGAGGTCTGTTCAACTATTGAATTTCCGCTGATTACGTATATTCGATTTTTGATTTTTTTTATGGCGTTATGTTGGTACTCATGTCTCTCACTTATGGCGACTAGTTCGGCCATTTTGAGTGTTCAGTTAATTTTGACAGCTGCTTTGCTTGCACGTGTTTTGGCCCGGCTCTGATTTTTGCGCATTTCCGACCAAAAACAGCATCGTATTAACATTGCTAAGGAACTGTTGGACTCTGTCCGCGACGATCCAAATTTGCTCCAGAGGGTCATAACTGGTGACGAATCATGGGTTTATGGTTATGACGTGGAAACCAAAGCTCAATCATCCCAATGGAAGCTGCCGCACGAACCAAGACCGAAAAAAAGCGCGCCAAGTTTGGTCGAATGTGAAGGTTTTGCTTACAGTTTTCTTCGATTGTAGGGGCGTGGTGCATCATGAGTTCTTGCCACAGGGTAGAACGGCCAATAAGGAATATTACCTGCATGTTATGCATAAGTTGCGAGAAGCAATCCGCCAGACACGACCGGTTTTGTGGAAGAACAAAAATTGGCTTTTGCACCATGATAACGCCCCTGCTCACGCATCGTTGCTTATGCACGAATTTTTGGCCAAAAACAACACACTAATAATGCCGCAGCCACCGTATTGCCCAGATCTGGCCCCCTGTGACTTGTTATTGTTCCCAAAACTGAAGAGCCCCATGAAAGGACGACGCTAGGCTATGATTGAGGAGATAAAGACGGCATAGAAGGAGGGGCTGAACAAGATCACAAAAAATAATTTTTGGAGTGCTTCGAGGATTGGAAAAAACGTTGACACAAGTGTATAATATCTGGTGGAGATTACTTTGAAGGGGACAAAATAGATGTTCATGAATAAATAAATAATTTCTGAGTACTTGTGAGTAGCAAAATTTTGCCAGTGGAAGACAGCTATTTTTTCTGGGGCTGTATGGCATTTTCGAAACCACATATCGTACACATCCATATCTTACCATTTAAGTACACAAAATTGAATGATCATGTCACGCAAATGGTGCGAAATTCAAATCATACATGAAGTTTGGAATACCCTATATAATCGTGAATTATTTTGAAAATCAGTTGTAATTTTCTTCGCTATCAACTGATCAAAGTTTACCAAAACTTTTCCCATTTTCACTTATCGTATCTTCAACACAAAATTTGGGACATACTCTTAAGCTACAAACAGCTCATAGCTTTGGAAATTGCTTATTATTCGTCTTATTTGAAAGCATATAATTCTTCTGAAGTTGGATTTAAACAGTATGCCATCGATGATGATGGCATACTGATGATCTTATGCTGAAATACAAATCTACTTTATGCACAACTCCAATATTTTAATTGATACCGCCCTTTTGATTATGCAACTTATTAATGTTCATTTAATTTAAAATTATTCATTAGAAATTTTGAAAATAAACTGTAAATAATATTGAATGTTTATATCATTTCAAATTATTTTGAATAATTAGAAGAAAAAAGAAATGAAATTAAAGAAATTATCGCCTGTTGCTATTATAGAAACCCAATTACCCCATTATCCAGGGGTTATTGGTAGATTCAAGTAACGACCATTTGTTATGGAAATATGGAAAGCGAACGGTTTTAATTGTCATCATCGTTTTTAAGTATAGGTGCAAATTGAAGTAAACTCCATGAAGGACAAAAGTTATGAAAAGCAGAATGACTCAAAACGACCGCAATAACATCTATGTTAATTGGAAAACGATTAAATTGATAAAAAACTACTTACAAAAGCCTCTTCAAATCATATCAAAGTATTTCGATCAATTTAGCTAAATAAAAACATTCACTTCTTCAAGGACTATAAAAAAATTGGTGTATTTTACGAAAAAAATAATCTCTACAATTTATTTTCTCATGACTTGAATTATTTTTATTGTATTACAATATCTTATTGTTTTCAGTCATGATAAGAATATCAACAACAAAAAAATATACTTACTATTAGAAGATAACTTGAATGAAAAAGAAAAAATAAATACTGATTATTTATCCATACGGAATTCAGATTACGCGTACGGAATTGCCATCATTAATAATAATTAAGTAAATTTGATAATTGTTATCAAACATAATTTTATTATTTATTTAATCTTTTAAAATCTCTGTAAAATTGTTATTTTTATAATTTTTCTTACTTATTAAATTTTTTTATTAAATGATTTGTTATCTTGATTTAAAACTAATCAAAGAAGGTTGAAGTCACTTTTAAAATCAACTGATTAGCTTTTTAAAACTTCAGAAACACTGTCCAAAATTTTTCAAAATAATTTTTATTAATCTAATTTTTATGAATTCTAAGAAATTTTATTTTTACGCAATATCAACCCAGTTTAAAAATAATCTCGAATAATATATATTTTTCAAATTTTTTATATAAATTATTACGGATTTTATATAAAATTAGTTTGAAAGTAAATTCAATGATAAGATATATTTTTTAGTGTGTCCATTATATTTTACACTTGAAATTAATAAGAATTTTTACAATACCAGGTGTATAAGCTTAAGTCCGCTGTTTTTTAGTCAGAAAAACACATGTTTTTTTTATAGAATGCAAAAACAAAAATATTCAAAGTACTTGCCCTAGCTAGCTACACATTTTTCCCATCATTCAAAGTACTTGCCCTAGCTAGCTACACATTGTGTCGAAAGAGAAGGAAAATTCCTTCTCTTTCGACACAAACCCCTCATCAAGCCATTTTCGAACGTCTTCCATCGACGAAAACAGGTGGTAGTCGGAAGGGGCCACGTCTGGTGAATAAGCGGGTTGGGGTAGCAATCCCAGTTGAGTGTCTCCAAGTAGTTTCGGACCATTTTTGACGTGTGCTGTGGTGCGTTGTCATGGAGGAAAATAAGCTTGTCATGTCTTTGTTGATAATCCGTCCTTTTTTCACGCAGAGCACGGTGCAATTTGATCAGTTGTTGGTGGTAGCGGTGGGCATTGACAGTTTCATCAGGCTTCAACATCTCATAGTAGACGATACCTTGCTGATCCCACCAAACGCACATTATCGTCTTCCGTCCGAAGCGATTTGATCTTGCGGAAGATGTTGATGGTTGGCCGGGATCAACCGACGATTTCTTGCGTTTAAGATTCTCGAAATATATCCACTTTTTATCGCCTGTCACAATCCGATAAAGGAACGACTTTCTTTTTTGTCTGGCGAGCACGATTTCGCATGTGTTTGGGCATCGCTCCATCTGCCTATCGTTCAATTCATGCGGCACCCATTTTCCGATCTTTCCAATCTTCCCCATAGCACGCAGACGCATGGAAATGGCTGGTTGAGTAATACCCAATTGCTCCGCAAGCATTTTTTACGATTGAGTATCGTCTTCGTCCAAGAGAGCCTGCAATTGATTGTCCTCAACCTTCTTAGGCCGATTTTCACGCTTCTTGTTCCACAAGTCAAAATTGCCGTCTTTGAACCGACGCAACCAATCTCGGAACGTTGTTTCCGATAAAGGACTTTAATTGAAGTTTAATACTTTAGCGTTCAGATCGTTTTTAGAATTAGATTGTAAGTTAAAAGTTTGTTAACTGTAGGTGGTAAGTGCAAGCCCTTTCAGTTACGTATATGGATTTCAAGTAAGTAATTTATCCGATGTAGTTCCAGGAAGCATACTTTATTGTGTCGATAACATTTTTACAAATAATGATTTAATTTATTATATATTTTTACCTGCAGAACAAATTTATACATTTTTTTTATTACGAATTCGATCTATTATGGAATATTTTGTACATTCTTAAAAGTAACTAAAACACTTTATTTTATTCATATATGAAGTAAACACACATTAATTTATATTATTTAAAATAGTAATAATTTATGTAAGACTAGAGTAATGTAAAATTTACCTTTTTGGAAAAGTTCTGTCCGCATGGCATTTAAATTCATCCCCTTATTTTGTTCACAGAAAGTAAATATATCAAAATAAACATGAAATATTTTAGGACTGAATTGTATACTATATATTAAACATATTGTTAAGTATACAACTATCCTTGATAGATACTGTCTTTCTCAAAAATATAAACAAGGGTGTTATGTTTAATGATGGTTTGTTTCTACATCGTTCATAGATTTTCTTTTTTGTAAAATGTGATTTGGGTAAAATTCAAATGTCATTTGGGGATTGAGATTCATAGTTACATTTGTTTAATATTAAAAATATAACAATTTTTACAGAATAAGGTTTGCAAAAACAAAATGTATCTGTTAATAATAAATCGAAAATTATTCCCACCCAAATATTTTAAACATTATATTTAAGTAAGATTCAATATATTAAGCTAATGATTTTTTTTAATAAAAACATAATATCACAAAATTTTCAAAATGTAAACTATGAGTTCTCGGTTCAATCAAAATTTTATCTTAAAATGCATATTTATTTATTATTTTACATTTCAAGATATGAGGGTTACATGATTAGTTCCTATCCTCGGTAAGAGATGGTGTTGATACTATTACATAAGTCATTTATTCATAAATACAGGCTTTCAAAAGAATATTTTTAATTTTTCAAGCAGATTTCGTGTGCCAGACATTTAAATAAACAACTTTTTTTGATTTTATAGCAATGGAAAATATCGAAAAACGAGCAGTGATCGCAGAATGAAAGTGCGTCATATTTCTGAGCCTGTTTAGCGATAAGATTGCTTATTGCGCTTTAACATTGCTAAGCGAATAGAATGTTTAAGCGCATTCTAAATGATTTTTGGGGTCGATTCATAATTGTTGGTGAAACATAGAATCATTATAGCACATTAAATAGTTCGACAAAGTTATGGTCACAGTTTTTTGCCAGATACGCGGTATAATACACGTCAATTACTTTGAAAAAGGCAAAACGATTAATGGCGAGTATTATGCCAACTTATTGGATCGTTTCAACGGTGTTGTGAAAGAAAAACGTTTGCATTCGATGAAGAAATAAATTATCTTTCATTGAGACAATGCACGCTAGTATACTTGTGCAATTGCCATAGTAAAATGTCATGAGTTAGGATATGAATTGTCCCAGCAATTATTTTATATTTCCGAATTTAAAAAAATGACTCGGCCAAAAAAGATTAGGCTTAAACGATGATTGGAGATATCGTAGTTCTTAAAGAGAAAAACGTTGTACTACAATAAATACACATATATCCAGCCAGATTAATTAAATTTTACATTTAAAAATGTTTTTTTTTTTGCCAATCCAGGTATTAATCATACAACACTCTAAGTTCTGCTTTTTTTTAATCTTTGTAAAACGATTTTCAGTCGTTTTACAAAGATTAAAAAATCAAATGGTGTAAAAAATTTGAAAATTTTATGGGTCGATAATGCAGAATTCCGATAGACAATTAAAGCGCCAAGTTGAAGCCAAAAAACGGAATACAACCTTAAAAAGTAGGTTTTATTCCGCAATTGTACTTATTTAAATTAAATTAATAACTGCGATGGTTATTTAATTTGACAAGTTTAGAATTATTAACTAAATAACAAATTTTTCGCGGGTATCATGTATAGATTTATGATTTTAGGTTTAAAATAATATTGATTTATAACCAATATAACTCCTATTGGAAAGTAATCAGACGACTGTCATTGAAACGTCAATCTGATCACAACTATGTTAATCGTCTATTTACATTCAATATTTTTAAACACTTAGAGCACTCCAAATCCTATTAAAGCTGGTTGAATGATGGGCAACTATGACTTATATTCCAATATATAATTAGATTTTACCAACAATTCACCTGAAAAGAGTAAAGATCGTAAATCTTTACTTTTCGCATAACTAAGCCGCTATTTAATAGAACACTTTATTTTCTACAAATTTATTAATACATTCATTTATTAAAATTTATTATTCACATTAATATTAACTTTTTCCACCTAACTTTTTATAATAATTTCACTATTAAAACGACTTATAACACAATAACAAAAAATTGAAATTACAAGAACCTTTAAAATGTGATTTGTAGTTCGAAAAGTAAAAAATAGATGTCAGACACAACAGTTAAAAAAGATTTGCGCTGTATATTCTTTTTTTTGCGTTCCAAAGTATTTGTATTGAATTTTAATAATTTTTTAAAGTATAATAACGTTTTTTTTCAATTTAAAAGCATTTAATGAACATTTGAAACAACGTGGTTTGTAGATTAATTTTAAGTTAATAGTTAATTAAGTCTCGGCAGAGACGGTTTTCGGTTCATTACAATTCCACGGGATGTTTTGGCTTTAATAAAAATCATACACATATAGGGCGATTGCCTGTTTTTATACTCTGTAATCTAAGCCGCATTAAAAAATTTAAATTTCTCGTTAAAAAAAACAATATTCTAATATAATAAAATGCATTCAAGCAGTTTCCAACAAATTTTCAAGCAAAAAGAAAAAAGTTCATCATATATTATTTTTTTCCCTAAGAATTTTGTTCAAGCAAAAATGGTCCTTTTCATTAAAGAAGATTTTTATTCTGTTATTATTATTTTATATTTTATGGCCTTCAATATTATAAGAAATACTATAGAGATAAAAAAAGGATAGTCACAATACTACAAATCATAAAATTATTCAAAATATAAGCATGTTGTAGCTATAATAAAAATGATAACATCTTTAATGATCAAATTGAGGTACAAATTTTTCATGTTTTTTGTGTTTATTAATTTTTTTTTATTTGTTTTTCATTATTATTTCTTGTTATTGTAATTTTTATGTAAGATACTGTACTATGCGAAAAATATCGTAGGACAAAATTTCAGTTACCTTGTCTTTTAAAATAAACAAAAGAACAGATTCTTTTCAGAACAAATACATTTTTATTATTTTTAATTTTATAATAAAAACTAACTAACTGAGATATATTTTCAGACTATTTCTATTTTAACTTACACTCAAATTGTATATTGTATGTAAATGTTGTCCTGAATAAAATTTTATATATTTTTATTAATAAAGTTGATTAAAAAAATTTACAATAATTATTAAAATATTTTCAATATTAAACAAAGAGATTGGTTTCATATCTTAGCAACTAATTTATATTACCAAATTTATTAACAATTTGTTTGGAGTGTTTTATTATTGGAATGATAATCTTTATAATAATTAAAAGCCGTAACAAACATAATCCTTAGTAAAACCATTAAATTACTTTTGTTAACGCAAAAAAGATCGTTCAATTTGATTATCAAAAAATACCATTTAGCGTCCTGATTAACACTATCTTGTTTGAAAAAAATCGTTCTGCTAAATTTTATTTAAAAAAAATATATTGTTCATTTTGAGAGCTAATTTAAAATATATAAAGTAATTGTAAATAATTGAAGAAAAAAAACGATTTTAAAAAAGCTTCAATTCGATTGCAAATTTTTAATACAGCAACAAAAGTAAACAAATCATAAGCAGGTATATCGAATCATAAGCAGCTACACGACAGGTAAAAGATAAATAGGAATAGAAGCAGAATGTAATTTCCCTTGTGATTTCCGGTGAATAAGAACTAAACCTTTGAATCGAAACCAAGTTGAAGTCTTAAAAGAGTGAATCAGATCGTATTTCAATCTAAGGTATTCATGAGACATTTCATCCCACATGTCCAATTAATTTTTTTTCTAAAAATGGTAAAGAAAAACATCAACTCTTATATTCTTATATGCTCAAAATTTCATACATTTAAATGATGAAAAAGAGAGAAATTCAAATAAATATTATTACATAGGGTGGCCACTGAAAGACTGAATGATTTAAAACAAAAATTACTTTTACAAACATGTTTTTTTTACATTTTTATTATTTTATTTGAAAAAATTAATAGCGTATTTTTTTACTATTATGTTTGAAAAATAATATCTCTGCAATGGTTCTTGCGACAGCATTTTTCATGAACGTACGCAATGTTTCAGGCCATAAACATGGAATTTCGGCTTCAATGTTCTTCGTAAGTTCTTGAATTATTCTGGGTTTTCAATGCTAACCCGTTCTTTCAAGTATACACGCCTAAATAAGTCTGGTGTCTTCAAATCAAGTAAACGCAAAGGCCAAAGAAATTCGGAATTTTTGAAATTATTCGTTCCATCCTGTTGGAACTATACCTTCTGATTATCGGCGTAAGCGCTCGCCATAAAAACTATACAAACATTGTCCTATAAAGGGTCCCAGTGATTATTTCTTTCATTTTCAAAGAAGTAGGCCTTCATAACTCTTTTAGGCATAACAACAAACCAAAGAGTGCAGTTTTGGCGACGCAATTGATGCTGATGTAATGTCGGGGGATTTTCAGTACCCCAAAATCTACGGTCTTGTTTATTGCTGTTACCATTTAAATAAAAATTAGTCTAATCACTCATTATCAAGCTGTTCAAAAAGTTGTTCTTATCTCTGGCTAGGTATTGAAATGAAATGTTGTTCTGTTTTCATGACACATATACTGCTGAAGCGCAATGAAATTGAGCCATTTCTGAAGCGAAAAATAATTGACGATGAAGAATGGATAAAATACAAGAATACCGTTCGAAAACGACCATAGAAAAAGAGAGATGAACGATCACAAACGATTTCAAAACCAGGTTTAACGTCCAATAAGGTTATGCTTGTAACTCCAAGATACTTAGCAGCCCAAGCAGAATACCATTTGGCGGACTATTTGAGGCACATGGATTCTCAAAGGCACTCCGCCGTACATATATGCAAGATTTTGGGTCCTAAATGAATACAAGATCTTAGATTCTGAAATCCATCATGATTAGGTATTTCTCTTGGAAGAAATCAACAGCGCTTAGGAGTCAGTGCAGTTAGGACCTCTTCCCGGTAGATCGTCTACTGAGCCAGTTTTGTCAAGCCGGGTGGTTTAGTTCCAAATCACACTAGCGCTAAAAGATACTTTAAGATTAAAATGTTGCCAGTATTTTTTGTGAATTGCAATAATTGATCTTTCAATGAAATAGAAAAACTCAGTGAGTTTTGCACGTTTATGGACATCATAAGTAGACATTTAATTCTCAAAGAGATGCTCTGTACTCTAAATATTGCCTAACATGATATAACTCGTTGAATGGATAAATATTTAAAAAAATTAAAACAGTGAATGCTATAAAAATTACCAATTTGGTTTTAATAAATCAATAAATTAGGCTTAGAAAAATTCTGTATTTTTTATAAAATGTAAATTCAATGCAGAATTTTTTATTAAATGTTAAGAAATTATTCAATACCGAATTGTGGGTGACGAGGCTATTTTTTTTTGAATTCTTAACATATTATAAAAATGAACCATTTTGTCTCTATATGTGTAGTAATGTACTTAATAACAAAATGCAGAAATAGGTATTTTGCCATTTATTTGGTGGCTAAGACCCAGTCTTATATGGCTTATTTGCGTTTGGCAAATTTGCGTTTAACTTCAAATTCATTTGAAATGTACAAGTTTGGTTGAATAAATTAAAAAATATTTATTTTTGCAAAAACCTCTAGTTGTTTAAACAAATCCACCTAAATAAAATTAATGGAAATCAGTGCGGTTTTAATTTTAGCCCTGTCGACAAAATTTACTCTAATTTTGGAATTACCAAGAGTAAGTATTTTTTTATTTCTTCATTAGATTGTATATTTGGAGTTTGCCCATCAAGATTTATTGAAATTTTTTATAAAAATTTAAAACGAATAATTACTAATTAAATTACTATTCATTTAAAATGAAGGCAATAATTGAATTGTTTTCTACTAGAAATTGTATAGACTATTAATTTTCATTATATATTGTAGTATATAAATGTATTTTATAAATACTTATTATATACAAAGTACTACGAGAAAACCATGTTTTACTAGTTGAAATTCCTACTATTAGGTATAAAAATGAATAATATATAAGTTTTATTAAAAATATTTTTCCCTGAAAAATATATATTATCTAGATAAAGATGAATATTTTATATAATTAAATAACAATAAATAGATTTTAAGAAAATATTTTCCACACTTCAATGATTTTAATATAAGAGTTTTCCATAAATTCTCGAATACTAAGAAGAAATATTATTATCATTATAAGTCTATTATAGGATTTTAAAATTTATTTTCATATATATTATTTAATATATATCATATATATATATGATATATATTAAATAAATTTTGAAATTTTGATTGCCTTCTTATACATGATTTCACATCAAATAAATACTATTGAAATAGAATAAGAAAGTATGTTTATTTTTGGTATTTGCTTTTTAAAGAAGGAACATAACTTTCCTTTAATGTAAAATGGATTTTGAAATTTACGGAAGAAAATATACAGTATCATAATATAAAAATGCCAATTTAAATATAGAAAAGGTTTTAATTAAAGATGAATAAAAATTAAAATAACTCTGAAAATTAAAAAAAAAGAAGATTATTAAAAAATTTGTCAGAAAATAATTAGTGAAAAATATTTTGTAAAATTTTCTAAATAAATAGTTGCAATAATTAGAGAAAGAGTAAATAAGTTTTTGTTAAGGCCCATTTGGACTTATGATCTTTGACTATTAAATAAATAGATCAAACTGGATTATATCATTATGAGTGAATGTAATTTCCCCTGCCTCTATTTTGTTAATATTTTTTAATTATAATAAATACACACTAGTAACATTTATATATGATTATAAAATATCATATATGCTATTAAAACTAGAACTTCTTTTAGTTTTAATAATATAAAATAATATTTAAGACTAAATTGTAATTAAAATATCAAAAAACATTTCTATTACTTTATGAGTAAATTTATATAGAAAAATACATTTCGAGAAGCAAATATTCTGTATAAATGTATGTACATACGTAGGCTACTATATATATTTCTGGCCTAGGCAACACTAAGTGTTGCCAGGTGCGATCTGACATTTCCATTGGAAAGTTTGACATTTTTTAGCATAAACGTACTCAGAACGTTTTGACGTACGACTATCATTTGTGTTGTTTACAGTGACTTGAAAAAATCAATTTGGCAAAAAAATGGAATTAACTCGTGAACATTTTCGTGCGATCATTTTTCACAACTTTCGGCGTGGATTATCACGACAAGAGTGCATCGATGAACTTAAATCTTTGTATGGCTATGAAGCACCATCCTATAGCACTGTGAAAAACTGGTACAACGAATTCAATCGTGGCCGACGCTCGCTCAAAGACGAATTCCGTGAAGGTCGTCCAAAAACAGCCGTTGTTCCAGAAAACATCGATGCCGTACGTGAACTGATAATGCAAGACCGTCATGTGACATACCGTGAGATAGAGGCATGCCTAGGCATTTCTCCCACCAGCATACATTCGATATTGCATGAACACCTGGCCGTAAAAAAGGTTTGTTCTCGTTGGATCCCGCACAATTTGACAATCGCTCAAAAAAAGGCTCGTGTGGATTGGTGTAAAGAAATGCTGAAAAAATACGATCGCGGTGCTTCAAAAGACGTTTATAAGATCGTCACAGGTGACGAATCATGGATCTATGCGTATGAGCCCGAAACAAAACAGCAATCGACCGTGTGGGTCTTCCAAGACGAGTCAAATCCAACGAAGTTGTTCGTGGAAGAAGCACTTCGAAGCAAATGGTCGCTTGTTTCTTTGGCAAAACAGGTCATGTGGCGACTGTTCCGCTTGTGCAACGTAGGACGGTCAATTCTGAGTGGTACACCACCATTTGTTTGTCTGAAGTCTTCGGAGAAATTCGAAAAACGAACAAGAGAAGTCGAATCATTGTGCACCATGACAATGCGAGCTCTCACACATCGGCTCAAACCAGCGCCTTTTTGACCGGACAAAACGTCGAATTGATGGGTCATCCTCCGTACAGCCCTGACTTGGCACCCAATGACTTCTTTTTATTCCCACACATCAAGAAAAAAATGCGTGGTCAACGATTGGGAAAATAATAAAATTATCCAACTGAAGGAATCTGCGAAGAGTCTTGTGTATCCCATTTATTGTGAAATGAACTTTTGTATTATATTTTTTCCAATTCCTCCATTTCCTGTTTGGCAGAAATTGTTATCAAAACATAAAATAAATACAACTAAACGAATAAATACGAAACAATCTTTCCTAATAAGATTTTGTCTTTTTTTCAGGCTTCAAGTATCTCGTTTCGTTTATACATAATTCAATGATCATTCTCGGAGATGTTGGCTCAAATTATCATCACATCAAATCGGTTAATCTTAAGAATAAGCTTTTCCACATAATCCGTTTACGAAAATATCAAGTACCTATAGAAAGAGTGAAAATTAAAAATACCAAACAAAATTACCTTTACACTTGCACTTACTGGAGGTTAAGTAGCTTTCTGTTTTTTTTGTATTAACATTTCTAGCATCTACCGGTGATACTGACACTCCTTATAGGAGTTTCAAAATAATTGAATTCATACAATTGGTGTCACAATAAATTTCGAATGATCCACAAGTAAACATTCAGTTTGGTTTCGTCCTCCGAAGTTGATTCATTTAATTTACAGTATTTGTAAATAAACTCCTAACACACTCATACATACAGTAGAACTACCACTCTTAAAAGGTGTATGAGTTCAGCAATCCTTTGTTATCAATTAACTTTTAAGATAGAAATCGAATTTCATTATTTAATCATATTAATGTTATCTTTTACATTACAGACTCCCTATTCCATTTATTCAAACACTAACCTTTGTTTTTCTTTCAAAATAATCCTTTTTCAATATAAAATTTTCTCCAAGTTTTCTTCCGTTTCAAGATAAAATTTTCTCTAAGTTTATTATATATTTAGATGCTGGTTCACTTTTAAATCTTAAAACAATTTTCTATCAAATACAAAGATGTATTATATAATATGTTACGTTTTTATGTATATTGTAAGTTCGGGTTTATCTACAATAGATAAAAGTTTTATTATAAAAAAAAATATTTTTAGGAATTAACGTATCAAAATGATACGCAAGAAGAAATTCAATTAGAATTTTACTATTGAGAAAAGTCTTAGAAAATTTCTTACTTAATTATGATAAATTACTGCTGTGTTTGGAAATTTATTTTAATAAAATTGAGAATTTTTAATCAGTAAATTAGGGTGAGGGTAAAAATTTCTAGTACATAGAAAATGTGATAAAATTAATTTTATAAAAACCACAAAATTGAACAAAAAAATAACAGTATCTCTTTCCCCTCTATTCAATTTAAAAACATTGTTGCATAGTCGGAAACTGCGTAAAAAATTTCATAATCCATTTGTTAATTTAAATAATCAATTATTATTAATTTAATACTTCATATTTTCTTCCCTAATTTGCAATAGGTTTATTATATTGTATTTATGTTATATCTACAATTTCTTCTGACAATTCGATTACTTGTGATTAAATTGTTTGGGCATAAGTGAAGTTGAAAAAGCGAAATTTGGAACAAAGATGTGCCATCAAATTGTGTATAAGGAATGGTGAATTTGTGAATTTGACTTAGGATAAGTTGCAACAAGTGCATGAGGAGCATTTCTTATAAAGAGCATAAATTGTGCTGGAAAAAAGCATTTTCTTTAGATCGAGAAGCAGCTGAAGACGAACCTTGCTCAGAAAAGCCTTTAACATCGGGAACTGATCAAAATGATCCTTTGACATCGAGAACAGCATGACAGCTGACAGTTCAGGGTTATTAAAAAACGAAAGAATAACGCGGTTTTCATTGTTGAGTAATATTTTTAAAATAATGAAGGTTTGGCAGATACAACTCGCAATTTTCGTACGAAATATGGTCAGAATAGTTATTTAACTTCATCAACTGCAAGGATATTAATAAAAAATTTAGGGAGACTCTGGATGTCCTTCAACAAATTGTTCAACACAAAATATCGAAGCAGTTCGTGAGATTGTTGCTGAGAGTCCAGAAACATCAATTCGGCACCATGGTCATGAAGTGGACTTTTGGAAAAAGTGTCTACAGAGTATTCTCACGAACGATTTCCATCTTCATGCTTACAAAGTTCAATTGATGCAAGAACTGAAGCCTACTGACCACGCACAGCAAAGGGAGTTCGGTAAATAGATTATGAAACAATAATAAAATGGATGCTGATTTTTCGAACAAAATCATTTTTAACGATTAAGCTCATTTCCATGTTGATGGCTTCGTTAAAAATCCACAATGATTATTGAGGAACACATCCATCCCCAAAGTGTTATTGTTTGATACTGATTTTGGCCTGGAGGCATCATTGCACCATTTTTCTTCGAAACTGCAACTGGTCAGGCAATAACAGTTAATAGTGCTCGCTATTGCGACATGATAATCCAGTTTTTTGTGCTTAAATTATGTATGTGGACAATATGTGGTTTCAACAAGATGGTGCCACATACCACACAGCTCGAGAAATAATTTCGTTTTGCATAAAATTCAGGACACCCTTTATTAGAATTCAGAATAAGCTACTTTGAAATTCACATTAAAAACTCTTGTTGGTTAAATATAAAATAAAAGAAAAAGTAATGCAAAAATACTTACTTTTAGAAAAAGTAGAAAAAACACAACTGATCAAATTTAGATTATATAAACAAATGACATTTTTATGCATTCCATTCATCTGGTATTCAATTTTTATATTTGCAATTTAATAATTTCAGAATATTATATTTTTTTAAATGATTTGTTAATACAATAAATCGTAAATATTTATTTTGTATGCCTATAAATTTTTTTTAAAATTCTATTCAAACTCAACAGATGGCAGTTAAAATGCAGTTTATGCCTATTTATGTTATATTAGAGGAACTAAGTAGTTGATTTGGTTTTAAGTATTTTCATATGAAATAGTATTATTAAATATTTTTACAGCTTAATAAAGAAATTGCTCTATTTAGTGAATAAGTGAATATGAATATTTTGGATCCCATCAGAAAAAGTTATTAATGTGAGATTTAAAAGTTTATATAATAAATAAAATATCTAACAGAGCAGATGTGAATTTTCTTTATACTCTATTTAAATTGAACTGAACTGTTTTCGACCAAATATTATGGTACGTGTCCCATTGGATAATTAAATAATCCGAATCAGTTGTTACCACATCTCATCTTGTCTACATTTTGTATAATTTATTTCATCCTTGACAAGAATTTATTACGCTTGTAAGCATGAAAATATCCTATCTATTTATTGTAACTGATTCCATTTGAATCGCTGTCCATATAAAATTTTCCAAAATGTACTGTTTTATGTTATTTTTGGATTTCTTTCAGAAATTTATCTGTTTAGAGATCCAATATATATAAATATATGTATACATATTAATATTGAAAAAATGAACTTTTTTTTTTAGAAGATTGAGCGAGAAGTTTGTGCTTGTAGATAAAGAATTTGTATCAACACTTCCAGTCAATTTGTGAGTTCTATCTCAGTCACCTTTTGCTACTTATATTTTGATTTTCGATTCATATTATAAACCAGATTTACTTAACTAATTTATTCGATAACATTTGTTATTATTTTGAAATTTATTCCTATCCATTTTTGTTAAAAAGGGTATAATTGATGCTGGTTTTGTATGTAGATAAACAAACAGAATATTAATTTATGTCTTTTTGTTTGTTCTAATTTTTTCTTTATTTGATAGAAGAATAATTTATTATAGAATATATAAATCAAGGAGTATCTAATAGTATTCTTATCTTCTTACCACATTGTAGTAGTCTAAGAGTATTTTCTAGATAGATTTTTTAAGTATATTTCTATCAAAAATATGCGAATCTTTCTCTCTTACTTTTTTTGATTAAAATTCTATTAAAGAATGTTTGAATTTTTATGTACATACACGTATATATATTTGTGCTAGCATTTACATTTAGTTATATTTATAAAAATTGAGTAGTGGATTGTAGGCTGTCAAGATGGCTCTAATAAATATTGCCTGAAATTTATACGAATATAAGGAAGAATTTATTATCAGAAAAAGAGTAGATCTAATAGCTCTCATGTAAATATAGAAATAGAATATAACAGCAACCCTATTTATTTTAAATGTGCAGCCATATTTTATTACACTCTATTATTATAGGGCTGAACTTATGCTGATATTTTCGCCCCACTAATATATTTTAAGATAATTTTAAGGACGAAACTAAAACCATATACATATGATTGCGAAACACTTTAACAGAAGCTTATTGTTTATTTTCTTTAATTCCACCCCTTTATTATTTATTTAACCATTTATGTTGTTTCTCTTTAAGGGATCCTAAATAAAAAGAAAATTATCTCTTTAGTATGCATAATAACATCTCATTATTTTTTCATTTATAATATCGCCTTTTCATAGAGTAGAAATGTAAATTTACATATTCATACATAAAATTGTAGCTATACTTGTATATGTTCCTATACAATATCTAAAATTCTAATTTATACGAAAATATTGTATATTTACTCAGTGAATTTAAGAATTTGATAAAAAAGTATATGTAAGAGTTTTTGAAAAATATTTATCCATTCTCGATAGCTTAGTAAATAATAAAATTTCACGTTATTTTTTTTTATATTATTAATTAACTATAAAACTATCACTTATGGGTGATATATATTTTTCATTACGAATAATATCACGTAAAAAATTTCATACAAACTATTAAATCCTTACTGAAAATTAAATTTTAATGTATTTTTATCCGAGGAATACTTGTATTTATTTTAAGATAAATTTTCATTTATAATCAGAAACTGCAAATAAAATAATTACTTAAATAAATTTTATTAAAAGAAATTTCGTTCGATCCTTTATCTCTCTTTGACAACTTATGCAGTCTTATTTGAAATAATTATTAAATCTTATTTTATGTATAATGTAAGGCTTCTTATTATTAAATAAAATTAATGTTTACGTCCTTCGAGATTTGATCTTTTGAAATTAATTTAAGAGATCAATTTAAATATGTCCAAATGCAAAGAAAGGATCATGTAGATATTCATTTGTTGTTTTTTTTCAATACCTTTTATAGGCTGATTTTTTTCGCAAAATAGATTTTCGAAATAAGTAAATTTTAAAAATTTTCAGTCTTAGAAGAAATATATAAATATTTATATCCTGGTGTAGGTGAAGTTAGAAGAGAAACGGAAGTAAATAAACGTGAAGTTCTAGAGGAGTATGGGCTTTTGCGACCGTAAATTTTTTCACTTCTGTTGTAGCCAGCAGGTGGGGAGGAAGGGGGCAAGAAATCTGTAGCGATTTTTTTTATTGTTAAATATTTTTGAAACTATAAATAAAAATTCTCCATGCATTTAATTCAAATAATTTGTGTTTATTAGCGCAATAGAAAATAATTTATATTAGATTATTTAAAAATGAATGAAAAAAAATATTTCAATGCGATTTATTTTTTTTTCGTGTTAAGAATATTAAAGTCAGTGAGTGCGAATATGATCTAAGCAATCGCTGAACATGTTTACCTATAGTATTATGTATAAATATAAGTCAGTTTCAAACTGTCAATCGCTATAAAATTTCTATAAGTAATAAAAGCTTAATCAATTGACACTGTCGGTGTTTCTATTTAATAACAAAATTTGCAATTATGATCATCATCATCATCAACTGGGACTGCGATTTAAGATATTCCGGCTTCTGCACCGTTGTCTTCTGGGATCATAAATGGAGCCACTGTATACTTTCCGGGCAGGATCTTCCTTACGCATTTTATGACCATCCTGTCGGATTAGGAGTACTCCTAGTGTCGCCAGCTCAACCATGATGAAGGCCTTTCATACAGCCCTTTTTCTAATCGACACACAATATTGATATCGTCGGCGTATGTTAAAAGATGGGTAGACTTAATGAGGTGGGATTCCAGATTAAAGAGAAGGCAACGCCTGCTTTGAATCTTTCTCATACAATATAATTTTCATGCAAAGCTTAGTTTGTCTAATAAATTTTTCTGGAATACCGAATTTTCTTCTCTCAAGGATGTGTATAGTTTTAGATGCGATTTTCAAGTCGATGAAATGGTGGTGGATCTGTTGACCATATTCCAACACTTTTCATTGACTACCGTAGAGAGAATATCGGACCTATTGCTCATTTCCCAGGAAGCCTCTCTGGTATGGGCCAATAACTTTTTATGAAATGGCATTCTTAACAAACGCAGCAAAACAAGAGGAGATATCCATATCCAGCTTCGATTAGAGTAAAGAATACCTAGATAAGCCCCTACCGTATATGTATACACAATTTTGTGTCCGAATTATTGCGAAGCAGCGAGAAATGACAATAAAGGGATATTTTTGTCAAAAATTTTTTATGTAGACATGACACCCACTGCCATCTAGTTGTCGCAATAGCAATTTATTGAATTGCAAAAGCATAATTTATATTCACTTTAATTCACTTATTGGAAACAAAAATACAATTTAAACACAACGATAGACAAAAATTATTTTTTGTACAATCTTTTGATACGAAATGGAATTCTATTTTAGGTTTATTATTCATTTCGTAAATAGCAATCAAATATAAAGCGCCTCAATTTTTTAGACTTTCGGAGGGTTTTAAAACTTTAATTCTCCATGAAAGTGATAACTTAAGAGCTATTGTTGTCATTTGTCAAGTTTTATTTTGGCAAATCGGAAAGTGCAATTAAAAGTATTTTTTTTTCACATAATAACAATTATTTACGGAAAAGTAAGTATTTTTATAAATAGTTATATTGTTGATAAAACTTAATACGAAACCGGGAATTTCTTTCTTTCGGTAAGTTGACATTAGGCGAATTCGATTGGACTAATTTTGCTACTGCTACTGTTGTGTAGCTGTTATCATCTACAGTACCTCGAACAAAACAGTAGGATTGTAGCAGTAGTTGCACTTCTCTCCTTAGGGTAAGGGTATTGTAGTTTCCGATCTGGCTATAGATGGCTTAGCGGGTTCGTTGGTTATGTTGAAGCGTCATATTTTTGTTTTTATTGTTTATGTGTGCGTAAACTCAGTTTTTATTGTTTATGTGTGAATAAGCTCAGTATTGTTGGTGACTATTATGAGGTTGTATTTTACTGCTGTCAGTGATATGTTCATTTTATTGAGAGCTACTGCTAAGTACTGTACTGTAGCAAAATTAATCCAATCGAATTCACCTATTTTCATTTTTACTAAACAAAATAACAAAAATTTAGTTTGTGATATTCCTAAATGCCTTTTAGTGATTTATTTTATCCAAAAAGTGAAAAGTTCGGCATTGAATAAATGTCAACAAATGCGATGTTGACAGTTCAATGTTTACCAGAAAATAGTTCAGTGCCGGTGCTTGTAAAGTGTGTGTAAGAAAATTCGGCTTGTTATTTAAATAAATTTTTTGCATTTGTGCTTTTGCTTGCTCTATTAGACTTTTTTCTAATACATTTACTAAATAATATTGTTTTCATTTTTTTTAGAATATTAGTTATTAATTATTTAAGTAAATTAAATTTTTCATTTTCTATTTTTGTTTTAAAGCATTTGTTTTAATGTTGTATACGATTAACTTCTATATTATTAAGAATTTGTTGTGATGTTCTATGTAATGAATGCTTTATTTTTTAATTTAATTTAAATGCACAATGCCTATTTAAATTACCATTTCCATTCACTAACACACATTTATACAATATTATAATTAAGGTTTTTGTATCTACTTATGCTTGTTTAACATTAAAATTTATATTTATTAAGTTGCGGTGTGTTTTCATTTCAACATAAATATGTTATACACGTAATATCATATTCCCTGATTTAATTCATTTTGCATTTTTGAAATTGATTTAAATTTGTGCACATAATTGTTTTCATATAATCAAATAACTTGCAATTTATATTTTTATAAACTCTTCCCCACTTTATAATTATGTTTTAATAAATAATATATAGTGAAATAATTCATATTCTGTATTTTATTTGAAATTTCCAAAACAAACAACAAAATCCTTAACTTTAAAAAATCTATTTGTTTACGCATAGATGACATCACATATCAATCAAAATGGTTTTAAACCAACCGTTTCAATCGCATACTGAAGTTTAAAAGTAGCCCCCAATTATTTACGCCGTTTCTGTTGTAGCATGTGTGTGCGTGCTACAAATGAATTGCCAACAAAATTCGGACAGAATTCTTGTGTAGAGGCCTATCCAGTTCTTCTATAATGTAAGCAGCTTCGTTGGCTTTGGCATTGCCAACTTAAAGCCGCAAATGCAATTTCGACAAACGACTATTAGCAAAGCCGTTCAAGCATATCGTCGATTCAACAAATCAAACACAATTGTACGAGTAAAAATTTCTCATGTGAATCGAAGTATTTGAGAAAATCGAAGAGCAAATATAGAAAAACCACCACCGAACTGCAAATATTTGAAAATTATTGTTTTTAATGCATACTTTATAATATATAAGTACTATTAATTCTATCTAAAATGGTGAAAACATAGGTACAGAATATGTTTTTGAAAAGATGGCTTTTGGGTTTATGGCTGTAGGTTTGTTAATTTACGCACAGCCGACTTATCTCCGAAACTAAGGCCAAATCTAGCATAAAAAATAATACTTGGAAAATTTTCCAAAATAAATAATCAATAATTTTTTAAACTAATTATAATTTCTCAAAATATTATTTCAGAAAAATATTGGGTTGTTCAAAAAAAATATGTTCAGCTTATTAACTTATGTTGGGAAGAAATTTACAAATGGCTTTGCAAGCATAATTTTACAGTTTATTCGTAATAAATGAGGTGAATTATTCAACATACGAAAAAATAATACGAAAACAATTCAAATTAGTATGAAGAAAATTGAAAAATTTAGAAGCTGAATAAAATTTTGTTAGTTAATGTGAAGTAGTTGACGGTAAAAAATTGTGTATTCGCAAAAATCTTTAAGTTCAAGTTTTCAAACATTGTTTAATTATTAATAATAAAATAACATCATACATAATCACATATACATATATATATATATATATATAAATACTAGTTCACTCATAAAAATTCGGAGAAGATTTTCTATAGGGTCATTTGTAAAAATTATAACACTTTTATGGGAGAATGTATAAAAATTATTTCACAATCAGAAATTAATTGCCATACAGTTTTTGTAAGTATATGACTTAATGTCGATTTCTAAATTTTTGTTTGGAATTTTGTACTTAACTATATTATAATTTTACGAGTATCTTAATTTGCAAGAACTTCTTTTTTTCTTCTCTTAAATATTTAAATATATTATAATGAATTAGAACTAAAACCAATAAACTTTGATTAATTATTTTAACTATATTGTGCAGATTCGTATAATTGATTCCATTAAGTCTTAATTAGATATTAAAATTGAACATACCAAATCTATTAAATAGCTTCAAATACAAATATGCATCTATATATAGTCATATGTTAGTATAAATGCTGTTATATACTCATATCCATTAAGGGTTTTACCATTAATGTCGAGATCTAATTGCACTTAACCACAAACTGATTTAATTCTATATGGAAACTGTGTCGAACGTATTTGATGTCTAAATATGATGGGAAGAAAATTATAATTAAATCAAATAAAATTACCTAAAAATGAATATAAAATAAGTTCTTTTATCATATTTGAGGTCTACCATGCTGCAAAATTCCGGTAAGTGCCTATAACTATATTCGATTATTGGTTAAATTAAGTCAATTAACTTTTACTTTGATAATATATAAAAAATGGATATTTTTTTTAACTGGTGTTCAAATTTTTTTTTCTTTTTGCAAATATAATTTCTTTTTTTTTAAATATTGCAATATATAAAATTGTTTGCATTTAAAATTTAAAATATATTTCTAATTGTTTTCCTGTGTTGATGCTCGAACAATGCAAAAATTGTCCTTAAGTCTTAATTTACGGTTTATATGTATAATGTAGGTTCATTTTTAGAATTAAACTTTACTATAGCATTTATTCATCTTATTTATTAAATTAAATTATTATTAAATTAATTAGAGAAGGGCAATTGAACATTATTATTAGATTATTTTGTTAAATACAGTTTACTTTGAGCAGTTATTCAAAACTATTTTGAAGCTATTGAAAAAAGAATGAAAGTGTATTTTTACTTCGGTTAATATTGAAAGAAGACCGCAAAAATACTGGTCCACATACGGTGGTACTAGAAGAGGTACATGAAAACTTTGTGTGATAGAAATGTTGGTCATAATATGACAAATTTAAAATGATTTTTTTTTTTTTTTAAATTTCAAAAAAGAGCCAAAATTGAAAAATAGTAAGCCAGGATTTTTACTTTTCTTAGTGTGCACAGTTGGTGTACTTCAAGGCGGTATCCTTGGTTCACTCCTATATAATATTTGTACCTTTGGCATCCCAACTAATTTCAAAACTTTGGCTAATACTTATGCGGATCATACCGCTATTCTTAAATCCCACTCCAATATCCAAACAGCCTCAAAATATCTACAATCCCATATTAAACACCTTCAAGACTGGTGTAAGAGATGGAGAGTGAAGGTAAATAAGCAGAAGAGTGTTCGTGGTATCTTTACCATCTGCAAAGGTTCACCCATTCCTATATACCTTAATGGCAATACTATTCCACCAAAAGACAAAGGGAGCTAGCTGGGACTAAACATAGACAAACGATTTACTTGAGATTAAAAAGTCTTGAACTTAACTGACATTATAAACTACTACATAGATTACTAGACCAAAGATCGAAATTGACATTAGAAAACAAACTTTCAATTTACAACACAATTTTAAAACTAATCTGGACATACGGAATAGAACTCTGGGGTTCTACTAAGCGTTCCAGTTCCTCTCTAATACAATCCCTTCAGTCCAAAATCCTCCGAAAAATCTGCATTTTATGTTCGTAACAAAGAATTCCATCGTGACATAAATGTTCGCTTTATTCATAACTTATATATTTCTCGTTATAGAAAGTTTCATTCCCAATTACACTGACACTATAATTCTCTTATTAGAAAACTCTCCTCCGTTGATTTCCGCATAAACACTTATCGGCGTTTCAAGAGAAATAGGCCAAACGACCTCTTGCGGTATTAATATAATATGACCAGTTAAATAGAGAAACACCGATGGTCCTCTCCTGTCATTGTAATGTGTATATACCATCCCTCCGCCCCCGCGGAGGGATGGTATATTAAGGTTTATTTATCATCCTGAAGACAGCAATGCTGGAAGGGGGCTATAGTAAATATGTGACCGAAAGTGATATTTTATGGTATTAATATACTATATATATCACATAATGGTGGTGCATAAACAAAATGAAGGGGTGCATATATTTATATATGCACAAAATGATGGAAAGATGGTGGATGAGTACTGAAGAAATAGAGAGTGTGAAAAGTCCAGCAGGTTATAAGATTGCTGCCCACTGCTCACTGAGCGGTGTACAGACCTGAAGTACTCTAATAAAAAAAGAAGGTACCACGGGAACCGAGTTGCCCGACAGAACGAAGTTCAAACATGAAACAGATCTTTCAGGTCTTGGCGTTGAAGCTGCATTTTGAAAGCATAATATTTGTCTATATGCTAATGCAGGTGGAGTCGAACCTGTTGTTCTGTGGAGTGAATGAATTAGTTCTGTGCTCGGTTATTGGAGAGGTTGCTTAGGCATTCACGTGGTGGCTGTGGTTGACACCCATATCGCGGGTACGATCTACGGATCGCGGAAGGGAGATAACTGGCAAAAGTAGCAATACTTTGCACTTATCTCGGGCGATGTCACTGCTTATGACATCAGAGGTTTAAGATAGGCCTCGCCACAAGCAGTTGGGGTAATCAGCTTATAAATGATTACTTACTGCTAAACAATTCAGTTAATTGGTTAGTACTTCAGTTATGGTTGCGCTGATTGAGCGTATCGTATCTCAATCCCAATGGTCGACCGGTGTTATTTTTGTCTTACGATGCGATATAGCACCACTAAATACATAGAGACTTCTGTTATTGTAATGTCTTTGTCATAAAATCTGCTTGTTACAATGTTTATGTAATTGTAGATATCAAATAAAATCTAAAAACTAAAATATTCTGCATATGCATCTAATAATTTCTATAAATATATATGTGTTAAGATAAACCTTAGGAAGCAAATAATTCCGCTCATGTAGGCATTCATAGTACTGGACATAATCACAGATATTGTCTCGCATAACATCTACAACATAAAATACTGCATTTGGAAAAACGTGCCAAAAACATTTTTATAAAAATACTTTTAGAATTTATAACAGTTCAGGGAAGGTGAGGAATAGAACCCCCCCCCCCCCCACCTCATAATTTAGTTTTCATGATATAAAACAATGAACCATCTTTTTTATAGCTATAAGATCGTTGGGTACTAGTTATATATTTTATATAACTAGTACTCTAAAACCATTATATGAAAGTTATTATTTGAAATTAGAGGTTTTCTCAGAGTACATATTTAACGGCTTATAGTATGTTAATATTAAATACTTTTAAAAAAAATTCTGTTGTTTTTTTTCAAAATAATATGGGTAAAATGTTTTTTTTTTCGATAGTACTGATGTGGAGGAAGCAACTTATACCCGCAAGATTGAGGAAAAATATTGCGAAGCAAAAATATTTCTTTGGATTTACAAGAAAGCGAGTATGGTACATATAGTAGTCGCAAAAGTATCGAAACACCGCTCAACAAATTTTTTAATGTGTTAATACCGCTTTATTTCTAAAAGGCAATTTAGATTATTACAATAATCATAATAATTCAATAGTTTATTTAAATAACAAGGAAGAGAATGAGATAAAATATAAGATAACAGATACTTATGCTGACAGGATGTTTTCTTCTGATCTTTATAGGTTTAAACAATGTTTCCGGTTCAACAAAAATTGTTTCAAGGCAATTATAGCTCACATATCAAAAATTGCCTCAAAGATTTCGGTTGGTAGGCGCTCCAGCAACATAAAAATTTGCTACGAATTTGAAATTTCAGCAACTGGGTGTTACCAACATAGGTTAGCGAATTATTTTATAATTAGTCGATCGCAGTTTCAAAAATATTTTTTTTCGTATTTCTTCGAGAAATATAATATATGCGGCTGTATTTCTGCTAAAAACCGATAGTTTTATTATTATTTTCTTAATTATTTTATTTAACATGAATTACTATACAAACGAACTTCTATGCGAATGTTCTATTTTTCAATTGTATTTGTATGGTCTAATATATTGACAATTATTTTAAAACATAATAAAATAGGCCGATTTTTATTTCCGATTTTAAGGATATTTTATTTAAAAAATTTTAAAGAATATATTTAAAAAAAAATTTAAAATCATTTTTTAAGTATTTTTATATATCACTCCTTCTTTTTATTTTCAAAGTACAATATATTTTCGTCAATGCAAGTATATAAAAATGTAATAAAATGTTAATTTTAAAATATAATCTCTTTTATCGTAATTATTTCATTTATAACTTAATATACAATAGAAGGATTTTTTCAAAATTTTCTTAAGAACACTAACTAGGATAATTAAGATCAAAATAGTTACTTATATTCTGCAGCCAATCTGGAAAAGTACTTTACTCGTAAAAGTACTTTAATTTAATTTCATTTGTATTAATAGAATTTAAAATGTAAAAGTTGATTGATCTTAAATAAAAGTTTCCTTTAAAAATTAAGTTAAATTATTTATATAATAAAAAAAATTAATTGGAACTTTTATAATTTGCTAAATTTTTGAGAAACTTTTGAAAATTCTTTTGAAGTTTGTCATTTTTAAAATGACATTCGGTTTGGTATTACAGCTTACATACTATTAAAAACTCTAAAAGCGATGTTTAAATATCTCTTCGAATGTTTCTTGGTACGAAAAACTCGATATAGTAGAGTATATTTAGCTCAGTACGCTATCAAATCTTAAATTATATTAAATACTTGAATTCTATTATTATTTTCAATTAAATATATAAAATTTTGTATTAATAGAATAGTATGGATTTAAACTACTGAAATTTAATTTTCGTTAAATATTAAAACATCTAATTTTGTAGTTTTTCAAATTAATTTTATTTGATAGTCTGGAATGCTTTTGTTTGCAACAATTTTATTGTCACAGTAGTTTCCTTGAATAGCTATAGTTCTGACAGACTTCAACTGAAATCGCCTTTAGCTTCCTTGAGTTACACTCCTTTATATATTATTAACACAACCAATATGACGTCCTTTCAATTTATTTTTTGATCAACCCACTAAACTCACTTTGATTTAGAGTTGGTAAATAAGGGCACCGGGGAGCCGCAGAACTCCATTATTTCTATTCAAACTCGTTCATGGTGATAGTTGTATGACCGAGCTTTTTTGTTAATTTCTTTACACATACTTTTCTGACGCTTGAGTCAAAATCTGATCGACTTCAAATTTGGTCGACAGTGTCACCTCACAAGAGCCCTCTCTGATTCCATATTTTGATCACTTCTCAATGTTGAAGGCCTCCCTGAGCGAAGTTTGTCTTTCATTGCTTCCCGGTCTTCCAAAGATATTTGATTTCAGGAAAAAAAATTGTGCTTTTAATAAAGAAAGTTTCGCATAGTAAACGGACCAAGCTTAACACAAAATTTGGTGGTACTTCGTTGCTCCAAATTTTGCTATTCCATTTTTTGTTAGCCAATACAAAAACACAACTTTGGTTATCACGCTTTATAGTGTTACACATTAATCGGGCCATATTGAAACTTATACTATGCATCTAGGAGTGATGCCAGACCACACACAGTCTCATTACTTTTCAATATACAGTCTCTTAGCAACCTTTTTTAAATTATTAAATTTTTTTTTTTTTTAATAAACTAAAAAAAAAGTTGCCTATGAAAATTTAAAACTGACTATAAATAGTTTTAAAGTAAGTATTTAAACTTTGAATCATGAAACTCTTATAAAAATATTGGCACATTTAATGGAAAAAAATATCTCTTTCACTAGATAGACAGGATAAGTATGGTTCAAGGTTCAGTAAATATAATTTTATATCATTATAAATATCAGTGTAGGTGTTCAGTCATGCAGATATATTGAATATGTACATACCCTTATTTTTTTATCATAAAAACAAAAAATTATATATTTAAAAAAATTCAAAAAAAGTATAAAAGAAACCTTCAAGGTTACTCCTTACCTATGCATGCATATACTTTATATAAATAAATACGAGTATATGTACTATATGCGACGAGCATAAAATTTTCATAACGGAAAATACAAAGGGAATATTTTGTTCAGCAAAATGAAGAGTGTAAAAACCAAAGTGGGAAATTGGAAATATCGGAAAATCTTTTTTTTTCCACCAAAAGGAAGCGAATAAAAATCAAAATTATTTGGGAAAATTCGAAAATTTAGTTACAATTTATTGGAATTTGTTTGCTTTTGAATTTATTGTTGTACAATATATTATTGATTCTATTATTAATTAATATAGTTGTAATAAAAAATTAAGGTCTTACATAAGCTATATAATAAAAAATTAGGGTCTTACATATCTTTGTACAGTTTAAAATTAAGATTTAATTTTATAAATTCTATTGGTGAATATATATTTAAAGTATTTTTTTCTTATATATTCATAAAAAATGCATTTATAAAAAATATTTATTATAAAAAAATTATTGGTTGATTAGAATAAGTAAAGAATTATGTATGCCTCCTAATAAAATTTATATATACAATTTACGTAGATACAACTTAAGTAGGTAATTTTGCTGTATACTAAGTATTTAGTTATATTATAATGAATACGATTAATTCAATAAAAAGTATAACTAAACAATATTTTTTTGAAAAGTCAATTGTCGAAAAGTTATTTAATACGATTGACCTAAGAAGGTTCCTTCCGGCCTTATTTTGAAATCGTAGCATATTTCAGAATTCTTAGTATTAACAGCTATTTTCAAGTAGCAGTTAATACTAAGAATTCTGAAATATCTCTTATCACAGCTTTTTTATTCCCCCCGATCCGCGCTTACAGAGAAATTAAACACGAAATCTTTTAAAGGGTTAAATTGCCTGATTAGTATACAAACTCCAATGGTGTGTTGTCAAAATTCCATTGGAGTTTGTCAAACCAAATCCCATTGGATTTTATCAAAACCCTGTTTATTTCAATGTTTATATAAAATTATATAAAATAAAGAAAATATAATACAAATTGTCTGCTACCATGCAATTTATTGAAAAATTGATAACATTTACAGAAAAACCAATAAAAAAATTAGTTCAAAAAAATCAATAGTAATGGGTGTTTTCTATCAGAAATAGATAAGATTACTCTGTAGATATGATTGTATTACATTTATTGTATATTATTATCAATAAGATTCTATATGATATGATATACAACATCATTGAAAGAATAACTTTAAATGTCACTCACAACTTTTATTCATTATTCAATTTGTAATTACTTGAAACAGAAGCAAATATATTAGTTACTTCCTTGCAATGTTTATTAGGTTATGCCAAACATACGTTATTTTAACTATTTTGGTTCATAATATTGAAAGTGAATATTTTTTAAATATTCAAGATTATTGCCATGAGCAATTTGGTATATGTGAAAATTTGAATTTGCGCGAAAATATGGATGTGTCATATGATGAAAGAAATACAATTGATGGATATAAATTTACATTCAGTAATACGAAAATCGCTTCGATTCCAAATAAACTCTTCGTGGTTTTAAAAGAAGTTAATGAGATAAAATTGGAAAATTGTGGAATAAAGTTTTTAAACAAACAGCAATTCGAAGGGGGACATAAATTAAAGGTGTTAGATTTATCGTTTAATAGAATAAGTGATCTACCACCTCATGTATTTGATGTATTAACGAATTTGGAGGAACTTCGTTTAAGTTATAATAATTTGCATAAAATTAACAATGAACTATTTTGGAATATGAATAATTTGATATATCTTTACTTGGATAATAATAATATTAAAGAAGTTGAAGTAAACGCTTTTGATTATAAAAATCAACTTAAAGTATTGGATTTGAATGATAATAATTTGAGAATAATCGACTTTTTGGCGAAGTTAAAAAATCTCGAAAAACTATATTCAAATCATAATTCAATAAGAGAAATAACATCTAAAATGTTTTTTGCGTCTAGTAAGCTTAAAGTATTATGTCTTAAGGGAAATACAATAAGTGAGATCGAAGCAGATGCATTTAAAAACTTAGCAAATTTGGAAGAACTGAATTTGGAAGTAGATAATTTATCACAAATTGATTTCCGTTTCATATCATCCTCCTTAAATTTAACAGTGATAACGAATAAAGAATATATTGAGAAATTTGCAGAAAATAAAAATTTATTCGGGCTCAAAATAATCAACAGGACTTGTAAAAATAGGAGAAAAAATCATGAGAATCGCTTGGAAAACGAGTGTAACTTCGTGTTCATAAAACAGCATCAAAAACCTGTGCAAGGACAAGACAAATATCAGAAGTTGGTGACCGAATTTGGTCACCATGCCAATCCTGTTAAGTTGGGGAACAATATTGGAACATCGACGGATGCCAGTTTCCTGATTTTTGTAATTGCATTATTAAATACATTATTAAATATGCTATTGTAAACAAAAATTTTCAAAGAATTGCTGTAGCCTCAACTTTTTCCTAATACACTCATTTGAGTAAACTTAAGCAAATTATTTAAAAATAATTGTTAAAATACACTTTTTTCAAATAATTGAGGAACATATCATTCATGTATCGTATTATTGAGATATCTAGGAACGAAACATATCAAAGAAAAAACGCTGCAAATCAGTTAGAATGCAATGATAGTAAATTGTAATGATTTTAATTTTCCTTTTCTTAAATCACTTCGTTTTGGTTTTAAAAAAAATTGATTATGACTCATAATTTCCTTAACATCATATTGGGTAGGTCTTATTTATTTTATGTCGAGTAAGTGTTTGTCAAACAATATTTAATATTTGATTTTTGTTGAAGTTTTTTTAAATTTCTGATAAACATTTTTATTCTTAACTTAGAATTATGTGAATTTATTGTTTAATAATATTGAAAATATTTGACACGCCTTTTAAAAATGTTGAACACTGCAAAATGATCTGATATGATTTATTTATTTATAAGGTGTTCCCAATATTCCTTACTGATTGCCAACTCAATATCAGTTATCGTTCAAAAAATACACCTTTTTAGCAATATTTGGGTGGAAATTAAATATATATAATTTTTCCTTTTAAGAACCACCCTCAGTCATATTAAATATCTTGTATCGAAAAGTTAGTTTTTAAACGTATTCTTGTACGATTTTTCAAAATGATCAAATTTTTTATAGTAATTTCTATTATTTTTGTTGTCGGCCATACTGCTTCAATAAAAGGAGTTTTGAAAGAGTTAAATATCAAGCATTACTGTAATTCTAACACTAGTTTTTGTGAGAAATTGATATATCCCGAGAATTATAATATTTTTTTTAATCTAAACTATACTATAGCCGGATATAAGTTCATATTCCGTAACACAAACATTAAAATAATTCCCAAAAATCTTTTTTTGGTAGTTCTAGAAATGAATATATTGAAAATGCAGTATTGCGGATTACAATTTATTTATAAAGAAACATTTAAAGGAGGACAACATTTAGAAATATTGAATTTATCTTTCAATTCTATTGAAACTCTACCAGATTATGTATTTGAGTTTTTGACCAATTTAACTGAACTTCATTTACATAAAAATAAATTAAAAATGATAAATGGTAAAATATTCAACAATTTGTATTCCTTAAAATTCCTAGATTTGAGTTATAATTCTATTGAGCTAATTAGTGGAGATCAACTTAAAAACGTGAATGAAACTGGTTCATCGTTTTCAAATGTAAATTCAAATAGAACAGAAAATATTCATATGGAATTGCCCAATTTGGAAAAATTATATTTGGAAGGAAACTCAATTGAACGAATAACATCGAACACATTTTCCGGATTAAAACATCTTGAGACGCTAAATCTACTGAGAAACAAAATAAATTTTATCGATAATAATGCATTTGATAATTTACAGTATTTAATGGATATTAATTTAAATAAAAATAAGTTATCAAAATTAAGTGTTCGCGTTATTTTACCATTGGAGAATCTAAAAAATTTGGACATAAGCGGTAATAACATCTACGAATTTAATGTTATTTGCGCACTAAAATACACAAACCTAAAAAAGTTGTCCTTAAAAAATAATAATATAAGTTGCCGTTATCTGAAAACAATTACAAAAGAATTTATAAATCAATCGGATGAATTCGATGATGGCGGATGTAAAAATTGGGAGTCGTCTAAAACTGTGGAAACTGAATATTTGGAATGCATATACGAACATCAACAATTTCACAAACAAAGTAACAAGGAAAAATTTGAACAGTTTCAAAAATACTTTTTTAAAGAAACTGAACAAAGTCAAAATCAAAGTCGAAAATTTGTCGAGAATTTTGAGAAACAGGAAGCATATTTTTCGAACCAAACTGAAAAATTTGAAGCAGAATTTAAAAAATTAAAAAATTTAATTTCTCAACAAAATAAAAACATTCAAAATCAAAGTCATTACTTAATAGACAATTTAAAAAAACAACAGAATTCATATATTTTAAGCCAAAAGGAAGAAAATAAAAAATTTAAAGCAGAATTTGAAAAATTGAAGAATATCACCTTCCAGCAGATTCAAAATCAAAGCAAAAAATTTGAAGATAATTTCGTGAAACTAGAAAGTTATTTTTCGAACCAAAGTGAGCAGAATCAAAACGAACGCCAAATAGACGAGGATTTTGGGAAATTCAAAGATTCAGTTATAAATATGAATGTCTTTGGAATTTGTTGTTGTGTATTATTACTTATATTATTAATTAGTATAGTTGGTATAAAATTTTATAAACTATTCTCTTCTCATTATATACAATTAAAGAAAACAAATATTATGATATGAGAAAATTATGTTTGTATTCTTTAAAATTGAAGAAAAATTGAATCAGCTTCAAAATCAAAGTAAAAAATTTGAAAATAATTTCGGAAAACTGGAAAGCCATTTTTCGACTTAAAGTGAGCAGTATAAAGATCAGAATAAAAACTTTGGCACAAAATATGAAAGCAATTGTAGAAAAATGGATTTAGTATCAATCAGTATCAATTGTAAATTACGTTTTAATAACTAGATTGTTGGCTGCTATAACTGCTTTAAAAATATATGAATTATGTTTTTTTTTATAGTTTAAAATTTTAAGTAAAATATTTTATATACAATCAGCATAATTATTGAGGATATTGTAAATTATTCAATTCATTTAAATTTTTCATTAAAAATGTATTTTGATTTTGTTGCTATTATTTATATAAAAATTTTTTATTATTCTTCATAGAATAAAATAGTACTATTTTTAGTAATATCAATAATGGAAAAATTGTTGTTTTAACTGAAAAACTATATGAAAGAAAATATAATTTAAAGATTAAGATGTGTAAGTTTAATTTGATGAGCATTTAGAATTAGAAAGAGTCTAGAGAATTGTGTACGATTGAGGTGAACTAGGCCATTATCGGTTAATATTCTCAAACATTTGTGATATGTCCAAATGTTTAAATTAAATGAAACTAAAACTTCACCATATAATTTTTATTATACTCGTACAGTACTTGAGCCATTGAAATGGCCAGGATTTAAATTTTAATATCTTAATAATCTATTATCGAATTAGGTGCTTTTTATGTTCCAGGTCGATTTTGTTTTGTCGCCATTTTGGTTTGGATGACATTTGTATATTGGCATTTGACAGTATATAGTAGAGAATGGTTAATAACAATTTATTATAAATCATTTACCGGCGCAACAACATAAAAAAAATTTTAAAATATTTTATTTAAGTAATGTCAAAAAGTGGTTATATCGATTGGCCCCCACGGTCCCCTGATTTGAACACTCTCAATTTCTTTGTATTAAGGTACTTGTAGGAATAGATGTATACTAATAAACCAATCACAACCTTGATAATTAAGGACAACATTTGAAATGAAATTGCTAAAATATCACCAGAAGTCTGCAAAAATGTTATGAAAAATGTGCTTAAAAGAGTTCACCTTTGCGCCGCGGCCAGACCAACATTATATAAGATTATATAATTAATCAATAAAATAGAAATTATAAAATTATATTTTATTCAAAAGTTATTAAAAAATAACTTCAACCTGGAATATAAACTAAAAAGAGACTAATACGCCTTAAGAAAACTGCTAAGTTAAAACTTACAAAAATTTTTGAATAATAGTTTTTGTACAAGTTTATTTAAAAAAATTAGTTCAAATGGTTTTTATTGCAATTTATGTCAATAAAATTAGCAACGCTAATATTATTAATTACCTAATAAAAAGTTCTTCGTATAAAAAAATATTTGCTTGGGCTATAAGCAAATTTTGGGCGATGCTCGAAAATTCTTTTACAAAAGTTTGAATATTTCCTCGCTGAGGTTAAAGAGGATTGGTCAGGTTAAACATGTTAAATTAATGTAACGTTTGGCAATAATAGGACTTTGAACAGTAGGACTTTGAAGAAAATAATATATGTTAATTACCTTAGATTGGCCATCTGACCTAAACTTAATTTTAAGGCCGCTACTTACCAGAGCATCATAAAAGTATAGACAAGAGCTACAAAATCAGGATAAATTATGGAAATGGACTTTGATTATTGGAAATAGACATCCAGAAGATAAAATTAGACATCCTTTTTAAGGGTGTAATAAGAGAAATTAAAAATTGTATTGAAGCTAAAATCTTTTCCAAGATAATGTCCTTATATTTTACTAACAGTAGAAAAATAATTGTAAAAATAATAAAATGTTATGCAAAAAAAATATTTAAAAATTTTTAAAAAAATAATTAAATAATTCAAAATTTTGCTTTTGTTCCCCACTGCATATATAAAAATATTTTCTTAGCTTTTAATTATTGAATTCTTGCAAGTATTGCTATTTTAGGCCAATTTAATCACAATTAATAAGGAGCTATTCAGTTGATAATAAGAAATAGTTGATCACAATTATCGCCAGAAATATCCAAATTGAGGTAGTGAGGGTAGTGAAAGCTATCGCCAATACATACAGTCTTGCCTAAAAATAATAGATACCCCAGCCTAATATTCAACAATATTTTTATTTTGGTAAATGAGTATACGGAATTTTTCCTTTTTGTTTTTTATATTATTCTTTAAAATATAGTAAATATATTTTTTTTTTCATTATTTGGGGTAGTCCGCCATCAATTTTATAGGATATTAAACGTATTATAGCAAGTAGTACTCTTTGTTTGTTCCTTTAAGAGTGCTTGTTTTAAGGATTGTTTAAAAATTATTGGTTTTTTTATTCTTTATTTTAAAGGCTTCCGATTTTTTCCGTGAGGCAAGTCTTCTTTCTTATTTTACAACCTCTCAGGCCATCTTCTAAAAATCTTGTCCTAACTCTTCTAGAAGAAATTGGCAAATTTTTTGTTTTTCACGTGCTGTCGTATTATTTTTTCTTTCGGTTCGTTTTTATTAACGTTTCACACTTATTTGGAGGGTACAACATGAATAATTAACTGTTAGAGTGATTTCTTTCTGGGACTGCCCTTCTTTCTAATAAAAACTCGTTAATATTAACTAAATTCTTTTCCCTTTCACATTATTATTTTAAAAAACTAACCATGTACTAAAAGCTATATGCATACAATATATATACAGTTTTCCATAAAGGTGAAGAAAATCTTAAGACATCGCTTGCTTCAACAAAAATCAAATAAAAGAAGGTGCCTAATACTTTTGAGTAGGACTGTACATATCAAAGTACATTCAGAATTGATTTTTCGATGAATCAGGCGGAAATCGATCGGTTGCGGAATTGGTGAGATTGTGGATACTGATAAGTTGACGCTGCCCATATTTGATATTTTAGGTATTAGAGTATGTATGTCTGCATAATAATTTGCGATAAAAAGCCAATAGAAACATTGAAAGTGAAAGGAAGTATTGTGCAAAATAAATACTAGTGAAAATCATTTTGATAAGAAGGAGTTATGCTATTTGTGCTTATGAGTAACCATCGTTTGGTAGGATTAAAATGCGTTTATTTTCTCTTATAATTTTGTTCAAATAAACTATTTGTATTTTACATGTACCACTGATAACAAATAAGATTTTCATGTTAAAAAAAATTCTTGATTTTATTGAAATACTTTTTCCCGAAACTTATTTACGTATACTGCAGGCTAAGAGTATACGACTACCTTGATAGTAAATATATTTTATTAATTCATGTCCCTTTCTTTATCATAACAGATTGTTTCTGTTTGTTGCAGTTAAAACTAAAATTTTTTCTGATGCTATTTGGAAAAATTCAAGGATTCTCTTTTCTGAATATATCTAAAAATTATTCTATTAAAGCATTCATTTTTTGTCTCAATATTTCTCTAAAGTTGAAGTTATTAAATACTATTTAAGTAAAGCTTTAAAAACATATGAGATGAGCTAGACATAAGGGAGAGGAGCCATATCCATCCCCTAAGAAAAGCGTGTGGCCAGTTCTCTTGTAATGTCAGATGAGTATTACGAACGATACGATCGACCATATGCCTAGAATCATACAAGCTCTAATCAAACTCAAAGGAGGTTGTTTCAACAAATTTTTTTCCACATTATATTTTTAATTTAATAATATCTAATGCATACAAAATTTTGTTTTATATTTAACAAAACAATTAATACAATTTTTAAAAAAATTAATATTTTTTTTCGTTTTTTGATTTTAATTTTCGAGTTTTATTTAACTTTCTTCCTAAAACCCATGTGTTATCATACTTTTTGCCTGCAGTGTACATAAATGCTTTCTAACTAAAGCTTGGTTGTTATCAGTTTTATAAGAAAATTGATATTCTGTAAACTTTTTATTGAATTGAATTTTTACACTTTAATGACGTCATTTAATTTTCATGACGCCATTTAAGTTCTTACCAAATTCTTGAAAATTTATCTTATCACACGACATTGATATCAAACACTATTTCGGATAATAGGCTTAAATTTTCTGAGCTCCTTTAAAATGGTTGAACTTTTCTCATCTTTATCATAAATTCGTGCAAGCTCGTATGAATAAGCTTTTTTATATTTTTCGTTATTGTTTTATTACTAACAAAGTATTGCGTTTGTGATTTATGAACAAATTTACGAAGATCGTTTAAAATGATCAATTTCTTTTTAATATTTTGTTTTTATTTGTATTTAACAAATATAGTTAGTGCACCTGTACTAGATCTTAATATTCAATATATTTGTAATAAAGACACCGGTATTTGTAAAAATTTGCAAAATGTGGAAAATAAAACTTTGTCTTTCAATCAAACCCAGACTATTAGTGGGCATATATTCGAATTCCTTGATACAAATATTATAACAATACCAAACAAACTGTTTTTCGTTATGGGAGAAGTTGAAAATTTGAAGATGCAATATTGTAAAATAGAATTTCTAAACCAGAAGTCATTTGAAGGTGGCGAAAAGTTAAAAATACTCGATATGACCGGAAATTATATCGAAACATTACCGGATAATGTGTTCGAATTTCTGATTAACTTAATAGAACTCAATTTGAGTCATAATAAATTGACTAAATTAAATGGTACAGTTTTTTATAATTTACGTTTTTTGAAATATTTATATTTGCATAATAATAAAATTGATGAAATAAATGTTGATGCGTTCAATGATGATAATCAGTTAAGTGTACTGGACTTACGTGCAAATTTACTATCGATAAATGGACATAAATCATTTACAAGTAAATTGAATAATCTTGAAAAATTCTATTTGGCTCAAAATTCAATTTATCAGTTGACATCAACTACGTTTTCTGGACTTAAAAATCTAACATTATTAGATCTAAAGAAAAATAAAATAGGTACTATCGAAGATAAAGCATTTTATAATTTGAAAAAATTACAAACATTATATTTATCTAAAAATAATATAACGAATTTTAATATTTCTATCATTTTACCACTAATTAATTTAATATCATTGGATATAAGTGAAAATTCTATATCTGAATTTAATATAATTTGTGCTTTGAATTATACGAAACTAAACGAGTTGTATATACAGAATAATAATATCAGTTGTCAGTATTTGGAAATGGTTCAATTGGATGTTAAGAACCATTTGAATTTATTTGAAGTTAGCGGATGTAAAAAATGGAAATCGTCTAAAACTATAGAAAGTGAATACTTGGAATGCCCCTCAAACTTTAAGGACAGTATTGGCGAGCAACCAGAACAACCCAAAATTGATAAGCAAAGTTCGTGTGAGGCACTGGGAACTGAACATTTAAGATGCATGGAAGAATTAATCGAAAGCTTTCAAATCGGACAAAATCAATTAAGAACATGTGAAAATATAATTGCAGAATGTAAAAATACATTTTTAAATCATTTTGATTGCTGTTGCAGTAAATGCCTAATTGTAGTATTTATTTTATTTTGTACAAATTATGTCATCTTCTTGTATATGTACTATCGTTTGAAAAAAAAAATAAAGCGTTCTTAAATTTATTGTGAGTTTTTTTCCTTTATGTCAATAAAAAGATATATTGTATAAAAATTTAGATTTGTTTTAATTGATTTGAATTCCCTAAGAAGACAATAATATGTTTAAGAAAATAACTACATTTGTCTTTTATGTGTAGCTGAATGTACTTTATTTGAATAATTACACATGCACACTCACACACATACACATATACTAAATATCAAGAGAAGAAAGTTCAGGGAGTGAGGATAATGATGGCCTCCAAGCCGCGAATTCAGGACCACCAATTATACGTAGAAAAAAAGGTAGTGAGGATAATGATGGCACGGTTCCATGACCAACATTCACACGTAGTTGGACCCTGTTGGCGACCGTGACCATGTCGATTCTGCTATATTCTCCACCGACTACAGAAGATGGGCTGAGTCGAGTAACCTAGAAACGAAAAGTTGTAGCATTCTACCGTAGAAGCACACCGATCGAAGTCCTTAAAACTAATAAGTGCAGGCGGTGGTGGCAAAGCCTTTGTGACGCTCCTTTTTATAGCAGATGGACTCGCCATTTCATTTGTTCTCGAGTGTCCCAATATAGCTTTAGATAGGATCAGTACCTCAATGTGGCATTGTTTCGACGAAAAACGTATTCTTCGATTGCACTCTATTTTGAGCTGAAAAAGAGGTGGTATATATGGTTGTTGGCAAGCGTCCGAAACCAGAGAACATCGTGGCCCCGAGTTGAACTCCCTGCTGCAGTCTCCCAACTGTCGATGTTTTCACGACAGAAGTGCTAAAAAGCCTCCGTTTGGATGAGCGCTAATAGAGATTAAAGTAATCCAACAGAGTGGTGAGTTTGGTCAATTACTGTGCCACAAAGTAGTGTCTGATGACTGTTCTGCGAAAAGATGTAGAAATGTGAACAAGTAAAGTTATTTAAAAGGGGTTTGATGCCAATATTGTCTACCAATAATTTTCAGCTAACCTAAACAACCTAACCTTGTATTCTAATAGAAAATGGCTGACCAAATGATGCGACCATGTGCAAAGTTTGAATATGTATGCCGACATATTTGGTTTTGCCACCCTTAGAATATAGAAACATAAGAAGTGGAGGAAACATTGCCTATACGTATTTTTGTATACGGCTTCGAGACTGCAAATTTTTCCCTACCCACTTTTATGATTATAAAAATACGAGGGTAGATTGATAAGTCAGTGATAAAGCTGGTACATGACACTACCACCTTAGAAATTATATTTTTTCTAATAGGCACTCTCTGTCAAATAATCAGCTGCAAAATTACAGAAAGCTTGCTGGTTATATTTATTAATGAATAATTGTTTTTGAACTCAAATAGAGAAAAAATAATTCGGTGTCTGAATAAAATATAATTTTTGCTTAGAAACATAATATATGAAATAATAAAAAAACTCAAAAAATACTACACGGACTCTACACTATCAATTAGAATAATTAATAATTGGTTTAATGAATTCCGTTGTCAGTGTCAGAGTACTAGCGATGCAGCCCATTCGGAGCATCGAAATGTTGTGAAATTATGGAAAATATGTATGATATTATTATGAAAAATTGAAGGATAAAAGTAAGTCAGATTGTTGACATCATGGTCATCTCATATGAGTGAATTTGAACCTTTTGTACAAGCATTTGGAAAAAGAAAAGCTACCTGCAAGATGGCTACCGCGTTGGCTAACTATAGACAAAAAACAAAAACGTGTCACTATTTTGAAGCATTTCTTAACATTTTCATATGGGTTATTCAAAACGAAGAAGTTTCAAAGAAGGCAAAGTTTTTTATATCAGCCCTTAATGTTATGTACAGAAATAATGAAGACTATGCTCAAAAAATATATTATAAAAATTGAAAATATTATTTGCTGGTATTATTTTTTATTGATATATCAATCAGTCTGCCTATACACATATGTGTCAACAAAAAGTAATGCTGTACTCTGAATCGGCGCCGCTATAGTCTATTGCTCACATACTATATTCTTTATCGAGCAAAAATTTTTAATGGATTGAGTTTAATTTTATTTTTGTAGCATATAACGTTTAAGGACCAAATGAGTTTCTAAAATGATATTTAAATTGGCTTTATATTTTGTATAATTTTGAAGATTTTTATTGAAAGTGAACGTTTTACCATCTTGAGCCACTAAGCTGATGTATACTCAGCTACAACTTGTTTTTATGGCAACAAAATCTGGGTTGATACAGTGCAGTTTATTTCTGGTGGATTTTTGTATATTTTATTAGTATTAATATGAGAAATCATTTTCTGCAAAGGCATTTAGTTAGCCAATCAACTAAAGTTTTGAAGAATTTTTAGTTTATTTTTAGAACGATAACAAACTCAATGAAGGTGACATTCTACAATAATAGGAAAGGGCATTTCTCGAACTATTTATATAACAGCAATTTTTCAGAAATTTTGTCCTCTATGGTATGATCGATTAGTTTTAAGTTAAAAATAAATACTCTGACTCAGAAATTTTATGTATATTTACAATTATCAAAAAAAAATGAGAATAAAGTCAGAGCTACTGCTGTACAAGACATGAGTCTTGCCACTTCTCAAGTAATTTTTGGAAGCTTGGTTCCTCAGCAAAAACAATTCTGAGATTTTGGCCATATTTGAGGGAAGATGAACCCTAAGACGGATGTTGGCCCCATATATGAGAATAGAAGACATCGCAGCGTTATTAACTATGATTTCATGGAGCGTTTGAGAACTAAAATTATACTGAAGAAGCTACGGTGGTTCCGTACGATGAGGCACGCCCTGCGCTCGATGGAAAGACGGGATTGTTAAATTCACCATTGCTAGACCATTATCCTAATTACTGATGACGAATTTCAAATAATGCTTTAAAAACTCGTTAAGATTAGAAAATAATTTGAACTAGTTTAATAAATTTCTTCTTCTTTCAAAGTTTAATTAATTTTTTATTTTTTTATTTAGTTTTAGAGTTGATATAAAACATGTTTCTTAAGATCTTCCCTTAAAATTTAGAAAATTCCGATTTTTTAAAATAACTTTCTATTTATTTATTGATTTGTAATAATATTATATAAAAATATATAATTTTTATTATGCATTTACTTATAATTTTATTAATATTTTCATTACTAAGGAGTGTTTATCTTTATCTAAATTTAATATATAGATATTTTTTGGTTTTATTTCTATGTATCAACAACAAAGGCTTAGATTAAGCATAAAAATATATTTTTCCCTCAACCACATATGTATGTACATATTACCGTGATTGGCTGTGAAGAATCTAAAAATAGATAAATACGATAACAACATTTCTTATCATTAAATTTTGTTTTGATATGCAGAAAGATTCTAACAAACAATATTAACTCAAATTACTGATAACTGTTTATAACTGACGAAATAATCATTTTATTTAGTCCTAAAATGCCAATAATTGCAACGACAACTTTGTCATAATTCTTATTTATAAACCCAAATTAAAAATTGCAAAAATTCAAAAAAATGATTTTTTATTTTATTTTAATTTTTAACACAATTATATTTATTATTGTTGAAGCTACGAGTATTGATTTGAATATTCAAGACATATGTGATACTAATGCAAGTATTTGTGAAAACCTTTTATACAATGAAAAGGACAATGCGCAATTCAATGAGTTCTACACTATCGGTGGTCGTAAATTTGAGTTTCGTAATACAAAAATTGCAAAAATACCAAATAAACTCTTTGTGGTTATAAAAGATATAGAAGAACTGAAGATGCGGTACTGTGAAATTGATTTTTTATATAAAGAGACATTTGAAGGTGGTGATAATTTGAAATCATTAGATTTGACCGGAAATAATATTGAAATATTACCTGATAATGTCTTTGAATTTTTGACAAATTTGATTGAACTTAATTTGAATTTTAATATGCTTCATATTATAAAAGATGGTGTATTTTATAATTTGTGTTCTTTGAAAAGTTTATTCCTAAACCATAACTACATTAAAGAAATTAATGTGAATGCATTTGAAAACAATAGTAATTTGCATGAACTGGAGTTAAAATCAAATCTATTGAAATTAAATAATAACAATTTTGTGACAAAGTTAAATAATATTGAAAAATTAAATTTAGGTGGAAATATAATCGAATCAATTCCATCAAATGTATTTTCTGGACTGAAAAATCTTCAAGTATTAGATCTCGAGATGAATAAAATAACTTTTATTGAAACTAATGCATTTGATGATTTGAAAAGCTTACTAAACTTAAATTTACGTGAAAATAAATTAGCAGAAGTTAATATACGTACAATTTTACCATTAGTTATTCTAAAATTTTTAGATATAAGTGAAAATAATATTATTGATTTTAATATAATTTGTGCTCTCAAGCACACAAAATTAAGAGAGCTTAACATACAAAATAATAATATCAGTTGTGACTATTTGGAAAAAATAAAAGGCAAAGTTGGTTATCGTCAGCAAAAGCTTATCTACAGCAAATGTCAGAATTGGAAAAAATCGAAGAGCATGGAAAATGATAATTTAGAGTGTGTAGAAGAGTATAATCGATATAAAAATAAAAATGATGAGAAAAATTTCGAAAAATTGGAAGATTATTTTACTCGACAGAATGAACAGAGTCAAATCCACAATCGAAAATATGAAAAAAATTCGAGAATCCTTAAAAATTTACCATCACAGATGAGTTCACCTTTACAAAAGTCTTGGAATAATATGATGAATATTTTAAAGGAAATTATCAATCCGCTGATAAAACAAAATAAATTTATTATAATGATATGTCAACTTATTTTAATATCGTTTTTAATAAATTTCATCTTATCCTGCATTATTATGATCAAACAGTATAAATTATGCACTTCTTATGATGTTATACAGAAAATTTAAAATATTTTCCAACAAATTATTACTTATACAAAATAATATACGAGTATACGTTAATTTTATAATATTAATATCATTTGCTATTCTAATTGGCTTTCAATTGTATACATATGCATGACTGCATTTATTTTACATTTCTATACTTATACGCGTAAAATCAATGCAATTAATAAAGGTTTTTTTTAAATAAATAAGAAAATGTTTTAATAATATATTATAATCAAAATTTCTTTCAGTTACTATATGGAATGGTATGTTTTTAGGATAAAAGAGTCCAAAAAAGGTATTTGATTTCCAAGGAATCGCACAGCTCAGATTGTGCAATAATTGAATATGAAAAATTTTAAAAAAATTTGGCAAAAATGTACACATACTATAACAAATATTAACCCATGTACACAATTACAGTGCAGGCAAAGAAAGTACAATCCATAAGCCCCAAACACAATTTTGACAAGCGGCAATTTTATCGCTGTTTTGAAACCTTCACAATCTAATGAGAGGGAGCCAATCTTAGATTAAAGAATACCTGGATAGGCCCTTACCGTATATGTATACGCAATTTTGTGTACAAATTATTGCCAAGCGGCGAGAAATGGCAATAAAGGGATATTTTTGTGTAGATTTTTTTATGTGGACATGACACCCACTGCCATCTAGTTGTCGTAATACAAATTTATTGAATTGCAAAACCATAATTTATATTCATTTTAATTCATTAATTAGAAACAAAAATACAATTTAAACACAACAATAGGCAATTTTTATATTTTGTGCAATCTTTTGATACGAAATGGAATTCTATTTGAGGTTTACTATTCATTTCGTAAATATGAATGAAATATAAAGCGCTTAAATTTTTTAGACTTTAGGAGAGTTTTAAAATGCGCCATTCTCCATGAAAGTGGTGACATACAGAAAAAAAGGGCTATTTTTGTTATTTCTCAAGCTTTATTTTGACACATCCGTAAGTGGAAGTGAAAGAGTTTTTTTCACATCATTTGAAGTATTTACGAAAAAGTAAGTATGTTTAGATATAGTTATATTGTTAATAAAATTTAATATGAAGTTTTTATTTCAGAAAATTAAGTAATTTTTTAGAAATTGCTAGAAATTCGACGGAATGAGGAAACCGGGAATTTCTTTATTTCGGTAAGTTGACATCTTCATTTTTACTAACCTAAAAAACAAATATTTAGTTTGTGATGTGCCTAAATGGCTATTAGTGTTTATTTTTACCCAAAAAGTGGTCTTAAATAAATGTAAACAAATCCGATGATGACAATTCAATATTTACCAGAAAATAGTTTAGTGCCGGTGCATGTGTACGTAAAGTGTGTGTAAGAAAGTTTAAGGGAACAAATTTTTCAGTCTGTTTTTCATTGCTGTTATCATTGTGTTAAAATAAATAAAGTATATTCGGTAGGCTTTTACCATATTTAAATAAATTTGTTTTACTTGCTCTATTAGACCATATTTTAATATGGTTATAATGCATTTACTACATAATATTGTTTTCTTTTTTTTTAGAATATTCGTTATTAATTTTTTAAGTACATTAAATTTTTCATCTTGTAATTTAGTTTTAAAGCATTTCCTTAAATGTTGTATAATAATATATAGTGAAATATCTAATAAATAAATAAATAATATTTTAAAATAGAATACTGCGTTTTATTATAAATTTCCAAAACTAATTCGCAATATTAAAAAATCTATTCGTTTACGCATAAATGACATCACATATGCAAATGGTTTTGAACGAACCGCTTTACGTGTAATCGCATACTGAAGTTTTAAATTGGCTCCCAAAGATTTACGCCGCTTCTGTTGTATTGCATGTGTGTCCGTTCTACGAATGTATTGCCAACAAAATTTGGACAGAATTTTTGTGTAGAGGCCTATCCAGTTCTTCTTTAATTTAAGAACCCAATTTACCCTTCCATTTAAGTCTAGTTTCCTATTTTTCGTCTACTCCGTAGAATGTATGGCATCAATGCTTGTTCACAGCTGAAAATTAACTCGAAATAAGGTAAGTAAATTCATCATTTGGAGTTATGTCAAAAATTGAATGAAGCATAATTTCTAAATGTTAAATTATTAATTTTTTTTAAAAATAAAGGTGCAATATCTTTAATAGAAAACTTGTGGAAGCAACAATGAAGGAACAAGAGAATTAAGATTTTCTCAAAAACTATGATTCAGTTGATCAGATGACGTTTCTTTACTCGTCGCATTTGTGTTTAATTTTTTAAATTTGCGATATTCTCTTAACGATTTTAGTTATAGTTACTAATCGCTAATCGGAATTGTATTTGGGGCTATAGAGTATATTTTAAAACCCATATGGATATGTGTGTAAATAGAATGGAAATATTACTTTTCTAATTACTTAGATATGATAAATATTACTTAAATATAATGTTTAAAATATTTTAGTGGAAATAATTTTTAATTTATTATTAACACATACATTTTATTTTTGCTACCCTTATTCTGTAACAATTGTTATATTTTTAATATTAAGCAAGTGTAACTATAAATCTCAATCCCAAAATGACATTTGAATTTTACCCAAATCACATTTTACCAAAAAGAAAGTCTACGAACGATATAGAAACAAACAATCATTAAACATAACACCCTTGTTTATATTTTTGAGATAGACAGTATCTATCAAGGATAGTTGTCAATATAAAAAAATGTTTAATATATACAATTCAGTCCTAAAATATTTCATGTTTATTTTGAAATTCCTTTCCTTTATCTGAACAAAATAAGGAGATGCATTTAAATGCCATTCAGACAGAACTTTTTTACAAGGTAAGCTTTACATTATTCTATTTCAAATAATATAAATTAATGTGCTTTTTTACTTCATTATACCTTCAGATATATATAAAATAAGGTATATTTGTTACTTTTAAAAATTTACAAAATATTCAATAATCGATCGAATTTGTAATAAAAAAAAAAACTATACATTTGTTCTGCAGGTAAAAATATATAATAAATTAAATCCTTATTTATGAAAATATTACCAACACAAAAAAGTATGCTTTCTGGAACTACAATATATCGGACAAATGCCTTACTTGAAACCGTAATACGTAACAGGAAGGACTTGAACTTACCACACAGTTAACAAACTTTTAACTTACAATTTAAATCTAAAAACTATCTGAACGCACCATATTAAACTTTGATTAAAATCCTTCGTAGAATTTTGGATAGTCCGTACTATGATATTATATAATCGTAACAAAGTTATTCATCCTAACTTAAATTTTCCTTTGTTCATGGTTTGTGTGTTGTTCGTTATAAGAAATGTTATTCCCAATTTAGGATAAAATTTATGGTTTATGTGTTGCTCGTTATAAAAAATTCCATTCCAACTATAATCCTTTAATTTAAAATAATATTTTACTTTTTTCTTCCCCATAAACACTCATCTGCTTTTGTAAAAAAATTATCCAAGGCATCTCACAAAATGGTAAACTGTCTTTATAGGTTTCTGTCCTTTTTTATAGAGGTATAGCCATAATATCTTTCATATAAGCATATATTATGTTCATGTAGCATTTGAGGATAAACCAGAAAATATTATTTTAAAAAATCTTAACGTTTCTGTCTATTGACATTGCAACAGTTCATTGGTATTCGACACCTTCCCTCACGTGTAGTGATTTCGCTAATGCGGTAGACGTTAATGTAAAATTTCTTCACATATATTTTATTTGGTGAAATTTTTGTGCGAGTTTTCGTATTATATTATCTAAATTCTTATGAATTTCAAGTATAAAATACAATGGACTCACTAAAAAAGTATATCTTATTATTGAATTTACTTTCAAACTATTCCTATATAAAATCCGTAATAATTATATAAAAAAATTCAATACCTGTTTATATTACATATTTTGTTTCAATTACATATTCGAGATAATTTTTAAACTGGGTGGATATTGTGTAAAAATGAATTTTCTTAGAATTCATAACAATTATTTTGAAAAATTTTGGACATAATTCTGAAGTTTTAAAAAACTAATCAGTTGATTTTAAAAGTGACTTCAACTTCATTTGTACGAATTTTGAAAATGACTAGATTTTTTACAATAATTTAACGCTTACATCTCTAACTTTAGTTTTTATGATTAAAATTCAAAACCAACTAAATACAAGGGCAGTCCCAGAAAAACCCGACGTAATAAAGAAAACATAAAAAAAATAGAAAAAAATGTCTTTATTTCTTAATATAGTCTCCTTTTAGCCTCGTCACGCTTTTCTCAATGACGTTTAATAGCTCTACAGCAGGAACTGTTGAGCTTCTTAAAACAGCCACTAACCACAGACTACACCTCTTCATTGTTATCATAATTAATCTTTTACCACCGAGCCATTCTTTGAAGTTTCGAAAGAGAAAATAATCCTAGGGCCAAATCTTGCGAACAGAGTGCGTGACTAAGCAATTCGAAATTTAACCCATTGATTTGGCTTGATGAAAAACACTTTATTTTTCAAAGCAAAATATTTGAAAATAATTTTGGGAAACTGGAAAGATATTTGTCGAACCAAAGTGAGCAGAATCAAAACCAAAGCCAAATAGAGCAGGATTTTGAGAAATTCAAAAATTCAGTTATAAATATGAATGCCTATGGAATTTGTTGTTGTGTATTATTACTTATATTATTAATTAGTATAGTTGGTATAAAATTTTATAAACTATTTTCTTCTCATAATATACAATTAAATAAAACAAATATTATATGAGAAAATTAAGTTTGTATTCTTTAAACGATTGCATTTTTTTTAAGTGAATTTATATTGTAGATTTACAAAAATTATAATTATTATATATATTTTCTTCTAATTTTATATTTTGTATTTTTACATATTTAATCATAACTATCATAATTCATTGTACAAATATATAAAAATTCCTAAAAAAGTATTATTAAGATCAATAACCACGCATGCCATTGGTTTCCTAATTTTTATGATTGCATTATTCAATACATTTTAAGATGTGCTATTGTAAAAAAATAGAATTTTGTTGTAATCTTAAGCGTCATAGTATACTCATTTAAGTAAACTGAGCAAATTTTCCAAAAAGAATTAACAAAATTTGTGATCTTTTTAAAAATAAATTTATTAACAGACGAGATCATATTAGTAATAGTTTTGTTAATATGTGTAGATACAATATATTTTAATTTTTTGGATTTATTTTGAAATTATTTTATTATATCTTTTAAACGAGAACCTTTAGTAAAATATTTTTTATTTAATCATTTGAATTCCAGTTTAGATACATGATATCTTAGAAGAATGCGGATTTTCATTGAAATAAGTATTTTTTAATTGACCTTTAATAAATTTTATTTAAATAAAAAATGTGCTTTCAATATTCCAATTCACGTCGATTTTATAAATTTCCAAACTGCGACACTTCTACAAGCGAAAACTTTTATTTCCAAACCGGAAAATTATTCTCCTCGCAGAAAGTATTGTAATTTCAAATTTAGGATCACATTTTTTTTTCCGCCATATCCAAAATTTTAGAGCTTTAAAAATTACAGAAATATATAATTTTCCCCTTCATTATCGTATTTATTACAAGAAGAAAGATTAATGACATTTTATTTGAATATTATAATTGCAAGTGCAATGCTGTTCAAAAGAATTGATTTTAACAATGTTTCTATTATTATACAATGCTTCAGATCATCAAATTTATGTTAATGATATTTTAGAGAGTATAAAATTATGTTCTTATGCATCGTAACACGATTTCATGCGGATTGGAATGCAGAAGAACATAGTTTTATATGGTCTTAGTTCTTTTCAACTTTAATATAGAAATACCCTGAAAAGTTGAGAAAATGTTTGACATTTGCTGAATAAAATCAGTACGACAACCAAATAAGTTTGAAAGGAAAGGTTACTGATTCATTCACATACACATATGCATACATCTCTACAACGTATTATAAATGTTTGTTGTTTTTATAATTTTAATTTTGATATAACTTGTAGTTAATACGTCTAAATGTGTTAGATTTATCGTCTGATAAGCTCAATAATCTGCCACCTCATGTACTTAATATGTTAACGAATTTGGAGGAACTTCATTAAAGTTACAATAATTTGCATCAAATTACAATGATATTTTTTATAATATGAATAATTTGATGCTAATATACTTGGATAATAATAACGTTAGAGAAATTAAAGAAAATGCACTTGATGATGATAATCAACTAAATATGTCGCAGTTGGGATCGAATTATTTAAAAGTAAGCGAAAAAAACTTATTGTGGTAATTAAAAAATTTTAAAAGACTTTATTTAAATGATAATTCAGTAATAAAAATAACCTTAAAACCTCTTATTTACCTTACTGAGCTTAAAATTTCGAGTATACAGCTTAATGCAATAAGCAATATTGATGAAAATGCATTTGATAATTTGGAAAATTGAGAGGAACTACTTTTATATGAAAATATTTTAACAGAATTTAATGTTTAAAAACTTGTTGGATTGAGCAATCTAAAAAATTTATATTTCAATGAAATTATTATACATGAATTTGATGTAATTGGTACATTTAAATACACAAAATTAAGAAATTTAAGAATTTAGAAAAATTCAAAATGAAGTAAAAAGCATAAAATTGTGACATTAAAATTCCAAATAAATTCTGGCTAACTAATATATACTTTTTTCAAATAATTGAGCAACATATTATTCATTTATCGCGTATTATTAAAATATCTAGACATGAACCATCTTAACTTCTCAAAGAAAAAACGCTACACATCAGTTAGAATTCAATGATAGTAAATTGTAATGATTTTAATTTTCCTTTTCTTAAATAATTTTGTTTTGAATTGAAAAAGCGATTTGATTATAACTCATAATTTCCTTAACTTATTATTGGGTAGGTCTTATTTATTTTATGTCGAGTACGTGTTTGTCAAATAATATTTAATATTTGATTTTTGTTGAAGTTTTTTTTAAATTTCTGATAACCATTTTTAATTCTTAACTTAGAATTATGTGAATTTAGTGTTTAATAATATTGAAAGTATTTGACACACCTTTTAAAAAGGTTGAACACTGCAAAATTATCTGATATGATTTATTTATTTATTTATAAGGTGTTCCTAATATTTCTTACCGATTGCCAACTCAATATTCAGTTATCGTTCAAAAAATACATCTTTTTTAGCAATATTTGGGTGGAAATTAAAAATATATAATTTTTCCTTTTAAGAACCATCCTCAGTCATATTAAATATCTTATATTGAATAGTTAGTTTTTAAACGTGTTCTTGTACGATTTTTCGAAATGATCAAATTTTTCATAGTAGTTTCTATTATTTTGGTTGTCGGCGATGCTGTTTCGATTAAAGAAGTTTCAAATGAGTTAAATATCAAGGATTACTGTAATTCTAATACGAATGCTTGTGAAAAATTAACAAATCCCGAGAATTATAATTTATCCTTTAATCTAAATTATACTATAACCATATATAAATGCATATTCCGTTACACAGATATTAAAATTTTTTTTTTTTTTTTTTTTTTATTTGACAGGTTTTCATTTCTATGTTACAACACATAGACATGAGAACACAGTCACTCCTATGGAGCATATAGCGGCACTAGAGCCTCTGTGAACTCTCTCCATCTGCTTCTGTCTTGAGCGAGCCTTTTTACTTCCGACCATGATTTGCCAGTTTGTTGGTGTTCGCGCTCGACTGATCTTCTCCAAGTGGTCCTTGGACGTCCTCTGCTGCGATTGCCCTGTGGGTTCCAATCTAGTGCCATCCTTGCTATGTCCGTAGGTGGTTTTCGCAAGGTGTGGCCAATCCAACTCCATTTCCTGCGTTTGATGTTATCTAGCAGGGGTATTTGCTTCGTGAGAAGAAGCAGCTCATCGTTCGTTATCCAGTTCGGCCAGAAGATCTTGCTTATGCGCCTCAAGCATCTGTTCACAAATGCCTGTGGCTTGCGAGTCGTGCTGACTGTTACTTTCCATGTTTCGCAGCCGTACAGCAGGACTGGCTTGACGTTTGAGTTGAATATTCGAAGTTTGAGTGCTATGGAGAGATGATTGGAACGCCATACGTTCCCAAGTGAGGTGTACGCTTGTCGCGCCTTGTTGATGCGCGTTTGGATGTCTATTTCAGTTCCACCATCCTTGCTGAGCATGCTGCCAAGGTAACAGAACTTTTCGACATCTTCGACTTGGGTACCGTGTAGCATCAAGGGTCTCTCGCAGGTGGCGCCGACACGCATCAATTTGGTCTTTTTGATGTTGATTCTCATCCCAACTTTTTCTGCGTTGGAGGCCAGTGCATTCAGTTTCTCCTGAATGCCGTTGAAGGTGTGGGACATGAGGCATATGTCGTCGGCGTAGTCCAGGTCGTGGAGCTTCTCACGCAGTGTCCACTGTATACCGTTGCTGGCTGTGCTGTTCGTGCGTTGAAGAACTTGGTCTAGGGCGATTATGAAGAGGATAGGCGAGATTATGCAACCCTGCCTGACTCCTCTCGAGATGTTGAATGTATCGCTGTTTCGTCCTTTGAGACGCACTCTACACGGGGCCTCGCGGTATAGTTCTCGGATTAGATCGATTATGGCCTGCGGGATGCCTAGTTCAGCCAGAGCACTCCAGATGGCGTCGCGAGAAATCATGTCGAAGGCTCTTTCGAAGTCAACGAAGAGAAGATAGAGCGGGCTGTTCCATTCGTTCGACTGTTCAATGATCATTCTTAGGCTGTTGATGTGATCAATACAGGAGCGGTTTGATCTAAATCCAGACTGCTCGTTGCGGAGGGCACTTTCCACTGTTGGAGTGATGCGAGTCAGGATGATTGATGCGATTAGTTTCTGGATGGTGTTCAGCAGCGTGATTCCCCTCCAATTTTTGCAATCGCCAAGGTCACCTTTCTTCGGGATGGTGATAATTACTCCTTCTTTCCAGCTGTCCGGGAAGTGGCATTGTGTCCAGGCTTTTACGATTATAGGATGCAACAGCGAGGCCAGAAGTGGCGGGTCAAACTTCAGAACTTCTGGGGCCAGGTTGTCAGGTCCGGGTGCTTTGCTGTTCTTAAGCTTGTTGATTGCTGTTGTGATCTCCGTAATCGTAGGTGGTGTTGTTGGGATGGATCTTCGTGGGTTTCTGCGCATCACTGTAGGAGGAGGATGGAATTCTGGAGCTATTGGAAGGGATTCTGAGAAGAATTCCTTCCAGCGGTCGAGTTGTTCTTCATCCGTGGGGAGAGTTTGACCGTCTTTGTCCTTAAGTGGTGGCAGTGAGGGTGTTATTCTTCCGGATAGTTTGCGAATTGATGCATAGACACTGCGGATATCGCTCCGGTGTGCAGCGGCTTCTGCTTCGCTCGCTATTTCGTTGAAGTAGTTCCTCTTGTCATCCCTTGCCATGCGTTTGACCATCTTTTGAGCAAGGTCGTACCTCGTCTGTAGATGGTGCCTTTCCTCGCGAGTTTGAGCAGTTTGGAGTAGACCTTTCAGCCTTCTTCGTTTTCCTATTTGAGTCCAGGTTGACTCGCGGATCCACTCTTTCCTCTTGTAGTTCCGAAAGCCCGTTGCTTCCTCTGCAGCGGACTTTAGTTTGCCCAGTAGAGAAGGCCATGTCAGCCTTTCGGCATTGTGGCTAACTTCTTCCAGCTTGTTCGCAAATATCTCGGCTGTCTCTGGATTCTGCAGGCGTTGGATGTCGTGCCTGCGTTCTGCGCGATCTTGTCGTTTCTTGGTTGCCGCAGGCCTTAGTCTGACCACCCCAAGTAACAGCTGATGGTCGCTGTATATGTCAGCTCCTCGGATTGTCTTGACGTCCAGTAGCGATCCGAGGAATTTTTTGCTTATTAGGATGTGGTCTATCTGGTTGCGGGTCACGCGATCCGGAGACTGCCAGGTGTATTTGTGGATGTTCTTGTGAGGAAACTTGGTGCCACCGATGAAGAGTTGATGAGTTGAGCAGAGGTCAGTGAGACGGTTCCCGTTGTCATTTCCCTCTGCATGAAGGCTGTGTGTTCCAATGATCGAGCGAAGATCAGTGTTGTCCCGGCCTATTTTAGCGAGATATTAAAATAATTCCCAAAAATCTTTTTTTGGTAGTTCCAAAAATGAAAATATTGAAAATGCAAAATTGCGGATTACAATTTATTTATAAAGAAACATTTAAAGGAGGACAACATTTAGAAATATTAGATTTGTCTTTCAATTCTATTGAAACTCTATCAGATTATGTGTTTGAGTTTTTGACCAATTTAGCTAAGCTTTCTTTAAAAAACAACAGATTAAAAATGATAAATGGTAAAATGTTTAATAATTTGGGTTCCATAAAAATCCTAGTTTTGAGTCATAATTCTATTGAACTAATTCGTGGAGATCAACTTAAAAACGTGAATGAAACTGGTTCATCGTTTTCAAATGCAAATTCAAATGGAACACAAAATATTCATATGGAGTTGCCCAATTTGGAAACATTATATTTGGAAGAAAACTCAATTGAACGAATAACATCGAACACTTTTTCCGGATTAAAACATCTTGAGACACTAAATCTACTGAGAAACAAAATAAATTTTATCGATAATAATGCATTTGATAATCTACAGTATTTAGAAGATATTAATTTAAATAATAATAAGTTATCAAAATTGAGTGTTCGCGTTATTTTACCATTGGAGAATCTAAAATATTTGGACATAAGTGATAATAACATCCACGAATTTAATGTTATTTGCGCACTAAAATACACAAACCTAAAAATGTTGTTCTTACAAAATAATAATATGAGTTGCGGCTATTTTGAAATGTTCCAAAACGAATTTAAGAATCGATTGAACTGGTACGATTATATTGGATGTCATAATTGGGAATCGTTTAAGACTGTGGAAAATGAAAATTTGGAATGCATACAAGAATTTCAACAATTTCAGATTCAAAAAATGGAGAAAAAATTTGAACAGTTACAAAAATACTTTTTTAAAGAAACTGAACAAAATCAAAATCAAAGTCGAAAATTTGTCAAGAATTTTGAGAAACAGGAAGCATATTTTTCGAACCAAACTGCAAAATTTGAAGCAGAATTTAAAAATTTAATTTCTCAGCAAAATGAAAACATTCAAACTCAAAGTCAATACTTCATAGACAAATTAAAAAAACAACAGAATTCATATATTTTAAGCCAAAAGGAAGAAAATAAAAAATTTGAAGCAGAATTTGAAAAATTGAAGAATTCCGCCTCCCAGCAAAAAGAGCAGAATCAAAATCAAAGTAAATTATTTGAAAATAATTTTCGGAAACTGGAAAGATATTTTTCGAACCAAAGTGAGCAAATAGACAAGGATTTTGGGAGATTCCAAAATTCAGTTATAAATATGAATGTCTTTGGAATTTGTTGTTGTGTATTATTACTTATATTATTAATTAGTATAGTTGGAATAAAATTTTATAAACTATTCTCTTCTCATTATATACAATTAAAGAAAACAAATATTATTATATGAGAAAATTATGTTTGTATTCTTTAAACGATTGCATTTTATTTTTTTATTGAATTTATATTGTAGATTTGCGCAAATTATAAATATTATACATAATTTCTTTGAATATTATATTTTGTGTTTTATTACTATTTCATCAAAATAAATTAATTTCATATTAAAATTCCTAAAAAAATATTATTAACATAATAGATTTGCTCTAGAAAAATATTATAAACAAAATAAAATTATATTTTTATATATTTAAAGTATTCTTTTTCTCTTATATTTAAAATAATGTATTTACGAAAAAATATTTATTATATAAAAATTATAGGTTAATTAGAATTAGTAACAAAATTAATTACGCTACTAAAAGGTCAAGATGAGAAATTATAGTTTATATATAGACACAACTAAAGTAGATTATTTTGCATTATATTAATTATTTGGTTATATTATAATTAATATGGCTAATTGAATAAAAATTATAATGTTTAATAATAATTATGATTTTTTTTAATTTGAAAAGTCATCTACCCAAGTATCGGCAGAAATTTCAAAATTATAATATCTTATTATGCAGATAATACCACCATTTTTAAAGCTTCCCGAAATAAATAGTTCCAGACCGAAAATCTCCGAGGTACTGGTTTACGAGGTATGGAGTGAAGGTAAATTACCAGAAGAGTGTTAAGGTTCCTTAAAAAAGACAATATTAGTCCAGCAAATAATAAAGTAATCTTTAAAGACCTCAAACGAGAAAAGAAGGACTTGAACTTAATAGATAGTATCGCCAAAAGTTATAGTCAAAAGTGAACAAGACTGATACTAAAGAACATACTTTTAATTTTTTGGTTTCTACAAGGTCTTGAATCCAATCCGTTTAATTCAATATTCTTAGAAGAATTTTTGATCCTCGTTCTATGTTTATAATAAAACTATTTACCTTTACCTCAATATTCTCCTATGTGTTTATCGTTATAAAAAGTTTCATTTCCCAAACATCCTTTCACTAAAAAAACTTTTCTCATTTGCATTCTTCCTCAAATTTATTTGTAATATTGTATATTTTTTCATTTGCATTCCCCATAATATCTACTTTTTACAATATTTCCATAGTTGTAGTTACCTAATAAATATTATTTTAAAAATTCGAAAATTTCTATTCAAATTGAAAATAAACTAGGCGTATAACAATAATTTAAATACATTTTTATTTTTATGCAATATAAAAAATTTTAATGAGTATTTTTAAAGGCTTAAAAATAATACATTTTTTATAATATTTATAATTTTTTCTATGTGTACATATATTTTGATAATAAAATAATTTCCATTATACAAAAAATAAAGATGGAATTTCAAAATCTATTTATCTCTCGATTTAATTTCGATTTGGAAAAGAAGCACTCATGATTATTTATTTCGATTTAAATATTCTAACAGTTTTTCAATAAAACTCGTAAAGTTCAAAAGCCTATAATATTAATTGTATAATTTAATTAAAATCCAGCAACACAAAGCAAATATTACTGCAATAATTATTAAATTTTGACCACTCATCCAGTAACTAGATTTACTTTGATCATAAAAATACTTTGCGATTTCTTTAAAAATATCCGCAGTATTATTAATTTCAATTTGAATTTCCTTTTGTTGATCAAAGAGTATGTCCAATTTATCCATGATATCATCATATCTTCGACTTTCAGTTTCGTTACTTCCGTTTTCTTGGGAGAAATATGCTTCGAAGCTTTCAGGTTGATTATATTGCCTATTTTGAATTTGGCATTCTTCCTTTTGCTGAGTAATAAAAGCTTCCAATTGCTTAAGTTTTTCTAACTTCGCCTCAAAATGTTCTTCATGATATTTGTTATATTCTTGAATGCATTCCAAATAGTCAGTTTCCACAGTTTTATAAGTACTCCAATTCTTGCATCCACTATAATCAATATGGCGTTGACGAACATCGATCGCGCCGATAATATTTTCCAAATACTGGCAGCTTATATTATTATTATGGACATACAAATTATCCAATTTTGTATGCTTTAATGAGCAAATTATATTAAAATCGCTAATATTATTTCTTCTTATATCTAGAAATGTTAACTTTTTTAATGGTAGCAAAATGCGAATATTTATTGCTGATAATTTATTGCCATCCAAATCGATTTTATTCAAATTTTTTAATTCATCAAATGCATTATACTGAATATTATTAATATTGTTTAACCATAAATTTAAATCTGTAAGATTTTTAAGCCCAATAAACATTTCTGATGTTATTTGTTCTATGGAATTATTTTTTAATCCCAAATTTCGAAGATTATTCAATTTCGAAAGAAAATTTCGTTTTTCTTCTAGTTTTAAAAAGTTCGATTCCACTCGTAGAATTTTTAATTTGTTGTCACTTTCAAAAGCATTTTCATTAATTATTTCGATTTGATTATCATTAATATACAATTCTTGTAAATTTTTCATATTATAAAATGTGTTTTCTTCGATTATTTTCAATTTATTATTATTTAAATTTAGCTCATCTAAATTTACCAAATATTCAAAAACATAACTTGGTAATGTGTCAATTTTATTCGAATTTAGATTTAATAATTTTAACTTTTGTGCTCCTTCAAAATTTTCCTTGTGCAAAAATTTGATTCCACAATTTTCCATTCGTAGTTTTTCAACTTCTTTTAAAACCAAAAACAATTTATTTGGTATTTGCATAATTTGAGTTTTATTAAATGAGTATGCGCGTCCTTCCATAGTATATAATTCCGAAAAGAATAAATTATATCCTTCAGGATATGATAAATTCTGGCAAGTACTACTATTAATATCACAAAACTTATGAATATTGAGTTCATCTGTTCTTTCACTCATAATAACCGCACTTGCAGTTATTAGAAGTAAATAAATTATTAAAAAATATTTATTCATTTTTATGAATTTTGTTCACCTTCTTAAAGCTACAATAGTAACTGAACTATTCAGTGGAAATTATTCCAATGTACTAACTATAATTTTATTATAACTACAATAGTTAAGATTTAAAAAATAATCTGTTTAAAAAGAAATTAATTTCATGGTGGGTGAAAATAATCAACAACTTTTTTTATAATTTTTTTTTATTAAGTTTTTTCAACTTATTTAAATGTTTTCTTTAAATTAAATAAATGAGTTTCTAATTATCAGAATTAAGTTTTACTTATTGTATTTCAATACTTCGACTTTTAATAATAGGGACGCAATTTCACATTTACTTAAATACTTTATCAGTAGCATTCGTTTTTTAATTTTACCTAATGTTTTTTGCGCAGTTTTGTATCGTTAAATAAGACTTTTATCAATTAGATCAAATATAAAAAAAATTTACAGAAATGAAGTGAAAAATATTTTACTACAAAATTGAATAATAAAATCTTTTATTACAAAATCATTTCTGAAAATTTTCTTTTGGTTTCTGCTCTAAGTTTTCATAATTCACTGACAAAAGTTATCATTTTTACATAAAATTTTATTTTTTTTCTTCTGTAAAGTAACTTTTATGAACTTAAGAGTTGGCTAAATGAAAAAGACGTTTCTTATTATTTGCAGATTATTAATTCTTTTTAGTTTAAAAAAAAAATTACATCTACAAATAATAAAAAAATATTTTTATGAAAAAAAGCATAATGGACAAATAAATAGACCTCGCCGCTAGCACAAAATCGTGACGCCAAAAATTTTGAACGAGAGCTAGGCCGAGAGCCAGGTTATAAGTATATGGCAGTTTTTGAACCAGATCATCAGTATATGTCAGGGCAAATATTTCTTTTAGTTTTTGGTCAAAGTTTTCATAATTCACAAACAATTTTATATAAAACTTAAGTCTAAGTATTTTTTGTTAAATAAACTTTTTCGAACTTAAAGGTTGGCTTATTTAATAACACTTTTGTTATTATATATAGATTATGGATTCTTTTTAGTTTTAAATCAAAATGTGAGGTTAAGTCAACATAAAAATTTAATTATGCATAAAATATATATAATAAACTGATCAGATTCTTTACTTGTTGCAATTGTGTTTAATTTGTTGAATCGGGCGTTCTAGCTGGAATTATGTTCGAGGTGCTAAAAATTTCAATTAAATGTGGATTATATATATTAAAAATGCCAAAGTATTTACAATTATACAATTATACTGAGTCATGTCAGTACCCTTACCGGTAAGCCGATACAAATATTTAATTTTTTTTCTACATCAATGGAACGATTTTTAAGACTTTTGCGTACTTTTGAAATAAACCCCGTCTTATTTGATTATCATTTGTACACTTCCTTTAAAATATATTTTTTTATTATTCATCAAATAAATATTTTCAGTCTGAAATAATTTTTATATTTTTTACTATAGCATTTTTTCTATATTATCTTTTTAGGTCAGGAAATTGTTAAAAAAGTGAATACAATGAATAAAAAAATTATATACGCATTGTTAAAATTCTAAGAAAATTTATAAAATAATATTATATAAAAATTAGAGAATTTTTCAAATTTGTTTCAAATCAGTAAAGCGTATTACCTCAAATCGATTAGTTATTAAAAAGTTTAATTTTTAGCTATGATTAAGTTGTATTTAATATTTTCGTTTGTTTTCTTTATAATAACTATATCTGCAAATAATATAAATATAAAGAAATACTGTAATAATTTTACTGGTATTTGTGAAAATATCATTAACTCTGATGAATATAATTTAACTTTTAACGATTATTATACTATCGGTGGGGAAAAATACGAATTTCGGAATACGAAAATAAATATAATACCAAAAAAACTACTTATAGTCTTAAAAGAAGTGAAACACTTAATAATGAAAAATTGTGGAATCGAATTTTTAGATAAAGAAATATTTGAAAGCGGAACTAATTTAAAGTTGTTGGACTTATCGAAAAATAATATTAAAACATTATCGAAATCTGTGTTTGAATATTTAACAAACTTAGTTGAACTTAACTTAAATTTTAATAAACTACAATTAATAGAGAATGCAACATTTCATCATTTATATCATTTGCAAAAATTATATTTATATGAAAATCAAATAAAAGAAATTCATAGAAATGCATTTGAAAAAAAAAATCAAATTCAATACTTGAATTTAGGATCAAATTTTTTAAAGATTAATAATGAGCAAAATTTTCTTAACAAATTAAGATATCTTGAAGAATTGTATTTATTCAATAATTCTTTAGAACAAATAAGTTCGGGCATATTTTCTGGACTCAAAAAACTAAGAATATTAGATCTTGGATTGAATCAAATAAATAATATTGAATTTGATGGCTTCGATGAATTACAAAGTTTACGGACCTTAAGACTTAATCGAAATCAATTAACAGAATTAAGTGCGCTTGTTATTCTATCATTGAATAATCTAATAGGCTTAAATATATCTGAAAATAATATCCAGAAATTCGATATCATCTGTGCATTGGAATACACAAAACTGACATATTTATATATCGAGAATAATAATATGAGTTGTAATTATTTGGAAACAATCAAGAATGGAACTGATAATCGATTAAAAAAGTTCGTTTACAGCGGATGTGGAAATTGGACGTCGAAAAAGACAACTACCAATCATGAAAATATGGTACAATACCATCTATTCCAATTTGTTAAAAAGAAATTTATAAAACTAGAAACTAATATTCATCGACAAAATATGAAAATTAAAAATAAATTTGCTGAAATTATCGATAAACCTTCAGAATTCAGTTTAATTTTCAATTATAGTTTTGATGAAATATTTCGGCGTATCAGAAATTTAAGTGAATTTTTTCAATTTATATTAAGTATAATTTTTTCATTTGTATTATTAATTTTATTTTTAATTTGTATTATTATAATAAAATTGTTTCGATTCAATTGACAGTATTAATATATTATAATGCTTAAAATGTAAAAATATTAAAAATGAAAATATAAAAAAATTGTTTATTCCTAAATAATTTCTTTTTAAATCCTTTTTTGTTATTTAATAGAAAATAGAACTGAATATTCTGAATAAATAATAAGATTATTAAAATAAACTTATGGTATATTGCTTATGCGACAGTTGAATTTTTTAAAATTTTTCTTTTTATTTCTTTAAAAATAATATTTACTTAATAAGTTCTCACAGGTACGATCCAAAATATTATCAGATGACTAATACTTTGGCCTTTCGATTTTTATAATAAGCAGCAAAATATTATTCAACACACCTTTTTTTATATATTCTTAGCCACTCAACAATGATTTGATAAGATTTATTTATTTGAAAATGCTTCTATAATATTTTGCATGTTTGTCAATATTTATTTACTGATACTATCGGATAATAAATAGTATTTTTTCTTAGATAATTTAAGGAAAAGTATAAAATTAATTTTAAAAACTTAAGAAGTTTCTGTAACTTTCAGAATTGTATTCAGTTGTATTCATTATTCGTAACCGGACAGTTTGTTTTTAATCAATATAGACTTTTAAAAATGATTAAATTTTTTGTAGTAATTTCTGTTATTTTGGTTATCAGCTATGCTGTTTCAATGAAAGAAATTTCGAACAAGTTAAATATTAAGGATTATTGCAAGTTCAAAACTGGTACTTGTGAAAAGTTGATATATCCCGAGAATTATAATATTTCTTTCAATCTAAATTATACTATAATTGGATATAAATTCATATTCAGTAACACAAATATTAAAATAATTCCCAAAAATCTTTTTTTGGTAGTTCCAGAAATGAAAATTTTAAAAATGCAAGATTGCGGATTACAATTTATTTATAAAGAAACATTTGAAGGTGGACAACATTTAGAAATATTAGATTTGTCTTTCAATTCTATTGAAACTCTATCAGATTATGTGTTTGAGTTTTTGACCAATTTAACTGAACTTCATTTACTTAAAAATAAATTAAAAATGATAAATGGTAAAATGTTTAATAACTTGTGCTCCTTAAAAATCCTAGTTTTGAGTCATAATTCTATTAGACTAATTAGTGGAGATCAACTTAAAAACGTGAATGAAATTAATTCATCGATTTCAAATACAAATTTAAATGGAGAAGAGCATATTAATATGGAATTACCGAATTTGGAGGAATTGTATTTGGGCGGAAACATAATTGAGCGAATAACATCGAAATCATTTTCCGGCCTGAAATATCTTAAAACGTTGGATCTATGGGGAAACAAAATTAATTCTATTGATAGTCATGCTTTTTATAATTCAAAATATTTGACGAAAATAATTTTAGATAAAAATAAGTTATCAAAATTAAGTGTTCGCATCATTTTACCCTTAAAGAATTTAAAATATTTGGACATTCGCAGAAATACCATCTACGATTTTAATATTATTTGTGCTCTAAAATACGCGGATCTAAAAAATTTGTATATACAAGAAAATAATATTAGTTGCCATTACTTGAAAACAATTCAAAACGAATTCTATAATCGGCTGGAGATTTTCGATTATAGTGGATGTCATAATTGGGAATCGTTTAAGACTGTGGAAAATGAATATTTGGAATGCATTGAAGAATTTCAACAATTTCACAAGGAAAAAAACGAGAACAAATTTGAGAAATTAGAAAAATATTTTTTTAAAGAAACTGAACAAAATCAAAATCAAAGTAGAAAAATTATCGAGAATTTTGGAAAACTGGAAATACATTTTCTTAAACAAGAAAATGAAAATAAAAAAATTGAGACAGAACTTGAGAAATTAAAAAATATTATTTCTCAGCGGAATGAAGACAATCAAAATCAAAGTCAAAACTTAACCGAGAATTTTCAAGAACATGATGCACTTTCTTTTAAAAAATTGGGAGAGTTGCAAAATATTTTATTTCTGCAAAATAAAGAGAATCAAAATCAGAGCGAAGTTTATGAACATAATTTCAAAAAATTGGAAAGTTATATTTTCCAACAAAACGAAGCGATTAAAAACCAAAGTAAAAAAATTGAAAATAATTTCGAGAAACTGAAAAAATATGTTTTCCAACAAAAAGAAGAGAATAAAAACCAAAGTCAAATAGAGGAAAAGCATTTCGAAAAATTTGAAAATTCAGTTAGGAATATGAATATTTTTGGAATTTTCTGTTGTACATTATTAATTATTTTATTAATTATTATACTTTCAATACGAATTTATAAAATATTAACTTCTGATAACATACAATTAAGTAAAAGATATATTATTGTATGAAAAAATTATCTTTATATTTAGTAAATTATTGCATTTTATTTTTTGAAATGACTTTTTATTGTAGCTTTATAAAAATATTAATTATTTTTATTATCTCTTGTAATTTATCTATTTTATCGAAATTTTTTTAGAAAAATATTATTAACCTAATATATTTGCTCTACTTTTTTTCGAATATTCACATATATTTTTGCCATTTATCATTTATGTATTGAAAATGAAGATTTAGTTTTATAAATTTTATAGGTAAAAATATATCTTAAATAATTATTTTCATATATATTCATAGAAAATGTATTTATTAGGAAATATTTATTATATAAAAATTATTGTTTAATCGAAATTATTTAAAAAAATATTGTGTCCAAAAGACCAATAAGAAAATTTATAATTTACATACACAAATAATGTTTTTACATTTTTCAATATATTATATTTTTAATTGTATTATAATAGATATTCTTAATTTAATAAAAAGTATAATCTAATAAAAATACAAAAAAATTTGTATTGACGAAATTTTTTAAATACAATTAATCTCAGACATGCGTAACAACTAAAAATATTCCTTGCAAATTCTAAAATATCTCCTACGAGGGTCGTTCAATAAGTCCTTAGAAAAAGATGGAAAAAACCTGTTTTTTAAAAATCTCCTTTTAGCTATATACGCTTTTCTAACAATTTTTCCAAAATTTTTATCCCGTCCAAAAAATAGGATTTCGGAAGTTCTGCAAAATACTCATCTGTTTGAGCAATGACGTCCTCGTTGGAAGTGAACCGTCGTCCGCCAAGCCATTTCTTCAGATTGGGGAAAAGAAAATAGTCACTCGGGGCCAAATCTGGTGAATAAGCGGGATGCTGCAACAATTCCATTCTCAATTCCACAATTTTGGCCATGGAAACAGCGCAGGTGTGCACACGCGCATGTTCCTGATGCAAGAGGATTTTTTGCTTCTTCAGATGGGGGCGTTTCTCTTTGATTTCCTCGCTCAACCGTTGCAATAACGACGCGTAATACGCTCCTGTTATTGTTTTTCCTTTTTACAAGTAGTCGATGAAAATGATGGCCTGCGAATCCCAAAAGACCGTGGCCATCACCTTGCCGGCCGATGGCACAGTTTTTGCCTTCTTCGGAGCCCGTTCACCCTTGAAATCCACTGCGATGACTGTCTCTTCGTTTCTGGAGTGTAGTAGTGTATCCAGGTTTCGTCCACAGTGACATATCGACGAAGGAATTCGGCAGGATTCCGATGAAAGAGTGCCAACATAGCCTCAGAGTCCACTGCACGATTGCGCTTATTCTCCTCTGAGAGCAAACGCGGCACCCATCTTGCCGAAATTTTTTCACAGACAATTTTTCATGCAAAATTTAAGCAACTGTACCTTGTGATATGCCCGTGGCCTCAACTAATTCGCGCACTTTAAATAGCCGATCGTTCAAAATCAGATCGTGGATTTTGTCGATGATTTCATGATTAGACACCTCAACTGGGCGTCCTGAATGATGTTCATCGTTTGTGGATGAACGGCCACGTTTAAATTCATTCACCCAATTGTAAACCGTCGCAAACACAGGTGCAGATGTGCCATGAACTGCATCCAACTCGGCTTTGATTTCTTTCGGGCTTAAGCTTTTCAAATGGAGAAGTTTGATGACAGCCCTAAACTCGCTTTTTTCCATTGTTATGCACAAATAAATGTCGTTAACTTTAATCGACGATAGAAATTGACCTACGCTATGGATCAAGCTTAATTTTTGACAGCTTTCCTGTCTATAATGATACTTACAAAAAAAAATCTTTACCGACACTACGAGCGCAATTTATCGGATTTTCTAAGGACTTATTGCACGACCCTCGTATCACAGCTGGTGTTCCTCAAGGCAGTATCCTTAATAATACAACCATTTTTAAAGGTTCCCGAAATTAATATATCCATAATAAAAATCTCCGAGTTACTGGTTTACGAGGTATATAATTAAGGAAAATTACGAGAAGTGTCAACGTTTTTTGAAAGTCGCCTTCGTGGAACTTTGAGATGGGACAGAATAGTAATATTACTGGCACCACTGAAAGTTTTTATACTGCATTACGAAAAATAAAATAGCAAAATTAAAAGCAAGGATATTGTATTAAGCCTATTGAATCCGCTTGATTAGTTTGACTTACAAAAAGTTGCAATTAGCCTATAGGGAACATTCCTCCACTTTTTTTTAAATAGAAGTCCTTAAAAGGCTCAGAAAAATGATTTTTTGCGTCATATCAGACATTGCAAACACTTAGATGCGCCACCATAAAAACCAACCTGTCACACGAATATCTTAATTAGTGAATTTTTGTCGGAACAATGGGATTCCTGCGGTACCCTTACTCCTCTATTCACCTGATCGGAGTCCGTTTGATTTTTATTGTTCCCCAAGATTAAGAACACTTCGACCGGTGGTGTACAAAAATTCATACATACGAGAAATATTTTATAGAAAACTGATCTTAATATATTTTTCAAAAAAAAAATCTTACAATAAATTAAATCAAATCGAATATTCCTTAAAACGGAAAGTTTTAACGATTTGTCCAGCACTTATTAGATAAGGACATGTAGCCCAAGTTACTGCGCGAAAGTGTAATCTAACCAAAAAGAGCCGGTACACATACATAGATGGCGTTGAGTGCAGTAAAGTATGTGGTAGCATAAATAATACACACTTTTCTTCTTTAGCGCACTGGGTTTCTTTTACTATTTTCTATGAAACGTCCTCAAGTGTTTGTAGTATATTTAATTTTAAATTTAACTATCTACTATTGTTAACTATCAAGTATACATATATAGTCGTAAGTATATTTAATTAAATTTTGTATAAAAATCATGTTGGCAACCTAATTACGAATATACGAGTACACATATGCATATCAAAAGCGGTTTAAGTAGATAAAATTTTAAATAAATGAAAACTGTTGCTTTTAAATGTATAATATTTGAATAAATATGATCGATCTATTACAATATAATTTACATATTCAGAAGAGCTTAGCGTTATAGTGGTTTAGTGGTGCATTTTCAATAGAATTCATTTTAAAGCCGATTTACCTTCAATTACTTCATCAATGATTTTGTACCCAAACGAGCTATTCTCACTCTATTGAGCTTTTATACAATATATATATATGTATATACATATAGACACATAAATACATATATATTTACTGTAATAAATATAGTTGCACAGAAGCAATTAGGCTGAAATAATTAATATGCACAGCTTCATTAAACACTTTATAATGCAATTTAGAGTTCATGTACATACATTTATGGTGGTTACGAAATTTATACACTTACAACTACACTTTCCATTAAAGAACAAACCATATAAATAGGGATAAACCTATCATCCTGTTGAAAATTATGGCTCAAAGCCATACGTGAATACTATGCTGGTAGTTATACTAGCCGCACTTTTAGATTACCCAATAAACCTATTCTGTCCGTTGATTTAATAATGACAAAATAAATTAGTGATATTATGTAAAAGTATTCGATTTAAATTTAAATTAATATACGAACATGCAGACAGTAAATTCCAGAACCGTTTCTGGTGTTGGCAGATGTGCACAATTTGCGAATGGTCACTTAATATTATTTAGTACTATTACTATGTTACTGCTGCTTTAGTACTCTATTGGCTATCTACTTATAGATGGTTGCTTGTCAATAGTAGAATTCCTATGAACTATAATAGAACTAAAAGTAAAACGAAAAATAAACAGATCTTCTGCGTAGAACGTGAGCTTGTTAGTTTGGTATGCAATTGTCTCTTAGCATATTGTAAACGTGCACAGAATTCACTAGAATATATTTTTCTTATCGGTAACTAGAGTATTTAATTTATTCCAATGCAATCCAGAAATATTGATGTATTATTTTTTATAGACAATATACCGTCTACGTTTAAGTGCATAAACATAAAAGTTACAAAATTAGAAGAATGAAATGAAAATAGAAACAATATTCTCCATATTAGATAATGTAGAAAATAATGTCTTATTTTCATTTTTCAAGGGCATATCATATAAAAATATTTGCACATGACTACTCGAAAATAACTTCCAACATACTAACATAAAGAAACTATGCTGAACATTTGCAAACATACGAAATTGCAAAGCTATCAAAGTTTACCCAAAGGACATACTTGTCATGATAGTATCCTCAATATATTGATATTTACGATTGGTTTCATCTATTTTTAATATCAGTACTCGGAAATGTAAGAGCTGAACACCGAATATTAGCTTACGTCCGAAAACGTGAGCTGAAAACTAATTCGAACGTTTCTTTTTTCTTTTCGTTTTATTGTTGGTTGGTGAAACTATTCCCCATAGTACATTACTTACTCCTACACATATCATACACTTAGTTTAAATAATGAACCGGACATTATTTTTTATCACCTGTATTAATCGTACACAATTTTGATAGGTTACAACCAAATCTGTACAAATTGTAAAATGCTAATAATAATACACTATTTCTACTATAGAAATAATAAATAGAACTCATCATAGTATTTATTCTATTCGATTTTTTTTAAATATTATTTCTAGTAAATAATTAAGATTGTTCAATTATATTATTTTTTTATACGACTACAACCATTAATGCACAACTTTAGGACATTTTAGAACACTTTTTCTGACGCCATTTTGGTTAACTGTTAATATCCGAATTTACATTTGACAGTTGTAGAAGGTGACTGCGGCAAAATTAATGCATTAATTTACAAACAATTTTTTTTGTTTGTAAATTAATGAATTAATTTTGTTTAATAATTTTGTTTAATAGATCAAAGTCTGGCCATTTGAGATATAAACGCTCAAACGAAAATATTGTTACGATGCGTGAGAGTGTAGCTGAAAGTTCGGGAACCTCACTAAGGCCTCTTATGTATACCATGGTTTGGAATATATTTACATTAGGAACTTCAGCCCCAAGATAATGTGCCACTGGTAATAGATCATGAACGTTTTAGAGCTTCATAGACCGAACCCCGATTTCTACATGAAGTTGATAATAAATGACGAAGGACTTGTTGACTTAAGCTGTTAGGATAATGAACAAAATATCCGCTTCTAAAGACGTGAAAATTCTGAGCCTATTTAAACCTACTTTTACACCCTCGTAGAGTACATATGCGGTGAGATATTTGGGCAGAAGGTATCATTGGTTCGTATTTCTTTTAGGGCGCTACTGGTTATTTTTTCATAGTATTCCTTTTAGGGCGCTACTGGTTATTTTTTCAAAAATTTATTCTTCTGTGGATTGAGCCAATTAAAATTGAAGGACATTGGTTCCAAGTCACAATTTGGTACACACGATACAATAGAAATTCTTCAACTGACGTTTTCTCACCAGATTCAATCGCCCGAGTGGATTCACTCCTTTGCTCTCCAGATTTAAACGCCCACAATTTCTTTTTTTTGTGGGTAACTTGTCAACCATAGATAATTGGATAATTTAAAGAAAATTTACACAACGCAATCAATGAAATTTAGTCATAAATATGCAAATTATTTTTGATACATAATTTGTAAGTCTATATAAGCAATTTTGGTCAAGCAAATCATTGTGTTTTATTTCAATGAAAAATTATTTGAAATTAAAATATGCACACACCTTTATCTAAAAAACATTTTTTTCCCGAATTAAAATATATTATTTATAATAGTCTTAAAGACTTGATAATTGAATGGAAAATAGAATATTATGTTCAAATAAGGAACAGCGTAACTCTTAGATGTCTATAAGAGACACTTATTATTGCAAACATTGAGGAATTAATACTGAAAGATAAAAATTAAAATGAAGAAGAAATTAAATGAAATTATTCAAAGTTGTATCTCCACCTTAGTATGACTATGTTTAGTAGTCCAACAGAATCTTTCATAATATATTTTATAAACTCACTACTAATTTTTTTTTAAATTCCAAATAATACTATTTCTGAAATAATGAAAAAATTTGTATTAACAAAAAATCCTATTATAAAATTTATATGATAAATGACATTCTAAAAATAATTTTCTTTTCTAATCAAAAATAAAAGTTATAAAAATTTATACGAGAAAAAGGTCATAAAATTTTACAATATCAAATCTGAAAAGAACCAACAAGAAAAAAAGAATAAGTTCCAGACAACTATTATATAAGATCACATTAATCATCCAACTTATAAAAAAAAATTTATTTTACAAGCTTCTATTGTAGTTTTGCTTCTATACGAGTATCAGTATGCTTATAAGTTTGGACATTTTGAATCATAAGGACATAAAATAAGCTATATTTTCTTGAATGTTTGAATTTCTCTGTTCCGTAGTAGCCTATAATAATGCTATTTAGATTAAGGTTAAGGCTCTGTGGTGCCAATCAGAATGTTCACTTTTCTAATTTTTCAAATATACCATCCTGGATTTACGATGACATATTGTTCCGTTGAAATAAAATTCAAAAACATGCTATCTTTTGAAAAAAATTTCCCATAAAAGTGAACAAAGCAGCCACAAGCATAGCATAAAAGCGATTTCATTTACTTTTTTACTAATATAGTATATGCAAAAAAAATTTCCTAATCCTATAATATTATAACAAAATGGTACTACCTCTCAGATATTTTTTCATTTCTATAGTTTGCCATTTAAAATGCGCCATTCTGTTGATAGTAGCCTTAATTAACCTTTAGAAGAAAATTCATGTAAGCCAAATATAGTTAAGATAATTTTACCATAAAATTTGTTCTTTGAAATACTATCAGAAGATCTAACAAAAAAAAATTAATTAAGTTTTGAATACATTTCAATACATGCATAAATATACTCGATTATTTATTTTATCGATCAACAGATTATTATTTGACATAAAAGGAGTTCAAAAATTTCTTAACTTTAATATTTATACAATAAAAAAAATTGATTTTTATAATTTATCTGTAGTAGTAACATCATCAGTTAAAATTCTTATTACTGAAAATCTTATCAACTCCCAGACATCATGTAAAATAGTGAATACTAGGCAATCTCTTATTTATCGTCCTGTGAGGATTCTTTAAAATTAATAACTAACTATTCACTCAAGTTAACAAAAATCAAAAATAATTCATCAATTACTATAGTTTTATCTACTATTGTCCAATTAGTATTTAAGTATTTCTACATTCTCTTTTCAAGATATATAAATGTTCGCATATAATAAGTTTTTAGAAAATTCCATTTTGTTTAACAACTATTATACTATCCGAGCGGAAACATTTTCAAAAAATATGAGCTAATATAAATCAAGTTGCTTACTTAGACTACATTTTTATAAGATAAAATTGCTCATAGAACATTTATAAATTATTGTAGTTTCATATGGAAAACTTTCGCATTTTCATATTGTAATAAATTTGATAATTTATCATTTAAAATTAAACTCTTGCTATTCGTACTATTTTATCATTTCTTCAGTTATAGTTAAGACCAAGTAATTTTTACAAACCAAATATTCACTTATATGGAAGCATGTACATCATTTGAGAAATTTAAAAAAGATATGAACTATCTCCAAATAATATATCGCCTGAACATATTAATAAATGGTTTCATTTTCCATTTTCTATTTTTACCCAAACATTTTTACTGAACATATTTACCGAAAATTTTTTACCGACCATTTTAGCCAAAAAATTTTACCGAACATTTTTGCCGAAAAGTCTTACTAAAATAAACTATTGATTTTAAATTGCTGATTGAATTTTTTCTAAACAACTTTATGGGACCTTTCAAATAAAACTGATTTCATTTCAAAAATAGTTAATTGTTAAGATGTCTAAAATTAAGAGGTAAAAGAATCTCACACATATGGAATTATGTGTTCAATTATTTATCAATTAATCTCTGCCATTACCAGATATTTCGAAAGGTTTTTCGATGTTGAGCTTAAGTGGAGTTGAAATAATTTAATTTCTTCTGAACTGAAAGGATTTTTATTTTTAATATAATGGTGAGAAAGTGCTTAGAAATGCAAAAAGAAAAAGTTCAAGTTTTGAAACAGACACACTTTCTCCACATGCTATACACATATGTTCATGCTGGTGTGTAATAGAACTGTTAAAGCCTTTGTATTTTAGCAACCACTTTCCAAGAAAGTAGCTAACAATATAGGGAAACTTTAAGAATCTTTTATATTTACACCGGGTCTGGTATATTGTATAACCATTCGTGCATGTGTACATACACATATGAATAATTTTATTTAGTAGTGGTCTTTTTTCTTGGTTGATATCCTTCGCTTCACAATATCCTTATATATGTCTTCTTAAAGATTTCAATTTGTGCTTCTTTATAGATTCTGTAGGTAATTTATTATACGTTTCTGTGGTGTTATACCAGTAATTTCTACTCTCACTGCTTTTTTCCTTAAATATTAAAAAATGACATAAATATACAGAAAAGAAGGATTGCTCAGTCGTTTTGGCAGGTGAATTGGATTCCATTATTTCTTGGCTTAGGCGGAATTGTCAAAGACAGACAACTTCTAATAATGGCATACATTCACTTTACTATTTTGTTCAGTTTTTTGTATTTATATTTTCCTTTACATTTTGCAAAACTCTTCAATTTATAGTCAAATAATATCATAAGTGGTTTTCATATTTCTGGAATGCACTAAATCTTGACATGATTCCCTATTCCAAAATGAATTGATCTTTTTCAACAGATAATAAAGGTATCTGTTACAACCTTAAAAAATAACCCTAAAAAAAATTATAAATTTTACCTAAGAATATGTCATTTTTAAATTACTTCTTTTTGAATAAATTTATTGGGTAAAAAATTTTCAGTTACTGTGTAAAATTCTGTTTGACAAAGTTCTATTGGTGAATAAGTTTACAAGATAGAAAATATTTTCTCAAAGATACACAAGCAAAATTCAATATTCTCAATAATACTCTAGTACATATTTTTGAAGACATTTTGCGAATAAATTTAGTGTAAAGTGCTCCAACTGTTCGCAAATTGCGTTCAAATTGCCGGAAAATCGTTTCTCTATAAACTGTAATAAATTTTCTGAAGACATCCTTGCTCCTAATAGAAGCAAAACTAAATGCATATTGCATGCATTGCAGAAACATTAATTTTTATATATACATAAATGCATTTATTTATCTACTTTTAAAATTTTCTTTTATTCTATAATACATAAAACTTATTTAAATGTGTTCTATACAATTTCTATAAATAACTTTTGTAAGCCTACCAATAAGCTATTATTTTTAGATTTACAAAATTTTATATACAATATATGGAAAAAAAATAATGAGATTTAAAAAATCCTTGAGTTTTTTTAAGTTGAGGACACTTAGATCTCCATCAATGAGGTTTCCTTATAAAAAGTAATTCCTTGGGTTGCCCGGTCCCTTTATTCATCCAATCAAAGCCTGAATATATTTTTTTTAAAACCCAAGATAAAAAAAAACACTTGAAAGGATATCTTATTGGTACTGTCGATAACATCCAGAGGAGTGTAACCAAAGAGCTTAAGGTAATTCGAGTTGAAGCGTTGCAAAACTGCTACGGAAAGTGATAATAGTACCTCCGTCTGGGATAATATTACGTAACTAATTTGAATGAGATAATATTATTATATAAAAATAAAATAAAATAGCTGCAAAAACAAATAGTATTACTTCCTTTTTACCACACCTCTTAGTCCTAGTTAAAGCTAAATATTTAATATTTATATATATGCGCATAAAAATATACTCATACTAATACCAAGAATATGTGCCACTAAGAAAAAATCTTTAAATTTATTATAATTTCCAAGATTCTAAAGGTTTTAAATAAATCCCCTTATTGGAAAAGTCAACCTTTGTACTTTTACTAAAAAGTATTATTTTGAAATAAGTTTAAAAAGAATTAAATTAGTTTGTTTATAAAAATAATACCTGACATTGTTTTAATCCTATTTGCGTATTGATTGGGGAATATAAAAAAGAATACTTTCAAACCAAAGAGAAGACATTTTCACAAATATAGTAATGAGTCCTGGTATTTAGTGAAATTTAAGTACATAAATAATGTTGTAATACTTTTGTTTTGTTGTAATTTTCTTTTAGTACAAAACAAAACTGTATAAGTATTCACATTTGGTTGAATTTAGCAAATAACGAAGGGTAATAAATCAAACCAAAACAAACTAGCATACACCGTTGTATTCGGAAGTTTCCTTTGAGGCTTTAACAGTCAATTCAACATTCGCAAAGTACTCGTAGAGTTGTAAACAAAGGCAGTGCGGATATTCATGGTCTTCCGCAATTGATGTTGGGGTTGTTATGCGAACCGTTCAAACATTCTGACACATCCGACCAACTGCTCCCAGCCACATAACTCAACCAGAGCCGGTTGGAGCCCTTGAGCAATAACGTGGAACAAGGCCGAATTGACAACCATCAAATTACCATCCCCTGTGGCGTCGGTTTGTCTGTTGTTTCGACACATTGTTAGTAGACGCCTCCTACCTACCATCTTTGCTTATGGATAACTCATTCTATATTCAACTTGTTGTGTAATCACTATCAGTTCATTGCGTTTCTAATTTGCAAACAACGAAAATAGCCCCAAATCTGAACTTAATTGAAACTTACCGGACTCCAAAAGCGAATAGAACCGCTAATATGAGCGAAACCAACGTAACGATACATGCCAAAAACAATGCTTGAAGATCGGTGAAATCTGTAAATAAATTAAATAATTCATTACGTTCGTACTTGTATCTAAGCACATGTAAATATAAAATAATATCATTTTGAGTTTATAGAGTATGTCATTTAATATAAAATTTGCCCTAAAAATCTATTTGTATTACAAACTTTTATGTTTGGAAATTTTAAAAATTACTTTTTATTAAAGAATTTCTTAATTAATTTACATAAAAAAAAATTACATTAGAGAGCATGCAGAAGACTCTAAATAATTAAATATCAATAAAAGATATTTTAAAATGGAACACTTCGTAAAAATAAAACCAACCCCATTTCTTTATTATTTAAACTTAGTGAATAGTCATAAGCAAATTGATTTTTGAATTTATAGTTCGTACTAATTTTCAGTAATAATATCTGATACTATCTGTGGTTTATCTATTGTAAAAATGAATGCTTGCATTTTCTAAAATTCATCTCTTTTTCTTAATATCGTTAAAGATAATTATTTATGGTAGTTTAATACTTATTCAAAAAGCATATAAAAATAAAAAAATATATTTTTTAATTGATTTTTCAGATAAACCTAACAAAGATTGGCTTTAATTCCTTAAAAAAAATCTCAAAAATTATTTTCTCTTTCTTCTTTAGTTTAGATAAGAGACTTTATACAGAAAAAAAAATTAATAATTCATTTTTAATGCGCAAAAGCAAGTATCAGTTCCACTTAGATACTGTGTATATTTTATAGCGATAATGTTCTTCAGTGAGTCAAATTGTTAATGAATAATCAAAACAGAAAATCAGTAGTTGAATCAGCGGTGGATACGCAGTAAACTATTAAATTTTATGCCTCATGGACTATGCGATTTTGTGAGTAATAAATTAAATAATAAATGTGGAAAATAAATTGTTCAAATTAATTTAATTCAGCTTAGAAGCTTATAGAAAATGTTTAAATGAAGGAATATGTATAAATAAATGGTTTTCGGATAAGAGTAATATGATTTCTTTTTAAAAAAACACACTAATTGTTAAGGAAATTCAAATGTTTTTTATTTAATGTGAAGTACAATTGATATCATTAATTTATGAATGAAACGTCATTCAAATGGCCTCCACGACTTTTCTTGCAGGAACGAATTCGATGAACCCAATTTTCGAACACTTTTTCTACTAAATCAAGTCGTATGTCATGAATAGCACGTTCAATATTGACTACTAAAGCTTGAAGAGAGTCTAGTTTATTGCTAAAGACCAATGACTTTAAATAACCCTACAAGAAATAGTCAAATGGTGTTAAATCACAACTTCTTGGAGGCCATTCAATGTCACAATTTCTTGAAATAATCGAATCTCTAAACTTTTCTCGCAATAATTCGGTTGTTGTACGTGTTGTGTGGCACGTAGCCCCGTCTCGTTGGAACCAGATGTTGTCATGATCAACTTCTTCCAATTTCGGCCATAAAAAGTTGGTTATCATCGATTTATACCGCTCTCCATTAACAATAACGGTGTTACCAGCTTCATTTCGAAAGAAGTACGGACCGATGATTCCACCAGACCAAAAACCACACCAAACTGTCAATTTAGGTGAATGTAATGGGTGTTCATGAATAATTTGTGGATTTTCTTCGCACCAGAATCGAAAGTTTTTTTTATTTACCGCACCACTCAGATGAAAGTGAGCCTTATAAAAGGCAAAAGCGCACGAAAACTTGCAATTGGTAATAAAATTGAATAATTTGTAAACGTTTTCTTGCGTATATCTCTCCTTGATGAAATTGTAAACATTAGTGAATACAATGAAAAAAAATGATGTTTCGGCCATTTGTAATATGTCAGATCATGACATATTACAAATGGCCGAAACGTCACTTAGAAATCATATCACTCTTATTGGAAAACCCTATACAACGCCGAACTGTTAGTAGCTTTCTAGTTATTTGTAATAAACCATGTGAATTTTTTTCACAACAGTGGAAATAGAGACGAGCTCAGAATTTAGTATACCTGCGAAACTCTTCAGTATATGCATAAGCACCTGAACAAATGTCGAATGCACCTTACAAGTTTAAAAAAAGTCCGCGGGTCGTGATAGAGGGCACTATTTCAAATATATTTCTGCCTATACTGATAATATAGACATCATTGGATAGTGTCAACAAGGTTTTGTAACTTTGGCGACTGAATTTTATTCAATGGATCAATTTTTCTCAACATATAAGACACGTCTACACTAGTTAACAATAGACAAAACTAACATTGTGGTTATTAACCAGTTCGTTTCTTAGGGCCCACTATCAAAATATAATCACTATAAGAACTAAGCGGACAATAAAGTCTGATTTAGATAGAGCAAAAATGATCGTTCAGATTAATTTCATGAGCTATGAAAGTGAACATTTATAAGACTTTAATATTGCCGAATTTAATAGATGGCTCCGAAACATGGATGATGTCTGATAGTGACAAAACTGCTTTTTGTCGCTTTCAAAGAAAAATCCTTTGTAAGAATTATGGTAATTTTTATGAAAATGAAAGCTAGATTATTAGATAAAACGGAAAGCTATATACTTTATATCGAGAAGCTGATGTTGTCCGAAACATAGAACTAGGAGGCACACCCGTAAATAAAGTTTTATCCAGAAATGCAGTTGTTAGACATGCAAGGAGAAAACCACATCTTAAAAGGAAGAACTACGCCACGTGGGACTTAGAAAGTGTCGATCAGACTCAGAAATTTGAAGCAATTCCTCTGAACAGAGGAAATTTGCAAACCCAAAAGGATTGTGGTGATAACAGCATCATAAGTTTCTCCTATACGTGCAGTAAAATTTGCAACCTTGTCCAGAAACTACACGACGCTATAGAGTATAGTAAGTAAAGTTATATTTTTTTATGTGCCATGAAATTTTGTGTTAAGCTCGGTGAATTCGCGATTTTAATTTACGAAAATATGCAATAAACATTACTTATCAATAGCACAAATTATTCGGTGGCATAAGACATTTTTCGAAAGCCGAAAAGCAGTGGAATTCGAACTTTGCTCAGATCAGACAATGATTTTTTTTTTCAGAAAAAGGATTACTGTGGTGGTTTTAGGCCTCTCTCCCCTATTCAAATGATGTCCAAAGGAAGACTTTTCATTTCATCCTTAAGATAAAAAAAAATTACTTGAAGAGTTGAAAGCTTGGTTCTGTCGATAACACCTAAAGGAGTGTAACCGAGGAGCTGAAGGCAATTCCAATTGAAGATTTCCAGCGCTGCTACGAAGAGTGGAACTAGCCTCCACCGATATTCACATACCTACTCAAAGAAACTATTTTGAAGGGGAGTACATGATGTACAAAAATAAAATAAAATAACAGAAATAACAATTGATAATAATAAGTATTTAAAATTTTTACTTTCTAAAATATCAAGTAGTGAACGTAAAATGACCACTGAAAGTTAGATACATTTATGATCAACATTTTTGCGTTTAAAATTTGTCTTTTATTTTTAAATTATTAAATTTTATTTTTAAAGTTTTTGTCATACGATCATTAATTTTAGAATGGTTTTATTTCATTCATATTTTCAAATTATTTTTCTTATATTATCATCAAAACTTTTGAGACATAACAACATTCTACTTAGTATGTGTATAATTATTTCGGAAACGGAAATCTTGTAAGTCATATTTAAATGGAGAACTTTTACATTCGAATATTATTCAATTTCAAAAATACTCTTTCTAACTTAATCATATTAATAATTTCGAAACTTTTCAAATGTTGTCACGTATTAAAAGGATGTATACTTTTCTTCTTAAAGTTAATTTTATAACAAAATTTTCATATATTAAATAAATTATTTGTGTAGAATAATATATATGCATTCAAACTCGTACATATGAACATTCAAAAATATATAAATGAATATAAGATTTTTAATATAATTTTCTGAATACATTTTCATATAATTCTGCTTTCTTTATAAACTTTTTTTTGTATAATTATTTTATCATCTGCCATATGTGTATGTCTTTTTTAATATATTAAAGATTTTCATCTAATTTATCAAAATAACATTAAAGACAATTAAAAAAAAAAAAAAAACGTCATTGCGCCATCGGCATCATTGATTTAAAAAGACAGACTAGACATTATTAATAAAACTTTAACTGATAAAATTGCGGGTCATAGCCATATGTGTAGGTACAAATAGGAATAAGTTATTATTAAAAATTAACAACTAAGAAATTCACATAGCATCAATGGTAAAATAGATTCAGTTTTTTTTCTAAAGTGCAAAGTGTCTGCCCTTAGCTTGATGTCCACCAAACTATGACTATTTTTGTTTAGTTTCTCAATGACAAATATTTATTTTTTTTACTATCCACTCACTCTAAAGGAGCCAAAAAATATCCATTTAAAAAGGAAATCGTCGACAGAATATGCACACATTTTTGATAAAAGAGCTTGATACCAAACTCTGTCAAATATCTTTAAAATATCAAAAATGAATCACCGGTGGCTCTTCTTCTGTACAAATCAAATTCATAAACACCACTGAGGAGCTCCAGTGATTTACAATATTTCATGACCTAAAAAATAATCAACACAAACTTCTAGTTTAAGTATAAAGTTCCTAATACAAAAAAGATACGATAAAAATTACTCTAAAATAAAGTTCAACTTTGTTAGTATATACTTTAAATTACTTTTAAAATGGCCAAATTTAACTCCAAATAAATTATGTATTCCACAAAACTTTCTATTTAATACATTAATTAAATACTAAATAAACTTTTTGGGAAGTTGAATTTTAATTAAAAACTTAATTGAAAATAAAATAGATATAAATTTTTATATCCAATCTATATAATTGACATTATAATAAAGTTTTTAATAAAATACAGAGAAAAAAAAAAACACCAAATAAACTTATACTTAAAAGTGACAATGAGTACTCGTTAAAGGACTACATGGAATGTATTTTTTGTCAATGTATAATATATTTAAGCGAAAACATTATGTGTGATAACATTAGTCCTTTAGGAATATACGTTTGCATTATTTAATTGTATATAAGATACAATTACATTAATATAAATATTTAGCAGTAAACTTATATATTTTGTGTAAAATTTTTTTAAATATTCATGTACGCGATTAGGCTTTAAGGCATTACAAACTGTAGTATTGAATTTTAATATAAACGAAATGGGGATACTTATCTAATTTAGTTAGTGAGCTTAATCCTTGTGAAAACGATTTGGTCTTTTCCCTAAATTATTTCCGCGAAATATTCTTAAGTCCTTTAATACTGGTAAAAGAAAAAATAATAATAATAAACAAAAAAAAAGTAATTTAATAGATTTCCAAGGGATTTGTGTACCACTGGCTTTATCATAACCATTTCGTGTTCAGGATCTCTTCCGCTCTTTCATGTTGGTTCACTTTTCTGAATAAAATTAATGATAAGACCCAAAATGCTATAGGGCAGAGAACTATAAAAAGAACTTAGTACTCTTATAAAATTTTCTATAAAAAATTACTTTGGTAAAACAAATTTTTGTCTATTTGTAAATTTAATGGTATCACTTAAATCATTTTTATATTCTCTTTTCGTGATATTTTTTTTACACAAAAAGTTTACTTCTACTTTGAGAAAAATAATTTCATATTTTTGCTTTTATATATATACGTGTATGTTTATTTTAATAAATATTCTTTTAGATTAAATAAAATACTGTAGAATTTATATAACATAAATTAATTGTGGTTGAGTTAAAAAATCCACTCGATAAAACAAAAGTAATTATTATACTTCATAAATTAAAAAATAAAATTAAAAGCAAAAATAAATTAAAAATTTTATTTTAATATTGACTAGTAAGAAGTTTTTTTTTTAAACAATATTTCTTAAACTAATGTTTGAGAATGCGTTCATATATGAAAATTAGCTTTAATCAAAAGTTCTAATCATTAATGAAGGTAAATATTTTTTTTTTAAATCCTCTTTAGGTTCTCTTTTTTTTAAATTTGATGAGAAAGTATAATTTAATAATAATGTAATTATTTCTAATATTCAATTAAAAGCAATTATTTCTAATATATTAAATTTTCTTTATTTTTTTTAGGTAAATTTCCTTCAAAAGCGTTGGCAAATTTAATCATGCAGCATTGCACAGTTGAACAACGTATAGAAATGATCAAACGTCTTACAAAAATGGTCATTCTGCAATAAATGCATTTCGTTCATAGCCTGATTTTTTCGGTATGAGAAGAAAATAAGCCGTTAGGTGCAAAAATTCGACGAATCTGAGTCGGTCCTTTTCCGGCATATACAGCAATTGGACTTGCATAAATGGATACGCTAACAGACAAAACTGCCAGATTTGGGGTACTAAAATCCACATGTACAGAGAAAAACAACATATGCATCCGCAACGAATGACTGTTTGATGAGGCTCTCGGGCTGACAGAGTCATGGGCTGACGGAGTCATGATAAGGGTAAAGTTATTATTGTGACATGATAACAATTTTTTATGGCCTGAATTGGATAACATCGACTTAAAGAGAATATTGCCACTTGTCACACAGCGAGCGAAAAAATAACCCTATTCTGAATGAGATTTCCAGGACGCTTTGTCTCACGAAACAACGAGGTCACATAGTCACAGAGTTTTTCTGATTTGACACTATTAACCTTTTTTCTCTGGGGCTTTTTGAAAACCACAGTTATATGTTGTTATTTAACGTGACGTTGTTGTCTGCAACATAAAATCACGAGTCGCCTATGACTATAGGGATTGAGTTACTCTCAATCAACGCACCACCATTACCGGCAGTTAGCAGTTAGTAATCAGTTACAAGCTGACTACTCCACCTGCTGATGGCAAGGACTACCTAAACCTCTACTGTCATTAGCAGCGACAGTGCCCGAGATAATTGCAAGATGGATATTGCCAGTTACCTCCCACCTGCGATCCGGAGACCATACCAGCGACATGGGCATAATCACAGCTACCACGTTGCTGCCAAATGATGCCTCACCTAAATCGGGCACAGTCTGTTTCCACACCATGGGGCCCCCGATTCCCGTGGTGCCAATTTTTTTTAAGTGTACTTAGGTTTATACTCCGCTCATTAAGCTACGGTCAGGAATCTTGTAAATTCCTAGACACCTCTAAGCCAGCTCAGTTATGCGGGCTCGCCAAGACCCGAAAATACAACCGGAATCGACCTTGGTCTTTCATCCGGTTGCAGCCACCCTGCGTGTCATTCACAGACTCATTCACGCACCATTCTCGCTCTCCTCTCAAATAGTGCCACGGCAAAGCTATTAAGGCATTCATACCTCTCTCTCACACCCAACACACCACTCACACATTCACCACGATTGCACATGCACATAAGTCACGCAAATCCCCGTACAGGCTACACTCAGTGAGAAGGTGCTTTGCACTCTCCTCCGCCGCCCACAAGGGTATCTAGCCTCCGCAGCTAGACCACACCTGTATAGGAACTCATTTATACTGCCGTGTCCCGTGAGCAAATACCCAAGGTACAGACCAAATTCAAATCCATACGCAGATGCAAAGCACACATCCGAAATGAACATGTGCGTCCATCTGCCATTCATACTCTCATCCCATCGACGTTGCCACATTTCATACATTCTCTACAACATATGAGAACCTGTATCGCCTCGGTTGACACGGTTCTACATACGGTCAAACATGCATACAGAGTCATACGTTGTACTGAATTTATGCCCACCCTTTTTGAGAACCACAGCGTATTCCAATAATCCATAGATGAGATACAGTCCGAGGCAATGCCAAAAATCAAGCAAAATTTTTATACGCAAATCATGTGTTGCCAAAGGACTCGTGGTAGGCATTTGACAATTTTTATGATTTTATATATAAATGCTACAGCCTAAAACATACGATAAATTTTTTTTTTAAATTATTCGGAATCTGTTCTGTTTTATTTAAAAAAAATCTACGGTTTTATTAAATTACCATTCATAAGGCGTGATAGAAAAGCATTATTGAGAGCGATCTGACAACACTGCGGACTCATTTGGCTCAGGCAGGTGCTAAGCATTGAAAACTGATGAAAATGTGGTTCTTTGAAGGACTTATTTATAAATGTAAACGATGAGCTAAAGGCGATTCTAGTTGAATACTTCCAGCACTATTACGAAGGATAGAAACAATATGACCGCCAATGTGTAGCTGCCCAATAGAATTATATTAAATAATACTATAATAAATAATGTAATCTCATACAATAAACATTAATAGATTGAATTTCAAATGAATCTTCATAACAATTATCTAAATATCCATACACGTATTTCTGCGTGTGCGTGTGTTAAATATCTTCATTTCAACAATTTGCTTAGTTATAAAATTATAAATTATCTTACAATAGAAATTAACATAATTTGGGTGCATATGTTTTATGACTTAATAAAACATTAAGTGTAAGTATTCGGAGATTAGTCAGTTTGAAGTTTTTAACTAAAAAAGAAGACCAAACCATATTTAACATAATTGATAGTAGTTTTTCTTTCTTAAAAAATTGAATAATAAATTTATAGAAAAAACAAGTTTTTTTTACATAAATAACATCTGCTATTAATATGCTTAATTCCGTTCAGTTACACCTGCTCGCAATCATAATGACACCTGAACGAATGCGTTCACTTAGTTGAAAATGTACTGTTTATAGTAAGTAGACATGATAAGAATTAAATTTCATTTTATTTATGAAGCAATTTATCATAAATGAAACTGTTCAACGTAGATAAGATCAGAAACTGTAAATAATAACTAAATATGCTTGGAATGAATAGGTTATTTTTTGTATGGAGGCAAAAACATTATTATTATTATTATTATTATTATTATTAATATTATAATTTATATTTTCTTTGATTACAATATTTTTGCTGAACAAACATAAATAAATAGTAGCCCTCCTCTGTTTTAGTGTAGACAGATATTTGAACGTTGACATATCTCAGCACTTCATCATGCCCAGAAAACTGTCAAAAAGTCGAAGGCGAAACAAATTGCCTAATGTCTTAGACTTCCATATCAGAACGTTGGCAGGAAGGCTATTTTCGACGACTAAAGTGAAATTACTAAAAACTAAATAAAATGAAAGAACTCATTGCTAAATGTTAGTTGGACGGGAAGAATTTTTGCCTCTTCAAAATGATATTCCATCAAATACAATTTCACCAGATTAGAATTCCGGTCGTTATTAAAATCAAAATTCATGGCATCCATAATCTCTAAACGGAATGGGAATATACCCCATAATCCACCTGAGTTTTGGCCCTTTTAAGTGAAGTGCGAGTACGTTTTCATCAAATGTCTTTAGACTTACTGTATTCAATAATCTTAATACCTTGCTGAACGGGATTTAAGTCATTGCCATTATATTGTTGAAAATGCTGTATACTTTTATGTTTTGTAAGTGTTTATACATGGAAGTATACAGGCGAAAATTGTCCTCCACCGCATGATATCCGCTATAGCATAGCAGGAAATCAAAAAATTAATAAATTTTTATTATGCATGGCCTAAGACAGAAGTCAACTGCCAAAAATCAAGAGTCAGAAGTCAGCAGCCGGAAAACTTAAATAAAGCACTAGGAGAAAAGTTACAGACAAGAAATTCGCCGTGTATCAGCCCTCTGTAATGGATTTTTCTTTTTGAACATCCCCTTTTTTTTTGTTAGAAATATGAGCAAACACAAAATTAATGTTAAATGCGGGAACAGGAAGTAGTAGGCTGTAAACAGACACAGCCCCTTAATAATGGCAGTGGGAAAGAATTTCGTGTAGGATCAAGCGAAATGGAAGTCACTTTAAATGTAAAAGCATATCACATTTTCAGATACTTACAAATGTACAACGATATCATTGTTACTGGGATTTTGGAAAGAATTTTCTTTTCTTTTCTTTTTTTTTTGTATTTTATGTTTACTTGTGCATATTGTGAAAATAATATACTATATATGCTATTTGAATGCGTGTATGGTGTAAGAGGTTCAAGTAAAGTCCTGATAATCGGTAACTGAATTCCATCCAACCTCATTGTTTACACTATACGATAATAACGAGTGATTTGCAATTTGACGTACTCATATACCATAAATATGAATGAATATTGGTAATAGCATTCGCATGTTTGTATGCATGTAAATACAAATTCCTTTGGGTGGGCATCTTATATCTTATAAACAAGAGCATTTATTCAGAGTCAAAAGACAACTTTTCACGTTAAATCAAGCAAAAATAACTGAACCCCATAGAGTATTACAAATTGTAAGATTGATTCGGTTTATACCATACCGCGACCATATAAACGAATACACCGACACTGGAATATATGAAATTATACATCTGATGTAGTAGCCGCACACATACAATACATACTATACACCCCACCTAACTAACTATAATAAATTATGTTACAGATAAAAGTTAAGCACTCCGATGAAATCAATTTTGCAACAACATTATATTGTAGAACTTAATATAAACATATGTACAAACCATATAATGCGACTGACTACGTTCTTATGCAAAATATGTTCAACGAAATATGTACGCAGAAAAGTATTTGCCAATACATACGTATTTAGATATTACGAGTACATGAATGCGCCTAAAGTGTTCTCATGTGAAGATGTAATAAAAAGATAGAAAAAAGAAACGAAAATAAGTATTATCCCAACAAAATTAACTTATAATTGATGAAATTTTAATAAACAATAACAGCTTAACTTTAATGTGTTGACTGAAAAGGCGAAAGTATGCATTAAGTAAGGGTGGTGAATCTAAATAAATACTCAAGTAAGTAGGTATAATAGGTAGATTATTAGTGGATTTTTTCCTAAGGATGTACTTTTATTTGTACACAATCTAATAAGGCTGGATTTTCTTCAAATTCATTCAAAAAATCTTTTTATAAGCACATAATTTTGGTATGTTTTAGACTTTAGAAAAATTATTTCATATTTTTTTAAAGACACTGTAATAAAGAACTTTAAGCTTTTTAAATCTATTTAGGTAAACATTTAGAACTTTGACAAGACGCCATTTTGAAAAATTTTACTTTTGACAGTTTATATTCGCAAAGTGTAGAATTGTCAAATTTACTTTGAATGTAATTTTTATTTTTTAGAGGTTAGTATTTTTATTTTGAGATTCTGTTCTAATTTTTTTGCAGATGGCGTTACCAGACAATTGTTGGATGGGAAAGAATATAAATAATTTTGTTATTAAAATTATATTAATTTGAAATATTATGCGATAAACTCCATATCTTATATACGTTTAATATTTTTGTACAATAAGCTCATACAGGTTATACAAATTGTATAGGCCGCCATTTTGAAAAAGTTTAATTTTGACAATTTATATTTATTATTTATTAGTAGTAGAACTGTCAAATTTACTATGACATGGTTGTCGATAAATCAACGTATTTTTTTCATTTAAACGACCTATTAATGGTCATCTTGATTTTTATGAATAAATTTTAACAATTGGTTGTGAGTAAATAAAATTCCAGAAATTATGGACGCGTCAATTTTACATCCGAAAAACGTGATAGTGTAGTGAGCTTTTACATTATGGAGAATCTTTTTCGAAGATGGATATGGAAGGACTTTTACTGTCTGAATGAAATGTTTTGAAATGTTGAACCTATATTTTTTATAGAACGGTGTCATATCATAAACAAAAAAACCATATAAAGCTCTTATAATATTGTTGAGTTTAGACCAAATTAAAAGGGATCATGTATAGACTATTCTAAAGTATAGGCGTTTTTAAAAAATTATTTAAAAAAATTAATTTCAAATTCATAGCAAAAACTTAATTTATGTATATTTTTTTACGTATTCCTAGAAATTGTGCAGAATGACCAATCTTTGGAGTTGATAATATTTTCCGGTTTTACAAATTGCTGCAAGAATAGAAACTGTTGAAAATCGGATAATCCAGAGAGTATGTTGGATATGATAGAATTCGCACCCTAGGTTCATGACTTTATTGTGGTGCAGTACCATAGAAATCTATTCATACTGCACCATATTGTAGGTGATGCAGTATGATTGGCTTTCAATTGATTGGCTTTAAGCCTACCATGTACACAATATATTTTTTTAGGGCGCAAGCTTGGTTTCGAAGTGGAGGGGGAAGATTGTCCGGCCTCACAGTATACTCGTACTATTTTTCTCACCATATTTACATACATAATCCACTAATTACCAATAGTTGATTCCGTTTTAGTTCGGAGCAAGCAGAAATGTGCAAATAACTTATAAATATATTACTGATCTTAAATATTTATACACCATTCTAAGCTTCCGAATATAGTTAGAAATAATTTGCTTAGTGGGTTAAGCCAGTTTGCAAACTCCGACGTTGTCAAAAAAGTATATTGTTCAATAACGGTCCTAAAAATATCGCCATCGGGCAGAAATGGTCTGCTAGAGCGTGGCTTGTCAATAAGTTGGAAATCGCCTGCTTCCAATTTTTATTAATCTTGCATGTACAGGCAAGATTTCCAGCTTGCCTATACGTGCTGTCGGAAACTGTATCAGGTGATATAGTAAATTAATAACACCATATATGTACAAATACAATAGTAAAAGTAGACAACCACATATGTTTTAAACGAAACTTGAAATGACACTATTGGACAGAAATTTCCAGTAGACCATATATTTGTTCTCATCAAATTTGATATTTAAGATGTATTGTTACTTCATAGGCACTCCTTCAATTCTCATAAATTCTAGTATAGAAACTCTTTCCAATTTAAACTCTGATCATACTTCCGTTCTCCTTACCCTTAATTCTAAGCGAATCTTAAAGACCCTTCATCCTAGGCACATAAATGGTAAAATAGATTAGAACATATTTAGAAACAAATTAGATCAACAGATTGACTTAAACCGAACGTTAAAAACAGCAAACGACATTAATGATCTCATTGTATATATACAACATGCAGTCATAACCGCTCACATCTCTTATAAACAGAAACCTAACCGACTACAATGTGAACTGAATATGGAAGTTAGAAAGTACTATTATAGAACGACATGAAATTTGTACAAGATTGATTAGTGACAAAATTTATTTAAGGGTAGCCACTAGACCAATACTCTCGTACAAAAGAACATCACACCCACTCAAACAAAATGATGGTAACTGCTCAAAAATAGACACATAAAAAGCTACAGTATTTACTAAACATTTGCTAAATACTTTTGCTCCACATGATGATATAGAAGACAAATCGCATTGTCTTCCTCCCAAAAATTTTAAGCTCTCAGAAATTAAATCTACTATTTTGCGCCTTCCCAATAAAAAATTCCTGATTATTTTCTAATAATAGCTCCTATTCTGATTTTCCATGGTATCGTGGGCACAACCTAATTTCCCTTACTCTGCAAATTTTCTGTCATTAAAATGATTCTTAAACCAAATAAACCCATTAATTATCCTTATTTCTATAGACGTATCAGCCTCCTACCAATCCTTCGTAAGATTTTTGAAAAATGACTCTACCCATTCCTAGTTAATACAAAAATTATTCCTGATCACAAATTTGGCTTCCGATCTGAACACTCCACAATCCAGCGATGCCATCGCGTTGTTGATCTTATTGCATTCTCTGTTGAGAGGAAAGAGTATTGTCCAGTAGTATTTTTACATATCTCCCAAGTTTTTGATCGTATTTGGCATCCTGGACTCCTCTGATAACTCAATAGCTTTCTTCCTTCAATATACTACCTTATCATAAATTCATATATCTTCCAACGTCATTTCCAAGTTGCAATTCACTCAGAATCCTCGGAAATATATCCTATTCTAGCCGGAGTCCGACAAGGTAGTATTCTTAGTCCCATTTTATATAATATTTATACCCATGGCATCCCATCTGATCCTAATACTATCATTGCTACTTATGCAGATGATACGACCATACTTGCTATCCATACAAATCCTGACGTAGCTTACAACAATTTATAATCCTATATCCACAACCTTCAATCCTAGTTTAAGAGATGGAGATTGAGAGTAAGTGAACAGAAGAGTGCTCACATTAGTTTCAGCATTCTTCTGTTCTAAAGTACGGTATTTGGGACTATGATAAAGTACGTTATTTGAGACTTTACCTGGACAAGAGATTAATGAACCCACATACTACACTAAAAAAACTTGAAGCCAGTAGACGTTACCTACAACTTCTTAGACTACTAGACAAACGCTCAAAACTAACAATTAAAAGTAAACTTTTGATATACAATATAATTCTAAAACCTATTTGGACATATGGAATTGAACTTTGGGGTACAACGAAACGTTCCAATTCCTAATGCGTGTACAGGCCTTACAATCCAAGATCCTCCGACTTAATACATCGTGATCTAAATGTTCTCTTTGTTCAGGACCTGTGCAATTCCCGGTATCAATAACTTCACATCCATTTATGCTATCATTATAATCCATTTGTGAGAGAATTGTCCTGTACTACTCTTCCCGGAAACACTTATCGGAGGCTTAAGAGACAATGGCCTAGAGATTTTTCTAGAGGAATCTAACTTCGGTAAAAACACCGATGAGTGTTTAATCCCACTTTATGATGTACAAGATTGTAAATTAAAATATTATGTCAATCAGATTGTAAATTTTTTTTAAAAAAGATGTGTTGTACAATAATTATTTCATTGGTGGATAGAAAACAATATTATTGATTATTTTTAAAATCTAATAATTACACAAATAATAAAACATTATTTTGTTACAAAAGAAATCTGTTTTCTATCGAAAAGAACAGACCACTTCAAAAATTGTAAATAAATTATGCGAAGAAATAATAAATTTTCATGTAAAGATTATGTATATTGTATTAAAGCAAATCCTTTAATGAATTTTTATCTAATAATAGCTAGCAGATAACAAATTCAGATATAATTGTGTGGGTACACTGTGTTACTTCAAAAAATATTTAATTACAATAATTAAAATAGAAATTTAAAAAAATGGAAATATAGCAGGAAAACAGAACCAAAAGCTATAATCTTCTATGCATGCTAAATATAAAAGTCATTTGGGATTTTTCATGCTAATTCAATGGTTTTTAGTTATTCTATTCACAATTTTAGCAATTTAATTTCACAACTTTAAGGACTGTGTTTCTAATTGTATTTTTCTTCATTTTATCTTTCGCTTTTTTATGAAGAAAAATATCCATTTTATATATTTTCGTCTAAGTATAACAATCAACAAAAATAGATTAGAATAATTAGTTAAATTTTAAATTATACAAATGATAATTATATTTTGTGTTTAAAATACTAATTAAGATAATTTATCTTAAACTCATTGAAGGAGACTATTTATAAATATATAAAAATTATAATTTATCTAAAAGTTTATGCTGAATTTATTCCAATAAAGCAAATATAACTACGTTTAAAAAATATATACTTTTCATTTTTAAAAATTGCTACAATCCTGTTCGAAATTAAACATGGTTAAAATACGAGTATATACAATACATATATATTTATATAGATACAGTTAACAAACAAAATAAATTTATTTCCATTTAAATATTCCATTTAATATTATTTACATCAACAAAAAAAATTCAAAGAGGATATTTAAATTCTAAAATTAAAAAAATGAGAAATCTTCTAATCAAGATTGATAGACTCTTGATAAAAATTTATTACTTTTCCTAAAATGAATTCACTTTTATAAAAAAAAAATCTATATTTGCATAGAAAATGTTACAATACCATTTACGCATGTATATACTCTTATGTGTGTATGTGAATTTTATGTAAGGGAAGAATATGTATTTTTAGCTATACACCTGTTATAGATCCTACTTAGAATTTTCTAAAACCCTACATTTAATACTCAGTCATCCTACATAATCCGATACACATCTACTTTACGTAACAATACGAATATATTGGCAATCAACAATTTTCTTACAATAATAGCCACCTTACACTAAATCTTAAGATAATATTACGTGTTCAGGTTAAGGGATCGATATAAAAGTAATTTTCTACTTATATATTTTGTAGCATATAGAATAAAAAAGTTCCTTTTTTTTAGTATTTATATAACAAAAATATGGTGTACATCCAAGATTGTAAATGGTAAAAAAAAAATTGGAAAGTTTTCATTATGAAATTTCCTTTGCCAAAATTAATAATCAATAAAATTTTATTTTTATAACAAATAATTTTTTTATATAAATCAAATATGTAATAAAAAACTAATCATAAAACATATGCACGTTATTATAAACTAATTGAAATACAGGATTTATGAAAATGCTAAACTTTAACAGTCGACTATTATAGAAAATATTAAGCTCTAGTTCATTTCAGTCAATAACAGTTTAATTACGAAAAGAAAAATGTTCGGGAGCATAATAAGTTTAAATTTTACTTTAATTTCCTTTAGTTTTTCTAAACTTAAAAGAATTCACCTTCTCAAAAAAATTTCTAAATATTATAATTTAAAAAAAAGACATTTTTAATGAACGTTAGAAAATATTGTGTGCAGTACCAAACTGAAAATTGAAATTTGTTTGTTTTTGCTTGAAAAAAAATTAGTTCACTTAAAATTGTACTAAAAAATATTCAAAATATTATTAATTTATAGTTTTGCATTTCCTAAATGGTGAATTTCTCATATTTTTCTAATCCTAATACTATTTCAATTAATTTACATTAAAATCAGGAAATTACGTAAAACTTAGTAAGTATTTATCAACATTAATATCGTGAATTACTACTTTTTTTTAATAAAAATTCAACTTTAACGAAAATATAACATAAAAATTAATTTGATACGACGAGAAATAATTAATGCTTGAGAATTATTTCGGGCCAATCGCCACATCGGCTGTTCTTGACAAAACTGATCCGATCCGCCCAAGTTCCGGCCGCTTTTGCGAGTATATTCGATTCTATCTCTTTAATAACTCACTCAATGTTAGCTTTCAAGGCGTCAATTTTGCTGGATTGCGAGTATACATAATATTTATAAAAGATAAACCGACTGGAGTCAAATAACACGGATCTTTGATGCGAATAAATAAAGCCATTGTCTTCAATAAATCAATTCTTAAAAATCTGCTGTAACCACATATTATAGGGCTCCCTTTCTTTCATGTTTTTAAAAATAAAATCATTGGTCATGCCCCTGTAAAGCTGCCCATTAACCGAAACGCGAACTCTAGCATCTTTTCAAAAGAAATAGACACCGACGTTGTCGCCAACGTTTAGCCATGCAATGGTGTCTCCAATGTGGATTAACATCACTCCAAAAGCCACAATTTTACTTGCTAACAAAACCGTTGAAACAGAAATTAGCCTCGTCACTGAATGCTATTATCTGATAAAATAGTAAAATTAGTTTTCGGTGCGTTTCAAAAATTGACGACTTATTTTCGAAGTAAATTTGTGGAAGCATTGTTAAAGGATAATATGACAAACTATGTGTATACTGAGTAAAAACCATGATTGGGGTTCTACGGCACCAAAACAAATTTTCTTTTTCATTTTGTACTAACTAGATGCTCACAGTTAGAAGGTAACAAATTTGTAATATTTACGAAATATTTAAGACTCTAAGAGTCTGCACAGCTTTTCAAAAATACTATAAATCGGTAAACTTTTTGATTTTTTAAGTATTTCTCAAAATAAATAAAGTAATTTATTATTAACTAACTTCGACAGCTGACTCAATCGGAAGCTCTGTCATACCAAAAAAAAAACATTGACACACTCAAAGCATCCGATATAATACATATTTAAGAAAATGTCTACATATTATTTGACTACATGTTTATATACGAATAAAAATAAAATAAAATAAAAAAAATTGCAAAATACCTAAACCCTATTATGTACACCTACAAACGTTAATCAAATTTTCTGCAAATCTAGTGATCTATTGAAAGAATTTTCTTCTATTATCGTATCCGTGTGCTGATAAATATTTCATTTCCCTAATTCTCTTATCAACATGTGTATATATTGTGAATTGACCTTTTAGAAAAAACGGAAAAGTATCCTTATCACATAATGTTTTTGTCACGTTTTTCCAAATGCAGTATTTTATGTTGTAGATCTTATGTGGGACAATATCTTAAGTTAATGTGATTATGTTTAATACTATGAATGCCAATATGAGCAGAATTATATGCTTCCTAAGGTTTATCTTAGCACACACATATATATATTGTATTTATAGAATTTATTATATTTATATATAGAAATATAAAAATACAAATCATCTAATGGGATTTCTTTTTTTTAAATATATTTAATATCGCTTTTTTAGAAAACTGTCTATTATAAAAGAATAACTTTCATATTTTTTAATTTCATTAGATATCTACAACTACTATAAATAACAAGTTGATTTATTGTTAAAAATATTATTACAATATTGTGCATTATGAAGGAAAAGCTCACTACCATCAGTGATATTTAACTATTGGGACTTGATTAGGCTAATCTTTGATTAACTCAATGGGTCTCGTGGTCATTGCCGTCTAAGGTGACGAGCTGTATTGCAGAAGAGGGTCACCGAAGATAATTCTCGCACAAGGTAATTGGATTGATATTGTAAACGAGAATAGTTAATTCATGTTCGAAGGGATTGAATACGATGATTGTTGAATTCCAGAGTTCTAGTCCGTAAGTCTAAATAGATTATTATATTATAAATGAGTCTGTTCACTTCAAGTCTTTGTTATCGTTTGGAGTCTAGGTTAATTTTTTGTCAAGATATAGTTCTAAGTAACACTACCAGGCGGTCTCAATACATGATTGACTACAAAAAAAAATTTATGTGTGTCCGTTTGCATTTACTCTCCGCTTCAAAACCATATATTAGAACATGTAGAGACATCGGAACTGTTGATATTATACAAGATGGGAACAAAAATACTACCCTGTAGAACACCAGTGATTATATGGGAAATTGGGGAGTATTCCGACCTCTGCGAGTAGTAAAAATGTACTATCAAATATTTAGTGAAAGGAAGAATGCAACTTCCATTTAAAAGAATTTTATTAGTTACGAGGGTCGTTCAATAAGTCCTTAGAAAATCCGAGAAATTGCGCTCGTAGTGTCGGTAAAGATTTTTTTTTGTAAGTAGCATTATCGACAGGAAAGCTGTCAAAATATAGCTACGGATAGCTGAAATTTTGACAGGAAAGCTGTCAAAATTTCAGCTATCCATAGCGTAGGTCAATTTCTATTGTCGATTAAAGTTAACGACATTTATTTGTGCATAACAATGTAAAAAAGCGAGTTTAGGGCTGTCATCAAACATTTTTATGTGAAAGGCTTAAGCCCGAAAGAAATCTAAGCCGAGTTGGATGCAGTTCATGGCACATCTGCACCTGTGTTTGCGACGGTTCACAATTGGGTGAATGAATTTAAACGTGGCCGTTCATCCACAAAAGATGAACATCGTTCAGGACGCCCAGTTGAAGTGTCTACTCCTGAAATCATCGACAAAATACACGCTCTGATTTTGAACGATCGGTGAATTAAAGTGCGCAAATAAGTTGAGGCCACGGGCATATCACAAGGTACAGTCGCTTCAATTTTGCATGAAAAATTGTCTGTGAAAAAAATATCGGCAAGATGGGTGCCGCGTTTGCTCTCAGAGGAGAAGAAGCGCAATCGTGTAGTGGACTCTGAGGCTATGTTGGCACTCTTTCATCGCAATCCTGCCGAATTCCTTTGTCGATATGTCACTGTGGACGAGACCTGGATACACTACTACACTGCAGAAATGAAAAGACAGTCATCACAGTGGATTTTCAAGGGTGAACGGGCTCTGAAGAAGGTAAAAACTGTGCCATCGGCCGGCAAGGTGATGACCACGGTCTTTTGGGATTCGCAGGGCATCATTTTTATCGACTACTTGGAAAAAGGAAAAACAATAACAGGAGCGTATTACGCGTCGTTATTGCAACGGTTGAGCGAGGAAATCAAAGAGAAACGCCTCCATCTGAAGAAGAAAAAAATCCTCTTGCATCAGGACAATGCGCGTGTGCACACCTGCGCTGTTTCCATGGCCAAAATTGTGGAATTGAGAATGGAATTGTTGCAGCATCCCGCTTATTCACCAGATTTGGCCCCGAGTGACTATTTTCTTTTCCCCAATCTAAAGAAATGGCTTAGCGAACGACGGTTCACTTCCAACGAGGACATCATTGCTCAAACGGATGAGTATTTTGCAGAACTTCCGAATTCCTATTTTTTGGACGGGATAAAATTTTTGGAAAAACGGTCGGAAAAGTTTATAGAGCTAAAAGGAGATTATATTGAAAAATAAATTTTTTTTTTTTGAAAACAGTTTTTTCCATTTTTTTCTAAGGACTTATTGAACGACCCTCGTATTATAATGTCGCAACTATACCCAGAAAATTAACTTCACAGAACGTTATCTCTTATAACCCCATTTTAGATAGACAGGATAATTTCAAAACAATATTATTTGCCTATATGTAAGGTCTCTAGTACCTAAGGTAAGGGTCATGAAGTAGGCCCATAAGTATTAGGGCATTTGACGACTTGAAAGTGCATGGGTTAGATGAAATCTGTAGAATTTTGTAGAACATATTGGTTTGTTTTCAGAAATTAAAATGAGGACTTGAAAATGATATTAAAGCATCTAAAAAGATTCATAATGAATGGAATCTCATTAGCAAAGAAGTCTCGATAAAATGACATTACATTAGTGAGCTCAACGTCATAGGAGAGTCAGATGGTGCGAAAAGGAAATTACGTGTGAAGGCAAAATGTCTTATCTGAATTTTACAGAAACCTATCCGCACGCCTCCAATTCGCAGGTCAAAAAATAATTCATAACCATTTAGTTACAAGCTGCAAAAAATTAGGAGCTGCTGAGAATATCGAAAGACGGAGAGTTTCTAACTCCAACTGAGTGGCCCGCTCATTCCCCAAAATTCCCACATGACCTAAAACTCAGCGCAATTCAATAATCCAATAGTTAAGCAGGTTATGTCGAGTATTACTGAGAATTGTACTCGTATCACTCGATGGTCCACGAAATGCTTCTGGGGTTATTGCTTCTAGGCATATTGTTCCAATACTTGGGAGTATAAACTGAAATCTCCACCAGCATTTTGATTGCCCTCAGCTCATCAGGATATGGAGCTACCATAAAAAATAATATTCCGAAATGAATTTTTCATATACTGCATTTCTTATGATTACTTTGAGTAATGTTTCTACTATAACGTTAAATCTCAATGCTATTTTTAGCGGCATCTTAAAACACTCTAAGATTGATTAGTCTCGTATCTGCACTATTTCCATCAACAAAAAATATTTAACAACGGCAACAATCTACCTACTACAAGGGTGCATTTTTATGTTTACATTAAAGAAAAATTTTCAATATTACTAATGTTAAAAATATATTTTTTTATGTTAAATAAATATACTTACTAAAATCGCCGTCACCATCTTCAATAATAACCGGAAAAGCTGTGGCATTATTCAGATTTGTCGACGATGGCATCGTTGCATTCCCATTTCTTTTCGTTGGCATATCCTTAAATCCGATATTGTTTGACGTTGGTATCTCGGCGATAAGTTGATTATTCTGTAGATTATCAACAGCTTGCATAATAATTTGCGATGTAACTACAGTATCAGCATCGGAATCGGCATCGTTGTAAGCACTTCCCACGAATGCACTACCATCTTTACCAGAGCTACCGTCACCGACTATACCACCCCCAGTTCCATCGTTTGCATTAAACGAAAATGGATCCCGCCCATAAATTGCACCATATCCGTCTCCATTATCAATGCTGAGACTAGAGCCTGTATCGGAAATTAGGTCACCACCGTATTGAATTGATTCCATTTTATCGTTCTCGTTATAGTTATCCATGCTATTTTTATTATTGCCGTTGTTGTTATTATTATTATTCCAATTATTATTATTATGATTATTATTATTATTAATGTTTCTGTTGTTATTACTAGTACTGCTTGCGATAAAGTCAATCTCTTTTAATTCAATTTGTGGTGGAATCTCACCATCGACTGACATCTCAGGTATGACAACAGGTTGAATAATTATGTCAGAAGATGGAATTCGGAACTCATTATTACTGAAATCTGTCGATGATGATGATGACATATCTGATGACAGAGATTTACTTTTCATTTCATTTAAAAAATCATCGTTGTCCTTACGTTTAGCATTTGTATTCATAGATGTTGACTGGAACTTATATTCAGCATCATCTAAAGTCTTGGTAGTGTCGTGTTCGGATAGTAATGAAACCGCGATGGAAGCTGATGGCTGTGCTGTATTCGTTGACTCCTCTACTTCTAGAAACGATTCACCCACATAACTAATGCTCATGTTGTCATCGATATTGTCAATATCGATCGGATTCGAATTCCGAATAGAGCTACTAATATAAGTGCCACTATTATCGTTGCTATTCCCATGCTGGCCACTATTTTGATTTCTAATTATCTTAAGTGGATCAAAATTGTTCTTGAGGGGCGATAAAATAATGTCTTCTTCGTATTGATTATCTTTGCGCATCGGCACACTGCCATACTGTGTTGTGCTATTAGTTTTTTTATCCGGAAAATCTATAATAACGTCTTCCTCGTAGATTGTTGGAAAAAATTGCCGTTCTAATTTTGTAGATATTTTCGAATTATCCTCTGTGCGTGAATCCTTCTCGTACGTGCCTCGATGTGCATCTGCTGGCCAATGTGGCTCATTTAACTGCTGTTGGCCCTGATTTGTATTCGGCGTGGGAATAGATTCTACCACTTTCACCTCAGTATTCGATATATAGAATATTGTGTCTGAATCTCGATCAATTGTATTCCGTGAATTTGTGTGTGGCATATTAATGTCGCTCCCAAGCTGTGATTCCCCATGTATATCGGGTACAAATAATTCGTCGCCACCATTCCGATTGGAACTTGTACCAGACGACGATGTCGATAACGAAGAGCTTTGTGGCAACTGGTCATTTTTGTTAGACGTGGACATTGATCCCGGATTAACACTATCATATTCGATTTCAATCCCTGCAAATGGTTTTACGCCTACGGAATCATATTCAGAAATTCGATCATTGTGTATGGTAAATTTTGGAATTTCGTTGACATTAATCAAGGCTTCATTACTATTTGTATCGTCGGTATTATTGCCACCATCAACAATTTCGACAACTAGAATATCTGTCTCATTTGAATACTCGTTATTATCAAAGATTTTCTCACCCGAACGGACCATATCAAATGTCAGCGATGTAGTGGTGGCTTGATTGGAATATTCTTTGAATTTTCCCGAATTTCCATTACTGCTGTAGTGCCTTGGAAAATTAACAAATATCGAATTAGTTGCTGTAGATTCTACTGATATTCTGTCTATTTTCGGTGGACTCATCGTGGTACCCATATCATTAGTTTTATTCTTGTTCTTGGTTGTTTCAACTCCATCAACTTTTTCATCATCCTTTGCCCATGTTGGAGATAAGTTTGTGATTTTCTGTGATTTAGATTCATTCCTAAGATAATCGGGAATAACTTTAGGCGGATCAAATCTATCGCCAAACTCAGCATTCTTGTCTACATTTTCGTCTGCATATTCACCTGTACTAGTGAAAGTTTCCTTTTCATTTTGATCAAAATAAGAGATTTCATTAATAAAGTGCCGACCAGATTGTGATATTTTCACTGGTTTCGAAATGTTTCGCAAACGTTCGGAACTATCCAATGTGGTTAGCGTTTCGATACTAAACGAAACGTCTTCATCCTCATTTGAGTTCTGGTTTTGTATACTGTACGATAAATCGATAACCGGCATCGCAGTACTAGAATAATTTCGTCCGCCAATCGGAAATTGGTTCTTCTCCATTTCGATATTTTCACTTTCAGTATTCCCATCAGTTTTACCATTTTTTGCATCAACCCATTTAGAATTTTCGAAACTACTATCTACGTCGAAACTCTGGTTTGTCTTAACCAATCCTTTTAAATTCTCATCGAACTCACTCTGATAGGTCACCCTTTGGCTATCAATTTGAATATCTTCAACTATAGTTGTGCTAGTCGTAGTTGTTGTACCAGTGCCTGAAGTCGAAGTTGATGGAAATGTGATATTCGAAACAACGAATGTGTGTAATATGCTCTCTACCGGTCGACTTTCAATCGTAGCAAAATCTATATTCGCCACAACCTCTTTAACATTTTCATCCCTAATATCATAGTTGTTTGTTACTGCCTCAGAATTGTTAATATTCAATTTGTGTATATTTTCAATATTTTCGATTTGAATGCCAACCGCTGGGGATATCTCAGCTTCCATTGTTCCAGAACTTTTTACCTTTTTACTTGTGTTTGTGATCTCTTCGCTCTTAAAAAATTTATGTTGCAATTGTTTCTTTCGTGTTACTTTAATACCATCGTGCCCCATTGAATCTATGGAAGTTTTCTTCTTCAAATTGCTAACTGATGTCGTATCGCCAGCAGTTATCTTGTTTTGATATTTTTTCATAGCCATTCTCGTTGTATCAATTTTTTCCTCTTCGTTGAATTTTATACGTTTTCCATCATTTTCTGAAAATAATTCTGATTTTTGAGGTGGTATGGCCATGGATGATGAGGGTTCAACCAATGACGTGATCAGATTTATTGTTTTGGTAATGTCCTTGCTATTCATTTCATGTTTGCCAGATTCGAATTTTGGTGTTACATCATCTTCGAGTAACAATTCAGGCGTCGTCGTAGCTGTTGTCGTTTTTATGATAATATATGTTAACACGTTCTCTGGCTCTGTAGCAGAGTCTGTATCTTTAGCCATGGTTGCTACCGTCGTCATATCCTCTGTCTTTTCAGGATTTTCTGTGCTTAGTGTCTGAAATAATTCCGGTGACATTGAGGATGATGACACTAAAGTTATATATTCTGTTGAATTTAAATTTATCATTGGTGAAAAAGTAGATTGTTTTTGTGATGAACTCGATTTTGGATTCATTTCAGAATCCAAAGTTATTTTTGTTTTCAATACTTCAATTTGTGGTGTTAATGTTGACCATATATATGCCTCCGGTGTTGTCCAAGGAAATTCTGTTGAAGGGACAATCATTTCCTGCTCGATTTGGCTGGCATAGTTATTATTTTCCTTACCACCGTCGTCATAGTTTCGTTCTGTATTCAAGGGTGCCAATAAGCCTTGATTGGGGGAGTATTCCCATAAAAATGCTTTATAACTTGATACATCAGACTGTGATGCTAGCAATGGACTAATATTACTACCAATTGTTATTATATCTGTATTATCTACTTGTTTTGGATTGTTGGTAATATTTTCTACCTCATCACTCTGAACTTCTTCTTGTTTATGTGATTCACTCGACAGAGCATGATTTTTATCAATTGTAGCCGAACCCACAGTCACAGCATCACTTAACCATATCGTAGATGGAAGAATATCCGATCGATTTATGTAATCCTGCTCAAATTCATCTTTTTCCTTTTCCGTTTTTGAATTCTCTAACAAAAGCTCTAAATTACCATTATGACTAATTTTTGGTTGATTTCTACTATAGTCAACATTTGAATTAAGTATTTGAGTTGCTGAATTTATTTTCATCCAATCACTATGCGATTGTGGAATATACTTTAAAGGATTTACTATAAATTCTGTTGTCGGTGGTGATACACCACTATTCGTATTTCTTCCTTTTCCATATTCACTTTCTACTGTAGAAACAGAATCGTGGTGGTACACTGACGTTGGGAACTTTTCATCTCCATTCGAGAATCTTGTTGTTGCTATTATTTCATCTTGTATAGCTAATTCAGATGAAATTGCTGAGGGTGAAATTGTCGGTGGTAGAATAGTCGGTGCGGAATAGCTTCCATCAATAAAACATATTATGGCAAAAATTATAAAAATATCATTTGTGCGTCTATGTTTCATTTTAGACAACATTTTTCATAAGAATATTGATTTTTTTCCGTTCGTTTAATAAAGTTGAATATGAAAATTTTAATGTTTCGCTGTCATAGTTTATCCCTAATCGAAATATTTCAAATGAAAATTTTATCTTATCGTCGAATTGATACAAGATTATTGATTTTATTCCATCAATATTTTATCTTTTCATTTTGTAAATATTTTTCAAAATTCTATATTTAATTCATAGAAATATGTCTACAATTTTTAAATATAAAATATTCTTGTATATATTTTTTTTTATTTTAAGCTAGGTTGATTTTTGGTGTTTTGACTATTTTTAAAGTAAAATAATCGTTTTATTAGCAATTAAAACTTCGCGGAATATATTAATCTGAAATGAAAGTAATCAAAAAAAAATGTATCAGAATTTATAGAATTATGTAAGAACAAGTGTATTGTTTATGCATTTGTAAATGAGAAAAAGTTTCGTTTTGTTTTTTTCTAGTACAGTTTATAAGAAATTATTTGTTATTCTCCTAAGACTAATTAAGACGAAGTTGTTAGTTAGTCGTCGAACTAAATTATTTGACTCATCATAAGATACTCGTATCTAGGGTGAGTTCTCATTAGCTTAACAGTATCTGAAATTTATATACAGTTGAATGACTAATTATCCTACAAAAATATTACCACAATTTATTTTTCTATCTTTTTATACTATTATATAATACTAACTGCATAATTAAAACCAACTAAGGAGGAATCCTTGATTGTCTGGACAATAAAATACGAATGACATTGGCAATTACGACGCCTTCAATTCAATGAAGAAAGAATGGTCTCGTCGTTTTGGTTTTTCGGTTAATTTTTCATCATCATCTCTGTTTACTATATAATCAGGGTAAACATAAAAGAAATTTTATGATAAATTATGTTAAACGCTTCATAAAAATACGTTATAGTCATTATTTTAACATTAGACATTTCAAGCTGATTTTACCGTAGTTGAAACTGTTTTTATGCATCTTTTCACCATTTATACCAACTGTATTGAATTTCTTTATGGAAAATAAAATATAATTAATGATCTATAATATATTTTATTTTTTAAAAGAACCCTTTTTTTTCAAACTAAATTACCATTTTGGTTAAGAAAATGTCATAAGTTTTTGTTGCGCTATTGTAATCATTAGCTATTATTTTGATTTATATTTGCTTGAAGCTGAATTATTATATAAGTTGTAACAGAAAAGTAATGAGACAAACATTACTGAGAGTAGTCTGGCAGCGGTGTGGACTTCCCATTCATATACCTTACATACAAGTTCCTATTAGACGCGCAGTTTAAGTTTCAACCTCGTTTGGTAACTACGCGACCCTACAGAACCTATGGATTCTAAAACATTTTTGGGCCGAGAAGCAGTATATTGGTCAAAAAGGCCTTTTCCATAAAAAAACTGATGAAAATATGGGACCTTTTACCGACATCTTTATAAAAAGGACTCTTTTTAATAAAGAAGTTCTTGAATTGCTTAGAAAAAGCGTTGGAACTTCTTTCAGAAGAGCCTTTAACAATGAAAAGTGATAAAAATAAGCCAAATTTGACTCAAATTTTGAGTATCAGAAATGTATGTACCAAAGTGGTGCCAAAAAACATCACGATTGAACAAAATGACCTTGAACGTATTTCTGTTGGAAAATGGTATTCTTATGGTTGATTCAGCCTCTTATATACCAGATCTGAAAACATGTCCCCCAAAATCAAAAATCATTTGAAAGAACGTTATTAAAGGTGTGCCGATTGCACAGTTGAAGACTTCTAGCACTGCTACGAAAAGTAAAAGCAACACTTCCGTTTGAAGGACGTATAAAAATAAAATTAAAGAATGCTTTTCTGGAATACCCTATAGTTGATTACATTAAAAAAATTATTAATTTGTAGTTTGAATAATTATTAAATATGCTTAATTCATATAATTAACAAAATTCAAATATAGGTTTATTAAGAGCAATATAAAAAATATGGTATATTTATAATTTAATACAAAATTTATGAAGTGATTTTAAAATATAGATAAAAGAACACTTTAAAGTCAATATGTATACTTTCAGTTTTTCTAACATAACTTTTGACTATTGTAAAAAAAATATAAAAAAATCTATTCATCCGAGGGATAACATTTGGGTTTTTATCACAAACATTGATTTGAGTCAATACGATTATTAAAACTGATTCGATCAAAAATATGTCAAACTTTTGATGAAGGTTCAACTTATCAACATTGGGGAAAATTTTACAAGTTCTCAATGTAAAAGTGGAAATTTTAGTCTACTATCTTTTGATAAGGAGGAGTTTGGATTAAGTTATGGTTTACTATAAAATAATGCTAATTAGTTATAGGAAGAATTTGTAATTTTTTCAGCTAGAGATACAGGTTGATTTTTTTACGAAAAAGGTTTTAAATGTAGTTGGTGCAGAAATATTATTATTATTACTAAAAAATTCGAACCTTTAATACAAACTATCGAAACGGGTGGGGCGGACGGTTACACTGTACCACGTCTCCGTTATATATTATGACAATTTTCTATGGCAATCTCCACGTGAAAATTTAAGTGCCTTGCGATAAACTAACGCCTTGCAATGCGCCCTCAAAAATATGGTGATTATAACGGCTGTATTTTTAAGTGTTTGGTTTTCAAATTTTCAAAAAAGTGCATGCAATTTTTATTTAAATCGATAAATCACTGCCAGCCATTTACTTTTCAATAATTATTTCATGTAAATGTTAAGTGATCCATACGAGAGGTACAATTTTAAACCACTTTTTCGGGAATCTCGGCTAGTAACTTCTTGTCTTTTAAGGCTTCAAGTAACTTCACGTAGCCCCATAAACAATAGTCTATAGGTGTCAAATCGAACAATATAGGCGGCCAACTCACCGGTCCGAAACGTGAGATAAATTGCTCACCGAACTCATTTCTCAATATGTCCATTGTTTCATGTGCTGAAACCATATGTCGACCAAATGCAGTTCTTGCATTCTGGGCAAAAAAAAACTACGAAATCATCGAGCGATAGCGGGCGCCATTGATGGTAGCGTTTTGGCCTGTGTCATTTTTAAAAAAATACGGACGAATGATTCCACCAGCCAATAAACAGCTCCAAACAGTGCATTTTCTTGGTGCAATAGCAGTTCTTGTTTTGCCTGTAGCTGTTCATCAGACAAAATGCAACAGTTTTGCTTATTCACATTCCCATTCAACCAGAGATGAGCTTCGTCGCTAACGCAATTTTTTACTAAAAATGGATTTTCTTTAAGTTGTCCTAAAAAAACTCACAGAAAATTCAACGCTTCGGCAGATCGTTCAGCGTTAAATCTTCCACATAGTCGAGTAAACAATCCCAATTGCTCTAAACGGAGACGGAAGGACATGTCGCAGTCTTCACCAACACTAATCGCTACGGCAGCAATATTGTCCTCCGTACGCACTCTACACATATGGGTTAGTGGTTTGGTGTCCAATAGCGTAAAATTGTTGCAAAATTTTGTTACTATGACTTGAATTGCTTGCTCAGTAGAGCGCTTAAGATTAAAATGATCGAAGTGCGCGAAATACTATTTTTAACAAAGCGCAAATTTCGATAATAAAATTAAATAATTTGTAAATGTTGTTCGGATGTAATTCTTTCCATAATAAAATGACAATGTAAATTAAGCTCTTTTAACTTTTACACACATCTATCGTATACGATCATGCGTAATCTATCAAAATTAAAAACCAAACAGCAAAAAAATCATCCGATACAAGGATTACATTTATTTTTCATTTTTTTTATACCCACTTTAAAAAGATGTATTCTGATGAAATACGTTAACTAAATTTTTGGGTCTTTTCTTACAAAACTGCAATATATTTCGTGAATCTTCAGTCAATACAAACAGCGGTAAAAACTGCAATTTACATCTCCAATTGTCTAGTCTGGATGCTAACCGTAGCCCCTTGAATGAGCTACTTAATAAAAGGATATGTCATGCTGGATTAGGTTCTGAGACATGTGGGAATCTGACAATATGAATGCGCTGATTATTTTGCGTAAAAAACTCTTAGCCGTCCAGTATTTGTAGTTCTCTCAAACTTGTCATTAAAAGAGTACTAATAAAATAACTAACAAAACTTCTAGCCATTTCTGGCCACAAAAACTAAACTGATAGCGGGATATTTTTATCAACTCATTGCCTAAAGACCGCCAAACTCGTTTACGCAACAACCTCATCCATAATTTCCTTTATAGCAACCACACTTATCCCGTCTGCCCATCCTGTAGATGTGGAGCTCACTGTACGATATCTACTTAGTGATTGCCACAACATTCAATAAGGCATTTATATCCTTAAATGCATTTTCCATATTTCCTATTAAGTTTTCTCTAAGAAGCTAGCAAGCTTAACAAAATTGAAAAGTTAAAAATTAAGTGACACTAATCAAAAAATAAACGAGTATCCTCATAGTCATGGGGCTATAAAAAAGCCACTTAGTAACCATATATCCAAAGAGAAATGATTGAGATACAAAGTCAAAAAAGTTATTGGCTTTTTCTAAAAGTGACTCCAAAACAACTCCATTTTATAGAAAAAAAAACCAAAGTTATTCTAATAAATACACATAAAATAGCACTTCACATCAAATATGTAAAAAAAATATTTTCTATTTAATTTATTATCAAAATAAAATTTGTATTAAATTTTAATTTTTTTTCATTTTATATATATTTTTTTTCATATATAATATTTTATATAGAATTTAAATAATGTAAATAAATTTTTTTTTAATTAAAAAAAAATATCCAAAGGAAAAGGACTAAATTAATTCCTAAGCATTTAGATTTACCTATGAGGATTTATGCACATATACATTCTCTTTTTATATGAATATAATTTCAAGGCAATTTCTTTATTTACTAAATCCTTGATTCTGGGAATTTCTTTTGGTATTCTTATTTAAATAAACATATTTTTTTTCATTTATTTTCAAATATCAAATATGGTAAGGATATTAATTTAAATTATCTTGCAGGATGACACAGCCTTAGTCATGAATCTTTTTATTATAATACTAAAATAACATTGAGAATATGAAATGTTATCATTGAGGCAAAAAATTAATAAATGTTCTCATAATATTTATTATTTTCATGTTGATAAACGTATTCGTTCAGTTGAAAATGATGTAATGATTATTTATGTGGAATAATATAAGTAAATATTTATTCAATAAACATTTTTTTCTTATCTTTTTTTTTTTAAAAAAAATCTCATATCAAAATTATTATCCTTTTTTAACTAAATCATAAAAACATTGAAACAATTGATACAATAATGATTATCTGTTATTTTCTTTCTACGTCAAATATTTTGTAGAGTTCAGAAGAGAAAAAAAAAATAATACAAAAATAAATGAAGAACGTTCCCATATCTGACAAATATTCCTTTAGAAATGTTCTCTATTCTCAATGAAATATAAATGAAAATAAATTTTCTTCTAAATCTATCAAACATAAAATTATATTTCAATCGATTATGTGAATTTAAAATATATCGAAAAAAATACACACATAGTGGGTGCTCTAATCTAGATAATATTCGTTCGTCTGGAAAATAAAATTTCTAAAATATGAAAAAGACTTGAAAATATACAATATTCTTTATACTCTTGGATGATTCTAAAAATTAATGGTTATTAGATTACTTAAAAGAAAACAAAAATAGGAAAAAAAGGAAAGAAAAACAAATAACAGTAAGCAACTTATGTACATATTGTATATACTTGTACTTATGATATGTAGAATACGAAGATAAATCCAACAACATGAATGTCCCATTATCCCCATTTGTTGCAAATAAAAATAAGAATACATTTTTTTTCTGTTTCCATTTTAAAGCCTATCATTTAAAGGTTTTCAGTTTCATAAAATCCTTAAAAGATTTTTACTTAAAACAGCCACCATATGAAAAGTCTTTTTTGATTCAGGAAAGAAAACAAAATAAAAAATAATCCTACCACGAGAATTTATGAATAGTTGCCCTTTTTTGGAGATTTTGCCAGTTGGCAAACTTATTTTAGATTTTTTTTCCTTTTCATTTCTCTTTTAAGGAATTTGTTTGATTTTTTTTTATAATAAAAAATATACCAGCAGCTGGAAATTTTTCGTGCTTAGCGTTCATTTAGACGTTTAATACTATAACAAAAATTTCGAAATCTTCAAAAAATAAATTAATATAGAAAAAAATTATTATATTGTAGCAATAATAACAATAAGAGGAGGATGGAATTCGGAAAAGCAAAAATATATATAATATATATTGTATATATATCACAATTTATAAAAGTGCTAAAATTCTGTCCACTCTAAACATCCTCTCAAGTATTGTTCAAAGGCCAGAGGCACTAATCTTTCGTACTTGGGTCATTCTAGAGGGCGACAAGCTAAACAATATTAGGGCGTTATATCGTCATCAGCAACTAACCACTTCATTTTTTTTGTCATCATACTTGTATTTATTTAATATGAATTCTTAATGGTTTTTTTTCTTCCTCAGACGCATACAGTCATAGTCATTCATATATAATAATTCTCCTATTACTGATAATATCATATTTTTTTTCTTTGCAAATGTTCAATTTTCCAGTAAAAATTGTTTCTATGATTTTTTTTTTTTGGTATTTAAAGCTTGTAGCATATGTATTTGAGAAAGATGATAAGATTCTATATTTTATACTCGAAAAATTTATCTTATGCTATAAAAAAGATTGAGTATATTTTCTGCTAGTTTTACGACTTATCACTTAAGCTTCTGCTACTAATGTTTTACAGTTGACAAGGATGAATTGATGCCGTTGACAGTACAACACATTTCACTGACAATGCGACAAAAAAAACATATTTCCTGCACACCATTTATATATTTTGTATACAAAAACTTTATGAATCCTTGTTTTTTTTCTTACTTTGATTAAATTTAATTTAAAGCATAAATTTTAAGATGTGTATAAAATATATAAGACGAATCTTAGTTAATAGTCTTATTTTTTTTTAGAAGGAAATGTTAGTAACTTTTTGATGAACAAAACAATTTTTATTTTTTACCCACTATACTCTATCTACTAATGGAGTATCAGCTTATCGAGAATCCTTTTTTTTAATTAGATTCATATCCTTTATTGATGATTCTAAATTTCCCTTCTCGTAACCAACTATCTAATAATTCTAAGCATATCTAGCTGTACGTGCATGTCTCAAAGGTATTAAATGCAAACCTATTCGCAAAACTTTTCCAAAAAAAATACAAATTAGACTATAACTGCCCCGACTATAAACAATTGTGAAAATTTTATATATTTCTGAAATTTAATCATATTTATAACAAAAGAAAAAAATGTATTCTAATTTTGGATTTGCTCCTCTCTTAATTCAACATTTAGCTTAAATCTCACATTATAAGCTTTACGTTTGTTTCAGTATTTTGAAATTTTTATTCTAGTTTTCGTATTTTTATCTATTATAATTAATAATAAAGGATCTCAATCGACCTAAATATTGGAATATCTCAGTTTTCATTGTTTATTGGCAAGAGAAAAAAAAATAATTCAAAAAACGCAATTCGAGATGATTTTTACTAAACGAGGTGCGACAGAAAATTAATGTGGCTGACATTTTATTGGCAACAACTTTATTTTATTTATAAACATCAATGATATCGCTTTTCTAATAGTTCTCTTATGCAACTATGCATCATCGGAGGCAGTTTGACATAGTCTTAAATGAAAGGTGAAGAAGACTCATGGGGAGCCTATTTTATTTTTAAAAAATTTCCTTTGTCACCAAGTGCGTTTGTTTACTTTTGAAATGTTGAACTGACTTCGAATTTTTCTCCTTCTTCATTTTATAATCATAATTTTGCTCAGTAGAATGCTATGCTGATTATAATAATTTTTTAATCCATTATTTTATTTTTTCATGTTTACTTTGCAATTTTGTTTGGATTGAAATGGTGTAACAGTTCTTACGAATTCCCTTATTTGAGAAGTACCCCAATCAAAAATTATTATAATTCTAATAGGACGTAAGACAAAAATTTTTTTCAATATTTTAAACATTTAAAATATAAAAATTTTGCTGTGAATTAATTCGTTTTTGCCTTAAGTCTTACATATAAGTTTTTGCATGAAAAAGACGATGAAAATATTAGCTTAATCAAAAATTTAATTTAGAATTTCAAAAATATGTAGGAAAATTTCATTTTTATTTTATAAAAAAAAATTATCCTTCTTTACATAATTATATATCATCTACATTCAAATCGAAGATGCAATCGTTATTATATACGTATACATATCAACACCTACCATATTTTGGATCAATGATCAATTATTAATTCGTTCTACAATAATATATTCTTAATGACACAAAATGTTAGATTTACATACTAAAACACATTTTTTTCATGGTTAATTTCTTTTTCGATTTCTATCATTTAAATACAGTGAAAAATGTCGACAAAAATGGTTCAACTCTATTGATTTGGTAATACGAGTATATGCCTTTTATAATCAATTGTTCAACTTATTTATTTATAAAACAAAAAAAACTTTCATAATTTAGAATTAATTCAATTTAATCACCTTTCCAAGAATAAACTTTTTTATTAATCAAAAATAAGTTAACTGCAGAGATATAGAAGGATTTTCTTCAATAAACGAAAGGAAATTTGATTTTATTTGAAAGGATTCAATAACGTCACACGTAAAATTGTATTTTCAAAGAGACTGACGATTTTGCACGCCATCTATTGTAGATAAACGCACATGTGTATTTTAAACGTCAAATGTGCGTGCACAAAAAAGCAAATGGCGAATGTTAAGAAATCAGTAATGGTGTCAATGTAACTATACCATTTTTTGATTAAATAACCCGGGAATAACTGGCATTCACCATAATTACTGAAGAAAAAATCCATCATGTTTTAGAGCTTGACAAAATTTCGAATTTACTTACCATATATTGGCTCTTAATACTTATCCATTGATAAAATTCTATCCAAAAATACCCAATAAAATAATATCCGGAAAATTTTATTTGGTATATCGAACGAATTTCCTTTGATTAATTATACGAAATTTACGTATGTACATATTTACGAAACAACGAATCAAAATAAACTAAATTCTTTCTTTTTTATAATTTTGTATTTACAGCAATTCAAATTTAATATTTTAGATAATTTTGTTTTCAAATTTATTATTTTAGATGAAATCTGGGGTTTCCCAATTTTGCGGTTCTATAATCTAAGATTATGTATAAGTTACTCATTTCTCGTTATCGTCATTTTAATATTAAATATTCTTTTCTCCTTTTATATAATTTGTTTATTAAGCTTAAGGGTAAATTATATGTTTAATTTTTTGCATTTGTAATGATGTTTTTTTCCACAGACCTCTGTGCAAAATTAAACAAGATATTCATGCGCATGTGATTTGTAGCTATGCTTGTAGAGATTTTTGCTTTTTTTTTATTTGTAATGTTTCTGAGATTTGAGCTGGCAATTATTCTGTATTGCCACAGCCATAAAGCCATTTTATTAGCTTGTAGATTTTTATAAGTCTATATTATAGAATTATAAAAGAACAAATAAATTAATAAATAAATAAGTTATGATAGTTATTTTACAATGAGCTTTAATTATTCAAAACTGGAAAATACATAATATCTTTTTTTTAAATGTATATTTAAATCAAGAACTATTTCTAAAACTAGACAAAGTAAAATACTGTCAGAAAAACAATAATTATTTTTTTTTTTTTTTTTACATATTATTATATCTTAATCAATATTAATACATTTTTTTTATAATTTTTATTAAAATCATACAATTTTTAACATTCAATAATAATATATATTTTTAAACATAATAAAATAAAATAAAATCGGATTGTAATTTTTATTTTAAATATAACAAATTCAACAAAATTATTTGATTTCTTATAAATGTCATAAAAATATTAGTTTTATCACATTGAGGAAAATATATTTTTTTGTTTAGATTTTTTTTAAATTTACTTAGGATTGAATAAAATTTATTTAGCAATATTTTTTTATTATTATGATTGTTTTTTTTTTGTTGATTAAATATAAATAAAATAAAATTGTGTTAAAAATTCAATTTTTAGGTGGAGAAAAAATTTATGAAAAGTTTATTCATTTTCTTAATATGTAAATACGAAAAAAAATGTTAATATATTTTTACAAAATTGACTATAATTTTTATTTCAAATAATTAAAAACTTCCAAAAAAAATGTTCAATAATAGTAACAATAATTTAATGATGCAATTATATTCGCCCACAAAATATACATTCATTTCGTATAATAGTAAATATTTGCAAAATTATTATAATACCGCAGCACAAAAGAACGAATATTGTTTGATCAAATCCAGAAGATTCAACAGGATCACCATTTATGTTCGAAGTAGTTTTTGCAATATAATCATTTATTAAATTGAAAACTTCTTTCTGTTCAGTAAAGTATTTGTCAATTTTATCGATATTCTTCTTATATGTTTGATTTTGTAATTCTTTATAATCTAGAATTTCCGATTTGATTTTATCCAAATGATAATGGAGCTCATTTGAAATACAGTCAAAAATTTCACTTTCTTCACTTCTATAAGATACCACATTATATGCACATTGCCCATATTTGAATTCTTTGATATTTATTTGGATCCTTTTGAAATATTCACAACTTATAGCCGTATTTTGAATATGCAATTTTTCTAATATGGTATTTTTAACCGCACATACAATATTGAATTCTTTAATTTTATTATTTGTTAAAAATAGTTGACGTAAACTTTTCAATGGAATTATAACACGTACATTCAAATTATTTAATTTATTGCTCTCCAAATCTAAAAACGATAATTTTTGTAAATTATCAAAAGAATTATACTCAATATGATTAATTAAATTTGCCCATAATTGTATTTTTAAAATATTATTTAATCCAATAAATGTTTTCGAAGTTATTTGTTCTATTGAATTATCTTTTAAATATAGCTCTTCTAGATTATTTAATTGAATGAGAAAATTTGTATCATCTTTTAATTGTAAATAATTATTCTCCAAACGTAATTCACGCAATTTATTATTTTTTTCAAATGCATTTTCATCAATATGTTCTAATTTATTCCGAACAAGATTCAATTGAATCAAATTATTTGATTTATAGAAAACTTTACTATTAATTATTTTTAGTTTATTATCATTTAAATAGAGTTTAGTTAAATTCACTAAAAATTCAAATACATAACTAGGTAATAATTCGATTTCATTTTTAGATATATCTAAATATTTTAAATAATTTCCACCCTCAAAGGTTTCTCGATATATTTCTTTAATACCACATTTGGCCATAGAAAATTCTTCCACTTGTCTTAATGCAATAAAAAGTTTACTTGGAATTCGTGTAATATTGGTTTCTTTAAAAGTATACTTAAATCCATCTAATGTATAAGAATCAATAAACGATAAATCATATTCTTCGATATTTGTTAAATTTTTACAAATGTTACTATCACTATTGCAAAAATCTTCAATATTATATTCAATTTTAATATCGGCCGTTGTAAATACAATAATTATTGTAATGTATACTATGATCACATTTATTTTAATCATTTTTAGATACTTTTCTATAATAACACTTTTTTTTTGTAAAAAAAATTTTTTTTTAAAAGCAACCTTTTCGTCCAAGTTAAAAATACATACTATTTTTAGATTGCTACACAAATATAATATTGTATAAAAAAGTTGTTGGGGAAAAAATTTGTAATGCATGTGGAAATTTTTGTATATTTATTGAGAATTGCATCGATAAACTTATCAAAATATTAAGTGTGTAGGTTTGTTTTTTTTTTATAATAGTCATACTTATCTGAAATAAATAAAATCTAATGAAAATCTTATATTTTTAATAGTATTTTTTTGTTAATGATATAAATTTGTTTTTAAAGGCAAATAGTGATTAATATTAATTTACTTATTTCCATAGAAGAAGAAGAATAAGAAAAAAATAATTTTAAATTTTTATCAAAAATTTGGATATATTTTGAGATTAATATATTTAATAGTTTTAAACTTTATCAAAAATATATAAATCAAGTTTAGCTAATTTATTGTACAAATAAATATCTGAGCCGATCAATACCATGTAATAGTTTATAGCATTCTATGTACACTTTCTTATATACTTTTTGTAATTTCTTTATGACCTTTATTTTTTAATTTTTTGTTCAAATATGAAAAATTTATTTCTCAATAAATAACTATAATTCCTAATTTTGAAGTACGGCGTACAGATAGTAAAATGATAAACATCTAAAGGATGATATTTTGTAGATCGAATTAATCGTCGACTTTCTACAATTTTGTATATTTGGAACTATTATTAAGGACTGTCTACAATTTGGTATAAGAAAATTTAGTGTTATGGAAATAATATGAGACCAAAGGCTTAAAAAATCACATGTGAATTCACTACAACGCAGTCAAATCCAGTAAACGTAAGTGCAGTGAAACGCCAGTTAAGGGACGCTAGTCTGCTAGGATGAATAGCGGTAAGAAAACCTTTAGTTTGTCCACAAAATAAGAAAAAATTGGAATGAAAAAAGATAGATAAAACTTGTCTTTTGGCGTGATGAGTCAAAATTTGAAGTTTTTGGGTCAAACAGGTGCGCGTTTATTTGACGCGAGACGAATTATAGAAAAATATGGAAAAAGGTGGCCTTCTTTAGCTTATAGGAGAAGCAAGCAATTCCTTCGGGAACAAAGATTTTGGGAAGTGCCTTTATATGTCAGCAAAATAATGACCCTATACGAGGTCTGTTCAAAAAGTATCTCGAATTTTGAATTTCCGCGGGTTACGTATATTTGATTTTCGATTTTTTGTGTCGTTATGTTGGTACTCATGTCTCTCACTTATACCGACAAGTTCGGCCATTTTTAATGTTCAGTTAATTTTTGACAGCTACTTTACTTGCACGTGTTTTGGCTCGTCTTCGATTTTCCTCCATTCCAAAAAATGGATCAAAGAATCTGTTTCGGGAACAAGAAAAAGTCACAGGGGGCCAGATCTGGGGAATACGGTGGCTGCGGCATTATTAGTGTATTGTTTTTGGCCGAAAATTCGCGCACAAGCAACGATGCTTGAGCAGGGGCGTTATCATGGTGCAAAAGACAATTTTTGTTCTTCCACAAATCCGGGCGTTTCTGGCGGATTGCTTTGCGCAACTTGCGCATAACTTGTAGGTAATATTCCTTATTGACCGTTCTACCCTGTGGCAAAAACTCATGATGCACCACGCCTCTGCAATCGCAGAAAACTGTAAGCAAAACCTTCACATTCCACCGAACTCGGCGCGCTTTTTTCAGTCTTGGCTCGTGCGGCAGCTTCCATTGGGATGATTGAGCTTTGGTTTCCACGTCATAACCATAAACCCATGATTCGTCACCAGTTATGACCCTCTGGAGCAAATTTGAGTCCAACAGCTTCTTAGCAATGTTAATGCGATGCTGTTTTTGATCGAAAATGGGCAAAAATCGAAGACGAGCCAAAACACGTGCAAGCAAAGCAGCTGTCAAAAATTAAATGAACATTCAAAATGGCCAAACTTATCAGCATAAGTGAGAGACATGAGTACCAATATAACGCTACAAGAAAATCAAAATCGAATGTACTCAATTCATATTCAAAATTCGCGATACTTTTTGAAAAGACCTCGAACATGCTGTATAGGTTCATTGTCTTGCTGAAATATAAAGGCCCTTCCCTTTTCTGTTACAAGGTCTTTCTCTCGTTGTATTTTTATGAGATAAGTTAGACCGAATGGCTAAGGTACGATATCGAATAAGCTAAAAGGACCACCTATGAACAAAGTTGGAGTGAAATTATTCAGCAAACTATAGAAAAATTGGTTAAAAGAATTCCAAGGAAGGATTTTTAAATCATAACTCGGGTAAAAGGTGCTTATATTGACGAATGTTAAAAAGTATGTTAAAGAAAATTATATAAGAAGGGATGAAAGGAGTCGTTCATATAAACTAGAATTTATTTTAAATTAAAGTATTTTTATGAAAAGGATATATAGCATAAAAGACGAATAGATTGCGACTAATTGTATTTTATGGCACCGACAAATTTTTAATTTAGAAAACCTCAAAAACACATATACAAAAATACTTGCTATACTCGGCGGAAATAACTTCTATTTTAAATTATTTCTAATACGAATAGAAATGAATTATTCCAATAAAAAACTTATTATATTTTAAAAGAAATAATACTTGCTGAAAAAGTAAACCATTATATTTACATATATAATATATTTTTAGTATAATTTAGATTTCAATTTTGATAATTTTGATATTAAAAGTAAATAATATAATTTTTTTGTCAGAGAAAAAAAAGTATTGAAATAAATAAATGCATATGTGGTACGGAACTTTAGATTAAGCAGTCTTAATCTAAAACTAAAATTGTTTTTTTTTCATATAAAGTATGCATATTAGTCTTTAATTTCTTGGAAAGTACTTATTATACTTTGTTTAAAATTTATAGCATACTTGAATTAAATGTTAAATGATGTTGAAACATTTTTATTCAAATAATTCCGTAAACAAGTACATAAATGATTGTAGAAAAATAGGATGGGTGAAAAAAGAATTGCGAATGAGTTTTAAGATTTGTTTAAATTGCTAAATGAAAAAATATTCATAGAAAATATCCATACATACGTGTACGTAGGAGTATGGCTTTTCATTTCTTTTATCAGAAACATTGCGCAGATTATGGCTTCCGCAAAATAGAATTTTCGAATTTGCATCAATAAAAATATACACGTTCGTTCAAAGTTTTTTATTGCATAAATTACCATTTTATATCCTTACCGTCTCCAGTTTTCTGTTCAAATTTAGTCTGTTGTTTTTACGTATATGTATGCTACTATCTGTGGTGTGTTCTCATTCAATATCATTCTTTCCTTAGTCTATGGTCACATTATAAACCAAAAAGTAATGTTGTTAAGGATGATATCTAGCATAATATTAGTTAGACATATAATAACTATGCATACATACATATATACATATCCAAATTAAATGCCCATATCTATCCGCAAGATAACGATAGATATTTTATTACAATATATCGTAGATAGACCGCAATTTGTACGCATCATTAAAATAGCCAAAAAAGGAAAAATAATTTCCGTCTTCTTGGACTTTCACAACTTTGACTTTTTGGCCGATACCATAAATTTAAACTTTGAATCCAATTTATTCGAATTCAGAATATTATAGAATATTTAATACATATATATATATATATATATGTGTGTATATATAAATGATAATAATACTCGTAATAAGAAGAAAAAACACGAATCAGAATATTGTCACACTAGAAAAATCATCGCATTCCGATTATTTTGATATTTCGAATTGGATTTCGTATATTCGACTCTCGGGCAGGCAATCACATAAAACTAGATTCAATTTCAGTTTTTCCGATTGGCCTTTAAACTTCTTCAAAATGGATTCTGATCAAATCGTAGAAAAGACTCAACTAAAGGAACTGATTTGAATACGAATTACAGATTTTCTTACCAGTCTCGCCTATCTGATTTTGAAAATTGAACTTTTACAAAGTCCTTTTTCTTCCCAACCATTTATTGGTACATTTATTTATTTTTCTCTACATTTTTTTGATTATTTTTCTTTCAGTATATTATATCTATGTGAATGAAAATATATAAAAAAAAACAACAGAAGTAATTTTCAGAAATTTTATAATATATTCGCACTAAAAAATTAAAACAACTTTAACATCGAAAGTTTGTTTTTAGAATTTAAAATAATCATAATTTATAACTGATTTAATGCAAATTGCTTAAACAAATATCCAAAAAGACACTATCGTTCTGAGCACTAATATTTTTAGTAGAAAAAATATTCAAATAGATCCCAACATCCAACAAACCCAAAACCTTCATACGTCATATGGGCCGATAACAAAACTTCTCCACTAGAGTGAAAGGAGAACTGCTCTGACGTATTTCTCCCGTTTCGCAATCTTTTGAGTGTGTATGGAACTCTGGTTAATTCCATATCCGAAAATACTATATCTTAAACCAGTATTAAAAGTTAGCTGAAAACATAGAGTAGTCTGACATTTATACTATGACTTCTGATGTCCCACAGGATAGAATTTTAACTCCAATCCTTTATAACATTTATATCCATGATATTCTTTATTACATTGATATTCTGTGTGTACCTATAATATCATCCTAATCCTTAAGCAATAAAACCCTTCCATTATACATCCACAGCCGTTTAACACTGCAATAACTTCACGATTTTTTTAAATTTTTAAATAAATCAGCCCCACATATTTTTAGGGCCTTGTATGTTCGGTAAAAAAATTCCATTTTATAAATTGTATTTAGTTATTGTATTAAAATAATTAAAATTGAAAACATAAATATAAAGAAAATATTTTATTATTTAATATTTGGTCTGTTAGCAAATAATATTATAGTACAAAAATTTTGAATGTGGACAAAATCAGTATGATCAGAGTAAAATTTTGTTTAAAAATATTTAAAATAAAATTACACATTTGTAAAAGGAACAGGTAAGTAATAATTATATGAAATTATTTAAATGAAAGTTTTTTACTATCAGATCCAGAAAGTTGTAGAAATTTTAAAAGCAATTTAAATTTTTTTTAATTGTAAATTTTAGAACATATTTGAAAGATATGGTAAAAATTTATGATCATCTGCAAATTAGACTCTAGCAAACGTATATATTGCTCTCTATCGAACGATCTATAAGTGAATAAAGTCTTATAAGAACATATAGCTAAAAACATAAAATTAGCTAGACTCTTCCAGTTATTGGGATGCTTTTTTCGAATCATAACAATTAAATTTCCAAATAAATAAAACTTATTTCATTTTATCCAAAAGATAACATAATTTGTTTTAAAATGGCCTCACCATATTTTTACCACGAAATTCTCCAAAAATCTTCAAATAAATCTAATAAACAATAAAAACAAAATTATACTTGCAACTAATTTTAATTTCCTACAATAATATACTCACAATAAAAATAAAATCACTTAAATTATGATCTGACATTAATTGTACATTCAAGATGTACACAATTTCTATTAACAAAACTAGATGGCATTGGTTGCATACTTACACATATAAAAACACTTTATTTTACCACAACTTGTCACTCAATTTTAGAGCGATAATTTGAAATAATCTAAATACATCTTCAGTCAAATAAGATAAATACTTTTCAAAAAGAAAATGTTGCAGAGACGTTAAATGATTTCATTTTTACTTTTTAAATATCCTAAACTTTTTATTTTTAATATCCTAAACTTTTGTAAAAACACAAGATATATTTAAGACACAATTTCATCAACTGCTTAGTGTGGCTTGTACCCTTTGGTATCCCTATTTCGTTCAGAGCAAAATCGTGACGCTAGAAATTTTGAAAGAGAGACAAGTCGATGCTAGATAATATGTATAGGCCAGTTTTTGAGATTATGTGCCTACAATGGACGATGTAGCAATAAAATGATCTCTTCACAAACTTATCAGTGTATCATATCTTGTTTAGTGTGTGCTTAACCGATCTTTAATGCGTCGGTAGATAAAGTATATATCGGAAACATGAAGAAAAGACAGGAACACACAATTTCTTCGTTTTGCTCTTTCGTTTCTCGCCATCACTGCGTTACATTAAGGATAATTCTCCTTTTCTAAACAGGGACGTGATTTTAGCCAACGTACACACACCATCTCAATTTTAAATCCCAATAAAATGTGGATCCCGGTTTCTCCAATTTTTAACATCTGGGGATAAAGGTCAATAATGAACAGCGTTATGAGCCACGATTAACAATTGTTTCTGCAGCTAATATCAATACATCTGACGGAATCGATTTCTTCAAGACATGATTCGATAAAAATGCTATTTCACTTAAAGTACCTGTCAACTGTCCTCCAAGATCGTACTATTTGACACCGCTCGATTGTTTTTTGTGGGGATATGTGAATACTTAAAAAAGAAAATTATTTTCCGAATACAGAAAAGTAATTATTTTTCGAGCATATTTTTTTTGCCAAAATTTATTCCTGATCAAGACACTTTGAAGAGTTTTTAATAAGTTTTCGAACTAAACTTAATTTATAAGTTTCTTCAACATTTTCTGAATTATAATAATTTTTTTTATTTTAAACTTTTTTCTCATTTTAGACGAATAGATACTTAAAATTAAAGATAACATAAATACGATTAGGTAATTATAAAGATAATATAAATACGATTAGGTACTTAAAATTAAAGATAGCATCAATAATTAAAAAACGTTTTGTTTTCAATAGATTTATTCCAATAAAAAAAAACTTTACAATTTAAATAATGAATGTTTAACACAAAATGTGCAAAGTGTAAGACTTAAGGAGAATAAATTAAATTATAATGCAAATCAATAATACACAATAAGATAGAAATTATTAAATAATATGAAATGCTTTAAATTTTAAATATATATATATATATTAAAAATGATGTTTTAAAATTTTTGTTATAATTACTGATAATGAAAATAATATTATTGCAATTAATATTAAAACAAATACATATATCCAAATTAAAAGAGTATTTTTATTAGATAAATAATTTGTTGTTTCGGTTAAAATGTTCTCAGATTTTTGATCACAGTTTTTATGTTCCAAAAGTGATATCTTTAGATTTTGTAATTGATCGTCATACTTTTGAAATGCTTTTTCATATTTTTCAGTTTGAAATTGACTGTATTTGTCAAAGCATTCCATCTTATCACTATTTATAGTCTGGTTCGTTTTCCACTCATTGCAGTCGTTATTAATGGAATTCCCCAACTTATCAGTTAGTATACTATTAATCGTTCTCAAATAGTAGCAACTAATATTATTATGATTTAAATATAATATTCTTAGTTTCGTATACTTTAATGCACAAACAATATTAAACTCTTCAACTTTATTGTAAGCAAATATTAATTCTTTTAAATTTTTCAATGGTAAAATTATCCGAATATCAAGTTTTGTTAATTGATTAACATTTAAATCTAGCCTTATTAGATTCTCTAAATTATCAAATGCATTATGTTGAATATGGCTAATATTATTAAATTGCAAATCTAACCACTCGAGGCTCTTCAGTTCAGAAAATGTTTTCGATTCAATTCGTTTCAGTAAGTTTTCACGCAAACGCAATATATGGAGATTTTTCAATTTCTCAAGAAAATTATTATTTTCGTTTATTTGTAATAAATTTTTTTGTATTTTTAGTAGATGCAATTTATTATCAGTTTCAAATGCATCTTTATCAATTTCTTCTATAGAATTATAATTGAGAAATAGTGATTTTAAATTTTTTAAGTTATAGAAAACTCTATCCTTAATTAGTTTAATTTTATTATCATTCAAATAAAGATCTACCAAATTGACTAAATAAACAAATACGTAACTTTGTAAAGTTTCAATATTATTATTGGATAAATCTAATTTTAATAAATTTTCACTTCCAATAAAATTGTCTTTGTGTATGAATTTTAAACCACAGTTTTTCATTGTAAGATTTTTCACTTCTTTCAAAACAAGGAAAAGTTTATTTGGTATTTTTGTAATATTAGTATTATAAAATTCATACATTTCTCCACCAATAGTAGTAGATACACTAAAGTTTAAATTATAATTTTCACCATAGTATAAGTTCTTACAAACACCTGATGTATTATTACAATAGTCAATTATGTTTAAGTCTTTAGTATTTTCGGCTTTAACAAATGTACCTAATTTAAATAATAAAAAATAAAATATTAACTTAGTCATTTTAATTTTATAACTATGAACTAGTCAATCCAAATGAATATTTAATACTAATTACAAATAGGTTTTATATTTCATAAATTTAACTATTTAAATCAAATGTTAATGATGGCAAAAATTTTATTAATATAGTAATAAATTATCAGCAAACAATATCATCACGATATGGATATGTTGGGAAAAAAATTATTCTAATTTAATACAAAAAAAAACTAAGCTGAAAACTATGAACATTTTATATTTAAAACAAAATTATCCAAAATTAAATTATAATTTTAAATTGAATGTAGGCGGTTTTTTTAATATTCACCCACTTTGTATATGATGCAAGATCCAATTCGATAGAGAAATCTTTTTTATACGAGTATGTTAGTTTGATAAAAGTTTATCATAAAACTTATTATAATTTAGTATATTTAACATATATTTGAAACGCAATTATAATTTTAAAAAAATTATATAGTATGACCTGTAATGCTACTTATATATCACTTCTAGAGTATGTACACATGACTCATAAATGAAAATTATCTTCGTAATATTTACAAAAAGAAAACCGTGATTCTATATTCGAACTTATTGATAATCGTTAATTATGTTTTTAAAAATTTTCCTTTTATATTTAATTTTAACTTCTATATATCAGGAGATAGATCGATACCTACAGTGTATACTGGAGATAGTATACATTCTAGTTTGTACTAAAAAATAACAGAATAAATATAATTATTTTTTTTTAAATCGAGTTGCCTGAGATACGAACAAAATAGTCTACATAAGATTATAAGTTTGTTAAAATACTTAGTTGATTTAATAAGTAAAAAAAGAGATATGGTTGAATAGTTAAATAGTTAAATAATTATAATTAAAGTTAGTGGTTTGTTATTGTGGTTAATGTTAAATTTTAGTTATTATGGTTAATATTAAAATATTAAAATTTTAATTTAAAATTTAAATTATAGCAAATATAAACATATAAAAGAAACATTTTATTAAAATTTAATGAAATTGCTTACATTGATTTAAGTTGTTCAAATATGTTAAGTTGGTTAAGTTGGATACAACGAAATTAAAGTTTAATTCATTGCTATTTGTTTGTTATAATAAAATAAAAATTTAATAAAATATATGTAAAATAATAAATAAAAACAATATAAAATGCTTTTAAAAATAGTTTTTCATTAAAATGAAAAAAATATTTAAATGACTAACAACAGTACTGATTAACCTGAAGGATTATGGAAAGTAAACATCCATCGAAGTGTACATACGTGTACATATATATATGAATATTATATATATGTAAGTTAAAACTTATATAATCCCGGTACCAGTGACATTAAACATTGAGAACTTTTCTTATATATATGGACTTATATTCTATATGGCCTTATAGACTATAAGGCCTTATAGACTATATGGTCTTATAGACTATATGGCCTTATAGACTACAATGACATCAGTCCAGCGGCTCTCAGCGATCAGAGTGGCGTCAGCATACCGAACGGTATCACATGATGCGGTCAACATCGGGGTATCATGCCCACCCATCGACATCCTGGCAGGAGAGCGGGAACGCCAACATCGTAGGAAGAAGGAAGAGCGGCGAAAGGTCCTCTGTGAAGAGCAGAGACCCGAGAGTCTTCGCCTCTGGCAAGAGAGATGGGACAACTCGACGAAGGGTCGGTGGACTCATCTGCTGATCCCACATGTTACCGAATGTGTCCCTCGCCTGCACGGGGAAGTCGGGTATTACATCACCCAACTCTTGACTGGGCATGGATGCTTTCGGGCATACTTGCACAGATTCAAGAGAACTGACTCCCCAAACTGTCATCATTGCCGCGATGTGATCGAAGACGCAGAACACGTGTTCTTCCAGTGCCCCCTCTACGAGGAGACGCGGGTGGAGCTGGAGAGAAATCTGGACCGTTCCATCAGTCCAGAAAATATAGTGGAGTGCATGCTGAAGAGCCAATCGGCTTGGAACAGAATTGCAGAGTACACAACGTACGAAGAATAGGCCGCGAGGCGTCATAACATCGGGACAGCAGTAGCATCAAACAAGAACGCCCCGGCGAAGTAGTATTTACAAAGAGTGCCGCCGGGGAGCCATCGTTCCAGGAGCAAGATCAGAGGTGCAGGTTAGGTTTTAGCGAGGTAAAAATCCCGCATAACTCGCCTGGCAGGAAAAACTTCCAGGCGAGTACCTTTTGAAGGTTTCCCCTGTACCTCATTAATCTAAACAGAAAAAAAAGACTATATGGACTTACAGATTATATGGACTTACAGATTATATGGACTTACAGACTATATGGAGTTACAGACTGTATGGACTTACAGACTATATGGACTTCAAGACTTTAGGGACTTACTCTATGCACTTATAAATTAAAAGGTTTAGTAGAGCTCCTTAATTCTAGTCTATAAGTCCATATGGGTTGTTTCTGATATAACCTATTCGGATAAATATAAGTGAAAGTCAGTTTATCTATTATAATAGAAGAATATTTCTATTTTCACAATAAAGCTGAATATATTTTAATGCAGGATACCGTTCTCTTGTTTCCTTGGTTAATATACAATAGTTTCTCAAGAAAATGCGTTTGTTCTTATTGTTTGTACGTATCAGAGTTCTATTTGCAATTTTGTGGAAACCATTAATATGATGTATACAGGGATAACAGCATCATCTCTAAGGATTATTTGCTATTCAATATATTATTAATGGAATAATATAAAATGAAATTCAATAAACATACCATTAAATCCATTAGCGATAAATTAACCAGTAAAAAAGAATGTTAGGAGCGCTGATGTTTCATAATTCATAGAATACAAAGCTTTTAGAAAATATAATGATGCTGATAACAACGATGAGAAAATAGTTTTTTTCTAGATTATATTTTGTGTTATTTTGTTAGTATATTTCCATAATAAACATATATACATACTTATATGTTATAAAATCAACTAAACAGTTCTGAAATTAAATTGACCCATAAGCTTTATATAAGATGTTGATATGAAATCCATCCATACGATTTAATAGATTCCATATTGATCGAATACAAATATACTCAAAGTTATAATCGTATTTCAAAATGATTTCCTTTTGATATTTGTTCAATAAAATGTATTATTTTTCTATCCAATAATGATTAATTCACCATATACAGAAACTAAGGATTATATACTTAGAGCTATGCTGAATCAAAACAGTAAACTATATTCTATTTTTATGAAATTGTAACGCAATATTTGCTATAATAAATCCCGGAATTTATATGACTATTATAATTTTCTATTTACTATGTAACTATATTGTTTATAATTCATTTCGAATTCAAATAAATTTATATGTGCTTGTTAGAGTTTATATGAAAAAAATATGTACTCCTATATATGTACATAAGTGTATGTAAAAAAAATTTAATAATTTGAAAAAGTAAAATGTTTAGATTTTTTTTTTAAGTGGAAAATATCACAGACAAATCGGAAACGATAAAAGCGACATATACGAGGTCTGTTCAAAAAAATATCGCGAATTTTATGTTTTTTCAAAAATTTTTATTTATGCATGAATATATATTTTGTCCCCTTCAAAGTAATCCCCACCAGATATTATACACTTGTGCCAACGTTTTTTCCAATCCTCGAAGCAGTTCAAAAAATCATTACTTATGATCTTGTTCAGCTCCTCCTTCGATGCCGTCTTTATCTCCTCAATCATAGCGTAGCGTCGTTCTTTCATGGGACTCTTCAGTTTCGGGAACAATAAAAAGTCAAAGGGGGCCAGATCGGGGGAATACGGTGGCTGCGGCATTATTGGTGTGTTGTTTTTGGCCAAAAAAGGCAAAAGCCAATTTTTGTTCTTCCACAAATCCGGGCGTTTCTGGCGGATTGCTTTGCGCAACTTGCGTATTACTTGCAGGTAATATTCCTTATTGACCGTTCTACCCTATGGCAAGAACTCATGATACATCACGCCCCTACAATCGAAGAAAACTGTAAGCAAAACTTACACATTCTACCGAACTTGGCGCGCTTTTTTCGGTATTGGCTCGTGCAGCAGCTCCCATTGGGATGATTTACATTTGGTTTCCACGTCATAATGTCCAATAGCTCCTTAGCATTGTTAATGCGATGCTGTTTTTGTTTGAAATTGAGCAAAAATCAAAGACGAGCCAAAACACGTGCAAGTAAAGCAGCTGTCAAAATTTAACTGAACATTCAAAATGGCCGAACTTGTCGGCATAAGTAAGAGACATGAGTACCAACATAACGCCATAAAAAAATCGAAAATCGAATATACGTAAACCAGCGGAAATTCAATATTCGCGGTACTTTTTGAACAGACCTCGTAGTTTTCGTTTCTAATAAATGATATCTGTCTAATCAATTCGAATATTTGTTTTATTTTGATTAAATATATTGTATTATTTATAAATGTCAAATTTTATTATTTCAGAGAAAATATTATATTCTGAGAATATTTTAGTAATTTTAAGAAGCTTCATCGAGCACAAAAATGAAAATAATTGTATGTTTCCCGTAGCAATAACGAAAAAATAACATAAAAATTGAAATTATTTTGTTATAAAATTAGAATTAATAATGTACGCATGGACAAGAAGCTTTCAAATAAGAAAGGAATTACTGACTTTTATTTGAAATTTACAGATACAGATACTAAATATCAGTAAAAATATATTCTTTCATAGTACTCGTATAGTAAAAAAAAAATTTTGAAAAATAACCGAATTTTAAAACAAACAAAAAACAAATAAAAAACATATGGCCCGTAAGACTAAAGAAAAAATATTATTTCTATTCTAAATAATTGCTCATTATTACCTGAAAACTTAACGCATCAAAAACTCTTATCAAAGAGAGTTTCCTTAAGAAAGCACAATAGAGTCGATCAAAGAATTTTAACCGACGTTTTTTGTAAGAGAAAAAAAATTGTCTAATTAGGAAGTGTGGGGAGAGGGGGGGTACGTATATAAAAGCTACTATAAATATCTAATTGTGTGCATACTCTTTTACATGCATATATAAAAGTAAAAGAAAATTATATGAAACCGTTGATATTATTTCTGTGAAAGTTTTCCCGAAAAATATGAACTTATACATACTTATGTGAACTTTGCATTGGATATCCTTGTTGTTCATTCTTTGAATACTTTTTGCCACATTTAAGAAAATGTGCTCATTGCGCAAATATATTGTACTATTAAAGATGAATGTATAATACCACCAAATAATGAAAAGAAATGTCAAATAATATACAATATAATGTTTGTCATCGTAAAAAGTCCTATAAACTTCGATACATTGAATATAACTTATAAACAAACGCACATTATTTGATTATATGAACAGATCAAAGCTTATTGCTTTTATGTATGATATAAAGCTATTTATTCATATATACATGTGTATGTACATACTATTCACAAATATAAGTATAGCAACAATGATATTATTTCTTTAAGAATAACTTTAATGTTTTTTTTGCAGAGTATATACTCTTTTATTGGCTTCTATGATCAAAAAGCAATTACTTCGTCTTTGACAAAAAAATATTTTTTTTCCATTCCATAAATATACATACATTATAATATGCCTATATATAAGTATGTATGTGCATACTACAGTTTTTGTTAACTTTTCTATATCGTATTTCCAATTTTCTATATGATCGAATGATTTTGCTAAGAAAGAAATATTTCTGATTTTAAATGGCATCATCCGGAAAAGTTGGGTAAGATCGTGAAATAGAACTTTTAATATATAATTTAGAATGTTTTGGTAGTATAATAATACAACAACAAAAAAAACTATAACAAAAATAACAATGATATGAATATAGAAAATGAAAAAAAAAATTCAGTTGAAAAACTGCCTTAAGCTTCCTCTTGAGACTAATTTCTCTTTTCACAAAGGACTATAATAGCTGTGGCATCACAACAAATGTGCGCCATATACATAGTTTTTCAAAAAAAATGTTTTTATAAAAAAAAATATTATTACGCTCACAATTTAAGGAATAATCTAAAAGAAGCCAAGAAAAAGCACAGTAATAATAATAATAATAATAATAAGAAAAAGCAGAAAAAGAAGAATTTTCATTATAAAAATATAAATGAAAATTTTTAATCTAACTTTTCATGAAAATTTATGGATTTTTTTTTTAAAAGAAAGATAAATTTTCAACATAAATAAATTTCTCTGTAATCAAATATATGATTTGTAAAATTGATTAAATACATTAAAAGTACACAAAACTCTAAAAGTTATTAGACAAATCTTGTATAAATAATTAAAACCAAAAATCGATTACGTTTTTTTTTTTGTAATTAAGAATATTTTTAAGAAAATTTAAAACAAAAAACAATTTTCAAGGGACCTAATTCCATTTGCTAATGTTTTAATAAAGCAATTTCATTGTGAATTTAGAATAAACTGTCACATTCCATACCTAATTGCATATTCATAATTCTAGACAGCTACCAACTGTTCGAATAGTCTGGACAACTACCAGAATCTACATATTTGAGAACCATTTTAAGATCAAACGAGCAAAGCAGGAAATTTCTAGCAAATTTTTTTATCGCGAATATAAAAAACTTTTCATTTATAAAATTAATTATATTAACTAATTCAATGAATATAATTTTCATCTAAAAATAAATTCACAATTAACAGTTCAGTCAACAAAAAAAAAGTATTATAAAACCTAAATAATAATACATTTTCCATATTTTTACCAAAGATTTTAAAATAATAATTACAGTAATTTATTTTCACAGATATATACTCGTATATTAATATAGTCTTAATTTTAAATGAAAAGATCTTATGATTAATATTCGACAATAATTTCATATTAAATAACATAGTGGGAATTCTGTGTATTAAATAATACCCATATGTAGGTGGGATGAAATGTTAAAACAAAATTCATCCAACGGATGGGATACCCAACAAAATTGAAATTTTAATATTTACCTATTCTAAGAAGAAACTAAAATTTGAACCTAAAAATATAGCAAAATGGTATTAATTTGTGCAGAAGATTTTAATAAAACTCTGAGAGAATCGGGTACATTTTCTTTTTACGCATTATGTGTATATCAGTAAATAGTATCAAACAATTTTAACTAATAACTTAAGGAGAAATATATTTTAAACAGTTTGAATTCATTTTTAGAAAACATAAATAATATAATTATATTTTTTCCATATTCTTACAGTACGATTATAATGATTTTCCTATAAAATTTATTTTGATTTTTATTTATTTTCTTATAAATTTCGTAAAACAATCATGTTAAGTTTATATATTGATGAGCAAATTTATGTATTGATTAAGAAAAAAAAAACTGATAAATATTTATAAATTGTGCGTACAACTTGTAAATACCGTAAAAAAGTTCAATAAAAAACTTCCGGAAAGTTTACAGCAAACTCGTCAAGTTCATATTACAAGTTTATACCTTCTCATTTTCAAATTGATCCCTTCGTATCTAATAATCCATAGTAATCTATCGGCTTGTAACTTTTAATTAAATTATTCGGTTTCTTGGGATTAATTTTACCAATCTGAAACCAATTATTGAGATGAATTATCCACAGGTGCTGCTAATCAATAACAAAGCAATCTTTACACTTCGTTTCCTTCACAAATGTTAAAATGGCAACCTTAAGTAGATATACTATATGTTCATCCATATATACACAAATATAAATATATATATACATAAAAAAATGTGAATAATACTTTTATATATAGATGGAAAAGTGAAGAAAAAGCAAAGTAAAGATTGCATTACATTTCCTTAAGTTAGGGCTAGGTATGTGTATGTATGTATGTATGTATATGATTTTTCTATTCAAACGTAAAGAAAAAGTACAGGAAAATTAATTAAATAAGGGATACGTATACGTAATATGGGGTTGGAATTATCCAATATCGGACTACTACATATCGTTAACTACAAGAAATTGTTTACTTTTGCCCTCTGCCTTATGGTGTCGAAATGCGTTGTTATAGTTAAATTAGGTCCAAATAAAACCATATCTTAATTAAGCTGTCAAATATATTATGTAATTGGGTAAATATCTTGTTATGTTAAGAGCACTCATTTCTTAATTAGCAACAATTAAAAATTCTCTTTACCTAAATATTTACTAACAATTATAATAATTTTGCTTGTACTAATGCAATTGACATTTATTTTGATACCTTAAAAAAAATTTAATTTTCATTTCAAATTTCTAGACATAATAATGAATATACACGTATGTATATACATTTATATATAAATTTAAGAAAAACAAAAGTTCTCTAATTTAAGGACTACTTTTGCACTTAATAAATTTTATATTAATACGAAAAAAAATCTGTAACGTAAATTGATATAAATTTTCTTCTTAAATTATAAAGAATAATTCTGCTATTAAAAACAAAATATTTACATTTCAAAATAAAAAATTAATAAATATTATATTTTGTTGAAAACAATCAATTTAATAAAATACGGGAACTTTATGAAAAGAAAGGATACTTTCTGTGGAAAATATTTTTTTAATAAATCTTTGGGAATATTTTACCTTTTCAAAAGCTACTTAAAGATTTCAAAATTAATAAATTTTACTTGATTTTCTTTTTATAAAATAACAAAAGATGTAGATCCTATAAAATGTTGATGTAATTTTTTTTAACGAAATTAAATCAAAAAAGCTATTTATCATTTTATATTCAATTGAATATTTAAATAGAATTTATTTTTGAAAAATAAAACATAAGAAAATTCTATTGTGCTTATATTTAAATTTAAAACAAAATACAAATATTTTCCTACCAAACTTAGATTAACCAACAAAACAATGAATCAAATCTATAACGAAATCTACCAACAAAATTATTCATATCTTATTAATGATTATAAATTATGTATTTTCCATAACAAATATCACCTTTGTTGAAAATTATTATTAATATTAGTTAAATTTATCTTTATAATCAATTAAAATAATTGTTATCATGCCAGATGTGACAATTTACCTAATATTTATTTGTGTTCGTAAAATAACTCTTATGAAAACCATAAAGACAATAAACTGAAAACATTTTGTTTAACATTTGAATTAATGAAATTTATTTTAATGAATAATGAACGCAAAATCTAAATAAATAATTCAAACAATAATAATATATATAAATGGGCATTTTAAAATAACTAATTGGCAATAGTCATCTACTCGTGTATTCATTTTATGCAAATAAGATATACACAAATAAGTATAATATTATTTTTAATATTACAAAAATTATATTTTAGTCAGAGTTTTTTTTTTTAAATATTTTATATGATTTATACAATTTATTAAATAAAAATACTATTTTAAATTTAAATTTATTTCTTCATAAAAATCGTATTGCAGTCACTTAGTATTTAGAAACATTTATTCGCATTGACAAAATAAAATGTCAAGTCTTAATTATAATAATAAAAAAAATTATTAGATTCTAATTGAATGAAATGTTGTAATAAGAATTTTTTGAAAGCAAATTTTATAGACAACAACTTACTTGTAAGTTAATCGTACCATTTCTGCGAAATTTATGTTCATTAATTGAGATTAACGCTTGTAAATAAATTCATTCTATTAAATGAGTATTAAGTATAAGGACAAAAACCCCATTGAATCTGAAATTTATTGGCAGTGATAAAGTACACTTTTATTGAATATAATTTAACATAAAATGCAGCTAAAATAAGCAATATTTTGACAATAAAAAAAGAAGCGATATTGTAATAATAAGGTCCTTAAAAAATATATTCTGCAAAAAAGTTCCATAATAATTGTTTTTTTTTTTTAAAGTTTATTTACAGACTGTTTCTAAATTTTATTTTTTAATTATTATCATCACAAGTAAATAATCTTTTTGACTTTTATAAAAAAAAATTGTATATTTTTATTTGAAAAATTTATGAAAGACTGAACTAGTTAATTTAAACAATATTAGAAAACTTATTTTATTTAATGCATACAGTTCAAAATTGATAAAACTCATTTTATTATTACTTTTTATTATTTAGGATATTATTTTCCTAGCCTCAAAATTATATAAAGAACAAAATAATGAAAATACCCTGATTATTAAAAGTGACTTTTGTAATTCTTTTAAAAATATTTTGAATTAAAGGACTATTATTTTATTTTCAAGCAACGATTTTTTGGATTATTTTTTTTTAATATGACAAAGTGTACCAAAAAAAATCCCTAAAATTTATATTTTCTTCAGGAATTTTCTATACAATTTTTTTTTTGAATAAAAATAATTACATTTTAATGAACTTGTTCGAAAAATAACGGAAATATTTTCAAAATGTAACTTAAAAAAAGATAATAAAATTATTTTTGAATAATTGCAAAAAAAAATTTTAAAATATTAATTTTTATGGAAACAAATTTTTAATCAGTAGTATTTTTAGATGATTGTATATTTTCCCAATGAAAATTTATAAACTGAAATATACTTAAAAAAATTATCTTGCTTATATACATTGTTTTTAAAAAAAAATAATATTAAAATATGTATAATTTTACAATAGCAAATGTAAATTAAAAGACATTCATTTAATGTTAGTAAAATATATAGAGACAGAGACGGAGACAATATAATTATTGCAGCAATTTAATTTGTACAATATTATCGAAGCCAAATAAATATAAATCAGGTACAATTATATGATAGGTAAGTGCGCAGAAACCTGGATGCTACCTTACTCTGTATTCGTTCGTAAATACATATATTGTTTGATGTTAATGCTAACAAAATCATAGAAATTCAGACAACTTATTTAGTAGATATGCAGTGATATATTGTAAAATTCTACATATTTTCTATTATGAATTGAATTAGTTTTGTATAATTTTTTACCAAAAAAAAACATTTAAAACTCAAAATAAATACCTTACACAGAAGAGATTCTGACATAAATTCTATCAGAATAAATTTAAATGCTTATCATATTTTTATTACGTAAAACTTTTTATTAGTTTATCCAAAAAAAAAATCGTTTAATTTTGGTACATGAAATAAATGACACGTAAAATGTATGCCCTTTATGACATATGCAGATTTATACGTAATGTAAGTACATTGTATGTTTTATTCAGGTTGTAAAAAAATATCGATGAATTTTTTATTTCAAAATATTTATTCGCAAACAGAATTTTAAATACATATTTCCAAAAAAAAAAAAGTTTATAAAATAGATAGATTGATATTTTCTTTAAAAGGATTTTGATTTTACTCATTAGTAATTATACTTTTAGAAAATAAAAAAATAATAAATTACCATACATATTTAGTGAGAACAAAGATATTGTAAATTAAAGTATGATTTGATTCATACCATATTTCAAAAGTATGAGATTCAAAGTAAATCTGATACCTAAATTATTCTATTAAATGCTTTGTTTCTTGAATAGTAAAGTAAATAACCTCGTTTGAAGAATGTGCATGTCATCAACAGGAATAAGATTTGGGGTATAGTATTATTGTGAAGATATACTCGTTTATATAATTACCAACTATTCTTACAAATACCCATTTTCTTACAGAATCCCTTTTTAAAACATCCATTATCTAAATTCCTTTCCTCTTTTCTTATTAAAAGATTTGAATCTTTGAAAATAATTCTAACTTTTTGATAAAATATTCTTCTTTGATTTACTGGTAATGAACCCAGACAAATTTTTCCATAGATCAATTATGTACATAACCATTTTAAATCCATTGACATTAAGGATCATTTTACAAGAGATATATTTAAAAGCCCCAACCATAATTTTATAATATTCGATAATTTGAAATCTTTAGTTTGTAATATTATATGGAATTTATTGTTTGTCTAATATTCCTACCAGTACAGAAGCTTTTCGAGAAACATGTGTAAATTTTATTCAGATATGGTATACCTACCTGGCACCCTCCCACCTCAGCTTACCCTATAAAATATATACGATTTAAATTTAAAAAAATATTTAACCTCTTATGGTCTTGAAAAAAATTAATAAAAAATAAATAAATAATAATTAATTGCTAAATAATTAGAAGTTGAAAAGATATCATACCTTAATTGAAAGTGTCCGTGTTTTATTTCTCCTTTTCAAAATATAATAGGTTACATATTAGTAGACAACAGTCATATACATAATTATATCCTTTATATTAATTTTAATCAACACTCTAATAAGTATTTTGCCACACTAAAAATATCCTTGTTTAGCCCTTGAATTTCTCTCGTATCGCTTTAAATGCTATATAAGCGCAAACATATACATCCTTTAAACATTTACTCTATACACATGTATCTATCCCCTTTCTACTTGACTATATTCGCATATAATCAGAAAAACTAGTCTCTATACAAATTTTCTCCGTTTTTGTTATATATTTTTCTTAATAAAATTTTTATATATTTTTTCCTTCACTTATTTTTGCCTTTTCTACTACGTAAAAAATTTTAATTTAGAAAACTTTAACCATTATAAAACTAAATTTGAATGCGAACAAAGAATTTTGTTTATTATTATTGGAATAAGCAACAAAAAGAAAATTTCCACCTTAATTATCATTAACTCCAACACTAATAATGTTTTCTGTAGTTTTAATAAAAAAATAATATGTACACGTAGATAATATGAATATTTTTATAGCCTTTTTATTTATATTTTTTCACGTAAAAATGTATCAAAAAATTTTTTCACTATACGAAAATTTGGCCATTTAACAATTACATTCTGTATCCAATTATTTTACCGATAATAATATAATTATTGTTAAAAAAAAAAGAAATAATTGATTTAATTTATATAATAATATTAATCACAATTAAAATATTTATTTAAAATTTTATTCCAGCTATTATTATATTAAATTTTATCCTTTTCAATACGATTTTTTTTTTATCAAAAGAAAATGAGAAAATTTCGATAGCACTAAACGCGAATGCGTCTGATAAGATGACAACCAAACATCTCATTAATCGAATACCGACTGTTATGGAGCCTGACAACGAACCCAAACGAGATGCTCATTATCTTCTCTCGGAATTACCGAACACAACTTGGGGATGCTGGATACCAGCAGCGCAATTCCATCTCAAAAGCTCCAGAAACTCCATCTTACGCATGTTTCGCGCAGTCCGATTCGCTTCTGTTTTTGCCGAATAAATGCAAATGAAAATCAGCTGCTCTTGCTTCGGCTTGGACTCAATTTTAAGCTGACATAAAAGCATAGTTTTTTTTGGAGAATCTCTGAAAGTAGAATATCCCAAAAGCTTCAGAAAAGTTAACTTCCTATTTTTTCCATTTTTACTTTCATTTCTATTTATTTTTTCGCACATAAATTATGAGGACATGACACTATTCTACACGCAAGTCCTTTTCATTATAACCATTCTCAGGAATTTACCAGTTCTAATATATTATCCTTTGACCAGAGCTTCAAAATATTTATTCACAAATATTATACGAGTACCTATTTTTACATGTATTGAACTCCACTTACTTTCTATCGATATATTGCTGAATAGTTTACTTATACTATAGTAAATTACGAATATTATATTGCAAATAATTATTATTTCATTAAAATACTATAACATTCTATAAAAAGGACAAGTATTTCAACTGTCAACAATTTTATTAATATTTTCTGTGGAAAGCACTTGATTATAAAAATAAATTCCTTGCCTAACTTCACGAAGAATTGAGTTGGGTTGATGTTTCTACTAGCGTTCAACAAGGTCTTCATTACTCAAAAAAAAAAACTAAAAATACACATTAAAGAAAAGTATTTTGTTAAAGGTATTTTCTTTCATTATTTTTGTATTAATTTATATCCTTCATTGCTGGGACATATGTTAAAGTACAATAGAGATGCTAATATAATTATATTCACACTTTATTGATTATTATCTATTTAATTGATTATAACCTATTAAAAACACTTAAAGTCCTTTAACTAATAAACAAAAGTCCTTAACTATTTGCAATCATCTTACTAAAATAATAATATTTTCGGTGCCATCATTTAACGGCAAAGAAATGTCCGCGTTTAATACGCAGTGGTCTTGAGTTTGAATCTAGGCAGTCACATAACCTAACTGTGTTATAGGCGTTGCCAATTGACCGAAGTTATTGTAGGGCTTAGAATTTATATTTCAGAATAAATGTTACTTAAAAATTACCTTAATAAATATCAATAATATGTAAAAAAAACTTTAATCACATTAAACAAAAGCATTATTAAAATAAGTAAGCTGCAAAAATTGGAAAAAAATGACAAATGTTTTGATTATAATTTGTTAAAAATATGAAAAAGTTTTAAATACTAATCAACTTACCCGTAAAAATAAATATTTGAATATACTATATGGCAAATATACCATATTTGATTAATATTTAAACTTATTATCGAATAAATATAGAGAAATTTTCTTTTGAGTACCTACATATTTTTTTGGAAAAAAATAAAAACAAATTCAACTATGGGAATATTTGGTGCGAAACCTACCATAAATGATGATATAAATACGAATGAGCGTTACGAGTATACGGAATTTATTTTAATGTGCCAACAACAAAAATGCCTAAATTTATTTTAAATAATTTCTATTTTAGGAAGAAATCTCTAGAGAATGAATTTGATTGCATTTATAATAGCATTGCTCAAGTATCGCAAGGAGATAATTTATTACCATGTCATTATTTTGCTCAACAGCTGATTGAATGTTTTAAGAAAAGCAACAGTGAATCCTTAAAATGTCTACAATGTATGAAAGGATATGAAAATTGTGTTTCTAATGCTGCAACAGATAAAAATAATAATTATGTTCGCATATTATAAGAAAATGAACTTTTTGCTAAATAATTGAATTTTATATTATATTTTGAAATTATCAATTTTCTTTCCGTATTTTTTTAACATTTTTTAAAAATTTTAATACATTGTATTGTATATAAAATTAAAAATATGTTTAAATAAGCAAGCATTTTTTCTAAGAATATATTTATATAAATTTTATCATTATATATTTTTCAATTGAAATTGTTAAGTATCAAAAGGATTCAAATTGAGAATTATTTTGTTCAAAATCAGAATATTTTGGTTATTTTTATAAAAGAATTTCATAATATAAATAGTTCGAATAAAACTATCTATGCATGTGTATATATAGTATTAAATGCGTGGATTAATGTTGAATTAATTGATTAGTTTTTTTGAAGTTTATTAAATAATATGTATTTTTACAAAAAAAATTAACAAATATTTTAAAAAAATGTAGCAAATTTATAAATTAGATGAAATAACTCGAAAAGATTGAGTGATTTGATTTTGAATATTTTTTTTAAGTACCACAAATTTAAAATAGTTAATAATCTTTGGGAATAAATCATGATTAAAAAAATTATATTAATTAACATTTTATCCATTTTAACATTTTTTAAAGATTAATTTATAGAAAAGAGTTAAATTGGGTGCTTTTCTAACTTATTTTAATGAATTCTTATATATAATTATCCCCCATATATGTTGTAATAACATATAATTTTTATAATAAATTACAATGGATTTTTCTTCATAGTAAATAATCATCTTTAAAAACTATAGCCTCGAAAAATTATAACCTTAAAAAATTATAACCTCAAAAAATTATAACTAATTTTATTTAATAATTAAATTATTTATTTTTTAATGTCAAGCCTTTAAAAAGCTTTATCCTTAAAAAAGAAAATATTTAACTAAATTTACCCCATAAAAACCATAATGCTAAAAAATCAGAACTATCAAAACAAACTCTTTTAAAAATTATAGACTCGAATAAAATTCCTAAATGTTTTTGCAGACTATATTTTAAAATAAATTATTTTAGAAATTTCCTTAATTTATCCAATGGCTTCATGAAAATTCCTATGTTTTGAGAAAAAATAAATAAAAGAAACATAATCACTTTTCCAAACATAAAAACATATTTATTTGTATTGTTTCATATAATTAATTTATTCTATTAATTACTAAAAGTTTTATTTTTAATTACATTTATGAGAAATTATATAAGATATAAATATACGAGTTACATAACATTTTTCACAGAAAAAATTGTTCATAATCGTTATCATGTTATTATTATAATTCTCATTACTGTTATAATTTTTATTAATATTATAAAAGGGTAGAATAGTCGACATTTCTTTTAAATTTTTTAAAACAATTTTGTTTAACTTCAAATTATTATTTATAATTATAGTTATTTTTCTGTAAATTGTATTAACCTCAAATTTATTTTTTAATGGTAATTATAATATTTGAAAAAATAAATGTATATTGATGGTATAAAATAATTATTAATTTAAATACTTCTTATACATACATGATATTTTGATGTTTTGATTTAAAAAAATTGCAAATACTAATTTTCTAGAACTTAAATATAATAAGAATAATATTATTAAATAAATAGTTTTTGGTTATTTTATTAATATATATTTCAATTAATTTATTCATATTTGGAATCGTCTACTACCGTTGTATATTTTCTTGTACTACATAAATTGCATATAAAGTTTAAATATTATTTACTTTGTTTATTTGTTCCGTTTTCTTTTAAAAATAAATTTACTACTAAATTAGACTTAATTATTACGCAATTAGATGACAAACTAAAAATCAGAGTTAGATTAATTAAAATTTGAAAAATTATGAGTAGAAATTATTTCAAATTTGTGTTTTCTATTGTTATCACAAATTTTAATCAATTTTCTTTTTATTAGTATTAAATTTATTATGCCTTTACTACCATGACTTCCAATAGTACCCTCATCTGCCATTTGCAACATTTCATTCTGCCATTTACAACAGGGCGAAAAAACAATAAAAATTACACACATATAATTTTTTTGTTTTTAGTAGTATTATCGTTAAAAATTAATTCCAGCTAAATAATCATATTAAATATTGAAAATATTATGTCCTTCAGAATGAATAAGCAATGTCAAAATCTTTAATTATAATTTTTGAAAAGATCTCTATTTTTAGATAACTTTGTTTGCCTATTGAATATTAAGTTATTCTGTGTACATTAATCATAGTAATGCACGTTTGCTTAACATATATAAATTTTTAAATTTAACATTTGTGAGATTTACTTGTCAGCTTTTAAAGTCGTCAAATGAAAAATTAGCATATAAATACCTTCTAGGAAAATATAAACACTCTGACATAAATCTTATCAAAGTAAATTTTCTTTTATAATTCAACTTCCATTTTATGCCAATTGTAAAATTTATACATTCTTCTTATCCTGGGGCAACTGTAGCATATTAATAGAATAATTCTAAAAAAAAAACCATAATTATCTTTAAAAATTTATTTTTAGTTTTTTCTGAACTATTGTAATATGTATGATATGCGAAGGAAAATGATTTAATTTCCTTAATTATCTTTATTTAAATAGTATTAAAATCATAACGAAAATTTATTCAATATGATTTTAATATTTACGTTAAGTACATTATATTAATAATTTTCACTTAAAAATTAAAAAAATAGGAAGAGGTGGCCATATTTGTTATTTAAATTGCAGACTTCACACAATCAATATATCGCATTTTTTCCAAATACATAAAAATTCACAGAAATTTGCAAAATCATTTAATATATAATTTTATTACATGGCACATAAATTTATTGCTTGTTTGTTTTATGTGTAAGATGTTTTTGAGACAAGAGCGAGAGGCCGGAACCATGAGGTCATTTGTTTTGACATAAACATTCTTTATAAAAGAACGTAATTCTATTTAAAGTAAAATTGTATTCTTACATAATTTATTTTAATATAATAAAAGCCGCTTTTTCCGAACTTTTAAATTATTTGATTTTTTTATATGGATTTTAAGAAGCAAAAAAAAATAAACATATTAAAATGAGTTTCGCTACAAAATTCGATTATATTTTATTCAAAAAGGCAAATAAATTATTTAAAAAAATTCTATATATTCACTTATTTTTATTAATATCTTATCTTATCATCAAAAATATATATTTACTAAAAGGATAAAAAACCAAAGCACAAATAAAGCAAAAAAATAAGTACAAAGTGGACATCAATATTATTTCATCAAATTTTGTTTTTCATATAATTTTCTTAATATTAATGAGTTATTAAATATATCCCATCTTTTCTTATAATTACATCTATACTTTGGCAAGGCATTTTGCATAAAATGATTTAATTATATATAAAAATTACACAAAAATTAATAATTGCACTCAGAAAATAGAACTAAAAGAGAAAATTATAATGTTAAATGTATTATTAGATATATTTATATAAAGAATAAATTAAATAAAACACGTGTGCAACCTTACAAAAAAAGATAAAAATCATTGTTTTACATTGAACTTTATCAACAACAAAAAAACCGAATATATAACATAATTAAACAAATCAAATTGAATTTTTAAAAAAAATTGCATATTCTGTAATCGAATAATATACTAATCATGAGATTATTTCTAGTACAAAAAAAAATTAATATAATAAAAATAATATGATCTATTCATTTATACAATTGCAAAGAAAATTTTTAATTGATTTTCATATTTTTTGTTTAAAGATTTGATATTATACTGAAATAGACAAATTCATTCAAATAAAACTAAGTGTTCTTAAAAAATTACTTTTTTGACATCGAAAACTTAAAAAAAAAGTGGAACATATTTAAAAAAAATAAATTAGGCAAAATATTTAAAACTATTTGTTTCGTTTCTTCATAATCTTTTTAGCATACGTTTCTTTTCCTTTATTAGTTTTTCTTTCTTTTTATCTTGAACTTTTTTATCGACAGCGTGTTTTTTCGAGAGTGGACCATCTACTTCAGTTGATTTTGTGGGCTAAAAATATTTTTTTTAAAAATTTAATTTTAATTTTTTTGGATTATTTTATTCAGATATGCAAAAATGTTATTATAAAATATCAACACATTTTTTATATTATCTCAAATCATAAAAATTGCAAAATAATTAAAATTCTTAATATTTTTATGTTATATTATATGGGTGGAAGTTTGAAATTTTTTTTTTTTGGTAATTTATACCTGTGCATGAATTTCAGTCAACATTTTCGCCCTTTGTGAATAATCATCGTATCTTTCGAGAAGCATTTTTCCAGCTTCCTCGTTTAGTGCTGATTCTGCATTTGGAACGATAAGCAAACATTTTATTGTTAATAGAATATGCTTTATCCCCAGATCGGGTTTCCAATCTTTTTTCAATGTGTTTACACAAATTTCTCCGTTCGCCGCAACATTCGGATGGAAAATCTTTGTTAGAAAATATGCTTTTGGAGGTGATTGTGGAAAATCCTTTCCTAGAGCCAATTTCAATTTGAAAGCACCACCAGCATATGGAGTACCAGCTAAAACAAATTAAATTAAGTAGATATTTAATAATAGTTTTTTTTTTAAGTATATAGATAATGTGATTATTAATAATAAATTTCGAAAACTAGCAATATTTAGTAACCAACTCCAATATTGCAGAATGTAAACACAATTTTGAATGAAAATAAAATAAAATATAAATAAAAATTTAAATTGAAACGTTAAGATTCAAAAAACACAAAAACAATTTTATATTTAATTAAATTTGTAATTTTCTAACAAATCTATATTTCGGCGAGTTATAAATATGTAAATTTGAGAAATTTTATTTCATTTCATATAAATTACCAGGTCCCTCAATTGTTGACTGAATATCCGTTACATCGGCGTCATTTATTTGAATTTTCACACCTTCCAGCGGATTATTAATAAGTTCATGCATTTCCTTGATCACTTGTCGAATTGTTTGTGGTGATAAATTCTCAACATTCGACATCTTCGACAGTTCAAAATATAAAATATAAAGTACAAATTAATTAAATACGTAATTTTTAAATTAAAGAAGCTAAACAATTTTTTCTTAATAAAATTGAAATATTCCAAACAAAATTTGTCAAAATGCAAAACTGTGACAGCGCTATACTCCGAAAGTTTTCACATTTGACAGCAGTTATTTAAAAATCGTTTTGCCTGCTCACTCTACTTGGATACAATAGCAGGCGTCTATACATATATATTATCCATAAAATATGGTTATTTACAGAGGATACGCACACACATTCAGACGCTTCAAAGCACACGTGAGAGAAAACACAATGCAACTGCTTCCACAAAAATCAAAATGTTCGAATAGCTTACAGTGTTGCTGCTCATGGCAAATAAATCGATTTCATGCGCTCGAATTATATAGTCCCGATACAATAATGATATCTCTACTGTAGGATACTATTTTGAATAACTATTCGTCTTATCATAAAATTTAAATTATTAGCTCATAATACAATTTTTTATTTATATATTACTTTAAAATACTTTTTACTGTAACAAAAAAAAAAATGAAAACAAAACACATCTGACAACGCGAGAGAAAACCCAAACTGAATATCCGAGAATGTCACTCTCGCACTAAGTTCCATTTGGCATCGCACACATTTAAGTGTTTACTCAATTTGTTTTCTCAGATAGTTATGCGTATAAAGACCGATAGGGGAAATTATTTTCTTCGAAATCTACAATACCGAAAATTGTATTTGGCGTTCTATTCAAATAGACTTTCATTATTGATATTAAATTAAAATGAAAACAAAAAAAAAACAAAAAATATATATTTTTTTAAAAGTAAAAATGGATCAATTTTATTTATTTTGAAGAATTATTAAAATTCATTTTTTTACTATTAATAATTAAGATTTTATAAGAAAAATCATATAAAAACTTTAAGTTGACTATATTTTCAGTGCATTCAGTCGGAGCTGTTAAAATTATTATTGCAATTCTATTCAATTGGTTAATTCACACGAAATTTTTCTATTTTTGGCAGTATTTGTAGTTTAGTTTTCAGTTGCTTACCAGGAAAATAAATTGCAAAAATATGGTAGCTTTTGTAATTTCTAGCCATTATTTCAATAATGTAGCGCACCTATTCTTTTAATTGACTGAGTTTATAAAATAAATATTTGATCACAAAACAAATATTTCTGTAAATCAATAGCTCTTTTTTTGCAATTCACTTGCATTAAATCATATAAGCAGTAATTAAGCATACATCTAGACGTTAACGTATTAAAATATTAAATATTTAGATTGCACCACCAAGAATAAGATTATGCATACATTTTGTTTATATTTTTTTATACCAATTCTTTTATTCAATTCAATCAAGTTTACCAATTCAATCAAGTTTACGGCAGTTGCTGATTAGCAAGTAGCAAATGTGAATACACCCTTCACACGGATGTATTTGGTACGTAGTTAAGTTTTCAACAATTCGGTTTTCAGTTTACAATTAATTTTCTTTTTTACTCCTAAAATTCGATACCACACCCCCCCCCCCCCCCCTCTTTGGATGTAAAACTATAAAACTATTTCTCCTACACCTATGTGTATCTTTTATTTTTTGAAACACACTTAATTATAGATTTTGAAAAAACGTCGTAATTTTTGATTATTTTTTCGGATATTTTCCATTTTTGACGCCACAAAATATGCAAACTAATCAAATTTAGAAAAACGTCGTTTTTGGTTGTCCGGGAAATAATTTCGTTTTTTTTTCTTCTAAGTTCTCCATTAAAAATATGCATACAAAGAGTCCCCATAATATAAAATTTTGTTATTTTTAGTTTTTTAAATATAATTTTCACGTTTAAATAATTTTGTATTTTTATTCTAAAGCTGTGAGCATTTGAGAACATTACAGGATAAATAAATTAAATTTGTAAAATATATAAAGAAGAAAATGTAGATATATTTAAAAATATACTACGGAAAAATATTTTTAACAATAAGAAACTATCGAAGGTTAAACATGCATAGGTTTTGCGATTATTACCCAAGTAAGTTAAATTAAAGTCTTTTATGAATGAATATCACTATACAAAGAGAAATCATAGTTTGATCTTGGGACCCAGTACTTAGACACATGACAAATGTGTAAATTTTGTGTATTATGCGTATACTATTTGCATTACGATTATGCTAATATCGTTGTTTGTACAACAATTTTAGTTAGAATAGGTTCTCTACTGTTATTTACATATAAATTCTTACCACGGATATTAAAGATTTCTTTTAAAAAACTTAATGGTTATCTTAATTAATTAAATAAATAAATAAAAAAACACATGAATGTTAGACATGAATTAAATATGTTTCCTTATCTAGAAAAAAACAATTCGATAATATTGAAAGTTCTTACCAATAATAATTTATAAATAAAATTCGATACGATGAATAAATAATTATGCCCCAGGCATGTAGTTATTATAGTATAAATTCATCAATCAATATATTCAAAGTAAATGATTTTACAATTACATTTTGAAAAAAATGAAAAATACTTTTAAAAAAGCCCGAAACACACAAAGTTGATTTTGAATAAAAGAAAAACTTTCACCGAACAGTACGACGAATCAATCAATACAACAATGTGCCCGTGAAAGAAAACACATATTGACATACGAAAACATCAGGTAGATAGGCTATTTGTAAATACCTGTTGGTAGATTTATAATATTTATAATATAGTAAAATGGGAAGTAGGTGTGGGGTCTCAATAGTTTGCATTTATCTTTCGAACCAAAGCTCACCGTAATTCGTTGGCGCGATTTCAGTTGTTTCGGAACCGTTGACCATTAGTTACTTTTTTAATTCACAAGTATCGGAAATCCAAATCAAAATCAAAAATAAAATTTCAATATAAATTATATATGCACATGTGTTAACCAAAGCTAAATAAAATAAATCAATACGTGTGATTCTATATGTTTTAATAAATTTAATAACAAATGGCTTTAAATAACAATAACAACGAGGAATACATATTTCCATATAACATAAGTCTGATTGATCCTGAGATTAATAAGGAGCTTTTGCAACATTTTCACGGTATTCGAATATGATTCTACTTGATTGATATTAAATCGAGTGATTTTGTGAAAGTATCATAAGTTTATTGTGCATTTTTTCCCATTTCACTTTGCATTTTATTATATATTTTAGTTATATGCATGAGTGTACACATATGTATAAATGAGCTTTCATTTTGATTTTATTCAAACAAACAAACAAAAATAATTTTAATTATAATAATGAGTTAATTGAAATTAGTAAAATTTTAATAGTTTAAAAATTTCATATTTTTATATTTATAATAAAAGTGTATATTGATTGATTGTCTGATATTATTTTTATTATCATTAAATAAAAAAGTGAAAGAGAAAAAAAAAGAAGAGTGAAAAAATCAATTGTATAATAAAAATGAAATTACACGTAATAAAAGTGAAATGAAGAAAGAAAAACAATTTCTCTTTATTAGGCGAACGCAATGGATTTGTGCAAGTTGGACCGGAAAAATATTTTTTCCCACAAATTTACAAGGACGTATATAAAAGATTTTATAACTTTGAGGCACGTCCGGACGATATTTGGATAGCTACATTTCCTAGATCTGGGACAACCTGGACACAAGAACTAGTATGGCTCATTGCCAATGACTTGAACTTTGATGCTGCACAACAAGAGCCACTAACCAAGCGTTTTCCATTCTTCGAGTGAGTAACAATTTTTCTTTTTGCTGATCATGCATTTTATGTGCATACAAAAAACATTATACAATACCGAACTGATCAATATTATAGCTTTAATTTCAAACTGGTCATTCCGTAACCAATTTTGGTATAATCAATTGTTGCTATAACGAACGTTATGCAAGTGTCCTACATACACAACAACAAAAACAACAAAATCATATGCGGAACATTATAAATATTTGGAATTTATTCAAACTTTTTTTTTTGTCATATCATTAAAATACATATATTATAAAACATATTTATATATGAATGTATTCTTAAATACATAAATTATATTTTAGTTTTTTTTTTATGTCATATTTTTTCTCCGAAATTTTATGTGTTATACACAATAAATAACAACAACAAAAATTAAGCGCGTTTTTACTACAGGAAAACTTTTACTTTTGAAGCCTATACTAACGATTTAAAAGTAGTACATTATTTTGTAAATTTACTTTTAAAAAAAATAACCAGAATGATATAATTATTGTACAAAATAATGATATTTTTTTAAATAATTCACTTTTATGGAAGTATTTATACACATTTTAAGTAGTCGAAAAGTTAAAGGAGTGAAATCAGTTGAATTAAATTGAAAAATAATCGTAATTATTCAATATTGATACTATGATTTTTATATTACAATATATTATTTTTGTTATAAATTATATTATCACATACGTTTCTTATAAGATTCTAAAATTTCAAACTAAGATCGAAATAAAAACGGTTGACATTTAAGATCTGCAAAGTTCTCTGAGTTCATTTTCGATTCTACGTTGAGTTTATCAAAATAATAATTTAGAGTTTTCATCCCATTAAAGATTAGATTTTAGAGTAATTTTTATTCTACAAATTCATTAAATACCTGAGATTTATATATAAGAAAAAATGGGAATACTTTAAAATAATTTAATTATATACATATGAAAAAAAATATTTATAACTTCAATAATATTTTTGAATTATTGAAATTCTTTTGCATTATATAAAAATTATTTTAAAAAAAAGCAAAACACTTTATGTATCTTAATTTAAAATAAACTACAGAGACTATCTGCTATTTTAAAGTAGTTTATTTTAAAAAGTTTCTTATTGAATTTAAAATTGTTCAAAAAGGAAAAACTTAATCAAAAAAGTAAATTGCTTGTTTTAATAAAATTACATTATCTATTGCCTTTTCTTATAACATTAAAAACACCATTTTTTTATGTTATAATATTAAAAATATATTATAAGCGTAAATGTAAATATTTTAGAATTTTTATTACTTTTCTTATATAAGTGAGGAAAAAAAAAGAATTTTTCATAAAAACTAATATTATAGAAAAATATTTGAAAAGTTCGAATGATAAAAATTACATTAAATATTATTTCAGATTTAGTATGTTTATGCATGAAGAAGTTAAAGAGGAGCTTTTAGAATTGAATGCACATGATCCAAATAAATGTGATTTTATTGAAAAGATTTCACTGCCAGGATATGAATTTCTGCCAAAAATTGAAGGTAAACGATTTATAAAAACGCATTTTCCATTCTCGTTATTACCGCCAAGCATTATGGAAAAACAAGCTAAGGTAAGATGGTTTTGAAAATTCAATAAATTTTGTTAATTTTTCCTATTAAAAAAACATAAAGTAAAATATATTATTTCAGGTAATTTATGTAGCACGAAATCCAAAGGATGTTGCAGTATCTTATTATCATCTAAGTCGACTCTATAAGACAACAGGATATGTTAGTGATTTTCCACGATTTTGGAGCTATTTTAATCAAAACTTATGTAAATAGTATATTTTTTATATTTGTTTTTTTTTCTGGTCTCATTTTAATTATAAATTCTTTTACAGTACCATGGATGCCATATTGGAGTCATTTAAAAGAAGGATGGGCACATAAAAATCATTCGAATGTTTTATTTATGTTTTATGAAAATATGAACAAAGATTTCGCCAGTACTATTCGTAAAGTAGCTAATTTCTTAGAAAAATCAATTACAGAAGATCAAGTTGAAAAATTATCCAATTATTTAAATATTAAAAATTTTAAAAATAATCCAGCTGTTAATGGTAATGAGCTTCGTGCAGTCAATGTCTTAAATACGAATGAGCCTGGATTTGTACGAAATGGCCAAAATGGCGCTTGGGAAAAGGAATTCTCACCAGAACTGATCAATGAGGCAAATCGATGGTTTGAGGATAATATTAAAGAAACGAGCATAGAATTTCCATAATATTGCAACTTTTTTTATATTTTTATACTTTTAACTATCGAATTATATGGGTAATTGTTTTTTTTTCTTTCTTTTTAAAATAATCTTAGTAAATTGTTAAAAATATATTTTTGTTACCATTAATTGTAAGTTAATTTTTTTTATTTTAATTTTTATAAATCAAAAAAATAAAAACTTTTTGTTTTGTTTTTAATTTAAATTTATTTTTATGGCATTTACTATATTTTATAAAAAATTCGAATTAAAATTAACACATTTTACACATGAAAATGATTCATACTCGTACCATACATCTTAGGACAAAATAATTAAAATTAAAACTAAAACAAAGATTTTGATTATTTTATCGAACAAATTCGTAATATTTTTTATTAAAAAAAAAAAAACCTTATCAACCAACTTTGTGATTATTTAGAATTTATCGAAACGGTTTTATCAATTCTACAATATAAAAATAATAACTAATTGTTTTCTATTATTTTTCATTTAATAGTCCTCGTTTTTAGTTGTATTTAAAACCTCTTAGATTAAAGGTTACTGTAGAAAATGAATAATTTAATAATAATTGTTCTTTTCAATTGTTTCCATATAATATTCGTATTTTCGGAACATTTTGAAAATAGTTCAATAATTAGCGCTAAAGATTATTGTACAGACAAATTTTGTAAAAATATCAATGGCAAAATAATTTTTGATGTTGATTCAACTGTACATGAAAAAATATATATTTTTCGAAATAGTAAATTCAAGAGTATACCAAAAAAATTATTTTTAGCTTTGATTAAAGTTGAAGAACTTTTATTAGTGAATTGTGGCATAGAAAATATAGAAAAATTGGACTTTGAAAATGGTACAAATTTAAATATACTCGACCTTTCGAAAAATAAAATTATTTCTCTTTCAAGTGATATATTTGAATATTTAGAAAATTTGGAAGAACTTTTATTAAATAATAATCAAATTAAAAATATATCAACAAATGCATTTCGATATTTAATAAAAATGAACTTACTTCAATTAAACTATAATCAAATTGAGCTTATTGATGATCATGTATTTGACGATGATAATCAACTGGAAACTATTCAACTGAAATATAATCAATTGCGAATTGATCATAATAATTGTTTTTTAGCACAATTGAAAAAATTAAAATATTTACATTTAAGATCTAATAATATAACGCACATCTATTTTAAAACGTTTTCTGCATTGGAAAATCTTGAATATTTGCAATTATGGCAAAACCAAATAAGTAAAATAGAATGTGGAGCTTTCTACAAACTCGGATCTTTGAAAAAATTAGACCTAGAACAAAATAATCTTAAACATTTATCGGCTAGGATATTTTTTCCGTTAAAAAAATTACAAGAACTAATATTATCGGAAAATCCACTATTGTGCCATTTCGATTTAGATGTACTCTTTAAAAATATCGACTTAGAAAGTCTATCAGCATATAATGTGCTCCCCTGTGACTATATGCAGCAATTTAAAAATAATAATCGCATAAATCATATATGTTTAAATACAGTGAAAATATGCAAAAAGCCAGCCTATGAAAATATAGAATGTGTTATTGACGAATTCAAATATAAATTAGAAGATTCAAAAACGATTCCCTTTAAACAAATGAAAAGTTTAAATATCAGTTTGAATTCATTTAAAGAATTTTTACTAGTTGACGATATATTTAAAATGGCAAATATTTTTATGAATATCACTAAAAATAGTTCTACATATTCGTATATATCTAAACAAAATAATCTTCATATATATATTATCATATTTTTATGTATTTCAATAATACTATTAATTACTCAAATATTTCGCAGTGAATCTTTTGAGAAAAAAAGAAAGTTTCATAATAATTTTTGGAAAGTATTTTTTAAAAATAATTTATAAATATATGTTAATCGATTTTTATTTAATAAGTAAAATATTTCTACCATATAAAAATATGAAAATATAATAAATTTGAGTTTGTGCAATTTAAAAAAATTCTATTCAACAATTTTGCAAATATTATTTTGATAAAATTTCTAAAAATATAATTAATTCTTTGAATTTTTTTTTTATTCTAAAGTGAACAAAAGTGATTATTTCTTTTTTATATTTATTAGATTCGTGTTCAGATATTTTTTTAAGTATATGTGAAATAAATAAATCTCAATAAAACAGATAAATTTTTAAAAATTGTCTTATATTGGTCAATCAAACAGTTAAGGTAGGATATAAAATAAAAAATTAACATAACCCATCAAGATTATTTTATTCAATTATTTATTCAAATTAAAACTGAATTTCATTTCATATATTATTTGATAAATGATTGGATGAAATTTATTTAAAGGAAAGTTCTTCTACTAATGAATAAACTTTGCTTATCGTTGAACTATATCACTCCGATGGAAAACAAAGATTTTCATTATCAGTTTATGACGAATTCTTTTTATCAGTTTTCCTTTTATAAGTTTTTTTTCTATTATATTGTAATTGAAACTCTTATTTGGTTTTTGTTCTAAATTAAATATTTACTTATATATTATGCCTTCGAAAAATATTATCAAATATTAAAGGCGTATATAATTGTAACTGTGGCAGTTCTAAATTATACAAAGTTTAGATTGATATCTGGCAACGCTGCAATGCACGAAATATGCGTTGGAAATTGTATTTTGACAAATATTCGAATTATTTAATATGTATTGCGATAGGCTAATAAGAATTTAATCTATTCCAAAAAAAACAACTTTAAATAAGTTTTATCAATGCAATTTGTTTGAAAATTTTGAATATTCAATTTGTTTTGCATATTATAATCGGTATTTTTCCATTGTTTACATAAATTTATTGCTGCCAATTTAAATATTTCAACGATTATAGCAAAGAAGCGGCGTAGTTTATCGTAAAGTTCTAGAGTCACAGTTGTCATTCTCATTCGTACAGAGTAGATTTTCTAGCTAGCCCATTGGTTTGAAATTAATTGATTAATTGCGGGAGCGCTGGACGCCAAAAAATTGGAATTTTTTACTTTTCATTTATTTATGAAAAGAAGGCGAAACTGTTTCATAATTTAAATATATAACGTCAGAAACCTCCTAAATAGGCATATAGCCCCAGCTGAATAATTTGTATACGAAACGAATTTTCAAGTGACAGAAACACATTCCGGGAAGAGTTGTCCGAAAAATTATTCTAAAATGGGGACCATTGTGGATCAGGTAATAAAAAATTCCTATTTAATTTTAATTTTTTCTTATCTTATTTTAATTATTTGAAGTGCGTATTTAAGAAAACCTATTTTTATTTTTGTGAATTCTTACAAGAATGTGTGCGTATAAATGCTTAATTTGATCCAAAATACAAGTAGTATTTTTAATATTTTTTTCTAATATCATTTTTTAAAATATATAATCGATAGAAAGTCCTTAATTATAATTTTGGACTTAAAAAGGTGCTACTGATTATTGTTAAACGCAAGTCCAGAAAATATTTGTGTTGCGTGTTTCTTGTATATTATTTTATTTGTGAAAATCAGTATAAAGATATTTACCATGACTAATAATGTAGTTTTGAATATTAAAAAAAAAAAATTCAGTTCAAAATTACCACACGGAATTTTCTATAAAATATTTATTATATAAAAACATTAATTTATTTTGGTTTTTTTGTAGAAAAAAATTTTCAACAAATTGAAGCACGATTTGGAAGGTGTTCGTGAAATAGTGCTTTTTATGAATTCGTTTATAAAATGGGAGAATAAGATCTTTCCATGCATTATGTTTGGAGCTATTACAATAGTTCACATAATTTTATGGTTTTTGGAATTATCGAATTTGACATTATTTTCGCTTGCACTACTTCCCGGAGTCATAATTGATTATGCATTTCCAAAAATATCGAAAATAATATTTAAATCAGACAATTGGACTGGTACCGAGGAGAAAAAATTCGAAGAAATTTGCAATGAGTTATGTACCGTACGGTTTAAATTTACTTCGTGGTATAATTGCTTATTAACGGCCAGAGAAGAAAAGTCAACTATGGTAAATAATTTTGTGTTGTTTTTAGTTTGCTGTATTCAAATTTTGTACCATTGTCAATTTTAGTTTGTCGTTACTGCAGCTAGTGCACTAATAATAATTGCATGGATTGGATCTTTTATTGATAATTTGCTGTTGAGCTATATTGGAACATTGCTCATAGTATTTTATCCAGGTTTGCAACATCACGGAATTAATAGTACTTTAAAATCAAAGTTCGGTACAATTTTATCATCGAATATACAACAGATAAAAGAAAAAGCATTAAAAAAATCAGATTAAAAAATATGTATGCGTATATTCATGAATTTTATATATAAATGAATTTCTATAAAGCAAATATAAAGAAGAGAAAAAATAATTCTTAGGCTAGAGTATTAATGGGCAAATAAATTTAATCGAATTGTCAACCATGAACTTATTGATCTTTGATAATATCTAAATAGGAATTTTTTATGTTTATATTTTCTTTTAAACAATTCATTATATTATTTGAACACTTTCTATAATAAACACGATAAATTAATAATATTTTTTGCGCAAAGAATTTTAAACCAAATACAAATACTTAAACATAAATTTAAAAATTTAGGATAATTTATGAGATAAACAGAAATAATTAAGAAATGTTTATACAACAAAACAGATATTTATGTTATGAATGTGTAATTTATATTTAAACTAGTATTATATGAGTAAATTCTACTATAATCACGTGAATTTCCCATTACCCTTTAAGTAACAATTGATAGAATATATTATTAAAAACCAAAAAAAAAAACATCTCATCTTAATATTTTCGATACTTTATCATCATTTTCATTACTCATCATATTTGAATTATTACTGGTATTATTACAATTGTAAGAACATATTTTTAAATCCAATAATCATTAAGCTAGAATTATAATATCATAAATACACGAAATGTGCATGTGCCATTCATTTTATAGATTGTGGAAAGTGCGTTTATTAAAATTTACTAAAGAAAAATAAGCCGAAAATTTTACTTTTTTTAAATATCATTTATGTATGAAAAAAAAATTATAATTTTCTTTTCGGGGGTGAAATTTACATCTTGCCTTAAGTAAGAATTTTTGTGAAGATAACGCAAACAGTTAAGACATGATATATATTTAAAGAAGAGAGAAAGCAAATATTAGAATTTAAATCTAATAAGCTCGAAATGAATAAAATTAATTGCATTTGTTAATGTTTTCTTATATGAATATTATTTAAGTTTATTCATTTTTCTCTGATAGCAATTATTTGAAAATTACAAATTAATATAATAAAAATAGCTTTGATATTATATGAACTATATTATAAGACATATTAAAACTCAGAGAAATTTATTTATAAGCTTTTTTGTGATTTTACTATTTATTAGAACAATAAAATATCATATATCCTTGAATGAAAAATGAAATGGATTTTTTTTTAAGTAAATTGAATTCGAAAAATAAGTTTTAAAATTTTTAAAGTAGATAGAAATCAGCTAAACATAACTTTGTGTTATTCAGAAAAGTGATGAAAGCAGGTAAAATATTTGGACTTCATGAGTTTGTGTTGTTCAGATAAATGTATATATATCTACCCCACTGAATTTGGCTACCATTATATGTGATCATTTATGCGTTCTACCATATAAAAAATTTATCAAGATTCTTCTTGATGTTACAAACTATTATTAATATAAAGGTTTGCCAAAAATACTCGATAAATATTGCTTTAAACGCTAATTTTTCTAAGAAATTAAGTTTTAAGATAATTCATCTGTTCATTATTTTATTCTCTTAATAAATAAATACATTATGTTAAAAACAAATAAGTTATATCGATCAATTATTTTCAGTTGATTTTATTATATTTAGAAAAGTTCTATAATCTTTTGCCCAAATACCTTTGGTGGTATTGCTTGCCAACCCAAAATATTTCAATTCAGCAGCAAGATCAACTCTGTGGAAAATAAAAATTATATTCTTTTTAGATGAATATACCTAGGCTATATTTATTCTTAAATGATTGGTGTTGAACATTACTTATTTGTATCTTTCCATAGACCTCGGATAGGTCTCCATCCAGTAACAGGGGAGACATTATGTACCATAAGCCCGCGAATACATATATTCAGTCCGAGTATTGGTAAACTATCGTCTCGATAATCGTTCATTAACAAGTCACACCAACTTATATTATCGATAGCTTCCACAACATGCTCAATATCACGATAATGTGGTAAAAAATTTGTAAAGGTTAAATTCACAAAATTTTTTGGTTCACTCGAATAGGAATCGGTTATATCCTCAGGGCAATGTACAAATTTTTTTGGATTACTCTCTTCGATATCTATAAAAGGCCAAAAATTATTAATACTTTTCTTTATCAATTACAATGTATGAAAGCTTATAACATTTTGGATTAAAAACTCTGCCTAATGCATGCATAAATGTAATTGATTCATCACATCCCATATCTTTTAATTTTTTTAATTTAGATTTATTCTTTCTGGAGGAAGTAGTATTTTTTGGAGCAAACGTTTGTAATTTTGGAGCACCTAAAACATAATTTAGAATTCTTATTTCGGTTCAATAATGTTATTTTTTCAGGGTTAACCTTTTTGGGACAGAAAATACAAATTTATGACAGCATTTCTTATGTCTCCCTGTGATGCTATATTAACGTTCTCCATAACATCTTGACTTGGCACTTTGTACAAATTATTAACATTATCGTTTTTGTTAAAACCATCTTTTTGCATAATAGAAGATACTCGAGAAAGAGCCTTTTGCAGTAAAGTTTTTGATACTGCATTAAAACTGTAAATTTGTATAGAAATTTTCATATTTTTCTTTAAAAATTGATTAAATGATTTTACACAATTTGTGTTATGTTGAAGCGACTTTTAATACTATCCGAAAATAAGCTGTATGTTAGGTTGGCGTCCTTATTTTTGGAGTCTGTAGCAATAAAAACAAGCGGTGATTTTCCGTAGTTCTTGTATTCCCTGAAAACTAAACGCATTTTTATTCATAATTCGAAAAGAAAAAGATGTTTTTGCAACTCGATAATATCAGCGAAGGTATCCGGTTCACGGAAGAAAATTGTTGGAAAATCCTCGACGATTACAATTCTTCTATCCAACGTATCAAAAACAGATTTATATCGTGAAGACCTAAATAGAAAGCGTCTGAACATATCTAACTGGGATTCCTTATAGGTTCTATCTTCTTGAGTGCTAAAGTTGTTTTTAATATCGTATGTAAGATCAATGTCTACCGGTGTTACCCATTCGACTATTTCGTATCGATGCTGTTTTGCTAAAACTTTTACTGTTGTGGTTTTACCACATCCAGCGGGTCCGGATATTAATAACATTGGACTTTGAGTGTCCTTGCGGACAGCATCGCATTGTTTAAACCAATTCTGAATTTCTTCAATTTTCTTAGGATGAATAGCCAACTCCGTCACTGTTTTTGGTGTAAACTTCTCTAGAAAATTCTCAGAGTTTGAACCAGTATTTGGCTGTACAATCATACAATCCGAGTCGTTATCATTCTCATGCTGTGAACTTCTCTTAACTATAGACTTTGAGAAGGATCTTAAAACGGTTTTCGCTTTTTTAGGCGATATCGTAACATCAACATCTTCACTGAAGGCAGAACTGAACCATTTCTAAGACAATTCTATTCAAATATAAAGGTATTGTCGAATATTTCAATTTCATCTCACTTTCTTAGTACCCATTTCACCATTTATGGTCCAACAATTTTGATTAATAAAAGTAAACTCCAATTGTAGTTTTGAAAACAATTATCACTCCTAATATGAGCGGTTACTATGTAAACAGCAAAAACAAAATAAGCTACTTAGTTGAAATGTCAAAAATATTTGAATAATTTTTATAGCACTATTAATTTTGAATTAGGAACTATTTTCTTTACTGACTAAAATTACTATTTATATATAATTACTAATATAATTATAATATTCCGTATAATATTAAAATTACTTGTTATGGGATTGATAATATTTAAACATTAAGTATATTTGGTCACATTTGGTAATACTGGTGATAATGTGTATTGTGGCAATACTGAAATTTCTACTAATGTCAAAATAACTGAACATGTCATAGATGAAAAATGTCAAAAAAATTAAGTTGATGATTGTTTCAAAATTAATTATTTTTATGTATAACTATGTGGTAGAGGAAAATATAATATTACATTTACTTGTATTTATTAAATCTCATAAATTGTCGTTACAAAACATAATTGAGACATAATCGAAGAATACAAAATATGAAAATAAACGAGAAAAATTTATGTGTATTCGCAACGACACCGCCTTTCGATTTAGAAGGATGGTTAAATAAAAGGGGTGAAATAAATAAAGCATGGCAGAGACGTTATTTCATATTGAAGGGAAATCTATTATTTTATTTTGAAAAGAAGGGCGACAAAGAACCACTTGGTCTAATCATCGTCGAGGGGTGTACTATCGGTATGTGGCGGAAATATGCCCTTATCAATTTTAATGTTTCATTTAAATAAGTTTGGTTTTATCACAGAATTATCAGAAGACGGAGATCAATATAGTTTTCAAATAGTTTTTAATGGTAATCGAAGTTACATACTTAATGCTGATAGCCAAGATGAAATGGAACTATGGATGAAATCGTTAACATGCGCTGGCTATGAATACAAGAAACTTATGGTCGCTGAACTGCAAAGACAATTAGATGAGATTGAAGGAGCACAGAAAAGTAATATAATAAATCTATTAGTTTTTTTTTAAACATATTAAAACAGTTACATCTTATCATAATGGTACATTCCGTTTTCTTAGAATGCACCGAAGGAACCGCTCAGCAAGTAGTTCCTAAAGCACCACCGCGCCGACAAAATCCATTTAATCGTCCAGCGCCAGCACCACCAGCCTCAAATCCATTTAGTCGCCCGGCACCACCACCGCCACCAACGTTAGGGCCAGCAACATCAGCATCATCATCAGCTGAGTTTGCATATACATCATCAGCTGAAATTGCATCTACATCATCAGCTGCGTTTCCATCTATATCATCAGCTGCGTTTCCATCTACATCAGCAGCTGCGTTTCCGTCTACATCATCAGCTGCGTCTGCATCTACATCAGCAGCAATGCCTTCACCTGCTGGAGCATGTTGTAGCGATTTTATGATGGGAGCATCTGCAACAGCATCAGGTAATTATTAAAGTAATTGTCTTAAATTTATGTAATATTTAATGCATTTTAATAAGATTGGTTCTATTCATTATTGTGCTTCTCATTTCTAATATGTACTAATCAAGTAGTTTTAGTTTTCAAAAATGCACGTGTGTTATTTTTTATTTAAAAATATATTCAGCATAACCTGGTTGCATAGTAATTATTTGTAATAATAATTACTGTTGAATGTTGAGCAGAATCAAAAAAGCGAATTTGTCCACAATATATAGATCACAGTTTAGTAAATTTTTTTTTTTTTATAAAATTTTCTTCGAAATAGTACGGAAGTTTTTTTTAGATATTCGTAAATGTTGATTCAAAGATGAAAAATAGCTCATACAAGTAGTAAAGTAGTTATGAACTTATATAAATGGTCTTGGTTTTCTAAATACGTGCATTAGACTAGTCTAAAATGCTGGTCTCTAAATGATGTCTGTTGTGCTTTGTTTTAATTATTACAGCATTTCTAAAAGCTAATATAATTCATAAAGTAATTGGGAAGAGATTGCATTCGAAACAAAACGAAAATTATTTCTTCATTTTCTATTTAATTTTGTTTTCTGTTTATTAACAAAACGTATTTTTTACTTATAATTTTTTTATATTTCTATTTGCATAATATTCATGACACAGCACTATTGCACATTATATCTCAAATTATTATAATTTTTATTTAATAATTCTTAAGTCCAAAACTACTTTTACATTATTGTACTTCCAGTTTCTCAATTCTGATATTCACAACATTATATGGATCAACATTACGGAATATAAAAAAATTCATCAATATTTGAGCAAATCGCATATTATTCATTCTTAATTTTTTTAATAGATTTATTAATTTTAATTAATTAACTAGCTAATAAACACTATATATAGTTTTTAGCAATGTAAATTCAGTAAAGAATAAATTAAGAATGCATTTTAATTTCATTTTTATTTGTGCAATTTCATTTATAAATCGTATCAATTTTAAGAAAAATTATTTTAATATATGTAGGACTACTTTTTAAAATTCTTTTTAAAATAAAAACATGCTTTACAAGAAGAACACAAAGCATACATCATTATTCAGAAATTATCATAATCAAAAAAAGATATATCATTATTAAGAGAAAAAAACAACCGATTTTAATTTTATTTTTAAAATTATTCCTTTAAGTTATTTTTCTTTTAGAAATAATAAAATAAAATACTGATCATATTTTTGAAATGATTTCTGATGAAATTTTGACAAAATTTTCAAAATATTATATGAAAAGTGAAATCCGTATCGAGTACGTGTTGAGCATTAATTTGTATATATTTTGTGATTTGTTTTCCAAACAAAGTTTTCGTTGTGGTGAGTTTTTGTTAAAATATTTTAAAATAAAGTACCTTATATACCAGTAAAAATACTGATAAAAAAATATCCTTATGTAGATTTAGTTCTATTGTGTTGGTGCAAAAGTAATGACGTTTTTCTACATATACAATTAAACATTTTTTTTTAATTTGTATTATTTATTTAATCAATTATCTAATTTCCATCCATTCTTATAACCTCCTCCCATCTTTCTATCAACTTATATATACCATTAGTGTAAAATTCCTTGGATTTTGATGCGAAATATGTAGATAGGGATGTTTTTACCTGCTCTATTGTATGAAATGTTTTATCATTTAAAAAGTTTTGCAGTGATCGGAATAAATGAAAAGCGGAAGGAGCAAGATCTGGAGAATACGGTGGATGCTTGATAACATCCCAATTCAACTCATTCAGCTTGTGTTGGGTCATCATAGCCACATGTGGTCGCGCGTTGTCGTGATGAAACACTCCCCCTTTTCTGTTTACCAATTCTGGTCTATCCTTTTGAAGGGCGATGTTCAATTTGGATAACTGCTGACAATATCGTCCTGCTGTAATTGTCTGATTGCGTTCCAAGAGTTCAAAATACACAATACCCTTGCAATCCCACCAAACACAAAGCATAACTTTTTTTTGATGGATTTCGGTTTTTGAAGTTCTTAATGGGGCTTGTCCAGGTATAGCCCAATGTCTTTTTCTTGTCACGTTGTTGTACACGACCCATTTCTCATCTCCCGTTACCAAACGATGCAAAAAAGGTTCATTTTTTTGTCTCGCACTCAAGCAACGCACGTTGAAACACGATCCAATAAATTGGCAATCGACAATTGATGAGGTATCCAAACGTCGTACCGCGAAACCATCCCCATACGCTTCAAATGCCTTAATACGTTAATATGGTTGACTCCCATCATCGACGCGATCTCCCTGGTGGTAAGACGTGGATTGGTGTCAATTATGACTTTTAACTTGTCCTCATCAGACTTCAATGGCCGCCCGGTACGTGGTTTATCAATTAGTGAAAAATCCCCAGATCGGAATTTTGTATGGAACAGATGTCATCAAAGTGCCGAACTTTGATGACATCTGTTCCATACACTTCGCAAATGTTTTTGGTTGCCACACTCGCGGTATTGTCTTTACGGAATTCATAAAGTAAACAATGACGTAAATGCACTTTATTGACCGACATTTTGAAACAATACAAGAGCTCTTCACTGTACTCTGGCCAGGCCAAAACTAAATAAAAAGTTGAGGGAAAGCATCCTTTATATAATGCAATAATTTAAAAGAAGATAATATTCATCATTTCTGAAGAAAAAATTTGTTTACCTGGGATCATAAAAAAACGTCATAATTTTTGCACCAACCCAATAATTCCTTTTTGTACAGGATAATATGATCTTTTATTAATAATCATAGTCTAAATACAGGCAGGCAACACATACTATACAGAATATTGCAGTTTTTATTTTTTAATATTTAAAAGAAGAAAAAACACATTTTTATGGTCTTCGCCTAGTAAGGAACAGTATAAGCAAAATATTATAACAATATTTTTTGTTGGCATGTTTCTATAAAGGAAATATAGAAAATTTATTTTAAATTTTAATAATGTTAAATTCATTTTACAATCAACTTTTTTATAAAATTTAAAATTATCTTGATTATCCTTAAATGATAATATTCTTTTAAAGGTATTTTATGTTCAATATTGCACAAAAAAAAATACTTTTCAATTAATTAAAATTGAAAATAAGTAAAAAAAATTATATTTACAATAACCGAACTTTAGATTTAAATCAAACAACATGCAGCGCCATCTATTGAAAATTGATACACGGTGTGTCCCAAAAATAACTGAACTTTATATTTAAATCATACAACATGCAGCGCCATTATCCTCTTTCAAACGCACCGAATATCATGTAAATCGGATGACAGATGTGAATGTTACAGCCATTTCAATAAAAGAGAAAGTGTGCTAATGCTACAAAACAAAAATGGCTGATATATCATCATAAAATGCTCCTTTTCAGTTTTGGAAATAGAAAATAGTCACATGGTGATAGATCAGGCGAATACGGAGGGTGTTTGATGAGAGAAATCCGTTTTTTCATCAAAAATTCGTTCACTTTTTTGGTCTTCATTTAATTCATGTGGAACAAAACGCGCACAGACCTTTCTTTTACCCAAATCTTCAGTTAAAATTCTCCAAATAGTGTTTTTACTCGTATTTAATTCCTCAGCCAACATTCTCGTAGTAAAATTTGCATCGATACCAATGATTTCACGGACTTTTCCCACCAATTCAGCACAATAACTAAATAGGTCGACCTTTAAATCCTCACGAACATTTTTAAATCGTGTAAACCACGTATGTTATAAACTTGAGTACGACTCATACAATCATTACCATAAACTTTTTCCATCAATTCGTATCTCTCAGCGAATTTTTTTTTCAAATTTTATATTTGCTCTTTTTTGTTTTGTATGTTGTCAGATTTTAAAATAAGTTCGGTTATTTTTATGGCACACTGTAAAGTCAATCCGCTACAATCGGAAAAAATCAGTCTTCTCTTTTGTAATTGAGCTGTTTTTTCTGAATTTCTTTTCTTTCTTATAGTTTTCAAGTTCCATTGATTTTACGCTGTTAGTTTTATCCAAACATAATCATATTGTACAATAAACACCACTCATCGAAAATTCCTCTTCCCATTTCATGAGTGCTATTTGATTTATCAATGTTTTTTCAACATATTAAAACACATAAAAATGTCCAAAATCTCAATAAATAAAATACAAAATTCTTTTAAAATCTTCGTATTTATTTATTTTTAAATTTCTATCAGTCTAATTTGTTGTCAGAAATTCAAAACATTAAAAAAAAAAACATTTTATTTTCTTCAATATTTTTTGCATAGTAAAATTGTTTTTTTTTTAGTGCAAGATACGATTTATTTTAAAGAAAAAAATATTTTATTTTTAGCCTGTAAAATGTTTAATTTAAAGAGGAATTTTATTTCACTTTGCGGCAATTTACTTTTATTTTAGTTGCGATCAGTAAGTAGTCAACGAATATGTACAAGGTAATATTGACAATTGTGAAATAAATCACATTAAAACAATTTTCTTAATAAATATTCGATTTTCGAAAATGTTCTTTAACCATCAGAGAATATTGAAGAAACTAATTTTATCACGGTGCAGGGTGTCTATACTAAATGACTATTCACCGTAACAATAACTCATCTAAACTTTTATCGTAGTTACGAGTAGTATTTATCCATTAAGTACGTTGTTAAGGATTGTATGTGGTATCAATTGTAATTTTTTGTTTAAAAATATAGCAACCCGAAATAGAAAATTTTGCGTTAATACGGAAGAAAAAGTGAATAAAAAAAATATATATCAAATTAGTTAATGACATCGGACGCAAACCAGACTTAGTAGTCAGTTAGTCAGTTAGTGTTGTTGAGCGAAATGTGGGACAAATTCGTATTTGATTACTTGCACAATAGTTGATATTAAATTTCTAAATTAATGCAAACCAGCTTATCTACCTAGAAGTGATATATTCAATTTCATTTAGAACAATCGTTGCTTAAATGTTAAATAACGTAAACCTGTATTGATGTTAGTATTAATATTATTTTTTTTTATTTTTCTTTAAATGTTTTTATTACTTACACATCATCATATGTGCATATTTCATAAAATATTATTTTTTTGTTCATATTGTATTATGTCTTATCGCTTTTACTTTTGACACAATATTAATTGTAGTATTAATCATCTTAAGTAAGTGTATTCAAAAATTATAAGAGTAACGTATTTAAGGAAATATTAGATACATAAAAAATGCCCACAACACCAACTATTTATTACATTATAATCGGTTTAGTTATAATACTAATGGTGATTTTATTTTTAATTTATTGTTGCCGCAATTGTTATTCTAACGATACTATTTGTGATTGTTGCTCATTCTGTCCATTGGGATTCAACTATGATCGATACACTTATTTAGCCAGCAGTGATAGCACCACGCATCTTAATCCAAGTAGTTCATTAGACAATAATCCAACAATAATAAATGTTAATTTTGATACAAGTGGAGTACGAAATAAGGATCCAATAACATTTGAGCAATTACATGCAATGCTTGCCAAAGAAATACACGCCAATATCGAGAATTATCATAAATCAAAAAAAAAAGCTGATGAGCCATTAATAATTTTATAGAGTTTTTTTTTTTTTAAATTAAGTTTTCTTTTTTTTATTTCTTATTTATTTATTTGATTTATTAGAGATTTATTGATACAGAAAAATTATTTATGGTTACCTTATCTTCTTTTTGTTATTTTAACAATAATATAAGTAAAATATTCATTGAATCGCATTGCAAAAGGGTAGTATTTTTTATATTTAAAATTTTTAGAAAAATTATATTTAGAACTAAATAAAATACTTAATAGAATTTAAAGTTTAAAACTATGTATTGTACAAATTGGTAAAAGATTGAACTTGAATAGTGTGGATAAAGTGTAAACTGTTGTTAATAATTTAAAATAATTATGAACGAATAGTAATTATGTACAAAATAAAAAAAAAAAAAAAAAATTAAATCTCATTTAATTCATTAAAAGTAAAGTTAAATTAAAAAAGAAATTATCCAAGCAATTTTTAATGCTTTTATGATCTATGCATAAAAAAATGCAAAATAAATAAATATAAAACGCAACAAATATGACAAAAATATTTCTTGGTTTTGCAAAAAATATTAAGCCTAAAAATATAAATAATAAAATATTTTTTTTTAATTTTTTTCAAATACATTATTCATTTGACTTGCATATAAATTGGGACTTTTTTGTTAATAGATTTTTAAAATTCCTCTCTTTAGAAATTAAATAAAATAGAAACGTGGGGGTATTTTTATAAGTAGATTAGATAGAATAATCCAAATAATATTTTGTTCATAATTTTTAAAGGTTTGGGTTTTTTTTTTATAAGTATCTGATTGTTAGTTACAAAATTGTTAATTATGTTCTATAAAAACTTTCATGTTGATGCAATCAAAAAAAAAACAACAACAAAATCTTGTTTTAATTTACTTTTTATGAATAGTCTGTGTACGGAGGTATTTCGTTGTAATTAAAAGAATAATATAAATATGACACCTTTTTCTTTTATCTGATAAGATATTTTTACTTTTTATCTAAGGGCTTTTTTTTAAATATTAATTTAATTAGCTCAAAATATTTGCGGCGCCTATTTATAACGCCTGCATCTCTGCGAGAGAACATTCGCGAATGTTTCGAGGAATATCTGAAAGTGACAGAGAAGCGAGACTTGCAGTTAACTGTTCTAAATTATTAGGTTGCATCGGAAATGTTTAACCATGCTAAAATACGAGTATCAGAGATGGATTTTTTGCCTTAAAAAGTGTGCTCACATTTTTGCTCTTTCTTTATTCTGACACAACGTTATTCTTCTCTGACAATGATAAATATCAATTAATTAACAAAAAACCCATATTTTTAGGTTAAAGTTCGTAATACAAATTCAAAAGTTCTTAAAGTCATTTAGAAGAAAAATCCCGAAAATCTTTTAAAAAAATGTAGATTTTTTTTAAATAAATACAAAACTTTTTGTAACAAAATAACCACAACCAAGCTACTAAACATTTCACATGATAAATACTGCTCAATGCAACAGAAAACATGCAAAAAAATCAATTCGATATTTTCTGCTAAAAATTTTTTTCTATTTTACAAAATATATTTTTTTTTTAATTTTATATTTATGACAATACAATACAATACACAAATAAATATAATAAAATAGCAATTATGATTTACACTGTTAAACTTTAAAAAAAAAATATTTCATTTACAATTTAAAATTTTCAAATCTAACAAAAATAAAATAAAAAAAATAAAAAAATAAGAGAATAGAAAATATGTTTAAAATTTATCGTTATAGTTGAAAATAAAATCAAAGAGAATTAATTAATTGCTATTTTATAGATAAAAAAAAAAGAAACCATTTCTGCAATTATTTACTTAAATTTACGAGTATAGACTGTGTAAATAGAGGAAGTACATATATAAAATATAATGACAACATAACAACATATTTAAAACAATATTGAAGATATTTTATATTGTAAAAGTATTTTTTTTTAAAGAACTGTATATATATACATATAAAATAATGTAAAAGAATAATATTACAATAAGAAAAGAGAAATTAATTTAAAAAAAAAAGTAAAACTGTACGTGTACATGAACTAACTGGTCACAGATATTTGAATGTTTTTTTTCTTTCTTGTGAAAGATGAAAAATTGTTGAAAATTTACTCTTTGTTGCATACTAATAAGTCAGAATTAATTTATTTCACATTATAGGAGTTTATAATTGTTAGTAACTGTATAATAAAATAGCAAAGAAAAAAATCGTTTAAATGTGTGTGATCACGTCAAAAATAAAAAAATAAACGAAACGAATGGAATTTATATAATTAAAGATAAAATGTCCTAAAAATTTTATTGAATTATTTTTCAATATAGAACAGTATTTTAGTACAATAATATTTATTAATTTTGAAATGATGATACATTTTTCTTTCCTATTTTAGAATAAAGATTAGAAAATAGTTATAAAATAAACAAGAGTTACGCATTTATTTATGTATGTGTGTATAATTACATTAATTTAAAGAAGAAAAAATAATAACAACAACTAATTGAAATATCCAGTACATAATAAACTCTATGAAAATAAATAAAAGAAACGAAAATTAAAATATTCCTTTGAGTTTTAATTTATTAATATTTGACTTTTTATATATTTAAGGTCTCTTCTTCTCTGAAAATTTAAATAAACTCTGTGATCTACAATGTTGATGGCATCAGTTTTCTTGTTTAGCTATTTTTTATAACAGTTAAAGTATATTTCGTATTAATGTATTCGTACTCTTCCACATTTTACAATTTATTATTCATCTCATTTTTATAATTGTATGCCTTCATTTTGAAATTCTTAACATCATACCGCCATATTGAAATTTACCTTAATCATAGCGCCATTTTGAAATTTTTGTAATCATAACATCAATTTGGAACAACGTTTCTCCGATCGACCACATGTTTATTTATACAATATATTTGTAAAGAAAAGAAGGAAGAAAAAGAGGTGCAACCTTATGAAATAGTGTGCAAGATTCTTATTTAATATTTATGGTTTTGGGTGTTATTTCCCGCTGCCTTAAATTATTTCTTTTTTTTAAATTATTTATTCGATTATATGTAATTGTTTTTCTGTAATCATAAATAAGCATTAATATTTATATAAAAATATGTATGTAAACAAATTGCTTCAAATAAATACAAATATCTTAAGCTATGCTTATATGGAAAAAAGAGGAACTAAAATAAAAATAAATTCTTTATTAATATTTTTTATATTTGTTGGTGAATGTAAGCGAATATAATAAATTTATTCAAAAATATTCATTTTTTGTCGAAATGGTTTTAATTTTGTTTATAAAATTGATTTGTTTGATTTGTGAATTAATATTTGTTTTCATGGGAAATTGTGTTTTTTTTTATATTCTTTTTATTTTCTTGTAAATAAACAATTTTTTTTTAAAAAAATATTTAACATTTTAGGGTTATTACAATAAAATTTTGAATATAAAAAAATTTATCGTCACTTTTTAAAAAATTAAAAAATTATTAGAACTCACATTTTTAGAAATTTTGCACAACATTTAATGAAAGAATTGTTATTTTCTTTTTAAAACAAATTAAAAACTCGAATCAACTTTTATTTATTTATGATGATTAAAGGCAATCATTTTTTATGTGCATTCACAATCTTACACATAAAAATTAAGTATTTTCATAGCTGAAAAAAATATACACAAATTAATATTTTTATTTCTTGTAAAATTGGATATATTTATAACTTCAATTTTTTTCTAAAATCCAAAAAAAAAATTATATAAAAATTGCACTTTTCTCAAAATTCGAATATGTGGCTTTATTGAAAATATTTAATAGAATTTAATCATAATTTTTTCTTCAATATTCTTCAAAAAAAATTGGAAATTAATAGAAGCGATTAAAATGTTGATTGTTTTTTTTTTTAAATTAAATTGATCAGATCTAAATATACAAAAATGATATTCTAGACATAAGGGTTAAGCGAAGTATTTATTTTGATTTAGCAGCCAAACTGATGCCTTTGGAATCACATTTTTAATATGGAAGAAAGATGGTCATATAAAGAAAATTACAATTAAACATGACGTAATAGTGCAATTGGACTTGTCAAGGATATACTGTTATCAATTTAAATATCTGCGAGAAGGATCAAGTTTGTCGCACAAGATCGTCACCACAACGAACCTACAACCTTACTACATTGGTTACTTAATCATTAAGAAAATATCATTTAAAGTATTAAATAATAATATAGTAATTTTCTTATGTTCTAAAACAAAATTATATTAAGATCACGAAACAAATCTAAAACAGTATTTAATTATTAGAACTTATTTAGTCATTAATCAGCCTAACTGATCAAATACAAAAAAAAACAATTTCTTATAATACTTACATTAAGTAGTTATAATGTGCAATTGTTGAATTTTATAATATTTAAATTAATAAAAATAATTTGAACACACACTTTTAAATATTATAGTTTTTCTTTTCATTTTATAAATTATCTTTTGAAATTTTAATTAATTAAATAAAAAAACCTTTCTATAAATAAATTATTTTAATGAAATTTCATCTATCATTTTCTATAAATGAAAATTCAATGGATTTGGAATTTTCAAATTTGCTGAGACAGGTACAAAGTATTCTGAAAGGAATGAATAAGAGGGTTCACATGCAAACCAAGGAAATTAACCATTCAAATGACATTAAGTCATACAAGTAAAGGTGATGGATCCACTACGTCAGTTAAGATCAGGTTCACTGGCCTTTATTCACCAAAAGGATAAAATTTCATTTATGAACACATTTCAGCACTAACATAGCTAAAGAACTTGGTGAGTGTGAATTTGTGACCAAATGATGGGCCAGTATCCATAGTTAGTGTGATTTAAGGGTTACATTAGGAACTATTGATTTTAGTTTTTCTACGAGTGCAGTCGGATAAGTCAGTGATAAATGAAACACAAAATTAATTTATTCAATAAAAATTGATTTATTTTTTAACATAGTCTCATTTTGATTCGATACACTTTGTCTTACAATTTTCCAACTTTTTTATACCAAGCGTGTAGTACGATTTGTCAAACTCTGCAATAAGGGCTCAGTTTCGGATATAAATTGGACACAAATTTCTTTCCACCAAGCCATTTCGTCAATTTTGGAAACAGGAAAAAGTCGCCGGGAGCCAAATCTGAAGAGTACGATGGGTAAAGAAGCAATTAATAACGCAACCCACTCATTTTACTGTTGCAATTGCCGATAAGTGCGCAGGTGCATTGTCGTGATGAAACAAAAAATTTTTCTTTGCTAAATGCGGTTCTTTTGAATTTCATTATTCAACTGGTTTAATAATGCTGTATAATATTGTGTTGTTGTCGGTTTTTCCTTCTTTTCAGATATCCGATGAAGATTATATGTGTATCAAATAAAACGGTAGCCATAATCTTTACTGCCGATTGAACTGTTTTTGTCTTCTTTGATGCACGTCCCCTAGTAGAAGTCCATTGTCTTCACTGAACTTTGGTTTCTGTTAGGTAATGGTAAATGCATGTTCTTTCAACAGTTATGAATCGACACAAAAATGCATTTGGATTACACTTAAAAATGTACAAATACTCCTTTGGTCAGATGTTAGCAGACATGGCACCCATCTCGCCGATAGGTTTTTCATGCACGAAATTTCATATAAGATATACCCTACATGTTCTTTCAAGATGTTGACCATGTCAGCTATATCACACCTTTTCACTAGATATTCTTTTGAAGCGATATCATAGTTTTAATTAAACATTACTTTGGTGATAACCTAAATTGGACGTCCTGGGCGCTCAGCGTCGAGTGTGCTCGTACGACCACAACGAAATTCAGTAAACCACTTCTGAATAATTCCTATAATGCTGATCAAGCTTGGTTTTGGTTTTAGATATTATTTTTTTCGTCACACGAAATTCACCTTTTTTTATATTAATAAAAAAACACATGCCTTGTCTGCTTTCAATGGCTGTCAAAACTAAACTAACGAACAGATGTTTATAAAATTTCGTATGGTCTCGACTTTAAAATGCCACAGATGATCAAAATAATATACCAGGGGTATAAGCTTAAATCCGCTGTTTGGTCATCGATGGCGTAAGTGACCGTATTAAGCTACCATGGACACGCCATACTTTTTTTTTATGAGTTTGACATCTGTCAACATTAATCAGTGCACATTGTCAGCAATTTCGTAAAACAACATACATTTTTCCTTCGGTAATCATGTCTAGTTTTGTGCCAGAAAAAGAACATATGCGGTAAGATCTGCTTTTCTGCTTCATTAAGAAGAAATAGGTTGCCGAATCGCATCGAATGCTTATGGAGGCCTATGGTGACAGTGCTTTATCGGAAACAACGTGCCGAGATTGGTTTCGTCGGTTCAAAGACGGCAATTTTGACTTGTGGGACAAGAAGCGTGAAAATCGGCCTAGGAAGGTTGAGGACCATCAATTGCAGGCTCTTTTGGACGAATGCGATACCCAATCGCAAAAAATGCTGCAGGAGCAATTGGGTTTTACTCAACCAGCCATTTCCATGCGGCTGCGTGCCATGGGGAAGAATGAAAAGATCGGAAAATGGGTGCCGCATGAATTGAACGATAGGCAGATGGAGCGACGCCAAAACACATTCGAAATTTTGCTCGCCAAACCAAAAAAGAAAGTCGTTCCTGCATCAGATTCTGACAGACGATGAAAAGTGGATAAATTTCGTCTTCCCCAAGACCAAATCGCTTCCCCAAGACCAAATCGCTTCGGACGGAAAACGATGCTGTGCGTTTGGTGGGATCAGCAGGGTATCGCCTACTATTTGATGTTGAAACCTGGTAAAACTGTCACTGCCGACCGCTACCACCCACAACTGATCAAATTGCACCGTGCTTGCGTGAAAAAAGGACGGATTATTAACAAAAACAAGACAAGCTGACTTTCCTCCACGACAACGCACCATCGCACATGTCAAAAATGATCCGAAACTACTTGGAGACACTCAACTGGGAGGTACTACCCCACCCCGCTTATTCACCAGACCTGTCCCCTTCCAACTACCATCTGTTTTCGTTGATGGGCCACGCGCTCGCTGAGCACCTCGAAATGGGCCACGCGCTCGCTGGTTTGCCTCGAAAGAGAAGAAATTTTTTTGGCGTGGTATCCACAAATTGCCCGAGAGATGGGAAAAATGTGTATCTAGCGAGGGCAAGTACTTTGAATAAGTTTGTTTTTGTTTTCTATGAAAGAAACATGTGTTTTTTTGACTAAAAAACCGCGGATTTAAGCTTATACACCTGGTAGTTTTGCTGATATCAGCTACATTCCTTGCATTTATCACTGACTTATCAGATTGCCATTGTATGTACTTAGCATAGCATGAAAATTTAGTTGAACTGATTTCTAGTTGAACTAATTTCTATGCTTGTACCTAAAGGTTTACGTGGAGCTCAGCTATTTAAGTATGCTTGCTTCTAAGATTGTATAAGTTGTTTATTATCTGAGTTTGTATACACCTGAGCCTACGTGAGAGTTCAATAATCTTGGTTTTCAAGTGCCTGGGAAAATATTGATTCATATGAGATTCGAGTATATGAGAGGATGGATGGAAGTAGGTTTTTTTTTATAGAAATGGACTGAAGGGAACTGCTTTAATTTTTGTCAAAATTTTCACTGAGTTATCTCCTTTTTACACTTGTTAATGCAGCGAAATTTTCTGGAATGTGTGTTACTTAAGGTTCATTACTAACAGAACAGTGTCTAGAAGGACTTATGTATTATCTTTTACAAGATTATCAAAATATAAAAAAAATTAAAGTAAATATTTTTATATAAAAAGTGTTATAAAAATTAAGAATATTTTTACAATTACAAAAAAAAATACACAAATAAAATTAGTCATAGTATAAAAACTAATATGTGTTTTTTTTTAATTTTATACAATAAATTGATGAAAAAATGTTAGCGCCTAGAACAGATAGACTGGGCAGTCGACGCATTAAGAAAACTTTCGTCGTTGACGTACCCTGTACCGAAGTCCATTTATTATACTAAATAATGTGAAAAATATAAAATAGTAAAACAGTTTGAATTTTATTTAAACTTTTTTTTCTTTCTTTAATAGTTTTTATATAATAATTTTGCATATTTTTGCACATACATTAATTTTCTCTTCATTATTATTAACACAATGTTACATAATTTTTGAAATTTTCGTTTGTGTTTGTTTTTTTTTTAAATATTCCATTTTTCTTTAATTTGTAAATACTTCATACAATTTTATCATAAATAAATTTTTAATATTTTATTTTTGTTTGATTTAATAATTTTGATTAATTTTACTTCTTTTTTTTTGTTGCAATAATCTTCTAGATTATTATTATATAAATAATTTCATATTTCTTATATATTTTATTTATAGTTAAATTAATACTTTAATTATATTCTTAATTTTTAATACAAACTGCTAAAGATAATCTAAATTGATAGTAAATAATATACAAATAATTAATTGATTAAGTATACAGTAAATTTTATTTGTTTACTAGTTGTTTTATCTTTATAAAAATTTTTTTTTCAACTAAGCTAATAGTAAACATTTAACAAATTATTTTCTTTACTAAAAATAAATTAAAAAAGCTAACTTATTAATATTTTTGTTTAAAACGGTTTTTTTTCCTGCTTGTAAAAATATAAGAAAAGTTAAATAAAAATCAAATTGAAAAAGAAAAAAATACATTTTCAAGTGTACAGCGTCCAGCGCTGAAGTGTATTCTTTTAATTTTCTTTTTTAAAAAAAAGCTATTATATTTTTTAAATAATAGAAATTTGTCTATCTTTTAAATGTAAATTTTATGCTTATTTTAATTTTATTTCCATAAACTTTTCTATGTAATTTCATATGTAAACATATAAATTTTTACATCCATATTTTTGTGCAATTTTTTTTATAGCAATTATTTAATATATTATATTAATATATATTTTTATTGTAATTATCAATTTTTTAGTTTTTAATTAGAAAAATTAAATATACGAGTATATTTCGATAGTTTTTTTTTTTATTAGTTTTTTTTTCTATTTGAACAATTTCATTTTCTTTTCTTTTCGAAAACAGCTCTCTTTCAAAGACTCCAATTATTAATAGATAATTATCATTTTATTATGTGTAATTGTTGTTTTTTTTTTTATTCTTAAGCTAATTAACGATACTTATTTTCTTTGATGAGAATTTTGCTTTGCTTCAATTTAAAAAAAAGGAGTAAACAAAAAGTTTTTTTCTGTTTTTAATATAAGTCATATTTTTTTCTTATTAGTTAAGTATTTGTTAAAAAATAAATTAGATTTTATGCAAAATTTTCATGTGTATTTATTTTGTTCATCAGTAGCGTAGTGTTCATTTCAATTGACAAACTAACAAGAAATTTGCCTATATTTAGGCGCGACTAAAATACGTTAATTTTCCATTGTTTCAAATAAGTTATTATCGAACAAAATTTCCCTTTTTTGTTGTAAATCACTTAAAAATCTTTTTAAAAAAATTAAAGTTCTATTTTAATCTAAAAAAAATTGACCATAGTTTTTTTGAATTCTTAATCAATACAATTTACAACAGCAAAGCCAAAAAATATTTTTACCACTAGAAAAAAGACCATTGATTTTTTTTACTAATCAATAATAATTGGAAAATTTAAATAAAATGTTTAATTAATTAAAAATTGTTTAATTTCTAAATGCAATAATTACGTTTCTTATTAAAGTATATTATATGTAATTAATTTTGCGTTCTTAGAATATACAATACAAAAAAATAAAAATAAAATATTAAAATTTTGTCAAAAAGTATTTTATTTGATTAAATGTTACAATTTATTTCACCAGTATTTGTTATAAAATTGATCGGATAATCGTTTTTAATAACTTGTGAGTCTTTCTAACAGTGGCCGGCCATCTTCTTATTTGTAACCTTACTGATAATTTTTTACTAATTTTCTTATTTGTTAAATTTTTTTTCAATTAAATATGTATAAATATATTAATACAGTAATGATAATACAATATAGGTAATTTTTTGAATATTTTACGTTTTTTTTTTGTTGATATTTTATCTATTATCGAATATAATAAATTTTTTTTTTCATTAATCTTACTAAAATTTTTCGTTGGTATACATTAAGGTCACTCAACATACATTTAATAATATTTAATTAGTACAATCTCTTTGTTTTATTTGAATTCTTTTCTAATTTCATATTATTTTATTCGTAATTATCTTATAATTTTGATATACCATATTCACAAATTTATTAATTTACATAAATTTTTTTTTATATTATTCGTATTGGTATAATCGTATTTTGATCGTATATAATTTAATAATTTCTATCGTATTCAATTTAATTTAATTTGTTAGTTTTTTCATCATATTTATAAATTGAGTGCATGTTCAAAATGTAATTAATTAATTAAATTATTTAGAAAAATTGAAGTGTAAAAAAATGTGCAATAATTTGCACATGTATTTTGTAATAAAATTTTCTTAAAGAATTGTACCTAATCTAATTTTATTTTTGTAGTACATATTTTATTTTTAATAATATTTATATTCTAATTTTAGTTTTTATTACAAATAAATAAATACTAGTGTATAAATTTGTTCGATAAGCTCTTTTTAGTTTTTTGTTCAGTTTATAATTTTCTTTTGTTGTTCTAAATATTAAATTTAGAATAGTCATTTATTAATAATACAATAATATACATTTTCATTATGAGAAATATGCCTACACACACACATAGACTAGATTTGAACACGTGCAAATTAGTTAATATTATTCAGTTAATAATATATATAATTTTTGCTTAATTTACTTAAATTTATACGAGTGTATTTTATTTTAGATAATTTTTTTGTTTGTTAATTTATAGCTGCACATAATGTTTATTTACTCTAGCTCTGTTTTTTCTATTTTTAAAATATTATTTTCTCGTAAAATTAGTATGGGATGTGTTCCAGATTGTATATTGGATTTAGAATGCACACAATTTCATTGCGCTGTTCTTTTGTGCAGTGCTCCCACTAATTACATCTTTTATATGTGACATATTTAAAAAAAATAAACCAGAGCTTTCAATCACAAAATACTAAATATGGCGCTAAATTTAAATCCAACATTGAGTCTCGGGGCATCCTTCTTTTAAAATGAATAGAATCTTTTTTTTTTATACATATTTTTTTTTTATTATTTTAATTTAAACATTTATTTTTGTATAAAAGATAAACAATTTTCTTTTCTTTACGTAATTGAGTCGAAGTTGTAAGTACTTAAAGTATACTCAAAAATAAATAATCAGAAATATTGTTTATATAAATTTTTTTAAAAATTATTATTATAAAATTAATCTAAAAAATTAAATAATTAAAGACCTTTTGAATGTTGGTTAGCAATTTTTCGATTTAAATTTTTGTTCATGGTTATGTTATGGGGTACTTTGTTTAATTTTTAAATTGTATTTACAGTTTTTTGTTGTTGAGAATATTACGAAATAAAATAATTCTTTTAGAGAAAATTTTTATAAAAATATTTTCAAGTTAAAATAAATAAATTTTTAATATTTTATTATTGAAAATTTTTTGAATAAAGCATTTGAAACAATTTTTTATTAATAATTAACTATTATTTCAAATTGATATTTTCTATCTAAAATATAATTTCAAAATTGAAGTAGTTTTTATATTACAATACATTATAAGAGAAAAATTCCATATAAACATTAATTAATTAACTTTCATATCAATTGTATGCTGTTTCTGTGCATTATAGACCTAGAGATTTTCAGTATTTTATTATTCGTATATATATAAAATGGAACTTTGGGCAATCGACAAACGCACAACCCCTTTTATTTCATATATAAACAATATATTTAATATCATTTATGGAAAAATCAGTTAAAATTTTATATTGACTTATGATCTTTCCGTTTGTTTTGATACAAACATTATGGTAAATATGTTAATCGTACTTTAGAAAATAAATTGAATAAACAACCAACATTATTTTCAATTCAACGTTTCAGTGCAGTCTTCTATGATAATTACAAACCATATACAATTAAATATATTGATTCTAGCGCTATCTAACACAACATCTACTTGATCGATTCGGTTGCCCTGTTTTTTACTAAAAATGTTCATGAATTCTTATTTGTATAATTATTACACAATATTTTTATAGCATATACTGTATATTTATAATGGTACATTAAAATAATCATATTTTAATTCGATGACAATTCAAAAATCCATTTTACTATTTGACGACTATTTAAAAATCCGTTACAAAATAATGTTCGTACAAACAGTATAATAATGAATGAAATAATTTAACATAAAGCACAATTCCAATTAAATCTTTAGTTTATTATTATTTTATTTCATTTTATTCAATTTTTATTAATTATTCATATTGTATATACTCGATTATAACAGTTATCAACTACAACCGTTTTAGGGACACTTTCGATCAAGAATTCTATTAATATTCTAGACAAACACCACAGCTCATTCCAGGCAACTACCAATAGTTGTTCATAGGGAAAAGTGCAGTAACAAACGCCAAACTGTAACGTTTTCGAAACATGCCTTAACGGACAATACTTTGCACATGAACACAAAAAAATATCATTAAATATAGTACGGTATAACCCTGCTAAAGCTCGTAAGTGTACAATGGTGTGCTCAGAGCTCAGTTCGCCTGAAGCAACCGCCGAAGATAGCAGCAATTAGTACGAGGGTCATTCAACTTAGCCTCGCCGCTGTCACAAAAAAAAATTTACCGATATAACTGCTGTCACAAAAAAAAATTTACCATCGTGCAGTAGATTCTTTTAGTAGCCTACTGTCAAAGTTTTAGTCGATTCCCTTCATTAGTTTTGTTTTGAGAGCCTTTGAAAGCGAGCGTGTCGGTCGGTTGCACAAAAATGGAAAAAGAACAATATCGTTCGGTGATTAGATTCTTGTTTTTGGAAGGGAAAACGCGCAGCGAGCTTGGATGCTGTGTATGGTGACTCTTCTCCTTCGATGGCGACCGTCAAGAATTGGTTCAACGAGTTTGTTCGATGAGCCACGCCCAGGTGCCCCAAAAACGGCTGCTACGGAGGAAAACGTTAAAAAAGTCCACGATCTCGTGTTGGCACACCGTCCATTGAAGGTTCACGAGATAGCTGAGACTGTGGGCATCGCAGTAGGAACGGTGCATCATATTCTACACGAAGAACTGGGCATGAGAAAGCTGTCGGCGCGATGCGTGCCGCGTTTGCTCACACCGGAAAACAAGCGCAACCGTGAGACCACATCGGCGACGTGTTTGGAGCTGTTTCAGCGCAATCTAGCGGAGTTCTTGCGTCGTTTCGTGACCGTTGACGAAACATGGATTCACTGGTACACACCAGAGACCAAGGAACAGTCGAAACATTGGACTTCACCCAGCGAACGTGCTCTGAAGAAGGCGAAGACTGTTCGATCGGCCGGAAAGGTGATGGCCACCGTTTTCTGGGATTCACAAGGTGTGATCCACATCGATTTCCTCGAGAAGGGTAAAACAATCACGGGACGCTACTATGCTGACTTATTGGGCCGATTTGACGTCGAATTGAAGAAAAAGCGGCCCCGCTTTGCGAAGAAAAAAGTGCTGTTCCATCACGACAACGCGCCGGCTCACACCTCCGCCGTCGCCATGGCCAAATTGGTCGAATTGCGCTACGAATTGCTGCCCCATCCACCGTACTCTCCAGATTTGGCCCCCTGTGACTACTTTTTGTTTCCAAACCTGAAAAAATCACTCGCCGGGAATAGATTTGGGTCGAATGAGGAGGTCATCGTCGCCACGGAGGCCTATTTTGCTTCCCTCGAGAAAATGTATTTTTTGGACGGGTTAAAAAAGTTAGAGCATCGCTGGGCCAAGTGTATCGAGCTTGAAGGAGATTATGTGGAAAAATAAATTGCCATCTTTCCAAAATTTTCGTTTTTCTTTTGTAGGCTAAGTACTTGTTGAATGACCCTCGTATAAATAAAAATGAATTAAAAAAATCTTTATAACAAATAATATTTGTATATAATTTTTGAGTTCTGCAAAAAAATCAGAGCACATTTTAAATTCTAATAAATTTGAACAAAAAAAAATAAGAGAAGAAATTGATTTTATTCGTTGAAATAAGTAAGAGTGCTCCCTCAGCTCACCACCATTCATAAAAATACATTTTACTTTTCAGAAATTTACAAAATAACAACCCTTTTGTAATTATCAAATCAAACGAAAAATATTTATTGGCATTTAATGTTTTTTCATATAAAAAAAAAAATTTCTTTAGAATAAAAATTAAGAAAAGTTGATAAAGAAAATCCGATCGGTAATGCAGTTCGACAAAGCATATCTTCTGTAAAGTAATTAATAAAAATTGTAGCCACAATAGAATTTTTCCAAAAGTCCCTAAATCAATTTTTTTGTTTTTGTTTTTCTTTTTAAATAAATTTTCATTACGAATATGATATTATTATTAATTTTAAAATACGTACAATTCGATTTTTCGTTAAAAATTATATCTTTCACTATATTGTGTATATAATTCGCAAAATAAATCAGACGTTAAAACAAACAATTTTAAATGAAAAATAAAATTGTATTGTGCAGAAACTTGTATCCTGAAATTGTACTCTATCGAAAAGTCAATTTTTTGTTTACATAAATTCTCATTCAATACTAACATACCCCCTTAAATAACCATTTCTGTTATATTATTTTTTTATTGTACATACAATTTTTTTAATGATATTATATACCACAGTTATAGGCATTTTTTTTCTATATATATTATTGTACTTTAGTATTTAATATATAGAGAGAAAAAAATTGAATTTATTGAAATCATTTTTCATGCTTTATAAATAATTACTTTTACGATTATTATTGATTATTGTTCTTGAAAAAATATACCATTTAAATTTGTTTTCATTTATTTTGAATTAAAGCCTTGGATTTGTAGAATTATTATATGAATTTATTCATAGAAAATCAGAAATTGATTTTCATTGTATTCGATATTTATTTTCATTTTATTTCCCGTTTATGTGAATGAATTCATAAAAAATATATTTAATAACAATTATATACTATATACTCTTAGTAACAGTTATACATGTATTTATGTTAATTTTGTTCATTTATAATTTATTAAACATTTTATTTAATTATAATAAGTATATCCTATCATATATACTCCAGTTGATTTAGAAATTTTTTTTTAATTATGTTTGTATAGCAATTATTTAGAAAACAAAATTTATAACATTTTCAACATTACATATTGTAATGTACTTTAATATTAGAATGTGTGTTTAAAATCACACTACAAAAATACTTTTATTGTTCAAGTGGTTTTTTTTTTTAATTAAATTATTATCTGTGTACAAAAATAGAGTACACTTTAAAAATCGGTTAATATATTATTACCCAAAAATAATTATTTTATTATTTTGTTTCTTAGTATATTGCTAATTACTGTTAATTAAAAATATAATCTTATTATTTAATATGTTTTTTTTTTATTATTATTATTTGTAGAAAATGTCAACAAAATTGTTGTTATTACTTGTAATACTTCGATTGTACGAAGAACATTTTAAACTATTTCTGTTTGTTTCTCATTTTATAAGTTTATGTATAGTTTTTTTTTATGTGTAATATAAATAAATATTTGATTAAGAGTAAGGGAATTAGTGCTTTGAAAATTTACATATTGAAAATTAATTATTTATTGAATATTTTTGTAGATATTATGGGTATAAGTCTGTTTCGAAAGATGACGCTAACACCCTCTGTTGGTGCGATTGACAATTACAAAATGATTCTAATATAAATGTTTCATAAAAAATTCTTATTGTTTTGTGTTTTAAAAGTGATTTATAAAATACTATTATTATTATTATTATTATTATTATACATAAAAGTACCCATATTCGAATAATAAAACTATATTTTATACGAGTTTATAAGATATGGTTAAAATTATTACAAGATTTTTTTTTTTTGAATATAAAAATATATTACCAAATGATCTATTGAAAAATAATTCTAAATAAGATTTTTTCATTATGAAAATTTTACCTTTTATTTTCTATTTGGTTCAGCAATAATAAATATTTGCAGTTTAAAGAAAATTTATAAGTAATCAAAAAGATTTCGTATTAAGTATAAAAATAATTTACACATATATCTGCCATTAATAAATAAATTGCTTTTTATCTAATATTTCATATTGTTATTTGTATAATTTCGAAGGCGAACGGTATATTGTTAATATCAAATAATTGAAATTATTATTTTCAATTGACGTTAATGCAAATTTCAATAAATGGAAAAGGCCAAAATTTTCCAAATTGAAATCATCCTCAAATTCAACTATAAATAAATATGATTTTTTTAGCACTTTTCTTATATGCCCATACGTATTATACTTTAACTAACGAAAAGTTATAAAATTGCATTAATTTGAAAATATTTAAGAAAAATATAAATGGAAACTAGACAGAATTTTTGGTGACAAGAAAAAAACACAAACATATTTTTTTTTTTAAATATAAGAACAATATCCTATGAAAATAAAAATATTAATTAAATATTATTGTTTACCTTGTGAATGTTTTCAAGTAATTTTTTCTCAAATATTTTATTATGTAATATATTATAAGGGTTGTTTTAAATCTTTTTAAAAATTTCAATAGTTCATATTTGGAATATTTTATACAAAAATTAATAAGGATGAAACTTTTATTTGTATTTGTAATCATTTACAGTTTCAATAAAACGATAAGATAAATTATCAAATATGTTTTAAAATCGCCTGCAGATATGCAATTATACAACTTCTTATACAAATAGCTTCCAGCAACCAGCAGCCGGCTGATTGATTCCCAATGAAGTTGCGTAATCTGGTTTGCTGACTAAACCTGACACCTTTCTTTGGAACAAATACCAAGCAAAATATATTATATATTTTTAATGTGTTTTTACCTCATTAAAATATAAATGTGTCTATTTTTTCCTACAAAAATGTTAAAAAGCGTATATAATCCAAATTAAAAAAATAAATACGTAGATTTATTACATAAATTTCCATCTACAAAAAAAATATAACATTCATCGCTGTTGTTTCTTTTAATACTTATTACATTAATTGTTGTTTAAATATTTGAAGAGAAATTGCAAAATATCGAATGAGAAAAATGACAATAACTTTTAATGAAAGTTTTATTTGCCTTTAAAAACAACGCACTTAGAAGAGAGAATAACTTCTTAGAAACCTTACAACAGCAATTATCATTTCTATCCTAAGCCAATTTCTAAAAGGCTCTCATAACAATGGTTGAACTTTTATGAAAAATTTAAATATGTTTTTATTTTGGCATTATCCATAAATTGATAATTCGAAATTTAATAAAAATTTTGGTTTCCTTTGAGATTTTCCACTTTACCTTGAATTGATAAGTAAAATTTATAACAAAATAATTTATATTTAGGCAATAACTAGGTTAGAGTGAATTTTTTTTCACAAAAAATAATTTAAATATATTTTTTTAAAAACAATAGTACTACTACAAAATACTCTGGGTCCAGTTGATTTGTATGAGAGAAAAAAAGACTTTTTTTTCAAATTCTAGTCTCCCCATACAAATTGTTTGATTGATTATTGATATTAATTTTCTTAATTAGTTACAAAAAAAAGAAGAGAAAATTATGACTAAGAGTAGGCAATTGGTTATAAAAACGAAAATTCAATAAAAAAGTTTGTTTTTCTATGTATATAGTATTCTTCTGTTGTATATATTAATAAAATTTAACAAATTTTTTATATTTGTATATAATTTGAACATTTTCCAGTTTGTTATAGTTTTTCATTTTCTTTTCATCCGCACACAAAAGGAATAAACACACATACATCGATTATATCGAATACATTAAAATGAATAAATTCTCATAAATTTGATACATATATTTATATAGTTCTTTAAAGACGTGCGTGCATATTTTTGCTGGGAGTGTATCATTCGGTGTTTTTTCTCTGTCTATATAGAGGCGAGTTTTACTTTCTATTCCGATCTCTCAAGTTCTTTTTCATTGTAGAATTTTCATTAAAATGTCTTGTTTACTCTTCGCTTCTTTGTGTGTGTGTGTGTGCGCGCGTGTGTGTGTGTGTGTGTGTGTGTTTTTTTTTAAATATCATAACACAATATTTTTTTTTTTAATTTATCGTCAGCATGTGTATTTTTATATGTAAATAAATGTGTAAACAATTTATTGTATAATATTCTATATGCATGTGTGTATACATTATAAATTACATTTTTGATTTTTGATTTTTTTTTTTCAAATATTCCATTTATTATAACTGTTCGTTTTACGTATAAACTCTGCAATTTACTTATTTTAATAACAAAAACTATAGTTATATGTATATATAATTGTATTTTACATTTAGCTAAAAATATTTTTGAAAAAAAAATAAACAAAAATAGTTTTACTCTTTAAGTTTGAACATTGAACAAATAACTTACGGCTTTTAGAGAGAGAGAGAGAGAGAGAGAGAGAGAAAGAAAAAAATGTATCAAAGTTTAAAATTACAGAAAAGAATAAAAACATCATTTTTACATAAAATTTTAATCCGCATTTTTCATAATAAAAATAGGTGAGAAAAAAATAATAAATATAAATATATATTATATATATTTTATAAATAGTATTATTTTCTTTTACAATTTATATTTTGTATATATGTATACTTATATATTTATTTAAAAAAAAAAAAAAAAACCCTCTTACCAGCAGAAGGGGGATGCTTTTATCATCTTTTTGATATTATAAATAATTACTATTTATTAATAACATTGTTATTATTATAATTCTTATACTATTATTATTTTATAATATATTTATTTAAACATTCATCATTTATTAAATATATATTTATATGAACATATTTTCCCTATATAACATATTTATATATTGTATTAGAAAGTAAAAATTTCTTTAATTTTTTCTATATGGTATATATATTTTTCATAATTTTTTATTTTAAATATTTCCATCACTTTATAATTAATAAATTATTTGAATTTTTTTTTTAATAATTTTTTTTGAAATTGATTTAAATTAATTTTGTTTCTTTTTATTTCGATTATATTTTTGTTATTATAAAAACAATAGAAGAAAAAAAAACCGACCAAAAAAATTGATCTACTTCAATTTTGTTTTTCTTTTTGCATGGATCAATAAAATGAATTTTTCTATCTAGTTGATAATAGATAATAAAAACCATTTTCGTTACGTTTCGCAATATTTAAAAAAACAGAAATTTTTAGCAACCGAAAGAAACAAATTAAATAAATAAAATTATTTCCAAAGAGGTAAAAAAATAATTGTTTTCAAAATTGAGAAGAGGTTTTTTTCTTTTAAAACATAATCATACAAATATGTTCATTTTTATTATCCTTACTGTATATATTTAGATGTATATTTATTTTAATTAATATCTATGTAAAATAAAAAATATTTTTTTAACAAATACGATAAAATAGTTTTTTATATATATATATATATATATAATATGTTAACGAGTTAAAAGAACAATACAAATACATAAATACAATTATATAACTAGTCTCTCACCTTAAAGTACAATTTATACAAAAACTAGACAACAAAATAAAAAGAAATATTTCTTTTCATTTTCCTCTTAATTATTATCCAAGAATTTCATCGTCAATCTCTAGCCTTATTTAATTATGATAAGGCAAATAAAGAATGACTTTTACAACTTTTTTTAAATAATATATATTATTTTTTTTGTTTTTTTTTTTCATTTGATTTTTATTTATTGATTTTTTTTCCTTGTTATAACAAAATAAATCTATTCTCAAAATTTTTTTAACTTTCGTTTGTTTATATTATTTAACATTAAATAATAGGTTTTGTTTGTTTGTAGAAACTCTTTTTTCTTTTTTATAAATTTTTTGTCCTGTTTCTGATTGATGAATTTATTTTATAAACAATTTTTTCTATCACCATTCAACAACAACGAATGGTTGTACTAATTTTATAGAATTAGTTATTAAAATATATTGAGAAATTTCCTTAATTCAATGGATAATCAATAAAAAAAAGGATTTTTTTTTGTTCGCATTCAATCTTTCTGTTCAAATGTTATAATATTGACCGGTCCAGTACTTATTTACCAATGAAAATTACATTCTTACGGTCCATAATTGGTTGATTTGATTTTATTCTTATTTCATTTAATTTGCTTAGTTTTGAATATAATCCTAATATTTCAATATTTTCAGCATTTAATGACTGCTACGTTTCTTAGAAAAATTCACTACAATTTCATTTATAAAAAAGGGGGTTTCAGTGCCTTGCAATTTGTGATAAACTCCCGAAAATGATGGTCTGTTAATTTTTTGGTTAAATGTTTATTGATGAAAATATACGTGACTGAACTATGATTGGCTTCTGAAAGTCCTCCTAGTCCAGATTTTGTCTACTTCCTTTTTTCAAAGTATTTCTCATATTTTCTCTTCATTTCTTGAATGGTTTAATCTATTTAGCTTCATCCTGTTCCATTGGTTCTTCTGAATCCTCCCGAGATAAATTGTTTCTACATACAAAAGGAAAGTCAGTAGAGAATAACTAATAATCTTTAATTGTGTCATCTAAATATTGCTTACCTATTCGGTGGTTGCATGGAGAGACCAGCCATAGCAGTTACCGTTTCAGATTCTTCGCGTTCAATTTTCATAGCCTGCACAGCAGACATGGTTACTGTCGGTGCTAATCTACGTATACACGGCCAATGGGACATCTTTAAAAGAAAAAAATCAACAATTAATTTCTCTTAAGTTAAGAGTTGTGAGGTTATTACCTGTATGGCGATTGTTTTTTGAAGTGTATTTATAGCATTTTGACAAGGAGGTCTGGACAATTCCGTTTCGGAAATGGGCGCTGGTTCATCACCGAGCAGCGCCCGTACACACTCTTCAGCCGAGTCACAAATCGCAGTCAAATCATAACCTCCCTCCAATGCTAAAACGATCCTTCCATTGGCTAATTGCATTAATTCCCTTGTCATGTATCCAAAACAGGCCGGGGAAACAAGATATCCACCCAACGGTGCGGGATGACCAGCAGCCGCATCAAACCCAGCTGACACCAGAACAATGTCAGGATTGAATTCTTTCGCTATAGGCATAACCACAGATCGAAATGCTGCTAAATATTCGGCATCGCCAAGTGGTGGACTTAATGCACCAGACCAAGAGATGTTTACATTAAAACCGAGACCAGCTCCAGCACCACACTATATTGATAAGAAAGAAAATATAATCAATTTCGCATAGGATACGCTAACAAGAAAGCCCATACTTCTGTTGGTCCACCGGTACCAGGAAAGAAGTTGCCATCGTCATGTCTATGAATGGACAAATACAAAACGTTGGGGCAGTCGTAAAACACTTGTTGTGTGCCATTCCCGTGGTGAACGTCCTACAATTTCAAATGAAAATACATAAAATTATTCATTTTAGACATAAATTCGTCGAATTAATCATCTGCCTGACGCAATATTATTAGGTGTATAAACTTAAATCCGTAAGTATGGCGTTTCTTTTTTTATACCATACTGTCAACATTAATCAGTGCACATTGTCAGCAATTTCGTACAACAACATACATTTTTCCTTTGGTAATCATGTCTAGTTTTGCGCCAGCAAAAGAGTGTGGCAAAGTGGACTTAAAACTAAAATATTCATACATGCGGTCATACAAACATGCACACAATATGCATACTACAAAATACACACGTTGGCATTGGTTGGTATACGGCTGACCACGATGGCAATATATGTGCGTTGCACAATCAGTTGTACGATAGCATTCAACGGGAACACACGTAAACCGGCATTCAACGAGAACAAGTGTAAACCAGCATTCAATAAGAACACGCGTAAACTTAAAGGAAGTGAATTTTATAATGAATATATAACAGAATAAATAAGATTTAAAATTTAAATAATGTGTTGTAATTTCAACTAGTTATTACAACAATATTGGTGACCCCGATGTGATCTAAAGTGTATCGGACATGATCTTAAGTGTGTGTATCGTACGACCCATGTTAGTTATTACAGCTCTTATGACACATAGTCATAAGAGCTGTAATTTCTCAAGTCCGCAATTTGTTGCAAGCGTACTAAAAAAAAAGAAAGAAGAAAATCATATTAACCGTGTTACTCAACCAGCCATTTCCATGCGTCTGCAAGCTATGGGGAAGATTGAAAAGATCGGAAAATGGGTGCCGCATGAATTGAACGACAGGCAGATGGAGCGACGCCAAAACACATGCGAAATTTTGCTCGCTAGACAAAAAAGAAAGCCGTTCCTGCATCGGATTGTGACAGGCGATGAAAAGTGGATATATTTCGAGAATCCTAAATGCAAGAAATCGTGGGTTGATCCCGGCCAACCATCAACATCTTCCCCAAGACCAAATCGGTTCGGACGGAAGACGATGCTGTGCGTTTGGTGGGATCAGCAGGGTATCGTGTACTATGAGATGTTGAAACCTGGTGAAACTATCAACGCCCACCGCTACCACCAACACTTGATCAAATTGCACCGTGCTCTGCGTGAAAAAAAAAAACGGATTATCAACAAAGGCATAACAAGCTGATTTTCCTCCTCCTCCACGACAACGCACCATCGCACACGTCAAAAATGGTCCGAAACTACTTCGAGACACTCAACTGGGAGGTACTACCCCACCCCGCTTATTCACCAAACCTGGTCCCTTCCGACTACCACCTGTTTTCGTTGATGAGCCACGCGCTCGCTGAGCAGCACTTCGATTCTTACGAAGACGTCCGAAAATGGCTTGGCCAAGGGGTTTGGTTCGAAAGAGAAGGAATTTTTTTGGCGTGATATCCACAAATTGCTCGAGAGATGAGAAAATGTGTAGCTAGTACTTTCAATAAATTTGTTTTTGTTTTCTATGAAAAAAACATGTGTTTTTGTTCGACTAAAAACAGCGGATTTAAGCTTATACACCTGTTACCATCTAGTCATTCTAGATAAGTGTAGTCTGAATGGTACAGGGGTATTTTAAAAATAGAAAATAATAATTACTTACCCAGTCGACAATGAGGATCTTCTGAGTTTCGGGTAATCTCTGCAGTAGGCGTTTTGCGGCGATAGCGACCGAATTGAAAAAGCAGAAGCCCATGGCAAGATTTGGTTCGGCATGATGACCAGGTGGACGTACCACAGCGAATCCGTTCTTGATGTCACCCTTAGCCGACTTAAATGCTAAGTCAATAACACAGCCAGCCGCCATTCGAGCAGCCGCGGCCGTATGATGTTCATTCCAGGTGGTGTCAAGATCGACGCCGACACCTCCGCACGAAAGTCGAACAAAACTGGCCGATGGCGGTGGTTCAAGCTTCTGTCTGCTCAGCTGATTCGATCCAAACAGCATCGAATGGGCTTCGGTGTGAACACATTGCAGCTCTTCCTGTGTGGCCTTTCTTGATGGTAGTCTATCACAACGATTCGCCAAACCCGTTTCTATAAGTCGCGCCCACACACTCTGCAAACGGCCACTGTGCTCCGGATGCGAAGCGTTTGTACCACAGACGCAAGCGTGCTTCAACATTATATTGTCAAAGGCCAGACTAGTTGTCGGTTTGTGCGGACTGTCGGAGACGCCGCGACGGTGCGGGACGGTCAAATTCACTGGCGGAATACTGTCAATCTGTGCTTGTCCAGTATCAGCTATTGGATTACCGCTATGGGGGCCTAAGTGCACCAAAGGACTTGATAATGTTCGCGACAGAGGGCGGATTAAACCCCGTGCCATAGCATCTTCCATCTGTAACGAATCCATTTATAACAAAATTTAAGAATATCATTTTTCTGTTAAATTATGTCGGCATCGACTGTATTCGTTTTCAAAAAATTGCGAAATTTTTTTAGCGCGGTTTTTATATACAAATAAACGAAGAATGATTCAAAATGTCCTTCAATACCTGAAATGTTTGATTAAAGATAAGCTCTCGTTGCTGCTGTAAATACTCTTGCTCTCGGGTTAGCCGGGCGGCTCCTTCATCTGGAATAGCTTGAGATGTGCTTGTTATCACAGTGCTGGTTAGAACGGTTTTGGGCGGCTGCTTCTTATCGGTTAAATCAATCACTTCGCCAGCATCCTCCTCCTTGAGCAATGGCTCACGGCCACTTCTTGTCAGAACAGTTTGTCTGATCTTTTGTGTTAACAGAAGGTGTTGGTGTTCGTAAGCTTGTCTTTCAGCCTATGTAAATATGAACAAAAGAAAGAAAAATAATTTTTTTTTGTCGATATAAATTGAATTTGATTGCTTACATCGATATTTTCGTAGTGTGTTTGAACTATATTAATGGGGCCAGTAGCCTGAAGCATTGGATGGCCGAGAGGCAGAGGCGCTGATTGAGTTCTACCAAGAGGGCGATGACCCTGTTTATTAAGCCGCGCGTGCGCAACTTGAGCATCTGTGATTGGCGGCCCATAAACTGGCATCTGATGCAACTGCATGTGTCCAACTTGAATGGCAGATGTCGCTGCGTGTGCTTGAGGAGGCATTTCATTGCCACTCGGTGGCCCATGATCGAAAGGTATCAAAGGAGTATAGTAAGTTGGCGCTCCTGAATTCATCAGCGATTGGGCGGCAGCCTCTTGCAATGCGTTCAGCATTACCAAATTACTGGTGCGTGTATGGGCATTCGCCAAATGTGGCCGACCAAGGGATATATTCGGCATCGACGGCGAACTAAACAGCGACAGATCATTTATACTACTTCGCGTGCCCTGGTATTGAGGATCTTCGTTTTCTTCTTGAATTGGCGCACTAGTCGGTGAGCCACGACTACCAGCCAAAGCTGGTGGTGAATTCGGTCCAGAATCAGGTGTACTACTTGTGCAATCTATGCGTAAGTGTAAAAAAAAAAACCAAAATGGTAAAAACTTATTTTCTTCAAATGGTTTTATTGGGAAATTAACATTTTAGAAAATGGGTTATGTTTGCATATAAAAAGCAATTAAAATTATAGAGACCCTTGCTCTTCAATTTCGTTTATTTTTTCTTTAACGCAGAGCATTTTATACTTGAAATTTTTATGATTTAACATTGTTTGATCGAGAAAATTAGAATTATTATTATGATTTTTTTTTTGTTGCTTTTGTTAAATATGAATTTGTTTATAATAAGGAGAGAAATCAATTTCGCCAATTATAAATTAAAATTTTTTTTTCCATAAAAAATTCGATTTATGAAAATAATACTCGTTTTCGGAAAATAGTTCGAAAACAGTGGCGCCGCGAAAATTGGATTTTGACAGTTAAACTTGTGAGCTATCAATCTTATGAACTCGTAGAACAGCAGTATTTAGTGATATATATTTTTTTTAAAGATATTTTTATAAAATAGTACATTTGCAAATGGTCAATTTTTATCTTTTCTCAATTATTTCATTACAAATCAATATCCAGAAGGCTGTTCGTAGATAATTTTTTTTCTTCAAATTCATATAAACGAAAAGCAAATTTTCTCATCATTATTTTTCGATTATTTTATTAATAAGATATTAGTAATATTAAAACAGTTAATTAATGAATTATTTAAATAAACGCATTTCAATACATTTATTTGCAAAATATCCAAACAATGTAACTATTCTTTTTTTTTGGTTTTTGATACTTAATTCTTTGTTTTTATTTGTAAATGTTTTATCATTTATCAAATATATTGAATGAAATTTTAGTATTTAGTTTTATTAAAATAAAACAACAAACAATACACTCACACAGAAACATAAATAAAAACTTACAGAAACACAAGCAAATCAAATTTGAAATTTTTAAAAAAATTACGTATGCAAGCAATAACTAAACGAGGAAGAGGATGGAGGATAATTATTTTTTTCTTTTTTATATTAAGATAAAAAATTACGCTTTGCGTTTTTTTTTGGAAATTTTCTAAAAATTATTTTTACAGATTGAATTTTTTCAATTCGTACATATGGTATGGACAATTTCAATATAAAAATCTATAATTGAATATTCTTAATTAATTTTCTATTCTTTCTTTATGAATTTAGTAAATTGAATTTTAAATTTGAATTTAAAGAGAACAAAATAATAATTATAAAAGAATAAAGTATAACAGTTGACAGAGGATTATAAAAATAAAATTCCATATAAAAATCAACATTCAATTGACCAAGATTACAAAAAAAAAAAAACTCTTGATTGTTCATTTTTCTTTTTCTTATTATCATTTTTTTTTAGCTGGTTTCTATAATTTGTTTTGTATGTATTTTTCGAAATAATTGTTCCTTTTTGTTTGTGATACATACTTGCCAATGCTGAATTCTGCTTTTGCTGGCGCCTCTGAGCGGCCTGCAACAATCTTTCATGACGCCGGGCGGCCAACGGACCAATTCTGGATTTACGCTCGATCACACTCTGTTTCAAACGTATCTTCAACAAATTCGGCTCGGATGCTGTATTAAGTAACCCAATAATTTACATAAAAAAATAGCACGTTCATTTCAATTGAATAATACCAATTTTTTTTATTTTTTGGCTTTCAGATTAACAAAAACAAATAAGAAAAAAGTTTTTAACAAAATTAACAAAGAAACGAAAATATTTTATAATATTCTCTAATCAAAAGCACTCAAACATTTAATTTGAGGAATTTTCCATAAATAAATTTATTTAATTAAACCCTTTTAAAAGCTACATTTTTTTTCTTTTTGGGTATAATAATAATTATAACGTTTTTGTAATATTGTATGTCTATAGCAAGATTTGCACATATAAATTTATAGAATTTTTCCTGTCTTAAAAAAATGCCAATCATAGAAAAATATGTGATTCTTTAAAAAAAAATTCAACATTCAAATTTCATATTATAAGTATTTAGGGGCTTGTAGATATGTTTTCACTTAGTTTTAAAATAGTACAAAAAAATGGTGACTTTTGCATAACTGTGTGAAAGCCGACTATTATTAATAGAAAAGTGTTCAATACTAAAATTTTGTTTACAGCGGTATTTCTTACATTAAATGTTGAAAAGTTCTGTTTTTTTTTCAAATTTATTTGATATTAAATATTATTAATGGGAAAGGTTTAATTTTAATACATTTGAATTTTTTTTTTTGGATTGAATAATTAGAAGAAGGTCCCAAAAGTATTTAGTCTCAGGCTATTGTACAAAGAAGTAAATCACGTTTGCAACAAAAAAAAATCCTTACTGAGTTTAAAAAATTATTCTGATTTTTCTTTTGATAATGTACGATGAGTAAATACTTATTACCATTTTGTAACTAATAAAGATATACAAAAAATAAAATGGATTCGCCATAATTTGTCAATTTTTTTGTACTATATATAAATTAATAGATGAGGAATGTGGGCTTGCTTTTATCGAAAAATTATATATTTTTTTTTAAATTCTTACTAAGGAACATCGAGTATATGTGTATTTTTTTGTTATTCAGAAACTTTAAAAAAATATAACTTTAGCTAACACTATTAAGCAAAAACCATTAAATTAAAAATATACCATCTTTAATATTGTAAGATTATTAATTAATTTGTAATATTTTTCCTATATTAATAAATAAATCTATTTAGTAACTTTTGGGGAAAACGTATTAACGACTACAGGATGAGCTTTTTTCAACCAAGATGAGTTGGTTTTTTTTTCAACTTTCAATATATCTGTCAAAACACACGTCATGATTTTTTTCTTTACAGCTGTTAAGTGTTAGGTTGTACAACTTTAGTCATGGAGCCATTAACAATAAAACAACGCATTTTAATTATCCAAGCTTACTACGAAAACTAGCGTTTTGAAATAATGGCATTTCGCAAAATCCGTGATAATTTCGGTATGTTCAGAGCAAAATTATGAAGCATACACAATATTGACGTGAAAACATAATCAGCGTGAACAGGCCAGCACATTCACTACGCATTGTTCAGGGGGAATAAAAAAATCTCGGCGTAAAGTTCACCGGATTTTGCACAACGATCTTTATCTGCATACGTACAAGATCCCAATTATTTAACAATTCAAGCCATTGGACTATGAGCGGCGCGGAATATTCGTCAATTGGATGATTGTAAGACCTGAAAATATTTCATCGAAAATCATCTTAAGCGACAAAGCATATTTTCACATCGTCGGCTACGTTGACAAACAAAACCGTCGAATCTGGGGCGCGGAAACCCCTCATGTGACTTACGAAAAATCAATGCATCCTAAAAGAGTCACGGTTTGGTGCGGTTTATGGACTACTGGAATCATTGGGTCGTTCTCCTTTAAAAATGATCATGAAGAGGCCACTACAGTGAATTTTGAACGATATCATGGCTTATTTGGAGCCTTTTTATGGCCGAAAATGAATGAATTGAAAAAAGTGCAACGAACTTTTTATGGCTAAAAATGAATCAATTAAAACTATTCCTTTGTTGCACACTAAATTCGGTGATCGAATAATATAACAAAACTCTGATGTGAATTGGCTGTCAAGATCTTGTGATTTGACACCGTTGGAGTGTTTTCTTTTGGGGTTATTTGAAAGGAACAGTGTATCCAAATCATCCAACAACAACACAAGACCTAAAAAACAACATTCGACAAGAAATTTAGGCCGTTAATACACTTTTAATGTGAAAAGTCATCGAAAATTTTGACGTTTGGATGCAGGCAAACAAACTACGTCGTGGCGGTTATAATATGAATGATATTTGTGCCTTCTTGCAGTTAAAAAAAACCAACCTATGCCTCTCACCCATTATAATTTTTAAATACACAAGGTATCGCAATGAGTTTATTGGTTCTGTTGTAGAAGAGTTTATAAATGATTTTTATCTTTTTTCGAAAAAAATCCTAGTCTATAATTATAATTCTATACCAAATAATAAATATATTCAGTTTAAGTACAAAATAGATAAAAAAATTACTATTCACAGTTAGAAAAAAAATTGCTAAATTTTTATAAGATTTTAATATTATTGGAAAAAATATTAAATTTCTATTGTTATCTAAGAAAAAAAAAACACGTTCATACAAGACAATATCAGCAGCAGCAACATTAATTTTTTAATTATGTTAAATATTAACTAAAAAAAAACAATTGTATTGTTTTTATCGAAAATTATTATTTTAATTTTGTGGCGCTAAAAATAATTCGATTTTATTATTATTTTTACTATTATTATTATTATTATTATTATTATTGGTTTAAAACAATATCATGCATATTAAATAGTATCTTTTTTAGCTATAATTAATAAATAAAAACAATTTATTTAAATTAATTTTTACTCAAATTAATTCGTATTATAATTATTGAATTAGAGAAAAAAATTTCCAAATCAAAATTAATTTTTCTAAGCAAAATATCTTGTTATAAATGGCAGAATAGATTTTTTTTAAATTTTTTTTTTCTTTATTCTTACTAAATTTATTTCAAACAAATATGTTATATTAAATAAGAATCAACTGAAATGACAATTGTGCGATTTTACCTGTTTTACGTAGCGGAAAATCAATTGATGATGGCGCTTGGGGAATTTTGTACGGATGTGATGTTGTTACGGAACCAGCCGGTACAGATTCACCCGATGAACTTTTAACTACTCCCCTGAAATTGTCAATATAAAAAAAATTATAATTAAAAAAAAAAAACTAAAATAAATATGTAATTATGTTAAATAGTTGTTGTATAAGAAAAAGCCTATTGTGAATGAATTGTTAGATTATTGAAGAAGAGTCTTCTTAAAGTTTCAGTCAGTAATGTTCAGTTCATTTGAAACTGTCCGAAAATTGTCGAATATTCTAAACTGTCACCATTTAGTGCCCTAAACTTCTACCGATATCTAATATTGTAAGATTAAATGTGTTCGAATACTTTTTTTATGAATATTACCTATTTCTGTATGGAGATGATGTTGTCATACCATTTGAAGATGCTGCCTGTTGTTTTTTATTCTTGAGAAAACTCTATAAGAAAATTGTAAGTAAAATATTTAATTATAAGAACTATTAGGTGTTTTAATTGAAATTTTAGAGAGAAAAGAAAAGTGGGGGGAAAAAAAACTCACCATTAAAATTTGTTTAACTTGCGGACTAGCGTTCGCACTGCATGTGGTGGTATCCTTTCTTCTCATAGCTTCTCGTTCCCGCCTTTCTCTTTGCTGTTGCTCTTCTGCCATACGTTGTTCCCGAAGTTCCTGGAATACGCCATTTGAATGCGCCGCAAACTATAGATAATGTTCAAAGGATTTGTTGACAGAAAAAAAAACAAACCAAAGGCGAAATAACACAAAAAATATACTCCGCGAGTTTTCTCTACTTTATTTATTGTAAAATTTTTTTTGGAAAATTATTATCACAAATAAAGAAAACGAAATACGTTCTGAAAGCTTGTCCGAACATTTGAAAAGTTGTTGGCTAGACTTTAAAATTTTAAAAACGTTTCAAAAAAAAACTATACTTTTTACAAAAACTGTACATTTTTTCGAAACAATATTATATATTTGCATTATTTTCAAATTATTAAATTAATAACATGAAAGGATGAATTATCCTAATCATTCGAGACATTAAAATTCTACATTATAACGGGTTATCCATTTTGTGTTTCTGAAAGTACAACTCTGTCATTTGACAACTGTCAAACATATACGCCATTAGAGGCAGAATTTGTTTAGTTTAAGATTTACTATTTCACTTACTCATCGAACAACGTGTTTTAGCGTCGAGGCTCATTTATTGCTTGATGTATGAAATTGCTACATATGCAACTCTGAAAATCCACAAGTGACTGTGGAAAAGCCATTGTATCCGCGAAAAATGTGTATTTTAATCTGAATCAGGAGAAACCATCACTGTCAATTCTGAGCAGTATGACCGTATGATAACTGATTTTTTTTTATCTGAACTTTAAGATTTCAATCTGCATCATATGATGTTTCAATAAAACAGAGCCACAAGGCAAATTTTGTTGTTTTTTTTTACGCGAAAAGTACCCCGGACGCGTAATTTCGAGATTTGAAGATATCAATTCAAGATCGTATGATTTGACGCCGTTGAACTTTTTCTTATAGGGCTACGCAAAAAATTCTGTTTACGCAGACAATTCTCAAAAAAAAAACAGTCAAGTTTGGCGGAATTACAGCCTTTTGATGCGAAAAATACATCAAAAACTACCCCAAAAGCAACAAATTGTACAAAAGAAGTTTCGTAGCGGCCATTTCACTACTGATGTTATATATACTTTATTTATAACGGAAACGCACCAAGCAAAATATTCAAATAAAATTTTCATCGAAATATGAACTTTGAATATATTTTATTTAACTATACTTTCCGAAGCACGAATTAGATAACCCTTTATATTCTACGAATCTTTTTCTTTTTTTCCTTCAATATCAACGCTTACATATTTCAGATTAAATTTAAAAATATGAGAAATCTTTTATATAAAAAACAAACTAAATATCAGAGTAAGAAAAGAAATTAAATTTAATTTACTAAAATACAAAAAAAAAGTAGAGAAGAGAAAATGTTTACGATTTTTTTTAAATTCGACCATTAAAGAGAGAATTTTTAAAATGATTTTTTTTGTGTATAAGATTTTCGATTTTTTGTTTAAACAGAAAAGGACCTCCCCTTTTAAATTTATACGTCCTTAATAAGAGAATTGACTAACCTGATATTTGTGCTCCAATTCTAATTTATGCTGTAGTTCTAGTTGTTTTGTTTTCTCTTGAAACGAATGCCATAATTTTTGTTTTTGCATTTCTTGTTCCTTTTTTAACTAAAATTTTAATAAAAAAAAAGAAGAAGACCTTAATTAAATTAAATAAGAATATTTCCACACTGTTCTTACTATAAATTATAATTAGTTTTCGATTAACCATAATAAATTGTTAATATTCCTAATAACACTATAAATGCTGATCGATTTTATTATTATCTGAAATACTCGAATTTCTTTATGATTTATGGTATAATTAATAATTTTATCTTAATCCAGAAAGAATTTATTTAGATAAGATGAAAAATTTCTATAAAACGTACGAACAGAAATACAAAATTAATAACAATTCGATCGGTAAATGTTATGAATTACCCGTGACACGATCAGATTTGTTTTCTTTTTTCTGTTTTTTTTTGTAAGGCAGAGCGACGATACTTAAAAGTTCTTGTTTTTGGTCCTAAAATAAATCCCACCACCTAACTAACAACACTTAAAAGAAATATCAAAAGGAAACAAAATGAAATAGATATTTTCATAGCAGCGTAATTCAAAAATAAATTCCTGTCGTCAGACTTGATCTTGAACTTGAAACTTCGTGAACAGCGCCCCAAGAAACATTAGGAGTAGTTACCGCGTCATTAAACTAAATCATGTCTGAAAATGATGCCCCATTGATGGTGGCGATGCCGGTGTTTGGATTGCTGATGTCAATACCGATGCTCTTCTTGATGTTGAAGAATTCCGATGGCGTTGATTATGCCATCCGAAAATGAATGGCAGCTAACTAAAAACAATCTAAAACGATGAGTCTGATGTGGTTGATGATGATAACGATTATATCAGCAATGAAGGTGGTAGGGTAGTGGGAATAATAAGGTAGACAAAATAAATAATAAACAAAAAAATACATATTTTCAAAACAAAGTTTGCTGACGTATTTACATGTTGAAAAAATGCGAACAGATGGGATGCCAAAAAAATAAAAATCGAATATTTCAAATTTCGGTGATTGCGTATTTACTCGTACAGATTGCATGATTTTTTTCTGTTTAAGTAATGGTCATCAAAAAACTTGTCCATCCTAAATTGAGAAAGTCGTTCTGTTTGATGCTATTTGCATATCGGAATTGTTTACTAATTAAATATTATTTTTAATAACATCGACTGATATTCAATCTGATTTTTAGGAAAATATTTCTTTTAACAATATTATTGGAAAAATTTGGAAACTTGAGAGTTCAACCTTTTTTTTCTTAAAATAAAAATAGCTAAAAAAAAGCTTTTTATATGAAAAAGTTTTTGCATAGAATATTATTTTTAAAAAAAATTCTTATAATAAATGAAGCAAAAAAGAAAAACAATTCGACATTTTTCTTCTCATACCACTGAGCACGATGGTATAACAGTTCCGCTTATAATACACAAAAAGAGTATTTTTTTTTATAAAGCTTAAGCCCTGAGCACAAATGTGACGAGCGACTAGTGTCTATAACTAAAAGCGTTAAAGGATTTCGAACAAATTGAACACCATTCCGACGAGTAAATAAACGTCAGCTGATTAACTGAATCAAAGCTTTTGCGAAAATCAAACTGTTCGTGTTCTCTTACTGCCTTCAATAAATTTTATTCAATTAAAAACATTGCACTTTTATTTAAAAATAAAAAACAACAACTAAAAATTCATTATTTATAAATTATATTTTATTCAATTTTTGATACCCGGTTATCCATTTCGCAGTTCGGAAAGTACAGCCCTGTCATTTGATAGCTGTCAATTATATATGCTATCTAATTTGTTTTATTTATGGTTTGTCATATTACAATATTTTATGCACTATTTAACCGACCATGGGGAATGGCCAGAGGATACATCAATTGGTTGCTGGAGCAACAGGCTTTTCAAACAACATTTTCTTCAGGGATGGAGTTAATTTTTCGCTCGCGGTGGATACATCAATGAGCAAAATTACCTTATGAAGAACACTTAAAGCCGACAACTGACTGTGGTAACTGTCTAGTGTGCATTTTGGTCTGAAGCTGCCATTAACCCTTATTTTTTTTAAAGTGAAGAGACCGACCGTTACTGTCAATTCTGAGCCCCATGGCCGTATGATAACTGACTTTTTTCGGCCTAACCTTAAGGACTATAATCTGGACTGCATATAGTTTCAACAAGATAGTGCCACAAGTTATTTTGGCGAAAAGTTCACAGGACATATAATTTCGAGATTTGGTTATATCAATCGGTCTCCATTATAATGCGATATGTCGTCGTTGGACTATTCTTCGTGTTTACACAGACAATCCTGAATCTTTAAAGCATTTAAAAATCAATATCCTTCATTTGTATGGCCCAATAACAAATCGAAATATGCGAAAAAGCTAACAAAAATTAGTCCTGCAAGAACTCTCACGGTGGCCATTTGAATGATGTTACAACGGCAAGCTCCAAGCACAAATTATATAACCCTTTATAACGTAAAATTATGTAGTCACTTACCTTGTTTCGATGTCAATTTCAAGTGTCGACAAGCAATGGTGTCACACGTAATAAAACAATAAAATGTGTGGCAGTACTATGACGAGAATGAACAATTAGAATTGTTAGGCGTTTTCGTCGCTCGTCGGAAGTGTGTGGTTCTGAGCTTTAGTCTTAAAAAATATTCAGCAAATGATAATAAACAACCGAGGGAGGAGAGAGGAGTAGTAGAGAAGTTACGGTTTCTATTTTCAACAATTATATGGTAGTAAAAAAAATTCAATTTAAAAAAAAAAAAAATTTTTTACTCAACCCAATATTACTATTCTTTTGGTGTGTAATTTAGAAAAAGGATGTATTGTCTAGTGTAAATATCTATTATATTAGCCGAATGTGTAAATAGAAGTAATAATAATAATTCTTTGCAAATACCGTATCTTTATTAGAATCTATACGAAGATCGTATTAAATTTCATATAATGACATAAGCAGACATATATTTCAGTGATAAGAGGTAATATGTAAAAGTTTAATATTAAAAATAGATCAACAATACTTTTACATAATACTCGTAAGCTGGTGTATCCATATACATACATTTGCATCTACAACACTATCGTAAAGGTGTAAGATTAGAAAATATTCAACGAATGCGGAAGTAATAAAATATCAAATAGAAAATCACTAATAAATTTCTCTTTAATACGAATAGTGGAGATTCGATCGAAGAGCGTATAGTATTTGGAAATGTGAATCTACAAAGATTCTATCTGAATGAAGATGTTTAACTGGTTCCATTTGTGCACGAAATACGATGTTTCAATCGGAAATGTTATCTTTTAGATACGCAACAATAGATAGGAGGACAGAATATGCCATTTATACAGATTAAAGAGAATTAATATTATTATTTTTGCATGTGCTCAAACAGGTATTCCGGATGTTCAGACATTTGTTGATATTGCGATGTTTAGGCAACATGCGGACCAATTCACACCACTCAACTCAAATTCGTCTTTGACTGGCTATTAATCTTGGAAATAAAATTCTAACAGCAACTGAATTCGAAATATTTACCTCCAGGGTTTATCCCAAAGAATCAAGTTTCTATTGACTATTTTAAATTCTAATATTTATTTATATATTTTTTAAATATTCTATCACATCCCTTCACCCTCTTTTCACACACTATCTCACTCTCTACCACTTTGGCGCTCGTTGGTAATATAAATTATTGTAGATCTGAACTTGTTTGAGAATTAATACAGAACCGGTAGATGACATTCTTATTAGAGTGGGGAAAAATCTGCTGAATCATATTTAAAAAACCAAAAATTTTGCTAAATTTTTTTATTGAATAAGAAATTAATTATTTATTTAGATTTCATATTTATTCATACTGTTTTTTTTTTTTTATAAAAACAAAAGTAATTAAATTAGCATATATGAAGTGCGTCCGTTTCAAAAGTTCACGGTTTTAAAATATCAACAAATAAAAAATTTCTTTTAATTTATTTTCACAAGAATTTATACAAAAAGAAAAAAAAAACTAAGATTCTTTTTAAAAAAAATGTATTTTTCAGATCCGGCTTTTATTTAAAAATTAACGATTTTTTTCCGTATTCGATCAGTTTCAAAATGGTCTGAATTTATAAAAGAATTTTACGCGTTACGGAGGTCAAATTTTATGAACCATAATCATTTGGAGGTCTCTCCGTTTAAAAGATATTTAATTCTGTTTATAGACTAGATTATGGCTTATCACATAATAAGTAGAAGTTTTTTTTGAAAGTTTACTGAAAATTATTACTGAAAACTTTTACTGCAAATTGTCACAAAAATGTAATTTAAGATATTTTTTTTTGTATTGACCACACCAAAGTCTATTAAGAATCATTGTTACTCTGCCGGTAAAAAGACAAAACACAACATGTTCGCCAAAAACCAACAGAGGGCATTCGTTTTCAACAGAGAATAGGTTGTTAATTCTTTTTTTTAGTAAGCTTAAGCGCTCAATTAAATTTAACACTTCAAATTACATCTGCATTACCAGAGATAATAGGATTATTCTTAAGTTATCAGAAAATAAATTTCTTAAGTTAAAAATATTAAATTTCTTAGTACAAATATTTTTTTGTGGATAGGCGCTAACCTCTGTAAATGGTAAAAATATATTTTTTCTGTTAACAGGAATTTCGTTTTTCATAATTGTTTTTTTTTGTAATTGTAATAATATAATAATATGGACATATTTATTTGATAATATCACGGGTAATAAAATATTATTAAAAAATATTCTTTTCAAAATAAATTCAATACCAAAAAAAGGGGTGGGGGTGGGGGGTTGGTATTTGTTTTCTTATATTGTATATTTTTATTGATAATTCATGGTATTTTGGAGCAAATTGGACAGTTTCAATTGCCAATTAGTGTACACTGCCTAGCAACAATTATGTTATTTATCCTTGTTTATTGAAGTGAATTTACGTGTATATTTTTCTATCTCCTACAGATTTTTATACGATTGTTTTTTTAGTTTTTGATACCTACTATCATTTTTCCCATGTCATTATTTTACATATTAATCATATAAAATAAATTATAACCATGTTTTTATTTGTAAAAATATACACCCAACGTTTAAGTTTGCGAAAAAAAAAATACTCTATTCATATTTAGAAAATGTCCAAAATATCTATACTATAGAATAATTTCTCTTCCATTAAATAGTTTGATTAAATTTTAGTGAAAAATATTTAGATATTAGACTAAATGGCTTTCTGAAAAAAAAAAAATCTTTCCATTTTATTCCGTTTTGTTTCAATTTAATTAATGTTTATCTTAATTTTTGGTTTTATAAATAGATTTTCAACTATACATATTTACTTAAAATGACTATTAAAAGTTTAATTTGGTACCGGAAACGGTCGAAAAACACAAGCCAAATAAGATATTTCTGTTAGAAACGTTTATTTATAAGATAATTTTAGCGTTTAAGAAATTTTAAGAGCTAATAGAATTTGTTAAGACAAGTTAGAGAATTTTGTAATCAAAATTCGATACATTCGAAATTATTTTTAAATAGAGAACATTTTGATTAAATTTATTGTACGAACAGATAGACTAGAACGTACCAGTTTTATTGATTTGAAATGAAAGAACATCTGTGATATTTGGGAAAATATTTTTCGAAAAATACTGGTGTTTTTGTTTTTATTATTTAATCAAATAAAATACATATTTTTATTTTGGAAAATATTTTCATAGACGTTCTAGTCTAGTTTAAAAATAATTGACATCTAAGAGCATTTAGAATCTTGGTAGCACATAACGAAATTTTTATATGTGCTCTTAGATAATTTTCTATTTCTAGAAAATTATACTAACATAGAACTATTCAAATAAGAGTTCCATCTACCGCTTTTAATATTAGTTATGTAAATTTTCACTTTATATAAAATAAATTAATATTAATTAGCGTTTATATTACCTCTAATATTTGTTGATTAATATCAGTTCCATGCACAGCCTGATGGGGTGAACTATTTTCAATTGTTAATTTCCCAGGAACCATTATCATACGTTCACGACCAACTGCTGAATCTCGTGCCATTTCTGAAATTTATAAAAAGAATATATTAACACAAAAAATAAACATTTTCATTTAATATTTTTATAAACAAAAATATGCAAATTTTTATGGAGAAAAAATTTTTACTGAAAATTTATACCTAAAGTTTTTACTGAACATTTTTACGGAATATTTTTATGGAAAGATTATTACTGAAAATTTATACTTAAAATTGTTACCGAAATTTTTTACTGAAAATTAACATTTTCATTTAACATTTTTATAAACAAAAATATGCAAATTTTATTACCAAAATATTTACTAAAAAAATTTTTCTGAAAATTTTTACCTAAAATTTCTACTGACAATTTTTACCTAAAATTTCTTCTAAAAATTTTTACCTAAAATTTCTACTGACAATTTTTATCTAAAATTTTTACCGAACATTTTTATGGAAAGGTTTTTACTAAAAGTAATTTTGTATAATAAATATTTTTTTTTATGACAATTTTAATCAAAAATTTATAGTTATATAGGGTGGTCCATCTAGCGGCTCCATTTTGAACTACTATTTATTTGAAGTACTAGAGTGTTAAATGTCAACACGAATTGACAGATTGTTAGTTGAAAGAAAATTGACAACTTACTTCCAAAGTGGTGAGTCTTCAACCCAAACTGTGAGAAATTTAAAAAAAAATGGAGTAAAGATCGAATGCCATCACGTGAATTTGTGGGCAAATTCGTGAAGCGAGTTCGCGAAACTGGTTTGTTGGCTGCCAAAGCAACTCGTTCCCGCTCTAAGACCGTTAAAAGCAACTCGTTCCCGCTCGGTACGACCGAAAATATTGCCGCCGTTGCTGAAAATGTCAGTGATCATCCATCAACATCAACTCGTCACCGTTCTCAGGAATTGAACATTTCTCGCACTTCTCTGTTGAGAATTTTGCACAAAGACCTCGGTATGAAAGCTTACAAAGTTCAATTAGTCCAACAGCTAAAGCCGCATGACCATCCGATGCTTTTTCGGTTTTCCCAATGGGCTCAAGATCAATTGACCGAAGATGAGCATTTTTACCGAAAAATCATCTTTTCGGATGAGGCCCATTTCCACCTCGGTTGGTATGTCAACAAACAAAATTGTCGCATCTGGGGCTCAGAAAATCCATACGCCTCAATGGAAAAGCCGATGCATCCACAACGAGTCACGGTTTGGTGCGGATTTTGGAGTGGAGGAGGCATCATTGGCCCGTTTTTCTTCGAAAACTATGAAGGAGCCGACGTTACGGTCAATGGTGAGCGCTATCGTGGCATGCTCAACGAATTTTTGTTTCCAAAAGTTGAAGAGAATGGCATGGACGACATTTGGTTTCAACAGGACGGGGCCACTTGCCTCGGAGCTGTGATTTGAGCCCGTCGGATTACCGCCTCGGAGCTGTGATTTGAGCCCGTTGGATTATTTTCTGTGAGGAGCCGTTAAGGATAAATGTTACGCAAGCAATCCAGAGATAATTGAAGCCTTGAAACACAAAATCAAATTTGCCATTGAAGAGATACAGGCCCGGACAATCGAAAATGTACTGAAAAATTGGGTCGAGCGAATGGGGTACTGTAACGCCAGCCGTGGCAGTCATTTAAATGATGTTGTGTTTCATTCTTAAATTTCAAGGTTCAATCTTTTTAATAAAACCGGAAATTTTAAAAAACATAAACTAATTTTTTTTTATTTACTTTTTAAAATGGAACTTCTAAATGTTCCACCCTGTACGATAACTTGTTACGAAAAAATATTGGTAATATTTTGGAATTTATTATACTATATTTGAAAAAAAAAATTTCTAATTTGAAAATTATTTTTAAAAAAAATCTAAAAATACCTTTTGTACCTTAACATTATTTAATTAAGATTCTAAATTTATGAACAAAAAATCTACAAAAGCAAGAGGGGGGAGTAAGCGGAAAAAAAAATTGAAGAAAAAATAGATAGAGGAGCAGGATAGGGTGAGTTAAAAGTAAAATGGGCAACAACTCATAAGCTAAAAATACTTCAAGGCTATTTTAATTTTTGCGTTTCATGTTCATTAATTTCGATGTTAAAAGACCGCGATCTAAATACATAAGTAAACAAGAGAATATGGTATTTACATACAATTATACCAATTCGCTCCATTCACACATGTGAAATGCCTAATAAATATGTATGTATATGTTAGCTAGATGAATATAAGAAGGTATTCAAGTATGTAAACATGGTGTAAGCCTAGGAAGATTTGAATTTGTATGGATTCATCGCAGTGTCCACTTTTTTCAATGAACTTATCATTATTGTAAAGTCGTTACGTTAAAAATAGAATAGCATTCATTATTATTAATATGACAATAAAAATAAAACTAGAACGAGAAAAAAATCGTTTTGATAATGAACCGATATGACAATACATACATGCGTTAGCAGGTACGTGTGCCCATACAAAATGACTATTGACTACGCTCATAATCAAATGTGTTGGTTGTTGAAGTTAACAATGTTTAGTCGTCTATCTTGTCTATGTTCAAAGTTTACTTATGGACTTTTTTTACCTTTTTTGTCAACAACTCTTTTTTTTATTCTATTAAGTTTGTCTTTTTTTTTAAATATTCTATATTTTATTGCTGCTGTTGATTTTATCGATATATGTAAATATGTTTTTTTCTGCGTTCGCTTACAATTAGTTTTTTTTTTATAGTAATATTATTAATTAAAATTATTATTGGAATTTTTGTTCATTTAATTTTTTGAAAATTTTTATATTTATAGTAAAAATGGTTTAAAAACAATTATGGCGGCTACACAAACAGAACCATTGTATACATGAAGTTAGAGACGCGATCATTCGTAGCATAATCACAATCGATAAAATATTCAATAAGATTCTGAAGAGATCAAAAATTTATGAATTATTTCCTATTTAAAATTTTCTATTATTATTAAGTTAAAATGAAAAATAATAATAAATCAATACTTCTATTTTAGTTACAGTAAATTTCGAAAGTATTAGTTTTCTATATTTTTGAATAAAAAATAAATAAGTTTTTCGGCATACATACACGTATATGTGTATAATAAATAAATTTAAAAAATTTTAGTTTATGCTAAATTTTAAATTGTTTTTCTTTTTCAAGAATAACTTACATTAACTACAATAATTTACAGAATTATTTGGTGTCAACTTAAAAAAATTATATGATTAATATTTTTTTTTCTATTTCGAAAAGTGTATTAATGGATTTTATATTATAAAAAGAAAAGAAAAAAAAAACCCAAAGAATGTATACGAACTTCGGTCAAATATGGATACACGTATTGGTATGTTACACGTTGAAAGAATAACCAATTTTTCAACTAATCAAAAAGTAAACAATTTTTGTACATAAAAATGTGTCATTGTCTAACAACTAAATGTGTACATAATACACGCAAACATATATATTTTTCTTTAAACACTCATACACAATATATATATATATAAATTTTGTAGGATATTTTTATTTATATATATATATTTTTTTAAAAATATTTTTGAGTCTAAATTTTTAATAAAAAGTAAAAAGTTTTGAGAAAAAAAAATTATTTTTCTAAAAATGTGTTAGCACATAAATATGGCCGACAAATATTTTTCCCATCTGTGTGTATTTAGTCTCGACTATTTTTAGAAATTGCTTAAAATTTAATCATCTGCGTTTCAAAAATTTCTATTTTCGATTCTAATGTGACGAATACTACTCTATACTATAAAAAAAAATGAAGTTGAACAAGTCAAAAATAAAAATAAAACGAATCCGAAACAGAAAAAATGACTTTCCGCTTCTACCAACGTATCTACACATATGTATGTATGCATATGTACATAACATAATTGTAATTCTAATCGAAATTATTTATTATTTTTTTTATGCTTTTCCTTTCAGTTTTTAGCCTATACAGAGGAGATTCATATTTAAATGTTTTTTATATTTTATTTGACACGTGTTAGACGTGGCAGTTATTTTAGTTCTTAAATGACTATCAGCATTTATAAGGCTTTGATTAGTACGCCTTAGGATAAAAATTTTTCTTTAAATTTATTGTGTATAAATTTGCAAAAATGAATATATTAGTTTATTTTTTAATATTGTAAATAATTAATAATTTGTCTTCTAATAAGATAAAACATCATCCAACAGTAATTATTCAGACATTTATGCTAAGTTTAAGCAGCTATAATCATAGGGAATTATTTGATGATATTTATGTTTTTCTTTGTTAATAATTTAAAAAAAACTTATCCTAAAAATATCTGTTTATATTTAATTTTTACCAAATTCCTAGAAATTATTAAAACTTGAAAAATTCTAATTTCCTTTGTCAATATTTTCCATCTCCAAAATGAAATCTTTTCATTTGGAAAAAGTTCAAAGGAAATTTATTTCCAGCCCATCAATACTGCATTTTTATTCGTTGTGCGTTTCCAATATGCAGTATATTTAAAAAAATTTTAAACGGCTATGAGTATTTTTATCCAACCGAAACGTCTGGAAATAAACACAACCGCCTATTTTAGATTTAAGAAAAAATCGAATAAAACTCTCCGAAACTAGCACGTGCAACTTTGAGGCCTATTTCGAAAATATTGTATATGGAACGTTTTATATATGAAAAGAGCCAAAAAAAATCTGGACCGAGACTATAAACAAATTTAGAACAGTTTATCGTATTTTCATTTTTAATTATAACAAACACATTAGATGATTTTTTTGTTGTTGTTGTTGTATTTACTCACATTCGAAAATTTGAATTTTGTTCTTTGCATTAGGAAACAAATGACAAAAATTTCGTATTTATATTTCTATTTTCGAAAAGGTGTGTTTATTTATTTTTCACTTTAGCTTTTCATATATACCAAGCAATTTTACGTATTGAGTTATTCTAAAAATACACAAAATTTTTTTTGTTCACATCGAAATGAATAAATAAACAAATTATGAATAAATGAATGTACTCGTATATTAATAACAATCTTTTTTCTTTTTTTAAAAAAAAAATCTATTCCTATAGCAAAAATATTTGTTATAAAAAATAGAATACATTTTTTTTTCTATTTTCGAATACTTTCATATGTTATGAAAAGAATTTTATTCGCCCATCAAAATAGAATTTTCGAAGCTACCGTTTTTTTTTGATAAGTTAATCTAAAATATTGATATTTATTTGTATTACATAAACAAGAATGACATTTATTCATCTGTTTATTAATTTAAATGTAAACAAAAAAAAATACCAAAAATTTTGTTTGTTCGGAAAAAGCTCAAGTAAACTTTTTCTTTCTTTTGTTTTGGTTGTAAAAATACAGAATTTTTACTTTTATTTTTGAAATTTTATTTAGAAAAGTGGGTGGCAATTATTAAGACTGATGATAAAAATATTAAATATCCGAAAACAAGAATTGATTATTAAATAATATTAAGTATGAGTAGATACGAGTAAGAAATATTGTAGAGTTTTGGTAGAGATTGCAAAAGATAAAAAATAGATATTGCAGAGTTTTGTATTTTTATAATAAAAGATTATTTTATTATCGTTGTTAGCAAAGTACATTCCTATTATTAGACAGTTATCAAATATAAATATCATATAAGAAGGTATTAATTTAGTTAACATTTGCTATTTTATATTATGTATCGTCAAACAAAGCGCTTAAATTGTATTAACTATATATCAAATTGGTTGGTGTAACAACAGGCTTTAGATGGTGATTTTTCAAAAAATAAATATATAGCAATAAGACTTGTTTCTTGCTCGGTGAATATGTATATGGGGCTCTGAATGCCCGCAGATGACTGTGGAGCAGCCAATGTATCCGCAAAAAATTACTGTGTCGTATACATTTCGGTCTAAAGGACAGTAGTTTTCGTCAATTAAGAGCCCTGTGGCCGTACGATAATCGACTTTTATGGCCTAAATTTAAAGACTTTGATCTGGCCCTTACGTGGTTTCAACAAGAGGACGTAAAATTTCCAGCATGAAAATTTTGCGTTTTTGTTATTGTTATTTAAAAAATCGTGTTTTCCCTTGAATTTTTCAGCATACAAAAACCATTATTCGACAGGCTGACATGTGCAAAAGAAATTCATCCGGAATCACCCCAAAATGATGAAGTCCTGCAAGAAGTCTCCTGGCAGCCAATTGAACGATTTTTCATAATAACAACGTTCAAGCCAATATGGCAAAATAATTTTTTTTACTAAACTTTCAATTTTAGTTGTGTTTTACAATTGGATTAGAATTTTTTTAATTTTTTTTTACCGAAATTAGTAACTAATAAATTAAGAATAATTTTACCCTCTCTAAAAATATTTAAAAAAACCAAAACTAGAAATAGTAAACAGAAAACTTGTATAGTTGATTCGAAACAACTTAATTACATATTCATAAAGGTTGGTTTACACTGAATCTGAAATGTGGTTGAAAAACTGGAAGACGATTGAATAAAAGAGCAGAAAAAATACTGGGGCGGATTTCATTTCATTTCAAGATTAAACGTACATTTCAGATTTTCCATAAAATATTTTCAAAGAGAATTTTACTAATACTAACATAGAAAAAAAATTAATAAGGGAAACATTTCCAAATACATAAATTTACGCTAAATACTGAATTTCAATTGGTTGAATCTTATTGGATAAACGGACAGATCCTTACGACGATTTACGTTAAACTAAATTAAATACAATACCATAAATAAATGATGGAGAAGAAAAAGATTTTGTGCATTAAATTTTTCACTTCAATCAATAAATTTTTATTAAATGATAATTGTTATGGATTTATTTATAAATTTTATGGAATTTATGCAAGTTCATTTCGAGATAAAGTGTTTATGTATATAAGCTCAGATTGCATATTATTTTTCGTATAAATAGTTCGAGGTCAGAGTACAAGTATAAGTATGAGTTTAATAGCTAAAAATAGACCTGGAAGTGATAAGTACATATTATTCTGAATATTAAGCAACATTAGACGCCATACAATTGATTCGTATCCAATTTAATTATTATTAAATGTCAGTTTTTTCCCTTTTCTACAAAATTTATTCATTCAAAATAATTGACTCTAAAACGAATACGATTTTATTTATTTTCAATAATTATACCTGGAGTCGAATTGATTATTACAATTAATTGTTATCATAATAAATAGTATATTTAAAAAGTATTAAAGAATTTTAGAACGGAAATTATTTAATAGATTGTATATAAAAAAAAAATTGCAAAAAATCCCTAATAAAACCAAATAAAATAAAGAAAAAAACACCACTAATTAATCAGATCTCAGAATTCTTACATACCTAGCAGAATTGCTGACAATTAAGGCACTTAAAATTAAATATGATTTTGATTGTAAAACTGAAATAAGATTAAAAGAAATCTTAAGATGCAGAAAAGATTGAAATGTGAAAATATTTGCTCAACTCATAGAGGACATCCCTTATTCTAGACAATATGTATAGATTATATAAGAACTGAATAGGAAAATCTGTCAAAATATGTGGTGATGTTTACACACACTTGCAAAAAAACACTTAACTAAGCACAATATAACAGATAAAATATCTTTTTTAATAATATTTGAAAACAATAAATTACTTCTTTTATGCAATGTTTCGCCAAGACAATTTTTTGTTTGTTATTTTATTAATAAAAATCATCGCTGCCACTGCTGTAAGCAAAATTGCCCTATGTGGGTGGGGTTCTGAAAACCCATAAATGATTGTGACGAAGCCATTGTATCAACTGAAAGTGTATTACTTTAAAAACAATTGAAGGAGGGACAGTTATCGTCAATTCTAAGCGGTATGGCCGTATGATAACAGATTTTTTTTTTTACCTGAGGTTGAAATTTTAATTTTGACCACGTTTTTTAAAAAAAAAGGAACCACAAGGCACACAAAACGAAAAATTATATCTCGAAACTACGGACAATTTGGCTAGAATTTCAAGCAAGATCGTGCGATTTGACGCCGTTGGGCTTTTTCTAATAAGGCTAGGTAAAAGCTTTTGTTTATGCAGACAGCATTTAAATAATAACATCCGTCAAGTAATGGCCAAATTATAGTCGGAAATGTGCAAAAATTATCTCAAAAGGATCAGAGTCCTGCAAGAAGTCTAATCACGCTCATTTGAATAATGTTATATTCCATGCATAATCACAATGTCCAAACCAATATAATAATATAAAATTTTTATCGAAATCGGTATTTAAACTTTATTTTATTTAACACTACTTTCCGTAGCATAAATTGGATAGCCTAAAAAAATTAACATGTTCGAAAAAAACATAATTATTTTCAAAAAGTGCATGTGCTAGAATAACGGAGGGAATATTTACTGTATTGCAGCTGGTAGTGGACGTAAAAAGTGCTAGATACAACCATTCCACAGTACTCTATAGCAGGGTATTAAGATCTTCTAGTACGACACTGAAAAACAAAATAATAAACTTCAAATTCTTAATTGTATAGGACCCACTCCACAAACATTACCATATATTCCAATAAGAATAAAAATAAATCCAAGTATCGCAAGAGATTCTGTACATCCGATTAAGTACGTTTGCATTTCTCACGAGACTTTGTCAATTCCGAAAACCCCAATCGACCTGTTGAAGTGACTCACTCAACAATGCGTTGGCCGCCTCGCTTGCGTCACTAGAGTGTGCAACGAAAAGTTGGCGCTCAAATTAGTGTCAGAATTTGATGGCAGCCAGTTTGGGCGTTTGCATTAGCATTAGAATTATTGTGGGCGCCAGAAATACACATTCCACAAAAGCAAACCTAGATACAAATGCATAGATAAATGTATATGAACCCTGGACCACTGTCAATCAAGTCACTAGCTCATACAGAGAGCATGATTCGTCATCAGAATAATCGCCTAGGGTCTTAGTAGGTATTAATTTTTAGGGTTTTTGTGCATCAAATTTTTATAATACAATATAATAATACAAACAATATTAAATATATAAACGAATAGTTAACAACATTGCAAACATATTTCGAATAATTAATAGGAAAAAAGAAAAAATATTATTTTATGAATATCGCCGTAGTCTATAATTCAGAGCAGCTTACTTCCAGTTTAAGTTGACTAGTCCTCCTTCATAATGAAATGTAGAATATTTCTTGTCTGTTGGACTAATAATGCATGGCCCCGTGTGTCTATTTTGAAATGCAAAATAGAAATTCTATTTAAATGCAGTAGATATTGTACAAGAGTCTACACTCAAATAGTTGATAGTTTTATTCTCTGCACCATACACATTAGATATATGTGTACGTCCATAGTTTATAAATAAAACACTTAAAAATAATACTAGAATCATAAAACAATGCCAAGGAATAGGCATAGCGTGGGTTTTTCCAATATTGCTGAATTTATACAAACTTATTTACATACTTACGATGACTTTCTGTCAATGTGTCGCAGCACAGTATCTGAAATTTATCTACACTAACTAAATCCGTTTATATATTTTTAGTAAGTTCTCTTTTTTCACAATTTCATTAGTTTTCTATGTTGGTAGGTATACATTTTTTTAATTTTATTTTACTTTTTAAATAGACAACCAGCAACAACAACAAAAAACTATTCATTTTGCTATAAAACAGCCACTTTTCATTCTATTTTGAACTGAGCTTTGCGCGATTCTATTTTCAACTTTTTCAAATAATATATAATTGAGACGGAAGTGGTAATTTAACTTAATTATTGAATTTATTTAAAAATATCTTCTATTTCGAATTCTTGAGAATAGAAAATTTTTGAAAGAAAAGAAAATTTCAATTTTGTATAAAATAATATTTTTGGTTTTTCTCTTTTTTAGAGAATTTTTTTTTACAAGAAAATAATTTAAACTGATGATGATATATTATGTAAATTATTTTAAATTAATGAGATTGATTTTTTTCTAACAAATTTATCTAATTTTCATAAACCAATATTACCCCATTCAAAATATTGGGCAATAGTTGCCTTAGGCAGTTAGTCATACACCGGCGGAGGAATTGCTTCTGCTCTTCGTAGCAATGCTGAAAGGCTTCAGCGTACTTCGCGACACTCCCTTGGATATTTTTGACAGTGCCACGATAACGTCCTTTTAAGTATTTTTTACTCTTTAGAAATTATAGGAATTCCTGGGAAATCACGGAAATTCCTTTTTTCGACAAAAACTCATTGATAGAGATGGCAAGGGGTCTGTATCCAAGTATCTGCAATGTCCGATCTGACAGAAATAAGCCTTTTTCTAAGTTTTATAAGTACTTCTTTAGAAAAAGTCATCCTTGAAAGTTTGCACATTTTCATCAGTTTTCGATGTTGACGGCCTCTCTGACCGAGGTACATCTTCCACTGCTTGCTTTTTATTACTCCGAAAAACTTGTGCTCTTTATAAGTGGGTTTTCCCCATAGGCTTGATGGTATATTTTATTATTCAAACTCAAGGATTTATTAAGATTAACATAAACTTTTCGATGTTAAGCTTAATACTTAATATCTGAATTTTTTGTTTGTGCCACCAAAAAAAAAACAACAACAATAAATGAACCAGTATCATTACTTTTCTGCCACACCGTATATATATTATGTGTTTGCATGTACATTCTTTGATAAATTATGTATTAATGGATGATTCCTTTTAAAAAAACCTATTCTTTCTGACAATAGATATTATTAATAGTTCTAGAAAAACTATTAATAATATCTATTCTCAGATTATTAAAATTAAATTAATAGTTTTTTTTTGATATTATGCTAAATTATTAATGAAATATTTACCAAAAATATTTAGAATAGTTTTAAAGTTCTCATTCACAATCTTATACATCTTCATGTCTTTTATAATTAAATACGAATACATATTCTTCTAGAACTAACTTCTTACAATTCAGGTAAATAGTTTTAAAAACATCCACTTAACAGGATTATCTAGAAAAAAAATTGTTGTAATTATTATTCAGTCTACTTGCAAAAGTATCGAACTCAATGTAAGCAAATCTTACAAATTTCCTATTAATTCGAATTATAAAATATAAAAAAAAAAACAGATTATAAATTGCAAATGAACCAATTGGACCCTATAAAATGATCCCTGGCACATGTCTAAGACACCCTTACATATAACCAAAATAAATAGCAAAAATGCTAAATAAATGTTAATTATTATAATTAAATTGAAAAAAAGTATATTGAAAATAATAAGAAAATTTTCTCTTAATAAAACGTTACATTTTTTTTTCATCTACTATGAGGCAATATTAACTAAGAAAACTTTTGATCAAAGTTCATGAAAAGATATTTTTTGTATAGTCTAACTTGATGCCCTTTCAACTTTCAATACCCAAATAAATATTCGATGTAATAATCTAAGAAAAAAAATGGTTTTTTTTAATATTATATAATTTGTTTATTGATAATTGTATATAGACCGAATGGACTAATAATACTCTTACTTTAGGGTAAGCAGTAAATGTCACAAGAAATGTCAAATGATATAAGATAAGACGTAACTACATACAGTATATAATAATTTTTCCGAGAATTTTTTATTTAGAATTTGCAATTAAAATATGATTGTACCTTTAATTTGAATGTTATTTATTTTTTCCAAAAATTCAGTGAACAATTTATACCTTAATATCAGATTTCATTTAAAATCATTTATAATTATTATTTTTATTTAAATTTAGTTTGAGAATAGGTTTTTTTGTGAATTAAAAACTTTTTGTAAGTAAATTTTTACTCTCCAAAATTCAATAAAATCGAAGAAAAAAATATATATTATGCAAGTTCATTGTGAATATATAATATATATTTAACAAAATAGGTAACCAGAAAAAAAACCGGAATTATCATCATCAAAAAATATTCTAAAGAAATAATTATATTTTTTTTATTTGTTGGAAAGTTGTTTTACTCTTTTAGCAATACTAGTATGAAGTATACGCAGCTTTGGTAGCTTTTTATAGAACTTTTACTGATTTACATGTGTACACTGCAGGACAAAAGTATACGACCATTTTGGCAACAACATATTTTCGAGCAACCATCAAAATATTTTCAAAAAATCCTTGGTTAAAATCTTAATCAATTGAACACTTTCAAGTATCATAACAGTTTAAATATTTAATTAATTCCAGAAATATTAAAAAAATGTATTGTAGTAATAATTGTCATTAATGTCCCATTTTTATTATTGTAGGCCAAGTGCAATTACCAAGTTCTACGTCCATGTTTGTATCAAATAGGAATCAATGTTGAATTTTAATAATGCTGTTTGGGAAAATCTGAATATCTGTATTTTACTTTCTCGGTATACATAAACATTACCTTAAAAAGAGATAATTTTTTTCTCTTTTTTATTTTAATTATTTATCTCAGGTTAAAACTATCAAGTTTCAATTTAAAAACATGGAAAAATTTTATTAAATTAGTGTTAAAAACTTGGTATGTTATTGTTACTTTATTTAACGAAGGTAAATCAAAGCGTTCTATAGCAGCTAAGTAGAAAATGTGTCTCAAGCAACGGTGAAAGACGATTAATCTATTTGAACCAGACGATTGCGTGACGATAAGAAAATCATTACTACGCTCTCAAAATTAAAAAAAAGAATAAATTGAACTTTATTCTATTAAAAAATGTACTTTGGACGGATGGGTTTTGGGTCCAAAAAAAAAAAACTACGTGTGTCGCACTTATGGAGAAAAAATGCTGCAGGAAACTGTGGTGCCATACGCGTAACAAAGCGGTTGCTCTAATATGTTTTTGGGTTATATATGTTATGAGACACTCGGTGCGAATTAATGGAATACAAAAAAGCTTATCAGAATAATTTTAGAGACCAATAAGTTCGAAATTATGTAGGGACTATATACAAATGCAAAAGCGCCGTTTTTTTTTCAAAAGTTGAAACTTTAGGCGTAGCAAAATTGGTCCAAAGGAAAACGCCTTTTATTGTTGAAAAATGCTCACATATTCATGCTTCAAAGTATTGTTCATCGCTAGCTACAACTTTTTCCAATCTTTCTGGCAGCAAACGGATTCCATGTCGAAAATTTTTGGTCTCTTCGTAAGATCGGAAGTGCTGCTTAGCCAGACCACGCGTCATAGATCGGGACGCTTCTTGTCTTCCACGTTGAAATCACTACTTTTATAGCGTCGGCACCATTCGCGACACGTTCTCTCACTAATCCAAGCCTCATGATAAATTTCTACAATCATGCGACACGCTTCAGTCGCAGATTTTTTCGAATTGAAGGCAAAAAGCAAAACTTGATAATAATTAATGCATAAAAAATATTTGTTTCATATTTAAGATTAATTATAAATAATTATTTTCCTTCCGGTTGTTCATTTTAATTTCTGAATTGTATTTACGAAAATACTCGCATACTTTTGGCCAATAATGTATATTAGTATAGTAATACAGAATAATAGATTAGATGCAATGAAAATTTAATAAAATATCGGAAAACAAAAATCCCACGAAAATATCACAAAAATGAAGCTAAATGGAATAATGTAAACTAATCACCCACATCCCCAAATTTGACAAAAATAGAAAAGTCAACTGGAAATGTCAAAAATAATGAATAAAGTTTAACCAAAAAAAAAGAAAAAAAGACGCAAGATAATTCACATTATCAAAAATTATTATATATAAAACAGATTTATTAAAAAAAAAAACTTGTAAAAATTTAATAAGAACGCGTAATTATAGGAAAATAATGAATTAAATATTAATGGTATAGAACATAAAAGTGCTGGAATAATGAACGAATGTTTTACATTGTTTACATTGGTTACCGCTAGTGCTGTTAACGCAACGCTGCGGTCATCGTCAAGGTTATTACTGTCATGTTCCTTTGTCTTTTGTATCGTAAATACCACCGATTCGGCTTCTATGACTTTAAGACCGTGTGAATAGTATAATGCTTCTTCAAGAGAATAAGGAAGACAACAATATTACGGTAGACTGCAGTTACTACATGTTTACAACAGAAACAATAACACAAACTGCGCCACAACGTCATCATACCGGCAGGAGCTACACCTATGCCGAAACTGACGCTGCTGCCACCGCCACCGCTACCGCCACCATCAATGCCAACGCCAACGCCAACGTCAACAGCAGCAACAGCAATTGTAATAACTGTGATAGCAGCATTAGCTTATAGCACACACGATTAAAGTTTATTTTTAACCTCTGTTCCTATCGCCGTGGCATTGAGCTTATCGATCGACAGCTATTTTTAGAGCTTTCATTATATCTACGAGTGTATTGAAGCTTTTATATACTCTGTGTATAAACTCGCATATACATATCTACATATATACAAATGTACGAGTATAATTGTACACAAAAATATAGTTTAACTAGGAATTTTTATATGGACCCGGATATGGGCATACACACACACACACACACACATGTTTAAATGTAATTTGTAAATTGAACAAAAAATATCTATATATATGTATATATACACATATACGAGGAGATAATATATGCTTTTATATAAAATTGTTTTTATCAATTCGTGTTCGAATGTTAACTAGGCCTATATTCGAGCATATAATAATTGTGTGCTTGAAGTAAAATGAATGTGCTAAAACATAAAAAAAAATTAAATAAAAATAGGCTAAATAAATTATAGAAATTACACAATAACAAATAATAAATGGAAAACTTTTATAAGTTTGATGGAGTTTTCATTTTTCATGTACACAAAATGTATTTTAGTGTCATATAAGTTTTTCATTTTATTCATACATTACTAGTTTATGCATTTACTGACAATTACTACCATACATACACCTATATTATTTTACATACTCTTATAAGAAAATCTATTATTTATTTACTTGATCAACTTATTAGGTTGAATAACAATGGAATAATTTATAGTTTACACGATAATATACTCGTCATAATTCTAATTTATTAATTGAATGATTGTTTTTCAATATATTGTATATAAAATAAAAATGTTAGAAGGAAAAACCCCATAAAAATGCTCTATTTATTCTATCCACGTGCCTTATATACAAACTATATTTTATTCATATTTGATTTGTTTCGATATTTTAAATGAAATATGAATATTCTAAAAATAGATTTATTGCACGCTGGACATCGCAAAAAAATATGAAAATAACGTCACAACGTTTTTCGGTAGGAATATTCTCTATTCGATTGGAATATTCGACTTATTGTGAATTTCATGATTCAAATGTTTGTGTTTATTCTTCTAATATTTTTGTCATTTTTCTTTGTTTAGTTTCTTATTTTATTTTTACAAAAAAATCTGAAAACATAAATTAGTGGCCACGTGAGATAGAATCATTATTCCTAAAACCAGTTTTGACTTTAGCTACTTTTCAGTTAAAATTCAAATTACATGAGAGATAAAAATAGAATTTTGAAAAGATAATACCATCTTTATAATATATTTAGGAATATTATAAAAGAATCCAATTAAAATAATTTTTTTTTTAAATAGTTGAGTTTTATAATAGTGTGTTGTTCAGATGGACAATATCAGATTGAGCGCTATTAGCTTTAATATATTCAATAAATTTAACTAAATCAAAAACATTTAGAACATAAAATTAGAAAATAAATCTTGGCAAATATATATACGAGGTCTGTTCAAAAAGTATCGCGACTTTTGAATTTCCGCGGGTTACGTATATTCGATTTTCGATTTTCTTGTGGCGTTATGTTGGTACTCATGTCTCTCCCTTATGCCGACAAGTTCGGCCATTTTGAATATTTATTTAATTTTTGACAGCTGTTTCGCTTGCATGTGTTTTGGCTCGTCTCCGATTTTTGCCCATTCCAAAAAATGGATCAAAGAATTTGTTTCGGGAACAAGAAAAAGTCACAGGGGGCCAGATCTGGGGAATACGGTGGCTGCGGCAATATTAGTGTGCTGTTTTTGGCCAAAACTTCACGCACAAACAACGATGCGTGAGCAGGGGCGTTATCATGGTGCAAAAGCCAATTTTTGTTCTTCCACAAATCCGGGCGTTTCTGGCGGATTACTTCGCGCAACTTGCGCATAACTTGCAGGTAATATTCCTTATTGACCGTTCTATCCTGAGGCAAGAACTCATGATGCACCAAGCCCCTGCAATCGAAGAAAACTGTAAGCAAAACCTTCACATTCGACCGAACTTGGCGCGCTTTTTTTGGTCTTAACTCGTGCGGCAGCTTCCATTAGGTTAATTGAGCTTTGGTTTCCACGTCATAACCATAAACCTATGATTCGTCACCAGCTATGACACTCTGGAGCAAATTTGGGTCGTCGCGGACAGAGTCCATCAGCTCCTTAGCAATGTTAATGCGATGATTTTTTTGGTCGAAAATGTGCAAAAATCGAAGACGAGCCAAAACACGTGCAAGCAAATTAACTGAACATTCAAAATGGCCGAATTTGTCGGCATAAATGAGAGACATGAGTACCAAGATAGCGCCACAAAAAATCGAAAATCGAATATACGTAACCGGCGGAAATTCAAATCTCGCCATACTTTTTGAACAGACCTCGTATATATATATATACATGCACACATTATATATAGTCTGTAATATAATAAGATAAGGAGCTCGATTTTTGACAGGCTATTACTTTGACGTTTCACTGCGCTGTCATTATTATACGTTTCACAGCGCTGCCATTATTTATCCACAGCGCTGTTATTACAATATTATACGTTTGTGTTCTGCTATAGATACCCTCTATATAATAATGCAGAATTGCACGATTAAACAACGCGTCGAGATAGTCATAGTTTATTACAATAATTTGCGCTCTGTTCGTTAGACGTCGCAGGAGCTGAGGGGTATTTATGTTCGAGATGGATTCTTTTTGGTTGAATGGCAACGTAAACAAGCAAAATTGTCGGATCTGGGACCGTCCTTTACATCCTGTAAATATAATTCCTGTCCAGTGCGGATTTTGGTCGTACAGCTTTCAAATATTTAACCATTAACAATCATTTAGTTGTCACAGAAGAAACGATGTCCATGTTGATTTCTGGATGCAGCGCTGCATGTTACAAGCGTACTCGTTTAATTGGGACTATGCCAAAACTACGTTATTAAACATTATAACGCTATTACTGCCCCCTCTTCCTTTCGCTATTTAGGATGGCAAATAAAATACTAACATATTTTTAGAATAAACGAAAACTACAATAAAAGTGTGGATTGAAAAGTTTCCAGAAAAGCAGTTAATATAAGTAAATTTTTTATTAATCAAGTTTGTCGATTCCATTTCGGAAGTCAATATATGAAAGATTTTTAAAAGAAAAAGGACTAAAATCTCTTTCTACAGAAGAATGTTTTCAGTTTTGGGAACAGGTGGAAGTTCGATAGAGCCAAATCTGCTAAAATATGGCGGATGTTTTCAAATTCTAATTTTATCAATTTTTTGCTGACCGAATATATTAATTTTCTCCATTATCCCCGGCTGATATTCCTTAATTACTGCATTTAAATTATCTAAAAGTATTTCATAATATTACCCAATGACAGTTTTACCCTTTTTTGCATCCCAAAAAAAGTGATGCTATCACTTTTCCAGTGGATAAAATGGTGTCAACTTGCCTATACCCCAGAAATGAAAAGGCAATAAAAACAAATCAAGGTTTGATTGACTTTTCATTTCGGGGGTATAGTAGTGAGGTCAGGCAACATCTATAATGATGATAAGCCTTTTGAAATCTGTTAAAATATTCTGAAAAATTTCTAAACCAGCTGCTGTTTTTTTTTGGTTTCTCAGACCCAACTCATTTTTGCGTAGTCAATGCAACTGGTCTTTATTCACGATTTTTGATCTTGTAGTCGTTTTTGGTCATCCTGAAAATGGTTCATCATTTATGTGTGTCCTTCTGCGTTTAACTTCATAAACCTAAAACCTAATGGAATACACTATCGGACCTCTGATTTCATTTTCTCCCATTTTAAAAATTACGAGCAATGCGATCGATGCTAATAGTTGTCAAAATAAAATAACATAGCCTCAGATTAAAAAATACCTATAATCTAAAAACATGGCGGATCAATTTGACATTTAGGTATAGACAGTAACTGAGCAGCCAATATAACAACAAATTAATATTAAAAAACCATAGGCACCTAGTGGTACATTCTGGAAACATTTCAATCCACCCTCGGTATAAAAAAACACACAAAATAATAAAATTTATAATAATAAAATTTTATTATTTTGTGTGTTTTTTTAAAAATTTCTTTCGTATTATTTTGATAATATTTTCTTTATCACTAGACATTTGCTTATTATACGACATCATGATTACTTACATTTAAACTTAATGTTGTTTCTGGGATTTTAGTAACTCTTGGTTCTAAGAAATTTGAACGCGGAGATAATAATTAGTATAAATAAGGGTAACAGTAGCAACAGAAAAACAACCAATTCATTTGAAACTCTTTCAAAAAACAAATGCCGCTTATAATTTTGTTGATAATAAATTTTCTAGAAAATCGCGTAATTGCTCACAAATTTACCAGTTTTTTCTGTGCATTATTTGTATTTGGAAAGTTATCATATAAAATTTTCACTTTAAATTGATTAGTCGAAATAATTAAATGAACTAGAAACAAAAAATTCACCATATTATTTTGTACATGGGAAAATTAGCATGAAATAAAAAAATATGGAAAGCTTTAATAATCAGTTAAAGAAGAAGAATAACATAAGAAGCGATGGAGAATTTCCGTCTTTAGTTTTTGATAATTTCTTTCTTTTTTCTTGTATAATATTGTATATTTTTGGTTAATTATAAAAATTGTCATTCGAATAAACTATACTGTTTTACAAAGTCCATTAGAGTCCGCAGAAAAATTGCCATAATCAAGTCATTTCAAAGAGTTCCGCTCTTATCAGAATGTGATGTGTGGTCTTATCAAAATTTTGTATCCCGTTCGTACATTCATTCAGTTTTAATAATTATTATTATAATTATCATTTCCAAGGAATATTGTTAAATTCATAGAATTTAGTATGTTCTTCTCAGAAAATTATACAATGATTGGCGCTTTGTTTTAATTACATATCAGTATGCATTTCGTAGATTTATTATTGCTATTATTCTTTTGGTTTTTTTCAAATCCATTTGGTGGTTGGGAAAGATTACTCCTGTCATTTGACAGCTGTCAAACATTAATTTTATTAAATTAGGCTTACCATTTTCGAATATGTTTTATTTAACAACTAAGCATCACCTTAAAATTTAGATGAAGATTTTTTTGAACAAAATTTAGATACGCCATTTTGAGCAATGGTTACCCATTTATGGGGCTCTGAAAGACCACAAGTGAGTTATTGTATCTGTGAAAAAATACTAGCTTATGCGTATTTCAGTCTGAATGTGTCATTAGCCCTTGAAAATGAAGAAGAGAAGTTAACCGACTTTCTTTTTGCCTAAACTTGAAGATTTTAATATAGTTCAAAGGTGGTCTCAATAAGATGGCGCAAAAGTTTCTGGCTTTATTGTATGAACATTTGCCAGAACCAGGACAAGTAAATTTTTGTGATATTAAGTGGTGTCAAAGATTGTGCTATTTGAGGCCGTTGGAATTTTTCATTCGAGGCTACGAAAATGATCGTATTCAATCCGGAGCTTTTAGTCAAATTAGAGCCTGAATGGTGCGAAAAATTACTTCAAAAGTCTCACGTCGACCATTTGAATGATATTATATTCTAAGCAATATAATGAAATAAAAATTTCATTGAAATTTGAATTTTAAAAGTTTTCTATTTAACGTTACTCTCTGAAGTACAAATTGGACAATTGTGTATTCACTCACATATTCATACGATGTCAATTTGTAGTGTCAACAAACACAACCAAATACTGCAACGAGAACGAAAAATTATAAACTAGGCTTAAATCGTTACTCGTTCTCGTGGCTTGTCGCAATTGTGTGCACGCTCATAAGATTGTGAAGCTTTTAGAAAATTTTGACAGCGCTTTTTTCATCGCTTGTAAACAAATGTGTTCGGTCGGGACGAATTTTTTGAACTTTTCGTTCTTGAAATTATTGCTTGTGAGTCGCAATTGTATTTGGCGAAGCGTGTAGGGAGGGGGTAAGCACACGTTTTAAACTATATATATTTTAGTTATATTTAATTTTTATAATTTTATATTTATGTAGATTTTTTTTTAATAAGCACATTATTTTGTCTTGCATATAATTAGTTAAGTTTAAGAGAAAAAAAAAACTTTTTTTATAATTGACATTTCCATAAGTAAATAGTACAGGAAATTTTCTAAGAATTCAAATTTTCTTATAAAATTTGTTTATTCATAGAAAGCCTAAGCCTCATTTTTTGTGCAATATCAACATAAACCAACCATTCTACTTTTTTATGTTAATACAGGGAAAATCTTTTTTTAGATTTTCCAAGAATCTCATTTCTAGCAAGGTGCAGAATTACGAATAGATCCATTTTAATGAAGCAATTAAATATTTTAATTCTTTTTTCTAAGACTAGGAACTATATACAAGTACCAACCACACCAGCAACTATGGATATAAATATTGATATAAATGGTAAATGGATAAAAAGAAAACAAATTCTTCCAATTTGATTCTTTCGAAATGATTCGATTAATTAAAGATTATATCTCTTAAAATAAATACATACACACATGCAAAGATGCCTAATATAATTGCAATTAATATTATTTTCGCTCTTGTAAATGATAAATAAATAATGTATAAGAAAATTTTTCAAATCTCTTATACAAAAGAGGTTTTGAAGTTGAAAGATTTTCTATACAAAAGAAAAAAACAATACAATATATAAATAAAACTATGAAAATTGTGCATTTCACTAAGATTACATCTAATTAGACAGGTGATATGTGCATTAGCAAGTATTAACTGATTAATTGGAATTTTACAAAAGTAAATTTTATGATCAAAGTAAATTTTAATTTTAATCAACATTGAATAAATCCTTTTTGATGGTTTTAATTTACACGGGATGTTATTATAAAACTTTCTTTAAGAGAAATTTAATTTATTAATTTTTTTTTAATTATCATTTATGAGCTCTATAATTCTAATTGTATCTGCAGTATTTTTTATTTTTATTTTTAACAGAGGTTGGTGTTGTAATTTTTCTATTATATTTTATTTTTAATTTTTTTGAATAACATATTAGAAATAAATTTTATATTTAAATTCTTCATTGCCAGAGTTGAACAAAAATCACTAATTACAACAGGAACAACAAAAAGGGAAGGGGGGCATATGCTAAATTATTCATCTTATAAGAGGTTTATATTGAATAGTAAAAAATTCTTCGATTTTGTATAAATTTGAAAAATCTTATCCTGCTTTTATGAAAATTCCTTCTTTATAATAGTTCTTCAAAAAAAAAAAAGTTTTTACAATAAAGAAATACGAGATATTAAAAAATCTTCATCCCAAAAGTTGATCAATTAAAGTTCAACAAGGATCATTTCTTATATAAAAAAAAATCCTTCTACTATACAGTAAATATGCTAAACTATGTATTTTCAAAAAAAAATTAATATAATATATAAAAAAATATATTTTGGTCATTTTTGAAAAGTCCTTTTAGAAAATTTTCACTGATATTGAAGATTAGACTATTTTTTGTTTCTTCCCTGTTATTTAACTTTATTAATGAATTTGATATTTTTGTAACTTTCATATTATTATTATACCTACCTTCCATCTTAACTATTCTGAATATTTTTGTATACCATATATATGTATTTATTCTCATAAGATTAGTTTCATATGAAGAATATTGTGAAATTATATAAGTTTAACGTAGATAGAAATACCACCACCCATGGAAAGGGCACATTTTCTTAGAGATAACGTGACCTTAACTTATATTATTTTGGTCAAATCTACTGTTACGCAAAAATTACTTCTTTTTTATTTCCATTGTTTCATTTGTTATATAGAACGATTTGTTTCTTAAATAATACAATATACAATTTCAACATTTCTGGTCAGATGTCTCTTTTATATAGCAAATACGTCAACCAAATTCCATTAATAGAGTGAATGCATTAACCACAATAATGGTCACCAACTCAATAGCAAATACAACAACCAATTTGAAATGCATTGGTTTAGTTCTCAATAAATATTTTTTATACCAGATTTTCCATTTTGTAGTTTACAAACAAGAACCTTGTCATTTCCATACTTAAAATAATTAAAATTATGGTTTTTCAACTGAACAACGTTTTAAAATTGAAAAAACTTTTTTCAAAAGGGGTGATTCGACCATAGCCACTTTTTTGCGTATGAGACTTATTTCTTGCTTGGTGGATACTTTAATAATCAAAGTAGAAGTCTGAAACCCACAAGGGACTGCAAAAAAAACTAATTGTATTCGCGAAATGTGGTGTCATTTTGGTGTGAAGCTGTCATTGGACCGTATTTCTTTGAAAATGAAAAAGGAGAGACCATTATCGTCAATTGTGAGGCTATAGTATATATATGATTTTTTTTTGCCTGGACTTGAATATTTTATCCTGGACCATATTTGACGAAGTTCTCAGAACGCATAATTTCGAGATTTAGTGATGTCAATAGATCTCCAAGATCGTGCGATTTGACGCCGTTGGACTTTTTCTGTTTAGGAAAAGATCCTGTTTACCTCAAAAGGATCGAATTCAACCAGATTTATGGCAGACATTTGAATATTATTATAACCATTTAAATGTTGTTATATTTTATACAAAAAAGCATAGTGCTTCGGAAATGAACATTTTAATCTAAATCTTCCGAAGCACAAATTGGATAATCTTTTATTTTCTTTTCTTCAATTTATTAATTTCATAAAAATATTTGAAATTACAAATAGATTTTTTTTTTATTCATGAAAAATATCTAAAATAAATAGTTAAATAACTTACCAAGTTTTAACACGTGCATCTTTAGTAGATTTGTTTTTTTTTTTTTGTTTCTTTGAACAATTTTTTCAATAGTTTTAATATTTATTTATATTTAAATATAAAATTAAATAATCTAATCATTTTTACTTAAATTCATATCAGTTTATATCGGATTGATTATATTAATATATTATTATTGATAATTTTTTTTATAATCACTTTTATCATATATTTTCCTATTAAGTTTCATATATGTATATTAAGTAAATATTATTTTTAACTTTTAATTTTCAATATAAAACAAAATAGTTTGTTTGTTTATTAAAATCTAAAAAAAAAATAATAATAATAAAAATAAAAAGTTTAATCAATTACAAGAGATTTTTTTTAATAAATAAGGTGTTAACAGAAAAACATCTTCACTTTTATCACAAGAATTGCATAACTTCGAAAAAATAAACAATCAGTTTTATTTACTAAATATACAATAAAAATATTAATTGTATATAAGAGAAAAAAAATGGTAAAAAAAACAAAAAAAAAAACAACAAAATATCCGATTTAGTATACTTTTAGGAAGAAGCAGATAATATCGAATGTCCTTTTAGTAGAACAACATCATAACTGAATGCTGGATGAATTTATCCAATTCGAAAAAGGACGAAAAATATTCGTTTCTAATTTTAGAATGTCCTGTACGTTTTTCCTTTTTTTTTTAATTTCCATCATTTCAGAATAGCTACAAGTAGTCACCCGCTGACAAATGTACATACATACATACACAGCTACTCGTACTAGTCGAAATATTTTGTTGGAAAATTATTTTCTCAGAGATTGAGGATTTTTTGGGGAATATTTTTTTTTTAAACAATTCTGTCCTTTTTAATTTGATGGGTTTTCATTTTTTTTTTATATATATTTTTTCTCTATAAGCCATTTTAATAAAAATGAATATTATGTCTGAAAAGCTAAAAAGAATTTTTATGTAATGCGTAAATAATGCTGAATGACGCATTTTTGTTATTTTTAAATATGCGACAAGTGGAAGCTCAAACGGGGCAGTTTAGAATCTATAATGATGATAAAAATGAAATGATTCGAAAATAATATTTACCATTATTGACGTAATTGTAAACGTAATCAAGAAATAAGAAAAAATAGGACGTCTTTTACAGAAGTATGGATTTTCTTTTTAAATAAATATTTGTTTAGCAGAACTTTGGAAGAAGTAAAAATAATTCTATTAATTCATATATGATATGTCCATATATATTTATACATTCTTAAATAGTAGGTCACGTGCAAAAGACTTGTGCAAAAAAAAAATTTCCATTGGAGAAATTGGTAAAAATCACGTGCTTTAGAATGGAATATTCGTAAAAGAAAACTTTTTTGACGAGTTTTGGAGAAAAATTTCTCTTCAAACTAATACATAGAATACTATTAACACCGATTCCATCGCCAGACTATACTATTTCTATGATTATACAAACTTCTATACTGTATAAATTAGTGTATGCAAAAATTTATATGTTAATTAATTTTTTTCTTTTATTAAAATATTTGCAAAAATTAGGAACAGTTATAATTAGGAAAATATTTTCAAAAATGTTATTTTTTTATTATATATTAATAAAATTTTTGTAATTTGTTATCAAATCTATTTAAGAAAAGATATTTTTTCTCTTGTGTGCCACGCAATATGCATTAGATTGCACACACATTCGTCTAATGAGAATGTAATGAGAATGTATGCTTAATGTGGCAATTATTAATTACAAGTAGTGTAGAATCTAATAAAGAAAGAACCTCACCAACGTTGGAACTCTTTAAAAATTCTTTTTAATAATTAAAAATAAATTCAAAAATCCAATTAGAAAAAAAAATTGAAAGTTTTTTATTTGGAAATTAATGTTTTTTTATTTTCATATTATTTTGAAATTTTTAGTTTTTTTTTTTAAAACCACGACTAAAAGTAGAATTACTTTATTGCAGTTTTGCTAAAGTCTTAATATCTTTATTATAAATAAATTTTTTTAAGACGAAAAAAAAATTTTGTTTTTTAATATTCTTAAAATATAGAAAAATTACCAGTTTTATTGTAGTTGAATTCTTAAAAATTTTCTAAGCCAAAATATCTAAAATTCAATAGTTTTAATAAAATTCAAAAAAAAAAAAATGGCGCTATAATATCTGAAAACATTTAATGCAGATATAAAAAATTAACTTGCCTTTTTACCCTTAATAAAATTTAAAATATTTTCCTTAAAAAAAATTTCGATTTTTAACAACACACTCTTAAAAGTATGTTTTTGTTTCTTGATAGCAAATTAAAAATAATAAATAAGACTTTTTTATAAAATAGCCGCCATTTAACTGGCTGAACTGTTTATAAACGCCCTTTTAAGGCTGAATAAGACAGTATAGCATGGCAAAAAAATGGCGGCGATCGTACAAAAAAAAGTTTTTTTTTTTCAACGACATAATTTAGATAGACCAATTATATCTTCTTTAGTGGTAAATTTGTGGATGGAAATTAAGATTTAAATAGTTTTTATTAGTATTTTTAATATTCTTAAAAAATAGAAAAATTACCACTTTTATTCTAGCTGAATTTATAAAAATTTTCCTAGCCAAAATATCCAAAATCCAATAGTTTTAATAAAATTCAAAAAAAAAAAAAATGGCGCTATAATATCTGAAAACATTTAATGCAGATATAAAAAATTAACTTGCCTTTTTACCCTTAATAAAATTTAAATTATTTTCCTTAAAAAAAATATATAGATTTTTAACAACCCACTCTTAAAAATATGTTTTTGTTTCTTGATAACAAATTAAAAATAATAAATAAGATTTTTATATTTAACTGATTGAACTGTTTAAAAACGCCCTTTTAAGGCTGAAAAAGACAGTAAAGCATGGCAAAAAATGGCGGCGATCATACAAAAATAGGAGTTTTCTTTTTTGAAAGACTAGTCATTTTTAGTTATTAATTTGATAGTTCAAGTACCTGAGCAACGACATAATATAAAAAGGGCAATTATATCTTCTTTAGTGGTAAATTCGTTGATGGAAATTAATTTTTAAATAATTTTTTTCATATTTTATTAAAACGAAAATAATTTTAATAAAACGGCATTATTTTTTGAGCACAGCTGTTTTAAGAATTTTTATTTATTTTATAAATATTTCGTATTTGTTTTATTTTTTTGTTAATAATAAAAAAATGAAATCCGTTTATTTTAAAAAATCCTTGCCAATATAATAAAAATGAAAATAAAAAATTCCATTAAATAAATTATTTTTATGTCAAATATTTTTATCCATAAAACTCATAAAATTATTTTGTAAAAATGTTAACCATAAATTATCATAACTCAATAAATTCGTAATAAGTGGACAGTAGAACTTTTACGAAACTTTTAATACTATCGAAGATATTAACAAAGAATTCAGTAATATGTTGTCCAACACAGAAAAAAAAATTATAATCTTTATTACCTCTTATCCTTGCCAGTTTATATAAATAGAAATCGCCAAAATAATTTTGAAAAAAAAAAAAATATGTATGCAATTATAAAAATACCAAAAAAAAAAGAAATTAACAAACGCTTCAAACTCTATTCCATAAATAACTGAAATCTGATAAGGTGAATTGGTTTTGATAATGTTTTATTTAAGTTTTGGAATTATCCGTCATTGGATATTTTTTTTTTCCAAAATATTTTCAAACGTCAAATCAATAAATTTATAAATAAACTTAGTATATTATTAATCGATATGATATTGAAAAATTTCTATTACTAATCGAATGTCGATTGATTAAAAAATATTTTCAATTGGAAAAAAAAATATAAATTGAAACTTTTTTTTTATTAAGAATTTACAATAGTAAAAATTATTTTGATAAAAAATAAGCACTTAACAGGAGAGTAACTGAACTTTAAAAGAAAAAAAATCAATATCCCCTAAAAATAGTATAGAAAATAATTTTTTATATTATTTTTAAAAAAACATTTAGATAGAAAGACACAATTTTTTTTTTAAATGAATCTTAATAGATAATAATTTGTTTCTTAAGGTTGTATTAATTTTTATACATAATTAATAAAAAATATTTTAATAATAATTATCACATTTCAAGTTTTTTTTTTGAATTTTTTTTTTTAACCAATAACATCATAATTTATTTATAAAAAAAAATATAAACAAAAATCTACACAAAATTCTGATCTTAATTAAAGTACACATAATAAATTTAAATATTTTATTTTTATAATAATTATTATTTAATTACCGATAAACATAGCACACACACACGAACACACAGAATATAATTATTGTTAATTATCAAATTATTATAAATTTTTATTCCAGTGTTTTTAGAGTATTTTTTTTTTAAATTTAAGTTTATATTTATAAAATAAAATTGTTTGTTTTTTTTATTTTGTTTTGTTGTTTAAATGGATTTAACGAAATACATTTTTCGCGTCACAACTGAAAAAACACCTTAATTGTATACCGCAACGTTTATGACTGACACGAAAAGAAATCATTTACAGTGAGTAAGCAAAGCGGCAATCCTGAATTTAGCGGCCGCGTCAACAGTATGCACGGCACAGCATCGAAACAATCTTAGACACCAACCAAATTTTATTCAGCGCAGTAGCGCAGTACAAGCAGTTAATGCTGACTTCAGACTTCAATTTTGGGCTCTATACTTCGTGAATACCTCTATGTATACATATATGCATGTAGTAGAATGTTCTCCTTTTTGTTGATGCCCTTGAAAAGTGGTTTGAATCTTGTGCCATCTACTATTCCTCCCGCGCTTAAGGTACAATTGCGCAATCGTCCTCAAGTCTAATTATTAAGGATATTTTTATATGTATATATATTTTTATATATATACACTTTTGAGGATATTTTTATAAACAGTTCAAATAAAATGTGTTCAATTCGAATTTTTGATACTGTCCAATAAAATAATATCTTTTTATTTGAACTGTATTTATTACATTATGAAATCATAACATTTATTATTGTTGTTAATTTTTTAATGTTTTTTTACCTATATTAAAAACTTAAATGCGCATTTTCATTATAAATGAATAATGAACAGATATTTTCGTTTGTTTTCAGATATTTGAATTTGGTATTCTTTTGTATAATCAACTATTAACTTTTTATAATTACTTGTCAATTTGTAATATTTATTTATTTTACCTATATATTGATTTATAACAATTTTTTATAGTTTTTGTTTGTTTGTTAAATAAGCACAAAACTAATAAATATATTACAATACAATTAATTAAAATAAATTATAAAATAAAAAAAATTAATTTCCCATTAGATCAGAGAATATTTAATGAAATTTTACTTATTAATTGATTTTTTATTTCAATAAACAATTTATTCCATTATTTAAATTATAAATCCAAATAAATAAATGAAATTTAATAATATTTGATGAATATTAAAAATATTAAAGAAAAATTATAATAATTAAAATATTTATTATTAACATTTAGTGGAATGGGCAATAGTTTTCTGTACCGACTGTAAATTAGTAAACTCAACTCTATTAGCGATCAACAAATACTCAATCGCTCTCACACTTCTCCTATGCATACACATACGTACGAGTATTCACACGCATCCATTATCAATTGTACTAATTATATTGTGAGATTCTCAAGTATGTTAATACGTAAAAAAAAAAACTCGATAAACAACCACCAGCTAGTAGTAACCGCGATGAGGAGCTTGTCAATTGGTAATACTACTTGTATAATGTGTGTTTGCGGCAGTGTGGAAAATCACTTCTCCTAATGCCGACCAATCGTGGCACTGTGAATAGACCCACGCTCATACTACCGTCTATAGCTTACAGTCTATTTTTAGACTCTGCGCACTTGCAGATTGCGCACTTGTTCTCCAGTTGTCTTCCTAAGCGCTCCCTACGCCCCCTAATCTAATGGGCAAACACAAATCCAAGATACTATGCATGTGTGCTTCCTTTTTTCTCATCGCATGATTGTGTACATACACTATGGGAGCAACACCGCTGATGTTAGAATTGTGAGAATAACACTGCAGCTTAATGTAATATAGCGAAAGAGAGGATAGTAAATAAAATCTACACAAGCCCATGGGCGGTTTTTGTAGGATAATGTGTCCACTTACAGTCTGCTATAGAAGTATCTGGAATACACATATGGAATAGGCTTTGGCACAAGTGGAATGAGTGATGCCGGCAAAACATTCAACATGTTTCCCGGCCATCTCTTTCGCACCTTCGGCAAAATACTAAACACCATCCAATATACACAACAAGAGTAATAAAGTGGAAAGCATTCATTGACAATGCGCACTTGTTTCATGCACTTTTCTCAATACGAATAGTAGGTGGGGGAGGTTCAGTACATGCAATTGTATGTCTCTCGTATACAGTATCTAGTATGCATCAGCATACATTTGCCGCACTAGATCCAAGTACATATGAGTATATGCAGTGTACACAACCAAATGCATATTTCTCTATACACGTCCATATAAAAACAATTAGGCAATCAATTCTCATTTTCATAATGCATGTGCATACGAATGAGAGAGAAAAAAACTCATGCATTAAATTTAATTTTTAATCATTAAAAAAATTTCTAAAAGGAATAAATAATCGAAAAATTCAAATAAAGGATTTTTGTTGTTGTTGATATTCGTGTCGAAACAATAGAAAATAGCATCTAATATTAAATTTTAATTTGAATATTAAGAAAAATCGAATTGTTGAATCAACAAGTTAACTACATATATTCATTTATATGTATTTGAAATTGTATGGTGCATGCAGGCGAAATATTTACTCTCTCCTAAGCGTATGTACATATGCATGGATGGATATAGGGCATATTTGTTGTTATTGTTATAGCATTCCTAAGCGATCACAATTGTAAGCTCTTATACTCGTGCATATGAGTAAGCTTGTGGAGTTCATATTATAGATTTCTATATTTACTTCAAATAATTGTTGATTGTTTGTTTGTACTGTAATTTAAAATTTTATTTGTTTACCTTTTTTATTGCAATTAAAAATACGGTCTTTTAGTAATAATATTTTTAAATTTAAATTCGTAACTATTTTAACACATGGAATAGGATATAAAAATTATTCGAAATTTTTTTTTGTTTTTAAATCCTTTTTTTTTCGAATAAAATTGCCTTTGGATTAAAAGTAAAAACAAAACTCATATTTGCTTTTTGCTTAATTTTAAATATATTTTATGTGACAAACTGGTGATTGGGTTGATTATAAAATTTAAAAAAAAAACTGACGTTAATAAGTATAGAGCTATCCATTTTGGGATGCGGAAAACACACTTCCTATGATTAGGAAGCTGACACACGCTTGTGTCATCTGAGATAGCATTTCTATAGAATTGGGTTTGCCATTTTACACTTTAGATTATTTAACTACTAAACCAATGTGTTAAAATTGTTCAAAATTTCGGTAAATTTTAGATTCCGTCATAGCCACATTTCGCGTTCAAGAGGATATGAGGCTCATTTTTTGCTCGGTGGATATGTCAAAATGCGAAATTTTCATATATGGGATATGTCAAAATGCGAAATTTTCATATAATTAAACCCCATGGTGTGCATTCTGACGTTATCGTCAATTATCGTCAATTCTTTTTTTTTTTGGTTTGACCTTGAACCGAATCACAGCTGGAAATGTGCGAAAAAAATAAATCTAGTCCTGCAGGATATTTAATATTAAATGAAATTATATTCCATGCATAATGGCAATGATCAAGAAATATAATCAATTAAAAATTGAGTACAAACTCTGATTTGTAAGTGTATTTTATTTAAATTTACTTTCCTAAGCACATATTGGATAATCCTTTATTATATAAAATTATTCTATATGAAAACATAACCAACAAAAATAAAATGTTTAAGAATTTTTTAAATAATGTAAATAGTAAATAATTCAATATTAAGTATATTTATGCTTCTATAGAGAAATTTTAAGCTTCTTATAATTGTTCAATATTTTGACTTTATGAAAATAGGACCCCATATTAATTATTTCTCACAATATTTTTAAGGAAAAATAAATATTTTTAAGTAAAAATTATTGTATGGAGGCTGGTTTTTTCCTACTCTATACATATTATTTAAGTAAATGAATGAATATAAGGACATTAATTAGAAAAATTAAATACTTTGACTTTGAATAATAGATTAAGGGAATTTTTTTTTTAACAAACCAACCCCGACAATAAATCTTTGAGATCCAAGCTATCATAAATCATATAAAAAAGTTCAATACCCTAAATTTCTATATATAAATAAAGTTTATTAATTTTTATTAATATAGTTTTTGATATCAACTTCCCAATTCTGTTAGGAGAAAAAAAACCAGAAAAAATAATTACGATTTACAATTGATTACGCTTCAAATAAAAACTTTAGCAAAATCTTATTTGTTTTGATTAAATTTGTTATAATAAAAATAAATACCAATAATTTTATATCAAAATAATATTTAAAAATAATAAGAAACGAAAATATATATAAAGAGTAATTATTGTTTATTTAAAGCTATTGTTTCACATTATAATAAGAGTATTTTCTTAAAATTTCAACAATAAGATTAATAATGTAATTATCTGTTTACACATTAAGTATTATCAACAGCTGTTGTTATTATAATTAATAAAAATTATAAGATAACAAATACATAGAAATATCTTATCACTATAATTTAGTAGTTACATAAAAATTTAACTACTACACATATGCTATTAATATTCCATTTATGGGCACAAATATTCGTATTCGGGTACACACATACACATATATAAATATGGTAACAACCATGTTAAAGTCATTGTTAGTAAAATCTGAGCGTTTATGTGTGAACATTTTCTCTTTCTCGAAGTTAACATTTTCGTTGATTTAAATTAATTTTTATTACCCCGCATATTCTTATGTGTGCCGCCATTCAGAAGACGACATGATTTTACTAATAATGATATTACGTTGGTATCACTGTAATCGGAGAGTATACGAATAGGAAAATTTCTTCTGGAATCCGACTGGACACACAGTATAACCTTATTGGCCGTTAATCCTGGCTTTGAAATTTTTTATGATCGTTCATCTCTCTTTTTCCATAATTATTGCTTCAGAAATGGCTTGATTTCATTGCGCTTCAGCAGCATATCGCAGATGTTACGTCGGTCCATCTCGTTTTTTACACTCAATTCATTAAACACCCAAACATTGAGTTTCTTTTTTTAGCCAATCTTTTGCAAATGGTTTAAATCGGGTTGATGATGAATGTTTAATTAATAAATTATGTCATAACTGCTAATATTCCGGTCTTGCTCAATTTTTTTGAGAATTTCATCATTTTTTTTGGTAATTGGCCCATTAAAACAAGGCTCGTCTTTGACATCGAAATTTCCAGAACGAAAGCAAAAGAACCATTTGCGGGCTGCTGTTTTTATAAAGAACCTTTATCAAAAATAGCACAAATTTTTTACAAGCCTGCGATGCGTCGTCTTTGTTGGAGTGATATTGTAAAATACAGCGAATTTTCTCTTTATTCTGATCTATTTTTGAATATGAATAACTTTTGATACACTACACCGATTTCAATAAAACTATGTAAAGCTTTACGTGTCACTTTTCAAGTATTGTTGTAAAGCCTAGTGATCTTTGCTTTTAGCTCCGTCTGGCAGAAACGCCACGAACTTTTTCGACTAACTAATATTTGGCTTTTTTTTAATACTGAAAAAAAATACTCGTATATCAAATTTATTTTTAAGAAATTGCCATTTTAATAGTTTGTGTTCTTTGTTTTGTATGTAAAATCTCTAAGACAATAGCCATTTAGAACTTCATGTTAAATTTTAGAAGTGTTCTTTTTTTAATTAATTTAAAGACTCCAGTCTAGCAGCTCCATAATGGAAGAAAACCTCTTTAAAAATGCCGGGTTTAACGGTGAGTTGAAAAATAGTTTTTTTTTAATCTTATGTTGAAGGAAAAAATCTGGAAACTCGTGGTTACATCGGAAAAAACAGACCAGATAATATCAAATTGAGTTAAAACAAAATCCTTATTATCTGGTACTTTCTTGGACTTCTTGCTGGCAAGCTAGCTTCCACTACGAAGCATAATAATTACCCTTTAAAATTCTTACACTAAAAATTTTCCATATTGGTTGGTTCTAAAGGTCAACAGTATGTTAAAAAGACCGCCAAGTATTTAATATACACTTAACAAACTGTGAAGCCTGGAGGTGCCAAAATTATGATTTTGGGTTGTTTTTCTACAACTGCACTTGCGCTCATATACAAAATTCCTGGCATCACGGACTAGTTTGAATATATTAAAATTCTTGAAGAAAGTATCTTACCATGGGCCGCAGATGAAATGACGCCAAGCATACAAGCAGAGGGGAAGCATTATGGTTTCAAGGCCAAAATATAAATGTTATGGAGTTGTGGGATTCAAACCCGATTAAGAATTTATGGAATTTGATAAAAATTCAGTCGCTCACGCTAAGCCCGAGATTGCTGAAAAGTTCTGAAACACAGTCCGTGAAATATGGGCCGAGGACAACCATAAATTAAAAATTTTAATTCATTTAGAAATTTCATATTATTTTATAACAATAATTTTCGTACATTTCAAATATAATTTCAACATTATCCAAAGTTAATATAGCATTTAACTAAAGGAATATGACAATTATAAGGTTTTCCCTTCATTAGTAATGGAAAGGAAATATATATTTTTGATCTGTTCAAAATAAAATTTGTAAACAAGCATTTGATATTTTTCAATAAAAATTTGTCATAAATCAGCAAATAAAAAAAAAATTAAATTCTCTCCATCGGTGGGATTTATTTTTATTCTTCAAAAATCTTTCGGACATTGTGTCTTTGAGTGCAGACGATTGTTTGTTGGACGGATATTGTACAAAAGTTTCGTTACAAGTGAAATTTTTTACAATCACTAACGTTTAAGTCAACTCAAAAAGACCATCAGTTATTTTACAAAGGATATTTTTTACCAAAAATTAAAGATTTTTTAAAAAGTAATAAAGTTTATTCTCTAGAAATAAACAAATAAAAATCAAAAATGATATTTCATGGTTTAAGAAAAATCCTGTGTCATTTTTATTACAACTTCTCGAATTCTCTAATTTCATCCTACTTACCATCATGAATAAGAAAACAAAATTTGTTATACAATAAAATTTATTCCAAGAAATATTTTTTAGAAATTATTTTTCTTCTCTAATAAAAAGCGTCTTATTTTTCTCAACAAAAAAAATATGAGCAATAATAATAATAATAATAATAATAACACTAATAATAATGTAAGCATAAATGTATATATTGTAGAAAAAAAAATCGGATATAAGGCCACGAATATGTCATTTGAAATTTATGGTTTCTTCATTTATGACATGACAGTGATTTTTTCTTTTAAGCTATTTTATTTAATTTTGTTATATATTCATGTGTATGTATACAGAGTAAGTGTGGTGATAAAAATTATTTATTTATAAAACAATAGAAAATATTTGAAAATTTTTCTTACATAATTATTAGATAGGAAAAATCTGCCCGAAAATCAAATAATTTTTAAACAAATGTCAACTGTAATTTATGGCAAAATTCCATAACGAATTCTTCTTTAAAAATAAATTGTTGCTTTTCTGATATTTTATTTTATTTTATCAAATTTTTTATCGTTAACTATTGTAATTGAATGAAAGGTCTTACTGGGAGTAATGAACATAACGGGTTATGTGGTCCGGAAAAAACAACCATGCCATTTGACAGCTGTCAAACATGTATGTCATATGAGGTAGGATTTGCTAAGTTTAAGGTTTCTACTTTTATAATTTTAATGTAAAATAAATAAGATTAGATCTCTAAAAACTGAATGGAAAAATATTTTACACATAATTTCATTTTTTATATAATTCTTCTGTAAAATTAAAGAAAATAAAAAACGCAATTTCAGGAATTTTCTTTAGAGAATGTCTAGATGAGATGCTTTTTTTTAAAAAGTTTCAGTAAAAATTTATGAAAAAATTACTAATTTATAATATAAATTTTTGTAAAATCTAAAAGAAAATCTCTTTTATAGAATATGAATTTTACCTTTGACATTTTTAAAAGAATCTTCTATTTCGGTTGCTTTAAAAGTTCTTGTGTGCTTTGTTAAATCCAATGACTCGCCTGAAATATAATAAAATAAAAATAATTTTTTTTCAAAAAATTTCTTTAATTAAATAGATTTATTTTGAATATTTGACAAAAAAAATCAATATGGTTTTCAAATTTTCCAAAAAAAAAAAAAAAAAACAGAAAATTTGAAAAAGTGTATGAATTTTTTATTTGATGGCAATACTTTTTAAATATTATTTCATGTAAATGTTGGCCACGACTACATTTTAAGTGATCCATGCGAGATGTCCAATTTTGAACCACTTTTCCAAGCATCTTGGCTGGTATCTCGCTAATAACACATGTAATGTTGTCTTTTAAGGCTGCAGGTAATTCCGGTTTATCGGCATAGACGACTGACCTCACGTAGCGTCATAAACAATATTCTAGAGGCATAAAATCGCGCAATCTAGGCGGCCAACTCACCGGTCCGAAACGTGTGCTATATTGCTCACCGAACACATTTCTCAATGTTATCCATTGTTTCACGTGCATTGTTGTTCAACAATATGTCGAATAGATGCAGTTTGAAACCATCGACGGTAACGTTGCAGCCAGCGTCATCTTTAAAGAAATACGGACCGATGATTCACCTGCCCAAAAACCACACTAAACAGTGCATTTTTCTAGGTGTAATGGCAGTTTTTGTTTGCCTGTGGTTATTTATCAGACAAAATTTGACGAACTTATTCCACTATGACTCGAATTGCTCGCTCAGTAGGTAATAAAATTCAATAATTCGTAAACGTTGTTCGGGTGTAAATATTTCTATGGTGAAATGGCAATGCTAACTGAGCACTTATGTCTTTTTGACATAAGAGTACGTCACGTGTCACGCGTGATCTGTCAAAAATAAAAACATGAAAAACCAAAGAGCAAAAAAATCACCCGATATAAATGCATTAAGTAAAATTTTTTTAGGGATTTGTAAATAGAAATATTAAGAAAAATATTCGGATTTATTAGATAACAAAAGAATAAAATAATATGTATATATATGCATATTCCTAGAAATAAATATCTGTGCTGGTGTAACATGTTGTACAATAAACAATGAAGATTGCACCAAACGAAGTAACCACAAACGAATGTTATAAAACCAAAAAGCTAAATTAGGCAATAGTTAGAAATTACGTACACCCACATTCCTTGTTATCCTATCAATAAAAGATCTCCAACAGAACAAATTCGTTTACGTGCTGATAGTAGATGTATCTATCCCATATTCATAAGACTATTAGGATACGATTACATAACATCTTCCTTATAGTCCCACTCTTAAAATATTATCAAATACCACATTTAATAACCTTAGAAAGTGATTAAATGCCAAAAAGAAATTTGAAATAACATGTAATATTTAACGTATTTTCTTTATTAATTAATGCATCCATCCACAAAACATAATTACATATAAAATGTTTCTCAAATTTTTGGAATGATCAACGCCATCTTTTATTGAGCAATAAAAGGTCAAATGTCAAAATTTTGCAAATGTTTATTTTTACAAAATTGTTTTTTCTTTAACATTATAAATTTACTAGAAATTAAAATTAGAAATATTTTTAAAAAAATTTATTGTTGGAAAATTGTACTTACTTTTGTGTATATAAAAAAAAACCCTCAAATATTTAAAAGCAAATTTATAAAAATTTATGCGTCGAAAATTAAAGTTGAATAAAAAAACCGTTAAATTACAGATTTTGAAAATATTTTTATTTCTTGTGCTGAATTTAAATGGCCGTTTAAGACTCAATTTTTTTGAGGTAATTTTTGATGACTTTTTCGCACATTTCAATCTGTAATCGTATATATTTATTTACATATTAAACACACACTTCGTATATATTTATTTACATATTATCCTTCTTTTTTCAAATACTCAAATTTTATTTATTTAAATATAAACAAAAATTCCATGCTTATATTTATGTAAATATATATTTTTTAAAAAAATATTGCAATAAATTCTATTTAAGTAATAAATTAAAGAAAAAATGTTGACAAAATAAATCGAAAACTAAACGAACAAAATAATATAATCAATAAATAAATAAATAAAAGTAAAACGAACGATAGAAATAAATCGATTAATTGACATTTCAATTCGACAAAAGTTTAACAAATAATCGAAGAAGGAACGCACTGAGAGTATGGAATTTGTTTTGTTTCATTTTCCATTGGTCGCATACCGTTTTTATTGTTTCAACGTCAATACTCGTAAGTATTTTAAGTATCAATTTAGTATCTAAAAATAGTACATCGATTAAATTGACAAGTTGTCAATGATGTCAAAAACGATTGAAAACAAATATATTCCCTGCCGTCTCTGTGAACATGACACACACACGCGTACAGGAATCGCATCTGGAAACTAACATAAGATTGATCGATACTCAAAGAAAAAATTTAAAGGCGGGGAGTAGAATTCCGAAAGATTTTTATAAAAGTCAAGGCGAACCGTTTGAAGGATAAAATTATGATGAAAATAAATGACATACCGATATAATTTTATTAATACAATCTGTCACATTATTAGGTAATCAAAATTAATGAGAGATTTTTTTTTCTTTTCCTTTTCTTTTATTAAAACATTCATTCAAATAATTTGTGTTCGAAATACAAAAAAATGTTCTAAAAATAAATCATTTTTTTTTGTTTTGTTTTGGTATTTAAATTCACCCGAAATATATAAAATATTTTGATAAATTGGGCATCCAACATAAGCATCTGGGAACACCTTAGAAGTGGATGAATCGACCTAGAAAGGTCATATATAGGACAAACGGCTTCATGGCAGCACATCATAAACTTTGCGACGATTCAATTGTCATCACTTCATTGGCGCACATTTATGTTATGTTTTTTTTGGAATATGTGGCAAATCGGACATATTTATTATCGGAAAAATTTAATGTATAAGGTGGGTCATCTGTTGGATTTTTTCCAACTTTCAAAATATCTGTCAAAACACAAATGTCATAAATTTGATTTTACAGTTGTCAGTCACAAAGTAGTACAACTTTAATGGTGGAGTCGTTAACAACAGAGCATCGCATTTTAATCATCCAAACTTACTACAAATGATTTTCGTAGACCTCAAAATTTTTGATTGAAAATTATCTTTAGCGACAAACAAAATTGTCGGATCTGGGGCGCGGAAAATCCTCATGTGATTTACGAAAAACCAATGAATCCTAAAAAAGTCACGCTTTGTGGTGGAATTATTGGGCAGTTCTTCTTCGAAAACGATCGTTAAGAGGCCATCATTACAATGAATTCTCATCGATATCGTGACTAGTTAACGAACTTTTTATGGTCGAAAATAAATAAATTCTTTAGTTTCAACAAAACGACGGTACAAGCCACACAACAAGTCAAACCATCGGTTTGTTTCGCATCGAATTCGGTCACCAAACACAAGATCTTACGATTTGCGACTGCTGGCCTTTTTCTTTTGGGACTATTTGAAAAGAACAAATCAAGACCTAAAGAACAATATTCGACAAGAAATTGAGGCCGTTGGTCCATTATTATTGGGAATAATCATCGAACATTTTAACGTTAGGCGTAGTTATGTTAATGATAATGTTTTTTATGCATAATTGTAATAGATTCAACTTGTATTTGAACACGTCTGTCTTCTTTCAGTTTAAAAAAAAGCCTACAGATGGCCTACCCTTTGTAAACAACAATGTACTCTGCATTTTGCTGCGGACGATTTTGTTTGGCCTCCATTTTGGTTTGGATGACATTTGTCTGTTGGCATTTGACAGTCTTGGAGAGTGGTCGATAACAATTTAACAATTTAAGGATGAGGCTTATTTCTTGCTCAGTGGATACGTAAATAGAGTATCATTTGCCCGTATTTCTTTGACAATCACGACTAATTATAGCTCTATTATGTAAAAAGCTTTCATGACGCGTAATTTAGAGATTTTGTTATGCAAATTGGCCTCCAAGAAGTTTTCCATCAAGTAAAAACTATAATTAAGTTATCCATCAAGTGCGAAAAAAATTTTTGCGAAAAAAATTGATCTCAATAGAATCAAGTCCTGCAAGATTTTCATTATTTTATTTATTATTCCTTAACATTGCTTCGATATTACCATCATGCGTGATATATAGGGTTTTCCAAAAAGAGTGATATGATTTCTTTTTTTAAAAAAACACACACTAATTGTTAAGGAAATTCAAATGTTTTTTATTTAATGTGAAGTACAATCGATACAATTAAGTTCTGAATAAAACGTCCTTCAAATGGCCTCCACGATTTCTTTTGCAGGAACGAATTCGATGAACCCAATTTTCGAGCACTTTTTCCACTAAATCAAGTCGTATGTCATGAATAGCACGTTCAATATTGACTTCTAAAACTTGAAGAGAGTCTGGTTTATTGCTAAAGACCAATGATTTCAAATAACCCCACAAGAAATAGTCTAATGGTGTTAAATCACAACTTCTTGGAGGCCATTCAAACATATTGGTTTCGAATATCCAAACTTTTCTCGCAATAATTCGGTTGTTGCACGTGCTGTGTGGCACATAGCCCCGTCTTGTTGGAACCAGATGTTGTCAAGATCAACTTCTTACAATTTCGGCCATAAAAAGTTGGTTATTATCGATCTACATTATACCGCTCTCCATTGACAGTAACGGTATTACCAGCTTAATTTCGAAAGAAGTGCGGACCGATGATTCCACCAGACCAAAAACCACACCAAACTGTCAATTTAGGTGAATGTAATGGATGTTCATGAATAATTTGTGGATTTTCTTCGCACCAGAATCGACAGTTTTGTTTATTTACCGCACCACTCAGATGAAAGTGAGCGCACGAAAAGATGCAATTGGAGAATGATTATATTGATAATAAAATTGAATAATTTGTAAACTTTGTTCTTGCGTATATCTCTCCATGATGAAATTGTAAACATTACTGAATACAATGAAAAAAAAAGACAAATCATGGCATATTACAAATGGCCGAAACGTCACTTAGAAATCATATCACTCTAATTGGAAAGCCCTATATAGGAAAATGAAAAATCGGAATTTAAGGTACGTTTTAGTTAACTTCACTTTCCGGAGTACAAAATTGGATAATCCTTTAAAATTCCACCTCTATTACAATACTCGTAATTCATTGTATATAATTCTAGGAAAAAAAATATTGTTGTTGGTTTCTCGACATACAAATGCGTAACAGATCCAAATTTAACTAACGAATAATATATGAGTTCATCTACTGATAAATTTCTAAATTTCGTCGATACGAATTATTCTAAGAATATACAAAAAGATTCACGATTCATGATTAAGTAGCCTACATTAACTTAAAAATAGTTCTAAGAGAAAGGGGGTAAAAAGTCCACACCGGGATAATAAAATCTTAATGGAAAGAAATTGGCGCCAAAGATCTACCGATTGCGACGATTCGAACTAAAGAAAAATTGTGGGTGGATTATCAAACATTATGGCCTGATGTCGCTATTTTTCTCCGGCAAAATTTATGTTTTCGGACATATTTAAACTCTTTTTTCATGTTTATTTATTATTAAGCTTTTTTCTTCTATTTTCACTTATATTCTATGATGAGATTTAACAGAATTTTTATATACAATATTTTCTGTTTGTTTTCAATTTAATCTTTATTATTTTATATGTAATATCGCATACCACTTTACCGGCAGATATAAATGTTTTATACATATTTACATATTATTGAATATTACAAAGCTAATAAACCATATTTATTGATTACCATTACAGACTATTTATTTAAATAAAACAATTTTAATGGGAAAAGGCAGGAAACTTTGTCTTAAAAAATATCTATTTTATGAATAACGATCCAAATAAAAAACTACAAAGCCAAACATATTAACATAATATGAATGTTTTAGAAGACAATTAAAATGTCATCGAATCTTGGAGCATTAATTGTATTCAAATCACATAGTATAAATAATTGTTATTGTTTTTTTTTGCATTTTCATTAGGATACGATTTTTAAAAAATCCAAGTCACCTGTTACGATACATTTTTGGTACTCGCTTGAATATTGAATTAATAAAATTTGTCAATATTCATATAATTAATACAAAATAGATTTATCACCTGCGTTATATAGAACCGAATATATATGTATGGTGCGTGTTTGAAATTTTATTTATTTTAATTTTTAATCACGTGTATCTTATAAAAATATTGTCGACTTTTGAATTTAAAGCGTTATCCAATTTGTGTTTAAGATTTTGATAAAAATTTCATTTAATTATATTTCGGGCATAATGGCAAAGACAAATAAAGGAATAATGAAATTATAAATAAAAATCTTAATGCTTTTTTTGGCACATTTTGAAGTGTAATTCAGTCATAACTTGATGTAATGATAAGTTTGAAGTTTGTTTGTGTAAGCATGATCTTTCGCATAATGTCACAAGAAAAGGGCAATAGCGTCAAATCTTAGGATCTTGGTCGCCAATCACGAAATCTCAAAATTACGAGTTCTAAGAAATTTTCAAACAATAAGGTAAAAATTTGTCGTGTTTTGTGGCAGATAGTGCCTACATGATGAAATACAGATTAAAACTTATAAGTTCAGGGTAAAAAGAAGTTGGTGATCATATGGCCATGGAGCTTAGAATTGACGAAAACGTTGTCTTATAATTGCTTTTCAAAGTTAATTTATTAGCTGAATAATATAATATAACAAATTTATCCATTCAAATATTGCATCTTCATTTTAAAAAATTATAAATTTAATTCAATTTCCAATATAAGTCACCTGAATTCGATGTCAATTTGAACTGTCAACAAACAATGCTGACACACATAACCACCAAACAATGTAAATACAATTAAATCGACGAGTAAATCGTAAGTCGGTTTTGACAGTCGTCGCAATTGTATTCACTCGCATAAGAAAGATTGTGTGGATTTTGAAAATTTTGACAGTTATTTAATGATTGCTCGTCGGAATTTTGTTCGGGTGGCGATAATCTGGTCAGAATAAAGAATACGGAAATGGAAAAAACAAATAACAAAACAAAGTATTTCTATGTCATGATGTCATAACGAATCCAAATATAGAATATAGAAGAAAAAATTTCGAAATAGCGCAATCGTTCCAATATTTCGTTATCAAGTGTCTCTTTTTTCGTAAATAAAGCAAAGAAAAATATTCAGAAATCAGTGTTCTTGCAATTAACTCTGAAAGTAATAAAACGTCATGGTGTTCGTGCAGAAAGTTCAAATGTTATAGTTGAACTCTAAAAGGACATATTCTTGAAGGAGGAAAAAATGACATCATTCTTTGTGTTGTTATAGGTCAAAGTTCTAACGGTCTTGCTTGCTCGTGTAATTATTTACGCTTCACGTCAGATTGATGACTATCGCAATCCACGGAGTCATCTACAACGTGATTGATTTTCAAATGTGACTAACTCATTCTATTAGGAGTAGAAATGGGCCGTTTCCCAACAGATGGCGCGAACAGTAAATGCTCGTCCAAAATAACAACTCCTCATCATTACATTTGTTACTTTTTATCAGCGTTATATATTTTTTATGATTGAAAATGTCGACATTTTTGAGCCAAATAAGCGTTATTTGCGAAAAGTTTTTCACATTGAAAAAATCTGCGGGTGAGGAGCGTCGAATGATTGTAGCAACTTATAGTGAGGCTTGTATTTATGAGAGGGTTCCAACGCTCAAAAGTGGTGATTTCAACGTGGAAGACAAAGAGCGTCCCGGACCGGCATTAATGAATGAAGATCTATGTCAAACGCAACAGGAACTTGGAGATTCATTGGGTGTGAATCAACAAGCCATTTCCCACTTCGAAATGATCCAAAAGCAAGGAAATTGGGTACCATACGAGTTGAAGGCCAACGGCAAAAAAGGAAGGGTTTTCTACATCGTATTGTGACTGGCGATGAAAAGTGGATCGATTACGATAATCCAAAGCGAGAGAAAAAAACTCGACGGCCAAGCCAAACATCCATGGCTCGAAGCTCATGCTATGAATTTGATGAGACCAGCTCAGCGTGGTATATTATGACCTGTTGCTACTAGGTGCAACCATCTCAGGTGCTCACTATCGAACATAAATGATGCGTTTGAGTCAAGCATTGCAGGAAAAACGGCCACAATACGAGCAAAGACACGACAAAGTAATTTTGAAGCACGACAACGCTCGGTCACATGTTGCTAAGGTGGTTAAATCCAACCTGGAAACACTGAAATGAGAGGTTCTTCTCCATCCTCTGTATTATCCAGACATCCTTCTTCCGACTAGTACTTACAATAATGCCAATAATTTCGGAAAAAAATGCTGTTTTCCATTTGTACTCCCAATAGCTATTTTTGGACTTTTTAAAAATATCCTAATAGATTATTTTATAATGCACAAAAAATTGAGAGTATCCATTATTTAACAAATTAAAAATTATCATTTATTTTTAAGATTTAGATAAATTTTTTAGTGACAAATTTTGATATAAGCTTTCTGAACTATCTAAAAAAATTATCCGATTTTTTTTATTAATTACAGAAACCGTTAAAAGTAAAGTATTTTTTTAAAATGATATAAAATATTTTAAAATATTGGAAAATTTACAATGTTTTATTGGAAATTACAATTACTGAAAAACGTAAAATAAAACAAATTCTAATGTACTGGCAAATTTACTGCCGGAGAGTTTCTAATTTTTTAGGTAAAAATTAAAACTTTTTAATGAGGCAATTTTTCAATCGCAAATCATCAAAAACACATTCAATTTTTCAAATCTCCACGAAACTGTTATATTTTCATATTCTTTTAAAAAATCAAATATTTAAAAAAAAATGCAATAAAATTTTTATTTTAAAAGTATTGTAAAAAAGAAGCATTGGGAACTGGTTGATTTTTAGATGAAAATGTAATTTTGCCAGTGCAAATTATGAGGCAACTTTGAATTTACATAATTTATTTGTAATGGAATTTGAAAAAAAACCAATTTATACAGGGTGGGCCAACTTGGACTGACTTTAGCATATTGTAGCCGTTGTGCTGCATCTCTAGGCAATAATTCTTGAGCCAATTTAATTTTATATCCAAACATCCCTAGATGAAGTTTCAAAATGTGTCGTAGCGCTGTTCTGGAGATGTCCAATTGAGTAGCACGTCGACAAGTGGATACAAATGCTTCCTCGTTGACACTTTCACGTACAGCCTTTACAGCTTGTACATTGCTAATAGATCGATTAAAATATGATTATGGCTCATCAAATACGGCACCACGCTCCTCAAAATGCGTTATTAAGTTGCGTATCATTTTTGCACTGGGAGCTGTGATAGTATTAAAATGTTGACGATATCTTCTTTGTGTTGTAACAATAGATCGTCCGCATGAAAAATAAAATTCAACAATTTTGACACGTTCTCGCACTGAGTAGGAAGACATTATAAAATTCTTCATAATCTATCATAAAATGAATTTTTTAAAAGATTCATTTTAAATCAGTCAGTTAAGTTGGCCCACCCTGTATTTGATAAAACAAAAAAAAAGCGTTGAAATTTAAACCTCTCATAAGGTGAAAAAGAGTACTTTTTTGGGACAAAACATAATCTAATTATTGATACTATTTAAATATATATAGATTGTATATATATTTTCTTGAATAATTCAAAATTGATAGTTTTTAAAAATGGGACTATTTAGCAATCTACAATACATAAAAAAAAATCACGTTATTTATACGAGCCAACACCAAAATGCAAGCATAAAGTTTGAAATTCAGATTTTGATGAAATTTTTTCTTTGGACCTTGCCATTATGCATGAAACCTCGAAATTATGCATTAATATAACTTTTTATTGAAACCACATATGGTCCATATTAAAATATTCAAGTTCATTTTTTAAAAAACTGACGGTAGCGGTCTCTCCTTTTTAATTTTCAAAGAAATATGTGCCAATGGCACCTTCAGATCAAAATTCATACCAGAAATTCATTTTTCACGCACACAATGGCTTTACCACAGTCACTTGTGGTTTTTTAGAGCCTCATATATGTCAGTTTATAACAAGCGAGTATGTTTGACAGCTGTCAAATGACATAGTTAAACTTTCGGAGCCACTAATTTATGTTTGATGAAAATATGAAAAAAACAATTTAATGACAGATCCTTTTCAAATTAACAGCACCTTTAACAAATTCATAATATGTGGTAAAGCAAATATAATACAAAGAAATATACAAAAGAAAATCGAACTAGTAATGATGGATACAGAAAATCGGCGAAAAAGCTCTTCCATTTTGTGACAACAACAAAAAACACTGCCCAACCCCCCCAAACATATAAAATTCGTTTCAAGGGTAGGATTTAATTTAAACAAATTTAGAATACGAACAGAAATTTTATATTTTTTAAAAGTGTCTCAAAAAATCGACTATTGTATAAAATAATAGAAACAGAAAAAGAAGAAGAACAAGTTTAATTATGTACATATGTGTATGACTGTATACATATAACTCACCATAGTGCGCGCAATTGAAAATTATTTTCTATTCCATTTTTGTTTCGGTTTTCTTTTTTCTTTGCATTTCTTTTTCTAATGGAAGAAAACTTTCAATTTATTTTACAGCCTATGTATATACATACATCCCCATACACGTATATTCAAAAGAAACAGAAACCTAAAAAGTTGATGTCAAGTCAAGAGAAGATACCAAAAGAGAATTTTTATTAATAAGTCCATTCTAAATATAAATATTTTAAAATACAGCTCCGCCCAACATTTTCAACGTGAGCATCTCAAAAATAAACAACTAAATCTAAAAATAGGCATTTGTTTTTATTTTCTGCTTTTAGTAATATTTCATCTAAATAGCATTTGTCTCTCTACAATAATCTCCCTCTTTCTTTCTCGTTCCCTTTCCGAAACTTACCCCTCTCTAACTCTCTCTTGAGAGTGTCTCTTCCAAAAATCTTATTTCAACTTGCTTTTGTATGTATGGTGTTTTTTTTTTTTGTTACTTCGTTCAATCACACAATACATAATTGCATTAGTTTAATTTATTATTTATTATTTATTGTTTATTTGTTAACATTTTTAAGGGAACATTTTCTTATATTCTCTTTTGATTATTTACTAAAATTTTCCTTTTATTCGCTTTGACCTTCTTCTTCTTGTATATATATGCATGTGTATTTGTTGAAAAGCTTATTTTAAATTCTAATTTCCTCGTACACTATACGTGTATTTATGCATTCATTGGGAAATGTATAAGTGATAATATCTATGTATACGAGTATAGTGTTTATATCATAATTTCTTTGACACCACTCTTTGTTTACAGTACAAACTAGGCAATGTAAATAAGTTTGTGTGTCCATTTATTCTAAATGTACAGATATACATAACCCACACACATTCGTATGCTAATAGAAATTTTTATATATTTATATAGATTTGTATATAAAAATGTGTTTACTGCTCATATTCTTCTGGTTTGTTTTTCACTTCAAATTGGAAAACAGAATTTTCTTCAAGCAAAACAAACGCCTTCCCTGTCACTTTTCCTTATTTTCTCTCCGTTTCTCCTCCCACTTCAATAAAAAGAAAAAAATCGTCATTCCGAGAATTCTTCACTTTTCCTCGTTCTTATTAATTTGTTCCCAATTAAATTACAGCTCTTTGTATATTGTCATACATTCATACATTCATACATTCATACATTGATACATACATTACAATATTTTGATTAATATTGTGTAGTAAAGTTTGGCAAACGATATACTCGTATGCATGGATGTACACCGACGGACAACCTGCCCCCATCTTCGCTCCGGATAATGGTACAGATTCATTTAAGAATAATTTTATAGATATTTTTGGTTTTTTCTTTTTACAAAAATACACCCGCCCACTCATATAAATAAGATATTTTTATAACATTTTTCTTTACAGTATATCTAATACAGTAAATTATATAGGCGATTGAAAGAATATTTTTCGTGGAATTTCAAGGCTCAGCCTTTATGTTTGCATGTATTTAATAAACAAATTAAATTTTTGCCAAATAGTTAAATTATTACAAATTATTATTATTATTATTATTTTTTATTAGACCCTTCCTATACAAATTCAATTATTTTGTTTAGATACACTCAATTATGGGTAATGTTAATTTTTACGCACAAACATACATGTGTATATGTATGTAAACATTTGTTGATATTTATTTAAACCAAAATTCCATTCTTCATTATTTACGATCACGTTAATAAATTAAATGCAAATTTCATCGGTGTTATTAGAGAAATTCTTAGTAAAATGATGACAAATAAGAATTATATTTAAAAAAAATGATTTAATGCTTGTATCGTTTACGAAGAATATATTTGCAAAAATATACAGGTAAGAAAGAAAGGAGGTTTAGTATTAAATTTAATTTCTTCTTAAAGTTGTTGTTTTTTTTTTAATTTTTTATAAATCCGCATTCAATTCGGTCGGACTAATTTGTCCGAAATTGCGATTTAGTTCAAAATTCCATAATTAAATAAGGAAAATTATCCTTCTTATTTATACCATAACAATTAATAATATTATTTTTTGTTTTTAATTTAATTAGTAATCATTTTTTAAATAAAATAATATGCCTACTATCTAGTAGGCCTAAAATTACTACTTTAAGCGAGATCTACAGCACCTAAAATTCGGTACGAATTAAATAAAAGCCGTGGCGAACCATGTCTCCAAGGACGGTGGAAAGGCAATTGAGAATTGCTGGTTGTTCTAATAAAAAAGACTTAGAATCCAGTATTTTATTCCCTTAAAAACTGGACTGTTGAGGACTTTGAAATTGTACCCAAGACGAATGAGTCAAAGTTGCAGAACGTTAAGTCTAAAAGCGTTGCAGTACTGGAGAACAAGTTCTGGCGGAAACTGTGGTGTAAACTGTTAAGCAAAGCCGAGGCTCGATTATAGTTTGGGGTTGCTTCTCTAGGAACGAACTAAGGAAGTTGGTACGAATTGAAGAGATGTATCTTCATAAGTTAGAGGCCAATGCCAAGACTTCGTTTAATTACTGCTAAGCATTGTTCAAAATTATGAAGAGAATTTCTACGAAATAAAAAACAAAAAGTAATTTTCGAAAATATTACAACACAACCACGATCACCCTATCTAAACCCTACCAACCACGATCACCCTACCTAAACCAAGCTAGACAGAAGCGTGTGGGAGTACTGTCTATCATCCAAGGAAGACTTGTTGATTATCCTTTTGTAATTCTGAAACAATATTTCAAAGGATATGATGAAAAAGAAAGTGATTGACTAAATGCTTAGAATCTTACAAGCTGTCATCAAACGTGAACCAGATTTCAATATTCTTATAATATTTTGGTACAGCGTGCGTTTGGACAGTGTTAAAAGGGATAAAGGGAAAAATGTCGGTGCTTCTTTCATATGCTTTTGATTGTAGTGATTCAAAGAAGTCGACTGAGATAGAGCATTCCACATTCGGATTGAACCGGTTAAATTCAGATTTCGGTAAAAGTTTTGTTTTATTATATTGTTTGCACATTACCATTATAAATGAAACTCGATCCTTTTGAGGTAATTTTTGATGACTTTCTCAGATATTACGATCTTGGAGGACAATTTACGCCATCACATTTGACGCGTCCTGGGAACTTCTCACGGAGTACGATCTTTTACATTGCACCACAAGAAAAAGTTCAACTGCATCAAATCGTACGATCTTGGAGGACAATTGACGCCATCACATGTGGAAATTTTACGCGTCCTGGAAACTCCTCCCGCAGTACGATCATTCGCATTGCCCCACAAGAAAAAGCCCAAAGGCGTCAAAGCGTACGATCTTGGAGGACAATTGACGCCATCACATGTGGAAATTTTACGCGTCCTGGAAACTCCTCCCGCAGTACGATCTTTCGCATTGCCCCACAAGAAAAAGTCCAACGGCGTCAAACCATACGATCTTGGAGGACAATTGAAGCCATCACATGTGGAAATTTAACGCGTCCTGGAAACTTCTCACGCAGTACGATCTTTCGCATTGCCCCACAAGAAAAAAGTCCAACGGCGTCAAATCGTACGATCTTGGATGATAATTGAAGCCATCACATGTTGACAGTTTACTCGTCCTGGAAATTTCTCCCTCAATAAAGCTACAATTTGTCGTTTTGTTGTGGCTTTTGGTTAAAATCTTCAAGTTCAGGCCAAAAAAAGTCGGTGGGTAATCATACGGCCTGGTTGGTCCACCTACCAATCGACATATCTTCTGCGCATCCCATCGTCGGTTAACTAAACAAAATACCATCTTCGATATGATTTACAGCTGTCCAATAACAGCACTGTACTTTCTGAGCCACGAAATGAGTTACCCTTTAGCAAACCAAATTATTTATTAATACAAAAATCAAAAATTAAAATTTCAAATGATTTTATAAAAATTTTAATGGTTTGAAAAGCCAATTTTTACGTGTCTTGTCTAATGTAAATGTAACTTTTTCGTTGTTTTTTTTTTTAAAGTTTTTTAATAAAAACTAAAAAAACGATTTACATACTTAAGACTGTGGTCAATTTTTATTAAAATTTTAGTACAAAAATTTTTGAATTCAGACTATATAGTACTATCATATATTGATTTGATTTAAAAATTTTAACAGCTCCTATAATATTGTAATTTCTATAAAGTAAACAATAGTTTTTTTTTTACTATTAAATCGTATTAATTAATTTCTATTGTATATTACCACAATATTAATAAATTCTCGAATATAAAATGAGAATTTTATCGTGAGTAATTGAGTTCCTATCTTCATATGTGTGTATGCATGTAGACTGACCATAAATCTTAATTTTAATGGTGTTTATTTTGTTCTTTCTTTTTGTTATATAGTAGTATCTACAGTATATATTAGAAAAGGCATAAATGCAAATAATCTAAAACTTTATAAAGGATTCTTTAAATTTTCAATTGATTCGAAAATGTTTTCGACCACATGTTTAAGAATGTTGGCATTTTGGCAGAAAAATTGATAAATAAATGCGTACCGATGAAGAGACCAAAAGAACATTGAACCGTACATACAGTATGTAAATAAATATTCAGCAGGTACTGGGCACTTACATATATATAAACAAAAAATCTTTTTACATTTGTATTTGAAGATATTTTTATTTAGAATTTTGATTTGAGAACAGCATCAGCATAATGTATTGAGATGATATGCATGTGTATATAAAAGTGATGAGTAAAAGAGTCCTATAATTTTCATTTAACGCCCGTTCAGTTTACATTATTCTTACATGATAGAAGGCAACACACTCTCGGACAATACAATAATTCAAGTAATCTATCGTAAGGTTGATGGTCATTGCTCCCCTCTCTGCATCGCGGTCTGTTTTGATTTCTCATTGATTGTAAGTATTTATCAAAAATACTCTCCTTTAGAGATTGTTTTGAATCTGTATGACAAGAATGACAAAGAATGTGCTAAAAGCCAACCGCAACATACTTGTGAGTATATAATTTTAAAAGAAAGAGAGAGAGAGAGAGAAGGCTTTATTCCGATTCTTGAAACTTGTTTTTGTTCGATGACGTCAAATTAACTAACCCAATGGCGACTCAACAGTTTGGAATGTCATAATTCGCAGAATTCACAGAAACTACATACAAACAATTTTGTAAATTAATCGTAATTGTGCACGGCTTTACATGGTTCTATCTGGACATACGTGTACATATGAGTATGTGCTTATATGTAAATAAAAACTGGAATTAAACTTTTTTTTTTTAACCATTTTTCGTATACTTTGCACTCTTTTATCCAAAAGGATTAATACCTGTTTAGATTTTTACTTAATACTTTTTTTTGTTTATTTTTTTTTGGTATTTTGTTGGTCAAAATCATATCACAAATGGAGCTATTAATAAACAAACTCTTATATATGCGCATATAATTAGATACGTACTCAGATACTTGTGTTTATTCGGTAGGTTTTTTTAAGGCAAATTAAACCAAATCAATCAAACACAAAAGATGGAGATTCGAATTGTTAATAAATATTTTTGTTTCGTGTTTTGTTTTTATTAATTAATTCCAAATTTGTAACCTGTTTGATATTCACCTTAAATATTTACAGTGAACAGACCAGGGCAGGTCTAATTGGAAAGGAATTTATATTGTAACCATTTAAACAGAAAATATATAACTTACAAATCAAAAAACAAAAACATAATCTATTGGAATGGAAAAACATATAAAACTCTTACACACATGCATTCACATATGTGTATATGTATTGTTTGTTTACCAATTTCCTAAGTATTTCCTATGAATCATAAAGAAAGAAAGTTTTACGTAGGATTATTCTTAATACTGGTAGAAATAAGAATTAATAGAAAGCATATTAAAACAATTTGGAAATATGTATAAAAAGCTGTTTTTGTTAAAATGACAATAGGATATTAATAATATCATTGTTTTGAGAAATTTTTTTAATTTTATATGAATTGTTCTTAGAGGTTTTTGGTAGAATACTGTGAACATTCCCCACACATAGCTTCTATAATTAGTCCCTCTTAGTGGTGCAGCAGTGCAAGTTTCAACCTCATCTGGTAGCTATGCGTCCTTTTCGAGCGTGATAAGTGAGGTTGGATTTTTGTAGTCCGTTATGAAAAATTTGTCAGCGATATTAGGAGCAGCGACGTTTTATCAAATTTTGTGTTAAGCTTGGTGAATGGGCGAGTTTGACTTAAGAGGAGTTACTATGAACTTTTGGGGAACATTCCTTATCAAGAGCATAAGTAGAAAAGGATTTTTGGATAGGCGAGGCCTTCAACATCGCATACTGAAGAAAATGCGGATGAGCAAGATATTAGATCGTCAATTAACATTAACACTGGTGAAAAAATCCTTGAAAAGCTCATAAAAGCGAAGGCATTCGCGTCAGATCAGACGTAGCAGACACTTGGATGACCCATCATGACAAAGCCTATGGGATCCCCAGCCCTCCTATTCTGATCATTGAACATGTAACTTTTACTTGTTCATATTTACAAAAGATCATGTTTTAGAATTTTAAAAATCAACATCCTTCAAGTAATGGCCGAATTACAGTCTGAAATATGCGAAAAAGTTAATTAAAAATATTTAATATATTTTATTCAACTTTACTTTCCAAAGCTCAAGTTTAGATAAAATTTATTATTAAAAAAATTTACAAAAAAAAATTAACTCGTGCTTCTACTACAAAAGGCAAACACCAAAAGTTTGTATACAAGAATTCAATATGAAAATATTCCATTTAATATTTTCTGTTCGAATTTGATTAATTACTATATAAATAATTCGATAATATTTAATCAATGTAATTGTATATACATACGAGTATACAAGAGCGTATTTACGACTGCTGATGGAAATTTCGGTTTATTTTTAGTATAATTATACGAGCATGAAAAAAAGGAAAACTATCCAATCAAAAATCCTACTAATAGAAATATTTTTGCTAGGATTTTTTGCATATTTTCCATAATATAATATACAATATTTGTATATTTTTAGATTTACATAATTGTTATGTATAAATTTTGTTATTTTTAGCAAAATTATATAAATAATTATGAAGTAGAAAAATTATACTTGATGAAATGAAAAAAAAAACATTACACATAATAGAAAAATTTAATAATTAATCTAAAAATAGTTAAATTATATTTCATAGTATGCTAATATAAACAACAATTAATTAATTTTTATGTACCAGTAGAAAATTATTTTGCATGGAGTAACAACGTATCAAATTAATCATTATTATAACAGTTGCATTAAATATTTAAGCACGTGCTAAATTTGGCATAATCATTAGAGTATTCATATTTTTGGTCATTTTGATTAAGTATTTGTACTTTTTTCCATAATGTATAATATACAAAATATCGTTACCATTTAATTATATTATTTTGATTATTTTTGAAGGCGTAGAATAGACCATTTACTTATGAAATATTAATAAGGGAGGAATTCAATTATCCAAGAAAGAATCATATTTGATGAAAACAAAATTAAAAAAATCACTTTTACATTATTAATAATTATAATAAATGCAGTAGCAAGTACAAAAGAAAACAAACAAATTCAACAAAAAGTATTAGTTTTTTTTTCTCTATTGAAGGTTAAAGAAAGTAACACGTCTGGAAGGAGATATTGGAATAAGGGCATTGAATAGAACAAATAGCATTAAGTCGAGTTCTAAAAATATCTTGTAATAGAATGAAATGAAATAGAGAAAAAGCTTCAGATATCAACTCAATTCATTACACATCAAAGCATGTATGTACACATATATACAAATGTTACGAACAAACCACCCACATAAATACTCGTAAAAATACTAAAACGTCTCTTATATTTGTGTATGTTTATTCTACTCAAGTACCTATATTCGCATATATTTGGATTTCATTTGTATGTGTTTAATATGGATGTACATTTATGTACATTGCCTTCTGAGCTATGCATCTATATTTATGAAATTTTCCTTTTTGAGACAAGAATAGATCTTTATTTATCCTTCCAGAAATAATTAACGCATATTGTAAAACGATGCAGTCGAAAACCATAATAGATCAAAATTAACATTCACATCCAATTTCAAGTTGTTTTAAACATCTTTGAAATTATTTATAAACTTATGAAATTTTTGCTTTTTTTTGTTACATCTATTTACACGTAAGTTGAACTTTTATTTAATTAATTATAATTTAGAATGTGGGGTTCTGATAATTAATTGTGGAGAAGCCATAGTATCGTGAAAATTGAATGTCTGGTGTGCATTTTAGTTTAAATGTGTTTCCAGGACACGTTTTTCCAAAATTTTATAATGCCATTCAGTTTCGACTTTTTCATGCCAAATATCGTATTTACACATATAATTTTCAAATTTTCAAACAATTAAAAAGCACTTTCCGTTTAGTAATGGCCGAATTACAGTTCGAAATTTACGAAAGACATCAAACATTACCAAAAAAGTATTGAGTCCTGCAAGAATTCTTGTGGCGGTTATATGAGTGATATGGTATATACTCCAGAGTCACTTAGACGCTTATATATGAAAACTACAATCTCCTCTTAAAGCGTAAAACGAGGCTACGTAGAATCACCACATTCGTAGAAAGCTTTTGCAAACCATTAACTACAAATTTCACCTTGAATGTCAAATGGCACAACTGTTTTTTACTAACAACGATGTGGATAGTCCATTATTAATAGGTACTCATCGGGTCTTCTTGTAAAATGGCCATACATCCAATTAGGAACGCTCAAGAGTCAGACATGTAAATCACCAAATAAAAGTCAGGACATTATTTTTAATTTTCATTACAATTAAAACGGGCTTGCTTTTTAATAAACCTTTCGTCTCACATTTTTTAATTTGCCGTGGATCCCTTTCTAAGTGGTTCCTACGCAATCACTTTGGGAATTACTGGTTCTAATTAAATCAGATCCAAGATAGTTTAATATCAGAAATCAGGTCGGGAAATCTAATACAAATGGGGAAACCGCCCTTTTCAAATAGATGGTGCCACCAGTAAATGCCGACTTAAAAAATCGGATCAGAAACGTATAATCGTGAGCTTAGGCATCTGTCAACATCTCCTCATTATTACATTTGTGACTTTTCACCGGCGTTATATATATTTTTGTGCGTGAAAATGACCAAATTTGACCCAAATAAGCGTCATATGTGAGAAGTTTTGCTTCTTGCCTTCAATTCGAAAAAATCTGCGCCTGAGGCGTGTCGAATGATTTTAAAAACTTATGGTGAGGCTTGTATAAGTGTGAGAACGTGTCGTGAATGGTTCCAACTCTACAAAAGTGATGATGTCGACTTGGAAGACAAGGAGCGTCGCGGACAGGTGAAAAAGTTTGAAGACGCAGATGAAGATCCATGTCAAATGCAACAAGAACTTGGATGCCATACGAGTTGAAGCCGAGAGACGTCGAACGGCTTTTTTCACGTTCAAACAGCTGCTCCAATGGCAAAAAAGGAAGGGTTTTTTACATCGTATTGTGACTAGCGATGAAAAGTGGATCCGACGTGGTATACTCGTATTATGAGCTGTATCAATCGGGTGAAACCATCGCAGCAGCTCGCTACTGAATATAACTTATTCATTTGAGCCGAGCATTGAAGGAAAAACTGCCACAATACGACAAAGTCATTTTGCAGCACGACAACGCTCGGCCACATATGTCGTAAGGTGGTTAAAATGTGGTTAAAACCTACCTGGAATCACTGAATGGGACATTACCCGCCTTATTCTGCACAGATCGCCCCTTCCGACTACTACCTCTTCCGATCGATGGCGCGATGCCTGGCTTCCGATCTTACGAAGAGGCCAAAAATTGGGTCGATTCTTGGGTAGCCTCAAAAGACCAGCAATTTTTTTCGACATGGAATCCGTATGCTGCCAGAGAGATGGGAAAAAATTATGGCTAGCGATGGACAATATCTTGAAGTACGAATATGTGAACAAGTTTCCACAATAAAGCCTCAAATTTAAAAAAAAAACTTCCAATACAAAAACTATTTATTATTTTTCCATATACACATACATATTTCATATGACCCTATCAACTCCTTTATTAAATTTTAATTTTACACAACAACGTATATATTTTATTCTAATTAATAAAATTAAATTAAATAAACCGATGTAAATAAAAATTGTTCGATTTCAGTGTGCTAATGGACTGTACAGTATAGACTGTAGGTACCAGCGCGCTCAAAAATCCCTACAGTGCTTAGAATACGAGTATATTCGTAACCAAACTTAAATGAAAAAATTCTTATAAAAAAAAACTGCAGTAAAAAGGTTTAATTTCTAAAAAATATGCAATTTCAGAAAAATGGTCATTATTTCTTATCAATCAATCCAAATATCACTTATTAACAGGATAGCAACCACCTGTTTGTTGGCTGGTACAGTAATAAATTCCCGGACGCATTTCTGTTAAATTCATTGCAACAATTACATTTTTACTTTGAATTACAGATACTCATTTAAAACCAATACACAAGCATCAAATGATGTTCGGAAGTAAATATAACAATCAGGAAATAGCTCAATTTCAAATGTCTCCTGTTTTAAATTCAAATAGTCAAGCACAATTACAAGCAATGCAGATTAACTAGGGAGCTCCCGTTTACGACGAACAGATACAAACAAGTCGCCCCATCAAGCAAGCAAAGAATTTGAAAAATTCCATTTGACAGCAGTGACTAGTGAATTATAATCTGATGTAAATGCCATTGAAATGTTACAACAGTAGCCGTCGTACATATGGTATACTCTAATAGAACCCTAGATTCTGATATTTAGAATTAAGAAAATAATATTGTACATAAATAACAAAGAAAATCCACCTAAAAATAAGCATAAGTAATTCACACAATATATTGTATATAAAAATAAATTCGAAATAAACCAAATTTAAAAATAAAATAGAACAAAACAAAAATAAATACAACTAATACTGTTCTGGTAATACTTAGTATCTAAAAAAAAAAAAAAAAGCTATTTCATATATACAATTGTATACACATACACGTATAGTACTGTATAGTAATGTAAAAGAAAATATGAAAATAGCATTTAACAAACAGATACGTGGAGTAAGAAAGAGATGGACAACAACTGCACCTTAAATGGGTAAGGAGTAAGAAAGAGATGGACAACAACTGCACACAAACATATACTTATGTGTATGATTGCTGCTTGAGGGAAAAGCTTCATTATTTTTAATTTAATATTTTTAATTAAAAAAAAACGAAGAAAAAAATATTGTTCTCTATTTTTTGCAATTGTCATAATATTAAAAATAGATCTCTTTTTTGCAATTGCGCCAAAGTTCAAAAATAAAAATTCATTCGAAATTTTGTGAAATTCCAACTCAATTTTTTGTTTTTGTTTATGTTCTATTTTTCTTCGCAGTTTTCTTTCTTATTCGACCAAATTTTGTTGTTGTTCTTATTTGTATCTAGTTATAAATAAAACGACAGTTTTTTCTTTTCTTTTCTTTTGGTAACGAGAATAGTAACACTAAGAAAATTGAGGAAATTGAGTACCTGTGTTCTATTAAAAATGTGCAAAGAAAACAACGAAGAAGATGAGCCAAAATAAAAAAAATTACTTAATAAATAAATACTTTTAGCTGGTATAAAATATGGTCGAATATTGACAGCAATGCGTCCACCCACATACAGCTAATTAAAATGAATCTGGATGAACGTTTACGATATTATTTCTATTGTATTTCTTTAAGTAAAATCGAAGAAAACAGAATTTTTTTTTCAATATTAATAAAAATAAGTCCACTAACACATAAACGTTAAAATTGATCATTATTTTTTTTTCAAATATCATTTCTACTCAAATTTCAACTGAAATGTAAATTTTTAGCACCAGAACAACTCAGGCCATTTGGTGACAACTAAATGGTACCTCGACTATGTCACAAGCTGGATTTGAACTCTAGGCCGCTGCGCATACTAGACGCAGGCGTTCCGTATTTTATAAAGTTTAATAAAACAATTTTCAGTTTTTTAAATTTATGGTATGTTTGGTTAAGAAATATTTTTTTAACAAACATTTATTAAATGCGTTAATTAGTTTTTCAGTGAAAAATTACATCTGTAAGGATCTCAAATCAAAATATCTTGGCTTTGATTCAGTTTGCAGCAGTATTTGCTGAAATAATTCTGTAAATTACCACTGAGAAGGGAGACCGTGGCAATTTGAAATTTGTTTATTAAAAGGTAAAATAATAGTAAACCAAGAAAATGAATGCTGTGGAACTTAAAAATCAATAAATTGATACTCAGTTTAATGTTCTGATTTTTAATTGTTGATTAGATGCATGACTCCTGATCATTCTGGTTGGGTGGTGGCATTTTAACTCAGGTTAATCCATACAAAAAGAGTTACCCATTTTGTGGTTCGTAAAAAACAGCTGTGCCATTTGACAGCTGTCAAACACATATGTCAATCAAGGTCAATTTTGTTTAATTTAAGGTTTTCCCATTTTATATTGTAGATCGTTTTGTAATGCCTTAAAATTATAAAAGCTTTCTATGAATGTGGTGTTTCTGCGCAGCCTCGTTTTACGCTTTAAGAAAAGATTGCAGTTTTCATATATAAGGCTCTAAGTGACTCTGGAGTATATATCACTCATATAACCGCCACAATACTCGATTCTCTTGTGGTCAATGACACCTTTAGACTAAAATGCACACCAGACAGTTAATTTTCACGATACAATGGCTTCTCTACAATCAATTTTCAGAGCCCCATATTCTAAATTATAATTAATTAAATAAAAGTTCAACTTAAATAGATTTATGTAAAAAACAATAAGCAAAATTCCCGTATATGAGGCTCCGAAAACCCGCAAGTGACTATGGAGAAGCCATTGTATCCGAGAAATATTTCTTTCTAGTGTGCATTTTGGTCCAAAACTTACAGATTTCAATCTGGATTATACGTGATTTCAACAAAAAAACAGCGCCACAAGCCACACCGAAGACAAATTACAGTGAAAAATTCACAGGGTGCGTAATGTCGAGATTTTGTAATGATAATTGGCGAAAAAAACCATAAGAAATGATCAAATTACGAAAAAATCATAAAAAATTACCTTAAAACGATCAAGCCTGCGAGAAGTCTCGTGGCGGCCATTTAAATTTCAAACATAATGGTCAGGTCCAAGTAATATAATGAAATAATTTTAAGTGTGTTTTAAATATTTAAGTTTACTTTGGTCAACATAAATTGCACAACCCTTTAGGCTCGCCTGTTATAAAAGTTTTTCTTTTATAATTATTCATTTTATTTTGCTAAAAACGAGTGATCAAATTATTTGTCCAAATAAAACTTATAATTATTATATAAAAATATTGGTAAAATTTCGAAATAAAATTGTTTTGTGGATTTTTATACAAAAATAATTGGAGAAAAGCAGCTTTTGGTAAATATTTGATATATAAATAATAACAAAATTCACTGAATATAAACAAATTTAAACATTTAAATTTTAATAAAGAATATAAAAATCTTATAAATCATACTATCCAGGAAAAAATGTGTTTAAAAATCAAATGTCTTTGTCATAGTAGCCGGTAGTCTAAGAAAGAGTTTTTTTTTCTCTTTTTTTTTGCTAAGCACATTACAAAAAGTTTATACATAATTATACAAATATTCTTAACATCATCCTCTAGCTAGGATAGTATTAATATAGACGAAGAGTATATGTACATACGTATACATTGGAAAATTTCATTTATTTTCCAAATATTTGTAAATGAATTCTGAAGGACGAATATAAATACGAGCACATGCGAGTATCTCTACGTTTACTAATGCTCGTATGTGGCTATAATAAATTCATTCTGTTCAATAAAGGATGTTTACGTATCTATACATATATGCATATGCATCATAATATATTAAAATTTATATTTAATATCCTTAATGTAGATGAGACTATGCATTAATATATTAAAATTTATATTTAATATCCTTAATGTAGATGAGTTTTAAGTATTTAAGACAATGGCAAAAGTTTTCGATTGAACTTTTTATAATATTTTTACTTTTATTTAATTATATTTATAAAATTGTCGATATCCATATTTATCCATCTATACAGTAGATTTTTATAATTCGTACAATCTTTAAGCCTACATTGGAAAAAAAGATGCATAAATAAAATTAATTTAATACGAAAACTTCGATAAGAAAGGTACACTACCGGCTAAAAGTATGCGACCACCTTGATAACAGCAATTTATTCTCTAGAAATCTTTGGTTTAAATCTTAATAAATCGAAAACTTTGATTATATCTTTGGATGTAGACGATTGAGATCTACTGGTCTATTTAAACGCATGGTGGTAAGGATATCATTAATAAACTATGAAAACTAATAGGAAAATTAGATTCGGCAACAGTCAAGCAAGACGGATGCTCGATTAAGGTATGGGACTTGATACATTTTGAAGGAATTTAAAAAAAAGTATCTAATGCTCCACCATCGAGACTTTATTTAATTGGTTAAGGATTTATCATGCAGTAGAAGGCATTTTGGAAAATATGCCATGGTCACCACAATCAGACGATCTCAACCTCATAGAAATTCTCTGCGATAAGCTAGACAGAAGAGGGTGGGAGCAGTATACATTTTCCAAGCTAAGAGATTTGTAGAGGGTGTGTGTTTTTGCAATGAAAAAAAAAACTAAATGACCGAATGTTTAGAATCGCACTAGCTATTATCAAACGCAAAGACGGTTCTTCCTACGCAAAAGCAATTATGAGCATATTTTTTACTTTGTATTTTTAAAGTTTGATAATAATTAATATATAAATAACGATTTAGGTTCATATTTAAATTCACAATTAATATTTTTTTTTTAAATTTTTCAACTGAATATTTTTTACGCTTGTTCATTTTAATACTATGAGTTTTTTTTTTAATTTTCCGTTTAGAGCCAAAGTGTTCATCATATACTTTTCGCATTTAGTGTACATATTTTGTATATACCAATTTAATTTGCATTAAATGTCTAATACATATCTATAAAATACAATAGATAAAGACACGAATACCAAAAGTATTAATGGGGTTGCTATTCAAAAGCTTTCACAACAAAGCTAAGACGACGAGCTGCTGTTCTATGGTATAATAAAACGAAAAGCGAAAATTCTATATAATACCATCCATCGTTCTGATGAAAATCAATTTTCCAAATTTAGCAAATTATGTCACAAATTTTCAATTTTCCCTTTTACCGATTATTTTCGTTTCCTTTTTTGCCACCAACCAAAAAATTTTTTATTTAATTTTTTTGGTGTTTCTTGTTCATATTGAGTCCTTTTTATTCGTTTACTAAGGCCAGCCAGCAATCATTACTACATCTACATCTGTGATACAAGAGGCTTTTCCTTTTTTTGGCTTCCTAATAAATTCGATATAATAGACTACGTTGCCTTTCGTTGTTTGGTTGTTTTTCTCTTCTTGAAATTGTTTTCATTAAAATCATCTCCAGTCGAAAACGTTTCTTATTTTATTACATCATATATACTACCTTTTTATCTATGTAAAAACTATATTTTATTCGAGCATCTATAAGTCATCTAGTATAAGTATTATTACATAAAAATATATAAAAGTATATGTATGAGGGTGTATTTGCGAATTTTTTTTCTAAATTTTCCAGTAAAAAAAAAAGTCAATAACAAAATTTTCTCTATTTAATATGTGGCATAGTTTTCATATTCTAGGCACTGTGGGCATTTTTAAAATAGATTTAAATATATACATAAGTATATGTATATTATAATACATTCAAGTTTTTAATATGAGACCATTTAAGAAATTTTACTCTTCGTTAGATTTTATTCTATTCATAATTATTCGTGTTTTATGTAAAAAATGGCGTGTCTATGAAGTATTTTGGATATTTTTAGATACAAATTTCACCATTTTAGGATCTATTTTTGGTTTTATTTAGTTTTTCAATTATTTTTAATTGGTTTTTTCTTCTTTTTTTAAAAAAAAATATAAAATAAATTTTTTCGTAATTTGTTTATGTACTGTTTTTTTTGTTGTTATTCTAATTTTATTAAATTATAATTTGCCTTACTTAGAAAGCTTTTCCACTTATTAATGCAAATGTAGATTGGTATACGTTAAGAGGATCCACCTACTTACCTTAGAGTTAGAGTTATTTGAAGAGCAGTTTTCGCACACTATTACCAAAAAACTAAAACTTTGATTATCCATACTCTAATTGAATTGTACTAAAATAAGGGTACTTAAATTTTTTGTCTGTAGAAAGCAGATTGAACACTGCAATAAATTTAAGATGGAATCACAACACCAAAAATATTTTTATAATGGTTCAGTGTTTTTTTTTAAATTATTATAATATTTTGGTACTAATAATAGAGGTTAATCAGCGGCCCAATTCACCTCAAAGTAGTTCCACTGATGTTTAGTTGTTGAGACCTGCGGCGGTACGAGACAGAAGGATTCTGTGCAACACTCCGTTGAACAGCTTCAATATTTTCATTTGATCGACGAGGACGTGGTCGATTTGAATGTGGACGGTCCGCTACAGACCCATGATTCTCGAAATTCGAAGCTAAGCGACGAATAGTGTCACTTAAAGGCGCAGAACGACCGCAATACTTTTGACGATACGCACGCTGTGTTGCAACAACTGAACGATTACATTTAATGAACATTGTCACTATTTCCGCGCGTTCTTTGGGCGTGAATCGATTCATGGTTAAAATTGTAATGCAATAACCTTTCCGAAATGTGTTCGACGTCAATCGGTTTAAATCTGTCAAAGTTATTCAATATTTCCATCGACCACATTTAGATGGCGCACCCTATATTTCAAATGCTGTCCTCAAGCATTGAGGTTGTGGTAGGTTTGGTAGTGTACATCTTTTCCTTCAAGTACTCCCATACAAAGAAATCGGGACGGTTCAAATCAGGGGATCATGGGGGCCAATCGATATCACCACTTATTGACATTATTCGGCCGTGAAAAATTTCTCTCAAAATTTGCATCGTAGCATGAGCTGTGTATGATGTGGCACCGTATTGTTGAAACCACATGTAGATCTAATTCATCCAATTCGGGCAGAAGAAAGTTTTCCAACATGTCCCGGTAGCGGTCACCAGTAACTGATGCCACCGGCCCAAATGCCACACCACACAGTTACTCTACGAGAGTGTACTGGTCTTTGGTATATCAGTTGAGGGTCTGCAGTGCCCCAACAGCGGTTATTCTGTTTATTAAAATGTTTTAATGATTTCAACATGTTGTTGCGGCGTTAGATGGTCCATAATAAATTGTTATCGACTATTCTCTACGACTGTCAAATGCTAACAGACAAATGTCATCCGAAATGTCGGCCAAACAAAATCGACCTGGAACATAAAAAGCAGTCTGTACTTTTATACAATATCCCATTAGAACCAATATGGACTTATGGACTAGAACTTTAGGGCTCTAGTAAGCCTTCCTCTTTCCATCGAATCTTATTCCTTTTGTTATAAATAAGTCGCCAAATTGTCTATGCACTCTTTTATGTTCGCAATGATCTTAAGGTGCTAATTGTTCTGTGTCTCATTATAAAAAGGTTCACGCTCATTTTTTCAAATTACACTAATCCTCTTGTTCGTGAGCTATTACCCTATTTCCTTTCCTATAAACAGTCATCGGTGACTTTTAACTTTTAAATGGATTTTTTTCCTTCTCATTATAAAAAGCTGCATTTTCGTTTTTTCGAGAACTATCCTCGCTATAAACTGCCATCGATGACTTTAACGTCACTGTTCCTCGAATTTGTTAACTGCTGTTATAAATTCTGTCCAAAATGAACAACATTTAAGCTATTGTCATATTATTTTGTTTTATTAATTACCAAAAACAATTTATTTTATCAGCCATTTAGTGAAAAATAAAAAATTAACTAATTTATATCATATTCCATCTTCTTAAAGCCTCAATCGTTATATATAATTTTAAAAATTTAATTTTTTTTTCCAATTCAAAATTATGAAAGTTGAAGTCTTTAAATATTCATATATTGTACTATACAAATGTATGAATAAATATATAACATACACGATAAGAATACATAAATAAGTCATCAACTTAAAATAGAAATTATATTTCATCTATTTCTGGCAAATAAACATACTCCAATTCCATATAAATGTTATTTTGAAATGCATAAGTCCAGGCCAGACTATCAATCTAACCTAGCATGTGGTATTCTATTCTAAGAGGTGCATAAAATTATTTTAAGGAGTATACATACTCACATAATTACGTATACACTCGAACAGGTTAATTTATAGAACGGTATATGATGGTGATATTGTTGATTTTAAGTATAATTTCTGTGCCATAATGGCTTGTATTTTTGTCATTCTGAATGAAAAGGAAAATGTGAGAATCTATCATAATTACAAATTATGAATTTCTATGACGTGTGACACTGAATCTCATTCAATTATAAATAAGCATAAATTAATCCAAAGATTTTCAACATTGTTCACATTTATTTATCTTGACGTAATTGTTAAAATAATTAATTATATTTATACTTAATTTGGTAGAAAAGAGTCTAAATGCATTTGAAAATAAATTGAATAGCAAAAAGTGTTCACGCAACTTTTACTTTTCAAATTATTTAATTAAACTAAACTTAAATCGACATCTGAACCTTATTTTGATACCAAAAGGGGGGGGGGGTGAATTACCCCCTTTCGTATCAAATAAGGTTCAGATGTCGATTTAAGTTTAGTTTAATTATATTCTTTGTATCTTATCATTGTGCAAAGCCTCACTACTTTTGAAGTAATTTTTTATAACTTTTTCGCCATTACTTGATGGAAATTGGTTTTAAATGCTCTTAAGTTTGAGGATCTTGCATATTTCGGCACAAGAAAAAGTACAAGTGCATTAAATCATTCTGAATGATCGCCGCCGCCAACTGACGACATAACAAAATCTCCAAATTACGAGTCTTGGCAAATTTTTGGGCAATAAAGACGAGATTTTTCGTGTGATGTAGCTTCAAATGCCGGTTTTTTTAAACCATATATGATTCAGATGAAAAGTTTTCAGTTCGCGTCAAAACATTTTTTTAAAGAAAAAGTCATAAATGAACGCCTTCAGACCGAAATGCACACAAGAGAGTCACTTAGCGCAAATATAATGGCTTTTTCACAGTCACTTATGGGTTATCAGAGCCTTATATACTACCAATATTTTTTCTTGGACGTGCTCACCGAGCAGCAAATGAGCCTTATCGCTGAACAAAATTTTGTTTCATGATTTCCTCCTAAAGCACAAAACGTGACTATGTCAGATTTTTACGCGTTATTGAGTAATTAAATAATTGATAATTTAAAATGGTAAAACTCAAACTAAACAACAGCCATGTTTGATGGCATATAAATTTGACATGCCATCATGTAAATAAAAGTGCTCTACGTCTGAAAATCATGACATATAAGGCCATCTGTTGGCTATTTTTTCCCCAAAAAGACAGTGGTTAAACAATTCATAATGTAAAATGCCAAACATTAAACTAAACAAAAACCCATATTTGGTGAGATATATATTTGACAGATGTCAAATGAAAAAGCAACACTTTCCGAACCACGAAATGTATAATTATTTATCTTATTTGCAGAGAGGGAACATAGCTGAAAATAAATTAGAATAAAACACTTTTTTAGAATTTTCTAAATATATTCTATTAAGGCAAACTGGCAACACACAAGAGCACATCCACCAAAAATAGAATCCTATTTGAAATAATTTTATTATGGAGTAGTGGAGTGAAATTGGCCAGAAGATAGTTTTTGTTGCTTTTATCAAACTTCTCTACACTAGAAATAGATTATCTTTGTATGAGTGATAATATTATTTCGATATTGTTAATGAATTATTTATAAAATATATAATTTTAATTAGTTTTACTTAGAAATTATGACAATTAATATTAAGGAAATTTTCAAATAAATACGAATTAATAAAATAATGATGGAAAACAGCTTAATTAATAAAATATATCTTAAGGAAAACAAAAACCAATAGAATTTTTTAACTAGAAATATATCAACACTGAAGATTTAGTTTTTATTCCTTATCCATTGTATGGGAAACTATTGATTCTTAATTGTTTAAACGATTTAATTTAACAGAAAACTATATTTAGTCTTCGACGAATTGCAGATGGGTTAGTTTTCCGTATAAATATATTAACAAGGACGAAAGGATACAGTACTGTTCTGTACTGTGTTTTTGGTTAGAAATCGGATACAGATGGTCGTATATAATGCCATTCTAAATGTCAAACCAATAATAATATTGTTGAGCAACTCTATACACACGCATACTTACTGTACAATATATTTTTGATAGTTGTATGTATTCATATAGATATGTATGTGTGCATATAAGACGATTTTGGTCTGTTGCGCATGTCATGTTATATTGTATATTATGGCACAATTATACGAATATCTAATCATAGAAGAAAGTTGCCCCACGTAGAGTGAAAAGATCTTATAAGAGTCTATTATACGAATCTGAATATAGATGTATATTAGGCAGATTTCTTGAGTAATGTGTTCGTTTGTGTCTAAACAAACCAAGTCGTAACATGTGCACTAGTTTGATGATTTCTATTTTTATACTTCACCTGACCTCTTCATATTTTCCCATGCATTAAGTCCAAAGACAGAGAATTCCAAAAATAACCAACGCCATAATACCATTTCGGATTCAAGTATAATAGTAGAACCAAAAATGGATTTAGCACACATATGGTACACGAGGATTATGCTCACTCTACATGTTGTTACAGCAGCATGGGTTGGAATTGGAAATAACCCCGAACATCAGTCCATAGACGATTCAGTACGAAAGGGATAATTGAGGGGATAATTGATCAATCATTTTGGATGTCTTTTAAAGAACCAACCGAGATTCACATTACATATGTAGTACTATTAAAGAATTTATTGGATCTGGTATTTATATTTTTTCTTCCAGTTCAATTTTTTTCCCCATTACAATGAAGAGAAAAATATTCCCAAGTATATTTTTCTTCCATATGTACACAAAAGTGGCTTTTCTTTTAAAAATAAAATAAAAATAAAACCATTTATGTATAACATAAAACAGAACTTCATAGCATAATATGATATGGGGTATTTTTTTAATAAATTTTTTCATACAACATTTTTAGATATTCAATATCTGCTAACAAATATTCAAAGGCATAAAAGTTATTTTTGGAATTGTAACCACAAAATACTTCTGGAAATTATTCCATTTTGTAGATTTAAATATCTCATCTCAAACGATAGTTATTTATAAAAATCGAACGCTATGGAAATTTATAATAATTGATTTAAGAGTAGAAGTTAAAATATAAGCAAATGTTTTGTTTTTTGCAAATTATTTCCATTAAAATTAATAATAATTAATTTTTTACTTTAAAAAAATATTCAAAGTTTTTTAAAGCCATTAAATGTATTAAAGAAATTATTTGATTTTTATAGTAACGAATAATTTTATAAAGATAAGCTAACTAACGTGTTATGAATTTCGTGATTCGGAAAGTACAACCATATCATTTGACAGCTGTCAATTGTATACGAGGTCTGTTCAAAAAGTATCGCGAATTTTGAATTTCCGCGGTTACGTATATTCGATTTTCGATTTGTTGTGGCGTTATGTTGGTACTCTTGTCTCTCACTTATGCCGACAAGTTCGGCCATTTTGAATGTTCAGTTAATTTTTGACAGCTTTTTGCTTGCACGTGTTTTGGCTCGTCTTCGATTTTTGCCCATTCCAAAAAATGGATCAAAGAATCTGTTTCGGGAACAAGAAAAAGTCACAGGGGGCCAGATCTGGGGAATACGGTGGCTGCGGCATTATTAGTGTGTTGTTTTTGGCCAAAAATTCGCACACAAGCAACGATGCGTGAGCAGGGGCGTTGTCATGGTGCAAAAGCCAATTTTTGTTCTTCCACATATCCGGGCGTTTCTGGCGGACAGAGTCCAACAGCTGCTTAGCAATGTTAATGCGATGCTGTTTTTGGTCGAAAATGGGCAAAAATCGAAGACGAGCCAAAACACGTACAAGCAAAGCAGCTGTCAAAAATTAACACAAAATGGTCGATGAGTACCAACATAACGCCATAAAAAAAATCGAAAATGGAATATACGTAACCCGCGGAAATTCAAAATTCGCGATACTTTTTAAACCGACCTCGTATGCTATCAATGGTGGCATTTGTTCAGTTTAAGGTTTTGCCAATTTATATTAAGGATTTTATAATACGAAGAACAACCAACAAAAACGTGTGTTAAAATTCCTAAACAATTTCTTTAGCAATGAAGCTTATTCAATAAGCAGAATTTTCACATATGGGGCTCTAAAAAACCCACAAATCACTATGAAAATTACTTTTTGATAAGTAATCCTCGACCATTGGTACTATTACCGAATTTTCTGTAGCTTAAATTTAAATTTTTTAAACTGGATCATATGTGATTTTAACAAAATAGCACCACAAGCCACACAACATAATTGATTTTAACCCAGGACGCCGTTGGACTTTTTTTCTTTTAAAATTATATAAAAGATCAGTTTTAAACAAACTACTTTTAAATTTTAGAGATTTGTAAAACTAGCCCCCATCAAATGATAGCTCAAAAAGTGCAAAGAAATCATAATCAAAAATTACCTCTAAAAGAATCGAGGTCTGCAAGAAGTCTTACGACGTCCATTTGAATGATTTTTTATGGCAAAGCAATAAAAAAAACCTTTGGTTTTCGAAACACAATTTGGATGAGGACTGTTTATCACCGGACATAGATCAATTTTTTTAATTTTTTATTTTTATTTATTTATTTAAGTTCAAAGTTGCAGCATAGTAAGATTTTTATACTTTCTCTATAATTTTCAACAACAAAAAATTCTCAGAAATAACAAATAACAAGAAATCACTGTTTTTTTCTTTTACTTTATTCAAGGAACTCTTATCCTGGAGTGAATGAAATTTTCTATACACAATATATATCGTATATACAGATGGGTACTTCTATTTATATTGAATAAAATCTCTAAAGATAAGTCTTTGCAAAAAAGAAGAACATGAAAGGATTTTTTTTATTTAATAATACGAGTATGGCATAATACAGAAACTAATTCTCTACATAATACAGCTTAGCATCAAAGTTTAATTTCCATCATAGAATGTTTTATGTATATTTAGAAATAAAATTTCATTATAAATTTCATAGAGCGGAATTCCAAAAATAGAATAAACTTTTTTGCCTTTTCCTCTCCGTCCTTATTATGTTATATTCTCTCTTTTTTCCCAATTAATTGTCTACTGGAATATAAATTCTTTGTAAAAAAAAAACATAATTGAAAGTTACAGAAAAAAAAGAACGTACAAAAAAAACGAACATTTCGTGATAAAAATACATTGAAATATTACATTTTCCAAGAATAAAGGAAAGCCATAAAAGTAGGATATACGAAAGAAGAAAAAAAAACAAAATCAAATATAACAGAACCCCATTTAGAAAGCTCCGAGCTTTATATCGAATTCTAAAAATAACCTTCCCCAATATATACTACATTTCGCATAATCTTACATCTACTCGTATAGTAACGGAGAGTATCCTTCGAGGTTGGTATAGAGTACAGTCAACCCCAGGCAGAACGCAAAAAAAGGTGTGGAAGGCCACAACGAAAGTCATACTATCGCTGACAAACTCTCCTAATTGTGGTAGTGGCGTTCTTTTGTGTATGTAAGGACAAGTGAATTTTCTGTGAGAAAGGAGGGTGATGTGGAATGTGTATAAGAACGTGGTTGGGTTGCTGGTTGGTTTGATGATTTCTTGGTTAGTCAATTGGCATGTTAGGTTGGCATCACCGACACTGAATCTAAAGGTGAACCAATCGCTCGCTGAGCATGCCTACATAGACTTTTGCATAGCAGTTCTATGTTCGATAGTGGCATGGCTTCAAATGGTTTTGACCCTGAACGCGCTAGGGGTTGTTTGCATATACACGCCAACAGTAGCAGAAATAATGAAGCCGTCCGACATTGATTTCGATAAAAACAATATTTCTATTTTCATAATCAATTTTCAAGCATGCAAATAGATTTTCTATAAAATAAATCAAAACTGCAACTGAACAACAATACTCAGCAGCATATATTATATATGCATGAATAAGCACTCTTATTTATTACTAGTGTATTTTCTACTTTGCATTTGGAACAGTTATGATCGAAAAATCACTAATCGATTGTCTATTTCAACTTTACTTTTTAAAAAAATTCCCACAAAACAGCTTTCGCACTTAAAGTTATTAGAATTTGATAATATAATAAATTATTTTATGTTTGTGATATTACTAATTAGTTTCGCAATAAATTAAGGATAAATCAAATTTTATAATTTTTTTTGTATATTTTATTTAATTAGCTTCAAAAATGGTATTTGCCGCTTTTTATAAGAATGCCACCACAGTAATTTTGTCGAAGCCGTAGATTGTGAACATTAACTAGACAGATAAGATACATGATTTGACTGGAAAGTAATGGCACTAACATCACTAACAGCGATCTGGACTTCCTATGCACATAATGTCTCTGCTAGACGTGCAGGATAAGTTTCAATTTCATCCTGTAACTGATGAGTGAAATTGCGTTACGAAAAATGTGACAAAATGATATTTAGAGCCTATGGACAATATTCTTTACCAAGAGCACAAGTGTTCCGGTGACATAACGGATTTTTGAATAGTCGAGAAGTAGTTGAAGAGGAACCTCAATCAGAGAGGTATTTTACATCAACAACTGAATGGCAGCTCTTGTGAGTGTAAAACCGTATATTAGAATAAGTAACAGTTTAAATTTTTTTTTATGTTTGATAATATCAAAATAGAAGGTGGTAATTTTCGTTCATGGCTTTTTTTTGCATAATAATTCCAGTTCCCGCCCTTGTTTCAACAAGAGCTGTCTTCCATTTGACCAATTTTGCTACTGAGCAGTACTTCGTAGTACATACCCAATGGAACAAAAAATTTACTGACAGCAGTAAAATATAACCTTAAAATAGTCAACAATAATACTGAGTTTACTCACACATAAACAATAAAAACTGAGTTTATTCACACATAAACAATACTGACAAAAATATGACTCTTCAATATAACCAACGAACCCGCTAAGCCATCTATTTTCATTTTGGGAACTAAAATATTCTACCGTAAATTGTATGGCGTAACTACAATACTTTTGCAATATACTGATTTGTACGAGGTAGAGTAGATGATGACAGCTAGAACTACTGCTCAGTAGCAAAATTGATCCTCTACCAAAGCTCCTACGAGATGTGGCAGAAAAGTCCCTCAGAGCAATCTGGCAACACTGCAAAAGTGAGCTCCACATGGCTTGTACGGTAGTCGCAGCTAAAATTGCAGTACAAGTGCGAACCTCGTTGTCTTTTTATAGTGCCAAAAAATGGACAACATTCCTCACCAAGGTGTGGACACTTATGAGGATTCAGACCGTCGATTAACAAAGAAGTGGAACGTGTGTGGACTCTTGTAACGTCAAACCTTCGATTTACAAAGAAGTTCTTGAACGGCTCAGAAAAATGGTTCTACAATGACATCTTCTTTAACGAGTTTTTTTTTTGGAAAGTTGTATTCCCGAACCACCCTAATTATCTGATCTAAATGCATGTGACATTATTTTGTTCGCCTAGATCAATAAACACTTGAAAGGACGTCATATTTTGATACTGTCAATAACTACCAAAGGAGTATAACCGAGGAGCTGAAGGCGATTCCAGTTGAAGCCTTCCAGCACTGCTACGATGAGTGAAACAGCGCCTGTGCCAATGTATACCTGCCCAAAGGATCTTCTATAGAGAGAATAACATTGATGGATGGAAAAAAAAGTGAGAAAATGTCAGTCTCGTTACTTTTCTCGTATAGAAAAAATCCCTCAGAAGCTCTAACATATGCATTTTTCGACAATAAAACCAAAATATTATTATTCTTAAATCAACTTAAATATATATATTTTTAAAAAAAATTCTTTTGCAATTTTCTAACATTTTTTTAATTACAAATATTTTTCAAGAATATATCTAATTCAAATTAAAAAACAATAGTATTCATTCATCATAATTAAATACTGCGGATATTATTCGAAATTTATTTCGAATAGGTATTTAAGTTCGAAGGTAGTTATTTCAGTATTCAGTGGCGTTACACAGATTTCTTCGTACCACTTTGCAAACGCACCGATACAGACATTTCGCATGCAATAATTGTGTGTGGATTTTGGTTTTCCATCTTGGATAATGACAGTGACAGCGGTGATATTTGTTCTTTAGGGAGAAAATTTCAAATATATAACTGAAATTATTGATGATTTTTATTATTTATTACATAAAATTAAAGCAAATCTAAATAATAAAATCACAAGAACTGTGCATTGAAATATTACACAAAAGCATTAGTTATTAGTTTTTCCGATCGTCTAATTTTGTACATAACCGATAGTTAAGAAGTCCTATCAAGTTCTTCTATAATCTAAGTAAGCTACTGCACCAGAATTACAACAACAACAAAAAAGAAAAAACTAGATTTTATGGTGAAAATACTGTCAAATATTTTTTTTATACAATTAAGAAAATGTTTAATTTGTTTACAATTTATTTGAAATTTGAAAACTGACAATTTGAATATGCACATTTTATTTCATTATCCTTTGGTTATTTGGCTAAAAATTTATTTCATTTTAGAACACTTTTCGATCCTTCTCTTTAATACAATAATGTTGTTATTTTGTAAGGTTCAATTTTAATATGCTAATGTGTAACAATTCCTAGAATCTATTTGACATGCCTTAATTGTTAGCACAACATTTGAAAATTGTTTATAATTTTCATCAAATTAAAATTGATTGTGATAATAGCCGTAAGTACGTGAATATTTAATTTCTTTTTTTCCATTCAATTGCACAGAATTTATTATGATTTCTTTAGAAATGTTATTGTCACTTAGTCTGTTATTACGTCGCAAATTATTTCCAGTTATGCTAATGTCACTGTATTTAGCATTAGTTTTTGTCGTCTCAAGTATATCGCTTGAAAATAATCCCATTGAAAAGTGTTACTCGTTATTATCAAGATTATAGACGAATTAAAGCGCGGGAAATTCTCTTACTTATACTATACCACACAACTAAGTGCGCAATTCAATTTGTATTATATTAATTTATCATATAAAATCTAAACAAAATTTTTATTTCTCTTCTAATAGAAATCACACCCTTGTTCGCGCTTATAAATACTAGCAAATAACATATTATTCGAATTGTAATTCATTACATGAATTATACTACCATGGAAAGATGGCTAAACATATACATTTTTAGGTATTTGTATTCAAATTTAATCTAGTTTAATCGTATCGCAGGAATTATTAGGGCAGGTTTGTTGACACTTACACGTGGCATTAGACAAAAATATCGAACAAATCCAATTTGAATACACACACTGTTACAAATATACTGAAAATTTATAAATACAATTTGAATACCGCCCACGCTTGCTTTAATATTACGTACAAATCTAAAATTATATTCAATTCCCTATGCACATATAGTATATACACGTATTCTAAATAGAATTAACATAGAAAAATATAATTGTTTTTGCTATTATATCAAAAGAATTTTCTATTATACATCCCTGCACACGTGTATACAGAAGTACATGTACATCATTTGAACAGGTTGAATTGTGAAGGTAGTTTATTATAAAGGAGACTATTTATAAGTACAAGAAACTAATTGGATTATGGTAAAAGTAAAATATTGATTGAATAAGTAAATTATTTAATTACAATAATATAACATTTATTATATAAGTTAAAAATCAAAAATATTGTGAATTTATTAAAAAAAAACGTTTTTTTTATGAAAAAACAATCCATCTGGTGTTAAAAAGCGAATCCGTTAACAAAATGGAGAAAAAAACAGCTACCAATAGAGCCTTCATTGATCGATTGGTTCAAATTATTTCAGTCAAAATATTTTTTGGTTATAAAACTGAGGAACCTTGATTTGGTAGTCCTCATGTTATCTTCAAACGTTTGGAATCTGAGCAAAAACCATAGTCAATTCTTTACCGCGTTCTAGAGGAGGATCCTCTTAAGAATCTTTGGCCCTGGACAAGAGGGTGGACAATCCTGTAGCTTATTCAGGAGTGATCAAGCTCAATAGGATGCGATGGGTTGAACATTGAATCTGTATGGATGATCTAGATCTTACCCGAAAAGTCAAATTTATAGTCCCAGCGGACGGGATAGGATCTGCCTATGATGGGGCGACAGTTTTAACATGCTGGGATTGTAGATCCAAAACCAAGGAATTTCGAGGGCTCCTTACTGTAGCCTTTTTAGTGGTAATACGGACCAAGTACTCTTTAAACAAAACTGGTACCATGGGGGTCGGGGGCCCCACGCGGATTTGTACGCCGTGCCCGGCCAAGGTGAAGAGCCTTTGGCTGAAATATGGTGGCTGTGGTTTACTGATTATTAGTAACGGTCCTACCTGTTATGGGCGTAGATGGTTCAGGGGTTGGAATTTAACGGTAGGTGAAGATGGAATATTTGATTGCTTCATTCAAGGACCACGAAGAAAGGTAATAGAGAGAACCGAAAGTAATTCAAGTAATGAGGGAATCTGATTAAGGAATCAGACATGAAGTAGTCCAAGAAAAAAGTCAAGCAGGAATTGGTGAATGGGTGGATTATGTGTGTTGGGTGCAACCATCTAAATCTAGTCAGCTGAGCTGACGCAATCCATAAAAGGGCAAGTTTGTTTTGAGCGTTGATTGGGCATATTTCAAACCTAACGGTCGAAGGCGACCCGCGGTATAAAATCTAAAGATGGGTATGCCACTTAAAACAAAAGAATTATTCTGCCGGTTATTATTATAATTAACGTAAATGTAAGGAGTACAAATGGAATTGTCCATCGCTAGCGATCAGCCAGACCACGCGTCATCGATCGGAAGAAGTAGTAGTCGGATGGGATGATGTTAAGATGTCTGGAGAATACGGCGGGTGGGGCAGGACGTCCCATTTCAGTGTTTACAGGTAGGTCGTGTTGCAAAACCACTTTGTCGTGTCTTTGCTCGTATTGTGGCGGTTTTTCCTTCAACGCGTGGCTCAAACGCATCAGTTTCGATAGCGTGATCCTGCGATGGTTTCACCCAGTTGCGCCAACTCATAATATACCACGCTGAGCTGGTCTCACCAAATACATAGTATGAGCTTCGAACCATGGATGTTTGGCTTCGCTGTCGATATTGATGCATGACTGCTGCGCCCCAATGATTGTTTTCGCTTTGGATTATCGTAATGGATCACCAGTCACAATACGAAACAGAGAACCCTTTCTTTTTTGCAGTTTGAGTAGCTGTTCGCACATGAAAAAACGCCGTTCGGCTTTAACTCGTATTACTTTTGGAAGCAAGGAAATTGGGTGCCATACGAGTTTCAAACGATGGGAAATGGCTTGGTGAGTCACGCCCAATGAATCTGCAAGTTCTGGTTGCGTTTGACATGTATCTTGATCCAGTAATAACTTTAAACTTTTTCACCGATGCGGGACGCTCCTCATCGTCCACGTTGAATTCACCAGTTTTGTGACGTTGGAACCATTCGCGACTCGTTTTCTCAATAATGCAAACCTCACTATAAGTTTCTAAAATCATTCGACGATCCTCATCCGCAGATTTTTTCAAATTGAAGGCAAAAAACAAAACTTTCTGCAAATGACGCATGTTTGGCTCAAAATTTCGAAATTTTCACACAAAAAAAATATATAACGCCTATAAAAAGTCACAAATGTAACAATGAGGTGTTGTTGACAGATGCCTAAGCTTACGATTTGACATTTCTGATCCGATATTTACTGCTGGCGCTATCTATTGGAAAACGGCAGTTTCGCATTTGTAAAAGGTTAGACATTTTACATTATGGATTGTTTAACTACCGAACAACGCCTTAAAATTATAAAAACTTTCCACAAAATTAATAATTCTTTTACAGCTACAAATTCATGCCTTTAGAAGAGTTCTGGGAAAAAAATATCCTTTCATGATCTCCTTTTTTTCTTATTCGCTTGGTGGATACGTTAATAAGTCAAATTTTTGTATATAGGTCTCTGAATTTTCTGCAATAGTCATAAAAAAATACTTTAAATCTTAATGTATAACATCATTTAAATGGCTATCACAAAGTTATTTGCTATCACAAAGTTATTAGATCCGCCTGCCAAAATAATGGAATAAAAAATTTGTTTTTTTAAACTTTAGTTTTTAAACCACAAATTGAATAACCATACGTATGGGAATTATCATTTATCTTTTATTTGATTAAGAATCGTCAAAGATTTTTCGTTGATTTTTTACCAAATCAATAGATTAACCAAAAAATAAGATACAATTTCCAATGAAATAAAAAAATGCATATATTATTGGATTCAACAAAAAAAAATGAATTATCTGATAGAAAAAATAAATAAACAACACAGCCATAGACGATAAAGTATAAGAAAATAATAATGAGAAGAAAACAAGCATAATATAAAATGGCTGCGATAAAATGATAAACATAACACGGTGGGTGAGACTGTCGTTGGACGAATAATAACAACAAGTCCAGACAAACTGTCACCACTAACAATAATAAAATATTTCTGATTTCATCCCTCTGTCCCCTCAATGCATACTGTCTATTTTCAGTTAATTTATTCTGGTTTCAAACAACAGCAACAACAACAAGAGAAAATAAATAAATAAATAACCATTTGTATATAAGACAACATATAGTCTATGACTATGTACAAGTACATATTTATGCATACAAACATACATCTGCAAACATGCAGACGGTATACTATAATCTTCTCCGCTTTAATAGCATTTCACACTAATTATTCCTTTCGGTACTAATTTTGTCCGAAATATCTTTGCAAATATTTTGATACAGTTTTTTTGTTGTTCTTTAATTATTACACTTTCATATTTATTTTGTTTTCTTAATGATTATTTGTGGTGTACAATTTAAAAATGGATGCAGCAGAACAATATAAAGAAATACAAATACGAATTAACAATTAATAATAGTATAAATTCTCCACTGTTCAATAGAAATTCGATTCAATTGTTAGTAAAAAGTTTTATTCTAATTCTGAATTCTTGCTATCATGCAATGTGGAAGATTATTTAAAAAAAAAAATAACAAAATCCTACTGGGTTAATGCGTTCTAAGATTATGTGGTACTACTGATAACGGAATTCGTATTTTCTAATTTAATTCTATTTAAAAAAAAAAAAAGTTCCTAGATGTGCACTTGACCAAATGTGTAAAAATATTTACAAACTCGTTCCTAGATGTGCGCTTGACCAAATGTGTGAAAATATTTCTTTTCAAACTTTTCCGTACAATTTCAAATTTGAAATTATTTTTTTTCTGCTCATATATACGAGTACAAGTAAGTATTTGCAGAAATATTCTAATATTGGACGTGGGTGGTGGGTTGTGGGTTGTGAATGATGTATGTCATCTCATTCTATTTGTTTGTTTATATTGCCAAATTCCTAAAAGATTATTTCATTTGGCATAATATTGACGCAAAACTATATTTGAAGTTTAAGCATTTTATAAATAATTTACTGTCATTATTATTTATTATCTTGCTTTTATATAGTACAGGGTGGACCATTTAGAAGTTCCATTTTAAAAAGTAAATAAAAAGAAAACTAGTGTATGTTTTTTTCAAATTTCCGGTTTTATTAAAAAGATTGAACTTTAAAATTTAAGAATGAAACACAACATCATTGAAATGACTGGCGTTACAGTACTCCATTCGCTCGACCCAATTTGTCAGTACATTTTCGATTGTCCGGGCCTGTATCTCTTCAATGGCAACTTTGATTTCGTGTTTCAAGGCTTCAATTGCGTAACATTTATCCTTAACGGCTCCCCACAGAAAATAATCCAACTGGCTCAAATCATAGCTCCGTGGCGGCCACTTGACATCAGAATTTCGGCTGATTATTCGGTTTTCGAAAGCAGTGCCCAAAAGTTTGATTGTAACGTTGGCTGTGTGGAAAGTGGCCCCGTCCTGTTGAAACCAAATGTCGTCCATGCCATTATTCAACTTTTGGAAACAAAAATTCGTTGAGCATGCCACGATAGCGCTCACCATTGACCGTAACGGCGGCTCCTTCATCGTTTTCGAAGAAAAACGGGCCAATGATGCCTCCACTCCAAAATCCGCACCAAACCGTGACTCGTTGTGGATGCATCGGCTTTTCCATGGTGACGTGTGGATTTTATGAGCCCCAGATGTGACAATTTTGTTTGTTGACATACCAACCGAGGTGGAAATGGGCCTCATCCGAAAAGATGATTTTTCGGTAAAAATGCTAATTTTCGGCCAATTGATCTTGAGCCCATTGGGCAAACCGAAAACGCATCGGATGGTCATGCGGCTTTAGCTGTTGGACAAATTGAACTTTGTAAGCTTTCATACCGAGGTCTTTGTGCAAAATTCTCAACAGAGAAGTGCGAGAAATGTTGAATTTCTGAGAACGGTGACGAGTTAATGTTGATAGATGATCACGGACATTTTCAGCAACGGCGGCAATATTCTCGGTCGTACGCACTGTCTTAGAGCGGGAACGAGTTGCTTTGGCAACCAACAAACCAGTTTCGCGAATTTGCCCACAAATTCACGTGATGACATTCGATCTTTTCTCATTTTTTTTTTAAATTTCTCACAGTTTGGGTTGGAGACTCACCACTTTGGAAGTAAGTTCTCAATATTTCCCATTTTTCTTCAAGCGTATGGAGTACCATTTCGTAAAATTCTGACTTTCAACTAACAATCTGTCAATTTTTACTATGGAAAACTATTGAACAGTTTTAAGCGCTATAGCCATATGATAGCCGATTTTTTTAGCTTGAATATAACGATTTTACTCTGAACCATATGTGGTTCTAACAAGACGGTTCCACAACCGTAGTATTAGCCTAATTACAGCCCGAAATATGCGAAAAAATGTCGTCAAAAATTACCTCAAATGGAACGAGTAAGGCAAAAAGTCTTTTGGGGATTATTTGAATGGTGTTTTATCGATTATTTTTACGTTTATTTCCAGACTTTATTAAAGATGATGAGTCGGATTGTGCAAATATGCACCGTTTTGTTTTATAATTTATTGCCATTTTAAAGGTAACTTCATAATGCCTCTCTCATAGACGGCCTGATTCCTATTTGCAAAAAATTTGACTAAGCGATTACTAAAAAAACTTTGCAATGATAAAATAAAAATGGTTATCGGTTGGTGCCAGGTCCGGACTACAAGGTGGAGCATCAAAAATTTTCCAATCTGGCATTGCCCTGATGGAACACAACACCTCTCCTGTTGGCCAATTTTGGACGCTTCTGGTCAACCGCTAGCTTCAAACGGTCCAATTGTTGATAGTAGAGGTCCGAATTTATTGTTTGGCCATATCGAAACAGCTCATAGTAGATGATTTCTTTCAAGACCCACCAAGTGCACATGCAAAACCTTTCTGGCCGTTAGTCCTGGTTTGGCCACCATTTGAGCCGCTTCACCGCGCTTTGACCGTATATGAAATGGGTCGATTTCGTTCCATTTGGCCAAGGCTTCGCATATGTAAATTTGATTCATCGTGTTTTTTGCATCAATTCGTGTTGCCCTCAAACACCGATCTGATGGTTTAAAACTGTTTTTTGGTCGATCTGTAGCTCCTACTTCGATCATTTGCATGATTTTATCGACATTTTCGACGACGGGCCTATCTTTGCAAGGTGTATCTTTAACATCGAAAATACTGGAACGGAATAGACGAAACCAAAATTGCGAGTAATTGACTGTGACTGTACCGGGACCATAAACAACGCTCAGAAATTTAACCCTGGCTTGTATTTTCGCCTTTATCACAGCAAAATTGTAAAATAGATCGAATTTTCTTTTTGTTAACTTACATTTTTTATACCCTATAACTTACAACTAAATCGACGATCGAAAAACGGTAAACGTTTTTTTTAGTACGGATTGTCGCTTTTCCAAAAAATGGATTTCTTATTCCCCAAACTAATATTATATAATAAATGAAAATTGCATGTGCTTTATTTATTTTTATTTACTTTTCGAATCATAAATTGTATAGTTTTTTACATTTTATTGAATCTAATGGCCATTAGATCTTACATATCAGTAACAAAACGACGTACGAAAAATTACTATGAAGAAGAGCATATAGTGACAACGAAGGACTCTTCATTTATTGAACTAAAATACAATTAAGTATCGTATTAACTCGCATGGCTATCAAACGGCACCTTGGATTTCAAACCGAGATTTGAACTTATCACTATAAATACGCATATTGATGTCCTTGTACAGAAGACATGTGCCCCCTGATGTCTTTATCTCAAATAACTAGTTGCATATAATTTTTTAAGACAAACCCCTCGCTGTCAGTGTACCATCTAAAAAAAGATTATGAATTGCTCTAAATTTTACTGTAACTAAAAATTTTTGTACAAATACAATAATTACTAATTTTATGCCAATTAAAGCTTACATATATAATTATTTTTAAAAATCATAATTGGTTTCAGCAAAAAAAAAAAAAGCAAATTATTTTGTTTACAGTATCTTATCAAATTTCTTATCGAAAATGGGCTCATTAATTCTATAATTAATAGAATTCCTCTAATATACAATATATGTAAAAAAAAAACAATTAAAAATATTTAAAAAAAGCCACAAAATTTCTATCACCAAAATCAGAACTGATAAAATTTAACTTTTTTATGTAAAATGGATAAAATTATTTTTAATTTTAATGAAACTATTTATATTTTTTAATTAAAGGAGAATTTATATATGTTTTTTTTTAATATTTAACATTTCTAATTAGTAGGAAATGATTTTTAGAACAGTTATTATTATTATTTATCATTTAATCTTTTATCTTCTTATTCTTATCGGTATAATTTACGTAAACTTTTTCGTGTATTTTCCCTCCTACCCACACCCACCATTATATTGTTAAATTTTTGTTTACGTAATTATTTGTATTTTTGCCCAATCAAAAAAAATTAAATTATTTAGATATGATTCAACCAAAAAAATAACTTTTCAACATTTATTTTTACAATTTTTTATTTCATTTTTAATACTCTGCTCGCCCTAAACTTTTTCATATTAGAGTCAATGTGGTTAATTTATTTAACGTGAAATTTGAGGATTATTTTTCCAGTTGAAAAACTCATTTCAATCGAAAGTTCTTTAGTTTTCGTCTAAGTCCTCTTACAGAAACGATAAAATTCACACAAAATTTTCTCATTGTAAGGTGAACAGAAACTAAACATTTAATAAATTTTTAAATAAAGCAATAAATCATTAGCTGGAATCACAAGAAAAATACCAATTAGGGATTTTCGGACATTTTTACACGATAACCAAAAAAACAGGGAATTTACCAGAGCAATTTTTTTTAGAAATATTTTGTTTGTTTGTCGGTGTATAAAGTCTCTAAAACTATTTTATAGTGCCACGACCATTAGCCCATTGGGCGACATCATGTTGCGTGTGGGTTGGCCATGTCAGCTTCCCTAATAAAACTGGTCGAAAACAAGTATGGAAGTTTTTAAATTTGGTGGAGCAAATTAGACTATTTTAGAAAATTAAAAAGGATCAGCAAAAAGAATATGTTTGCGTCTAGGAACTCCGCAATGGAAGGTGTCCTACGAGGGTCATTCAACAAGTACTTAGCCTACAAAAGAAAAACGAAAATTTTGGAAAGGTGGCAATTTATTTTTCCACATAATCTCCTTCAAGCTCGATACACTTGGCCCAGCGATGCTATAACTTTTTTAACCCGTCCAAAAAATACATTTTCTCGAGGGAAGCAAAATAGGCCTCCGTGGCGACGATGACCTCCTCATTCGACCCAAATCTATTCCCGGCGAGTGATTTTTTCAGGTTTGGAAACAAAAAGTAGTCACAGGGGGCCAAATCTGGAGAGTACGGTGGATGGGGCAGCAATTCGTAGCGCAATTCGACCAATTTGGCCATGGCGACGGCGGAGGTGTGAGCCGGCGCGTTGTCGTGGTTGAACAGCACTTTTTTCTTCGCAAAGCGGGGCCGCTTTTTCTTCAATTCGACGTCAAATCGGCCCAATAAGTAAGCATAGTAGCGCCCCGTGATTGTTTTGCCCTTCTCGAGGTAATCGATGTGGATCACACCTTGTGAATCCCAGAAAACGGTGGCCATCACCTTTACGGCCGATCGAACAGTCTTCGCCTTCTTTGGAGCACGTTCGCCGGGTGAAGTCCACTGTTTCGACTGTTCCTTGGTCTCTGGTGTGTACCAGTGAATCCATGTTTCGTCGACGGTCACGAAACGACGCAAGAACTCCGCTGGATTGCGCTGAAACAGCGCCAAACACGTCGCCGACGTGGTCTCACGGTTGCGCTCGTTTTCCGGTGTGAGCAAACGCGGCACCCATCGCGCCGACAGCCTTCTCATGCCCAGTTCGTCGTGTAGAATATGATGCACCGTTCCTACTGCGATGCCCACAGTCTCAGCTATCTCGTGAACCTTCAATCGATGATCTGCCAACACGAGATCGTGGACTTTTTTAACGTTTTCCTCCGTAGCAGCCGTTTTTGGGGCACCTGGGCGTGGCTCATCAAAACCCGACGTGCGGCCACGAACAAACTCGTTGAACCAATTCTTGACGGTCGCCATCGAAGGAGAAGAGTCACCATACACAGCATCCAAGCGATCTTTGATTTCCCTTCCAAAAACAAGAATCTAATCACCGAACGATATTGTTCTTTTTCCATTTTTGTGCAACCGACCGACACGCTTGCTTTCAAAGGCTCTCAAAACAAAACTAATGAAAGGAATCGACTGGAACTTTGACAGTAGGCTACTAAAAGAATGTACTGCACGATGGTAAATTTCTTTTGTGACAGCAGTTTTATCGGGCGGTGAGGCTAAGTACTTGTTGAATGACCCTCGTATTCTAAAAGAAATGCTGGATTAAGTGGCATTTGTTTATGATATGAGATATTAGGTGTTACCCGTTTCATGGTTCGGAAAAAACTGCCCTGTCATTTAACTGCTGGTAAATTATACATGTCATGTAGTTGGACAATTGTTTATTTTGAAACTTGCCATCGGACAAAATTTTCATAAATCAACTTAATTTTCAAAAATCGACAAACTTTCTAAAAACGTGATGCTGATTTTACGGGCAATATTTTCTTTAACGATGAGCCTCATTTCTCTCTCAATTTTGTATAGCTTCCCTACAATGATTTGTGGATTTTGAGAACTCTCTCCCATATAAAGCAAAGTTGCCAGGTTATTTTCTAGTATAAATAAGTTTGAACTTTAATTAATAAGTTTGAACAGCAAAGTTGTCGTATATGAGATGAGGCTTTCAAAAGCCACAAATGACTATAGAGAAGCCATTGTATTGGCTAAAAGTACTTTTGGTTCTGAAGGTGTCATTGGCCTGTATTTCTTTGAAAATGATGAAGGAGACATCGTTACCGCCATTTCTGAGCACTATGCCCAACAGGATAATCGACTTTTTTGGTCGATTATCCTGTTGGGCATAGTGCTCTTAAAAAAAAAATGCTCCACAAGGTTCACAACATGACAAATTTCGCTTTATTGTTCAATAAGGCCAAAAGTTCCCAGAACGCATAATTTTGAGATTTGTTAATGTCAACTCCAAGATCGTTCGGGTTGACATCGTTAGACCTCGTCTTTTGGAGGTTTATGCAAATAATACTCAAAGTTTAGAGCATTTAAAACCCAACATGTAGGTTAAACACCACAGGAATGCCCTCATCCGTGATTCTCTTATCAGGAATAAAAAAAAAGAAATTTTGGAAGGAAACCTTTCACTGTTAGTCCAGTTTATTTGTTAAATCCCATTTGGTCAGTAGATGCGTCTAGTTTGGAATTACAGTGTAAAAACCGATGAAGAGACCAACCCATGTCGTCAGCTCACCCTATCAGCATGATCAGGAACGGAGGGCAACTCAACGTTTCGGTTGTTCAGTAAGTGGCCAATACCGAATGCCGTTAAAAGAAATATTTTTAATTTAAATAATTGCAATATAAAGTCATCATTATTACCTATATTAGCAACGTTATAAAAAATACTGGTAGTTATAAATTTGTTTCAAAATAAATGGAATCAAAAATGAAATGAATTGGCAAATACTTATGAACAGTAGTGTATATATTACAAATTATGATAAAATGTGTGAGTTCTTTTAAAAGTTTATTTTCATTTCTCATCATCATTTCTGTTTCTATTTATTTTTGCAAATTTATTTATACAATCTTAACTAATATCACCCGCAAAAGTTAATAAAAAAATAGAAATCTTTATTTATGTACAAAACGTTAATATTGGAATACATATACGGATGTACGTACATGTGTAAATATACATAAAATACTGAGAGAAAAAAACGCTTTCTGCCAAGAGCTTAAATAATTGGGAAGCTGCCACTCACCAGCCATACTAAATAAAAGAATCACTTTTATTTCAAGTACACTCGGTTACATCCTTTGGATATTATTATTACAAGATTACTTTGCCGTTTTTTTTCTTGAACTTTTATGATGTTTTTTTTTTTGTTTTTATTTCAATTTATTTATAATTTTCTTTATATTATGCTTGAGATTTTTTCTAAGAAAAATAACTTGTTATATTTTTAGAGCTAAATAATGAAAGAAGAAAGCTTTTTTATGCAATAGAAAAATGTTTTTTTCTAATTTTGTAACAAATAATAAGAGTAAAAATAAAATACTTTATGTACGAGTACTTGGAAATGTGGTGTTATTTTTTTTTGTTACGTTTATGATTTTTTTCAATTATTCTATAAAATTGTACAAATAAATGACAAATATGAAAATATTAGTTTTAAAAAAAAAATAATTTTTAATATTTTTATAGATAGAAAACTGCTAAACTTCAATTGTTAAAATCAATTAAATAATTTGACAATGAAACTTTTATAAATTATAGGAAAAATTTATTTTTTTGGGATATTTTGAGGTTATGTTTATTAGCCTAAAATGTATGATTTCACCAAAAAAAAATCATAAATATTTTACCGGAACATAGATTTCTTAAATAATTTGTTTAATGTTATTTTTCATAACATTTGTATTCAAATGTAAATTCTTAGCGCCACAATTTTTTTGTATTTGGGGACAACTAAAGGGCGACCCCGTTGACGATAATTTAAGAACTCTTCGGCAATATCACTAGCTGAACGTAAATAATTATTTTCTTTTAGGGTTATATGTTTATAAAATATTATTAAGCTTGAATTTTAAAATTGATATATAGAAAATTACTTTTATACATGTTTTTCTAAAGATAAGTTTACATCTCTAATTTAATACCATTTTTTTAGGTTAGCTGTCATTCTGTCAGTTTTGATATTTGACAGTCGTAGATAGTGAATGTGGCAAAATTATTGTAGAGCATTATAATCATCAACAATGTGCAATTATGTTGGGAAAAAAAGCCAGAATCTCCATAAAAATTGAATCTATGGAGCTTCAATTTCGTTTTGGATTTTTACAGAAATTGATAATGAGTTGCGATGCGCATTTTCACTTAATAGGCTTCTGGAATGTAAAAATTCAGACAAAATTCACGGACGGCTTTCACATCCTCTTCGAGTGATCCTTAGTTGTTTGATAACAATGCTGGCAATACTGTTACAGTGACCAGAACTTTTCCATCTGTGAATTGAGCCAATTGGGTCTTAACGACACGTGGCTGGTTCCAAGGAAGCGTTACAATAGAATTTCTAGACCGATATTTCCTGATCGAATTTAACCGCTACCAATATAAAAAATAATATCTACGCTAACCAACCGGAGATAATTGAACAGCTTGAAGAAAACATGCGCTAAAAAATCAATCAAATAGACCCGGAAATGTGTGAAAACCTAAACGACACCTACAAACATTTAGAATTATTTACTCAAAAAAATTATTTTGAATAAAATTTAATTATAAATTATTTTTAAACAATGCATTTAGTAATATTTTTTAATTTTTTGAAATTGTATATGTCACGTAGATCGCTTAACCTCAACTTTAAACAAATATGTTCTCAGTTGAATTCGGACTCCACTTTTATAATAATTGATAATAATCCAAAAATCCCATTAATTATTCACTATTCCCAAAGTTTTATATGAAAATCTATTTATTGATCAAAAATTTCACAACATAATTAATAAATGCCATTTTAAACAATTTACAATCGACTATAAATATTTATGGAAAATTTAAAGTAATCAAAACTGAGGTGATCGGTAATCGTAGATATTTGCACATAAATTGTATTTTACGTGAAATTATTTTTAGAAAATTTTTCATCATTGGACCATGAAATTAAACGCTGTTTAATATGATTGCTTGTTGAAATTAGAAATAATATCTAAGCAATGTGCACATAATATCGTTAAATATAAACATTCCATTCTATAATATCAAATAAAGGCATTTGTTTATTAAGAATTTCTTGAACCATTTCGAATACACATAAATACTCGCATAATATTATATGAATGAAATGGCATTTAAGATATTTGAAGAAATAATGAATAGATGAATTGGAATTTTCTTATATTCTCAATATTTGATGCACTATAAAAATCTATAAAGACCTAATTCTAATAGAAATTAATCTGTTCAATTTTATTTAAATATCTATAATATAAATTTTTTTTCATAGACATTACAAGTTCTGGTAATTTTGACAAAATAATTTATTTACTATAAAAATAAAGTTATTTGTCAGACAACCCAGAATAGATTTTTTTTAAACTTAATTCACAATAACCAATTTTATTTAATTTTTTAAAATTTTTTTTCCCTCCAATTTTATTTTATTTGATTACATCAAGTTTGTCCACCTCAAAATAATTCCATTAGGTAGCTACTCATCGGTGGAGGAGTTTTTTTTCACGCTTTCTAGTCTTCAGCTTCCTCGGTTACATCCTTTGGATATTACGAGTATCAACAAAACTAAGATGATGTCTGGTCAAGTGTTTCTTGATTTAGGGAACAAAAAAGCTAGAACATGCTCAGATCAAGTTAATGAGAGTTGGGGAACCGCCAGAAATTCGTTGATGGAGATGACCGTGTGACAGAGAGCATTGTAATGATGGAATATCGAAGAATCCTTTTTCTGAACATTTTAAGGACTTTTTCATGAGCTTAAATATTAATCGATAGTCTGCCCCCACAACAGCCCTCGCTCGTTTGACATTCTCATCAGTTTTCGATGTTGACGGTCTCTATGATCGAGGTTCCACTTCAATTGCATCTTAGCCCTCTACAATTGCTTTATGTCATATGCTCCAAATTTTGCCTTTCCATTTAAAAAATGCTGCTTGGCTCTCCAAAATACTTCATGTTCCCAATATGCTCCAAAGTTTACCTTCCCATTTTCTGTAACACACTACAAAAACATATCTTCACTTTTCATGCTATGAGTGTCGTTCAATAAGTCCTTAGAAAATCCGAGAAATTGCACTCGTAGTGTCGGTAAAGATGTAAGTAGCATTACTTTTTTTTGTAAGTAGCATTATCGACAGGAAAGCTGTCAAAATTTCAGCTCGATCCATAGCGTAGGTCAATTTCTATCGTCGATTAAAGTTAACGACATTTATTTGTGCATAACAATGGAAAAAAGTGAGTTTAGGGCTGTCATCAAACATCTCCATTTGAAAGGCTTAAGCCCGAAAGAAATCAAAGCCGATTTGGATGCAGTTCATGACACATCTGCACCTGTGTTTGCGACGGTTTACAATTGGGTGAATGAATTTAAACGTGTCCGTTCATCCACAAGAGATGAACATCGTTCAGGACGCCCAGTTGAGGTGTCTACTCCTGAAATCATCGACAAAATCCACGATCTGATTTTGAACGATCGGCGAATTAAAGTGCACGAATTAATTGAGGCCACGGCATATCACAAGGTGCAGTCGCTTCAATTTTGCATGAAAAATTGTCTGTGAAAAAAATTTCGGCAAGATGGGTGCCGCGTTTGCTCTCAGAGGAGAATAAGCGCAATCGTGTAGTGGACTCTGAGGCTATGTTGGCACTCTTTCATCGCAATCCTGCCGAATTCCTTCGTCGATATGTCACTGTGGACGAAACCTGGATACACTACTACACTCCAGAAACGAAGAGACAGTCATCACAGTGGATTTTCAAGGGTGAACGGGCTCCGAAGAAGGCAAAAACTGTGCCATCGGCCGGCAAGGTGGTGGCCACGGTCTTTTGGGATTCGCAGGGCATCATTTTTATCGACTACTTGGAAAAAGGAAAAACAACAACAGGAGCGTATTACGCGTCGTTATTGCAACAGTTGGGCGAGGAAATCAAAGAGAAACGCCCCCATCTGAAGAAGAAAAAAATCCTCTTGCATCAGGACAATGCGCGTGTGCACACCTGCGCTGTTTCCATGGCCAACATTGTGGAATTGAGAATGGAATTGTTGCAGTATCCCGCTTATTCACCAGATTTGGTCCCGAGTGACTATTTTCTTTTCCCCAATCTGAAGAAATGGCTTGGCGGACGACGGTTCACTTCCAACGAGGACGTCATTGCTCAAACGGATGAGTATTTTGCAGAACTTCCGAAATCCTATTTTTTGGACGGGATAAAAATTTTGGAAAAACGGTTGGAAAAGTGTATAGAGCTAAAAGGAGATTATGTTTAAAAAAAACAGTTTTTTTTCCATCTTTTTCTAAGGACTTATTGAACGACCCTCGTATATAGGGTCACGTAGCTACTAAACTAGGTTGAAACTTGTATTGAACATGTAGGAGGGATTAACCTACGAGCTATGTGGAGTTGGCTGTGCCACATTACCTCGTACATGCTTCTTATAAAAACAAAATATGCTATAAAATGATAAAAAAAACTTTTTTTTATATCTCCTTTAGAAACTAAAAAATACCTAAAATTTATACAAAATAAAAAAAATTAATAACCAAGATTTTAAAACAGTAACTATCGAAGACATTCACAATGCACAAAAATTAAATCGTAAATTTATAATAAAAATTTCATAATAATAATAAAAATAACGAATCAAATATATTATGAATAAATATGTCCATGTAAATATTGAAGAGGAAAAAAGGAAAAAAAATCTTCAATAAATTTTTATTTTCAAATCGATTGCATGTTAATAATAGTGAAACACGCAACTACCATTGATTTTTTGATTATTCACATACTTTTAAATATGGCCCCATAAATGTAATATATATAATGACTCCAGACTTTTTCCCACACATCTAAATAATTAATAATGCATACTTTTGAAAATTTATACACATACATATGCATATATGGATATTAAAAATTTACGCTTATTATTTATTATTTACATTTAAAATTGCTTATTTATAATTAAGTCTACCTGTATGGATAAATTTATGCACACACGCTAATAATGTTAGGTGATTGTGAATTTTTATGCCCGATTTTCAAGTTGTCCGGTCACATTCTTCCTGCTTTCACAAAAAATATGAATGCGGATTTCGATAGTCTACATTTGCAGCATAGAAACACTAAAATCTGCACAAGTATATTATCAAATATATTTTCGTCTATCATATAAAGTCTTACATATATAGGTAAAAGAAAAACAAATAAAAAGAATTATTAGAAAAATTATTGTATAATAAATTAAGTACGTTGAAAATGAACAAATGCCAACTCATTACAAATATTGTCTATTAATTTAAATGAAATGGAAAATTTTTATATTAATTTTATAGATAAATTTTATGAATTAAAATTTTAAATAATAATATCATACAATAAATTGCAAATATACTTACAGAAATTTTACTATTTCATAATCTCCATTAGATACCCCATTTATTTACATATTCTAACGGGATTTCCATTTCATAGCTCGAAAAAGTATAGTGCTGTCATTTAGCAGCTATCATATTAAGTTTAATATTTATTTGCCATGTTAAAACATAGTTTGTTTTACTGCCGAACATAACGTTTAAATTGTATGAACTTTCTAAGAAAGAGGCATTTTTGAAAAATGAGGCTTATTTCTTGCTCGATGGATATGTTAATAAGGAAAATTGTCACATATGGGGCTCCGGAAATCCACAAGTGACTGTGACGAAGCCATTGTATTCGCAAAAATTGTCTGCCTCTTGTGCATTTTGGTATGAAGGTGGAAAAAAGGTCTCCACAAGATATTTCAATTTGTTTTGGGCTTGATTTTGAAGATTTTCATCTGTGGTTTCATCAAGCCGCAATAAATCTTGGTTTTATTGAGCGAAAATTTTCTAGGAGAGATTTGGTGATGTCAATTTGCGTCTTGAACTTTACAGTATTTAAAAAGCACATATCCATTAAGTTATGACCGAATTACAGACCGAATTGTGTGAAAAAGTTATCGAAAATTATCTCAAAAGGATCGAGTCGTGACAGCCATTCGAAAATGATGAAATACTTATTAATGGCAACAATTCAAGCTATATAATATAATAAAAATTTTATGGGAATCCAAATTTGAAGTGTGTTTCATTTAACTTTACTTTCCCAAGCACAAATTAGATAACCTCTCATAAACAAAAACAAAATCTTCAATTATTCAAGATCAAAAAATATTATACAAACTCCATGAAAGAGATTTTTAATCTTATAAATACTCTAGTACTTTTTAATCATATTAATTAGATTAATAAATAGTTTAGATAACTCAATAATAGTGTACGAGGTCTGTTCAAAAAGTATCGCGAATTTTGAATTTCCGCGGGTAATGTATATTCGATTCTCGATTTTTTATGGCATTATATTGGTACTTATGTCTCTCACTTATGCCGACAAGTTCGGCCATTTCGAATATTCAGCTGCTCTGCTTGCACGTGTTTTAGCTCGTATTCGATTTTTGCCCATTCCAAAAAATCGATCAAAGAATTTGTTTCGGGAACAAGAAAAAGTCACAGGGGGCCAGATCTGGGGAATACGGTGGCTGCACCAATATTAGTGTGTTGTTTTTGGGCAAACATTCGCGCACAAGCAACGATGCGTGAGCAGGGGCGTTGTCATATTGCAAAAGCCAATTTTTGTTCTTCCACAAATTCGGAGGATTCTTAACTTGCAGGTAATATTCCTTATTGACCGTCCTACCCTGTGGCAAGAACTCATGATGCACCATGCCCCTGCAATCGAAGAAAACAGTAAGCAAAACCTTCACATTCGACCGAACTTGGCGCACTTTTTTCGGTCTTGGCTCGTGCGGCAGCTTCCATTGGGATGATTGAGCTTTGGTTTCCACGTCATAACCATAAATCCATTATTCGCCACCAGTTATGACCCTCTGGAGCAAATTTGGGTCGTCGCGGACAGAGTCCAACCGCTCCTTAGCAATGTTAATGCGATGCTGTTCTTGGTCAAAATTGAATATACGTAATCCGCGGAAATTCAAATATTTTTTGAACAGACCTCTTATGTATATTTTTATGACATAACATCTAAATGGTTAATTTAAAGATTCCTGTCTCAGTTCATCTTTTCATTATTTTATTACAAAAAAAAATCATTCTTTTAAAATATATATTAAAGTAAAAGAAGTGCATCTTTCTTTTGCATAAATAAATTTAAAAGAAAATTATATAAAAGAAAAATTAAAAATTTTCTTCAGGTGGAAATTAATTCCAACGGATATAATAGTGAATATATGGTAAAGTATTGTTTCCCGTTGAAATATTACTCATAACTATTGTATTGTATTATATAAAAATGATTGTCTTTTAATAATTATTTTACAAGAATTCATAAGTATATAAAATATGATTCATTCTATTTAGAATGGAAAAAAGGTTTTCCATTATTTCTATTCCCACTTGAGAAAGGGAAAAATACTATATTTGAAATCGTTTATTAACATTTTTCAATGTACAATATGCATATTTACCTATATTTACCTATGAACGAACGCCTGTACATATCAATAGGATGACCATTACAAATTCATATCCCGTCAATATACATATGTGTATATATTTAGAAGAAAAAAAAAGAAAAAAATCACTAAAATTGAACTTTAACAGGAAATTATTATTGCATATAATAAAGGTCTTATTGCAAAATCGCTGAACTACAAACGACCTTTTCTTCTTCTAGTTTCTGTTGATTAAATTACAACAACAATAACAGCAACATTAATAACAACAAACTGAAGAAAAAAACATAAATACATTTTTTTTTAAAACGATGAAATAAAAACTAATATCGTATGTGAAATAAAGAAATTCCTGCGACACGCCAAGTATGACTAAATTTATCATCACCGTAAACTTATGATATTATTCCAGGAAAGAGTTAACAGGAGTAATAGTAGTAGTGTGAGAGGATTATAAATAATATATCAAAGCATACAATACAATACGAGCAATATGGAATACGCGCCATCAAGGCACGAGCAACAGTCACCTGCTGTTCATCTATTCATAAAAATATCGCTCCATTTACCTTAATATATATAATATATAGATTAATGCTAGTATATACACAATATAAATGGGTGGGAAAAAGGAGGAAAAAATGTCGAAATTAGGTATGGTTTGGAAGGTAGAACAAGAAAATTATATTATAAGTGCTCCTCTACTTAAATTACCGTCAAGATTACTTCCACTCACTACTATCATTTTCTAACATTAAAATCGTCAATCTTTTCCTTCCTTCCACTTAACATTTCCACCATCCAAATAACAATTTTAACATTGCCATAGAGGATGATCCATCTACATACATACATACATACATACATACATACATACATACATACATACATACATTTAGTCAAGCATAAATATATAAATAAATAAATACTGAGCATATAGTATGAAATAAAATACCTTGAAAACGAATCATGCCAGCACCTTGAAGTAGGAATATATTGTACCATCATGACCTTGAGGAAATCCACCATTCCATGCCATTATTCTATGCTGTAATCGTATTTCGATGTGGGCCATTTACTAGGAGGGCGCCACATTCGCATATAAGAAAGAAAATAAACGCCAAAAGAAAGAAAGAAAAATATTCAACCAAAGAGCATTGGAGAGTATAAAAAAAAGAGAAAGGAAAAAAACTTTACAATACCTAAAAATATCCTCAAAATCGATAAATGGTATTTTCTTTTTCTTTTTCATTTTCATTTTCTTTTTCATTTTCATTTTCATTTTCATTTTTCTCTAACACGTAAATTTCACCGCATATTTTATTTATATGTATGTATGCATGTGTATCTAGCATATCTATGCATATAAACATATCCTTGTATGTATATAAAATAAAAGTTTACTATGTAGACGGTTTTATTTTCTATTCTTATTAACTTTTATACAAGGTATTTACTCGTAAATTGATTGAACTGAATTAATGTTCGATCTATCTATGCAGAAGCAGCATACTCATATATCGGCCAACATCACTGTACAAACTTATATACATATATTTATATATTCTAATATTGTAAAAAGTAAATAGCCAAAAAAATGTTCCCTTAGAATAAGTACATTTTTGATATAGAGACATATACTCATGTATAATATACATGTATATGTAAAGCACGTGTATTAATAAATAATGCCCGTTTTATTTACAAGGTTGTCGCTAAACAAAAGCATGGCAATATTCATACAGCTAGACATACATATATACATATATTAGATAAGTAAACTCGTAAAACAGACCGCTTGCCTTGTACATACATACATCCATGGCATAGTAACTTTCGTTATTTCCTATTTTATATAGAATAAGTATATACAAATATGATAAGTATTATATGTGATGATGAAAATTATTAAAAACAATATAATAAATAGCTTTTTAGGTCAATTATTATTTAGTAATTAATAATAAATATTCATTAATTAAAGATTTCATAAAATAAGAATTTAATAAAATCAAAGAAAACACCAAAAAAAAAATGGAACCAAATAACTTTTGTTAAAATTACAACTAACAAAGATTGTTTCTTTTTTCTTCTAAGGAAAAGATAATTAAAAAGATTTGTTTTCGAAATTCTCCAATTGTTTTTTTTGTATATTATTATTCATTATTATACAATTTAAATAAACAATATATATTTTTTTTAAAAAGTACCTTTTTTATTTGTAGTCTTAACTAATTTGAAATTTTTAAAAATAAAAAAAAAAAGCTTTTGTAAAAAGTACAATTTCGTAAAAGTAATTTTTTTGTTATATATCAGGTGTTGTAATTAATTCGTAGCGTTTTTTTGCAAAGTTTCCTGGTTTATTATGACTGTATCATTACAGAAGCGTTATGCAAAGTATTGTCCTTCGTTATCCACTACTTTTTGCTATCTTTCTGGTAATGCTCGGATACCGCGTCGAAAAAATTCTTCTTCTTTAGATTCGATGAAAGAATCGATCCAATTTTTGGTCATTTCGTAGTTATCGAAGTGCTGCTCTGACAAGCCATGCGCCATGGATCGAAACAAATGATAATCAGATGGGGCAATGTCTGGTGAATATGGCGGGTGAGGCAGAACTTCCCATTTCAGCGTATTTAAATAAGTTTTCACGACTTTCGCAACATGGGGTCTCTTGCATTGTCGTGGAGCAAAATTACTTTGTCGTGTCGATCTTTATATTGCGGCCGCTTTTCTTGTAATTCTCTGTTCAAACGCATCAATTGTCGTCTGTATACGTCCCCAGTGATGGTTTCACCCGGTTGGAGGAGCTCATAATAAATAACACCCAGCTGATCCCACCAAATACACAATAAGATCTTCTTTCCATGAATATTCGACCTGGGGGACGATGTCGATTCATGACCGGGCAAGCCCCACGATTTTCTGCGTTTGGGATTGTCGTAGAGTACTCACTTCTCGTCACCAGTGCCGATTCGATGCAGAGATCCCTTCCTTGCCTGCCGTTGGAGAAGAATCTCACAGGTGACTAAACGCCGTTCGACGTCCCTTGGCTTCAACTCATGTGGAACCCACGTTCCCTATTTTTGTACCATTCCTACTCCAAGCGATGTGGACAACTCCCGGAGTGTTTGGCACGGGTCTTCATCGAGCAACGTCACCAAATCTTCATCTTCGAACTTTTTCGGCTGTCCGGGATGTTCCATGTCTTCCAAATCAAAATTACCATTTTTAAACCGCGCAAACCACTTTCTGCAAGTTTGCTCAGCAAGAGCATGTTCGCCGTAGACATCCACTAAAATACGATGACTTTCCGCGGCACTTTTCTTCATGTTGAAGTAATGGAGTAACACTTCCCGCAAAAAGGATTTTTCAGGCACGAACTTCGACATGTTTGACACTGCGCAACAAGTGCTACTGACACTATAACAAAATGTCATATAGTGGAAAAGTTGCGTTATGTCAATAGCTTCTGGGAGAATATTTACTTTTGTATGTGCGACTATGGATAGTTGGCTAACGCCATCTTTTGTAAAACGCTACGAATTAATTCCAACACTGGTAATTTTTGTCTTATACTCGTATTTATTTATTTAGTTCACAATATATTTACAGAAGAAAAAAAAATTTTAACTGTCAGATATTCAAATTAGTTTATAAAAAATAAAAAAATAAAGTGCACCATTTTTATTATAAGTTTTTATACACGTATATGTATATATTTTTTTTAAATTAAACTAAATTTGATTCACATTTGAATTTTTTCGGTTATTTATTCTCCATAATATGTCCGTTAACATATTTTTATTTATTTTTTATTTACAACTGCAATTGTATTGTAACAAGCAGATTTACATAACATTTTAATTTACAATCTTATGCATCATGAAGTGGGAGTAAACACCCATCGATATTTCTCCAACTAACGGAAGTTAGATTCGTCTAGAAATTTCCGGGAAGGGTAGTATAGGACAATTCTCTCACAAGTGGATTATGATGATAGGATAAACGGGGGTGAATTTTTTGATGGCGGGCAATGCACAGGTCCTGAACAAAGGGAACTTTAGATCACGATGTATTACGTGGTTTCGTACATAAAAAGAGCCGTGTCAAAAATTTTACGGAGCATCTTGGATTGTAAAGCCTGCAGGCGATAGGAATTGGAATGTTTCGTTGAACCTCAAAGTTCAATTCCATATGTCCAAATAGATTTTATAATTATATTGTATATTAAAAGTTAACTTGTTATTGTTAGTTTCAAGCGTTTGTCCAGTAGTCTAAGAATTTGTAGGTAAAGTCTAGTGGCTTCAAGTTTTTTTAGTCTAGTATGTGGGTTAATCTCTTGTTTTAAAAAAGTCCCAAATAACTTACTTTATCATATTCTGGAATCATGTTCCTATTAAGGCATAAAGGGGCAGGTTTTCCTTGACAAACTGTGAAATTAATATTAGCACTCTTCGGTTCATTTATCCTCACCCTCCATCTCTTAAACCAGGATTGAAGGTTGTGCCGTAGATATTCTAACATAAAATCCTGACCATTTCACAATGAATAGTTGTGAGTAATATTTACATAATTTAATTTATTAGTTTTCCGGTAATAAATTACTACGTTGATCAAAAAGTTCCCGAAACGATGGGAGTGTGGCTTTTGTTAAGTTGGTACATCTGTTGTTGATATTCTCTGTAAATCCTAGCGTCATAGCTTGACATTTGCAAAAGTTACGTAGCCAAGAGTACAGCAAATGTGTGTGTTGGCAATTTCTCTTACTTTGGAAAAGTTTTTCGGCAACGATTCTCTAAAGAAAACGGTCGTTTACCAGTGGCACGAGCGGTTCAAAAGTGGTCATAAGTCAATCGAAGATGATGAACGCAGTGGCAAACCATCGACATCGAAAACCGACGAAAACATTTATAAAGTAAGAGAAATGTTGGTCAATAACCACAAATTAACCATCAGAGAGATAGCGGAGGACTTGAACATTGCCTATGGATCCGTCCAAGACATTTTGGTTAATGATTTGGGTTTCCGTCGTGTAGCAGCAAAGTTGGTGCCAAAACTCAATTTCATGCAAAAAAGAGACCGTGTTGATGTCGCAAAAGACATGATTTGCGAGGCTGAATCCGATCCCACACTCATCAAAAGGATCATTACTGGAGACGAGACGTGGGTTTATAAGTACGACACACAATACAGACACCAGGCAAGTGAATGGCGTTCACCAAATGAGCCGAGACCAAAAAGACCACGTCGTTTTCAGTCAAAAAAGTAGGCAATGCTAACGGTTTTCATGGATTACAACGGTGTAGTTCATCATGAATTTTTTCCAGAAGGCCGGACAGTAATCAAAGAGTAATATTTGGGCGTTATGAGACGTTTGCGTGAAGCAATTGTGGGCAGAAACTCGTGGATTTTGCACCATGATAACGCACCGTCACACAGTGCCATCATTATTCGTAATTTTTTGACGAAAAATCCAACAAATACCATCCAACAACCACCGAATTCACCTGATTTGGCTCCCTGTGACTTCTTTCTGTTCAATCGAGTTAAAAAACAATTACGGGGAACGCGTTTCAACAGCCGAGAGGAAATAATGGAAAAATCGCAGGATGGACATACCGAAAACCGAATATAAAAAATGTTTCGAGGATTGGATCAAGCGCTGGCATAAGTGTGTTTAAGTCGATGGGGATTACTTTGAAGGGGACAATATAGATTTACTTGAATAAACTTGTATTTTTAATTTTCAAATTTTTAAGTTTCCAAATTATTTGCATCGATTAAGTTTGTCCAATCTGTTCATAAGTTCTTTATTCCATAGAAAAATAATTGAAGAGCATTATTCAAAATATGGTTTAATTATCACATTGTGTATCTTAACTGCGCCTATATATGAAATATCCTTTCTTATCTTAGGCAAACCGATTTTTTTTTGCAAATACAATCTATATGTGGTTTAAAATAAACTTTTTTTAAAATTGTAAATTTTAAAAAAGTTTATTTTAAACCTTATAGCTAAGAAAAAGATGCTTAAAACATTTCTTTTACTAAATTTCTCAATTTCTTGCTAAGGAATGTCGAAAAAAATGTTTTTAGGTAGTTTTGTTATTTTTTATAGCATAATTTGTTAATATACAAATAAATGACTATACTTGTTAAATTAATTATTTGTTTTAAACCAATTCTTTTTATAGGCAATCGTATTCAAAAAATTGGTCAAAATTGTAACTGAGAAAAAGCTGCTTGAAAAGATTATTTATGCAATTTTACAATTTTTTATAAAATACATTTTTTTAATATAATATTTTTATAATTAATTAATAGTTTTTATGCATATAAATAATAAAATTAAAAAAAAACTATTAAAGCGCCATTTTAATTTGTAGTCTCATTTTTTTGAGGGGAAAAAACCCTCGTCTCCTTCCAAATCTCAATAATTTTTATTAGTCAATAATTTTTTATTATTTCTGTAAGAACTAGAAAATTAGTTAATTTGATTTGAAACTTTTTCAAAAACTTCCAAATCAAAGACAATAAATTTCACACTTTTATTGGTTAAATTGAGGGGAATTTTTTTTTTACGAAAATCCCCTTTTTTTAAACACATTTTTAACTTATAAATATTATGTAGAAAATTAGAAAATTTATTAATTTACAAATAAATAAATTTTCTTTAACTACTGCTACTTAGCCATTATTTTGATTATATAAATAAATTTTTATAAAAATAAATGTCCTTTAAAAATTTATTCTATCTTATATAAATAATGTAGCCAATTAATTTTAAATTTATTCTTATTTACAGTGACGAGCAAAAGTGAACAAGTAAATTGTACTTTAAGCAAGATGTTCATATTATAGTCGTTCTGTTATAGATATTAAACAAATTTTTTTTACGTTTTGTTGGTATTTTATTAAGTTTGCTTATTTACAACAACAAAATTAATAAAACTACTTATCTGATAGAAATTATATAAAGAAAATAACCAAAATTGCACTTGTTCATATATGCACGTTTTGTGTATGTTAATTCTATTTAACAGTTTTGTGTTAATATAATATGTATTTTTTATGGTATTTAATATTTGGTCCATAGCCCTTTTTTTTAAAACTTCGGAAATCCTCCTGGGCATGCTCTCAACTAAATTTTGGATTATTTCCTTTGGAATTTTCTTCCACTCCCCCTCAATCCGATGCCATAATTCTTCGAAATTTTTGGGTAGAGTTTGATGTTCAGCCAGCTTCCGTTTCACGATTGCCCACAAATTCTCAATTGGATTTAAATCCGGACTTTATGCAGGCCATAGCATGGTCGAAAATTTTTGTTCTTGGAGCCAAGTTTTTACAATTTTTGCTGTGTGCTTTGAATCTCCATCTTGCTGAAATACGAGATCCTGCTCATTATACGCACATTTCTCGACGAAGGGAATCAAATTCGATTTTAATAAGTTTAAATAATACTCCTTATTCATTATTCCCTCTATTTTTATAAGTGGACACGTATTCCACCATGTGAAACATCCCCAAGTCATAATGCACCCACCACCATGTTTTAAAGTGTTTTTAACCTGGTAGGGCTTTAGGGATTCTCCGGGTTTTTTCCAATAATATGATCTCCCGTCTGAGTTAATTCGATTTATTTTGGTTTCATCAGACCAAATTACCTTCTTCCACTCATCGACCCCCCCATTTTTATGCGCTCTTGCCCAAGTTAATCTTGCCTTTATATTTTTTTTGAGAGGCTAGGCTTTTTAAGCTTCTGGCATGCCACCATACCAATTCTTTTGAGAGCTCTTCTAGCTGTCCACTTGCTCACTTGTTTATTAACATTAATGGAGGCCTCCCTTGGCGTCTTCACCTGGCAGGATCGTAATTGTCGCTCCATTACTCTTGCATCTCGGTCCGTCCAAAGTGTTTTTCGGCCATATTTCACCGCTGGTACCGTTAATTTCTGGTTTTTTTTCACGTTTAGTACGGTTGTTTGCGACACTTTGCAAACTCGAGAAATTTCACGACTACTTTCTCCGCTTTTCAACAAAAAAACTATTTTTTGTTTAATTATTTCAGAAATTTTGAGAAATTGAGGGGGAGTGGAAGAAATTCCAAAGGAAATAATCCAAAATTTAGTTGAGAGCATGCCCAGGAGGGTTTCCGAAGTTTTAAAAAAAAGGGCTATGGACCAAATATTAAATACCATAAAAAATACATATTATATTAACAATTCTATTAACATACACAATACGTGCATATATGAACAAGTACAATTTTGGTTATTTTTTTTATATAATTTCTATCAGATAAGTAGTTTTATTAATTTTGTTGTTGTAAATAAGCAAGCTTAATAAAATACCAACAAAACGTAAAAAAATTTTTTTAATATCTATAACAGAACGACTATAATATGAACATCTTGCTTTAAGTACAATTTACTTGTTCACTTTTGCTCGTCACTGTAAATATAATATAAAATCAACAATAAAACAATACATGTGAGCAGAATTAATTCGTATATGATTTAAAAAAAATTTTATTTTTAGTAAATTTTAAATAAATTTTCTTTTAAAAATTTAGAATATCCACCCACGCAGTTTTCGATGTATTTCAATTAAAAATATCCTATCTCTAATTCAAAAGCTATCAGTTTGAAATTTTAAAAATAAATATTATAAGATTTTAAAAAATGGAGGAAGATCAATGACCAAGATAAACTATTCTAAATATCTAGAATACCATTTTTTTTTTAAAGAATATTAAATTATTTTCTTTTAGATCATGAAGAATACAAAAAGAAAAATGTGTTATGCAAAAACTTCAATACAATTTAAGTAAACAAATAAAAATTATTTACGAAAAATATAAAACTAACTACTATAATGGGTTTATATTGTATATATTTACCATAAGTATTTTTTTTATGTATTTAATAGAATCGAGTAGAGGGAGGGCTTGCAGTTAAGTATACGAAATATTTTCTATGTAAGATAAAGCTAGAAAATTCTTCATGGAAAATATCTGAAAAATATTAGAAATACTCGTACTTCTTTAAAAGAAAATAAATCCGATCAAAAATGAAACAATTTTCCACAGTAAACAAGAATAATAATCGTAAATATGCGTAAACACGTAGAATTTATAATGTTAGTACTTATAGAGTATATTGAAGAGGGGTCCTTATTTTTAGCAGAGGTACACGCAAAATGTAATTCCTTACACGAGCCACTCATTATATTATATTTGGCATAAGTTTTTCTACGAATTTCAGTAAAATTTTCTCCCTTATTTTACTGAATAAATACGAATAAATATCAACGATTTTATTATTGGAAGAACAAGAAAACGTTGAAAAGACGAAGGGGAGGGGAGGTTGTAGAGAGTTTTGAATGATAAACGTGGTATTAGAGGGAAAATTATATTGATTCTATACAAATGAATATTTATAGAACAGTAAAGTTTGCAATAAATAGGATACCGAATTTTTCTGAAATGTGACTCAAAAATTTTTTTAGAAAAAAACTAGTCAACAGATGGCATTAGTTGTCTTGATACAAAGACGTATAGGGTAATTCCCAGTTAAACATATTTGTTATCTGATATAGCAGTTTTTTATTTTAACGTTTGCCAATTTACACGATGAATTGTTTAAGTATTAAATAATAAGTGTAAATTTGTAAATACTTTTTAAAAAATTGGTGATTCTAACAAGGCTTTGTTGCGCGCTTTAGGAGGAGATTATTTTCTTTGCTCGGCCGACACGTCACAAGCCAAACAACATGGCAAATTTAAGCTTTATTGAGCGGAAAGTTACCAAAACATTTCGAGATTTGGTTATGTAAATTTGCCTCCAAGATCGTGCGATTTGATGTCGTTGGATTATTTCTTGTGATGGGTATGCAAAATATCGTGTTCATGCAGACAATCTTTAAATTTTAAACCATTTTAAAACCAACATCCGTTAAGTAATGGCCGAATTACTGCTCGAAATGTGCAAAAAAATCATCAAAAACTATTTACAAAAGAATCGAGTCCTGCAAAAAGTCACGTGACGGTCACATGAATAATGTTGAATTACAAACATCATGACAAGATCCAAACCTTTTTTTGTCATAAAGATTTTTTATGGTATTCAAAAAATTTAGTTAGATTAAAATATTTGTTTAAATAATTACCGATTGACTAATAAGATATTTCTGAAAGGTTAATTTTAATATTACGTCTTATTTGTTATACTTTTAATCCTTATCTGAACGAGCACTAAAAATAGCTGGAATCATATATATTTGATAGATTTTATTAGTTGTGACAAACTTTAAACATTTTAAGAAGATTTAGAGTTTCCGAAAAGATTTTATTAAGGACTTTCTTTAGCAAAAATTATTAGTTTTTATATTCAGGTAAAGTCAACTTTTTTTTAAAATGGAAATTAATTCTTATTGAAAAATCCATTGCACAAATTTCATAATTAACTGAACAAAATTTGATTATATTATCGTCCTTTTCAAAGCAAAAGCTCATTTTCTTTAATGAACAAAATATTTGAATTGTGTAATCTAACAACATCTAAGAAATTTTCTGCAGAGAGATACAAATACCCAAAAAACTTTTGATTTAAATAAATAATTCGTTTATATTCAAATTTCTGAAAATTCTACCTTGATTTATTATAACTAAAATATGTAAATATTAATTTTTTAGTGAATCTGCTGTAAAAGAATATAAATTATCTGCCATAAAGATGAAAATCTTCGACCATCGTTTTAAGTAAAGATCTTATATACGATATGTGTTCGCATAGATGGTGATAGCTCATGTATTTAGATTAAAAACAATCTTTACGAAAATGCTAGGAAAAATAACCGTTCTAAAATTTCTCGGATACAAAAACGTCAATTTTTATTTTTCAACATGCAACTTACCATGTGAGACAATCCTTCCTTCTGGACTTGCCATCTTCCGTTTTCATGTGGATTAAAAACGATACACTGAAATGTAAATTATGAACAAATTTTTATTAATAACAATACAAAAAATTACATTATTTGTACAATTGTTTTTAATAATAATCAATTCTAACTCTTACAAATAATTATAAAATTGCACATTTCTTCTTAAAATTTTAATTTTTTAATTGCAAAAGAAGAATATAAATAAGATTACTTCTTAGAAATTTGGAGACATGATAAATTAACAAAAACAAAAAAAATAAAAATATCTCGTATTATAAGGAGGAAATAAAATATAATATAAAATGTAGGTGAATAGACTGAATAGATAAATTTATTTTAAAGTCTTTCAACCGACTAAAAAGAAACAACATAAAATGACGTAAACTCTTTCGTAAAGCATTAAATTAAATGAATTGTACTCGGTGACATTGTTAGTCACAGTTTTAGAATATCATCAAGAACATCGTCTGATTCGTAATGGGAAAACACAATTTCAAGAAAATATAAATGGATCTGTAGGTAGTCTTTTAATATTCCGTAACAGGTGGAGTATACTGAATGGGAAAATAAATACGCAATCACCCCTCACCCCTCCCCCCATCAAACATATCATCACCCACTCAACCAAAAAAAAAAAAATAATAATAATAAATTGTAGAAAAAGAAAGTTCATCGGTTGTTCTTAATCATAGACTAAAATAAATTTGTGCACTTTAATAAAGTTCAATATGTACTATAGAAAAATCAACTCTTAAATTAACTGTTTCCGGTCTCCAGAGAAAGAATTATCTATTTTGCGGTTCGGAAAATACAGAACTGTCATTTGACAGCTGTCAAAGACATATGTCATCCAAGCAAGGATTTATTTATATTAATATTTGCCATTTTACATTATGAATCGTTTGACCACCGAACAATGCGATACAATTGTAAGAGCTTTGTAATTTTAATGGGTTGTTTGGTGGTTATGCGCATTATTTGGACAAAATTTTCTTCAACGTTGCAGCTTAAGAAATTTTCTTCAACGCTATGCCTGGTCAATAGGACTTTTATGAGGCTCTGAAAACCCACAAATGGCTATGGAGAACCTCATTGTATCCACAAAAAGGGACTCTCTGGTGTGCAGTCTGATCTAAAGCTGTCATTGACCCATATTTTTTGAAAATTTAGAAGAGACGGTTACCGTTAGTTCAGAGCGCTATGACCGTATGATAACTGATTTTTTTTTTTTTTTGGTATAAATTTGAAGAAAAAACGATGCCACAAGCCACACAATATGACCAATTTTGGCTTTATTGCGAGAAAAGTTTGTAGGATTTGTCATTTTGAGATTTTGGCGATGTTAATTGGCATCCATGATCGTACAATTTGACGCTTTTAGTATTTTTCTTGTGGGGCTATGCGAAAGATCGTATTTACAAAGACAATTATCAAACTATAGAATATTTAACAGACAATATTCGTCAGGTAATGGCCGAATTACAAACCGAAATGTGCCAAATAGTCATCAAAAATTATCTCAAAAGGATTGAGTCCACATTGAATGATACTATATGTTATGAATATTGGCAAGATCCAATCAATATAATCAAATAAAAATCTTATCGAAATCTCGGTTTTAGTACCGTAAACAAAAATACGTGTACACATAATAATACTTAGATTATAGAGGTACTGGGCTAGGAAAATGATGTCTAATTATTTCAAAAAGGCATTCCTAAAAATAAAATATTTTTCGAAAATATATTACAATTTTTGTATCTAACAAAATTTTACATAATAAATTGCTTTTAAGTTACTTTGTTTATAACTTAGAATAAAGAATCAGATTTTCGTATATTATTGCAAAAGAGGCGTAACCTAGAACATAAAACGCACCCTGTATATGCCGTTTTTGTTAGAATATTTTGCAAATATTCGGACAGAATTTTCATAAAAACTACTATTTATGAAAATGTATTAAATGCTATTTACATATTAGTAAATATTTTAAATAAACTTTCTGGTATTTGTCAAAATTAAAAATGTAAGCAAAACTTCAAATAAATATCCTCGTTGTTCGGTATGCTACCACTTCATGGAAAATGGCGCTTCTTATTAAATTTCTGTTTAATATATAAATAATAAACCAAACAACAATTTCACTAAATATCGTAAAGATTGTAAAAGTATAGAAATTTCCATTACGTAAACTATTTATATATCAAAAAATTCTACACATAAATATCCACATTGTTCGATTAATCGCCGCCAAGTGTAAATATGGTGACATAAACTTGCTTATGTGTATACATCATATAGGGAAATATGACGAAAGGACCTACCCAGTAGTACCTTAGGCTAAGTTATAATAGACCATACTCATCTAACTAGAATATCTTAATTATTTACGTATCCGTGATTGATTTAACTTTGCAAATTATGTAATAAGAGTTGATTTATTTCAATTTTGAAAGTAAGACTTGTAATGCTTCTATTTAAAATTAGCTTACTTACATATGTTCTCACAAACTAATCCGAATACATCGTTTATAAATATGAATTTTACATTATCAAATCCCTATTCTTGGACAGAAAAGTCAAAACAGCTCAAACAATTTACGTGACAGATTACGTATTTATCAAGTTTAAGAAACGGTTATGACTAATACGAATATTTATACATGGTATTCATGCTACCCTTATCTACACATTTAGGATATATTATGACATAGTTAAATATATTTTACCCCCTTTAAAGTTATGGTAAAAATAAATCGAACTTTCATAAATATACGAGTACATAAATATATTTAAATATTGCTGACAGCTCATCGACGACTAAAATATTATATTCGATAATTTTTTTTTAATTTGTCAACAGATATCTACAACTACACATAGTAACAAGCAGATTTATTTAATAATAATAGGTGTTTTCCTTTGGAACAATTTTGCTACTAGTCGGTAGCTGCGAGTAGATGACCAAAGGAAAGCCAAATTCTAAACACTAGTAGAAACCTAACCTCAAAATAGTCAGCAACAATACTGAGTTAACTCACACATAAACAATAAAAACTGAGTTTATTCATACACAAGCAATACTGACAAAAATATGACTCTTCAACATAACCAACGAACCCGCAAAACTATCTTTTTTTACATTAGCAACTAGAATCCACCTAACGTAAATTCTATGCGCAACTCCCAGTTCAATGTGCTCGTTTGTTCGAAGTAGAGTAGATGATGACAGCTAGAAATACCGACTAGTAGCAAAATTGGTCCAAAGGAAAACGCCTAATAATAAGCATGAATGGTATCCATTGCAGCGTGTGCTCATGTTAGGATGCATGATTTCGAAATTTGATGACAATTGACATCCAAGATTGCACAATTTGAGGCCTTTGCATTTTTCCAAAGTAATGGCCGAGTTAAAGCCCGAAATGTGTAAAAAAAGTCATTACAAAATTAAATCAAAAGGATCAAATCTGGCAAAAAGTCCATTTGAATGTTATTAAATTTCGTGCGTAATGGCAAGGCCACGAAATATAGTCAAATAAAAATTGACTCTGCATTTAAGGTGTTTTATTTAACTTTAATTTCCGAAACACAAATTGGATAACCCATTCTCTACATACATAAGTGCTCTATAATATTCCGTACATTATATCGTTATACAATAATAATAAGCTTTGGACAAATTTCAAATCTACCTGCATACAATACAAAATAATAATCATACTTAAAACGGAAATAATTTCATAAACGAGTGTTAATAAAATAAAATACATTGCGTGCTTATTCTCAATATAAATGAAAGCACTCTAAATGCGTAAATATTTATTGTACATACTAAATCGAAAATAAGTGTATTCAGATAATGATGCTATGTAAATTGATAGAAAAAATTGTTTATTTATTTATTTGTTATATTTAATTAGTTTTTTTTTTTTTTGATACAAAGTATAACACATTTTATAATTCCAATCTTATCAATGACAAATTTTATGGATTAGAATTAATTATTGTATTTTTTACAAAAAGAATTAATTCATTTTATTTTTTAATTAAAAATATAGGCAAATTATTATTTAAGATCAAACTTTCTTTTTAAATCAAATGTTTTTATTTTTGACAGATAATGCGTGCCACGTGACATTTGTCAAACTCAAAAGTGCTCAGTAAGCATTGGCATTTCATCATGGAAGACAGACTTACGTCCGAACAGCACTGACAAATTATTGAATCAAAAAATATTGAATTTTATTATCAAAAATTTGTGCTCCGTGGAAAATGTTTTTCGCGCATTTCGACCATTTTATGGACGTCATAATCCACCTACTGAGCAAGCAGTTCGAGCCATAGTGACCAAATTTTGCAGAAATTTTACGCTATTGGACATCAAACCACCAACCCGTGTGCGTACAGTAAGTATAGAGGAAAATATTGCTGCCGTAGCGTCCAGTGTTGGTGAAGACCGCAATTTGTCTACCCGTTACCGTCCACAGCAATTGGGATTATGATACTCGGCTGTGTGGAAGATTATACCTAAGAACCTTGATCTGAAAGCGTATAAAAAACAGTTCGTGCAAGAATGAGCCTTAGAACGACTTTTTTGGTGATGAGCCTTAGAACGACTTGAGGAAGATCCGTTTTATTACCAAAAAGATTGGGTTCAGCGGCGATGCTCATTGCTGTGAATAAACCAGATTGTCGTGTTTAATCTGATGAACCTGACCGTTCTTCCCATTGCACCAAGAAAAATGCACAGTTGAATCGTCGGTCCGTATTTCTTTAAAAATGACGCTGACCGCAACGTTACAATTAATGGAACCGGCTATTGCTCGATGATTTCGAACTGTTTTCGTTCGAAAACTGCATCTGGTCGACATGTGGTTTCAACAAGACGGTGCTATATGCCACATATCACGTGAAACAATGGACATATAGAGAGATGAGTTCTGTGAACAATTTATCTCAGGTTTTGGACCGGTGAGTTGGCCGCTTAGATCGTGCGATTTACCGCTTCTACACTATTTTTTATGGGTCTACGTGTACGTGAATTCACTCGTCTGTGCCAATAAACCAGCGTTACTTACAGACTTGGAAGACAACATTACACGTGCTATTAGCGAAATGCTCGAAAAAGTGGTTCAAAATTGGATCTCCGACATGGATCACTTAAAACGTGGTCATGGCCGACATTTACATGAAATAATCTTTCAAAAGTAAATGGCAAACATTGATTTATCGATTCAAATAAAAATTTCACAAAAAAGAACATTCAAAAATTCCTTAAAAAGGATCAAATTCGGCGAAAATTTCATTTGAATGTCATTAAAATGAGGACGTTTCCGTCAATTCTTAGCGCTATGGCCAGATGACAACCTCTTTTTTAACCTTAACTTGAATATTTTAATCTGTACCAAACTTGGTTTACATAAAACAGCGCCAAAAGTTACGCAACACGACAACATTCGGCTTTTTTACACGCAAAAAGTTTCTAGGATTCGTCATTTCGAAATTTGGTGACAATTGGCTGCCAAGATTGCGCGATTTGACGCCTTTGGATTTTTCCTTGTACACTGCTACGAAGACAATTTTCAAAGTTTAGAGTATATAATGTGAAAATTGCGATATTCTCAAAAAAAGAATATTCAAAAATTCCTTAATAAGGATCAAATTCGGCGAAAATTCCATTTGAATGTCATTAAAATGAGGACGTTTCCGTCAATTCTGACAACTTTCGGCTTTTTTACCGACACAACACGACAACTTTCGGCTTTTTTAGACGAAAAAAGTTCCAAGGATGCGTGATATCGAAATTTCCCTCCAAGATTTCGCGATTTGACGCCTTTGGATTATTCTGAAATAATGGCCGAGTTAGAGGCCGAAAATGTCAAAAAAAGTCATTCAAAAATTACTTAAAAAGAATCAAATCCGGCAAAAAGTCAATATGAATGTTATTAAATTTCGTGCGTTATGGCAAGGCCACGAAATATAGTCAAATAAAAATTTCCTCGAACTTTGCATTTTAGGTGTTTTAGTTAACTTTAATTTTCGAAACGCCAATTGGATAACACTTTTCTATCAAAATGTTCATACTTTAAAAATAAACAAAAAAAATGTTGGCATTTTTTTACTAAATTTCTATTAGTATTTATTTATAAGGGAATCGAGATGAACATAAAAAGTACATGTTAATATGTTAAATAAGTGTTATCGTTATCGTATAAGAAGAATTTTATTGTAAATTTAACATTGAACTTTTATTTGAATATGAGCGCATCAAATAGAATATATTAATGAAAATCTACATAATTTGACATAGTAAAACTTTATAATAAACAATATTACAATATTGCTTGAGTATGCATATGCATATGTCCAGATCAGATAATTTACTTGATATGCATACATATACTCTTGCACTAACGAATTTATATATATATATTCAATCTAAATTGGCAGCTACTTTATTCATAGATATTTATACCAACCTTGTTGTTTATTATTAGAATTGGCTCGATGACTTGTCAATCACATGGAAAGTGTGTACTAATACACACATATACACTCGTTAATTTACATGTATTATATCCAAACACTAATGTAAAAAATAATAAATAATAAAAACACACGAAAATTAATCTTTTACACGCACAATTTTTATTATATGTGTAAAAATTCGGATATACCAAATTTATTCATTTTCATAACAAATTATAATTTTTTTTAAAACAAAAAAATTTCACACCAATATTTCGGTCACTTATAAATAAAAAAAAAATGAAGAAAAATACGCAATCTAACCAATTATTTAGCAAAACTAACCCAATTACAAAGAGATATTTATGATACCGTTTAGAAAAAACATTTTTTATTTTTTGTTGTTTGTTGTTATTTATTAATTTATTGCACTATTAATTTATTAATTAAAATAATTAATTTAAATATTTATAAAATCGTACGAACGAACATCATCGTTATCTGGTAACACTAGAGCAATTTTTGTGACTTTTTATTTAGATATCTTCACTACACTTTCTAACACAATTACTTTCTCGATTATTTATCTTCGTCTAACAAATTTGTTTAACCTTAGCTAGTTAAAAACAGCACAAATTAATTTCAAATTATCTACAATGGAAAAAAAACAATTGTTCAATATAATTTCATATTATCAATTTGCATTAGTAATTTTTTACTTATCAATTTACACTTAATCAAATAAAAAATTATTACAAAATCAAGAGAGAGAGAGAATGGATTTATTCGTTTTTCTCACCGAATTTCAAGGAGTTGAAAACACAAACACAATCATATAAACATATATGCACAGACTGACATTTTAATACATAACTCTTTGTTTTATTTCGACTAGTAGTGGGTTTTTCCTTTGAGACCGACGATTTACTATCTCTTTCGTATCGCTCTTTTATAATTTAATCATTTTGCTCATTTTCACTGCTCGCAGTCACACTTATTTTATATATGCACATCTCATTCCAACATGCCAACAAATTCCAATGTTGATAATAAACGAACGAAACAAATTCGACAGGTTTTTTCTCTTTTTCTCTCACTTTTCCACTTTGTTTTTGAACAATTTATTCCAGAGCAATTCTTATCAGATTTATTTACTTGCAATTTTCGATTTGATTTCTTCACATCATCATTTTCTTGCTGCTTAATTTATTATCGATCTAATTTCAAATTGTTATGTTTACGAATGAAAATATTCAACAAATCCACAAGAATCCGACACAAAAACACATCACTACCAACTTAATTTGACTTGTTCATAATTCATTATTGGCGCTATGTGCCCCCCCACGTCAAACACAAATCAACTCTAATTACGAAGAATCTGTGAAAAAACTATTTTCTCTGTAGGAGCGCGCCACCCTTTATATTATTTCTATACGCACTCAACACTCTACCAGATACAAAAATGTAAATGAGAATTCGATCAGTTCATTGAATCGAATCAAAATAAACTAAAAATGGAACAAATAAATCTGCAAATGGACCAGATTACACTTTAAATCGCGAATTTCAGCCACCGACTGACTGACTGACTGAACAACAGACACTCTAGAGATTCCAATATCAAAGCGCACTAACAACTTCTTGCTCTTTCCAATTGGTAATAAGTTAGTTGGTGGTTATTCACAGAACAAAATAAGACAAATAAATTACGTTATTTTTATAGAGTCTTTTTATAAAATAAGTCAATTAATATTGTAACGTTTACATAATTGCAAACAATTTATTCTTTTCTCAATTCCAAAATTTTTCACTTTTATGTCATTGCTGTCTAAATTTCAGGTCAGTTCTTTCAAAAAATTCCTCATCACGACCTGTTCTTATTAGAATGTATATAACAACTGACACAAGAGTATCTTGTTTTGAAAATAAAAACTTTCCAGTGGAGGAGTTTCACCGAACAATATGAGCAAGAGGCAATATGATCTGACTTTTATTTTGTCAAATTGACAATTTTGCGATTAATGTCAACGGAAGTTTATATTTTAATACTAATTACTAGATTCTGATAATCATGATAAAAACTTCTAATATTTGTAAGATTAAAATTTTTATTCGATAATCTGAATTTAAAAAGAAAATTTTTTGAAGGCATTTCGTTTAAAAAAATCTTCAAATTTGTCCATTGAATAAGGAGAACAAATGCAATTATATACCCCTTTAATCAATTATGTTTTAATTTTTACTATTAATTAATAAATAAATAAAACTTTTTCAAAAAAAATCCATGTAGATATAAAAAATATTTTTGATAATGGAAATATTTTCTCATTATGAAAATAGAAGAAAATGTTCGAATATATATATACAAGAATACCACTTTTAGTTTCTTACATAAAAGTATGCACGGATGGCAATACCAACATTTGAAAGAGCTAGATTTGATTTGACATTTATACTTTGTTCGTTTATGTGGTAAAGTTGTTTTGGAAATAGTTACTTCTGTAAGTACTCGAAATTACTATACTGGAAAATTAGAATAATTTGCTAATATTTTTTTTGTAGGGTTATAATATGTTTTCAGCGATTTTTGGAAAAAAGAAGCATAGCCCGGATACACCAGAGGCTGATCCGATTCCTGGCCCAGACACAAGTTCACCAAATTTAGACGACTTTACTATTGTTGATAACAAAGGCTATGTAAGACCTGCGCCACCAGCACCAAATCTACCTTCTATGCCTCCATATCCTCCAGTTGGGGCTTATAATAGGAGTAACAGTTCAATGGACCAAGGAATGTATCAAACACTTCCAAGTCATTATGTTCGAGGTGTTCCATTTAAATTGTCACCAGAAATTCGTCAGGGTGATGCATTCGAAATGGCTCAATTGGAACTTGATGGCATACTTGCAATTATGACAAAACTAGTACAATTAGATACGGACTATGATTTTTCTGTAGAGAGACAAGTTATATCGCAATGAAGCTAACAAAATTACTATCGGTTCATCTCATCAGTCTTGGAAGGAACCACACCGAAACACCATAATCGCCGTATAATTTAATATATAACCTTGGAGATTTTTTTTTTTTTTAAATATGTGATTTAGACTTGTAATATATAATGTTTTATTTTAATTTTTTTTAAATAAATTAATTGAAAAACGACACTGATTATGAAATAATCGTCTTTTTTTCTTGTGTCGTTGGATATTCAATGGAAAATGGAGGAATTTTCCAATACTAAATAATGGTTTTTAAACAATTTGTACATATTTCGTTGAAGTTAAATAAAATAGAACTTAAATAATTAAGTGAAATTTTGGATATCACTTCACTCATCGAATTAATGATTCACATTTCTCTAGCAAATGGTTGTTGTCACTGCCAAGTTGTTTTTGTTTTTAAAATTTTCACTACTACATAAAGCGACGGTGTTTTTTGCACACTAGCTTTGTACAAAACGCATGACAACTCCAATTAGAAAGAGGTGACAGATGTGTTTGGTCTCTTTTGCTGACAATAGATACGTCAAATTTCCTGTCAATCGCCGAGTCACTCCTAAACTTATTTGCACCAGAATTATGATCGGACGGGAATACATCGAACATGTTTAGACATTTTAATATTGATGGTGAAAAATTCATGTTTGTTTGATTGAAATTATTCAACGTATGAGGTATCCTGTGTACTGAATATGTCGGAAATGGAAGGAAAACCTGTTGATGGAGAGCCTCCTATCGATTTAGGTAAGCCAATCAAGTCCTACGACAACAGTTCACAGTGTAGCGCATTTTATGAATTTTCATCGATTTTTCTCCTATGAAGATGTGATGGCGAGGATTGAGAAATTGGAATTGGAAAAACAGAAAATGCATAGCGAATTTAATGTGCAACGAGCGAAAATGAAAGAATTGTTCCTACAAAAAGAATCTGATTGTAAAAATCTTACCGCCGAATTAAATGAAATTAAAAGTCAACTTTTGGTTGCCGAATACAAAACAAAAAGTGATATGCAGTACCAGGAACAGAAAGCGCAAGAGGAGATAGCATCACTTCAGCAATTAGTACAAGGTAAACAAATAACAAAAATATATTTTAATTAATCTATTTATTTATTTAATTTGGTAAAATTTTTAGAGACGATCGATGAGTCATCCCTATATAAACATGAACTTGAAAAATTAAAACATGAGAACCGTGAACTTCGGGATACAATAGTGAGCCATCAGGTAATTGTATATTATAAGGCCCGTTTTCCAAAGATAGTGTATATTATTTTATTGCAGCAACAAGAACAGCAAACGCCAAGTCTAGCGCCCGTTATAAGTCATGTTAAGAAAACTTTAGCTAGAAAATTAGGTACTGACTCCGGTGGAAATTTCGATAGTTTAGACGATTCTATGCGGAAGGTAAACAAATATGTACGTAATCTTGATGCTATTGTTTTTTGTACATACTCCTTATGAGACTGGTATTGTATTCTAAATTAACAGTTTCTTCTCTCTACTTTTCTTTTTGATTTTTCAAAGCGCTAACTTCATTATTGGCACAATCAAAAACATTTAAACGAACAGACGAAATGTTTTTTTCTTATTCAACTGATTATTATTTCGTTAGTGTTTCGTTGTATTGAAAATCATACTTTATTGAATGTTTATTATTGCAATATTTTATATTTAACACAACATTTAGAGTTTTTTTTATAAAATTTAAATACTAATTTGATTAGGTTTTTTTTGTGTGCACTAGTTCAAGCGCTTTTTTTTTTTATAATGCCATTTAAATGATTATTTTTATATATACTTATATAGGCTCAAGAAGATGCAGAAGTCTTACGATCACTTGTTGTTCCACTTGAAGAGGAAATAAAAGCTCTTAAAGAGAAACTACGTGCTGCAGATGATGATTTACAATCGTATCGTTTAAACAGTGTAAGCAAGTTACACGAGTTATCTGAACATATTTTTTTTATTGCCTTGTTATAAAAACGTGCGTAATTAAATTTTTTTCGGTTACTTATTCTATTAGAATGATGAATCAATGGGAGCCGTGAAGCCTAACAGTGAAATGAAATTTCCATCTAGTCCATTACAAAAGCACGATCCCAAAAATATCGATAGTGTTAGTAAATCAACATCAATGGATTATTTGCAATGTGAAATGTGTAAAAATTATGAAATGAAATTGGTGCAAACACAAAAGCTCCATACTGAAAGTAAAAACAAACTTGAACAAATGCAAAAAAACCTAAACGATGCTCGTGAAGAATTGAATAAAGAAGCAGCATTGCGCCAAGATTTGGAGGAGCAATGGCAATTAAAACGGGAGGAGCACAAATCGGAAGTTCAAACACTTTCGGAGCAAGTGAAAAAAAGCGAAAAGGAATTGATCAATTTGCAACAACAGTTTCTTGATACTAAAGATGAAATTAATCAGCGACTATTTCAATTGACGGCGGATCGCGAGAATGTTGATAGACATTTGAAAACATTACAAAATCATAATGAATTTTTGGCCGGCCGACATATAGCCTCGTCGGAAGAGTTGCAAAACCAAAGAATCGATTTTCCCAACAATGTTGAGGAGCTGCACGAATTGTTGCTTAAACAACGCGACGAATTAATTAAAGCGCGAGCTGGTCAAGAACTTGAAGAACGCAAATGTTTAAGTTACATCGACGAAGCGCAATTATTGCGTGAAAAACTTGAATCCGTAACTAAAGAGAAGCATGCATCTGAGAAAAAAGTACAAGCACACATCAAATCCTTAGAGTAGGGCAAAAAATAACTCGACTGAAACTAATCAATTAAATTCATATACGAACAATTTATTGTTTGTTTTTTTTTTTTGCAGAGAACGACTACAAAGTGTTTTAGTAAGTCAACAAGATAAAAATGCTGTTTGTGAAAATTATAAGAAGAAGGAAGCCGAGCTAAATAAGCAATTGACCGATTTACATGTTGAACTGAACGAGCTGAAAAGTGGAAAGGTAAATTATTTCAGATTTTTAATATTTTACTTAATATTTACTTTTTTGAAATGATTGTAGCAAAAATTAGAAAAAACCAATTCCGATTATAAAACAAAAATAAAAATTCTTCAAGAAGAATTGTCGACTAGCGAACATGTCCAAAAAGATTTTGTAAAATTATCACAATCATTACAGGTAAAAATGAAATTATTCATATTCTATGTCTTAATTAAAAATAATAACTTTTCTGTCACCAAAAGATTTGATATTTTTTGTACTAATTATAAACTATACCTTGCAGATGGCTTTAGAAAAAATTCGCCAAGCGGATACGGAAGTTCGCTGGCAAGATGACGAAGATGTTGATAAATGTCCAAGTTGCAATGCATTATTTACGGTTACAATTCGAAAGCAACACTGTCGCCACTGTGGATCTATCTATTGTGAAAAATGTTTAACAAAAACAGTACCGTCTGGACCGCGTAAGAAACCGGCCCGTGTCTGTGATATTTGCCACACATTGTTGATACCCGATACAGCGCCATATTTTAGTCAAGCACCACCTCAGACACCAACATAACTCCATCAAGCGATTATGTAAAAATAAATTATTTTATTTGGATAGAACTTTTAACAAACAAATATGCATATATAAACAGACTATATAATATATGTAGAGAAACTTATTTGATGGAGACATTTTTAAAGTTCAAAATAAACAATTATCAACTTATCAGCAGTGAAGTAAAACGAGATGATAAATCAGAAAAATTCAATTAATAGGTTGTCTAAATATATTTTTTTTGCTAAGTTTTTGATTTATAATCTTTAGTTCGATCGAAAATAATGTAACATTTATTAAGATTAATTTAATACAAATCTTTTGTCGGGGCTAATTGATTTCTATAAACATCGAATTCTAGGATTTTTGATTTGATATTTATTCAATTCCAATATTAATTTAATTCAATTTAAAAGTATATGCTAAGTTAAAATATCTTTTTACTATTGTTTCATAAATTTTGTCTGTTATTTCCGGTTATTTTTTGTATTGTTTTGCATTTACGAATATTATTTACACATTTTAATTTCATTATTTTCTTTCTTTCTGCAATAACACTTTTTTTATTGCGATTGTATTATTTTCAAGTTAAAAATATGCAATATTAAGGATACTGGAAAGGTTTATGTCAATATGAAGACGATGGCGAAATCAAATTTCAACGAATATTTTCTATCTTCATTTTTTCGTTTCGATATTATTATATATTAAAAATTTGTCTTGTTAATTGATATGTATTTAAGAAAAAAAAAAAACAAATTATTATAAAACGTAAAATTAGTATTTTATTTCATATATAAATTCATTTTTTTTTCTTTTAAAAAAATAAAAGTTCTGACAGAATACATTGGGGTAAATCTATAAAAAAAAAATCTTTCTGGAAATATTTTTGTTTTAAAAACATAAATTATACCATATTACTGTGATAAATTTATCAATTATGGAGCATAAATGCTATGGATTCATATTGTGCATAATATTTGTCTACCAATCACGTACTATCATTTCTGTTAGTTTTGAATTTCCGAAACTATAATAGTAAGCACCCCTAATATTATAAATGTTCGGAATTTTCGAAACTATAATAATAAGCACCCCAAACATTGCAACCAGAAAATTTGGTATACCAAAATACACAATGACAGCTAAAAATAAGTAATATGCAAAAATATAGAGTATGAATCTAAAAATGTCTAGCCAGGGTTACTAATTTTACGTTAATTCTCCTACAGCATAAGCTTCTCCTTATCGATATTTCAAAATCCGAAAAAACCAGTACTGCACATTAAGTAAAAATTGAGCCAGTAGTACACACTGTTTTATCTGCGCCTTTTGTGTGTTTATTCGCTTGTATCTTTGCCCCAATTTTTTCGTGTGTAAATTTCTCAGAATTATTACCGCGAAAGTACATATATTTGGTTTTCGTCCCATCCACAACAATGACATCGATTGCAAAACTACCAAAAATCTGAAAACGACAACGTAAACAAAAACTGAAATAGAAACGGAGGAAAATCAAAACAAAAATACCATGCACCAAACCATCCAGTTTCGATATTTCCTATTTTTTGGTCCCGAAATCCCAAAGTGTACCATACTGTTCCACGAGCGGAATCAAGCGTACTTCTGCCTGACTGGTTTTTCTTCGGAATTGGCTTCCCAGTTTTCACCGGAGAAAAACCGACCTCGTTAGTATTTGATTCATGCAGATTTTCTTTAATATCTATAATAACAATCCGAAATATATGCAAACGAGCGGTCTGCAATGGTACAAATTTGTCTGCAGAAATTGTCATAAATCTCGCTATTATACCGTCTGGAAGATTTTGTTCAAAATCTTACGTCATTTTGGTCATGTCTGCAATTTTTGCTAACCGTGTACTACCGGCTTAAGGCGAAAATAAGTAGCACCCCAAACAACAGTCGCAGGTAAATAAAAAGAAACCAAATATATAGTTTCAAATATTTGTGGTTTTTAATATAACCAACTAAATATATTTCACTTTATGTTAAGTTAGCGCACATTATTGCTGAGTGCTATCGTGCGACTGACTGTGCAACGCACATTTGTTGCCATCGTGGTCAGCCGTATCCAAGTGAATGGTAATGTGTATCTGTAGTATGCATGTTGTGTGCATGTTTGTATGACTGTTTGAATAATTTAGTTTTTAAGCCAATTGCCATACATTGTTCAGTCTGGTTGAAAAAAATTGGACACCATAATGTACATAAATTAGCAGGGAAAATATATCAGGAGAATACCTGATATTTAGTGTCAGCCGAAAAAATGTCTAAATATACATAAGCCGAAAAGCAAGTAGAACAATTATTAAACAGTCTCACACAAACAGTGTAGAAGAGATAGTATACCATTACAGGGCGCACTTTCGCGGATAATGCCTAATATCGGAGGCCCCAGGCAAATCCGAAGGCGACTACTGGCAACTGTGGTTACCTCCGTCCTGCTATACGGAGCACCAGTGTGGGCGAAATCGCTAGAGCTAACAACATACCGCAAGACAATGTCATCAATCCAGCGGCTCTCAGGGATCAGAGTGACGTCAGCATACCGAACGGTATCACACGATGCGGTCAACATCGTGGCATCATGCACACCCATCGACATCCTGGCAGGAGAGCGGGAACGCCAACATCGTAGGAAGAAAGAAGAGCGGCGAAAGGTCCTCTGTGAAGAGGAGAGACCCGAGAGTCTTCGCCTCTGGCAAGAGAGATGGGACAACTCGACAAAGGGTCGGTCGACTCATCGGCTGATCCCACATGTTACCAAATGGGTCACTCGCCTGCACGGGGAAGTCGGGTATTACATCACCCAACTCTTGACTGGACATGGATGCTTTCGGGCATAGTTGCACAGATTCAAGAGAACTGACTCCCAAAACTGTCATCATTGCCACGATGTGATCGAAGACGCAGAACACGTGTTCTTCCAGTGCCCCCTCTACGAGGAGGCGCGGGTGGAGCTGGAGAGAAATCTGGACCGTTCCATCAGTCCAGAAAATATAGTGGAGTGCATGCTGAAGAGCCAATCGGCTTGGAACAGAATTGCAGAGTACGCGGAATCCATTATCAAGGATCTCCACACAACGTACGAAGAATAGGCCGCGAGGCATCATAACATCGGGACAGCAGTAGCATCAAACGAGAACGCCCCGGCGAAGTAGTATTTACAAAGAGTGCCCCCGGAGAACCATCGTTCCGGGAGCAAGATCAGAGGTGCAGGTTAGGTTTTAGCGAGGTAAAAATCCCGCATAACTCGCCTGGCAGGAAAAACTTCCAGGCGAGTACCTTTGAAGGTTTCCCCCTGTACCTCATTAATCTAAACAAAAACAAAAAAAAAGATAGTATACCATATGTGGTTAAAGTAAAATTCAAATATCGAAATATGGCGACATCGAAATAATAGATATGTAGTAAAAGTTTTTTAGAAATAACAAATTTTTCTTCAAATTATAGCATCCTTGATTTATTTACTTATAATTTTGTTTTAATAAAACACAACCGATTGCTTTTGATTTTATTTTAATTATTATTTTTATTTAAGATATGAAATGCATACACATGTTTATTTAGTTATTCATTTTTTTATTTTTATTTTATATTTTTTTGTAATTATTATTACCATTATTATAATAATTTTTAATATTATTTAATGAATGAATTTATGTATAAAATGACGTATATAATATTATACAATAACGAATTAAATTCAAATAAAACCTCAAAATCAAAGACAAAAAAAAAATAACACGATAAAAGGTTTACTTCTTTTTGCAACCATAAAAAAAATTATGGCTTCAAAATTTACATTTATTTGAATGTTTATTTAAATTATGCTCGTATATCTATACATACATATATATGTATGTATATTCAAATATTTTGATTACTATTATTATTATTACCGTTATTTTTATAATATTCTTATGAAAATTGTTCATAAATATTTGTTCATTTGTCACATGCATACACATATATAATATATGTAAATTTTTTCTTAATAAAAAAACCCTAATTTTTTATAATTACGTTTTCGAATGTTCGCTTAATTTTACACATAATAAAAATTATTTTTTTATTTGATAATTTTTTACTTCCAATAATAAATATTTCTTGATGTTTTTTAATTTTGTTTGTTTGTAGTTGTATTTATTCATTAATAAATATGCCAATTTTTATTTTTAAACTCATCTTTATTATGCTGATTTCTTTTTAATGAAATTTAATAAGAATATTTCGATATAGTTAATTTTCTATGAACTGTTTGAATTTTTATGTTCCCTACAAAAAAGGTAAATAAAACAATAATAATAATAAAACTCTTACTTATGCATATGCAATACATTTATAAATAAATATTTCGTACAAGTTTTCATATAAAGAAAAATTCTTGTATTTGTTTGAATATTTTTTTAATTTTTTTTTTTATTAATATATAATCGTTTTTTTCTTAATTTAAAAAATGTCTTCTTTAAATGGAAACTATATATTTTATTATAATTCGCTTACATTAAACTTAAATTTAAAAATGTGTTCATTTAAAATATTGTTTCTTTAAATTTAAAACCAAAAAGAAAATAGATTTCTATATATTTTTTTAAAAATTTAATAACACAAAAAAAAATTAATAAATAAATGTAAAATAAAATATGTGTCTTTTTTATAAATTTTTTTTTTCTTCAGTACATTTTATCTTATTTGTAAATTTTTATTGATATTTAATTTTAATGTTAATAATTTTTATTAGGTTATAAAAATTAAAAGGGGTAGATAATTTAAAAAAATATATGTAAATTAAATTGTACGAAAAAGAAACACTAATGAATAGTAAGGAGATGATTTTTTTTTAAATAATAGAAATTTTAGAATATCCACGTACTATACAAGCATAAAAACGCAAGGTTAATTCTATGCAAATATACCATAAGTACAATAAAAATGCATTTCATTTTTTTCTTTTCGTATTTATAAAAGAAAAATAGTGTTAAAAAATGGTTTTTTAATATATTTATATATATATAAAAATTAGATAAGCGACAGGTGATTAATAAAATGGATTAGAAAGAAAAAAAATTTATATTTTATTAATGTGAAGTTCATACTTTAGATAAGTTAATTTTATTGTTGAAATTCAAATTAAAAAAACTTGAATTGAATTTTATTTCATAAATTAATACGTGTATTTCCTATCAAAATAGAGGAAAATATACTAAATAAGTAAGAAGAAAAAAACAATTTCAATAAAAAAATTCAAAATATAAATCGAACTAAATCGTGTCTTTTACGAATAGAACTAGACTATTTATGTCATGAAATAACCAATTCCTTTGGATATAATATAAAATATTCATCAGCCGATATAGGCAGACAGTAAGTACTTGAAGCCTTATTATAAAATTAAAATCATCTTTATTAATTTTTAAATTTGAGGAAATTTCCTTTCTAATAATTCATGTTTAGAAATTTTCTTCAACCAATTCCTTGAGATTGTGTACTAAGGCTTTTTCAAACATTTTATATAAATAAAAATATTCAAACTAACGTTGAATTCAAATGTTCAGTAATAAACGTTTCTCAAAACTATTACAATATATAGGGTTTTCCAAAAAGAGTGATATGATTTCTTTTCAAAAAAAAAACACACTAATTGTTAAGGAACTTCAAATGTTTTTTAATTAATGTAAAGTACAATCGATACAATTAAGTTCTGAATAAAATGTCATTCAAATGGCCTCCACGACTTCTTTTGCAGGAACGAATTCGATGAACCCAATTTTCGAGCACTTTTTCTACTAAATGAAGTCGTATGTCATGAATAAGTCGTGGAGGATATTGACTTCTAAAGCTTGAAGAGAGTCTGGTTTATTTCTAAAGACCAATGACTTCAAATAACCCCACAAGAAATAGTCTAATGGTGTTAACTCACAACTTCTTGGAGGCCATTCAATGTCACAATTTCTTGAAATAATCGAATCTCTAAACTTTTCTCGCAATAATTCGGTTGTTGCACGTGCTGTGTGGCACGTAGCCCCGTCTTGTTGGAACCAGATGTTGTCAAGATCAACTTCTTCCAATTTCGGCCATAAAAATTTGGTTATCATCGATCTATACCGCTCTCCATTGACAGTAACGGTGTTACCAGCTTCATTTCGAAAGAAGTACGGACCGATGATTCCACCAGACCAAAAACCACACCAAACTGTCAATTTAGGTGAATGTAATGGGTATTCATGAATAATTTGTGCATTTTCATCGCACCAGAATCGACAGTTTTGTTTATTTACCGCACCACTCAGATGAAAGTGAGCGCACGAAAAGTTGCAATTGGAGAACGATTATTTTTATAATAAAATTAAATAATTTGTAAACGTTGTTTTTGCGTATATTTCTCCATGATGAAATTGTAAACATTACTGAATATAATGGAAAAAAATGACAGATCATGACATATTACAAAAGGCCGAAACGTCACTTAGAAATCATATCACTTTTTTTGGAAAACCCTATATCATACGTTAGTAAGGACAATAAACATTACAAGAAATTACCAGTAAAATTATGTAAGCGTTTATCGAACTTTTTTAGATACTATTAAACAAGAAAGTATTAGTGTTGAGGTTATTTAAAAATAATTTCTGTAAAGTAATTAGCTGATGCTGCTAAACAGGATAAACGCACACCATTTATTTATCCTGTTTAGCAATCTTACTTAATTACCTAACAGCAATTACTTTCCTGGAACTATTTTTTTACCACTTACCTTTATCTTCTTAAATACAATTTAACAACATAAAAAAAATATTTACGTGTTAATTATTATTGTTATCATTAATATTTTATTTTCAAAACAGTTTTTTTTTCTAGAGAAAAATTATAAAAATGCACAATTATTATAAGGTGTAGTAAAAAGTACCCCATTATTTTGCCAATAGATGGCTTTATGAGTCTGTATTTCCCGTTTTAAAAGTGCGGGTTGCACTAGATGGCGTTAGAAAGATAAGATTTTGTACTAAAAAAACTTCTGATACAGTTTTGTGATAACTTGACTCAGTATTTTTTTAGCACGCGTCAAAGATGGACACCAACAAAGAGAAAATACGCCATATTTTACAGTTTTTCTTCGATAAAGACGAAAACGCAAGCCAAGCAGCTGAAAATGTGAATAGTGTTTATGGTCCTGATACTGTAACAGCCAATCACGCGCAATTTTGGTTTCGTTGATTCCGTTCCGGTAATTTTGATGTCAAAGATGCACCACGCTCTGGAAGGCCAATTGTCGAAAATGTCTATAAAATAATGGAAATCGTCGAGTCCGACCGTTACTGTTTCGATTGCCCAGGAGCTAAACATTGCACAAAAAACCGTTTGGAACCACTTAAATATGGCTGGATACGAAAAGAAGCTCGATGTATGGGTGCCACACGACTTATCGCAAAAAAACCTCATGGACCGAATTTCCATCTGCGAATCGCTGCTGAATCGCAACAATATCGATCCATTTCTGAAGCGGATGGTTACTGGTGATGAAAAGTGGATCACTTACGACAACGTCAAGCGACAACGGTCATGGTCAAATCGCGGTCACCCAGCGCAAACGGTGGTCAAGCCAGGAAGGTTTTGCTGTGTATTTGGTGAGACTGGCATGAAATCATCTAGTATGAGCTGCTCCCCTACGGCCGAACTCTTAATTCGAACCTATACTGTCAACAATTGGACCGTCTGAAAGAAGCAATCGCCCAGAAACGGCCAGCTTTGGCCAATACGAGGAGAATTGTGTTCCATCAGGACAATGCCAGGCCGCCTACATCGATAGTGACTCGCCAGGAGTTCTAGGACCTTGGTTGGGATGTTCTTATGCATCCACCTTATAGTTCGGACCTGGCACCAAGTGATTACCACCTCTTCCTGTCTATGACGAATGATTTTGCAGGTGAAAAATTCGCCTAAAGAGAAGATTGTGAAAATCGACTGTTCCAGTTTTTTGCCAATAGGGACGAGGGTTTCTATGAAAGAGGCATTATGAAATTACCTCCAAAATGGCAACAAGTTATCGAACAAAACGGTGCATATCTGACCTAAATAGTATCATTCTATCTATGCTAAATAAAACCTTCAATTTAATGCAAAAATAATGGATTTCTTTTTACTACATTTTAAATAAAAGTATTTAAAAAATAAAGAACAAGATAATATATATGCAAATAAAAGAAATAACACACAATATTATTTAGATAAAATTTATAAAAAGAAGAAAAAAAAACTTGGAAATAAAATAAAAAAATATATTCTTTTCTTTGTAATATATGATGTATTTTATGCCTATGTGTATATACACATATATAAATGTATGATAGGTATTTATGAAAAACTTGTTAATAGAGAAATATCAGCAATTAATTATGTTTATTGATTTATTGTTATTTTTTAATAATCTCGACATTTTTTTTTTTATTGTATTGATATTTTCTGATTTCTTTCATATATATTTATATATATGTATATATATTTTTTTTTTGAATTTTTACTTTATGTTAATTTTTTCTCATATATACTTAAAAAATTATCACAATTTCATTTATTCATTATACGTACGTTTTTAGTTGTAAATCTTTCGATACAATATACAATACTAAATACTCTACATATGCAAATTACAATATATAATAATGAATACGTGTTTACTAATATTTATTATCATTATAATTTTTCATATTAAATACGACGAGAAGATAAATGTTATCTTATTTTTTATTAAATCAATTACATTTCCTTTTATACAACATTTGACTGACTAAAATGGTTTTGTCTTTTTTTCTATTTTGTTTGCTTATTTTTTTATAAAAAAATTTCCGTTATTTTCAATAATTTTTTACCGTAATATATATATATATATTTTTTCTTCATTAATAAACATAGTACTAATTAAAGTTCAAATAGTATCCAATTTTTGAAAAAAAAAGATTTAAAAAAATTTGTTACTTTAGTGTAAATTTTGTTTAGCTAAATCAATTTTGCTATATGCATCAAAGCCATAAAAATTTTGTATAATTTATCATTTTAAGTACATTGTATAATTATTTATACTATTTTTTGTATGTATTTTTTTCTTTAATAAATTTAATTCATTTTATATTATTTTATTATATTATAAACGTATAAATCTATATATGGAGGAGATGTATATATAAATATTAAAAATGGTTATACTTCCCCGAATGCTATTGTGTCAATTGTATACATCGCGTATCCTGTATAAGTTGGCCCATTTTTTGTGAAAAAGTTGGCAAATCCTGTTAATTTTGAATTTAAAAAAACAAAAATTTATTGAAAACTTTTTATGGAAAAATAAAATTCTATAAAATATAGAAAATTTTCTTAAGTGTTTCATTTACTTTAAACTACAATATTTATAAAATCTTTAGAGGTAAAATAATTCAATTTTCAATTCTTACCGTTGCTAAGCAAATATCTTCAACAATTTTCGATTCGGCTGGATAGCCAACCGAAAGAAAAGATTCATGAAGTTTCGATATGTTTACTTGGCCCATTGCGTATAAAACAGCCAACAATAGATCATAATGCATAGCACCTTCGGTGGATAATAATGACTTAATAACTGCACACTGGAATGATGTAAGTAAATTGGCTTTGAAAAAGTCCTGATGATAAAGTTTCCAGCGATCGTTTAATGTCTCCAACGATGCTAGCACAGTTCTTGTTATTTGTGGATCATTGCCACATACTAACGCTCGCCCATATGACGTTAGAATAGTTAACAATTGATCAGCATGCTGAGGTGCAGCATTTATAGGGGCGGTAAAATCACTAGCACCCGGAGAGAAGCCTCTTAAAACTTGCGACTTATAGAAATATTGCCAACGATGATAAAGAATGCTAAATATAAAAAATCAGTTATCAATTATATACAGAACTTTGAGACCAACTCTATTGTTATTACGAACCCATGGAAGAGCGAAAAGAGAGCATATGTTACGTCTGAATAATCAACTAAATTCTTATCGGTTAAAAGTAATGGAAGAATATGATCTAACGCCAAAGTAAGAATAGCTGGAATTAATGATATTGTGCAGGCGCCTGGTTGTGAGACAACAAGAAGCGACATTTGTAAAATCTTCTCCATCGCCTTTAGACCTCCAATTGTTAATTGTTCTCTGTAAATTTTATTGCCAGTGAAAAAAATTTTCTCAATAATAGAAAAAAATGCAATATTTCTTTTAAATTACCTTGTCGATGTGTCTAGAAAAATTGTTAGCATCTCTCGCACAAACGCTGTGCCTAATTGTATTTGTAACGTTCTGAGAACACTTAAAGAGAAATTCGAGATATGATCAGCTATATCATTATTGGCGGCTGCATAATTATTGAAGATCGATAAAGATTTCGCTATAATAGGCTGTAATATAATAATATTACATGTGAGTGTTAAAGTAAGAAAAATAAATTAATGACTATAACAACCTTAAGAGCATTTGTTAACATATTTTTCACAGCCGTACTGCTTTCTTTAAAATAGTCTAATATATCCTTGAGAACTGGTAAAATTGACGTTGTGACAATGATGATCTTTTGCTCCTGCGCTTGACTATTACTACCAATAGTCGCATCAAGACGAAGAAAATCTTGCGCCAGACTGTTCACATATTCCTGTAATACAAAGGCGCGTTGCTGGAAATCCTGATCATGGTTCCAAGTATTTTGCCATGGCAGCACAAAACAATTAACTAACATTTTATGAACAATAGTTGAAACCTGTTTCGATAAATGCGGTAAGATTGCACCAGCCTGAACCAATTGTATAATCGAATTGCATTCAAGGAAGTACTTTGGTCGAATTGTTGACGTTATAGACAAAAGTAATTGCGCTACAAAGAAGGAAATTTTTGAAATTTTAAATATGAAAATGAAAAGTATTATCTTCAACTCGTTTACCTGCTGCTAATGTAACAATTCGTGATTCCTGATGTGCTTCCGGTAGTAATATTTGACCAACATTCTCGATTAATTGTCTTGTTTCAGTTTCCGATTTTAATACATGTGACCATGGTAAAAGACTTCGAATTGCTGAAAGTACTTGAGCAAAACTGAAAAAATATTCTTAATTTATTCCCCAATACTTTTTTTAAAATAGTATTTTTTTATTTTTTTCAATTATCAATACTCACATTTCTGTAAAATCGGCCATTAAAATTGGATTTTTTAAATTTAAATAATGGAATTTTTTACTAGATAAAAATTTCACAGCAAACGTTAGACAATGTGTCATTTGTAATAATTTATTATTATGTTGATCCGATGAATAATTTTCAACGATTATTGCCAGCCGTACAAGAGCTTGACACAACGATGCTAAATCACGTAATACACAATGTATTAAATGGCACTTTGTTTGATCGGAAATATCAAAATTTTCCGTATCGATGGCTTTTTCCATAGACATGAAAATTTCGAACGGCCTCTGCCATTCGTTAAAAACTTGTTCGAATACCTGAATTGGTCTACATTCAGCAACAAGAGCTATAGTCTCAATACATTGTGTTAAATAATGTTGCCATTCCGTTTCCATCTGCAAAATAAAATCCAAATTTAATAACGTCAACATTTTTTAGTAGTAGAATCTAATATTTACATTATCGTCTAGAGATTCATTATCTAAAACGTCGAGCTCTTGATCTTGATCGCATCGGAATTGCATTTTTTTAAGAATTCCACTAACTAATAAATGCATTATTTCGATGTATCGGCCAAATGATGCTTGGGCTAGGCCTTTTATTAGTGGTGACCATATTTCGAGTCTTTCGGTAAATGCTAAAGCACCATAACCTGAAACGAATAAAAAGAAAATATAATATTAATAAGAGAATACAATAAAAATTAAATACCATAAAAAAATTTCGAAATAAAATACCTGAAAATGTATAATGATAGAGTGCAACGATCATTGCGGAGAATGTTTCATCATCATTAATTAATTTAATCCAACATTTAGTTGAGTACAGTCTTAAAAGTTCCGTAAATTTGTCTTGATACCTAAAATAAATATACTTAATAGAAAACGGAATATTTTTACCCGACATACATGTATTAATAAAATTTAAAAAAAAAAATGAAAATAACGAAAATAATTGAAAGATTTGCTTACATTTCATTGGACTTATCCAAATTGGTTTGTTCTAATAAGCTTTTAATACCGTTTGTCATAGTTTTTGGAAACGGTATCGCCCGCTGGAGATAAAATAATTCATTGATGGGAACTAATGCATTAACGGATACCTCACATTGATTTTCTCTCCATTTAGCTAATTCAAATATGCTAATTAAAAAATACTCGGATATTAAATTATCGAATGGTATCCATGAGAATAGATGTTGTATACACGTGAGAAGCTCTACAGATGATTCACTAGGAAATATTTGTTTAATTTTTGCTCCTTTCATTTAATTATATCTTAATAAGAATACCTTAATCGATTGTCGTCTGGCAGTGATGAATGTAAGCTCGAATCTACTAGATTACTTGGTATTAGATTCAAATTTGAACCATTTAACCGACACACAGCGATGGCTAAATATTTTCCTAAAACATCTATAACTTCTGGCATGCATAGCGATATACTGCAATAGACATGAGAATTCAGTTTGGATATTTCAAAAGAAATAATAATTGTAAAATTATAAAAAGAGAAACAAAATTAACAACTTACCACGAATGAAAATATTTTTTACGATCAGATAAGACATCATCTCTAGTACTCAGCAATTCTTCTGATGTCGTTCTCAGTAGTTGTATGCCGAGTGGAAATTTCTTTTTTAATAATTCTATAACGTGGTTCATATAGTTAGGATGATCATCGGGGAATTCACGTTTTCCCATTAGAGCTATAAGTTGTGCAATTGTGTCTCGCTGCCTTTTCGGTGCATCCAATGACAGATTGGCGTACGTTGACCATAATGCTTCCCGGATTGTTGATCGATCGGTTGGCCGTAGTACTGACCATCGTCGTGTAATCGAATGTTCTATTGTCGATACATTAAAAAACCACAAAAACTGATTGGTAAAATTCTGCAAATTGCACAGGCATTGCTGCCACGAATTTGGTTGATTTTTAAATGATATTAGTTCCGTTTCGATTTCACGTTTCCGCCAATTTTGTGTCGTCGGATGGTAAAATTCGTTTAGTAGATTTTCGACAAATGTTTGTGTCACGGAGACGGCAGCCTAATATTCATTTTGTAAATTAATTTTAATAATAATTTCTTTTCAATAACATTTATTTAATAATTTTACATTTATAAAAGCTATATTTTAATAAAATATAAAACTTAAAAATAAAAAAATTATATATCCAAGGATCACATACTACCACCACTACCTGTTATTGAATATTAAGGCAAATGTTGTTTCATATTATTTCTTACCATTATCGATATTATTTTCGATAGTTAATAATGACTTTATTCATTCGCCTTTTCGATTAAACGTAGAAAAAAATTATCAAAAAAAATATATTATTTTTATCTTATTTTGCAATACAATGACGCGCCCAACACAACAAGATACATTTTTAAGGTCGCAATCACTGAAATTGATTATTTAAAATTTGTGCACATATATTAGCTGCTCTGCCTGCTTTTGCAATTGTTATAAGATAGTTAAATATTATTTATAAAATAAAACAAAATATTTTCAATTTATTAGAAAAACAGCTTTATTGTTTTCATCCTTTTTTTTGTTAATATATAAGTACGTACGAATGTATGTATATAATCAATGTGTAATCAATCACAAAGAAAATCAAAATGCGCCTTACTATTGAAAAGTAGTCACAAAATTCCCTTTAATAAATGATTTTTTTATAATAATTAATATACACATTTAATATAAGTATTTATAAGCATTTATAATTGAATAAAAATATTATTATATTTGTAGATACTGGACTTAAAAATGTCTTACTTTTTTTTCTTTACCTTAATTCTGTAAAGAATATCTTGTCATAAATTATCTTAACACTAGATAATAGTTTTAATAAAAGTGGATGTTATAAAAACTAATCGAAAATATTATCAAAACAATTTTAAAAATAATATTTTTGGTACCTAAATGACTCTTACCATATTTCGATTTTCCTATAAAAAATTTAATCACAATTACTTCATCCAGAATGGCCTGTTTGTACTGTTTGTGAATATGTACACTTGGCGATTATCTTTTGATAAAAGTACGATGAAAATTGATGGAATATTTTATTTCACACAAAACTAATTAGATTTAAATCGTAAATTGCTAACCATTTGATAGTTTGTTGCAGAACAGGCTGATTGATAATGAACTTGTGTTTTCGTACGGGAGCGATTTTAGAAATCGTTGAATGTCAAATATTCTATGACTCACCCAGAATTGTCAGTCGGCCATATTTTTTCTATTTTGCTTTCAATTGACCAATTATTTGTCTGCATTTGACAGTTGCTCAAATGGGAACAAAAATTTCCCATGTGTTTATTTGATATGCGCATGCTCTTCTATTCGTAAACATTGAAGGGAGATTTTTTTGACAGATTTTTGTATATTTACATATGTTCATTGGCAATTATTATTTCAATTAGTGTGTTGCTCTTAAATTGACTTGAAATAGAAATATACATTATAGATGTTTTAAACTTTAAATATGTCAAATAAATACGGTTTGATATTAAAAGGTAAAAAGAATGATTTCAAGCCGCCTACTGCTGATTTTAGACGACCGTCCGTATTTGGAAGTGAAAGTGATTCCGATAACGACAATGAACCTAAAATGAAAATGAAAAGTTTGGGTCCTGGAGTCAGTGAACGGAGAATAGCTCGAAAAATACAGGAGAAGGCCCTGGCTGAGGACCCAACTGTATTTCAATATGATGAACTATATGACGAAATTGAAACGAAACGACAAGAGGAAAAGCAAAGCACAAATAGCGTCAAACAATCAAAGTATATAAACCGCCTGCTAGAATCTGCTAAACGCAGAACTATTGATAATGAAAGACGTGTCGAGCGAATGATCCAAAAGGAACGTGAGAAAGAGGGTGAAGAATTTAAAGATAAAGAGGCATTTGTAACAACATCTTACAGAAAGAAATTGGAGGAATTAAAACAAGCTGAAGAGCGAGAAAAACGGGAAGATTATTTGGAAGCTATAGGCGATGTGAGAAAACAACGAGATCTCGGTGGATTTTATCGTCATTTATACGAGCAAAAAATGGGTAAAGACGATGCTGAACAACAGCCAGAATTAAAAGATGAAAATGTATCAGAAAAAACACATATATCGGAAAATGTTACACAAACGTCTGAAGTACCAGCAAGGGCGAAATTAAATAAGCCTAGGATTTATAGAAAAAGGCATTCATCAGACGAAGAACCTGATGGAGCAACTGAATCAATTGGTGTTGCGGCGAAAAAGTCGCATATACAATCAAATTTAGATGCAGACTCTGATTTTAGTATAGACTCTTCATCTGACAGCGAATCAGATAATGATTCTAAACAAAAAAAGGAACTTCCAACAACGGAAGAAAATACTGTTAAAACTATTGAGCAAAAGTCAAAATCTTGTGCAACCGCAAATGATTTAATCCAAACACCGGCACTTTTACCAAATCCTTTGGAAATAAAAGAAGAAACAATTGCTGAACAAGCTGTAGAAGAAATACCAGAATTACCGAAAATCGATATTTGGAAGAAGAGAACGGTTGGTGTAGTTTTTGACGAAGCACTTAAACGATACTATGAGAGAAAGGCAGCCAGAAATGGATGATAAAATGTACTTGATTTAATAAATAAAATAACGTAATTATAGTAAATCTGGTGTTTATCTTTTCTTAAATCTCTTACTGGATTATTTATAATCTATAATTAATATTAAAACTAATTTTTTTACAAAGCAAAAAATCAAAAGGTGTGATCGTGATCACCCGCTTTTTATGTTTTATTAAATTTTTTTTATTTAAAATTGAGTTTTAAAATTTTATCATTATTGTTTCAATTATAAATATTTACTTTGCAAATTTAAAGAAAGCAAATCATAAGAACCACAAGAAAAATAAGAAGTTTTATTAATTATTAGAAAATCATTGTTCATTTTATAAAAATACAAATATAAATTCGATTAATTTTAAATTAATTTATTTGGTTTCGCTCAAAATTATACACATTTTAAGAAAATATATCATAATTTTACATTAAATTAAATAATCATGGAAATAAAAAATTCCTGAACAGATTTTGAAAAAATATTTTCATTTATTCTTGAGAGGGTAAGGGTTTTATACACATTTCTAATCACATGAATGATCAACAATAAGATTTTACAATAATATATATTTTACCGTGGAACTATCATCACTTTAGTTTATCCCATTTCCCTACCACTACCTCTTATTTTGTATGAACAATTTTATTTATTCTAAATAACAATACATATTTTAGGGGAGAACATGGAGTTCGCATGCATTTCTACATTTATGTTATCTAAGCATAACAGAAAATCCAAACTTTTTTATTTTTTTTTGTCACTGACTGATAGGCATTAACAATTGTTCTTATTCTAAGATATAATGTATATTAATTTGAATTGAATTTATTGAATAACTTTGAAAATGATTTTAAATGTATTTGTAGTTATTCTCTTTTTTAAATGATATGAGAAGCTGAATGAACTTAATTAATGCGCACTTACTAAAAATTTATAAAAAAAGAAGACCATAAAAAATGTACTTTTACGTTAATAGCAAAATATCAGTTCTTGTACTCATATATATAGAGAACAATTTTGTAACACGTATAAAAATTGATGAAAGCATAATTAACGTGATTAAAGTCTGCAAAAATATAAACTTAATCAAAAAAAGGAATATTCGTTTTTACTTTAAATTTTTTATAAGTCGGAGTAAATCGACTAAATTCCTAATTAGTTTATCTTGCATTCATTCGTTGCGGCCCGCGATCGTAGAAAATCATATAAGCTGGGATACTTAACACTTCATCAATTGATATTTCTTTTACTACAGTATCCGATGTGTAGTACCATCTAAAACATTTATTAAAAAAATTATTAGCTTCTACGTGAAACAGAATTGCTATGATAAATAATTTACTTATGAGAATTTCGAAGAGCACCACGTCTGTAAGTAACGAAATGTCCGCTATTCGCTTCACCGGAATGTACGACAACTGCCAGCAAACGATATAAATTTTTGGGAAACATTGCACCAAATGTGTAGGTACCAAAGGCTTCACCATTCGTTGGTAAACTAGCTGATAATAGAGATACTGTAGATCCCCATGGTGTACTTGCCTATAAAAAAAAATATAAGTTAATTCTTTAGAATTTTGGGAAATTATTGTTTCAATATTTGTTACTTGACTATTTAGATGTGGTTGTACAAAACTATATGGTGCCATTGATAGACTTTCAGGAAAATATACATAATCCTGCCGTTTACACGGTCGTCCAGACGACAACCAAGTTGTCCGCGCTATATGAATGCATAGACACGCTGGCAATTTTGCAAAAGTAACTGATTTTGTATGGGTGGTGACTTCGTTGCATGATTCGCATTGCACATCCGTTAAAGTCTCTGGAGTTATATACTCGCTAAGCAAATGACTCAAACTGAGGCCAGCCCTCCTCTGTTCAGGTAGATTCAGTGTTACACTATCGAATTTATCATAACGTACAGTTGACTGAAAATTATGTAAACGCGTGACAAGTCATTTGAAAATAGTTCCAAATTTTTTACCTTAAAACCACATCTACAGCATACAATTTGACTTCCTAATGCGCCCTTAAATGGATGCGGTACTTGGATCTGGGCTTTCTCAGACCAAACCTATGTGATACATAAAATTTACACATCAATCAAACATTCAAACTATTTATACAGAATCGTTATTACAGACACATGTCCTGGACCGCGACTAAGCCGCTCCAACGATCGACACGACGCAGAAACCCGTTTGTTTAAGCCATCACCAATTTGTGTCTGTAAAGTTCTTGTACGGCTTTGTCTTGTAGCCATACTCAGATTAGGCGAAATTGTACCATCGCTTTGTGTGTCAAGCATATCACTATCTGTGTCGCCACAAACCGAATGTGGTGAATCAGGTGTATGGGCTTCCGATCTGACTTGTCGCATTAAATTTGTCGATTCATCATATTCCGGATTACAGAAATCTGATAACATGGCACTAGAAGGTCGTGGTGGCGGCATATCACCTTTGCCTAGACCAAGAGCATCAGAGATAGATCCAACTATTTTAGGTCGTGTAGACTCATCTTCCAACGATGACAACAGGACATGCAAGAGTTCATGTGCGTCGTGTTCATCAGGTGGTATAATCCAGCCCAGTGAGGTAAGCGCTCTTATGATAGCACCTGGCGAATATGGATCGCCACGTAATGTAGGATGAGTACCATTAATTACTTCAAGCGTGTTTATTAATGATCCTATTAAGCTTCTTTTGTCGCCAGCATTATTATGCAATTGAAGCCAAGCAATAAATTGTGGACAAGCGGCCAGTGCCTGAAGCAATGTATTTAGAAAACATGTACGCCCAAAATTGTGTAAACCAGCAATTTGTCCTCTTCTCTGTCGCAGACGAGACGATCCTGAACATTGGAATCATTATATTTAATATATAATAAAGTTGTGCCTAAATGAATTCTAATCGAATTGCCAAGATTGCCGATGTATAATCATTTCTTGCTAATGCAAAACGATTATTTACCTGAGGGTCCCCAAAAAACAAATGCCCCCACAACAACTGCAGCAGTCACACCCGCTGCCATTAAAAATTTATCACCTTCCATTATTTCGGTAGCTTATTATGATGAGTATAAGATAATTGAATGATCAATTTAAAAAAAAAAGAAATAATTCTATCCCATATCTATGAGCACATTTGTACGTATTGTACAAATGTTGTCACCCATCGAAAATTTTCAGGCGGACAGAAAAATGTAAAACTGACAGTTTAAACGTCAAATGCGCAGTTACGATGTTTTCTATTTATCGCCGTTGGGGGTGTAAGCTGTTTGAGAAAGTATATTTGGCGGTATTTTTATTTTAAAAATTCAAATTGTGGAATAAAATTTCAAAACTTTAAAAAAAAATATAAACTTACAAATTATATTTCAACAATAAATATTACTTTTTAAATATTATAATATTTTCAGAAAAATTTCAATAATAAATGAAATACTATAAAACTATTTTCATTTTAAAGTGAGCAAATTTTAAGCACAATTCAGATTGAAAATTGATCAGTTTTAATTGATTCTAAAGAAAAATTGTTTGAATGTGTTTTTTTAAAAATATTGATAGGTATCTAAAACTACTGCATAGTAGATATCTGAAACTACACATAGTAACAAGCAGAAATTAACATGATGATTTATTGGGAGTAAACATCCATCGAACTTGCTCCCGCTCGCGTGTACATTCATGATTTATTTATTTTAATAAATCGCAGGGGACCAGTGTCCCATATATTGTTGATGTAATGAGAGCTGGTTCTTTGATTATGATCAGAAGAGACTTTAGAATTATGATGAATAACACTATTGCAAACATAATAGGAAGAATCAACAATTTTACAAAGTATTTTTCACAGGAGGGTTTCAATAGAGCCCCATTGTTGTTCTTGTCCGTAAATCCATATAGGGTTGAGTAGGGCATTGTACAAAAGTACTTTGCTGTCTATTCACAATAGTATCATTGAAAACAAACTAAAAAATTAAATTGGATAGAATAAAAACTATATTATTGATAATTTTATTTAATTTTATTTATATAAGTGGCACGTCCATAATGCTAAAAAATTGTTTTTTTTTACCTTTATTTAAATTTGTCATAATAATTTTCATAATAATATATTTGTATTCGAAAAAGATTATAATAATAAATTACTTAATGAAAATTGTCATAAAACTAAATACTAAAATAATTTTCTATTATGTTAATACACAAATTCTTAAGAAAATGATAAATACAATCTGATTTATATATGTTTTCATTTTATTGTTAACATTATTATTTATTATTAGTTTGCACATAGTATTGCATTAAATAGTAGTTTTAAGAACAAATCACATTTCATTTTGGAATGGCTGGTTTCTTTTTCATTGGAATGATAAACAAATTTTTATTTTATGGCATAATTGATTAGTTGAATATTATTTGATTTTCTCTTTGTTTATTATTAAATAAATTATAGTCAAAAATTGTATAAATATTATCGATTTATTTTTTAAAATCTTCATTTATTTAATAACAACAGAAAACACGGACAATAATAGAAAATTATTTTTTTGGAAAGCAAATTTTTTTATTGTTTTAAATTTTTTGATTTAAAATGTATTCAAAAAAAACTTTATTAATTTTTGCAAAAATAAAAAATCAACTAATCTTTCTATTTTTAAAGTTATTTACAATTACTCCATAATGAATTGATAAATTTTGAATAAATTTATGTGATTTTTAAATGTTCTATTTAGGTTTTTTTTCCCAAACACTACAAATTTTGAATCTATTTGTGATAATACATATAATTTAATTTGCTGTTATTTAATAATTATGTTCCAATAGTTATTCGTATCTAGTCACTTGAATATTTTTGAACAATTTTGATTATTTCCGGTACAATTTGTGTTTTTTTTTTTAAAATTTTGTGCTCTTTTTCCGAAAAATAATTTTCAATAATTTACAATTGTCCATTTTCAATATAAATATTTGTATGCCTGTATTCAGTCTTAATATTGACTAACATTCATTTTGAGCACAATTTTTTTACAACATTATAATAATTTTTTAGATCTTAATTGAATGAGTAAGTTTTTTTTGTTTTTAAATTCGCTTGTATTAATTTGGAATTTCTAAAAACTAATATTTACTATGTGCAAACCATACGTACATGTATGCATGTATCATTATTATTATTTTTACTTTTTTTTAAACTTTTATTTCTTATTTTAACTATTCATTAATGGTCTATTTTGTCATGTTTTTATATGAAGGAATAGTGTAAACATATTTAAATTACTTATTAAATGCATGCAATTGAAATTATTGTGTGTAAATTATTTAGAAGAAGAAAAAAATCGATTTATAGAAAAAATGTGTGATAAAAAATGTTCACATAATGATGATGTTGATGTAAGGAAAAGGGAAATTGAAGAGATGGGAGGGAGATGAAAGAGTTATGATTAAAAATTCAATTGGATTTATTTCCTTCGATGATGTTGCTTACAGATATCCGCTCGTCTCAAAACCTCAGCATAGGATAATTCTAATTTCTTGAGTTTGTGCAAATCTTGTGACGCTGAGCTAGGTTTATATTGAACAGTGGACATATCAACCTCACGGCCCTTATTATTAGGACTGGTGTTATTGCTGGAGCTTGTATTTGGAGATGAATTTGGTGATGGCATGTTGCGATTATAGATGACCATTGAGGAGCCATTCCATTCGCCAACGCTACCATTTGTGGGGGTGATAAGCGGTGATGCGTTAAATGGTCGAACATCACGGCGCCTCTTACCTGTACTGTAGTATACTCTTGGTGGAGATGGGAGTATGGGAGAATCTGATCTGTCCAGGTTCAGGTTACGATTCTTTTTACGGTTCTTCTTTTTAACAGCAACACTAACCGATAAATATTCAAGCGGTTCCCGTTTAAGTGGAGTCAAAACACGGCCATTTTCGATAATATGTTTACCAGTTGGTAATGAAGATGGAATCGTTGCTTTTGATGTGCCCGGTGCTGACAATAGTGCTGGTGCTGGTGGTTTGTTCTCTTGGTTCTTTTCGACAATGTGCTTCTTGGCAGCGGTTTTACGTTCGGTCTTCGTTATGCACTCGGACATGGCAAAGGATTGTTCCGAAACCACCGAAGATATAATACTTTGGGAATCGTCACCGAAATCAGTTGGCAATTCTTCGTTGGCCGGTGTTACGGGTGGTACTTTACCCAAAGCAGGATGGGAATCATCTAGCAAAGGTAGACTTTCACCATCTTCCTTGTTTTCGGCTGCTTTCTTTAAAACAGCGAATATTTCTCTGAACAATTCACGGTATTCGGGACGATTGCGGAATCTTGAATCAATTGGACTAGCATCATCGTAAATGCTGAATTTGCAATCATCACCATCTCCAATTGAGCACAGGAAATATCCTTGGCGCTCTTCTGTTTGAGTTGCCTTATTGCTGGTCTCATCCGAATATCCTGAACTGGTTGTTTCCGTTTCTGAAAAATCAGTTGGTGTTCTATTGCAATTCTTACGAGGTTGTGCGGCAGAATTTGCCATTCCAGCTGAACAACTTTCGATTATACCATTACTGTTGCCATTCTCATTGGTATTAATTTTATTCGGTTGCGCAAATCTATCCTCGTCAGTATCTTTAGTATTTATCGAACTGTATTCGCTAGAATTCGGGAATTCATCTTGCAGAGTACCATTGGATCCAGTTGGACGTTGATTTCTTCCACTCGAATGTCTTTGAACTTCCAACAGTGCTTCATATTTCTCCACTAATTCCCTGTAAGGATTCGAATTTTGTAGTCCCAAATCCAATGTGTTCGGCTTCGGTGATATCTGAAATATTATATATTTTTTTTAAATTGATTAAAAATTTCACATATTTTTCAATTATTTATAAAAGTATACATTTTTTTTTTAAATAATTACTTTACTAATATTGTATAATAATAAAAATAAAACTCTTTTAATCAACTGAAGTATTTATATTATATTTCATCAAAGTTATGTTGTTTTATTACTATAAATATTTTTATGTACAAGATATTTTTTCTTAGTAAGTTTAAATTAATTATATTTAACAATATGGTTAATAAATAATTAATAAAAAACCGAATTGTTTTTTTTGTTGTTGTTGTTGATTGTATCACAATTATACTTTTGCGCTTTAACATAATTTTCATTTTAATTTATCAAAGAAAAATAAAAAGAAATATTAAAAACAAATATTAATAAAACTAATAGATTTAAAAAAACAATAATAATATTTGCAATTGTTGAATAAAAATTACTATCCGTTTGTACTGATATTGTTTTTTGCCCAGAATATAAATGAACAGTTTTTAAAATTGCAATTTTATATAACATCGACTAAAAAATTTTATTATTTACATTATTAAAATTTTCTTTTATAAAAAGAATAAAATAATTCCAGAGAATTTTCTTTTTTTTTCTTTTGCAAATGTTTGGTAAACTAAAAAAAATATAAAAAGAGCAATTTTATAAAATATTATGCGTACATCGATGTTGAATGGACAATAAAATATGCAAATATAATTAAAATCGGTTAAATCAAAATAAATATTTAAATATAAAATAATTTATATTTGTCACCGATTTGTATAATTTGTGATATTTTTTTAATCGTTTTTACGTAAATGGCAAAACGTAAAAAAAAAACTATTCATAAATACATATTCAGGTACTCTTGTTAGATTTAAGTATTTTTTTTTCTCAATACATTATTTTAATGTAAATATTTTTATTTTTTTCTATTAAAATCGAATATCGTAATTATTAAAAGAGTATAAAAATCTGATTTTTAAATAATAATAAACAAACTAGTAAAAAGGATAATAATACCCGTAGGAGTTGAAGGTGTAAGAAGCTTGAAAATTATTTTGCATTTATATATTATTTAGAGAAAAAAAAACTCATACTAAATATAGATTTACGGGATATTATTCGTTGAATTTTTTTGAACATTTGTAACACTAATAACGTTTGCTTGTTACAAATATATATTTTTAAGCAAATGGCAGTATTCGCACTGAAAAATTCAGTGTGTTCCGGAAATTCTAACCGACACAGGCAGACTAAATATTTTTGCGCCGCAATTTATGCAACTGATTGGCAAATGACATTTGGATTATTTACATACAAAGGGGAGCTTTGATTAATAGTGTTAAGGGTGACGAGTAAGTTTTTTCATCTTCAAGAATTAGTATTTTTTATAAATACTCTAAGATATGTTATCTTTTTATTAAAAAACCAGCTGAATAATGTATTAATTCTGTAGAAAATTTCATTGCACTAGTAAATATTAAAATTAAAACGATAAAATCGTTTGTAGCTGTAGTCGATCGTCTGAATTTCATGCATTTCCGATAAGATTGTGAAGGTTTAAAAATGTTGATAACAACAACTACATGGCGTCTGTAGTTTATCGCCGAAATAGAACTTTTTTTCTCTAAGATATGTTATCCTTTTTATTAATTAACTAGCTAAAATAATATATTAATTCTTTACAAAATCTCATTGCACTAGTAAATATTAAAATTAATCAATTAAATGAAATGTTTTCCTAAAACTACTACCGTGAAAACCCTTTTTGTAAGGCTACCCATTTATAAATTTGTTAATAATATTATTTTAATATTTTATACTTTTATCATATGAATACGATTTTAATTATGCGTAAGGCAAACTACTATTTCTAAAGGCAATATTTTAGCGTTAATTCTAAAATGATCTTAAACGTTATGAATTCGTATTAATTGTTTTAAGTAAAATTTTGTTTTATATGCAATTTTAGTTTCGTTCTTTTTTTCTTTTCTAATTAAAATTTTTTTTTTTTAATATTTCGAATAGGTTTTTTTATTAAATTATTATTTTCAATAATTTCAATATTATAGTCGAATAATTGGTTGTAAGGTTTTTTCCGACTTAGAAAAATCTTGTAAATTTAAGGATTTATTTATTATTGAATATTTATTTTCAAAACAAAAAAATACGTAAAATATTTTAATCAATAAAAACTTATTGAAAACTATTGGAAAATCTATGCAAAATTTGCACTCCTTTAAAAGGTAACGATTTTTTTTAACTATTCACAATTGCACTATAAAAAAAGGCAAAGTTTTGTATGGTAATTATTTTATTACTTAGTAATTCTATTATTATTATATTGATTACCTTAAAAAATGTAATACTTTAGCACCATTTTACTATTTATAATATATAAAAATTTCTTTTCTTAAATAATTGTTTTTTTAAAAAAAAAAAAACGTTTCATTTTATTTTTGTGACGCATTATAAGAAAAGGGAATTTATTTCATTTTAACGAAAAAAAAAATGTTTTACTCAATATGTATAAAGGAAATTAATAAATTTTCTAGCTTTTTTCTAGGAAACTTTTAATTATTTCAAACAAATTTTGTTTTATTTAATCTTGGCACATTGTTAGAATTTTTGTTGTTGTAGAAAACAAATAAGAATTATTTGTATCCTATATAATGATGTACAAGTAAAAATTAGGAAGTTCATTTAAGCAAGTTTTGTTGAAAAATAAAAGAATAAAATAAATAAAATATAAAATCACACCTTTAAAATAATAAATTTTTTTCTTCATATACTATGTATATATGTATATATTATAATTGGCAAAAATATTTTACAATAAATATCACTTAAATTTTTTTTTAAATTTAATTTTATCTAGTATTATATAAATATTGCTTTTTTGTTTTGTTTGTTAAAGTTAATATTGTAATTATTTAGATAACCGATATTAAATCCTTTTCACTAACTGAAAAGTAATAATTTTTTTCGCTCTATAATTATCATTAAACTATGATCATTATAATAATGGTTATTTGATTGTAAAGTTATGGTATCTTCTTTGATTATTTTAAAAAAAAAATAATTTTAGTTTAATTTAAGAAAAAAAAATGTACTTATAACAATTAAGTACTTTGTGTATGTATGTGTATATACAAAGGAGAAGAAAACACATTTTGGATTTATTTAATTTATAATTTTTTATGCAATAAAACAAAAAATGCATTTGTTTTAATCATTTTGACTAATTTAAATTTGTTGTTTGTTATTTGTTTTATTTTGTTGTTGTTAATATTATTTCTATAATATTTATAAACAATTTATATTCATGTATTCCACTTTTTGACTACATAAAACTAATACTATCATATGTTGGTAAATTTATCATACGATAAATGAGTAATGCTGGCCATTGTAAAATTTTTAATATCCATCGAATAATAGTGAATTTCTTAAATTGCAGCCATAGTTCAAGCAACATGTTTTCTAACGATACAGGCAACTCATGCAGGTATATTGTTGATTTTGAACATATCACGCATTCAGCCTACAATAAATTAAGAAAAAGGATAACAAAAAAAGAAAACAAAACAAAAATCAATGTTATGATGAAAAAAAAAAGAAAATAAATATTTTCTTAAAATTAAATAAAATGTTTTTCTTTTGTGCTCTTAGAAATGTTAAATAATAAAATAATAAAAATATAATTAATTTCTATTAAAATTTTATTTTATTGTATGTTTGTTTATTTAATAATTTTTGGTTTGGATAAATTTTGAAAAAAGTAGCATTTTTAATTTAAAGAAATTTTTTTTTTCTTGGCTAAAAAGCATTTTATGTCTGTATATGCTTGAAAAAAGCTGTATATTTTGTTTTATTTCTTTTTTCTTCTTCTTCTTTATCAAGAAGGATTTTTTCTTTTCTTGAAGTAATGTTAATTAGAAAAAAAAGTTAAAATATTGTAAATGGCGTTTTACATGCGATGATATGATCGATTAAAATAAAAATTATTGTAAAAATATTTTGAAGTGCTTTATTTTTGTACATAAAAATTTTAGTTTCTTTTGCATTTTGTTCGATTTAATTTAATTTCTGAAACATTACATTTTTATTTTTGTTATTGTTGTTTTTAATATACATAACAAGTAATTAATTAAATGAATGTTTAATTTTTTTTTTGATTTCTAAGTACCAATGCATAATTTACAAAAAAACACATACACATAGATCTAAACATCGATTAGAAATATTTAGAATTTTTTTGAAAAGAGTAAATAATGTTTTGGTTTTCAATAAAAAAAAACTAAGAAAAATTGTATAAATTTATATACTATAAAATAGCTTCTACTTGTAGTCTATGGGACATAATTTACTGTAAAGCCGGTAGTACATGATCAGCAAAAATTTCAGACGTCTGCAGACGTAATGTTACTGGAAATTTATGTAGATACAAATGACCACTTGCAAGCACACGTCTGCAGATATTTTCCATGTGCAAAATTTTTTGCATTTTTTTATCAGCACAATTTAGCTGATTTTTCAATCTTGGCAGTGCTCCGTCTGCACTTTTCAGCTGATTTGTCTGCAAGTGACAATATTCGAAAATTGGCACATTTGGCATTGCAGGGAAATTAAACATTAAAAATGTTTACATAAAGACAAAATTGGATAGTATTTGTAGTTGTTTTCAGTTTCAGTCTGAATTGTGTTCCTACCATTGCGCGTATGGCGATCTCCCAGTTTGATAATTTGCTTAGTTTAATGAAACGACATATTGAAAAGAAAATACAAACATGGGAATGAGCATTCTTGCAGTGGAGGGTTTGGTGCTGACGCTGCGGTTTTTGGCCTCTGAGGACAATTTCATGTCGTTGTAGCTTCTTCCACATTCTACCAGATCACCACTTCAGGCACCAATCTGGAAGTTCTGGTCTCGATTTAAAAAAATATCGTGAACGATTAAATTTGCCTGATTTCTGATTTTTCTGCTGATGTGACTTTGTTTTTGGCTTTTTAGTTTTTATTCTGGAGGAAAATCGACATCGAGATGTTCTTGAATCAAAATATCTTCGGTATCTGGTATACAATAACAATCTGAAATATCTGCAAACGCACGAAGGCTGTAATGACACATGTTCATGTTATTCCAGGCGTGTGACCTTTACGGAAGTCTGCAACTTGAGTGCAAAATGATGAAGATGCCACAATCTTCTTAGTATACGGCCAACAAAATCAGCAGTTTTGCGGCAGATTTGCCTGCATTTGAGACTAAATCTTACTTCACTTCAGCCATCTGCACTTTTTGGTAACCTTGTATTACTGGCTTAAGTGTGAGCAATTACGTTTTGTAAACAATTTTATGAGTAGCACACAATTTACTCGTCGATTTAAATAGAGTTTCTAATTTTTCGTCCTCGTTGTAGTACGTTATTAAGGTAGAAACAAAATTCCATCGTAGTGTTTAAGTAGGAATTGTGTTCCATCTTTTTTCTTAAAAACGTTGACGTTTCTTTACTCGTCTCACTTGTGTTCATTTTTCTGTATCGTCGATATTTTTGAACGATTTTATTTATAGTAACTAGCCGCTCTTTTGAATTGTGTTCGGCATTAAAATGTCGGATGACATTTAGACGTTCTTGCTGAAATTTTTAGGTCTGTAAATTTCTTTAATTTTTTGAGTTAAAGTTATTATCCGGAAGTCGCAATTGTTTTCGGGCATTATAATGTAAGAGAACAAGAATCATTCGAACGAAAAACTGCACTCAAAGTTATGGAGCAGATCAGAAATTGGCACTTTTCAATTGACAGGCCTATATACGCTAAACAGATTAGTGCGAAAGAGGAGAAAATTTGTTGTAAGTTTCGTACTCTACGTATGGTAGTATTCGTATGAACACGTATTAGCAATAGAATCAGAATGCAGTAAACAATTCGCAAGCTTATTAGTGTATCATATTTTGTTCAGTGTTGAGCCGATTGTTCATACGCCGGCAAATGAAGCATACGAGTATATGGGAAACTAGAAGACTAGAAAAAGACAAACGATTTTATGTTGTTTTTAATTTTGTCGTTGGCGTTGTTGATGCAGTAGCGCTGCATATTTCAATGTTTTGTTGTGTGGCAGCATGATTGAAATTGAAATCAAAGTCGAGATAAATATATGAGGTTAATTGAATTTAAAATTTGAATTAACAATAAAATAATAGATGACATTTCCTCATTAGATGATATTTCCTCATTCGTTTCAATTGTATTTAATTGACTTATTCATCAATTTTTGACCAATTGAAGTTATCGTTTGCAGTTGTGTTTCGGGCTTTATGCGCAAAATAATATCGGGTGATTTTTTTGCTGTTTGGTTTTACAGTTTTTTATTTTTGACAGATCCCGTTTGTCAAAGTCGAAACTGCTCAGTTAGCATTGACATTTCATCATGGAGAGACTTACACCCGAACAACGCTTACAAATTATTTAAGTTTATTATCAAAATTCGTGCTCTGTGAAAAATGTGTTTCACGCACATCGACGATTTTATGATCGTCATAATCGACCTACTGAGCAAGCAATTCCAGCCATAGTGACAACATTTCGCAGTAATTTTACGTTATTGAACATCAGACCTCCAGCCCATGTGCGCATACAGAGGAAAATATTGCTGCCGTAGTGTCCAGTGTTGGTGAAGAGCGCGATTTGTCCATCCGTCACCGTTCACAGCTATTAGGATTGTGTAACTCGACTATGTGGACGATTTTACTTAAGGATCTTTGTCTGAAAGCGTATAAAATACAGCTTTCAGAGAACTGTAGCCGAACGACCTGTCAAATCGTCGAATTTTCGGTTAGTGAATCTTAGAACGACTTGAGCAAAATCCGTTTTTTTCCCCACAAAATTGCGTTCAGCAACGACGCAAATTTCCGGTTGAATAGGTATGTGAATAAGCAAAATTGCCGCATTTGGTCTGATAAACAACCACAGGCAAAACAAGAACTGCCATTGCACTTAGAAAAATATACTGTTTCGGTCATCGGTCCATATTTCTTTAAAGATGGCGATGGCGACAACGTTACCGTCAATGGCGGCTGCAATCGCTCGATAATTTCGAACTTTCTTTTTGCTCAAAATACAAGAACGGCTTCAGGTCGACATATGGTTTCAACAAAACGGTTTTACATGCCACACAGTACGTGAAACAATGGACATTTGGAGATAAGAGTTCGGTGAGCAATTTATCTCACGTTTCGTACCCTTGAATTAGCCGCTTAGATCATGCGAAGTCACTTGTCTGGGCCGATAAACCAGCATCACTTGCAGCCTTGGCAGACAACATTACACGTGTCAGTGCTATACCAGCCGAGGTGCTCGAAAAAGTGGTTCAAAATTGGACATCTCGTATGAATCACTTAAAACGTAGTCGTGGCAAACATTTTCATGAAATAATCTTTAAAAAGTAAATGATAAGCATTGATTTATCGATTCAAATAAAAATTTCATATATTTTTGCAATTTTTCTGTATTTTGTTGGAATTTTGAAAACCAAACACTCCAAAAATCACCTATTACAATTAGTGCTGTTTCAGCAAGATTATCAGTTGTTTCTTAATAGAAATTGCCATTTTGATTCTGTCTCTTAAGGACCACTTAAAGATGAGTTTTGAGTTACAATAGTTTGAATAATGGAAAAATTAATTGTGAATTTTCCAAAAATAATTTTATTATAAAAAAACGAAAAAAATCAACAAGTTAAATTTAAGCCGTACTAAACTTATTTTTTTTCTTGTTATAATTTGTTTGATGTCTTATAAGAAATAATTCGAATTAATAAAAAAAAAAATAACTACACATAAAATGATATTTACAACAAATCAAAGAAAAAATTACATACAAAAGATACTTAAATAATTATAGATATTTGATTTCAATAAAAAAAAGTCGAAGCTATTGTCTCTATTAAATAGAAATACTTAATAATAACAACATACAATGAGTATTTATAAGATATTTTTTAATATTTTTTTTATTAATCAAAAAATTAAAATAATCGGAAAACACCTTTATTGTACAAAATTTTTTTTATATAAAAAAAAGATGCTTGTACAAACAAATTCGATTGCTCAATATTTGGTAGGATAGCATAAGTTGTTTAGAGTAGGTGCCAACTTAAAAAATATTTTGAAAAGTTAAGAAGAAAAAATATTATGAAACACCATGAAATTTTTCGAGTTTAATAAAAGTATGAGTAGTAGTTACTCGTTAAGTAAGTATTCTATTAACAGTTATTTTTATTATCATTATTTAATGATATTCTTAAATAAAACTATTTACACTACGCTATATTAATATTTTTGCTATTATTACTATAGTTATTATTATTATCAATCTTATTATTATTATTGTTACTCAAAAAAAAAAATAATAATAATAACTAGGCAACCATAGTACTTTAAATTGCATAGTAATTTTTAAATATATTAAAAAAATTATTCTGAGTTATTAGATATTTGCATAGACAAGAAGATACCAGATGTCGAAAATCGAAGAAATCGTGACGCCAACATTGTCGCGATCAAAATTTTGATTGCGTGTGTACATTGGTTAAAACCACGCAAACATGAATGTGATTCAATTCACTGTGCACGCACAATTTCAAAAACTGGCTTAAACGTATTGCCTGGCTTTCCAGCTGGCTGTAGTTCAAAATTTTTGGCGTCACAATTTTCTTCTAGCGGCGAGATCTAGTTATTTACTGTTTATGATATTTCTTAATTCCAAACTGATTGTCCTACTCATACATGAATTATCATACATAAAAAATGAATACAAACTCCTTTTATGAGTTAAGCTTAACTAAGTAAATCGTTATAGCATATTACATACATACATACGCGTATAAAATAATGATAATGAAATCAAATCATAGCAAATATAATTAAATTATTTCTGTTATTTCCATAATATGCGAACTATTGCACTTTTTTTTTATTGAAGGTATTATAATGTAGGCTATGTTTCTATGCATGGCTTTGAATGATATGTTTTATGTATAAAAAAAAACTATATATAATTATATAAAAGATACAAGTATAATAAATAGAGAAAAAATAAAAATCAAAATAAAATTATTAAACAGTTATTCACCTTGATTGTCACCGCTGACTTATACATGTTTACGGAATCATCCTCATTCATTACGTCCATTAAACTTCGATCATCATCGTCCTCTGTTCCGACTATAGAAGATCCTTCATCCAAGGCATTACGATCATCAACTGATCTTAAGCAGCGACTGCACATGGTTCCTTGCCTAAGGAAATAAAATTGATATCAGCATTGAAAATATTTGTTTTTTCTTTATTTTTAAATATTAAATTATTAATTTTTGAAAAAATATGTTCAGGATTAGCCATTTTATGATTGGGAAAGTATAGCCTTATTATTTTACATCTGTTTAATATAAGTCTCATCCAACGTAAGAATTGTTTAGTTTAGGGTTTGTGCATTTAGAAATTATTTAACTATTTAACTATGACTATTTAGTGTCCATTTTGGTCTAAAGGTGTCATTGGGTCGTATTGCTACAGATTTTAATCTGGACTATATGTGGTTTCAACAAAACAGCGCCACAAGCCACACAACCAAACAAATTTTTGCCACGATGCGTAATTTCCAGATTGAGTGATTGCAATTGGCCTGCACGATCATGTGATATGATGATTTTTCATCAATTTATGCAGGCAGTCGATTGACTTTAGGACATTTTTCATCAATTTATGCAGGCAGTCGATTGACTTTTTCTTGTAATTTATGCAGGCAATCGATTGACTTTAGGACATTTTAAAATTAATTTATGGCCGAATTACAGCCCGAAATATGTGAAAAAGACTGAAAAAAAGGATCTCAAAAGGATCCCAGACTCATTAGAAGCCTTGAGGTAGTTATTTGTATAATATTACAATATATTTTAAGCTTAATGTAATATAAATTTTATCAAAATCTGATTTTAGAATATTTTTTCTTTCAAACACACAAATTGGATAATCCTTTATTATTTCAAAAAAAAAAATACAATAATTTCGTTGCTTCTCGATCACATTTTCTTTTATAGTCCAACAAAGTTAATTTTTGTTGTGAATGTTTTTAAGAGAAATATTAAAAGGATACGAATTTAAATATAGCTTACCGTACTTCATCCAGTATTGATAGTTCATCATGGACAGATCTCATATCCTCATTTGTACTTGCTTGAGCGATTCGACTTTGGAGGTTTTTATTTTCTTGAACTAATAAAAGAAAATGGAATTTTTTATTATTCAATAAGTTTGGTGAGGAAAACCGAGAGGTAAATTTGTTTGTGATCATACTTATTGCGGCATGTTGCTCTTCAAGTTCAGAGACACGTTCCTGTTCGGCCATCAGCGCCTTCTTTAAAGTCTCCATTTCGGTCACCATTCTTATTAGTTCCTCATTCTCTTCACTGACTATATTGCTTAGATCGAGGCTATTTTCTAACATATCACCTATTGCAGTTGAATTGGCATTATTTGATGAACCATTCGATGCTTGGAATGCATAACTGCAATTTTCCGGTGCCGAACGATTGTGTTTATGAACCTTAAAGAAAATTCGTCATAGATGATGAGTTACGTGCCGATGTACTCAAGTGGATTTATGCAATAAGTAATTGTACATTTACTGATATCTACCTTATCGGTTTGAGGTTCATTGGGTGAGGTATCAAAACTCTGCACGTGTCGCAATTTAACCTCGTATTGTTTGTCATTTTCGAGCCTTTCCTGTTGAATTCGTTCGTTCTTTCGCCTTTCTAGGTCGAGTGCTTTCCTGGTGTCCTCCAGAGATTTGGTAAGATCTTCACAACGCGATTCCAATGTTTCGTTGATGTGACTTAGCCTATAGAGCAAGAGAGACAGAGAGATAGTGGGAGTTTTACTGTTTAATAAGTACAGACACTTTATTAATTAATAATAACTTTTAGATAGTCACCAAATGGCCTCATGGTCGTGGCCGTTATTTCAGAGTCATTGCAAAAAAGAGAAAATTTCAAAATTTCAGATACTCACGATTTATTGTGCTTCTTCTCCGATGCATTCTCAACTGCAAGCCTGTGATTACTCCTTTCCAAATCCTGTATGCTAACTTCTATTTGCTCGTAAATCCGCAGCCGAGAATCGTTGACCTCACGCAGCGCTACTGTCTGCTTTTGTAGATACTGCAAATAAATTGCAAAGAAATTATTGAACCACTTTGATTTCCGATTGTTTTGAACTAAATTTAACCATTTGGTATTTTTAGGAAGTCATTAAGTAGCCAATAACCATCTAAAAATATCATCGACACTAAATAAAATGTACCAAATACAAAACACGTCCAATTTTTATAGATCAATAACCGGGTCAGAATGCGGAAAACAGATACAAAAGTTTTTGCATTCGAAAATTACATATTTTACGAAAGAAGAGAGTAAAATTTTTTACATTGGAACTGATGTATACAATTTGAAAAATTAAAGAAACAAAAAATTAACATTTAACAAATTTTTTGATAAAAGTAAATTTTCTTTTCTAAACGAAATACTATGAATGATTGACACTATTCGTGATATCAGAAAAAAAAAACTTTATACATTATCGTAATTAAGTGTTTTTTTTTTCAAGTTATTTATTTATTAATTAACTGATTTACCATTATTAATATGGTTAATTTAGGTTAATAATACTTGTACTCGACCACTTGTAAAGATAGTTGAGATACTGTGCAATTGAATAGCATTTGACACGATTTCCACCTGATTTATTGAAGCGTTTTTGATTGATCGATTATATCATTTATAGTAGTTTTCAATACAAATCATTTTTTCGCTTCAGTTAATGGAGTTTCAGTTAAAAATTGTTACCACAATATGGCCGAACACACACCTTAAAAGTTCATTGACAGTGAACGAAAACAACCCAGCCCAGCCCTTTACTTATATTGTAAGTGATGTAAGTCAAAGGTAAATAAACAAACAAACTATTTACTATTTAATTGTATAATATGGGAACAATCTTTTTAATATCATCTGTCACGTAGTTAAAATGCATTCGGCTAATGGCGGTTGCTGATGGTTTAAAAAATTTCAATTAGTTTTTTTGCCAGAAACCACATTTTTTCATAAAATTCATTTCGTTTTTTTTGTGTGTACTACTAGTATTATAATAAATGTGGATGGAATAGTTTTATGGCATAGAATATGAACGATTTCTTGTGTTTAGTATTAGAAATAAATAATTTATGCTGCTTTGAACCATATTTCAACTCAAATAAGTTCAAAGGATTCGTTTTTTATATTAAATTATAAATATAAATTTTATGTAGACGTAAAAATATAAGTAATCTAACATTCATTATTTTCGATAGATGATAGATTCTAAAAAATTCTAGTCTAAAATTTTTTTAAAATAATATATTTCTTATTTAAAAATCTTCAAAATAATATTGAGGAAAAATAACTCCGACGAGTAAAGAAACGTCATCTAATCAGCTGATCAACTGAATTATGGTTTTTGAGAAAATCGAAATTGTCTCCAAGAAGCTTTTTCATTAAAAGAACATTGAATATTTACATAAAAAATAGTCATTTTTTATTTATTCACTAACTGTATTTCAAATTAAACTTCAACTGTCGACAAACAATGCTGCCACCCATAACCAAACACTGAAACGTGTGTGGCAGTACATAGACGAGGATAACAATCAGAATAAATCGACAAGTATATTATCTTATAATATAATATATATTAATAATATATATATTACAATTTTGACAACGACAAAATTGTCGTTCAACGCAATCAATTTATTAATTGCTTCAATTCGACCATATTTTGAAGACGACAAAATAAATTCAGGCTTTAACTAATATTTCATATTTTACTTATAATAAGTAAAATACAAAATATTAGTTTGGAGAAAAATAAATCCATTATTTCAAAACTTTATTTAATAAGGTTCGGATAGGTAATTTCATAATGTCACTCTCATAGAGGGCCTTCTCCGTATTGGCGAAAAACACGACTATGTGATTTTCACAATCTTCTCTTGATGCCAATTTCTTATCACTAAGGAAATTTTGCAATAATAAAAAAATTGATAATCGTTTAATGCCAGGTCCGCACTATAAGGTCGATGCATCAAAATTTCCCAACCAAGCTCCCGGAGTTTTTGGCGAGTCACTATAGACGTATGTGGTCTGGCGTTGTCCTGATGGAACACAACACCTCTCTGGTTGGCCAAGTTTGGACGCTTCTGGTCAATCGCTAGCTTCAAACGGTCCAATTGTTGACAGTATAGGTCCGAATTTAATGTTTGGCCATATGAAAGCAGATCATAGTAGATCATTCCTTTCGAATCCCACCACATGCACAGCAAAACCTCTCTGGCCGTCAGCCCTGGTTTGGCCACTATTTGAGCCACTTTACCGCGCTTTGACCTAGATCATTTTCGCATAATATTGTCGTATGTGACCCATTTCTCATCCCCAGTCACCATCCGCTTATGAAATATTATAGGTCGATTTCGTTCAGTTTGGCCTGGAAAGGCTTCGCAGGTGGCACTGTCACATCGAGCTTCTTTTTTAATCCAGCTTAATGCAGATGGTTTATAATTATTTTGTGGTCGATCTTTAGCTCCTGGGCGAAGCTACGACTGCATGATTTTATCAACATTTTCGAAGACCGGCTTACCTTTGCGAGGTGTATCTTTAACATCGAAAATACCGGAACAAAATTGACAAAACCAAAATTGAACATAATTGGCTGTGGCAGTATGGAAATCATAAACACTATTCTTAACTTCACATCTTTATCAAAGCAAAATTGTAAAATATACCGAATTTTCTTTGTGTTAACTTCCACCTTTTATACCCAATAACTCACAACTGAATCGACAATCCAAAAACTGTAAAATATTCTTTTTTAGTATGGAATATCATTTTTCCAACGAGCATAAATTTTTTCAAGAAGATATTAATAAGCACTCAGAAATACTTGTAAATATTAATAAAAATAGAGGAGGTTTTTTTTAACAATTTATTTTTTAATTTTATAGAGGAGGTATAACTTTTTAACAATTTATTTTTTAATTTTATAAATAAATTTATTTATTTTTGTAAATAATTAAACATGTTCTGTGCTTATACAGGGTATTCTTAAGGTTAGTTAACAATTTTCCCATATGGATGCCATTTTTGTTTAGCTGTCATTTTTGTTTAGTTGTCATTTTTGTTTAGATACGCGGAAAAATTACTATAAATTTATTATTATATAATTATTATTATTATTATTATATAACAATGTGTTATCTTCAAAGAATCATATTATTAAAGTAATTCAGCAATTATTGTGAGTCTCAGAGGTATAGTAAAAAAAAATTTGTCCGATAGACCAAAGCCTGAGTGTCTCAGAACCGGATGCTTAACTACTTTTACTTGCAACTGAAAGTTCGGGAACTTCGCACACAACTATTGAATCTTTTGCAAATCGTGGTGTGGAATATTTGGCATTAAGATCTGGATTTATGATAGTACGAAATTTGAGGGGATAGAGCAACTTCAGCCCAGAAATGTTATGTGACGCCGTCGATAGCGCGAAAAGCCGTTAGAGCTCGATAAACAAGAACCTAATTTTGGAAGAAAATTGATAATGAGTGACGAAGCGTATTTTGACTAAAGCGGTTTTGTTTATTAAAAATAATAGCCGCTTCTAGGGAGGTGGATATTAAGAGATACTTCCCAAACGTCCTTAACAATCTCACAGGATGATTGTATGGTGCTGTGTTTGGGACGGAGGTCTCATTGGTCGGTATTTCTGTCACGGTGACTGGTGAGCGATATAGAAAAAAGCTGTAGAATTTTGTGTATGCTTGAATTGGTCCAATTGGTGGTAGACAACATTTGGTGGTAGGTATTACGTCACACACTGCACGAAATCATTTCGGATCAAATTACGTTAAAAAAAATGTTTTGTTTTTGTTTCAATATTTAAAGGGGAATATCTACACTAATCGTCCGGAGACATTTGAACAACTTAAAGAAAACAGCCTGTAAATGTGTGAGAGTGTATTGTAGATATGTGACCAACAGATCAAAGGCTCTTATTTAGCCAATATTGTTCCATACATAATTTCCAAGTGTCTATAAAAGACTGGTTAACCAAATCACTGTTTTTTCTTATATTTCAATCAACATTTTATTTGAAAGAGAAAGCTTGTGAACTTATCTTTAGAAAATCGTGTTTATTTATCTTCTTTAAAAATTAGGAAGAAAATAATTGAAAAAAATACAAAAAAATAACTAAAAATTACTAGTCATCATTCCAATATAAAATATACTCAAGTTAATGAACGATTTGGTTACGCTCAAGAAATACCATATTGCGGGGACATCGAATAAAAATATCCAAATAGATTGACTGATCGATCGAATCATGTGCATTGAATATAAGAAATACTGTGTCCCCTAGTTGTGATCCCTGTTCAGACAGAATCTTTATTTAGTCGGATGCACTTACGCACACATTTTCATTACAAAAAGAGCATTGCATTTAATTGATCTATGACCCACGTAAAGATCAATCGATAACCTATGCAATATAAATTTTATGCAACATTCTTGCATTCCAACAGAGTGCGCGCTTGTAACTAAGTGATTTCGAGGCATGAGGAACTAAAAATCAGAGTGAATTTTTTCTCGTTCAATTTCTATTTTTAAATTAAAACTTCTCGTACTATATTCGTATATGTTAGTAGAGGTGGCTAAATTTATTATTGACTTTCTGTAAACAACTTTAGAACATTTTGCTACTTACTTCAATTTCCAAAGCTTGATCTTCAATAACATTTTGATGCTGTTTAAGTGTGCTTTCTAGCTCCTTATTGCGTTCAAGAAGCGTTTTACCAAGTTCGGCAGCAAGTTGTAAATCTGTACCAAAGAAAAAGAATAAATAATTTAATATTTTGTTCACAATTTTATAAATTCATAATTATTTTTAAGATAAAGTAATTTTTTTATGAATGGCTGAGTTTTTTTTTAAAGAGTTTTAATATTTTTTTATACAAATTGCCTACTTAAAAAAATCGTAACAATTATAAATTACTAAATAATATTGTTAATTGTTATTAAGTAATTTATAATCCTAACAAATGTAATTGAATTTCTGTGAAACTATTTAAAGATTTTATCAATAATAAAATTTTGTGGGTGTTTTGGCGTATAATAGCATAATTTAAAATATTATTTATGCGACAGCAAATAGGTTTTGTATTAAAGATAGTAATTTTTCTGATTTGGGTGGACTTTTATATATGTTGCAAAAAACGATATAATAAAAGTGAAAGTAATTGCTTGAATTAAATACCTTGTACAATTTAGCTCTATCTACTTGAAATGTATTATATACACGTATTTATGCATAAGTATTGTGCTAATAAAGGTGGTTGGTTACTGATCTGGTTTTCAATGGTTTAACAATGATTTATTACTAGTTGTAGGAGGAGTACAACTATATATGGTATTTTTAAGTTTTTGAAAAATATTCAAAGATTGACAAAACTCTTCGTAATACAGTTACAGCCGCTGGTTAGGAGAACGAAATTAAAAGTAGAAAAATTTACTAAGTTTTGAATTCAGATATAAAAAAAAATTTAGTAATCAAACAGACAAACATAGTTAGACTTAGAAAGTTCAACATGCAATAAGGGTGATGTTCTAAGATTGGTGAATATAAGTTTCATAACTTGTAGCAATCAGATTTTTTTTTAGACAAAATACTATGGCATGAAGAAATGTAGGGGAAAACACTCTTGGATATCTCCCCAAGAACATGATTTTATAAATTCCGTTACAAACGTCGATATGTGTATAATGGAAGGGTAGGAGTGAACAGATACTAAGGGATTAGGATGGTAGGATAGACGCGAATGGAATTTTTTATAACTGGACATAGATACTATGGCCATAGCGCTCAGAATTGACGTTAACGGTCTGTTTTGCAAACAAATACGGGCGTTCCAAACTGAAAAATAGATCATTAATGCCGACCCCCATTAAAAATATTAATTGAATTTTTTGTAAAGTGTATAGCTACAAAAAAGCACAATATTAAACAGTTAGTCACTTTTTAAAAACAGCTCATTTTAGTTTTTTTTTTAAATTTTTCTGATAAACTGTGATAAGCTTAATTTTAATTTGATATTAATTCACTTCGCTACAATTTTCTCTTTTTCTTCTTCTTAGATATAAATTTAAATATATAAAATACGCACTAAAGACTTCCATCAAAACGGATCATTTCCACTAAAACGGATACGTTAACAAGCAAAACTTGTTCTTCAAGAAGAACCTGTACACCAACAACGACTCACTGTTTGGTGAGGATTGGAGCTGGCGGAGTCATCGGAACGTATTATTTGGAAATGAAGCCGGTAGCGATACTTTTTCTGGCCTAAATGCTATGGAGTTGGAGAATATACCACTTGTCACACAGCACGTGAAACAATGGCTGCTTTGCGAACAAAATTCTCAGAACCCACTATCTTACGAAAGAACGGCCTAAACGGCTATCCAGATCTTGAAATTTGACGCCATTTGATTTCTTTCTCTGGGACAACGCGAAACTTAAGGTATCAGCCAATAAGCATGCGGCGATTCTAGAGCCAAAGGACAAATTCATACACGTTATATATGACACACAGACCCAACTATGGAAAATTTTGATATGCGCATTTTGTGTTGCCGGAGGAGTGTTGGTGGCCATTTGGCAGATATTTTGATTTATATATAAATGACATAGACGGGGGAGGAAACAATTTTGTGTGTTTTGTTCAAAAAAGAGTAACTGCGGTCTAATCGAATCACCCTATATGAATAATAGATAAAACCGATACAACACAGCAAAAATGTTCGTTTAATTTCAAATATTGTAATATAAAAAAAATTGTGTCAGTTTTACAAATTATACTCGTACTAAGAGTTTTTTTCTCCATTTAGCATAAAAAGTGAGAAGAATTTGCATACAAAATTAATTTAGAAATATTCAAACTGTTATTATTTATGTTTCAAAGCAATTCTTTCACAATTAAACTCCAATTAAAAATTTTAAAACAGTTTTTCTTTAACAAATTTATTCTCTCCAAAAAATGGTATTTCTTTTAATTACTTTTTAAACAATTTTATCAAAATAATACAAACAAAGTAAATACGATCATTGTTAAAATTAGCATTTGCGCGCTCATCCTGTTTTCGAACAGTACTTCGCCATTGCTTCAATTTGTTCCTTTTGCTCAGAAATGAGAGTTTTCAAATTGTCCAGCTTGTTCTCACATTTTTTACCTTGGCTTTGTATACTCTCATTTTGCTGAGCGATGAGTGTTTCCATTTTTTCCAGCTTGTTCTCACATTTTTTACCTTGGCTGTAGATACTCTCATTTTGCTGAGAGAAGAGGGTTACCAATTTGTCCAGCTTGTTCTCATATTTTGCACCTTGGCTTTGGATACTCTCATTTTGATTAGAGAAGAGGGTTTCCAATTTGTCCAGCTTGTTCTCAAATTTCTGGGCTTGATATCTGCTGTATTCCTCAATGCATTCCAAGTAATCAGTTTGCACAGTTTTGTAATTTTGGGAATTGACGCATCCATTATAAAATAAACTTGTTATACGATCGCCAACCGCTGTTTTGATATTCTCGAAGTACTGGCAGCTCATTTTATTTTTTGCTATCCACAAAGTGTTCAGTTTCATGTGCTTTAATGCACACATTATATTAAATTCGGAAATATTATTATTATCCAATTCTAATGTTCTTAAATTTTTCAATGTGAATATAACACGATTATTAATTTCGGTTAATATATTATTATATAAATGTATATGATAAAGAGATTGTGTGTCGTCGAATGCATTTTCTTCAATGTGGTTTATTTTATTACTGAACAAAGATAATGTTTGAAGACTGTTGAGTCCCCTGAACGTATTCGATGTTATTCGTTCAATAATATTGTTTGACAATTCTAAAACTTCAAGTTTATTTAATTTGAAAAGAAAGTTTCTATTCTCATTCAGTTTTAACAAATTCGAGTATAGCTGTAGTTGCTTTAGTTTATTGTCATCTCCAAATACATTTTCGCTTATTTCTTCAATTTGGTTTTCTTCCAAACTTAATATTTGCAAATTTCTTAAATTATGAAATACTCCTTCTTTTATAATTTTTAATTTATTGCCATCTAAATTTAGATGATTCAAATTAACCAAATATCCAAAAACATTGCTCGTCAATATCTCAATTTTGTTTGACTCTAAATTCAACATTATCAAGTTTTGTCCTTCTTCAAAATTTTCCTTGTATAAAAATTGAATTCCACAATTTTTCATAGTGAGTTGTTTAACTTCTCTTAAAACAACGAACAGTTTATTTGGTATTGTTAGAATTTCCGTTTTATTAAATGAATATTCACGTCCTCCAATAGTAGACAATTCCGAAAAGTATAAATTAAGTCCTTCACCTTGCGTTAAATTTTCACACGTTTTAGAATCTTCATTGCAATAATTTTGAATATTGAGTCCTTCTTTAATTTCTTCACCCATAATAACTGCACTTTTATTTATTAAAAGAAGTAAAATAATTGTAAAATATTTATCCATTTTCTTTCCAGAAACTCAACCACTTAATTCAAAGTCAAATAAAATACTAGCTTTAATTTCTTATTACCGATTAAAGATATTTAAATAAAATTACAGTTAAAGAGGAAATGAATCCATGGTGGGTGAAAATAATCAACAGCCTCAAGTTAATAATTTGGGAAAAGTAACAAATTAAAAAAAAATATTACCATTTCCTGTACAAAATCCTAATATGAGCTTAAAATTAATTTCTATTTGTTATCAGTATTTTTTTCTTCATAAATATAAAGATAAGAAGAAATAAAAATAAAAGAAAGATATAACATAAAAGATTATTTGCAAAAGTTCTACTCATATTTATTGTGAAATGTCCATTTTATAAAAATATCTTAAATCTATTATATTTGGTTATAGCCTAAAGGATTTTTAAATATTTTATTAATTCGATTTTGTTGTTCTATAGATTTTCTGAACGATCTGGAAAAATTTATTCCAGAACTAAAAATATTTATTTTCGTCTTGGACTAAATTTTTTTTTCGACATTCATCAACGGTTTTTAACAAAATCAAGGGCACATCATCCCCAAAAAAAAAATTTTTTTTCGACATTCATCAACGGTTTTTAACGAAATCCCCAAAAAAAAATTTCTTGCTGAAAATTATAAAATTAACGTATAAAAATTTTGCATTAATGTTTATTTTATATTGTTTTGTATTTAAAAGACAATTCCCAGGACATCGGCAAGGGCCTATATCATATAGCGTCATGACTTTGAGATCATTTAAAGTCTCTTATGAAAAGGGGATAATTCATTCAAGATTCTCCAATTTAGAAAAAAACCATAGAGTTATTTCTAAAAATTATTTAATTTTTTTACAACAAAAATTTTGTAAAAAAAAAATATATATAAGACATGTAAAGGAAAACCCATCAATCAATGTAAGCTCTTGAACAGGATAATTTGTAAAGGAAAAACCCATCAATCAATGCTAGCTCTTGAACAGGATAATTTTATTTTATAATTTTAATAAATCTCTCGGCCGTCGCCGTTTCAAACATTGTGCTACAGTCAAGAAATTCGGAACCCATTTGACGCTCAATTTATTCGTACCAAGTTTTTCCCATAACAGGTCAAAAGCCCATCCCTTTAAAATAAAATTGAAGGCGCAGACTTCTTAAAAGCTCTTACTAAACTTTTATGAATTTCCAGAATTCAATTTTTTCCATTTTGAATACTGATCCAATTATCAAAATTATTTGCTAGTCAGAAATAAATTAACCGCCAAATACCACAGATGTGACAACCTAACAAACAAAAAATTCATATCGATTGCAGCGCTATTTAAAACATAGGTTGAGGACTTTTTGAACCACCTTCGTATTGGACTCTACCAAAAAAATTCCGACAACTTATTTCAAAAATACATTTACCAAAACGCACTTGCAAAATTACAAATTTTTGTTTCGGACAAAACACTTTAATATTTTACATAATACATTGATTTTAAGTAGCTTTACCAAAAAAAAAAAACTGTTTATGATAATGGACTGAAATGCACGTACTTTACTAACAATTAAACAAGAACAAACTTAAAAAAATAAACTTTAAAAACAATATCTGTCAAAATTAAAAACATGTAAAAAAAAAAAATTACATAATAAACCATACTAGAATTCTATTAAATATTAAAATATTTAAAACAAACACGTGTAGGCTGTGTTTGTTATGTAAAAATTATACAATATTTTTTCTATTAATTACAATTTCTGTTCATACGTACTAGATGTCACTGAGGGTCATGTATACCCAAAAATTCTACACATTGTTCGATTTATCGTCGATAGGTGTAAATAAGGCAACAAAAAATATAGGAAAATATCCAAAAGTTCTTTGATCTAAGGTTCATATACGATAATTAAAAATAATTTATTATTTTTCAGGTATTTAAAATTAACGGGAATGTATGTACATAATTGACAATTGGAAGTGGCGTTGATAGTAAGTTTTTGCATATAAAATACTTAATATTCAATACACACGGAATGGTAGTGTCTAAAAAATTCAAAATTCATAAAACAAAACAGCACGCCACGAATGCATTTCGTTATTGCATTGGTGAAGGCTTTAAGGTTTGTAATCAAAATTATTGATTGATTTGTCAACATTTTCGGCTTAGTCATTCTTCGATGAGAACTGAATGAATTTTCAAATGTACTCGCACTAAAGGTGTATATACCAAGTACCGCTAGAAGGTATAAAATTCACTGCCATCGACTTGGTGTGCTTTCGCAATTCATTTTTAAAATTGCGACTACAGTAGACAAGAGTTCATCAAACCCTGCGGATGAATGCTAAAATTATCGATCAAAATTGGTTTTTGTACGCCTACAAGCAATTGAATAATGTTGCCTACCTACTACCATCTGAAGATAAGATGATACATTTTCCGATATTTTCTCTAATAAAAATACAAAATTGCCTTGCCACAGTCAGTTTCAGATTTTTTCTTTTTCTAGAGACCATCATTCAAATTAATTTTCTTAATAATCGTACATCATATTTTCTATTTGGGTTTGGAATTTTTTTTTTGGAAAGGTAAAGAAGAAAAATCATCACGTTAATGAAATGAAACCGTGAACGTAACGGTTTGAACTATCGATCGATCATCAGATGTGTGATCGGCAACATTTTTTTTGTACTCTGGCAACCTTTTTTTTGTGTATAGCAACATTTATTTAGGTGTTTTCAGTGGATAGGTGATATAGACTTTGGGAAAACCGGTAGCCCCTTGATCTGGTAGCCCACAAAAAAAAACATATTTTATCATATTCACGTCAAAATAAATAAAAAATATTGTTTTTTTTGGTATCATCTTCAAACATGTTTTCCGTTGTTATTCTTTTTATATTGTATATTAAAGTCACTAGGTTTTTACAAATCATACAATTAACCTAAATTAAATGTTTTCATCAAAAGCCTTCAAAAGGTTTTTTTTTTTAATTATAGAAAAAAAATAAAAATTATTAAAAAAATATTCTCTCTGTTTACAGTTAAATTTAATGTATCCATTCCATCAACTAATAATTAATTTTTGAAATTATTTAAAAAGAAAAAAGTTATGTCTTAAATATTTGGAATTTATTGCAGTAATTTGTCTTTTTTTTTTACAATAGTTAATAATAGTACAAAGTGAAAACTTTTAATGGGCTTTTTACTTATTAATTTGACATTTGAACAGAGAGAGGGTTTTTTTTCGAATCTAAAGTAGTCAAATATTAGTAAATAATTAAATTGACTGACTTGTTTTTGCTAATTATTTGTTTACGAGGTGTGGCATAAATATAATGAGACTGATATTTTTTCTCTTCAACAATTTAATTTTTTTTCACACAATATTACTTATTACTCTTCAAAGGAAGTTTGCGTGGGCTACTATACCGCAATATATGGAAGGATTGAAATGGAATCGCATTCAGCTGCTTGGCAACGCTCCAATGAATGGATAGTACCAAAATAACATCCTTTCTAGTATTTTTTAAATATTGGCGAACAAAACGAGTTACACAGACTTAGATAAGGTAAATATAAGGACTAGGAAACCACAGAAATTCCCGTTTTTTTTTGGCAAAAATTTGTTGAGGAAAATGTCCATGTGACATGGGCCGTTGTCATGGTGGATCATCTATGTCCGATTTGAGGCGAAGAAATCCATTTTTTTACCCCTTTAAGAACTTTTTTTATAAAAGAAAATAATGCTACAAAGAACCATTTTGCAAAAAAAAAATGTTCTTAATAGGGAATGTTACCATCATACATTCCACCATGCTTAACAAAAAAATTGAAGGCTACAAATTTTGCTATTCTATTTTTCGTAACTCTTTCCAAAAAACACAAATTCACTTATTACTCTCTAAAAAATCGTACAGTCTCACTAATTTCTTACCACTGCTCGTAATTGAAATTTAAAAAATCGTGAATTAAAATAAAAATTACTATTGCTTAAGATATGTAATTAAAAAAAAAAATATGTATTTTCCTAAAACATAAACATAAAAATAAAAAGGAGGATCATAAAAATTAAGCAACTAGAATTTTTTAAAATTTATTCTGTTAATATTTTTGTATACACTATAATTTTATACTAAAAACTAGAAGCATAAATCAATAGAATTTTACTCTCATAAAATCGAAATGCTGTGTTTTTGTTATTGAAAATTTTCGAATAGTTTTGATTATATAAAATTAGCTATTCGTAATAAGAATTAAACATTTAATGAAAGTGTGAAATTTTCGAAAGAAAAAATTATAATAAAAAATTCTAGCATTTTTTTTACAATAAATTTTCTTAAAGAATGACTTCATAAAATTGCAAAATCATTAATTCCTATAGTTAATTGTGTATTCTTCTTTGGTTTAATTCTATTATCTATGTTAATAACAGATTTGATTAAAATTTTATTTGATGAAAATTTAAATGTTTTCTTTAAGAAAAATAAAAACGACAATAAATTGCCTAATTTAGAAGAGTATAGTCGAATTTTATAGCTACCATAAATATTTTTGTTCCCAGAGAATTGTTTCAAATTCCTTTTGAGCATTTGTATTAATGTTGAAAGGCAACAATAGTTATTTGTTGATGAAACATTTACTGCCGATTGTGAGGCCCTTGCAATAATACCGACTGAATATTTAATGTGATTTGGAAAGAGAACGTTCAAACGCCACCTTAGAAACTGATTTTTACTAGGTACTATTGTGAGAAGCAAAACAACTCCTTAGCTTATAATACTACAAACAGTTATAATGTTTAACAATTGAGTCTGATTAGTTAATCTGTTTGCTCAGTCTAAAAGGTATTATATCGCACCAACGAAATGTTTAACTAAACGCGGTAGATATAAATCAGATACTTTTTTTCTTCAAGAATTTTTTACATTTATGATCTAAACAATCACCTAACTGGTATTAACCACCAACGTTATTTCTCGTAAGTGTTTTTACAAATTACCTTTCTGCGTTTTTTTTATCATACAATAGTTTACGAGCATATAGCAAATATTTTCTTTACGCAATGCGTGTTACGGTTGCACGCACTTTTATGAAATTATTTGGTCAGAGATTTATGGCAGTCTTAATTGCATCATGAGTGCATACGAAAAATAATATTAAATAAACGGCATTGTTATTTAAGAAAAAAATTTTAGTCCAAATCTTTCTTAATTCAGGAAATAATAAAATGATATAAATTCAAATGAAGATGATGTAAATTTTATTGTATGATCAGCTAAAAGTGCGTCATAATTACAATCAATAAAAAAATATAAGCAATTATATATATATCAGTACAAATTTTATGTAGTAAATTACTTGTTCTTTATTTTATATTAATGGCTGATTAATATTTAGAAATTTTTGAAAATAAATTTTTAATTTTTCCATTTTACGAGTACCTTTTATAATAAAATAAAAAGCACACTTCAAATTGGCTGGTTTTGTTAATAAACATAATAATCGCTATTGGGGCACTGAAAACCCTCAACTGATACACCAAAGACCACTCCACCCTCATAGAGTAACTGTATAAAGCGGCATTTGGGCCGGCGGCATCATTGGACCATACCATATTTCTTTTAAGGATGTTGGAGGCAATGCTGTAACAGTTACTGGTGACCGCTATTGGGATATGTTGGAAAACTTTCTTCTACCCGAATTGGATTAATTAGGCTTACAGAACATGTGGTTTCAACAAGACGCTACGATGCAAATTTTGAGAGAAATTTTTCCGGCCGAATAATGTCAAAAAGTGGTGATATCGACTGGTTTCCACGATCACCTGTTTTGAATCCTCACTATTTTTTCATATGGCAGCACTTAAAAAAAGATTACTTCATATGGCAGTACACTAACAAACAAACCACAACCCAAGATGCTTAACGACTACATTCGAAACAAAATTGCTGAAATAACATCACAAGTCTGCGAAAATCTTATAAAAAATGTGCTCGCCATTATAATTTATATTTTATTGATTGATTATATAAAGACCATATAATCAATCAATAAAATATAAATTATAAAATTGTATTTCATTTAAAAGTTATAAGAAAAAAACTTCGATTTGGAACATAAAACGCTTTTTGTACTCGTATATGATTACCGTCGAATGTCTGTCCGTAAAAATTTGCTTGTAACTAATGTTGATAGATGGCGCTGTTAGAAAACTGCGAACTTATAGATGGCACTGTTAGCATTTTTTCAGTAAATATTTTAGAACAGAACTGTAGTTTGAAATGCCATTTGTTTAAAAAAAAAACTATCAAACAAAGAATTTTGGTTAAGACACGATAACTTAAATATTTATATTTAAGATTATTTGAATTTGTTTGTTTTTTAAGTGAGTTAATTTGTTATCAGTGCGTTTTCAGTGCAATGGTTTATACAGAAACTTTCCCTATAGTTGAAATAATTGAACTTAAATATATAATTTTGGAATATTCGATTATCAGTTAAGTGCTTTTTCGGTGCCGTTATTTTCGATGGGTTATCGCTAGTATATAATAAAATCCGTAATTCCAACATCAGTTCCACTGTAATAACTTTACAGCTCCACTTGACAAGTCTTATATTTTCCAACCAAAAAAAAATATATAAAAATATTTTTTCTTATATTTGCCGTCTTTGTTTATAAATATTACAGAATCTTCAACAATGCAGAGAAGAAAGGTTGTCCTCCATTCCTTCAATATATAAAAACTTATAACATAACAAAAGTTCTAAATTCTAAAATGCAAGAATTGTAATTAAACATAATTAATGATAGTGGATAATTGAGATATTTGAATTCTTGCACATTTGTTTATTTACTTATTTTTATTTTGCTATACAAAAACACAAATTCCAACTGACATTTTTATTATTGAAATTGATTATATATTATATAATAGAATAAAAAGAAGTTTACATATATCAATTTTTCACCTCTAAATAACTGAATAGAAATTCTTTGGAATATAAATGGTCGTACAGGTATAATATAAAAATTTATAGTTTTTTTTTAAATATTTGAAATATGAAGAAAAGAAAATTCCGTATGCAAATATGTTAAATATTTTATTTCCTATCCCAAATCGTAATGCAATTCGATTTCAGTACAGGAACATAAATCTCTCTCAAGATTAAGTTGTACATGTACACGAATAAATGAATATGGGAATGTTCATAATACGTGAAATGATATTGTGCGGTTAGATATCAAAGTGCAATTACTGGTTAAATTGTTTGGAAGTTGGAATTTACATCATGTACACGCGTACTTGTGTCTGTACGCAAAGAAAAGCTCAACTCCAATGTGGAATCAAACAAATGAAAAAAAAAACCCAATAGCCACAAGTACGAGTACTTGTTAAATAGCGCAATCGAAGTGAATAAACAATTGCATAGACGGCGACTGGTTTTTATCTAACCTAAATAACTTCAACTCTTCAGTTGGGTTCAACACTATTTCAATCGTCAAAATATTTAATGCAACTTTGATGAATAATGACAACACCTCTTTTTAAGAAATTCTCAATTTTCAAATAATTACTAAATAATCAGAAATTCTCATTTGTCATAGAATAATTAGATTGATTGCACAAGCAGTGGAATGTGCAACAGGTCTCGATGAACAACATTGCCAATATTATATATTGTGTACAGTACTTTTAACTATAACAAATTTGCAATATTTTCTTAAAAGTAAACTTTAGAATTAGTTGTATTGATTAAAAAAAAAACAATTCTCATAGGCGTCTGATCTGGGTCAGATGTTTTAAACAGAGTATTATGGAGTATATTTTATTAAAATAATACTTTAGCCATTTTCTAAACTTTTTTAATCAAAAGTATTTAATATCGTATCTAATTAAACTTAAACATAAAATTTTTCGTACATAATATAAAGTTATTCTATAAAGATCTATGTATAAAATTCTATTTATATAGATAATATTTAAAATTAAGAGCATTTAAAAACTAACATCCGCCAAGTAACAGACGAATTACATTCCGAAATGTGCGAAATAGTCACCAAAAATTACCTTCAAAGGATCGAGTCATACAAGTAGTTTTATGACAATTATTTAACTTATGTTATATATTATGTATAATGGCTTGACTTTAGTAATACAATTAATTAAACATTTTATCTAATTCTAAATTAAAAGTATATTTAATTTAACTTTACTTTTTGAAGCGTAAATTGGATAAACCTTTTTTATATGGGATAGGAGAAGCACATTTAGTATAAACCCAAACCAAATGAAAAAATTACACCACAGATTATTGTCCGCAATACGGAAAACAACCACAGGCAATAAACCACCACAGCGCGGACGCATCAACTTCAAGAACCGAATTATTTATTTTTTATCCCCTTCACTGCCCTTGTGCTCTTGTGGACAAAATATGCATAAAATTGGAAGAAAAATTTTAAGATAAAGAAAACAAAATGAAATTGCAATATTTAATTATTAAAATATTTGTAAGAATGCATAAGAACAGTACAGTTACTATATTTTTATTTTCTCTAGTAAAATAGTACGTTTTTAAAATTCAACCTTTGAAATTAAATTGAATTTGTTTTATTTAATTAATTAATTTTTTTGTTGCTGAATTCTTTTATATTTTTATTTTGGACTTATTTAATAAGTCAAGGTCAATTGAATGGGTTTTCGTCTATAAAAGGAAAATTTATATTTAAACAAATTGCAAATAAAAAAATAAAATACTTTAATTGAACAAATAATCTTGAACTTTTATGTGTTATATTACCCAGATCAAGATTATTATAATTAAATAAAAATATTCAGTTTTCAACAATAATTTATATTAATTCTATTTAAAAATATTATAGTTTATAAAAACAAAATAAATGTTTAGTTAAGATTAACTTCTAAATTCTAACCTTAAATATTTCGAACCATAGTGAGGTTATGGTTTTTTACCGCTAAAATTTATGCTTGTTGATTTTTCCAACTTATTGTATTAAATGTATTGCATTTTATTATTTCATTAAGATTTAGAAGATTTCATCGCTTATACTTTTTAAAATTCTTCATAAATCAGTTCCGAATCATTAAATATGGTCATTTCTTTTTTTCTTCTATGTAAAATTTCATTCCGGATAAGATTTTGTTTTTCGTTATTATTTTTAATATACAATATATAATTAATACCCAAATATTTTCATTTCGGAATTATAATATTTTTTAAAATATGAAATTTTGTGAAAAACCATTAATTTGTTGAGCAAATATTCCTTTTTTTTAATTAGTTTGATACTTAATTTATAATTTTGATTTTTCAGTAGGTTTTTTGTAAGAGAAATTTCTTTTGTTTTCTAAATAAAATACTTAATTTATCGATTAAATAATTACAAATTTGAAAGTACATGATAATACTAATAAACCATCAATTTTTTGGAACGTGCAAACAGACGGGCTAGCTTTTCTATGTTTTTATATTACGGAAATTAAAGCTAAATGAAACACAATTAAAAATTTTAATGAATAGTGGCAAGGTCTAAAAGCTTTATGTACATGTCATCATTCAAATGGGATTTTCTTGCGGTATTTGATCCGTTTGAAGTTATATTTGTTGAATTTTTCGCACATTTCGGGCCATTACTTCACGTATATTAATTTTTGACTGCTTGATGATTGAGGATTCAATACGACCTTTTGCGTAGCTCTACAAGAAATACGACCTTTTGCGTAGCTCTACAATAAAAGTCTAAATCGCTCGATCGGTGTCAAATCAGATGATCTTGGAGGCCAACTGACATCTCTAAAAGCTATAATAGTCGCATTGTGTGGCTTGTGTCATCCTTTTATTAAAATCTCATATGCTTCAGATTAAATATTTAAGTTAAGACTAAAAAAAGTTCGATTCTCATGCGGCCATAGCGCTCAGAATTGATGGTAACGCTATCTCTTTCTTTATTTTCATAGAAATACCGGCCTTCAGACATCTACTTTTTGCGGATACAATGGCTTTATGACAGTTATTTGTGGGTTTGTCGAATATCTTTTTTGGAAAACTGTTTTACAATTTTAGTGAATTATTTAGTAGTCAAATGATCCATAGTTTAAATGGTGAATTATTTGGCAGCTAAAATAAATAACCCTTTATAATATTTATACAAAATATTCGGTGATAATAGTATTTAATGTAGGTGGAATTTTGCTTATTTCTTTTTTTAGTAAAAATAATTGTATTTACAAGAAATCGATAGTCATGCCGTTTTATATCGTAATCGACTTTGCAGACCAAAATTTTCTCACCAAATTTTCTCACTATATGCTGGCTTTTATATAACTTTACAATAATAATAGTTATAATAATCACAATAAAAAAAACATAACTAATATAAACACTTTTTTTTTACTTTTTATTGGTATTTATTTTCTTTACCACTAAATAAAAATTTCAATCAAATTTAAAGTGGGTCAGTTACGAATACACAAAATATTAGTTTACCTTGCAAACTTTTGCCTTTATTCAAAGTGATCAATTTTTTGAAATGACATAATTTCTTTTTCAAACCTTTAATTATTTTATAAAATTTGAATTTTATTAACATTTTCATAATCATTAAAAATTGTTAATTTTTTATAAATAATCTTATATGCATTTTTAATTAACGTTACAACTCAGTTTCGTATTATTTCTAATTGCAGTCGCACAGGTATTTTTTTTTGTGTGCCGAAATAGTGTAATTATACTAGTTTTGGAAATAAAAAAATATTAACGTTTTTTTTTTTGCACTTTAAATAGTAAGAAAATATGAATGGTGAAAAATTATAATTACTATAGAAATTTTCATAGTAACTCTTTGAAAGTATGTAAATAAAACATGGAAAAAGCAATAACCTGAAAATTCCTTTTCGTACAATGACCCAAATAGATTTAAATCAGAGAACTTTGACATGAATAAAATGACATTTTGCGTTTTAATAAAAGAGAATTTTTGCCCATTTCGGATTCAATTTTAAAATGGTGACTTAACAAAAATATTATTAATTCTATTGCAAGAATAGGAAAATTTGTAAAGAAAAACAAAACAGAAAATAATAATCATAATAATAGTCACTAGTAAGCAAAACAAAATAAGAAGAAAACCTATAATAAGTTGTCCATTTTCTTAAAAAAATACTAAGAAAAATTTGATTTTACCTTCAATATACTATTTCTTTTTCCTTAAAATAATTCATTTTTTAGTAATAATAGTATTTATATTCTAAAGGTGAGAGAGTCCAAATAATTTTCTATTTTTATATATATTTTTTTTGTAATTGCAAAGCGTTTTTAAATTCTATTTTTTTCTTTAAATATGATGGATAGATAGTAAGTTATTCAAGTTTCTATTTTAGAGGTCATTTTCATTAACTTTCTAATATAGAAGTTACTTTTCCATAAAAACATTCAATTCAAGATACTCTTTTTGAAATGCCTTCTCATTGCAACTGGTTAATATTCGTATTGAGAAAAATACTTTTAGTTGAATCACTTTAATTATGACTATTTTAAGCTAAAAATCTAATTAATGCATCTTCTCTATGTATATGCAAAAGTGAAAATTTAGAAAAAAATGCAAAATGGAATTATCCTAAAATAGATCCTTGACTTGTCCAAAATCAAATCAAACTTTCAGTGAAAAAATAATTAAATCATTCAATAAGACCGAACCTTCAGCTTTAGTTATTAGAAAAAAGACGCTCCAAGCTAATTAATATTTCAGCCCAAAATAGGAAAAATATTTTTCTATTTTTGCTAAAGTAAACAACAAAAAATTAAATAAAATAAAAATATTTAATTTAGTTTCTGTTCGAAATTTGCACATATCTGTTTGAGCAAAATGAATTAATTTATTGAAATGAACCTTCTTCAAGTAGGTTTCTGGGTTTGATCGCAAACCCCTTCTTCAAATGGACAACAAAACTTGAGTCACCTACGCAGAACATAATTTGTCTGTTGGCTATTATTCATGCAGTTTTGTGATTTGCATATTACAAAAAGACAATTCGAACAAAATGAGAAAAACCTTGATCGGAGCTAAATTACGAGAACTGAATAAATAGTATTTCAATCTGGCTAGAGCCTTACTTCTGAATAGTAAGTTGCTAAATGAATATTAACTATGTAAGTAAATTGATCACAAAACCCCCTGTTTCCAAAATATGATTCTTTAGAAATTGTAGTCAAAAAAAAATATAAAAAAATTTATTGATACATTATTAAGTGGTATTGTTTTTTATGTGCTTCTGAGGACTAAAAATATTTCTAAAAATATTACTTTCTGTAGTGGATTTCTGTAAAAGGCATCAGTTGATTTGGTTCTAATACATTTGATCGAGTATGACTAAAAAAAAATTTTTCCCTGACTTATTTTTACATTATCAGATCCTATCTCTCCAAATGATATTTTCAAGCACCTTAAAATATCGAATTGTGCCTACGCATTTCCTATCCTTATTGGGGTCCCTCAGATAAGCATTTTTCGCGTTCTCATGGATTATACAATATTTATACCAACGATATTCCTTTCAACGACAGCACCTTAATAGTTAATTCCTGAATACTCCTACCATTTACAAAAACAGAAATTGGAGAATAAAATAGTGTTCATGTTACTTTTACTCTTTGCCAAGAACCATCCTTTCCCAGGTATATTAACAATAATATTGTTAAAAAAAAAAATTAAGTACGTTTTTAATATAGTCGATAGAAAATTATTTGTATATAATACAGTATATCATATGCAGGGCCATATGAAAAATACCTTCCGGCATCAACCAGGAGTTGAAATTACGGACCCTGGAACCTTTTACGCAAAACGCGGCTAAGTCCAAATAAACAATTTTTTTGTAGAATTTTTTTATTGTATAATTTCAACCCATCTTTCGATATTTAATTTACACTTTTGTGATAAAACTTAAATTTTAGAATCTTTAAAAACCAACATTCATCAAGAAATTGCAGAATTATAGCTCGATATGTGCGAAAAAGCTAACGAGCTCTACAAGATTTTAAAGTCTCACGGCAACAATTTGAATAATGGTATAATTTATCCGCATTTGAATTTGAAATCTAATTTATTTAACATTAATTTCCAAAGCATAAATTTGAAAATCATATATTTGCGTAGACGATTAATTTAGATCTTAAAAATTATTTATTGTAAACTTTCAAATTAATCTGTAATTTTTTTTATAATTCTCAAAACTATTACTGAGTTTTTTTTTCATTGATAAAATGTGTATAACTAAATAAATTATAATTCAATTAGTACACATTGAATAATTTCGTTCCAAATAACCAATAATAATTAATCGAAATCAAGACTCAATCATGAGATAATTAATTATGATGTCGAGTGTGTATTTAGTGCAAATATATTCGTTGATAGATGAAAAATTGCAAAAATTTCTCATTAAAAACGATTAGAGAAATTCCAATGCACATGAATGAAATCAAGATCAATTTTCTTTTAGTTTCATTATAAATAAAAAGAAGAAAATTCACTACACTTAAAAGTTTAGAGTGAACAAAAACCAAACGAAAATAAATTAAATGAATTATAAAGGAAAATATATAATATATAAAAAAATTGTAGAAATGATTAGCAAGTGACCGTGCTCTTTGCCATTTTCAAAAAAAACCGCCATACCACCAAATTGTATAATCTGTAAGGTGGTAACGTACATCGACCTTACAGTGACGGCGACGTTGCCGCTTACAAGCTTATTTATTACGTGCAAGTGACGAGATTGCAGGCTCAATAAAGTTAACACGATTTTCTTCCAGGCTTCAAAAAAAAAAAATTATCATCATTGCCGATTAGATTTACATTAAAAAAATTAGTCATTTTATTTCTCTTTCGTTTGGTTGGGACATAATTTTTTTGTCCCAAACCTTTTAATGGGCAGGTGGTAAAGGTAAAAGTTCGATTGTTTGTCGAAACTTTGCATTTTCTACATTTTATTTTCGATATACGAGTATTATTAACTAAAATTTTAAAACGTTTCCATTTATTACAAAATGTTTTTTTTTTTAAGATTAGAGAATGTAATTTATAAAAATAGGAGTAATTAAAGTATGATAAGAAAAGAGCTACGGTACGAATACAGGGAAAACTTTTTTTATAAGTTTAAAGTTTACTTTTTATAGCGCGATATTGTTGAAAGTTTAGATTTAAAAATAAAACGGTTTTAACTATGGAAATTATTATGAACAAATTTAATGATATTTAATAATTTTATTGGTTTTATGATTATTGAAATTTTTTTTTTGGGCTAAAATTAAAAGTAAAGTTCAATTCGATGTGTTCTTCTTTACTTTTCTTGATAACAGCAAATTTTGGGTGGTTTTTTCAAAGTAAGTTTTTAAAATTTATTAAGAGTTTTTTCACCTTTTTTGTTGTTGACATTTTTATGGAACACAAAAAAAAATCCACTTTGTGTTTTAGAACGTAATATGAAATAATTTAGAGTTAAAATTAAGATTTGGATAAAATGTTTATTTGATTATATTGCAAAAATCTTGTCATTATATATAAAATGTAATATTATTAAAAAAGCAACCAGAAGGCTAGCAGGAAATACAATCATTTCCCAAATCTTGATTTTACGCATCCTGCGGGAACTTTTCGTGCAATAAATCCAAAATTTTTGTGGCTTGTAGTGCCATATGGCTAAAACCACATTTAATACAGATTGAAATCGGTAGATTTGGGCTAAAAAAAATTGTTTTGTAACTTTTCAAGAATACAATGTCTTTTTCATAGTTACTTGTGGATTTTTATAGCCTCAAACAACCGCAACTGAGCCACATTTCTGAAAAAAAAAATTTTTCGGAAAACAGAACCCCATGCCTTCTGTTACAGCACCCTCATATTTGGTAAATGGAAAATTCATATTAACATATTTATAAAAACGCAATTTTTGATAGCTACTAAATAACAAATCTGTCTCTGAATAAACCAGTTATTTTTCATTGGTTTTTATTTTTTGCAAAACATTTAGATACTTTTTTTGGGTATTTTTTCATAAGCTTCTATTATTTTTTTAACAAATATTCTTTTCAAAATTTCACAATATTCTGAAAAATTTTAATTGAAAAAAGTGCTTTTAATTATTCTACTTAAAATGCAACAAAGATTTTTCCGAATTCAAATAATTTTATCAAAAAAAAAATTGATAGTTTTATAAAAAATATAAAATAAATATCATAAAATAATGAAGATTGAATAAAAATTCGAATATTAAAAAAAAATTCGTTTTCGGAGAATTATCGAAAAATTTTCACTTAAAAAAAGATTATTACAATATCTACAATAGAAATAGGAAACTTTTTTTGAGCACATCTTGATTATTTGCAATAAAAAAATTTATAATTTTTAATATTTTAGAAGGTTTTATAATTTTTTTTTAATGATATCTGTGGTATTTTGTCAAAGTAGTTACTTTGAAATAATATTATAATTTTCGGAAAAATACAAACTTATTACTTCTAAATATTAGAATTTTTTTGTGTTAAGATTTTTCCAAATAAAATTTTAACTAAAAATTTAAAAACTAATTCGTATTTTTTAAGTAATATTAATCAACAAAATGGAATTTCGTCTAAAGCTTTAAAAATATTCATAATTATTTAATATTATTTTTAATAAAAATTCAATAATCCTAATCTTAAGGACACATATTTTTAAGGTTTTTTTTAAATAGTTTTTCAACAGGCAATTAGCAAATATTCACCAAATTTTATAGATTAATTTTTTGTTATATTATTTTGATTTTTCAGTATATCTTTTTAGTTAATAAAAAAAAAATTAAATAAATATAAAAAATAAGAATAAGAAGAAACCTTGTGGCCCATCTAAACACTCCAACTCAATCGTATAATCCCAGCAATCCAAACTGTTCAATTTGGACATGGACGCATTCGATGGTGTTGCCGGCGATGTTAGTGAGGTGATCTCCCAGCAACAATGTTGATCCACATTTTCATCTGAATTTCCGTTTATTATAAGACGACCGTTTGTCTTTTGATTCATTTTATAATTTTTAATGCAAATTAACATAAAATTTTAATACTATTTACAATTATATTCATATTAAAATAAATCCCCCTTAATTTTTTGATTATATTTCTGCTTTTTGAAGTTAATTTCTTTTAATGGGATTTTTGAAAATATTCAAAATAATTTCAAAAAATTCGTTATTTTTTTAAAGAAAAAATAATAAGAAGCATTAACTAGTGTTTGAAAGTTTTTTTTATAAACAAAAAATATTGTTTCATAAATATTTAATTTTGTTATAAACTATTTGTTTTATAGCAAACACTTAACTTTTAACGGAACAAATTTTCACAATAAAATTAGACTAAATTCACGGGAATCACTTTAATTAACTTTATTGATTTTCTTTGAGTACATGCATTATAAATTTGTAATACTTTCAAATTTATTTCTTACACACAATAAATTCTATGTAAAACACACTCCGAACACTAACGACACACCACTAATTTTTGAATAGTGAAAATTTGATTGTAAATCGTAAATTTCTGAGTTCTGTAAACTTTGTTCTATTTAGTTGCGATAGCATATCTCATTGGCGACTAGATTATTTTGTTGATTAAATTCAGTTAATCGTCCTCGTAGATATTTGATAGGATATCGTATCTATTATCCATTTTTCTATGAAATATTTTATAAATAATTTGTTGATGGTTTTTCTATTAGAATTTTAGGAGTAAATATTGAATAGATTTTCACAAGAATAAATTTAGGTTAGATTGAATTCTAACAAAATTTCTTAAAACTTTTCTTGAGGAATATTTATGTTTAGCCGAGTAATACGGAGTCCCGGATGAACTGCAATGAACCCGAGAACTAGCCAAGATGTATTCATTCGCGCGGCAATTTTCCGACTAATTTCAATTTAGCGAAGGTTGCGTCGAATGCGCTCACTTTTCCTCTTTTACGTTGTGACCAGTGCTATGGCAGAAGCGGAATACCTGTCCGTACTGGTAGCATCGGCAACATGGACAGCAGTGGTAATATGCCAGCATAAGCAGCATATAGTGCGGTTTTGCTTATTAGACAGTCGAATTCACAGGCAGGTAACGAATGGCTACTGTACCCGTTGCACCTCCACCGCACAGGTAGACAACAAGTTACCACTTATATTCGTAGCATGATGTTGGAAAATGCACTGGATTCCCTCCATTTTCCATTTCTATTTTCTTGTTTCAGTGAGTTCTTTTTCTGCTTTTATTTCCGAACTACAGATCATAGGAATGTGTACATAAACAGAATGGACAGTGGTGAATGGGAATGTAACCGCTTACTGCAGGTCAGCATCGTACAGACGCGAAGGGCGGGAAGGGGTTAAGTAAGAGAGCCAGTGGCCACTGAAGCCTCTGCGTGCCTCACGCGGAGCTCTACAGTTGCCAGTATTCATTTCTGTATGAATGTTGAGATACAGGTACAGAAGTACACCTGTAATATGAACTCTTCGACAGTATATTGCTACTACAAATACAAGTAATTGTATCTACTTTCGAGGCAATAAACCCAACCGAATTTTTGGCTTCTTTCATCTTATGCCGGCGAAACTTTTTCACCTCACTAACTTAATGTGGACCATTTCAACAATAAATATTAACCATTTGTGAACGTAGAGTTGAGTTCGTTCGTATTCGAAACAAAGCAAATTTGAAGGTGTTGCATCTCAGAAAATTCTCAGATTTTGAAATATCAACCATTAAGGGAGGATTATGATTGCTTGTTTTAAAGAAAAAGTTTTCATTAACGGCGAAAAAAAACTGCAATCGTTTGTTGACCACAACGGTCAATGGTTTTTTTTTTGTTTCCACTTTCCCTTGAAATTTTCATTGTGAATTTAGTTCATATTCTCTTGAAATTAATTTGAATTGAAGAATAGTCAATTCGATTTACCTTTAAGAAAAAATGACTCTTTTTCACATTGAAAGTAATATATTTTAATATCGTTAAAATGTTAATACTTTTACTGTGAATATAAATATTTTTGCAAAAAAAAATTCCTAATTGAATAGTATAATTAATATTGAAGTTTATCCCAAAATAAACTATAAGGAAAAAGCTTCAATAAAAAGAACATTTTGTGATCATTCGAAATTTAAAAAAATATATTGTAAAATTTTGATTGAAAATTAATCATTTCTTAGAGTTAAAATTATTTAAAAAAATTTTAATCTTTAAATTTTTATTAACATTTTTACATTAGCTTAATTTTTAAAAATTTCAAATTTAATAATCGTACACAAAAATGAATAAAATTTGTAGAAAATTTTTGGCGTTTTTTTTTATGTTAAAATAAACGCAATATTTTTTGTTCGCAAAATTGTCATCAGAAGTTCTTATCAAAACGTAATTGCAATATAGGCCTATCCATTTTGCAGCTTAAAAAGTACAGCTCTCTCATTTGATAGGTACTAAACGTATATGTCACTTAAGATTTAATTTGTTTAGTTTAGAATTTGCCATTTCTATTTTATATTTTAAATATATCAAAAAATGTGTCCAAATTATCAAAAATTTCTCAAAAAATGGCGATCCTAGCAATTTAAGAGGAGTTTATAGTCGTCATAATGATAAAAGAGAAATAATTGTATCTACAAAAAGTGATGGTCTAGTGGGGATTTTGATCTGAAGGTGTCATTGGCATATATTTTATTTTGACTTTGAAGAAGGAGAGACCGTTACCGTCAATTCAAAACGATATGACCATATGATAACAGTTTTTTTTTTAGTCTAAACTTAAAGATTTTAATGAGCAACATATGGGATTGTAATAAAACGTCACCCACAGCCATACAATACAAAAAAAATTTAGTTTTATCGGGCTAAAAATTCCCAGGATGCATCATTTTGAGATTTGGTGATGTCAATTGACGTTTTTGGACTTTTTTGTTGTTGTTTAATGCTTAAGTTCATATTTACGCAGCCAATCGTCAAACTAAAAAGCATTTAAAAACTAACATCTGTCAAGTAATGAAAGTCATAAATCCGAAATGTACTAGAAAGTCATGAAAAATTATCGCAGAGGGATCGTGTTCTGCTATAAGAGGTCTGATACCAATTATTTGCATAATTTTATATTTTAAACATTATGACAAGGTTAATAAAAAAAATTATGTAAAATTTTTATCAAAATCTTAATTTAAAGTTTGTTTTCATAAATCTATATATTATATTTTATGGTAATTACCGTTTACTATAAATAATTTTTTTCACCCTATTTCAATTAATCTTATTTTGAGCGAGAATACATACATTTTTAATTTGTTAAAAAAAAACCCTTTTTTCGATAATTTTCAACGAAATTAAGATTTTCCGTTTTAGGGGTACCATTGACCGTGTACAGATAAATATCTACGAGTATGTATGGGCTTGTTTGTGCATAAACAAGTGTACATGATATTCTTATAATATAATAATTAGATTGTGGTTTTTTAACTTTAATGAGCTTATACATAATGCCGAGAAACGATCTCGAACACCATCACAAGAATAGAAGACAACGCATTCAGGTGTCGGTAAAATAGGTTCAATGTGGCTTTGCTGTAGAACTGAACATGCCCTTAATAACCTCCGCTTAATGATGGGACCATCGATAAAAACTGCATTGTACCTTGGCAACAATACCATTAGCCATGCTACGATGTAACTATATAGCTTGAGACGTTTAGAAGTTGGACTTCCGCATTGGGGATACCAGTCGATGGCTCCCATAGGAAAGTGTCGTTCCCGCATACCCACCTGTCTACGTAGATGCGTTTATATCTCATATTACGCCCATGTATACACTAGTATTTAAAAATAAATGATGCGTTATAATTTTCCATATCATAAAACATTTATGCTTCGTCTTATTTAATTTAACACTTGGAATATGGATAATTAGTGGTTGTTATTATACACACTTAACATACTCGTCCACAGATACCAGACGTGAATCCTATTAATTTCGTCTTACATTTTCATTTATCAATTATCATATTTGTATCCTTCTTCTTGTGGTTTAAATAATGTTAGCATTATGTTTACAATATCTGAATAGGTGATGGTATATATATTAAATATCTGCACACTTGATTTTGTATTAAATTCCCACGGATGCAAACTTGAGAAGGAAATAAAAAAATTAAGTTCTGATCATTTTCAATTGGTTTGAGTCATGATACTTTTGATGTGCAACATCTTAGCTCTCGGTATGCGGGACTAATTTCGTGAATGCGACGGAAATGCGTAACAGGAAGTAATGAGAATTTATTTTTATTAAAATAAATTTAAAAAAAAAAAACAAATTGAAAAATGAAATTCTAATCAATCAACAGTAAATTAGAATCGTTTGATATTTGTTACTATTGGGAAAATTTTACTTTTGCATTTTCTTTTAAGGTATTAATAGCTTCTCATTCCTACATAGTGGTTGGTAGATATTTTTAAGACCAAAGAACTGTGAAATTTTATTAGATAAAAATTTCCAGATGTTTAAAATTTTCACAAAAATTTCTATAAATAATATTTAGAAACATTTCCTATTTTTCAAGAATTTTTATTGACTCAAAAAAAAAATATTTCTACTATTTAGAAATTATTATTATTGATATTTATTTTTTCTATCTATAAATAATTATTTTCAAAAGTATATAAGGTACTACTGAATTTAAAATAAGTAATAGAATAAGCACTTGGGTTATTTTACATTGAAAACAGATTTGATTGTCTTCTTTATTCTAAATCAGTATTTTAAGAGTTTATTAATATAAAGATAAATTTATAGTTTATTTTGAGATAAAAATAAGAAAGCAAAAACATATGATAAGCAGTTGTATACTTGAACTTTACACCATACTTATGGTATTCTACTTACGATTTTTAAGTATACACATATTAATTTCTAGAGACGATTTGCACTTTATTTTATGGATTTATGGTATTCGATAGATTACACTATAGACATTATCTTAACAATATTTATAGCTATAACCATAGTCCATTGGAAATTTAATTGTTTCATTTTTAACATTTCTGCTATCGAATGTACAAAAGGAATATATAAAAGTGTTCAAACAAGGCTATAAAAGGAATGCTGTTCCTCCCACAAATACAAAAATAACCCTGAAAATTACTTACCAAATGCTGATCCTCCCACAAATTCAAAAACAACCCCGACAAGGACTTACGGAAAATTAAATTTGTTGAACATTTTATTATAGATAAGAAACAAAACTATTGAATGTCATTTGAAATTGAAGGTCATTTGGTAAAAAGGGATAACGGGATAAGATTATTAAATTACATAGGAAAGCATGGAATAACTGTACGGCTAGGGTTTGTATTTTATATAATTAAAAAGCTATAACTTTACTGCCACATCTCATATGAAAATTCATAGAAATCAATTATACAATATATTTATACAAAAAAAAAGAAGATATTTACATAAAAGAAGATATAAAAGACAAATATCTTTTATATCTTCTTTTATGTAAATATCTTCATTTAATAATTAATTTTAATGACATTAAATAGGTAATATTATATTTTTATAATAAAATGTGTTCCTGGGAAAATGTAAATTTAAAATATTTCCGCCATATTTGGATGTCAGCGCTAAATTGCGTTTGACATTTGAGTAGAAGCAAAAATCAAAATGGCCGAATTATTAACAGTGGATATGGAACATAACATAAAAAATGGTCATATTGAAAAAAAATTCTTTGCGGTTTTGAAGGAGACCACAAAAATTTAACGCGGATCCCGTAAAGAAGAGTTATTTGAAAGAAAGGCCACCAAGGATCCAGAAAGTTATCCCTGAAATAACCTCATTTCAATACTTCCACATAACTATTTTATTACTCTGTTAATAAGAATAAAATAAATTATTGTAAAAATTCAAAATGGTGCCACTTAAATCTATAAAACTATTGCCATACTTTAGAATATTCCTATCTAAAATAATAATAAATTTTATGAGTACATAAAAGTAGTTATTTAAATGTTTTTAATTATACTCGCTATGGTAGTTATGGAAGCTTTTCTCAAATACGATTTTATTATTTAAAAAAACAACAACTTATCCAGAGTATGAGAAAAAGAATTGTATTATTATCAAAGAGCTATTTGATTGCTTATACTAAATTGGAGAAATTATTATGTTCTCACAAGGTTTGTCAATCCAATTTGAACAGGTTGAACGTCATTTTTTACAGTTCTATCATAAAATTGCAACAAGAATTGGGCGTGGATTTGAAATCCAAACCGAAGAAAGGAATCACGAGCATTAAGAAAATTGTCTAGATGGTGGATTAGTGTTGAGGTAGTAATGCATTCTTGGAGAAATTGATTTGGAACCAAGGAAAATTGTTGAACAAGTAGCCTCGGGTGTATGAGAATGAGATGTCGGCGTTGCGAGCAGAGGGGATTAAAACGATTTACCTGTACCTGTTGTATGCATTTTGATTGGTATAAGATGCTATCATGCGCATGCGATTATTTTATTATAATATCTTCGTCTATAGATATTTACACCACTCTATATGCACTTCCATCTTCGTGGCCTAATTTCCATACAACAATTCTATCTACGCAATAGTACGTAGGTTTTCTTCCTCTTATCTAAATGGTTATGTCTGATTTTCGTGCTTTTTCCTATCTCGTAAATAATAGAATGCAATTGCAGTTGCCATACTTTTAGTGATGATAGCTGCCCAAGTCATACTGTTGAACGTTATTACAGAAATTTCTTTATGGCATCAAAATAGATTATTTTTCGAACCGACTGAACTAAAGACGCTTCAAGTCAATCGCATCTGACTTACGATTATTACTAAAAGATGCTTTACGAAGAATAAGCAAATACATATACTCGTAGATGGTCTTTTGGTTTTTTGTTCGGATTTTTCAAATAATTATTCAATTATTCCATGATTTCTCCATTCAATTAGTTTTCCTGTTTGGGGCGTATTTTTCTTGTCAGTTCTTTGTATTTTGATGGACTTGGAATCAGATCAACGCATGAGAAAAATTCTTTTACTATTTCGATAATATAGTATACAGAAGCTATTATTCGGAATGGGAGAAAAATACCATAATTTTATATATTCAGATTTATTATTAAAAAAAAAAAACATTTCCTTCTATTACGTTGTACCATATATTTAATTTTAAATAATTGTTCATTTAAAAAAAAATAATTTTTAAATCCCATGTCATAGCATATATTCACAGTTATTTAATGGAAAGAACAGATTATATGCTGTTATTTTTTATGTAAAATATTTACCATTAATCTTTTGAAGGTATTCTTGAGAAAAAAAGCTTTGATGAAGAGTTATACATTTTTTAATTTGAAAAGTACAGCCCTGTCATATGACAGCTGTCAAATTAATATGTCATACAAGCTATACATTTGTTTAGTTTAACATTTTTCATTTTATATTATAAACTGGTTAGCTACTGAAACTTGGGATGCTAATTTTTCGAACAAAATTTTCCTAAGTAAGCAAAATGTTCATATATGTGGCTCTCAAAACCGAAAAAACCATGTCATATTTTGGTTTATTACACAAAAAGGTTTCAGGAGGCGAAATTTTAAAATTTACGTTCACTAAGTAATTACCGAATTACCTCTCGAAATATACGAAATAGTCATCAAAATTTACCCCAAAATGATCAAATCCTTATTTTATATATAATGCCAATTATTATGCAGTATAATAGAGTAAAAATTTTTATAAAATATTTTTTATTTAATTAAATTCTTTAATACTTAAATTGAATAAAGCTGTAACATTTCTGTTTCTGAAAATATTTTTTTTTATTTCGTGTAAAAATCCATACGGACCAATTTTCAGATTAATAGACATAAAAAAAATTTAATATTTACATTAAAGTTCAAAGAGAGAAAAAAATAATAACAACAATATTTGACCAATAATAAATCTATAAAATCTGTTGGTCAATGTCTAGTTTACTTGTAGATTGCGTGAAACATTTTCTACGGAAAGTTTGAATTTGAAAGATTTATGATGACAGTATGACGGGCCCAGAAAGAGAAATGTCCAATCTCCACTTTAGTCTTTTGTGTGGTTTTACCGACAAACCTTCCCAAGGCTCGATAGCTGGACCAAGAACAGTATACCTTCCAAAAGTATGTAGTACCTGTAGTGAATACCAGTGCCTAATGTGGGTACTTGTTATCCAATGCATCTAAATAGCAGTTCGATTTGCCGAAGACAAAACTACACTAGCCTAACTCGTGCTAAGACAAGAAATCGAACACCTCGAATCGATATTGCAATTCCGTTTTCATATATGAGAATTTCCGATTGTACCGCATATATGTGTAAATAATAGTAGTGACCGGTATGCGTTCTACGGTATTGAGTAAAGGAAGTTCAGGTGAATGCGAACATATTGGAATGGGAAATGTTTCGTGTACCCATGATTTACCGAGATTCAAAGTGAAATGCTGATTTAAATGATTTAGATTGAGACTGAAGGTGCTTAAACTAGTGTCGAGAGTCATCTCATTTTCACGATATTAACCTATGCCAGAGTTAAGTGCCACCCGTGAGGTCAGATGGAAGACTACACACTTCCAATTGCACTCCGCCTTCCCGTATCGGTAATATCGTGACCATAATCCGATTCGCAAGACATTTGTTTCACCTTCGACAATTTCCGAAACAATTACGTTTCTTAGACACTAACTATATTGAAATCGATTGTGTTCAATTACTTGTTATCTTACACTCTTCATTTTATTATATTTTATGATAATTTTCTAAGAATATTTATGTGTGAAAATTTTCAATGAAAATATCCTTTGTTGGGCAAGGTTGCCAAAAACTTGATGCACTAAATTTTATTGATTTAATTAATCCGAAATAAAATAATTACAAAGACTATTTGAAATTAATGTTGTAGTTATCTATACCTATAAATACAATATATTGTAACAAGCTAATTTACATTACAAGTTTATATATAGGAGAGTTTGGCAATTAGGACAATTTTTTTGGGTAGGATTTAAATTGGCGATGTTGACAGAATGTCTTCAATTTTGCTCGAAAAAGGTATTAAAATAATTCAAATCCAGTATGGAAATGGCAGATATGTGAAAGTTGATTTTTTAAGATATGTTAACAAGCAAAATTTTCGATAATCAATTTTTATTGCCTATTTTTGATCAAATGGATATCTTACGGTTTCAACAGGAAGGCGCTACGTGCCACACTGCCCAATAAATAATCGAATTACTAATAACCAAATTCAATGGACGTCTAATTTCACAAAGAGGTGACGTCAATTGGCCACCAATATTACGTGATTTAACGCCATTAGACTTCTTCTTGTAATAAGGTTTATCACAATCAGTCACACATAGTTCAACGGCTCGAAACCAGTATCAACCGCGTGAAATAGAGCCACAAGTATGCAAAAATATGATCGAAAGTATGGTATGTCTGCGAACGTTGTCGTGGTACAAATTTGTATAATATTGTCTTTTATTCATAATGCTAAAGTCTCTACAATATATTTCAATAAAGAATGATGAAATTTTTATAAAAAAATTGTGTTTTATTTAAAATTTAAAAAAAAGTTCTAACTTTTAGACCCTGTAGAAAAAAGTACTCCTACGAGTGGATTATGATAATAGGATAAACGGGATTAGTCTTAGTAGTTGTTGATAGCTTTGTTAGTTTCAAGTCTTTTGGATCGAACGAATGGATTATAGGTTAATCTCTTGTCTAGACGAAGTCGTAAGTAATGCACCATTTAGATATAAAAACTTAGAAGTAGATGAGATACCATAGGTATAAAAATGATTTAAAATATGGGACACAGAATACTACCTTGTGGAACTCCAGGTGAAATAGGATATATTTCTGAAGGTTCTGTATTTACTTACGAGAATATTCTGTAGAAAAAAGTTCTCTTACGAGTGGATTATGATAATAGAATAAACGGGATTAAAATTTTTTGGTAAAAGGGATGTGCACATAAAATTCTATTATAAGGACTGGATTTGATTAGAGACAAAACTCAATTCAATAAGTCCAAATAGGTTTCAGAAATCCGTAGTATACTAAAAGTTTATTATTTATTGTTAGGTTTGAACGGTGGTCTAGAAGTCTAAGCAGTTGTCGATAACTTTGTTAGTTTCAAGTCTTTTGAAACTAATGAGTGGATTTCAGATTAATCTCTTGTCTAGACGAAGTCCTAAGTAACGCACTACTGAGATATAAAGACTTAGAAGTAGATGGGTATAAATATTATTTAAAATGGTATCAAGAATACTGTCTTGTGGTACTACAGGTGAAATAGGATGTATTTCTGAAGATTCCGTATTAACTGCTGTTTGAAAATGATTTTGGAGAGAAATGTATTTATAATACGATAGTATGTAAAAGAACGGAGACTCTGGAGTTTGTAGAGAAGCCCCGAAGTTATGGCAACTAACATTTTTAGCCAATTGTGTTAGTAGATATTTTGGATCAATATCGATACTTTTTTATCAATTCATTGGAGAATCATCAATAAACCAGTTTTTTAATGTCCTTTCCAAAAATTCTATGAATGTAAGATCCTCAGAATCCGGATTAGACATACTATTTACGTCTATGATTTTGTTTTTGGCAACACCAATTATCCTATATCCTGGTCCTGTGGCACTCAGTTCACCATCGCTCACATATAATATATGAATGCCACCTGATCAAGAAATACTTCACGAAGAGGACTCCTTTCGTAATGGTTCTTCTGGATCTAATCTAATTGTTGCCTTACTATAACTGGACCATATATTGATTGCATTAAAATTTCGATATTCTTAAGAATTTTGAAAAGTATCTAAAATTATTTAATTTTTAGAAGGGTGAGTCGAGAACGAAGGATGTTTATTTAAAAAATGTGCAAATTTTAGGCCGTGTAATATGCTATTATCTTTTTAATATTTTTTTTTGTATGAATTAATTAACTTTGCCAAGAAGTATTTTTCAATAAATTTTTTCTGTATGTTCTTTTTCCATGTTCGACGAAAATGCGGTTTTAAATTTGAGTATTTATGAATACAAGGTCAATCTTTTAAGGATATTCTTATCGATAGAAAGTAAATCTGATCTAATTTCTTAATGATAAATTTGCAAATTTTAATTAAAAGTTTTCCATTTTGTAAATAGTAGCAGTCGAACGATATATATGTATGTACATAAGCACAATAGTTATAATTACATTCGTAACAGAAGACAGTGTAAAGGCAGTCAATCATATTGATTGTTATGGAAAATATATGCAAACAATTTCAAACTATTCCAAACGAAAGTTAATTATAGTTATTCGTTAATGGTACTAACCAAAACAAAAAAGAAGAAAAAAATGCGAAAAAACTGAAAGTGGAAATGCTTGAACTTTTAACGAAATATTATAGAAGAAAGCATTAATTATTAGTTTTTATCATATTCGACATATAATGAGGGTATTAATATATGTTCGCATATTGAATTTAACATTAATTATAATTATGGATCATTTAGGCTAGAAATAGTTTATTTACGAATAGATTTATTATTAATCTTTGTATGGAATTTTATCAATCTTTATATTTTAGATAATATTTCAAGGTAAGATTTAGTATATTTTTTTTATTCAATAATAAAGAGTGGTCCAATTTATGCTTTGGAAAGTAAAGTTAAATAAAAGAAATTTATGCTTTGGATTTTAATAAAAATTTTATTTCATTATATTTTTAAAATTTTGCCATTATGTATGAAATACGAGTATAAAATTAATTAAATAATTGATATGAAATTTCTTACAGGACTATGTCCTTTTGAGGTATTTTTTAATGACCTTATCGCACATATCGGGCTGTAATTCGTGGATGTAGATTTTTGATTGAAGGATTATCAGTGTTAATACGAATTTTTACATATGTAATTTTAAAAGAAAAAGTCGAATGGCGACAAATTGCATAATTTTGGATACAATTGATATCAGCAAATTTCGAAATTACTTGTTCTGGGGACTTTTTAAGCAATCAAGTTAAAATTTGTTATGTTGTGTCGTTTGTGTCACCATCTTTTTTAGAATATAATCTTTAAGTATAGATAAAAAAAAGCATAGGAGAAATATCTCCCCGCTAGAATAAAATCATGACGCCAAAAATTTTGAATGAGAGCCAGATCGAGAACTAGGTAATACGTATGTTATATGCCAGATGTTAAGATTGTTTGTTACATTGGCTAAAATCATATTTATTCGTACAAAATTTCGCCTCAACAAAGAAATAGAAACTAATGCAAAGTGTGTTCTGGGTTCAAAAAATACAATTTCGTAGTTGCCAAGTACGTTTGTTTAATTTTGAAGTTTTTAACTGACTATTTTTTAATCGGATGAGTAATCCAGTGGATGAAACAATATCGTCTCATAAGTATGATCTAGTTTTAAATAAAAGGTCAAGACTTATTCGGAGTTTCTTTTATGTTCAAAAAATGTTCGTGCTTCTCTTCAGGCGAACGTGTGGGTTTTTAGAGCCCCATTTATAGGAATTTTTCATATTGATATATCCACCTGCTTATAGCTGAAGAAATTTTTTTCGAAAAAGGACAAAACGTTGCTAGAAAACAATCATAACTTTTGTAAATAGTTTTTTAAATATAGTATTTATTAATGAAAAATGGCAATTCTTAAGCTAAACAAACTTTATATTAAATTATATAAATAATTTTACAGCTGATGCCTGATAAGACTGTACTTTTCAAATTGAAAAATGGATAACACTTTAGATGTAATAAAATTAATTCATTAAAAAAAAAACAACAATCAACTTAGTGCTTAAGTCAGTACACTTTAGATACGTTAATCAGTAATGGTTTTCACACAGACGATATAACATAAAATTTCCAGCATTGTTCAGTGGAAAATTGAAAATAATTTGGCTCTTTAGCAAGTGATTTTAAGATAAATCGTGAGTAGATCAAGTGAATCTTTTTACGGCAATTCCTTCGCGATTCGATTGAAATCTGAATGAGTAAATTCGAAGATCCATTGCCATATTTATTATGAGAGATTATTATATGAATACTGGAGGCCTTTAGAAAGTAAATGTGTAATTCTGAATATGATAATCGGTCGTTTTCCATTTTATTTATAATAAAACAATAAACGAAGGCGGCAAGACAATGTTATATGCTCGATTTATAATCAAAATAATGAAAATTATTTCCGAAAACATTTATTTAAGTTTCCAATTAAATATAATCGCATGGAGTTACGACTGTCTCTTCGATCGCAACTGATACAGGTGTGAATAGTGGTGCTCCATTACGTTTTTATTAATAGCATCAGTTTTCGGAAAACAAACCAAGTGGAAAGAAATCGTTCAATGGAAATTGTGTTATAATTGTTATTTTATCAGCAAAAAAATAAAAAATAACGTTTTATGATGTAAGAATATTATTTAAAAATGTGTTAAAATAATTCTCTTGTCATAGTCTGTATTCCAAGTAGTCTTTTGTTAGCATAATCGATATTATATGATGTTTTTTTTCTTTATATTAAAATTACAAGTACTTACTTACACCGGATTATCTATTTCGTGGTTTGAAAAGTAAACCCTTATTATTTAACAGTTGTTAAGCGTATATATTTTTAAGATAATATTTGTGTACACTAAAGTTTTCTATTTTAATTTATACAAATAGGAATACAAATGGGAACCACCGTTTTCCAATAGATGGCGCCTGAAGTAAATAATGGTCCAAAATATCGAATCAGAAACGTCAAATCGTAAGCTTAGGCATCTGTCAACAACTCCTTATCATTAGATTTGTGACTTTTTATCGGCGTTAAAACTTATGATTGTAAAAACTTATGGTGAGGCCTGTATTAGTGAGAAAAGTTTGAAGACGCCAAATTGGAGGTATTACTGGATGAAGAGCCATTTTAAACACAATAAGAACTTGCAAATTCATTGGGCGTGACTCAACTAATCATTTCCCATGGTTTAAAAGCCTTGAAAATGATCCAAAAGCAAGGAATTGGTTTGAAAGCCTTGGCATTTTTTCCCGTGCGAATAGCTGTGCCAACGGCAAAAAAGGAAGCGTTTCTGAATCGTATTATGACTGGTGACGAAAAGTGGATTCATTACAATAATCTAAAGCGAAGAAAATCGTTGAGGCGCCGCGGCCAAGCCGAACATCCATGGCTCAAAGCACATGCTATGTATTGGGTGGGGCCAGCTCGGCGTGGTATGTTATGAGCTATTGAAACCGGATGAAACCATCTGTGGAGCTTACTACCAAACACAACTAATGCATTTGAACCGAGCATTGAAGGAAAAATGGTCATAATATGAGAAAGTGATTTTGCAGCACGAGAACGCTCGGCCTCATCGTCCCTGCTAACTACTATCCCTTCCGATCGATGACCCGTGGCCTGGCTGAGCAGAACTTCCGATCTTTGAAGCATGAATATGTGAGCATTTTTCCAAAATAAAGACTCGCATTTTGAAAAAAAACACCGGTGTTCCAACAAAAACTGTGGAATGTGTAGAAAATATACTGTTTATTTGCTGGAACAAGAAGACATGGATGCTAATATTCGAACAAATTTTCTTTAGCGATGAGGCTAATTTTTTGTCCGGTGTGTATGTCAATAAGTAATATTGGTGTATGCTAGGCTCAGAAAACTCACAAGCGAATCTGGAGATGCCATTATATTCATGAAAATTGACGCTCAGGTGTTCATTGTGGTCTAAACGTGATTGGTCCCTAGGATCGTGAGATTTGACGCCGTTAAACTTTTACTTGTAAGACTACACAAAAAATTAAGAACCTTCAGAGCGTTTAAAAATCCACATTATAAATTAAATAATCGCCGAATTATCGCCCGAAATATGCGAAAATCTTAAAAACTTGCTTAAAAATATTGAGTACTGCTAAATCGGGATTGAGCATAATTTCTCTCATTCTATTTGCCAAATGAACATGGCTGCTTCTCTCTAAACCGCGTTATTTTTCGAGCAGAATAAGAAATTCTTTTACAAAATCATTTCTCAATTTCGTAAAAGCCGAGAGGTCCTTGAATTTCTTTTCCAAATACTCGTTCCTATCTTATTTTTTTTAAATACAGTATCTTTAAATGGCAAAGTCCTTGTATGTTCCCGTAATTTTAATCGTTAAATAATTTCAAGGACCTCTCGGCTATTACAGCAGATATTATCAGTAAATTATCAACAACCTTCTGCTACTGAAATTAGAGAGATTCTTTTATAATAATATACTTTAAAGAGGAAATCGAAGACCTGTTTAGATGTCATCAAATTTTTCAATATATTTACGTCAATTTTAACATTTTTTACATCCTATCTAAAAGATACAATATTAAAATTATTTCTAAGCTTATTTATTGAAAACTTATAATATAATATTATTGTCAATTTATTTATAATGGGAGGAGAAAGACTAGAAATTATTTTTCACTTATAAAAATGACATACCATATTTTTTTCAGTATAATTACGAGTGTAATTTCTAAAGGAAAAAAATATGATTTGCAAAAAGAGGCGGAAATGATGATGATCAGACATGATGGTATTCTCATCTTTGGGGCATTTAAAATTGCAAAGAGTTATCTATTCAATGATGGGTTGAATCATCCTTCTTCACTAGCCATCTAGCTAACCATTCATTTTAGTTTATTATTTAAGATAGCATGAAAATTTTTGGTGAATCGTGGTGGTGGTCTTGTATGTTATTATTACAAATGGAATTATGTACTTCATGCTGTGGAGTATTTTAACAAATCGGAAACCTTTCACTTCGATTACTTTACAGCACAAATATTGTATTATTCTCAGCTTTCCCTATTTCATACTCTCACCTAACTAATTCTAGCTAATAATTTCATATCAATGGGCAATTTTCATAAACGTCAATATACGAACGGTGGAGATACGTTGGATTTTTTTTTCTTCAAAAACTATTCTTATTAAGTATTTTTATATCGAAACGAACAAAAAAACTCATGACTGTCAACTTTAATGTGAATGTTGTAAAAATATATAAGCCAATGTAATATTGTTAATAGAATAAATAACGGAAAAGGAAAAATTTCATTTTAGTTTATGATAAAATTAGTTTTTACTTAGAAAAAATCTGGTCTACTTATTGCTTTAGTATTTTTATTTTATTTTGGTAATTTTTCCTTGAAAATATTTCAATTATTCTGAATTATTTTATCTTTGTACTTATAAATATTTTTAGAATTGCTCTATTTCAAAGAAGTTATTTTTATATTAATTTTTAGTAAAATTCTGTCTGAAATGAACATTCATAAGCGCCATGACTGTCTAGACCATCCAATGGCAGATAAAACCCACCACGGCTGTATTACTAGCTGGATTCAAATTCAATACTAGACGCAGTTGTCCTAGCTTCGCTAAATTAGGGCACAAATAATACTGATTTATGTTAGAATCCTTTTTTCTACTTCAGACCTTACATGGAAATATATCAAAGGTATATTAGACAGAAAAACCTACATCATTTAGTTACATAATATTACAAGTCTCTTGAAAAATTATAATATAATAAAATTTTTATGATATTTTTAACCACAAAATTGTAGAATATTTTTCTAAATTAAGTTAATAGAAAAAGGTGCAACAAAAATTCAAAATATTTTTTCTGCTCTTACTGAGGACATTAAAGTGTTTCAATGCGTAATGTGAGGTTATGTAAATTATTATTTTTTTCTAAATTGTTTCAGTGCGTATTTTGAGGTTATGTACAATAAATTGCTATTTTTAATTGTTATTTAATTTGTAATAATATATTGTATATTTAATATTAGCATGAGGATTATTATTAAAATGCTCGGAGCCATTGAAACATGGCAGTCATCATCTGTCAATTCTGGTTGTTTGAACTGTTCCATATATTAATACTGGTATAAGTTCAAACTGTTATACATATCTTACCTAAGAGATCATATCATGAATGAAATTTTGTTAATTGATAATAAACAGATTTTTCATGATATATTATGTAAACATACCCATGCATATTATATTTAATCATATACTAGTAAAAATAATAAATTTATAATAAAAATTAATATGTAAAAATGACAACGCCAATACTGACAGTAAATTTGGTTTCGCGGAGACAGACAGACTCTTGTGAGCTTTTAGCGTTGATGACATCACGTGTCGATGACACAACAATTCGACTGATGTGAACAGGTTTTTATTATGACGGACTTTATTGGCGAGCGCTATTGACGCAATTAATTATATTTCTTCCATTTTCTGTCATCATTGAAAATAAATTATAACACAAAAAAAAAATTTAACAGATATTTAAAAAAATAATAATTTTGGAAAGAATATTATGTCATAATAATAGGAAAATTTATAAATACAATAAAACGTATATAAAAGCAATGCAGAAGAAAATTTTCGCTTAGCATTTTTCTTAAAAATAATTAAAAATATTCAAAAATTATTACAAAAAAATAATCATTAAATATTCAAAAAAAAATTCTATCATAAAAACACACAAATTTGCAAAAAATTCTAACTTTGCTGCTCTACTCAAATGGAAGTTCCTATAATTTTGTTATTACCCCATAATCAAGGACTGTCTTACAGTTACTCTTGCCATCTGACCTATATAGAGGGAATATATCTTATATATTTTGATACTCACAACAAATATGACTTTTCGATTATTTCTACAATACTATTTCGAAATTACCAGTTTTCACTTAATCTAATACTATTCATAAAAAAGTTATGAATCTTCTATATGAAATAGTGTAGAAAACTTCAATTATGGTTGAATATTATTAATTATAAATTTATCCTCTAGGAAAGCGAAATAGAATATTAAGAATTTCTTTTATGGAGTACTTTCGAAAATAATATTTCATGTACAACATAAAAATAAGTAGTAGCCGCCATTAATATTGATGAGATGTACTCGTATACGCTCATACGAGATGTGATTTATGTTTTGTCTATAAATTAAATTTATATATTAACTTTGAGTATAAAAATAATCAAAATATTTCTTAAAAATTAAACTTCTAATAGAAATTTAGTAATTAAAACAATGTGAAAGTGGAGTCATATTTTTTTTGTGTTGAGAAAAACTAAAAAAAATTACATAAGAAGTTTAACAAGGTATGTACGAATCTGAGCAATATAGATTAATTTATTGTCTATTATTTTATCAAATAAATGTATGAGAAAATGTATAGATTTATATTAAGTTAGCAAGAAGAATGATCTTTGGACATTTGATGAACTTTATACGAAATTGAAAATTAAAAAAAACCTCCAACCACGTAACTTAAAATATCTTTAAACTCAATTGTTAGTTAGTAAGTATTATTCACTTGTACATTAATATCATTAAATAAATGTACTTAGCTTACATAACATTAATCACGTTTCATGCTCGAATTGTTAATAAAATCGAAATCTAGTAAAAAACTGAAAATACGACAGCAACAACAGCAACTGCAACTGAAAAAATTTACATGCCACAACAGTCTTAATATCAATGCGGGATTTTCTGCTAATTTTCCAAAAACACGATCCCAACTATAGTAAAATCCAACAACTCCCCAGAGCTGGGTCAACCAGATAACATTGTTATTGGCCGACATAAATATTGAAGTAAAATTATTTCAAAGTGGACACAGGACAGAAGGGAAGGTTAATCGATGCCGTGAGAAACTTTTCAGAAGAATTTTTATCCAATTTGCTAGCGAGTGTACATTGAAATGGATGCGATTAACGAATATTTAGTATACAGATAATATTGTTAACTTTCATATTAGTAAATTTGCAATCATAATACGTGTACAATTAAATATATCTGTACATATCTTTCAAATAAATATTCATAAATTGTACACTTAAAATATAAATTGATGGAACTAAAATGGTAAAAATAAATTGACTAAATCGGTTGGTTAAGATTTTCTAATTTCCTACAATTTCGTAGACCATCTATCAAGATTTCCCCTTAATGACTTTGGTTAATTGAAAAACTGCACCAATGAAGTGATCGTGATTATATTATTTTTCTTTATAGAATTAGGAGTATCTATATTTGACTATTGGAGATTAGTCCGTCTTTCGTATTTTTAATGAGTATATATTATCATTTTTTTAATATAATTTATATATTTTGCGGCTATTATTTTCTGTTTAAAGAACAAAACTGTGGTAATCAGTTGGAAGTAACTCTGTTAATTTATTTTTGATGGTATAATATATCTACAATATTAGTCTTGTTTGGCTATAGTAGAAAATATATTCATTTAACTTACGCCAATACTCCCTAAAGTTGACAATTCGAATTTTTCTTGATATATTGTATCTGAAACATATAAGGTGTGACACAAAAGTAATTCGACTTTGGAAACACTCCGGACTTACCCACTACATAACTAGTTAGTCCTTCTTAGACGTGCAGTACAAGTTTCAGGTTCGCCCGGTACCTACACGACCCTTTAGTGTGTGAAAAGTGAAGTTGCATTGTTTGAAGCTCCACCAGAAAGAAATATTGGGAAAAGGGCAGCCTAAAAAATAATATAATGAAGGTGGTCTCATGGAGGGTCATGTTTGAGGAAAAGGGAGGTGGGATTTGCTGGGTAAAAATTCCACACACTGTAGGGATTGGTACCTTTACAGCGTCTTTAGAATATTTAGTCCTATCCACGCATAAAAAATAAAAAAATTAGGCACTTGGACCTGAACTAATTCCGTAGTACTTTTGTTTGCTACTGAAGATTAAAAAACACTTGAAAGGATGTCATCTTGGTACTGTGAACTATTTTGAAGAGTTTAACATTGACGCATAAAATTAAAATAAAATTATTGCAATTTCAAAATCAATTTAATTACTTATCTGCCACGTATATTAATATGTGAAGATAATTTGAAATTTAACTGTTCAGATATAATTCAGATGTCACCTAAAGGTGATGATCTCTAGTTAAAAAAAATTTATATTAATAGTGTGCAATTTGAAATATTATATAAATAAAAGCATGCAACTTAAGCCAGCTTGACCAAATGTAATCGGATCGTATTATACGAGTATAAAGATTAAACGACTAACTTTCATTATTCAATTACAATTATTTTTCGTTCTTTTCACTAAATTGTAATTTGATATTAAAATTACTATGAAAGTTTCTGTATATTCAATAGCGGAAACGGAGTAGAATTAATGCACTTTTGAAAGTAGAAAATATGTTATATTGCTCGTATCTTACATAGAAGATGTAAAATAGTCGCACATATCAGATTTTCTACCATCTAATAGAATGTACTTAAGCAAAATGATCGTATGCTTTCAGATATGTAAAGTTTTATTCAAATGAATTTGCAAAAAATTTAATTTTTAAAATAAATAAATAACTTAATATGCTAAGCGGTTATAAATGTCATCTAATAGCTATTAAATAAACAAAGTATGTCATATTAGATCAAATTAGCTTAGTTCAAAGTTTGTCATTTTATAACGTCAATCGTTCAATTATCAAACAAGAAGGTGTTAAAATTGTGAAAACTTTTGAAATGAAAGCAATTTCTTGCTCGGTAGATACATCAATAAGCAAAATTGCCGTAAAAAAATCCACAATCACCTATGAAGGAGCCCTTGTATCCGCGAAAAGTGACTCTGTTAGATATCTTAAATTTAAGGTATCTTTGACCTATATTTCTCTGAAAAAAAGCCATGGCCATATGATAATTAACATTTTTGGTCAGAACTTTTTCTGATATTTTAATCTTTAATTACATAACAAATTTTAACTTTATTGCTCTAAAAGTTTCCAGAACGTGTAATTTCAAGATTTAATGAATCTTCCAAAATTATGCAATTTGGTGCCGTTGGACTTTTTCTTTTTAGTCTGGAAAAAAAACGTGTTTATACAAACTATAAACTTTAGAGCATTTAAAATCCAACATCCGCCAAATTACTGTCCGAAATGTGTATTGAGATCATTCAAAATTACTTCAAAAGGTCAAATCTAGGAAGAAGTTTTATGGTATCTATATGAATAATGTTAAATTTTTTATATTATGGCAAGATTTAAACAATATAATATAGTTAAATTTTATATTGCATATTATCTCTAGTAGATATAAACGAGACGCAGACTTTTTTCCCCTTATTTTATACTATGCCACATTCTGTTCTTTAAAATAATTATTTTTATATAATATTCTCTACACAACTATAAATAATTATTAACAATATTATTAAAAATACAAACATTAATTGAACATGTTATTATTTGAGGTTTACTTTTGATAGTTTAATAACTAATAATATAGTAAAAATAGCTAAAAAAAATTTTCTTTCAACATTTAACAGAACCAATAATTTTTTAAAAATAAAACTCTCTTAAAATCGAAAGTTATAATTAAAAAATAAAAAAATAAAAATATCTACACTCTCTTAGAAAGTGTTTTTAAAGAGAGCATAGAAATACCGGCCGGCAATTTAGTACAACGCGTTATTTTTGTCTGAATCTGCGAACTCGTAAAATTACGAACATATTTTTTTATTTTTTATTATTAAACAAGCTACAAGATTTCATTGCATATTCCCAGATTTTTTTAATTTACTGTGAATTTTTCTTAATAAAATCATAAAAAAAAATCAAAAATCGATAGTAGTACTTTTATTGGATAGATACATACCGTCTAGCATATATTTGGACATATCATCCTCTCCAGCTCCAGGTATAGCTGCTCCAAATCCTTCATTGTATATGCTCATTTTATCGTAATTTTTCTATTTATTATTTTTGTGGTTAATCCATTAACACTAATTTTATCATGTAGAATGACTACTTTGAATTATTTTAATGACTTTCTTATCATTTATTAAAATGTTTCAACACAATATGATTAATCACTGATTAATTTCGAATAAAAAAAAATTAACAAAATAAGAACATTGTTTACATTTACTGCTGAATTTCGTTTTTCACATTAACCAGAAAAGAAGGAGCACTGCCCCAAGACTGTTCGATTAAAAAAAAGAACAATTAGAAAGAAAATTAAATGAGTTCTTCGTTTTCGAATAATAATAATTATAGACATAAGAGAAAACTAAACAATAAAGAGAACTTTTCACTAGCTGTAGTGGGTGAAAGCTTTTCTGAGTATTTTCAATGGTGAAAAGCACAATATACGTTTTTTTTTATTATTAAAAGCGTGGCGTACTTAATTATTGTCTGTCTCAATTTCGATTTCCTTGTTTGATTTTAATTTAGTTTATTATCTTAAGTTTAGCGACATATATCGACAGAAAAATTATGAGAAAATGTACAAATTTGATAATGAATCGTGTAGCTTCTCAGTCATTATCGTTCTTATCATAATTTTTGTAGATTTTGTTTTTTGAATGCATAGAGTTTACGATTGTTCAAATAAAGTTTGATGTCATCGTTTTATTTTTTTCAAGTATAACTTATATAAGAAAATGTGTTAATATTAAATTAATTTTTTATGATGGTTCTATTGTTGCTCGAAATTATATTTTATATGAGAATAAAAAATTCAAAAATTATTTTTCTTAATTAAATTTATTACAGGAATATTAAAATTTCTATCATTCAAAATACTGTAATATGGTAGTTACTAGAAATCAGAACGAATAGAGATCATATATTGATGATTAAATATTGGTTTTGGAAAAAAGAAATCCATTATTTTTACTTTTATTTCAAGACATGGTTCGGATTGTCCGCATTGGGTCAAATATGTACCTTTTTTGTTTTGTGATTTATTGTCATTTTAAAGGTAATTTCATAATGCCTCTCTTAAAGAAGCCCTGGTTCCTATTAGCAAAAAACTCGACTAAGGGATTTTTACAATCTTCTGTTAATGCAAATTTCTTATCACTAAGGAAGTTTTGCAATAATATAAAAAGATGGTTTTGTTCAGACTATAAGGTGGATGTATCAAAACTTCCCAACCAAACTCCCGGAGTTTCCGGCGAGTCACTATAGACTTGTGTGACCTGGCGTTGTCCTTATCGACCAAAACACCTCTTCTGTTTTCCAATTTTGGACGCTTCTGGTCAATCACTAGCTTCAAACGGTCTAATTGTTGATAGTAGACGTCCGAATTTAGTGTTTGATTGTTTTTTGGTCGATCTTTAGCTCCTGGGCGAAGCTACAACTGTTACCATGCCGTCTACTTCGATCATTTGCATGTTTTTATCAACATTTTCAACGACGGGCCTATCTTTGCGAGGTGAATTTTTAATATCGAAAATACCGGAACGGAATAGATGAAACCTAAATTGCCCATAATTACTGTCACAGCCAATTATGGGCAATTTAGGTTTCATCGATTCCGTTCCGATATTTTCGATATTAAAAATACACCTCGCAAAGGTAGGCCCGTCGTCGAAAACGATTGGTATCGGAACCATAAACACCATTCACTATGGCTTGCATTTTCGCTTTTATCAAAGCAAAATTGTAACATACGAGTATATCGAATTTTCTCTTGTTAACTTTCATCTTTTACACCCTATAACTGAATCAATAATTAAAAAATAGTAAACGATTTTTTTCCGTTCGGAATCACTTTTCCAACGATCAGTGGTCTGAACTTTTTTGATCAATACTTTCCGAGATATATAATTTTGAATAGCGTCGCATTTTTTTTGTTCTAAACTTTTTTATAACATTATCATAAAGAAAGCGACAATCAGGATATCGGTCTAGACTTGTTCAATGAAAGAATGCCAAATGTCCTGGTTTTGTATTAACTTAACAATCCCGTCGTATGTCTCTAGCTTCGTGCCTAAAGCCGTTGCTGCATCAAAGAGTTCGTGTTTTGACGCCATAACTGAGACCACTATGGACTTACCAGGCAGGACTTTCTTATCTTTACGGATCATGCTGAGTCTAAGAATGCGAAAAGTCCTGGTTTTATAAAGTTTTCATTTAAGTCGACAACCCCAGTGTGTCTTTAGGGTCCTAGCTAATGTCATTACTCCACCAAGGGTAGGCCTCGCCTCGTGTTTTAAGACCATAAAAAACTTCACTGCAGAATTACCAGGTAAAATACACCTTATTTATATGGATCCTGTTGAGTCACAAAACGTCAGATGTTTTGGTTTTGTGTCGTGATCTTTTAATGATTTTTTACTGTGGGCTCAAATTTTCAAAGAAACCATGAGGACTGGCAGCACTATGGAATTTTGTAAACATAAAATGGACGATTGTCTGAAATAATAGTCAGCCATTTGCCAGGAGGCATTGTTATCAGCTGCGATCCTTGACTACAGATAGGAAAACAATAGGCTCCTATCTGTATGCAACTAGAGCAGGTTGGCCTTGTCTTCGAAGGTGGCGCTGCCATCATATAAGTACTTTATTTTTTCCTTATTAATGTACGGCCCAAGATTTTTTAATGCTGGCTCAATTTTGGTGAAAGCCTCTTTTTCCAGCTTTTTCTCATCGATAGATCATATCGATGTCATCGGCATGTGCTAAAAGTTGAGCAGATTTAATAAGAATGGCGGAAGTTTGATCTATTGACTATGACCTACTTCAGACTCAAATGTGAGGTAAGACTTTCGAATTTAGTAAGATTTGATAGTGAATTGAAGACTTTCTTTTAAAATGAAATTGGTTCAACATTATCAGTCCCTAAACCTTCAGATTTAAACCTTATCACAGTATATACACATATGGGCAATTTTATTAAAGCCAATAAAAATCAATTTAAATTGCTCTGGTCTAAAATATTTTTTTATAGGCCATAGAAACTACACAAAATAATTAAACGACAGGGTTTTAGGTTAGCGCTGTCACCATTGATAAATTAATATTGGCCAATATTGAAATTTCACAAATCGCTTATAAAAACATTGTTTTTTATTTTATATTTATTTGATTTATTAATTATGGCATTTCTTTTACCAGTTTTTATTGACTTTTAATTGATTATTTTGCTATTTATTTATTGGTAATAAGCAAATCGAGGGGACTTCAAAATATTTTGAATTTTATTTTTTTTTATTACAAAATATTGAAAAGTAATAAAACATGGCAAATTCTAAATAATTTACTATATTCGAGATTATCATTATGTAATAAGAATTCGTTTATTATTATCTGAAATCGATTTTATGTTCATGGCCGTTAAGTGATTATTAATCGTAAGTTAATATTGGACATATGCGAGTAAATACACAGGTCAGTTTTATGTCGCCATAATTGCCTGAAATAATTTGACTCTTATCAGTTATTATTCGTATTATATAATGACGAGAATTTTTGTTTTGTTTTTGATTCACACGGTTATAAATGCACATGTTATTCAGCATTAACTGAAGGTTATATTGGGCTTTTTTTTCTCAATACGAACAAGCAGAAAATATTTTCATAAAAATATTTTTTTCATAAATTTTTTTGTAAATAATAATAAAAAATAGTTAATGATATGAATTTTAAAATATGTCCAGTTCGTAATTTAAAAAGTATAGCCCTATCATTTGACAACTGTTAGATATATATTCTTAAAGATAATAGTTATTTAGTTTAAAGTTTGGCATTTTATATTATGGAAGAGTTTAATTATAAAACTATATGATTATGCGTCAATAAGTAAAATTTTCGTATATTAGGCTCCAAAAACTTACAAGTAACTGTGAAAGAGCCATTGTATTCGTGAAAGGTGACTACCCGGTAATCATTTGCTTCTAAATGTGTTATAGGCCCCTATATCATTGCAAATAAATAAGGAGGGAGCATTCCTGCCAATTCAGAACACTATGGCCGTATGATAAATGACAGTTTCTGAGATTTTAATTAATAATATATGTAGTTTCAAAGAGACGGTTTTATTGTACGAAAAAAAATTTGAGGTTTATTGTACAAAAAAAATTTGGGGTGTATTGCACGAAAATTTCCAGAACGTGTACGTTGTATGATTTGATGATGTCAATTGGCGTCCAAGATCGTACGATTTGACAGCGCTAAACTATTTTTTATAATATTATACAAATGATCGTATTTATGCAGATAATTTTCAAACTTCCGAAATCCGTCAAATAATGTGCAAATAAGTCATCCAAATCATTTCCAAAAGATCGAGTCATTTAAATGATGTTTATTTTATAAATAATGACAATTTTAACACAATATAATAAAGTAAAAATTTACTTAAAATAACCGTTTATTAACAATTAGAGTATAGAAAAAAGAAAAGATATAAGGTGATAAGGAAAGGTCGGTCAATCACATTTCCTGTCTCAGAAGCGTATGCAAATTGCACATAAACAAGTGCATGCCATAATTTAATCGTTGTCATACATAAATAAATGTACAATAATTTTAGGTAGTAATTGTCTTAAATCTAGAGTGTATTGGTTAACAAATCCTTTCACACGATACGTTTTGCATTGGCAAATAAAAACGAATCACTTCAATTACGACTGCGATTCCAAATGCAAGTACACAATTTCGTAGAGAGATTATTGCAATGATTTATAAGCCTGACCACATCACATAACTAGTAATGACCTTAAAGCTGAACTTCTGGGTCCATGGTTCAGGGGCAAATTTATATACTCTTAAGAGAAATATGTTGAAGTTTATCTGAAATTTGTCTCAATATACATCCGATTGTTTACATGCAAATGCCCATAGATACATACGAGTATATTCGAATAGTTGCATAGTAAAATACTTGATTTGAAGAAAAAAAATTTCAGGTATGTATTGAGTATCTCTTTTCTTATGATAATTTTGTTGCTAAAAATAAAAATTTCCCAATAAAATCACATCATTTAAATTGCAAACGATCGATGGATTTGTTTTCTTTTCCGATTGTATTAAAACGTGGCACACTCTTCGTTTAAGATGATTTGCATGAATCACGAACATGAATTAAAACTTGAAAAATTTCATTACAAAAACAACAACAATTCAATAATTCCAATTAAATTTATAAATATTTGTACGAATATAACTTTATTAGTGTAATTGTTGATTTCGTTTTATTAATATTAAACGTTGTTTTTTTCTTTCTAATATAAATTCACTTGTTCCAAGTACTTATCGGATTAGTAATTGGTTATATTTTCATGTTTAGGAGGGTAGTTTTTCTTCTTCTGTAAATAGCATATCGAATAGTAATAATAATGATAATAAATAACTGATTTTGATTACGTTCAATGGCAATCAATTGCACGATCACTTTCACAAAAAAAAACGATTTTGCAAATTTTTAACGCAAACTTTCGTTAAATGCAATTTTATGAAATTATACACATTGTGTATGTATAAACGCATACACAAACTCTACTAAAAAATTTCAATTTCGATTATTTATCCATCGTATTACAACGTATTTCATCGCATCATCAATATTATCAATTAATTGAATTATTATTTATTTATGAATTTTTTATTTTTATTAGTTTTTCGTTGGTGATAAAAAGACATTTTTGGACCGTTGGAATCTTAGGGATCGCGAAAGTTTTACTTAGGCTGACGGATACTATTAGACGAACTATTTAGGGGATGATATTCGTAGAACGTGACTTGCGTTAACGCCTCGAGCGTAGTGACCGTTTTCCGTACGCTGGTATCCCCAACACTGACCGCCACTTATTTTCAGCGCGTTCGGTTGGGTCCGGCTATCTGGTGGGTCGGGTTGAGTTGGTTTCCATAATCGCAATATTATAAGTATAGACAGTCGTCACGTTGTTGTGATCGACGCTTTCAATGTCGTCATCTTCGTGTAAGCTTTCATTTTTTATTGATTCCATAGTAAGTTGAGACACAGCTTTTCCGCGCTTATGCGTAATTTTTTCTTTTGACTACTTGCCTTTTTATAAGACAACATCTGTAATATAAGTCATGCATTTAATAACGTTCAACTAACACACACATCCAAATGGTAGAGACAACTTTTGAATATTTTTCTATAAAAAGGCAACCATCGTACATTGTAGAAATCAGATATTAATCAGCAAACACCCAGAGGCGTAATGTTCTAAATACTATCCGGCTTAACAGAACCATACCCAGTAGCTCAATTATATATTCAGCAATAATAATTGCTGAATGGATAGAGTAGAAAAAATTATACATTCAACAAGACATAATCAAGTGTTCAATTAAAAGTAATTCGTTGTTGTGTGTGTTTTTATTTTGTAATTGACAGAAAATTTTCATATTCAATTATTTGCATTTACAATAATAGATTGCTCTGTTCTTGTGTTTGGTTTATGTAAAATTAATGATTATTTATTTAATATGTGAACATTTTTAGGTGAATCTCACTAATGGTAAGGTTTGGTTGACATCAATTTTTTAAAGTTGATATCTTAAAGGTCGTCTTCTTACAATCCTATTTATTAAATTAAGTACAAAATTCTAATAATTACTATATGGAAAAAAATTTGTTCTTCTATTGTTCCTAAAAGCTACTGATTCTTACTAGACATTTTTATAAAAATAACAAAAATTCGTCTTCTTTCATTAAAGCCACTGGAGCAGATCCCCGGTGAACTAGTTCCTTGTTGAAACAGGTCAAAAATCTATCGTACACTATCTTAATAAATCCTGCTTAATCCTAATAATATAATAACATTTGCTTTCTAAAATAATTTTTCCAGAATATTTAAAATAAGTTATTTCCAGCAACGTACTCATTCGTCTTCCTTTCCTTAACGATCTCTGAGTTGAAAATAGATCTATCGATTTTTTATCTTAATGTTCAAACCTATCTGCTACACCCGGATTCGAAACTTTTCTTTGAATTGTTGGATGAATTGGGTGATTCCACCCTTCTGTTCACAGACGCTGCTATTGATGACGACAAAATATCCTTTGCGATCATCCACGGTAAGTGAAATCCTACCAACTAGAAGTTCCCTTTTTTATGACGAACTGTAGTTAAATGGAGTCATTTTTACTGACAGTTTTGTAGCCTTGGATACCATTCATGGATTCTCAACTGCGTTTGGTTCCTGGATCATACTGGTATCATTAGCCTTTCACCGACTGTTATTCAAACAATTACAAACTAGTCTACTCAAAAAACATCCCAAAATTTTGGAGAAGACCAATCCCGCCTTGATCCTATTACTATGCTGATCAACTACTAGAATTATTTTTGAATAGGATTCCTTCTTTTATGGAGCTCCTAAATCTAACAACTCCTTGCCTGAGTCTTCTCTTCAAAGTTCTAAAATTTTTTTATATTTTCTATAAAATTTAACCACTTCTAATTGCACCCTCCTACTAACTATCGACCCTGATTTCATAGGCTAAGCTACCAATACCAACTCACAAGCAACATAATGTCACTAAATAGCCTCATCATGGTTGTGGCACTACAGAATGTTGTTTTGTCACTAACTTTCATACAAACAAACCAGCACACTTTTTACCTTCTTTTTTAAATTTTCTCACATTTAAAAGAAATTATGCTTCTTAAATTAAATATAAACTAACAAAAAAAAATTGTGATTAATTGTTTTTCTCTTGAATTATTTGTTTAAAAAAAAAACAAAATTATAAAAAAGTTAATGTCAAATAAAAAAAAATTAATAATTATCAATTTATGTTAATTTTTTTAGTGATATTTAGTAAAAAAAAGTGTTTTACTTTTCTAAGTAAAAATTGTAATAATCTACAATCAAATATTGAGTAAATTTGTAAAAATACTGAAAGAAAAAACTTAAAATATCCTTCAAAATAGTTAAGCATATTTTTTTTAAATTTATTTTTAAAATCACATTTTATAAAATGTTATTTATTATTATACTCGAATGTGTATTGGAAAAAAAGTAGTTTTTGCGCATTAAAATTCATAATGATTGAAGAAAAAACACTTGAGGATTTATTTTATTGATTTTCTTCAACCGTTTGAAAGTTTACTCTTCGATGTTTTGAATATAGAAGGAAAACTCTTAAAGCCATATTGAATATGTGTACATAATGTATTGAACAAATTGTAATTTAATATCATCAAGTTCAGCATATATTTTTCTTCCATAAAATAGAAAATAATCTTTCATGAACTTTATACTATCAACCTACAAGCATAAATATTTTCTTTGTTATTAATTTCTATTCCTTTTGTTATTTTTAAGAATAAAAATCAATACCGGTACGCACTTGACCCAACTCTTTAAAACATATTAATAGAATTTTATCATAATTATTAATAAATCAATATAAATTTAGATATCCTTAACACCATTAAAAATAAAAGACTTTTAAAAATAGTATGCATATTTAATGGTAATGGAAAAAAAAACAAAAGCCGTTTCGATAAATTTTTTTTTAAAAATTTAACATTATTTCTAAGAAAAAAATCCTTTTAGATATAAAAGTTTAATTCGATTTTTCTAAATATGAAAACGAACTTTTATTTAATTTCGTATGATAATAAATTCTGCAGATTTACTACCAATTGCAATCACAGTGCTCGTCTATAGAAGAAACGTCCTTGGCTTTATTGATTTATCACGACTACAATCACAACATCCAATGCACTTATTTTAATTGTATTCTCATGTTAAAAAAAAAAATAAACTATTTTCTGCATCAAAGAACACCAATTTTAAAACTGCAGATTTTTGAATACCGAAAAAATCATTTACCTTTTAAAATATAAATTATTTCAATACGCGACCTTTAAAAATTCAATAATCACACTGTTAATAACAATAGTTATAAAAGAAAACAACAAAATACAAAAATTCAGATTTATTTAATGCAATACAAAACAACACAAACGATACAATTCAGACGGCTATGAAGAGCGCAGTCAAACTTGTATTCATGGGAGGAAATTTTTGTATGCCGAACGTTTTTGTTTCCCCCAAGAAGAAAGGAAGTGCGCCTGTCGACCACTATTAACAACCCTTATCAAAATGGGCTGTGTTGCCATACGACAAAAGGGTGTCTCCTTTTGCTTTTCAATCATTATTTATGAATTGTGTTGAAGAGAAGTTTTTTAATTTAAATATGCTGTCAATCCAACTAGTAAAATATTAATAATAATCAACTCCAAAAATAATAATGAAAACTAAATTATTCGCTGAAAATTTCCATAAATTTGCCATAAAATAATATAGCTATTCAGGAGAACATTTATTCATTTATTTTTTTCTATAAAATTATCCCAATTGAAAAAAAAATATTTGAAGTATTTAAAAAAAACCATAATAAAAAAATTTGTAACCTCGATTTATGTGTTGCCTTAAATAGTTTGAAAAGAAACCAAATAAAAATTATTAAAACATAAAAAATAAGCAAAATATTTTTAATTTATTGAAATGAAGAGAAAAACGCTTCTAAAAATTATAAATAAAATCAGGAAAATGAAGAAAAAAAACCTTAAAAATGCAAAATAATAAAATAAAATCGAAAATAACCAATAAAACGTTCTAATTTTATGCTGGCAATACTGTTTTTCACCTTCCGATACAACTTGGAAGGGGATTTTTGTATTGATTATTAACTTGGCATATAATACATCAGCTTGGCTGCCCCTCTTATTTCCTAACCCTTTTGATCATATGGAACGCCACATATGGGACTGGTTATATGCCCACGTATTCTCAGCTGCTTGACAGTCTGGGTCGACAGTGGTGAATTTGCATTTCTGATGCGTAAATTGTCGTCTGGCGACTAGGGGTTCTTGTCACGACTACACATTTATTAGTTGATACCCATCCATGTACATACCATATATGCGTGCGCTCGTTCGAAAAAATTCGTTTTAGTTTGCAATTTTTTTGACATGCTGCTGGTAATAAAAAGGACTGAAAATTAAAAGAGACACTTGATAGTATACTCGTACACCTGTTTTTGTTAAAATTTCTTTTGTTGGCACTTTTTGCCTGCAAATATGCATAAAAAGTTATGTATAATACACTACAATGTAGTTTTTCTTTAAATAACCTAATTTAATTTTGAAAATTATAAAGAATTTATTTAATAAAATTGGGGTAATTTGACCATATTTAAATTTTGCATTTTTAAAAATAATTGGTTGCTATGAATTTAATTTTATTTTTTAAAAGTATCTTAAGATCTAAAGAAAAGTTATAATTTTAATAGTATTGTATTTATGGAAATTTTTTTTATAAAGGGTTAGCCATTTCGTACTTAAGTGAAAGTATAGCCCTATTATTTGTCAAATGTTAAATATAAATATTATTTAAGATAACAGTTATTTAGATTAAAGATTGCCATTTTATATGTTGTATGTTATTCAAAGTGAGATTTTTTTAGCCTAAAGTTTGCAATTTTATTTTAAAAGACCTTTTGAAAGGTAGGTTTATTTCTCATTCAATGGAAGTTAAGAAGCAAAATTGCCCCATATAGAAATATAAAAATCTATAAGTCGATTTTGTTTGGCCGCCATTTTCGTTTGGATGACATTTGTCTGTTGGCACTTGACATCCGTAGAGTGTGGTCGATAACAAGTTATTATGAAGCATCTAACGGCGCAACAGTGTGTTGCGATTATTAAAACATTTTATTTAAATATTTGTTCAATTGTGAATTTGCGGAGAAAATGATGATATGGCAAGTCAACCATTACTATTAATTTTGCAAATATGCATATACCGGAGGATAAAAATAAGACTGGGCGATAATTAAGCCAACGTACACCTGAAAATATTTAGAGTGTTGCTGAATGTCCGGGTACCTCTCATCGACGCCGTGCACAAGAATTGAGAATATCTCCATCATGTTTGTCAAAAAATATTTGCATTTTTATCGTATAAATTTCAATTGACACAACAGCTGCATGTAAATGACCATGAACGACGGTGAGACTTGAGTGCTCGAGTTTTGCAGCTTGGTAAAGACGACCACCATTTTTCTCAAAAAATCATTATGAGCGACGAATCACACTTCGACTTGGCTGGTTTTGTCAATAAACACAATAGCCGCTATTGGTTTACTAATAACCATCAACTGATACCAAATTGGGCCATATTGCTTTAGGGATGATGGAAGCAATACTGTAACAGTTACTGGTGACCACTATTGGGACATGTTGGCAAACTTTTTTCTGCCCGAATTGGATCAATTAGGGTTACAGAATATGTGGTGGTTCCAACAAGACAGCGCCACATCACACACAGCTCGTGGAACGGTGTAAATTTTGAGAGAAATTTTTCCCGGCCGAATAATGTCAAAAAGTGGTAATATCGACTGGTCCCCACGATCCCCTGATTTGAAGCCTCCCGATTTATTCGATTTGTTCGTCATTACTTAACGAAAAAGGTGTACACTAACAAACCAACCATAACCTAGATGCTTAAGGATAATATTCGAAACGAAATTGCTGAAATAACACCAGATTATAGTGTGAAACTGTTGTAAAAAAATGTTCTTGAAAGAACTCGCCTTTGCGCTGCGGACACAGGCGGGCATTTAACCGACATCATATTTTATACATAATGTTAAAGACCATATAATCAATTAATAAAATATAAATTATAAAATTATATTTCATTTAAAAGTCATTAAGAAAAAACCTCGACCTGGAACATACTCTGTATTTGTAAAAAGTGATTGTATGAAATGCATTTCGGTCTGAAAGTATCATTTACCCGTATTTCTTTGAAAATGGAGAAGGAGTTACCTTTACCGTCAATTCTGAGCTGCTTTGATCGTATAATAATCGACTTTTTTTCCCCAGAAAGCTTGATTTCGTTCACAGGACACATAATTTTGAGATTGAGCGATATCAATTGGCCTTAAAGATTGTGCAATTTGTGGCTGTTCTCTACATAAAAAATTGCGTGTACGCAGACAAACTTTAAACTTTAGACCATTTAAAATCCACCTCCTAAGTATAGCCCAAATAGTGCCAAAAAGTCATCAAAAATTATCTTAGAAGTCCTATAAGAAGTTTTTTATGGCAGCCATTTAAATAACAATATACTTTATGAATAATGAATAATCATGGTTATGACGCTATAGAATGGACTCTAGCTCTTGTCTCAGAGATATTACAACAAAAAAATACTTTATAAATAGTGGCAAATTTTCAAAAATTTAATAAAATAAAAATTTTAATAAAAGTTTAATTTTAAAATGTATTTAATTTAAATTTATTTTTAGAAGCATAACTTGGACGATCTTTTATATACTACAATATTAAAACTGAAAATCTATTTACTTTGGTAGATGAATTTAAGTAAAAATGAGCTCAGGAAATTTATTTTGTAGATATTTTTAATTCTTATTTAAAAATTTGAAAGATCGTTGTAAAATTCTTCATCGAAACCAGTATAAAAATGTTTATAATTTCTCACACCTAAAAGAAAGAAAAAGTTCCTTTCAATTCGCTATAAGAAATTTGTTTCCTAATTTGTTAAAAGAACAATATTTTTTGTTTGCCAAATCACAAGATATTTGTAATATGAATTTTTACACAAACTTGCTATATATTTATTAACCTTTTCTGAACATTTTAAAATATGTTATTTCTAATATTTACCCCCCCCCCCTCTAAATCTAAACTTTTAAACGCCTGTTATTTATATTAAAAGAAATTAGGTTGAGTTAAGTTTATGTTAATCGCATTTAAAAGAGAATTAATTCTAAATAATTGAAGTTTACTGGAAGTTTAAGAAAAATATATCACATTGTATGTAAAATAATCTGTGGAAAATTTGTTTGTAATCTTTTTGTGCAGATTAAAAATTAATTTGCATTGAATTGAATACAAGACACAGTTTAATTATAGTAAAATTTGCAAAAAGTTGCCTTTGTAAATGTTTAAATGGGAAAAATAAAAGATAAAAGGAAGAACTGAACTTTTTTTTCTACAATTCGTATATGATAGTGAAATTTATTATAGAAAAAAATGCCATACTCAATAAAGTATGAATAAAGTTATCGAATTTCCAAGAAAATGAAAGTTTTAAAGTACATCCATTTGCCTATTAGAATATCTACACTATTATGTCAAAATGAGAAAGAAAAAGAAAGCTTAATTTGGTATATTTTTTCCATATAAAAAAAAGGGGAAAAAGAAAAGAAGAATTTTATTTTAATTCATAGAATTCCATCAATTTCATGGTAAATATTTTTATTCACGATTTTAATCAAAACTGAAATCGAATCACGTATACTATTATCTAATTTTTATATTTAATTGATCATATTCAGTTATATAAAATGTATTTTTTTTAGTTTTCTTCTTCTACTTATTATAAATAATATTATAGAACTGAAAGTATGGTTAATCAATGAATACGTAATATTTTTTTTATGATACTTTGTTTTCATTAGATGCCAGATTATCCATTTTGTAGTTTGGAAAATATATCCCTTTTAATTGATAGTTATATAAAACATATATATTATTTGAGATGATATTTATTTTATGTAAAATTTGCCATTTTATAATAAAGATTATTTTATTAACTATCAATTGCACAGAAGATTCATCAATACATGTGCTCTATTATGGTTTATTGATCAAAATTTTCTTCTGCGATGGGACTCATCGGTGAATACGCCATTAAGTGAAATTGTCAGCAAGTAACTACGGATAATTTAGGGGTCTTTAAAATCCTATAAGAGGCCAAATTAAATTTTTTTTTGCCTAAATTTAAATATTATTGTATAATATAGATAATAAGTTTATTTTTTAATACAATAATATCATAAGTCCAAAATTAGGACAAATTTCAGATTTATTGCATGAAAAGTTTTGAGAACCCAATAATTCCGTAATTTTGGAATATTAAATGGCCTCCAAAGCTGTATGATTTAATTTCATTCGACTCCTTTTTCTAAGTCTGTATAGAACATTATGCTTATACAGATAATATTCAATTTTTAGAGCATTTAAAAACCAACGTACAAAATATAAAAAATTACCTCAAAAAGACCGTGTTCTACAAGAGGGTTTGTGCATATTATTATAAAATTCTTATATTTTATACATAATGGCAAAGTTTATATAATATAATAAAATAAACTTTTATCAAAATAATTTTTTTAAACATATTGAACATAATTTTACTTCCCAAAACGCAAATTGGATAATACTTTACCTTTTGAGATTTTTTAATTAATAATAATAAAAAAATATTACACAAGAAATTTTTTTTTTTTTAAAATATCTAAAGATGAAGGAATTGTATTGTTTTAAAGTATTTATATTTTTTCAAGATTAGATATTGTGTGAAATAACATATATTTGAGTAAAGTCCAATGTCACCCACTAGCAACTGAACTTATTTTGCTGTAATTTTTCCTATTGCCATTTGACTATAGTCACAATCTGCGGATATATTAAATGATGTGAAAAATATGCACTTTTTTTATGGCAAAAAAAATATTTTTTACAAGGAAATTTTTAAAAAAAAACCTTTGTTAACAAAACAAGTTGAATTCAAAATGCATACGTTGACACTTGAATGGAATTTTTTTCAAACAAACAAAAAATCTCAAGAATTCTATTGCATTTTCAATACTAATGTAAAGATAATAAAGTGCACATTTATTAGATAGTATTTTTCAATGAAACATTGTAAATAATCGTAATTGTTGAATGCCAGAGACACCACTAGAAGACAATAGCCAGCATATCCGTAAATCATCATAAGACTTTCTATTTCTAACAAAATCTACAATTGCTTCTATTAAATTTTACAAGACATAAGACAGAAGACATTTTCACAGCATATCTGAAATTGAATCAATTTTCACTATCAATTTTTAACCACTATTATTCTCACAATTTTTTTGTTTTACTGAAAGTATTCACAACACTTTAGAATAAAAAAAAAAACAGCTAAACTTAAATTTCTTGTCAGCATAAACATTTCTTGTGATCATATCAGATTATCTGCAAATATTTGCTATTTTACTGAGAAGAAAAAAATAATAGATACTAACATATTGAATATATTTCTTTTTAAAGCTTTAAACTTCCTTTTTAAATTGACTAATATTTAAATATCTAGAAGCTTTCATATACTCGTACAATGAGCAATAAAATGGGAAGATAAACTCATAGAAGTTACTTAATGATGTGATAATCAATGGCTAAAAGGCTTATGGCACATTCGCAGTCATTAATATGTTGTAACAAATTACCAATTGTTTACTAATAAATCGTATAAAAGGAAAAGTAGCCGGCCATAAGAGATTATCTTTCCAATTTTGACCTCCAGCAATATGACATAAATTTTACCAAGTTAAAAATAGCTGCCTGCATTGACTATTACCGAAAAAGCTAGAAAATAAAATATATTTTATTATATATTATTACGAAATGATTTATGCATTTTTGATTAAATAATAAAAGATAAATAGTATATAATAAAATTATTACAAATATTTAAATATTTTTGTAACTTCTTCTAGTGTTGACAATTATTAGTTTTTAACTGTCCATAATACAATTAAAAAAATTTCTCATATAATTTGGAGATTTTTTATTAATTCTTCTTTATTCTAAATTAATGGTATTTGTTTTGGTAGAAACTAAATATAAATGGGGCTGTAGATAAACTGGTAGAAACTTTTATATTCTTCTATACTTGAAAGTAGACAAAATTGGAAGTAAACTATAATAATTGCATATACTATAACATCTGACATACCATATAAACTAATTCATGGCAAATAAAGGGAGCTTCACTTGCTGGTTTAAGTGTGCGAATAATCTACGCACATTTCCATATTAGAGACCTTAAGAAAATTGTTTATTTCTAAATTCTACACTTTCTACAGGGTGTGCTTATTGTAGGTTTACAAATTCCAATCGATTCCATTTTGTTGTAACTGTCTGATATTTGACAGCCATAGAGAGTAGACATAAGATTAAAGAATATGAAGCGCCTCAATTTTATAGACTTTTGGAGGGTTTTAAAACACGCCATTCTCCATGAAATGGTAGCAAACCGCAATGCTTGCATACTTTTGTTGTTTTTAAAGTTGTTATATTGACACTTAACGGAAAGTGCAAGTGTAAGTGTATTTTTAAAATTTTCTTAAAGAATTTACGAAAAAGTAAGTATTTACCAGGGGTATAAGCTTAAATCCTCTGTTTGGTCATAGATGGCGTGAGTGAGGGTATTAAGCTACCATAGGCACGCCATACTTTTTTTTATGAGTTTGACATCTGTCAACATTAATCAGTGCACATTGTCCGCAATTTCGTACAATAACATACATTTTTCCTTTGGTAATCATGTCTAGTTTTGTGCCAGAAAAAGAGCAAATGCGGGAAGCTCTGTTTTTTTGCTTCAATTTGAAGAAATCCGCAGCCGAATCGCATCGAATGCTTATGGAGGGCTATGGTGACAGTGCTTTATCGGAAACAACGTCCCGAGATTGGTTTCATCCGTTCAAAGACGGCAATTTTGACTTGTGGGTCAAGAAGCGTGAAAATCGGCCTAGGAAGGTTGAGGACCATCAATAGCAGGCTATTTTGGAAGAAGACAATTCCCAATCGCAACAAATGCTCGCGGAGCAATTGTGTGTTACTCAACCAGCCATTTCCATGCATCTGCGTGCCATGGGGAAGATTGAAAAGATCGGAAAATGGGTGCCGCATGAATTGAACGATAGGCAGATGGAGCGACGCCAAAACACATGCGAAATCTTGCTCGGACGTTTGGTGGCATCAGCAAGGTATCGTCTATTATGAGATGTTAAAAAAACTGTCAATGCCCATCGCTACCACAAACAACAGATCAAATTGAACCGTGCTCTGTGTGAAAAAAGGACGGATTATCAACAAAGACATGATAAGCTGATTTTCTTCCACGACAACACACCATCGCACACGTAGAAAATGGTCCGAAACTACTTAGAGACACTCAACTGGGAGGTGCTACCACCCCGCTTATTCACCAGACCTGGGCCCTTCCGACTACTACCTGTTTTCGTCGATGGGCCACGCGCTCGCTGAGCAGCACTTCGATTCTTACGAAGACGTCCGAAAATGGCTTGATGAGTGGTTTGCTTCGAAAGAAAAGGAATTTTTTTGGCGTGGTATCTACAGATTGCCCGATAGATGGGAAAAATGTGTAGCTAGCGAGGGCAAGTACTTTGAATAAATTTGTTTTTGCTTTCTATGAAATAAACATGTGTTTTTTTGTCTAAAAAATAGCGGATTTAAGCTTATATACCTGGTACATAAATAGTTTTATTATTGATAACATTTAATAGGAAGTTTTTATTTCAGAATATAAAGTATTTTATAAAGGTTTGCCTGGTTATTCAATGGAATGAGGTAACCTGGAAATTTCTTTTGAAAATCTTTTTTTTATTAGACAAATTAATAAAAATTTAGTTTGTGATGTGTTTTAATGGTTTTTAGTCAAAATAATGGTTGTTCAGTCAAAATAATGGTTAAAAAGTAAAACGTTCATGGTTGAATCAATGTAAATAAATGTGATTTCGACAGTTCAATGTTTATGGGAAAATAGTTCAGTGGTGGCGTGCGTAAAGTATGTGTACGGTGCGAGCGGGAGTAATACTATTCCTAAGAATGTAAGCGCAGTTTTGTCAAAATATACATTAATGGTAAAAGAATGGACTAAATTAAATTATGCCTTAGTTATGAGTATTTATAATTATCATATGTAAAATATAGTCTTTATAAGAAGTTCATATCGATAAAATTAAATTATATGGCTATATAGGAAACATCTAGCGGAATGCACGATTAATAGAAATAAATTTGCTGAAATTTTACAATCTATTTAAAAGAAATTCTATCGAATTATCTAATATTAATAATCAAAATAATAATAATCTTATATCTACAGATTATAAAAATTGAAATAATTGTGATGCCATAAAATTCGTAAAGTTGAGTGAACAAATCGTATTTTTAGAATAGTCTGTACAGAATTTCCATAACTGGCTTACGAGTGAAAGTAAATGAACAGAGGACCCTTGGAAAAATCTACTCAATACAATATTTTTTCACAAAAAAAAAAGAACACTATCTGGGGCAAATGGCTTACACACAACCCTCACGTGAAATTATAAAGACTTAAGCTTAAATTTTGAACTCAAAAAGTACTTAGACTACTGAGAACCGATCAAAGCTGACACTAAAAATGAAACTTTTAATTTAAAATACAATTTTAAAACCGATCTGGACGCAGAGTATTGAATTGTGGGGTACCAATTCCTCTCGAATCCAATCTCTTCAATTCGAACACCTCCGAAAAATCGTTCTACTCGTTATAAAAAGTTTTATTCCCGATTATCCTACCAATTCAATCATCTTCTTAAAAAAAAAACTGCCTCTGTTACTTTCCCCCACAAACACTCATCGGCGTTTAAAGAAAAATTTCCAAGTCTCCTCCCGTCATAAAAGTGGTTTTGTAGTTAATTAAAAAATATATATTAAAAAAGAACGAAGTGTACAAACCTTAGTGTTTGCTGTCTTCTCATAATTAGAAAAAAGTAAAATTTATATCGAGTTACCTGAAATAAAAAGAAAAATAAACTTTGTAGTCGAGACTAGAAAAAAAAAAGTTTACTTAGAAATCTGGAAATATATTGTAAGAAATACGAATTTATTCGTAGATATTTTTGTTTTTCTTATTTTGTTGTTGTTTCAAGCCATGCACAGATAATAATGTAAAAGTCGATGGAAAGTTCTCAATTAATTAAATTCGATGTCCTATGCCGCGAAGGTTAATAAAGCCATAAATCGAGTGCTTGCTTGCAGGTGAACTTCATTAATTTCGAATCATAGAGAACGTAATTAATTTACATAAATTGCCTACTATTCATTGATCTATTTAGTAAGTAGTCTAAAAATAAATACAAATTGACGGGAAAGGAGAGTATATGTTAGGTGGATATTCTTGATTAGTCTGATTGATGGACGGAATGGAAACTGATACCACCATTAAATCGAGTATTTCAAGTCACTGTCAGCTTAGAAATGGAGACATTAATAGATGTACTGATGTCGTTATTTGTAACAATGACTTTTAATTTCATTCGTTTCTCTTTCTTTCGAAATGAATCTTGGAAATGAAAATAATAGAAACTAGTAAATCGTTTATAATAAAATGATCTAGAGCGGGGCGAAGGGGTATGGATGGCGTAGTGGAAACAAACAATAAAGAAATAAATGTCTTTTTAGAGAACTTCACAACAAAAAAAACACATTACAACATTATCAAAAGTGTAAATGATCATGATTTGACGATCGATAGGATCTTAAGAAGTTATTTATCGTGTACGATTGTTCCTCTTCAGCCTTGCTAGATTTACTTGAAACAACTCTTTTTCCAGTCCAAGCATGCAAATATATAGTATTGAGGATTGAGATTTTTTGCATTGAAGGGGAAATTATAAAATTTCAAATAAATCACTTTCTCTGTTTGGAGGAAGTCCCATTTTCCCAATTCCCACGCACAAGTGTCCATCAAAACGATTTTATCCACTCGTGAATTTTCATTCGACATCCAAACTATATTTTATATTATTGATGCCAGAATAGACAATTTACTTTTGAAAGTTGGAACTATTACCGGTGATTAGGACTATTGCTTGTTGAGTAAACAAACGAATTCCGAATCACATTCGAAACACCATTTATTCACGTTAATTTGACGGCATCAGCTTGCAGAAAAATCACCACCAACCTGAGATTTGCACTTGATTATATTGAAGGTGATTCTGATGTTCAAACAGAAACCATCACCAAAATAAGCGCAGACGATGTAGACGAAGATGAAAATAGTGAATTCCTTTCGATTTGGTATTCACTGTTTGTTATCTTTTGATACAATTTGAACAGTTACCTATCTGGGTTTATTCGAATTAAATTAAATCAATTCAGATATTTAATGTATAGTATGTATGGCTGGCTATATGTACCTGCTGGGTGCTCCCCTACCAGGTACGTTTAGAAATTGGCGTGCATACCTTTTGGTATAGTAAAACAAATACTTGCGTTCGCCTTTGATTTCTGAACGAGAAAGTTCGATTAATAGCCCGTTCTTGGTGTGGGAGGCGATGAAATGTTATATGACGACAGGCTCTAGCCCCAGTCAAACTATGGTACTGATCAACCTGGTCTTACGGATTCGGCGAAAAGAAAGTGAATTGATTTTAAAATTGTTTCTCATTTATTTAGACTTTTTGAAAATAAAACCCTGAAGTTCGTTCTCCTCAAGGGATTCAATGACAAACAACATGGCATTGGTGAACAAGTTTTTCAGGTGATAATGTCTCAGAAAATTCGATACCAATTATAGTAAAGAAGGTGTATTTGTCTAGTTGTGAAATGTTGATTTTTTCGGTTTGGTTTTCAGTTTTCAATTTTCCGTTAAAATAGTAAAATTAATGAATAGTAACGATTATGAGCATCGTGGGTGACCATTGTTCGTTCAAACAGTCGACTTGAAATAATTGCTATTTCCAAAGGAAGGGCACTTTCCCGTAACATGATGACGAGCAGTTAACAAGATGGATAGTTTTGAAAGTGTTTCTAGACGACACCGTTTCCAATGGAATGGCATCTATTTTGTTTCTTTTCTTCTTTTATTCACGTACTAGTATGCGTATTTGTGCATAGACACTTCTAATTGAAAAAGCCTCAATTTTATCAAGCAAACTCGACGTTGAGATTTTTAATTTTCCACTTAATAATAATAATAATAATGGAACCTTCACACTATTCAAATTAATATTTTAGCATATGATAAATAAATCTACCTTCATATTTTCAATGTTTTTTTTTTTATTGAACATTTTCGCGGTTTGTTATTTTACTCTACCACAATGGAGCATTATTATCTACTATTCAAAGAATGTGATAGCTTCTATTGTATCTGTTACTCTATAAAATGTTTATCGAACATGTGGAAGCTGAAAATTTTTATTCTATTGGGAGTAGAAATGGAAAACCAGTGCTTTTTTCAAAATTTGAGGCTTTCTTGCGGAAAATTACTTCCGTATTCATGCTTCAAAGTATTGTCCATCGCTAGCCACTATTTTTTTCCATCTTTCTGACAGCATACGGATTCCATGTCGAAAAAAACCGCTCATCTTTTGAGGCGATCCACGAATTTACCCAATTTTTTGTCTTTTCGTAAAATCATCAACAATAATGGCGGCGGCTACTACTTATTTTTATTTGGTACAAAAAATATTATTTTCGAAAGTATTTGATAAAAAAATTCTTAATATTCTATTTCGTTTTCGTATAGAATAAAATATAAATAATAATATTGAACCATTTCCACATGAGTATTATGGTTTTTTTTCCATTTTTTGTCTTGTCTTAAGATCAGAAGTGCTGCTCAGCTAGGTCACGCATAATCGATCGGAAGGCGTGGTAGTCGGAAGGGGCGATTTTTGGAGAATACAGCGGGTAGGGCAGAACGTCCTATTTTAGTATTTTAAGGTAGATTATAACCACCTTAGCAACATGTGGCCGAGCTACAAAACTCACTTCGTCGTATTGTGGCCGTTTCTCCTTCAATGCTCGGCTCAAACTCATCAGTTATGTTCGGTGGTGAGCTCCTACGATGGTTTAATCCCGTTGCTACAGCTCATAATATGCCACGCCGGATCTCATTTTCATCGCTAGTTACAATACGACGACGTGTTTGCCGTTGGTGTTCATACTTGAAAAAAAACGCCGTTCGACGTCTCTTGACTTCAACTGGTATGTCACTTAATTTCCTTGCTTTTGGATCATTCCTAAGGCTTTCAAAAGATGGAAAATGGCTTGTTGAGTTAAGCCCAATTCATCTGCAAGTTTTTGTTGTGTTTGACATGGATCTTCATCCAGTAATGACTTTAAAATTTTCAGCCGATCCGGGACGCTTCTTGTTTTCCACTTCAAAATTACCACTTTTGTAGGGTTGGAACCATTCGCGATACGTTCTCTCACTAATGCAAGCCTAACCATAAGTTTCTACAATCATTCGACGTGCCTCAGCGGCAGATTGTTTCGAATTGAAGGCAAAAATCAAAACTTTCCACAAATGGCGCTTATTTAGCTCAAATTTCGAAATGTTCATGCACAAAAAATATATATATAACGCCGATAAAAAGTCACAAATGTAATGATTTGACATTTCTGATCCGATATTTTGGATTATTATTTAATAATTTATTTGTTTTATTTATAAGAAGGGTGAATAGAAATAATTTATTTGTTTTTAGTGTTTGGCGTAACCACAAAATTTAATTTCGTAACTCTAAATAGGTTTTATAATTTCGAACAGTTTTAAAAATTTATTTATTGTTAATTTTCACTAGAAGTCTAAGTAGTTATCGGTGACATTTATTAGTCTCAAGTCATTTTTAAGTAGTCTGTATATTTCAGGTCCTAGGATGAAGTCCTAAATATAGCTGCTTTCGGTAAAGAGAAAAAGTAATGTGAGCACTTTTTTGTTTATTAACTTACAAATTTCAAATTTTAAACCAGAATGGAAATTGTGGATATGGAATTGTTAATTATTAGATGGTAATAATAGGAAGTAGATGAGGAACCATGGGTATAAATATTATAAGAAATGGGATGAAGGATACTGCCTTGTAGACCCCAGCAGAAATAGGATATTGTTTTGAGGATTCTGTATTAATTTGAAAATGACGTTGGGAGATATATAAATTTATAACAAGATAGTATGTAGAGAAGATTTTATTAATATCATCTATTAAAAAAATTGTTCTTTTTGCGTTAATTAATTAGTGAAAATATTTTCTAATTACATAAATAATCTTGACAAAGAAAAATATTGAAATTTTAAGTAGTGCTTTGTATTGAAATATTTCGCTAAGTCCCATAATCAGAAAAATAGCAAACAATTGATTTGAATAGAATTCACCCACATTACACACATTATCGACACCATTTTTATTAACTGAAGTAGGCAAGTTTTCTGTATGCTAAACTTCTAATTTAAGTAGCTTATTTAAATAACAAATTAATATATGCAATCCGGAGAAGTTGGCAATCGAATAGAAATACTTGCGCCCAGAATTTTGAATTCCGCATTGCTGTCAACCTACACTCATCAATGTGGATTACCAGCGAAAAAATAAATATGAACGGATTTATCCATACCGGAATCAATAATAATACCCGTGGTAGGATATAAAATGTAAATCAGTAACTGAATTGATTGGAAATAAACTTGTTTAAGTTATGCTAAAATTTGAGGTTTGATCAGTTAATTTCGAATGATGTACTCGATGCGTCCACTATCGGTGCTAGTGAGAACAGTCAGTGACTGGAGTAGCAAAAATCCACCAACTGAATTTCAAATTAGACCAATTCAAAAATTGGATTAAATTATTAAAAATATGAATCGGATAAGATTAAAAGCTCTACCCAGAAAGGAGATTTCTTTCCGACTGCGATTGCAATTTGTAACATTTTCAGTTATTCGTGCGTTAATTTGACTGCATTTTCATGTTGCTCGAAACATGATTTCAATTTCCATCAAATAGTTTTCCATGATCAGTTAGCATTCCTTAAAAAAAAATATGCACTGCTGAATAGTGAAATATTTGCGTGAGTTCTTGTGTAGAAAATGTCAGCTTCAGGCATTGTGATTGGAATGCAGACTGGAATACTACCAATAATCACTGAACAATGTCCACAATCATTTTTGATTTTTATTTTCTAGGCCTGAATAGTATGCTAGGAGAGGTGCTGTCCAACTAACGATGTCGGCAGTTAAATTGCCACTGTCTGACAATGCCAAATATCTCAAGGGACTTCAGCCATAAGTATGTATCTGCTCAAATCTGTCTAATTTAATTAAACTTTACTTGAAAACTAAAAGAATTCACTTCATGCACTCGTCTACTTGCAATATTTACGTTTAGCAGGATTTTTCGCAATTGATATTACCGAAAATTTCGATTCACATAATTGAGTTATGCTAAAATGTTTATGTGTAATTAAAAACTGATTAACTACTTGTCAATTATGACGGTAACAATAATAACCATAATAATATGAAAGTAGGCACAATCTATAATGAAATCGGAAATTTTGTTGCGAAAACCAAGCTTGAGACGATAATATCAATGGCGACGACAGTAAAGTATGTACCCCAGCCCCAGTAATATGGACGACGAACACATTTCAGTGTCACTTTGTTATGAGATAGCCTGATGCACTTATTTTAATAATAATTTTTTTTATAATAATCTTTAAAATGAATTTTAAAAATTATTTATTTTTAAGGTATTTTGAAGAATTCTCTTTTAAAAATTTATCCATTTTGTACAATACTTTGGAAAGTACAGCCCTTTTCATTTAACACTTCTTAAATATCTATATTACTAAAAGTAGTATTTATTTATTAAAAAACCTATAATTTTATATTATGGATAAATAATGTAAGAAAACTGTAAAAACCTTCTACAAAGATGGTGTAAGATGAGGTTAAAAATTTTCTTCGGCGATGAGGCTCATTTGTGGCTCGGTGGATGTGTCAATAAGTGAAATAAGGTTTTGAAAACCCACAAGTGACTGAGCAAAAGCCATTGTATCTGCGAAAATTAATTATTTGGTGTGCATTTTTATATAAATGTGTACTTTTATACAATTTTGCTCGTATGGCAATTGACTTTTATTTTGCATAAACTTAGCGATTATAATCTGTATTATATGCTATTTTAATAATATATTACCATAAGTCAAGTAACATGAGACATTTTCGTTCAATTACGCGAAAAGTACCCATGGCGCTTACTTTTAAGATTTGGTTGAGACAATTAGCCTCCATAATCGTGCAATTTGACGCCTTTGGACTTTTTCTTATAAAACTTTGCAAAATATTGTATTTACGCAGGCAATCGATAAATTTAAGAATATTTAAATATTAACATTCGTCAAGTTTTCAAAAAAATTTGATATTTTAATTGCAAATTTGTTGTATCGGGTGATTTTTTTGCCGTCAAGTTTTTCATGTTTTTATTTTTGACAGATTATTAACATTCGTCAAGTTTTAATATTTGATATTTTAATTGCAAATTTGTTGTATCGGGTGATTTTTTTGCCGTCAAGTTTTTCATGTTTTTATTTTTGACAGATTACGTGTGACACGTGACGTGTGTCAAGAAAACAAAAGTGCTCAGTTAGCATTGGCATTTTTATCATGGAAGACGTATTGAATTTTATTATCAAAATTCGTGCTCTGTCAAAAATTGGTTTCGCGCACTTCGACCATTTTATGGTCGCCTAACCGACCATAAAATGGTCGAAGTGCACGAAACACATTTTTTCAATTTTACACTATTGGAAATCAAACTACAAACCCGTATGTGTAAAGTAAGTACAGAGGAAAATATTGCTGCCGTAGCGTCCATTGTGTTACTCTACTTTGTGGAAGTTTTTACTCAAAGATCTTGGTGTGAAAGTATATAAAATACATCTCGCGCAAGAACTGAAAACGAACGACCTGCCAAAAGGTCGAATTTTCGGGCAGTGGGCCTTAGAACGACTTCAGCTAAATCCATTTTTTACCAAAAAACTACGATCAGCGACGAAGCTCATGTCTGGTGAATAAACAAAATTATCCCATTTAGTCTGATGAACAACCATAGGCAAAACAAAAACTACCATTGTACCCAGAAAAATGCACTGTTAAGTGCGGTGGAATCAGCCGTCCGTATTTCTTTAAAGATGACGTTACCGTCATTAGGCCCGCTATCGCTCTATGTTTGCAAACTTTTTTTTGACGGCGCTACACGCCACACAGAATGTGAAACTATGGACATATTGAGAGATAACTTCGATAAGCAATTTACGAGTATCTCATGATTTGGACCGGTGAATTGGCCGTCAAGATCGTGTGATTTGACGCCTCTAAACTATTGTTGAGGCTATAGTTTTGCAGCTTTGGAAGACAACATTATACGTTTTATTAGCGATATACCAGCTGAGATCGGACAGCTCGCATATGAATCACTTAAAATGTAGTCGTGGCCAACATTTATATGAAATAATCTTTAAAAAATAAAATGGCAAGCATTGATTTAATGATTCATATATTTTTGCTATATTTCTTTATTTTTTAGAAGTTTAAAAACCAAACCCTTCAAAAATATTTTGGTTTTATAATACAAATTATATTCAAAATAATTTTATTAAAAAAATGCTATATTTGTTTGAATTGTATTGTATATTTAAAAAATATATATTACTCTAGATAATTTTTAAACTAGGTGGATATTGCGTAAAAGAAAATTTCTTATAATTTATAAAAATTATTTTGAAAAATTTTGGACAGTAATTCTGAAGTTTCAAAAGCAAATCAAAATTAACTAAATATAAGTGTAGTCCCAGAAGTAACCGACCTAGCAAAGAAAACACAAAAAATTTAGGAAAAAATATCTTTATTTCTTAACATAGTCTCCTTTTAGCTCGATACACTTTTCCCAATGACGTTAAATAGCTCTATATACAGAACCGTTGAGCTCCTTAAAACAGCCACTAACCGCAGACTCCACCTCCTCATTATTAGTATATCTTTTACCAAGGATCCATTCATTGACGTTTCGAAAGAGAAACTAATCCTTGGGGCTAAATCTTGCGAACAGAGTGTGTGAAGAAGCAATTCGAACTTTAACTCATTGATTTGTCTTGATCCAAATGCGACCGTTTTTTCTTGATTTCATTACTCAAACACAGCAAATACGTGTACGTTCGCATAATACTCGTACACAAGACTTTTCCGATGATATTTCTGCCGTTTGCAAAAATTTAACATATTTTGGAGGCAACAGTTTCGCATTTAATTAATGTTACACTTTAATGGATAAAAGTTTCGATTTTATAAAAGAAAAATTATAACAATTCCGCGTAACTTTTTTGGTTTTAACTTAATGGAAATAATATTGAAATTTTACAAAGTGATGCATTTTATTTTTTAATTAATTTAGCCGAACTTTATTGTTGATTAAATAAATTAAAAATTTCAAATAATAGTCTTAAGATTTACGTGTAAATAAAAATTAATTTGAAACAATCAGTAGTGATACGTTTGAAAATAATAATCGGATCTATAATATTGTAATAGCTAAAAATTCAATAATCTATAAAAAAAACTGAATTTATCGCAAAACTCCATTAAGCAGATAGAATGGAAAACGTTTTCTGAGCTAAGAAATCTTGAAGATCTGAAATTAATTAGTAATAAAATTGGTTAAATTGAAAATGATGCATTCAATAATTTAGAAAATTTAAAATCTTTAGATTTATAGAAAAATAGGCTTTCATAATTAAATATTCGCATCATTTTACCATTGAAAAATCTTATATATAATATTCATGAATTTAAAATAAACTGTGCATTAAAACATATAAAATTAATTGTTTTAAATTTAAACTATAATAATATTAGTTGTCAATATTTGGAAGCAGTTAAAAGTGTTGGTAATAATATCTTAACAAACTATATTCATAGTAGATGTTATCATTGGAAATTGAACAAAAGTGTCGAAAGTGAATATTTAGACTGCATCGAAAAAATTAGTTTTTTTTCTCAAAATGATAAATATGAAAAAAATTGACGAACTGGAAATATACTTTTTGCATCAGAAACTAAATATTCAATATCAAAATAATAAAAATGATAAGAATTTTAAAAATATTTTGCAAAGAAATTAAAACTTACTACAGAAAACGTCCCTTGATAAGCAAAAATACAAGAAAATATTAAGCCCATAATATCTGAAATTAATTTTTTCAGCTTTATGTCTGAAAAAATTAATTTCAGATATTATCAAATTTTATTTTCAGTCTTATCAAGTTTAATGTTTGTATATACGAGTATTATTATGATTCGAGTGTTTATGGTGCGACATTTACTTATCATAGACTATTGCTGCCAAATAAAGTGGCGCAGATTGTGTTAATAATATATTATCAATACATGCCCAATTATATCGAAATATCTAAATGTGTACGTAAACACTAAAAAAAAATTTTTTTATATAATATAATTTATTTTTACGTTGAAAAAAAATCCGCTTGTTATTGGAAAAGCGGCAAACATATTTTTTTAAACACAATTATCCCTATTGTTAATTTTGAATATGTAACTTTAAATTCCGCTAATTGTATTTTTATTAATTTCGACCCTCCATTTTAAAGTAACTGATAATAAAAGTTTTGCTTATAATTCAAAAGACCTAAAAAATAAGAATTACCAGAATTTGTAAAATACGAATTCTTCTACTAAATCGACATTAAATCAAAATATTAGATTATCCATTTAATGATTAGGATAGTAAAGCCTTAGATTATAGAAGAACTGGAAAGTCCTTTTCACAAAAATTCTGTCCAAACTATTTCAGTTTTATTTTCACGAAACTTTTGTATTCTGAAATGACTGTGGTCAGCAATGTCAAAAAATAATTTGGGTTTTTGTACTATGGATTTTAAAAGCACTAAAATTCTAAAAACTGTCTACAAAATTGGGGATTCTGCCAAAGGGATGATTTGTACTTTAAGAGGAGATTATGATCGTCTGTGATGAGATTTATTTCCCGCCCAGTGGACATGTTCATAAACATAATTGCCACATATGAGCCTCCGAAAACCCATTAGTAACCTGTAGAGAAGTCATTGTAGCCGCAAAAAGTGACTGACTGGAATGTGTCATTGGCTGGCATTTCTTAGAAAATAAAGAAGTAGGAACCGTTGCCATCAATTGTGAGCGCTTGGGCCGTATGATAACCAAATTTTTTTGCCACCAACTTAAACCTTCTAATCCGGACTATATGTGGTTTAAAAAATACGGTATCACAAGCCACACAACAGGCTCCAAGATGTTTTAGCTTTATTGCGTGAAAGGTACCCAAGATGTGTAGTTCCGAGATTTTGTGATGTGAATTGGCGTCCAATATCATGCGATTTAATGCCTCTGGACTTTCTCTTGTAGGGCTAAGTACGATATCACATTTACGTAGACTAAATTTTATGAAAAACTCATCAAAAATTACGTCTAAAGAAGCGAATTCTGCAAGAAGGATCGAATCTCGTGGCGTTTAGAATTATATTATAATTAATACATAATGGCATGATCCAAGGTGAAATCTGAGTTTTAAGTGTATTTAATTTAACTTTACTTTGGATGACGCTTTATAATTCAATGACTTCGGTCTATTATAAGTTTATTGATGAGTATTGCTATCATGTTACTTTAAATTGTGAAATGTTCGAAATAAATTATATTACATTTAAATATATATAAATATTTCCTTATTCAAATAATTTTATTTTGATTTGAAAAAGCCTTTTGAATATGACTCATAGCTTCCTTAACTTATTATTGGGTACGTCTTATTTATTTTATGTCGAGTACGTGCTTCTCAAATAATACTTAATATTTTATTTTTGTTGAAGTTTTTATAAATTTCTGATAAAAATTTTTATTCTTAACTTAGAATTATGTGAATTTAGTGAATTTAGTATTTAATAATATTGAAAATATTTTGCACGCCTTTTAAAATTGTTGAACGGTACAAAATAATCTGATAAGATTTATTTATTTATAAGGTGTTCCCAATATTCAATACTTACCGACAACACAATATTCAGTTATAAACTTTTTTAACAATATTTAAGTGGAAATTAAAAATATATAATTTTTCCTTTTAAGAACTATCCTCAGTAATATTAAATACCTTGTATCGAATAGTAAGTTCTTGAACGGGTTCTTGTACGATTTTTCGAAATGATTAAATTGTTCATAGTAATTTCTATTATTTTGGTTGTCGGCTATGCTGTTTCGATAAAAGGCGTTTCGAATGAGTTAAATATCAAGGATTACTGTAATTCTAACACGATTTTATGTGAAAAATTAATATATCCCGATAATTATTATTTGTCCTTTGATCTAAATTATACTATAACCGGATATGAATTCATATTCTATAGAGGAAATATTAAAATAATTCCCAAAAATCTTTTTTTGGTAGTTCCAGAAATGAAAATATTGAAAATGTGGCTTTGCGGATTACAATTTATTTACAAAGAAACATTTGAAGGCGGACAACATTTAGAAATATTGGATTTGTCGTTCAACTGTATTGAAACTCTACCAGATTATGTGTTTGAGTTTTTAACCAATTTAACTAAACTTTGTTTAAGAAATAACAAATTAAAAATAATAAATGGTAAAATGTTTAACAATTTGTGTTCCTTAAAAATTCTAAATTTGAGTTATAATTCTATTGAACTAATTAGTGGAGATCAACCTAAAAACGTGAATGAAATTGTTTCATTGTTTTTAAATGAAAATTCAAATGAGAAAGAAAATATTCATATAGAATTGCCCAATTTGGAAAAATTATATTTGGGAGAAAATTCAATTGAGCGAATAACATCGAACACATTTGCCGGATTAAAACATCTTAAATGGTTGGATCTATGGGAAAACAAAATAAATTTTATCGATAATAATGCATTTGATAATCTAAAGTATTTAAAGCATATTCATTTAAGTAATAATAAGTTAACAAAATTGAGTGTTCGGGTTATTGTACCATTGGAGAATCTAAAAAATTTGGACATAAGCGGTAATAACATCCACGAATTTAATGTTATTTGCGCACTAAAATACAGAAACCTAAATATATTGTTCTTACTAAATAATAATATGAGTTGCGACTATTTTGAAATAATCAAAAACGAATTTGATAATCCCTTGAATTGGTTCGTTTATAGTGGATGTCATAATTGGGAATCGTCTAAAACTGTGGAAACTGAATATTTGGAATGCACACAAGAATTTCATCAATTTCAGAATCGCAAAATGGAGAAAAAATTGGAACAGTTACAAAAATACTTTTTTAAAGAAACTGAACAAAATCAAAATCAAAGTCGAAAATTTGTCGAGAATTTTGAGAAACAGGAAGCATATTTTTCGAACCAAACTGAAAAATTTGAAGTAGAATTTAAAATAATAGTAAAGTTAATTCTCCAGCAAAATGAAAATATTCAAAATCAAAGTCAAATGTTAATAGACAAATTTCAAAAACAGGATGCACATTTGTCTGAAAAATTAAAGAATGTCATATCCCTACAAAAAAAGCTTGAAAGTTATTTTTCGAACCAAAGTGAGCAGAATCGAAACCAAAGCAAAAAATTCGAAGATAATTTTGGGAAACTTGAAAGTTATTTTTCGAACCAAAGTGAGCAGAATGAAAATCAAAGCAAAAAATTCGAAGATAATTTTGGGAAACTTGAAAATTATTTTTCGAACCAAAGTGAGCAGAATCAAAATCAAAGCAAAAAATTCGAAGATAATTTTGGGAAACTTGTAAGCTATTTTTCGAACGAAAGTGAGCAGAATCAAAATCAAAGCAAAAAATTTGAGGATAATTTCGTGAAACTGGAAAGTTATTTTTCGAACCAAAGTCAGCAGATTCAAAACCAAAGCGAGGATTTTGGGAAATTCAAAAATTCAGTTATAAATATGAATGTCTTTGAAATATGTTGTTGTGTATTATTACTTATATTATTAATTAGTATAGTTGGTATAAAATTTTATAAACTATGCTCTTCTCATTATATACAATTAAATAAAACAAATATTATATTGTAAGAAAATTATGTTTGTATTCTTTAAACGGTTGCATTTTATTTTTTTTAAATGAATTTATATTGTAGATTTACACAAATTATAATTATTATATATATTTTCCTCGAATTTTATATTTTGTGCTTTTACTATTTCATCAAAACTAATTTATTTGTGCTTTTACTATTTCATCAAAACTAATTTATTTCATATAAAAATTCCTAAAAAAATATTGTTAATATAATAAATTTGCCCTAGAAATACTTTTGCAATTTATAGTTAATCTATTGAAAATTAAAATATAATTTTATTAAGTATGTTAATACATTTAAAGTATTTTTTCCCTTATATTTAAAATAATGTATTTACGAAAAAATATGTATTATATAAAAATTATAGGTTAATTAGAATTAGTAAAAAATTATTTGCGCTACCAAAATGTCAAGATGAGAAATTATAATTTATATATAGACACAAGTATGTTAAAGTAGATCGTTTTGCATTATATTTAGTATTTAGTTGTATTATAATTAATACGATTAATTTAATAAACATTATAATTTTTAATAATAATTATGCATTTTTTTTAGTTTGAAAAGTCATTTGTCGAGGCTGTATCCTTGATCTACTTCTATAGAAAAGTTCCTTAAAAAGACAATATTATTACAGCAAATAATAAAGTAATCTTCCTGTGGCTCTATCATAACAAACGACTTACTTGAAGTCCTAAAATAAGATAAGAAGAACTTGAACTTAATAGATAGTATCGCCAAGTCTTAGAGTCAAAAGTGAACAAAACTGAAACTAAAGAACAAACTTTTAATTTTTTTTAAAACGATCCCATTCGTCTTGAATCAAATTCCTTCAATTCAATATTCTTGGAAGAATTAAATATTCTCCTATGTGTAACATATGTGTTTCTTGTTATAAAAAGTTTCATTTCCCAAACATACTTTCACTATAATTCTTTCACTAAGAAACTTTTCTCATTTGCATTCTCCCTCAAATTTATTTTTAATATAATGTCGTTGTCATAATATCTACATTTTACAATATTTCCATAGTTGTAGATAACTAATAAAATTTTTATAAAAAACTCAAAAACTTCTATTCAAATTGAAAATAAACTAGGCGTATAACAATAATACAAATAAATATTTATTCTTATGCAATGCGTACTCATTTTAATTTAAACAAATTAAAATGAGTACGCTTAAAGGCTTATGTATAGTACACAATTTAAAATAATACAATTTTTCATAATATTGATATATAATTTTTTCTATGTATACATATACAATATTTTGATTATAAAATAATTTCCATTATAAAAAAAAATAAAGATTGAATTTTAAAAGCTATTTATCTCTCAATTTCATTTCGATCTGGAAAAGAAGCATTCATGATTATTTATTTCGATTTAAATATTCTAACAGTTTTTCAATAAAACTCGTAAAGCTCAAAAGTGTATAATATTATTTGTATAATTTAAATACAAACAAGCTACACATAGTAAATATTACAAAAAAATACTTTTCGATTTCCATAAAAGTATCAGCAACATTATTAATTTTAATTTCAATTTCCTTTTGCTGATCAAAGAGTATTTCCAATTTATCCATGATATCATCATATCTACTTCCGTTTTCTTTGGAGATATATGCTTCGAACTTTTCAGGTTGATTATATTGCCTATGTTGAATTTGGCATTCTTCCTTTTGCTGAGTAATAAAAGCTCCCAGTTGTTTAAGTTTTTCTAATTTCGCCTCAAAATGTTCTTCTTGATATTTGTTATATTCTTGAATGCATTCCAAATAGTCAGTTTCCAGAGTTTTATAAGAACACCAATTCTTGCATCCACTATAATCAATATTTCGTTGACGAACATCGATCGCGCCGATAATATTTTCCAAATACTGGCAGCTTATATTATTATCATGTAAATACAAATTTTCCAATTTTGTATGCTTTAATGCGCAAATTATATTAAAATCGCTAATATTATTTCTTCGTATATCTAAAAATGTTAACTTTTTTAATGGTAGCAAAATGCGAATATTTATTGATGATAATTTATTGCCATCCAAATCGATTTTCTCCAAATTTTCTAATTCATCAAATGCATTATACTGAATATTATTAATTTTGTTAAACCATAAATTTAAATGTGTGAGATTTTTAAGCCCAGTAAACATTTCCGACGTTATTTGTTCTATAAAATTATTTGTCAATCCCAAATTTCGAAGATTATTTAATTTCGAAAGAAAATTTCATTTTTCTTTTAGTTCTAACAAATTTGATTCCACTAGTAAAATTTTTAATTTGTTGTCACTTTCAAAAGCATTTTTATTAATTATTTCGATTTGATTATCATTAATATACAATTCTTGTAAATTTTTCATATTATAAAATGTGTTTTCTTCGATTATTTTCAATTTATTATTATTTAAATGTAGCTCATCTAAATTTGCTAAATATTCAAAAACATAACTTGGTAATGTCTCAATTTTATTCGAATTTAGATTTAATAATTTTAACTTTTGTGCTCCTTCAAAATTTTCCTTATACAATAATTTGATTCCACAATTTTCCATTCGTAGTTTTTCAATTTCTTTTAAAACCAAAAACAATTTATTTGGTATTTGCATAATTTGAGTTTTATTAAATGAGTATGCGCGTCCTTCCATAGTATATAATTCAGAAAAGAATAAATTATATCCTTCAGGATATGATAAATTCTGGCATGTACTACTATTAATATCACAAAACTTATGAATATTGAGTTCATCTGTTCTTTCACTCATTATAAACGCACTTGCAGTTATTAGAAGTAAATAAATTATTAAAAAATATTTATTCATTTTTATGAATTTTGTTCACTTTTTTAAAGCTACTATCGTAACTGAACTATTCAGTGTAAATTATTTCAAAGTACTAACTATAATTTTATATTAACCAGTTTGTATTTTCAAAACAATCTGATTAAAAAGAAATTTCTTTCATGGTGAAAATAATCAACAACTTTTTTTTATTAGATTTAATCAATTTTTTTCTAAATTTAACTTATTTGAATTTTTTCTTTAAATTAAATAAATCAGTTTTGCATTATCAAAATTTCTAATGAATATCAAGACTGTATTAATTTTTACTTACTTCGAGTTTTAATAAATAGGGATGCAACTTCACATTTACTTAATTACTTTATCTAAAATCATTCGTATTTTTAATTTTACTTTTTTAAGGTTTCTTTTTCAGTTTTGTATCATTTCATAAGCGTTAACTGAAAAACAATACTTTTATCAATTAGATAAAATACAAAAGTGAAAAATGTTTCACCCCAAAATTAATTATTAAAATGGTTTATTACAAAATCTTTTCTGAAAATTTTCTTTTGGTTTCTGCTCAAAGTTTTTCAAAAATTTAATTTTTTTTCATCTGTAAGGTATCTTTTACGAACTTAAAGAGTTGGATAAATGAAAAACACTTTTCTTATTATTTGTAGATTATTAACTCTTTTTAGTTTTAAAAAAAATTGATATTTACAAATAATAAAATAAAATATTTTTATTAACATAAACATAATGAAGAATTAAATAGATTTTTCTTGCCGATAGCACAAAATCGTTACGCCAAAAATTTTGAATGAGAGCTAGGTCGAGAGCCAGGTTATAAGTATATGCCAGTTTTTGAAACAGGTCATCAGTCTATACCAGTGCAAAATTTTCTTTTTGCTTTTGTTCAAAGTTTTCATAATTCACAAACAGTTTTAGGGTTGGCTAATTTAATAGCACTTTTGTTATTATGTATAGATTATGAATTCTTTTTAGTTTTAAATCAATATGTGAGGTTAAGTCAACTTAGAAATTGAATTATGCATAAAATATATATGATCAGATTCTTTACTGGTTGCAATTGTGTTTAATTTGTTGAATCGGCGTTCTAGCTGGAATTATGTTCGAGGTACTAAAAATTTCAATTAAAAGTGGATTATAGATCTTAAAAATGCCAGAGTATTTACAATTACATAATTATACTGAGTCATGTTTACCTTACTGGTAAGTCGATACAAATATCCCGAAGTTGCCATTGATAAAAATATTTTAATATTTTTTTTTTATATCAATGCTTTTGCGTACTTTTGAAATAAACCCTGTCTTATTTGATTATCATTTATACACTTCCTTTAAAATATATTTTTTTATCATTCATCAAATAAATATTATCAGTTTGTTTTTACTATATTTTTTTCTTTATTATCTTTTTAGGTGCGGAAATTATTAAAAAAGTGAACCAAATGAATAAAAATTATATGCATTGTTAACTGCACCCTTTTATTTAAAAATATAAATTCTAAAAAACTTTATAAAATAAATTTCTTTTAAATCAGTAAAGCGTGTTGCCTCAAATTGATTAGTTATTAAAAAGTTTAATTTTTAGCTATGATTAAATGTTGTTTAATATTTTCGTTTGTTTTCTTCATAATAGTTATATCTACAAATTATATAAATATAAAGAAATACTGTAATAATGTTACTGGTATTTGTAAAAATATCATTAACGCTGATAAATATAATCTAACTTTTAACGATTATTATACTATCGGTGGGGAAAAATACGATTTTCTGAATACGAAAATAAATATAATACCAAAAAAACTACTTTGAAAGCGGCAATAATTTAAAGTTGTTGGACTTATCGAAAAATAATATTAAAACATTATCGAGTTCTGTGTTTCAATATTTGACAAACTTAATTGAGCTCAACTTAAATTCTAACAAACTACAATTAATAGAGAATACAATATTTCATCATTTATATCATATGCAAAAATTATATTTATATGAAAATCAAATAAAAGAAATTCATGGAAATGCATTTGAAAAAAAAATCAAATTCAATACTTGAATTTAGGATCAAATTTTTTAAAGATAAATAAGGAGCAAATTTTTCTTAACAAATTAAAATATCTTGAAGAATTATATTTATTCAATAATTCTTTAGAACAAATAAATTCGGGCATATTTCTTGACTCAAAAATCTTAGAATATTAGATCTTGGATCGAATCAAATAAATAATATTGATAATAATGAATTACAAAGTTTACAGAACTTAAGACTTAATCGAAATCAATTAACAGAATTAAGTGTTACTATTATTCTATCATTGAACAATCTAATTGGGTTAAATATATCTGAAAATAATATCCAGAAATTCGATATTATCTGTGCATTGGAATACACAAAACTGACATATTTATATATCGAGAATAATAATATGAGTTGTAATTATTTGGAAATAATCAATAATGGAACTGATAATCGTTTAAAAAAGTTCGTTTACAGCGGATGTCGAAATTGGACGTCGAAAAAGATAACTACCAATCATGAAAATATGGTACAATACCATCTACTCCAATTTGTTAAAAAGAAATTAATTAAACTAGAAACTAATATTCATAGACAAAATATGAAAATTAAAAATAAATTTGATAAATTTCAGAATTGTGTTTAATTTTCAATTATAGTTTTAAGGAAATATTTCGGAGTATCAGAAATTTAAGTGAATTTTTTCAATTTATATTAAATATAATTTTGTCATTTGTATTCATAATTTTATTTTTATTTTGTATTGTTATTGGGTTGTTCGGAAAGTATTGTAATTTCGTTTCATTATCCTGTTGGAACACTATACATTTCCTATTGACTAATTCTGGCCTTTTTTCCTTAAATGAATCATTCAATTTGTTCAACTGATGACGGTACACTTCAGAATTGATCGTTGCGTTGCTCGGTAGAACCTCAAAGTAAACGATTCTTTTGAAATCCCACCAAATAAATAGAATAACCTTTTTATGATGAATATTACCTTTCGAAGTGCTTTAAGCTGGTTCATCTTTTCTGCTTCATGATCTTTTGCGCTTCACATTGTAGTAGATATCCCATTTCTCGTCCCCAGTGATGATACGCTTCAAAAATGGATCATTTTCTTGACGTTTGAGAAGCAAATCACAAAAGTCAATGCGACTGCACAAATTTTTTTCCGTAAGAAGATAAGGAACCCATATGTCGAGCTTTGAGATTAAACCTAGCCGTTTCAAATGATTATGAGTGGTCGAATTTGATAAATTTAATCTGTCAGTGATCTTACGAGTTGTTATTCGCCGGTTTACATCAATTATTGCCTTTATTGTGTCTTCATTAGCTTCAACTGGCCTTCCAGAAAGTGGTGCATCTTCGAGATCAAAATTGCCGGATCGAAATTTTGCAAATCAGTTTTGGCTACAAAATTGGGGATTCTGCCAAAGGAATGATTTGGACTTTAAGAGGAGATTATGATTGTCTGTGATGAGGTTTATTTCCCGTCCAGTAAACATGTTCATAAACAAAATTGCCAGATATGTGTATGAGCCTCCGAAAACCCATAAGTGACTGTAGAGAAGACTTTTTATCTGCGAAAAGTGACTAACTGGAAGGTGTCATTGGCTGGCATTTCTTAGAAAATAAAGAAGTAGAAACCGTTGCCATCAATTATGAGCGCTTTGCCCGTATGATAATCAATTTTGTTTGCCCCAAACTTAAGTCTTCTAATCTGGAAAGGTACCCAAGATGTGCCGTCCAATATCATGCGATTTGATGCCTCTAAACTTTCTCTTGTAGGGCTTAGTAAGATATCACATTTACGTAAATTAAATTTTATGAAAAACTCATTAAAAATTACGTCTAAAGGATCGAATCCTGCAAGAAGTCTCGTGGCGTTCAGAATTATATTATAATTTACAAATGGCATGATCCTAAGGTGAAATCTGAATTTTAAGTGTATTTAATTTAACTTTACTTTGGATAACGCTTTATAACTCAATGACTTCGGTCTATTATAAGTTTATTGATGAGTATTGCTATCACGTTACTTTAAATTGCGAAATGTTCGAAATAAATTATATTACATTTAAATAATTATAAATATTTCCTTATTCAAATAATTTTATTTTGATTTGAAAAAGCCTTTTAAATATGACTCATAGCTTCCTTAACTTATTATTGGGTACGTCTTATTTATTTTGTGTCAAGTACGTGCTTCTCAATTAATACTTAATATTTTATTTTTGTTGAAGTTTTTATAAATTTCTAATAAACATTTTTATTCTTAATTTAGAATTATGTGAATTTAGTATTTAATAATATTAAAAATATTTGACACGCCTTTTAAAAATGTTGATCGGTGCAAAATAATCTGATAAGATTTATTTATTTATAAGGTGTTCCCAATATTCACTACTGATTGATAACATAATATTCAGTTACCGTTTAAAAAATACAACTTTTTTAATAATACTTGAGTGAAAATTAAAAATATATAATTTTTCCTTTTATGAACTATCCTCAGTCATATTAAATATCTTATATCGAATAGTAAGTTTTTGCATGCGTTCTTGTACGATTTTTCGAAATGATCAAATTTTTCACAGTTATTTCTATTATTTTGGTTGTCGGCTATGCTGTTTCGATAAAAGAAGTTTCGGATGAGTTAAATATCAAGGATTACTGTAATTCTAAAACGATTTTATGTGAAAAATTAATATATCCCGATAATTATTATTTGTCCTTTGATCTAAATTATACTATAATCGGATATTATTTAATGTTCTATAACACAGATATTAAAATAATTCCCAAAAATCTTTTTTTGGTAGTTCCAGAAATGAAAATATTGAAAATGTGGCGTTGCGGATTACAATTTATTTACAAAGAAACATTTGAAGGTGGACAACATTTAGAAATATTGGATTTGTCTTTCAACTGTATTGAAACTCTACCAGATTATGTGTTTGAGTTTTTAACCAATTTAACTAAACTTTGTTTAAGAAATAACAAATTAAAAATAATAAATGGTAAAATGTTTAATAATTTGTGTTCCTTAAAAATTCTAGATTTGAGATTTAATTCTATTGAACTAATTAGTGGAGATCAAATTAAAAACGTGCATGAAATTGGTTCGTCGTTTTCAAATGCAAATTCAAATGGGAAAGAAACTATTCATATAGAATTGCCCAATTTGGAAATATTATATTTGGGAGAAAATTCAATTAAGCGAATAACATCAAACACATTTTCAGGATTAAAACATCTTAAATTATTGGATCTATGGGGAAACAAAATAAATTTGATCAATAATAATGCATTTGATAATCTACAGTATTTAACGCATATTACTCTAAATGAAAATAAGTTATCAAAATTGAGTGTTCGCGTTATTTTACCATTGGAGAATCTAAAATATTTGGACATAAGCGATAATAACATCCACGAATTTAATATCATTTGCGCTCTAAAATACACAAACCTAACAAACTTGTCCTTACAAAATAATAATATGAGTTGCGGTTATCTGAAAATAATCAAAAACGAATTTAGAAATCAATTGGATGAATTCAAAGATGGTGGATGTAAAAATTGGGAATCATCTAAGACTGTGGAAACTGAATATATAGAATGCATATACGAACATCAACTATTTCACAAACAAAGTAATGGGGACAAATTTGAACAGTTACAAAAATACTTTTTTAAAGAAACTGAACAAAATCAAAATCAAAGTCGTAAATTTGTCGAGAATTTAGAGAAACAAGAAGTATATTTTTCCAACCAAAAAAAGGAAAATAAAAAATTTGAAGCAGAATTTAAAAAATTAGAACATTTAATTTCCAAGCAAAATGAAAACATTCAAAATCAAAGTCAATACTTAATAGACAATTTAAAAAAACAACAGAATTCATATATTTTAAGCCAAAAGGAAGAAAATAAAAAATTTGAAGCAGAATTTGAAAAATTAAAGAATGTTATCTCCCAGAATCAAAATCAAAGTAAAAAAATGGAAGATAATTTCGTGAAACTGGAAAGTTATTTTTCGAACCAAAGTGAGCAGAATCAAAACCAAAGCCAAATAGACGAGGATTTCGGGAAATTCAAAAATTCAGTTATAAATATGAATGTCTTTGGAATTTGTTGTTGTGTATTATTACTTATATTATTAATTAGTATAGTTGGTATAAAATTTTATAAACTATTCTCTTCTCATTATATACAATTAAAGAAAACAAATATTATTATATGAGAAAATTATGTTTGTATTCTTTAAACAGTTGCATTTTATTATTTTTTTAATGAATTTATATTGTAGATTTACACAAATTATAATTATTATATATATTTTCCTCGAATTTTATATTTTGTGCTTTTACTATTTCATCAAAACTAATTCATTTCATATAAAAATTCCTAAAAAAATATTATTAACACAATAAATTTACTCTTGAAATACTTTTGCAATTTATAGTTAATCTATTGAAAATTAAAATATAATTTAAGTATTTTAATATATTTAAAGTATTTTTTTTCTCTTATATTTAAAATAATGTATTTACGAACAAATATTTATTGTATAAAAATTATTGGTTAATTAGAATTAGTAAAAAAATTAATTACGCTACCAAAATGTCAAGATGAAAAATTATAATTTATATATAGACAAAACTAAAATAGATTTTGCATTATATTCAGTATTTAGTTATATTAAAATTAATACAATTAATTCAATAAAAATTATAATTAAATTATAATAAATTTTTTTTAATTTGAAAGGTCATATTAATAAAAAAATTTTTTTTATTTGAAATTACTGCTATCCAAGTATTGCAAGAAATTTCAAAATTATAATAGCTTATTATTCTGATGATACTACCATTTTTAAAGCTTCTTAAAATAAATAATTCCAGACCAAAAATGTCCAAGGTACTCGTATTGCGAGAATTATATTTTTTTCAACCAAAATAATACTATAATCATATATAAATTCATATTCCGTAACACAGATATTAAAATAATTCCCAAAAATCTTTTTTTGGTAGTTCCAGAAATGCAAAGATTGAAAATGCAAGATTGCGGATTACAGCTTATTAACAAAGAAACATTTGTTTCTATATAGGTGGACAATATTTAAAAATATTGGATTTGCCTTAGAATTCTATTAAAACTCTACCAGATTATGTGTTTGAGTTTTTACTCATTTTAAGAGAACTTTATTTACTTAAAAATAAATTAAAAATGATAAATGGTAAAATGTTTAATAACTTGTGTTCCTTAAAAATCCTAGTTTTGAGTCATAATTTTATTGAACAAGTTAGTGGAGACCAACTTAAAAACGTGAATGAAATTAGTTCATCGATATGAAATACTAATTTAAATGGAGAAAAGCATATTTATATGCTGAATTTGGATGAATTGTATTTAGAAGGAAACATAATTGACCGAATAACATCGAAATCATTTTCCGGACTGAAATATCTTAAAGCGTTGGATCTATGAGGAAACAAAATTAATTTTATTTATAATTTAAAATATTTGAGGAAAATAATTTTAGATAAAAATTTTAATTAACGAGATATGCAATTTTGAATCCTCTTGCATGGATCAATTGAAACATAGTCGTGGCCAACATTTACATGAAATTATCTTTAGAAAGTAGATGGCACTCTCTAAAGATTATTATTTATTTTAATTAATATTAGTACTGACATTTAAATTCTAAGCGTCGCAACACTAGAAAGTGCCATTGGGATGTCGTAAATAAATCGAAAAAGATTACGCAATAATAGAGAACAAAAGTATAATTTTTTTATAAGCTTCAAACTATACTAAATATGAAATTTGATATTAGAAATTGCAGAACATAAAATTAGAACACACGAGCACGTTAATTAATTGATAGTTTTTCTATAAAGAAATTTATCAGGCAGCTATAAACTAGCGTAACGTACTCGTTGGTGTAAAAGTGTTTTTAAAATGCAATTTATCATAATATGTAAGAGGATATAGAGTGGAACAAAAACTGATATTGGCAAAAAAGTACTCATGGCAATAGTGAAAAGAAGGAATTGTAAAAACAATTGTAATTGAAGTATCAATGATAAGGCTCTATTAGAGCTTTTTTACTATTTTCAATCGAAAATAAAAGAAAAACGCATAGTTTTTGATAAGAAACAATTTTTTTTAATTCTACAACCACTTACGGTTTTTCCACCTATTCTTGATTATTATTTCTATTCTTCCGGTCAGTCAACTTGGCCTCTTGTGAAAGCTCCCATCATAAAATGCGTCCATGCGACTATCTGCTTAAAAGATTCATAAAGTATTTCTGAGAGTGTAGAATTTTCTGCTACAATATTTTTATTGTATAAATTTTCATTCAGTTATGATTAAAAAGTAAAGTGGAAAATGCGTAGAATCTTCATTTTCCTACTAATTGTACGTATGTGCTGTGTTCAAAGACATTTCATCGGATAAAAGATTTAGAAAAAAAGAAAATCTCCCTTCTTATGTCAATCACTTTACTTTTGTGAAAATGGAAGTGGATTTATAATTCTGGTTTTTAGACTGTTGTCCAATCAGGAAGATTCATGATAAATTTCCTGTCTTTCCTTAATGCATCTCGAGAAGATTAACCATATTTGCGTTATGGTAAACACAGAAGTCGGGATGAAAATGATTCGTTCCGATTCGATTGGAAAGATTACCTAAGGAGTTTCTATTGCCAATTCGAGTGGCAATAGTATAATTGCAAGTAGTTATTCCAAAAGGACGTGGTAAGGGGTACTCGTATGTTATCACTCTAACTAGATAAAAAGTGAATTTATGGCATTTTATCAGCCTACTCTCAAGTCTACAATTATTGGAGAGAATGTCTATGCCTTGGCAAACAACTACCGTTTTACATACTAAACGTACTCGAATGTTAACGAACACTTGTATTTCATACATGTTTGATCAAATATAATTAACACTTGTTGTTAGTTTATATGATAATATGATATTGAAAAATGATCAATATTAATTTAATATTCATAATTTTCTTTTTATGTTGTGTAGGTTTCCATTTTTTGTTTTTGTAAGTGCATAAAATAATGACTTCCGGTATAATTCAATATTACATTTAATCCAAAAAAAATATTTCAATGTTCTTTTGCTATTTTCTTTCTTGATTAAATGAATTTGACTTTTAAGTGTGCCATCTGTGGGATTTTTTTGTTAACACAACAAGAGTATCTAGTTTTAAGAGCCATCTGTATGTTTATATTGTAAACTCAACATAATCTGAATTTTCTCATTTTGCGGTCGTATTTAGTTTAAGACATCAACCCTTTGGCAAGTTGATTTTTTTTAAAAGTGTAAATTAATACTTGTGGCTTAATTAATATAATTTCAATATTTCATATCACATTTAATTCAAAAAATAAATATTTGCCATTTTATGTTTTCTTTGAGAGCCATCTCTGAGATTTTATTCAAAACTGAATATAAAAATCAATGATATATGTGATATTTTATAACTAATTTTAACAAAATCTATTTTATTTATTTTTTTTTCACTATTGAGATAGTAAAGGGGTTCCCTTTTTTAATTAATATGCGTACGTAAATAACTAATCCAAAGAGTATATGGGAAAATTTTTGTTAATTAAAGTATGCGCATGGAACGAATTAAAAGTAATCAATATCAAATTGACTACATGGAATGTTGTAATTTCAAAATTATTTACAAAATACTTGTAAGTAAAGGTATAATAAAAAAAGAGGGAAGAAAAATAAATAATCAATTCCTTATGAAGAAAGATTGAAGTAAAGAAAAATACTCAAGAATTTCATTATTACAGCATGAATTTAGAAATATGTGCAAATCGTACTTTAATTGATTTGTTTCCAATTATGCTACGTTTATGTTCTATGATTTTACTATTATTGAACATCATGCAGTTTTATTATTCCCTAGAGAATAGCCTATTTGGACTATTTGTGATTTTATTAAAAATAGCAGTCAAAATAATTCTTATACTTCTTATTCATGAAACTCATAACATTGAAAAAGTATAATAATTTTAACCAATAGAATGGACTCTACAGACCATGATAAATGAAGTTTTCCATTATTAGAGGGCTGAAATTTAATAGAAAACGAACCTCTCTCAGGGAGGCCTTTAATATCGCAAACTGAATTTGTGTCTCCGGGGCAAATTGTCAACTAATTTTTTTATTAAAAAAAAATCCTTCAAAGACCCAGAAAAAGGATTGTTAACGAAATTTAAGATAATTAGAGAAATTACACCTGTTACGTCAATGACCATATAAATTGCACCTGTGGTTCATTTAATCCTCCTCTCGCCTATTTCCTTATATAAGATTGAAAACCACATAAAGTATGTTATCTTGAAACCTATGAAAAATCGTAGAAATCCATTATTTTTAGATACACGTAAAAGAAAATATTTTGATTTATTTCATAATTATATTAAAAAGCTAAAATGAAATTTTTATTATTTCCACCATATTGGATGTCAGCTCTAAATTGCGTTTGACATTTGAGTAGAACTAAAACTCAAAATGGCGGAGTTAATAAATTGTATGATGGCTATAAGTCAAAAATGCGCAGTATTCAAAAGTTTTTGTTCTGAAAATATTTTATATTGAGAATATCCAATATTATAATTTCTGCAGGGTGGACAAATAACACTACTTTTGGTAAGACCTCAGAAAAGAGTTTCTTAAATAAAGGCTGTCAACATTCGCGGAAGTTATCATGCACATAACGTATGTGTACAAGTGTTTATTTCAATGCATCCATGGTAATATGTAATAATTTTTGTATTTTAATCAATTCAGCTATGGAAAATTTCCTATTGGTTCCCTATTTATTCCTCACTTTCAACAAACAAGAGATACCCTAGGACTTATTTACATAAACTCAAAGAAGAAAAACTATAAATTTTGCAAATCACTTTCAAGAGAAACTTATAAAAATTAAAGAAAATTTTATAAAATAACCGATGACAAAAAATTGCGATGTAATCCAATCAATTTGCTAATCAAATTTAAAAAATAATTTTTAAATATACTCGACATGTGCTATCGGATGTTTAGAGCTAAGAAAAATGGAATGGTGTAAGATTGGTGATTATATGAACACTTTTATCATGGAACAAATGTGAACCTTATAAGGAGAGGGCTTGCCTGTTGTATTCGTACGAGTACACCTGAATTACGGTGTGAATGAAATTTCATCGGCTACGGTTGAAACTTGTAATAAATGAATCTACCGGACGCATATGTCAAACTCACCTTTCTCTAATTTAGTTACTTATGCAATCTTCAAGTATTATGCTTATACACGAGTTCATACTATTTGCTAGGAAATGTGGAAAAATTCGCCAAATCAGTTTGAATTATAGCTAATGCCGATATTCGAAAAAATCTACAATATATCATCTATCAAGATGGAAAAAAATTAGTCAGGAAGGTAGAGAAAGAGAGAGAAAGAGTTTATTAAATTTACCAAAAGAAATTCACTCAATTACGTCCAAGTATCCGGTCATAGTCGATCACGTCACCTGTTAAATTTTTTTCTTTTTTCCGTATTATTGATCACCTATTAAATCTAAATATTATTATTTATAAACAAAAATAAATCAATCCTTTTTTCATATTAAATACAATCCAATAGCTTCCAAACAATATTTGTCTTACAAATAATATCAAATTTATTTTAAATTGCTAATAAAATCAGTTTTATAGCTGCTTGTAAATAAGCTAGCTACCTGTACACAGGTAACGTGCGCTTACCTATGGTTAAGTAATCAATTTCAATTGCACCTCTTATCAGATTTCAACTAATTGAAACATGATTAATAACTGTGAAATCAATCAATTCCGGGTATATAAAAATTCTTATTATCGATTCGATTTTCTTCTATAACATAAACACATAAAGGATAATTAATCGTTTTATGAGAATTGCTTTATTATTTAACCGAATTGACTTTGAATTTATTTTTTGAACTAACAAAACAGTTCAAAAACTACTATACCTTTGAAGGTGAAAAATTATAAAAAATATGATAATTAATAAGTCCTTTTTTTTTAAATTGAACTCTTAATTTATAGTGAACACTTGAAAAATATATTTTGTTGCTTAAGTACAGAGAGTGTTTTATGTTGCAGGTCAAAGTTTTTCTTTATTAACTTTTAAACGAAATACAAATTTTATAATTTTTATTTTATTGATTGATTATATGGCCTTTAGCATTATATATGGAATATGATATTGATCAAATGTCCGCCAACAAAAGACTAGCTGTTTTAAGTACATTATTCATAATATTTTCGCAGACTTTTGGTGTTATTTCAGCAATTTCGTTTCGAATGTTGTCCCTTAAGCATCGAGGTTGTGGTTGGTTTGCAACTGTACATCTTTTCCTTCCAGTACCACTATGCGAAAAAATCGGGAATGTTCAATTCAGGAGATCGTGGAGGCCAGTATCACCCCTTTTTGACATTTCTTTCAAAATTTTCTCCGCATATTCACAATTGAATAATTATTTAAATAAAATGTTTTAATAATTTCAATACGTTGTTGCGGTATTAGATGCTTCATAATTAATTGTTATAGACCACTCTCAACGACTGTCAAATACCAACGAACAAATGTCATCCAAATCAAAATGGCAGCTTAACAAAATCGACGTTTTTTATAGTCCCATATAGGTCAATTTTGTTTATTCACTTCCATTGGGTAAGAAATAAACCTCATCGCTAAATAAAATGTTGTTCTTTTAAAATAAAATTGCTAACTTTAAGCTAAACAAATATTACTTTTTGATGACATACAAAATGTCAAATGGCAATCTTTAATGTAAATAAATATTATCTTAAATAATATATATATTTAACACTTGACAAATGATATGGCTATACTTTCACTAAACTACGAAATGGCTAACCCTTTATAAAAAAAAAATTACATAAAGACAATACTATTAAAATTGTTTTTTTTTATAGATATTAAGATACTTTTTAAAAGAATTAAATTTATAATAACAAATTATTCCTAATAACGGACATCAGCTAATAAATATGTAGTCGTGACAAGAACCCTTAGCCGCCAGACGACAATTTCTGCATCAGAAATTCAAATTCACCACTGTCGACCCAGACTGTCAAGCAACTGAGAATACGCGGGCATATGACCAGTCCAAATGGCACGTTTCATATGATCTTTTTTAATGGTTATTATAAAATTAAAACTTTTTAATGGGTATTTTCGACCTGAAACATAAAAATCACCCTGTATAACTTATTCGAACTTAAAGCCAATGTTGCGTCCATTAGAAAACGATGTCAGTAAAATTCTTATCATAAAAATAATTCGAGGATGCTCAAAGTGAACCATCGCAGTTATTTAATTAATTTAAATAACTTCGACTATAATTTAAAAAATGTGCGCTAAATATAAAATTGCCCCTATCTGAAAGTGATGCCTTTGGGCAGTATACATGCGCGAGTAATTTTAAGAATGTATTCTGTTTTTGGCTTCAACGTGACGCTGTAATTGTCTATCCTTATAGTCCATATTCTTAGTATTAAGGTATAAATTTAAGAAGAGAGAGGTGGGATTTAATGTATAAAGGTTCTACATACTGTGTAAATTTTGGTACTTTGTACCAAATAATTTCCCTTACCGTCTAAAAAAAATATTCACGAGTCACTGTTACAGCTTAAATTTTTTCTACTTTAGTACTTTTAGTACTTTTAGAACAGCCTGTAGGTACTACTTTAGCACTTTCTTAACCTTGCATTCTAAGAAAATTATTGTTTATTCAATTATGATCATTTGTCGTTTTGTCTAACATCTTCCGAGATCGAGTTACACAACAAAACGTATTTTCTCCACAACTTTTCTTCGGTATCTATTTCGTGTAGATAAGTTTAATAAAAATCGAACAAAAATGGAGCTACCCAAAAAATTTAACTAAAAGAGCGAAGATGCGCATTCATTGAGTTTTTAAGCCAATGCAATGCGGGTACTCGTTTAAGGCTGGCTACTAGAAAAGTAGATATCCACTCTCCTCTCGTATGGTTGACTACACGTGGCTTAATAGTGAAAATCGAAGTTGCATTTTGTTCGAAACGACTTGCGAAATACTTTAAATAGTTGCATGCAAGTAGCAAATTTCCGGACTGATTAGGAAATAGGTCATTACACTATTCAGTACCTCACTTAGATAGCCTGTAATCCAAACTCTTTACCATCTTCGGTATTCGTGTGGTGCAAGAATCAACAGGGCAGGGAAATTAAAATGTTTTCATTCATTTATACATTTTTCTGGTGGAATGGATCTTTGTTATTTCTTACGATTCCATTTTTTGTTGTTGTTGCATTAATTTTCACCGATTTTCCCACAATTAAAGAAATTAAAGAAATTTTTCTAATACCTTCAATTCACTTTAATCGTTTTGCAATTCAGAAATAATTTCTTGTATACAGGAAGATAAACATTACTGGAAATTTTCTGTGATATTGTATTAGAATTAACTAAAAAGAAATTTTCTTTGAAAATGACAACCGCTCTTATAAGGGAAAAAAAGTGTACAGTAATAAGATATGTTTATTTGTGAACGACTATAAAGGCTTATACAATTTGTGCTTTTGAAAATAAATTTTTAAAATTTAGATTTTTATTAAATGTTTATTTTATTATATTGCATAAATTTTGTCATTGTGTATTAAATATAATTTTATTCAAAAAAATGCAATGACACTTTTGAGGTAATATTTTAAGGCTTTTTTTGCATATTTTGGGATATATATACTCAATAACAGATGTTGATTTTTAAATGCTTTACAATATAAGGATTATCTGTAGTAGTTTTAAAAGAAAAAAACTAACAGCTTCAAATATCTCAAAATTACACGTTCTAAGAACTTTTCACGCAATAAAGCCAAAATTTGTTGTACTGTGTGAATTGTGGTATCAATTTTTTAAAACCACATATGGGCCATCGTGCCCAAAATCAATGGTAACGGTCTCTTATTCTTTCTATTCGGAAATATGATACCTTCAGATCAATATGCGCAAGAGAGCGTTACTTTTCGCATGTATACTGGGCTTCTCCGCAGTCGCTTGTGGGCTTTTAGAGCCCTATATATGATAAGTTTGCTAACTTATGTGTCAAACCAAGCGTGAAATGATCCTCATGGCTATAGAAAATAATCGCCTTAAAAACACGAAAACTGACAATGGCAGAATCACTAATTTTGTTAAAAGTTTTTACAATTTTAACTCATTTTAAGTTTTTACAATTTTAACTCATTGTTTAGTAGTTTTGGAATACATTTTATAAAATGATAAACTTTAGGCTATACAAAAGTTATCTTTAATAATATCAAAATGTCATCCCGGAAAGTTTCTCAACCTAAGTTCTTAGATCCAACACTATCTATTGCTCCCATAGTTTAGCAGACTATGCCGGATGCCAACCTAGACCGGATCTTTGAAACAACTTCGTATATATCTACAAGGGATGAAAAAAACCGATGCAAATAAGTTTAGTACGATTATCTGGTAAATCAACTACAATGTCGACTGCCACTGTAATGACCCGAAGTTCAGCATAGTAAAGAGCTGCCCTCTATGGGAAAACTGCATACTGCACATGCTGATAAAAATGGCTGCCACCTTATTGGATGACCGCAAAGGATGTAATATGCTCGTCGGTGGAAGTGTCTGTAAAAATCCGACTTGGACCATCGAATATGTAGAGGTTGGTATTATTAAAAGCCTTTTTTTAAAGTATTAATTACTCAATGCAAATTAATTAAATAAATAAAAATAAATTACCAATTACGACATTAGTCGCACGATTCTTATTTTCCGTTGGTTGTCAGTAAGTGGTTACTAATAGGTCGGTGAAATCAAAGAAGGAATGGACCGAAACGGATAGGTGTGTCCAAGTAAATTTTAGATATTTGCATGTGCACTTATATACATTTAGTCACTTGGCTATCTGCTAGTAAATTGACTTTTACAATGTAAATATGTCGTAAAAAGTTTTGAAAATGAAAATTAACCCACATTACAGGTACTGTTGGGGACTCCTACAACTTTCGATTGCATTTCACCGCATAGCATAACAAGTGCATTCATTGTTCATTGATTTAGAGATTCTGTAGCCCAAAAAGACTTTGGTACTTCCAGACGCCCAACCAGTAATGAATGCATTACTGCTGCTACTCCTGAAATAACTGTAAGGTGCTTCTCCGATGTCGTGATTCGATTTCTTTCTGTTCGGCAGCACCACAAACGAATAATAGACTTGAAGCCGTCATGCTATCTTCGTACAAACAGTGCAGAAATAAAACTATTCCGACTATCAATCTTTGAACTGAATAAATTTTTGTCTTTCGACATTTCTAAATTTGCCGCACTGTATTTCCGCATAAATTTTTTGATCGCACGTAAATAATGCAATCGAAGTCGACGAGCTGAAATTTTGTGCAATCCAAATGAATCTTTGATTTATTTCAAACACAATCTGAGAGATCCTCTGCAACTGAAAAGCGAGAAACTACAATGCTGGCCGAAATATGAGAATGCATACATAAAGAAAGGATTATCCAATTTGTGCTTCGGAAAGACAAGCTAAACAAAATATATTTAAACTTTAGATTTGAACAAAAATTTTTATTTTTTATATTACGTTAATTTAGCCATTATGTATAAAATATAACATCATATATATACTTATACAATAATTTTTACAAAATTCTGTCTTTTTAAGATAGTTTTTGATGACTTTTTCGCACATTTCTTAGTGCATGTTGGTTTTTAAATGCTTTAAAATTTCAAATTCTCTGTTGTAAATAGGATTTTTTATAAAATTTTGTAAAAAAAGAAAAATATCGTCATATTACACGATTTTGGGGTCAAATTGGCATCGCTAGTTCTCCAAATAATGCATCTAGACAACTTTTCGCCCAATAAATTGAAAATTTGTTGTGTTTTGTGGCTTGTGGTACTATTTTTGTTTGAAACATATATAATACAAAATAAAATCTTTAAGTTTAGATAAAAAAAAAGATCGGTTATTATACGGCCATAACTATCCTTCTTCATTTTCAAAGAAATATAGAACAATAACATCTTTCAGACCAAAATGCATACCAGCGAGTTTATTTTCGCGAATACAAATGGCTTTTTTACAATCACTTGTAGGTTCTTAAAGTTCCATATATGATAAGTTTACTTATTGACATATACACCAAACGAGAAATAATCCTCATCTCTGACGACCATAATCTCCTCTGAGAGCGCGAAATAGGACTATGGCAGAATCACCACATTTGCAGAAATTTTTTACTATTCAGACATAGTGTTTGGTAGCTTAACAATATAATATAAAATACAAAATGGCAAACTATAAAATAAATAGTAATTATCTTAGATAATATGTATATTTTACAGCTTTTAAATAATAGAAATGTACTTTCCGTACTACAAAGTCGATAATCGTATAGGTTCTGCAGGTGAAATTATTTCCACCTTTTCTAAAGTAAAATTTTCTGTCCAAATAGAAGAGTTTTCCATCTTATCCTAATTAATCGATTCGAAATTTAATAAATATTATTTGCAATTAATAAATCGAAATCAAAACAGAATAAATTTTTAGCCATTTTTATGATAATTTTTGTCAAGCAAAAAGCAAATCTAAATTTTATGAAATAAATTCACTCATTTTTGTTACCGTTTTGCTCGCACCTACTCGTACATACACGTACGAACCTTATAAGGAATATAGTCCTTAACGGGAAATTTATATCTGAGAGAGTGATTTATCAACTTCGAAAAGTGAGAGGTATTATTGCTCTCTTTGATTTGCTAGCCCAAAATGGAAATTTATTTTAATCGAAAACGTGATAAGGAAAACTAATGTTAATGTCTGAATAGTTTTTAAAAATACGAGTAAAAGTTTAGAAGAAAATAACACAAAATGAACTGAAGATGAATGTGAATGTGTGCTTTCGCAAAAGGTATGAGGGAACAATTCACGAAATGGAAATTATAACTGGGAACAAATCGAGCAACCAAACCAACAATTCCATGTGCTGATACTGATACTTTTCGGGCAAGGTACCAAGGCACCAAGGTAAGTAGTACTTAGTTGCATACAATTTATTTCGGTTCGTGAGTTTTATTTGATTTGATTAATTCAGTTTCTCTATAATTTCCAATCGAATCGAAATGATAGTGAATTTTCTATTTACAATTTTTACCTTCACATAAATTTCAAGTTCATGATTATGCGAAGACTTATTTATTTGCACGTACATAGGTATGTACCTATTGGTGCAAGTACACGGCCTGCTTCTTAGATCGGAATACTTCGAAAATGTTCCTGTACTTATACAGTTCTATATGCGAAATTTTTCAAAAAAATATTGAATTTTATTAAAAAATAAATTTCAAAATGAAAAAAAAACATTAAATTAAATAAACTTAAAATTCTGATTTTGATAAACATTTTTTTAAATTATATTAAATAAGCCTTGCCATCATGTTCAAAAAATAACATTATTCAACTAGTTACCACAATACTTCTTACAGGACCTGATATTTTCGGGTCTGTTATTCGTTTACTACTTGGTAGATATTGATTTTTAAATACTCTTAAGTTCAACGATTATCTATGTAAATAAGATTTTTTATAAAGCTTTACACGATTCGCCAAATCTCGAATTACGTGTCCTGGGAACTTTTCACGGACTATAGCAATAAAAATTTGTTATGTTATCCCGTTATAATCTAGATTAAAGGATTATAAATGACATATAGTCCAGATTAAAATTTTGAAGTTTTCGCTAAAAATACGGTTATTATACGGCTACAATAGCGCTCAGAACTGACGCTTCAAAGAAATATGATTCAATAAATCCTTTAGACCTAAATGTACACTAGGCAGATATTTTTTATAGATAAAATAGACTTTTCAAATCACGGACCCCCATATATGGTAATTTTATTTATTGACATATATAATGAGCGAAAAATAAGGAAAATTGTGGGTGAACCATTACTCCGGCAGAATTACCACTTTTGTAAAAAGTATATGCACTTTAAATAAATTTTTTTAAAGTAAAAAAATGGCAAATTCAACATTCAATAAATATTATTTTAAATATTATAATTAGTTAATAACTATTAAATGACACAGAGGTGTACTTTCCAAACTATAAAATGGATGTATATAGTCGGACACTCTCATTACGTGCTCGTATTTAGTTCAAAAAATATCAACAATAAAAATCGAAAGTTTCTCGCGTATATTTAAATTGATTTCATACCAAAATTGGTTTAGTTCTCATTTTTGAGAGCAGATAAAAGTAGGAAAATTACGCCTTTTGTAAATACCGATTCCGATTAGGCAAAATAGTATTCCCATAGACTACTTAATCGAAAGTGTACGTAATTGTGGTGAAATAAATTGAATTTTTAGTGTACTCGTACATTCTTTGAATGTTGTTGATTGTAACTGTTGGCAGACTACAACTAGCCTAGATAAGCCCATCGAACGACAGGTAGACACTTTGGGAATGACATTCACTTTTGTAAGCAGTTATGTTATGGTCGAATCCGGCACAGGGCGTTGGCTTCTCGTTTAACCAACTAACCATCTACTCGTGGTTTGTTGCTACCTTTTTAAGTATTCAGACGTGGATAGATACTATGGAGGCAGTGATATCCCTTGAATCAGCAATGATGATGGTACGTACTTTGTACTCCATAAATAGTGAATATTTGATGCTCCGCACCCTCGACCAGCATCACAATCAAGTGCGCGGTCTTTTCATTTTTGTCGACAACGCCAACACTTACCACCCTCCCATCTAAAATTATCAGAAGAACCTGCAACTAATCGCGTCTTTTATAAATTTCCAAAAGACGAAATCCGATGTCGTTATCGTTAACCAGCATTCAGACTGGACCTAAGGTGATACATTTAACAATTTCGATTACTTTAAGTGATGATAAACGAGAAAAATTCCATTTCAAATTTCACGAAGAGCAGTAATTGGAATTGTACTCGTTGCGAAAGTCGCCAAATTAACACAGTAGCCAAATTGACAAGACCTTCTAGGATGAAATAGTGAAATTAGTTTTCCTCTTATTTGTTTTTATTGCTTGCTCCTAAACAGAAACCGCTTTTCAATTTTCATTTAACTCCTTTCTCCGAACCATCCCGACTATTTTTATTTCATTTTTTTTTTGGTCTTAACTGCAATCAGACTTGAATCTAAGAATGACTATCCAAAATTGAGTCTATGTATTATTGTGCTCACTTAATGAATAGAATCACTTACCATCCAATGGGATCTGGTGAATGGGATTCACAAATTTATACTCAAAATTTTTACTCACAAATTTTTACTGAAACATTTTTATACTGAAAATTTGGAATAGAAATTTTTACTAAAAATTATTACGGACAATTTTTACTGAACATTTTAATTCAAAAATTTTTACTGAAAATTTTTACCGAACATTTTTACACAAAACTTTTAACTGCAAATTTTACATAAAAATTTTAAATGAAATTTTACACAAAAATTTTACTGAAAATTTTTACCGAAAATTCTTACTGAAAATTGTTCTCAAAAATTCTTATTCACAAATTTTTATTGAAACATTTTACTCAAAAATTTATACTAAAAATTTTGACTCAAAAATTTTTACTGAAAAGTTTTACTCAAAAATTTATACTGAAAATTTTTACTCACAAATTTTTACTGAAAATTTTTACTCACAAATTTTGACTAAAAAATTTAAACTGAAAATTTTTACTCACAAATTTTTACGGAAAATTTTTACTCACAAATTTTTACTCACAAATTTTTACTGAAAATTTTTACTCACAAATTTTTACTGAAAATTTTTACTCACAAATTTTTACACACAAATTTTTACTGAAAATTCTTACACACAAATTTTTACTGAAAATTTTTACTCTAAAGTTTAGACTAACAATTTTTACTCAAAAATGTTTACTTAAAATTTTAACTCAAAAATGTTTACTGAAAGTTGTTACTCAAAAATGTTTAATGAAAATTGTTACTCAAAAATGTTTATTGAAACATTTTACTCAAAAATTTATACTAAAAATTTTAACTCAAAAATTTATACTAAACATTTTTACCGAAAATTTTTTCTAAAAGTTAGACGAAAAATTGTTTCTGAAAATGTAGACTTAAAATTTTTAACTAAACAATTTTTATTGAAAAATTTTATTCATAAATTTTACTCTAAAATTGTAACTTAAAATTTTTACATAAAAATTTTTACTGAACATTTTCACACACAAATTCTTACTAAAAATTTTTACTGAAAATTGTTACGCAAAAATTTTTACTAAACATTTTTACTGAAAATTTTTACTCACAAATATTTACTGAAAATTTTAACTTAAACATTTATTCTGAATTTTTTTACTCAAAAATTTATACTGAAAATTTTTACTAAAATTTTATACTAATAATTTAGACTTAAATAATGTTTTATAAAATTTTTATTAGAAACTTTCATTGATGTCCTTTGAAATGAACTCTTCGATGATGTTTACTCACACTCTAACATTTCCGGACACTCTAACTAAGCCTAAATTGAGTGTATTAATTATTATTAACAAACTATATTATTTTCTAAACAATGAGTGACTAAATAAAAGAAGCCATAATATCAGAAAATGGCTATTCATCAAAGAAGAGTGAATTTTAATTATAAGGTCTTAAAAAAAATTATGCATAGAAAATCTCAAATTATAGACACGAAAAAATGTTCAAAATTCGAAAGAAATGATTTTCGTGTATGTGGGTGGGTGTATCCAAGTTGTGTGTTTTGAAGAATGGAAAAAGGAAAGAAATTGTTCATCGCCTAACAAGAGATAAGAAAGTAAATAATTAATGGTCGATAATTTTTTAACTGAAAGTTAACGCTTGTAACTTTTTTTTGAAAAAAAACATTTTTTTGTTTATATTCAAATTACCTCGAGCTAGAAATATTTCACTTTTCCAAAGAAATCATTAAAAGCAAAGTTCAAACATTTGGAAAAGTTATGAGGTTCATGAGAATTTATAGATACGAGTATTAACAAATAGAAAACGAGATGAAATAGTTTTTTTTTATATAAAATCGAAAGTATAAAACAGTGTTTTCTGACAAAAAAAATTCTATGTGAATATTAAATTATGACAAAATCAATTCACATGAACTCTATTGAGTCGTCTTCGATTTAATCTGCCGAATTTATTTTCCATATTTTGTTTTTGGCAAAACCAAAGCTATATTCGCTTGACATAATATTTAAAAAAAATTGTATTTCAGGAAAAGGAAGATAAATTAACTTTCATAAATAGTTTTCTATTTTGACAACTATTCAGCATATTGACGGGATATGACAAGTTTCCTTTATGATAACAAAAAAAATATTTAGTTTATATAATTTTGCAAGAAAAAATTAATTTTTGTTTCAAAACGGACCAAAAAAAACAACTTTTAATAAATAGTTTCTAATATGAATGAATTAACGCGTGACCTTTATATTAATAATTTTTAAAAATTTCCCAAATTAAATTAAATTGAATTAATTAAGTATTTAAAAAACTTGCAAATAAAATAATTTCTTACTTATTACGCAACAATATTAATAACAGCAAAAAAAATGAAAATACACGTTGGTTTTCATATGTAAAAAAGAATTTAAAAAAATTTCTAATAATTTTTCAATTACCAAAAAAATCTATTAGCAATAAAACAATTGTAGTGAAAGTATTGTTGAGTAAAAATGTGCATTAAAATTTTCTTCACAATTACGTGCTCTTGAACTTGCATTTTAAAAGTAAAAATTTTTACCGAACATTTTCTCAAAAGATCAAAATCGATTGCTGAAGTAGAAATTTGATGGATGATTTAATTTTCTTCTGAATGAACCAAATAAATTTTGATACAATCTATAAAAATCCATTAATTCCATTATTTGATTAATTGTTCAGAAAAGTTTGGAAAAGTTTTAGTGTTAAGAAAAATCATTTTTATAAGAAATCGGATAGAGAAGTTCGCCGAAGATAAGATATGAAATTTGTTGAAACTTGCATAAATTTAGTTAATATTTTATTGTAATAGTTTTGACTAAATAATTTGGTTTATCAATATTTGCAAATGTATTAAATTTAAATATATATTAAAAAAATATTTTTAATGCATTTCTTTGTTTTGTATTTGCTTTGACAATGCTTTGATTGCATCTATTTTTCGTGTGATTTTTAAAGGTATTGTCCAATTGTGAAGTTGTTGAAATAAAAATAGATTTGCTTTATGAAAACTGGAAACTGGGCTAAATTCTGAGTTAATCAAATGTACCAAAGTTAGAGTGTTGCAAACCATTTAAAGAAAAACAATCAAAAACAGCATTAAAAATTAATTTCGTAGTAAAAATTTTCTGTTGAAACTTTTAGTCTAAATTTTCGTTAAAAATTTTTGGTAAACATTTTCGGTAAAAATTTTTGGTAAACACTTGGTAAAAATTTTCGGTAAAAATGTTCGGTAAAATTTTTCGGTAAAAATTTTCGGTAAATATTTTTGGCAAAAATTTTTGGTAAAAATTTTCGGTAAAAATTTTCGGTAAAAATTTTCGGTAAAAATTTTCGGTAAAAGTTTTTGGTAAAAATTGTCGGTAAACATTTTCGGTAAACATTTTCTGTAAAAATTTTCGGTAAACATTTTCGATAAAAATGTTCGTTAAAAATTTTCGATAAATTTGTTCAGTAAAAATCAAACAATACTAAAAAAATTTTGTAACGAATAGATTTCCACATAAAATTTGTTTTTTTTTTTTATATCTTAAAAAAATTTGATTGAACATTTTCGGTTTAATATGAAACGGAAATATTAAATTATGAGAAAAAGATTAGCTTAATTGAAATGTAAATTTTGCTTATTGTGTCATTATACATATTTGTATATTTGAGAAAGTTGTATTATATTAAAAAGCTTAAAGTGATAAGAAATTTTTAATGTGTTTCGGGGTATTTGGAAAAAACAAACGCACGATAACGATAAGCTTTTCCTAATTTCAAAATAATTTCCTCCAAAACAAACATAAAGCAGAAAATATCTAAATCAATTTGTATTCATATCTTTGTAACTGTTATAATGAATAGTTTCCAGAGTCCATTTTAATCACTAATTTACAAGATTTTAATTAAGCCAAATCGAAACTTGGCGCGCACATGTTTACAATTTATCTGATTCCATTTACCTGAAACTCTTGAAGATATTAAACTGCAAACAAATTATGAACAACGTTTAACTACTATAAATATTAGATAAACTAACGACAGGAAATACAAATAATATGAAATAATAAATAATTGATACAATATTTTTGCGATTCGCATCAATGTTGTTGAGTTAGAAATTTCTTACATAGGCTTTTCCACCGATAATATTGCGAACGAAACCTGATAAATGCGAATGTTGCAAATAATTCAGGACACTTGTTACCTGTATTGATAAAGGATTTTAGTTTACAAAATTAATAATAATTTATATGTAAAACAGATTATATTTTAAATGGATTTTTTTTTTGGCTAATTCTAGAAGAAAAAAAGGAATAGAAAATTGTTATGATGCTGTTGTAATGCTTAATTATAATATCCACAATCAAAAGCTAATTCTAGAAGAAAAAAAGGAATAGAAAATTGTTATGATGCTGTTGTAATGCTTAATTATAATATCCCGAATTATTTTTGGTTAAATTTATTATTTTATACAATACAAATAAAATATTGAAGAATTTACTCAATATTTAAAAAAAATACTGAAAACTTCTTCTTGGGGAAAATAAAGAAAACATTTTTCACTGAAAATACTCAATGGTGTTGTGAGGTTTTTTAATATGTGTAAATTCACCATTCAAGATTTGCATATTTTTGCATAGTGAATTCTAAGCAATTCCAAAAATTTCATATACATAATTATGATTATTAATAAAATAATATTCTTTTAATAAAATTGCTTTTATAATTTCTATTATTTTATAGAAGGAGCTTGGTTGAGAAATTTTTGTAGTGAAAAATTTATATTTTATTATATTTATAAAATCTTGTCATTATGCATTAAATATAATATCATTCAAATGGCTATTATAACACTTCTTGAAGGTCTCGAATCTTTTAAGATAATTGTTGATGACTTTTTGGCAAATATGAGACTGTAATTCAGCCATTACTTTTCTGCGTAAATACTTTTTTTTTATATAGTCTTAGAAGAAAGAGTCTAGTGGCGTCAAATCGTATAGTTTGATGCCAATTTACATCACCAAATCTCAAATTTTTCCGCGTACTGAGAACTTTACCGTGCAATAAAGTGAAAATTGCTAGTGTTTTATATCATGTGGTGCAGTTATATTAAAGCCACATAAAGGGTTTTTGAATAAGAACTTGACAACTTTTTTTTTAAACATCTCGCAAACCAGTATCGGATATATACTTTTTTTTAAACATCTCGCAAACCAGTTCAGTATCGGATTACCTGAATTTATTTTTGTTAGCAAATAATACTACATTATCGGTATTATTTAAAAAATTGAATTTAATCAGCAAGTAAATATTTAAACCAAGAAAAAAGTCCGGCTTTACTTTCACTTTTATTAAAACCTTACAGTTTAAAATTGATTTAATAGTAAAAAAAATTAATAATATATCTCTGTCTATAGTTAAAAAAAATCTTATAAAAGAAACAAATTATAATCTAAAATAAAAAAATTAAAACATTTTGTATCTTATCGAAAAAATTATCGTATCTACCACCGATCGTCATATCTGAAAACAGATTAATAGAATTTATTTCCCATAAAACTATCTAGACACGAGTTTTAACAAATATAATATATCAAAAAAATATTAATTATTTTTATAATAAAATTAATTTAATTTTATTGATAATTTATTTCGAAACGCAATTGCCCATGTTGATATATTAATTTAAGTACATTTATCAACTTAATGTAGAAAATGTTAAACTTTCATTTATTTTCTGATAAGAGTTTTTCAAGATAATATAAAATGAACATTAATAAAATAAGTAAATATCAAAAGTTTTCAAGAGCTTATGATATTATTTTTTTATGAATTGTATAAGATATTTTAAAGATATTTCGTTTTGATTAAGTTCATTTGGAATAATATGTTTCATGTGGAATTTTGACAAATTCATGCTTTTCCAATTAGGTAGCCATTCAATGAATCCCTTCCCACTTCAAGTATGCCTTTAATTATTTTTACGAGTACAAAACACAATAAAAAACTTTAAAGGAAAAACTGTTACAAACATAAATTATGTATTTTTATCCAGAAAAGAACTGGTTTTAAAACGTAAGAAAAAAAGTTGTGAAAAATGCATACCGTCAACAATGTTGATGAACAAATTTCCTATATTGAATGTGAAAAATTCAATTTTACTGAATTTAACATCCGGTAATTAGTTAGTATGAGAAAAGTGAAATTATTTCTGTTAAGCTTTTTTTTCGTTTAATTTTTTTTTGGATATCTACACTACAAAATAGTAGTTGTACAACTACTAGAGAATTTCGATTGAAATTTATGGAATATTCATTGGAAAGGATGTGGGGAATTATTATTAGAGATACCAGATATCATCGGCAGTTTGAATTTTTTTAATATTTACAAAGACAATATTCACAATATTGAGTATTTAAAAACTACCATCCACCCAGTAATGGTCGGATTACAGTCCAATATGTGTGAAAAAATCATCAAAAATTACATCGAAAAGATCAAGTCCTTCAAAAAGTTTTCTTGTGATAGATATTTGAATGATGTTCTTATTTATAAATAATAACAATATTTGTTCATTATAATAAATGAAATTTTTAAAAAAATTTTATTATAAGTATGTTTTACTGAACTTTAGTTTCCAAAGTACAAAATGGATAATTGTTGTAAAGAATGGGACCAAATGGACTACCTTGTGGAACACAAGCGAATATCGCAGAGATAGTCGAAAGTTTCTTGGCTTCATTAACTTGGAAAGAAATGATTTTTATGTTAGGTAAATAAAATGTGTAAGAAAGTATCCTTTTGCGTTTTTAGTATAAATTCGGTTGCCAAACTCCGTTAAAAGCTTGACTAACAATTATATATAAAAATACGCCGATTTAATCAATACCGCTTTGTTTTTATAGAGGGTTGTAATGAAATTGGCAACTCAATGACTCTACTGGGTAATGGAGTATTTGGAACGGAAAGCAAATCGTCAATTCCTAAGAATTCCTAAGGGGCGGACGAGTTCTTTTTCGAAGATTTTTGATAAGAATAGAATTAGACTTATTGGTCTGTAAGAAGAGGACAATTTTATTTGCTAATTGGTCTTGGGGATCATTTTGATTATTGAAAATTTCCAGGCGATTTGGAAGTTTATTGTTAAAAGGATTGAGTTAAATACTATAGCCATAAAGACTATCGTCCTTTTTAAAATTTGTCTGAGCATGCTGGGGAGCATCTGATTATAGATAATGTTAGTGTTGACAAGTTTAAATTTAATATAAAAAATTATGATTTTGCATATTTTTCACAATCAAAAAAATTATTAAATTAACAAAATTTAAAAAAAAAATAACAAAAGCTTAACGCGAAACGTTCAATTTTGGGGGAAAAATTCCATACAAAATTTATTGTAAAGTTCAACAAAATTAAGATTGCAAATTTATTTGGAAAGAAAAAGTTATGCAAAAATATCCGAAAAAGAAATTTCCCTTTTTAGAGATTAATAAATTTAAAAAAAAAAAAGAAGAAGAAAAAAATCTTATTGAGGTCTAAGTCCAGTAGGTGAAAGAACATATTTTCGATTTTTGTTTTCTTAGATAAATACCATGGTTGAAGATACAATAAAATTATCAAGATTAAATGTTGATAGTGTGTTGATGGGGAGAGGTGGTATCCAAACGAGATCAGTTGAAAAGCCCGTTGATCGATAATGATGGCATGGCATATGGCTATGCATCAAACCAAATAATAGGACCGCTATGAAAGCTATTAAAGACTGTTTGACAGACCAATTGGCCTAATCATAGTCGTACAAGAGCCGAAAGCCATATTAGAGTACTTCCATCTACAAAAGGGGAAAAAATGAAGGTTTGGCATCCACTTTACTATCGACCTATTCTGTTACTGCTAACTGAATATTCATAAATACTCTCGAACGTCCTCATACACCCTCTTATCTTGTCATCAAAAAATTCGATCATTATTCAGATCTACTGGGGGGAAACTGGCGCAGGCGAACATTCGTTTTTCAGCAACTTCATCTGACAATGGATATTGTGAATGGAGCATGCAAACTGTGCTGACCCCAACTTGATGAGTTGCATTTTCCATTCTTCATACGAATGTGGCCAGTCTGGGCTAGTGTTGAGCGCTAAAAATATTAGCAAATTTTCTGATTTTCCATTTTTTTATTAAATCAATTTTTTTTATCTGGCCATTATCGATACGATTCGATTCGGTTTTTATTCAAATCTGCATACGATAAATAAAAATGCGAAAACTTTCATTTTCGAATAAAAAAACAACACAAACAAGCAAATAATTTGTTTATTATTGATTTATGGTTTTCTTTTTACATTCAACCAAATATAAGTCATATGAAATTTTTGCAACAACAAAATAATGAATTGAAAATATTGCAAGAGAAAAATATTTTCGGTATTTGGATCTCAAATTGTGAATTGTCTGAAAAATTCTGATTGAACGATAAATATTTTATTATCTTATTTTCTATAAATTAAATATGTTTTGTTTAGTAAAAATGATTAATTGTTGGTAAAAATATTTGGAATTATTTAGTATTCAACAAAAGTCTGGATTAACAATCAACAAAGTTGAAGTTTTCTTTATTTTTACTTTACTTAAAGTAAGAATATTTATAAGAATTATTTCAACTGTTATTAAAGCACGAATTTCGAAAAAAAATGATAAAGTTTTCCTCGAAGCCAAAATTTTCAGTAGTTACGGTATCAGGAAAAAGTGTGAGCAGCTTTTCTTTCAACAATTTCTCTTTAGTTTAGTTCATCAAAAAATATTTAAAGTGTCAATTAAGAGAATTTAAGTTTTTTTTTCAACTAAAGTATTCGTAATACTACAAAAAACATTTAAACAAATTTTAAATAGTATTCAACGAACTTTGTGGATCACGTTGATTGCAATGTTGTAACGTTCAACAAACTTTGTGGAACGCGTTGATTGCAATGTTGCAATGCTCAACAAAATTGGGAAGCGTGATTTTGAATAAGAAAAAATTCTTGTTTTTTTTTTGTACTCGGAGGGAAAATTGTAATTTTCAAAACTCCAAAATATATTGTATAAAAAAAATCTCCATATTTAAATTATTCGAAAACTAGAAATATAAAGAAAATTTTGAGTTTTTTCCAGTTTATTTTCTTTAAATTTTAGATATTGTATATTTAAAAAGAAGGGTTATGGGGTGTAATCATACATTAAAAATTAGTATTTTAACTAATCGCGAGGCCAGTGACGATCAATGGATTTTTTTAGAGAAGGAAGTGACAGATAGTAATCGAACAAGGCTATTAGTATGCTTAGAAAAAGGAGAATGAAATTTTTTATAACGAGATACAGTCACATTACGAACAATTAATAATTAATATTGCGAACATAAATTGGGAGCATCGACAATTTTACGAATTATTTTCACCGAAGAGATTAGATTCGACGGGATTTGAAAGAATTGGTAGAGCATCTGAGTTCTTGTTCGTAAGTCTATATTGGTTTTAAAGGAGCATAAGTATTCATCTGTATATTGTAAATTTAAAACGTTTGTTTAGACATCGCCGTAGTTGTCGACATTATCTATTTAGTTCTAGTGTTTGGATTTTATCTTAAACGTTTGTCTAAGTACAGTTGTAGATACCAAACTTAAATGTGTTCTATTATTTTACGGCCGTTTCAGATATAGAAAAGATAGCTTACGGCGGCCAGTAAATGTCACGGGGACACATTTGCATTCGTTAACTTTTATTCTCCGCTTGGTAAATCAGTTCTGGAGAATTTGGATTTGAGTTTGGTTGATTTCGGAAATCTGTTGCGCATCTTTGCTACGTAGGCCTTATGATCTACATATTGTTATGTCAGATATATAAATTTTGTAGAAAAAGGTTCCTTCATTGGTGGTTACATTTACTTAGATTTTCCATTCAACAAAAATAATGATTAGTCTATTACGGATTTTTATTTTTGTTAATTTTTAATAATTTATGAATTTTCTTAAATAATTAACATTAAAGAAAATAAATTGGACTTTTTTTTAAATTTTAAAAGGAAAAAACTCAGTAATTTCTCAGTTTTCGTAATCAAAAAAAATTTTAATTTTTATAGAATTTTTAGAAGTCTTAATTATACAAAAAAAAATTGTTGCTTAAAATGCCAATAGTTTATTTAGCAAACTTACATGTACGTAGAGTATTTTCTTCACGTCTGGATACATGCTAGTCATCTTGATGATTGTAAAAGTAATCATTTTATTTAAGATATTGTACAATAAAAAAAATATTTTCTTTTGATTTTGTTAAAAGGTCAAAATGACTATAGTTACTGCCAAGTAACTCTCACAACATTCCTTCTTCATCTTCCATCACTTGATGGATTCGTCCACGTCGATTGGATCGAAAATTCTCATTAGTGGTCTACTTACTAAGTGATAGCCTGAAGGTATTACATCTACAATTCGTGTACAATTTTTAGCGACGGCTATACGAAGATATTTTATAGTAAATTATAAGATTTACTTTCCAACTAATGATTTTGAAACGTTTACGACTGAAGTGATACTTGTTCGTATAATAATAGCTAAAATTGAAATGCATTTCAGTTCTTAACAAGCTGTAATCGGAATGCATAAATTCATATTAGTTTTTGAAAATCAAATCATACGAAAAAGAAGAAAATTCACAATTAATTTAAAGAGCAAACGTGATATATTTGGTACTTTTACGTTATTATATTTTTTTGTAGGTGTGCCTGAAGTATTATCAGTAATTATTATAATGGATGGACTTTTTGGCGTACCAATAAAATTAGATTGTTTTCATCATGGAATTATTTTTCAATTATTTTTATTTTTACAAAGATGTTAATTGATTTTTTTTAAAATAGAAAAATATCTTTTTACATAAATTTTAATTATTTGAGGTTAGTTGGGGTTTCGGTTGGGTTGGAATGTCCGATTGGACTAGCTGTCAAACCAGTTGTCATCGGTCAAAGTTTTTTAATGATTTTATGCTCAGTATGTTTTGCTATTTCATCATAGATGCAACGTTTCTTAATTTCCTTAATTTACTTCGATATTAAGCGGTCAATTCTCATAAACAAAATTGTCACTTTTGGAGTAAGACAAATCTACAAAAGAATTTAGAGACACCATCATTTTCACAAAAAATATACTGTTTGATGTGGTTTGCACGGCCGTGGCATTGTCTGTTCCCATTTTATTTGAAAAGAGGGTGGACCTTCCATTGTTGGATGATTTTTTAAAAATCTAGAAGACAAAGTTCTGGACAAAATGTGGTTTCAGCAGGATCCCGCAAAATTATTGGTTTATTGAAGACACGATTTGCTGCTAAGATCATGCTATTTGACACCGCTTGATTACTTGTTTTGGGTATATGCGAAATTTTTGGCAAAAATATCCAAAGTGGGCATATGCGCAAAATCCCACTAATGACAAAAAAATCACTTTTCAAATTAAAAAAAAAGTTAAATGTTGTCAATTTTATTTAACCAAAATTTAGTTTTTTATTGTATTTTATTTGTAAAAAAATTACAAAGTTTCTTTAAAAAAATAGCCGATATAACATTGATTTTAATAATGGAAATTATAGAAAAACGAGTTGATTCTAAATCCCTTTAATTTTATACTTTTAAAGTAGTTAGCGTCTTACCTAATTACGTGATTTTAGCGTAGCCACGTTACGCTCATTAAGGGGAGATCATATAATCTTAAGTGATGGGGCCTATTTATCTACCAGTGGATACTTTAATAATCAAATTTAATATATATGACGGTCTTAAAAACCACAAGCGATTATGAAGACGCCATTGTATCCGGGAAATGTGACAATCTGGTGCTCATTTTAGTGTACAAATTTCAATGTACTCGTACCTTATTTCTTTGAATCCTAAAAACCACAAGCCACACAACATGACAAATTCTGGTTTTGTTGCGCGAAAAATTCGTAGGTCGCATAATTTCGATATTCGGTGATGTCAATTACCTATATAAAAAATTATATTTACTAATGTAATCCATAAATTTAAGAGTATTTAGAAACTAACATCTTTCAATAAATGAACGATTCATCGATCTAAATGTGGAAAAAAGTCGTCAAAAATTACCTTAAAAGAATCAAGCCCCGCAAAAGGTTTGTGGTAGATATTTAATAAATACTATATTTAATACATTATGACAAAATATAGGTAATATTAAAGTTTTTGAAAAATCTTTTTTTTTAGGTATATTTGATGAAAGGTTTTTCTTAAAACATAAATTGGATGACACAATTTTATACAAATTTCCGGGATTTATAATTGCTACCAATATAAAAAATAAAAACAAATGAGAAAATTTTTTAATTTAGATAAAATACAAAAAATATTTGTAGTATTTTCCAATAGAAAACTAAATTATTTGATCAAAAGCTTTTTTTGTTTTTCGTCTTCATCAAAGCACGAAATTTTTTATTTGTCAATGAACTTTTCTATGTCAAATATTTATCAGTAAAAAAAAAGAATTTCTTACAACTAATTAACTGAAAATATATTCAATTATGTGACATGAATTAATAAATAGAAAACAAAACTGTAAAAAGAAAAGCTTTTATTTTAAATGTAAAAAAATATCTGATAGCCATACGAGAAGTTATTCGATGAACATTACGATAGGCATAACAAATATTTATTATATTCTATGCTCGACCAAATCTTTTTTTATGGGATATTTTGTTAAAAATACTATTTGAATAAAATAAATATTTATATTCAACATATGATTGGCAATAATAAGCAAAATGTACGATTTTTAAAAATTTGTTTTATTAAAACTGTCACGTTATTATGACATCGGTCACGTTGAGCAATAAGCTTAAATTTGAAAATGTATTTTCCTCTTAAAAATATTTACATATTTGCTATTTATCTACAATATTTGATTGTATTTAATTCAAATTTTATTTATTTTTTTTCAAAATTTGGAAGTTTATAATTGCTCAAATTTTTATGATAACAAAATTAAACCTTACAAATGTGTTCCAATCAATTATGCTGAATACATGATAATTGTTGATTGAATTTTTCCATATTTGACTTACTATTTTTTTTTAAAAATAATATACAGGGTAACCTAAAAAAACTAAAGAGTTTCAAAGAGTTATAACTTATTCATATTCAATAATTTTTATTTTCTGTTGGAGGTTATAGAGATAAAAACTGTTCATCACCGGTAAAAATTATCGTTTTTCTATTCTAGTGAAAGAAAAAAATATTCAAATTTAAATAAAATACCAAAAATATTTTATTGTAAGAGTATCTTCTAGCGGTAACATGATGTGGAACCTAATTGCCCGGTTTAAAAGAAACTTGATCAGTCAGCGATCTTTTAGGAAGAGGTGCCAAGCCTTAAATATCCATCAGCCTCTACGCGTCGTCGCTCTGATCGTCTAGGTATGGCCAGAATATCGCTTTAGAAGATTCTGAAACTGATCCAAACTTTACTACCCCAAACGGACATATCAACAAATAAAACTGCAGATTTTAGGGCAATAAAAATTCCAGAGAATTAAATCATCATCAATTGCATCTTCAAAAATGCACTTTTTTTAAATAATTATTTTAAGTTACAATAGTACTGAAATGTATATTCTAAGCGCCACAATACTAAAGTCCATTTGGCGACAAAGGATATCGAGATAAGGATATTAAAGTGTAACTGGAAAGGAAAACTGTTTTTTTGGGAATTAGCGTAGGACCATGCCTCAATGGGATGGTAGTCTAGTACGCTAACGACTATGCTACCAGGTCGGCAGGAAATGCACTTTTTAGGGCGGTGTTATGGCTGAAACAGTTATTGGTCCCTATTTCTTTGAAAACGCATAAAGTCAACCAAAAATGATAAACGGGGCCTATATATAACAGTGTGTGAAATGTTTTTAAGCTCTGCCGCTGATGATAACCAGGAGATAGCGTTCAAACAGGGGTTGATCTACTGCGCACACTGTCAGGGCAACGAAGGATCTCCTGCAAAAAACTTTCGAAATAAATTCCGAATTTGTTAGGCCTCTGCATTCACTCGATTTAATGGAACCATCCTTTTTTTGTGAGGTTACAAGAAAAAAAAATGGGGTTACGTAAATAAACCTCGAACAATTCAAAAAGTTAAGGACATTATTCATTTCGAATTCCGATGTTTTCGGACCTGAAGCCTTGCGTAAGGTCAGGGAAAATGCTGTGCAAATAGTCTGATTATTTTCACACACATAATACTAAGAAAAAAAAATCCATTAATTATGTTTTCAAATACAATACTAAAATTTAAAGAAAAAAGTTAAGTCTTTCAGTGTCCAGCCTGTACAAGCAATAAAGATAAGTTACCAGTTTACTGTTTTATAGTCAACAGTATATAATTATTTTAAATAAATAATAATTTGTAAGATCATAATTTATTTTCACTTATTACTTGCGAGCACAGCTGGGAAATGGGCGAAATTATTCCTATAAGCACTCGTACTGTATCTTAAATAATGATTATTATGCATGCTTAAGTTTTTGATTAGTTAACTATTAATTTTTTAATGAAGTAATAAGGAATAATGAATAAATTATAATAGTAAAAGTAAAGATCGAAAGAAACAAGTGTGGAAGTGTGCAAATGTGCAAGTTGCACTATCATATAAAATGAATTTATAATTATGAAAAAAAAGGTAGAAAAAAACAATTGCATAAGCGATAACTGAACTTTAAAAGCTAAACATACGTGAATGGAGTTATTACGATAATTACCTGAGAATGCACCTATCCTAACACTTGTGAATTTAAATTTATTTACTATTTTGTACTTGTATGAGTGTTGACTAATTGCGATTAACTTTTTGTAAGAATGTTTGAATAGCTACATTCAAAAGCAATTAACATATATTCAGTAAAAATTTATCTAAAACTTGTTTCAACTTAATGAAAGTCCTACAAATCCGCGAATACAAACTGAACAGTTGCCCATGCAAACAATACTATCACCTTGGTAAGTACAAATAAGGTAGGAACATTTATTTAATTTAAAATTTTCTTTATTTGTTCTTCATACACAAACACCTACATAATATTACTTAATAATCGTAATAAAAAAAAAGACAGATTTAAATAGAATATGAGTACATGCCGAAAAGAAAATACTTATTACTCATATGAATGATAATCGTATAAGAAACGTGTATAATCCGTTTAGTTTTAGCATAAAAAAATGGTTTAAAAAAATAACCGAATAACTTAAAAGGTGATAAAATAATGTGTTGATAATGTATCTATTTATGAATATTATGGCATAAATAAAAAAAGTCAACCTGCAATTTAAGTTATTCTTTGCATAGAGAAGTAAACCGAAAAGAAATAAAAAATTTGACGAGGTGGAAGAAAACTAAAATCGTTTGTGATCTCACGCAGTATGAAATCACAAAAAATGACTTAATACAATATTACAGTAACTTACAAAAATATACTCATAAAAAATGTTGAAAATTCGTTTTTGGTCAAATCTATTAAAAAAAGTAATTTATTTAAAGCATTTACCAAAAAATTATTTTTTTTCACTAATTTTGTAAAGTATTTAACCAACTAAAAATTTTAATTTAGTTTTTTATATCGAAATTATTCTCTTCAAAATAGTTTCTTTGGTTAGCAGCTATCGGCGATGGCGTTGTTTCCACACTTCGTAGCCGTGCTGAAAGGCTTCAACTAAAACGGCCTCCAGCTCCTCGATTATACTCCTTTGGATGACAATACCAAAATAACCTTCTTTCAGGTTCTATTTTAATTTTGGCGAAGAAAAAAGTCTCTGGGACTAAAAACATCTGCATAGAGAACCACAACAGGGTGAGCGTGATAGAGAAACACAACAATCTCCTGTTCCGCCAAAAACTCGGTGATGGATATAACCATGTGACGGGAGAGGCATTGTCATGATCTGGGCATCTATACATCGATGGTAGTGTTGATTATACTTTTTGTAGCAGTTTAGGAAGGCCTCAACTGGAATCGCCTTCAGGTCTTTGGTTATACTCTTTTGGATCTTACTAACAGTGCCAATGAGATGTCCTTTCAAGTGTTTTTTATTTTATTTTGAAGAGAAAACAATGTGTCAGGATTTAGATCAGTTAAATAGGGGAGATAGGGTAGCACAGGAGTCCCTTTTTCTCGTATGATAGCGTTGTCATAGAGGATAATCTAAGTATCTGCATTATCGGATCTGACGCGAAAAACCATTTTCCTGAACCTTTCAAAGAGCTTCAATGTTAACCAACTGTCTGACCTCATAAGAACTCACACTCATTCCAAATTTTTATTAGTTTTTGATGTTGAAGGCCTGTCTGAGGGAGGATCGCCTTTCACTACTTCTCGGCTCTTCAAAAATGCTTAATGTCACGTTGATAGGGTCGCATCTACTTACTGGACGAGGTGGAAGTTTGTACGCACTTCTAGGAGGGACTAACGTATAAAGTATACAGAAGTTAGGCGGGCCCAAAGGGTCATGGATTCGAATCTCACTGCGACAGGGTCCTATTCTAATTACCTCACCGCTTTACTTTCTCTGCCACTTCCATTTCCTTATCCCTTACCCTTACGGTCCAACAAACCGCCTGAGCAGACGGGTGTAATAGTGTCTGGCGAGGTCTGATGGCCCGTTAACAAAAACAAACAAACTTATAGAAGGTATTCCTTATAAGCGACATTGGGGTGTGCGTCTGGTACGCAGCAATTTTGAGTTCGAATCCAGCAGGCGACACAGACGAAGGGGACTTTATTTCTTAGCAAATGATGTGAGCTCATTGAAATTTCTGTACAAAAATCAATAATATTAACAATTTGTGTCTCACTGTATCTAAGAAGTTGGTATATTATCACATACTCGTATTATTATGACTGCATAAAATTTGCATATTAAAAAAACCGCTTAGAATTGATTTTATTTAAATAATTTATTTATTATATGCTTCTTTTATTATTTTCTTTTTACAAAGATAAATAGTAGTTACCTTATGAAAATAAATACGTTAAAATTGGTATTTGGTGAACACAAATAAATATCAATGGTTCGTAGAATATTGACGATCCCCACTTCCAGTAGATGAACACACACTTTGGAATTTGTTCATGTAAAACTTCTAAAGAATTTTTCAACCATTAATATTCGTCTCTCTTCGCGTTTTCTTTTCTTTTATTTTTATTTCAAAATCATTTTAATATTTCGATTTTGGAAATATTTGTACACATTTTGACTTAATGTTGGCTTAGCTTGTTGACCTTAGCAGTCTTTCGATATTTTGTTCGTATGCCATTCAATAAAATCAACTGAATTTTAAGTGTTGACAAAAAAATGACATCATACCTTTCAACATATTTCAAATATAATAGTTCAGACAAAAAATACATAGTTTATCTTTGAATTTGTGTGATTTATGTTAAGTGGAAAATATTTTCGATTATAGTAAGTCCATATTTGCTCATGAAAAATGCACAAATATTTTTGGGCTCGAATATATGCGACAAAATAAGGTAAATATTTCCAAAAATACTATAATACACCTTTATTAGTTTGACATAAATAAATTTAAATAAACAAAAGTCAACTATACTTTTTTCTTATTATTGTATTTACGTTTATGTCATTCTTCAATAAGATCACTTTCACGAATGAGTGATCTCAATAAGTTTCAATAGAATTTACTTTTTTTTCTCGTTAACTTAAGGTGAACTACAGACTAATCTGCATATGAAATGATTAATTTTTTTTAACCTTTTATCTTTTAATAAAAACTATTGATGCAAATCTGTGAATTTTTTCTGTTTATTTATTTTCGATTTGGCAAAACACAATCGTTTGGAATAATTTATATTTTTATGTGAATATATCACAAATGTCTACTCATTTTTGTTTAAAATTTTTTTTATGACAAGTTTTTATCAATATACTTACTATTTGGGTGTCATTTCGAAATGTACTTTTTATACTACCAATGTCTTAAGCTAACAGAAAAACTTTGCAGTGTCTGTTAATCAACCCTATTATAATATGGGTCAACAAGACTATTTATAAAAGTTAAATAATAATTCTTATGATATAAATTATTATTTAAAAGAAAAAACAATAACAGATGCTATAATATTATTGGATTTGATATCACAAAAATGTAGTTATTCAATTGAAAAAATCACTTTTGACTTCCCAAAACATAAAAAAATCATATTTTTGATATTCTCCAATTTGATTACATGTTTCCTTAAAAAAATTGTTGTATCTTTATCTAAATGTTAGAATATAGAACTTTTAGATAAACGTCTACAAAAAAATTCTATATACCCATTTAAAAAATATATTTACAAAAACGCACATATATTTTGGTTTTAGACAAAATCATTTACTATTTTACATAATAGATTGCTTTTAAGTAACTTTACACATAAAACTATTTATGGAAATAGTTAACAATATACTTACTTGTTGAAAAATATTTTAAATATTAAATAAAAATCCATTTGAAAAATAAACTTACCGATATTTTGTCAAAATTAGAAATAAAAACTAAACTTCAATATGCACAGTGTTCGATATGCCACCACTTCATGGAGAATGGCGTTCTAAACCTCTCCCAAAGTCTACAGAATTGACATGTTTATTATTTGATTTGTATTTAGAATATTAATAATAAACTAAAACAGAATATCATTTGATATCGAAAAAATATAGACTTCATTTATATAATAGTTAAATTATATTCCTTCATGAACTACAGGATTTTCTATTTTATAGTTTGGAAAGTACAGGTCTGACATATAAAAGCTGTATAACAAATATATCATTAAAGATAATATATATTTAGACAAATATTTACCATTTTATATTAAAAATCGTTTGACTACTAAATTATACGGTAAAATTGTAGCAAAATTCTACAAATGTGGTGATTCTAGAGATTATTTTCTTCAATAATGAAGCTCATTTCTCGCTCGATGGGTATATCTGTAAGCAATATTACCATATATAAAGCTTTAAAAACCCTCAAGTAACAATAAAAAACCATTGTATTCATTTAATAGTTACTTTCTGGTATATATTTTAGTCTAAATTGGTTATTGGCTCGTATATCTTTGAAAATTAATAAGGAAAGACGATTATCGTCAATTTTAAGTGCAATCGCCGTATGATAATCGTATTTTTTACAATCTAAACTATATATGCTTCTTTTTTTTGGGGCAAAAAGAACAACAAATTTTCGGCTTTATTGCACGAAAAGATCGCAAGACGTGTCATTTCGATATTTGATGATGTCAATTGACCTTGGCAATCGAGTGATTTGACTTTTCCTTGTCAATTTGTGAACTTTAAATCATTTAAAAATCCATATCCGCCAAGTAATGATCGAAATCCATATCCGCCAAGTAATGAACGAAATATGCAACAAAGGCATCATAAAGGACCTATGAAGGAATGCATCCTGCATAAAATATTACTTTTTATAATGGCAAAATTTTATCAAAACTTAAATTTAAAGTATTATATGTTTTATTGAATTTTACTTCCCAACATACAAATTGGATAATACTTTGTGTTGGTTAATTTTTGGAATTCAGAAAAATTCCATTACTAAAACTAGATGGCAGTTGTGTCATATCTACATTAAAAAAATTGTTCGATTTATCGCCGATAGGCGTAAATATAGCGACATAAAATAACGAGTACAAATATGCTTATAGAGAAGAAATATAACGATAGGGCCTTTACAATGGCTTTTTATTAAGATTTTTTTATAGAACCTAAAGTCAAATTTAAAAAAATAACAAACTACTTTTAAAGTACTTTTAAAAAAAATTACAAACCACAAAAATAATTCTTATAAAAAAAGAAATTATGATAAATGGCTAAGTTTTTTTTATGAAAATCGTTGCATAATGAAATCCTGTAAAAAATTAACTGATCATCTTCGAGTATTCTTTAAGAAAATTTCAAAAACAGGAAAAAAAATCAATTAAATTAAAATCAATTTATTTATCGATGTAGCGAATAAGCAGCCACTCGCCCACTAGAACTAAAAAAAAGTTGTTGAAAAAATAACATTTTAGAACAGGTTACAACAGGAAATGGTTTATTTTTTGAGATTATTTTCTAAATTTTTTATTGAGGTGTACTTTTGGGTAAAAAAATTTTTCGTTTCTTTGAATTCGCACAAAATAACTGCGGGCGAAATTCTAAACTTCTTAACAATGAACCAATACTGGAAAGGGTCAAATCAAGGAGTGTCTATTTTCGGAATAAAAACACGCGTACTTGTTGTGCGTTTGTAATTTTGATGTATTATCATTTATGTAATTTGTGTGTAGGTAGGTGTGTTTTGTAATTGTAAAAAAAAATAATCGACAAAGTATTTAATGTTTTTTTATTTTTATAACAATTGTTATAACCAACAATAACAATATAACTCAAATTGATATCGCCGAACGTCTATTAATGACTGTCATAAATCACTTACAAACGTTGATGATACAAAAAAACGCCGACTTATATGGTATCTCAAAGAAATAAAACGAAAAAAGACTTAAGTCGCCCAATTATTTGTGTAAAAATCATTGAAAAAAAAAAAAAAAAATATTACTCACCGTGAATAAAAGTAAAGTTTTTTTAAACAATATAATATTCTTTATTCCATAAAATGGTCATAGAGATAAAAAAAAACGAAAGTTTGATAAAAGCTCAAAAGCACTTTTAAAGGAAAACACACATTCGGTTGGGTGGTGTATTTATGGATATATACAATATATATGTAAGTTTGGGGGCGAAATGAAAACGAGAGCAAATTCCCACGTACATACATATATAAATCACGATCACAATAAACAATCGTCAATAATCGTGCAATTCCAAAAAATTCCAATATTCCAATCTATGAACTGAGAATATTTGCAAACGTATTATTTGCGAATTATTCACAGTTTTATTTTTATTTCTATTTATATGTATTAAATTTTGAATAGAATTTGGTTTTTTTTTTGAATAGAATTTTTAATACTAATTACGGATTATTTTTTATGCCGCTATGTATTTTTAGCAAATTGTTAAAACTCTTTGTTTTTATTAGATTGAGAAAGTAGCGTATCTATTTTAAGAAAATATTATTAAATGTTGTTCTTATACTACTCGTATATTATAAAAATTCTTTTAAAATAAAAAGAAAATACTATTAATATTTCTTATTCAATAAAAATGCCTATTAGTTTTCTGTGAGCTTTAAAATATATTTTGGATTTTATAATTTTAATAATCAAGTATAAAAGAATTTCCATAAAAATTAATTAAAAAAGTATGGAAATAATTTTTTTTTTTTTGTATATTTACCTGATCTTGTCCATTTACTGCACTCTTGACATAACGTATTCCAATCGAATGATAACTCATTATAGGATGCCATTTTATAAGAAATAATTTTTCTTATACTTTAATACAATAATAATTATAATAACAATAATAATAATAATAGTTTATACATTAACAGAAAAAAACAAACAAATATTACAACTTTGAAAAAAATACTATTTTTTTACAAACAAAATTTACGTTGCTATAAAACCATCAAGGCAAACAAGGACTATTCGTATATTAAAAATAATTTTTTTTTTATTAAAAACAAATTCGTATATTTTTGCTTATTGATAGACAAACTTTTATTAAAACATTACACTTAAAATTTACATATGTAGGCTAAGAGAACATTTTATTTATGTTGTTGTTCACATTTCATCAATATTTTTTTTTCTTTTTTTAAAAAAAAAATAATTATTGTACATTATATTATAGTAGAAGCACAAAACATATACAAAAAATAAAACTAATTAAATTAAAATGAAAAAAGAGAAAACCTTTCTTTTTATTATAATCGATAATTGTTAATTAATTATTCTTGCTTGAATTATTTTTTTTAACATAATTTCTTTTTCAGTTTCTTAGCTTGATATTTTTTTTAAATAAATTATTTCGTTTTTATTTTGAATATTTTGTCAAAGAAGTTTGAGTACACATAATTATTTAGAAATTTTCATAATTTTTTCGTTTTTTTAAATAGACAGATTTGATACGTTGAAACCATGATTTTGAATTGGAGATTTTGACTCCTTTTGCCGAACCAGCACCACTACCACCACTGTTGATGACCGATCGCGAAAAGACTCTCGAAACTTGAAATGATTTCCAATAAGGACCACTGTTGAATTCAGAGCCGGAATTGCCGGATATCGATAATGGCCACCATTGTGCAACCACCACAGACATCATCGAACGGATTGAGTATACAGAATTGATCGTATGTGCACGCAATTTGACAACGGATCGAAATATTAACCGAATTGTGTGTACAATCCAGCTGAGATGTCAACGCAGTACTGTCGTTTGTCGCTCTGTCGTTTTTGCCCGCTTTGTCGTTGAGACTGTGCTTGTACGGCGATTATGGAGATTATAACGATTGCTTGATAATGTCAACTACCTGGACTGGACGTTGATTAAAAGTTTTCCTCCACTTGTGATTCTTGTCGGCTATGATACGAGAACTCCTTTCAGGTGTGTCTTGCAGTTATCCGCCAAAGTTTGAATGGTGTTTAGTATCGGTACGTAACCCTATCAGACCTGCTAGGTGATTATTTGATATCACACAATCTGCATAAATATTTACACGACCACCAAAACAGCCGCCGTTCCGATGATTATTGTTTGAAACATTCCAATGAACATGCATGAGGTGGTGATTCCTCTATTGTATGAATATTTTTCGCAATCGAATCAACAATACGCGTTCGTAAACGCGCGCGCACACACAGACACAGCCTACTAACAACAGGTGGAGACGCATAAAAACTCGCTACGATCTCACCGCAATAATCCGTTCATGGTTTTGTAGAAGTGCTATCGGAATTGGACAAACATGAATGAACACCTCCAGTGAGTAGTGACTAAAAGATTCGAAACCAAATCCTCAAAACCACAAAGACCTGCTGCTGATGAACAACCACTCATGCAAACTTAAAGATCCAGTAACAAGTGATCATGCACAACCACACCACAAACTTTAGGAGTCTAACATAACCACAAATAACGAACTTCCACCACGGCAGTTCGGACACGATGACGACCGGTCTCCGATATGAGTAAGACAATCGAAATTCCAATCGATCGCACACAGCTGAGAAATAACGTTGGCTTTTTCGTATTTATCGTATATTTCATCATAAACTCAATCGAATATGATAAAAGGCGTGTAGACGATAAATTCCTTAATTTTTTTTCTCTACACAATCGTAAAAACTTGAGATTCTTATTCGGAGGTTCTCACGATAGTTAAATGCACCAAAATATTTAACATTTTCATAATCGGCACTAATAGTATTTATATTGGTCCATTAGAAAGATCGCGCAAAATCCAAAAAGTTGTTCTAGAAACAGTTCGAGTCAAACGCAACTACATCGACGTCGAAAAGGTGGTCGAACTCGGAGCCCGAGAGACTTTGGATCTTATTCTTGATCATGCTACTTTGGTCAACAACTCTGGAAATTCTGATCTTGGTCAACTAGCGACGACGGAAACGACGGAAACTGGTGCCAATACATAGATATATATATGTTTATGTATATATTCGTCGATACCATTCGAAAACATATGCCATCGACTACAAGTCAAATACAAACTCACACATTGCCCACATAAAGCCTCCGTACTTCTTTAAATAAATTTCAATAAGTTTGTCTCCAGCCGATAGACGATCACAGCCAATCGCCTTTCGAATGCGAACAAAATTCAAATTAACCGAAAACATGTTCGCCTAGAGCAGAGTACCTTGACTTTATTTGCCTGATAATTGCGGATTATCTACTCTGTTACCTTCGAGAGACACCTCTAATCAAGGTGTTCGTATTTTTCATAAAACTGGAATAGGCACTTACAAAGAGGGCTGCCGTTTTTTAACGATGGATTGAGATTTATCTGGTTTTTTTTTCTTTATAAAAAAGTTATATTTTTAAAAAAAAAAACATATTTACAATAAACTGTCTTGTCATAAATATCTGTTAATGAATTTTTTCTATTTCAATGTTAGAAATTAAATTTAAAAAAAATAAAACTTCTTTTAAAAACTGTTCTGAAAATATTTAAAAAAAACAACATTTTTCAAAAGAAATACGTTTAAATACAATTTTTTTCGTGTAATTCTCAAAATTATAACAGTTGAGAAAAGTTCATTAAAAAGCTGACACTTGTGGAATTTGACCTTAAAAAAGTTGTGGGTTGAAAAGTTCTAGTTCAAAAGTTCATTTACATCACGTGCTCAGCCAGTTCTCAACGATATTACTTGGTATTCATTAAAATAAAACCACAAATAAATAAATTAGTCCATTACGAAAATACAAATGTACATTATTTTATTTTAAACTAACAAAAAACCAGTTTAAGTATTAATATTCGTTTTTTCATTAAGGTTTTTTCTTCTTTAAATACCGCTAAATAAAGCCAAAAATAATGTTGAACTAAACCGAGTGAGGTGAATTACACCCATTCACATATGTCGAATTACAATTTAAATTTTTAACATAAGAAATTGTAGAAAGTTTCGAATGTATCGTCGATCAAAAAAAAAAGTAAGGCATCTTTGAAAATAAATCCAAATTTATACGATTACTGAATTGGAAAATGAACTGAATATCGATTGGATTGACATTTGCACTAATTTTTGTGCCTTGTTGTCGATCAAATCGGATCAGTGCAAAAGTGATGACTTTTTAGTTTTATAAAAATTTTATGTTAAAAGATCAAATATTTTAGATTAAATAAAGAGAAAAACTGCCATTATTTACCATAAAAAAAATTAATTGTAAATTGAATGATAAGAACAATAAAAGTTTTATGCATTTGGCGATTTTGGAAGTCATTTAACAATTCTTAAACATATTTAAAATAAAATACAATGTTTAATAAGTCTAAAATTAACCATTTTTTACTAGCAAACAACGATCTTAGAATGCTTAGAAAACACACCGATTGGGTGCTGGACAAACAGGCTTTGGATGTTGATTGCTCAAACAAAATTGTGTCTTGCGATGAGGCTCGTTTCTCACTCTGTGGATATGACAATAAGTAAAATTATGATATATGGGAGTCTTAAAAAAAACCCAAGTATCTGTAGGTATTCGCCAAAGATCTGATGTGCATTTTGGCTTATAGGTGGAATTGGAAAAATGAATAAATTGAAACTGTTATCGTCAATTCCTGAGAAACGAATTATGTTGATATACGAGGTCTGTTCAAAAAGTATCGCGAATTTTGAATTTCCGCGAATTACGTATATTCGATTTTCGATTTTTTTGTGGCTTTTTGTTGGTACTCATCTCTGTTACCTATCCCGACAAGTTTGGCCATTTTGAATGTTCAGTTAATTTTTGACAGCTGCTTTGCTTGCACGTGTTTTGGCTCATCTTCGATTTTTGCCCATTCCAAAAAATGGATCAAAGAATCTGTATCAAATTTTGTGTGAAAAACAAAATTAATTGAGTTGACGCATTCCGAATGTTGACTGTGGCATATGGTGGAGCTACATTGGACCGAAGCAACGTTTATCGATGGTAGAAAATGTTCTCAGAGGGCCGAGAAGATGTGAACGACGAAAAGCGTGCCGGAAGCCCATGCACGTCAACAACAGACGAAAACATTGGTGTGTTCGTTAGAGAAGTTGCTGAGAATTTAAACATATCGATTGGCTCGTGCCATTCGATTTTTACCAATGATTTGGTCGTAAGACGGGTCGCCGCGAAATTCGTACCAAAATTGTTCAATTTCGAACAAAAACAGCATCGCATTAATATTGCTAAGTCGCTGTTGGACTCTGTCCGCGACGACCCAAATTTGCTCTAGAGGGTCATAACTGGTAACGAATCATGGGTTTATGGTTATGACGTGGAAACCAAAGCTCAATCATCCCAATGGAAGCTGCCGCACGACCCAAGACCGAAAAAAGCGCGCCAAGTTCGGTCGAATGTGAAGGTTTTGCTTACAGTTTTCTTCGATTGCAGTGGTGTGGTGCATCATGAGTTCTTGCCACAGGATAGAACGATCAATAAGGAATATTACCTGCAAGTTATGCGCAAGTTTCGTGAAGCAATCTTCCAGAAACGCCCGGATTTGTGGAAGAACAAAAATTGGCTTTTGAACCATGATAACGCCCCTGCTCACGCATCGTTGCTTGTGCGCAAATTTTTGGCCAAAAACAACACACTAATAATGCCGCAGGCACAGTATTCCCCAAATCTGGCCATCTGTGACTTTTTTTGTATCCGAAACCGATTCTTTGATCCATTTTTTGGAATGGGCAAAAATCGAAGACGATCCAAAACATGTGCAAGCAAAGCAGCTGCCAAAAATAAGTGAGAAACATGAGTACCAACATAACACCATAAAAGAAATCGAAAATCGAATATACGTAACCCGCGGAAATTCAAAATTCGCGATACTTTTTGAACAGACCTCGTATATGTTTAAATTTTAATAAAACGGTTGCACAAACCAAACAACACAACAAATTTCGGCTTTATTTTGAGAATATTTCGCGGGATGCATAATTTCAATATTTGGTGATGTCAAATAGTCTTCAAGATTATACGATTTGAATCCGTTAGAAGTTTTATTTGAAACCTACATAAAAAAAAATATTTAAATACTCTAAATTCTTAATATTTGGACCATTTAAAAATCAATATCTGTCAAGTATTACTTGAACTATACCCCAAAATATGCGAAAAAATCATCAAAAAAGTACCTCAACAGGATCAAATATAATAAAATAAAAATTTAAGCAAATATATTTTATTTAACTTTATTTTCCAAAGCCCATCATATAATATTCTATGCTTGGTTAAGCTGAAAGTGAATTTAATTGAAAACGGAAAAGTACACTATGTGGTGAAATACACCCAACTGTGGTCAACTCAATAGAGAAAAAATATCGACCAAATTTTTATCCAAATTTTCATTAATACTATAATTATCTAATCAAAATAATATACTTAAATAGATCTATCTATAAATATCCTCCTTAAGCGCACAATGCTAAATCGTGGGAGAACTACGCCATTTACAATAATTCAAGAACAGTCGAGGGCATTTTTTTCCATCTATAAAAATATGAAGTGGTAACATAGTCACCAAAAATAAAATATATCTAAAATTTACTATGAAAAATAAATGGGCTTAATTAAAAATACTCATAAATGATGGTGTAGGAAGTAACACAATCGAATCGTTATAAAATTCCGATTTTAAAGGTCAGATAACAATTTATTAATTAACGTTAAGTTTATTTGTTAATTAATTTGAATTCAAAATAGTTTGTTATCTATTTAGAAGCAAAAAAAAACAATTCCGTGCTACATCCTACACAATACGTTTTTTTTCGTATGAGGAAAAGATGGAAAGTAAATTTTCTTTTCGAAAAGATTAACTTGATTTTTGGTATACAATTTTTTTTTGTTTATATAGTAATTTTATAACAAATTTTATTCTATTTTTATTATATTATACCAGGAGTATAATTAAAAGTTTTTAAAAATATATAAAAATGGTTTTCAATTTTATTGGCATACGGAAGAGATTTTGTTAAATTTATATGTTTATTATGGTTTAAGGAAAAATTTGCATATGTTGTTTGTTATATGGATTTATGTGAGGTTTATTTAAAAGAATTCTATATTTTATGATTTCTAAGTACAATAAAACAGTAAAGAATAAAATAATAATAATACTAGTAATACACGTATGAGTTTTTTTGAAGATAATTAGAAAGGAACAGAGAATGTATTAATAGAACTATTCGTTAAACATGAAACATGCGGACTATTTTCAACTCAATTGGTTCAACAACAACAAAACTTAAAATAAAACTAATCGTAATATTTTTTAAAACCATTTGTTTATATTGCATTTTTTTTAGTATTAGTAATAACAAAAATTTTGGTGGACCTGGATACATGGAATTTGTTCGTTTACAAAAAGCCTGATGTTAAGGCAACTATTCAGAAGGTGTTCCTAAGAATGAATTCCTTGATTTTTAAACCATTTTTTTTATTTGCATTTCATGTTCCATGGTCAACCGCAAATAAAAACTGTTTGTGCATAAACAGCATACAAATATTTTAGGCACACCATTGTAAACACAATCATACAATATACGATGTTTTTTTTTTAATTTTTAAAGCAATGATTAATTTATGCTCGGTTTAATTTTGATAAAAGACACCATTTTTGGTACTGAATCCGAAATACTAATTTTAATATGAATATCTAAAAAGGCAGTAAAAAATAATCTCTTTAAGAAAAATACACTATAAATACATACTCTTACTTCCAGTTGTCTTTATATCAAATATATTTTCTGTATTTGGAAGTATTTAATCTGAAGGAAAAGAAAAATTGTTTTGTTCGAAAAAGTATAAATTCAAAAATGGTCATGGCACTGTAGTTTGGTTTAATGTTGTTATACTCGTAAATCTTTGTTTGTATTTGTTATAGAAAAGAAAAAAATTATTTCCAAATTTGTCAGACACATAAATGTGAACATAAAAATGTTCGCTTCCGCTTCAGGTGTTCCTTAATTTGGTTCTTTTGTTTGAAAAACTCAAACAATAAATTCTCAACTCATCTCTTCATTGGTTTGGTAATAAATACTTTTATAAAAGAGGAATACATGATGCAGTATAGAAATTGGAAATTGACTGTATCTTCAGCTGCAACAACATCTTCAGACCGGCCCATTTCTTCGTTGGCTACAGAAACTTCCCTACTTCAGGTGTGGTAAATATTTTTTCACTAAAAACCTGTACAAAAAGATTTTAAACATTTTGTATCCAATTTATTACAAAACCAGTTCTATTCGAATGTGCGTACAAATATGGTTCTTAGTACCAGTTATTTGCCATTACTTCAATATCATCACCATCGTCGACATGAATGCTCACATTTAACGATTATGTCTCGAGAACAGTAATGTCACCGGAAAATTGAAAAGGGTTCTTGTCTAGGGAATTCATAGTGAATTTTATTAACCACGAAATCTTGTTGTGCGCTTGTAATTTGCATTCTCAATGTTGTGGGTAACATCCAATAGCTGGACTCAATAAGATTTGTAAAACCTACATTCATACTTGATTTTACTGCTAAATTTTGTTATCTTCTCTATAAGTTGGCTTAGCAGAGAAAAGAAGAAAAAACCAAGAAACAAACATTATTGCATAGCATAAATATCATCTAAGAATTAATGTAGAATATTGTTATGCTGGTACCTTTTAGTTTTCCTGTAAAAGAGGCGTTAATAAATGACCCCATGTACTAGGTTATAAATAACTGGAAACTTTAAATCGTGCGAACCGGAAATTTACGTTCAAATATTTCCTCTTAAAATGTTAAAATTATTATTTTCCAAAATTCCTCCTTACAAATTCTGTGAATTTTTATGTCCTACTTCCGCATCGATATCAAATTAATATGAATGGCAGAATTTAAATTTTCTTCTTAGTTGTGAAAGTATAGTATTTGAACATTCTATTCAAAAAGAAATCTAATGTTTGATTATAAGTATTTCTATATTTAGTTTAGAATCAACTAGGAGCTTTGAGGCTATTTCATAACTGGATTCGAATTTGAAATTGCTGTATTGAAAATACATAAGTACGTACAAGATTGAGACAACATTGAAAACTTGTCCTCCATATGCCCTATTGTAGTGTGTTATGAAAAATGAAATAGCGAAATTGGGAGCAATGTTGTGCTATTCTAGGTTAAGCTTGGTAAATCTCTAAGTTTGACTTACGCAAAGATTTAATGAACTTATGAGGAATATTCCTTATCAAGATGGATAAAGCCTTTTCGGTCCTTCATCTTTGAAGGGCCGAAAAGTAGTGGAAGACCATCCTCGCTCAGAAAGGTCTTAAACATTGAACACTGAATTTGTTTTCCCACGACAAACTGTCAACTAAATTTTTTATAAAGGTTTATAAAAAAATTGTTTGCGACATTGCAGATAGGCTTTTTGTCACACGGCCATCTCCATCAACATATTTTTGTCGGAATAAGAAATAAACATCCCCCTCTTCCACCTATTTACCTAATCTTTGACTTTTTTTGTTTCTCGAGATCAAAAACTACCTCAAAGCACGTCATCTTGGTATTGAGGTCTAAAGGAGTATAACTGAAGAACTCCTTTGGACATTAGTACCAAGCCGAACGATTGGGTGTGGAATATTACTCAAAAATTGTTATATTAATTTTAATATTATTAAATGCCAAAATTATTTTTTACTATATTTTTCCTACAAAATGCACTTTTGGAATAATATAAATTTAAAATATTACCGCCATATTAGATGTCAGCGGTAAATTGCATTTGACATTTGAGTAAAAATCAAAATCAAAATGGCCGAACGATTGGGTGTGGAACGTAAGTCAAAAATGGCAATATTAAAATATTATCTAAACAATAATAAATATTAATTTTGCTGAATATTAAATTACTTCAAAAGAAAAAAAAATATGTTTCATAAAAAGTAATAAAAGTGAATACAAATAAAATAAAATTTTACATACAAATTTAAATTTATTCCCTTTTTTAATAATACATATAATTTTTTTTTCAAATCAATTGTAATCGTGCTAATTTTTACTTTATACTTATTTTAATTTTAATATATTATTTATTGAATAGTAACTATTCGTAGATACTCGTAGTACAGATAACTTTGAAAATAACTGGCAATGTCACTACCTAAAATTTCGATATCGTATCTGATTAATGTTTTTCTATAAACGTGTGTGCATAAAACTAGTACCTGATAGGAAGAGGAAGTACTCGTACAATTCAAACAGGCATAATGGATACGGGTCACATATTTATCTGAACCCATGAACGAATAAATGATCATTATTTACGGGTGCCATATAGTAAAAGAAGATTTTCTTCGATTTAAGAGGCTTGATGTAATTTCTGTGAACTATGCGATGAGAATTGTTCGCTGTGATCTTTTCGTTAATCTATCGTAATCCAAGTGGTTTTTGTTTTCTTTTAACAAAATGTACTCGTAAGATTTACAAAGTTGTTTTTTTAATAATTTTTTTCTTTGTAATTTGACGATAAGTGACAGGAGAAAATGTGCTGAACTTTTTCACAAAATCCTATTACTTGTGGTTACGTAGCAGTCGTATAGTAGTGGACAACTGCTTTCTTATGGTCAACTTGATCTATCTATCCACCTATCATCTATACGGAAAGTAGCTGATTATCTGGTTCGCCAACGAAAGTATTTTTACCCATTAATTTACACGATTACCACACCATCAATAATGAATGTGATCTATAATGTGATCAATGGAATTTTCACCTAATTTTTTCCGAATTCTCCTATAATCTTTAAAAATTATTATCGTAACTAAAAATAATTGTTGAGAATTTTTCATTTTTAAATTTCCAAAAGCTACAAATTAAATCAATCTGATTTAATGTTTTAAATTGAAAAAATTACTTTTAAAAATTATAAGTACAAAAAAAGTCTAAGAATAATCAATTAATTTTTGGTATAACATGGCTTTTTTGAACGGGCATTCTATAAGAGAATAATACTTTCAGTACAAATGCATGCTGGAAAATATTTTCCACATTGAATTATCCATCCCGGTAAAGACCATTTTTCGATACAACTTAAATCAGAATTCTTAAGCATTTAAAATAATTTTTCACTAAAAGTTTAAATGAAAAATTACCTAAAGTTTAAATGATAAACTTAAAGGGAAAATATGATAAATGACAAGCAATCATCATTATTTTCTTTTTTAAGGTCATTAAAAAAAATCAAATGGCGAACAGTTTAATAAGAAAATTATACCATAAAAAAATAATGTTCCTAACGTTTTATAAACTAATTCACTAATGATTTAATGTGGAAAAAATAATTATCAATAAAAAAAAAGCAGATACTAAAAGGTAATCGAACATGAAGTAAAAACGGCGGTTAGTATTTATTTCCATTCAATAAATTCATCTAACCGTCTCGTCGCGTTGCGTCGCATCGTATCGTATTGGATGGTTTTTGTATCGTTTTAATCATGAATCGAAGTTCAAGTACAAGGCGTAAAATTCCAGATAAACAAATCTTTTCACTATGAAATAATATCTTTTCTACCTTCTAGTATTTTATTTTGTATTTAAATATACCATATATATTTTTTTGTGATGCTCGGCATTTCTTATTTGCTTTTCTCAGTATCGCCATACAAAATCCAACCGGGTTCAAAGCTTAAGTCATACCTGATCGGTTATTGTAATTGTTTGGTTCGAGTACGCGCTCAGTCATTATTTTTAGTTATCGTATTACGACACCAATTGTGCCCCAGACGTTGTATTGTATTGTTATAGAGTATCTGTGAGATTCGATGCGATCTGAGTTATTTGGGGCAAACCATCACAGATCAGTGACTTACTATGTCAATAATGCTGCATTAGTTGACATTTTTATTTATTTATTTTCTGTTATTGTTGCATTTTTATGATATAATAGAATTTTTTGTATTTCTTTATTTCTATAATTACGATCATTATTATCGCTAAAAGTGAGTATCTTCTGGCAAGTAATTGATATAATGGAATAACTATAGAGGGTTATCCAATTTGTGCTTCGGAAAGTAAAGTTAAATAAAATATATTTAAAATTCCGATTTTGTTTAAAATTTTATTAAAACTATATTGACTAAATTTTGTTATTATTTATAAAATATAATATTATTAGAAATTGCTGCCAAAAAACTTCTTGCAAAACGCGATTCCTTTTGAGGTAACTTTTTCGTATATTTTGGACTGTAATTTTGTCATTACTTGATCTAAAAATCTATAAAGTTTTATAACTTTATAGTATTGTATAAACACATTGTTTTCGTAACAATAATTTCAAATTTCATGATGTTTGAGGCTAATTGGTATCACTAAATCTTGAAATTACGTATCCTGGGAACTTTCCGCTCAATAAAGGCAAAATTTGTCGTATTTTGTAGCATGTCTTAGGATTTTTTTTGATACTAGATATATTTGTCCAGATTAAACTCTTCAAATCAGGCCAAAAAAGTCGGAGTGCTCAGAACTGAAGATAAAGGTTTCTTCTTCTACAAGCTAAAACGCACATCAAACAGTCAATTTTCGCAGATATAATAACTTTTCCATAGCTACTTGTAACCCCATTTTATTCGAAAAATCGCCAAAACGAGGCTACAGTAGAATCACCACATTTGTAGAAAGTTTTTATAATATACGAGGTCTGTTCAAAAAGTATAGCGAATTTTGTGTTTTTTCAAAAATTATTTATTTATTCATGAATATCTATTTTGTTCCCTTCAAAGTAATCCCCACTTTATGCCGTCTTTATTTCCTCAATCGTAGCGTAGCGTCGTCCTTTCATGGGGCTCTTCAGTTTCGGGAACAAGAAAAAGTCGCAGGGGATCAGATCTGGGGAATATGGTGGCTGCGACATTATTAGTGTGTTGTTTTTAGCCAAAAGTTCGCGCACAAGCAACAATGCGTGAGCAGGGGCGTTATCATGGTTCAAAAGCCAATTTTTGTTCTTCCACAAATCCGGGTGTTTATGGCGGATTGCTTTGTGCAACTTGCGCATTACTTGCAGGTAATATTCCTTATTGACGGCTCGGACGGCAGTATTCATTGGGATGATTGAGCTTTGGCTTTCACGTCATAACCATAAACCCATGATTCGTCACCAGTTATAACCCTTTGGAGCAAATTTGGGTCGTCGCGGACAAAGTCCAATAGCTCCTTAACAATGTTAATGCGATGCTGTTTTTGGTCGAAATTGAGCAACTTTGGTACGAATTTCGCGGCGACCCGTCTCACACCAAATCATTGATAAAAATCGAATGGCATGAGCCAATCGATATGTTTAAGTCCTCAGCAACTTCTCTAAGGGTGATTCGACGATTGGCCAATACTATTTACTTCACTTCATCAATGTTTTCGTCTGTTGTTGACGTGCTCGGGCGTCCGGTACGCTTTTCGTTGTTCACATCTTTTCGGCTCTCTGAGAACATTTTCTGCCACCGATACCCGTTGCTTCGGTCCAAGGTATCGGTCCACCATATTCACCATACAGTTAACATTCGGAATGCGTCAGCGTAATTATTTTTGTTTTTCACACAAAATTTGGTACAGATTCTTTGATCCATTTTTTGGAATGGGCAAAAATCGAAGACGAGCCAAAACACGTGCAAGCAAAGCAGCTGTCAAAAATTAACTGAACATTCAAAATGGCCAAAGTTGTCGGCATAAGTGAGAGACCAACATAAAGTCACAAAAAACGTTATGTTGGTCAATGAGAACCAACTTAACGCCACAAAAAAAATCAAAAATCGAATATACGGAACCCGCGGAAATTCAAAATTCGCGATACTTTCTGAACAGACCTCGTATATTTCGTAGCTGTTAAATGACAATGTTATACTTTTTAAACTACAAAAAAATCCTGTGCAATAGTTCCACAAGAAAATATGATTATTCGCTAAACTATTCAAAGACTGGTCTATGGACTTATATGATTCATATAAAAAAATAACAAACAATTTTGTGAAAAAAAAAACTTTTTATAAAAAAAAATTAAGCCTTTAATATAAACTTTTATTTTCTAATAAATTATTTGCTTTGCCGATGAAATTCAGGTGGTAAGCAAAGTCCAACTGATATTTCGTTGGTGAATTTGTATAAAATTTATCAACAATATAATTTTTTCATTTAAAGATTAAGGTAATTCCGAAAAGACTGTTTTTTTATTTTTATTATAAATTTTTTTTCTACACTATCAATTTTAATGTGCAAGTAAATTTTTCTACGGTTGAATTTTTGAAAAAATAACAAATTTTTTTGTAGTTAAGAATAAAACTGTAAATTTACTATCATATAAATTCAGATCTTGGACGTGAAATCTCTGCTCTATCATAAACGTAATTATGAGGATCTGGAACATGATAAAGTCCATAATGTACTCCACTAGTAGCAATCTGTGAATTTATTTGTATACGAAATGACAGTAAAAATATTTCCAAAATGTTTTTGAATAAGAAAAAAAATAAAACGATTATTTTTATAGACGATATTAAAAATTACCCTCTTCAAACCATTTATCGAAGCTAAAAGTAAGGCCATTTTTGCCAGGAGCAGTGCCTTTCCGCCAAGTACTGCTAAAAACTGAAATCCGATCGGAACCAAAACCATTCCTAATGCAGTCATTCCAAACACCATAACTGGAAGCATATGATTTCGTCTGTGCCGATATCGAGCTATTACACATTAAAAATTATTTTTTTGTCATATTTAAAATAGGAACAAAATAAACAAAAAAAAACCTTCCGTAGCTGCTAAAATACGCTTCACATCGATTTGTAAAATATGCGTTTTGAATGCATTAAAAATATTGCTAAGTACATAATCTGACCAAGTTATTTCGGTTTTTGATATAATATCATTCCTATTGAAAACAAATAGAAAAAATGCCATTATTTTTAAGGATTAATATTTGAATTTAACTATTGCTTTACAGTTTCGAGTAGTTTGGTTCGGTATCATTGAGAAAACGAACAAGCTGAACACCTTCAAGCAACGGAATAACATTGGATGAAATTATTCGATTGAAAATTTGTAAAGTTTGATTTTTAAAACAAGATTCCCGCATATCTATGGTTATCTGTTGAGAATTTTTTTTTTGTTAATTCTTTAAAAACTACACTTTAATTTTAATTTATTGTTTAACCTCTGCATCCGTACACATTTTAACCACAACACGTATTTCTTTAAAAAATTCTATCCAGGAAACAGCTGCTGTACTGTTTACATTTCGATTGAATGCATTCCCAATTTCAGTACAATCAGTTTTTCCGTCCATTGTAAATAATAAAATTGTTAACGAAAATATGAATAAATATAATATGTGCATTTTTGTTGAGTTATTGAAATTTTCAATTGAATGCTCTTCACTGGTCAAGGTCTTTTCTATTGACTGGAAAGTACGCTGTCTGACAGCATTTAAGTAGTTCTACATTGACCTAATGGGTGAATTATGACCGCGATAGTTATCCATAAGCCACTCAATATATAATGCATCAGTGAATTTAATCGTTCCCATTGTCATATACTCGTTGAATCGGCTCACAATAATAAGAACAACAATTTTTTCAGAAGCAAATCTTAAAATTTTCTCCATGAGTGATTCTGTAAATATCGATTACTCTACAGCACTCCACCCATGTGTGTATATATATCAGAATATGTCGTAATAAAAGTAATAATTAGTGTAGGCAAAATCTTGACTATCATTAGCATATGCAAAATTAAAGAGGAAATTCGTATCAACAGTCAAAGTTGTTTGTGACTTACTCGTATTTAGAGCAAATTATTCACACAGACGAAAAAACATCATTTTAAATTGTAGATAAAAATTTTTAAAGCAATAATTCAAGAATGGTCTATATGGCCTTCTTCTCTATCTAGATTTGGAAAAGGCTTCTGACAGGATTTGCCGTCACAGAGTGCTTTTCCAGATGGCAGAGTGGGACGTCGATAACCAAACTAACTATTTCCTCGAGTCGTATTTAGTTGGCTACTACTCCTACTACTATTACCAATACGGTGGCTGAAAAAACCACATTGAATGCCGCCTTAAAACTTCATACCACATGCCACCGAGTTAGGTCCTGATGCCATTAAAATGCTCCTATTAACGATTTCGAAAAAAGCACCCTGTCTACATTTATATCGCAGGAAAGATTGCGGCACTACTCCGGTATCGCTTGGTGGTAACAAACACCTTTCATTAGCGGATGCCATTAGCGTTCTAGGTGTCTCGATTACCTGCGCATGCAGGTAGAACCCTCAAACTAAATATACTGTTTAATAAGGTTTATTAATCTACTGGTTAGTTAGGGTTCTTGTTGACAGGATAAGTCAGGTCAGAAGAGATGAAGCAATCTTCTCGGCAGCCGTTTCTTCTATTGCCTCATCCTGTGTGCCAAGATGTTAAACGCATGTCTCCACAAAATTAAGGCAGCAGTCAACGGCTGAATAAGGGTTAGCCAGTAGAGCTCACCGCACATCACCGGTGGCTTCTCTGTAAGTTGAAACTGGCCGAACTCCCTTACCAGGTGTATAAGCTTAAATCCGCTGTTTTTTAGTCAAAGAACAAATGTTTTTTTTCATGAAAATGGCCACGAAGTGAATATTTTTAGCGATAGCCTCGCTACTTTAAACGCTATTCTTATCATGTAGGCATTCCTACATAGACTAAGCTTGGGAAAAAGTTCCCAAACTTAGTCTATTTGAACACTTAAACCGTCATACCAGAAATGCCAAATGGCCCTACGGTCTTGATGCTTAGATGTAGCCCCTAGCACATGTCTTTTGGACCTTGATCACAAGCAAACAAAAAAAGATGACATCTAACAGGTTGACATAAGATGTCGTTACTGAATTGATTGCGGATCAATCAATTTTTATTATTTATTCGCATTGTTTTTATTATTTATTCGAATTGTTTTCTAATTATAGAAATAAAATAATAAATATGGCAAATTTTTTATAATACCAGGGTAGTCCCAAAAGTATCCGACCTAACAAAGAAAACACAAAAATTTTGGGAAAAAATATATTTAATAAGAACCGCCGATCCCCTCAAAATAGTCATTAACAGCAAACTCTACCTCTGCATTATTAGGAAATCTTTTACCACCGATCCATTTATTTAAGTTTGAAAAGAGAAAATTAATTCGAGGGAGCTAAATCTGGCAAATAGGATGTGTGAAGAAGCAATTCGAACTTAACTCATTAATTTTGGTCATTGCGGTAACGGACACTTTCGTTTTCGACAAATAGGGCCGCTTTTTCTTGATTTTATCACTCAAACGCTGCAATAAATTTGCAAAATACTCGCCGTTAATTGTTTTTCCTTTTTAAAGAGAATCAAGAAAAAATTTCCCACGTGCATCCCAAAAAACTGACGCCATGACCTTGCCAGTAGATGTAACTGCCTTCGCCTTCTTCGGAGCCGATTCTCCCCCTTCTGTCCATTATTTTGACTTACAAGTGGAGTAATGGACCGATGCTTCATTCATGGTTATGAATCGATGCAAAAACTCGAATTTATTGCTGCGAAACATGGCCAAACAAGTGATGCTGTTTATGTTCCATTGTGAGCAAACGCGGCACCTATGTTACGCACAGCTTTTTCATGTCAAAATTTTGTATTTTTTAAAATGTCAAATATGTCTGCTAGTTAACGCACTTTCAGACGAAGATCATACAATACCATTTTGTAGTTGATTTTCTTCACAATTTTTGGAATGGTGGTCACCTCATTTGGGCGTATGGCCTCTTTGGAATTCTGTCACCCAATATTTTATTGTTATAAGCAAAGGAGCGAAAATTCCCTTAGAGTAGAGTCTAGATCAGCTTTGATACTTTAAAATGAAAATATTGTATCACATAACGATAACAAATATTTTCCAGGCTTACAAATCCACTGAGAGCATTCATTATTAATAGCTGTCAAACAAATACTAAACAACACAGCGTCATCAAACTTCAAACTTAAGCTTTAAAAGATTGGCACTTTTGACTGTAGTATTTTTTTTTAAACAACAACCTCCATTCATACGTCAGGTCGGGTACTTTTGGAACTACCCTCCTATAATTTTTTACTGAATAATATATTTGTTTAAAAATTGTCAAATAAACCACAAAATGGATCACAGTTTTAAAAAACTCTTTGGAAAAAATTAATCTTAAAAGATAAATTTTTATATTTAAAAATCTCCTTTTTATATTTAAACTTTTTAAATTAAAATTATTAATCAAATCAATAAAAAGAGTTCTTTTCTTCAATTTATGTTTTTATTATATAAATAAATAAAATAAAAAAATTCTTACAAATATTTTTATAAGTTTCTTTTTCTTTCAACAATATTTTATATTTTTTAAAAGTTTGCAAAACATTATAATATGAACTAAAATTATCTATGTTAAATTATATTAAGAATATTATTAAAAGTTGAAAAGCGATTTATTAGCAAAAAAAATTATTTGAAATATTTTCGATGAATACATTTTTTTAACTTATTTATATTCATTTTACTTAAATTATTTTATAGTATGCATACCCTGACTACCTAAAAAAAATTATCCGGACGATTTTTATATATTTTCTTTTCAACGTTTTTAAAATTAATTGTTAATGTTTTTATTCATACTATTGCCCAATTAATTATTTACGTATATTTGTATTAACATGACAATGTTGTAGTTAAATTTTTTTTAGATATATGGTATTAATATATTTCGAATTTAATAGTTTCTGTGACATTTTGTACTCTTCTAAACTACTCTACATTTAATAATAATAACAGATTGAGTTATATTTATTCAAAGTTTATTAATTATATAATATAGATCGATCCAATAATAGTATTTTTATTTAAATTGTATGTAATATTATTGATATATTTTTAAAATTTACAGTTTGTGTGATATTAAATTGCAATTTAATTTCCGTTTTGTTTTTATGGAAGACTGTTTTCTATTTTATAAATTTGTATTTTTCTATTAACAGGAATATGTTTTTTCAAAACTCATTTAAACAGAAAATACTTTGGTGCTTTTCACCAAAAATTAGTCTTTTTTTTTTAAGTCAAAATAAAAGCTCTAATATTATGAAATTCTGCAATGTCCAATTTAATAAAAAAAAAATATTTTTGACGAAGATTGATTTTTAAAAATTAACATTAAAATATTTTTATTTATACCATTTATGCCTTATACTTATTTAATATTAGCTTCATTTTTAAAGTTGAAACATTTCTGCAGTATTCTAAATACATCAGTGCAGTTTTCATTTACTTAATTTAATTTTAATAATTCATAAAAGCGTTTATACAATATTATAGTGAAATTACTATAATTCTTTAATATAAAATTGTTAAAGGTTTCTATATAGAACAAAATTTTTCAATATATTTTTATTAATAATGTTTTCTTCAAATAATTTAATTTACTATTTCATGTTAATAAAAATGGCCCTAAATGCAATGTTTTGCCAAATTAGAATAATACGAATTAATAATTTTTTTCTTAAAAAATGTTTATGGTAAATTTTTGGCTATTTTCGTATAAAAAAATATAATTTTATTTTGTTATAATTTCACGTTAAATTAGTACTGACATGTAAATTCTAAGCGCCACGACAGTAAAGGCCATTTGGCGACAATACGTCCTAAGCCCTGTATTCAAAGTCGAGTACGTTTCTTTTTTTTAACAAATGAGTTATATTTTTTTTTTTAACAAATGAGTTTATATTTTTTATTTTATAAAATAAAAAATAAAAAATAAAAACAATGTATTTTACTTGATACAATAATGTGGACGGTATTCTATCCCAACTAAGGGGCAACTCAGTTAATTAGTACTAGTATTGCAAATAAAGCATATCCTCAGGCGCAATTGAATTTTTTCTTCATTTTCTGTTTAAGTTTACAATCCGAAAACTGTTCGAATTTTCTTACGCTTCCGCCTTTATCGGATTCTTACCTCTACGATCACTGGTTAGTGTGGTACTTAATTTCCGTTAAATATTAATTTTTTTTTTTTTTTTAAACTTTTGCAATGAGGAATTTTATCAAATTTCATTATAAAAATTATGCCAATATATTTTGTTTAAGGCACAAGAAAACATTAATGAATTCACATAGAAATGTTTTTATAACACTTTTTAAAACTAGCATTTTTTTAATTTAATTTTAATGAGTTCATTTTTCACCTGTCATTTCAAAATATTTCTTTAAAAGTTGAAAATTTGTTATTGTAGAAATGAAATTTGTCTGAGCATGATAACATTGCATAATTTCAAATGGGCCTGTGTTAAACTGTGGTTATTAAAAATTTACATCTTAGCATAAATATTACAAGAGTCGTTCTATGAAAAATGAAAAGTATTTTAGTTATTTTTCTGAAAACAAATTTGTTGCGCTTTCATTTTATTCTGTTATCAAGATTTCAATCGTTGGTTTGATAATTTCTGCAGACAGAAAATAAAATAACATAAAAACAAAAAAAATTAAGAAAAAACTAATTAATTTTTTTTTTAAAAACCCGCCTACTTTCGAATTAATTTTCCTTCACATTAAACAAAAATGTTAATAAACAATTGACAACAAAAGTTAATAAAATAAATAAAAGACAATTTTGTTGTTGTTTTTTTTTATTTAACAATAAAAGGCATATATTTATTTTCATAAAGAAATTTTCTAATGTGCGGTCAAATAAAAATCCATAATGGAAGCATTTTTTTGATTTTGATACCATTTCCTTATTCATGTATAAAATATTAATTAATTAATAGTAAAATATATTTCGCATCTATTTTGATCATATTTAGTAATAAATTATTTTTGATATATTCGTAAATTTAGAATTTTACAATTTTTCTCTCTTTTGTTAAATATTTTTGTAGAATTCCTTATGTTACCTTGTTTCCTGGTCTCATTTGTGTATGTAGTTTTTTTTTTGTTGATATTACTAATATTAATTAGTATTTTTTTTAAATATTTTAACTGATATCTATATTAGTGTATTTATAAGCGTTTTAGTTTTATCTGTCTTATAAAATAAATAAAAGCAAAAAAATTGCGTGCCTAACATTTTAAATAAATAAGCTAATTTGTTTCTGACATATTATGTATTTTATATACTTAATTTACTAAACCACAATTGAAATATGTTAAGTATTATTACTTATATCATAAATTATTTCGATTAATAGTATTAGTAGTATAATTTTAATTAAAAAATTGTGCTTTTACAGATAAGCGATCAGTGATAGTTTTATCGTAATTTTCTGTACTTGCAGCTTTTTTTCCTCAAATATATTGCTTATTTGGTTTTTGGTAATAATCGTAATAAATAAAATAAATAACTCTAAAATATTTCAGTTTTTATAGTCCATAAATTAATTTTGTTTGCAAGTGAATTTACAATGTTTTTTTTTTATAAATTGGGGACACGTGAGACTTAAAATTCTCGATAAGAATATTTGGGAGGTATTATTTTATAAAAAGTTTAAATCATGGATTTCTGGAAAAGGTATGGTGGTGATAAAAAATCTAAAATCAACTATTTATCGTTGCTATGTAATTCTATGTAAAGTATAAATGAAAATAGAAAAATCTAATTAAAGATTTATTCAATTAAAAATTCCTTTTTATATTTAAAAAAGAACTGGAGTGCTGAAAATTACAATAAAATTTTAATACATCTTAAATCGCAAAAGTGCAAGTTTATAAATATAACAACAAATTACTTCAGATCAATTATCAATAAAAGTCCTTTTTTTATTTAAATATACAATAATTTTTTTATATATTGTATTTTTAATACCATTTTCTTATGAATTGCATAATACCTTACTTTATCAGTTATTTTTTCTTTTCGATATGATTTCCTCGTTAATTTCCCTAAATGCTTTTAATAATCTATCATATTTTGTATATTTGTGTGTTTGCATATAATTTTTTTTAAATAAATTTCAATTAAATATTATTTACCATTTTATATGCTATTTTTTTTGGATTACAAAAAAGCATTTAAATAAATAATAACAAATTTATATATATTTATATTTTTCTTTTGTATTTGATCGCATAAAAGCCAATCACCCAGTCAAAATAATAATAAATATATGAGTAAATAAGTAAAAATAGTTAATTATTTTCTTTATAAAAAAAGTTAAATTAATTGTATGAAAAATAAATAAAACTCTCTATAAAAAAAAACAATTTTTTTATTATTAATTTAAAAATAAATGCTCTTTTATGTTAACACAATTATATAAATTAGAAATTATCCTATTTAAATATATTTATTTATTCATCTATATATATATATATATATTTAACTAATTAAACAGTTTTTATTTTGTGTATAATTTAATGACTTGCATAAGTTCTGCGATCAGAAAAATAATCTTTTTTCCTCTTTAATATTTGATAATTTTTACTTTTTTTTTAATTTCTAATATTATTATTTATTTAAATAATTATAGCATGTGTACAAATCTATAAGAACTCATACACATGATTATTTATCACTATTATTATTTAGAGAATTTCATTATGCTTTCCATAGTTTCCTTTTTTTCTAATTTTTAATTTTCTCTTTTCTATATGTATTGTATATATATATATATATATGTACTTTAGTCACATGATAATTAATTTATTATTGCAACTACTACTATTATTTGATAATTTTAATTTTTTCCATTTTTAACTTTTCTTATGAATGTTTTTTAAAACAGTCGAAAATTTCTATTTAAAATTTTTGCTCTATCATGAGGCTGCAACCTTAGTATTCGGCAGTTGTATTGTGGATGCGAAACGTGGCAGACTTAATCCGAATTTTGTTTCAATACCGTTGAGCATAGGAATAGCTGCTCGATATCCTCCAATATGATCAACATTAACTTTCTTAATTGGATCTTCTATTGTTTTCATTTTGCGAACATCCGAACCGGTTGGACGTGATCCACCAAAATCGACGTAGAACAGTCGTTGTAACAACTCATAAGTGACCAGTGTTACACCGAATTGTGGAGATGACCGGAAAACACGAGCTGAAAATTAATTACCATAAAAACTGTGGATGCCTTTTTGAATGAAAAGACGTAATTACCTGCTGTACCTTTCCAGAATGCGCGAAAACCTTCTTCTTTCATAATTTTTCTGGCTGCATCGATAACACCAGTATACGTAGTTTGACCAGTTCTAGCTACAACTTGTAATCTCGTTTTAATAACATCAGCTGGTGTTACTAAAGAAGCTGCTGGTACACCGGCTATAGCACCAGCTGCCAACAGAGTTAACGGATGATTATATCTGAAATATTATATAATTTGTATTCAAATTTCAAATAATCATTTTGTAATCATTTCAATCAAAAAAAATTTAAGAGAAATAAATACTTTCATTTACGTACCCATGTTCGTCAGCAAATTTAGCCTTAGTATGAGCATACATTGGAAAATAGATTGCTGAGAATGGTACATCACGTAATAAGCAGGCACGTGCACCTTTGTACAAGCCAAATAAACCTAAATCACGGACGACAGTTAAGGCACGAACTTTTGCTCCACCTGAAATGCATTAGAATTAGTAAACATTAAGCGAACTTTTTAAATACTCCTTGTGAAAAGAAAAAAAACCATTTACCGGCAATTTCTCCAGCTACTTGCAGTCTTATCTTAACTATTTCTAAAGGATTTGTAAATATGACTTGAGATCCTCCAGCCTAGAAATACAATACATAAAAAAATATGCTTTCGATTAATATAATAAAATTAACCAAATTGGTACCCTCTTGAAATACTTACACAGGCACCTGCAATAACTTCACTATAGAACGAAATAGAACCTTGTGTATCGGATAATTTATCCCTAACTAAATCATTGACTGTCAATTTGATAGCCTTTTCTGGTGCGACACCCATCAATTGCGGTACTAAGCCTCGATATAAGCCCAAAACGCCTTCATGTCGGATTACCTATTAAATGTGTAATTAAGTTTGTCATTGGTTAATTTTGTCGAACAACATAACAAACCTTTTTAAAACAATCAAAAGAATTTCGATATGCCAATTCACCAATAAATGAGCCCGCACGTTGATTTTGCATACGAGTTTTAACCAAATCGATTGGGTACACGGCGGTAGCACCAACGGCTAAATGGTTTTTTTTTTTAATTTTAATTTTTCATTAGAATAAATTTGCAAAAATGGTAAAAATTTCATAGAAATCAGATCAATTTCGAAATTTTTATAGCTTACCACCACCAACGGCACCCAATATAAATCTGTACGTGCTCTCGAGCATTTGAATAAATATCGATCGTTCATCTGGACTAGAAACAGCCTTAATATCAGCTAATCGTGTGGTTATGTGCTTTATATAATGTTCTGGAGCAATGTTACTCAAATCACTGTACACAATTCGTCTGCATAATTGAATTGTTTGATGAAAATCGAGTTTTTTTTTGGTATTTTCACCATCACAACACCAATTGAAGAATAGTCGAATCAAAAAGAAAAAATAATAAAAAAGTGCGAAAAAACTGTAATTAGAACATTTTCATAAATACATAATATTTATATAATAATTATTTATAAAAAGATTTAATATTCTCCCTTTTTTTAATAATTATCGTTATAATAAGTCCCACGACAATTTTATTCTAAAAACAAAAAAATATTGCATATAACAAAAATTGGTTTTCAAATTTGAATTATGGTAAAATTTTGCAAAAGATCATTTCGAGCTTCCTTTTCCAGTATTAATTTTGTTTCTTTATAACTTGAAGAGTGATCAACTTGCCTATTCTTGTCAATCTTTTTCCGTTTCCACCAACTTATTTATAGTATATCGCAAGCATTAAAAGAACGTGAAAAAAGAGAAAAAATGTTTTTATGTTAATCTTTATCCTTGAATATCCTCTCATTAAAGTTTTTTTTGTTTATTTTTTTTTTCAATTGCGATCAACATTTTATCTGTACGATTGGATGGATTACAAAAACACACTCACTGGTAGGTAAATACATACTTGTAACCATTTGTACGAGTAGAGATCCTGTAATGTTATTAGTGTTTGTTTATCAATGAAAATGAATGTTTATCAATTCAATTTTTTTTAAAGAACATTTATTTTGCAGTAAAATTATTGGTTTATCATTATTACAATAGGATTTAGGGATACAAAAATCAACGCTTCCGATTCTGTTATGGTAGGCGCAGCCGCAGTTTCATGGAAGTTTTTTTTTGATACGGAATTTATATTTTGTATCGAACGAATCCATGGAGTTGTGAATGACGTTTTCGGGCGGTTTTGATGCTACTGGCAGCATTACCGTGTGCAAGCGGCATCCTGCGATGGGGTAGAGAGAGTTGGTGCGGTTCGTAATAGCGAGATGCCATGATCGTACGATCTGGCGTGGCATAGAATCTTAGATTTTCGTATATGCTACAAAATTTTCTGTCTGAATTCATGCAAAAGCGGCAAGAAATCGTAATGCGTGGATACTTTTGTGTAGATTTTTTTATATAGACGTGACTACCGCTGACATCTAGTTTTCGTAATAGCAATTTATTGAATTTCAAAACCATAATTTATATCATATTCATTTTAATTAGCTTATTGCAAACAAAAATATATTCTTTTCGAAAAAACTTGGACAGAATTTTTATGTAGAGACCTATCCAGTTCTTCTATAATCTAAGGTTAGGACCATTCAGGTATCTGGCTTCTGTACTTAGTTGGTTTGCAAAACTCGAGGAGGCCTTGTCGACACGAGGAAAGATTTGGGATTGATTAGGACGCGTTGCACATCGGTTTTGTGAGTTCTCATATAAAAAAAATTCTAGAAAATTGTTGACAATTAACTACAGGGTGGGCCAACTTGGACTGACTTTGGCATATTGTAGCCGTTGTGCTGCATCTCTCGGGAATAATTCTTAAGCCAATTGAATTTTGTATGGAAACATTCTCAGATCATGTTTCAAAATGCGTCGTAGCGATATTCTAGAGATATTCTACGAGTAGTCACAGATATATCATCGTTATATTAAAATATGTTTGTGGCTCATCTAATCCGGCACCACGCTCCTCAAAACAGGTTATTAAGTTTCTTATCATGTTTGCACTGGCAGCTGTGACAGTATTAAAACGCTGACGATATTTTTTTCGTGTTGTAACAATAGATCGTCCGAAAGAAAAATAAAATTCAACAATTTTGACACGTTCTTGCACTGAGTATAAAGACATTATACATTTTATAAAATTCTTTATAATTGCAACAAAAAAAAAAATTTCAAAAATAAAAATGTATTATGGATTTTTAATTAGTCAGTCCAAGTTAGCCCGCCATATAGTTCGTTATACATACATAGCAGTGTATCCGGAGACTATTCAACCAAAAATAATCAAAATCCATATTAATTTATTTGGATTTTGTTTATTTTTTTATTTTATTTTGCTTGCAGATGATAAAGAATTTTATAAAATTTTATAATGTCTTCATACTAAAAATTTTTATAATGTTCTTTTTTGTTTTTAACAGATTTTTGTATTTTATTACCTTTTAAAACGGATTCTGAATTTATTTTTTCTTATTTTTTTTGTTATAAATTTATTTTTATGAAAACTGTTTTTGTTGTTTCATATTTTTTTGTCTGTAGGTTTTTGTATTTTATAATTAAGTAAATAAAATATTCAAATAATGAATTTGAGCTAATCCGATATTTGTATTTAAGATGCCTCCTCCTCTCAATTCCCGGTCCAAAGCTTTAATAAGTCTTATTATCTGATAATGTGTTGATGGAGATCATCGTCGCAGTAATAGGGGCACTCCAAAATTATTTGGGGAATGGCCAGTGGGAAACGTACCAGCTAAGTCGCTGCCATCACCATCACTCTCATTCTCATCGTTGAGTTTCTTAACAATTTTTTTTGCCTTCACAATTTTAATACTTTCCGTACATTTCCTGTTGCTTTTTCACCAGCTTTAAATTTTGTTCCCCCTCAAATTTTTTTTTTTAATAGTTATTTTTTTATTTAAAGCTTATTATTTTTCTGTTTTTTTTTCTTCTCTCTCTCTTTTTTCCTGTCCCTGGACAATCATATATCCAGGCATGATTTTTTGTTTGTTATACTAGGTGTGGGAGCACCACTTTGCACAAACTTCGAACCCCTCACAATCTCCGCATAAAGCTAGCGACAAGCATGCCTAGCGAAGCAATGTTTTCTCTGAGTACTGTCGTAACAAGTTGTACTCCTGTTGAACTTAACGTTCAGTTTAAATTCCAAATTTTAATACCTTCTTCTTCCCAACCAGCACCCAGAGAATAATCTCGCATATTCCCATAACCATACCATAACAATTCTCACATTGACGTGCTCATCAAAAACCCTAAATGGATAGCGTACGTTCATATTAACGAATGCGTTTTCTTTTACTTATTCGGCATGCGTTCACAGCTTGTGCGTGATTTATGTCGTATGAGCATTTGTCTTTCTTGCTTTTGCTCCGGTTCTTAATTCGTGCGATCATTTCTGAGCGTACGTATAAATTATTGAGAGAAGAGTGCGCACGAGAGCACGCAAATCTGTACGCTGTGTGCGCATGCTTTCGAATTTACGAGTTCATTTTCACCATGCAAAAAGCTTCGAACAACTGCAACGCATCCCATCGCATGTACTTTGATTATACGAGCAAATGAGCGTACGTTTTTGCATCATTTTCAAATTTATTCTTTGAACATTTTTAATTCCTCAAAAATTTTAACACATTTTCTTTTAAAACAAATTCCAACTAAACTTCCCACTGTATTTCAAATAAAATAATTAATGTTTTACAAAATGTATTTTCGGTAGTTAGAAAAAAAGAATAAATTATTCAGTCCTTCTCAATATAGAAAAATGTAATACATTTTAAAATTAAGAAATATTCAAAATATGTAATTGCATTTGAATCAAATCGTACTTGAATTATTGCCATTTTCTATAATAATCGTTGAAGATAAACATCCGACAATTTGAAGAAATTTCACGCAACAATAAATGTTCTTTTTGATATCTTTCCAAATTATTTTTGAACACATAGATGCCACTCAATTGTAGGATAAACAATCTATTATATTGTAGTTTTTTTTGCACAATAAAACTGGTATTAATTGGTTTATTTTTTTATGAATGTAATTTCATCAAATTGGCATTCATTAATTTGATAGAAAGGGGCAAACCATCTTTAATAACAAAAACTCAAAAGAACAAAACTAAATCTGATTTGTTTACCAACTTACCCAGTTTGATGTAAGGCTCCAGTTAATTGAAATAGAATATCAACTTCTAATGGTGTTATTTGACTCATTATTTGTGCAGAATGCAAAAGTTCATCTTTTGTAATTGGGTCAGTACGACTACCGCCAGTAGCATTTAAATAAACACGTTTTATTAATTCCATATTATTAAGAAGTGAATTAAATGCCATAAAATATGGAAAGCTGACTTTGTGACCTTCAGTTACCTAATATTAAAATAAAATTAAAAGCAAAAATGAATTGGAAAAAAAAACTTTTTCAGTAGACATTACAATTACTTGCACAGGTAGAAAAGAAAAGAAATTTCAATATTTTTTATTTTAAACTGAATACTTACCGCCACAAGATTGTCTTTGACATCAGTCGTAAGTAAATGCCTTTTAACCTTAACCATAATATCTTGAAAATCTAAAGGTGAAATATATCCGGTTCCAGCCGGATCTTTACTATGGAATGCCTCCATTGCATATTCTTCATGGAAGTCATGAAGAAACTGACTGAATTCTGAGTAGTTGATTAATCGAAGTTTTGCCTACGAAATATTATACAATTTTTCAATAAAATGTAACGTTTATTTTTATAGCATATTTATCGAGCAAAGCATATCCCACCTTTCCAAAATACCTCTGTATGAATGGTCCATCCAATTTAAATGGGATTTTGGTATGTAATTCGGTTTTTTCGATAACACTGACAAACTCATCTTCAATAAATAATTAACAGTGACAATTATTTATTTAAAAAAAAACCTTTTTTATTTATACCGTATGTTACAGTGCCATTTCCATTTGTGTCAAACAATTGAAAAGCAGTTTTGTATAGTGCGTCTGGTGTGCAAAGCAATCCTTCGAAAGCTTGAAATTCAGAGAACGAAATGAGACCATCTTTGCTAGTATCTGCAACTCCAGCCAAAAGTTTAACAGAATCCTAAAATCACACAAAACACACACACATAAATTGATTCACTTCTTACACCGATCAATAATAAATTTGAAATTTATTGAAAAAAAAAATTGGTTTTAATACACTTTTCGCGCACTTTATTGTAAGATGTTTCAGTAAAAAGTCCCAAATATCTACGAACAAAATCCTCACTGGTCATAAAATGTTCACCATTTTCCTCATGCGATGCGTACTTTAAAAAGATCTCCCGTAACTTCTCTGTTGATGCACGCTTTACGTATGATGGACCCTAAAAAACAAACATTTTACGTTTTTATATAGAATATTTCTAATAACATTAAAAACATTAAGAGCTAATAAATTTTATTAATACTTTTGTTCGACTCATTTTTGGATTTTTTTCTTAAATCACATCCGACCAAATGTGTCAGAACTTTGCTGAACAATCGCGGTAAATGACATGAAGTCCGGAGAATACTAAATAGTTCTTATCTCGAGTTCGAAAATAAATTGTGTTATCAATATTTAAAAAAAAAACCAATTCGAAATCGAAAAAATATCTCAAATGTTTTTTTTTCTTAAGCAATTAGTTTGCTAAGCAAATTATCGCATCAGAAAACGTTTTTTCATGTGTAATTTATGTTTGTATAATTTTTCTAATAATAGAAATAAATAAAAAACAACCTACAAAAAACAGTGAAAATTAAAAAAAAAGTTATTGTAACACAATGTAGTCTCGTGATTTACTCGAACAATTCAAGTTCGGTAGGATTAACTTTTGATTCAACATTTTCTCGAGTACTATTCAAGATCAAATAAAAATGAGTATAAATGTTTACACATTTGTATTAATTATCTTGGAATAATTATTATATAATCAAAATTATATGAGGCTATTAACGGTGATAACCCACTTAGACTTTAACGAGGTTTTGAATTATGTGTATCAGTCTTCTTAAACTGTGATTTACTATACCAAAAATTTAAAAACAATTGCATACTGTAATTTTCTCAAAAGCACATTTTTTAATTTTTTTTTATTTTTTGAAGCAGGCACCTTAGCATTTAATATCAAGTAATCTATAATTTTTTATGGAATTTCAAGCTCATATGTTAATTTAAGTAGAACGAAAAATCTAGACAACTTGACGACAGATAGGCATGTTTTAAGTTTGCATTGAATCTAAGTTTCTAAAGTCGAATGATTAGGAAAATCCATAAATTATTAATAAATATAAGATGTCCTTTATTTAAGTTTCTGTACTGAATCATCATAGCATTAGCTGAAACGTATGGAATCTATTGTAATATGCCGTGATCTTGGGTTCAACTCCAACTAGCAAAAGAACCAAGCATGCCTTTAGATATCGTCAAATGGCCTAGTTACATACAAATCTATATATTGCAGCTATTATAACTAGAGATGATCATAAACAAACAAACAAAAATATTTTCGTCTTAAATTTCGTATTTTCTTTGGTTAACGTCATAATGGAATATTTATGACGTTAATCAATCCATTTTATTGATCTTTGACATAATTTAACATGTTTTGTATTTTGACATAATTTAACATGTTTTGTATTTTACAGTAATTTATTTACTCTCAAGAAATGGAATGAATTTCAAGTATTTTCATAGAATTTTCTACGTTTAATGAGTGTCAAAAAAATAATGCATACACTGATAATTGCAACCGAATAAACAATAACTTTAAATAATATTCCATGAAAATTATCGAGACTTAATGTAATTCCTCAACTATTTTTACAAAATATTTACTTGTCGAAATAATTTACGTAAAATGTAATGTAAAATATTTTTTAAATAATTGAAAAAAAAATTATTATATATTAAAAACAGTTCAAATACTATATTTATGAGTACATATTATAAAATATATTTTTTTGACTATAAAACTAAGCTTGGATTAAAGAAATATTTTTAAAATATAAAATATTATCCAATTTTTGCTTCGGAAAGTAAAGTTAAATAAAATGCTTTCAAATTCAGACTTTCAGCAAATTTTCATTATATTGCATGAACCATGGCATTATTTATAAAAATATAATATATTTTACGGAAATTCTTTCATAACATGATACTTCTAAGAAAATTTGCAATTGCTTTTTTACACATTTCGGGTTGTAATTCGGCTATTACTTTACGGATGTTGGTTTTTAAATGATCTTAAGCTTAAGAATTATCGGCATAAACACAATTTTTTGGGTAACTTAATAAGGAAAATTCAACAGCTTAAAATTGCATGATGTTGAAGAACAATTGGCGTCACTAAACCTCGAAGTTACGCATCCTGGAAACTTTTCGCTCAATAAAGCCAAAATTATTCATATTGTGTGGCTTATGGCGCCACCTCGTTGAATTAACATATGGCAATCAGAATTGACTCTAACATCTCTTTTTCTCCTGAAAAAAGAAAATTTGTCGCAAAATCAACATGAACATAACGCTTACAATAGACTGTAACGGTCTCTTTCTTCTTATTTTCAAAGAAATACGAGCCAATAGCACCTTCAGGCTAAAATGCACATCAATCAGTCACTATTAGCGGATACAAACTTGTGGGTTTTCATAGCCACCTATACGGCAATTTTGCTTATTGACGTATCCATCAAACGAGAAATAAACCTTAACGCCGAAGAAAATTTTATGTGAAACGTAGCTATGACAATTAACAATTTCGTAGAGTATTTTTGCAAATTTCACGTATTATTCGATGGTTAAACCATCCATAATGGTGAAATGACGATTCCTATACGAAACAAATGCCATCTTGGATCACATATATGATTGACCGCTGTCAAATGATGATACCGTACTTTCCAAACTATGAAATAGATAATCTTTTACAATTCAGAAATTCAAATATTTTTTTTTTATTCAGTATTATAGAAAATTAATTAAGTAAAATTTTTTCTTTAGAAAAATTGAAACATATCAGAAAATTGTTTGTTTTTAATCAAAATAAAATGAATGCCACAGAAAAACTTTAGCAACTAAATCAATTAATACTCGTAATATAAAATGGCATTACTAGATCAAAACAAATGCCATCTTAGATCAAATATATGTTAAACGGTTGTCATACAACAGGACTACTTTCTGAGACACATTTTTAGCTTATTTATGGATTATTATATGATATGAAAATCAAAATATCTCCTTATCAAGTTGACTAATAAAAAAAATAAAATCAAAATAATTTTCTTGTTATCAAATTTTTCTAAGAAAAAAACCAAAGCTAAAATGCAGCTTATCAGTTACAAAACAAAGGTTATCAGTCTATAAAAAAAAGATGAAAATGAGTCCATTCATCGTTGTATGATTCCAAATACTCTGGTGAGTACATTAATTAATAATTTCAGAGTAGAATTGAGTAAAAATTAATAAATGTTCATTAACAAATCGTGAGTAAGAGTGAGATAAGTGACTTATATCGTAATCTCATATTTGATCCGTTCATAAAAAGAGAATTTAAAGTAAGAATTTTATATTTCTCTCTCTCTTTTTTTGTCACTTTTAGTTCATCGACCAAAATTTTCACTATTTTTAGAATATATTTTTTTAAAATTTAGTGTTTTTTTTAAAATTTTATTCATCGTAATATCCTTATCTTAAATGATAATACATTTTTAGTCATAATTATTTTATGATCTCCTCGGTAGTTATTTTATTGAGCTTTATTTACTCTTTTGTATTTGTGTGTATTTAATAAACGACACTTTTTAAGGTTAGAAATTTCGTACACAAAGAATTTGAAAATACGAAAAAAAATATTGAACATTTTATATTTAGAATTTCACAAAGCTCAATTTATAAATAAACGGACACTAGAATAATATTTTTATAACTACATAGACCAATTTTCTTCAGATGTTATGTAATTTTTTTTAAAACAAAAAAGAAGTTCAGTTTATTTACACGTTCAAATTATTTAATTAAACAGTTGGTAATATTGTTGTGCACATACCAATTTAGCAGGTAGCACCGATGAGGTAGCGTTGAAGAATTTCATTTTGACCTTTTAACGAAATTAAAACTCTTGCGAATATTAATTTCAGAAAACGATTTTTTTTATGGAAAGAAAGTAAATATCACTTTTCAAAGAATTATTTTTATTATTCTTTTATGGTAACAGTTGTTCATATTATTTTTGTCTTTCTTTATTTCTCCTTTTAAGCAATTTTTTATTTGGTATTTTTGTTATTATTTATTTTTGTTCGAACACCACCATCAGTCTCTATATCGATATAGATATATTAGTATCTATAGAATAAGATATTGAAAATATATTTTTAAAAAAGGTTTTTAATTAAACTTTAACAAATAGCTTTAGTGTGAGGTATTTGCAGTTGCTAAAACAACAAGCGACTACTAAATGGATATGGAAAATATTCCGAAACAGATAATTATAATGACGAAATATTATGTAATGGAGAATTTCTGAATCGCGTGTGAGCACAATACTTATCAAGTGTGTTATTTTTAATAATATTAACAATTTGAAGTCAAGAAAAACTGAGCAAATAAATCGGCGAAGAAAAGATTTTCTCTTAATATTGATATTGTGTGAATATCATTTTCTCAATTTATCAACAACAAAAAACAAAAAATGAATAAATGAAAACAAAAATAGATAATATTTAAGATCGTACAGACATTTTTGAATGCGAGTGATTAAAATTGTCAATTGTCTTCATATAATAATGACTAACAATTATCAAGATACTAAACATTTTAATCGACGGTACAAGTGGTTACATTGAATAAAACTCCAACTATATTGACCGCAGTATATGTATTATCATTTAAGACATATGTTATTAGAATAGTCTGTACTCTATAAAATTGACCGTTGCAATTTAAGCGCTATTTGCGTTTATGAAAAGAAAAAAAAATGAAAGCTTATGAATACATCATTAAATGTAAATAATATAAGAATTTTGGTGTATTAAAAATATCTCTAAATAATGCATCTCTCATAAGGAGTTAAGTATAGAATAATATTACTAAATCGTTTAAAACAGAAACTTTTTCATTGGAAATATTCAGAATCAATTTTTAGCACAGTTTTTATGTTATTTATACATTAAAATGTCAATGACACCAAAAGAAAGATAAGTCCACGCTAGTGTAAATTATTTAATGATCTAGGAGCAGATATCGAGCTTACGTAAAATTTAGAAAGTATTTTGACTTGGTCAAGGTTAAATTTTGAGCTAAAGGTGGCTATCTAATCAAATTAATTTGATATTTAAAAAATCATATATTTCCAGCTTATTAGTCTAAGTTACATTTTTTTGATCGAAAATTTGTTGGTGTATGTTTTTATTTTCAAAACAAGAAAGTGATTTTAGCCAATGTACACACACAATATCAAAAACTTCGTCATACGTATTACCCGGCTCTCGGCATGGCTCTTGTTTAAAAAATTTTAGCGTCAATATGTGGTGAGCTTTTCAGATTTCTTGTCTTTGACCTAGGCTTAATTTTTAGCTAAATATGGCAGTCAAACTTATTTATTATATTTACGTATATATAGGATTATCCTTATTTTATGGTTCGGAAATTAGAGCCCCGTCATTTGACTGCCTTCAAGCATATATGTGACATTTGTTTATTTTCGAGTTTTTCATTTAACATTATGAATTGATACTTTGGATATTGATTTTTCAACAGACTTTTTTCTTGCAGGACTTCTCAAAAGATCTTGTTAACGTACATAATCATTAAACTTGAGAGTATAGAAAAACCAACATCCTATAAGTAATGGTCGAGTCGCAATCTGAAATGCGTAAAAAAGGCCATCAAAAATTACCTGAAAAGGATCGAGTCCTGCAACAAATCTTCTCTCGAAATGTTCAAAAAATCCATCAAAAATTATTTCAAAACGATCGAGTTCTGCAGCCTTTCTAATAATGTTATATTTTATGCATAGTTGCAAAATCTGAATTTTAAGTGCATTTTATTTAACTTTAATTTCCAAAAAAAAAGCAAATTGAATAATCCTTCATTTATTTAATATTATTTTTTTAATCAAATAAGAAAAAATAAGAAAAGAATTATGCGGAAATATAAACGGGTATTTTCCTATTAATTTTATATTATATTCAGAAGTTATTTTTACATGTACTACAACTGTTTAAAATTCTAATTAAAACTATTTTAAAAAGCTTGATTTAAAAACAAAATAAACGAAAAAGCCGAAAGTCTTTGAGTTTAACTTAAGATTATCTCGTGAGTATGTTCGCACACATTTTTAAAAATGTCCAATGAGAGCAATACAATCAAAAGTCTATGAAAAATATAGTTTTAAACGTACAATAAATGTTCTTTTGATAAATGCTACTTCAATTTCAAACAATATACAAACAGAAGAGCAGAAATTTATTTATTATTTATTTTCTAATCATTTCACACACTCTCTGCATGATGTGATAACTAATATTCACTTCATTGATAAAGCAGTTATTATAGACAGTGGAGATAAATATTATATTTACTTTTTGTATTTGTTCGTTATTTTAAGCAAAAAATATCACCACTTTAAGGGTACACGAAAATTTTAAGGAAAATATTTGAAATTTTTTCAATTTTTGCATTTGACAATGACCTTAAATTCGATTATGAATCAATCTCAAATGTTCTAATCATAATTAGAAAAAGACGAAATATTTACTAATTTATGACAAGGTCACACTGTTGTTATATACCTGTTTACCTAAAATCAAATGAAAAATAAAGAAGAAATTCTATTTAAAAAAATTCCATTGTATGATGTAGAGGTGAAAATACCAAAAAATATTGTTTAAAGTTAAAAATACTTATTCGTAAAATACAATGAAAAGTTGTTGAAACAAACTTTCGAGCAAATATTATCTCATATTCTTAATTGTGAATATATTCCTCTAGTCTGGCACCGAAATCTGATTTAGTTTTCATAAAATCTCCCAATTCGTAGGTCTACATTTTAACGTAAAAATTTATCAATTTCCGTATATTTCGGATCAATTTTGGATTCTATCCAATATCATATAAATTTACGCATCGAATACGTTCACATTTTACATTTTCATAGTGCAATTGCAGCAGCTATTTTGCAATATTCTCAAAATTATTTCAAATTTATTTATTTTAATTTATTTTGTTGGAAAACATTTATCATAACTCTAAGATTATGCGATTGTTGTTGTTTCAAAATGTTACTATTTTTGGTGATAGTCAACAAAATGAAAATTGAGTCTCATAAATTTATCATAAAGTAAGTTTTATCATAAATGTCATTAAATTTAAAGTTTAAAAAAATTGCATTTTACGAGATATTTTCAGTTTTACATTCATTACCTTGACCTTATTATTTGTAATTAAATTTGGTATAATATTTTTATACTCTTCACTAGAACAATAAACAAAATCCATATCAATTCTCCCTGAAGATAGATAAGAGCAAAAACACACATAGTTTATTAGAATATCCTCTTTAGTCTACAACATAATTTATCAAGCTTATCGTTACATTTGTACTAGAGTAAGTATATTAGCATGCAGAGTTACTCAGGAAACAATCAAAATATTTGCTTTTCAAAGAGAACGAAATAAGTGCATTATTTTGATTGCAATTTATTATTTTGTATCTATCTAAATGCATAGATATGTGTATGGATGCAAATATCTAATTTTGATTTACAGAAATTATTATATACGAGTATCTTTTTGTGATATAAATTAGGAATTTTGTACAATTGTCTTTAACAATTTTTTCTTATTTAATTTATGCTTCGGAAAATAAAGTTTAAAAAACACACTATATTGATAAAAAAAATTTTACATTATATTTCTTGGATCTTGCCATTTGGCTGCATTTAAATGAACGCCATGAAACTTCTTGTAGGACTCTATGCGTTTGTGGTAAACTTCGATAATTTTTGCGCACATTTCGGGTTAAAATTGAAACATTACTTGACAGAGGTTGGTTCTCAAAAGCTCTACTGTATGCCAATTGCGTCAAATCATACGATCTTGGAGGTGAATTGACATCAACAAATTATTACACGTCCGCAGAAATTTTCTATCAAAAATTGGTCGTATTGTATGGCTTATTAAGTCACTTTGTTAAAACCTCACATTATACAGATTACAAACTTCAATTTCGGTTATAATCAGAATTTATAATAACGCTCTTTCCTTTTTATTTTCAGACCAAAATCCATATCTCACAGTTACTTTTCGTAGGTACAATGGATTTCAGAGCCCCACATATAGAAATGTGGCTTATTAACGTATCGAGCGAGCGAAAAATTAGCCTCATCGCTGCTGAAAATGATCTTGCTTACTCGAAACTCTGCTACGGAAAACACATCAATTATAAATTTAACATATTGTTCGGTAGTTATACTATATATAATTTAGAATGGCAAAACTTAGTTTAAACAAACACTACATTAGACTATATATATATATGGGTAGCTGTCAAATGACAGGTCAGTACTTTCCAAACCACAAAATGGATAACCCGTTTTTTTCAAAAGTATTATAAACTATTAGCTATTTAATATTACGAGTTTTGATTGGTTATTTAGTAGCCGTAGGAATTTAAAAACTCTTAAAAATGAGTTAATAAATCAAAACTTTTGCATTTACTTAAAATAAAAATAAGAATTTATTCATAGAAATTCTCATTGCAGTCATAAAACTATTATCTAATATCTATAATGGAAATGAAGTGTTCATTATTCATTATGTTATCAAGAAATCACGTATTTTATACACCTACACGTATATGAAAATTATGAATTTTTTAATGAAAGTATACAAAAACTATAAACTTTATGATTCATACCAATTAGTTTTTGATTTAATTTATAATACAAACACTTCCGAGAAACCGAATTAGCAATGCAATTTGGTTGTTTTTTTAAACAAAATTTGTAAATGTTATCAAATGTATTAATTTTTTATTGTGACCATTTTTTTAAAAATATGTACCATATGTGATTTTAACAAAACTTCGCCATTGAACGACACAACACTAAAAATTTTTGCTTTATACAAACAATATAATTAAAAAATATGCCGGTTCCAAGCAATATAATTATATAAAAACTTTATTGAAATCTGAATTTTAAGTGCATTTTATTTAATTTTACTTTCCGAAGCACAAATTGAATAAATCATATACTTGTCTATAAGTATATTAACAAAAAAATATTATAATTAATAAATAAATAAATAAAAATAATAATCAGCTTAGTTAATTATCACAATTTATTTGCGGGAAGGGCATACACAAATTGCGATAATTAGCGAAGTGCATTTCTAATAAAAACAATATCAACAAAGCTAGTCTGTCGATGGTATGATTTTTGTTGATGCACTTGACCAAGTAAGTAAATGTTGTTGTGTTCAACAATTTTGATCAATGTGTTGTTGTTGTTCGTTGTTTTTGTTTAGTACTAACAAGTTCAATTTATTATTGCATTCTTGTTATTATGGCAAATAGATTATTTAGAAAAATTTTTTGCTTTAATAAAATAAAAACTATTGAACACGATTAATTGTGATAATGATACACAAATAATTATGATGCAAAAACATTTTCAACTAAATTAATTTATGTTTTTGTTCTTTTCTCTAATTATATGCACACTCTAATACGAGTATATTATTAAGTATCTGGGCATATTCTCCTAGAATGATGACTTAATTTGCATACACAGGTGTTTAGAGAGCGTTTATTTAAAAAATTTCGAAATATTTTTAGACACTCAAGGAGATGGAAAAACAAATCACTGAAACAAACCTCTTTTTTCTGTGCAGCTTCAGTCATTTTTAACTCTTTAACACTAATAAATAAAAATTGGGTATCACAAAAATTCACGTTAATAACAATTAATTTCTATTTAAAAGTTTAATAACTTTCTTTCACATAAATAATATTTCACTTATATTAACAAAACCACATAGTCAAAAAAAAAACGGAAACACGCTTAAAAGGATATTATACTCATATTATTGAATTTAAGAAAAATAAAAATATTTTTTTGGAGGCAAAAAATTGCGTAGAATGACATAAAGTTGAAAGGAAGTATTTTCAAAAATTCAATTGCTAGCAACTTTGTTGCTCATAATCGTTGCACTATCTAAATTGTGTCTAAGTACTCCGCAACACGTCCATTCTACACTGAATGAAATACGCAAATGTTCACATCGAATCGAAATAATTATTTCCACAGTACAATTGTTCCGCTTACAGTTCTTATAATTTTTCTACAACTTTACCATTAAATATAATTTGTAAGTAGAGTATATGAATTTGTTTCGTATTTACATATGTATTTGTTTAGTTAACAGGCACATGAGATAGTAATTTTTATTTTCTGAATTATTTTACTTAAAATTTCGAAACACAATTATTTGTAAATAATTGCAATTTTTCTTTCTTTCCATCGAGACTGACAAAAATAAACTTTAGCACCAAAATAAATTAGAACAAAAACTAGAGACAAGTACAGAGCAGTTATTTTCGTGTAACCACGACATGGTACCGTCAATAAATGCTTTGCAAAATTTAAAAGCTTCTGAACATGTTAGCTTACTTCGGAAACCTTGACGTTGTAAAATTTTTACTATACAAAAAAAAACAGAAAGAAAAATGAAATGTTAATTTTTATGACGTTGTATTATTAAGAAGAATCTATATAAAAATTTTAATGAATTCTATAACGTGTGATTCCAAAGAAATTCTGTGAATTCTCGTTCCTTTAATTTATTCTATGTTAATTTATTAAAAATTCTATCTAATTAAATAAATACTCGTTTATAGTAGATATGAAAGTTTCTAATCTTACTGTATTGGTTTCACAATTCAAATCATCTCTTACGTGTAAGTACTACAATATAAAAGAATTACTTACAAACACCTGTTGATTACTATTTTACCAGTTTATTGTCAAAAAATAAATATTTGTTTGAAGAGTAGTAAAGAGAGTGTTCAGTTTGCTTTTCTTTCATTTTGTACTTAGTAAGCTTTTATATAATAATCATAATTACTTATAAAGATAATTAATTTAATAAATATGCAGTTTTGCTAATAAAAAAAAATTGATCGTAATAATAATTATTTGAAATTAAAAAAATAATAAAAAAAAACTTTGATTTGACACTTTATAACAAAAAAATTGTAGATAGCTTTTTATACTTTAAAGCTTTAATAAAAAAATTTCAAAGTTCTGCTAAAAAGATATTTATTTGATGGTTAGGCAAGTACGGATCTATTATTTGACACATGTTAAATATATATGTTACCCCATGTAGCACTTGTTTAGTTTAAGATTTGCCATTTAACATAATGTAACTTTTCACCACCGATCAACGCTTAAGACTGTAAAAGCTTACAATATTTGTGGATGTTGTTTTTTAGAGAAAAATTTTCTTCAATGATGATGTTTATTTCTCGTTCGATGGATATGTGAATAAGCCATATAGTGCTCTGAAAATTCAAAAGTGACTGTGGATAAGCCATTGTATCCAAGTGGCTGTGGATAAGCCATTGTATCAGATCGTATTCTCGGAACCGTCAATTCTGATCGCTATAGCCGTATAATAACCGAATTTTGTTGGCTTGAACATAAAGATTTTAATGGGTACAATATTTAGTTCCAACAAACTACGAAAAAGATCATATTCACCCAGGCAAAACTTTAGAGCATTTAGAAACAAACATCCGTTAATTAACGTTCGAAATGTACGAAATAGTCATCCAAAATTACCTCACAAGGATATATTTCATGCCTAATGGAAATAAAATGCATGCATCATGGAAATCTGAATTTTAAATGTGTTTTATTTAATTTTATTTTCCGAACTCGTAACAATTTTTTTTTTACTAAAAACAGAAAAACAAAATCAGAAATAATTAACAATTTCATTACAAGAAGTTCTTTTATTCCTAGTTTTTCTACTATAAATACTTTTCGCTTAATATTGACAATGTGCATACACATACTGTAATTAGCACAGTTTTTGGATATTTTTTTATTAATTTTTTTACCAATTAACAATACTAGTTGTATAACCTCTTCCGACCAGGCAGCGTGATATTGAGTATAGACCAGCTCATCATCCCAATGATGGCCACTGGCTAACAAGACGCAAAAATATTTATCCGAAAGTGGGTAACACATGTTACACACTTGTAAATGATTTTGCTTTTGCAATTCATTATGATATCTTCAATGAAGAGCGTGGTGCGTGAGACAAAAAACCTAACATTTGTTCAGTGGTGCGAACACTGAAATTCTGGTAGGTGTTCCTACGGGAACTCGAAAGGAAGATCGCTCCAAATTCAGAGTAATCTGCTTTAAATGCGAACTCGGGGTCAGGCGCCCTTATTCTCCGGAATGGGCACTGAATGTTGACGTAGGCTTGGGATTTTAAATGGTGGCAGTCAGCTGGGGTCGTAGTCCGAGGTGTGGACATTGGAAAAATTTTTTCTTAAACGATTTTCTTATTTGAATCCAACATATTTCCTCCATGTGAGAACAAAAATTTTATTTTGGATGGTTGGTTGAAAAGTGAATGATATCGCCACTATACTTAGGTACCTCTACGAACAAACGCAAGTAGAGCGTACGTAAAAGATTTATAGCACCCAAAAATTGATATAAAATTCTTCACTCATCTTTAATTAAATCAAATAATAAATCTAAGATCAATTAGTAACTCATTTTTTTAAAATATAATTTTGATAGTTATTTTTATTTATATTTTTTTTGTTTTTCATCTTAATTTACAAAGTTTCGAATTACAATAATATAAAATTAATATTAAATATGATATTTTTAAAATGCTAGTAAAATTATATAATCGTTTTAATAACTATGAATAATAATGGAAATTAATGTGAACATAAATTATTTTGGGTGTGCCATTGTTGAAAACATGGCTCTACACATAAGCCAATAACCTGTCCTCTACTATCCAAACAAGTGTTGCACACGTAACGGGCATGTTTTCTTTTATGGTATACATAGCACTGTCGACACCTTTTACGTTTATCAGCTAATACTGGAAAATGCTGCTCACTAGTTGGTTCCGAAGTTGGAGGTGGAGGAATCGCAACTCCTGGTGTAACTTTCTGTAAATTTAATAATGACGTTGCTAGCTCTTCACGAAAATCAACGTATTTTCCACATTTTCTGTGCTTATTCACCAGCCAATAACTATTCCATATGCTAATGTCTAGAATATGAAAAAATGCTTTTATATGCCATGGTATCGATTTCTTTGGTAATGAATAAAATGATATCAACTCCTCATTTGGATCCCTACGGGACATGTTACGATAATCTAACAGAATTGGATGTTCTATTTGTACCAATATTCTGTTTGATTTTTCAACATTTTCTGGTTTGTGGAAGGTCGAAATCATCACAATATCCTGTTTTCTTTTAAATTTTTGCACAATTATATTATTTTTTGTTTGCCAAATTGTTTCATTCGTTTGTAATTTCGTATCTATAATAACTTTTGGATTGCCAATTCGTTTTGGGTTCAAAGGTCCACATATATAAGTTTGGCGATCCAGTAAATATTTTGCCAAAGCAACGCTACTATAACAACTGTCCACATACAATTTATGACCTTTACCATAATAATCCTTCATTAATTCTTCTACAATACTAAACTTTTCTTCTGTCAATTGGGATTGCAGAGAAGTTTGCTCATCGTTGCAAATTGATAAATTCAAAATATATCCATCGAATGTGCATAGCTCGTAAAATTTTAATATATCGTCGTTATTATGATTTTTCTTGTAATTAGACTGCTTTAAATATAGTTTCTCGTTACAAAATACAATTGGCTCGTGAAGTACCAAATTTTGTGACGGCTGATAGATGCATTTTATGTTTGCAAATATGTGATTCAAAATATTTGAGATTTTTTGTTGGTTTTTCCCCGTACCTGTCAGTGTCTCACTATTGCAAAAGCATAAACAGCGTAAAATATTTTCGAAACGATTTCTACTTAGAGTTTTTCCAAAAACTGGATGACGATATATTTCGTTCTGGCTCCAATAGTGTCGCAACGTTGGCATATGAATATTTCCTACTATTATGCATAGTCCCAAAAATTTTTTCAGCTCAAAAACATTTAAATTGTCCCATTTCATTAAATTTGATTTTGATTTCAATGTATTTGATTGTAATAGGTCCGCTGCTCTTTGATTAACCCAGTAAGTTATGCTTAAAAGAATATTTTCATCAAAAATCTCACTAAAAACATCTTCGGCCGTCGAATCATCATCTAAATGTATGTTTATGTGCTCTTTATCCGTAAAATTAAAAACTTCTGGTTCAAAATCAGTATTTTGCCAATCTCCTTCGTCATCATCAGTCATCTCAGTAATGGATACTACCGGCTCCAATGGAATATCGCTATCACTGTTCGACATTTCTTTAATTTCGGCACTATTGCCATCAGTTGTACTCTCCTCATCGGAAAATTCACTTTCCGAAGACGAAATACATATAATATGACGTTGCTCATCGATGATAGAACTTGAACTGGCCATTTTAATCTTAACCGATTTCAATTTTATTGTTTACTGATTTCAATCTTCACGTATAAAATAGTGCTTATTTTCCTGTAAACGTATTACCATGTTAATATGCAAACTTTGATTTAAAAATAATATTTAATAAACTATCTAAAGTGAATATATACTTTACCTTTTTATATTTTGTTAAAGAATGATTGTTTTAAAAAAAACACTTTTCATTTACTAATTAACTAAATACCCCATAATCACATTTGCAAAAATTCAAGAAAATTATTAGAACTGCGTACGGACAATACGAGAGAATAATTGAAAATAATTTTATGTCACACATGCGCGACACTGGCTATCAGGAAATACCGTGTGTCACATGTATGAGTCACGTGGTTTAAACGTGATAATTTCTAAATATTTTTCAACTTTATTTTGCTGCGCGCCTAATACATTGGAAAATTATAGTCTGATTGTATACGTGCGCTCAGTTCTGGTACGATTCATCTCTGTTACGCTACGCAACCATCTGTTAAACCGTACGTCACATTCATGAGATCATTCAAAATGAGTACGGAAATATGGCTGCGATGTCGCCGGAATTGTTATAAGATTACAGGTTTTCGGTTCTAGCATTTTGCCCTACTCAATGTTACGATATATCGTTAATCGTAATAGATTATTGAGCGGTTATTGAATTTACGAATATTAATCAAGAGCATACAAGAGAGTTCACGTACAATACATAATGGCAACAACCGAGAACGAACACAAATTGTGTTCTTGGTGTACTCAAATTTAAATACAGCGGACTATGAAACATTGAAAATGAATTTTCAGTTTTGTTTGATTGATTCGATAAAATATTTTAATTGCATCAATAATTCAGCTTTAAATTTTTACAATTGTTTTTTTTTTTTAGATAATATATTATAATTCACTGTGACTTAATAATGACAGATTTTGGCAGGTGCAGTAAACAATTTTTTACCAACACTTTAGATTAGACTGTGATTGGGCAATATTGAAAATTATGTTAAAATTTTTATCCTTTTTTTAAAAATAAAATTTATAGATTGGCAACGCATTTTAACTTGTTTCTCTATTTAATATTATGATTAAAGCAAATTGTAGCAGAAACTTTTGTGATTGTAGTTCGAACATTATTTCTATACAGATAATTTTTTACACCAAAAATCAAAATAAAATAAAGTATAAATAAATTATTTTCTAAAATATATTTAAAAGTAAAAAAAAAAGAATAGTAATAAACACAGATAAAATACAAGATGGAGAATTTAAAAATAATGTTAGGTTACTTTTCTACATTTTAATATATTGTAGTACATAGGTTTATTCAAGTAACAATTAAGAAATATTATATTTTTGCCCAAAAAGAGGATTATCGATTCTTTTAATAAAGACGTTCATAACAAATATAATATATATTATTATTAATAATATATAATCACTCAGCAAACAAATTTTATACTCGAATAATATAAATTACAATTTGATTAAAATTATCTTGGAAATTAGATGGAAATTATTTTCGGATGCACCTAGCAGTGATTGTATGTGAAACTAGAGGCTCGATAGTGTCTATTTATAAACAAAAACACTTGAAAGGTTTTGATAATTGACATTGAATATGTGGTCGTTCACAAGGACATTAATAACATTCATTTTTAATACAAACGGAATCTTTATAATATAATAATGATTTTTTCGTGTACAAACAAAAAATAATTTATTTTATGAACATTATTAATAAATAGTCAATTGTTAATTTTTACCATAAAAAAGATTTCATTTTTCCTATGGGAACATATAATTATAAATAAATTTATCAATATAATTTTGAAATAAAAATTTAATAAAAATAATAAAGGCAAGAAACAAACAATCATTTAGAATTATTTCGATTCTTTTAGCGCAATTATTAATGCAACGGACAAGTTGGTTAGAAATAAAATAGGGGAGGTGTGGGAGGTGGTTTTAAACGAACAAAATCAAGGTGACAGACACAAACGTCACTATTAGCATGCCATTTCTGACTGAGAGCGGATAGATTTCTTGGATATCATTTTCGCTCAAATAGATAAAGGCACTTGTACTAAATAGAAATTGACCGGTGAACCTAGTGTGCAATAAATATATAGTAGTCAATAAGATTATACACTATTATCTTCTGAATTGATTGCTTTTGATTTTTCACATTTGATATTTCGATTTTCGATAGTAAATCAAACATGATCAAATTCCGTACTTACTTCTTGACACCTAACTGACGGTAATATCCAATTAAAGGGGAATGATCCAATTTTCATCCTGTTTTTTTCGAAAAATAAATTCTCCTGTTTGCTTCTTTTTCTATTTGTTTTTATGTTTTTATTTAAAATAATCTTAACTAACTATTGTCTTTTGCACACAAACTGTCACTTAACCTCAATAAATAGCTGACCACCGAACGAAAATTATTGTTTTTAATCGTTTTTTTTTAAATATAGTCACTTCATTAATGTTTATGACCAATGAAAACACGTGAAATATTCCTCTTTCAAATTCTATAAAAAATATTAAGTTTAAGATAAAATTTTATTGAAGTATATGTAAAAAACAAGATGACAGAAATTTATCTTTTTCCTTCACAACTACAAAACGCAAACTTATCGTCTCGGATATGACGTTCGATATCGAAAATTTGTTATTGTAGTTGTGTTGTTACAGTGATGTTCTGTCTCTGTTGCTCCTCTGTAAAAGGACTTCGAAATTGTTGTTTACTGAGGCATTTTGACAATATAAAATGTGCCAATAACAGTTTGGGTATTTTTTTTATATCAAACAATATAAAATTTACAATTTTTTTTGCCAAAGTTATTATTTTTTTCTTTATTATCTAATAATTAGTAATATTAACAAAATTAATTGTATGCTTTTAGTAAAATGGTTTGGGTACAAACTAAATATTAACTTCACAATTCTTCTTGTGCTTTTCAGTTAGAACTTGTTTTTAGAGCTTTTATCTTTTATCTTGGTTTAATTAGCAATTAGAAAAACAAAAATATATATTAAATAATTTTTTAAACTCTTAAATCCTTGTAAATTTTAATATTAAACTGAATTATTTTTAATTTTTCCTAATCAAATTGCTTCAAAACCAAATACTTTTAGGTAATTTTCCAAAAGTAAATCCTGTAAAAATAATGAAAGTTATTTAAAATTCATAATATACTAGAATATTTTTTTTCAATTGAAGAAAAATACAATAATTTGGCATTCGTCCAAACAATTTGTGTACATTGTAAATTAAATCAACAAGCAAAAGTGAATTATGTATTTATGAAAAATTACCATATCAAATTTGAACTATTCGTATTTTTTGTATTCTATATAAATAAATAAAAATATTCCCATTATATAGGCGGAAATAAGACACTTTCGATTTTTATTATTCCACCTAGAATTATTTATAGCTCTATCAAAGTGATAATGGAAAAGTAAACTTAATACTGGCTCTGGTAAAAATAACTCAAAATAAAAGTATTGTCACACAAATGTTCGCATTTATAAAAAAAAAAGTATTTATTTTAAAGATAGAGTTTTTTGTTGGACTATTTGCGATTAGAATGATACTAAATAATTTGGTCAATAAATATCATTTTAATTTCGCACCTTAAATTCAAGTTAATTTGCATTTGAAATGAATTCCGACAACCATGATAATATGATAAATATTACTTGTTAACTACAGGGTACATATATTTTAGGATTCAAGAAAATTATTATTAAAAAAAAACCAAACAGAACAGTGCAGAACAAATTACTATTTATTGATGTTATTTTCATTATTATTTAATTAATATTGTTATATTTTACGCTTGGTATATCGACTTATTTTAATGTTATGTTGTCTTTTCTTCTTCTTTATTAATAAATACAATAACAAAAATTTATTTATTTTTTTCTTTTATTTATTATGAACAAGTGTGGAATGCCTAAGCATAAATATGTTTTATATAAAATTTAATGTTTAAATATTCTAAAAAAATAATGCCTAATATATTTAATTTTTAATCAAAATTTAAAGACAAACCATATTGTCTATAGTAAATTTCAAATTTATTTATGATTATAGAATTCATATCTACATTGTATTTTTGCAATTGTGTATATTATATATAATATTTTTTGGTATTTTAACAATCGAACAACAGCGTAAAATTTTGAAGCCACCGATTAAAGCACTTTTTTGCGTTACTCATATTTTACATAGTTTATAAGTTTTGTTTTCTAGTTTAAGTTTAATTTAAAGTAATTTTTTTTTAATTAATAAGAGGAACACACACATTAACACACTATACATAAACGTAATAACTATCTTCTAAGATCGATCACTTCGATTTTAGAACTTTCGTCGAGAAGAATATGATTTGCTTCCATAAATAACGATGGATCATTTGGATGAGGATGAAAACCTTCTTGGCGGCATTGTGCAATATAATCTAATCCATAGTTTGGTGTTAAACAAAAGAAACCAGTTCTAAAATTATTGTAAATAAATAAATTTTATTTTATTTTAAAGTTACTAGCAAAATTTTTATTTTTATCATATTTTCTAATACTTACGATTGATATTTTGGTGCGCATACAATTGCAATAGCTTCAGGCATCATCATTTGATAAGAACAATGCGTATGCAAATCGACTGATGATAAAAATGCAGTTTGACTAGGATGTGTCTACAAACAATACCGTATATAAATTCAAAACATATTCTTTTTGAATAGAAAAATCAATATTGCTTACATGAATCCAGCCCAGAGTTATAAGATTTTGTTGATCTTGAACATCAAATATTTCTTCTTCATTTGTAGTAGTACAACTATCCGAAGTTCCATTTTGTTTGGGGACTATGACGTGCGTTATCAAAAGGCGATGCTGCTCTAGTTTACCAGCTAAAATGCCACACGTTTCTACATTGTTTATAGTATTTTTATTAGCCAATTTCAAGAATTTTGACATTGTATCATCTGGAATAACAACTGTTCGTAGAGCACCTTCTATAAGAGATTGCGATGGTTTTTGATTTCTATCAAAAACTGGTCTATATAGTAAAGGAAGAAAATCAAGAACTTTTACGAAAATTTCATTATAATTTTCATAAGATCTAATATACCTAATTGGTTTTTTGTCTCCTTCGGGAAGTATTAATCCAGACGAAGGTAAATTCGGACGATTTGAACCACTTGGAAAATCATTTGGATAAACAACTTGATCAAGAAGACCCATATCTGGGGCTGATGGCTGGGCCGATGGATCAAGCTCAATTTTCAATGTACCTCCTGTGGTATTCTATGTTTGACCAATTAAAGAAACAACCATTTTTATTTATTAATTTATGCTATAAATAAGAGGAAATACTTTCGATTTTGAAGCGTCTCGAGCCTTTTCCAATTCTCGAGCACGCTCAGCTTCTTTATTTGCCAAAAATTGTGCATATTCTTTTTCATATCGATCGAGAAGTTTCAATTTCAATTTTTCAGTCACTGGCATAATTTCTTTCAGCTTAGCCTGAATTGGTTGTTTCGTCCTTGATGGTACAGTCTTATATTCAGGATGTGATTGGATTTTTTCGAGGAATAATGTCATAAATTTCATGTGGAGTATATAGGCGTTTTCATGATTTCCTTCCGTTAAGTAAACGTGCGCCATTCTCACCATTTCCATACCAGCTCTATAATATCTATTGAAAAAAAAATTTGCCATTTTACCATTGCTTTCTAATTCCAAACTGGATACTTACCTTCGAATAGGAATATTGGGATCGATATCGACTAGATTTCCGTAGCTGCCTAAATCTCTTATACGTTCATTAGGCTCTACTATTCCCATAGCTGTGTAATTTGCTACTTTAGACATCTTTTTCTATAAAGTTTTCTCCTTTTTTCTCAAAAAAAAAATATCACAATTACATTTGAATTCGATACTACCTACTCAAAGTTTGGTCAGAGATAAAAGTAAAAATTCGACAAATGTTTCGATAATCTTATTCTATTTAAATGCTATAAATACTTGTCATAAATTTTACTATAGAAATTTATACACTTTAACGCAATCGTTCAAAAATTTCATTGAATATGTTTTCGTTATCGTGAAAACCAATATCACAAATCAATTTCTAATCAAAGCGAAAAAGAGTGTCGAATATGAAATTCTTTTCGACATCTTTTGACATTTCTTTTGACACTTTAATAATTCCAATATCAACAACTGATGGCGCTGCGTTTATTAAAAAGTTATTCTAAATATTTATTATTTTAGGTTCAGGGAATAGGTTATAAAATTTTAATTTATATTTTAAAAAAAATACTTTTTATAAGATAATGTAAAAATTATTTAAAAATACATATACATATACAATGGAAAGGGAAAAAGTTGGCCAATAAAAATAATTTTCTTCATTTCAATTTTACCAAAATGTTTGGTTTAGTATTTAATTGCAGCGGCTTATATAAAAATTTTGCTCATAAATCGTTTCTTTTTGATTCGAACACGTTCGTGAACTGTACTTCGTTCCAACGCATTAACAATTGCACACAAATAAAAATGGTTAATTTTTCATGTAATTTTTTATTTATTTATTGAAGAAATTTTTTTTATAAAAATGTGATTGCAATAAACTGCTTTGGACTAGTTCTACTGATTTACTGTGAAAGTTCGACTGCTCCCTTCATAGCTATATATTCCTCCTAAGAAATATTTATAATTTCCAAAATGCCGAATACGATATATTCCTGGTTTTGTATTTGGCTCTATATGCCAGGATATATAAACATCACTAAAACCTAGTATAGTCAATATCCGTTCCCATTGGAATCTATATTGAAAATTCAAAATAAAAAATAAATTCTTCAGTAATGGAACAATTAAAGTAATAAGCGTTTCATACTTTGTACTCCAACTGGCATCTGTATGGACTATATCCCAGGTGCCATCTTCTTTTTGATATTCGACTGTTAAGAAAGTCTTCTCATGTAAAATATTATTACGAGGATTAGCGGCAATAAATGTCACTTGAACGGTTTCGCCAATCCTGTAGCTCTCCCGTGGTTCCGTCTTAACGCTTCCGAAATTTTTCCCAATTGGATGACCATCGTACACCACTCCAGCATTAAGCGACAGCATTTTGTCGTCTTGTTGAGGTGGTGATGGACCTGGTTCCATAGATTCTCCGCGTACCATTACCTGGGCTAGTTTCTGGTACTGGTCTATGTATATGGTAAGTGTGTGTGGGCCAAAAATAGTAGATGCTGCTTCATATCTTTGAGCCTACATTAAATATTTTCAATTAATCCGAGTTCACTTTTTTAAAAAGTTTTCATTAAAAATACTTGATACTCTTCAGGAGTGGCAATATAGCTCGAATACACATTCGAAAGACCAGCAATGATAACTTCGAATTCATTTCCTTTTGCTTGTAATGCAGCATTACGTATTTTATTTCTTAGCCGTCGGCCAGCCATAGTCGTAAATTCTCCAGGGACGGCCGCTAAGAGTACATCTCCAATTTGGAACATTTGAGTTGCTACAATTTTCGGTTGCCAATCGTAAGGGAATGTAGCCTAAAAAGCCAAGACAATTGAATTTATATTAAAAATTGTTCATTTTATAAAAGAATTTAGAAAATTCCCTCACCCTTCCGGTAGCCAAAAGTATTGGCTTTGGAGCATGGCATGCAATATCGTCCTTTGTTGGTGCAACAAGAAAATCACGAACGACATTCCAAAGTGCATTATCCGTAGTGGTGCCTTGTTCAAAATGAAAAGCTCCAGGACCATCAGTAGTTCCAGCAGCAAAACTGTACCCCATTGCTGGAACACATCCCTGAACATTCTCAATCTCACGTGTTATTGGATTAAATGCTTTCGTTTTATAATTTGGCATATCAACAAATTGATGAACAGACCTCACTTCACCAATAACTTCACGTCCTTCGTTTTGGCTAATTAATTTCTAAAAATGAGTTACAAGTAAAAATATCAAATTTCAGAGCAAAAAAGAAAATTGTTATTGACAAACTAACCATGGCACCATCTTTAATTCTAGTTCCTATTATTCTTGTACTCTCGAACATATCTCGACCTGGACCAGATGCAAAACATTGTCCTTCTTTTTTCGGGCAGGTCGAAGTTAAAATATCACAAGGATTACCGCTAAATTGGCACTTTGGTCCCATTATATTGGGTGAAACATCTCCCAAATTGGTTGATGCAAAGGCTCCAACAAATTCACCCTAATAATTACAATTATTTGTCAGTTATTTATGAATTAATTTTTTTTAGTAATCGCTATGAAATTGATGTACCTTTCCGGGTAAGTCATTTACATTAAATTCTTCTTCTAAAAGAATGGAGGCATAGCCAACATTATCACTGGATATTAACCGATTAGTATTATTCATCGAAGTTGGATGAACAGCAAACCAATTAAATGCTCCTATAAGCTTGTTGTTTGCATTTACAAATCTTAACTGTTTTAAGGTCTTATCTACATCGTATTTATATTGAGCCCTTTCTTCGGCAGGATTTTCTAAATACGAAGTGGGTGATCGATTGATATTCGCTTCCAAAATCTCTGTTTCAGCAATGAATATTCTTCCTTCTTGTAAATTATTATGTGCATGTTCGATACTCTAAAATATGATGCAATATTAAAACTTGAAAACTTCAAATTCAAATGCAATTCTCTCATACATTGTAGATTCCAGTAACAAGGGCTCCGAATGTTTCCGGAACGAAACCTAGAATCGATATATCATAGAGAACCTGCATCAAGAAACCACCAGGAGTTGAATGTGTATGCGTTCCACTAATAGCTACATTTTCAAATGTGTACAAATTTCCAAAGTTTTCTTGAAGTCGTTTGATCACCTATTTAATTTGTACATGTGTTAGTCATTGCATCTTATGCATTCTGATACCGTTCATTTCGTTACCTCCCGTTTAACACCATGTCCCATCATTCCAGCATCGACGCTTACGAATACAACACGATTTTCATTATTTTCAACTATGAATGCTCTCGAAAACTGTCTTAGATGTATCCCTCTAGATGTTTGGGATAACTGTGCATAGCCCATCTATTATGGGAGAGTTTTTATAAAAAATTCAAAATAATTGCTATAGATTTTTTTTGCAAAAACTTTAATAATTAATAATTTTAAATCAAAATGAAATATTTTCGATACTTACAAAACCAATCTCAACAGGTGGTCCGGTACAATCAGCCCGACCTACACCAATTTTGTAAGGCGACGCCATATTTATCATCCCCCACAACAGTAGCAATGATAAAGTCCTATATTTTAAGAACATATCGATGTTAGGCAATCTTCCACAAATTTAGTATTTTTATCGATAATATATACTGGGACACTGAGCTATTTGCAACGAAGAAAAAAAATATTTCTTTTAAATAAAACTACAACTATTAACGACAATACTCATTAGAATACTGATTATTTTGGACCAAAGCGAAATTTTCCATCAAAATAAAATTTAATTATCGCTTATACGTGTACTATCTTTTGTTTTTAATTTTTATCACAAATCTTTTCGCGTGCTCAAAATTATTACTAGAAATGCAATAATTAATTGAAATGAATAAAAATATGATAAGTTTTTGTTCTTCTAATAGGAAATATATAAACCAAGTTATATAAAATAATTTTATTATTAAGCGAAATGAAAAGACAAAAAAAAAATGTTGTAAAAACATGTACAAACCGGAAGTTTATAGATAATTAGAAAAATTATCGAAGTAAAAAATAAATTGAAGTGTTTTAGAAAATGTTCTGATGTAATTCGAGAGATTAAAATTATAAAATTTATTATTAAAAAACAAATAAATACTTTAATTTTTTTAGGGTAGTAATAAAATATATAATTTTATAATGAATGGTTTTTGTTAATAATATTTTGCTTTATATTCTTTAATACATGAAAATGGTGTGAATTTCATTTAGTAAGTTGGTAAACATTTGTAGGGTTTTTGTATAATAATCTTTTTAGGAGAATTCTGTGATGGTATGAATTAAATTATTGACTGAGGAGTGCCAAAGGGAGGATTGGGGGAAAGGCCAGGGTCAGCTTCACCCTTTTCCATATCTTTCTGTTTCCTTTGGCAGTTTAATTTTGCCAGGGTATTTTTTTTAGTAATTTTTATTGCACCTTGAATCTCCTTTATTTCTTCTTTCTCCTTCTTCCTCTCCCATGGAGAGATTTATGTTACAACTTTGGGTGTTAGCTAGCGACAGGTATACCTAACAGAGTAAGGTGCTCTCTGAGTATGCTCGTTACTTTAATACCTTCCTCTTCTCTTACAACACCCAAGAATTCACAGAATTTTATATAACATGAATTTTATATATGTTAAACTATAACAATTCAAAACTAAATTATATAAAAATATTTATGATTTATGCATTTAAATAAATATTTCTATTTATTCAATCTCAAAAGTTTATAGTAATTTCCTAATATTTTGGAAAAAAATTCAATTTTAATCGATTTCAAGTTAAATTATTCGTACACACATGTGCGTGACAGTAAATTAATTTGTCATAAATACAATAAAAGAACTTTCTATAAAAAAAAATTATTAAGCTTTGTTTATATTTGACAATTACAATAAAAAATAATTGTTATAATAACATATCCTAAAAAATAATAAAATTCTATGAAAAGAAATGGAAATTGCAAAAACAGTAAAAATCAAATTAAAAATTCTCAAAAATTAGGCTTTTTTTAAATTTAATAAAATTTAAAAAAAAAAATAAAATTAAAAATAAATAGAGAATTGAAATTGGTAGGAGTTAAATTACAATTTGTAAGGGGAGGTGGATGAAAAACAATAATGTTTTCTTTTACTAGACTTCGTTCTTGGTCAGGGTTGATTAAGTTTGACTTTCATAATAGGGTGGTGTCAGATATCAGCCACTATTAGTAATCCAATTTTTTTTCGAATATTCTGCATTTTTTTTTTAACATTTACAAGAAAGGATAAATTTTCTATTTCACAATACATGCTTTATTTTTAATTTGACTTAAAAAAGGTATATTATAATCGAAATTTCGAAATTATTAATTTTATAATTGAAAAAAAAAATGAAAATTTAAATTTATGCCAAATTTTCTGAAGCATATCATCTGCAAGGGTCAAAGTATTATGACCCAATAATATTTTCAATATTATTTGAATTAATCAGAATTTTTACAATTAATTATAATTATCATATCGCTGAGAGCAATCTGGCAGCACCGAGGACTTCACTTTTACAAATTACAAAGCGTGTACGTTAGTCGCTCCTAGATGTGAATTACCAGTTTCAACATCCTTCGGTAAGAATCGAAAGCGTAGACCTATATCGATGGCATAAAATATTTTTCGAGGGCCAGGAAAGTCATGGAAGGGGAACCTAGCTCAGAATGGCCTTCATCATCGAAAACTGATGAAAATATGGAACGAGTGAAGGCTTTTGTGAGGTTAGATTCTCGATTAACAGGTTTTGACTCGATTTTGGCATGACAAGTTGTGTGCCAATATTGTGCTAAAAAACACGTGTCATACTGTTATCACCATGAACGAGTTTTGTCGGTTTCCCAGCCCCCCTAATTTCCTAATCCATATCATAAGCACTTCTTTTTTAGTCCCAAATTTAAAACAAAATACTTGAAAGGACATCGTATTAGTACTTTTGATAGCATCTAAAGAAGTGTAATCGAGGAGCTGAAGGTGATTCAAATTGAAGCCTTCCAATACTGTAAGAAGGAGTTTTGAAAGGCATAAATTTTACTTTATATTTAAAACTATTTTTATAAAGACGAATGACTAATTTATTATTCTACATTTATCCTTAATTATAATCCTACTAATTAACTTTGACTTTGATATATCTTAAATCAGTTCTACTAATAAATAATTTATGTGCAAAAGAATAAGAAATCATTAATTCAAAGAAAATGTGAATTTATTGATTTTAGACTTTCTTGATGTCAAGTTCATTAGAAATACCCCCCACTTAGACCGTTTTCCTAGACAAACTCATAATATATTGTTATTTTACCGGCTAGTTTATTTATAAAAAGGTGGTATAAAAAATTCATAAATGCTACTACGTTTATTGAGATCGATACAAATGAATGCTTCTAAAGTTATTGTGGGCATATTGGAAGAAATGTTCAAAAAAAATGTACTAAACAATTTTGATTATTTTATGAATCTGGTTAAGCGTAAGAAAACCTTGCTAATTGAATGGTCAAATTCACTGAACATGAGTGCACTTGATGAATAAAAAAAGTGATATTATAATTTCTCCACTGTCTTCATACTATGTTACATATTGTGTAGACATATTTACATTTCTTATTATTACAAGCATTTGCGTAGGTATTTCCATTTCGGTTCCTTTATGAACGATTATACAAAAATTCGTAATCAGATGAATTCGTTTGTTTTCTGCTCAGACAAGATGATACGAATATGAATACTTTCACTGTCAAGCACTCCCAAATTATGCAACCGAAACGATTTGGTTAAAACGAAATTTCATAATTTTGTTTGTTTTTTTTTCTTTCACAAAAATTATGTACATATATAAATTTTTTATTTTCTTGGTGATTTTTATTTAAACTCCTATTATGCATCTCAATAGATTGTTAAAAAAAAGATAAGATTTATTTAAGTTTTAGTTCATTTGCATTTTCTTTAATATGGAATATATTATATTGACATTATTACAAATGCTAGAAAGTTTTTTGTTTCATATATTATTTTTTATTTATGTTGAATAAAAAACAACCAACAACAATTTATTATTTTAAAATGTTTGTTATGTTAATTGTAGAAGAAAATTGTTAGATCACACTAAATATACGAGGAATGGCATAAAAGTAATCAGATTGATTTTATTTTTAAAAACACACTTGGTTAATGGTAATGTCCTGGGTGCTAAGATGAAGACCTCCCCGTGCGAAATTCATCTTGTACTGCTCGGCAGCCCACCAAAATTGCTTATAGCATATTTTTTCAAAGAAATCCTCTCTTTTTCCACAGTGAAATTAGTGGATTCACTAAGCTCAGCCTTACATTTAGTAGAACATGTTTGCTCCAAAATTCACTGTGCTATTTTTTGTAACGCACTATAAAACGTAACCTCACTTATCATGATTTTTAATGGACGAGGTTGAAACTTGTACTGCACATCAAGCAGGAGCGACTATAATACCAGCTATGTGGTGGCAAAGTCTCATTGCTTGTCTGTCTCAACTCGTACATTAGCCAAAAAAGTATAAATATGGCAGAGGATAGGTACAAGTATACTACCTTATGGGATACCAGCAAATATCGGAGATATTGTGTCAAATTAATATACACATAAGCATTAGAAAAGTTAATTTTTTTATTATATGAAAATTTTGAAAATTACACAAGAATAAATTTTAAAATACATTTGGAAATAAATTTGTTTAAATTCATTAATTTTGTATATATTGTATAAAAAAAAACAATATTCTTTCTACAAACTGAACAATTTTGACTTGTGATACCTATCTTATGGTTCAACGTGGGGGTGATAATGGAGATTCTTCGAGAACTTTTCGACGACTGCATTATTTTTGAAAAATGTTTTGCGGGACTACCTAAAGACACGCATTTACATGAATAACCCATAAATATGTATTTCAACCGCAGAAACAAAATATTCGTGCAAAAATAACCATATTTTGAGGCAGAAACGTTGCGTGCCGTAATGGAAAAGGATTTACAAAGTGCCATTTCTTGTCAATAACTAAATTGAGGTCATTTAAATGGTGTTATTGTCCACATGTAGATAAAAAAAACTAAATACACAAATTTCACTTTCATGTATTCTAAAAAAACAATTCCAATAAAAGATTAAAATTGTAAAAGTTGTATGCATTTAAAATCAGTCAGTCCAAGTTGGCCCACCCTGTAGTATCGCATAGCGACAGTAATAAAATAATACTTGGGCATGAGAATATTGTAAAATAGTACTTAATAAATATATGTATAAATTAAAACACTAGAAAAACATTTCGGTAAGTCGATCAAAATTAACTGAAAGAAAATTGCCATCATAAATTATTGTTAATTTAATTAATAAAAACAATATCTTTTCGTTTATTTTTTGCTGAGATTTTTTTTACGTTTCTAAAATGTGTCTCGTTTAAAATAATAAAAGAGATAAAACTTTTTCTAAAGTATCTAAGCATGTACACATTTATTACAAATAATTAAATAAAGTTGCATTAAGGAGGAGTATATACACTATACGGGTGTGTAGTTTTATTTATACAGTGGTGTACCAAAAATATGGCTCACATTGACTTCACATATTTGGAAGAAATTTATTAATGATTGGATTAATAGTGTCATTAATGGTGGGAGAATAAGGATAATTAAGGTGAAAGATTAAATGTGTCTCAACTTGTCGCAAGGCTTTTGAAAAAATTCCGTGGTACGGCCAGTATTGAAAGGTCGAAATGGTCAGGAAGGCCCAGAAAAAGCACAGCCCTGAAAGATAGTTTTTTGGTTCTGAAAACTTTCTCGCAATCAGTATTAAACTTTAACTGACCATAGTAGTGGTTTCGGCAAGTTGAGTCAGGAGGAGACTTGTGAGAGCCGGATTTTATGCATGTTGTCTGTTACATAAGGCGCATTTCACGGAGAAAACGTGGACAAAATATCAATGACGAGTATCGTGATCTGAGGATGTTTTGCTGGTAAATGGTAAAGAAAGACGTCGAATATGTTTCCATACATTAAAGATAATAGCAGAATTTCTTTTTAAAGTCCTCGAGGGTAAATTGGAGCTCTGAGTAATTTTTTAAAATTTTTAATTTAAAAATGAACGATTACTTTTTAGAGAAAGGCATGCATGCATGTATTGGAATTATGTCCTAAACAGGGCAGATTTCAATCCAATTGAAAATATCTGAGCTATATTAAAATTGAAGGTAGCTCAAAATCGATCAACATTAGTTTTGGAATTAGAGAATTAATAATGCAAATCTGGATGTCAATACCTACATGCACCGATATGTATATCTATGCACATTAATAATAAGGTGAACCAATAAACTATTAAAAATTATTTTTTAAAAAACAATCACACTGAAAATTCGACTACAATTAAAGCAAGTTAAAACAGAAATAATAATCTTTTCATTATACCTTTCTTAAATTCACGAATCTCATTATAATTTGTTAATTTAGGAAAATTCAATTAAAAAAAAGGTTACTATTATACTGAATATAATAAAATACTAATATTTGGACTATTACTGAGAATTATATTATACTTTTAAAAAGAAGAAAACAGATTCAGCCATATTAAAAAAATATGCAACAATAACAAAAAAACCACATAGAAATTTAAATTTGACTGAAAGTAAAAGTCCATTCATACAGAAATTATTAAATTTTTACTCAAGGTTAAGTACTTCCACTCGTACGGACCTATGTACGTGCACGTACGTGCAACTGTATTAATATGATAGTTACAAACTTAGCCGCCCCTTTTGAGTAGATCATAATAAATTCTTTAAGTAAATATTATTATTTTTAGTAGTGGTTTGTTTATTTTGAATGAAATTAATTAAAATTGTGATGCGATCGTAAAGGAACTGTGTTTGTCAAAATTTCAAATTAAAATACGTCCTGAGAACATGGGAAAATGACCGTATTTTTAAAAAAAAAGTAATAACAAAAAAAAATCGTGTCTAAAAACTAAAAATATTTAATATTTTTCGAAAGCCAACAACGTACCCCTTGAAATAAATTCTAAGTCGCAGTGATAGTACTGCATTTCATCATACGAATTATAAACGAAACACTTTACTTCGAAAATCGCAATTTTACGAATAAAAGTGAGTGTGCTTTTTTTTTGGTAAGCCGGTACTTTAATTTGAATTTTTTTTTAACATAACAAGTTCACTATTAACTTCTTATTAACTTACATATACACATACGTATATGCTTTTTCAAAATGCATATTATCGAAATTGGATAACAATTTTGTCCGCGAAATTATTCAATCGATGGTATTAGTAATTTTTTTAAAATTTTTAGTTCGAATCTTTTTAGTTTATTTTTTTTTGCACTTCTGTGTCACCTGGTGTAAACGTTATATTTATATGAATTTTACAGACTCTGTTAAAGTACCTCAAACTTATCTCGAAGTCAATTAAGTTTTAAGTGAAAGTTAAATTTTATCTTCATATTCATATTCACTGATTATTCAAGAGAGATTTACTTTAACATTTTTGTACACGCATTACGAGTATTATCCATTTTTTTTTAAAATTTTTAACATTATGTGTATATTTATTGATAAATAATTCACCATCTAACTTTAACTGAGTATTTTAATTTCAAAAATGTTTCCACTAAAGAACATTATTTTAATGGGAAATTTAAATTTTATTAGATAGCAAGTAATTTTTAGTTGAAAAAGTTAATCTATTTTTTTTTTGCATGTCTATTACCACTGCATTGATATTCCATAAAAGTAGGAAAAAAATTATTTAAAATTGAAACAAAAGAAAACTAGCAAAATATTATTGCTAATATTACTTATTTCATCGTGTTACTGGTGTAACAACCAATTGTGCAAGGTCGGATTTATTTAGTTCGAAAAAAAGGTAATAAACAAAAACTAAAACTATAACTACTTAAATCACTTATTTAACGATATACATAAACTATTCACAATCGTCTGTCCGAACCGTGTTGTTGCATGCCTGACGGATTACTGACTCTACCCATATTCGAAAAACAAGACTTCGTTCGACTTAACAAAGACTTCCCGGCGTACAGGTGATTTTTTTGTTTTTCTTTTCTTATAGTACACAAGACATAAAATCAAATCGATAAAGGCAAATATGTATATTTTAAATTTTTTTTTTATTTTTTTTTTATTTCTAATCTCTTATATGTTCACATTGGCGTAGCTTAGTAATGAATACATAGTATGAATGCAGGTGCATTCATGACGAAGTTGACGGACTCTGTCTGTACAGTCAACGGAAATAATGGTAGGACACATAGTTTGGTAGTATTGTAAATTAATTTTGTTTAGTATTTGGTTTGTTTAACAATTACTGGAAGAGTAAATAATATTTAGAAGCACTCTACCCTCTCTATTGATATTTTAAAAAAACTGTTTTAAAGACAGGACGATATTTTAAATAAGGAGTTATCCAGGCTCTTATTTGATAGCTATTTAACATATACGAGTATATAATTCGAGATAATTTTTATTTAGTGTAAGATTTCCGATTTTACATAATGAACTTTTTAAATATTTGGTTGTTGGAACAATAAGGTTTCGGTGCTGATTTTTCGAATAAAATTTTCTACTTCGTAAGTTATTAGGCTCATTTTTCGCCCGATGAAAACGTCAATAAGCAAAATTGCTGTATACGCATAGGGCTCTAAATACCCATAAGTAACTGCTGAAATGATATTGTATTATCGAAAAGTGACTGTTTGATGAGCATTTTAGTGAACCGTCAATTCTGAGCACGATTTTTTTGGCCTGAACTTCAATATATGACCTGAAGCATATGTGGTTTAAACAAAACAGCACCATAAGCTACACAACCTGCCAATTTTTAGCTTTATTGCATTCTTTATTTTGGTAATGTCGATTGGTCACCAAGATCGTCTCATTTGACACCTTGGGGATTTTTTTGAACGCTACGCAAAAGATGGTATTCATTAAGACAATTTTTCTACGAATCCTGCAAGAAGTTTTGTGGCAGCCATTTGAATAATTTTAACTATATTTTGCCATCACGTATAATGGAAAAATATTGTAAAAATAAAACATTTATTAAACTCTGAATAAACTTTCCAAAGCTTAAATTGGATAACCCTTCTATATGTATGTGTATCTCCCTTATTTTTATTCTTATTGTACAATTCTAACTCATGAAAAAAAAACCGCTCATCTTGATTACATTTTACTCAAAATTGAGCAAAACGCATTTTGGGCATTTTTTAAAATTTTGGAAAATTTATTTTTTCTTAAATTCTATTTTTTATTGTATGTAAAAATTAAATGTATTAAAATTTTTAAAAAATTACCAATTTTGATTTTTAATTATTATTTTTTTTTTGACTAAAATATAAAATAAGTTTTTAGAGAAACTTTGCTAGTGGATTTATGTATGTACCAAAAAAATACCGAACAGCAACAATGAATAAAAAGAATATTGACCGAGTTTTTGTTGAACTATTAGCACTCAGTGGAATTGAGGTCAACATTGAGCATAAAAACTAAATTCTTTTTCGTAATTATGCTTTTTTTTAACACACCATATTTTAACATATTATTTATATTTTTTTGTGGTTTGTTTTATTGTATTACGACCATCTACATGCATGCATACATACGATTAGAATATTATCAAACAAAACCATTGATTTTGACATTATACGAAAGTTTATGTTACAAAGAAAATTAATTATTGTAATATTTAATGGTTAATGGTTTTAGATTACCACTAAATTGAGTTTAAATGTATTTGGCGTTAGTTCATAAAAACGATGGAGAATAAATACCTCAGAAAGTTAAGTTGAAAATTTATTTGTTGAATTATTTGCTCCAATGTCTGTATATTCAACAACAAAAAATAGAATAAATTTCCAGAAAAATATATATTAATGGTTTTTTTTATCCTCTCCAGTCTATAAATTTTTATAGAAAAATATGGTCAACTCAAACTAAAGAGAATCTTATAAGGCGATGACTTTGAATTTAAGTTAAATTAAACTGAGTCACGCCAAAATGAATTGCTTTGTCCAAAATGCTTTCATTCTGTTCAGTCAACTTGAAATGAATTCGAATATACCCAATTTCCGCAAATCACAAAATTATTATTATATTACTAGCGATAGTGGACGGACTCATCGAGAGATGAGTGGAAGGAACATCAAAAAATAACATCGCACATTTAACTACTCTAATGTGAAAATTAAAAAGATTAAAAAATTTCGAACAAAATAAATAAATAAACGTAAATAAAGAACTTTTCGAATTGATAGGGAAGGCAAGCAGTCGTAGTAGATACGAATATGTTTTCCAAACAAATATGATTGTAGAATTTTTTTAAAAATATTTTATTACGCCATTCATGTGGGGAGCTATTCCGTTTTTAGAATACAATTTTTCACTTAGCATGCGATTTACATTCTTTGTTTGCATTTTAACATATGTGTATGACGAAGTTGTTAGGATAAATATGATTATTACTATTAATTTTGGAATATTCGTTACTATTATTAAATGCGTTGATAAAAGTATATTTTCTTTAATATATTCAATGGTGCCTAAATAAGTAGATTTTAATGAAAAATTGGGTCGAAGAAATTGTTTTTTGACAAATGTTTATAAACATGCAAATTGTGTCAAATAAATTATTATAATTATTATTCTACAAAATAAACTTAAATATTTAAATAGAAATATTTTTTTATAGTTAGTTAAGTTTTATTTCTTCTGTGTTTCGATTTACTGTGTAAAATCTGAAGCCATAAATAGTCTGGGATCATGTTGATTGGCAGCATGTTTATAAACATAATCGACTTTAGTTTTGAGCAATTTTTTGCTCAATTTGATTTTTGACCAAAAAAAAATTGCTTCAAAGTTTCTAAAATTATATAAATTTATAAATAAATAATATAAGCTAATTAATAATATTGGATGTATTTAAAGTAAAAATTAAAAAGGATATCAAAATCTACATAAGTATTGTAAGACTTTTCATTCTAGAAAAATACAGCACTGTTAAAAAAATATATCAAGAAGATTAAATTCATTTAGCTTAAGATTTGCCATTTTTTTATTAATGTATCCCATTTATCGCTCGGTGGATAAGTCAATAAGTAAAATTGCTATAGGATGTCTGTTCAAAAAGTTTTTTTTTGAATTTCCGCGAGTTACGTAACATATATTAGATTTTTTATTTTTTGTGGCGTTATATTGGTACTCATGTCTCTCACTTATGCCGACAAGTTCGGCCATTTTGAATGTTCAGTCAATTTTTGACAGCTGCTTTGCTTGCACGTGTTTTGGCTCGTCTTCGACTTTTGCCCATTCCAAAAAGTGGATCAAAGAGTCTGTATCAAATTTTGTGTGAAAAACAAAAATAATTGCGCGGACGCATTCCGAATGTTGACTGTGGCATATGGTGAAGCTACCTTGGACCGAAGCAACGTTTATCGGTGGTACAAAATGTTCTCAGAGGGCCGAGAAGATGTGAACGACGAAAAGCGTGCCGGACGCCCGAGCACGTCAACAACAGACGAAAACATTGATGAAGTGAAGAAAATTCGTCGAATCACCGTTAGAGAAGTTTCTGAGGACTTAAACATATCGATTGGCTCGTGCCATTCGATTTTTACCAATGATTTGAGCGTGAGAAGGGTCACCGCAAAATTCGTACCAAAATTGTTCAATTTCGACCAAAAACAGCATCGCATTAACATTGCTAAGGAGCTGTTGCACTCTGTCCGCGAGAACCAACTGCTCCAGAGGGTTATAACTGGTGACGAATCATGGGTTTATGGTTATGACGTGGAAACCAAAGCTCAATCATCCCAATGGAAGCTGCCGCACGAGCCAAGACCAAAACAACCACGCCAAGTTCGGTAGAACGGTCAATAAGGAATATTACCTGCAAGTTATGCGCAAGTTCTGCGAAGTAATCCGCCAGAAACGCCCGAATTTGTGGAAGAACAAAAATTGGCTTTTGCACCATGATAACGCCCCTGCTCACGCATCGTTGCTTGTGCGCGAATTTTTGGCCAAAAACAACACACTAATAATGCCGCAGCCACCGCATTCCCCAGATCTGGCCCTCTGTGTCTTTTTCTTGTTCTCGAAACTGAAGAGCCCCATGAAAGGGCGCTACGATTGAAGAGATAAAAACGGCATCGAAGGAGCAGCTGAACAAGATCACAAAAAATAATTTTTTGAAGTGCTTCGAGGATTGGAAAAAACGTTGGCACAAGTGTATAATATCTTGTGGGGATTGCTTTGAAGGGGACAAAATAGATATTCATGAATAAATATATAATTTTTGAAAAAACACAAAATTCGCGATACTTTTTGAACAGACCTCGTATATGGGGAGCTCTAAATCTCACAAGAGACTGTAGAGAAGCCATTGTATCCGTGAAAAGTGAATACATCATGCGCATTATTGGTCTGAATATGTCATTGGTTCGTATTTCTTTGAAAATGCAAAAGGCGAGACTCTCACAGTTAATTCTCTGTTTGAAGAGTTTGAAGATTTTAATCTTGATAATGTGTAGTGTCCACAAAACGATAAAACAAATCACATAAAGCTGTTAATTAGCTTTTGAAAAAAAACGGCAAAGTTCTAAATATATAATTAAATGAAAGTTTTAACAAAATCTAAATTTTAAGTATACTTTATTTTACTCTAATTTCCGAAGCACAAATTTGATAATCCTTTATCATATCTAATATTTTATATTGATTAATTTTCATTCAATTAATTTTCTTTTTTTTTCAATTATACTTAAACTTAGATAATTATTGTTTAATTATTGATTTATAAAAACACAAAAAAAATTACATATCAGTTACTTTTTATAAACAAAGCTAATTAATTGGTGGGCATTTAAAATGATTTCAACATCAAATTAAATATTTAAAAAGTAATATTGAAACAAAGAAAGCTTACATAAGGTAATCGAGAAAAAAATAGTCTGAATGAAAATACAAATTTTAACCAAAAACATCGGACTATGATCAGAATATTTAATAGGCTTACGTTAAGTTAGTCTATTTATACAATTTGATACTATCAAGTTAACTAATATAACATATAGAATATTTGTTAATGGATAGTCGGAAGTAAATATTTCACTTCCTCGCTTAATGTTTGAAGCGTACGTATTTATTCCGTTTCTATAATATTGAGTTCTGTATCATTTCATTGTATTTATGTATTTTATGATAGTACAACCTTGAATAATTATTCTTTAGAATAAATATTTTTTTTAAATTTTTTCTTTAAAAATTTTTAATTCAAAATCAAGACACATAGTTAGTTTTTTGTTTTTTATATAATTTATATATATTTCAATATCAATTATTGTATACTGTAAAAGTATAACTCTTTAATTTTGGTTTGATTTAAACAAATCTTTTCAATACATTTCAATCCTTAAATGTTACACTAATAAATAGTAACATATTTTAAATAACATAAATTATACATTTAAAAATTCACATTCACTTGTAAATGTTTAAAAGAAGTTAAAACTTTTTAGAAATTAATTCTCAATTATTTGTTATGATATATTTAAAAAAAAATCTATATACTACTAGAAAGTATAATTTTTTTCACTATAATTTTACACCATTTCACATAGAATGCAAAAAAATATATAATTTTTATTAAGAATTTTATTAAAATGAAATTGAAAAAAAAAATCTATTTCCACCTAATTTTATTACAATAACTTACAATTTCTTTGCAACAGGAATTAGCACTCTTTAAAAATTTTAAAAGCCCAACAGTAGATGACAATATAATTTATACTAAATAATTTTGCTATCTTTTATAAGAGAAACATTTTAATACTTAAAGATTATTTTGAAAACTGTTGATTATTTGCCACTCGACTAATCTGGGATTTATATTATCGTTTTTGTATATACTCGTATTTTAATTTTTTTACTGTTGCTTAGATTATTTCCTTTGTATTTTTAATTTCATTAATTACTAAATATCATAGAGCTGGTAAAAATTTACGTTGAATGAATTTATTTAAAAAATTCTGTTTTGTTAAGAACACCCATTTTATAGATAAAAATACTTTTTAATTAAATTTAAACTAGTATCATGTAATAATCATAATTGATTATTTTCGATTTTGAATACGTTAAGTTAGTTATTGATGAACTACTAATAAAACCTTTATAAACTGATAAGATAAGAAGATTATTTTAGTTACCAAGAAGTTTTTTTTTATATAATAAAAATAGATTTTATTCGATTATAAATATTGCTTTAATTGTAAATTATAAAATATCTTATTTGTGTATTGTATAAATATACAAAAATTTATTGATTATTTCCTAATACTTTTTAAATCTAACAATTAATTAATAAATGAAGTATTAAATTTTTTTTTTTTTGCTACATGTATGGTGCAATTTTTTCATTACTTCTGTTTTTAATTCAATAAAATATAAGTTTTACTTTTATTTTAGTAAAATTATTTTTGATTGTAACTCTGTGCGAATGCATGAAGAAATATAGTTTTAACTCCAATAAAAAAAATTAAATACCAAAAGAAGTTTAACAAGTTTCTGCAATATTTTAACTCTTATACCTTATTGACTGTAAAGTTTACTTTATTAATTAATTTTTCGATATTCAATTCAATGATTTGCGTACACGTATATATGTAAAAAAGTAAAATATATAGGTATAGATAGATAAATGGGTATGGATAAAGATAAAAGTTGCAATTTATCAATTCACTTATATTCGTATCTTTAGAAAAATTATTTTTTTTTAAAAGAAATATATTTTGATAAAAAATATATAAAAATCTTGTAAACATTGGAAAAGTTGAAGCCATAAATAAAATCTTTTAACTTTTATAATTGTTTTTTTTTCTTGTAGGATTATAATTTAAATAAAACATTTATATAAATAATCCTCAATATTTGAGCCGTTTTTTTCAAAAGTGTTATAAGTCAATTCGGTTGATATTTTTAACACTGTTAAAACTATTATAGTTTCTTATGCAATAATAACTCATAAATATTTATAATCAATATTATAAATAAACAAGTATAAAAAAAATAATTTCTTTAATATAATTAAAAATAAAAAAACAACGTTCACAAATTATTCAATTTTATTATCAAAATAATCGTTCTCCAATTGCAACTTTTCGTGCGCTTTTGCCATTTTATGAGGCTCACTTTCATCTGAGTGGTGCGGTAAATAAACAAAACTGTCGATTCTGGTGCGAAGAAAATCCACAAATTGTTCATGAACACCCATTACATTCACCTAAATTGACAGTTTGGTGTGGTTTTTGGTCTGGTGGAATCATCGGTCTGTACTTCTTTCGAAATGAAGCTGGTAACACCGTAACTGTCAATGGAGAGCAGTATAGATCGATGATAACTAACTTTGTATGGCCGAAATTGGAAGAAGTTGATCTTGACAACATCTGGTTCCAACAAGACGGGGCTACGTGCCACACAGCACGTGCAACAACCGAATTATTGCGGGAGAAGTTTGAAGATTCGATTATTTCAAGAAATTGTGACATTGAATGGCCTCCAAGAAGTTGTGATTTAACACCATTAGACTATTTCTTGTGGGGTTATTTGAAGTCATTGGTCTTTAGCAATAAATCAGACTCTCTGCAAGCTTTAGAAGTCAATATTGAACGTGCTATTCATGACATATGACTTGATTTAGTGGAAAAAGTGCTCGAAAATTGGGTGCATCGAATTCGTTCCTGCAAAAGAAGTCGTGGAAGCCATTTGAATGATGTTTCATTCAGAACTTAATTGTATCGATTGTACTTCATATTAAATAAAAAACATTTGAATTTCATTAACAATTAGTGTTTTTTTAAAAAAAACAAATCATATCACACTTAATCGAAAACCCTCTATTATTCATGGTCCAAACATGTTCTGTTAAAAATTTTATTCGGTTTATCCCTTTTAAATCTCAACGAACACATTTGTACGTACAAATTCTTTGTCCGTATTTTTGTTCCTGTTTGATATTGCTTATTCTGACGATTTGGTTCAGATTATAATAGTCTTGAACAGTTTATCAATGGTGCTTTTTCCTAGTGCCGTTTCCAAAACTGAAAAATCTCTGTCGTCTGGAATTAATAACAGATCGGGCAACAGAAATTTGTCGTCAATAACATTTATGGTTATTGTCAGCAGATGCAACAATCCTTAATCACATCAACACGAGATTTATATTTCGATTTCGCCTGGTACACGTGTTACTGTACGCTATAATATAGTCTGGAGTTGTATGGCAACAAATTGCTACTTCCCCTGAACATCTGCAATTCATATATATTTTTTTATAATTACTATTATTACAAATGGACGCTTTTTCAAAAAAAAAAAAATATTTTTGCGTTAACGTAACAGCTTTTACTTTTTTAATTAATTGAAAATCAATTAATTTTTTTTAACAAATTTAAAAATGAATAAATCTTATTAATAAAGCTAAAAAGTTTTTGTTATTGAAGAAAATAGATGAAAAAAAATAAAAAGACTCATTCTAGGAAACATTTTTTTAAATTTATCATCTGTCATCAAAAATTTAAAATATAAATGTTTTATTTTTATTATAAAGTAAGTTTTTAAAAGATTTTTTCAAATATATGCACTAATATGGCTTACTTCACTTCAGTGTACTTCAGTAATGCTAAGGCATACACGTAGATAATATCTGTGCCCATGGTTGGAAAAGCGTCTTAATTTGTGAACAAATTGCAAATGTAGAATATTATAAAACAAACCGAAATAACTACCATTTGCTATTAGATGATGGTTTATCTAAGATGAAACAAATAACATGTAAATTTCAGCTCAATTTTAATAACTTCATTAAAAATATGAAGCAAAATTTGTAACGAACATTTTGTTCAGTTTTCCAATTAATAATTTTATAAGTGCCTGTAGCTTATTTTATAATTATTTTTTGGACTCTATTTTCAGTGATTTTCGATTAAAAAATATTACCAGCAAAAAAAAAACATTTCATTGAGAATCATTTTATTTCCAAGAGAAATTGGGAGAAAAAAAATCTCCGCGCCAGTCAGCGCATTTTGATAAAAAATGCGAGCGAAAAATTCCCAGCGCCAATATTTTTGACGATTTTATTTATGCTTTGCGGCGAGTCACTTTAATATGCTCGCCAATTTGCGAAATGAGATTAAAAATGAGAACACGTGCATGTGTGTTAGAAAACTCTTCTCATTTGCTCATTCTCATAAATAAATGAAGCTTTGGAGAACTGAAGCAAACCGGAATTCTATGAGGTAGAGGAGAACCAATTCCGAAGGCAACTGCAAACTGTTTGCAAACTGATTTCGCCCAGATTCAAATTCTAATTGCAGTGAATTTATTGTTTTCTACGTCGTGCTTTTTGCATTATTTAAAAAAAAAAATCCAAATTAAATATATCACAAGACCGCACTCTACTCACTCTTCTTCCCCCACTATTTATTTATAATCAAATTTTAACACAACTGTCAAATATCATCGTCACAATTGCACCCATAAATAATTAACTGAAAAAAATGTACGGACAAAGTAGATAAAACTGAAATTTGGCAGTAAAACACAGCGGAGTTTTGTGCATTCCCCCGGTAAGAGTAGTGAAGCATGCGCACGGACGCACCTTTTGCTATTAAAGAATTTATACTTTTAAAATCATTCCAGTTGGAATCGTACACACCAAATTCTGTTGGTTTGAGCGAGCTGTGAATTAAGTATAAATTTTTTAATAGCAAAATTAGTCAGATCCCAACATCCCCTACTTAGAAAAATTTCTTAAAATTAAAGTCTCATTTCCTTTCTTTGTAGTTACCAAACCCTAAATAATTCGCTCTAATGAGAGTGTAGTTGACATAAAACGTGAAGTACCCACATTTAATTGCTCACAACTGTATAGAAATTCCATGACGGATATTAAAAAAACTTATTTTTGGAAACCACTCGGAATTCGTTCTACCCTGAAAATAACGATCATCGACGATTGTCATCTCGAGAATTACCTCAAAATAACTATCTTCCTCACGCTCCGGATAGAACGATATTTCTCGTCATCATGGATTTTGTGCCTTCAAGTTTTATGTTGAAGATGTGAAGACTGACTACAGAAATGATCCCGTGAAGTATAGTCTTAACATTATACTCTTTCATTTGACTTCATATAATGTGGTTGGCCAATATTGGCTGCGAATTATATAAGAGAAAATTAACAATTCAACGTCACACATTCAAATAACGTTATCGGACTAAAATTGACGAGCACAAAACAACCGCACAAGTAAAACGTGGAATGAGTAAATACTGAAATTGAGAAATATGTTAATGCTAGAGAGGAAAAAAATTGTGGTTTCTTTTTACAAAAAATATTTCATTTTTTTTGTAGAGTAAATTTATTTGCCCAAAGAGATTAATATTTTCTTTATAAATAAAAAAAATTGAGAGTATTTTACAGAAAATATTTTAATTCTATGAAAATTAGTAGAAACTACTTGACTTAACTTGAAAACTTCATGCAGTTGCCGCTGTCAAAAATTTAAAAACCTTCATAATCTTATATGAATGCACAGAACACAGAATTCGGTTTTCTCACCGAATTAGATTTTGTTTTAGTTTTGCAGCTGTAGTACTTGCTATACATTTCAGTGTTCTGTTATGTAATTTTAATTTGTTTGTTGATTCAGACAGAATCGGTCAATTTTTGCCAGTTTATAGTCGTGATTGTCATCAGAATCGTAATAATAAAATCTTGATTCAAATGGAATTCTTTGCTTTTTGATTATTCTTTTATACTTCTTATCTATACTATTGGAGTATACTAATGATGCACTACAGTTTACACTGAAATTATGGAGTTAGATAAAACTATTATGGAGTTAGATAAAACTAGGCTCTTGCAAGAGCCTACAATAAAAAGGCTACGTTCGTTACTTGGCCTTGTTAGAAATAAGAATACGTTAGCGGTTAGCTTGATATCTTTATTCTGAAAAACCTTTCCAAAATTATGGGTATTTATACAAAATATACATAATTAAATTCTAATATATAATTAAAAGTTCATATCTATTGATGCACTTGTGTTATTCGAAATTTGAGAAACTGAAATTTTAACAAATGGTGAGAACCGAAAAATATCCCACGGATAATAAGTACTTTGATTTGTGGATATTAAAATTTATATCTTTTAGGTTAAAACCCTTGTAGTCTAAGTATTAGTCAGACCGACGTTATTCACTTATTATCCATTTTCCATGGCACGTGTGAATAAATAGAATAAAATGTCTTCTTGAAGATTGGTATTCAGATTTCAATATGAGCCGTTTATTTTGAAAGTAGGGCAACTTCATCTAAAGTCAAAATAATTCAGATTCCCTAATATTTGGGCGATAGAAGTTTTGGTGATGGCTAGTAGCTCAACGACAACCAATATGGTGGGCGGGTTTCACAACTAAAATAATTCCTAGCTTTCAAATTAATAAGCAAACTTTTTCAGTGAGGCCTTTGATAAACTCCCTCATACCATAATTTTAACTAAACTTCAGATAATGGACTTTATAATTTAAATTGAGCATACATAATTTAAAAAAAGAGCAGGAAGGATTATGTTAAGAGAGCATAAATAATTTTTAGAAAAAAACTTTCCTTTTTTTGTTTAGCAAAGAAAGTGGGTTGCGGGGAAGACTTTTTTTTATGCTGGTGATTTCTTGTTTGTTTGTATGTGAAGTTTCTGAAAAAAGAGCAAGATGCCATTTTGTAGCGCTAAGGACCTTAAGATCATTTGGCGATGCTTGTAGTTCCTGTTTGTTTGTTTTTTTGTTATCGTTTCATCGTAACATTAGTACTGAAATGTGTATTCTAAGCACCAAGCCAATAAAGGCCATTTGACGACAAAGGATAAGTAAAGTGGTTTTTGGGAATTATCGTAGGATGATTCGAACCCATGACCCCTTCTTGGATGGTAGTTCAGCTCGCTAACGACTTTGCTACCTGATGGTTTATTTTATATAATAATACGATGAAATCTTTAGAAAAGCATGTTGGTTACTTGCCTGAATGACGCAAATTTCCTGTTTTTCAACGTTTGTCACATCGAGGAAATGCGAGCTGGTGTTCGTCGATGCTTTTTTCAGAGTAGAACGAATTCCGAGTGGTTCAAAAAACTTATAAGCGTAAACGCTAACTATCTCATAATTGTGAATTAAACGGGGTGGTAACTAAATTATATGATATGAAACAATAATAATATGAGATCCGGTCTATTATCGCCATGACCACTGCGCGTACAAAATGTTCAAGCAATGTCCTATACTGATTATTTCTGGCTAAGTTTCCTTATTTTCAAAGAAATAGTGACCAACAACCCAATCAGCCATAACACCGCACCAAACAGTGCATTTTTAAGGATGTAATCGACACTAATGTAAATTCCTTGGATTTTCAGTTTCACAAAAGATCTTATCTCTGGGCTAGGTATTGTATCGAATCTCGTAATACAGGTACTGAAACGCTTTTAATAAATGTGTAATATTAAAAGTCGTTTTATCTTACAAACCTATATATTAAATTAAATAGAAAATTCTAGTAATAACTATATGAAAAAATGATTCCATTGTTCCTAAAAGATACTGATTCTAACTAGCCACATTCATAAAAACAAACTAAAAAACGTCTTTTTTCATTATAGCCACCGGAGCACAACGTACTTCCCCGGTGAACTCTTGCCTTGTTGAAACTGGACGAAAATCTATCGTACACTATCTTTATAAAATCACGCTCAATCCTAATATTATAATAATATTTGCTTCCCAAATTATCTTTTTCAGAATATTTTAACACAAAGAAATTTGCCTTCACTTTCCTTAATGGGCTCCGAGTTTGAAAGGGATCCATCTACCCTTTCATTTATATCTTATAAAAAAAAATAACAAAAAATGAAAATTTTCAAGCCTAATTCAATTTATTAGTTTTGAAAATTTTAAGCTGATTTTAATTTACTGGGAGAAGAAATATAGTTAATTTAAATATTTTTGGAAAAATTACAAAAATATATTTGGAAAAATTAGTTTTTAACAAATTGCAAAAAATTGATCGTGGACGAATTTTCACGTTCGAAATTTTTAATTAAAATTTATTATAATGTTATTATTTAGTGTTTATTAATTCTAAAAATACTGAAAAACCAATTTATTAAAAAAAAAGAATAAATTTTCAATTAAAAAATTGAAAATGCTTTTGAATCTACGATAAATTCGCCTACAGCGAAAACAGGTTGGAATCTTAACTTTACGATACAGAGTCATCTGCTGTTGGAAATAGTAATTTATTGACGGAGTGGAATAATGGTTGACGGCGACTGTACAAAAAGCATTTTTGTGCGGTTGCTGCAAGTTCGGTATCAGTTCGATTGGGAATTGCTTTGTGCGCGGTCGCAAGTTTTCATAACATTGTAGAGTGGAGAGAATTTGTTGATTTGTTTACAAAAATTATTTCCAAGCGAATAGTTAATAATAAATAAATTTTTATAATTCGGATTTGTTTCTTATAACAAAGAAGAAGAAATACTTTTCTAAATTTTATTATTGATTTTATATATTCTCGTACATTTTCGAATCGAAACTATTACTCATAATAAGTTCTTCTTAATTGCGATTGTCGTAATATATTCTTAATTAAGCGGTTTGGTGGTGCATTCTAGTTGACATTGTTGTGATAATCAAAAGTCGAAGCCCGTATTTACATTTTTAAATATTGCTTTAATAGAAATTTAACTTGGTTTCAAAAAAAAAATCCTGTTTTGATATGTGGTGTATTTGATATTGAATTTGAAGAGAAATTCTTACTTAAGAGAGTTACTGTACGAGCGCATTCTTTCAGTCTGTATGTGCACAGAGAAAACAGCTGTAATCTATCGTAAGTATTTAATCGTACCAAATATGCACGAGTACTATGACTTCCGCCGCACTTGTCGCCTTTGTCACTTCATGTACTCGGTCGATATTGTTCCATAGAAGAATCCTAATAAATATATACTCTACAATATGTGATCTGTACTGGGGGGAGTAATGAAAATTTGACCTTTGAAAGCCTGGGGCTAAGCTGATAAACAGATTTCGTTAGTTTTTTCCCCCTCCCTTTTCTATTAATTAATGCCGGTTAGTGATAGAATATTTGTCCTAAAATTGATGATCGGTTTTGTACTAAAAAAAAATTGTTTTTTCCCAATTTTTTTAAACATTAAGTGTTATCTTTAAGGAAGGTCTACTGAATATTTCTAAAATGTAGCATATGGAACAAGAATAGCCGGTAAACTGTTTTACGTAAAGTTCATTATTCCAGACTGATTAAAAATTGGCATCAGCGAAAAAATATTTCTTATGTTAGATTTAAAGTGTAGATAAAGAGAATAATTGTAAATCCGGCGATTATCAGTGGGCAGCACAGACGGCAAAGTTCTGATTCTAGAAAAGTAGTAAATAGTTGGATTCTGGAAGCGCCTCCAAAATCTTTGGTGATAAGGAAATCTTTCGTTTCACAGATGGTGGTCGTCGGTCAATGGTTTTGTAATTCGGCTTATTTTCTTTCTAGAAATGTCATTTCTTCAACTGAACACACACACATGCTATCCTTGCATACACGTATAGAGTCGTTCGCTTTCGTTTTGGCGCACGTCCATTCCTCTCTGATTAAATGTTCTGATTCTGACAGTTCATGAAAAGGACAGACAAACCGATTGAGCGAGCATACAACAGAGACCCAAATAGGGAACGTAAATATGACCCCTGTTGCTGTATTTCGCTTGATTGTGTCGTACTTACTACAAACATATTCAAATGAGGAGCTCGTGATCTCACGTACGCCACATTATTTTACTCTATTTAAATATATCTCAAATAAAATCTTCAATAGGGAATAAAATATTTAGATTTTTTTTGTTGTTGCTAAATTGAATGTTAGAATTTTCTTTTGAAATTCATAAATTTGAATTTATTAAAGGATTTTTTTTTAATTAATTTATTTTGTTTTATAAATTTATCTAAACTCATGTCCGTTAGCATCAGTTAACTTCCAAGTTTCTTCAAAATTAGAATGCAGATTCTTTAACTTTTTATAAATTTTGCTAAACTAAAAACTACTCTTATTGGAAAAAATATTAAAGAGATTGTATTAATCAATATTATTGTATATAATTTTGATTAATCTAATCTTGTGGTTAATTTTTATGCGCGTAAACACAGAATCAGAATTTCAGTAGTTTTAGGCTCTTTAAAATTTTGAACTGCTTTTCAAAGAAAATATTTTTTTACTCAGATAATTGTTTAACAACGATAATGGTACAATATTTGGTAAATTTTCTTTTAATTATTTTAATCTAAATTGTTTAAAATTTAAAACGGAGTCAGATAAATTTGAAAAATACCGATTTGTGGTGCCGAAAATACAACCCTGACATTTAACAACTATCCAACATACACATACGTGTATTTGTCTTTTATGGTGGATTTTGTTTGCCATTTTTCTAGCGACGATATGTATTTGGGTGCTGAAGCAACAGGCTTGGTTGAAAACCAAAAAGTATCTATGGAGAAGCCATTGTATCTGAAAAAAAGTGATTATTTGGTGTGTATTTTGGTCTGAAGGTCTCATATTGGCCCGTATTTCTTTTAACTGTTAAGTCTGAGCTCGTATGATAACCGATTTTCTTACATAAACTTAAAAATTTATTCAGGACCACAAAATAGAGCCACAAGCCACACAACCTGACAAATTTTGGCTTTATTGCGCAAAAAGTTCCTAGGACTCTTAATTTCGAGATTTGGTTATATCAAATCGGGCTTCAAGATCGTATGATTTGACGCCGTTGGACTTTTTCTTACCTGAAATTCGCATTGGCCCGTATTTCTTATAATCAATAATTTTGAGTGCTATCGCCTAATTTTTTTTACCAGAACTTATAATTTTATTCGAATCATTTGTGGTTTTAACAAAACGGCAGCACAAGCAACACAATCGGAAAAATTTTAGCTTTATTGCCCGACAAGTTCCTAGGACGCGTAATTTCGAGATTGGGTCTTCAAGATCGTGTGATTTGATGCCGTTGGATTTTTTCTTAATTGAAGGTCTCTAAGTGCTATCGCCCGTATGATAATCGATTTCTTTACCTGACTTAATATTTTATTCAAGTTTTAACAAAATGACATAACCTGAGAAATTGTTGGCGTGAAAAGTTCCTAGGACACGTAATTTCGAGATTTGGTGATATCATTTGAGCTTTAAAATCGCGTGATTTGACGCCGTTTGACTTTATTTGATAAAACTACACAATAAATCGTGTTCACGCAGATAATCAAACTTTAAAGCATTTAAAAATGAAAATCAGTCACGAAATGTTCGAATTACCTACCAAAATTTGCAAAAACATCCTGAAAAATTATCTAAAAAGGATCGAGCTATGACAAAATTTTTCATTAAATATTAAAACTACCAAAAAAAATTTAAAATGTGTACATTTTACCAACTAAATTAAAAATAAAATAAAAATGCTCCGATTCCAGAAGTAGACAACTCAACAATTGCATAATATAATATGTTAAAGCGATTCTTTGAATGAATTTGTGTACCACTGGCTTGAATATTTATTCAACTAATAATTCCGCATAAATTAAAACTAATAATTGAAAAATTTGCATTTATTATTAGACAGGAATCTGTTTTGGTTTTTGCTTTTTTTGTTGTAAACACCAAGATTGTGTAATATGGTATTTGTCCGAAACGAAATCATAGCCTCATGATTTTTATGGAAAAACTCTCACTTCTTGGTTTATTTCAATAGACTATTTTTGGAATTGAATGATAAGAAAATGCTAACTGAAGCTTTAACAGCATAATTAACTTTTGCAGTATCAGTACGGACTATAACGTCTTCGACTACATGTAGGATGTAGTCTGTTTTATGACCCAATTGCAGTTAGATTCAATTCATTCTGGTTTTTGTCTGCAAGACCAATCGAACACGATATCAATCAGCTAACTTTCAATACAATGAAATTGATTGTTTTTTTTTACACTACTACCATACTGGCAAGTTTGTCTTCTTCGATACACCTCATTTAGCATTAATTACAGGAAAACGATTCTTTCGGATTGTGTAAGATTGGATGTAAAGTGGAGCTCGGCCAGTTACAAACGGTGATTGTTACATCGTTTCGAGTTGATGGTAGTAATTATTAAACTGTGAATAGTTTTGCGAATTGTTGAATCATGCCCGCAATTAAGTTTAGTCAAAAATTGCATAGAGAACCAAATTGAAATGCAACGGAATTAATTTTTTTGTTTCTAATACAATTTTCTAGTCCACAGAAAATTCCAATAATCCTAATTGTAAAAATTACTTTTTCGGAAAGTAAAGTCCTGTCATTTGACCTAAGGTGGCATTTATTTAGATTAACGTTTGCCATTTTGTCATATAAATGGTTAAAATTGTAAAAATTTTCCGAAATTTTCTTCAGCGCTGGGTCTGATTTCGGTTCTTGGTGGACACGTCAATAAACAAAAATGAGGCTCTGAAAGTCCAAAACTGACTATGGAGAAGTCCAACATTGAACTTTTTTGTGAGATTACGCAAGAAATTGTGTTAACGCAGATAACTTGAGAGCATTTCAAAATCAACATCCGCCAAGTAATGGCCGACTTGTGAGAAAAGTTATCAAAAATTATATTAAAAGGATCAGGTTTTACAAGAAGTCCCATGGCTGCGATTTTAATGATTTTATTTTGATATAGTTTTTGATGGCAAAGTCTAATCAACATAATGAAATGAAAATTCATCAAAATCTCAATTTTAAATGTGTTCTAATGAACTGTACTTTATCAATTTTATAGTACTTTACCAATTTAGGCCGATGTACTTGGGGTATTCTCGGAGCAATACTTTGAATTTCCCTACGTTTTTTTTTGGAAAATTTTACAAATAAAAAATTTATGAATATTATTTTTTGTTTAATGAATTCACAATTGAATTAATTAGTAAGATAATGAAGGCAAGTTAAACTTTGATAGATATATGAGGAAGAAATAAGTAAAAATTAAACCCACTTCATATACAATAATAGAAGGTCAAAGTATAGAAATATAGTCAACAACAAAAAAATACTAAGCAGAATATGTAAAACAATAACTGTTAAAGTACAAAATAAGCTTTCATTAGTTTTCTTTTTATTAATTTTATCTTAAGGTAACCTGAATTAGTATTTCAATTTTTTTTATACACTCTAACCTTGACTTCTATTACTTGTCACCATCATTTTTGGCAAGTATTATAGTATATTTATTTTAAGCCTTTCTAAGTTAAAAAAGAAAACAAAATATAGTAACACCTGTTGTTATTTAATTTAAATTAGAAATTTTAAAGTGCATGTGTGCATACGGGAAGAAACTAACAATATTTCCTCTTTGAAATCTTGAAGGTTTGTTGATTTGGTAATTATTATAGTTTAGAATTGAGTTGAATCGAGATTTGTGGTTGATTTTCAAAATATATTCAATATTAGGGTAAATTTTAAAAATACAATAAATTAGGTATAAAATTGCAAATTCATTTTATGTATGAATCAATACGGCTTATGCCTACGATTAGACCATTCGAGAAATGCTCGAATTACTCGAGACAAATGTTCGTCTCGAATTCGTCCGATTGGTCGAATTTTTTAACATTGATTACACCATTCGAGCAATGGACAAATTATGGCATCAGCAGTATTGTTCGAGAACATTTTTTTTTTCGAATCTACGAAGCGGAAATGAAAATGTTTCGATCACGGATCCGAACCATCGAACAATTTTCAAGCAGTGATAACACGTGAGCTCGATCAAAGTTCGCCCAGTCAGAATATGTTCGAGCTAAAATTTTTTTCTTCATCCATTTAACATTGTTTTTTTTTGCGTTTTGCAGTCCAATACCTTTTGCAATCAAGGAAAAGTTAAAAAAATATTTCGTATCGGATCTGGATACGCCAATATCTAGATTGGACACTTCAACGTCACTGCCATCTTTTAACAATATATTTTGCGACATTTTTCTTGTACAAATCACCGGCAAATCAAAACACAAAACAAACAATTTATAATATACAAACTCACACTGCGAAATGTCAAAATTGCGATAATGTTCGCGCTCAAACACGCAGCTCGGATGGAAACTTTCATTTGAGCTTATTGCCTATAGTGAGCGATCGTCTACAATTTGAGTCGATTACACCATTCGAGCAAATCTGTATATTTTGTTCGTCTCGAACATGCTCGACCGAGGGAAAGGTGTTCGTCCAATATATTGGAGCATATATAACACCGCTCAAGCCGTACAAATGGACGACTTTTTTAACATAGTTGATTTAATTATATTTTTTTTTTGTATATCGAAAAGTAATGATGCTAACCAACTAAAAAAAATAACCAACGATTAATTCTAAAGCATTCATCAATTATTAAAAATCGTGTAATATTAATTAGAATTTGATAAAATTTACCGAAACGTGTTAAAAGTAGATGTTCTTAAGGTAAGTTCACGAATTAAATTTTGTGCTATTTTGATTAGCTGTCATTTTGTCAGTTAATCTTTGACAATTATAGGGAGTAGAAGCGTCAAAGTAATTAAGTGTGATTGTTGAAAAAATATTTTACGCAAATAAATCATGTGACGATCAGAAATTTATATGAAAAACTGAATCGAAATAACAAAACTTCAAATTGCAGTGATTCTCATCTGAGAACCAGACGTTCAACCGAGAATATTGCGGTGGTGCGTGAAATAGTAGCTGAAAGTCCGGGAATATGTATAAGACATTGCGCACAATAAGTGAATCTTTTTCGAACAATTTATTTTACACATAGATTTGCATTCATATCCTCACAAAATTTAGATGATACAGGAAATTCAGCCCAAAGATCATAGTCAGCGCCAGCAATGAATATTTAAAACGTATTAGAGCACCATAGATAAGACCCTTATTTTTACAGGAAATTGTTCACATTTGAGGCCTTTATCACGAACGACCTTTATGTCCGCGTAGGATAACTGTGTTGTGCAGTGTTTGCAATACCTCTCTATATTGGCCCACATTTATTTGAGGATACTATTGGTAATGCTGTTACGATGACTCATTAGTGATATAGAGAGATGTTACAGAACTTCTTCACCCGTGAATAGGACCTATTTGGGTTTGACGACATGTGGTTCCAAGTGCACGATGGTGCCACGTCACACACTGCACTTGCTATAATATAAACTATACCACCGATGTTTTACGGTCTCGAAAACTGGTAATGCGCTTGGTTGCCTCGTTCACTATATTAAACCGTTCCCGATTTCTTCCTGTAAAAATACTTAATAGGAGGTTAACGACGAAAACCAACTGAAGAAAATCATTGAAATTAATCCGAAAATATTTGTTTCTACAATATACATAATTCCCAAGTCTATACAAATATCTTTTTTTTTAAATATAAATTCATAATTCTTTTCGAAAAATTAAATTGTAAACTTACTTCTAGAACACCCTGTGTAAAATCATAAATAAATTTTTATTAATTTATTTTAAAGAAAACTAATAATATTTTTTGAAATAATATTAAGCGAAAAATTTTGACAGCGAAAGTTATAAATTAAACTACAATACAAAAAATAAGTAGCTATTTTCACATTCAATCCGAAAGTGAATACACATAGTAACAGTAATGGCAGTAAGATTAGCAGTAACGTTAAATGTTGGAGTAGTCGAGTATCAAATGCTATTCAATATGAACATTTATTAAGCATCTCAAAATGTGAAACAGTGAAATTTTGAACAGTCATTTTGAAATTTCATTTAATGTATTCTACACGAATTAAAGGAAATACTTTGTATTAAAGATGAAAATAATAATTCGTTTAATAAGAAAGTGATTTCATTTCAACATATTCCAATTAGAAAATTATATATTCCAAAGCTATAGTTTATACTTCAATAGAATTGGAGTCGTGACTCTGTCTATAAAGAGTATTTGATCAAAAGCTCATTTGTTTCTATACTTGAACGCGTATCAGTTCACTTTAGAACTTGTAGTATTAATTCATCTAAGTTATTTGATGCGTTTTGCTCGTTTTTCATAGTGTAGCATTTTAATAGAAGCAATTGATGACAATAGAGTAGATTGTATTGGACAGCAAAAGAATCCAATGGATGTGGGGCTGCTTTAATTGTATTTAAATCTGTAATATCGTTCGAGACTCTTCGAACAGAGAGACTTGATAGCTTTAAACTTGTGTATATGTGTTCATAATTGGAATAGGAAAATTCATAGCACAAAATTGGTTCAGTATGAAAATGGATTATTATTAAAAAAAAGTCCCGCCATCACTATAGAAACGAATTTAAAAACTAAAGTTTTTACATTTTCCTTTTTGGATTCCTTCTCTAGTACAGAATGTACAAATGTGTGTACACATGATCTTAAGCGTGGCAATCAACAAGTACCAGACAACAAATGTAATCGAAATGGGAAGATAAAACTTATGAATATTATTCTGTGTACTTCAGTATTTCCAAATCTTAAATATGAACACAATTTATGGTGTTAATAACATACTATTACTACTTAAAAGTGTCTGTTTGTCCATACAAGTACGTATGTCCATAAGTTGGAGATGAAAATGAGTATGAATGAGTCTGCGCTCTTCGCTTTTCGATAGTGAATAAATTGAAAATGGAAATGCTTCAATGTCGAAGACTTGCATTTTAGTTTTAATTATTGTTTAATGTAGCATTTTGGTTTTTTAAACAAAAAGGGATTTTGAATTTTTATCCATTTGTCATAATTTGCAATATGCAATGAAAACCATCACCTCCACATACCCACATACCCTACCGTACAAAAGTATTTGCCGACCCAAAAAGAATTAAGTTTTTTTTGATATTTTTGGATCAAAATAATTACTCTTCAGTATAACTTTTCACAATTTATTTTAGTCGCATTTTTTAATTATTTTCTGCAATTGTCGGGTGATTTTTTTGCTGTTTGGTTTTTCATGTTTATATTTTTGACAGATCACTCGTGACACGTGACGTATGTCAAAGCCAAAAGTGCTCAGTTAGCATTGCCATTTCATTATGACCCGAACAACGCTTGCAAATTATTGGATTTTATGGTTTCGCGCCTTGCGACCATTTTACGGTCGTCATAATCGACTTACTGAACAAACAATTCGAGCCATAGTGACAAAATTTCGCATCACTTTTATGCTATTTGACATCAAACTACTAACAAGTATGCATAGATTGCGTACAGAGAAAATATGCCTACCGTAGCGTCCAGTGTTGGTGAAGACCGCGATTTGTCCATCCGTCGCCGTTTACAGCAATTGGGATTGTGTTACTCGACTATGTGAAAAATTTTGCGCAAGGATTTTGGTCTGAAAGCGTATAAAATACGGTTCGTGCAAGAACTGAAGTCGAACGACCTGCCAAAACAACTTGAAGAAAATCTATTATATAAGGGAGCATTGGCAATTTTTTGAAGACTTCGGGATTGTAAGGTTTGGATCCGAGGGAAACTAGAATGCTTTGTCGAACCCCAAAGTTCGCATCCAGTCCGTATGTCCACATCGGTTTCAGTACCGTGGTTGTATAGTAATAGTTTGTTTTTAAACTATTACTACGGTTTCCTTAAGTTCACTTCTTTTAGCTTTCGTGTGAGAGTTCCAGATTAACCGTTTGTCGAATATGAGTCTAAGGTAACGCACGCTCGTTTTTTGTGGAATATTACTGCCATTTAGGGATATATTTGTGATCTGTTCTTAGCAGAGTGTGAAAGTAAATTGAGCAGATATTTGCACATATACCCCCACTCTCATCCCTTTTGATCCAGGTTTCTAAACAGTGGATGTGGTTTTGTATGATATTGATGGCTGTGGAAAGATCTTTGTGATGTGTAAGGAAGGTTTTAACGTCAGCATATGTTGCGGTAAGGAATATCATGGGTATTAATATTGTAAAGGATTGGACTTAGGATGCTACCCTCAGGGACACCGGCGGAGATATGATAGGATAAATTTTAGAATATTATTTTCAGCTAACTGAAAATTTCGGTCTGAGAGATAGAATTTAAGGCAAACTTCCAAAGTGAGGTTATCAGAAGAAAAAAGGTTTTTTTTGGACATTTGTTTTAGTATTTTCGAAGTTATGAGGGGATATTCTGGGCCTTTTTTGTTGGGTAGGTATTGCATTATGGAGTTAACTTCGGAAGGAGTGAAGAATTTATGAGGTAAAGTTATGGGCAATTGCGTTGATATTTTTCTATATATTTTTTCGTCATGTTGAATGTCTTGGATTTCGTATGGTTTGATGGTGTTCGCTTATTAAAATTTAATCTCATCAGTAATTTTTTTCAAAGGTTCTAAGAGTTTTTGCGATTTAATTAAATTTAATTTATTTAAATTTGGCAATTACTTTTCCAGTTCTGATTGTGATTAATTTTATTCGAAAGTTCCTTAGTTTTCGGTATCTTAACTGATAAATAAATAAAAATCTCAAATAAACCCAATCACAGAAAAGATGAAATTTGGCGGAAGCTAATATAGAATACAACTTTAAGTAAAGCAATATGTCGTAACCTTAAATATATAAAAAAACGGAATAAAGGATTACCGGAAATTTCCACTTAAAACCAATGGAAAAGAGGATTTGCTATAGCAATTTGTTTTAGAGATTTTTGTAATTTAATTTTGCAATATTATTTGTCTAAACAAGCGGAGAATGTAAACTGCAATCCTTAAAAATACTGAAAGCAAATAAATTTGTGTTTAAATAAATAAAATTAGGAAAAAGTATGGAAGGGCAAATATTTATAAACGCTAGTGTGCGGACTCGGTGCAAACTGTTGTAACTTTCTTTGTAATAGCTGGAGGAGAATTTTCTTATTTGCAAAAGAAATTGTGATCTTTTTTCGGTTGTTTTTCTTTATTAATCAATTATTTTGTAATAAAATCTCTTCGACATTAGTAAGCTCAACAACAACAAAAAATAGTCTTATAAAAAAATTGAAATTTATTATCGAATATCTTTTCCTAAATAATATACAGAATGAAAAAGTTGAACTTTATCGGTTAATGTTGTTGGGAGCTTTCTTCAATTATTTTTGGGTAATTGTTTGTAAAGCGAAAAAATGTGGAATTGATGAATTTACAAGGAAACTGGTCTGCCTTTCTACTTATCATGTTTTATGAGGAAATGTTTATTTTCTATTAAAACTAGGTTGTAAAAGAAACGAAATTTTCAACTTTTTATATATTTAATATTTTCTTTTTTTTATGTAATTTTAACTTGTATTTTTATTTTATTTTTTTCAAATAAGGTATATTCTATGTCAGAAAAATGTTTCTTTTACACTCTGCAAGTAGTGCTACCGAAAGTATGTTTGTTCATATAATATGAAAATGGTATAATTTTATCTATGAGTCCTTTAAAAGTTTGAATATTTTTTATTTAATCAATAAGTATAAAAAACTGTTGAATTTATAAGTTCGTTATTCAAATAGCCTATAGATTGCGTATAACAGTTTCGATACTATTTTATTATCATAAATCTGATGGTGTTTTCCAAACGATAATGATAATTTTTTCCTCAATTGCATTTAAAATTATTCTTTGGTTATTTATTCATCTTTTGTTTAGTTTTTATTTAATGACCATGGAAACAATTAGAATGTATGTAATATGTCTTCATTACAGCAATATTTTTCAAGTAGGTCTAACACAATTCATCTTTTTTCTGATTTGTTGCAAAATAATCGAACGTAAGCTTATAAATAATCGAATGATCAATAGCATTAAAACAGTTTTCTTATGTTGCAGCATTAATATTTGCGTCAAAAATTTTAAATAAACAAAAGGAAAAACAAATCCATACTTCTTATGTGCACAGTTTTCATACTTTCATAATAGTATGAAATGAAAAATTATAACTTTATGCTTACGTGTACAAAACGTATCTATGTGTAGATTGATCTCATAGAATTTATGCTAAAAATAAATGTTGCAATAGAGACTTGGAAAGAATTTTAAAAAAATTATGTGAATTTCATATGCATGAAGTGCATTTGCTTTCAAATTATGTTTACTATAAATATTTTCATAGCGTCTTTTGGATTAACAGAATATAAATTATCATTTTTTTATATTTAAAATTTTTATTAAAAACACAAAAAAAATTTACAAGTTATTTTCATACTATTTGAATATTTATTTTATATGCTTATTATGAAATCTGAAAATTTCGAATATCAAATTTTTGATTACGTTCTAAGGTAAGGGATCATTGTTTTTCTTTTCTTATTAAATTTATAGTTGCAATTTTTACCTTGTTTTTTTTTTTTAAAGATAATTATGTGAAACAAATAACAGAAAAAAACCACATTTATCTTATTTTTATTTGCATAATTCCATTTGGTAATTTTTGTTTGCACTGAAATATTTCTGTACTGAAAGCAGAAATATATGTCTGAGCATAGAAACAAATTCAATTTAGTTTCATAGAAACAAATTCAATTTAGTTTAAATCCGAAACAAGAAGGAAACTAACAATTATTTGTTGTGAAAAAAAACATGTTTTATTCTGAAGTGTTGTTTATTGAACATTTGTTGCATTAGTTCTCAGTAATTATAAAATTGCTTTTAATTGTTTTATTATTAATTTGTCTTCGCAAAAAGAAAAAAATACAACCAACGGAGTTTTCTTTCTCTGTATTATGTTATTTAAAAAAATTAAATATTTTAACTTAAAATGTGATATTTTTTGTTTGAAAATATTTTATTTCTTTTAGTTACTAAAAATATAGGATTTTTTTGTAATAAGAATTATTTGAAAAGAAGAGTTTTTTTAAGATCAAAAATTTTTATCATTTTTTTTAAGGAAATTCAATAAATACTTTTGAAATATGGTTAAGATTCGAACCTATAAGGAATTGCTATCAGTGTACTTGGCAAAGACTCCAACCAAGTACTTTAAATATCATATACATATTAGCTTGGAACTGAACCAAAAGCGTTTTTTACAAACAAATATTTTCGATTAATTAGCCAAAAGTAAAGAAAAAATGTTTGGTAAAAGAATCTTTTTTTAAATTTTTATTTGAAAGTTTAAATATTTTCCGTTTTGTAAAAAACAAAACAAAAATTATGTTAACTGAAATAAAATATAATTATAAAAGTAAATATAATTTATTATTTAATTGTTTCTGAGTGTAAGTAATAATAATTAAAAAAGCTTTAAGGAAATTTAATAAAATTGAAATTAAAAAATGCAAACCGAATATAATTTTTATAACATTTTCTAAACTATTATTGAGATAAAAAAAAGCAGATTATATTAAATCAATGTTTGTGAAATTTTTGATAATAACATAAATAGAACATAATTTCTTATCATTATCTACTAGAGAGCAGGCTGTCTGTAAGAGCAGAAAAAAATTATTTGACCTGAAAACTGTCACGTATCACTAAATATCTAGTAAGTTCGAATATAAAATCTAATTTTTCACCAGCTTACTTTGTACTGTAAGTTTTGGAACCGTACACTTCGTACTGTAAGTTCTAGAACTTTACAAAAACATTTGGTCATGTACGTTTTCTTCCATTAATGATTAATCAGAACTTTAATAAAAAATTGGAAATATTTCAAATTTTTTATTTTGATATTATATTGTTTTGTATAAATTTTAATTGTAGACATTAGAGTGAGAAAAACTATCGTAAGCATTATATCAAAAAATATCAAAAATAAAATGGAAATAAGTTCAAAAACCTTGTTGCGAAAAGTTGAACGAATTTTTTATTTTCATGCTTTAAATATACACAGTTTTATGTATTGGAAGTTTAATATTTTAGTATTTAACTTAAAATATGCTGAAGAACTTTAAATCCATCTTAAGAAACAGAAACCAGTTTTTAAAGTATTTTACCTGGGACAACAAAATGATTATCAAAAAAGATTAATTTAAAAAAAAAATTATATATTTGAATTTATAATATTTTTTCGATAACAGGAAGACGAATTATATTAGTTTTGGAACATAAGAACCTGTAAATAGGCTCACCTGTATATGCAATATAACTTTGTGTCAATGAACTTACCTGGTTAATATAAATGCACAAGTGGGCATTTTATTTTTGCAGACCAGTTTTTCAATGCATATTTTTTTTCCATTTTGGTTGATTAAATGAAATTTGAACCAAATAATGACCTTCTTTAAAAATATTTTTGATTATAACTTTTATTTAGCTAGTCTTGGCGAATTGTGTAGAGGAAAATGTATTTTTCATTTTAATATTGTATTTTGAAAGTTTTTATTAAGTGCAATTATAATGGGGATGATAAAAATAGAATGAAATGCATACAGAACATTTTTGGAAAGTTTCTTTTCAAAATCTATACGAACTAAGGTTCAACTGGCATACACAATCTACTTAAATACGAGTATATATTGTAGAAAGCATAAACTTGTTATTGTAGCTGTATAATGTTTAAAACCATAACAATAGACATTTTAAATTTTAATTTTAAAAATCAATTGTTGTGATCCTCTTAAAAACTACCATATCCACTGATCTATTATGGAAAATAATTTTTATTTTTATACTTAATCATAATATTGCTAGTACATTAACAATGCATTAAAAACGGAACTTATCAGCTAAAATCTTTTATTCCTCACTATTTAATAAAGGTTTTTACCTGTACATATGCTAATAATTCTTTTAGTCACTTCAGTTATAAATTTTGTCAATTTCCATTTGAGTAATTCCGAGAAAAAAAATTATAAAATAAAAGTAAAAAAAAAAATAGTATAAGAGCAGAAATGTGAAATGACCGAAAAATATATTCTAATGGATTAGTTGAATAGTAAAATTGTGTTTTTGTTGCCGACACACTTTTGTCATACCTTTATTATTTTTGTGTGTTCTAATTAAAGATGCTTTTTTTCCAGTGTTCTAATTAAAAACAATAAATATAACAAATGTTTTCACTTTTAACATAATAAAACTGTAATTAAAACCGGTATAAATAGAGTGACTAGTTGTGTTAAGTTATTGTAGATAAATACTAATTGTATTAACAGTAAACTATTGTCAAGTTATAATATCCGTTGAAAAAATAGCTTTTATTTTGGTTAAATTTTTTGAGTGAATAATTTTCTTTTATTGTTATTATGTTTGATTGATTTTTTGGTACTGTTAGTTTATTCTATGATGTAATCTTTCAAAAGATTTTATTGTTTTTTTTTTGATATTATAAAAATCTTCCGAAAGTTTCTTGAAATCTTCGCCAAATGGGCTTATGGTTGTGACGCTACGAACAAACAATTTTAAAAAAGGTGCTACATACTTATAAGGCTTTTGTAAAATATTGAAATTGCTCAAAGTTCTATTAAAATAGCAGAACAGAATACTACCTGTTACAGAATAGTTAAATTAACATGAAATATTGAATAATTCCTATTTATTTACAATCAAAACTTTAATAATCGTTCGAAAAAAACAATTAAAAATTCGTCAGAAATGAGCATGCATATTTTGAAAATTTCCTTATATAGAAAATAAAGAGTTTCTTGACTTGATTTTAATTAAAAATAGTAAAGATTGGATAATTCTTAGTTAACCTGAGATTTTTATATAACACAGAAGATTTTTCTATAATAATCCAGAGTTGCACCTCTATATAAACATAGATACATAATTTTCTTCGCAAAAATTTTATAAAAATATTTATAATATTTTCACCTGTATTTTTTTTAATAAAAAAATATTCGGATTTTGCTCCCATAAATCGATTTATGTATTAATAGATTTATTGAAGAATTAAATAAAAAATTTCGTTTTGAAAAATTAGGAGCATAAAATTTTTGAACATCTATTTAATATTCGTGACCAGAATATACCATCGATCATGGTACTTTCATCACGATTAAAAATTGTTTAATATCTAAAATTTCATAATTTAATATTTTAGAAAATCAATACTATAATTTATTACTTTTTTTTTTAGATATTTATAATAAATGGTTTATTTTGATTTCATGTTAAAAAGAACATCTTAAATTTCTCATAAATCCCTTAATCTAATAAAATTCTGATTGCAATAAATTTTTATTTATTGCAATCAGAATTTTATTAGATAAGTTTTTTATTTATCATAAGCTACTAAAATATTTATTAAAGTGACTACTACAAAATAAGTATCGGATGGGATTGTCAAGATAAATTTTTGTTTCAAGTTAAACATTTTCGTTGATTTATTAACGAACAAATGGTTTTGTCAATTAAACAGGAACACTTTAATCACATGCAATGAAAACTTATTAAATTACAAGGTTAATATACCAATCCACTTTAAAAAAAAAAGTTGCAATCTTTAAAATGCAAAATTTATTTGCTGAAATCCAAAAATTTACTATACGTTTTTTTTTTCAAAATCCTACTAAGCAATACCTATGAATCACAATATACGTGTAAGTATACAAATTTCAACATTATTTTTAACTATGATGTCTCTAATTTGATGTTCGAATGCTGTGTCACTTTTGTGGTTTTAATGGCGAATACCAATCAATATAAGATGACATTATTTTTTCTTAGGCAAAATGTGAAAATTAAGTTGGTTTTGTATTTAAACCCACGCAATTAAAATGTGAATTTCACAAAATCAAATTTTATTAGCAAATTTTTAATAAAAATGAAATTATTTTGAATAATTTAATAAAGTGAAGGTTTTTTTTAAAATGAAACTAATACAAAAAAAATTATTTTAAATCCTTCCCACAAAATGAGAATTATTGCATAAATATTTTTAATATCAATCAGTAATTTTAATTATTATTTACAAGTATTGGTATATAAATCAATAACTTGTAAATAATTAAAAAATAAAATTATTAATACCAAAAAATAAGTAATTTTTACGAAAGATTAAGATACTTTTTACGATTTAGTACGAAATTCATTAATATTTACTGCTACTCGATGATTTATTGTTGAAAAGAATTTTTTAATCAACATCCTTCATTGTTCAACATTGTTTCTTATTTATCATTTCTTTCTATTCAACCATATTTGTTGCCCAGTAGTTACACACGAGCGGGAGTATATGCTCAGTTGTGGTGCCTATTGCTCTCATGACTGCTTGTTGGTCAATGTCAGTGAGTATTCAATAATATTGGCAGCTTGTGGAGAGGTTTTTCTTTTATTGAGAGTAGCATCTAAAATTTTGATGATCGTTCGTTATTTTGCAATCTTGGAACTATTGGTTCAAACGAAGATATTGTTGATCATTTAATATTATTGTATTGATTCATATTGATAATGTCCGAAAAGAATTTTTTTCTATTAAAAGTTTCTAACATTCTCGCTAGAAATTATTAAAATCACTAAAATTAATGTATATGAGTCTATATATTTGCTGGAAATGAAATCAAATTAACACAAATGGCAATAAATAAATTTAAAAAAATATTTAAATTTGTACATTTTTGAAAATCATCATTATCCAAAGAAATATATACAAAGTCGACATAAATTTTTTTTACTGAATATTCGAATTTTTAATAAGTTTTTGCCGGTGAATAATGCTAATTTGGACAACTTTCAATGCTAATAACCGGAGCCGGTTTCGTTGTTTGTTTTGTTTTGTTTTCTTTTTTTTGTTGATATTGTATTATTGCAGTCAACTCTTATGTACCCTGAACTTGGGGCTTGGGTTGCCCGATCATATGATATGCGCAAACTGTTCGAGGCACTGAACTTTGATGCTAAAAAAATTGTTGACTTTTTCTTCTTCTAATTTTCAAATGACTAAAATTTGTGAGTCTGTAGAGTTGATTCGATCGTGATTAGATCAATTTTCATAAATTTTGTTAATATTTTAATTCCAGGGATTTACTCATAGACATACATATGTGTATGAATATGAGTACAGTACAGATTACAGGTATTTGATGATGACTAAATTTTATTATAGCTTATAAAATATATAAGTTCATAAAAATATGCTAAATTTATCGGTAAAAGTGAATGAATATTCATGATACTTTTTGCCATTTTTTCATAATAAGTTTTTTTTTATAATTTCCGAAATGGAACTATTTTTACTTAAAAAATTAATGCAATTTATGTATATGCACATATTTATTCATTGTAAATATGTTTTTATTTGGTATGCGGGTAACTGGGATAGTAGAATAAAAATATTTACATTATGACTTTTATGTCGAATTATGACATTGTAGTTGTTTTAATATATTACTTTTATTATATTATTATTATTATTATAAAAAATTAGAAGTATAAGAATTTTAAGCAATTAAAATTTAACGGGTTATTCAATTTTGTAGTTTGGAAAGTGCAAATTCGTCAGCCCAACTTCTACATCTTTCGAAGTAGTATTTGTTTAGTCTATACTATGGATCAATTAACGATTAAGCTATTTTATATTCTGAATCTATTAATCTCCGATTTAAAAAACTTTACAAATGAGGCCACAGTAAGTCAATAACCAAAATAGTATATGGTATTTTGAAAACCCGTAAGTGACTGTGGAGAAGACATTAATTCCGCGAACCATGATTGTCTGGTGTGCATTTTGCGCTGACTTGGTAATTTGAAATTGAAAAAGAAGAGACACTGTTACTACCGTTTTATGATAACCGGATTTTTTGACCTGAACTTGAAGATTTTGACCTGGACAGTTGATTGAAAACTTAATTTCAAGGTATGCCGATGTCAATTGGCTTCCAAGTTCATGCGATTTGGTGCAGTTGATCTTTTCCTTGTAAAATTATTGGGAATACAAATAGAAAGCCACCGTTTTTTTTTCAAAATTTGAGGTCTTATTGTGGAAAAATGCTCACATATTCGTGCTTCAAAGTATTGTTCACCGCTAGCCACAACTTTTTTCCTTGTTTCTGGCTGCGTACGGATTCCGTGTCGAAAAACCTGCTCGTGTTTTGAGGCGATCCACGAATCGACACAATTTTTGGTCTCTTCATAAGATCGGAAGTGCTGCTCAGCCAGACCACGCGTCATCGATCGGAAGAGGTACTAGTCGGAAGGGGCGACGTTTGGATGCCTGGAGAATACGGTGGCTGAGCGTTGTCATGCTGCAAAATCACTTTGTCGTATCTTTGCTCGTATTGTGGTCGTTTTTCCTTTAATGCTCGGCTCAAACGTATCAATTGCGTTCGGTAGCGAGCTCTTGCGATGGTCCACGCGGTTGTAACAGCTTATAATAAACCACGCCGAGCTAATCCCACCAAATACATTGCATGAGCTTCGAGCCATGGATGTTTGGCTTAGTCGTCAATGCTTAGCCGCGACGCCCCCACGATTTTCTTCTCTTTGGATTATTGTATGGATCCACTTTTTTTCGCGTCACAATATGATGCAGAAAAGCCTTCCTTCTTTGCCGTTGGAGCAGCTGTTCGCAAGCCTCACCGAAGATTTTTTCAAATTTAAGGCAAAAAGCGAAATTTTCTGTAAATGACGCTTATTTCGACATTTTCACGCACAAAAAATATATAACACCGATAAAAAGTCACAAATGTTATGATGAGGAGTTATTGATATATGCCTAAGATTACGATTTGACGTTTCTGATTCGATATTTTGGAGAAGCATTTACTGCTGGCACCATCTATTGGAAAACGGCTGTTTTCCCATTTGTACTCCCAATACATGAAAGATCGTATCTGCGCAGACAATCCTTAAACTTAAAAGCATTTAAAAACCTACATTCCTTAAAAAGGAGCCGAATACCATGTATGCGAAAAATTCATCAAAAATTATTTTAAAAGAATCTAATCCTGCAAAAAGTCACGTGGTGGCTATTTGAATAATGTAATAATCGATTAATAATGGCAAGATTTATGCAATATTAATGAATTGTAATTAATATTGAAAAATGTAATCGAAACTGTATTTTTACTTCCTAAAGCACAAATTGGATAACCCTTAACATGGTTTTATATGGTTGACTATATAATAAAATGACAAATACTAAACTAGCGTATAAATTCAAAAAAGTACTACATTTAAATCTTAATTTTAATATGACACAGATTACTCAATTGATGCCAGCTTCTCATAATTTACACTACTTCTCATTGTACGTGCTATTAACTAAGTAATATGACCTTTTAAACTTAAATAAAACTTGAATTTCTTAATCTTCCCTAATAAGAAAATTAGAAAAAAAAATTTAATAATTTTCAGCACGAATAATTTAAATGTAAAATTGAGGCTACTTTATAAAATCCGGGGAAATTAGGAATAATTATTGCTGAAAATTAATTCCAAAACTTTATTTTTACAATTTTTGAAATAAAAATATATCACCAAAATGCACATATGTATGAACTTTTTCTTTTGAATACATAAGAAAATATATTTTTTATAATCTTTTATTACCATAAATAAACTTTCTTTTTTCCGTTTAATTTAATGTTCATATCCATTCTATTGTTAACTGTATGGACTTTAAAATTATTGTTTGATGTTTAAATAAAAATTAATAGTATACCGTTTAGCAAACAAATCTTATTTGATGATTAAATTTATTGTCTTTGATTCCATCAGTTTTCTTATAAAAATTTAAGCAAAAATCCATGAATAGACTTTCACTGCCCACTCTTTGTGTATCTGCAATTAATATTATTTTACATTTTATTCGTAAATAATATGAAATTTTCATTTAATGAATTTTTTTAATGTGCAATTTTCAAAGCAAAGTGCACATTTAACAAATTTGATTATTTTAGAAAGGAAAATTATTCAAATCAAAATTTGGTTCAATTTAAAAAAAAACAAAACATTTTTTCTAGATCAAATATTTTATATACTTTCTAATTAAGCTTAAGAAATTTTAATTTTGCTTTTAAAAATTTAATTTCTTAAATTTAAAACTTTCTCCAATATTTTTATGTAAACGTTTTTATTTGCTTTAAAATTTCTGGATAATGGGGGGTGGGCAATCGTGAGCAAATTTTGATAGTTTAATAAAAATTATTAAATTATAATTTCTCATAGACAAATTTGTTGTTAATTAATTTTTTAAAAGGTGACTATAAATTTATTTATATACAAATATTGTACAAAAACTGTTATTATTTTTGCAACAAGAATTTTTCTTTTTCATACATTGAAAGAAGAAGTTGCCAAATACAAGAAACTCATCGCCCGTTTGTATGATTGACAAATGCAAAAAAAAAAAATTTATTACTCGTATTTGGCAACTTCTTCTTTCAATGTATGAATTACGAAATTTGGTATAAAATTTATGTGAACATATTCTTGCCCCTGGTAACCTACCTGGTACATGCAAGAAAAAATACCAAATAATTTAAAGTAAAATTTATATTTGCAATCTTCACATTTAAAACATCTCGAATGGTTACTATTGAGTTTTGGGTATGCACGGTTTTCCCATTTTCAAAACTGATTTTTAATGTTATGCTGTTCAGTTACCCTTTCAGTCAGAGAAACCGAAAATTTCCTTGATGTTCAGTTTTCCAAAAAGGAAATGTCAACATGAAAAGGTCACCGAGAAGGTTGCTATAAATCCGTACCACAGCCGGTACTGCATGAGGGCATGACTGGGGATTCCTCTTCCTCTTATGATTTATTTCAATGGGCTGATGGGGGACTAAGCACGATAAGTAAAATAATTGACAGTAAATCGTGATTTTTCAACATTTTCTACATCATTGTTGTCACTAGAAATGAATAAATACCCATGCTTATAGTTGTACATATTTTTCCATAAATAATAATCTTCATCGATGAAATCATATGAATTCATTATAATTTTGATTAAAAAAATTAAAATCTGGTGGACAAAACTTCATTATGGAATAGTATATGTACATACGAGTGACAAAAAATATTAAAGAAATAAATTTCAAGTCATGAAAAATTGATACTCGTTTTCTTCATTGACTTCGATCATAATTCAAATTAAAGTAAATTTTAGAGGAGACGATGGGGAAAATTTTCAAGGAAAATACTTGTTTTACAGTAAAGTTTATAAATGAATAATTATCTTCTTATGGGGGTAGTATTGGCAGCAAAAGTATTCATAGTAAAGAAAACTTATCTCAGGTAATTGTGAACATATTTTAAGAAGCCAACCTGGCAAGGGCCATACAAATAATAACTTACAACAACAAAAATTCATAAGTCAAATATTTTTGTAAATAGTTTTATAGAGGATATCTTTTTACTACAAATTATAAAAAAATTTCTATGGAAAAACAATTATAAATTTGTAACTAAAAATACAGAGTTATCCAATTTGTAGTTCAGAAAGTACAAGACATACTTAGAACTCACATTTTGATAAATTTTTATTTCATTATATTACAACTAAAAACGTTTCGCACAATAAAGCCAAAATTAGTCATATTTTGTGGCTTGTGGCGCGGTTTTTTGAAAACCACATGTGGTCCACAATAAAATCGTTAAGTTCAGACCAAAAAAAAAACGGTAATCACACGGCCATAGCGCTCAGAAATGATGTTAACTGTCTCTCCTTTTTCATTTTCAAAGAAACACATTAGACTGTCAGTAATTGCGGATACAATGGCTTCTCCATAGTCACTTGTCGGTTTTCAGAGTACAACGAATTTTCCTCAAGTCGTTCTAACGTCCACTCATTGAAAATTCGACGCTTTGGTAGGTCGTTCGACTTCAGTTCTTGCACGAGCTGTATTTTATATGCTTTCAGACCTAAATCCTAGCGCAAATTTTACGCAAGCATTTTGGTCTGAAAGCGTATAAAATATACGTTGCAAGCACACGTATATTACTGGTTTGATGTGCAATAGCGTAAAATTTCTGCGAAATTTTGTCACTATAGCTCAAATTGCTTGCTCAGTAAATCGATTATGACGATCGTAAAATGGTTGAAAAGCGAGAAACACAGTTTTCACGGACCACAAATTTTGATAATAAAATCTAATAATTTGTAAGCGTTGTTCGGGTACAACTCTTTCCATGATAAAATGGCAATGCTAACTAAGCACTTTTAACTTTGACACATGTCACGTTTCATGTGTGATCTATCAAAAATAAAAACATGAAAAACCAAACAGCAAGAAAATCACCCCCTAGAAAGTTTTTACATTTTTAACGTAAACAATTATGTTATAACGTGCAATAGCAAACTGAATTTAAACAAACGCTACTTTGGGTTACCATAACAGCAAATTTATAGAAAAGTGTTTCGCTAGTTTTTAATTTAAATTAAATCTTAATTAAATGACATTAATTATTTTATAAAAGTTTTCAAATAAAATTTATTGAACTTTTTTAACGAAGAAAAAAAAAACAACTAACAGAATGAATATTGTAAGAAAAGTAACAAATTTCATAATATTTTCTTATAAATCTATTAAAATTTTAAAAAAGATACGATGGAAAATTATGAAACTTCATAAAAGCTTTCCTGTACAGAATTTGAAAGAAAATCAGAATTTTCATTTTGTTGAAAAAAGTTTTCCCCCCAAAACAAAGACAATCAATTTTTTATATCCGAAAATATTCTATAAAAAGTGAATTATGCCATAAGCGGAAAAAATTCAATTATCGATAGTAGAAATTCTAAACAGAAAGTTTACCTTTGTCAATTTCCCTCCGATTTACATTATTTTTTGTTCTTGTCAATCCTGTTAAAGCCTTATAAAAAATTTACTTAAACGAGCAATTTTCTTGTAACTTTGGTTATCGTATTTAATATTTTATATTTAGTATTGAATAACGGAAGATCATGAGATTATTGGAAGCGACTGTGGGTTTGATCAAATAATCAAAATACTCAATAATTAAATAGAATTTTCTACAAAAACATGTAACTGAGAAATGTTTGTATCGATTATTTTCCTAAGATGTACATATGCTGTCATGATTTCGGAAATAATGGACTATAGTTCTTCCTTGATTGTGAATCAATCAAATTGAAATTCATTTCTGCGCCCCAACCACCATTATTTTATATATTCGTGTGTATTCTAGCCGAAACGTGACCAAATTAACAATTGCTAATAGAAATCTTTACTTTCTTATTTATTTAAGGTTAGCAACAAAATCATTCCGGATACATTAAGGCAGATTATCGAGAATAAAAATGGGGCTGATTAGACGTCCTCTTAGTAAATTTTTCCAATTTGTTGGTATATTTACACTTCTGCTCGTCCAAGTCGCTCATGGGGAAGTGTTTACAGCTTTGGCAGAGATGGAAGAATTACTCGAAACAGAAGCAGTTCTTATCACAAATCTTGCAGGATATATCGATGCACAAGAATCAAAAATAGATTTACTGAAAAAGTAAGTATTAACTAATAATGTAGCTAATTTTTAATATATATTTTGTTAATAGTTCAACTGTTAAGACTAGCGTTTGTTCAAATTTTTGATTTGTACGATAGTTTGAAAAAAGCATGAGTTTCCTTGTTTTCCAATTTAAAATATTTTTCTTTTAGTATAACACTTTAGCTAGTAGGTTTCTTAATTTTAAAATTTTGACTGAACAATACATAAAATAAACTTGTGAGCAAGTTTGTAGGAAATTCCTTAAAAATATATTATAGAAAAAATTATGTTTAAGTTTGATTTAAAAAAGACACTTAAAATTTATATTTCGATGATATTTTTATTACATTATGTTATATTGATGTGCCATTGCCATTATTAATCGTTTATAACACATCATTCAAATGGTTGTCAGGAGATTTTTTACAGGACGCCACTACTTGACGGATATTTGTTTTTCTATTGTTTGTGTAAACACTTTTTCTTACGTAGTTCTATAAGAAAAAGTTCAATGGTGTCAAATCGCACGATCTTGGAGGTCAATTGACATAAACAAATCTCGAAAATTGCTCGAAAAATCAGCACCGAAAGTCTGCCGTTCCAGCAGCATATCGGCTATTATATATTATGCAATATAAAATGGCAGGTTTTTTTTTCAAAAAAATGCTGTGTTGGATGACATCTATGTTTAACAGCTGCCAATTGACAGGATTGTATTTTCCACATAACAAAATGGATAACCATTTATTAAACATAAATATATGATAAAAAATTTCTTTAAAGTTGTACTCTTTTGAAACTCTATCCTATGTTACAATTTATAAAAAATAGTAAAACTTTTACTATCATAAAAAAATGATTAATATTAAAAAAATATTATTTAAAAATGAAGTTAGCAACGATACAAATTACTATTTCTTCCAATTTTATTACATACATTTTTTTTCCTAACAGTTTCTGACTTTTTACGGAAACTTTTTATAAAACATAAAAAAAACCATCAAATTGCCTATTGGAGAAAATATCCTTAAACTTTTTTTCTTTATAATTAGACGTAAACAAAGCTAAAAGCTCATAAATATTCAGTTCTCAACTAAAATTTTAATAAAAAAAAAATTATGAACAAAAATGGTAAAAAGAAAGTGTGCACTAAATTATTATGTACCTTTTCAAATGCTATGAATTTTCATTAAGAACTTGTTGAACAAATCTAATAAAGTTTGTTTGATATTTTTTTGAAGTATCTGAAATAACAAATTTTGATAAGGTCAAATTTTTCTTGTAATAAAATTTTTCTTGTAATAAAATTTTTCTAAGAAATTCCATGTTTTATTAATTTAATAAATTTTTATGAAAATGTTTTCTTTTGCATTTTAAGACTCAAATAAAATTTTCCTAATTTTTCAATGAAATATTTTGTTCTCTTTCTGATTTTATAAAGAAAAATGGAAGAGTACCAAAGAGAACACTTAGAAGCGTCAGAGGATATAACAGCGTATTTATCAAATCCAATTAATGCATATTTGTTGACAAAAAGATTAACTTCTGATTGGAAACATGTTGAAAATTCAATGACACACGACGTTGGCAAGGGTAAGATTTAGAAATAAAATTAAAATTGAAAACGAACATTATAATTTGAAATAAAATTAAAATTAATGATAAACGATGTTGTTACAAATAATTAAATACACAACTGATAAGGATGTGTGGAGTTTCTTAACGTTTCTTAATAATATAATTAACGGTTTATTGTGCGTTATTTTGTTAAATCTAATTTTTTTAAGTCTTTTATCTTTTTCCTTTTATATAATTTAGAGTTTATACAAAATATTACCAATTATCGGAATGTACTAAAATTCCCATCCGATGAGGACTTAAATGGTGCTGCTGTTGCGCTAATGCGGCTTCAGGACACGTACAATTTAGATACAGCTAGTGTTGCCAGGGGAGAATTGAATGGTATCCAATACAGGTAAGGAAATTTTTTTTTAAATTTCTGTAATTGATAATATTTTTAAAATTTTTATATCAATATTTTTTTATTACACTAAACAAAAAACTGAATTTTTCAAATTTTTTTAAAAACTGAAATGTTTACTGAATCTCAAAAAAAATATTTTTTGAATTTTTTAATGAGAACTAAAAAAAAAAATATTTTTTCGTAAAAAATTTACATTATTAATTAAAAAAACATTCAATATTCAAAAATTTAGTTTTGCATTACGTCTTTTGCTGTCATTGAAAGATGGGCAATCAGAATGGGTGTAGAGATTGTAATTAGCACTCCCAATCATCGTAATATCTGCATAGGCCTCTACACAAAAATTCTGCCCCAATTTTATTTCGAGAATACATTCGTAAGAAAGCCTACACTTGCAAAATAACCTTCCACGAAACACTTCGTATTTTGAAATAAAAACTTCCTTCCCATTTACTATCGTGAAGAATAAAACTATTTATGCAAATGTATTAATTTATACTTATGTTATTTGTTCGTGAACTCATTTAAAATTTCATAAAACCGCACTTAAACTTTCATTTTGCGATAATTATCTTAATGTCAATATTAAGAATAACCAAAGACTGCAACTATTACGGTGTGCTACCATTTGATGGCGAAGAACTCTCCGAAAGTCTACAAAATTGAGGCGCTTGATCTTTACAAAATAAATTATAAACCTAAAATACAACTGCATTTAATATCAGAAAATTGGGAAAAAAATAAATGTTGCCTTAAATTATATGTTTAACCAGTGTACCAAAGTTTTGGGCATGAAAACGGCGCAGAATTCGGTTAGGACATTCTGCTCTGACACATCCTATGACGTTTAACTCATTATCACTCATCTTCCAACGAAATGTCACCTTAACGAAAAATTATTTCTGATGAAATTCTTTTAGATCCCTCAATACCCTTTTAAAAGTCCTGTTCTAATTTTTTTTAAATAAACGACCGTGCTCTGAAAACTCTAATCACTTCTAACTGGTCCATCCAACTATCTAAAGACCGATTTCATCTAACGCACAAGCAAACGGGTCACCAATTGGTCGTGGAAACCTTATATACAAAGAAGCAAATAACCAAAAACTGCCATTTTTAATAGTCATTTTCAGTAATTATATACATTCCAAAATTTTTAACTGAAAATAAATTTTCTTTTCTTTTTCAATGGATTTAATGGAAATTTATTCATGTTCATGTAGAATACTTGTATTTTGCCAATTTACTGTCTCGTATTTAAACTGTTTGCGAAATATTTGATAGAAAATGTATAAGAGTAATTTTTTATGCTACAAGTTTAATATAAAATAAATTAGGAATTCGGTCGTTCTTCTAAGTGATAAGCATAATTTTTATTGTGAATGATAATTTCATAATAATTGTATCACAAAATATTTTAAAAAAATTTCCAATTTTTTTTTTTAACAAAAATTCAGTACTGAAATGTCATCGAATGATTGCTTTGAGCTTGGTCGGCAGTCATATCTGAATGAGGATTACTACCATACCGTTTTGTGGATGAGCGAAGCCATGGAGCGGCTTAATGCTGAAAAAAATAATAGTACACCAGCTTCAAGGGCGGATATTTTAGAGTATTTAGCATTTTCGACATACAAAGAAGGTAAGTGCAACTTAAGGTAATTATTGAAATTTGTTCTCTTGAATTTTATTAAAAAAATTATTTATCGAATCATCATCAATTGTGAACATTTTTACTATAAACTTCTGGAATTTTTCATCTAATACGAGTAGTAATAATATTTATTGTCATCATCATGTGCACGATAAACTTCTTCACACTCGATTGTGATTTGAATTTTAATGAAAACTATTTGTGATGTACAAATTGCCATTGATTAGGAAACAGAAATTTTTTATTGCAAACATTTTGTACAATATTTTCAATAAAAGCTTGTATTCGTAGGTGTAAAATTCACAAAAATGCATTGATAGAAATTATTTCTTAAAAATACTATTTTATATTATAAACAAAATGCTCTGTTGATTAACGAAAGTTCTATTTGATAATATTTCAAAATAATATATTTTAAATTGGTAAATAGCATGGGTATTCACATAACATAAGTAGTTGTGATTTTTAAAAAAATTCTCAATAAAATACTTTGAAAGAAACATTTCGCAAATTCTATTTGAATAGTAAAATAAATAAAATCGTTGATTCTTATTATTCATGTAGAAAACGACTCTACCTATTTCTAGATAATTAAAAAATATTCCTGATCACCAATTTGGTTTCCGATCTGAACATTCCATAATCCAGTAATGAATACACATCGGAAAGAGTATTTTTTAGATATTTCCCAAGCTTTTGATCGTGTGTGCCATCCTGGACTCCTCTGGAAACTCAAGAGCTTTGTTCCTTCAACATACTACCTTATCATAAATTCATATCCCTCCCAACGTCATTTCCAAGTTTCAATTAACCAAGAATCCTTAGAAATATATCCTATTCTAGCCGGAGTACCACAAGGTAAAATCCTTGGTCCCATTTTATATAATATTTATACCCATGACATCCCATCTGATCCTAATACTATCATTGCCACTTACGTAGATGACACAGCCATACTTGCTACCCATGCAAATCCTGATATAGCTTCCAACAATTTACAATCCCATATCCACAATCTTCAATCCTGGTTTAAGAGATGGAGAGAGACTTTCACTCTTTCTTAAGGAAAAAGTATCTCTATATACATTAATAGTAAAATAAAAGAGAATAACATGGAACCCGCATACTAGACTAGAACAACTTGAAGCGTGTAGACGTTACCTACAACTTCTAAGACTCCTGGACAAATGCTCGAAACAAACAACCAAAAGTAAACTTTTAATATAAATTACAATTATAAAACCTATATGGACATAAGGAATTGAACTTTGGGGTTAAACGAAATGTTCCCATTCCTATCACATCCAGGCTTTACAATCCAAGATCTTCCGTAAAATTGTTGACGCACCACCTTTTTTGTTCGTAACAACGTAATATATCGTGATCTAAATGTTGCCTTTGTTCAGGATCTGTGCATTTGCCGCTACCAACAACTTCACTATGGTTTATCCTATCATCATAATCCACTTGTGAGAGAATTGTCCTGTACTGGCCTCTTCACAAACACTCATCGGAGACTTAAGAGACAATGGCCTAGAGATTTTCTAGAGGAATCTAACTTCTGTTAGTTGGAGAAACGCCAATGGGTGTTTGCTCCCACTTCATGATGCACAAGATTGTTAATTAAAATTTTATGTAAATTTGCTTGTTACAATACAACTGTAGTTGCAAATAAAAATTAAAAAAATAATAGTAAAATTTTAAAATATCTTTCGAACTGGATATTCTATATAAACCAGATTTAATTAAAATAAAAAAAATATCATTAACTTAATTTATTCAAAATAAATTTGGGGTTTTATAATTGTCTATATTTTGTAGTTTTTCGTTAAAAATGATTTGAAAATATTTTAATTTATAAAATAACAAAAATAACACCTTCAAATCTAAATAAATATTGTATGCAAACGTAGAAGTTATAATAATCAAATAAAAGCATCGATTTATATAAAACAATATTATTTAATTAATTCATTATTTTTAATGACTTCATAAATAATTTTCAAATGAATATTATTTTGTTTATATTTAAATTATAAATATTAAATTACAATATATGTTCTGAATATGTATTATTATTTAAATATTTTTTGGAATTGGAAATTTATGTGCACATGTCCATATGTATTTTACGTATTGAATACTAAACAGATATTTTGTTTAATTTGATTTTGTGTACTATCATTATTAGTAATTAAGTCACATTTTAAATAGGTTTGTCTGTATATTAATTTTCATTATTGAATAATGACAAAAAACTGGTAATTTAATCAGTTTTGTTTGTGCTAGTTTTTGGGATACGTTTAACAGCTGTCGAATATATGTGTATATGTATTTATATATGTCATCCAAGTTAGCATTGACTAGGCTAGGTTTAAGGTTTGCCATTTTATAATATGGATTGATTAATTTTCATGAGGCTTACTTTTCGCTCGGTGGATACGTCAATAAGCAAAATGTTCGTATATGGGGTTCCTAAAACCCATAAGTGACTGTAAAGAAAACGCTCTATCCCGCGAAACGTGAATGTTCCGTACTTCCGTCAGTTATCGTCATTTCTGAGCATTATGACTATATCATAACCGGCATTTTCAGCCCCAACGTCAAGATTTTAATCTGGACCATGTGTGTTTTCAACAAAACGGTGCCACAAGCCGCACAATACGACAAACTTTTTGGCGTTATTATGCGACAAGTTGCAAGAATGCGTATTTTCGATATTTGGTTATGTCAATTGGTCTCCAAAATAGTGCGATTCAACGCTTTTTGATTTTTTCTGGAAAAACATGGTGTTTGCCAAGATAGTCCCCAAACTTTAGACCATCTAAAAACCAATATCCTCTAAGTATTGGCCGAATTTACGCCCGAAATGTGCGACACACACACAAATTTAGTTAAAAATGGTTGGGTTCTGCAAGAAAATTTGTGGAAGCTGTTTGAATGGGGTTATTTTTTGTGTGGAAGCTATTTGTTTTGTGGAAACTATTTGTTTTATAGAAGTTAATTGAATGGGGTTATTTTTGTGTGGAAGCTTTTTGAATGGAGTTATATTTTTTGTGGAAATTTGAATGGGGTTATACTTTTTTTGTGGCATATATTTGTTTTGTGGAAGCTTTTTGAATGGGGTTATAATGGCAAGATTCGTACAATATAAAATTTCAACGATATCTGAATTTAAAGTGCGTTTTATTTAACTGTACTTTCCAAAGTACAAATTGGATTACCCTTTTTTAATTTTAATTAAAGATATATTTCCTAAATATATGATTTTAGAACTAATAAAATGTAACGATAGCTAACAAACCCATTAAAAAATAATCCGCCTAATCCAACAAAAAAAAACAAAAAAATCAGTACCAAAAATTAGCAAAATTAGTAGCCATTTAACAAAAATATTGTGCATCCACGTACTGCTATTTTGTTTTAAAAATTTTGTAATATTACCTTTGAGTTAGTCTATAAATAAATATTATTAGTTAAAAATTAATAGTTTTACTTTTCTATTTTGTTAAAAATTCTATAAAATAAAAGTTAAATTTAGTTTTTATTGATTTTGCATATTTTGCATAAAAGAATTTATTATTAAAATCACCAAAACCTTTAACTTTAAATTAAATTTTTATATAAATAATATAATTATATTTGTACAAAGACTTTTTTCTTAAATAGCAAAAATAAAAATATCGACTTTAAAACCAATTTTCCATGCTCACAAGTTTAATAAAACTCATCGAAAACTGATAAGCTTATAAGTATTTTTTAATACTTTCTTTCAAAACCTTTATATAATATTGTATATTTATTTGTATTTAAATGTTAAATTAGTTTCTGTTAAAAATTCTTTTATATTCGATGATTATTTTCATACGTTATTAGTTTAGATAGTTAGTCCTTTTCCATATTATCTTTTTCTTATATCGAAATAAACTTATAAAGAAAAATAATATAAATTTTTTTTTACGTTATAAATATAAAATTATTAAAATAGAGCTTTTATATTTTTTGTGCAAAAATTTGTTCTCCTCTATAGATAACTTTTAACTAAGTATATGGCACGATTAATACTCGTAAATATGACAATTTACGATATAATAAATGCTAATGACATAAATAGTGACTGGTTTTTTTTCTTCAAAATAATATAATATTGATATGAATCGATTCTATAAAAATTCTTAATTAGGTATTTTCGAAAAGATTGTATAATTTGGTAAAATTGTCTATTTAAGTTTTATTAGTCGAGTTTTTTTTAAAAAAGTTTGTGCGCATCCGTTTTTATTTGGGTTTAGATTTTTTAAAGATTTTTTAAAATTATTTTTATTTCAAATAATTATTTTTTTTTGTAATTTTCAAATGCCACATATTTTTCTTTATATATTAAATCGCTTTTTGCATATATTGTATATAAATTCCTATCCAATTTATGCATAGGAAAGCATATACAGATTTCGATTACTTTATTCAAATCGCCACCACAATATTTCTAGTAGGGCTCGATATATTTGAACGGATTTTCGATGACTTTTTCACATTATCGAATTATTATTTTGGTAAATAATTCGACCATTATTATTATTATTTTGTAAATCTCACAAAATAATAAGTCCAGCGGCAGTAAATCTCACAATCTTGTAATATTGACATCACCAAATCCCGAAATTACATGTTCTGCGAACTTGACGCACAGTAAAACCAAAATTGTTTGCGTTGTGTATCGTGTGGCGCTATATTTTCGAGCCACATATGGCCCAAATTTTAATCTTCAAGTTCAGACCAAAAAAATTACCCATCATTTGGCTATAACGTTTAGAATTGACGGTTTAAAGAAATGACACCTTCAAAACGAAGTTCACACAAGGCAGTCATATATTGAAAATATAATGGCTTCTTCATGGTGTCAACTGTGAGTTTCAAAACCTCCATAGTTGGAATTTTTTTTTGGAAAAGTCAGTATCCGAAGCCTATTTAATTCTGGTGTCTTCAATTCATAGTCTAAAATGGCAAACCCTCAACTAAACAAATGCCACCTTGGATAAGATCTGTTTGACAACTGCCAACTGACAGGGCTGTTCTTTTCAGACCACAATTAAATGGATTACCTTTAATATTTAGACTTTTTTTTTTGTTTTTTCTTTTCTTATGCAGTTCCGACAATTTTATTTTTAAATATTTCTAAATTATATGGAATCTTTTTTAATTTAATGGACAGTTAATTTATAAATAAACTTTTTGCAAATATCACAAATTTGTATACAATTGTAAGAAATTGTACGTTTCCAACTATTTATCTTAATTGGGAAACTTTGTCACATAATTCGTATTGAATTCTTATAATGAACTTCAATAATTCTATACAAGGGTACCGGTATAACGTGATAATCTATTGTATTGGCACATAACAAGTCACAATAGATTAATCATAGTAGATTGATTATTCAATTATCTAAATAAATATAGATAAAGGAAATTAAAATGGAATTACTAATTACGATGGAGGCACTTCCAATTAGATAAATTGTAATTTGATTTGAAAACAATTAACTTGGCACGTGTGTCCTTTTTTTATGTTCTTGTCAATTTTGACATTTTTTTTTTTCAAATAAAATTCATGTTGATAAAATTATTAAAATTAAATGTGTAAGTGTGCTGGTGGAATTATTAGGTGCAGTACAATCAAGAACTTGTTTTTTTTTTGACATTTCGGATAAATGCACTTTGTAAAATTCATATTATTTATTACTAATTATAGTGACAAATTCCATAATGAAGGTCCACTCATTAGATCAGGTTATATTATATTGTAGTTGAATGAAGGTTAAAATAAATTAAATGCCCACTAGAAAATTTTTTTTTAGGTATGAATTGTGATCTCCATAGCAGAAAATTATTTTTTAATAATTTAATCTTGAATCTATTTTAATAAAACAGAACCGACACATTTTACCTTCCATGACAATTTACTGTGCATTTATTACCTATAATTTATTGTACTTATCGCAGTTGATCATTTCAATTTTCTCATAATGGAATCTGAAATCAAAAGTAAAATGCTTTGTTGTGTTCGCCATTGAAGATGGGATCTATGGTGTGGGCTGTACTAAACCAAGTTTCATGACCCCTTCACTAATCTATCTAAAGGTCAGTTAAATAAAAACTGATACCATCGTATATGTTAAGCTCTTTCAATTGTAAATTATTCCCCATTTTTGTTGTTATATTTGGTGCCAATCGAAAAGCTCAAATGCCTCGGTTGAGTACTTATTATAATGATCGGTGTTGTAGGTATTCTTTTTTTTATTTCTTTATACAATATATATTGAGGTGTGTACATTTAGTACATGATGAAATTGAAAGTTTAAAGGGGTAATTTTCATATAAAAAAAAATTATAAGTCATTTTGTAAATATTTTTAACGGTCATGGACACATAGAGGATGCTACAAAGAGACTCGTTACCTCTTGTTTTGACTATTCTATGACATTAAATGCATTATTGATGATCGTGCCTTATATAATAATATGTTTTTCTATTTGAAAATACATTTGAGTATTAAGTTTTGTTACCTTCGTTTTTAATAACTGTTTTTCGTTTCTAATATTTTACAATATTTTGATTCTCTAACTTTGAAAATGCTTGTTATTTTTTGTTGTTATAATATTTCGATATTTTTTATGGAATAATTACTTTTCACTTTAATGTAATTTCGACATTTTCTAATTTTTAATGTTAATTAGAAGTATTGTTTTTTTCCCATTTTATAAATAATAATAAATTATTAAATTTTTCTTTTTAATAGCCTAAAAATCCTTTTTTCCAAAATTATAGCCTAAAAATTTATTAAATATTTTTTTTATTTATATTATTTGTAAAAGATAATTCAACTTTGTTTTATTTGTTTTTAATTAGAAATTTCTAAGGTCTTAAAAAAGCCAACCAAAAACGATAAATTATTGTTTTTAAAATTTTTAATTGTAAATTAGAAATCGTCTTGTAATCTGTAGCTTTGTCTTAAAAAAATTTTGAAGTCTTCAATCAAAAACCAATTAAAAAATTGTTCAATAAAATAAATTAAATTTTTAAAGTTTAAAACAAAACTGTTTAGATCCAAACAGTGTTTTTATTTTTATTAGATTGATAGAAAATATTCGAAATTATGATAAATTGACAGGTAATATATTATTTTTCTTGCAATTAACTTTTTTTTAATGTTAAAATGACCTTTTCCTGATAGTCATAGATTGTGAAAATTTACACTATTCGACCTACAATTAGAGATGGTATCATATTCACTTATTCAATGTTATTATAAGACGTCTGTTAAATTATATAACAAAAAATTAGAAATCAATTTTTGCATTGTAGTTCCAAATGTACCTTAATAAAAATTTGTTCGAAATGATGTTTATTTGGCTCCCAGTTGATTTTTATTTTTTTTGCTTTTTGTGATACTATTGTATTTTGATTAATTTTTGCCTATGGACATTTTAGGCCACCCAAGGCTATAATAGCTTAAAATTGGTTATTAGATTAAATCTGAGTTTTAGTTAGAAACAAAAATAGATACTCAAGTACTTGAGATCGTATCGGTGTAATTGCTTATTAAAAACCAACTAGACTCTAATGTTGACAGTGATTTTTTTTCTTCATTAAACACTTTCCGCAATTGTGCTTCCTAATCGTATTGGATCCTTAAAAAAATATAATTTTTGCAAGATTTTATCGATTAATAAAATTTTGTTTAAATTTACTTCCGAATTAATGGATTAATATGCTAAAACATTATATTATATAGAAGTGAATATTAACTTATAATCTATTCAGTTTTTGTTTCGCTTACGGCGAGTGGCTTGTCCAAGTTGACTAATACTTCGAAGGTTAATGTTTTGCTCGTCTTGATATATTATGACTGTTATTAACTATTAAATTTGAATAGAAACATTACTGATTATTAATAATATCTGATAAATGAAAATTTGAATTTTGATGTAGGAATAGTTAATAATAATAAAAAATGAATGATAATACTAACGAGTGTATTAACTCTTACAAGTTGATAGAAGCCGTAGTTTGTGCATTATTATTATTTTTTTTAGTGGTGCAATAAAAGTAACTTTTTTCTTCGTAATATTACATTGATTAAAATCATAGTTACTAGCTCAGTAATGGTTATGAAGTCACAGTACGATAAATACTTTGTAATTATTATTAAGTCATAATTAGGATCAAACTTCCGGAATTTACATAAGAATTGTTAATTTTTTTAAATATTTGGTTTAATTGTAAAAAAAATATACTTTGATGTGTTTTTGTATGTAATTATGATTATTTTTTTCTTCTTTAAAAAGTTAAATAATATCTACTTACTGATATAAATTCTGCTTTCTCTTCATCTATTCATATTCTGTTTAATGTATTATTTGTGATTGTTTTCGTTACGAAATGTTTGCTCTCCTTGAGAAAAAGTTTAATGTAAAAAAACAGAAAAGCTTTTCCTTTAAAAATCGAAATTTTCTTTTATCGTTAAACAAAATTTTTTTTTTATATAAAAATGCTGGGCAAATCTAGATCTTTTGGTCTAAAAATTATTTTTGGAAAAACCTCATTGAAAAATGTTAAAATTTTTATTAAATTTTTTTTTAATTTTTATTTTTTTTAATAGGCGATATAAAGAAAGCCCTAATTATGACTGATGAACTATTGGAATTAATCCCAAATCATGAACGTGCTAATGGAAATCGAGAATATTATATGAAAGAGTTGGCAAATATGAAAAAGGAAACAAAATTAAGAGGTGACGATGGTTCAGAAATAGTCGAATATGATGATCTTGTAAGTTGATAAAAAGTCATTTGCTTAATTTAATTTCGATACATAATTTATTTAATTATTAAACGATCGATATATTATGCAGAAAATAACAGCAAAACAAGCTGACTCCAAGTTAACGACACGTAAAAAGTATGAAAAACTTTGCCGTGGCGATATTAAATTACCACCGAGTGAACTTCGAAAACTTTCATGCAAATACGTGTCCCGAGATGAGCCATTTCTGAAATTCGCACCATTCAAAGTTGAAGAAGTATTTTTGGATCCTTACATTTTAATGTATTATGATGTGATGTCAGATAATGAAATAGAAGTTGCTAAGAAAATGGCAAGACCAAGATTTCGACGTGCTACAGTTCAGAACTCTATAACTGGTGAATTAGAAGTCGCCTCATACAGGATTAGCAAATCGGCATGGTTAAAGGACGAAGACCATAAGTACGTGGCTGATGTAGCACAAAGGACTGCCGATATGACAGGGCTGAGTATGGAAACTGTAGAGGAGCTTCAAGTGGTTAATTATGGAATCGGTGGACATTACGACACTCACTATGACTTTGCAAGGGTAATCTGAGATAATTTATTTTATTAAAAGTCTGCTAATTCATATCACATTGTTCTCAGAAAGACGAGAAGAACGCTTTTAAAGGAATGAACTGGGGCAATCGTATTGCTACAGTTCTCTATTATGTAAGTATATGAGCAAATACTTTTGGTAGAATATGTTTTTTATTAGAATTTTATATTATTCGGTATTTTACGAAAAAAAATTCGTTTTTCTTTAGTTAAGTGATGTGGAACAAGGCGGTGCAACGGTATTTCCAGAACTCAATCTTTCACTATGGCCAAAGAAGGGAGCAGCTGCCTTTTGGTTTAATCTACATGCGTCTGGTGAAGGTGACATTCGAACTAGCCATGCAGCCTGTCCCGTATTGACCGGCACAAAATGGGGTAAGCTTACAATTATACGCTTTCATGAAACAGGATCGAAAAAAATAATTTTTCTGTCTAATTTCAGTTGCCAATAAATGGATTCATGAACGTGCCCAGGAATTCCGCAGACCATGCCAACTATTCCGTGACCATCCTATGTACAGTATATGAGATGAGGTCTCGTTCGGTCCTCTAATGACGATCAACAAATATTTTCATCTTCGAAATATGGAAAACTTCAAAAGTTTCTTCTTCATGAATCGCCAACGACTGAATGAATAAATCAAAGAAATTTCATCTTGCATATACCATAAATATATACAGATTGTGTGACGATATAATAAAAAGATTACATGTGTGAAAGTGTTCGTTATTAATTTAATTTTATTGAAATTTAAGTAAAAAAAATATTATAATAATAGATGTTTTTGTATAAAAGAAAATTTCTATCATTTTCAACATTTCAATAATATTGTATGCGTTTGTATATAATAAAAATTACTTAAGAATTTTTTTATCTACTTTGTTTTATTTTATTTTATTTTGATATACTGCAATTTTTAGATATTATAATTGAATTTTCTGGTAAGTTGCGAATATTTTTGAGTTCCAAAAAATCCATTATTATCAAATTAGATTGTAGTGAACTTTGAAAAAAAAACCAAATTGATCCAAAAAAACTATTTCAACAAAAATTTCTGTTCTGAATACGGTATTTTAGCCTAATTAAAAAATAAATGAGATTCGTACTTTTTTCCTGCTATATTTAAATATTTTTAAATTTTTTATGCATATAAAAGCTGAAAATTTCTACGAATATCAAAATGTGAACTGTGTAAGCAGAAGAAATAATAACATTTACCAAAATAATAGATTTTTTAAGAAAAGAGCAATTCAAAAATAATTTGTAATTATTTATATGAAATTTTTTTGGAAAGTTTTAATAGTAATTTTTTTAAATATTCAACTGAGCCACAAAAATTATTAAAATTTAAGATTATTTTGATAGTTTCATTTTTAGATGTAGCAGTGATTTCGATTTTTTTAGTATTTTTAAAATAATAGGTAAAAGTAAAATAATGTTTACTTATAATCCGAGTTAGTAATTACTTTAGAAATAAATAATCATAAAATATATTCCTTTTGTAACTATTTATATAATAAAGAGCAATAGTATTTATTTTGCATTTTCATAAAAATTTTCAACATAAACGGAAAAAATAGAAATGAGCAAGTATTAAATATTTTACGGCGTTGAATTTAGAAAGAAAAAAAAACAATTAAAAAAATCAAAAATTTATTCTCTCAAATGGTTAAAATATCTTTTCAAAATTAATTTATTAAAAAATTGTTTTCAATATAAATTTCTTAAAAATAAAAAAAAGGCATTTTAAATTACATCGTTGAGGCAATTATGTTTCTAATCTTTAGTGTACTATAAATGGTAAAGTAACAACTTTTCTAACTTATCTGTGTCTAATGACGTTGTCATTTTTAAGCGACTGTTAACTAGAATACTACGGCTAGCGAATAAATCCATCTGATTAGTGTATTTATAAAAAAATATTAGTAATTGGTTAGTTAAATATTATTTAATTAAATCGGAAGATAGTAGTTTAATATATAAAATCATCTGGTATGTAGGATCTGTTTAAGTGTAACAATGGTATACCTGTACTACTGAATTTATTGATCGTGTATCAGCAGAGATACATAAATTCTATGCATGTGGCTCATATTGCATGCCATCGGTTGCAATAAATGTTGCAACTGATTTTCGAAGAATTCTATAAAAATTTCGAATCCAAAACATGCATTGCCTATATAGCCGGTTATACTAATAATCATTATAAATAAGATCATATTCACAAACATAAATAAAAATTGATACTTGCGCATGGAAACGATTAAGTTTAAGTTGTAATTGAGACGATTTTCTCTGAAATCTAAATAAAGGGAAAGTTCTAGAAGTAGTGTGAAACCGGCATTGTTTTTGTTGTAATTTTTATGAATTTCATAATTCTTTTAATTATTTGGATAGTATTTACTGTGTATCTATGGAACCGGCTTCTTATGTGTAGCGTTTGTACTAAACCAGATAAAAGCCACGCATTCAAGATAAGGTCTTTAAACTTTTCCGTCTGGTTCATTTCCGCATGTAGGCCCTCACTCCCATACACACTATCTGGATCCACCTCCTATGTATATATGCATGAACTGAGAATTTTTAATTTTTCAGAATGCATGACCTGAGAAATATTTTGCTTCCGCTTTTTGTAGATATATTTGTATGCGCATTAATGGAATTTTCCATATTTATGAGTATTTAGAAAATGTTGTTTTTATTGAAATAACACAATAGATTTTAGAATGTTCTCTTATGATATATGGGCTCAAACACAATAAACAACATCGATTTTAGTAGCTTAGCAGTTTTTGTTATCAATTTTGATATGCATTGTTCACATATCCACTCGTATACGGAACATAAAAATTTGATTTAATAAAAGTCCATATACACGTACAATAAATGTAAAAAATATTTTATCGACTTAAATTTTTTTAAAAATTCAATTCCTTGTATTCTAAATGACTTATTAGGAACTTTAGATTAACAAAAAAAAATACTGGATAGGTCCTACGTTATGTTTCTGTATATATTAAACATAATTTTATGTGCGCATATTTACTCCGAGCGGTAATAAATCTAATAACTAGCATATTTGTATATAGACTTTTTTGTGAAGATATTACAACCGCTGACACCTAGTTTTCATAATGGATATTTTCTGTATTTCGAATGCATTTATTTAAAAAAGAAATATAGTTTAAACTTAACGACAGTCCATACCTATATTTTTCACAATCTCTTGATATTAAATAGAATTGCAATTTGGTTTGTTAATTATTTTGTAACAACTGGCGCCTCAATTTTGTAGACTTTTGAAGAGTTTTAAAATGCTATTCTTCGCGACGTGACAGCATAACGAAAACACTCTGCATATTTAAATTTATCCATTTTCGTAAGTAGTTTTATTCGTAAAGTTACATTTAAATGAAGTATTTTGTCAGAAGATGATGGTTTTTACGAATGAATTTTTGAGCATAAGACGCCATTTTTTTTAACAACCAGTTTTCTTAACAAACTGATCCACAGCATTTAATATAAAATGGAATTCATTTTCTGTCTCATTATACGATACCAGACGTAAAACTTTCTCATTATATAGTTCCAAGCATATACATAATAACAGAATATATATTTTTTCATAGATAAATTAATATTATACTTTAAATAAAATTGATAATATTCCATCATGAAGTATCCACACATATAAAGTATCAAAACAAGTTTTATACATTTCACTAGTTCCTAATAGATGGTGCAGCCAGCCTTAAATCTAAGTTGTTTTTCACGGGTTTTCACATGCTATGATATATTAGCAATTTAATTTGTACGCGCACACTATAGAAAAATAGTGAAATAATAGGTTTCTATCAAACAGATTTTATTTTATTAAAAATGACTATTTAAGATAAAATTTAATTTTTTATAATTGTGCATATAGAAATACCAGCTGTCATGGATTTTATTAACTTATCATGGAATATCTTCTTCTTTTTATTTGAATAAAATTTCAAAAATTCGATTAAATCTTGTCAAGTACTAAAAAATTACTAATTTATTAAGTTATATATTATAGAATTTAGAAATTTGCAATAGTTGCATGTTCGCTGTTGCTATCTTTGGACAATATTTTCTGATGAACGAGTATATAACATATGTACTTATAAATTATTTGTGCCCAAAAAAAATTTTTAAACCGGTCCGAAAAGTGAAAAAGAACAAGCGTTAAAATAGAAAAAAACTTGAAAATATTTAAAGATTTCGTTGTAAGGCGTTTTAGTGTTATTTAGAAAATTCTAGAAAAGTATCAACTAAGGCAACAGAAGTTTTTATAAATAAAATAATGTAAATAAAAAAATTGGAGAAAGTTGTCTTTCTTTCTTAAGCAATCTAAACAATTTTAAGTATAATTTTCAAACAAATATGTAATATTCAATAATCAAAATAACTAGCAAATAGTCATTACATAAAACATAGAGAAGTATTGTAATGGAAAATACTTTTAACAAATAATAACCTGAAAATCTATCTTCACGCTTTGCTTACAAAGTTACGGGAATTATTTTACAAATGTTCACTTTATACTAATTTGAGTTGATTTAATTATGGATGAAAAAAACATTTACATGTAGATCTTATTATTAATCCTATTTACATATTGTAATTATAATTGTGATTTTATGGCCTGTTTCTGAAAGGGTATACATTTAAAATGATATACATATACATGCGTGCGATTTAATACCATATATATTTTTTGATTACATATGACGTATTCTTAGATCTCAACGGCTTACTATTAAATTACTTTTTTTCTACTACTTTTCTATTAGTCAATCTGAAAATCTGGTTTTGGTCCTAATTTAAATTTATAAACAATTTATCTTGTGGTGGTAAATGACTTAAAAAGATATTTTAATATGTTTAGATGGTATTTCGAATAAAACATCATACCATATAGTGTAGTCTATTCAAAATTGAGGATTTTGTTTTAGATTTTGAAAATTTTCGGATGCAGAATATCATACTGAATGGTGAGTGATAAGTTAAAAAATTTGTAAAAAATAATACAAGATATATTGCAAAATTTTGATTATTTATTTTATATTTGTGACAAATGTGATTATAATCTATAGAAATAAATTTTTTAATTAAAAGTGAAAATACGAAAATATATATATAATATATAAAGTGACGAAAAATAAAGAAAATGTGCTATCGTATATTTATATTATTTACAATATTGTTTGTTGTTAATGGTGCAATGGGAGAATATTTTACAGCCCTTGCTGATATGGAAGGGTTGTTAACAACTGAATCAGAATTAATTACAAATTTAGAAGCATACATTGCAGCTCAAGAGGGAAAATTAAGTTTTTTAAAAAAGTGAGTATATAAAAATAAATTTTGTAGAATTTTTTACATACCATATAAAAAAATTCCATATAAGATTTTTGAAATAACCCTGAAAAAAATATACCATATAGATTTTTGAAATAACCCTGAAAAAAATATTATTTTTTTAAAGTCAGAAAATTTGAGTATTTTTATACTACGAGTATCATTTGTAAGTTTTTCCATGATTAATATTATTTCTATTTTTAATAAAAAAAGTTTTATAAATTATTAGTTAAAATACTATATGTACATACATATAAAAATACACTTGGCTAGAAAAGTAAAATTTTAAACAGTACTATTTATGGCTGCGTGCACATGTATCTACACATGTACGTGTATTTATGGAAAAATGTTAAAGTTCGTTTATTAAAAATTACATAATAATAATAAAAAAATGGATTAGTACGATTAAAAAAAGGTTGCGAATACAGCCTTGACTTGGTTTTGAAGTGAACATTTTATAAGTAGTTTTAGCTATTTAGGAGAATTTTTTGTGTGTTTTATAATTAATTAAAGTCAATTTTTTACATTCGACTAGAACAAGTTTTTCATTTTCTTCCAAAGACATATTGCACTATTAACTATGATAATAAAATATCTTCGGATTTTTTTCCAAAATGTTAAAGCTATTAAAAGTGATGGAATTTTTTGGATATTTTTTGCAACTAATTGGAGCGTTTTTAAATTTAAATAAATTTTTTTATAGATAAAAAAAATGCCCAAAAATATGTAATTTCGCTTATCAATTTTTATACGATAATCATTTCTATCTATCTTAAATTTTTTCTGCTTGTTTTTAGCAATAAAAAAAACTTGGAAAAATTCTATAATTTGCTATTTTGTTTTAAATATATATTGTAAATTATAAAAACTATCAACTAAAAATATCATGAGCTGGAGAATTTTCCAATTAAAAATAACAACTTTTTTCATAATTTGAAGAATTCACAAAATTTTTTAAATAATATTTTATTAAACAAATATTATTGCTTAATTTTTAATAATATGGGAAGAAATTTTAGTGTGTCAGTAAAATATTATATATGGAATTTTTTTTAACACCCTATTTCATATTATCAAACATATTTTCTATTGTTTTTATTAACTAATTTAATCAAATCTATGGTACCATATTTTTCCATATATTTCGCTTAACTTTAGATAAATTTCTTTTGCATGAGTAGGTAAAATATACATTTTGCTTAAATATTAATCTATTGTTACACTAGACATAAAAGGATGTTTGATTTTATCCCATGTCAAATTGGTATTTCGTTCCACCCTTACAAAAAATCTGACTCTTGCGAATTTATTATAAGCTAAATTATCGATTTTTCACCCGATTTATCTATTTTCGTTTGAAAATTTCCTGAATAAATATGCAAGCATTTTCATAGCAGAGTAACCTTTAGTCGGATTTTACAGTATCTGGAAAGAGAATGTAGTTTTATTCTATTTGATATATTTCTTTGAAGTCTTATTGCAAAAAGACTTCAAAGAAATATAAAAAAAAATTGCGTTTTGTAGCCATTGATATGCAATGCAAGATTTAACATTATTTTTTAATAGTTTTTTTTTTGCAAATCATTCACTAAAAATACACTGAATTGTAAATATTTCAGAAAAGTACAAGAATACAAAAGGGAACATGATGAGGCCTCCGATAATGTTACTACTTATTTAGCAAATCCAATTAATGCGTACTTATTAACAAAACGACTAACATTAGATTGGCGACAAATAGAAAATTCAATAGCACAGGACGCTGGCCAAGGTAAACATTATAAATTAACTGTTTTCATAACTTAACTGAAATTAGTTAAAATATTTAAGATATTCGTAAATGTAACATTTTATTATTATTTTTATTTAACATGTTATAGTATTCTTCCAAAACATTAGTCAATATCGAGACATGTTGAAATTTCCAACCGAAGAAGATTTGGAAGGGGCAGCCATTGGATTAGTAAGGCTCCAGGAAACTTATAATTTAAATGCAGCCAGCGTATCCCGAGGCATATTGAATAACGCCCAATATAGGTTAGTCATTGTAACAATTTTTTGATATTAAGTAAAAAACAATTTTTACTGACAATAATTTTACGGACAATAATTTTTACTGAAATTAATTTTTACTGAAAATATTTTTTACTGACATTAATTTTTACTGAAAATAATTTTAGTGACAATAATTTTTACTGAAAATAAATTTTCCTTAAAATAATATTTACTGAAAATTTTTACTGAAAATAATTTTTACTGAAAATCATTTTTACTGAAGACAATTTTTGCTGAAAATAATTTTAACTGCTAATAATGTTTACTGACAATAATTTTACTGAAAATAATTTTTACTGACAATAATTTTACTGACAATAATTTTACTCACAATAATTTTGACTGACAATAATTTTTCCAGAAAATCATTTTTCTGAAAGTATTTTTACGGCAATTAGTTTGTACTAATAATAATAATTTTTAGTAAAAATAGTTTTTACTGCAAATAATTTTTACTGAAGACAATTTTTGCTGAAAATAATTTTTACTGATAATAATTTTTACTGACAATAATTTTTCCTGAAAATAATTTTTACTGACAATTTTTTTTTACTGACAATATTTTTTACGGACAATAATTTTTACTGACAATAATTTTATTGAAAATAATTTTTGCAAATAATATTTTTACTGACAATAATTTTTACTGACAATAATTTAACGGATAATAATTTTTACCGATAATAATTTTAACTGAAAATAATTTTTACTGGAGACAATTTTTGCTGAAAATAATTTTTACTCACATTAATTTTTACTGACAATAATTTTTTGGATAATAATTTTTACTGAAAATATTTTTTACTGACAAAAATTTTTACTGACAATAATTTTACTGAGAATAATTTTTACTAAGGACAATTTTTGCAGAAAATAAGTTTTACTGACAATAATTTAACGGATAATAATTTTTACTGAAAATAATTTTTACTGAAAATAATTTTTACTGAAAATTTTTACTGAAAATAATTTTTACAGAGAATTTTTGCGGAAAATATTTATTGATATATATTTTATAAATAGTTTTATATTTTCGCAGTTACATATGTAAGAATTTAAAATAAAATTGTGTGATATATTTTGTTTGAATTGTAATTTTTACTGCAGTGTTGAAATGTCTATGCACGATTGCTTCGAATTGGGGCGGCAATCATATTTGCATGGTGACTACCACCACACTGTCCAGTGGATGAATGAGGCTCTTTTACGACAGAATTATGATCAAAATACAACAATATTTCCAAAGAGATCTGATATTCTAGAATATTTAGCGTATTCTACTTATAAAGAAGGTAAGGCATACAAATTTGAAAGTTGTATAGTAATTTGACTTTTAATTTACTATATTTTTGTATCATTAAGTTGAAGTCTTAAGGCATATTTCTTAGACACACAAACATTTATTTTCTGTTAGTGAAATTTATTTTGATCTTTTTTATTTTGAGAATTATTAATGCTCATATTTGACATCTAAAACCGTTTGGAATTAGGTAATATTGAAGAAGCTTTAAGAATGACCAAAGAATTAGTGGAACTTGTCCCTGACAATGAAGTTGCCCAAACTAATTTATATCATTATGAACAAGAGCTAACAAGTAGACCAAACCTTAAGGGAGATGATGACTCAAATGATATACAAACTGATGTTTTGGTAAAGAGGAGATATATTGAAAAAGTGTACATCCATTAACATTTTTATGTCACTTTTAGAAAATGGGTACGCCGAAAAAATTAACTGATCGTTATATGTCAAAGCTTTTATGTCGCGGTGTTGATATGCGGCCAGCAAGTGAAACTCGACATCTCAGATGCAAATACCTAAAAAATAATCATCCCTTTTTGATGTTGGCACCGTTCAAAATGGAGGAAGCCAACTTGCATCCTTACATTCTATTATTTTATGATGTAATGTCCGACAAAGAGATTGAATTGATTAAGAAGAAGGCGCAGCCGAAATTTAAAAGGGCAACAGCCCACAATGCCGCAACCGGTAATTTTCAACCGGTGTCGTATCGAATTAGCAAGTCGGCGTGGTTAGGCGATGAGGTGCACAAGTACATTGCCGACATAACCCAAAGAACAGCTGACATGACTGGATTGAATATGAAAACTGTTGAAGACTTGCAAGTTGTTAACTATGGCATTGGAGGACATTACGAGACACATTTTGATTTTGCAAGAGTAAAACTCACAATATTATATAATATAAATTTTTTTTCTCAAATTATTATTGTACATCGAGATTGGATTTGAAATATATTTCAGTTTTTATTTTATAGCGCGAATTAAATTATATGGATTCTCAAAAGTACGGAAATCGTATCGCCACCATTCTTTACTATGTACGTAATTAAATATTAAATCAGTTATAAATTATGTAAGGTAATAGAAATATATTGAATACGTTTTTTTTTTGGTTGTTGATATATTTTAGATGACCGATGTTGAACAAGGTGGCGCTACAGTTTTTCCACGAATAAATCTTGCTGTACGACCAAAAAAAGGGTCTGCCGTCTTTTGGTATAATTTGTTCGCTTCTGGAGAAGGAGATACTCGAACAAGGCATGCAGCATGCCCGGTATTGACTGGGACGAAGTGGGGTACTATATAAAAAAAACTCTATTCTGATAATAAACGCAATTAATTAATTGAACAAAAATTCATTCTACAGTCGCCAATAAGTGGGTACACGAACGTGAACAAGAATTCAAAAGGCCGTGTCACCTTGCGCCAGATCATCCAGAAATACTTGATTCAGATGAATACTATGACTGAATTTAGTTTTCGTTATTTTGGTGCCATATGTACTTTAGTAATTTTTAAATAAATAAATAAAATAATAATAATAATAATAGCAATTTGTAATCGAATAAAACTGAATCAAAATTGTTTTACCTTAAATTTTTCTGTTGTTATTTACAATATTTTAGTAATATTTTTGTGTCCACATTAAAGGACACTGGAATATCCCTATCAAGTGTGGAGCAGTCTTTACATTTGTACTGAGTGTGAATTCTTAGCTTATATTGGCTAAGAATTCACACTCAGTACAAATGTAAACTAATATACAAAAAAAAACCAGTTGAATTTAGTCGAAAGAAATGTCCACTGATAATATCAGTTGTGAGGAAATCGTCTGATTAACCATGTATTATTTTTGGGTGTCGTTGACCCTTTTTCAGGTATATTTGAAATGAACTGAAACGAATGCGTATGATTTTAATGAATTTTTATTTAAATTGAAACCAGTTCTGTGGTTCTTCGTTTATATTGAAATACGTGAAGAATATCTACAGGTAACACGTATAGATATTGCCTAAACTTAAAAGCCCAAAGGGTATACAATAAGTAAGGAGAAGTATGCAAAAAAATTATTCTTACCGAGATATTGTAGAAAAATCGTCGCCTTTTTTTTGGGCAACACTTATCTGACATTATTTTTTTTACTTTTTGATTATGTTCTTAAATAGTGGATTATTAAAACATTATTTGAAATTTTTGAAATGGTAATAATATCTGAACACTTTTATTGTAAGTGAGACCAAATTTCTGAATTTTATTTGTAATAAAACAACTGTCGAATAAACAAGAGAATTAAAAATTACAGTGCCGTCTTTTTAAAGCTAATTTTATTATTACGAACTATTACAATTTTTTTAGTGTATTTGAAATCGAAAAGGATTGCTTGTTGCAAATTTTACAAAATTTTTTAGTTTACGGTTGCTCGTTGCAAATTTTACATAATTTTATTATTTAACTTAAATATAAGAGAGTGTGGATATTGTTCTACTATTACTATTAATTAGTAAGTTTTCATTAAAAATGAATTTTTTGACAATTTCATATACGTGTAATTAAATAAATTTTTTCAAAGTGTTTTTATTTTAAAATAGTGCATTTTTTTTTTATTTTTACTTAATAAATTTACAAATTTTTGTAAAAAAAATTTTTATTAAATTTTTGATAAAATTTATTTGATTTAATTATTTTTTTAGAAATAATTTTAAAATGTCCATTTTTGTAAGTGTTTTTTTCCAAAATAATTTTCATTTTTTTTTATTAAAAAAAAAATTTGCTTTAAAAAAATAAAATAGAATTAAAAATTTAATATTTTTGATTGATAAAAGATTTGTCAATCTAGCATGGGAAGATAGGTTCGATGGCCGAAAGTCAAAATGATATTCTGTTCCTCATAATAATAATGAAAAGCGATTGACCCACCAGAACTTGTTCTTCTTTTAAAAAAAATGACAACATCTTTTTGAGGTACCACAGAAGAAACGAAAAATTTCAACGTTAGCATTTCGCTCAAGGTCAGTAAAATCAACTCTTAACAAGGTATATTTTCTACGACCATCATTTAAAAAAAACCACTTATATTATTGACTATCATAAAAATCAATCCTTCCAAGAGGTTCTGAGAATGCCTATAGTTTTTTCTCTCCATATTTTCCTCATTTGTAATTAGGTTTATATCAATAAAATTAACAAAAATTCAATAATAAAAAAAATAGTTTGATATACAATATTAAAAAAAAAAGTTATTTTAAAGCGAATACCTTTACACTATGTGTGGCTACGTGACATTTTGTTAAGTTATCTTTTTTCATTTTTCTATCTGCTAAACGTATTCACAGGTCAGTAATAATTGTTAGAATTTTCATCCAATCCACACATACCTATTAATCGTGGTAGCTTTTGGATAGAAATTTCTGGTTTTTTTGTTACTTCTATTGAATTAGATTTGAAAATTCCTCTGTTTAGATTCTGTCCCATAGGGTGCCACATGATGAACTTTTCAGTAGAAAATCGCCGGTATCAAGTAGAACTTTGTTATTAGTTGATCGTATAGAAACGAAGGCAGTAGTTTGAATTTGTGATTTGCTGTTAAAAGGTCAGTTTTGTTAAAATTTCTTATAGTGAAAGTTATAGTGTATTAAATATAAAGAATACAAGAATTTGCGTACTTTTATTTAATAAATTTGGTTCGATTTAATTTTAACTATTTTCTTAGAAAAAAAAATTTATTTTAAAAGTGAGACTATTTTTCTTTTTAATACAAATTATTTAATTAGAAAATGTTTTTATGCAAAATATCATTGAAAATTAATTATTTATTTAATATAAAAAAAACAATTTTTTTATTTTATAGTGAATTTTTATCATATTTTCTACACTTTAATAACACTATCTATATAAACGGATAGAAATTAATTTTTAACTTAAAAAAAGAACCCTTTTATAATTATTTTTGAAACATTAAAAAAATTATTTTGCATTGCTTTTTTTTTAATCTTTAACATTACAATCATTATTATAAAATATTATTAATATATTAAAAGTGATTTTTAAATTTAAAAAAAAAAGGAAAAAAAAACAAAAAATATTAAAAATAAAAAAAATATTTTTCCTCTTTTTTGGAATATTTATTGTGAATTTGGTTTAGTATCTTATAATTTTTAAAATCATCGTAGAATTTAAAAAAATATTATTAATAATTTTAATTAAAACTTTTACTTACACATAGTTTAAACAAATAACTTTTATAAATTTAATATATAATAAAAAATTAGAAAATTTTATTTTGGTAATTTTATTAACAATAATTTCAACTGAACGAAATGCTTATTAATTTATTATAATAAAAAAATTATGTACCAAAATAGTTAGTTTTATAAAAAAAATACTTTCAAAATTGTTACGCATGCTAAAAAGAGGATTGCAAAAGGTTGGCTCTCAACTGAACAATTGTCGGTATTTTAGAAGATTACAAGAATCTTTTTGGAGAGCAATGTTATGAAAGTTTTCTACACACACTGTTTTATTATAAAATTTTAGTCATTTCAAAATTTAAAAAAAGATTTGTTTTGGTTATTAATTTAGATATTTAGTTAGCTATTAGAATTTTTTATTTAAAATATACAAACCTATTGGGAACTTTCCGTACAAGCATCAAGAAAACAGAACTTTTGATGTTGACAGTAGCACTGCGTCAAATGTGTCTCAACATTTGTTGATAACATTCTGTTCTTATCGTCAGAAGTGGTCAATGGAGTCAACATTTATAATAAATCATGTTATTTTGTATCTAAAATGATTAAAATACTATATTAAAAATATTTACACTATATATAATTATTTATACTACAATATTCTACTATTAATAAAATGGGGCATTAATTTATTATACAAATTACGGCATAAATAAAAAATATATAAATAAAACGCAACATTTCATAGAAAACAAATTGTGTGTAACATAATCAAATATTATAGAAATAATGCTATATATTTTATAGTAAATGTTCTAAACAAACATGTGCATGTATATATTCTAATATGTGCGTTTAATGTTAATAAGCTTGACCGGTTTCCAAAAATGTTCTAAACGATAAAAATTTCTCCTCGATCGATTGCGTATCATTTAATGTTTGAGTCTGAGATGAATTTAAGAAAATACTGAATTTTTTATGAGAATGAATGTATGACAAAAACAAAATATCTTTTTCTCCACACCTCAGATTCGTACATATATTCGATATGATATCTTTATATACATATGTACATATGTTCGGAATGATATTTGTACAAACTTGTTTTGATGGTAGCAATGTTTTTGTATAAATTTTAAATTGGATAAAAGACACATATGCGTATACAAAGCCTAAGAAAAGTTTAGATATTTAATTAAAACAAATATAATTTAGAGAATTTTTTTTAACTTGATAGAAAATTCAAGTTCAATACACCTTGAAATTATATGTAAAATTTTTAATGCGTTTTGTGACCCTTTTTGGATGTGGTTTTAAGAAGTGGTCGAATACGATATAATTTGTACATACATATAAATATCCATACATACATTTTTTTTAATAGAAAAAATATTTTTATTATTGCCTTTTTAAAATATGTATTGTCATTAATATACATGAATAATATTATTCAAAATTCAAATTTACTTTCAATTAGAATTTTTTAAAATTCAAGTTCAAGTTCAAATTAGTCTTTGTATTTTTTATTTTCTTTGTAAATAGATACATTTTTTTGTATTATTAATAATATATGTATTATACTTAATAATATATTTTGTATTATACTTAATTTTTCATCTCTAAGTTTATTTAGAATTATTTCTATATAAGTTTAATTAAAAATAAATCGTTTTTTGCATTGAAAAATTCATATAGTAATTAGAAATTTCATCTATAAAAGAGAGTCAATTATGGTAAATTGTTAAACAGAAATTTGTTTAAAATAGTTATTTTTGTTATATTTACATATAATTAATGAACAATTAAGTATGCGAATTGTTTGATTTTAATGAAAATTTGCACAGTGGCCTAATTAAAACGGTAACTGGTGGATTGAGCTTTTCGAAATAAGATTTATGCAAACTAAAAAATACTTTAATGCATTTGACTATAAGATACACTTGCTGATTTATTGCTGAAATTTGTTGGTTTTAATGCTTTGTGAATTAATCACATCCGTATTCGGTTTTGATTAATTTTCTGAAAATGTAATTTCTTTTTGAGCACCTTTGATGAATGAATAATGTTTCCACCACTATCGCCGGCCCCAAAAAAAACAATTTTTTATTTTTAGAAATATTTTCTTTGTAAAATATTTATCTGTAATTTAACAAAAAAAAATTGTACGATACAATTATGGAAATAGTTATTTTGTTGTAATTTTTCGAAAATTTCTGTAACGGCTTATTCAATTTGCGTTTTGGAAAGTGCAATCCTTTCATTTAATAGCTGTTCAATACATATATTATTGAATTTAAAATTAATTTAGTTTAATACTTGCCATTTTACGTTATGGATAGTTATTGTCATATATATAAATGACTGTGGTGGACATTACACCTACGACAAGTGACTGCGTGGAGTGCAGTTTTTTGTTTGAAAATAATGGAGGAGAAACCGTTAGTATTAATAGTGGTAGTTATGGCTATAGGAAAGCCCATTTTTTGGGCTAAACTTGAAGATTTTAATTTGGAACTACACAATATTAAAATTTTTGGCTTTATTAGGCGGAAAGTTATGATTTTGAATTTAAATTTTGAAAACTTGCAATAAGTTTTGCGGTAGTTATTTGAATATTTTGCCACTATAAAAAAATAAAAATCTAATCAAAATTTAAATTCAAAATATATTTGATTTAATATTATTTTTCAAATTATAAGTTGGATAATCTTTTTGACAAAAAATATTTTCATAAATATAGATTACAATTGATAAAATTTGAAATGACGTTAATATTTCGTTGTTGAAAATATTTATTGTAAAAAAAACACTATTTTTATAAATTTTTTCTGTGATTGATTGTTATACGAGTATATTCTAAATAATTAATAATAATTATTTTTTTTTATATGATTTTAGATAATAAATTATTAATAATATAATGGCTAGAATCAGCTATCAACGTTTGACTATTTTATTAGTCATAATTGCGACATTTTTTCTAAAATCAGCTCATACAGAAGTGTTTACAGCTCTGTCTGATATGGAAGGACTGATACAAGCTGAAGCAATGCTAATTGATAATTTAGAAAGCTATTTAGACAAAGTTGAAGCTAGAGCTAGTTTATTACGAAAGTAAATAAGTTTTGTCAATTTTATGGCAGTTTATAAAATAAAAATTTTAACACTTTTTGTAAATTACAGGAAAGTAGAAGAATATCAACGGGAACATGAAGAAGCTGCTGATGATATAGCAGCATATATTGGGAATCCTATTAATGCATATCTATTGACAAAGAGATTAACATCCGAATGGAAGTTTATTCAAAATCTAATGAAAGAAGATCTATCTATGCGTAAGGTTTTTTTTTCGTAATGGAATGGAAACATTAAAAAAAATTATAAATTAATTTCCTTACAAAAGCTTATATACAAAACATTACACATATGCAATACTATTACCAGTTCCCAACTAATGAAGATTTGGAGGGTGCTGCCGCCGCCTTAATGCGCCTTCAAGTTACCTATAACTTAGATACCTCAAGCGTTGCACGTGGAATCTTAAATGGCGTTCAACTTAGGTGAACAAATTTTTTTTAAACTTATTTTATATATCTTAGGATATTTGTATGTTTTTTTTTGTCGGTAGGGGGGAATTTTTTAAAGATGCTGTAGAGATATCGGTCCCTATAGAGGGTGGGATATTTATTGTACTTACTATGACTCACCTTCCTTTTCTCGAAATATGACTTACCATAGTTCCATCGTCAAGTATTTATTCATGAGGAATAAACTAACATCAAGACTATTATCCTGTTTAGGCTGTAGGCTGCTATTTTATCATTATTTCTGCCAGAGGGAGCTGTTTTTTTCACTAGAATATGGACAGTGGAGGCATATTTCGCATCCTTGATTGTAGGCCGACAATGCCCCAAAGGTCGCATTAACTTCCTCCTTAAAGCGATATATATACACGTATATAGCCTGAAGCACCTGTCAAAAATTGGGCCACTTCACCATGGCCTCTTTTTGTCGCTGCCATCTCATCATTGTCTCATTTCTTTCCTTCCTGCTGATGGTGAGCCGATGGATTATATTTCCCTCTCCTCGTCGATGATATATTCTGGCTCTTTCATCCGCCAACAGCTCGATTGGCGTATGCCAACGATAACACAGACAGCATCATATGAAAGAGTACGGTATGCTTTCGAGACTCGAAGGGCGCTTCGATGATATACCGCCATCACCTTACGCTTGCCATCATAGCTTTTGTCCAAATAAAGGCTGCGTAAAGTATTATAGAGGTGATAACTGTGGATAGTTAGGCATGATTGTCGGCTCTGTCTGTTCCCTCATTGGTTAGGCATGATCCTTGCTAAAACATTCACAACCCAACTTTTTTTAAAGCAACGATTCTCAGATGTTCTGACAGTGAGGGCAATAGACTACTTTTCTAATCAGCTAGTTCCAGTGTCGGATAATGTGAACTACGCCATTTTTGGTTTGGGTGAACTGATCTATGAATTTACTTACGGAAATCGCCTCAATGTCATCCGCAAGACTAACCAAAAGAAATTTTGATATTCTACATTTTATCCTAATTTCAGTATTGTATATCACCGATATATCGGTAAGATATTATCCTTCTGATATACTCCGGGACTTTTAGAAGGCGAATTTGCGTCCAAAATACTGTTTCATTTCGCCGAGTTAAACGCGTTCTTGAACTTAAGTTCAACAATGACACATTATTGCTTCCTCCAACTGTCTTACAGGCCTTATCAACCAATTTGTATATAGAGCATCCACCGTTGATATAGCTGTTCTCAATCCATATTGGCTTCTTGTTAGACGATTGTAAATCATCCCCCCAAGCATTCTACCGGCTGTATCCAAGAAACAAGTAGGGTAGTACGAGGATGGTTTATTGGGCGGTTTTTTACATTTTGTGTATGCCCAGTTTTATAGTATAAATAATAGCCAAGACTAGTGAGATTTTTTTTGGAAAATTCTAATTTCTTATATGATTTTTGTTTAGTTCTGAATTAACGTCAGCAGACTGCTTCGAATTAGGTCGCCAGTCATATTTAAGAAAAGACTACCATCATACTGTTCAATGGATGAATGAAGCCTTAGAGCGTATGGAGCTAGATGGGAATTTTACAAAACCTGCATCAAAATCGGATATCTTAGAATATTTAGCCTTTTCAACATACTACGAAGGTGAAATAAAATAAATTAAAAATGACCATACAATAATAATAATAATAATAATAATAATAATTAATATTTGTATTTAGGTGACACAAAAAAGGCTTTGGAGATAACAAATCAACTTCTAGAAGTTGCTCCAGATAATCCAAATGCTCGAGGAAATATAGAAGCATACGAATTAGAATTGAAAACTCTTCATGAAATGCAAAATATTATGGGGGATGACGGCAGTGAAACTGTTCCGGTTTCAGACTATGTTAGTGATAGAAATTGTGTATAAAAATTTTCTCATTTAATTGTATATTTGCAGTTAATTGAATCATCCGATTTAGAGGAGACCCTAACAAATCAAGAAAAATATGAACTTTTATGCCGGGGAGATATCCGATTGAATGCGACAGAAGAGCGTCCAATGCGATGCAAATATTGGTTTAGTAGAGATCCATTTATGAAGATTGCACCATTTAAAATGGAAGAAGTTTTCCTTGATCCTTATATTGTTGTCTTTTATGATGTTTTGTCGGATAATGAGATTGAAATCATTAAAACTAAAGCAAAACCAAAATTCCAACGAGCTACTGTACTCTCTGAAATTGGTCCGGTTAATTCTGATGTACGTGTTGGAAAATTTGCTTGGATGTACGATAACGAACATAAATTGTATGAAACAATTGCCCAAAGGGTAGAAGACATAACTGGATTATCAAAATTGGCATACGAGGAACTTCAAGTTGTCAACTATGGCATAGGGGGTCATTATGAAATTCACCATGATTTCGGCTTTGTAAGGAAATTTTGATACATTTTTTATAACCTAAATGTTAATTTTTTTATTTCAAAGGGCGACCAAATGATACAATCATCAAGTGGAGTGGAGTGGGGTAATCGTATTGCAACTCTTCTATTTTATGTATGAACAGTTTTCAAAATTTTTTTCAATAAAATTCGCTTGGTGGTTTTTTGTTTCTAGTTTAATTCTAAATATTACAGATGAATGATGTTAAACAAGGTGGATCCACAGTTTTTCCAATGCTAAATACTGGTGTTAAACCGAAAAAAGGTATGGCTGTATTTTGGTATAATTTATATAGATCGGGCAATCGTGATTTTCGAACACTGCATGCATCTTGTCCAGTACTTGAGGGAACCAAATGGAGTAAGAATGATTTTTTAAAACTTATAAATAAATTGTATTTACATTTTGAATTCACAAATAAATTATAACTTTTTTATTTAATAGTTTGTAATAAGTGGATTCATATATATCATCAAGAATTTCGACGACCATGCCTACTTAAACCAGATCAGCCGCCTGGACAAGATCAATAAAAATGTTTATCCAAAACTGACGATAATATAAAATTTTTTTAATTAAAAATTTGAATCAACTTCTATGAATGTTTTTTGCTTAAATTTTACAATAAAATGTAAATAAATAAAATATGTAAAATAAATTATCTACGATATATTTTTCTTCACAAATAATATTGTAACTACGAAATTAATAATTGAAGCACAAAATTATTTAAAAGTTTTTGATTAAATTGCCTAAAATATTTTTTATTTACGAATTTTTTTTTGGGCTGTGGAGTGCCATAGGGTGGTGCCCAAATTCGGTCAACGGTTCACTTTTATTCCCTTCTCTTCTCTCTTTTATTTTTTTGGGGGGTTTTCAAGTTCAGATCATAAAAAAATCGGTTATTATACGGTTATAGCCCTCAGAATTTATAGTAACGGTTTGTCCATTTTTATTTTCAAAGAAATATGGGATGCTGCCACATTCAGACCAGGCATTCACTTTTCATGGATAAAATACAGTCCTTTATACAATCACTTGTGGGTTTTTGGAGACCCATATATGGTAATTTTCCCTATTGATGTATTCAGCGAGCGAGAAATGACCCTCATTGCTGAAGAAAATTTGTTCAAATTCAAGCTGTTTTTCCAGCACCCAATCGATCGGGAGTTTATAGATTTTCGGTATAGTCTATTTTCAGTAAATATCCATAACACATCCAGTTTCTTCAAAATTTGTTCTGACGACTATGAAGCACGAAACGTAAGTAGGGTATAAGCAATTCTTTTGGGAAAAGTTTTTATACATCGTTTAATGATTGAATGATATATATTTAATAATTGGTAAATAATAGTACAATTTTTTCCGAACTCCAAATAAATAATAATAAATTCATTATTTTCTATTGATTTCTACCAAATTTAATTTAAAAAGTCACATATTATTAACAATCTCTATAAATAAATTATATATTTTGCTAATTTAAAATGTAAAAATAAATATTGTGAAAAAATCAATATCTTTTAAAGGAGATATAATTTTTAGCGCAGATATTTGTTCTAAAAGCGTGAAAATATCGAAAGTGAAAAACTAAAAATTTCAACATATTTGAGACAAATTATCCAAAAATATAAACAATTTGCCAAAAATATAATATTACATTCAACTTTTATGACATGAATCTGATATTAATAGTACTCACAATCATTACAATAATTTTTCATTTACGTAGATTAAATTATGTATGGAAGCTTTTTTTAAATGCTTTTATATTCATTTACAAATTTTCGACTGAACCTAAAAAAATTAGTACATATTTCAATAAATAAGAAAGCAGTTTTCAAATTTTCGCTATTACATTTATATTTTTGAATTGTGTATAGAATTTTTTTTTACAATTTTTGATAAAATTTAACAATAACTAGTGTAGAAGTTAACACAACAAGGCCGTGAGTACGATATAAAAAATTATCTATTTTGTATTAAAAAAAAAGGGAAAGTTTTCTAAATATTATCTAAATAATACAACAATAAAAAAAATGGAAAACGTTATCATTAATTTGTAGATTCGTCAACATTATCAGATAGGCATCATTCGATTGAAAATTCTTCACAGTTCTAGGCTTAGTATCTCTGGGCTGGCAGGTTTTTCTAATTAGAAATATAAAATATTTTAATTTAATTTAAAAATTAGTTTTTTATTATAAACAATTTTCTGGCAAAAAAAATCTATGATATAATATAATAATATGTATAGAAATTATAAGGAAATATATTTAAATTTTGCAATTATAATTTTCCTATGTTGTGGCATTATTGCGGATGAACATTATTTTACATCGACGAATTCTATGGAAGATTTAGTTAATTTGGAGACATTATTAATACTAAATGCGGAAAAATCAATTGTTAATCTAGAATCTATAGTGAATTTGATGAAAATGTAAGTAAATAGAGATAACTATTATAATGCGTTATAAATTACTCTTTTTTATAATAGAAAATTAGAAATACTTCGTGAAGAACATGAGAAAGCAATGGAAAATATTTCCAATTATGTTGAAAATCCAATTAATGCGTATTTATTAACAAAACGATTAGCTATTGATTGGCGGAATTTACAAAATTTTTTATATAATAAAACAGATTTGGGTAGGTTTAATTTAAAAAATAATATAAATATGGTAATATCATGATTTTTCCAAAAATAAGGATTGAATATAATTTTTTTTTAAATTAATTTAGACCTCCAACTACCGGTAGATACTATATTGAACACGAATTTAGAAGGTGCTGCTGATGCTTTGCTTAGGCTGCATGATACTTATGGATTGAATCCATCTCTTGTTGCTGATGGAGAATTAAATGGTATAAAATATAGGTAATTACAACATAAAATTATACTTAATTTATATAAACTATATAAATAGTATATTTATTTAGTTCGAGTTTATCTTGGAATGATTGTTTTGAATTGGGAAAACATGCAGATAAAAATTCTGATATTTATTTAACATTAGTCTGGATGAGAGAAGCACTACGACGTTTGCCAACTGATGAAACTTATCAGAAGTATAAATTATCTATTTTGGATTATTTATCAATTGTACAATATAATCCAGGTAATTATTATCTAATAGAATATATGATTGTTAGAAAATGTATGTACAATAGTAGAATTTTAGGTTGTTTACCTCTTAATACAATCAAGGAAAAACTATTAAAAAATTATTTAAAATAATAGAAATTTTTGGAAAAACAAAATATTATTTATAAAATAAGTGTTAATAAATAACTAACATTTGAAAACTTCTCGTCTGCAAGTTGTGCTATTTGATCGATCGTTGTCTAGAATATAGTACGGTTGTAGTCTAAGATATTCGAACAGTTGATGATGATTTTGACTTTAAGTCTTTTAGTACTTTTTTTACCACTAGATTTGAATTTAATATTGATTTAAATATTAATCCCTTTCTTTATAGATAAAATTAATTAGAAAATAATTTAATTTTTAAAAAAAACTTATACAGATAACATTTCCGAAATGGTTGAACACGTCAGAAAGGTTGCAGGATCAAGTCCACAAGAACTCATTGAATTAATTAATGAGAAATTCAAATATGATTTTGCAGATATCGAAGATTTCGATAACGAAAGTATTGGCAGTAGCACTGAACTATCTTGGCAGCAAAACTATAATTTGTTATGTCGCGGCAATTTACAGCGATCTGCAAGTAAATTACGTTTTCTAAAATGTCGATATTTGGATAGAAAAATTCCATATTTAAAATTGGCACCATTTAAAATTGAAGAAGTTTCATTAGATCCGTATATGGTAATTTTTTATGACGTGATTACTGATGCAGAGATAAAAGTGATTCGGGATTTGGCAAAACCGCTTCTTAAAAGATCAAATGTTCTATTAAATAATGGTATAATTTCCAATACTCGAATAAGTAAAACAGCTTGGATTGACGATAATGCACACAAATATATATCTGGCATAACACAACGTGTTTCTTATATGACTGGATTAACTTTAGATACAGCGGAAATACTTCAGGTTGCTAATTATGGAATTGGAGGATTTTATGCTCCACATCATGACTATTTCGGGGATGTAAATATTATATAATTTTTGTAATTGCAAAATATGAAATTTTATTTTTGTGATAGAATGGACATAAGCATGGAGACCGTATTGCCACAACACTCTTTTATGTAAGTTCATTTGAAATATTAAATAAATCTAAAATAAAAAAGTAATGATTTAATGTAAAATTTTTAGTTGGCCAATGTTGAACAAGGTGGAGCTACAGTTTTTCCACATCTCAATGTTACAGTATGGCCTATAAAAGGCTCTGCGGTATTGTGGTACAATTTGCATACGTCTGGGGAACGTGATTCTAGAACATTGCACTCTGCTTGTCCAGTATTAGTTGGCTCAAAATGGAGTAAATTAAAAGAAAGAATATCTTTTTCTTAACTTGATAAAATTTTTCTGATTTCTTTTAAGTTGCTACTAAGTGGATCCATACTTATGGTGAAGAGTTTACTAGACCTTGTGAATTACATAATTCGGTACCATAGAAAATAATGCTGCTTTATTATTATTTTTTTTTAAAATAATTATAATATACTTTAAATATTCATTTATTATCTATTAAGAAGATAAATAAAAATATATTTTGTTTATTTGAATTTGATAAGTTTATTTTAAATATTAAATAAATCAATAAAGTCATAATGCGAGGGCAATATGATAAGTCATTGGCTGATACAAAAATGTAGCTAATATCAGTAAAATGGTATTATTTTTATTATTTTCCATTGGTCAAAAGATGTCATAGAAAATTTAATTGATATTTGTTTTTTAGTTTAGTTTTGACAGCCATTGAAAGTGGACAAGGTTTGTGTTTTTTATTAACACTAATTTTTGAGGAGGAAAAATAATATTTGAAACCAAAACCAAGCTTGAAAAGTATTATGAAGTATTCTCACTATCGTATAGAATAATTCAGAAGTGGTTTACTGAATTTTATTGTGGGTGTATGGGCACAAGTGTCTCTGAGTGCCCAGGAGCTTTAATTTATGTTACCACCGAAGAAATGATTAATAAAATCCATGATATTGTTTTAAAAGATGATCGAATAGAAGTGTATTAAATAGCTGACATCTCAAAAGAATGTGAAGACAACCACATTTTACATGAAATTTTGGGTATGAGTAAGATATCGGTGAGAATCCTGCCGCAGTTTCAATGGAGTATTTGAACATTTTTAATTGTAACAACTTGTTGATCAAACATAGATTCACCATTGCAGACCACAAATTAAAGTGGACTTTTATTAGCGAACCTGCACCAAAGAAGGCAATAACGTTTTTATAAGTAGAAAATGTTATGTCTACTGTTTTTATGGAATGCACATGGTATAATCTTGATTGGTTTTATTGAAGAAAAAATAGGACAGTATTATACGGTGTTATTTGACTAGTTGAATAATAAAATGAAAAAAAAACGACCGCAAATTATTTTTCATCAAGACAGTGCACGCATGCACACTTGTATTATTGCCATGGCAAAACTTCATGAGTTAGGATACGAATTACTACTGCATCCACCATATTAGCTAGATTTAGCCCCCCACAGATTATTTCCTATTGACTCAAAAGGAAAAAGATTTGGCTCAAACAATGACGTGATTGCTGAAACAAATGCCTATTTTGAAGGCATGAAGCGATCATATTTTTTAGATGGGATACAAAAGATAGAAAAACATTGGACTAAATGTTTCCAGCTAAAAGACGACAGTGTTAAAAATAAAATGCATTTTATAGTTAAAAAAGTTTTTTTTCTTGCCGAAGCCAAGTATTAATCATATAACACTCGTAGTATATTTATAAAATTTACTTTTAATTAAAAATAAAAATATTATTACATAATATAAACAATATATTTCAAATTAAGTTAGGATATAGTCTTTCAGGAGTTGCTCCTCAGTTGGGTTGTCCAAGTATAATTTACATGGTCTCCGAAATTCTTGGTCAAATTCGTGAATCCATTTGTTTGCAACTAAAAAAATATTTTTTTTTTTTTTGTCTTAAAGTAATTATTGAAATAAACCCTACTCCATTTGGAGCCAATTAAAACTGGACATGCTGCATGAAATGTTCTAACATCAGGGACACCGGATGTATATAAATTATACCAAAATAATGCTGAACCCTTTCTAGGTCTTACGGATAGTTTAAATCTCGGAAATACAGTTGCACCACCTTGCTCGACATCACTTAACTAAATAATAATAGTAATTAGTGTACAATGTTAGTCACAAATGAGTTTTATGATTAGAAAAATATCACAGGTGTACATACGTAGTATAAAACAGTTGCAATTCGATCACCCACCATCAAATCAGAACTGTTATGATCTTTGCCTATATCCTTCAATAAAATAAATTTTAAGGTTTTCTTTTAAATTCAGCTATTAAAAAATGTTTATACTTGAAGATAATCATGATGAATATAATAAAATCCTCCAATTCCATAGTTAACAACTTGTGTCAATTCAAATGCTGTACGTGATAGATTCGTTATATCCTGTGTTCTTTGTGACATATTGTCAACTATTTTGTGTTGTTTATCCTCAAAAACTGTCACTTTACTAATTCTTCTATCACTAAAAATTGATTTTTTATAACCGCCCACTTTAGATCTTTGCAGTGATGGCATTGCTATTTGTTGGAAGTATGCAATTTCGTTGTTCGATAAAACATCATGGAATACGGCTACGTAAGGATTCAGTAGAGCCTCTTCGACTTTAATAGGAGCTATTCTAAGGAAAGGATCTGCTCCAAATATGTATCGACATCTGAGATGACGCTCTTCTGTCGCATTTAATCGCAATTCACCTCGACACAACATTTCATATCGACTATGATCTGTGTCAGGATTTGGAATGTAACTCTGAAAATATATATCATATAATATCGCTTTAAAATTATAATAATTCATATTTTCGTTTTGTACTTTTTTCATAGACGCAGCAATATCATTATTTGAATTTTTTAATTCATCGATTTTTTCTAAAAAAACTTTTTGATTGATAATGGCACGCTGGTGATTTGGACGGAATTTCAAAATTTCATTAGTCAATTCAACAGCTCTTAGAAGATCACCTATGAATAAGACAAGTTTCGAAAAGTTTATTAACAATTTTATAGAAACAAAATTGATGGTATACCAATTACCTTCCATATGAGTGGAATAAGATAAATGATCAAGTATTTCTATTTTTAGGTCTATTTCGTTAGGATGATTTTCTTCATGAAGTTTATCTAAGGCTTCTTTCATCCATTCTACAGCATAAAAATGATCGTTCTGAATAGGAGCCCATCTTCCTATCTCAAAACATTCAGATGACGACAAATTCGAACTGATAATTTTTATAAAGTAAATATGTTTTAGAAATTAATCGAATTTTAATATTTGATCAATTTATAAAATATATATATTTTTTCGTTATTTTATTTAAAATAAATATTTTTGTTTTGGCATTTTCGCAAAATGGTCTCATAGTCGTTTGTCTCAAAAACCTTACATACAAAAAAATAAAAAAGAGTTTATTTTTACTTATATTGAATTCCATTTATAATTCCTTGCGTTAATGACTTTGTATCCAATTTGTAAAGTTTTTGAAGTCGTATTAAACCTCTTCCAGCACCACTTAAATCGTCTTCAACAGGAAATTTTGTATTATTCTTTATATATGCTATATTTTTTATATAATCTATAGCAAAAACAAAATATTAAAAAAAAATTTAACCGAATAATATTAAAAACTACTATTTGTATTTACCTTCTGAATCCTGGATCACATCTTTTTTAATTTCTTCCCAATCACGTACCAATCGTTTTATAATGAGAAAAGCATTAATTGGATTTGTTATATAGCGGAAACTGTCTTCTGATGCATTTTTATGAATATTTTTTTGTTCTTCTAGTTTTCTAATAATATTATTAATTTAATTAAAAATAATTTTTACTAAATTAATTTAATTATAAAATTCACAACTTAAATTTCAAAGTTTTAAAAAAAAATGTTTAATCCTGTCGATCATCAGTTGTAAAATATATGTGTCGTTTAAGGTAAATGTTGATAATTTGCCATTTTACAATATGGATTATTTTATAATCACAAAATCCGTAAGGCTTTGAAAACTCACAAGTTATTGTGAAGAACTCATTGTCTGTTGGGCACTTTGGTCTGAAGATGTCATCAACGACATCTTCAGACCAATCCCCCGAATGGGATTTGGTGATCTCAATTGGCTTCAAGGTCGTTGAAGCGATGCAAAATATCTCATTTATGCAGATCAAACTTTTTTATAAAAATACACCATTAATCCGTATTTACATAGACAATTTCAAAACTTAGAAGCATTTAAATATCAACATCCGTCAAGAAATAAGCGAATTACAACCCGAAATATTTCGAAAAATTCTTAAAAAATTATCTCAAAAAGATCGAGTCCTGCAAGAATACTCGTAGTAGCCATGAAAATAATGTTATAATTTACATATATGTTAATGGCAAAGTTTAACCAATATATTAGAATAGAAATTTTATCAAAATATGTACTAAAAATGTATTTTATATATAATACTTTAATTTTTAAAATACCAATTGGATAATACTTTAGAATAAAATATTTAAAAAAAATTCTATAAGAAAAATAAACACCTGTTTATCGATTTTTAAATTAGAATTAAAATTTTTACAAAATTTATTTTAAACTCACTTTTCAAGATATTTAGTTTTTATTTGAAGTGTGTTCAAATAATTTTCCAAATTTGAAATTAATAATCCTTCAGTATGAACTAAATTTTCCATATCAGCTGTAGATGTAAATATATCCGAATAACCATATTTAATTGCTAATATTAAAATAAACCATCCACAAAATATATAATTAAGACATTTTAATTGCATTTTAATAATAATTATTTTAAATACAATAAATTTTAATAAATTAAAATTATTAATTTTTTTTTTTGAAGATTATAATCCTAAGATTGTACTGATATATTGTCACATCAACTGAAAATGATATGATAAATATCGAAATTTTATAAATTTCTCTCTTTATGTTATACGGAAGTAAAAATAGATGAATTATTGTAGTTTCGATCAATAAATAAGTTGAACAATTTTGTATTATCGAATAATCGAGAAAACAATTAATTTTAACTTAATAACAATTAATTCAATATAATATAAAAGGTACTATAATATGCCTTTGTAATGCTTTATATTGTAATTCTTTACTAGAAAAAGAATAACTTTTAAGTTCAACGTACTTAAATAATTTCCATGCTTTGTAAAGCTTTTATAATTAAAATTTAATTCAATTTTTTTATTTATATTTAAATGTACATGTATGCCTATCTCGTAATTGCGGTAATAATTTTTGATTATCATAAAAATGTTCGCTTTCTAAAAAAATTTATATAATATTTGACAAATATTTTAAAAATTCCAAAAAAACCAACAAATTTGTATCACATGGTATGATTTTTTTACAGATAACAAAATTTTAGTCATGAAGTTATTAGTAATAGAACAACGAATTTTAATCACGAAAACGGGGATTCTTCCAGCGATGAAGCAGAAGTTCAAAACAAATAAAGTTGTCGGATCTGGGCCGCGGAACACCCTTATGTTATTAACTAAAAATTGATGCATCCTAAAAAAAAGTCACTGTTTGATGCGGTTTATTAGATCATTCAATTTCGTACACAAAAAAATCGATATGTTAAAGAGCTACTAGCACTAAATTTGGTTATCAAATAATCTCATGGAATGCTTGTGTGAATTAACCGCCAAGATCTTGCGATTTGACGCCGTTGGAATTTATTTTTAGATACTTTTTGAAAGGAAAAGTATATGCTAATCATCCAAAAATAATTCTAGACATAAAAAACAGCATTCGACTAGAAATTAAGGCTGTTAATCTACTTTTATTGGGTCGATAAGTTCGACGTCCGCGTGCATGACATTATTTTTATGCAATATTGTAATACAGGGTGGGCCAACTTGGACTGACATATAACATTTTTATTTTTGAAATTTTTCTATTTTTTTTGGTACAGATTATAAATAATTTTATAAATTTTTATAAAATCTTCATAATTAGTGCAAGAACGTGTCAAAATTGTTGAATTTTATTTTTCTTCCGGACGATCTATTGTTACAAAACAAAGAAAGTATCATCAGCATTTTAATAGTGTCATAGCTCCCAGTGAAAATATGGTAAGAAACTTAATAATCCATTTAGAAAACCCTTGTGCAGTATTTGATGGCCCACAAACAAATTTTAATCGACCTGTTCGCAATGAACAAGCTGTGGACGCTGTACGCGAAAGTATCAACGATGATCCATCTGTGTCTACTCGTCGATGTGCTACTCTCTACGACGCATTTTGAAACTTGATCTGAGGATGCAGCACAACGGCTACAATATGTCAAAAAATTAATTCAGCTTACGACAGATAATGCCAACTTTTTGAACAATCTCGTTATGAGCGATGAAGCACATTTTCATTTAAATGGATATATCAGTAAGCAGAACTGCCGAATTTGGGGTACAGAGTCCGAGAGCATTGCATTAGTATCAATTAAATCCTCTTAGATACACTGTTTGGTGTGAAAATGTAGCCGATAGAGCTACCGGTCCACATTGTTTCGAAGATGGGAGTAAGCATCCTCAAGCTGTTTCTAGGCCGGTATACCAGATCATGTCAGACATTATTCATGCCCGGCAGTTCTAAATAACCCTGGCATGTAGTTCTAGCAGGATGGAGCTTCAGCCCATAACGCGAGAATAACAATAGCGATTCTGCGAGAACCGAATAATTTGAAAAATACAAATTTCGCTTGGCTACCCAGTTCCACAGATTTAACGGCTCCTGATTTTTTGTGTGGAGTTCCTTGAAGGAACGAGTGAACGTGAACAGCCCTCAACAAATTCGGGAAGTAAAACCGCATATTCGAACAGAAATTGCAAATTTTGAGCTAGAAACGATGTGCACCATATGCAAAAAGCCTTAGAAAGAGCCATTAACTGCCAATAAGAAAATGACAGTCATTTTAAGGGTATTATTTTTCACACTTAAAAAAAACAAGATTTTCATTAAAAAACAACAACAAATAAATACATTAAAAAACACAAAAGTAATGTGCATTTTAAATCAGTCAGTTCAAGTTGGTCCACCCTGTAGATTAGGCTTTTAATTTTAATAAAATAATTTTTAATCTTTACGATATGTGTATTCTCCTGTAGTTTAAAAATTTGCAACAGATGGCCCCACCATTCATATAAAAGCTGTAAGATATTATTTTCTATTTATGATAATAAATTAAATTTAACCATTTTAGCTCATTAGCTATAATTAGCAGTAATTGATAAATTTGAATAGTTTCTTGCAAGAAATTAACCAGAATGTCTCAAATATTATTTACATTAATTATAAATTATGAAATTACTTCATTAAATAGTATTATTACTTTTTTACAAATAATACTAATTGTTTTAAGCAATTTCATATTTAAGAATATGTGAAAAATCAGAGAGAAAAATCCAAGAGTTTTAACAAATTTTATTTTTTTTCGTACTCGCCACGTTTTGGTGATGCATATTTGTAAATAAATAAAATAATTTTTTTGTGATTTAAAAAAAATTACAATTACTTTATTATTAAATAAAATACATAGCAAAATTTGCCAAAAAAATTATATTTCAAAATTGCAATTGTCCAAAAAGCTCCTACAGTTGGTTTTCTATTGGATGATCTGGTTTCAGGTTGCACAGTCTTCGAAATTCCTGATCATATTCATGAATCCATTTATTTGCAACTTTTAAAAAAGAACATATTTATTATTATACAAAAACATATGTTCAATATAATAATTGTTAATAAATAAAATTATTACTCCATTTTGAGCCAATTAAAACTGGACAACCTGCATGAAGTGTTCGAATATCAGGTTCTCCAGATGCATGTAAATTATACCAAAACAATGCAGAACCCTTTTTAGGTCTTACGGATAATTTCAATCTTGGAAAAACGGTAGCACCACCTTGTTCAACATCACTTAACTGAAAATCAGACAGGAGACAGGTTGTAATAAAAATACACATCGTACTAGTTTGTACAAGCTACGACAGAAAATCAATGAGACTAGGAATGACTGAGACCTATCTGGCAATACTTCGGATCATAGTCCCCTCCATATAGCTTGTGCGTTAGTACCTTCTAGTTGGGAAGTCTCGAACAGTAATTGCGCGATGCAATGGAGTATAATAAGTAAAATTGCGTTTTTGAAATGGTGCATTCGCAAGTTTGACTTATGAAAAGCAACACTCCTTAAGAAAACACACAAGTTTTCGGTTACATAAAGTATTTTTGGAGGGCTTAGAAGCATTGAAAGAAGAACCTCGCTCAGGAATGCCGTCAACATCGAAAACTTATGAAAATTTGAAATGAGTGAGGGATTTTGTGAGGTTACATTGTCGATTAATATTAAAACTGATCAAGAAGGCTTGGAAAAATAGTTGTACGCTTAATATCGGATATTATAGATGGTTGGATGCTCCACAATGACAACGCCGCTTGTCACAGGACCATCTCCACCAACTAATTTTCTTCGGAAAAAGGGATTCTTTTGGTTGTTCAGCTCCTCCTATTCATTTTAATATCAGTCCATGTAACTTTTTTGTTCTCCAAGATCAGAAAACACTTGGCAGGATGTCATCTTGGTACTGTCGAATTACACAAGGAAATTAGTCTCACTACTTTTCTACCGCACCTCGTATAACTTACATAGTATAAAACAGTTGCAATACGATCACCCATACTATAAACAGGATCGGTAGAATTTCGTTGGAAACCCTGAAAAATATTTTGGATTCATTGTTATATACTTTTTTTCATTTTACTTATATACTTTTAGAAAATCGTAATGTTTGTAGTAAAATCCTCCTATGCCATAGTTGACGACTTGCGTTTGTTCGAATGAAATTCGTGAAAGATTTGTCATATCCTGAGTCCTTTGTGATATGCTGTCGATGATCTTATGTACCCTATCAGAAAACACCATAACTTTGCTGATTCTACTCTCGCTGACCGAAGCAATTTTATTTCCTACCCGGGATCTTTCTAGTTTAGGCCTTGCCATATTTTTAAGGAATTCGATTTCATTATTAGTTAAGATATCATGAAATATAACCACATTAGGATCGTGATGAGTTTCTTCTATTTTGAAAGGAGCTATTCTAAGGAAAGGATCTGCTCCAAAAAGGTAACGGCATCTCAAAGAGCGCTGTTCTGCCATAGTCAGCCCAAGATCGCCTCGACACAACATTTCGTACCGACCATGCTCTGAGTTCAAATCGGAATTGTAGTTCTGAGAAAAGATTTCATAATTTGATGATTATCCATTATTAACATAAGAAACTTTGGCATACATTTTTTATTGGAGTCCCATCTTTAGAATTTTTCATTTGTTCAATCTTATCTTGATAGGTAATTTTATTTATAGCTGCATTTTTATGATTTGGTGTTAATTTGAGAATCTTATTTGTCAAATTCAAAGCTCTTTCAACATCGCCTATTCGTTAAAATTAATAATTCCAACTAACTTAGAATAATATACAAAATTATTGTATACCTTCAATGTACAGAGAATAGGCCAAGTGATCTAGTACATCAGCCTTAAAGTCTATTCGATTTTGATTCCCTTCTTCATAGAGTTTTTCGTATGCTTCTGTCATCCAACTAATAGCATAACGATGATCATTTTGTATTGGAGACCATTTTCCTATCTCAAAACAATCGGATGATGATAATTTCGTACTGAAATTTCAAAAAAAATATTTATTTTTTTCATAAAACTGTGATTATTCAAAATGTTGCAAATTAATTTATTTACCTGTATTGAAATGCATTAATAATTCCAAGAGCTAATAATTTTGTATCTAATTTGTAAAGATCTTGAAGTCGTATTAGTCCTACAGCAGCGCCTTTCACATCTTCTTCAGTTGGAAATTTCGAATGCTCCTTTATCTGAATCTCATTTTTCACATAATCTTGAAAAAATAAAAATAGTAAAGTAAACCTGTAATAATGGGGGGGGGGGGGGGGTGATAATTTAAATAATACTATTTGTCTTTACTTTCTGAATCCTGGATCACATCGTTTTTAATCTCTTCCCAATCACGTACCAATCGTTTTATAATAAGGAATGCGTTAATTGGATTTGTTATGTATCGGAAACTATTTGCTGTTGCTATTTGATGAAGTTTTTGTTTTTCAATTAATTTCCTACAAGTTCAATTGAGACTATTTTATTAAATCACTAAAACAGACAATAATTTATTATCGAAAAAAAAAATATTTTTAAAAAGTAAAATTATCCAATTTATGCTCTGGAAATGAAAGTTTATTAAAAAAAATTTTTATTTATATTATTTTTGCTAAAAATACAAAATTTTTGAAGACTTTTTTAGATAGTTTAGGCTGTAATTCGATAACGAAAATGCTCTAAAATTTGAAAACGGCGTCTTTTTGAAGACAAATTCACAGCACTAAACCTCGAAATTATGCGTATAATGAACTTTAAGCACAATAAAGCCAAAAAAAAAACATATCGTATTTTATGACTTGTGTGGCCATTTTATTAAAACCATATACAGTCCAGATTAAAATATTCAGGTTCAGATAAAAAAACGTCAGTTATCATAGGGCCATTTTACTGAGAATTGACGCTAACAGTCTCTAGTTATTCATTTTCGAAGAACTATTGGCCAATAATATTTTCAGATAAAAATACAGACCAGATATTGATATTTCGGGAAAACAATGGCTCCTTCATAATTACTTGTACATTTTAGAGCATAATTTTCCTTATGTACATTTGGCGAGCAAGAAATAAGCCTTAACGGTGAAGAAAATTTTTCGGACAATATGTCTACAGAAGAATCACAACATTTGTAGAATTTTTTTAATAATTTAAACGTATTATTTGATAACTAAATTATATTTCATATAAAATGGCAATTTTTAAGCTAAAAAAATATTATTTTTAGTGATGAATATAATTGGTAACTGTCAAATAATAAAATACTGTACTTTCCGAACCATGAATAAAATAACCGTTCATTTTTAACTTTTTTAAATATTTTAACTCATTACAAAAAAAAATAATTTAAAAACCCACACTTACTTCTTCAAAATATCAATTTTTAGTGTAATAGCTTTTGTATAATTTTCCAAATTTGAAATTAATAATCTTTCAATTTCAATTAAATTTTCCAGATCAGAAACTGATGTAAAGATTTCAGTATTTCCGGATTTAATTATAAATGTTAGAAAAATAATTTCTCCAAAAAATATGAATTTAAAAATATTTCGAACCATTTTCACGAATGTTTTCTTAAATATCTATTAGAAAAAATTATAGCAAAATTTTCTTTAAATTATATTAAAAATATTTAGTTTTTTTTTAAACTTTAAATGGACTTTATTTGTATAATGTTTTTATTTTTAAATTAATATCAAATACATCGTATGTAACTAATATTATGTATGAGAAAATTCGCAATTTTATAACTTTTCATCATTATTGTCAGTTGGAATAAATAAGAACAATTTATTGTAATTTTAATTATATTTTTTTATTATTTATTGTTGTAAGCAGTTATAATATAAGAATATATTTTTTGATAACGAAATGAGCTTCCGTATTCTTTATTGAATAATTAATCAATAAAATAATTGATAATAAAGTAAGTCTCTTTTTCTGAGAACAATAAATACACTTACCTGTCTTCAATTATAATAACGATTCCAGTATGAATAACTTATGATAAGTTATACTGATATAAATAGACTAAAAATTATACTTGGTGGCCTATTTTTTATTATCTTCTTATGCTATTGTATAAAAATATTATTTTATAAATTTATTTATTTTATTTTAAAAAAAAACACTTACTAAAAGTAGTAATTCAAAAATTTCAATTTATTAAAAAATATTAAAAAATATTTAGTTTAATTAAAAATTTCTCATTCAATTTATTTTCAATATTCTTTTGGATGATCTGGATATAAGTTACACGGTCTCCTGAACTCCTGACCAAATTCGTGAATCCATTTATTTATAACTAATTTGAAAAGAAAAGAGTATAAACATAAAAATCTATAAAATGAAAAACATTAATAAAATTTACTCCATTTTGAGCCAATTAAAACTGGACAACCTGCATGAAGTGTTCGAATATCGGGTACTCCGGATGCATGTAAATTATACCAAAATAATGCAGAACCCTTTTTTGGTCTTACTGCTAATTTTAATCTTGGAAAAACAGTAGCACCACCTTCTTCAACATCACTTAACTAAAATCAATTTATTATTGAATTTATTAAAAAATCAACTTTAAAAATAATAGTTCTTAGGTGATTTACGTAATATAAAACAGTTGCAATACGATCGTTTGACGGTAATTCAGAATCACTTATATTTTCTTTCCTCTACAAAAAAAAGAACAAACTCAATTTTCATTTGTTTTATCGTAAATTAAATAATAATTTTATATACTCGTACATACATTACTGCAATCTAAATGCTTATAATAATATCCTCCTATGCCATAATTGGCCACTTGTGTTCTCTCGAATGAAATCCTTGAGAGATTTGTCATATCCTGAGTTCTTAGTGCCATGTTATCAATAACTTTATGTTGACTATCCTCTAATATGCTCGACTTACTAATTCGAATTTTAGTAATGGTAGAATTTTTATTTCCAACACGAGATCTTGCCAATTTTTGAGTGGCAAATTTTTTAAAAATTTCCATTTCATTATTTGTTAAAACATCGTAGAATATAGCCACAAAAGGATTGTGCAGAGCTTCTTGAACTTTAAATGGAGCTATTCTAAGAAACGGTTCTGCCCCGAATATGTATCGACATCTTAGAGGGCGTTGTTCCGCTGCACTTAACCCAAGATCACCTCGACATAACATTTCGTATTGAGTATGCTCCAAATCGGGTGAACGAATATATGCCTACAAATATCAATAAAAATAAATCGTTTTTGGTATTAACGGGTTATCCATTTCGTGGTTTGGAAAATACAATTCTGTGTCAGTTGTTAACTTTCAAACAAATATTGTATATTATATAAGATAATATTTGATTAATTTAAACTTTGTCATTTTAATTATCAAACAACAAATAAAAATTCTGAAAACTTTCCAGAAAATCATTGATAATTTTTCAGAGACTAATTTTTTTGCTTGGTGGATAAGCAAAATTGCCGTATATGAGGCTTTAAAATTCCACACATAATTGTCGAGAAGTCATCGTATTCGCGAAAAGTGCCGTGCATTTTAGACTATATGTTTTCGAATATGAGAAGCAGATATCATGGCTGTATATTAACCGATTTATTTTTAACTTGAACTTAAAGATTTTAATTTGGACTTTATTTGTTTCGACTTATGACATCAAAAAATACAAAACATGATAAATTTTGACTTAAATGAGGGAAAAGTTCCCAGGCCTCGTATTTTCAGGATTTAGTGATGCCAATTACCTTCCAAAATCGTACGATTTGACGTCGTTGAATTTTTTTTTTATAAAACTATATACAAAAACGTATTTATATAGATAGATATTTTCCAAATTTTAAAGCATTTAAAAACCAATATCCGTCAAGTAATGACCGAAATAATGTTTGAAAAAATCATTAAAAATTACAACGAAATGATTAATTCCTTTTAAAAAGTTTTTGACAGCGATTTGAATAATTTTTATAATGGCAATTTTATTAATATAATTAAATAAAAATTTTATTAAAATTAAAATGCCAAATTTACTACTGGATTTAATTTTAGTTTCCGAACCACAAATTGAATAATCCTGTATATTAACAAAATGTCAGAATACGTTTTTTGGTGGAAGCTGTTCACTTTTTGGTTCATTCTTAGCACTGCGTTTAATTTCCACTTGTTTTTGGTAAGATTTCTGATTACCAATAGTGCGTGTATGATTTGGATTTAGTTTCAAAATTTCATTAGCCAATTCCAACGATTTATCAACATCACCTAAATATTAAATATGATCAACAACTAGAATTATATCTCTAGTATGAATATTACATACCTTCAAGATAAAGAGTGTATGCCAAGTAATCATAAATATCAACTTTCAAATCAGTTTTATTTCGGTTTTCTTCATCGTTCAACTTTTCAGAAGCTTCCGTTAACCATTCTAAGGTATATTGAATATTTTTTTGTTGAAGTGATAATCTTCCCATCTCAAAACAATCAGAAGCAGACAGCTGAGAGCTGAAATGGTAATTAATCAAAAGTAAGCCATTAAATTAAAAAAATTTTTTTTTTTATGAAACTACCTATATTGAAATTTATTAATAATTCCAAGAGTTAATAGTTTCGTATCTAATTTGTAAAGATCTTGAAGCCTTAGTAGTCCTACAGCAGCTCCTTCTACATCTTCTTCAGTTGGAAATTTCGAATGCTCCTTTATCTGTATCTCATTTTTGACATAATCTTAAAAAAAACAGTAAAATAAACCTGAACTAATAGAGGGTTTTTGAATAAGAGTGATATGATTTCTTTAAAAAAAAAACATTCTAATTGTTAAGGAAATTCAAATATTTTTTATTTAATGTGAAGTACAATCGATACAATTGAGTTCTAAATAAAAGATGATTCAAATGGCCTCCACTACTTCTTTTGCAGGAACGAATTCGATGAACCCAATTTTCGAAAACTTTTTCCACTACATCAAGTCGTATGTCATGAATAGCACGTTCAATATTGACTTCTGAAGCTTGAGTCTGGTTTATTGCTAAAGACCAATGACTTCAAATAACCCCACAAGAAATAGTCTAATGGTGTTAAATCACAACTTCTTGGAGGCCATTCAATGTCACAATTTCTTGAAATAATCGAATCTCCAAACTTTTCTCGTAATAATTCGGTTGTTGCACGTGCTGTGTGGCACGTAGCCCCGTCTTCTTGGAACCAGATGTTGTGAAGATCAACTTTTTCCAATTACAGCCATAAAAAGTTGGTTTCCGTCGATCTATACCGCTCTCCAATGCCAGTAACGGTGTTACCAGCTTCATGTCGAAAGAAGTAGGGACCGATGATTCCACCAGACCAAAAACCATTCACCTGTCAATTTAGGTGAATGAAATGGGTGTTCATGAATAATTTGTGGATTTTCTTCGCACCAGAATCGACAGTTTTGTTTATTTACCGCACCACTCAGATGAAAAAGAGCCTCATCGGAGAAGATGATTTTCTTAAAAAAAGATTCACGACGTTTACGGCAAATTCACGACGTTGACGGTGGTCAAATGGCTTCAGTTCTTGAGTGATAACAATTTTATACGGATGCAAACCCAAATCTTTTCTCAAAATCCACCAGGTTGTGGTTTGAGACAGTTACAATTCTTGAGAACGTCTTGGAATCAACAAATTGCGGTCTTCAGCAACACTTGCCTGAACGGCAGCAATATTTTCATTACTTAGAGCGGTTCTTTGTCTTATTGGCACTTGCACATTATGTAAAGAAAATGTACGTCGAAATTTTTAATAATTCGTCGAATCGCGACCAAAGTTGGACGATTATTACAATCATAAAATGGCGAAAGCGCACGAAAAGTTGCAATTGGAGAACGATTATTTTGATAAAAAAATTGAATAATTTGTAAACGTTGTTCTTGCGTATATCTCTCCATGATAAAATTGTAAACATTACTGAATACAATGAAAAAAAAGACAGATCATGACATATTATAAATGGCCGAAACGTCACTTAGAAATCATATCACTCTTATTGGAAAACCCTATAGAAGGAAATTTTAAATATTACTACAATATATGTCTTTACCTTCCGAATCCTGGATCACATCATTTTTAATCTCTTTCCAATCACGTACCAATCGTTTTATAATAAGGAATGAATTAATTGGATTTGTTATATAACGGAAACTGTCTTCTGATATTTTTTTATGTTCATTTCGATAATATTCGACTTTTCTGATAAATATTTAAAACGTATTTTTTTTTCTATAGTCATAAAATTTTAATTAATTGAATGTTTCTGATTTAAAGAACTCACATTCAATTAAAATTTGCAATGCTTATCAATAATATAAATAATAAGTTATCTAATCACATCATGTTTTTTTTGATAATAATACAATTAATAATTTTTCTATTTACATACTATGTTTATATAGTATATGCACCTATAATTTCGACAATAAAATAAGTTATTTTACCTTTGTAAAAGTTGTGCCCTATTTTGAATAGAATTTAAATAATTTTCTAAATTTGCAATTAATGATGACTCAATTTCAATTAAATCCTCCAAACTGGATATTGAAGTAAATATTTCACTATTTATTGGTTTAAGTATAAAAAATGAAAGGATAACACCAGAGAAAATTAATTGAATTAAATTTTTAGTAACCATTGTTAATAATTTCTATTTTGTACAATCTTAAGAAGAGTTTTCACTATAGACGTTTTCACATTGAATATCACTTACTCTATGAACGCAATGAAATATGAACCAGAATTTTGGAAGTAGCGTAAAAGTTAAGTTTGCTCATATTCTTGATAAAATGCTATTGTTATCAATTATCTATTATCGTAAAATAAAAATTAATAATCATCACTTATCGGTGGCTATACTAAATTCTCGATATTAAAAGTTTATATTCCTGATATTAGATTGCAGGTACGAGTATTTCTGGGCATTTATATTTTACTAATATTTGTAAGTAAATTAAATACAAAAGTGAAATTTTCTAATTCCCTATATACATACTCGTATATATCGAAGAAAATGTTATCTATAGCAGAAATGAAAAAAATATCTAAGACAACTTACACGTATCAATTTTTATTATTCTCACCAAAAGTTTTAAACAGTGAAATAAGGGTATCGTTTTCTCACACAGCTCAAGTTTTATTTAAAATTAATCTTGAGATTATTATAGTTTATAATGTTGTTTATAGAGACATTTATACTGAAATGTAAGTTCTAAGCACCACAACAAATCCAGGCATTTATGTTAGCATCCACTAGAGGGGACTACTCTGTTTATGTCACTATTTATTGGTTGAAGACGTATTACATGGAAACTTCCCAGTGAAGCTTCTAATTAACGATCAAATCTAAATTGAATTTGTTAAAAAATATGCACTATCCAAAAAAAAAATTTTTCCTTTTTTTCTAGGATCAAGTCAAAATATTTTTATGTTGATATCTTGTGAAAAACATTTTTAAAAATTAAATGTGTGTACAATAACTTAGTTGTTTTTAAAATAATTATTATTTTTTAAATTTTTTACAGATATCTGCAACTCCAACAAAGTAATAAGCAGATATGAATAATAGTTTTAATTCATGTGGAACGATATGGGGAGTAAACATTCATCGAATTTTCTGCTGCTAGCTTGTGCTTATGTGTTAATCCTCAGTATTTTAGTAAATCACACGACCAGTGCCGCTTCAGTCTTCGAAGGGTGTTTTTTGGAAAGGAAGTAGGGAATATTTTTTAAACAAGGGCATTTGTATGGTTAAAAGAGACACGGGAATGGAACTTTTTATAACGGGACACAGCAATTTATAACAGTATTGCGAACACAAAAGGAAGCGTCGACAATTGTACGGAGTATTTTTGATTATATAACAGTACTTTGCCATCTATAGTATGTATAGAGCGTTTGTCTAGAAATCCAAGTAGTTGTAGGTATCGTCTTTTTAATTCTTATCTTTTAAGTCTTGTATTAGGGTTCCATGTTAAGCGTTTGTCTAAGTTCAGTTCTAGGTACCGAACTTTGGTGTATTGTGGTATTTCGATGCAATTAAGGTATATGGTTTTAGTTCATTAACTTTTGCTGTCCACCTGGTAAACCAGTTCTGGACGATTTAAAGGTTTAAATTACCGAACTGAATCTTTTCGAATGTTCCTTTTTCAGTTTCCGGAATTCTTCTCCAAGTCAGCATCTGGTACTCTATCAATAGCACTTGTCGATGGTGCACGTAACCTACCACATTGATCAAAAAGTTCCCGGAGTATGGCGCTCCCATCGTTCCGATTTGAGTTCTGTTTTTTTTGTTAAGTTGGTACATCTGTTGTTGATATTCCCTCTAAATCTTAGCATTATAGCTTGACATTTGCAAAAGTGACATACCCAAGAATACATCTATCTCTGTGTGTGTTGGCAATTTTTTACAATTTTAGAAATGGATTTAAATTTGCAACAACGAAGTTGTATTAAATTTTGCGTAAAAAACGGATTTAATGGTGCGCGAACGTTGGAAATGTTTAAAAAGTGTTTCGGCAACGATTCTCTAAAGAAAACGGTCGTTTACCAGTGGCACGAGCGGTTCAAAAGTGCTCATGAGTCAATCGAAGATGATGAACGCAGTGGCAGACCATCGACATCGAAAACCGACGAAAACATTGATAAAGTAAAAGAAATGTTGGTCAATAACCGCAAATTAACCATCAGAGAGATAGCGGAGGACTTGAACATTGCCTATGGATCCGTCCAAGACATTTTGGTTAATGATTTGGGTTTCCGTCGTGTAGCAGCAAAGTTGGTGCCAAAAGACCTCAATAATTTTCTTAATAAATTCCGAAATTTTTGATCAAGGTGGTATTACATAATAAAACACTTCCCTAATAAGATTCCACAATAAAAATATTTTCTTCGCTAAATTACGATCGTCTATCGTTGAGAATAACTAAATACATCCGAACTGCACTATGATCAAATTGAAAGTCTGTTTTAAAAATAATTTCAATATGAGGTGTGACAGAAAGGCATATAGTCTAGATGGGAAGTCTCGTCCGGTATCTGCGCGACGTTAAAAAGCTGTGTTTTTGTTGTGCGTTTCGAAAAATGCAACCGCAAAATTTGTAGAAATAATGTGCCTGCCTGCAAGTTTGGGAAATTCGCAAGTTTAATTTACAAAAAAGTTGAAATGAGTCCTTATGAAACACAAAAATTTTTTGGGAGCATGAAGCATTCTTGGAGGCCCCAAAAACAGTGGAATATGAACATAGGTAAGAAAAAAGCCCTCAATGTCGAAAACTGATAGAAATGTGGAATGAGCGAGGGCTTGTGAGGTAAAACCGTTGATTAGCATTGAAGGTAGGTTAACATTGAAGAACAAAAAGTCCTTGAAAGTCTCAGAAAACAGGGGTTTTTTGAGTTAGATCGGAAATTCCAGATACCCTCAATGGGATTTTGTCGGAAAATGAGATACCTGTGATTCTCGTCGGAAAATGAGATACCTGTGATGGGATTTTGTCGGAAAATGAGATACCTGTGGTTACTTTTTTTGTTCCCTAAGATCAAAAACATTTGAAAGAATGTCATCTTTGTGCTCTCGATCATATTCAAAGGTGCTTCCAACACTGCTACGAAGAACGAAAACAACACCTTCGCCAACGCATTAAAGTATAAATATAAAATAAAATTGTTGCAAAAAAAAATTACTTTTTTTTATTACTTTTCTGTCACAACTCATATGATGATGATGTGTGGGAAGTCCATGCGTCTTACTTCCATGTTACGATTAAACATTATCCTGTATTAGAAATAAAAGCATTAATTTTATCATTTCATATCTATTAAGTTCTATTTTAGGTAACATTTAAAAAATTTAAATCCAATCAGAAGTCATCAGAGCTTACCACGATCTGGTAGGTATGAAATTACCAGTTTAACCGAGGTTCATTTAGATTTTACAACTTTTGAAAGGAATTGGAAACTAACAGTCCCTCAAATTTAGTCCAAATCAAATAAAATCAAATTGGAACTTATTCTATCAAAACTGGTCTACTGACGATTTTCAAAATGTACCCTTTGCCAGAGTTTTTGTCTTAAAGAAAAAGTCACTTGCGTTGCTGTATTGGTGAATAGTTCTGCCAGTAGTTATATTGCCAACCGTAAAGCAAGATGGTAGCTGGGTTATAATTTGGGATTGCTTCTCTACGTATGGCAGAGAAGTCTTTTTGTAGTTTGATGGAATTTAAAATAAAAACAGTACCTAAATATTTAAGTAAACCAAAAGATGGTATCTAAATACTAAAAAAAATAATACTTCCCTATCAGAATCGAAGCTAATTGATGAAGAGAGAGAAAACCGATCAGTATCCTCACTTTTCTGTAACATTTCATATAATTAATCTACTGTATATTATAAAAAAAATTAACTATCAGCTAAATAAACAAATTAAAAAATACTCTTTCTATTATTTTAAATAAAAATTATTTTTCGAAAAATGTTCATATTCAAATACGGTGTAAAATGAACGTTGTAGTTTGAATCCTTTATGACATTTTTATCTAAGCGGTAATTATTATACAATAGTAATGGTGTTGATTTTATTACAAATGGTCGATTTAAAATTTTCCAAAATAAAACAAAACAATTGCAATAAAAAAATATTATAAGGAATTCGAACAACAACGTTCATTTTGCGCAAACCCGTGTATGAAACGATCACAAACGAAGAATATAAAACAAAAACTTTTTCGGAATCAATACGAGTATTATCAAAATTTGCTTTAATAATATTATTTTAATCAAATCTGTTATAAGGAAAGTTTTAGCAATAATCATGTTCGTGTAATAATTTTATTTAAAAAAATATTCATGAAAATTCAATTTATTTATTATTGAATGTTTTATTTCAATGCGCTTTAAAGTAGGTAATTAGTTCAGCTTTTTTATAAAAAAATATTTTAAGATTTATGAAAAATATTTGAGATGAAATTAAATTTAAAAAATCTTGCAAATAGTTTCTTAGCAATAATTGAACCATAAAACGATGAATAATTATCAAATATTTGATAGTATTCTAAACAAATTACACGTAGTATAAACTTGAATGTTTACTTAATATTCATATACGTATTTTTAAATGTAAATATTTAATGTTACGAGTATAATACAACGTTTCATTAGTTCATAATCGATAAAAATTTCTTTCCAAATTATTTGTTATCAGACATTGCTAAGTTGAACATCAACTGGTAGATAGCTTCAGTTGTAGTTTGATTAAAAATAAATTCCAACGGGAATAAAATTAAACTACAAAAATGGATACTAAACGATTCAATAAATTAAAATATTTTCCAATATTAGTGATTTTGTTTTTTATAAATTTAAAATGTTCAATCTCAGAAATGCGACACATGAAAGACTTAATGGAAACGGAAGCCGAACTAAATTTACACTTAAAGAAATTTATTCACGAATTTGAATACAAAGTCGATTATATTAAAAAGTTTGTTAAAAATTCATCAAAAAGTTGAACACTTTTTTATTTCCATATAAATTGTAGAATATTTAAAACTTATCAGCCAGAATATCGAAGAGCAGCACATGATCCGGACGGTTATACATCGAACCCAGTAACTGCATATTTATTAACAAAAAGACTTGCAGTAGATTGGATGCAAATTAACACGATAATGATGGAAACTCAACATACGGGTTGGAAAATTATGTGCAGTTGTGAAAGTGCATTCGTTAATTGTTCTCATATTTGCAGCCATGTTATATGCAGAAGAGTTCAAAGAAAAACTAAAATTACCTTCAGAAGACGATGTATCGGAAGCTGCGTTATCAATAATTCGATTGCAAGACTTTTATAATATAAGCACAACCGATTTGGCAGATGGTAACATAAGTGGGATTATTTACAGGTATGGGGCTTACTGGAACTTACAGTCTATGAGGTTTATTGAATGTTGCATTGTAGCAAAGGGTTGTCCTGGGACGATTGTGTTGAATTAGGGAAACAATTAATGGAAAATAATGAATATAAATATGCAATTGCATGGATAGAAGAAGCCAGAGGAAGAGTAAACAGAAACACCAGTTTTGATATAAATGCATCCCAAGCATATATTTTAGAACATCTTCTAAATGCAACCTATAAAAGCGGTAAGTTAGAGCTAATATTATTAATTTAAGTACACTAAACTCTTATGTCTACATCACATAAGCATATGTATGCGACTGTAGTTACGTGTCATTATTTTCAGGTAGATTTTTAAAAAAAATACAATATTTTGATACACGTCAACAAACATATCATAAAAAATAACACTTGAGCAAATAAATAAAGATAAATATTTTCAATGTAGTGAATACTAGCAAATGTACAGTCAAAAAATTGACATATAACTTTGTACATTGAAAATAGGAGATCAAAAAACAAGTAGGTCAGTTGGAATACGAAATATTTCCGGATTTCAGATATTCAAAAAACTCTTGAAATAAATTTAAGAAAAAAAATATGATTAAAGGTGAGTTTGAACTTTTGAAAAGAAGTACTTGATTAGCAGTAGTAGGAACGTTATTTACTAAATAAAGTTAAAACTCATAAATATTTTGTTGAAATATGAAAAAAAAACTCTATTTAGTTAAAAATAAATGTATAATAAATAATTTTTAGATGATAACCAATTCAATAATTCTTAAATATTTTCTTTGGTTTAATAAAAATCTAGTAAAACAGTCTAGATACATCAATCGGAATAAACAGAATCTAATATTTATTTTTATGAATAATTTCAGGTGATGAAGAAAAAGCATTTAAATTGTCTAAGAAATTACTCAAAATGAAACCAGATGAGGAACGCATAAAGAGATTGTATGATTTCCATAAGGCATCTTACGAAAAGGTAGGCCTTTACAATATAATTGAGTGTAAACCAATTTAATATTTGGAAAATAACATATTTTTGTTTATTCGTTATTAAATATATAAATTATTTATATAAAAACTTGTTTAGCCTTAAGTTTGCCATTTTTTAAAATATGCTTCAAAATTTTAAAAACTTTTAACAAAGTTAGTTATCTTTTTTATAGCTGAAGAAAATAAAATTTTCTTGAACGATCTTGCCCCTTTTTCGGTGGTATAATACGTAAACAAGTGAAATTTTCATATACGGAATTTCAAGAAATTAATGGACGAAGATTTTAATTTGAACCATATGTGATTTAAACAAAAATAGTGCCACAATGCACACAAGACAGCTAATTTTTGCCTAATTGCGCAAAATAGTTCCTTTCAAAATAATTTTTTAATTGTATTTTATTTAATTAAATAGAATTTTTTTAAATATAAAATTAAAGAGGCCTTTTTTTCTTCAAAAATAGTTTTGGAGAGATCATAGTGAGGATTGTAGTCCTGAAGTACACAGGAAACTATGTCGCGGGGAGCTTGATTTAGATGTAAAAATACAACGTACGCTTCGTTGTAGATATTTTACTGGAAATGAACCATTCCTCAAGTTGGCACCATTAAAAATGGAAGAGGCTTTACTGGATCCACTTGTAATGGTTTTTCATAACGTAATCAGTGACAATGAAATTGAATTTCTTAAAAACGCATCTAAGGATATACTAGAATTAGCGAAAGTGATTGATCCTGATAATGATATTGACATAAATTATAGAAGCAGCAGAGTAGCATGGTTAAATGGGGATAAACATAAAATTGTCGGTGACGTAATCAAAAGGGCAGGTGACATGGCAGGATTAGACGTTGAGTCATCTGAAGAATTACAAGTGAATAACTATGCAATTGGTGGCCACTATAATGTTCATGTGGACGGTTTTGAGGTAATATTTAATATAATATTAGAAATGTTCCGTATAATTTTTTTTCTCTTAAAATTACTTACTATTCCGATAGCCTGAAGACGAAGATTCACTATACCCAAATGGCAATCGAGTTGCAACGGTTTTATTCTATGTAAGTTAGTGGTTTTATTAGTAATTTTCACAGAATAAATAATTTATGTACCTCTAAAATAATTATAGTTAAATGAGGTTGAAAAAGGTGGTTACACAGTCTTCCCAAAAATTAATGTAACAGTCGTCCCCGAAAAAGGCTCTGCTAGTGTGTGGTATAGCACGTACCTTTCCGGAAATTTAGACTACCGAACACTTCATGCAGGATGTCCAGTTCTGCTCGGTTCCAAATGGGGTATGTATTTATTTTTTTGTTTTTGAAAAAAGTTGATTTTTTTTAAATTTTTCGCTCATTTTCTAGTTGCCAATTTATGGTTACATGAGGTTGGTCAAGAATTCAAAAGACCTTGTGGCTTAAGTGAACATGTTTAAGTAATCACCAAACTGAATGCACACATGAAATTGCATATTCAATTTAAAAACTAATTGCTAGAATATTTAATTATCGAATTTAATTGTGAAAATAGTTTAAAATACAATATTTTTATCTGTTGTTTGATTGATTTTCTTCTTTATAAATGGGGTTTTCTTCTTCTTTAAATTACAATAGATAAAAATATGTGGTTTGCATCTATATTTAGTCAATCACCTTTAAATATAATTATCGGAAAAATACAATAGAGCTAAATTTTTTTATAAATAAAGTCTTTAAAGTTTCAGAAATAGGATTTTTCTCGTCAAATCGATTATCGCAAAAACTTGGATACTCCACACGGCTATCTCCACCAACGAGCTTTTGTCGGAGAAAGGCATTTCTTTGGTTCTTTAGCCCTGCTATTTACCTAATCTTAGTTCTCGTTGTTTTTTTTCATACCCCAAAATTAGAAACAACTTGAATGGATTTTTTTTCGTTCCCCAAAATTATAAATCACTTGAAAGGATGTCATCTTGCTACTGTCAATAGCCTTGACGTACTGTTACGAAAAATGAAAAAGAATCCTACGTCGATGTATTGTTGCCCAGCACAACTACTTTAAATAGCATAACATTGATAGACAAAAATAAGTCACATTACTTTTCTGCTACATCTGATGTTAAGAAGGAGAGAGCCCGAATCTTTTTATTTCCTCGGCCGCAATTTCAAAACCAAGAGAGTGCAACATTCCACCATTTGGGCAAGCATGTCTTTTGCGTGTGGCTTTTATCCCGAAATATGTTACCACTACCACACTAATCAAATATTTATTGAGTTGTTTATCTGCAACATCAGAAGTTATAAGTATCTCCGGAGGTTTATGAAATCTAATCAAATGGACTAATACAGATAAGATCAACAAAGTTATTGTGCTACCACCAGCAATAATACAATCGGCTTCAAAAACAACTTTGCTGTTGTTGTCTTCTACATCACCGTAGCCACAGTATCCACTACTTCGATAGCAACAAGGAACAAGCAATAAGCAATAAGTATCAAGAAATAAACAATAAACGTCAAGCAACACGCATTCAGCACCAAGCAACAAGCAACAGGCAATAAGCAACAAGAAATAAGCAACAAACAACAAGCAACAAGCATCCAGCATCAAGTATTCCGCAATCAACAACAAACATTAAGCAAAAAACAACATCAACAAGCAATAATCTACAAGCAATAAGCAGCAAGCAACAAATTGAGCATTTAACGACTCAATACGTTAAATATATTCGTGGCGTTTTCCGACAGCTGGAGTTAAGAGCAAATAACTCAGTCACCATTAGCCGCATTGGAACAACATACACGCACATTTGAAACGTGATACTTAAAGCTTTGTGTAGCATAAAATGTTATTGAAATTGGTATGGTGAATAAAAAGTGATTCAAATTAAAAAATGGACCAGAATAAATAGAAAATTCAGTATATTGTATAATACCACTGCGACAAAAGCGACAACGATTGCAGGATTGTATAGAAACTTGACGTGTTTATGGTGAAGGCGTTATATTAAAATTAATAGCACGCAAATCGATCGCTCGCTTTCGTTTTGGAAATTTTGATGTCAAAGAATAGCCCCGTTTTGGTTAGAAAATTACCAGAAAAATGATGAAATTCTCGAAAAAAACTGTGCAAAACCGGCATATCAGCAGTCATGGCATAGCTTATTAATTAAACATTCATCGTGAAACCGTTTTAAACCATTCACAAAAGGCTGGCTTCAAACAGAAACTCGATTTTTGGGTAACTCACGAATTGAGTGTGAAAAACTTAACATAGCGATACGCTGCTGAAGCGCAATGAAATCAAGCCATTTCTGTAGCGAATCATAGATGGAGATAGAAATGATAATATCGTTTTGAAGAAGATCATAGAAAAAGAGAGATGAACGATCACAAATAATTTCAAAGCCACGATTGACATCCAATAAAGTTAAACTGTATGTATGGTGGGACTGGAAGTGAATCGGTAATTTTGAACTGTACCGTTCGGTCAAATTGTTAACTCGGTACTGTATTGCAAAGAACTCGAGAGATTACGCCAAGCGATTGAGAGAAAACGGCCAGAATTGATCACGTACATCTTTCTCAACAAAAAATTAAGAGAGCTTGCCTGGGAAGTTTAGCACAGGCATAGCACCCTTAGACTACCACTTATTTCGATCTCTGCAGAACTCTTTTAATGGAACCAAGCTGAGCTTCTAAAGGAGTCTGTGCAAACAACTTGATTCAATTTTTCAACCAGAAACTTAGATTAAATTTATTTTAGTTTCCTGAATAAAAATACAACTCTATAATATGTAAAAGTCATCCAGTTGGATGATTTCCTAGGGATTAGCATACGCCAAAGACTTTACAGATCTTTACAAAAAACGGTCAAGCGGTGTCAAATTGCAAAATTTTGGAGGCTAATTGGCATATCCATTGTGTGAAATCACGTTGCTGACAAAATTTGTCTTCAATAAATTGATGGTTTACCGAGATTTAACAGATGGGCAGTAGCGCCTTATCCTGCTGATCCTTGATTTGGTCAAACTAAAAGGGTCTTCAATGAAAAAAAATCCTTGATTTTTGCCTAACTGATCTAGCCTACTAAAAACAAATCAGTTTCTCTTAGATCCACGGAATCTACCTTTATTGTTGGCCATTAAAATATGTATATCAGTTAATAAAAAATGTTGCCAACATTGCATGGTTGGCTGGATATTTATTTAATTTCAGATAAGATATAGTATTTACGCAAGTATGCATTTTTTCCTAATTTTCACAATAAATTCTATTAGCTGTAATAAAAGATATAATTTTTTGAATATTTTTTTTTAATGTCGAAAGTATTTGACTGAAAATTGTTTGCAGAGATATATTCAATTTGTATTAAATAATACTACGATTTGCGTATTAAATAAGTACCTATAAAAAATTACTATTCTTATTACTAAGCATAAGAGCTATTATTGTATTAAATTAAAACTTGCCATCTCACACCCTTTTTATATACCCTCTCATAAAAGCTCATTTTCGAGTGTGGTGGTTTTTTTTTGCGAGCGGATGCGGAAAACTTGTGGGACGGCAAGTGTTGAAATGTAGGAATTGATATAAAAACTATTGTGAAAATGCCCAATAAATATCGGCGTTAAATTCTATTCCGTATTTTTAGAACATGTGTTCATGGTTAATCAAATGAAAGATGATTTGTACATAAATTACGAGTACACGTATGCCGAATGTACATATGTACTGCCTTATTATTACTTAACAATATAACAATAGAATATAGTACAATACAACGTGTCATAAGCTCATAATCGATAAAAATTTCTTTCCAAATTATTTGTTATCAGACATTGGTAAGGGGAACACCAACTGGTAGATAGCTTCAGGTGTAATTTGATTAAAAATAAATTCCAACTGGAATAAAATTAAACTACAAAAATGGATACTAAACGATTCAATAAATTGAAATATTTACCAATATTGGTGATTTTATTTTGTATAAATTTGAAATGTTCAATCTCAGAAATGCGACACATGAAAGACTTAATAGAAACGGAAGCCGAACTGATTTTAAACTTAAAGAAATTCATTTACGAATTTGAGTACAAACTCGATTTTACAAAAAGGTTTGTTAAAAATTTGTTAAAAATTTTAAACGTTTTTTTATTTTCAAATAAATTTTAGAATATTTAAAAGTTATCAGCCAGAATATCGAACGGCAGCACATGATCCGGAAGGTTATACATCAAACCCAGTAACTGCATATTTATTGACAAAAAGACTTGCAGTAGATTGGATGCAAATTAACACGATAATGACGGAGACTCAACATTCGGGTTGGAAAGATTATGAGCAGTTGTGAAAGTGCATTTGTTAATTGTTCTCATATTTGCAGCCATGTTATATGCAGAAGAGTTCAAAGAAAAATTAAAATTACCTTCGGATGATGATGTATCGGAAGCTGCATTAGCCTTAATTCGACTTCAGGACTTTTATAATTTAAGCACAACCGATTTGGCAGATGGTGACATAAATGGAATTATTTACAGGTATATGGTTTATTGGAACTTGCAGTCGACGATGTTTATTGAGTGTTGCATTTCAGCACGGGAATGTCCTGGGATGATTGTGTTGAATTAGGGATAAAACTAATGGATAAGGGCGAGTATAAATATGCAATTGCATGGATAGAAGAAGCCAGAGGAAGAGTAAACAGTAACAATAGTTTTGATATAAATGCATCCCAAGCATATATTTTAGAACATCTTCTAAATGCAACCTATAAAAGCGGTAAGTAGGACCGAATATTGTTGACTTGAATAGATTTTATTTAATGTGAAAGTGTTGGAAAAATTCAAAGAGAATATTTTATTCGAAATTTAAAGTTCTTCAATTTGTGCTCCGGAAAGTTAAAATGAATAAAATATACTTAAGTCTTCTGGCTGGGCTGGATCGTTTTGAGGTCATTTTTAATTAGTGACTTTTTCGCACATTTTGAGCATTACTTGATGAATTTTGGTTTTTAAATGCTCGAAATGTCGTGAATTGTTTGTGTAACTATGATCTTTTGCATTATCTTCTAAGATAAAGTTCAACGGCGTCAAATTGTACGATCTTGGACGGCATTAACAAAGCTCAAAATTACGCGCTCTGAGAACATTTCGGGCAATAAATCCAAAAATTGTCGTACTGTGAGGCTTGTGGTATCATTTTTTTGAACATGGTGGGCATTTTTTTATGACGCTTAGAATTGATATTTTAAAGATATAAAGGCAAAAACACATTCAGACCAAAATTCACAGCAGACAGTTATTTTTTGCAGATAGAATGGCTTCTCCAAAGCCACTTGTGCGTTTTCAGAATCCTTTATATGTATGTTAATTTTGGTTATTAACCTATTCCCCACTAAAACCCAGTACGTGAAAAGCCTTTCCTCGTTCATAGAAACTTTTTATAATTTTAACGCATTCTTCGGTGGTAGATTGATTCATAATATAAAATGGTAAACTTTAAAACTTAATAAATAATTATATAAAATACACAACTATGGAGACTAGTCATTATTGAATTTCTTCAATTTATTTACTTTTCATACAAAATTTTATTAAATTTTTGTCGCAGCGACAGTAAACTGTACACTTGAATAAATACAAATTGTTTTTTTTTCTGATTTGAGAGCAAATGAAATTTTTTCTCTTAATAATTAATATTTTGATTTTACCTTCAATGCATTACACTGAATAAAGTAAAACAGATCTCTTGACTTCTATTACTAGAAAGAGATAATATCTTCAGCTGAACGTTTTTATGGGGGGCTATGTTGATTTACGAAAGTAAAAAATCTTTGAAAATAATATCTACGAAAATCGAAAATAAAAAGGTTATGAAATTTGACAATATACCCTAGATCTATGAATCTAAAAGTAAATATATTTTTTAAGGGTGTTAATAATGTTTACAACTTACTATATTAATTTTCATTAATTATTTCAGGTGACGAAGTAAAGGCATTTGAATTATGCCAGAAACTAATTGAAATGAAACCAGATGACGAACGCATAAAGATATTGTATGATTTCTACGAAGAATCTTATAATATAGTAAATATGGTTTTTTTTCTAAAAAAAATTGTTTATTTTTTAAATATAGAATTTGTTTTTTATATTAGTTTTTCAGTAATCAGAAATATCAAAAGACACCTGATATACAGAAAAGGTTATGTCGTGGGAATGTGGACTTTGATGTAAAAATACAACGTACGCTTCGTTGTAGATATTTTACTGGAAATGAACCCTTCCTGAAATTGGCACCATTAAAAATGGAAGAGGCCCTACTGGATCCACTTGTAATGATTTTCCATAATGCAATAAGTGATAAAGAGATAGAATACCTAAAAAAAAAATCCTCGGAATTACTCAAGAAAGCACAAGTTATCGATGAGGATGGTAAAAATGTAGACTCGGAGTTCAGAAGTAGTAGAATTGCGTGGTTAAGTGGTAATAATAGTCAGATTGTCACAAATATAATTAAAAGGGCAGGTGATATGACGGGACTAGAAATAAAGTCAGCTGAAGATTTACAAATCAATAATTATGGTATGGGTGGTTTTTATGATGCGCATATGGACGCTATTGAAGTAATTTACACATGAAAATTTAATAAAATTTCATTTATGACTTAATGAGTAACATTTTCCTTTAGCATAAAGAAGTAAAAGGTACTTTTGAGAATGGCAACCGAATCGCAACAGTCCTGTTCTATGTAAGTAGTCACTTTAGTGATTTCAGTTTAAAAATATGATAAAATAATAAAGATATAAAAAATATAGTTAAGCGACGTTGAACAAGGTGGCTATACAGTTTTTCCGGAACTTAATCTAACAGTCATCCCCGAAAAAGGTTCTGCTAGTGTGTGGTATAATTTGCACTTGTCCGGAAATTTAGACTACCGAACACTTCATGCAGGATGTCCAATTCTTCTTGGCTCTAAATGGGGTACGTATTTCTTCTTCTTGGATGCATACTGGACTACCATCATATCATTTCATTTCACTAACTTATTCTTTATCATCTCTTTTTGGTATCACAACGGACCTAAATTTGGTCTAAGTATGTCCGACTGAAACAGCGGACAGTTACTATAAACAAACAAACATAAAAAAATATATAAAAAATTATTTATTTTTCATATTCTAGTTGCCAATCTATGGTTTCATGAAAACGATCAGGAATTCAAGAGACCTTGTGGTTTAACTGCGAATGATTGAGAAGTCGTCCAATGTAATTTGTGTACAAGAAATAAAAAATTAAAAAAAAATTTACGAAAATATTTCCGTTACTTTTATTTGTTTATATACAACAGAACATTTTTTTTCTTCAAATAAATCTTTTTACCTAAAAATTGCAAATAACGCCCGAATACAGGACCGATTAAGTTTTTTTGTACAAAAAATTAGGTTCACAGATATACCATCCAATGCTAGAACCGACAAATAAAAAGAAATTAAATCACACGATCAGGACGGTAGTAATCACCATTCCATAAAACCAGTGTTATTGATGTTGCTTATAGGAATTGTATCATTATTAATTTTTGGGAATTTCTGGGTTTTTAGCAAAAACCATTCCGAACTCTTAGTTGTTTTTTGGAGGAGCATCTTTCGAAGAATATTTGGCGTCCTGCATAAGAATTTACGATTAAATCGACTGTTTAATGATGACATCATAGATCGCTCTTTTGACAGCCTTGTTGAGGCGACAATCAAGCCTAATAGGCTGTGGTGGACTATATACCTAATTTCTATAGAGAAAGAAGCCCCTAAATGCAAAGTATATAGTGGCGCTAGTAATAGCCCTAGAACACGGGACATTTTTTTTTTTTTTTGATTCAGTAAATCTAGACCACACTCCTGATTGTCATGCCGTTGATGCTGATGGTAATAAGAATAGCCAAGGCCATTAACCCTAAGTGAAGATCATTGGCTTTTTCACTAAAATAAAGTCCAAAACAAAGTTTGTTCACATATGAATCAAGGTCTCTGACTCTTATGCGAGTTTAGGTCAATACGATCGTTGAACTTTCATATTAGGTCCCATAAATACACAAATAGTCATCGATGCCTACAGCTTGTTAACAACATACCTGACATAATTATGATTATAAAATTTTTTTAACAAAACCGACAATTTGGATTTAGCCTAGGATGATTTTTTCATAGGTCCAATCAGCGAACACCAAACCCTGCGCATGATCTTGTGGCTTTAGTTCTTGAATTAATTAAATTTGTATGGCTATAGATTCTCTTGAAATATTCGCTGAGTTGAAGTCGCCGTAAGGCCCAATTCTTGTAAACGATGGGGAATTGAGAGAACAAAATATTGTGTTTTTTGTAAAGCATTTTATTAAATATCAATTTTACTTTTTAAATTGTAGTATAAATTATAAAAAAAATTCAATTAAAAGGAAATTTAATCAAAATAAAAAATAAAAAAATGTTGACCATAGTTAAAGTTAATAAATTTAATTAAAATATATTTTATACAAGATGGAAATATTTTTCTTTTAAAAATTCGAAAACAAGATGGAAATATTTGATACTATGCCTTAAAAAATGCCAAAAAAATTATTAAGAAAATTTAATTGGTATTGATAAAAAAAAACACATGAAAAAATAAATATGAATAAATACGGTTAATTCAATTGGACTTTTTGAAAAATAAATTTTATAATAATTTTAACTTAGAGTACTTTTAATTAGGATCCTCCTCATATCGAATCTTTCCTGATCTGGCGATTCCAATGCTGTGAAGAGGATTGTCGCTATTATATAAAAGGGGCACTCCAAACAATTGGCCAAGTATTGTAGTTTGGGGCACTCCAAACAATTGGTGGTTCTCTGGCACTTCTGTCGTCGGTCAGATCGTTTTCTTTTTTTTATCTTAGTCCAAATTTTTTTGAAACTAATTAACTTATTTTTTTTTCTAATCACTTCCAATGGAGAAGTTAACGCCTTTGGTGTCTCAATCAACTCTGTGTAATTGGCATGATTTTTATTTCAAACCACCTCACAATCTCCATAATGCTAGCAACCAGTTGAATTTAACGTTCTTTAACAAATTCTAAATTTTAAAAATACAGGGTGCTTTTTATGTTTTAGGTTGATTTTGTTTGGCCGCCATTTTGGTTTGGATGGCATTTGTCTGTTGGCATTTGACAGTCGTAGAGAGTGGTCGATAGTAATAACGTTTAAAAATTATTAAAACATTTTATTAAAATAATTTTGCAATTGTGAATAAGCGGACATCAAAAACGTGATTTTTTTGGTGTTAATCATATGCCGAGTAAGTCATACATTCAGCGTATAATGAATTATTTTAAAAATGTTCACTAGGAGATAAAGTGAAGCCTGGGCTATAATTAAGCCCATGTACACCTGAAAAGATTGATGCAGAGTATTGCTAAATGTCCGGATACCTCTCATCGACGCCGTGCACAATAATTGGTTACATCTCCATCATGTTTGTTAAAAATTCGCAAAAAAAAAATTTGAATTTTTCCCCGTAAAAAATTTAATTGACATAACAGCTGCAGGCAAATAACCATGAACGGCGACGAGACTGGAGTGCTCGAGTTTTACCATTTTTGGCAAAAACTCTTATGAACGACGAAGCACACTTCGACTTAGCTGGCTTTATTAACAAACAGAATAGCCGCTATTGGGGCACTAATATACCAAAAACCGTTACACCTTCGTAGAGTAACTGTATGATGCAACATTTGGTCCAGCAGCATCATTGGGCCATATTTCTTTGAGGACAGTTGCTGGTGACCGCTATCAGGACATGTAGGGAAAGTTTCTTCTGCCCGAATTGGATCAGTTAGGTCTACAGAACATGTGGTTCCAACAAGGAGGTGACACTTAACACACAGCTCGTGCTACGATGCGAATTTTGCGAGAAATTTTTCCCGGCAGAGTAATGTCATAAAGTGGTGATATCGACTGATCCCCACGATCCCCTGATTTGAACCCTCCCGATTTCTTCGCATGGGGATACTCGAAGAAAAAGGTGTACAATAACAAATTAACCATAACTTTGACAACATTCGAAACGAAACACTAGAAATCTGCGAAAATGTTATGAAAAATATGCTGAAAAGAGCTCGCCTCTGCACCGCGGCCAGCAGTAATAATGCTAAAGATAATCAATCAATAAAATATAAATTATAAAATTATATTTCATTTATAAGTTATTAAAGAAAAATTTCAATCTAGAACATAAAACGCACCCTGTCGCTAACGTACAGGCTCTGGCAGATTGGCTACTGAACTGATTTTCTCGAATTTCTGGATTAGACGTAAAATGTTTCTCTCGGTAGGACGTCCTACATTTCCAACTGTAAATTTCACGCAACTCAAAGAACTTCTGGTGAACAGAGCACAAACTTTTATTATAAATTTTCACATCTCGATGAGTTTTTAAATTGTGCAGTTCTACCTTAATATATAGTGGGTATCTATAGTAGAACATCAAAGGTTAATCGAACCCTTTACATACTCATACTACGTTAATTACTGCTCCTAAAATAATATTCATTCCAACTAAAAGTGTATAATTAATTTCTAGACAACTTAATTGTTAAAAAAAAACGAATGCCCATACAGGTAATTACAAATATAATAAATAAAATCACAATTTTTCCAGACGTCAAATAATAACCATAACTCCTTTATTGATCCTTCAACATGCATTACATTTATATTAATTATACTATATAAAGATCATTTATCACACATGATGTTATTTTTTATTATGTTTATTTTATTTTTAATAGTTTTATTTATTATTTGTTTGTTTATAAATATCTTTTCAAATTAAAAGTTATTCAAATGATTTCGATTATATTTATTGTATTATTTTTAATACAACAAAATACCTCGTTTACCATGTAATATATATTGTTAATATTTATATTTATTTATGATGTTTTTATTTTTAATTTTTTTTTTTTATGTTAGGAAATGTGTTGTAGGATTTTTTTTTAAATTGATTCCTTACGTATATTACACTTTTACATATTTATTACATCAAAAATTGTATTTATTTAAGAATGCAAGTGCATAAAAAGTATGTTATTATAAAAGTATAATCTGTGTTGTTTGTTTTTGAATGTAAATTATTATAGGATTTTTTTCTGAAATTTAATATCTTATTAATTAATAGAAGTATATATAAAATGTAAAAGGTTTCCTTTTAATATGAATTTGTATAAACATTTTTTTTTGCATATTTAAAAAAAGATTTTATAAGTATGCGTATTTATGTATATAATAATAATAAACCTATCTCAAAAAATAAATAGCAGTCAGTTTTATTAGTTTTTATTCTAACTATATGTAGACAACAAATTCTTTTTATTTACCTTCTTTTTAGGATATAATTTTATTTTGAAGATTTGTTTAAGAAAAATTCATTAAAATTGGTTCATGTTATTTTTTATATGGTATATTCATATGTAAATTTTTTGTTCAAAAGTATAAAAGATATAAGATAAAAATTACAATTTAATTTTAATTTTGAAATTTTAATACTTAGAAAAGGATAAGTAATAATTTTGTAAAGATATTTTTTTATAGTAATATTTTAGTAATTTTTTTATCTAAAATGATTAAAGATTGTCTAGGTTATTAAAACCTTACAGTTTTCTTTACATAAATTTTTTTCTCATATTTATTTAATATATTTTTTATTGTGTTTTAATTTTTCTCAATTTAATTTGATTTAAATTTCCATTACTAAATTTATAACAATGATGAAAACAGAAAATATGTGTAAACACTTTTTTGTGTTAAGATAATTTGCAAATGACTTTTCTTTTAATTAATTAATTCTTTATATTGTAATATATTTTCTTTTTTATTTATATTTTATTATGAATAGTTTTTTTTTCTATATGAAATTCTCACAAAATACTAATAAATTTATTTTCTTTTTGTTATATAATAAGTACATGTATGGTACGTCTTGTATAATTATTAAAACATCAACAATATTCTATATATATTTATATTTATTTATTAATAGATAATATTAACATTTTCTTTTATATATTATATCTGCACAAATATATGTATATATAATTAATTGTAAATTCAATATTTCGTATTGAATAATCCATCTCAACTAAAAAAAAATTAATAATTTGATTAAATTCAATTTTTTATATATTATTTTGAAATTACAGTTTCTTAATAATCGTTTTGTTTTTTTTTTTAGTACAATAAATATTATATTTTATATAATACTTTCTAAATTATCTTTTACATTGAAGCACAACAGTACCATATATATGTATATTTGTATATATTAATTATTTGTATATATATTTATTTACTTATATGTGTTCATTATACTATATAATAATGGTTTTAATTGAACATCGTACATATCGTTACACGTAGAAATTTACACAAACCAAACATTGAATACATACACACCCCATAATTAATAATGTAATGCATTTAAATTAGATTTTGTATATTTAAGATAAATCTCCTGTGTGAACGATAATTAAAACTCGCTCTATTACAGTATACATATCTATAATATTATCAAATTGAATATTTTATCTTTTTTCAAGGGTATAAATATCGATATTTTTTCTTTATATGCCATTTTATATTTAATAAACACATTTATATATTGTAATTAATTTATTTTTATATACTTCTTAATAGACTATATATTATCAATTTATAAAGGTAATTTAGTTTTGTTTGAGATGATATAATTTATACTTTTTAATTTCTCATATATATATATATATTTTTATATATATTATTTAGACGCTTAAAATTTAGTGTAGAGTATTATTTTTGTATATTATTTTATAATATATTTTTTTTTTCTTTTTTGTTTGGAAAATTGGTTCGGGGTACACATTTCAATAGTCAGTTTGAAAGACAATCATAAAAATATATGTATTTATATTATATATTATGTATAAATATAATATATGATTATATAACATTATATGTATATTAATTAAAATTTATTAGAGTTTTCAGTTTAAAATGCTTTTCTCCTATGAAATTTTTCCTGCCATCGAATGCAGTTATTACAAATATTTTGGTCAATATTACACATTTAATTAAATTAAGTACATATTTATTTATGCGATCAGATTTAATTTGATTTGATTATTTCTTTATAAATTCCAGCAATTCTTATATAAAATTATAAATAGAAACTTTATTGAAATATTGTAATTTTTCTTTTCAAACGAAAACATCTTAAAAAAAAATTATTATTAATATTATACCACACATATCGATTAATAATAATAATAATAATTGTAATAATAGTATTAATAGTAAATCAAAAATCGTATTAAATAAAAATACAAATTTGTTTTTAGACACAAATACACACATGAATTGGATAAATAAAAAAAATTATTATTTTTGTTTTTTTTTTTAAATTTTTGTTTTTGTTTTTTTTTGCTATTTTGCTAAGATAGTAAAAAATCTTTACGAAATGTTTAAATTTCATAATTTCGAAACTTATTGGCAACATCGGAATTATCTCCACCCCATTCAGCTTTCCGGCTACCATAATATAGAGCAGCGCCACCTTCAGATGCTCGACGATGGGCTGGATTTGGTGCGCCAGCTGATAAGCCACTTGGAGCTCCAGTCTCCGGTAACATCCGATCTTTGGTTTTCGGGGTAGCCCAGTGCATTGACTGCAAATATTTTAAAATTTTAACAAAAAAAAAATGAGTTTTTTTAAGCTTTCATAAAAATAAACTTTTCAGCTGAGCGATTAATAGAAAAATATTAAAATCACACTTTTCTAAGAAGTTTTTAATGTATTTTCTTACAGAAAGTTTTTTTTAAAATAGAAAAACTAATATTTTTTTTTAACAAACGAAATTTTCTTTCCTTAAAAGCAAGGAAAAATAATTTTAAGCAAAAGGATTATAATAGAATAAAATGTTTAAGTAAACAACTTCTTACTATAGTCTAACCTTTAGGATTCTTATATATAACAAGATGAATAAAAAAATTTTTAATTCTATAATTTTTTAATAAAGTAAAAGAAAACAAAAAAAATAATATGTATTAGTTTTTTGTTTAGAAGAAAAAATGTTTTTAACAGAAAAATGAATAAAAATATAAAATAACGTATTATCTATTTTGTAGTTTTAAAAGTATAGAACTAAAATTTTATAACTTTTTTTTAAATGAAAATAAAATTTGATTATTTTTGTGTATGCCATTTGGTGAATTGTATTATTTGAAAGAAATGTATTAAAACTGTAAAATATTTCTATATTCTGCCGAAACTACGTTTCACGATTCTTCCAACAAAATTTTATTCAGCGATGAGACTCATTTCTGGCTTGGTGGATACGTCAATAAGCCAAACTACTGTACATTAGGCTCCGATAGTCCACAAGTACTAAGCAGAAGCCATTGTATTTGCAAAAATTAACTGTCTGGTGTGCACTATTTTTTTGAAACCACATATGGTCCAGATTAAAATCTTAAATTTTGTTTGTTTGTGTCGTACTCCTCAGCTGGGTATCAAACGGTCAGAAGTCTCGATTTTGGCCATATTCGAGCTCAACAACTATTCTGCCAGCGAGTCGTTTAATAATAAACGAATTTTTGGTCAGATCTTTAAGATTTCAAGCAGGACCATATGTGGTTTCAACAAAACAGTGGACTAAGCTACACCAAACGACGTATTTTAATTTTATTTTACGAAAAGTTCCCAGGACGCGTAATTAACCAGAATGAGATTTGGTGATGTCAATTAGCGTCCAAAATGGGGCGATTTGATGTCGTTGGATTGAGATAATCATTAAAATTTAAAGCATTAAAATACCAGCATCCGTCGAGTAATGGCCGAATTATAGTCCAAAACTGACGAGATAGTTATGAAAAATTACCTAAAAATGATTGAGTCCTGGAAAAAGTTCAGTGGCACTTATTGGAATTTTTTGCATAATACAAAGATTTAAGCAATAACATATATCGAATCAATTTTTTTTTATATTGTAGAATCTGAATTTCAAAGCATAAAAGTTTATCTTAAAAAAAATTTTTCATCTTAAAAAGTTCAATTGAAAATGCTTAAAAGTGAATAATAGTATGAAGCGACAAGATAAATAATAATAATTTCTATAAGAAATATTATTCTAAAAATGTTTTAGATATTTTTTTGAGAAACTATAATTTAATAGTGAACTATATACTGCAATACTATTTATTGTAAGTAATATTTGCCCTGCACTGCAACTATTTACATTTTATTTATTTTCAAAACACGAATGTTTCACTAAATTTTTTCCTTAGATAAAATTATTAAAAAAAAATATTACAATATTATTCTAGATTATTTGCTATTCTAATGATATTATCTATACACACACAAAATTTCAAACTTTATTATTATTATCAATGCATATATTAATTAAGGCATTGTTAGCATAATTGATAATATAGTGTGTCACTATTATTGTTTGTCATCATAAGATTATGGAGACCATTTTAATGAGACTATAGTCATCCTTGAGTTAATGAAGGCCAATATGAACTTGCTCGTCATTGTTAAATGAGAAGCTAGATAGGATCTATCTAGATTTTTTTTTATGTTACAAAAGTATTTTTTGTATATTTACTAATAGATAGATATGCTCTGTTGAAATCATTTAATTAAGAAAAACCTGAAATGATAAAAAACCTTTTTACAAACGAAACAGTCAATTAAGGCAAGAATAAAAATGACATATAAAAATACAGTTTTTCCTAGAATACGGATATACAAGTACTATTCGATCTAGTGGTCTTGTGTCATCTAAAAATAGACAGTTTGATATATTGTAATGCTAACTAGACTACTAGTTATTTGCTCTATGTGGACATCATATCAGAGTATATGTTGTTATGCACATATGGGTCTGGCTTTTAGTAAGAGTTCCATAATGATGCTATTTGTTCCTCTGACCTAGATTCAGTGCGAATATCAATGGCGGATGGTTGGTTCCCATTAAAGATTCATGTTGCCAAGTATGTTGACGCTTGAATGACAATCCGGATCAGGACGAGACGATTTCAATTCTGCTCCAAATGATAAACTAGTGTTCTCATATATGAACGCATTCAATTAGTAGGTTGCATTTGATGATAATCAAATTCAATAATTCTTCTGTCTATTTCAGATAAACTTTTCAACAAGGAAACAGGACATGGGTATTTTTCTATTCAAATTAAATTTTCAATTTTACATATCATACAATAAATATAATATGAAAATTTACAATTTTCGTTTGATTCAACCGAGTTGATAAGTAGTGAATAGTATTAAATATACACGAATGTGAAATAGGTTTCACGTTTAGTACGTCAACTTATTTGACGTAAAGAATAAGTTGCAATCTCGTCCGCTAAATATGCGATCTTAAGAAGCATTTTTAAAGAGCCAAGAAGTGGTGGAAGATAAACACCGCTCAGAAAGTCCTTCAACATGAGCTGTATTAAATTGCACCAATTTTTCCACTCACAAGTACTTTCGAGTAGATGCCCAATAGAACTCAAACTTTACTGACAGAAGTAAAATATAACTTCAAATTTGTCAACATCACAACCTATAATCTTAGATCAAAACCAACAGCAGTACGTCCTCAATGACTTGGTCGTTGTAAAAACATACTTTATTCGGCTAAAAGAGTGTTATATTTACAACACTTATTCGTTAAATTATCGTTTAAAATGAAAACCACATATCGATAATCCTTTCTTCGACAACTCTTGTTAATCTAAAGTATTTCTTAAATTGCAAATCTGTGTAATTTCCAATTACATGTACATAATTTTCAACTCTAGCTCTCTTAATATATGGAGACACAACAAAAATATGACACTTCAACATAACCAACCAACCCTCTAAGCCGTCTATTTTCATTTTAGGAACTAAAATGCCCCCACCGTAAATTGTATGCATAACTACTCATTTGTACGAGCAAGAGTAGCTGCGAGTAGCTAGAAGTACTTGTGAGTAGCAAAATTGGTCCAAGGGAATACAGCTATGGAAAACTATGGAAAATGTGGAACAAACGAATGCTTATAAGGCCAGACCGTACAGGATAAACTGTCAGCCAAGTTTTTTCTAAAGTAAACCTTAGAAGTCTCAAACAATCAGATTCTATACATCAGATTAGACATTGCAGACATTTGGATAATAATGCTTGTTACACGCCTACCTCGATCGATGTGTTATTGAGTTTCTACCAGAAATATGGATTCATTGCATCCCTATCCGCCTGATCTAAGTTCATGTAACTTTTGTTCGGCTTACCAAAATTTAAAAAAAAAAAACCTTAAAAAGGACATCTTCTTGGTACTATGGATAACATCAAAATGAGTGTAACCGAGCTGCTGAAGGCTATTCCAACTGCCGCCTTCCAGGACTGCTACACTGCCTAACGCCTTCACTGGGTAGTATACCTGCTCAAGGGAAGTATTTCAAAAAGGATTAATATTGATGTACAATAATAAATTAAAATAGTTGCAAATAATCAGTCAAATTTCTGTAGCAGCGACGCCTTATTAACTTTAAAATTTTCCCAATCACGTTCTTCCAATTTAAGGATATTTTTATAGCGTCTATTTTGTAGTTCCAATGAGCTTAAAAAAATTTATCTACAAGCCAGAATTTTCTAGATTACCATGTAAGCACATATATTCTAAAATCTTAAAAAATCCTTAACAGAAGACCAACAATTTTTTATCTGGTTTACTGTAAAGGATTTGCTTCAACAAATTTGTTGTTGAAAAGTTCTCACTTGAGCCCCGTTTTGTTATATAATTGAATTATACTCTGCTGATGAGCAGAGCATAGCTCAATTTTGAAAGGCGTTCGATATAATTTTTTTCTTCCCTTTATTAATATTTGTTAAAAAATTATATTTTTTTATATCGATAGTAAATTTTAGTTTGTTTTTATATCGAAAAATATGCATACGAAAAATATTAGATCCATTTTTTTGGATTAAATTAGATCCATTTTTTATGTTATCCTTAAGCATACTGAAAAAAAATTTTAAATATAAAAATTAATTGTGTAAGTTCTTAAATATAATATTTCGACAAAAATGAAAAGAATTTTTTCTAATCTCCAAATATTTTTTCAATTTGCTTACAGATATAAAAGTTTGTTGGACTTTTACCAAACATAAATATTCTGATTTAGTTTTGGGAAATTGCTGCATAAAAAACAAACGAAACATAGGTACAAAATGACATGTCCTTATCAAAATTTTTTATATTAAAGTAACCAAAATGACGATGGTTGAAATTTTCAATTTTACTTTGTCCTATTTTAATACATAAATTATTTGAGACCAAAATAAAAAAAAGTTTACTTTAAAAAATTCACGAACATTTTGAAATAATTTCTCTCTTCTTGTATTCGTACTGCTAAAGGGTGATTTTTTCTGACCTGTTTTTTTTATATAGCAATTCTTTTAAGAAATTTTCTTAAAGGATGGAAAGGATGGAAAAGTTTTAAAATTTAATACATTTGTATATATCGACCTATTTGACGATGTAAAAAATTTATCCGTTCTTTTTGTGATCGATCGATTTTTAATTTCACCAAACTTGGAAATTTCATCTAATACTCCTGTTACAATATACCCAATGGATGTATGCATGTGTGTATATTTGTTAATGTATTTTAAGAGGGCTCTGATGTAATTTTTATATAAAGAATAAGTACCTGGTGGACATGTTCTTTCATTCCAACCCAATTTTTGTAGCTAATGGATATGCCACTATTACGCCATTTATCATAGTTTGCACGTTTCTCTGGATCGCAGAGGATTTCTTTGGCTTCCTGAAAAAAGATAACATGTATAATAAAACTATTTAGAAAATTCAATAAGTTTAGTTATATTGAGTATAAATAAAATGAGTATGTGAGGACGGTAGAGACCAAAACTATTCTCTGGATACGTATTATTTCTGATTGATACTATCCAATATTAAAAGAAAAAATTGTGCACAGAAAACATCGAAAATTATTTTGATGTCATCGTTAGATAAGTACAGTACATTTATCAAAAGAACTAAACTACCAATAAATTGTTTTGACTCCAAAAAAATATTATATTCTGTAAAAAAAATTATAGGATAATTCATAAAACAAATGCCATTGAGAATTGTAGCAATATCTTGAATGATTTTCTAATAATTAACTAAAAAAAACTATTGAGTCAACTTTGTTGATAAAATAATATTTATTTTAAAAGCATAATTTTTACTAGACAAAGAATTTTTAATAAATAAACTTGTTCTTATATTAAAGGAATTATAATATTGTATTATTTTTCATTATTGATTTAATATAAAATAAGAATAGTGATAGTTTTTATTTCTGTACATTATTACCTTTACATCTGTCGCTCTTTTTACGTGACCAGAAGATGTTATAACAAATAGCAACAATTCAGAATTTGGAAATTTTCACTAATATTTTCATGTCACGTCAAATTATTCTGTTATATGTCCAAACTCTTGAAACTTTTTCATGTTCGGAAAATTCAAGTTCATATAAAATAAAAATGGATAAGTTCTTATCCAAATTACTCCTTTTTGTAATGTTCAAAAAATTAAATTGGAAGTATTGGCTTAGAATTTCAAAAACATAAAAATATATTTAACTAAAATGTCAAAAAAAAAATCTTTTTTTCTCGAAAAAATGATTCGAACTTAACCGCCACAAAATATGACTACATATTTTTCACACAACATCAGCATTTGTTCACAAAGTTCTCTCATCGAATAAGTTTTATCGCACTAAAACATTTCTTATTTTCTAAAAAAAATTTACTGGCTTATATAAATAATAAAGCAACCATATCAGTTGAATATTAATTGATAATATTATATACAGATTTGCTCCCATATATGACATGACAACACAGGACAGGACAATATATGACATGTGTCAATTCATGGTATGTGTCAACGCGTGTCAACACATGACATGTGTCAACGGATGACAGATATCAATGTATGACATGTGACAATACATGACATGTGTCAACAGAAAACAACATTTTTTTACTGAAAATAATTGAAATTTAACTGAATTTTTAATGAAAACTTTTACAGAAAATTGTGCTGACACATAACATGTGTTGACACATGGTCTGTGTTGTCACATGGCATATATTAACACATGGCAAACATTGACACATAGCGTATGTTGACACATGTCATTTGTTGACACATGGTATTTTTTGACTCATGACATTTGTTGACACATGGCAGTGTTGACACATGATATGTTATGACCTTAGATTAAAGAATACCTGGATAGGCCCTTACCGTATATGTATACGCAATTTTGTGTACAAATATTTACTAGGGGGATATGACTGTCAAACATTTTTTATGTAAACATGACACCCACTGCCATCTATGTGTCGTAATGGAAATTTATTTAATTGCAAAAGCATAATTTATATTTATTTTAATTCACTTACTGGAAACAAAAATACAATTTAAATACAACGATAGGTCATTTTTATTTTTTGTACAATCTTTTGATACGAAATGGAATTCTATTTTAGGTTTATTATACATTTCGTAAATATCAATCAAATATAAACCGCCTCAATTTTGTAGACTTTCGGAGAGTTTGAAAACTTTAATTCTCCATGAAAGTGGAGACTTGGGGGGTTAGGTTTGTCATTTGTGAATCCGATGTTGACAGTTCAATGTTTAGCATAAAATAGTGTGCCGGTGTATATAAAGTGTGTGTAAGAAAGTTTAAGGGACCGAATTTTTCTGTCTATTTTCCATTGCTGTTTTCATTGTGTTATAATAAATAAAGTTTATTCTTCGGTAAGCTTATTATTTAAATAAATTTGTTTTGATTGCTCTATTAGACCATATTATAATGCATTTACTAAATAATATTGTTTTCATTTTTTTTTAGAATATAAGTTATTAATTATTTTAATAACATTAAATTTTTCATTTACTATTTTTGTTTTAAAGCATTTCTTTTAATTTTGTATACGATTAACTTATATATTATAAAGAACTTCATATATTGTAATGTTCTATGTTATTAATGCTTTATTTTTTAATTTAATGTAAATGCACAATGCCTATTTAAATTACCATTTCCATTCATAAACACACATTTATATTATAATTAAGGTTTTTCCATCTATGGTACTTATGCTTGTTTAAGATTGAAATTTATATTTAATAAGTTGCGGTGTGGTTTGATTTCAACATAAACAAAATATCACATTTTCTCATTTAATTCATTTTGCATTTTTGAAATTAATTTAAATTTGTTCACATAATTGTTTTCATATAATCAAATAACTTACAATTCATATTTTTATATACTATTCCCCACTTTAAAAATTCTGTTTTAATAAATAATATACAGTGAAATAAATAAAATGAAAATACATAATAAATAAATAAATATTTAAAAATAGAATACTGTGTTTTATTGCATATTTACAAAACTAATTCCATCAAACAAGACCCGCAATATTAAAAAATCTGCTTCTTTACGCATACGTGTATGTGTAAATGATATCACACATGAAAAATGGTTTTAAACGAACCGCTTCAATCGCATTCTGAACTTTTAAATTGGCCCCCAATGATTTACGCCGTTTCTGTTGTATTGCATGTGTGTGCGTTCTATGAATGTATTGCCAACAAAATTTGGACAGAATTTTTGTGTAGAGGCCTATCCAGTACTTCTTTAATCTAAGGTTATGACAATAGCATTTGTTGACATATGACATGTGTTGAACCATGATTCGAACTTAACAACCACAAAAATCTGCAATCTTTTAGCTTATAAATGTTTTGCTAAATGGCATGTTTTAGTTATCAGTAAAAATTAATTCCAGTTAAAATATTTTCAGTAAAATCTTTAGAAAAAAAATTTCAAACAAAAAAAAACTGTCAGTAAAATAATTTTTAGTTAAAAATCTTTTCAGTAAAAGAAATTTTTAGTTAAAAATATTTTCAGTAAAAAATTGTTTAAAAAAATTCAATTGGATTAAAGTTATCTCTGTGTGTGTGAAAATTTGAATTTGATTATAAAATGTAAATGAGTTCAGTTCAAAGTTTCGCATTATTTATTTTAATGAATTAATTCCATTAATTTACAATTCAAAGATTTTAACATAGCCAATTGAATAAGTTTCGTAATTTATTCAAAGGATATTGTGGTGGGTAGTAGTGAATTTGGTTGCTTGTTAGATGAAATTTTAAAAACATTTTTACTATGTAAGAAATTCTCAAAGGATTAGTTATTATAAACTGAAAGTAATGAATAACATGAAATTATTACCTTAATTCCAAACGCAATTATCATGTTTCTATGGTAGAAGTAGAAAATATATACTGACGGACAAACGCTTTAATTAAATAACATGTTTTCTATTTTCAAACAAATTTGCGTATTCCAGATAGAAAATTTCATTATTAAGCTCCCCAAGATGAATCTAAATGGTATTTTTCCATTCAATTTGCATAGTTATTAAATAGGATAAAAGCAATACTGCTAATTTTTTAGGTAAAATGTCCTTTTCAAAATATTAAATAAATTATGAAGCCTTTCCTCATTGCAAACATCGAAAAGGATTATTTATCTATTTGAATTTACTTCTTCATAAAATCATTCTATTTAAGGGTTGATAATAAATTTTCATTGAATTTATTGATAACACAATTTGTATAAAGCAAAACCACAAAAAAATCAAGATCAGTTTTTTTCCAAACTTCAAAAACTTTAGAAACAATTATTATAATATTTATAAGAAATTAGCTTACATCAACAGTTCCTATATTTTATGAGTAATTTTTGTATACAATTTGGGAAGTCTAGATTACAGAACCGTAAATTTTTATCCACAAAGTTCGTAATCGATCATAAATTCCACGTGCATTCGAATACTGACTGAAAAAATTATTCAGACGAATAAAGGCTATTAAATTTGATAGCACATCAATAGATCCAAAAAGTAATGATTTTTCAATTGAACGAAATATTTTTCTTCCAGTTTTCTTCCATTTTTTTTAACATGAAAATTGAAAATCGATTAAATATTCAATTCCATCTAAAAAAAATCTTCGTACTGTTGTTTTTAGGTCCAGATTGATTTCAGATATTTGTACTTTGGCCATTTATATTTGTCTGGAATTTATCTATTCAATAATAAAGTTAATTTTTATTCTTTGTAATTGATTAGGTTCATCTTGATAATAGCAATTTGATATAATATACAAATAAAAACTGCACTGATCTTTCTCCCTTATCCTGCGAAAGTACTTATGCGTTTATTATTTTCTATTTCTATCTATCTATCTAGTATATTTTTTTTTTGTAAGATTTTATTATGGTGTATGTATGAGTTTCTGTTGTTTCAATGTGTGTTTTTTTTAAGTCAAGAAAGAGCGTAAGCGTATTTGAGTGAAGAGGAGATGAAAGAGCGTAAGCGTATGCAAAAGAATACTGCGATGATGTTAGGATTGTAATGTTATTGATGTTAGGATTGTATGGAGCGAGAAAAAAAGTAGAATATTTGGACATAGGGGGCCATGAAAAAAGAATGAGAACATTGTCGCGCTCTTACTTTCGAGAATGAAATTAAATTTTTTTAATTTTACACTACTCGCTTCGCTCACCAACCACACCGCCCCTACCTCATACGATCGCTTCGTGATCTCCGGGGGGCCCCTATGTCAAATATTCTTCTTAATAGAGGGAAAACATCATTATTGTTATTTTTTTAAATTTTACATAATTTTATTTTATATGGAACGACGACCATGGAAAGTGTAGAAGATACGCCGATTGGGTGCTAGAACAACAATCTTCAGATGTTGACTTTTTGAACAGAATTATTTTAGCAATGAGACTCACTACACTCGGTGGAAATGCAAATAATCAACGTTTACATATACGGAGTTCTGAAAACCCACGAGTGAATTGTGGAGAATCTACAATATTATATCCGCGAAAAGTAACTCTATGGTGTGAAGCTGTCATTGGCCAGGACCATTACCGTCAATTCTGAGCGCTATGACTGTATGATAATAGACTTTTCTAAGCTGAACTTGAAGATATTAATCTGAACCATACGTGGTTTCCTATATTAAACTAGCCGACTCGGTAGCACAGTCGATAGCGTGCTGAACAACCATCCAAGGAGAAAAGGCCCGTACATTTATTAGCCAGCCCGAAGAACACCCCTAGCCTCATCGAATTTATCTGGCAAAGGCACAGAACGAGAAAAAGCTAATTCCATTAAATCATCAGAAAGTCGAGAAGGGGTAGGGTTAATTTGTCCGAGTAATATGAACAAACGCAGTTTTTTTTTTAAAAATTTTATTCAAATCAAATCGTTAAATAACAAATTTTAGCGCAGTTTTTTTATTTAAACATTTTTTTTTAATGAAGATTTTCTTTTATTTATCATGAAAATGTTGTTGTACTTTTTTTATCAGAAATATAATTTCCCTGAAGCTTTTATAATTAATAAATTATAATTAAAGGGGAAAAAAACAAAAATTGCTAACTCAGTCGTCTAATATAAAATTTGGATATTCGCCTTCTCTACGAAATTCGGCAACCTTTGGATAAATTGCATGTACAGCTTGCTCCACTATTTCGGAACTATTCGCCGATATTGTAATACTACCAGTTGCGAAAATCTTCAAAGTTGCCCGAGGATATTGAAGACTAAATGTAACGCCTGGATGGAGTTCCGGCTCATAGGAGGCCTCTTTTCTATACTTTTTGGAGAAGTGAAAAATTCTTATAGGCCATGGCATTTGGCATGTAGCAAGTACGTTGACAACAGCAAAGTTCTTAAATTGCACATTACAGCCGATTTTCTGAAGACTTCTGGCAAATCGGCGTGAAGCAACCAGAGCGTCCTTTTCTGAACAGGCGCCGGTACAAGTAACTTTTCCGGATGACCACACCGTTGCTGTTGTACATGGCTTACGAAGTTTTAAAATGCACATAGAATGCTCCCTGCGATGCTCCACGTTAATGGCATTCCTGGCGATGTACTGCAAATTCAGCTCAGTCATCAACGAAAATGAACAGACCACGTTGTATATAAGAATCGTCAATTCTCGTGTAGGCTTAGGTTTCCCTTCAGTTTTTACTAAGCTGCTCAGATCAGGTAAGCAATTGCGACGGAAATTCCTTAATTTCTGTTTATCTGGAAGCTTACAAGTAACTGAACGCTCAGTTGGCTGTGTTCTCGAATACTTATTTTGCTTCGGTTTCTCGTTCGAAGTTACATTGCTGTTATTTATAGTTGCTAAATTTGTATTTTCTTCTATTTTCTTTACCTGCAAGGCTGGCTTCTCCGGCATCGAACCAGATCCGATCGATAAATGCTTCGGCTTCACAGCTAATGTTGGTGCATCGAGACTCACAGGAATTATCCCCCGACTAAACATGCGAAAAGGCACGGAGCTACATGAGAGATAGTTAAAGTATTGGCTCCTATTCGCAATGGTGCCGTAAAGATATTTTGACATGTCAGGTAAACAAATAAGCTTATCCCAAACATTCGTATAAAATTGTAAATTACCATCTGAATTCAATTCATTATGGGTGCAATTTCTTAAACGATATGCTTGCATTGCAACATCAGCAATCGCGTCATACGAAAATTTCATTTTTTTTGCTGCCGGTAATGCCTCTTCCTTCGACTCCTCTTTTTCATTCTTTACCGGCAATTCGTTTGTTAATGGAATACATGCTATAATCCCGTATTCCGTAGAAACTATGGCACAAGAAGTCCGTATAAAGTCGTCTGTAAATAGATTTTTACGCTCCATCTAAACCAATTGCAAAAAAAAACCACTTAGTTTAATTAGTTATTTGATAAAATTGAACTTTGTAATATTCACCTTGTTGTCTGCAAATTTTCTCGAAAATAAAAAGCACTGTTTTTATTAATTAGAAGTTTTACTGAACACCCTTCTGCATAAACGTTCAATTATTGTATGAAAAAATTGCTGTCCAGTTTTGTTAAAGAAAATTTTACGCAGCCTACTTTATTCATAAAAGTTTCAATTTTTTTCTTGTATTACATTACAAACATCTTGATTTCAAAGTGGATTTAAATTCCTTATATTGTAAAATGTAATTATGTAATTTAAATTGTTTTTTTTTTCAATCAATTTTATTCTTTAATATTTTAAAAAAAAACCCTTACGCACAAACGTTCAATTATTATGTGAACAAATTGCTGTTTAGTTTTGTTAAAGAAAATTTTACGCAGCCTACTTTATTCATAAAAGTTTCAATTTTTTTCTTGTGTTACATTACAAACATCTTGATTTCAAAGTGGATTTAAATTCCTTAAATTATAAAGTGTAATTATCTAAGTTAAATTGTTTTTTTTTTCAATCAATTTTATTTTTAAATATTTTTCATATACTATATAGATTGAAAAAATGAATTGAGCATTCAAATCTTTAATTGAATTAATAAAAGTAATCTTTTATTACCACAGTATCTTTTACCATCCTTACTTGATAATAAACCTAAACCTCTTCAACACCTGTACACATAAATATTATATATTACCTTAATAAATTATATATAATCGAATTACTATTTTGTTCTTTGTGTAATATTTATAAAATAGGAATTTAATTAGCTATCAATGCAATTTTACTTTCTTGTATAAATTAAACTTGGACAAAATTCAAAGAGTACAAAGTCTTGAAAGATTCTAGCTTTTGGCAAGAAGACATTGTTTCTACCATAAGTGTGAAAATACATTTAATTGTTTTGTTGTGTGGCAGAATTATGGTTTGATAGTGGAAATTGAAATAGAAATAAGCTAAGTGAATACATTATGTGTAGTTATATTAATACAATTAATGAAATATCATTTATAAATAATAAATTTTGTTGCAATTGTATTTAGTTGGTTAATTTGGATGAAATTCATTACTTTAGTTTTCAGTTTCAGTCGGAATTGTGTTCCTACCATTGGTGGGCATTTTTAGACAAGGTTAACACAACATCCGCATCCATGACATCAATCGAAGCCACACTAATTTGTTAACAAACCGTTTTCTGTTAAAGCCGGGTTAAAAATGGTGTAAGACGGCAAGTGTTACGGTTACCATAAATACAAATCTTAATACTGACATGAAGGGAACTCTATGTATACATATTAACAATAAACACATTTAAATGTTTCCTTGAAATGAAATAATAAAATTTGATTATATTTAATAATCTAATTTGAACGAGATCAGTTTTATTTTTTTAAATTACAAACAAAATTTCTATCTTAAATTTGAAAATAATACTTTTACGTCGTCAATTTATTTCACCAATTAAAACTACCATCCAAGGGGTCGTAGGTTCGAATCCGTTTGCGACATTCTCCTACGTTAATAACCTCACACCTTTACTTTCTCTTCGACTTTCATTCCCTTATTCCACATCCTTTACTTTTGGACCCGCAAACTGCTTGAGCAGATGGATTCGACAACGTCTAGCGAGGTTCGGTGGCCCTTTAGCAACATATACATATGTGTACATAATTTGAAGGGTTTCATTTCAATATTGTTTTATCTCGATCAATTTATTTGCAATAAAACAATTTTAATATAAATAATAAGATTCTTTGAGAAGTTGAGTGTGCGTTGTTTGTTGTTTTTGCTGAATTAGTTTTGTCTAACATATTATGTTAAATCTCATAAAGTTGTAGCATATAAAAAAATATTTAAAAATTACGTGAATTATTCTTACAAATAAACTAAAGTATATGCATTTTTCCTTAAACAGAAATTAACTTTTTTATGTACAAAATTCCGTGAAAATATAATATTATTGATTTTAGTGTAGAATTACTTTATTAAATTTATAAATTCAAAAACTAATCTCTAAAAATTACGTGAATTATTCTAATAAATAAACTTAAGTTTACATTGTGTACTCTTCATCGAATATAAAATAACTTTCTTTTATTAAAATTTTTTTTTTATTGTGAAAGCGGATAATATTGCATCCATTAGGTAAATTTCAATGTGCATGACTACTATGTTGGTTAGACTTGTTCCTAGATCTATGGGAGTTTCACATAGATAGCACAGAGGGCTGTCAACTCTAATGCAAATAAAAAAAAACAAATAAAAGGCAGAAGAAGATGTGATGATGAAGAAGTACCACATAAAAAGTGTACCTCCAATAAATGAAGACTGCATTTATATTCCTCCTAAATTGACTTGCTGTTCACCGGGATGCTGAAGAAACGACAGCAGGATAATTTACGTAACGGAATAATTCAATAAATAATTAATTTCCACCAATCATTAATTTTTTAACATTAACAATAATACATATAAAAGATATTATTGAATTCTAAAGTTCATCATATAAAAAAAGAAAATCAATCTATGAAAAAAATATGAACCTTCACGAAATATTCTAGAACAGATTACCTTCAGTTTTTGGAAGCGTGCCTCTGCGTCCTTATCGCCGCTATTCTTATCCGGATGATATTGTAGAGCAAGGACCTTATATTCAGTCTGAATTTGCTCCACCTTAAATTAAAAAAAAATTATTTATATTAAAAGATTTTTTTTTGCAATAAAAAATAACGAAACGTAAATTAACAGGAAAATATTTTTGTAAATAGTCTTCAAAAACGAAATTGGTTTTTAAATATATTCAAAAATTATTCAAAAGTGGAGAAATAAAGAAATAGAAATAGCCATTACATAAAATTGTTATTCATCAAAATAAAGCTTAGACACAGAAATTTCTTCGAAATAGAATCACTAAGGAATTTTCCCTTAAATCACTTCATAGGGTTTTCATTTGAATTTTAAATTAAATAAACTCCAAAAGATTGTGTTTAAATAATGAAATGGGAAAATAATTAAAAAAATATTGTTTATTCTGTTTTTTAGTTCGTTTTTGTCTATCTTGAAATTAATTTACTTATATATATATATATATATATATATATAAGGAGAAATAGGCTGAGTAGACGTGAATACATATAAAAGAGAATTTTAAGAAGTTAATTTAAAAAATAAAAAAACAAAGTACGATTGTATAAGAATTTTGTAATATGATAAATGTATAATGGCTAAACGGAATTAGTAGTATTCGAGATAATAAAATATGAACATTTTAAATCCTTATAACTGATATAGCAATGCGTTGCAACCTGCTAAATAAAATCATTAATTATGGAATGGAGCTGTGGCATGGAGATGAAATGGCTTAAAAATGGTTTATATATTTGCTACATGCTAATAAATGAAAAAATGCGGATTTTTTTTCAATGTTGTTAAATATTTCTATGGAAAATTTTTTTTTACTTTTGTAGCATATTTTATATTGAAGGTTTTATAATAAAATAACAACATTTTGTCAAATATTTCTAATTAAAAATATTTCCGCTTTATTTATATAGAACTACCCTGGTTTGTATAATTGCTATATGAGCAAAACATGTCAAATGTTTCGATATTGTTAGTGCAAGATTTTTGTCTTAAACTTAATACAATATTTAAAACATAGTTTTTTAATCCATTTCTTAACTACGATTTTTTACAAAAGTAATTTCAATAAGTTCATTTTACTTAGTAACAGATTAAGTTATTTTTCTACAAATTAATATTTCTTTTAATACTTTGAATTTAATTCATATTTAATAGACTAATTATAAGCAAGGGCACTGATTATATATTCATTATTAATTATAATAAATATGCATTATATAATAGTAACAATAATAATATAAATATTCATTTTTCAGAATATAAAAATTAATATTGTAATCTATCAGATAATAATTCACCCAATCAGATTATAGACTGACATGCAGTCTTGTATTTTATAATAGATAATAAATTATTGAGATTTTTTGATATTAAAAAAAAAATTGTTTTCATTTTGGGTAAAATTATTCCTAAAAATTAGGCACTTTTTTTTGTAATTGGCTTGTAGTAGGTACACATATGCAAAGCAAATGCGTTAACATGTACAAAATAAATAGAAAACAATAAGTTTTTGTTTATTAAATTGAATTTGAAAAATTTATTGAAGTGCTTTGGGATATACCAAAAACAAATATATTTTTCGGCTGTGGCACTCGTGAGCATGCATCATAAAACTGACCATGTGAAAAGCATGGATTTTTCAGATTTAATCCATATACTCGAAGCGACTAACCTTGTGCCTTTTTGATGGTCATTGAAAATGCCAAGCGAACAAAATAGCGAATCAAATGGCATATTGGTGGAAATCTGTACATCAGTTTTTTAACAGCGAGCCTGGTTCAATTGAAGACACCGCTGTAAAAAGGAGGCAGCTCCATTTTACCAATTTTTCAGGAGAAGCAGAAAACTGCATCACTACGAATTATGTGGAATTTTTTACTTTATTCATATGTATAGTTAAACTCTATTACTTAATACATAATACTTTATTCATATATGGAGTTAAACTCTCAAATTACTCCTCTTGGAAATGTGGAAAGATAATAATATAAAAAATAAAACGGTGGAGATGCCTCCTATTTGCACTGGAGGATGCGAAAAAAAATCAATAATAAATTTCAAGTTTAGATACGTTACTTTATTATGTACTTTTGAAAAAAAATTGCTATCTTCTTCGTGCCCAACAGTTTGCGTTAAGCTATCTTCTTCGTGCCCAACAGTTTGCTCTTCTTCTTGGCTCTTCAGCTGGTCATAAAACCACATACAGTCTGGGGGCACATATTTTGTTGCGAGTTCTCGGACATGTAGATATTTGGGGCGCTTAAGTGGTAACGGCCCAGAGTAGAAGAGAGATGTAGAAGCAGGTAAAGTTAACGTAACGCCATGTTTCTGGAGGATAAACAAGTCCTTTTGCTGCATTCTACGCCTTCTGTTGTATACGCCATGACACGGTAGGAAGATATCCCAAATTTTTGTTTCCTTTTGTTTGAAACGGTTGTTTTGAAAGCCCATTTAAAATGACCAGTGAAATCTAAAATCATATCTTGGGAAACTGGAACTACTATAAATTTGCGGCATGTATTTTTAACTTTTACCAATTTAAAAAATTTAATAAAATCGGTTTAGCTCATATATTGATAGTTTTATCTAACTTTATAAGTAAATTTTATTTAAAGTAGATAATCGCATTTTCAAAATAGGCAATATCTAATAATATAATATTATTTCCCTGCTAGTATATTTAATGTTATTGCTTTTAATAATTTAACTTCTGAAATTTTCTTCAATTAATATTAATTATATTAATGTCTCTAATGTAATATTAAAATATATTGAAATTTATTTCATTTGCAATTCAATAAACTGAATTCTTAAAACAGATTATTAATTCAATAATTTTATCGAAACCGATAACCACAACACTGTAACATTCTGAGTATCTACGTAAAAGTATAATAATGCATATGTAAAAGGACGAATGGAAATTTGAAAATTTACATTCATTGTAAAACCATAGTCTAGGACATAATCTGTACATGAAAGCCCTTGATATGCACTTGAAATTTAATTTTTCTGATGTACATACTCAACGACGAATGCGGTTTAAATTTAAATTTTCACAGAAAAAGTTATACATTTATAAGTATATGTGTAGATTAACTTCAGCATAAATTTATACCAAATTTGAACCTTATATTGAGTGCAAATAAATTTTACGATATGGTTTTTTTTATGTAAATGTAGAGAAATTTCTGATTTGTTAATTTTATTTCATTAACAAAGGAAAATTTTCAATATACAATTTTTACGAATGGATGCGTTTTAAAATACGTAATATAAAATTTCAAAAAAAAAACAATATTAAAGTAGAGCAAAATTAAAAATTTATATGGACATTAAAATAAATAATTTATTAAGGAACTTTTTACTAAAGATTAATTAATTAATAATTATTATTTTAAATTTTTTTTTAAGTTGGGACATATGAGATTCGGATGTCACTGAGACCGATCTGACAGTACTGCGCACTTTTCCCCTAAATAGTTTGTAGTTTAATCCCTCCTAGATAAGTGAAGTTGGTTTTTTTTTGTAGTGCCATCAAATTTTATATTAAACTTCGTAAATCCGTGAGTTTGATCTAACCAGGCTATTCCTTGTCAAGAGCACCAGTGGTCGATGGCATAAAGGATTTTTGTAAGGCCAAGAACCAGTGGAAAACGAATCTTGGTCAGAAAAGCCTTCTACGTCAAAATCTAGAATAAACTCTTAACCAAGTTGCTAATAAAAAAGTCCTTGGAAGGCTCAGAATAGGGATTTTTCGCATTAGACACCTGAATACTTTACTATGACAACGCCCCCTGTCACATGCCCATCTCCATCAAAGAATTTCTATCGGAGAAAAGGATTACCTGTGTGGTTCTCCAGCTCCTCTATAGACCATGAGATTTTGTTTGTTCCGCAAGATCAAAAAATAATTACAGATCGTCATCGCAGTACTGTCGATAATATCTAAAAAAGTATTATCGATTAGCTGAAGGCCTTCCAACCCTTATACGAAGAGTGGAAACAACTCCTCTGCCGTTGTATAGTTACCCAAGATAACTACTTTGGAAGGGTTCATATTAAAGTATAAAAACAAAATAAAATCAGTTTCATCTCTATTCTAACACATCTTTTATACTCATATATACCTACTCATAAATAACCAATTATGCGACTTTATTATGATTGATGGATTTGATTTAGTGCATTTTATTCTCAATAAATCTAATATTGATTTTTTGTGTATGTAGTATAACCGAATCTAAAACCAGATTATATAAAGAATAATCGAATGACGAATTTTATTAAGGTAACAGAAAAGGAATAAAAGTAAAATATTTCGCAAAGAAAGCGAAATTCAATTTGTCAACAAGGGATGTGAAAATCGAATGCAATTATGAGCACTTAAGGTATAAATGTTTTATTGATTTTTTTTGCCCCCTAATAAATACGATAATACCAATTAAGAATTACTTTAGCAACACTTCAGTTAAAGAACAAAATAAAAAAAAATACGATTTTAAGTTGAAAAATAAACTTATAGCACTAAAAATTTATGCATGGATTGTGCAATTTTTTTAATTTCATATTTAAATTAATATTAATAACTTTTGTTTTACATATAAACTTTAATTAAATTCGTTCACAAAGTATTTAAAAAACATTTTCTTTTGCGTATTTTAAAAAAAAATATATATAAATAAAATTCAAATAAAATAATGATAACGACTTTGTTCGTGAATATTTTATTTATAAATTTATAATTTTTAATTTATAAAATTACGAAGATTTTACAATGAGTAGTTGCTAAAATTCAATATCTGCTAATAACTTGATGTTGTAATGAGGGTGTTAAAAATGTCATAAAAATCAATTTTAATATCGAATAAAATTGACTATTCTGACTGTCACGTATTGTTTGCTGTTAAAAGTGATTTTACGTGCTCAGCCAAAAAGTACATGACGTCAGAACGCCTACATACACAAACAATTTGATAACGCATAATATACGACCCTCTAAAAAGGATCTCGATTGTTTAATACAATTTTACTAAAGTCTGAAAGGACATTTTAGCAGATGTTCTTACTTCTAAGAAGTATACACATTATTTAAATTTCTTTGCCTCCTTTCACTTTTCCTTTCCAAACATTTGCTAAGCAAAAAATATCAATATTCAAATTCGCTAAAAAAATTTCCAATAAAAATACAATTGTGTACATTTGCTTGGAAATAAGTTTCGGTATATTTGAAATTATTTTTAGTAAAAATCTTTTAACTGGCATTTACCGATGTATTAGTATCTACATATATTTGAAATTTGATAAAAATAATACGATTTTATCTGTTTGATTTCATCAATTGAAGTAAAAATAGAAAGATTTTTCCTCCCACGATTAAATTGCTTACACAAAAATTGAATATGTAATGGATTTATTAATAAACATTTTATTTTACGTAAATATATTTTGTCAATTTATTTCAATCGAAATTATTACATACAATATATATCATGTATATTAATTCTATGCTTTTAGTTCGTTTTTTTAAATGTTAATATCTAATTAACTAACAAAAAAATTGATTTTATTTAATAACGAATTATCCATTTAATAATAATAGTTGTAAAAAAAATGTATTAATAAATGATTGGTTATATACTAAACAATCTAGTTAAATTTAAAAAATATGCTACAAAGAAGGTGATTATGCTATAGCCAGGTTTCACGAAATTTTTTCCTTAGCGTTGAAGATTATTTCTGAAGCCATTGTATCCGAGAAATGTGACGGTCTCCGGTACATTTTGGTCTAAAAGTTGCACGTGACTATCGGGCATGCCTTCGGTAAGTAATCTTTACACATATGAGGCTCTGGAAACCCACAAGTGATTGTAGAGAAGCCATTGCATCCGAGCAATGTGACTGTCTGCGGTGCATTTTGGGCTAAAGGAGGATTATTTCTGACTCAGTGAATATTTCAGTAAGCAAATTCTACATATATGAGGCTCTGAAAATCTACAAGTCCGAGATATGCGACTGTCTATGATGCAGTTTGGTCTGAAAGTGTCAAGCGACTGTATGACATTCATTCGGTAAACAATCTTTACATAGATGAGGCTCTGCAAACCTACAAGTAACTGTAGAGAAGTCGTTATATCCGAGAAATGTGACTGCCTGCGCTGTATTTTGGTCTAAAAGTTGCATGTGTGATTGTCTGGCATTCATTCGATAAGGAATCTTTACAGATATGAGGCTTTAAAAACCCACAAGCGACTGTAGAAAAGCAAATTGTACCTATATTTCTTCAAAAATAAAGAAGGAGACTCAGTTATTGTCAATTTTGAATTTTTTTCAAGCTACATAACGTAACAAATTCTGGGTATATTGTGCGAAAAGTTCAAAGTACTCATATTGTCCACATTTGGCGATGTTCTTTTGATGTCCAAGAGTATGCGATTTGACGCCGTTGGACTTATTTTTGTAAAGTTATATTGTATAAAAACTCTTATTTAGGCAGACAGTCCTCAAATTTTAGAGCATTTATAAAACCAATATCTGTCAAGTAATGGCCGAATCGCAGGCCAAAATGTACAAAAAAAGTCATAAAAATTACCTCAAACAAATCGAGTCCTGCAAGAAATCTTATAGAATTCATTTAAATAATGGTATATTTTATGCATAATAAGAAAGTTTCAGCAATATAATAAAATATAATAGCCATTATGACGCCACGAGACTTTTTGTCTTTTAAATTTTAAGTGGATTTATTTAACTTTACTTTCCGAAGATTTAAATACATTTTGAATATAAAATTACACTTGTTTGCATTAAAAGTAATTAAACTGATACTTAATGGCATAGATTTGAAAGTATTTTAATAATAAAATGTGTCATGAATAATAAAAAAGTCCAATGTTAGTAGAATTCTAATATTTTATATCAAATGTGTGATTAGTCATTAAAAACTGACAGTTATATGTATCTGGGAATCATTATAGTACAAAATAATAATATAATTATATAAATATATTTATGTAATTAGAAACACACAATAAAATTCATTAAGTACTGGCACTTATATATATTATTTGACAAATATCAACCGTCACTTAGTACGGAAAATTAACTATTTTTCTAATAGTTTATTAAAGTTATTTTTATTTTTTGTATATATTTTAGTAGAATTAAGTTGGTTGAGAAACTGTCGGAAATTTTTTACTTCAATAACTAGTAATTATATTTAATTGTATTCAAAAACAAGGAAATTAATTTTATTATAACAGTTAATTCATTAATAATGTAACTGTACTACAAATTTCTTTACTGCAAAGCAAAGACTCAAACCCACTACTAGTGTTATTTTGAAATCTTGTAAAAAAAACATTTCAAAAAGAATTTTAAGTCAATTTGATATCTTTTAGAATGACACTTTTAATAATTTTATAATGTGATAAAAAAGTTAATAAACAATGTGAATTTTCTATGGCCTTTCCCAGTAACATTGCTTAAATAAAATTACAAAAAAAAATATTTTTGCCCTATTTAAAAATGAAAAACTTTTATCACAAATAAATTACTTTATGTTTTCTATATACAAAAATCGAATATACTGCAATGACAATTATTGACTCTTTCTTAATTAATTAGGTCTTTGGTAAATAAAACTTACTCTACATTGGAACAATTTTTCATAAAAAAATACATTTCTTTCTAAAAAATATTATTCTCTTGGTACTTATTAAATTTTTTTTGAAAAGGTTAAGAATTGAATTTTTTTTGACATAATTTAGACAAAAATTCGTTTACAAAACTTCTAGTTATTATTGTAGCTTCTCTAATGTAAAATTTCAAATATACATCATATGTTTTCCAATATAAAACAGAGAATTTTAGTTTTTCAGTGTAATTTTGAATGTACACATATTTTCTTCGCAAAACTATCTGAAACGCCTGGTTTTTGCGTATATTTCTAAACACAAAATTTATTCTGTTCATATTGTTTATTTTTTTTTAATTTATTCTAAAAATATTGTTATTTTTTTGTCTTTATCTATGTGTATTTTATTTTTTATTCCTTTTTTTGATATTCAGTATTTATTTTATCTGCTGCAGCTTAATTGAAAAATCCGATAAATTATTTATACAATTTTATATGCAGCAAGTCTTTTTGTAATTTGTTGATACCAAATCTGAATTTCATGCATTTGAATTGAAAATAATAGTGATAATTTCCATACCGTACTCTGAATTTATTTAAATGTTAATATTGTATGTTAATCCTTTAATAGTATTTAATTTTATAAAGAGCACATGCGAGTACGTAGATTTTTATCATGCAAATACTACTAATTTTTTATGGAAGTGTTTTATTATAAGAAATGAGGACAAAGATAAACGAATATGTTTTTCATTTATAGAAATACGTTACATTATAGTATGATAATTGAAGAATTTTAATCCCAAAAACCATTTGCTTCGAGCATACCAGTTTTTATTCAAATGCTTTTATACAGAGTTTTAAATTTTAAGCTTTTTATAAATGATTTTATAATTGATCTCAAAAAAATTCAAATCACAAATCCTTTTATGAGACAGTTATTTTTAACTATTCGAAAGTTATCAAAATCTTATCGTATGTACAGAAATAAGCGTATTCAATTTAAGTTAATCATTTGTAAACTGGATTACACAAAATTTAATTAATCTGACGATAAAGTTTAGAAGTGGTCCTATTAAAAATTGATTGAAAATTTTATTCTCAAAAATTTTAATGATATTTATTTATAAATTTTCATATTTTCGTTTTAGTTGAACAAATTTGACAGAAACTTTTTTGTTCAGAAAATTAAAAAGGATTACGACAAGTAAAAAAACGTCCTCTGATAAGTTTATAAAGAATATTTGAAGTCTTTAAGGCCTGTTCGTAGTACTTTCATTTATTCAATGTTGAATGATCTTAAAAATTGAATTAATCATTATTAATTAAATTTTTGAGTTAACTTAAAATTATAGTATGAGGGAGGGCTAATAAGTTTCCGGCTCAACACATAGATGGCGTTAGTAGAACTAATATCCTAGAAAAATCTAGGATATTAGTTCTACTATTGCAGGTTAACAGCTTTTTTATTATACATTTATAGTCTTTGGAAAGAGACGCATTTGTTAATTTTACAAAAATGAAAGAACTTAACAAAAACAGGCGGTCATAAAAAAGTTCAACGTCATTTCAAATCAAACAAAAAAAAAATTCAATACTGAAAGACTCTTCTCCATTATACTCGTATTCAACGATCATACTGGAAGACCGCAGGTTAAAAGTGTTTCAGATAGTTGAGACTGTTAGAATGCCAAAAGTCAAGAGGATGTGTAGGTAATATTGTACATATTTTTTTGGGTATGGGGATGCTTTGCGCAATGTGACAAATTCAGAGAATAGATTTAAATCGGCGATCGAACATTAGAGACAGATCCTTAGTCTTTCTTACAACTTCCGAACTTCGCTTCACTTCCAGATTGGAAACCTTGGTTAGGAGTGGTATTGAGAACATCTACGCCTCTAAATAGACTTAAGAAGGCTTTTACCAATCCGTCTATCTACAGTCACGTTTTTTTCGAACAGTTGGACGGGCTCTATTCACGGACTTACCTTAATAAAACTTCTTTTGCAGTTATTATGGTCAATGGAACTCAAATTCATGAACTGCATTGTGAAGTCTATCCACATAGAGCAGCTTTTTACGATGGGGAGCTACGGGCTATGAAAGCGGATGTTGATATTGCTGTCGGTTATATGTGTATCATCATATCTACTGACAGAGTAACTGCTCTTAACGCTATTAGTGGCCCATTGAATAATTCTGTTATTAACGAGATTCGACATAGTCTACTCAGCAATAGGAGTCTCGAGTTGCTTTGGGGGCCAAGGGACGTGGAAATCATCGAAAATGAACATGCTGATAAGTTGGTTGGAGGAACTCTCCTGTACTTACAGCTTTTCCTTATATGTCTCGCCTATTAAGAGAATAGATAGAAACACAGACCGAACTAACAGTGAGAGCTGTTTACCTTCTCACTGGGCAACTACCAACAAACCAGTCTACTCAACAGCCTTAGTCCTATCTGCCAATCCTGTGACGTTCTCTTAACTAGTCCACATATTTTCTGCGAATGTCAGCAAACTAAGAATTTCTTTCCTCCCATCGTGCACCTCCTAGATCCAACAATTTCATTTTCAAGTCCACTTTCTAACCTGATCAAACATGCTCCACAATATTTAAGTCGCCCAGAGGACTCACGGTCGTGGTCCTATGCAAATGGCATCTGAAGTAATCGAATAGCGTATATTTCTCAACCGCAACACTTAAAAATGTTACTTGACAACCGATTCGATAATGAATTGGACTCTGCGATATTGCTACTTGAGAAGTGCAGCATTAACAGCCGCAAAAATATTGCAATAAGCACATTACAGTCTAAATAATAAAAAAAAATTTTGTATAATCGTTTTTAATTTGTCTTTGAAATTATCTTAAAATCAAAAACGATAAAAATGACGGTGTGAGCTAAAAAAAAATGACGCCGAAAGTGACTTAAAATAGTGTACTATTCATAAAAATTATAAAAATTAGTATTTAATTACTTTTGTATCCCAATAAAAAAAATACAAATCTAAAGTTCTCGAAGTATGACAAAGGTAAAAAACATTCCAATTAATTGATTTTATGAACATTTTTCAACCTCATCAAAGTAACTAACTGTATCTATGGTGATAAATGGAATTTATTTGAATAAATTACAACGCAAAGAGTTCAGATATAATTGATTTCTACTTAGGAGATTTATTTTTGAATTAGCTTCGAATTGTTTATACCTTTTGGAATGGCAACGAAAGTTACGATTGGAATGCCTATAATCATACAAAATCATTTCGGCTTGTAGAAATAAATGCTTAGTCAAATTATTTATTTATGTAATAAATTATTTCTGTGATATACACTAATGTTGTTTCAGATATTCTCGAACACAGATACTTGCATTGATACGAATTCCAAAAATTCAACTCATTTTTCACTCAATTTACGACTACTGTGCCACATTAGATATAATAACGAAAATATTGCTTCTCTTTGACCTGCAACTCAATTTAGCCGAAGAAGATGATTGCACGTTTGCGAAATAATGTTCCAGTTAGTTTTTAATGTGAATTTCACTACACATTGAACTTTGAAGATCCTTTTTGGCATATATTTTAGACAGACATAGTAGTAAATCAGAAGCGACGTCGAGACGCCAAATTCCATTTGATCTTGGTCCAGACTATCCACTTTGATTGTGTACGAAACTTCTTCAACTCAAATTATACACGTCCATTTATTAGAAGGTTTTATGTATTTTCGTTTTCATTTTTATTCCATTCCATTCATATTAGATTACATTAGTTTTAATTTCGAAAAAAAAATAATAAAATTAGATGAATTTGTAATCTCTAAAATGCAATTTATCTTATAAAATTGAGTGGGAGTTTCTTATATGTACTGTATTCAATAGAGTTTCTACAATAATAATAATAATAATAATAATAATAATAGCCTTTATTTAACAATCTTAGAAAAAAAGTTACTATCACTTATGTTAATTGACACCGGTTTTGAGATTGTCTTGCGTTTTCGCAAAGGCCTCCCCTAGAGCTTGCCACACTTTCCGGTCATGAGTCGTCCTCTTCCAAGTAGCACCGGCTATTTTCCGAATATCGTCCTCCCATCTCAGAAGCTGCCTCCCTTTCTTTCTTTTATTTTGTCTTGGACACCATTCGGTTGCATTCTTAGCCCATTTTTCTTGTTTACTCCTCATCATATGACCTGCCCAACTCCATTTTAGTTTTCTTATGCAGTATGTTACATCGTTAATTTTAGTTTGATTACGTAATGTTCCTAGTTTTACTTTGTCTTTTAACTTGACTTTGAGCATACTTCGCTCCATGCTGTGTTGACAGGTTTCTAGTTTGTGTAAGTTTTGTTTTGTTAGACTCCAAGTTTGACATCCGTATGTCATGATAGGTAGAATACAGGAATCAAAAAATTTTTTCTTATCTTTAAGTGGTACCTGCGGGTTTTTGACAATTTCTTTAAGAGACCAGTATCTTTTCCATGCTAATTGTACTCTGTTGTTTATTTCTTTGGTTGTAAGGTCTTTTGGTGATATTATCTGCCCTAGGTATGTATATTCATCGACGTACTCTATTTTGTTGCCGTTGACTGTAATGGTGATTTTGTCGGAATTAGTCATTACTTTGGTTTTTGTATTATTCATGGAGAGTCCGACTTTATCACTTTCGTACACCAACTGTTCAAGCATTGCTTGTAGGCTTCTCGGGTCTTCAGAGATTAGAATTAGATCGTCTGCAAATCTTAAATGGTTTAGTTGCATTCCGTTAATGTTTAGTCCATATTGACTCCATTCGAGACGTCTAAATATATATTCAAGCACCGCCGAGAAAAGTTTGGGTGATAGTGGGTCTCCCTGTCGGACTCCTCTTTTTATAGGGAAGTATACACCTACTCTTTCTGTTCTTATTTTCGCTTTCATGTTCTTGTATATATTTTTAACAATTTGTATGTACTTGTTTTCAACCCCTTGTGTTGAAAGCGCTTCCCATATTTTTGTATGTTTTAATGAGTCGAAAGCTTTATTATAGTCTACAAACGCCAAATAGTAATTGATACCATATTCTGTACATTTCTGGATAACTTGTTTTATGGTGTGTATGTGGTCGATTGTTGAAAAGTCCTTGCGAAAGCCTGCTTGTTCTCTGGGTTGGTTTTCATCCAAAGTCTTTGTTAAACGATTCAACAGTATTTTGGAAAAGATTTTATATACGTTCGACATCAGGCTGATGGGTCTGTAGTTAGTTATGTTGTCTTTATTTCCCTTTTTATGTAGTAGTATTATAGTTGACGTGGTCAACTGGTGAGGTATACATTCTGTCTCAAAAATTTGGTTAAATAAATCTGTGATAGTATCTACTATAACATCAGATGTTCCTATCATAATTTCGTTAGATATGCCATCTTCTCCTGGTGCTTTGCCTCTTTTTTGAGATTTAATAGCTTTTTCTACTTCTTCTTTCAGTATACTTGGAATTTCTTCGTTATTATTTGTATCGTTTTCAGTTAGTTGGTGGATTTCGTCTGGTGTTTTATCGTTGTCATATAGCTCACGGTAGTAATCCGTGGCTATGTCTAATATTTCGATTCTATCGGTCTTCTTTCTCTTATCTTTCTGGTGTGTCATATTGTCTATCCAGTTTGTACTTTCTCGAAGCTCTTTTAATGCTATCCTAACTCCTCCTGTTTTTTCTATATAATCATTTATTATATTATTCCTTTTTTCTTGTCTATATTTCCTGATTTGTATATTTATTTCTTTACTTAGACTTTCGATCTTCTTCTTGTTGTTTTTTCTGTCTTTAAATATGGACTTCCTCTGCATAAGTAGACTTCTTGCCTCTGGACCTATTTTGTCCTTAATTTTGTTATTTGTTTTAAATTCGTTTTCTACTTTCTTTAGTTTGTTTTCAAGAACGTCATATTTCTCCTGAACATATTTGGCATTGTTTTTTGTTTTCAAATTACATTTCAATGATTCTAGAATATCGCTTACAATTGGGAGAGGTAATGGTTTTTTGCTACTATGAATAATTTTCCTCGGTATTTTTGGCTCTAATGTGTACATTTGTCCTCTAAGCATTCTGTGATCTGTGCTGTAGTTGAGTTGATGGACAACATCAATATTCGAAAATATTTTAGGTTTGTTGGTGAGGATATAATCTATTTCATTTCTTGTCTTCCCATCTGGTGACACCCATGTCCATTTTCTATTTTGTTTTCTATTGTAGTAGCTGTTCATGATATGTAGGTTATTTTCTAATGCAAAATTTATTTTCTAATGCAAAAGAGTTTCTACAATAGTTCGAAACAAATCCAAGCAAACAATACAAAAAGGAATTTTTTAATTAAATCTGATTTCAAATACATTCTTATTGATTATTTTCTAAGAAAACTATTCTTGCTAATGGATTGTTTATTTTACTAAAGCGGTTCTTTTAAAATAAGAAACAAGGATACACAGCTTGGAAAAAGGCAATGTTTTAAAAGGATTTGAATATTCAACTACATATCTATATAAGGGTTATAAGAAAAATGCACATACTTACTATGATTTTACTTTTAATAGTGGATTTATTTGGCTTCATTGAAGAGCACCATTTAATCTACAAACATACCCAAATTGTAGACGAATCAAATAAAGAATTAAATAGCAAAGAAACTTGAATGACATTTATAGCAATTAAATACATCTAGTTGCAATTGATTCCCGGTTGTGTTGATATTCAGGATAACTTGTACATTACTTTTTGAATAGAACTACTTCCATTGTGCAGATCCCATACCGAGCAAATACTTATCCAAGCACTATTTTTATCCTCCATAAATATATTTATTTCTGACTGTTCAGGGGCATCTAGTTCTTGTCTAAGATACCGCCTGTCCCAACAAACAAAAATCACAGAATTTAAATATTGAGACTGACTTTAAAGTAGTTTGGGTAGCTTTACACTGGCATAGAGGTTGTTTTCAGTTTTCGTAGGAATCTTTGAAATTGCCTTTAGCTTCTTGGTTACACTACTTTGGATGTTATCGATATCCATACTTGAGTTTTTTTTTATCCAGAATTTTTTGACCTTGAGGAACAATTAATAGTCATACGGGCTGAGATTATGTGCAAAACGAAGTTGGAAAAACACAGGAATTATAATTTCGACAGAAACTCGTTGATGCAGATGCTCATGTGATAGGGTGCGTTATCATAGCGGATTATCGAAATGTGATTCTTATGCGAAAAACCCTTTTTCTGATCTTCCCAAGGAGCTTTAAGGTTAATTGACACTCTAACCCTACAAGAGCCCTCACTCGTTCCACATTTTCATAAGTTTTCTATGGTAAGAGACTCCCTGAGCAAAGTTTGTCTTTCAATGCACCTTGGCCCTCCAAAAATTCTTTATGTTTTTTTATGAATTTGATCCAAATTCACAACTTCAATCACACTCTATACCGGACTAGGTTGAAACTTCTACTGTCTCAGTAATTGTCAGAACTTATACTTAAGAATTAAATTATTTCTTTAAAGTATTCCTTTTTTCAATGTGAATCCAAATTCTTGAAGACCATATCTCTATCAGAATTTTTAAGATTAAAGTATTTTTAGAAATAATAATTATTAAATACAATAGAATACAAAGCAAATAGCCTTGGAAGCCATTCGTGGCTCATCAAATGATTCGGTGCTCAGTGAGATTCTGTGCATTAAATTAAATCATGAAAACGTCGTATTGAATTGGGTTCCTGGTCATGTTGGTATAATAAGCAATAAGCGGCCTGATCAGCTAAAGGGGGAAGCTCTCCACATTACTGTTCCCTCTGAAATGCTTAACTTGCCGCATCAACTAACCTCATAAAACCAGTCTACTCAACAAGCACTCGAAAGCTCTGGGCAAGGAAACTTCTCAGAATTCGGATTGAGCATACCGCAGTTATCCATAATGTCCTCTTTGGTAAGCAATCTTGGCCTATATACCATTCCTGCGGGCATCAACTCACCCTTTTTCATACTTTAAGTGAAATATGGTTAAGTTTAACACAGAGTCTCTAGACTCAACAACTTTCATTCTTTCCCAAGTTCTGTTTTTAATTTGCTAAAAGTAATTAATAAGCTCCATAAAATTTAACCACTTACAATTTGCTCCCTTCAACTAACTATCGACCAGTTTTATTAGCCTACACGTAACATGAAGTCGCCAAATGGCCTCATGGTCATGACGCTACATAGTCGACCTTCTGACTCTTGTCTCAGAAGCCTTACAAAAACAGATACACGTTTTCTTAAAACAAAAAAAAAACTCGGGAGCAAGAAATTGTTTATAGCAAAGATCAGCACCATAATTTGACATCATTATCAGTTAGTAATTTTTTATTCTAGCAACACGTTCACGTAGCAACATTGCCAATGTATCAGCAACATGGTTCACATTCTATTCACTTTTCACCGCTTTCTTCTTAATATTAGTGCTTTTGTCGTTTTTTTTTTTTTTTTTTAAAGTTCTTTATCTAAAATAAAAATAAATACCAAATGTTCAAGTTATATACAATGCATATCTTTGAAAATTCAGTATTGTTTGTTTATAAAGTTTATAAATTTAAAATAGAAAAGTGTAAGTAATCTTTTATTTTTTTATTAAAACATTTTTACACGTAAATAAGTTATAAGCTTCTTTAAAATGCTTATATTCTACAAAATATTCACTATTATTAAACGAAAGTATATTATTTAGTATTTATTTAAGGATCAAATTTCAATTGAATTCATTGTCTTTTATCTGAGTGTATTTTGTGAAGAAAACTTTCTGAAACTTTTGCGCATACATTTTTTATGAGTATATTTCCAATTTATTTTCTTATTTGGCTTCAAATCTATTTTCTATACTATGTATTTTATTTTAAGTATATAAATATTTTAAGAGAACCATATTGATTTGATTGAAAATGAATAAAAGTGGTTAAAGAGAGTGTTCATATTTAGTTAACAAACAATAAATTCCACGAATAAGTGACAGCCTTATAATTCCATTTATTCAGAATATAAATTTCTGTTTCCAATTTAATATGAACTCGTACAAATAACGATTCATTTACTGATGGATCGTTGGTAATGTAATATTTACATTCTTGAGGTTGAGTAAACAGAATTTTCATTAAAATGATTCTGTATTAGAAAATCGTATCTAACAAAGCAAACAAAATTATTTCTTTACAAAATAAACAAATTTTGAAACCAAAATTTCAACCAAAAAAAGGTAAACTATTTACGAATAGAGAAAAGGTTCTCTTTAATCATTTATTTACCCGATTTGATTTTTTTAGAATAATAAAAGTGAAAATTATTTATAAATTTTTAATAAGAAAAAATGTGTATCTCTCTTTACAATCAAAATTTAAAGTTCTTTTTTCATCTAAGTACCATATATATATGTATATATTTTTAGATAAAATTCATACTTAACATAATATTAAATAAGTATCCGAAATAGTGAAATTGTTTTTATTTTCTAAAATACTTATTCATAAATGCAAATAATATTTATAATTTGGTGAAATGGAAAGCAATTCTATTTTATGAAATCCTTTGATAGTATTCTATAAATCATATACCTTGAAATGATTAAATTATATACTCTTCAGTACATATTTATGTATAATCGATAAAATTTATATTAATAGTCTTTTGATTGGAATTGTTATTCATTTGTTGTTTTTGTTTTCTATAAAAAAAAAATAGATACTTTGATGTTGAAAGTGCAATATAGCAATAATTATGTTAACGTATATATAGTATATAATTTTTTTAAAACACACTATTTTAGTTAGCAACTAAAAACCACATTTAAAAGTAGAAAATTTTCTTTTTGGCTCCGATAAAACTAAAAAATTCTCTAAAAAAATACTATTTTTGATAAATCTATTTATTAAGTAAATCATAAAAACTTTTTTAATTGCAGTAGTGAATATCTGGTATTTTGTTAAAGAAGCATTAGAATTTTTATGCAACGAAAAATATCACTTTTTTTGAGTAAATCCGGTTTTACAATATGGCCACTTAAAATACTAAAGGATTTGAAAAATTCATAACTTAGTCATTTTAAATCTTTTGATTTTCTTTGGTAGGTTAGAGGATAAAACCCCTAGAGATTAAAATCGAAAATACCAGCACCATTTTAATACCAGAATATGTCTAACCGCTATCATGACTCAGAACCTAATCATCCGATTTATGCGAACAGGATCAGATTCTAATCGCAAGAACATCGCTACTAAAAATTTCTCCACTATAAATTGTTAAATACTGTCTCCCAAGATGTCAATTATTGCTGCTTTGTCAGCAATCACCAATGACTCCATATATCCAAATAAGAAATAGTTCAGGACTGTCAAATCGCACGATCTTATAAGCCACTCAATAGGTTCATTTCGGGAGATCACATCGTTACCAAGTCATGTCTTTGACGAATCGGTGCTTCTGCGATATGTGTGGGCAGTAGCGCTATCCTGGTGAAAGCTTATACTGTCCGGGTCTATGGATTTCTTTTCTTCAAAGAAATAATCGTGGAGCTCCGGCTGCACTTCAGCATAAATAAGAACCAACATTGCCATGCCGTCGGCTTCTAAACCAAACCAAACAGTGTATTTTTATGGATGCGATGGTGTCTCCAATATGTCTTAAGAGGATTTTTCTCGTTTTAAAAGGGACACCTTTGTTTATTTGCAAAACTAAACATATTTTTATATTGTGAGGTTCGCATTAGGATATCTACAATGGATTGACCACCGTAAGCAAACACGGTATGGTCGGTGAATATTTCTCGGCTTGTCCTGTAGAAATATGGCTTCGTGCTGAAGCTAAGTTCTTTAAAAAAAATTAAAACAATCCACAATACTAATTTTGCAATTATTCTTATATTCGTTATAAGTTTCCTTTTATTTACATATAATTTAGAATACAAATAAAATATTTTTAAGAAACATATTGCATAAAATCATTAAGGGAGACTTCCCTTTGATATGAAATATTATAATTAAAATTATATAAACTGTATTTAGTCAACAAAAAAATTAATGGTATAAATTATAAAAAAGTATAATTTAATGAATTTTCTAAACAAATTATTTCACTTCCCCTTTAATGTTCAGAATTACGAGAATTTTATTTTAGGAAAAACACAAATAACTCTGAATATTGTATAGTATATAGAAACCTTTTCTAATCGGATACCTTTCATCACTTTGAATTCGTTTACCTTTTCTCAATTTTCAAAGTACTGCGTTTATAATAAAATCCTCATTCTAAAAATACTCTTTACAAATAGGTTCAATTGATTATTTATTTATGGTATAGAAATTTGCAAATGGAATTTGCAAACTCCTTTAGAATGGTATTTTTATGGTTTTAATAAGTTTTCTGTTTTGTCCTTGAAAATAAATATTCAATAACTCTTTTCAATTACGAGAAATATTCGAATTTTTTTCATTCCTAATTTTGATTATGTATTTCAGGACTTTTTATTGAAAAGCCTCTCAAAATTAATTATTGAAAAGATTTTTATAAATTAAAAAATACAAAAATTAAATGCTACGCAAATTACGAGAAGTCTACAAACAAATTCTACACAAGTTCTACACTATAATCGTTGTTCAGACTCAACTAACTCCAAAACTAAAACTAAACTAAAGTCCCTCTCGCTAGCAGCGCTCGTATTCATGGTCACTCCAACTAGTTTTCTGGAATCTTCTATCGGGTGATTTTTTTCATGTTTTTATTTTTGACAGATCATGCATGACACATGACGATTGTCAAAATCAAAAGTTAGCATTGTCATATCATCATCGAAAGACTTACACTCGAACAACCCTCACAAATCATTGAATTTTATTATCAATAATCGACCTGTTGAGCAAGACATTCGAGTTATAGTGACAAATTTCGCAGCAATTTTACGCTATTTGACATCAAACCACCAACCCCTGTGCGTAAAGTACGTCCAGTGTTGGTAGAGACCGCAATTTGTCCATCCATCGCCATTCACAGCAATAGGGATTATGTTACTCGACTATGTGGCAGATTTTACGCTAGGATCTTGGTCTGAAAGCGTATAAAATACAGCTCGTGGAAGAACTGAAACCGAACGACCTGCCAAAGCCTTGAATTTTCGGTGAGTGTGCTTTAGAACGATTTGAGGAAAATCCATTTTTTTTAACAAAATATTGCGTTCAGCGGCGAAGGTCTTTTTTGGTTGAATGAGTATGTGAATAAGCAAAATTGTCACATTTGGTCTGATGAACAACCACAAGCAAAACAAGAATCACCGGTCCGTATATCTTTAAAGATGACTCTGGCCGCAACATTAATGTCAATGACGCCCGCTATCGCTCGATAATTTTGAATTGTTTTTTACCCGAAATGCAAGAACTACATCTGATCGACAAGTGGTTTCAACAAGATGACGCTACATGCCCCACAGCACGTGAAACAATGGGCACATTGAGAGATGAGTTCGGTGAGCAATTTATCTCACGTTTCGGACCGGTGAGTTGGCCGTGTAGATCGTTCGATTTGACGCCTCAATGCTATTTTTTATGGGGCTACGAAAAGTCACTTGTCTATGCCGATAAACCAGCGGCAAGATAACACCTGTTATTAGCGACATACCAGCCGGGATGCTCGAAAAAGTGGATCCTCTCGCATAGATTACTTAGAACGTAGTCGTGCCCAACATTAACATGAAATAATTTACGTCGTAATAACATTGAAATTTAAATGATATTATTTGGAAACAAATAAATGGAATTTTATACTATTTCAGTCTATTATAAAATAATATTTTTGATAATATAAAAAAATACCTTCAGTCGATGTTTTTTTTCAAAAATATGTTAGAACAATTTAAATGAATTTATTTACATATGGTATACCACAACTTTTTCATATTTACCAGGTATATAAGCTTAAATCCGCTGTATTTTAGTCAAAAAACAAATTTTTTTTCATAGAAAGCAAAAACAAATGTATTTAAAGTATTTTCCATCGCTAGGTAAACATTTTTCCCATCTCTCCGGCATTTTGTGGATGCCACGCAAAAAAAATTCTTCTCTTTCGAGGCAAACCACTCATCAAGCCTATTTCGGACGTCTTCGTAAGAATCGAAGTGCTGCTCAGCGAGCGCGTGACCCATCGACGAAAACAGGTGGTAGTCGGAAGGGGACAGGTCTGGTGAATAAGCGGGGTGGGGTAGCACCTCCCAGTTGAGTGTCTCCAAGTAGTTTCGGACCATTTTTGACGTGTGCGATGGTGCGTTGTCGTGGAGGAAAATCAGTTTGTCATGTTTTTGTTGATAATCCGTCGTTTTTTCACGCAAAGCATGGTGCAATTTGATCAGTTGTTGGTAGTATCGGTTTCAACATCTTATAGTAGACGATACTCTGCTGATCCCACCAAACGCACAGCATCGTCTTCCGTCCGATACGATTTGGTCTTGGGGAATATGTTGATGGTTGGCCGGGATCAACCCACGATTTCTTGCGTTTAGGATTCTCGATATATATATCCACTTTTCATCGCCTGTCACAATCCGATGCAGGAACGGCTTTCTTTTTTGTCTGGCAAGCAAGATTTCGCATGTGTTTTGGCGTCGCTCCATCTGCCTATCGTTCAATTCATGCGCCATCCATTTTTCGATCTTTTCAATCTTCCCCATGGCACGCAGACACATGGAAATTGCTGGTTGAGTAACACCCAATTGCTCCGCGAGCATTTTTTGCGATTGGGAATCGTCTTCGTCCAAAATAGCCTGCAATTGATGGTCCTTAACCTTCCCAGGCCGATTTTCACGCTTCTTGTCCCACAAGTCAAAATTGCCGTCTTTGAACCTACGAAACCAATCTCGTCACGTTGTTTCCGATAAAGCACTGTCACCATAGGCCTCCATAAGCATTCGATGGGATTCGGCAGCCGATTTCTTCAAATTGAAGCAGAAAAGCAGAGCTTCCCGCATATGCTCTTTTTCTGGCACAAAACTAGGCATAATTACCAAAGAAAAAATGTATGTTGTTGTACGAAATTGCTTACAATGTGCACTGATTAATGTTGACAGATGTCAAACTCAAACCAAACAGCGGATTTAATCTTATACACCTGGTATAACAATTTAAACGAAATTTATCTTATGCATAATCTAACAAATTTATATCAATATATCAGTTCTAACAAAAGTAAGTAGTCTAATTGAATACAAAATAAATACTCATAAATATTTCATTTATGTTGATTTTAGACTATATAGAATGCAGATTTTGTACTTTTATAAGATATTTTTTATTTAAAAAAAATCAAAGATATGCGAATATAGAATGGCTGGCTTTCAACAAATATGATAATAAACGTAGACCGATTTTTCGGTTCCATGATTTTTCATTTTTGATAACTAGAATCCTTAAAGTAGAAGATTTTTTAAATATTTTCAATTTACTATAAGACAAATTCTTTTATTTATTATTTGCAGAAGTTCATATCATCTAAAGTTATATTAATTAAATTAATTTAATTGTCTAATTGAAAATATATTAAATCTAATTAAAAATTGACATTTTAATTCTATCAAATAAGTTTTCATTGTGAAATATTTTCGAAACATTTTCATATCGCTCATAAGTATTTCACATGGTTATTATAAGGATTTAAAATTAAAAAAAATAAACTATTTTAGAGACATTCTTTTTTAAACTTCAATTAAAACTTTTTTCAAAATTTTATTAAAATATATCTCAGAGTAGTTTTCGTTGAATTACGTGCCAATAAACTATAAAATTTAATTATCAAAAAATATATTTTTCAGTTCTCTCAGACTAAAATTTAATTTTAATTACAAAATATTTTATATGTAACTAAATGAACATATTAAAAAATAAAAAATTCTAAATTTATTATTAAATAAATTTAAGTAAAAATTATTTATACCATTTTTAATTAGAAAAAACAATTTTTTTTAATTAGCATTTTTTTTGTGTAAGTTAAAAGTATATAAAAACGGAATTGCTAATTAAACTACATGAACATTTTCTTGGCTTGGTGGTAGAATACGATCTCATTGACCAAGGGGACCAAAATATTTTTCCAAAGAAAATGTTGATTTTTTATAAGAGAAAATTCTAATGAACTTCGCAAAAAAAACCTTCGATGTTATTTATATTCATTATGTTTCTTAATTAAATCAAACTTTTCATCATATAAATGGCTTTCTATGAAAGAATAAATTAAATGGTAGGAAGATGAAATGGTTTCTAATTAAGACTTAATTCGATGATGAATTTGTGATAATTTGAGAAGTTTTCCGATTTTACTAACACTTGCAATAAAGCGAGCAGAATCATATTTGGGATAAAACGTGGTAAGTTATGGCAATATTTAGTCGCAGGTTAATTTTTCTATACTAATTCTAACCTTCTAAAAGCATTCAATATTAGTAACTTATATTAAATATGAAATAAATGGTATTTTTAAAATTACTATGATACAAAAATTACGCATTAATTTCTAGTGCTATTCCATTATCAACAACATGAATTTCAAATCGATTAGTAAATATTCTCGGTTTGTTTGAAGTGCCAGATTTTCTCTTATCGCTTAATTTGTAAACATGAAGAAAATACTTTTTATTTGGATTTGATTAAATATGATTATTTTGTAATTATACAATTCAAACAAAATTATCTGACTACATATAATAAGTATATTTATTTTATAATGTTTACATTTATGACCATTATTTATGACCAATTTCATTGATTAAAAATTGTAAATCGTTAGAGTATTTCAGTAAATATTTTTGTAATTTTTTCTTTATTTATGATTCAATACTTTAATTTTTTTCATTTTAAATCAATTTCAAAACATTTTTTATATTGAAATCAAGTTTGGAGAATATGAAGAAAAACATTTTTTTTTTGGGGCGGATTTTCAAATTGAGAATAAGCTTTAAGTTAGCCAGAATGTATGCAAACTGCTTCATTTGTGTATATCGAAAAAATGTTGGATACAAAAACTGTTTGGCACATGCCTGAAGCTGTAATTTAAAACTAGGTCAGACTGCTGAGACGAGATTTTTTTTGACACTAGGTTATACCTCCAATCAGAAAATTACTAACTCAAAGTTGCGAATATAAACAAACCCGATCAGTGACCACCAAATTTTTTTTCTATATAAAACAGGCTCCAAACATTCCATGGAGCTTTAAATTGAAACAAGGTCAAACTGGTGATACTAGATTGTTTTCAGAACTCGGGCTTACCGACTTAGTATGCAAAGTTTAAAAATAATATACAATACTCATATCTCGTCTATATGATATTTGTTAGATACTTTTACCCATTTATTGAAAATAGCTGTAAGCGCTTATCATTGACTAAAATATTCATCAAATTATTTTGAATTTCTTGAACGGAAAATATGAAAATTCCGGACAGGTTTGTAGATAAATAAATAAATTATTAGGGACATATTTTATTCATATTGGAATTAATATTTATATTATTTTCATATTCTTTTATAAAGGATTTGAACTTTCCAAATATTCAAAAATTTGTAAAGTAAAAACAATAAAAATTAGTATTTAAGGCATAAAAACTGTTTAATTCTATTTATAATATGGGTGATTTTTTAAGTGTTTAGTTTGTAAATTTCCAAAAAAACAGCAAAAATTACAAAAGTTTATAAAGTTTTTGTTTGAATCGTTAAATCAATATTTGGCATTTATTTTTTAAAGATAATTTCATGTAAATATTGGTCAAGTGATCCATGCGCGAGGTTAAAATTTTGAACCACTTTTTTGAGCATCTTACCAGCCAAGCATCTCGCTAATAACACGTGTAATGTTCTCTTCAAAAACTGCAAGTGACGCTGATTTATCGGCATAAATAAATGACTTTACGTAGCCCCATAAAAAATAGTGTAGAGGCATCAAATCGATAAATTGCTCACCGGCCAAGATAAATTGCTCACCGAACTAATCTCTTAACATGTCCCGCTGTCTGACATGTAGCGCCGTCTTATTGAAGCCACATATCGACCAGATGCAATTCATGCATTTTGGACAAAAAAAAGTTCGAAATCATCTAGCAATAGGGGGCGCTATTGACGGTAACGTTGCGGCTAGCGTCATTTTTAAGGAAATACGCATTAATTTTTCCACCAAGCACACCAAACAGTGCATTTTTCTGGGTGCAGTTATAGTTTATTATTTAACGTGGTTTCGTTGCCCGCGTATAAGACCACGAGTCGCCTACGACTATAGGAATCGAGATACGCTCAATCAACGCACCACCATAACTGTCAGTTAACAGATAGAATCAGTTACAAGCTGACTCTCCACCTGCTGGTAGCGAGGACTATCTAAACCTCTACTGTCATTAGCTAAGATAAGTGCAATGCATTGCTACATTTGCCAGTTACATCCCACCTGCCATCAGAACACCGTACCCGCGACATGGGTATTAACCACTACCACCACGTAGCTGTTAAATGGCGCCTCACCTCAATCGGGGACAGTATATTCTACTGTGGGGCTTCCGATCCCCGTGGTACCCATTTTTGTTTTAAGAGTACTTTGGTTTGTAAATTCCTAGGCACCGCGAAGCCAGCTCAGGTACGCGGGTTCGCCAAAACCCGAAGGTACAACCGGAATCGACCTTGGTCTTTCAGCCGATTGTAGCCACCCTGCGTGTCATTCACGCACTCATTCACGCACCATTCTCATTCGTCTCTCAAACAGTGCCACGGCAAACGCATTCAAGCATTCATATCTCTCTTTCACACTCAACACACCACTCACATCCACACCCTCCTCATTCACCACGATTTTCTGGGTGCAATGGCAGTTTTAGTTTTGCCTGTAGTTGTTCATCAGACGAAATGTGACAATTTTGGTTTTTCACATACCATAAATGAGCATCGCAGCTGAACGCAATTTTTTCGCAGGTCGTTCGGTTTCAAATCTTGCACGAGCTGTATTTTATAAGACTTCAGACCAAGATCCTTGTGTACAATCTCTAACCTAGTCGAGTAACGCAATCCCAATTACTGTGACCGGCGACGGATGGACAAATTGCGGTTTTTGCCAATACTGGACTCTACGGCAGCAATATTTTCCTGTGTACGCCCTCTACACATACGGGTTGGTGGTTTGATGTCAAATAGCGTAAAATCGCTACGAAATTTTGTCACTACGGCTCGAATTGCTTGTTCAGTAAGTCGATTATGACGACCATAAAATGGTCGAAATGCGCGAAACACATTTTTTACAATTTTTTATTTTGATAATAAAATTCAATAGTTTGTAAAGGTTGTTCGAGGCTTCCGATGATGAAATGAGAATGCTAACTAAGCACTTTTGATTTTGACGTACGTCACGTGTCTTGCATGATCTTTCAAAAATAAAAGTATAAAAAAATCATCCGATAGATAATATCAGAAAACCGGTTTGAGAGAGTATGAATACGAGTGGTAGTCATGAGAGAGAATTTAGTTTAGGTTTAGTTTTAGTTTAAGTCTTAGAGTTAGTAGAGTCTGAACAGCAATTGTAGTCGGTGTTGCGTAGACGTTATGTCAGTTGTGTAGAATTTGTTTGTTGTTAAATAAAGTGTAGTTCAGACTTCTTATAATTTGCGTAGCATTTTTTTTATCCTATCTATCGAATCTATAAGAAAATAGAACTTTTTATTATATATTTTCATTTTGTCTTAATCATTTCTATTTTCTCTCTTTTTAATACACAAGATTAACTCATAAGCTTTTATTCTTAAAAATTATTATTTGATCAATTAGTGCAATTTCTTGTCTATAAAATGATTCACTCTTGGAAGATCTTAATAAATCTCTAAAAATAACTACATAAAATCAATGAAAAAAATAATAAAAAATTCTCATTTCCGTTTGATATTTTTACTCTTATTTGTAGAATAATAAAAACACTTCAGTTTCAGTCAAAAAATAATTAATTGGTTTCATTTCTGTTGAAAATACACAAATTATGAAAGGAAATCGAAATTTACTTTGAAATATGAGAAACCCCAAAAAAAAAATTATCAAATATTTGGAATATGTTTTAGACATTCTATAACTTTGATGTGACAAATCAAAATTCCCAATATAAGTTATAATTTTGCTTTGATTGTAAAAATTGATGCTGAGTGTATACTTTACACTTCAAACTTTTCCTAGTATCTAAGAATATTGACAACTTTGATAAAGTTTGATTGACTTTTGGTAACAAGAAGTTTTGCTATTATAACGATGACATAATATTAAATAATTGTTATAAGAGGAAAAAAAATTGCCCTTTTTATTACAATATATTAATTTGCTACGAAAATTTTGTCAATTTTTCTTATAAATTCTTTTGATTATATTTTATTTTAAGCAAACTAACTTTGAATATATTTCGTATTTAGATTTTATAATTTTTTTTATGAATTGATGTAAGAAATACCGCTTTTATATTGAACATTTTTTTAAGTTCACTCAGAATATTTTCAAACTAAAATTTGTTAGTTAATTAATGGGTTTAAGCATTGTAGTGAAAAGTGCATGATTTTTAATCATATCTGGTAACATTTGTATTGAAATTAAAATTTTTAATATCTACGGTATCTAACGGGTACCTCGGCAATGTCACTTTTTGGATTCGAACTCAAAACTGCTTGGGACTAAAATGTGAATTTTTGGGTGATTATTATTGAAGAATCCTTTTTATAATATTCATAGAAAAATGATTCACTATGTTGTATGTCTAAAAGCTCAAAGCTTCTGAATTTCCTTTAATAGGAAAATGTGTTTTATGCTTAAAAAAATATAGGAGTACAAAATTTGTTTGTCATTTCGTGTAACATTTGTTTTGAAGTATAAATTCTTAGGCACTACGACAAATTAAGGTCATGGCATTAGCTGAATTCAAACTCAACACCTTCCAATCGCTAAATCAAGACACTGCAACCAAATTTTTGATCAATTTTTTTTTATAAAAATCATGGAATTATTATTCACAACATCCTTTAAAAAAAATACCAAGGAGCTTAAGTACGAGTATAGAAGCGTAAAAAATATTTTCAGGGAAATCTCGGCTTAAGCATATTATTTACAATATTTTATATCTACGAGCTCCAAACTTTTGCAATTCTCAAAATAAATAATAAAAATTTGAAAAAGAAAAAATATTACAAATTTATCCTGACAGATGTTGGTATAAAACTTGTTTAAAATTCTCAGCTAAACATTTCGATAAATCAATTCTTCTGTGTAAACTTAATTATTTTTGATTATTTCATATTATTTTAAAAAAAACACCAATTATTTATGGATTTTTAATATTAAAAATGAAGATTTTTTACTCGTTTTTAATGAAAATTTTCAATTTATTCAATTAGATTTGCTCACAAAAATAATAATAAAACAATAAATAAAAAAAATGTATGCAAATATATCTAAGAGAGCCACTCTATTTATTGTTTATGTAGTCGCAAATTAAAAGAAGAAAAATACAAATAAAAAAATCTAACTTTATAAATGTGAATATAATTTTGTTGTTGTTGTTGTTGGAATAAATGAATTTAAAATGAGAATCGAGGCTACTTTAAGTACTTAAAATTGATATTTTTTTTGTATTTGTACAAGAAAACTGAAAAGCCGACAATATAGTCTAAGTGAAATTCTGTTCCTTATAATCTACTACTTACACTTTCTATTATCCTTTGCATTAGCATATTATCAAGTGTGCATATAATACGCCTTGGGAATGAGCAGGCATTCTCGACATGCTCTCCCAATATTGTATACACAAAGTATTGGAATTTGGCATTTATCCTCATTTGAATATTATAAGATGTTTCGCTTCAATCGACAAATTCCTTTTTTGAAATATTTCATAGCAATCGAAAGATTTAACAAAGTCCAAAGTAATATATTTTCAATAACAGCAAACCATTTTAACATATTTTGATTTTTCTTAGAAAATTAACATATATGCATTTTTCTATCAATTTATATATGATTTCATGTTTGATTTTCTTAATAATATAGAAATTTTGTAAGATTTGAGTTCCGCACATTGAAAAAATCACTCTTTTTATATACATACTCGTATATTTATATAGAAATGAGTCATGATGGTTATTTAGATTTTGCTTTTATTTTGTAAACAATTTAACATCGATTTCCATAGAGAATTTTAACAAACATGGATTTGCTTTTTTAACAAAATGAAATCAAAAATACTCTTGGAATTTTGTGTTTTTTTAAATATTATGATCCTTGCTCTCACGTTTTGTATAAATATTTGTAGTGATTAATTTTTTTTGGATATTTGTCGTACCATATGCTATAAACAGGTATTAAAAAGAGTTATCCATTTTTACCAAGCAGTGCATTCACTTTTGGAAAACTGCTTTCAAATGTGGTGTTTTTGCTGTAATCATAATTTCGAGATTTCTCGAATAAATTATTTTTTTAACTCTGGCTATTTTACCTCATATCTCATTGATGAATACGTCAATAAGTAAAAATATCATATATAGGGCTCAGAAAATCTACAAGTGACTATGGACACATTGTATAACTGACTATCTGGTATGAATTTTGTTCTGAAGATTTCTTTAAAATACGAGGAAGGAGATACAGTTTCGTCACTTTCTACCGCTATGACTTTATAATATCAACTTTTATTGATCAAAACTTAAATATTTTAATCTGAACTAATATAGTTTCAATAAAATGACTCCATCAGCTACACAGCATCCATAAATTAGAGCTTTATTTCGCAAAAACTTCCCAAGACGCATAATTTCAAGATTTGGTGATGACAATAGGCCTTAAAAATTTGGCAATTTGACGTTGTTGGTCTTTTCCTTATAAAAGTCTTTATAAATAATTATGTTTACGTTAAAAATTTTCAAACTTTAGATTATTTAAAATCCAATATACGACAAGTAATAACCGATCAACAGACCGAAATGTACGAGGTCTGTTCAAAAAGTATCGCAAATTTTGTGTTTTTTTCAAAAATTATTTGTTTATTCATGAATATCTATTTTGTCCCCTACAAAGTAATCCCCACCAGATATTATACACTTGTGCCAAAATTTTTTCCAATCCTCGAAGCACTTCAAAAAATCATTTTTCGTGATCTTGTTCAGCTCCTTCTTCGATGCCGTCTTTATTTCCTCAATCGTAGCGTAGCGTCGTCCATTCATGGGGCTCTTCAGTTTCGGGAACAAGAAGAAGTCACAGGAGGCCAGATCTGGGGAATATGGTGGCTGCGGCATTATTAGTGTGTTGTTTTTGGCCAAAAATTCGCGCACAAGCAACGATGCGTTAGCAGGGGCGTTATTATGGTGCAAAAGCCAATTTTTGTCCTTTCACAAATCCGGGCGTTTCTGGCTGATTGCTTCGCGCAACTTCCGCATAACTTGCAGGTAATATTCCTTATTAACCCTTCTATCCTGTGTCAAGAACTCATGATGCACCACGACCCTGCAATCGAAGAAAACTGTTAGCAAAAACTTCACATTCGACCGAACTTGGCGCGCTTTTTTCGGTCTTGGCTCGTGCGGCAGCTTCAATTGGAATGATTGAGCTTTGGTTTCCACGTCATAACCATAAACCCATGATTCGTCACAAGTTATAACCCTCTGGAGCATATTTGGGTCGTCGCGGACAGAGTCCAACCGCTCCTTAGCAATGTTTATGCGATACTGTTTTTGGTACGAATTTCGCGTCGACCCATCTCACGCCCAAATCATTGATAAAAATCGAATGGCACGAGCCAATCGATATGTTTAAGTCCTCAGCAACTTCTCTAACGGTGATTCGACTATTGGCCAATACTATTTTCTTCACTTCATCAATGTTTTCGTTTGTTGTTGACGTGCTCGGGCGTCCAGCACGCTTTTCGTCGTTCACATCTTTTTGGCACTCTGAGAACATTTTCTACCACCGATAAACGTTGCTTCGGTCAAAGCTAGCTTCACCATATGCCAAAGTCAACATTCGGAATGCGTTCGTGCAATTAATTTTGTGTTTCACACAAAATTTGATACAGATTCTTTGATCCATTTTTTCGTATGGGCAAAAATCGAAGACGACCCAAAACACGTGCAAACAAAGCAGCTGTCAAAAATTAACTGAACATTCAAAATGGCTGAACTTGTCGGCATAAGTGAAAGACATGAGTACCAATATAACGCCACAAAAAAATCGAAAATTGAATAAACGTAATCCACGGAAATTTAAAATTCGCGCTGCTTTTTAACAGACCTCGCATTAAAACGTAATCAAAATTAAACTCAAAACGATTGAGTTCTGAAAAAAGTTTTATGGAAATTTTATGAATAATGTTATATTTTTTAAAATAATAGCAAGAAATTTTCAATATAATAAAATAAAATATATAATTCTACTAGAATCAACTACAAATTACGTATGAGTATTGTATTGTAGAAAACTAATCGAAAAATAATAACAATCAGACAAAACGCCTAATAATTGTCTATCTATTTTGTCCCAAAATCCTAAGCGTATTTTTAATAAGTCCTTAAATTTTTATTAATTCAATCTTATTTTCAGTATTTGAATATCATAATAAGCATCTTTTTGTAAATTTCAATGCACAATATTAGTTATATTTCGTTATTAAAAAATAAAATTGATGAACATTTTTCGCGACGACAGAATTGATTTGCTATAATTCTTTTAATTAAATTTTCCTTTAATGTATCTATGTATAACCCATTAAATGGGTTTTAGAGAAATTATTTGCCTATTTGAATGAAAATTCAATTAATTCGATACGTATTTGTTCGGTTGTAAAATAAGTAAAGAAATTATTTAGCATATAGTCTTGTCAACATAGACATAGCCAGAATTCGGAAATTAATTTACTACTCGTATTATTGTACATTTTTGGATTAAATAAATGAAAAAAAAATGGACTTTTATAGTGTAAATTTGGTTTATACAGGGTGCTTTTTATGTTTCAGTTGATTTTATTTGGCCGCCATTTTGTTTTGGATGACATTTGTCGTAGGGAGTGGTCAATAACAATTTATTATAGAGCATCTAACGCTGCAACAACATGTGGAAATTATTAAAACATTTTATTTAAATAATTGTTCAATTGTAGTAAATACGCGGAGATTAATTACGTGACTTTTTTGGTGTTAATCATATGCTAGGGCTGCACTTTTCAAACTTCAAAATGGATAGATAACCTGGTATATGGTATTAGAAAGGCTTAAAAGCTGGAAAAACTGTAAAACCTAAAAATTAACATTACCATAGCAGCAATAATAACAGGGTATGAGTTTTGTTCTCTTGATGTACTAACCACCGATATTAACAGACACTTTAAAAGGACGCATATTAACTTATGAACGAACTGTTAAATTTTAATTGACTTTTACTATACAAGCAAAAAAAAAAATAGTACTTTTATTAACAACAAAATTGTTGCAATCATTTAGATACCGATCAATTGTGATTTTACAATGCACAGGAGTTACTTTTATTAAAACTGAATGAAAATTGTGGTGATTTACTTGGTAATTTTAAGCTCATTTATTAACCAACTTAAAAAAAAGCTTTCTTGTTACATATTTCGTGTAGTTTTTATAAAATGATATTAATTATTATTATTATTAAATATTTTTTGTTACTCACCTTACCGCGGAGATGTACATAGAAATGGGAGAATCTTTTTATAAAATCTCTACGATGATTAGTAAAAATGCCCTATTTTATGAAACTGTTCAAGTTGCAAAGTTTATTCAATTATAAGTTTATTTTCAAATTGGCACAGATCTTTGTTCTCTTTGAAATTTCCCATGGGTTTATTTGATTAGTATTCCAAGTTGGAAAAGTATCGTAAGCATAACAGCCACAAATACAATTACACGTATTTAATATTATTAATATCAGATCAATATTGTTGGTCGAACACGAGAGAATTCTTGATAATTATTTTAAATTAATAATAAGCATCAAATTCCTTAATTCTACGTGTATATCTAGGTATGTGGTAAATTTAAAATTTTTAAATTCAGCTAATATAAAATGAATTAATAAACGAATATGCTTCTAGGAATAATTTATGAACAAAAATACGTTATATCAATTCCAAATATTGTTGTATAAAATATTTAAAGTAACGGCTTTTTAAAAGCAAAAACATACTTTGGTAAAACATACTTTCCATTATCTTAGATACTTCTCTATCGATTGGCACATTTCTTTAAAAATGTTCAAACACGTGTGTAACTGCTTTTTAAAAGTCACTTGAGTATGCAATTTTCATATTTTAGAATTTCAATTATATTTTCCGAAAGATAATATTTTTAAATTTAAACTCTTAAACTTTTTTAACTAAAACAAACAGTAAACATTTTTAAAAAGACAATATATTGATATTCAAATTGAATTTTTAATTTTACTAATTTATTCATAAGATTAAACTCTTCCAAATTATATAAAAAATAAAAACTTACAATGCAAATGTATTTGAAAAAACAAAACAAATTATGTATATAATAAAATTTGTTGATTTCGAAAATAAAAAATTTTGGTCAAAAATAGTTTTGGAACTGACCGAGTACTTTTGAGTTCTCTTAAAGGAGTTTTTATCATTACAACTCTTTAAAAAATTAAAATAAATTTTGTGAAATGTTTAAAAATACTATCCGGAATGCTTAGAAAGTTTTGAAAGAAAATACACATTTAGATTTTTTTAAATTTTGTTAATGTTGAAGAAGTTTAAAAAAAATTTCAAATGTTTTTTTTCCATCTTTTTTATAATTTTTTGCTTTTTGAATTTTCTTTTTAAATTAAAAATATAATTTTTATAAATAGAACAAAAATTCATTTTCTTAATTTCAGAGTATTTTAGGTTATATATTTTCATCATGTCTCCATATGAGTTGTTATATTTTCTGAAGTTTATTCAAAAAGTTTCTGATATGGCCCACTAGATGGGGAGAATTTCTCAAATATGTTCGTTTGTTTGTTATCATTTCAAGTAACATAAGGACTGGAAATGTATGTTCTAAGCGCCACGACGACACTAAAGGTCATTTCGGCGACAAAGCATATCGGAACAAGGAAATTAAAGTAGAAATGGAAAGGGAAAAATCGTTTTTGGAAATTAGCGTAGGACTATGCCTCAGTGGGAATCGAAACCATGACCCATTGAATGGTAGCATAGTACGCTAACGATTGTGCTATCGGGCCGGTTATTGCCCAATTTACGAGTATATTAGCAGCCATATTACTACCTATGTCGTTTTATATTTTGACAGTTATTGACATCGATCATTGCACTAAAAATTTCTAATTGACAGTTACTGTTTTTTTTATTTTGACAGTTATTGATGTCGGTTATATTACTCGTAATTTTGAAAATGGGAAAAATTCAAATTAGAGCGGTCATTTGGCTATTTTTTTTATTTAGACGGAAGAACTAACAAGAATATAAAAGTGTGTTCGCAGTTTCATCACTCTTTGTTAGTTTATTGTATTTCAAAATTTATACGCTGTAGAGATTGAAAAACTTGAGAGACATTAGACTAAGTGTACTGAGCCAAGCAGGCAAAACATGCATAATTTTTTTTAAAAATAATTTATATTAATTTTTTGAATATTCAATATGTTACCACTTATCCAAAAAAATTAGCGTAAAATTAAATAAAATCTATTTGTACATAAATATTCTAAGAATAAATATAATAACGAGTTTACTTTTAACTAAATTGATTTATAAATATTTAAATTGTATAGTCTTTATATTTTGTTCAAATTTAATTTATACAATAAAGTATAATTACATCGATAGCTTATTAAATTTCTATTTTATAAATATCACAGAAAGAATCAAATAGTAATTTGATTACATATAATTTATTAAGGTAATATATAATATTTATGTGTACAGGTGTTGAAGAGCTTTAGGTTTATTATCAAGTAAGGATGGTAAAAGATACTGTGCCAATAATCAACAAATGGAATTATTTTAGCTTATATTGATTTAGACACCAGAATCGAAAATGAACTACATAATCTGGATATACACAATTTTTTTTTTAAACATTTAAAAATAAAATTGATTGAAAAAAAACAATTGAACTTAGAATATTACACTTTATAATATAAGGAATTTAAATCCACTTTGAAATCAAGATGTTTGTAATGTAATACAAGGAAAAATTAAAATTTTTATAAATAAAGTAGGATGCGTAAAATTTTCTTTAATAAAACTAAATAGCAATTTTTTCATACAATAATTGAACGTTTATGCAGAAGGGTGTTCAGTAAACTTTTAATTGATAAAATAGTACTTTTTATTTTTGAGAATATTTGTAGATTACAAGGTAAATTTTACAAAGTTCAATTTAACCATTAACTGATACAACTAATTGTTTTTCTTGTGCCATAGTTTCTACGGAATACGGGATTATAGCATGTATTCCATTAACAAACGAAATGCCGGAAAATAATGAAAAAGAACGAGGGCTCACCGCCAGAAACAAAATCAAATTTACGTATGACACAATTGCCGATGCTACAAAGCAAGGAGTAAATCTCCTTTAAGAAATTGCCAACATAATAAATTGAATTCAAACGCTAATAGAAGCCATTACAGGAACTATTTCAAATGTAGCACCGTGCCTTTACGCACGTTAAATCGGGGGATAATTCCTATGAGTCCCGCTGCACCAAAAGTAACTGTGAAGCCCAAACATTTATCGATCGGATCTGGTTCGATGCCGGAGAAGCCAGCCTTGCAGGTAAAGAAAATAGAAGAAAATACAAATTTAGCAACTATAAATAACAGCAATGTAACTTCGAACGAGAAACCGAAGCAAAATAAGTCTTCGAGAACACAGCCAACTGAGCGTTCAGTTAGTTGTAAGCTTCCAGATAAACAGAAATTAAAAAAATTCCGTCGCAATTGCTTACCTGATCTGAGCAGCTTAGTAAAAATTGAAGGGAAACCTGAGCCTACGCGGGAATTGACGATTCTTATAAGCAACGTGGTCTGTGAGCTGGATTTGCAGTACATCGCCAGGAATGCCATCAACGTGGAGCATCGCAGGAAGCATTCTATGTGCATTTTAAAATTTCGTAAACCATGTATAACAGCAATGGTGGGGTCATCCGGAAAAGTGACTTGTACCGGCGCCTGTTCAGAAAAGGACGCTCTGATTGCTTCACGCCGATTTGCCAGAAGTCTTCAGAAAATCGGCTGTAATGTGCAATTTAAGAACTTTGCTGTTGTCAACGTACTTGCTACATGCCAAATGCCATGGCCTATAAGAATTTTTCACTTTTCCAAAAAGTATAGAAAAGAGGCCTCCTATGAGCCGGAACTCCATCCAGGCGTTACATTTAGTCTTCAATATCCTCGGGCAACTTTGAAAATTTTCTCAACTGGTAGTATTACAATAGCAGCGAAAAGTTCCGAAATAGTGGAGCAAGCTGTACATGCAATTTATCCAAAGATTGCCGAATTTCGTAGAGAAGGCGAATATCCAAATTTCATATTAGACAACTGAGTTAGCAATTTTTGTTTTTTTTCCCTTTAATTATAATTTATTAATTATAAAAGCTTTAGGGAAATTATAATTCTGATAAACAAAAGTACAACAACCTTTTCATGGTAAATAAAAGAAAATCTTCATTAAAAAAAAATGTTTAAATAAAAAAACTGCGCTAAAATTGTTTATTTAACAATTTGATTTGAGTAAAAAAAAATTTTAAAAAAAACTGCTTTTGTTCATATTACTTTGACAAATAAACACTACCCCTTCTTGACTTTCTGATGATTTGATGGAATTAGCTCATTTTTCCGTGCTATTTCCAGATAAATTCGATAAGGCTAGGGGTGTTCTTCGGGTTTGTTCAAAAATTTTACGGCCTCTTCCTGCTGTCGGTTCTTTAGCATTCCAGTGAGCAGCAGTCAATTTAGGAGGAATATGAATGCAGTCTTCATTTATTGGAGGTACACTTTTTTGGGGTACTTCTTCGTTATAATCTTTTTCCGACTTTAATTTTTTTTAAATTTTTTTATTTGCATTAGAGTTGACAGCACTCTGCGCTATCTATGTGAAACTCCATAAATGTAGAACCAATTTTAACCAGCACAATAGCCATGCACATTGAAATTTACTTAACGGATGCAATGTTAGCCGCTTTCACAGAAAAACATTTTTTAATAAAAGAAAGTTATTTTTTATTCGATGAAAAATACGCAATCAACGATATTAAATTTCTACGGCAATTTGTATATTTTTTTGATAAAAAAAATTAATTTCTGTTTAAGGAAAAGTGCATAAACTTTAGTTCATTTGTAAGAATAATTCACGTAATTTTTAAAATTTTTTTTTATATGTTACAACTTTTTGAGATTTAACAAAATAACTTAAACAAAAGTTATTCAGCAAAAAGAACCAACACCCACACTCAAGATCTCAAAGAATCTTATTATTTATATTAAAATTATTTTATTACAAATCAATTGATTGAGATAAAAAAAATGGTGAAATGAAACACTTCGAAGTATGTATGTAATCTGCTAAAGCGATTTGCTGGTCCGAAAGTGAAAGATAAGGGATAATGGAGTGAAAATCGAAGAGAAAGTAAAATGGTAAGGTTATTAACGTAGGACCATATTGTAGTGGGGTTCGAACCAGCGACCCCTTGGATGGCAGTTCACCACGCTATCGACTATGCTACCGGGTCGGCTAGTTTGTTTGTTTGTTTGTTTTGTTAACGGATTACCAGACCTCGCCAGACGCTATTGCATCCATCTGCTCAGGCGGTGTGATGGTCCGAAAGGGAAGGGTAAGGGATAAGGAAATGAAAGAAGAATAGAAAGTAAAGCGGTGGGTAATTAGCGTAGGAGGGAGAGGACCATGTTGCTGCAAATGGGAATCGAACCCACGTCCCTCTGGTTGGTAGCCCAGCACGCTATCGACTGTGCTACCTAGAGGGTAAGTGTGCTACCTAGAGGGCGGGTCGGCTAGTTTGCTATATGAAACCACATATGGGTCAGATAAATATTTTTAAGTTCAGGTTAGAAAAGTCTATTATCAAACAGTCGGAATTGATGGTAATGGTCCGGACCAATGACACCTTGAGACTAAAATGCTCACCGAGAATCTAAAACAAACTCTAAATTTCAATTGTAGGCTTTAATAAAACGTTTTCTTTTTTTTAAGTATAATATAAATATTTAAAAAAAATACAAAAATTTATTTGCGTTTATTTAATTATATTATGTAAGAATTCTATTCAAAAATGGAGCAAAACCTTATCAACATAAGCTCAGAATAAATAAATTCCCTAGGCAATATTTTTATTCCCCTCATTCAATCACAAATTGAGTATGCCATATTCAGTTATTCATACTGAAAATTTAACGATTTTTTCCTTTCACAATATTGCTACTGGCTTGATTCTGTAATTTAGCAAATGATTAGTAATAAATTGATTAAACAAATATACGGTTGAGTTTTGAAAATTTATATTTCATATTGTAGTTAAGTTAAGAAATGAAGTGAATTTTTGAGAAGCTAATTTAGGCAGCCTACAGCATTTAGAAACGAGACTTACGAGCTTTATTGCAAATGATTTGCTATGTGTAGATTTGCTTTATAAATATATTTAAAAATAGGTGATTTTTTTAAAAAAAGAACAACACGTTTATAAATTATGTTTACTCCTGAACATAATTTTATGCAAGAAGTTTTTTGAAGGGTAAAGACTTACTCTTCTCAATAATAAAAATTTCAATGAATATTTGCTTGACACATATTTCAGCAAAAGTTGTTTTTCAATATGCTAATATACACAAACATAATTATAAAATTGAAATAACTGAAGTAGAAAATTTTTTTTCCAGCACACTTTTAGATATCATAAAAAATACACTGTTCAATAATGAAACTTCAGTAAGCATTATCGCTAATTAACAATAAACTGAATTGATTTGAAATGATGTTAATAGATAACTGAGAGAATTAGAAAAACAAAATTACCAATAAACATTTCCATTAGAGAATCAAAATTATTTCACAGTAAATTGAATCCAAGCAAATTGGATTCAATTTGTGAAGCTTAAGGGAATGTATTTGAAAGATTTGAAAATAAAAACATTGACGTCATGCATATTACTAACACAAGTAAATATACTTATTTTATACACATGTATAATATGAAAACAAGTTGTGAAAATGGTTTGCAAATTATTTTCCATCTTAGGTAATATATTTCGACATTATTGAGCACTTAGAATTTTTTATTATTATACAACCTATATAAAAAATCAAATTACAGACTAAATTTTGTTAATATATTTGATCTAAAATTACTCGTAAAATAAATTCATAGCTATAATGATTTATTCGTTCAACGCCATATTTTTTTCTAGCACATTTAATAAACTTCCTATCGGAAGGTGATTATAAACTTCCGTTTCTAATATTGAATGCACTACCGCCACTTTCGTTTAAAGAATCGAAAAGTTTTGTACTTTTTCATTTTTTTTTTTTAGTAAAACTTGTAACTAACGGGCGGAAATAATGATGCCCTTTTGTGGTCATTTCGAACAGGATGAAACCGTTTTCCAGCATAAACGCTCTCATCGAAATCGAATTTTAAATTCGGTTATTGATGGAATTCCGATAGTTTTTATTTATGAACCATTTATTTTTCCATGTCATTTAAGTTATAGTTTAAAATTTATTTATAAAGTTCGATTTTTTTATTTTTATTGCCCAAAAATTTTAATGTTTAAAAAAGGAGAAAAGAAACAGGGGGGATTTGTTTTTAGTTTTTTTTATTTAGTACGTTTGTTCATTTTGTTTTTTCTCATATATATCTAAATACTTAAATAAATATGTTAATTTGTTTATTTGTTTACGTGAAATAACCCAAAGATTTGTTAGAAATATGTTTTTAAATAAAAATTAAACAGTTACACTTTGTAAATTAATTTGAAAAAAAAAACGCCGAACTGTTTGTCCAATAATGTTTTTACGAAGTAAGCACAATAAATTAAGAATATTCAATTAATTTGTTATTAGTAATATTTTAGTAAAAAATTTATATTCTTATTTAAAAATAGGAAAACGGAACTGCATTACCATACCAGCATTTTGACGTTTATATGATAAACGCAACATACCCAATAATTTTTGAATATGTATAAGAGATGGCGCTACAATCATTACAATTTTATTGATTTTAACAGCAGGTAACATAAATATTAAGAAAATTTCGCTAACATTTTTCATGAAAAATAGTTTAAACTATTTTAGAATGGCAAAATGAATATAATTTTAATTAAAAATATTTAAATAAGTAAAATGAAAACTTTTATATACACAGAAACATTTTTACCAAATAAGTTATGTTTTTAAGATAATTACTTTTATAATAAGATAAAATTTTTATTTTTAAATCGATTAAATAACGGATTATCCAGTTCATATTATGAAAGGTACAGTCATGTAATTAAATAGCTGGTTATATTTATATCTATTATCTGAGATAGGTTTTGTTTAACCTAAATTTTGCCATTTTATATTATGGATTGTTAAAATACCACTCAATGTATTAAAATTGTAAAAACTACCAATAAGTAATCATTCTGCAATATTCATGTTTCTCGCGAAATTTTCTTCAGCGCTTAGGCTTATTTATCGCTCGGTTGAAACCTAAATAAGGGCTCTGAAACCTCACAAGTGAATGCAGCAGAACCATTGTATTTGGACAACTATAATTGACCCTTATTTTTTTCTTCAGTATGTGATTATAATTAAATTGTGACACAAATTTGGCTTTTATTTGCAAAAATTTCCTAGGATGCATAATTTTGAGATTTGGTAATGTCAATTGACATCCAAGATCATGCGAATTGACGCCATATGAAATATCGTGCTTATACAAACAAAATTTAATCTTCTGAGCATTTAAGAACCAACATCCGTCAAGAAATGGCCGAATTATAGCCCAAAAGTAACGAAAAAGCCACCAAAAATTACGTCAAAAGGATCGAGTCCTGTAAGAAATCTCATGGCATTTATTTGAATGACGTTTTATGGTTTAGAAAATTTTTCTCAAAATCTGGATTTAAAGTGTATTTTATTTAATTTTACTAATCGAAGCATAAATTGAATAATCCTTAAGCCTTTATAATTTGTAAATATCGTAATAAATGCTTGCATTAATTTGAAATCCATATCAACGATATAATTATATTAATAATTTCCTATTCATATTGTTTGTTTAGGTGTTTTTCCTTTCTCTAATTTCCATTTTCCATCACAGAAACACAATTTTCATATAAAATTTAATTTACATACGAAAAAAAGTAATCGACAGCTAAATGGAAAAAGTTCAGCTAATTTGAATTTAGTTTCACGAAAATATTCTTATTTGTAATTGAGAAGATATTTTTTTTAAAAATGATTTCCATTTTCATATTAAGATTTAATTTCAAGACAAATATAAATAAACAAATTGAGACTATTGAGAATATGAGAGACGATGCATTATTTACGTTTGAAGAAATCTTGTTTAAAAATTCATCTTCAAAGTTGTTTGAAATGTTTTGAATGAAAACAATTAGTTTGGACTTTTGTATTTGTTCTTTTTGCCAAAAAATTATTAAAATCTGTTGAAGAATAAAAACAAAAAATTTCTGTAATTTGTACTGGTTCTGTTGATAATTTTTTTATTTGTTTGTAAATCCAGGTTTATTACTATATAAAATATTACAGTTTTGAATGTGTTGATTTCAAGGCTGTGAGATATTATAAATTCTCTTCCTGATAATGCTATAGCGCTGGAAAAATATTTCCTTTACAAAAACTGCCCTTACGATTATACAAAATATAGTATATAAATATACAAAAGCAATGTGGTGACCTCTAAGATTTAGAATATAAAAATGAAAAAAAGGTGGGCCATAACCCGAGGGTTATAAATTTGGCTCTTTTTTCCTTACTAAGAGGATATAATATTTATTTTGGTTTTCCTTAGAAGTTTAGTACCATCCTGAAAATTATGAAAAAAATATCTTTGGAAGGTTGGCAAAAGCATCAAAACTCTGATAAAAATGAAATTCTTAGAATCTATTTGATTATTTAAGCCAGTTAAACAATATTTTTTAATTAAATAAAACCGCATAGCCTTTCAAAAGTTTGAAGATATTTTTTTTTAATTTTATAAATAAATTTTTGATATTAAATTTTATTTATAAATATAGTCTGCATATACTTTCATATATTATTCATTTCTTTTGATTTGATTAATAAAATGAAACGGAATTGATTAGCTCTACATTTTCAAATTCTCCTAGTATCTATAATATGATTTAAAGGCTATTTAAAGTGGCATGGCATTTGGGGAATGTTTCTATATTGTAATCTGAGCAAAAGGAATAGAATATGATAAAGACACCTTTATGCATTCGCTTTCGTTGAATGAAATTCCTTTCATGCTCCTTCATTTAATATTCAGTAGGGAAATTCTCAGAAATTCCTTTGCATTGTACTCTTTAGTTTGGTTTGTTTTGCTTTCTTTGATTGAATTTTAGCTTTTCATTCAGAAAGGAGAATGTCGATTTTTTTTTTGTTTTTTTTTTCTTCAGTTTTCCAATGTATCTTATATTTGAAAATAAGAACAAATTTTATATTTAAAAAAAAGATTTAACATCAACGTAAATATATTTTTAGTTGAGTGTATATTTTGTGTCCAAGAACAAAACAGAAAATATCTTGAAGAAGATAAAGTTCTTGGAATTTTTTCTAATATTAAGAATAGAACAAATTATATTTTTGTGTCCTTGTTTTATATTATTAAGCCAATAAGTTATCATCATTTTTAAATATTTTTATTTATTTACATAAAATAATAAACCAAAAAAATAATAAAAAAATTTTGTTTGACCAATTAAAATCGCAGTATTCTATTTTATTTTTATGATTAATTTTGCTATAAAATTTTTTTTACAGATTATGCATTTTATGGTATAAAAAGTACATCTCTATCATTTAATAGATATTTAGCAAATGTGTCATTCAAGATAATATTTGCTAATATTAAGTTTATATATTTCATATTAGATTGGTTTATTATCAAAAAATGCAATAAAATTATAAAAATTTTCTACAAAAGTTGTGATCATGCGTTCGTTGGATACATCAATAAACAAAATTAATATATATGGGGCTCTTAAAACCCGTAAATGACTGTGTAGATTTGTTTGGGAAAAAAAGAACTGACTGTGTAGGGGCTCTGAAAATCTTCAAATGACTATGTGACATTGGCCAAATGACAATAGACTGGTTTCCATAAGACGGTGTCACAAGCTAAATTAGACGCCAAATTTTGACTTCATTACATAAAAAGTTCCCAGAAAGTGTAATGTCAAGATATAGCCAAAATTGGACGGATATTGGTTGGAAAAATACTTCTCCAAGTATTTTCCAACCAATATCCGTTTAGTAATGACCTAAGTACAGCCCCAAATGTACCAAAAAGTCACAAAAAATTACCCAAAAATCATCAACTTCTGTAAGAAGTGTTGAGACAGTCATTTGTACGATAATACATTTTATATATAATTGCAAACTTTTAGAAATATAATACAATAATATATTTATCAAAATTTGAATTGCAAGTGTGTTTTATTCAAAGTTTTTTTTTTCAAAGCGCAAATTGGATAATCTTATACATCTCTAAAAGTGTGTATAAATAAACAAAAAGCATATTCATATTTTGCAAACATAATAAAAATTAGCAAATGCTATAAAGTTAATTAAAATATATAGAATGGCTGGTATGTGTAAAATGTAGTTTTTTTTATGCAAACCATAAAGCAGATGTAATAAACTCGCAATGTACGAGTGTACGCGCATATAATTAACTAGAAACGACGTCAGTGGAAAATCTTTAAGTGAATTTAAATAAAATAAATTTTCATAACACGTAAATGAAAATAAAACCGAATCTCACTTTTACTATAATATTTAATAATTTAATAATTTTATTACTAAGACCTTGTTACGATTGTATGTAATCTACTGAGTCATAGACTGGTTAAAATTACTATAATGCTAGGCAGACATCAACCAGCATTTATATATTGTGACTCATATTTATGAGCAGATCTATAAAGAACCTGTTCCCATTCATATTGGACGAAATATATTAAACTGAAAAGATTTTATACTCGTAACCAGACTCGTTTTATGATAAACATAACATTTACCTGATAACCATAATACCTGGTGCTTGGTTTTAGTGTTTTTGAAATACGAGAATTTATTATGAGAAGCGGCTTTTATAATCCCTTTGTTAGTACTTACTTAAGAACATACTCTATCTATTTTGGTGGAATATATTTTTTTATAGTACCCATGATAGTTATTAACCGAAATACTGCTTGTTATTTCAATTTATTTAGTTACTTCTCATACCAAATACATATATTTTTTGAAAAAGGGAGTTTTATTTAAAGGACTAGTTTATATTAAAAGCATTTGAACGTACCATATTTGTAAAAGTAATTAGTGCATTTTGCACTCATATTTAGTTCGTAGAAATTTTTTATACTTGACTATAGTTAAATTTAATTTTCCACAAATAACAACAAACAAAATATAAGTTCTTCATACACTAAGCAGATCAAAATTCTGAAGTTATCAACATTTTAACTATTCAAAATTTTATTCATTCAAAGTATTTATCATAATAAGAAGAAAAACTATATATTTAACAATTATTCAAAATTCAAAATATAGAATAGAATAATATTCAGAATTTGTTCAAAATTTTAATGAAAAGAAACATCTTAAAAATGTTATCCTTCAAAACTTATTAACCAAATTCTTCCACTTGAAAAGTACTGTTGGTAAGAATTTGATGAAAACCATGAGAATTGAATGGATATCTTTTTTTTACGAAGGCAAAATAAATCTAAAATAATGGAAATATGTTTTTCTTTTTTTTTTAAATTAAAAATAAAATATTTAAGGCCTCAAGGATCTGTTAACAAACTAGAAACCCCTCAAGAATAAAGAACCTGCAACTGAGTGCTAATGAAATCTCTAAACTCGTAAGTGTACAAATTATCAAAGAAAATTGGAGTATACAATATGAAACTAATTATTAACAAAATTAGAATACATGTTAGAATTAATTCACTAAAATTCTAAATAATGAATATCACAAATACAATCCTAATAATGTAAGTATTATGTTCATGTTACAACATATTATTATTTGAGTAACTCTAAAAATAGGTGCACCGTTTCAGTATTCTTTTTTACGGTTATATTAAAATTGACTAAAATTTCTTCTTTTATGTGCTGACGTCACAAAATCTCATAACTATCATACCTTGCTAAGTAAAATATACAATTTCATGGAAATAAAAGGTTTGTAATAAAAATTTCATGAACGCAAATATGTATGTATGTACGCAGGTAAAATGGAAGAATCATACATCCATGTATATAAATTACGAGTATTATAGCTAGCTATGGTACGGGTGTATGGAATAGTATGTAGAAAATCCCTTTTCGTATTCGCTCAAAGGGATTTGAAGAGAAGAAAAATCTCCTAAATCTAAAGTACTGCAACCATAAACATAGCAGATAAATTAAATTAATCAAAATTTTCCGAAAATATTTTCAAGACCCTCTTTCCAGATATGTACGAGTGAAATACCGAAATTGTCACGTTGAATATACCCAAATTATACAAGAAAGGTGCTCTTTCATGGTTAACAAATTTACTGTAAGCCTACACTCGCATGCATGAAATATAAATCGTTCGCAGATATGTATATACAAAATATGCTTTTATCAATTTTCAGATATTATCTTTGGTGTAGAAGTATTCGTAAATACGCACTTATATAAAACGTTAAAAGCTAAATTCTATCTAATCTATGCGTACACCTGTGTGCATACGTGTACGTATTTAGAAAATAATATTAAGCCATGTCACGCTTAGAGCCAAAATGTAATTTGATTTTGGCTGTTCCATTTTAAATAATTCTCACTACTAATTTTTCGATAATGTTAATCTTTCCAATCTACACATATTTTTTTAAAAATTCTTGACGAAAATATTATTTTAAAATCTTCCATTTAATATTAAATATTATTGATTTGGAATCAAAAAATCAAATATCTTCTAAAATAATTTTTATTATTTACTCATAAAGATACCATCACTAATATTTTTTGAATTTAAATATACTGGATTATTCATTTTGTGGTTAAAATAGTACATACCTGTTCCTTGACAGGTGTCAAATGTATATGTCATCCAAGTTAGCATGTATGTATTTTAATGTTTACCAGTTGACATTATTGAAGATTTTCTTTATTGGATACGTTTATGAGCAAAAATAACGGATATAGAGTAATAAAAAATTACAAAATACTGTAAAGAAGTCATTGTATCCGCGATCTGAAGGTGGAAATTTCGAATTGAAGGTATCATTGGTCTGTATTTAGTTGAAAATAAAGTATGTGGAGGAGATAGCTTTACCACCAATTTTGAGCACCATGACCGTATAATACCCAATTTTTTTAAACTGAACTTAAAAATATCAACCCGAACCATATGCGATTTCAATAAGACGGCACAACGAGCTTTTTTGGCTTTTTTGCACAGAAAGTTCCAAGGGCGCTTAATTTTGAGATTTGGTGATGTCAATTGACATCCAAAATCATGCGATTTGACACCGTTTGACTTTTACTATAAAAGTATATGAAATATCATCTTTATGCAAATAAAACTAAATTTTCAAAGCATTGAAAAACTAACAACCATCAAGAAATGACTGAATATAGCCTAAAAGTTGCGAACAAGCCATTGTATCTGGCAAAAGTTACTTTCTGGTATTCATTTTTGCCCGAAATGAATAAGGAGAGACCTTTGCCGTCAATTCTGAGCGCAATGGTTGTATGATACCCGCCTTTTTTTTAACTTGGACTTAAAGATTTTAATTTGTATGATATGAGATTTCAACAAGACAGATTTTGGTGGTTTTATGGTGCGAAAAGTTCCAAGAACACGTAATTTGTCGAGATTTGATCATGCCAATTTGCCTCCAAGATCATGTGATTTGACGCCACTGGAATTTTTCTTATAGCACTAAGTAAAAGATCGTATTTATGCAGATAATTTTCAAACGAACGAGCATTTGAGAACCAACATTCATCAATAAAGGCCGAATTACAACCCGAAATGTGCAAAAAAGTTGTCAAAAATTATCTCAAAAGGATTGAGTTCTGCAAAAAGGCGCGTGGAAATTATTTGAAAATTATTAAAATTAATGTATAATGGTAAAGCTTAAGCAATATAACAAATGTCGAATTTCATTAACATTTGACCTGAAAGTATGTTTTATGGAATTTTACTTTTCAAAGTACAAATTGGATAATACTCTAAAAAAATAAAAATAATACAGCGAAATTTTACAGCTTTTTTTACTATTCCATTTTTAAATTTAAAAGTTATCTTCACCATAAAGAATAAAAACCATTGCTATAATTTTTCCTTAAATTTATTTATTTTTTTCAAAAAATTTTGACATATGAAAAATCCACAAAATTATGCATTATAAAAAGTTAGTGAATTTCTGGAAGATTTAAAATGTTCATAAAAATTTCTAAAGAAAATAGCAAATTATTATTTTTTTTGTTTGTTATGAGACTATACAAATCAAGCTGCTTTCTTCCTTTAAAAGATTTCCAGTATTCTCCATCACGAATAACATTTCCATTCATTTTCGTAAAGCTTTTTAATGACCCCGTTTGAAAGTTTAACCATTAACATTTTTAAAATCTGGCATAATAATATTTTTCATTAACAATACGTCTTATTTTTTAACATTTAACTATGAATAAGTAGTTAAAAAATGGTGCATTTTTTATTTTTATTTTCTGTAAAACTTTTTGTAACACTTTTCTCAATTCTGAACAGAGATTAGTTAGTGACATTTTGCTTTGAACAGTGACATTTTAATCGCAAATATTTTTCCTTTTTTTTTAATAATAAAAATTTGGTTGGAATACTAAAAAGTTTATATATTTTTCTTCCTTATTCATTGTCGTTCAATACGACTAGGTTTACCCTATAATATATCTATTCGTTTTGATTCTAAAATATTTTATAACATGTATAAAGAAGAAATTGTTATATTTGTAAGAAAAATATAGTTTTTTTTTTTTAATTGTAAGAAAAATATAGAAAAATACAGTTTCTTTGATTAATAGTGAATAATTGTTAAAAATTATTGTAGAAAATTAAACAGAAAAGTCAATAATTTGGCTTAAACACAATTTAAAAAAATATCAATTTTCTATGCACTATTTATGGTTATTTATAAACAATTATTTAGTAAGCCACCATTAACTTATTACTTATTATAATAATTGCACGGACATTATTATTGTTATTTTCCATCCATATATGACTAAATGTTTTTTTTTAAATAATAAAATAAATCCTTACTAGTTTATTATTTACTTGTAATTATTGTAAATTTAATTGTTATTGATTAGTTGATAAATTGTTCAGTAATTAGTCTGTGATCGTTTCTTGTCAATTATTCTTAAGCGTAGCTGCCATGACAGTCATGCTTTACTGTTGTAAGGTTTTTATTCGCGCCGTTGAAAAATAACAAATTTTTCTTAAATTTGTGTTATTTTCTCTTCGAATAAACCAAATAATTATAATAATATTAAATTATTTTATAATATAAAAATGATTTTTTTAATAATATGAAATTATGAAAAACAATTTTTTGGATAAAACATCATTTTATGATAAATATTTTTTTGAAGACTTTTTGGCTAGCCGTATAATATTTTTTTTAAACAAATAATATTATTTCATTGGTAATAAATGTAAATAAATTATACACATCCACTTATAGTATTAAGTATCACTATACAAAATTAAATAAAGACTATTGCTTAAATGGATTAAATAAATCCCTTTTTTTGTTTTTCGTTTGATATTTCCTGCTAAATCAGCGCAAACTTTACTATCAAATCTATTTTCATTGGCAGTGATAAGCTTTTGAATGAATAACATGGTATTTGGTACAATAGTCTTATATCCGTAAATTCAATAAAAACCAATTTGCATATAGATTATTGTCTTTGTATATGCGATATTTATAAAATAATATAGTTAAATGCGGTTTTACTCATTTGACATAATAGAATTTGGTCGAATGAATTGAGGTTCATTTTGATTTTGTTTATTTTTTTAGTAAATTTTATTTTTCATTTCATTAAAAATTGTGGTTTGAATATTCGTATTTGTATTTGTAATCGAAAATCAATACTTTATTTATACAACTTAGACAGTAGTAGCCAAAATTACTTTTATATTTGAGTTAAAAATACAAATATTTCTAACAATAAATTCATGTTTAATCAATGCTCGTAAATGAAGTTTATGTATTTTGAATAAAAAAAACTATTTAGAATATTAACGTTAAAAATATGATCTAATCTAAATGAGTTTTCGAATCCAAATATACATAAACGATTATGTTTTATTTATTGAAAGTAAACTCAAACTTCATATAGGGTGTCCCAAACCATACGCAAGATTTGAATTTTGCGCCATTTATACGGTAAAGTGTTGCCAACGAAAAAATGGAGACAGTATGATAGCTGACAGTTCAAGCTTATTAAATATAGAGCGCTATATGTAATAACAACGCCTTTTCGTTGTTGAACAATATTAAAAAAATAATGGAGGTTTGGGAGCTACAGTTCGCAATTTTTGTACAAAATATGATCGAAATAGCGATTTAAATTCATCAACTGTCAAGAGATTAATTAAAAAATTTAGGGAGACTGGATCAATTAGTGATCTTAAACACTCTGGCCGTTCTTCAACAAGTTGTTCAGCACAAAACATTGAAGCAGTTGGTGAGAGTATTGCTGAGAGTCCAGAAACATGAATTCGGCAGAGTGGTCATTTCTACAACATATTCTCAGGAAATATTTGCATCTTCATGCTTGAAAAGTTTAATTGACTCCAGAAATGAAGCCTACTGAATACGAATAGCAAAATTTTTCGAACAAAATCATCTACAGCGACGAGGCTCATTTTCATCTTGATGAGTTGGTTAATCGACAAAATTATCTCATTCGGGGTTCAGAAAATCCCCGAGTGATTGTTGAGGAACAAATAATATATTACTGTTTGGTACGGATTATGGGCTGGACGCATCCTTCTTCGAAAATGTAGCTGATCAAGCAATAATATGTAGTTAATGGTGCTCGCTATCACGATATGATAATCTAGTTTTTTGTGGCTATATTGCAAGATGTGGATGTGGAAGACACGGTTTAAATAAGACGGTACCACATGCCATACAGTCCGAGAAACAATTCAATTACTATATGCATTTTCGTATATTTTGGAATAACCTTAAATAATCATTAAAATTGTAATAAATACATCATAATAAATGAAAGCTAATGCGAATAAATGAACATTATTTTCTAAGAAATTTCCTTAATAATGACGCAATATATTTGTAAAAAAGTTTTTATTTGTTTGATTATTATTGATTTGAAATCTGCAACATTATATTTTCACATTAAAATTATCGGTTATTGGAAAGTGTTCAAAAGAAAATCATAAGTAATTAATTAATAATTAAAATGAATTTTTTGATTCATTTGAAGGGAAAAGTAATTTATTCTATTTTGAGAATAAAAACAATTTGCATATTTTATAAATTTATAATTTCGATTGTTTTAAAAAATGCATTTGAAGGGTTTTAGTCGTAATCTTGATGCGTGAAGTGATTTGTTCAAATACCATACAAATGTTCATCAATTGCGAAAATCGTTAGCACCTCCTTTTTAACAGTACATAATTTATATTTTATTTTAATATTCACCTTTTTTTTTAAATAAATTAATGCAATTATTCATAATTTATTTGACAAAAATGTAATCATATACAATTATAAAATTCGAACTTATATTAAAATCGTCATCAAACAGAACTCGACATAATCTCAAATATTATTTATAAAATAAATTTCTTTTATAAACAAATTCAAAATTAAACTGAATTTGATGTCTCAAATACAATATATAAAAATGAATTTATTTAGATTTTAATAAGAGATATTTTCTCAGAAATTCCAATCCTAATAGAGATAAAAAAAATTTCGGATAATATCTTATGCTGTACTTTTCTGGTAAGAATATAATAAAAATCCAAACAATTAATTTCTCGAAAGCTTTTTTTGCCTAAGGTAATCGAAAATTGCCTTTTAATTCTATTGACATTTATAGGCCTTCAAGCATACTTAACCCTTAGTCAAATACATTTCTTTGATGATCACTTAATATTAAGACGATAATAAGTATAGTAGTTTTTTTTTCTAGGAAATTCTTACTATTAAAAAGAAACGATTTTCAGCTGAATATTTTTAGACAATCAAAAAGATTTTCTCCAGTTTTCTTTCATGTTCCTTTTTAATATTCTTAGGAGATTTTCATTCTATTTAAATAATCAAAAAAAAATGTAATTTTCGTAATTCAATCATTCGTTTTATTAGTGAATTTTATGCTTCAGATATTTTATACATACTCGTAACAGATGAGAAGCTATAATTATTGTAATATTATTTTTTGATGCATTCAATTAACATGCATGAGCACCTACGAGTATATGTGCATAGTTACAAAATCGGAATTATATTAGTAAGTGAATGAAAACTTTGCTTAGAAAATTATTAGATAAAAACAATTTTTGAATGTTACATTTTTCGACATTCTTTCACAATAACTTGTCGGTATTTAGTAGAAATTAGGCAAACTAGTTAATTTCAATAACTCTCAAGAAAACACCATTTAAAGTGTAATTGGCTATGTTTGCGTTTATACAAGTAACTAACTGATGTTAGAGGGACTCGACATACATTTCAAGTATGCATTCGTCGTATTTGTATGATATTTATTGGCAACTGAGTAGATTCATTTTATTCTTATTTTAGCAACTATTGTAAATGAAAGTAAATTTAATGTTGATATAAACCTTGGAATTATTTCGGTTTTTCTTTTATTCATTCATTCGTATTTTTCGTTTGATCATTTACTCGTAACACACCTTTGAGCACAATCACAATACGGTTGAACACGTCCAAAACATTCGTCGATAATGGTAAGTCGTCAATTGCAGATAGAAAGTGTTTCTTGTAAAAGAACAAATTACTTACGGTTGAATTCTCATCACAATTTAACATCTGATAGTAGTCCTCATCGGGATTCTTTTTGAAATTTATTATATCATCGACAGCACTCATTTTATTGCCGAACTTTTTTTTCAACGTTATCGAATATTCTCTTAAATGTTCTGTTTTTTTTTCTTCTATAAATCTTATCTGGTTGAGTGAATAAATCGAAAAATTATAATTCAATATTTATAAAAATATGAAAAATTGAAGAAAAGAGCACAATTTCTTGACACTGATAACGTTACGATGAACAACACACAAAACTGATCAATTAATTAATTGACGCAGCAATACAATGGTCTGGCGGTCACTATAAAAACTACGAGCCTAGAAAATAATGCTCCCCACAAGTGATTCAATCTCTAAATCTCTGATACGGGAAAACGCGTCGCAAGATTCAAATTTCAAGTCGGCGAAAATTAATTCACATTGAAATATGTAAAGAGACTGACTACAACTGAACAAGGCGATTTCTCAGTAAAGTTGCTGAGGCTCGTCTCTGCTCGTCGCGTCGTCAGCGGCAACCACAACATTTCATGCCAGAACCTGAAGCCATCAAACTCCAGCAGCAGTTCATGGGAGGCAATACGCAAAAGCTGCCATCCAGCAGAAAACATGAATTATCGTAATAAAGTGGGAAAGCCCGTTAAGAATCTATACTTGGCAGTACACTAGTTCATTCGTGTGAAACTAGAAAGAGCTTTTTTAACGATTGCTTGGCAGTGCATCCCCTCCATTACTGTGTAGCATCTAAATTTATAGCTTCAGGTTCAGTCGGTACGCACTTACCATAGGTCTGGTCTATTCCAAATGTTAAACTGTTGCTCCACTACTTCTTCGCTTTTCGAATCTACTCTCAAACCTTTTCCAATTCTTATTACGCATGCATTTCGACCGCTTCGTATGATTGCATTCCCCAACAAATAATAATAATGGCACTCCTTAATGGAATGATATTAGTGTGGGCGGAAGAATTGCGAATTCTTTGTCTCCCGGGAAAACTTGAAATCGGGCCTCATCCTCACTGGAATTTTGCGAATTAGTTCATATTTAGAGTCCTGCATATAGTTGCATGGGACTGCTATGACTCATGAGAATTTGTTGCAAAATATTGCCAGAGATTTACATTTTTTTCCCCTTATACTTTTGTTTTTGTAATTTAACTTATTCACCAGTTTTTAACTCACAGCTTTGCCATTTTTTCAACCATGGAAAATTAATGATATAAAAGCTCCATCAATAAAGTGAAGCCTCACTTTTTAAGATTTATGACTGACTTTCAGTTAAATTATATTTTATTTTCTGCAAAGAATTTTCTAAAAAGGTTAAAGGATGATAACAATTTTTTTGCCTTTTATTTTAGTTGGAAAAAAAATTCTTTTTAATTGAAGAAAAAATATTTTTTTTAAATGAAAAGCTTCAATAAATTTTTAATTTAATCCTAAAAAAAATCCTATAATTCTGGTATTTTTTCTCCTTTCTATTACGAAAATAAAAAGCCAATCAAATAAGTTCTCTTATTTGTAATAATGTATGTTAACTTTAATATTTATTTTTAATAAATGGAAAAAGTTGAATTTTATACATAATTAGTCAATTGAATTGATTTTTTCAATTGTGTACAACTTTTAAAAGAGTCTCTATAAAAATATTATTATTTAATTATTACTATTTCAACAATAATATCTGTAATACAATTTGAGTGCAAATATTTTATTTCTAAAATGTTGGTAATCGTTAAATAAATAGACTAAAAGATATACAAAAAATAATATAATTTTTTTTTCCGATAAAGACTATTAAATAACGATAACTGCTTCGTCAATTCGATAAGACTATATAATATATTTATATTATTAAAATATTTTTAATAAAGTCATTTTGATTGGACTTTTATTTAAAATTTTATTTTTAGTATATAATTTAAACAAATTTTTATTGAATGTGTACATTTTTGCTACAATATTAAAGAGAAGAACCACTTCTATCGGTAGTGCATAGTCTTTGCCGTAACATAAGTCTTTTCGTTACATATGGGAAGTCTATCAATTCACCTCTATCGAGGTTAGCATCGTTTCCCAATTGGAGACGAAAAAAAAGGGATCAACAGGCTTCCGAATTGAGAAGCAGGCACAGCGCAAGTCTCGAGAAAGAAAATTTCCCCAATTATACACCCTATCCCCCCCCCCCCCCCCCTTGCGAATAAAAATAGATTTTGGTTTCATAAACAAAAAAAATAGTTTATTTTCGTTTTCGGTTTGAATCGATTCTAATTCTCTCCACCATCATTGATGATGCTCTTAAACCAACCAAACAAAATTTTGTAAAAATATTTCGTATTATTCCAAAATTCTCAATGTAAGGGAAATTCTTTATCTGAATTAGAGTTTTTCCGATAATCATAATTTTGAATCAGAAGAGTTGCTCGTTTTTATAAATGGATGCATTAAAGAAACTTTCAGTATAAGGTCCCTTCTAATCACTCACTGTCTACGTTAAGCAATGAAAGGATTTCATTAAAAACAGATTATAAAACGATCTCTTCAAAAGATTCCCCATAAAATATTATGCACAAATTAAATAGAAATATTATATTTATTTTCGTTTTCTTTGCCTTCACTTGTTGCTAAATTGTTAGTTGTTTTTTTTTCGAAAACCGTATAAGAATGAATGCCTCCTTTAACTGGCAGCATTAATTCTAATAAATCCTTCTTAATATAACCAAAAGTTCAGATTTTTATATTATGGAATCATGGATATACCGGAATACTTTAGGGGATTAAATATTTTATTCCGGATTTACTTCATGTTCTTCTTTTTCTTCTTGGAATTATTTATTATATATCGGGGGGCTGGGCTGGATTCTATTCTCAATAAAAAAGAATTCAACTTTTTGCTTCGACTGTTTTAGTGTTTGCATAAGAGTAGGAGCTCCGATAATATAATCTCTGCATAATTTATTATTTTCGAACGCGCCTAAAAGTCCGCAAACACACTATGCATAAATATATATACATGCAAGTCCACAAAAGTTCGTGGATTTGTCTCCAAAAAGAGTTTGGTTGGGGTGCAGGTAGGGGTAGGGGAGAAATATTTTGTTGTCGGTTAATTTACTTAGTTTTAAGTTGTTTTCATTTTAAAAACCTTTCTATTATTTGGAATTAATTAAAAAAATTTTATTTACAATATATCTTTTTTATTGTTAATATTTTAAAAGTTTTGACAAGTACTCACTCATATTGTGGTGGTTCCGAATTTTATGGGTAAATTTTGCAAAAGCCTTTTTTGTGGCGGACATCATTTTCTTTCTTCCTTTCCTGAATAAATATTTTTCTTAATATTATTTTTTTTTCATATTTATTATCGTCTTTTATTTATGAAAATTTTTAGTTTTTTTTTTAAATTGAAATGAATCAACAACTTTTCGCATTTATTATTCATAAAAGCTATTTGGAAATATTCTATTTGTATAGCCATGAAAGGAAATGCAATAATTTGAATTAATTAAGTTCAAAAAACTTATACAAATATTCCTTTCTGTTTTCATAACAATATTAATTTCATTTTCTTTCATATGGAAAAAAGCTTCCGTTGACTGGGATTTCCTGAGTCATATACAAGTAATAGGAAAATATTGTCATTTTTTAAAACTGCACACAAAAAGATATTTTTACTTTTTATTTATTCGAATTAAAGTAGAGGAAGTTTAATACTTTTAGATTTTATTAGATTATAGTGATTAATTCTTAAAACAACAGACTCAGCGGTAGTATTTTATTTATGGACGAATGAATCGCATATAAAATTTCTGATTTAAATAATCACCTTTTAGTAAATTTTTTTTCTTCTTAATCACCTTTTTTTTTTACAAAAAATTTAATCTTTAATATAACAATAGTATTTAGTATATATATACAAATAAGATGAAATATTTCAATATTATTTTTAAATAATTTTAATTTGTATTTTATATTTTATTGTTGAAACTTGATGCTTAGAAAGAGCTGCTTTATTTAAACTATATCTAATTTAAATTTGTTTTATTCTAAAGAATTATCCGATTTGTACTTTGGAAAGAAACAATAGAATTGCACTAAATACAATATAACATAATTTTTTTTACGGTTCCATGCTTTTGAGGTAATTTTTGATGTCATTTTCGCATATTTCGGATTGTAATTTAGCCATTAATTTATGGATATTGGTTCTTACATGCATTAAAGTTTGAGAATTTTATGCCTTACGATCATATACAAGAAAACCTCTCCAAATTACGGGTTCTGAGAACTTTTCATGCAATAACATCATTTTATTGACATAACACATGGTTCATATTAAAATCTTTAAGTTTTGTTCAAAAAAACGCCCATAGTGCCGAGAGTAGAAAGTAGCGGTCTTTTCTTATTCATTTTTAAGGAAATACGCGTAAATGGTACCTTAAGACCAAAATGCATACCAGACAGTCAATTTTCGAGTATACAGTGGCTTTCCCAATAGTCATTTTTAGGTTTTGAGAGACCCATGTATATCAAATTTGCTGATTGATATTTATACCGAGCGAGAAATAAGCCCTAATCTTCCAAAAAAAAACCAAAACGTAGCTACTGTAGAATCACTTCTTTTATAGAAAGTTTTTACGATTTAAACACACTATTTGATAACGTAACTGTCTAATATATATAATGGCAAAATTAAAGCTAAATAAATTTTATTTTAAATATAATATATATTTAACAGCAATTAGATAAAAGAACTGTACTCTCCAAATTATAAAATGGATAACTGCAAGTGCATTAATAGTTTCGTAACTTACAAAAAAATTAATTTCATTTTTTTATTTTGGAGATATGTTCATATATGTTAATAAGATCGTTTTAAATTTTTCAATATTATTTTTTTTTTGTTGAAAATATAAAGATCCATTTTTCTTTGCTAGATAAAATTTAAGTTTTTTGAATAGGTTTTAGCAGAAAAAGGTCCATTTGAAACCTGAAGTTCTTTTCAAATTAGCTTTTAATCAAAATACTGAATTTATTCTTGTTATAAATTGATGACTATAAAAAGCCATTTCTTACCAAATAAGAATAAGTACAAAGAATTGTTCATGAATAAATATAAGCGCATTCAAAGGATAATGAGTATTTTGATAAATTTAAAAGATCTTAATCCAAAGTTAGGGTTGAGTGAAATTTTTTAGTAAATCACAAATATTCTGTTATGTATCAAAAACAAATCAGAAAAAATGAAGAGGATATTTATTATTTCCATTTACACACTTGAAAGAAAAACAATAATTGACCATATTTTATGTGATAAAAAATTCTAGATCGATTTGTTTTTGGGTTAATAAAATTCTCCACACATTAAAAGATAAAAAAAAAAAAAAAAAAACAATATGGCCTTAACAAAAACCAATTGAGATGGTAAATGGGCGAATTCACTTCGTCATTTATCGCTAGAGAGGCAGAGATCTCCTGAATGGGCAAGGAGACTGAAGCAAGTTAATCTATTTATCCATTAGTCTCGTCAGACTATAAATATACGAATAGTAACTGTTTGGAATGGCAATGGGCCACCACAGCAACGTATGACTGCATGGAAAAATTAATGTCAATGTCTGACTGAGTTGACAAGTAACAACACCGGACTAACTACTGACTAACCGAACTGAACCAACCCAGCCGGGAGGAGTATCGCGGCACATTGGAACATCTTCTTTGGCCACTGCACGAAAATCGACGGCGACATTATGAGAAAGGAACATTTCCACCGAATGAAAAGTCAAAATATTACAAAGAGAAAATAGCTACAATAATATCTTCACTGATGCACATATAAGTGAAAATTTGAATGTGTTCGTATGAAATTTTTGGTTGGACTTGTAATTGACAAGGCAAGGCAAATTAACATTTTGGCTTTTTATATTTAGCACAAAATATTCCGGCCTCGTGTCTTGGCGCATGTGTTCGCGTCATGGTTGGATTTCTCTAGGAAATGATGATTGGGACTTTGGGAGGCGAACCATTATAGTCTTCACCAATACCTGAAAGCGTACAAATTTTACGAAATGATCGTAATCGATAGTTAATGTGACTCTTTATCCACCCATCCTTTTGGCTGTGTATAGGTAATATTTTTACAAATTGTAGTTGTGATAGTAGATTAGAGAGTTTCTAGTATTTATGCTTTTTCGAAACTATAATCAACCACTTCATCATGGGGTATTCTTATAAACAAAAAAAATAGAAGAGATCAAAAGATAAATAAGGGAAAAAAAATTGGAAAAAACCATATCGCATATACGAATAGAAAATAGCAAAATACTAATACTATTGGGGTTGTGTTGGTATATTTTCACGATTCTTTGGTGCTATGGTGCTAAGTATAACAATAACAGATGGAGGCGATCTTATTGGGGGCCGCCAGGCTAAAATCTTAAGAAATGAAAGAAAACGCGCTTTTTGGCTGACGTTAATGCGCTGATATTGCTAGTTGAAGATTTTCCTGTTCGTTGATCTGTCCGTCTATCCCGGGTTAAATACTTTTTATTCATTAAACGTAAAACATTGTAAAAACGGTTTAAATTAGTTGCCTTCTTGCTTGCTTTAAGAGCAACAATTCTCTCACTGCGTGAGGAGGGCTATAATTTCCTAAAACTAAAGCAAAAATTTATTTATTATCATTTATTTGTTTTTTTTTTTTTAATCATATATATAATTCTAAATATTATATTTATGTATTTATGTATCTAAAACGATAACTATACGGAATAGCTGCTAGTGGTGATAATAACAGAGAATTTCTTATACTCTATTTAATATAATAAGAAAAATTGGTAAAATCATTATAATAAAAGTATTTTTTTTTTTAAAATATACACTATATTTACTTATGTACATATGTGTATGTGTATGTATTACAAACCTGAGATTTAAGTTAAATTTTATTATGATTATTATTATTATTTAGAGTTTTTTTCTATTCTATTTGTTAGTATGTATAATTTGATTTTGGTTCGTGAAATAATCGGCATACTAAATATAATCAATTTTTTTCTAATAAATAACTGATAATAAGACAAATAAACAATAAAATATAAAGAATTAGGAAATTTGTGTAAGAAACAAATAAATAACTAAATCAGTTTCTAAAAAGAAGCAAATACTTACAGTAAAATATGTGTATTTAGATTATTTCTGTATTTGGTTTTTTGTTATAATTTTTAATGTTACAAAGTTTTCAATACATTAGAAAATTAGAAATATGAAAATTTTTGCATATTTTATAATTTGAGTGTATTGTTTGTTAGTAAGAAAAAGAAAAAAATATCGTCTATATAAAGAAGAAAATTTAATAATAGTCAATAAATATTGTGCAATTGCGATTAAAAAACTACGTAAAATTTATTAAAATTATTTAAAAAAAAAAACTAAAAATTAAAAAACAAAAACTAATTTACATAATAAACATGTCCAATAAATAAATGTGATGTAACTTTTTTTTTGCTTAAAAAAAGAAAATGCGTGTAAAAATTTTGCTATCATTTTCTAACAACTTTTAAGTGTAATCTTTCAAAACTTTTAGTGTTTTAAGCTTTTTGTATAAATTTTTAATTTTCTGATTTTTGTAAGAACAAAAATTTATTCCAAGTAAATATTTCCAACATTTATTGTTTTATGATATTTATTTCAGCAAAAAAAAAATGCAAATTATTCTCTCTAAACATTGAAATAAGGACGTATATATCTCCTTCATTTTTTGTTTGTTCATTCATTCTTGCTTATTTATTATTCACTATTCAAGTGAATAAGATACACAGACTGTATACTAAAAATAATTTTCTTCAATTTTAGTTATTTTTGTGTACAAGAAAATTCATTAAATATTTGCAAAAATACCAAAAAAAAGTAGTATTTGCAATAATAGAAGAAGAAAAAAAATATATAAAATACCAGCAGGATTACTAGAAGTGGTCGACTATACTTACAACCATAATCGTTATTTACTCATAGTTTTAGTGTGAAAATTGTGATTTTTTTTTAAAAATTTAAATCAAAAAGTGCTTTTATATTAATTTTTTATTTTAGTTTTTTTTTTCCAATTTACTTTCAGTTTATTCAATTATAAATAATTTTTAAAAAAATTAATTAAAAATTATTTTTTTTAGTGAATTTAGTATTTTTCTAGTATTAAATTAAAATTGAATTAAAAATAAAATAATTTAAAAAGAGAGAAAAAAAAACAAAAAAGAAAAAAATTAAAAACAATTAATTAATAAGTAAAAAAATTAAGAATTTTTTTAAATAAATTAGTTAACAAATAATAATAGAAATAAAAATAAAAAGATACAAATAATAACAATAGGAAAATGGCGGAAGTCGAGGAAACTTATGAAACCGAAGTCAGTCGCAAAGTCGTACGTCGGACGAGTTACAAAATTCAGGAAGTGAGTACACACAAATACATGAACTATTTTTATTTTCAGTTGTACACAACGATAATTTCTATAATATTATGTATATTTTGTTATTTTTTTCATTCTTCTTAAATTTATTATTTATTTAAAAAAAAATTCCCTGTCATATTTCTTATTGTACAATACCAAGTTTTATTTTTATTCGTAAAAAAAATTACTTACTAATGGTGAAAATATGTATTGTATATAGGAAAACAAATCTTTTTTTTTATTTATATTAAATTATATAGTTTTTATATACCATATATTTAAATAAAATTTATTTATAATTGCCTCCTTCCGTGTGAAAATCAACTCCACTTCGTATTTGAGATAGACTTGATAAAAGAGAAAAAAATTACTAAATTTACTCATTTTTTTAATTCTCTTTGAGATTTGATGAGGTGAATTTTTTGCTCTTCGGATGATGAGGTGAATTTAGCTTTTATTTTTATTGATTTTCACTTATGCTAATTTGCATAAAAACGAATCAGTAAATGGACGCGTGTAGCTACAAACCTATTGTGAAATTTTTGGGGGTATTGAAGGGGGGATGAGAAGATTCTTTACCGAAATAAAGAAAAGTTCTTAAGTGCAAATCTTAATTAATAAAATCTCTTATACATTTGAAAATATAATTGTTGATTATTAAAAGCGTACATACACGTATGTATGTGTATAAAATGGCCAAAGAAAAACTATAATAATAATTTTTGAAAAGATTCAAAATTAAAGAAAGATTGAAAAGATTTTGAAGAGCGAAAACCGAAGAAAGAATGTCGAAAATGAAAAGAGAATTTGTTTTCAGTTCAAAATTTCGATCACTTAAAATTTCCCATCCTAGAAAAATTTTTATATTTTAGGAAAATATCATATTTTAGACAAACATTTTATCAAAACAATTTATTATGTTTAAGAAAATTTCTTTTTTCATCAATTTTTATTTGATTATGGATATTCATTGTCCTCTACACGTTCACAATAGCCCACAAACATATTAAAACGTATTTTAAATTTAACACTTGTGACCATTTCGCAATGCGGGACACACACGATTTCAGTAGCATACGGATTTGTGGATTTACTTGTATACACTTGTATAATGGATACGAATGTTGAGCGTAAACGATCACATACAATCATCTAAAGAAAATATGAAGAAGAAGAAATAAGATCAGAAAGCATCATCAGTTGGGGATGATATGAAGAACACTGTTCAGAATTTGTTCGATGGTCGATTTTATTTTTGAAACCAGCAAAGCCACACAATAATTATGTGTGTATTTAAAATACTAATAAATATCAATATGTTATTTATGTAACTATCAAAAAATTTCATCTAATGCTACTTTGAAAATTTATCCACTAATAATAAATATACGATAGCAACGGCAACAAAGATTGATCTATTTTAATGGATAGCCATTTGTGATCATGCCAAATATTGTAAAATCATTCCACGATTTTTGTTCGTAACAATTTCTTTTATTCTATTTGTTGTTGTTGTTATTGTTGTTGATTCATTTTATTTCTAATAGCGCATTATAACCCCTTTACTATATCCACTACCATTCCACCATATTTCTACCATCATTCCGTTGTTTCATTTTTCTTCTAATATTTCGATGATAAAATTAATAGGGTACTATTATGAGTCTGAACATAGAAGAATATTTTTGCTTGTTGGTCAATTAGAATTTCTTAGAAATATTTGTAAGTTTATTTCGGAAAAATTCGAAAAAAAACTATGTAGGACACTGTCTCTGCTATTGGCGCTTATGACCATTGAAAAATATTCCCGGTAATCAGTAATTTTGCCGGCAATTTGCAGTAGTCCAAATTTTATGAATACTTTGAAGTGGTTTAGTCTTGAAGGAATTTGACTTAAGATGATATGTTAATTAAAATTAAATTCTTAAAAGAAAATATTGCAAATATTGTTATTAGTATCGAGTTCTTTTTCATATAAAATATAACCAGAAGAGAAAACCTACTTGATTTTAGGATATATTTTGTCCGTCTCCCTTTCTTTTGAAGTAATTAATTTAATATAAATATTTCAACTTTTATTTTGTAAATTTATATTTAATTTGTATGCACTATATTTATATGACTTTTATTTAAATAAAATTGCAAATTTTTTAGATGCACACCATGTAAACCATGTGTTGTTCATATTTAACTAAAATTAACCCAAATTTATATAAACTACATTAGTGTACATTATCAATATCACATTAATATAGACTTTAAATCAATTATTATTGTTAAAATCGTATCACGAAAATTGTATCAGGAATAATAGTGAAAAAAAAGTTAGCAATAACAATTGATAATAACTTTTTGATAAAAACTGTGCAAAAAAAATAATTTTTGTAGCAAGTACTTACAAAATAAGTATAACCTTAGATTATAGAAGAACTGGATAGGCACACACTTACAAAATAACCTTTTATGAAACACTTCTTATTCTGAAATAAAAACTTCATACCATATTTATTGTCGTGAAGAATAAAAATATTTATGCAAATGCATTAATTGATACTTACTTTTGCGTAAACTATTTTAAATTTAATAAAACTACACTTAGTAGTATTTTAAAACTCTCCGAAACTCTATAAAATTGAAGCGCTTGATATTTGATTGATATTTACAAAATAAATAAAATATCAGAAGATTGTACAAAAAATAACCATTGACTGTCGTTGTGTTTAAATTGTAATTTTCTTTGGAACAAATGAGTTAAAGTGGATATTAATTATGCTTTAGCAATTCCAAAAAATTTCTATTATGAAAACTAGATGTCAGTGGGATAAAAAACCTACACAAATGTATGCAAGCAGTACGACTTTTCGCCGCTTTTACAAAATTCAGACAGACGATTGCGTAGAAACATTTGACGTGTGTCATATTACATTATGAATTATTAAATCATCATAAAATGCGTTAACATTGTAAAAATTTTATACAAAAGTGGTGATTCTGCTGTAACTACGTTTCGCGCAAAAATGTCTTTGGTGATGAGGATTGTTTTTCGCTTGATGATTAGTCAGAAGTAAAATAACTTATACAGAAATGTGACTTTCTGGTGTGCATTTTCGTCTGATAGTCTCATTGACCCGTATTTCTTTGAAAATGAAATACAGGACAATGACACTAGGAACGGTAACGGAAAGGAGAGTCCGTTACCGCCAATTCCGAGCGATATAGTCTTATGATAACAGACATTTTTTGGACTGAACTTGAAGATGTTAATAAAGATCATATGTGATTTGAACAAAACGCCACTATAGGCTAAATAACATGAACAATTTTTAGGCTATATTGACTGAGAAGCTTTTTTTTCTGCTTATGGTGACATTTTTCTGCTTATGGTAGGTGCCACAGAAGCATGGTCAATGACGACCATACTCAGAAAGCACATGAATCAGCTAAGCATACTTGAAGCTAGGTTTTTGGGGAGTTCGTAATTGGTGCTGAGATGTGCTCTCACACCCACCATAAGCAGAAAAATGGCATGCCAAAAGGAGCGTAAAGGGATTACTGAAGACACCCAAGGGAGTTAAGTTCTGCATGGGAGGGGAAGAGAGAAAAGACATATAATAATAAAGGACAGAAGTGAGAGAAAAACGAAATTATTAAAAAAAAAGGAAAAACAACAAAAAAAACTCAGTAGGGGAGGGGAATAGGGAATGTGTGGGAAGGTAAAAAGTCGTGGAGATAAAAATGGATAGGCGAAAAAAAAATCGAAAGAACAAAAAAAATTACTTTTAAAGAAAAAGCAAAATAAAAAAAGGAAAAAGAATTAGGAAAAAGCACGAGTCCCAAAAGAAACCCGTTAGGTGGAAATGCTCTCCCTAGCCTGCCCCAACCGCCCTATGGTATTCCGAGGTCAAAATATTTGCAGTGTCCCTTTTATAAGGCAACCGCATGAAACGTCGTCGAATCATGAAATTTTCTATGAAGATCCCATGCATGGCCTTGCTGAATTGTGCGCCACCTTTTCGATAAGGCTAACATAACAAGTCCTGCAAGAAGTTTCATGGTAACAATTTCAATAATATTTTCTTTGATACAAAATGATAAAGTTTAAAAAATATAATTAAATAAAAGGTAAATTCAAACGTAAACTTGAGTTGTTATTAATTTAAAATTATTTTTCAAAACATAAATTGGATAACATTTTAGTACAACAAAAATCTCAAAAAGCTAAAAAACCTCACGAAATTTTTACTTTTTCTATTTCAAAATTTTATCTCTAATAGAATATAATATTGTATAATAAAATTTAAATAAAATTTTAAAAAAATATTTCTGAATATTAAAAATATAATTTTTTTAATGGCAAAGCTTAGACAAATTAATAAAATGAAAATTTTATCAAAATCTGAAGTTTATATATATGCCAAAGCATAAATTGGATAACATTGCTAGTGTGTATTGTTTTTTTTAAATAGACCCCATTTTATTATCGTTTTTAGGATTAACAACTATAAAAATCATGAAAATCTGCGCGAAAAATATTGTGTCAGGCACATCAAGTTTTGATAATTTTTGGTATAGACGGCACGTGCGTGATATTTAAGAAAACAAAATTGTTTTTCCCCTATATTTTTAAAACAAAATAAAATAAAATAAAATATATTTTTATTTACTAGAATGAAAAAAAATCCTCACGAATAATAACATTAATCAAAATGTATTCGCACAAAAATCTTCTTTAATAATTAAATAAGCAAATATCTACAATATTCCTAACCATTCAATAATATTTATTTTTATTCTGACATATTCCTAACCATAAATTTAAAAATAATTATTAACTTCTGTTTTATTTTTATTTTAATTTTAATATGTTTGAATTTTGATGTATCCAAAATGATATATGTACAAGAACATATATGCAAATCTACATAAGTGTGCGTATAATTAATTATATTCGCTTTTGATAAACTTTATTGCAATTTTAGCTGAGTTCAATTGATTCGAATTGAATTTAAATAGAATAGAATCAGAACAAAGAACTTTTGGTAATCGACTATAAATATTTTCGAAATGTTTGTTACTTTTTTTTCTTGTATTATTAGTATTATTTTCAATGTGATCTCTCCAAGGAGTTTCCATCATTTCTTATTTATTCGATTTTCCGTTCATTGAGATTTTTTATATTTTTCTTGGCACAATTTTCAAAATAGATAAAATAAAAATTTTCCAATGAGCCTACGTAAAATTCACTCAATTCTCTTCATTAGTTTTTGTTGTTTCTGTTTTTGTTAAGACCAAATCAGAAAGAGAGAGAGAGAGAGAAGGCTTACCTCGAAAGTAGCTCATCTTGGATTCTGTGACATTTGTAAGGTTTATTAGATAATGACAGAGTTTGGCATTCAGTCTGACAACAATGTTGAATTCTGGAATGATTAATTATTTGAAAACAAGCTAAATATATTTTGAATTTTCACCACAATATCTGTTATTCACCATTCGATAAGTCTTTTCAAATAATAGAAGATCTCATAATAAATTAATTTGAGAGAATTCTTTATGCAAATTTTTAAATTTCATTAAAAGCCGATTAATTCTTATTTGAAAATAAGTATTTTTTTCAAATGAGACTATTTGAAAATAATTTTTCTAAAATAAATTAATACAACTTTTTATGATTTAGTTGAAAATATCGAAAAGATTTAAAGATAATTTTTAATATAAAAGTGTATGTATATTTGCATTAATATAAGCCAATCGGACGATTTCATTTTGGGCCATGTGTTTTTCGATTAACTCACGAAAAGATTTCCGTCGATTTTATTTTTATCATCTTACTGTCCATCCATCCGGTTTGTGTGTATATATGTATATATATATAAATTTCTACAATAAATTTCAATTTTAAGTAAACAAAATCTAAAAGTGCAAGATTTTTAAATTAATACTTTTTCTTTTCTTCCATTTAAAAAAAAAATAAAATTCATTTTAGCAGAGAATTAATTTGTATTTTACGAGAATTTTGAACTTAACAATTATTTTTATTCAGACAAAACTAGAAAATTTTCTACCAAAGAGGCAGTGACTATCTATCTCTATAGCGGATATAATTTCTTTACCATTGCATCTTATTTAAGTTATGTGAAATTTTATTTAATCAAATAAAATAGGACTATATGAATTTAATATACAAATGAAAACTTTCCGGTTGATTAAATATATTGATGCTATTGAACTTAGTATATATAAATTAACAAGTACTTTCTTAATTTTTCACTTTATCTTATATATATACTTGTAAACATTATACAATTTAAGCAGAAAATATAATAATAAGTTTTATTTAGAGGGGATAATACAGTTTAGCAAAATAGATTGTATGTTATACCTAAATGGATTATCCTTTTTCAAGTTTAAATAATATAGTCCTATCATTTGATGGTTGTCTAACAAATATATTACTGAAAATAAAATTTGATTAGTTTATAGTTTCTCATTTTATACAATAATATTCATTTTTAATTTACCAATGAATGCCAAAAGTTACGCCGATTGGGTATTGGAAGAACATTTTCATCAATAAGGAAAATTGCCGCATATGCTGCTCTAAAAACACACAAGTAAATGTAAAGAGGATATGAAATTCATAAAAAATAACTGGTTGGTGTGTATTTTAATCTAAAGGTACAAGAGACCGTTACAGTTAATTCTGAGCGCTATGGCCTACGCTATAGTAGAACCTACTTCTTTTGCCTAAATTAGAAAATTTAAGAAAAAAAACAGAGCCATAAGCAGCACAACATGAAAAGTTTTCGTTTTATTAAACAGGAAGTTCCCAGGATGCATAATTTCAAAATTTGTTCACGTTATTTGGCCTCAAAAATTGTACGTTGGTCTTTTTCTTTAAAAAAAAAACTATATAAATATTCTTTTTTATGCAGACGGTTTTAAACTTTAAAGCATATAAAAAACTAACATACACCAAGTATATGAACGAATTGCGGACCAAATTGTGAGAATTTTTTTTTGAAAATTACCTCAAAAGGATCGAGTTCTAAAAGAAGTCTTGTATCTGCAATTTGAATAATATTATATTGCATATTTAAGGGCAAAATTTAAGAAATATAATAAAAATTAAAAAAAATATCAAAATCCAAAACACGAACTAGATAATTCTTTATTTGATTAAAAATCAATTTTCGAAAAACAAGAAATTTTTACGTTTACATTCTGAAACGTTTTAAATATTAATTTTATTATAAAAATTTATTATCAATCTGTGTAATATTTAAAAATAAAACTTTCTCAAATTATAAGCTTACTAATTTAATAAAAAAAAATTACGATTTGCATGAAAAACCAAAAATGTATTTTTAGAATATGAAAATACCTTCAATATATTTATGTTCAAAAATCTTGAACGTAATATCAAATGTAATAAAAATAATTTTTTAATAACTTACAGAAAAAACTTAAGTACTAAATACATTTAGGAAAAAAACACTTTAAGTAATTATCAACTATTCTTTTAGTTAATGAAAATGTGCTGCCGAAAACAGAAGTTGTAATAATTTCAACATTAATCACTGAACTCCCCATAACACATTATCAAAATGGAAATGATTTACGCTCTAGTGTAAAAAAAAGCAGAAAAAGGATGCCGGAATCTAAAATTGAGTAGTAAAGAAATATTAATGAAGGTGTTTAAAGTATCTTCCCCAACAAATAGAGGCAGTATATTTTCTGGACGCATATTTCCGACCTTAACCGTTGGGTTGTGTGTTCACATTGAAAGTAAAGGGAAAACCATAAATATTTCGACACTGTCGTATCTAAGTTATTAAGTCTAGTAGTAGACTTAGCACTCGGACATATTTTCTAGTTTTTTAGACATTTCTCATTTGTATTTATGTGTACATATTTTATATAGTATTTGTGTGGGCGTTAAAAACGAAGGTCACTTTTTCAGTGGCAACCATTTTCCAAATTATCAAAGTCAACTGTGACAGCATTAATCTTTCAATAGGAAAAAATATATTTTCTGAGGTGTTTTTCTTTGTAGTAATACGTATTCAATTTCCAATAAATCAATAAGGAATAATTGCAGAAATATATAATCCTAAATAAGGGGAAAAAAAGGGAAATATGATAAAATTTGAGTTCATAAATCCAGACTTTTATTATTCAATTTGTGCTTTATAAAGTAGAATAAAATAAACTTTAAATATAGATTTTTTGCTATTACACATAAAATTTAACATGATTCAAATAATTTGTACGAGACTTTTTGCTGGACGCTATTCTTATGAGCATTTTTTTTTGAGGACTCTCGTATATTTTGGGCCCTAATTCGACCATTACTTGATACGAATGTAGGTTTTATATACTTTTAAGTTAAAAAATGAACTGTATAAATACAATATTTTGTGTAATTTTACCAACAACAAAAAATGGGTCAACTACGTCAAATCGCACAATTTCGGAGGCCAATTAACATAAAAACATATTCAAATTATGCGTCCGGAGATATTTTCGGTTAATAACGCTAAAATTAGTGGTACGGTTTTTTTTAAATCTACAACTGGTAAAAAGTAAAATTTTTCAGTTCAGAGCAAAAAAAAAATTGGTTATCATAAGGCCAAATTGCTCAAAATTAGCTTTTCAATGAAATACGGCCTAATGACCACATGCGTCCCAGTACAAAAAAGCCCACCATTCAGTCACTTTTCGCGGATACAATGACTTCTCCACAGTCATTTGTGAGTTTTTAGAGCCCCGTATATGGAAAATTTATTTATGAATGTATCAATCGAGCGAAAAATGAGCCTCTTTGCTGCAGCAATATTTATTTAAAAAATAAGCTACGCTAGAATCACCATTTTTGTAGAAAATATTACAATTTAAACACATTTTTTTTGGTAATAAGTAATCCATAATGAAAAATGACAAGCTTTAAACTAAATAAATTTTAACTTTTATGATATATTTATTAGACAACTCTCATATAATAGAACTTTACTTTTCAAACTGCGTGTATCAACGAGATAGTAAAATTATTATTTGATAGCTTAGAATAGGGGTTGGTTTCTTATTAATATATTATGAAACCTACATTATCCGCGCCTACTCAAAATATGCTCTAAAATGCCGTCTTTAATTTGCAAATTACAGTAGTAAAATTATTTGTTTTGGTTTTGTTTTTATTTAATCAACTAAAAATAGTCGGTAGCCATAAAATATCATTAATAAATTCGGAACGATCAATAAGCTTTCAATTATTTGGTTGCAAAATCAGCAATTACTTCAAAAACTGAAATTCACCAACTGTATGCGCAATTACCGAGCATATTGAATACATTCTGTACAAAATATGAACAAATTCATACTTATAATTATTCAATGAAATATGAACTGTACGAGTATAGTACAGATTACAGAAATACATCAAAAACGAAATTTGCAATTTGTTAAATAGGAAAATGTACTTAGAAATTGGAGAGTTTGTTGCATGGTGGGGTAATGCATTAAAAATTTTACCGATTGAATGGCAAAAACAATTTGTTCATAATGCATTAGTCAATAAATGCTGATATAAAATCATTTAATAACAGATAAAATCATAATAATTGTGATTGAAATTCAATGAAATCATAGCCCACCCACCCGCACACAAAGTGCTGATAGTAATAGTGGTTAAATTTCAAATTGCATATTTAATATTTGATTTCCTGAATAATTTCCATATAAATATGAGACGGGAAGTGATTTATTCCATAGTCTAGAAATTTTTTATTACTTTCTAGACTATAGGATGGTGGAACGTTCGGTTTGGTTAATGTCGAAAAGTTATTTTTGAGTAGACGCGACAGGTGTCCGTAGTCTATACTTGAACACCGCACGATTATGCCTTCTTGTCTTGTCGTTATTGCACACAGACTAATATCCAATCTCCTGAATATAATGTAAAATTTTATGCTAACGGTGTGTATGCTTTTACCAGTGGCGATATTAAAATATTCGTTTTGTTCACATTTTCGAATTTGATCCGCGCGCAATGAACAACGTACGAATATGACTGACCATTAGCAATTCTCGTATCCTACCCCTACGGCCTGGCTCTGCCAAGTTGCGGTGACCTCTTCGCATGTGAAGCGCCCCAGTATGAATATATTCGCAGTCGTTATGACAATGAATAACATCACAAAACTACACCGAATGGACTTGCTTCCACGTTTGTGAACAGGACAGGTGGTGTAGCTAATTAATGACAACGTCTCGGACAAGCATATTTTCACTAATTAATAAATACACGACGACAACAAGATGAAATGCTAGAGGAAGTATAATTTCACCACATGTGAACATTGGAATTAAAATTTCCGTTTCGAATTGAAATTTTCTTCTGGCTTTTTTTTTGGGGGGAGGGGGGGTGTAGGCTTTTCCAGGATTGAAAATATGAAAAACGCATTCAGTTTTCTAATTTGCTAGCATAATTTTTTTTTTGAATTGACAAGTTGCAGAAGGAGATTTGTACCAATTTGTGTTTGTAAATTTGTTCAGGAATTTCATTGGCTTTTCGATTGCCAACAAAGAATACGCAATATTTAATAAATAAATAATCAGATCCATTTAGATAGAATTAACTTTAAAATTTTCCCCAATAGCATATTAAATTGCATTAATTGAAATTTTGTTCTAGTACAAGAACATAAGTGCATCGCTTATTAAGGCGTCATGGTTGCTTACCAAATACGAGAGCATATGATCATTGATAGCCTTCGCTTGTTTCAAGGATTGGGACGTTTGCCAAATTAGCTATTCGTTTTGTACAAGTGTACTATAACATATATTGGTCGTTTTTGGACTTCCATTCGATGAAAGGTTTTACAGAAATTCATTCATTCACATACGAGTTATATGCCAAAATGAATTACGAATTTGATTGGATCACTAAAGAGTTTTCAAAAGGATAAAGAAAACGGAAAGATGAAAGCTTTTTATAGCAATAAAATGACTAGTTCGCGTTTTTATTTAGTTTTTCTCTTTTTGTAATGTAAATACTCACACAATTTTTGTATAAAAAAAACATTTCACATTTTAATTATTGTTAAAAAGTTTTAATTTTTTACATTACTAAAAAAAATTTGTTTTAATGGCTTTAAAAAGCAATAAAACTGCCACATGTGTTGAAAGCAACCTGAAATGATAAAGAATTTTTTTTAAATCACAGACAAATTACGTTGGAAAAATATTTCCATTTTCATGAATATCCTGTATATATTTTTTTTTTTTTAATGTAAGGTTTTTAAAGTTACGTTTTTTAAGTATAACTATTTGCTATTCACTATTAAAGACATAGTCATAAGTAAAAATAAGTTAGAAAAAAGAACTTAATAAAATGAATTTTGGTGACCTTTAAATTTTTTTAAGTGGTCTTTTTTTCGCTTAAAAATTCTTTTAAATATTTTTTAATCTACATGAAAATTCCATAAATGGAATTTAGAGTTTTTTCCACTGCAAAAATGGTAATATTTGTAACATATTTGATTTACCAAAAAAAAAACAACAAAAAAATATTTGAAGACCATAATTTTTTTATAGAAAACTGAAAATATTTTATTTATTATGGAAAAAATCTCAATTTTGTTTTATATTATTATTTCTATTATATTTTTTTAAACACAGAGAGTTTGAGAACTTGATTGGGATTTTGTTCCTAGAGAAAAGTATGAATGGTGAAAAAGCTTAGATATTTTTTATAATATTTTTTTTTTATTAAATCTTCTTTGACAGGATGGAGAAAACCATAAACAGTTTTCATATTAAAAAATAAATAATTTCGGATTGTTTGAAAATGCCCCAGAATATGAATAAGTTGAATCGGAATTTTGGGGCATTTTTAAATACTTGTTCGCAGTTATTTCCCAATTTATTGTTGACGTTCAAATTAATGATCAATTTTATCAACATATACGGCGCAATTTCAAGACCATTGTAAACAAAGTGTAAATAAAAATCTCATTTAAAAATATTTATACTATGATGTATCTATCTACTATATGTACTGACTATTTATATTACAGGACTGACCTCCAATAAAAAATATTTAGTAAGCAAAAATATGACAGAACACATTAAATTTAAAGAAATCATTACAATCTGCCCCCAAAATATATAATGCGCCCAATAATCATTTTTATGCGAATATCTTTATTCATTCCCATCTAAATAGTACTTATTTACTCCTTATATATGTGTATGTATCTATTTATCTACGTACGTATGTATGTATGAGAGGATGTATGATTTTTTGGCAACAAATCTTTTACCTTTCGAACGTTTTCAAACAATGTCAAAGTCAGGGGTGGAAGTGTTGTTTTGTCGGAAAATTAACTTCAAGGAGACTACTTTGAATAAATTTTATTTTGAAATAAGCTCTCCTTCCGCATCGATGAGCTGAAGCTTCTTATTAATACACAATGTCAAGGGTGCATATTTTAAATAATTCCGATTTAATTATTAGACATATGATTGTATTAAATCGATACATATATATTGTCAGTTATTATTATATAGTTTTCTGTGTCTTTATTGGTAATATATTTAAATTAATAAGAGAGAATTAATATTTTCACGTATAAGGAATAATATTTTATATTATTTTCAAAGTAAAAAAAAACCTAATTAGGTAGAAAAATTTATAAGCTTTTGAAAAGTTTAAGATTTATATTAAGGATGCAACATTATATTTTTTGAAGAGAATATCATAAATAAGATAATTGCTGTATATTAAAATAAAAAGCCATTATACGATATTTCAAAGAGTCTTTAAAAATTGTAATTTTATTTTTGTGGAACCATTAAAAAATTTATTATTCAAAATTCTATTTGAATTGATATTGTTGATGAAAATGTTTATCATTTCAATTAAAGAAAAATTCAAATAAAAAGCAACAGACTTGCTTTTATAAGAGAATCTTCTTTAAAAATGATTCAATTTTTATTATTATTTATTAAAAAGCATAATTGAACGATATTTTTATGTAAAAGTAGAAAACGGATTTTCAGGCATTTTTCCATAAAGTTGGTTTAAGGTTTCGAAATTCTAATAAAATAATATTTTCCAATTTTCTTTTATTTACACAAGCTAAAAATATGGTTTTAGATTTTTAAAATTTACTTTTTTATTTTATATAAAAAATATTCGAATTCAAGTGTTTTGGTTAAATTTTCTATTTTATCAAAAAATAATATGTGAATATTGCAAAAATTTTAAATAGTTCCTTAAGCCTTAAAGTAGAAAGTGCTGTGTTTGTTTTCACAAGAAAAATATTATATACACTTTACGGATAATAATTGAGAGCACGTGTACAATTTTGAAATTCAGTTCAACTTCAGCTTGTATTTACTTAAGAAGAATTTTTAACTTGAAGGAGTAGATAAGATAAATGTGAACTTTTTTTTTCTAAAGAAAATTTATTCTATCTTCATAAGATAAAGAAATTGTTTATAAAATGAAAAATGATTATTGATTAGGAAAAGTTTTGAAGTATTATTTATGGATGAGACAATCAAATCAAAATAGAAAAAGAAACATTTATTCATAAGTTTTCTTTTTTTTTAATGAAAATTATTGTTAAGTGATTGGTTTTTTTTACTAAAATTTTTTAAAATTAAATGTAATTGTACTCGTAAGTGTGTTAGTATTCAGCAAAAAATTAAATATAAAATTTTTTTCAAAAAACAAAAGCTTGCAAATATTTTTTATTTTTTTTTTTTCGTATAAACTTCTCATAAATTTGATGGTATAAATTAATAAGAATGCTCTTTTTAATACAATAATTTACGTGCTTTATTGGTAATATGCCGAAATTTTATGAAAATTTTTTGTTCAATTTTTATTGTATGAATACATTTTATATTAGACAAAATGTTTTGAGATGGAAACACTTCAATTTCATAAGAAGAAAAAGGCGAGAGAGACTTCCTTTTATATTTTATTTTTATTTATATTTTGGCAGTTTACATAAAATATAATATTTGTGTATTAGTTACTTCAAAACTTCTTGCGGCAGTCAATCTTTTTGAGATATTTTGTTAGCACATTGTGGGCTGTTAGTTGATCATTACTTAATCGGTGTTTGTTTTTAAATTTTATAAAGTTTGTGATTTATTTGCGTGAATATAATTTTATTTTTTTTATGTAGGCAATTTTTTTTTTTTGTAGGCAAAAGAAAAGATTAAATTGCGTCAAATCGCACGATCTTGGAGGACAATTGACAACATCAAATCTCGAAATTATGCTCTTAGTAACTTTTTGCTATCAAATCTGGAAATTATGCTCTTAGTAATAAAGATAAACTTTGCCATATTGTGTAATTTGTTATTTCAGATTAAAATCTTTAAGTTTAGAGTAAAAATAATTGGATACCATGTGGCCATAGGGCTTAGAATTGACGCTAAGTGTCTGTCCTTATTCATTCTCAAAGAAATGACAGATAACTTGAGACCAAAATGCAAATTAGACAGTCACTTTTTATGAATACAATAGCTTCTCCACAATTGTTTGAGAGTTTTTAGGGTCTCATACATGGAAATTTTCCCTTATTTGCTTCGACAGAAAGTTTATATAATTTTAGCATTTTTTATTTTGCTTATTAATTTTTTCATAATATAAAATAGCAAATATTATATTAAATATATGTTAAATAGCTATTAAATGACAGGACGATACTTTTCAAACCATAAAACGAATAATCCGGTATCTTCGGCAAGATATGAATTCTTTAATCTTTTCATATTGTAAAATAAAATTATATACCAAAAAGAACGAAATTAGAATCTCCCCAATTTTATTTCCGTTAAAATATGTATCAAATTTTGTTTGAACTATATTATAGTAAATTTCTGATAATTATTATTTTGTAAAAAGCTGGGTAAATTTCCACTCAGCTTGTTCCAATTTCTGAATTTTCTTCTTGATTTGAATCGATGCTGAGAAAAATTAAAGCTAACCGGAAGTACTGAATGACCATCGAATTTGTTCTGCTTCAGAATTTTTGTCTTAATTGAATTTGGCAGCGCTCGTATTTACAATCCGATTTAACATCGCAATCGAAATGCAACTGCCAATCATTATGCCAGGTTGTTTTTGATTTGATTTTTTTTATTTTGATTTTTTGGTCTATTACAATTTAACGTGATCGACACACGATGAACTTTAAATAATGCGGAATCTAGTTTAGATTTTTTTATGGTTTGCCCAACTAAGTATGTGACTATATGCCCCTCTTGACTTGTGATATAGTTGAGAGCCAATCGTTGACGTTTAGTAAACGTAATTTTAGTTTTTTTTAACAACAGCAAACAAAGATGAAAAACATGGGAAATATATTTACAAGTGTTTGTGTAAATAAAAAAAAAATAGGATGCTCTCATCTAAAAGTATAGAACTGGATAATGACAGAGGGTATTTCTGTAATATTTTTAAAAAAAATTTTAATTGGAAATCCATGCAGTAATAAATTAATATTTGTCCAATATAGATAAAACTACTTCTAATATTTTATCTCAAAGAGTGACTTAATATTATAAAAATTCTGTTCGATTTGTACTTGCACCGGAAATGGAATGTCGCTTTTTATAGCAGATGAATCTGAAGGACAAGTCTCGTTATTGAATAATATTCTCCAAGAAAATTCCATTTTCATATTAAATTTTCATGATTTCAAGTGGTTGATCTTTTCAACCTTAAATAATATATACATTTTTCCAATTCAATTAAGGTGATGGTTCAACTATGAAACTTTTCAACATAATTTCATTCATATTCTTCCCAAATATACGCACACATATATGCAAATTTCCCTGAGGGATCGTCGTGTAAAATTTTTCTTTAATATTATAGAAACATCTTTTAAATATTATACTTGTACCTTTAAAAAATTCTTTAGAATTTAATGTGATACAACATTTTATTATACATGTAATTGACATTTACATATATTCAATTGTCATTTTATTTATTTCGAAAAAAATATCCCCTCAATTTGGAATTTTTTCTCATAGATTTTAAAATATTTTTTCATAGAATTTGAAATATGTTCTCATGAACTTTGAAATATTAGAAAATGTACAACATATTTTTGTAATAATTTTGAAAATTGTTAAAAATGTCAGTATTCATAATTAAATGCTAAATGGAAGAGTATTACTATATATTATTAAATAGAAATGTAACAAGATAAATTAAATTATTAAAACTTACTATTTTATATTATTTAGTTATTAAATAAAACGCTAAAATTTTAATATCCTTCTAAAAAGTTTTGATTCTGCCGTAGCCACGTTACATGCTTTAAAAGAAGATTATGGTCTTCAGCGATGTGGTTCATTTCTCGTTTCGTCAGAATTTTTCTATGTAAGGCTCTAGTCGCCACAATATCAATTGGCGTCCCAGAGCTTGAGTCTAGACTTTTTTCTAAGTTACTATATAATAAATTATATTTATATCTGTAGACAATTTAAAAACTAGTATCCGTCAAGTAATTTAACTAGTTTTCATCTGATTTTTTCTGCAAGATCTAAAATATTCAAAAAAAAAATAATTAAAATCTAAATTTAAATATATTTTATTTAACTTTACTTTCCGAAGGACAAATTGGATAACCATTTATTAAATATGATATTTTTGTTTACTTGTTTGTTATCATTTAAGTAATATTAGTACTAAAATGTATATTTTAAGTGCCACGAAACAATAGGCCATTTCACAACAACGGTTATTGGAATAAGGAAATTAAATTACAAATCGAGAAGAAAAGTGTTTTTATTTGGAAATGTGCGTAGGTATATGCCTCAGTGGGATTCGAAATATGCGTAGGTATATGCCTCAGTGGGACTCCTTTGGATGGTAGTCAACTACGCTAACGGCTGTGCGATCGGAGCGGCAACATAATATACAATAATTTGGGAAAAAAGAAATCCATTATTTCAAGACTGTATTTACCAATGTTCCGATTTGGGGCAAATATGCATCATTCTGTTTTATAATTTGTTTCCGTTTTAAAAGTAACTTCATAATGGCAATTTTCACAATCTTCTCTTGGTGCCAAAATTCTCATCACTAAGGAAGTTTTGCAATAATAAAAGAAATGGTAATTGCTTGGTGTCAGGTCTGGACTATAAGGTAGATGCATCAAAAGGATTCCATGATGGAACACAGCACCTCTCCGGTTGACCAATTTTGGACGCTTCTGGGCAATCGATAGCTTCAAACGGTCCATTTGTTGACCATATGGAAGCAGCTCACAGTAGATGATTTCTTTCCAGTCCCACCAAGTGCACAGAAAAACCTCTCTAGCCGTTAGACCTAGTTTGGCCACCGTTTGGGCCGCTTCACCGCGCTTTGACCACGATCATTTTAGTACAATATTATCTTATGTGACCCATTTCTCATCCCCAGTAACCATCCGTTAAAGAAATAGGTGGATTTCGTTCCGTTTGGCTAAGACTTTGCATATGAAAATTCGATCCAGCTTTATACAGATGGCTTAAAACTATTTTGTGGTCGATCTTTTCTTCTTGGGCGATGCTACGACTGCCGGTCTACTTCGATCATTTGCATGATTTTATCCACTTTTTGGACGCCGGTCTTACCTTTGTGAGGCGTATTTTTAAAATTGAAAATACCGAAATGGAATCGACGAAACCGAAATTGTACGTAATTGGCTGTAATAGTATCGGGACCATAAAAACCATACACAATTTCAGCAGCCTGGCTTACATTTTGTCTTTATCAGAGCAAAATTGTAAAATATACCGAATTTTCTTTAAAGAAAATTATCGTTAATATAAAAAATTTCAATTAAATTTTTTAAAAAGCAGAGTTTATTTTCTACTTAAATATAATTTTCTTAAAAAGCAGAGTTTATTTTCTATTTAAATACAGCTTTTTTTTTGCAAATAATAATATTCAAACTAAGTACGGGTATTTTTCCTATGCTCACATAAATCTTAAAAATATGTTCATAAATAAATAATTTTGTTACATGAAAATTTCAGAAAATTATGGGCAAATGTTCGTTAGCATCCCCAATATAGTCAGAAGGAGCACATAATGTCTGTCTGTTTTATTAAGACTAACTACTTGACAAGTAAATATTGTACTTGAAAAAGTCCCCGCCCCTACCAGCAAAAAAATTCTGACTTTTTCTAATATTTAAATATTTTTCCTGAAATAAAAGAAAACAAATTTTTAAATAAGAAAGGGAGAATTATTTTAAAATAAATTAAAGATAGAAAAGTATTTTTCTTGCTAATTAGAAAAAAAGTTATAACAAAATCCGTGTTAAAATTTCTGTAAATTGCAGGATCATTTCCATTTCCGAAAGCTAAATTAACCATCGACAGCTTTTTTGTAAAATTAACAAAAAACTTTGGAAACTGCTCGTAAGTCATCGACTTTTGAGTCTATTTGCAAAAGCCTAAATGATATCCATTTTTCACTCCATTCAATAAATAAATAAAAGTTTCGAGCCTATTTTAAGAAATTCCTTACTTCAACTACATGCCTGCCATTTTCGAACATTTTAATATTAGTACATGAACATAAACATATTTTTGACTCTATTTGTTTATATACGAGTCCGTCGTTGTGTACAAGAATAAATAAGAATTTTCATTTTCATCCCTCGTACAATATTCATATTGAGCAAAGTAGGAAGTGAACTAAATCACTCTGATTTTCATCTTGTAATTTTAATTTCATCAACAAAAAAAACTTAAACAAAAAAAAATAATTCTAACAAATTAAGTAAACAGCTCGATGGGAATGTATTTCAAATTAAATTAATTTATTTTGAATATGTGTAATTTTTATTTTGATTTTTTTTCGTTGAATGAGATTAGTTTTATTTAAATACGAGCATAAAATAATTTTGTGCATTGTTTTTAAATACTCTTCCTACATTAATAGAAAATTTTGAAGATACTTTGAAGATTTTATTAAACGTGCTTAATCGAATTTTAATCAAAGATATTATATAAAATATTATTAAGAAAAAATATTTTAGAAATTACGAGTATAATCGTATAGCAGTTTTTTTAAAAAACACAAATATAAATGTTAGCAAAAAGGAATATTATTACCTGCATGATATCCGGCTCTATATTCGAGGAATTCTCGTGAAATGAGTTGCTATCAAAAATTTTATTTTATCTTTTGTAGCAGAAAAGTAATGATACTTTTTTCGATGGCCAAAACTCATTTTTAAGGGGGTCAAGAAATTGTGGTATGCAAATCTCACTCTGGGAGATCCTCAACAACGATAATTGATTAAAAAGAGTTTATGCCTCCAAGACAAAGTTATTGAAAAGCTCCAAAAAGGGGTTCTCCGCAACAGATCGAATATTGCATATAATTGGGTGCTCCACTATGGCAGTCGAGAAGCAGTGCAAGAATAACCTAGCTTAAAAAAGTCGTCAACATCAAAAACGGATGAAAAAATTGAACGAGTGAGGGCTTTTGTAAGGTCAGACCATCGATCAACATTAAACCTAATGAGAAGTCCTTGAAAGGCTCCGAAAAAGGGTTTTTCCCTACCATAACAACGCAAACTGTTACACGGCCATCTCTAAAAACAAGTTTTTATCGGAAAAATTGAATCCCTAAATTTCTTTTTTGCCTGATCTAAGTCCGTGTGATTTTTTAATTCCCCAAGATTAAAAAATACTTGAAAGGATGCTATTTTGATACTGTCGATAATATCCAAAGCAATGTGAACGAGGAACGGAAGGCGATTCCAGTTGGAGCCTCCAAACTTAGCTACGAAAATAAGAAGCAGCCCCTCCATTGATGGTTATAAGAACTATTCTGAAAGATATCACATTGATTTATGGAAATAGAAGAAAATTTTTGCAAATATTTAGGAATCATTGTGTTTCTAGCAAGCCTCGGAAAAAATTGAATAATTTCACTTATAAAAATAAGTGAAATTACGGAAATCGATTGAAAACTTTCCGGAACTTAAAATTATTTTTTTTTAATTAAATTTTTTTTATCAATATTATCCTCCTTTTGTCCAATATCTTAAGTTATTCGATTCTCTCCAGAAAGTAAATTTCTTCAAGTTACTGAAAATACCTGTTCAGAGTGGTTATGGCCCCTTCTTCTGATGAGAGTCTCTGTTCACACAGTAATGTTTTGTTTCGGAAATAGGTGTAAAGCGGATGGAACGAAATGTGGTGAGTATGGTGGATCTTGAACGATCGAAAAACTTAATTCTGCCGATTTTTGCTTGAGTGAGCAAGCGCATTTTCATGATGGAATCATTTTTTTTTGCTATCACCGACCACTTTTCCTTAATTGTTGCATTTAATTTATCCAAAAGATTTTTCTAGTATTGACCATTGACAGTGTTTTTTCTTTTTTAGGTAGTCAATTAGGAAAATATCCTTTTTGTATCTTAAAAAACTTATACAATTATCTTTCCAGCAGTTGAAATGGTCTCCACATTATTCGAAGCCGATCGAATGCCTTCAATCCACTGTTTTGGTAAATTTTTTTTAAATTTCTGGGATATAGTGGTGAGTCCATATTTCATCCATGGTAATGCAACATCATTTCAAATCCATTGGATTCTCCTTAGGGGAGCTTTTTCCAAACCACAAAAACTTTTTGTTCTGCATTAACCAAAAGTGGCACTTATGTGGTGGATTCCGAGTATTTTACAAGTAAGATTAAAAACTCCTATTCATAGGATATGCCCAGAGCTTGTTTAATTTTACCCACAATTCTTCGCCAGACAGAGAAATTCTTGTCTACGATTTCTGTTGTGATAGTAATTTTGGTAATGCTGAACGTAGTTCATCAGTTCTGCTTGTCCTGTAGCGTATAAATTCAGAAATTTAAAAACTAAAAATGAAAAATGATGGCGATGAATTTCCTAGGACACTATATAATTTTAATTTTATAGCCTCTGCAGTTTTATCTTATCAATAAAACCTGGTATCAATTTGTTTTTTTTTCTCAAAATGTCATTTTATTTTGACAGTAACTGTCAAAATAAAATGACATAACAGATAAATTTGACATTTACAGTTTTAGGTAGAAACAGGGTTGCCAACATTATTACATAAAAATATTTCAAAAATTTCTCCTTTAATGATGATTTCTGGAAACTCCTCGATATACACGTAGCGTGTAATGTATCTCCGAGGCCTAGTATCCAACCAGTATAAAAATGTATTTTTATCTTTGCCAATTAAACATTAAAAATCAGTTTTAAATATATTCTACATTTTCTTGTTTATTAAAAAAGTAACTGCAATAAATTTTTATTAAAATAAAAGGAAACCATTAATTTCCAGGGGAAAAAAACCTATCAGAGTATCTATAAATAACGAAAAAGTTTTTTTGAATACACAAAAAAAAGTATGGTATTTTTTTCCTATAATTTTTTTTATTTCTAAAAATTCATAATTTTTAGAAGGTCATCATAAAATTAATTAACCTTCTGTGAGTATAGTGATGAGGAGAAAAGATTTACGCTCCAACGTAATAGTCTATATTTAGGCTGCGATATATTTTCAGAACATTGTAATTTTTTTATGAAAAGATGTTCTCCTATTAGAAGGAATTTTTTTTTTCCAAAAAAAAATTCTTTTACATCATACGGAATTAGATTTTTTTTTACATACAAAATATCTGGTTAGATATTCTGATGTTTTCATTACGTAACAGAAATAAGATTCAATCAAATAATATTTCGATAGTCTTGCTCTAAATGACCTTTATTTATATAAACACTAAAGTCATGGTTCCTTTGGGAATTATTCAAAGTTTTATAATTTTATTTTGTACTATTTATTTTTTACATATTCACAACAAAAAAACATCTTTCTGTTTATAATTAATTCCTATGCTTTTATTTACACATTTCTTATAACAAAAAAAAATAATTTCCAAACCATTTGTAACTGTCTCAAACAATATGGAAGGTAACATAATATCAAATACTTTATCTTATTTTATCAGAATATTTCTGCTTTAATTTCCTTAAACTTATACTTTCGTAATCAGATAAATATCATACTACATTTGATATATAAGCCTCAAGGATTTTGATTAAGACTCTATATATATATTTCATAATTACTTTGCCAAAAACGAACAATTTTTCTTCCAACTTACGAGTAATATACAGATAGTGCCTTCAGCTATCTTGTAATCATATATGATAAGTATAGTAACAGTAACTTTACGAATTTTGTATCCAGTAGTTTATTGGCTACGAATCTAATTTGAGTATCAATAATATATTTATATAAATATGGCAAAAGATAAATATCACAGTTATCGTATGTATTTTATTTCGATTATTATCATAATATTTACCCTTGGAGTATATTTCTTCGGTTTCAATAAAGTATACTGCCCGAAAACTGTTTGAAACCACTCAAATTTTTACAAATATTATTATTCTTTTGAGATGTATTAGTGTGAAAAACCTTTGCGAGTAGTCGAAAAAATAACTGTTAATTAATAATGGGTATGGTTTTCTTTTTTTTAATTGCAAGTTCTCTAAAACAAAATCCAGGTGCCATTCTCATAAGGCCATTTGGCGATGGGTATGGTTTTCATTTCTATAGATTAATTCGAATAAACAGCTTAGAATTGAGTCATATAGTTTTTTTTTAATATTGCTAAAATTATTAATAAATCAATAATTTTTCACCACACATTTACAATGGTTCACACGCATTCCGTACAAACAGAGAGCCTTACTGAACTCTACAAAATAGCATTTTGATCGTGCAATTAAACGATTTTTGCTCAAGGACGAGCAATTTTCGCTTGTAGCAAATATGAATGAGCAATTTTTACTCTAATTACATGATTGGAACGTGCGTGCTCACCGTTCATGCTGCTCGTTTATATATGATAAATTTTATTTAATTTATGACTTTATTATTTATTATTTGTAATTTAAAGCTATTTTAATTTATATAAAATGAACGTTACCGGATGTAAATTTATAAAAGTGGCACAAAAACTAGTGTAGTGTTATTGCAAGTTTCAAATAATTTAATATTTATAAAAATAATTTGATGTAAAATTTATTATAATTACTATGAAAAAATGAAAAATATTGATTTAAAAAATTAAAAATACAATAAAAAGTAAATAATATAGATTCTAAATATAAAGTAATAATGTAGAAATTAATATTTTAATTAATTGTTAAAATAAAATATAAAATGTTTACGAAAATATGTGCAAATAAACGAATTCAAATAATCATAATAAAAATAACGAATGTGGAAATGCCATTCATAATATAAAGTTAATAAAATAAGAACAGCAGTGACCAAAAAAAGAATTCACCATTAAAAAATGTACGAACCATTTGCATGATCAAAATTAAATTTTTGCTCGTGCATCGTGATGAAATATTTTTGCAGATGTTCATTCAAGTATGATTAGACTGCTCGTGCAATGTACGTACATTGTTTGCGGCGATAATGAGAACCAATGAATAAAACCTGCACAAACCTATACACGATCTAAATTCGTACATGCCTACGCATATTTTACACTGTCAGACGAGTAAAAAAAAAGAAATTTCTCTTTTAAATTATGCATTACGCGAACGGTGTTATCTAAACTGAAGAATTTCAGTTTATATACATAGTTAAATGGACAGAACAACAAGGCCTAATAGTGAAAAGGATTCACAGACTATAACTGAATCGAACCTACTATGGAGGCGTGTCAAATATTTGGGGTCCTTCCTAAAATTGTGGAAATAATTAGACACGTTGTCCGTTCCATCCAAACTAAACCGCTTTCTAATTGGTATTTTTATTCATGTGAACCGCAAGCTACCTGTCAACATATTGTTAGGATTTTTTTTCTAAGACGCAGCCGCCTGGACACTTGAAAAGACTCCAACGTTTGCTGCAATCTATTTCGTCCTTTAAACTGGAACCGATGCCTGTCCTTAAAATGGCCCACACCTCTTTCTCTTCTGTTGTTACTAATTTTACTCCTTCTGTTTGCTATTTACCATAATTTTCTGGATATCTCAAAAAATTATCTGCTCACAAAAAAAAAATTGTGACAACAAAAATATTCGTAAAAATGTGGCTGGTCCCAGTCAGTTGTCGGCTAGTATATGTTTTTGGTTTTAATTGCAATAAAAAAAACACATTTTGAAATCTATATCAATTAATATCAGCAGTGTGGATTGTGACGGTTCTGTAGAGTTTTTAATATGACGAAAATATTGCCAATAGATGGCAGGTTGCTTAGCAAGTAAGCTTGAATAATTTTCGTATGAAAATGAGTTTTGAAAAATTTCACCTTAAATACCTTTCACTTATTTACATGTTTAACAATCCACAAAGAGACAATACTTGTTTCTATCATAAACCATTAATTATAAAATTATATTCTATAATAAATGTAATTTTATTAACTGTTTTTCATCTTTTGTATGTCTATTAGTACTTACATTGACAATCATAAATTAATAATTTGGATTTAATTAACATGTTAGTGGAATGTAGTTGTCACTATTTGCAATGAAATTTGGATTATTTTCACCACAACAGATCAAAGTCTATTTACCGTTCATAGAACTAATTAATGTACATGAACACCTGTTCAAAAAGTTAATTTATAGTTTCACTTATTCTTGGCAATGGCCTATGAAAATTCATATAGGAAATTTTACTCTTTTTTCCGGAAAATTTATATACTACGAAAAAGGATATTTGAGTAGCAACAGAAAAGTTTAACTTTTTTTTTTTTAAATTAACATTGAAAAATTTGTCTATAAAACACAATTTTTTAAAACTTTTCATTTTCATAGCTACAATTTTGAATACTTTTATTAAAAATTACTAAATTCAAATTTTTAATACAGATTTTTATACTAAAAAATATATTTTTAGAAAAGAAAAAAATTTAAAAAAATCAAAGTAAAGTTTTTTGTCTAAGTAAGGTGTTTTCCTATTTGTGCTATGGAATTTTTTTTAGGTAAACATTTTTTATTTTATTATATTACTTAAGTTTTGTCATTATACAATAAAATATAATATAATTTATATGGGTATCATAAGACTTCTGAAGATTTCGATCCTGTTGAGATAATTTTTAATGATTTTTTCGCACATTTCATGCTGTAATTGACAGCAGTTGATTTTTAAATGCCCTTCGATAACATATAATTTTGACAGTTGTCAAATTACTAGGCAATCATAGAACTATCATTATATGATATTTTTGAACCAAGAAATCAATAACTCTTTAATAAAAAAAATTATTTTCTTTAAAAAAAAACATTAAGAAAAGGTTAATTTTATAATCTAATAAATTCCATTTGAAATTCTATTAAATTCCCCTTTAAAATTTATCAATTATTAGTGTTTTTATTTACCAAAAATAAAAACTCACACAATATTATAAAAATAACTTTTACTCTACTACGATTTGAAACGAATATTAACCGAATGAAAATATTTTTCCGTAAACAAAGCATTTTATGTAATATAGTATGAGACATCGCGAAGGGATGTTCTATTCTCATAATATGGATTTTAATATATATTTTGACATCACATCAACCTGTTAAATATAAAAGAATTGATTTATTAGTTGTTATGTTTTTTTTTTGAAGAAAAAATAATCTTAAATATTATCTAATCGTCTAAATTATATTTTATACCTAGAAATGACTACAACTGAGATACTATGACTGAATGATATTAAAAATAGCCTTGAGGTGTTATTGCACCTTACAAAAAAAAACCAAATATTTTCTTATTTTGTTCATAAATTTTTTGCTTCATTTTATTTTCAAAAATATTTTTGACATAATTTTTGTGGTAATTGTTTTGGTTCTATTTAAATTGAAAAAAAAATACTATTTGAAAGAAAATGTTTTTATTGAATAAAGTCGTATATGTAGTGTGTTAATAAATTGAATTTTTGGATGTTGTTCTCATTATGCCAATTTTGATGTCCACCCTCAAAAGCTTGTATTACTTGTCAATCAAAATTTATATGGTCTCTTTTCTTTTCCATTTAATTGATGAAATAATATTTATATTTGGAAAAATATAGCAAGCTTTAATTAGAAATACTATTTATAAAAATTAATAGATAAAAAAAAGTTTTTCTATTTTCTAATAGAATTTTTTTTTTTTATTAATTTTTATAAAAATGTATTTGCGTATAAAAATTTTGAAAAGTTAGAAACAAATTTGTAAAAAAATGACCGACTTACAGTCGCCTACAAGTTTTCAAAAATGCCAACTACTCTAAGTGGTCTTTAAAAATATTTCCAAACGGTTTAAACTGAATACAATATTGAAAAGAACGATTTATTCGGCATTGAACATATCCTACACTACAAAGCCGGCTCATGCGCATCCTTATACAATAATATATACTACAGACAAAAATATCTAACACATTGGAGCCATATCCGAAAATAGCCCCAATCCAAAAATAGAGCCCAAATAAAGATGATGCTGTGAAAACTCCTACCACCGATAATCGAACCGAAATCTTTTTAGTATTTTCCGTATATTCATATATATTTGTATAGACATCACATAAACATAAATTTATACATGCAATATTGGATAAATTTTATATTAAAAATATTGAATAGTATTAGCAAAATTTTTAAAAATCACTCACTGACACATTTAATATATCTTGACCCTTCTTGTCTAAATTTTTTTTGGTTTTTTTTTTTGACTATAAACTTTTTTTTATTTTTAACATAAAACTATCTTAAAATTTATTTGATAATATTTAATCTAATATTAACCCTAAAAAATTTAAAAATAGTTGTAGGGAAAAGCTGGTGTTATTTTAAAAACTTAAGTTAAAAAGTTCACGGACAAAAATATTGTATGTAGTGTTTTCCTATGAAAAATAAAAATATGAGCGCACACACTCATATGCACACAAAAAACTACAAAAACATTATTTTTATGGAAAATAGGGAAAAAAGCTTGCCGAACTTGCAGCTTTTTTTAAACTACATTTGAAAAGGTGTTTTGTTCGTATTTTTATGGAATTGAAATTTAAATTTACATTCAAAACTTTTTTACACTTTTGTATTGTATTTTCTGCGAATTATAGATTAATAATGAATCTAAATTAACTTCCTAACTATATAAAGGCTATTCTTTGACTTGGAAAAAATATATAATTTAGTATATTTTTGGATTATTCAATAGTAAAACCTTGAAAATGATAAATTATTATTAAAAACATCGGAAGAATTTTAATAAATTAATAAAAGAGGTATCCGAATTTCGTTTCGGAAAAATAGGTTTTGATTACTTATGTTAATTATTTGATTATTATTAAATAAATCTTGTTAGTAGATATAAATTATAATTTAATCAATTTACATTAGATTTCTTGCAGAACTCAAACTTTTTGAGATAATTTTTGATGACACATGTCGGATTGTTTTGATGACTTTTTTTATACATTTCAGGTTGTTTTGATGAATTTTCTTACACTTTTTTTAAACTTTTCGAATCTATGTGTATATCTTGACGGATTTTGATTTTTAAATGCTCGAAAGCTTTAAAACTATCTATAAAAATATGATTTTTTAAATTGCTTTACAAGAAAAAGTTCAAAGGCGTCAAAATTTGTCGTTTTGTGTTACTTGTTCTACTATTTTGTTAAAACCACATACACTACACATATCGTTCAGATTAAAATCTTCAAGTTCAGGTCAGAAGAAAGGTAAGCGTGCCTCAGACCTAAATTTACACCAAAAAGTCACTTCTCTTCAATATCATGGCACAAGTGACAATTTTGAAGAAAATTTTTCACGAAAGGTAGCTACAGAAAATTACTACTTTTGTAGACAATTTTTATAATTTTAGCATATTGCTTGAATATTAAATATAATTAATAGTTTCTAAATGCCAAGGTTCTACTTTACGAACCAAATAATGTATAATTCGTTATGAACATTTTAGCTATTAATAAAGTCTTAATTTTATAAAAATTCAATTTATTCTAAAAATATAAATACTATTTTTAGTAATTGTATTTATTGCAATATTAAATAATAGTTCAACTGAATATTTTACTGCAAATTATTCTTCATCAAAAATAGAAGAAGTATTTATATTACCTCCTAAAGAATCTGACAATTAATGCTAATAAAATTTTGCTCATATACTCAGAATATCTTTAAATGTTTCTCATTTTCTTCAAAATACTAAATGTAATAAATTTACCATTAAAACTAATTAATGAATCAACTTATGCAAGAGTTCATAAGAGTCTTTTAATCTTATGAATATTAAAGTTCTTTATATATTCATGAAAATCAAAGAGTTAAATTTTTCTAAAACGTGCCATTTTTTAAAATGAAAATAACAAAATCTAATAAAGAAAAACTAAAAAAAAGCCTAAGTGAAAGAAAATAAAATAAAATCTATATGATAATGTGTTTTCTGAAATAATAAAATTCAATTTCTTCCAAATACCAACAGTACGATTATATTGTTTCGTAACTTGTTAAAATATAAATAAATTTATTGTTAATTTTAGATACTGATTCAAGAGTTCAATAGAATATTTTCTTTATTCAATTATGTAGATTTTCACATTTTAAAAATTACTGTGAAATTTTTTTTGTTCTGAGTATTATTTCTTGTTGTAAAAAAAAAATAAAAGCTATTTTTCAGCAGACAAGCCATTTTACAATGAATTATACTTTTGAGCTTTTCAGCTTATATTATTGTTTAAAATTTTTTTTTACAGAAATCAATTTATTTTTAAGATTTTTATTAAAATAATAAATATTTTTTATTATAGAAAATAAACGAATATATTTTTAATATATTCAATGAGTTTATAAGGGTTAGGTTTTTGCTTTTAATTTCCGTTCAAGTTATATGTATACGAGTGTTCAGAAATGTTCAATCAATTCCCTTGTGTTACGAGTATGTCTTCCGGTAATATTCATAAATTGAATGTGTAAATATAAGCAAAATAATTGACTTTGAGGATCAATATGAAGCCGCACTTCTGCAGTAAAAACTGAAAAATATTCACTGACCATTAAGGATTCGATACAGAAAACCCTTAAAGGTTATTTGAAATCAGTCGAACACAAAAAAAAATTTAAATTGGAAATAAAAAAAACGTTTGAGTCTGTCCTTCGTTAAGGTTATGTCGAATTTGTGTGGGCCTTAATGAGGGCATTTTAACTAAGTCTAGTGGAAGTTGTTGAACGTAAGATATATTTATACGAATCTAATAAAATTACGTTGCACCGACTCACTTCGTTAACTGAATTTGGGTAGAAGTAATGAGACTGGTATCACTTAGAGCAATCTCGCATTACTATGGATTTTCCTATGGCCTCCTAGCCGTGCAGTGCAAATTTCAAGCTCGTCCGATAGCTACGCGACTCTATAGAGCGTGATTTGTAGTGCGTTACGAAAAATGGATTAGTAAATATGTCGTAAAATTTTGTCTTAAGCTTGTTAAATCCGAAGACTTACAATGGACCTATGATTAACACTTATTATTAAAAGCACTTTTTTTTTGTTGCGCCGGGAAGCAGTGGGAAACGTACTTTGCTTAGGGAGGCCTTCAACAATCAATATTAAATTTGTACCTGCAGCACAAACTGTCGAGCAAGTTGTTATTAAAAACATCGTTATAAAGCTCAGAAAAATGTTTTTCACATCAGATCGAACATTTCAGACTTGTCATAAGCTCGATTAATATTGAATCTAAAGAATAGCGTGTTAAATTTGTTTTACCATAAATTTTGTGAGGTCTATTGTGAGGTCATAAGCTCGATTAATATTGAATCTAAAGAATAGCGTGTTAAATTTGTTTTACCATAAATTTTCACTCAATGTTTTGGTATGAGAAAAGTTTGTGCCAAGATGGTATTAAAGAACCTCATAAAAGACAATCAACGAGTTTTTGTTGGGAAAGGGAATTTCTGTGATTCCTCATCATTAAAGTTCATGCGACATTTTCTTATTTCCAAATATCAAAACACACTTTTTTTGTCTTTTTCTATATTTTCGATAACATCCAAAGAAGTGTAACGCGGGAGCTGAAGGCGATAATAATACCAGTTATTAATAGCGGAAATAAATAGTCTGACGTCTGGTTACTTTACTCTATGCTTAGCCTAACGAAGGACTAGTACAAAATTTTCGAGGTTTATAACCTAGTAAAATGGTGTGGACCGAGTGTGTGGTGCAGTGGTCAAGTCGACCGACTCACACTCGGTAGGTAGCGGGTTCGATTCCCGCTGCCGCCATTTCGGCATTGGTGCCGGGGTGAGAGGCCGCCTACAAGCCTTATATATGTGTAGTCCGTAGGGTCCCCCAACGTCACTGGGGGTTGCTTCGCTGGCCTGATAAGCCGCAAGCTATAAAAAAAACACCTTATCAAGAAACAGCACTAGAAGAAGTATTTGTGAACAGATGCTTGAGGCGTGTAAACAAGATCTTCTGGCCGAACTGGATAACGAACGATGAGCTGCTTCTTCTCACGAAGCAAATACCCCTGCTAGCTGACATCAAACGCAGGAAATGGAGTTGTACAATAACGTAGAAATGAAAAATCTGTCAAATAAAAAAATAAAAAAAATGTTGTGGCCACCGCTTTACGTAGCCTACAATTAACATTTTTTTTAGAGATAATATAAGTAATATGAATTATTATCTTCAGTTTTTTGTTCAGTTAAATTTTTATACTAGTACCTGTAAAAGCAGAATCAAAATTAAGTGGACGGAAGCTTATGGAAATTGTCATGAACGCGTTCTTTTCAAAGTTTAGTTATATGCTATCAAAAGAATTTCACTGTCTTCTTAAAGATAAGTCATTTCATTTCTTATTCTGATAGAGGAAAACATTTTTATATCGTAATCAGAAATAAGAATTTAAGAGCGTTTAAGAGCGCTTATGATCTAATAATAATATTACCATATAAAATGGGAAAGCTTATCGAATCAAAAAGCGAAATCCTAATTTTTTAAGTTTTATCAAAATAATATAATAACGAACCTTATCAAAGATATTATTAAAGTCTGTATCAATACAATTCAGTGAATATGAAATCGTATGATAGGTGAATTCTTATAACTTTGTAGATGTTGATCTGCAAGTAAGAACTTGCACCGTATAATGAGCTGCGAATTCATCACCGACGTCAATAATTTATCACCGATCATTTATTAGCCCATTTTTAAGTTCCTTTTTATGCACAGGAATTATGAAAGAGTTCTTCTACAGTGCAGAAAATTTACCACTTTTCAGTGACTTATTGATAATAAATTCCAAAATGAAGAGTAGTGCCACAGCTCGATATTTAACAAAACCAGGTGGGATACCATCTGGGATGGAAGATAACTTAAAGCTGAGTTCATCAATACTACCTATTATGATATGAGTATCTTGAGAGATTTCAGTCATTAAGTTTAATAAAGCAGAATTATTCAGAATGTGAGAAAAATTATCCTTGGTAGTGAAATGTTCATTTTTAGCGGCCATAGTGTTTCTTGAACAACTCTCAAACCATGGATAGCCCCATCAGCCTTATTAGATAATCATCAGCTTTACTTTTTATATTGACAAATTTTGGAAAAAGTTTGGGGATCATTATATAAATTATTCGAAAAAAATCATTATATAAAAACATATTTGACTTATTTGAAAAATGGATAAAGTGTGTATAAGTATGTAAATTATCCTTGTATTATAAACTAAATGCTTTTATGTTTAACAAGATTTTAAAATCATTGAAAATTTTTCATAAGAAATAAATTGCTCCAAGTGGAAAAAGGATTTTAAATTAAAATTTTTCCCAATAACAATAAACATAAAAATACGAATTTTATATTCAAACTTAACTTCATGTTCAGAAAAATACTGATTTTTTTATTCTATTAAAAAAAAATCAATTTCGAAATATGAGTATAAGTATGTAAATATGTTAATTTCTGAGACATTCCAAACAACTGCTGCAGTACATAAGTGAGATTTTATTTTTTTCCCAAAAACATGTAATATGTTAGCTTGTATAAATTGTATCAGTTTATGTATTTTTCGGTAGTGGGTACTCCTTAAAAGTAAGCCAGGGTTCATTGTATCAGCACCACAGCATAGATAGTCATATAGTAACATGAGTATTGTTAGTTATAGCTAACTATAGCCTATAGTTAGCTATAGGTGAGATCATAAATAAGATTTTCTTTATTGAACAAAGATTGCAAAGAGAGAAATTTAGGAAATGAAGCCAAACGATAAAGGAGTACAGAAATAGACGGAGTTCTGCTTGAGAAGATATAGTCTGAAAATCTGTCCGCTCACATCCCAAAATAACCACATGACCTGAAATCCACCGAGGGACAATATGTTTACAATTGAACAAAAATTATCGAATGTGGTTCAGCTGGATAGGCAATCAGAAAAAATAAATACTTTTTCAATAGAATTATTCTTTTGGGCATTTAAACTGACTGCTGTGTCGACAGCTACTATAATGGCTCAAAGCTCTACATAACAGTATGTTGCTCTGAAAGCATACTATTATGTGGAGTTTTGAGCTATTAGAGTATCTATTGACAAAGCAGTCAGAATTCCCATACCGACTAGTCGAACATAAGTTGGATGGAGTAATAAGAAGTTGGTTAAGGATTGCTTTAGAAAATTAGTTTACAAAGCAGTTTATTTGCTCCAAATTTCGGAATGGTTATTGAGAAGACTAGCTTTCTGATATTTGGCCAATGTCTGGAAAGAAATCTTCTACAATTGGTTGAATATATTTGTCTACGCATGGTCAAATATGTTACATGCTATTTGGGCAGTAGATGCGGTAAATGAGAACGTTGGGAAGCCTTCCAAGTCAGTTGATCAGCTCGCTCATTTCTGAGCATACCAGCATCACTTGGAACCCAATGCAACTCAATGTTTCGGTTGATCAGTTACCAATGCCGCATGCAATCGAGAACCGGGTCATCTGAAGAGCCACCAATGTTTTCCAAGGGTGTGAGCTACCGCTAAAAATTAAGAATAAATTTCTCTTATATGTAGTTGCTTGTTCTAAAAGATTATGAGAAAGATAGTTGAGATGAGCAAAGGTTTTAATAAAGCGAAGATGTGCAAAGATAGTATTAGACAGATTTTCGATCAGTATCAAGAAGGATAGAGTTCACAAGGATAAGTTCGCTTGCTATTCGACTACAGAGGTTAACCACCGCGTTTTATATTGTACTGAGACAGAAACACAGATTAACGTTATAAGGTCTTAGCAGTTAAAAGAAAATTGTAAGCATTTGTAGGGTTTATATGGTTACTTTAATTCATTTATTAATAAAAGATCCTTTTTATAAAATAAATAAATTTTATTATATAGAAAAAAATATTAATAAAATTTGAAAGAAACATAATCGATTTGGACATTTAAAGAAATAGGATGAAAAAATTAACCCCCGTTTTTTTAACATCTAAATCAATTATGTTTCTTTCAAATTTTTATAGAAAATTATGATTATTCTCAATAAATTAAATTAACTTAATATATTTTTTTCTAAAAACAAATATACTATATAATTTTAGTCATTTTTAACAAATTAATTTTCGAAATACTTTAAATTTATTTACTTGTAAATTTGAGTAAATTTATTCGAAACCGAAATAAATATAAATAATATTTAAAATTTCTAAAATATTTAAATCGAAAATAAATTATACTAAATTAGTAAATTGTCTGTGCAAAAATATGCGGCTTAAATGTTTCAGCTTTTCTCATACAAATAATGAACATATAAATGGAATAGGATTTTGTTCTTTTTTGTTTTAATCTTTATTGCGATAAACTAATTCATACCTTAAAGTTGAATATTTAATTTGTAATTTTTTTTTTCATTTTATGTATACATACATAAATATGTATATTTTTGATTTGGTATAATTTCACCAACCAATACTATTTGTCAGAATAAATTTCTTTTAACTACACTATTAATAAAATTCTGTGTATACATTATAAATGTGTTCTCGGTTTTGTTTTTTTTTATAGTGTAAAAATTAATTTTATTTAAATTTAAAATAGAATTTCGGGTTTTTGGTTTATTTTTTCTGAACAAGCCACTTGCAAATCTGAATGGATTTTAGATACCACTTGAGAGGAATCATTTGCAAATGGCCACACCACCAATGGGAATGATCTTTCGGTGTTGTATTTATTTGTGTCTGACACACCTGATTTGTATCATTCGGAATTATTTTCGAAACAAAACACCAAAATACTAAACAAACAAAACATAAAATCATCCACACATTGGCGAAATCTGGAATAAATTCAGAATAATCATGTACAGTGGCTTTTTATAGATAGTCTAGTGTATAGACCAAGACATAGAATCATGAGTTAATCCATGGGAATATGATCAGCTTCTAATAAGATATTCCAATATTGGAGATCGTACACATACATACACATATGTACATAAATGTGATTTTTGAATATATATACTATTATTAAAAAGTTTTTCGATGAGTTTGCATATATTAATCACCATCGCCCATTTTTATATGCGTACACTATCTATGAAAACGTATGAATTTCGATTTACAATAGTTTTCGTTACTGTTGGTTTTAGAGCTATTTGACGGACTCCCAATTTTTCAACTTTTCATATACCGGGCCAACGATTTTTTATTTGTTTTGTAATAATTTTTCATAAAATCCCACGTACTCATATAAATTGAATTGAAAAAAATCGAAATTCTGTGAAGGATTAATACACTATCGTTTACCTATACTATAAAGAGAATCTGATCTGTCCATCAGTTGGAGACGACGTCATAGAAAAATTTCAAAATTCACACATTTACACCGAATCAACTAGGAGGAGGTAGATGGATGGATGGCCATGACGACAATTCAGTGTTAAATTTATTCAAAGTGGAAATTCTTCGTCAAATTTTCACTCGCATCCTATTCCTATATAATTGAATTTGATTTCATCTTCGGCTATCTCATACCATTTCGTCTATTTATTTTTATTTTAATTTTTCTCACAAATAATAATTATCCAAAAGTATGAAAGAAAGCATACGAAAATATTCGAATTCAGCTGTTGTTTGAGCCTCATCTGTTGTACTCTATCTACTTTATGGGTACAAATGTAGCTCAAAATTTTCAAACACAATCTAAACGTATGCTACCGTAATGTAGTTTAGCGTTGATTTTTGAGTGCTGTGGTTATAAGGATTTGTTCATGTCGCAGTTCGTATTTGTCGGAATAGAAAAAAATGTGTAGCTTTTAATTGTTGTCTACTTATTAATAAATTAAAATTTATAATTATCGGTTATTTATATACATATATAAGAGTATGTGCCTAAAGTTAATTGTGTATTAAAAATATTTGAATATTTAAAAAAAAAATAACACTTTCCAAAAAAGGATCGTTCATTAATGTGTGTTGTGTAAAATGGTGAAATAATTTTGATGAAAAAATCAATTCACATATCTATAATTCTATTATTTACAAAGCAAATTTGTGCATTATAACATATACTAAAATTTAAATTTCTAAAAGAAAAGAAAAATAATTTGTATACCAAATTTTACTATGTGAATGACATTGTGATCAAAATAATTTTCATATTGAATAAACAGACATCGTTGCCAATTTTGATCGAATCTTCCTTTTTTCTCTCTTCAGTTACTGTCCATAAATCCACAAACGTACTTAAAAAATTAATTTTAGTTATTTTCTTCGAAAAAAATTTCAATTCTTGTTTGTTTTTATTTTTTTTCTTCTATCAAATAATATTAAGTGGATTTTGATATAATTACTTCGATTATTTTGAAAAACAAACAGGAAGTTTCTATAAGAGAATCAACAGATTTATGGATTATAGATTTTTCATCAATAAAGTCTACTTAAAAATATTTATATAAAATTATATAAATAGAAAAAATTTTCCATTTACTTATTTAAATAAGATTCATTTATATGTAAGTTAATTTAAAAAGGAAAGTAGACAAAAATAGAAGAAAGGAAAGCTTTAATCAAATCGAATATTGTACATTGATTCCATATTATAATGTATATGCTCACTTGAAAATATTAAAGATTTATTTTAAGTACAGTTCATTTATGTTATAGTAAACTAGCTATAAAAATTCAAGAAAAGTAAAGTGGGAGAAAGAAAGAAAAAGAGAGAGAGAGGGAGAGAGAAAATGACAAATAAAGAGGATGGGGGAGCTTTTATAGCAAAAATATTTATTTAAATTTAAATTTAATTTTTTTCTTATATTTATTTTTCTTCTATAAAAAAAAATATTTTTCTTTTTTTTTGGTCAGTTAGTATATTGTTAATTTATTTTTATTGAATTTTTTGGGTACTTTAATAAAAAAACGAATACTTTTATATTTACTTTCTTTTTACATAAATTTCTTGATGGGATATATTTTTTTAAATTTTATTTAATGATTCCTCCTATACATATGAGCTTTTTCTTTTCAATTTTTTTTTTCGTTTCTTAAAAAAATTCTTAATATTGGACAGAAATATATCTGTTATATGAATAAATTCTTTTTCTATTTTTATTTTTATTTTCCTTTTTTTAAATAGTCTTCAAATATATAATTTTATATCGGAATATTTTCTATTTTCATATAAAAAATAATAATAATAATAAAATCCAATAATATTAATGGCAAATATTTGAAAAGAAAATATTAAGTAATAAAATTTAATTATTTCTTATGGTGAAGATAAAATAAAAATTTTGTGTATTGTTGTTCTTTATTTATGTTTTTTTTTTTAAATATTTGTTTAAGATAAAAAAGAAAATTCCAATAAATATATATTAAGAAAAGTAATAATATTTGAGAAAAAAGAAAACGAATCGAATTAGTCCGAACGAAATGTGGAAAACGAAATCTGAATTAGAGAACAGTTGATACAAATTTTTCAAAATTCAAAAAATAAAAAATTTTTTTTTAATAGTAAAAATAAAAATAAAAATTGGAAAAAAAATAAATAGAAAGGATAGAATCGGTGGTGAAATTGTCATGGAATATTTTATATAACTACACTGTATAAAATTGGATAGTAAAAGGAATACACCCAAAGAAGAAGCAAACAAAATAAAATAAAATCGAATAGGATTACCATCACAAAGGATAAGTGAAGCAGACAAAAAAGGATTAACGTTTTAAGGATTATTGTTATCAATTTACCAGCAAAATGGGTGAAATGGAAGGCGTGGATATATACCATGGTTGGAAAAAGACCAAAACAGTCATAAAGGTTTGCTTTTTATTCTAATCATTGTGAAATAGCATAATATGGGCTATAATTTTTTATTAACGTATGCGCATAAAAATATATTTTTAAGAGTCGATTTGTTTTATTTTATTATTATTTTTGAGTAATTTCTAGTTATATTTTTAGTGATATGTAAATTCTTAGCACAACAACAAACTCAGACCATTTGAACGCACGACCACTGTATTCTAGAACCAGACAACCTTTTGTCGCTAAATCAAAATACGTTCAAACATCTGTATTCTAGACGTAGACAACCTTGTCCAATTTAGATTTTTAATAACACCAATACATAAAAATACTCAAATTGCCAGCATAAAAGAATCGGTCCCAAACACAATATCAATTTATATTTTCTTAATATGACTAAGATTACTAATTTTATACAAAATTTTATACCAAATTTTAATTAAAAATTTATACCAAAAAGTTTATACCAATTTTTATAATAAATTTTATACCAAAATATGTATACCAAATTTTATACCAAATTTTATAATAAATTTTATACCAAAATGCCCACCAGAGTTACTTTTCACAATTCAAAAGCTACAGCCACTTGTGAGTTTTCACAGTCCCGTATTTGGTAATTATACTTATTGACGTATCTACCGATCAAGAAACGTGACTACCATAAGCTCACTTAAATAACATTTATATTTAAAAGCTGTAAAATGACAAAGTTGGACTATTAAAACTACAAAATGGATAGCTCTTTATGAACTGTTTTGGTAAAAAATTTAACTTTTACATACATTAACTGTCAGGGTTTCTATCAAAATATCTTTTTCCTATAATATAAATATTTTATTTTAATAAAACACCACCAACATAAAAAAATGGGATAATTAAAGTTCTTTTTTTGTTTTATGGAAATAATATTAAAAAAATACTTTTCATCTCCCAGGAAATAAATAATAGCACATATCTTTCAACCAGTTTTGAATAGTTTTTAAGTATTTTCTTTAATTATTATAAATATTTTTTTCTATATATTTTTTACTTAACAGATCATTTAAAATATAATTTTTTTAATGAAATATTTTAGTTTAAGGAAATTTTTTTTAAGTTTACACAATTTTGATATTTTTACGTTCATACTATATACCAGGTGGTTTTCCAGTGGTTTTATTTATAGTTGTAAAGGACTGTCGAGTTAATATAATTAATTTATCAATCTTTTTTGTAATAATTTTTAACTATTACTAAAATAATAAATTCCTTTTCGATGAGACTTTTTATTATATACATATCAAAATTTCAGTAAAATTAATTTAAATAAAAAAAACTATCATGTTCAATTATTTTCATCCACTAACATTTTTTATTTTTGGCTGAAAAATTTCCAAATTACATTGAGAAGACCATATTTTTTATATTATTAAACATAAACATAGCATGCTTCTATCATTATTTTGTCGAGGAAACAAATTATTTCACGTTGTTGAATTACATTTTGATGTGAAAGAATTTTGAAATATAAACAATTTAGTTTTCGTTATTTTGGAATATCTGTTATGGGGGTGTACATAAATGAATATTTCATAATTTAGAATAATACCTTTTTTATAATTAACTGTGTCTGATAGTATAAAATATTATTTTATCTCAAAAATGCAGAGGCATATAAATATGTATATAAGTGTTCTTACATTTTACTTGAGATTATTTCTTTAATATTTTACCATTACTCAAATTTAATGGTAGATTTTGTAGATCAAAATATAAAAAAGATTCGGTAATTTTTATAAAAAAATTTCCTAAATCAAAAGTTTAATTTTTGATAAATGTACTTAAAAAAAAACCTAAGATTTTCGATAATTAAAAATATTAGAAACTTTTATTTTCTAGAATTTTGGTTCAGAAATAAAATTATTTCGTACATTTCTAAACAATATTTTTGAAGTTAACATACAACAAGAATATTTCAAAAGTAAAAAGAATACCATAATATTCTGATGTTAATTAAAAATATTTGCCAAAATAATATTGTATACACGTATAAGAGAATTTTTAGAAGAAATCCTTTAAAGGCTAAGTGAAAAGTTCAAACGTACTTCGATAGTATAATAATTCGAATTATTTAATTTAAAAGATTTTATTAATTAGAAAATTTTAAAGAGATTTCAACATATTTTTTCTTAAAATAGTTTTTAAAAAAAAATTGTAAAATTTTCAAGTTTTATTTGTAACAAAACACTAGGTGTGGCACCTCATCTTGATACTGCCGATAACATCCAAAGGAATATAACCGAGGAACTGAATTTTATTTTTATACATCTGTGTCATTCTCTTAAAAGTAGTTCCTTTGGGCAGCCATACATCCTACTACAGAGAAGTTGTTTCTTTGGAAAGCTTTCTATCCAATGCGGAGACGTTGTTTCCACTTTTCGTAATATTGATAGAAGGCTTCAACTGGAATAGCCTTCAGCTCCTCCGTTACACTCCCTTGGAATTTATCGACAGTACAAAGATGAGATCTTTAAAAGGTTTTTTTTTTGACTTGGGGAACAAAAAATGTCACACGGAGTACCGTCAGGTAAATTGAGGAGCTTCGAAATCACATGAAGCCCTTTTTACGACAAAGATCGTTGATTTTCAGCATCCAAATATCTGCAATATGTGATCTTACGCGAGGAGTTCTTTTTCTGAGTCTTTCAAAGCTTTTTTTTATAAAAAAAACCTTTTTTTGACAACCTCATAGCATCTAAGTATCTGCAATAAATGATTTTAACACGAAGAAACATTTTTAAGAGTTTTTTAAAGACTTATTTATCTTTACTTGGTTGATAGTTAATCGTAGACGGCCTGACCTCACGAAATCATTACTCGTCTCAAATTTTGATCATTTTTCGATGTAGAGGTCTTCCCGACTGAGGTTCATCTCCCACTGGTTCCCAACTTCTGAAAAATGCGTACCTAAAAAAACAGTGGAGAAAACTGAAAAATATATTTTCACAATTTTTTTTCTAATAACAAAAAAAATCACAGATAAAATTGAAAAATTATTATTCTTAATGGGCGGAATGCACGGATGAGTATCTTCGAAAATAAAAGCTAAAAAAATTTCCATTTTTCTTTCCATTTTAGTTGAGAGTATGACAAAATCGCGCAATTATAGAAAAGCTCTCCTTTAAAATTAAAATAAAATACAGATTTTAGATATTGATACAAATCTTCAACATCTTTGTTTGAATTAAATTTTCTTAAGACTTTTTGATTTTATCTTTTAGCGAGCGTAATTAATTCTCTTCGTTATAATTAGATAAAGAAGAAAATGGAATACCATCAGCCTATTTAAATTTTTTTCGTATTAATTCAATTTTATTAAATCTCTTGTTCTAAAAATAGTCTACACAACGAATGGTGAATATCTTTTAACCAAATTTGGCTTTATTTATGGTACAAGGAAATCTCAAAAGCGCATTATAATTTATATATTTTCTTATGTTAAGATGTTTGTATGTAAATAATTGTACTTGTACGTGAGTTTTGGAAATTTATCTTTTATGAACAAATAAGGCTTTGAAGGTCTTACGAATTACCATATAGACAAGGAATTACTTGTTTGTGGTATCATTTAAGTGTGCGTGTTATTGGGTGCTTAAGAACAAGGAAAATGTTTTCTTTGTTTAAACTTTTAGAAATTTTATTCCTTTAAACAACACAAATTACGGAACATTAACAATACACTGAGGTATTGTAAACATTTACAAGCATTGAGAATCAAATAAAAATGAAAAATTAACTAAAGACAAACAAGGATAGTTGAAAATTCTTGAACCACAGGAGTATATTTAGCAACAGATAAAGATATTGGCATATTGAAATGCGAAATTACTCAAACTTTATCCTACAAACAAAGGACTACTAAATACTTATGCCCGATTCCAATAATCACAATATAATTCGAAATTTTTATCACGCATTTATTTTCATCGAGATCTAAATATAGTTTGGAATACTTTAAACGCAATGTCTAATTATAAATAGAATCTTAAACACAAGTCACTATTAATTTAGATGATTTTTACACCATTCGAGTAGAGGTCTTATGGAAACATTTTTTATATTGTCTTAATTTACATGTGATGTTGTAAAATTTGATGATATATATTCTGTGGTGATAGTGGCACAAAATTATTTTCCACGTGGTTTTTATACAATACACGTGTGGATATTAATTCGTTGCTAACACACAATAATGATAAGCAAAATTAGTCAGTAATTTTAACATTCCTCTTTAGTTTTTCTCTACAGACTAGAATAACTATTGTATAAGATAGTATTTTTTTTGTATATTTTCGAAACTATTTAATGTGTTATTTGAAGAAATTTTATATATTCCTACTTTCGAAGTTCATTGAACTGATGTTTGTAATATTATTTTTTTTATCTTTTTGCAAAAGATATTTTGAAAATTTTTATTTATATAAATACAAATAAATACTAACATTTTTCGATTGATAGTAGTATAGATATTTTTCTTTTTCTTTTTTTTTAAATATTATTTTTCATATTTTTAATCTTATTTTGGCCAATTAAACTCAGTAGTTTTATTTTTTTGTAGTTTAGTTAAAGATTTTATAAATTTATTTGAAAATAATACAATAAAATAAACTTTTAATAATTTATCGGAAAATCTTTTTTTAAACAACATTTTTGATATATTAAAATTAAAATTGAGAAACACTCCTATGAGACCGACTCTTTTATATTTCCCTAAATATTTTTTCACTATAAAATGTTTAACCATTAAAAATTTATTTAATCTAATCAATAATTCTTCTACAATATTTTTTTTTTAATAATTTAGTATGCATAAGATTATTTTCGAAATAAAAATATAGAAATTATTATAAATCAAAAATGTTTTTAAAGAGAATTTTATATTTTGATTTATGGCATTGCATACACCAAGGCGCATTAAAAATTAATCTTCGTTTTCAGAGAATTTATTAAAAGGAAATTGTATAAAATATATTTTTTTTTTAAAACTAATTAATAAATTATTTATATTTGTATTTAATACTAAAAATGGTCGTACTGTAATTATAAAAAAAAAAATATTAATATTAACTCATTAAAGATTAGATGTTTCACAAAACTTCAATTGAGGAGATCGTTTTCTAATTGAACACAGGTTAGGATATTCTATAAAGTCCATTCATAATTAATTATTCAAATTTTCCATTATTATTATAGTAATAACAATTTATTTTTGCATTGATAATAAAAAATACTAAAAAACTCGTAGGGTAAACACCCACTTGTAGTTTGTTTTATTTTCTTGTATCTATTTTTCAGTTTTGTAGATTCCTTTCGAGTGTAGATAATATTTTCTCTTTTGGGGTGAAAATAATGTTTCTGTACAGATATAATGGTAAATAATGAGATTTTATAGAAATTGTATCTTGCGAAAAACCTACACTTTTTATTTTAAATTTTTATCAAATAAATAATCGATAATCCATCTTATCAACAAAAAATAGTCCTATTTTAATCTGAACAAGTGATCCTTCCATTAAATATATTTGATATATAGCAGAACTTCTTTTCTGCGTAAATGATTTCATGTAAAAATTATTTGGAAGTTATTTTTATAACTTAGTTTTTAAGAAAAAGTATAACCAAAAGAACATTTTTAAATTGGTAAATTGTTTTTTTTAATATTATTTCTATCAACAGTATCACAAAACAATATTTATAACCAACGGAAGAAAAATCTTTATTTTTGATTTGTTGTTTTATTTTTTTTTAAACTACTTAAACTTATTAAAAACATAGACGAAAATATCCGCAGATTATCTTAACAACATGAAGTCAAAACTTGTTTTTAATAACTTTGTAAATTATTTGATGAAACTTTACTTAAAAAGATGAAAAGTTAATATTTTCATTAAATTCTACATCAATGATTTCAGCTTTAATTTATTAAATTTTTTTTTTGTTGAAGAAAATATAAAAAAAAAACTTTTAATAACTTAATAATGTAATGATTGATGTAGAATATTTTTACTATATGTTATTAGAGAAGTAATTTCGTAGGTTATTTGAGAATAAAATAATATTTGGGAAATTAACTTCAACGATTAACTTATATAATCATAAAAATTTTCAAATTAATACAAGTCAAATCTATTTTTAATATTCACAGTCTCTGTAGTATTTTTTTAAAATAATGTTTAAATGATGGAAAAATCAACAATACATATACAAACTTTGTTAAATTGTTCAAATCATCATTTTGTTCAAAATTAGACTATTTAATGGTTTTTCGAATGATAAAATAAATTTACATAGCCACAGGCAGTCGCACATTAACAAACAGTTTGCAAAAAATATGTTAGCACCTGGAAAATTTTTCGGAATATTTATGAGACTATAATCTATGTTGGCGCCAAATTAAGATAATTTTATTGTATCTCTTATTCTAGGCTAAACATTAAGGATTCTTTTCTTTTAAGACAATAAAATTATACCAAACATTTTCTTATATTCTAAAAAAAATCGACCAAAAGAAAATTCGAAATATAAAATAATTGAAAAAAATACGATAACAAAAACAATTACTATAAAATTCATCAAAAAGTTTATGATATTTTTTAAAAATGAAAGATCAAATACAATCTTGAAAAATTTTCTTCGATTAAAATTATTTACTTTATTGTGCAATTTATATCCAAAAACAATTTTACAAATCCTTGTATATAGTTAAAGGGATCAAAGGATATTTTTAAGAAAAATTATTCTCTTTGTAATTGTGATTTCTAAGTTGGGAGCTTTTACAATCGAATTCCTATCGATAGTCTGTAAAATAATTTCATTCAAAATTCTAATCGCAAAGGCTTTACCGCAAACATCAAAGAGAATTTCCTGAATACGTTTTCGTTCTCAGAAATATGATAATCTGAGATATAAAGTGCTTTATTTTAATTAAATTGAAATACTAAAATTTCTAATAAATATTCCTATATCCTTAACCGCAAACTTACACTTCATTTACCAAATTACCTTAGGTAAATTTGAATCGATTTATGTATATTTGATAACAATTTTCACTTATATAAACCATATATTTTTGTTAATTGTTATCTGAAACTATTGAGGTCCTGAAAATATATTTTGTATTATGGGAAAAAAAATTACCAAAACTTTGAATTAATGTGAGTTTTGTATTTCTGCTTTGTTAAAAAATAGTAATAATCAATCAAGTTTCGCTTATAAAAAAAATGTACGCTCTATTGCCCAAATATATTCTATAGAATCTTATTAATTTTTTTAAATAGTTAATTATATTTTTCTTAATTCATAAAAATATTTAATTTAAACACATAAAAATACCATGAAATAATCATGAATTATTTATCTTATATCAGCCATATTTAGTCCTAAGTTTATACCAAATTTGCATACCGAATTAAAATTAAATATTAAATTCTATAACAAATTTTATGCCAAATTTTATAACAAATTTTATATCAAATTTTATACCAAATTTTATACCAAATTTTATACCAAATTTTATAACAAACTTTATACCAAATTTTATACAAATTTAATATTTTATGTATGTCCAATGTTTCCTAAAAAGATTATATAAATTCATTAATTATGAAAATCATGTTAAATGAACTATTTTTACTAAGCTTCAAATATCGATTAAATTTAAAAAAAACCGAGTTTTAAAATGCAATTTTACTATAACATTTTATGCTATAAATTTTTATTTCCTAAAATTTTTGTTTTAAAAATATTCAATTCATTCATAAATAACTACAGTCTTTTTTAATGAGCAAAAAAAAAATAAAAAATAAAATAACGAAAACTAAAGAATTTCGACAACAAAAAGCTTAATAGCAGGTGAAAAGCTTTGACTCCATCCCGAATGCGATGGGAACGGAGTACGTTTATCACTCAACACCTCGTCATTTACCTGAAAAGTACGCTCAGAACACCACCATCGCTTGAGCATCGATCAATAAACTACCAAAAATATACAGTCAAGGCTACAAAAATAGGATAAAAATTATCCAACACCTGATAAGAACTTTGCATAAACACATAAACATTCAAAAGCAGATTCTTACTTCTATTTAGAAAAGTCTAAGTGGAAAAAGCTTCTGTTTTATTGATATTGAAAATATTAGAAGAACATTTTTACGTATTTCGTTTGAAATCTATAAATCTTAATTGGTTCTTTTTTTTGGAAATTAACAAGACAAGGACACGCATTTTATTAAAAGAAATTTCAACAAAAAATAAGCGAACGTAGGAAATTATGCGGAAAATGTTAGAAAAATTTTTTTTTTCAAGCAAAAGTATCAGAAGACGACAGAAAAAAAAATTTAACAATTTTTCTACATTGACGACAACGGGGAATTTGAGAGACATAAAAAAAGGATTGCGTCTGTGTTAGTGTAAATACTTTGGGTTTTTAATTTTTTTTGTCTTTTTTTCGTTAAATAACAACCTGTGTCCGTTTCGATTTACTAATTCCTCTATTATATTTTTCATTTTGGATTTAATTTTTTTCACCCAAAAATTATTTGAATTTTACGAGAGAATACTAGCAAGCACAAACACAACTATCGGTTATAAATAATTTAGTCCGAGAAATAACGCGCTCGATGATCTCCAAGTATAGACCTTTGGGATTTTGCCAAAATGTTGGGATGCGCGAATTAACATGCGCAAAGTCGGCCAATTTTCAAAAATTATATTGCAAATGAGTAAAGTCAGACAAAAAAAAACCAACTAATAGAAAACTGAATATACTGAAAAAATGACAACAACAACAAGTGTATATAGATTAATAATAAAAATAAAAATAATAATGTTAATATAAGAAAACATGAAACGTATGTGTTCGTTAATTTATTGGTATAAGTTTTGTTTATTTTTTACCATACAAATTTTTCCGAAAGCTCTTTTTTTCTGCAAAAAATGAATAAATACTCTTCACATCAAGCAAGCGTTTTAGTTTTCAAAATTGATTTTTTTATACTTTTTCTTATTGATAGTGTTTGTTTATAACTTTTTCTTTGTTTTTTTTTTCGATTTTCTTCAAAAAGTTCGCACACTTTTCATTTTTGCAATTTATTCTATAAGCTATAAATTTATCTAGGACATGAGAAATCACTTTCATTCTAAGCCAGCATTTCAAAGAATAACAAACCAACTAAAGAGAAAGAAACAAAAACAAAATGGTTTCAATCAAATTAAACCTACTAAATGTTTTCAGATTTTTATGAAATAGTTCATGTGAATAAACCAAAAATTTTTAGTTTTATTTTTTTAACTTAAACTTTAGTTGTTTTTTTTTGGTATAAAAAATAGGAAAAATATTTATACAGTATTTATTTTCATTTAAAAAAAACAAAAACAAGTTTTTAAAATTTTTGATTGTTTAGTTATTAAATTTTACTAAAGATTTGCTTATATAAAATTATCCATTGCAAAATTTGGAAACTTTAGTACTATTTATTTGATTGATTTTATATTAATATACTATTTAAGCTAATATTTTAGTAGATGAATATTTGCCATTTAATAATCTGGATTATTAATTTTGAATTTATTTCCAAATATTGCTTTAAAATTGTGAGCAAATGTTCATTTACAAAAAAAAAAAACAATTTGACATTTCTCATTGTCAAATGAGTGTCATTTCTCGCTTGGTGGATAAACCAGTTAGTAAAATTTTTATAAACCAGTTAGTAAAAATAATTGTAGAATTACCATTGTATCCAATAAAAGTGACATTCTGATATGAACTAGCCCGATTTTATTGAAAATGAATTTGAATATGTTCAATTTCAATTAGATGGTGTGCCGCCACAATATTACATATTTTCGCGTTATTTTGCGATAAGTTCCCAGGATGCGGAATATCGAGATTTTATTCCAAGATCATGCGATTTGAAGCCGTTCAACTTTTTCTTTTGAAGCTACATTAAAGACTATATTTACTCAAACCATCCTCAAACTTTAGAGTATTAAAAAACCTCCGAATTACAGGCCGAAATATGCGAACAAATTAGCAAAAATTACCTTAAAAGGAACTAGTCCTGCAAAAAAGTCTTATGGTGTCCATTTAAACAATGTTATGTTTTAAATTCTTTAAAAAAAATTTAAATAACAAAAAAGCTTTTGTATTATTTTTAGCGATTTTGTCTGGCAAATAATTGTCTTCTCAGGTTTAATTTTTAATTGGATTACGTCACAACCTTATAGTAGTTATACCTGACAATGTGGAAAAATTCACTCGGAATTGCACAATAATTTACTTAATTAACTGCAAAATAAAATCTTTCATTTTTATAGTTGAAAAATTCATAGCTATGACCACCATTGACAATGGAATTTCTTGTGTTAAAAAAAGGTCGATAATAATAAGCAGTATAATCTCTTTAAACGTTATTCTGTAGTTGGAATTTAGTATTCTAGTGGAAAAGATAATATGAGCTTTAAAATAAATTCCAATTAAACGGTAGTGGATCTGATTTAAATCAGTAGTTTCTTAAATACAAGAAACAAATTAAAAGAGACTAATTGACAAGAGTTAAAACGCGTTGAAAATTGTAATAGTATTTTGTATTTAACTTAATTGAATTAATTAATTTTCTATTTCGAAATGTTATCATTTAGAAAATGTTCTTAATAATTAGTTCAAATAATAAAATGGAACCATAAAACTTTGAATAAGCTAAAAATTAAGATTTATTTACAAACAAATCAAAAAATAATATAAATTTGTTAAAATCCCTTTTAAATAATATTTATTTATATTTATGAAAATGAGCAAATTTTTCAAATTGTTTACGGTAATTAACAACATTTGTTATTATTACAACAAAATCTATATTTAGAGCGTTGTATTCATTTTTAGAAATATTGAAACGTTGAACCATTCAACAAAATCGTTCTGACTAAATTTGTATATTATAATTTTTTTATGAAAAATATTGTATTTTTTTATATTTTATTTGCATTTTAAAAAGAAAAATTAATTTATTAATATATCTGAAATTAATTTTAGAATCAATTTTATTTACCATATTTAATTTTTATTTTTGACAGCATAAGCCAAACGCAGAAGATTATATAGAAAAATATCTTTTTTTTTGCGTCCTAAATTCAATAGAGAGTACCTTAAGAAGACGTTGTAAATAAACAAAAATTATAATATATTTTTTCCTATAGTTTTAAATAGTTTATTTTTAGAATAAAAAATATTTTTAATCAAAAACAATTGAACAATTTGAGAACACTTACCATTCATAAAGAAATATCCAATTTATAATTTGGAAAGTAACTCGATCTTTTTTAGGGTAATTTTTTAAGAATGTTTTGTACTTATTTGGATGTAATTCGGCAATTACTTACAAGATGTTGTATCTTTAATATTCTAAAATTTGAAATAAATCTATATAAATAGAATTCTTTGTATAGATTTAGAAGAAAAAGTCCAACGGCGTCAAATCGCATAATCTTGGAAACTTTTCCCAATTGTATAGATTTGGAAGAAAAAGTCCAACGGCGTCAAATCGCATGATCTTGGAAACAAAATTATACGTCTGGGAACTTTTTGTGCAATAAAGCAAAAATTTACTGTTTTATTAAAATCACCAGACAACTACTTTTTGCAAATATAATAGCTTTTTTACAGTTATTTGTGGGTTTCTGCTGCCTTATATACGGAAACTTTATTCATTGACGTACCCACTGAAGCTCATTACTACAGAAAATTTCAAAAAGTTTTTAGAATTTTAACGTATTTTTAATAGTTAAAGGATTTATAATATAAATCAAATAACAGGGTAGTATACACATATTAAAAATTATGAAATGGATAACCGATATCTATAAAAATTGAAAATATTTGTAAAACTAAACTTTAAAAAAAATTCTAGTTATTAGGGCAATTTAAAAAAAATTTATTTTAATTTATCTTTAAAACTTTTTAATTAGTTTTCTGTATAAAAATTATGCAAAATCTACGGAAAATTTCATACATGCTATCTATTAGACAAGAAATTTACTTAAAAGCCATTCAGCACAAAACCAACAAAAAAAAAATTAAATATACTTCAAGAAAATTTGGAAAATCTTTTCGTTTAGCATATCTACTTCCGAGTTTTCATTATTTAGATAATCATCTTAAACGAAATTAAAATTTGTTTTTGGTATTCATGAAAAACGAAACGCACCTTTTAAGCATAGTGAAAAAGTAAAGATTCTCCAAGATTTCCTTAATGACTTCTATCTACTTGGATAAATATTATATTATACCATATAATTATGTAAAATTATACTTTCTGTTAAAATTACATAAAATAAACACAAAATTCTGATAGTTTAAGAAAGGTCCAATATTACATATACATACAAGTGAATATATTTGTAAGTTAGGTAGGCGTTATGAGGTTAATGAGCCACAAATATTGCTCCTTCTTATTCCAAAGAAATTTTTTCAAATGATAGCCGTTGAAGTAATTTATAATTTTCTTACCAGAAATTTTTCTATATTTATTTAGTATTTCTACTTTTCTTTTATAATTTTTCTAATAGACTGTTTTCTATTTGGTTTAATATTTAATTTACGAAACAAACAAATAATGTTTTAAAGTGTACATGTACTTTCCTTGTTTCAAGTACAAAAAAACTAATAAAATAATATGCAAAATATTATTTTCTTTAACTATACTTGTAAATTAATTGAAAAAAATACAACTTTTTCATTATAAATTATATTTACTTAAATCTGTATAAAACCATTTTATATAATTCTTTAATAGTTTTTCTAACTAAACACGTATATTAGTTTAGATTTTTTATGTACAGATACAATTAATAAATTTATATAAGACGTTTATTTCTCTCTTCTGTATTATATCAGTACACATTTTATTCCCAATTAAGTACAATTGAAGACATGTTTATGGAATAACTAAATAATTAATAATAGCTTAAGCTATTAAGTATCTAATTTTACTTAACATTATGATATATCCGAGAAAATTGTAAGAAAATAAGTTCACTAAAAGATTTCAGAATTTTTTTCTTTCATTTAGGGGAATTTCTTTAAATATCTTTTTTAGGAAATTATTTCTCAGAGATATTAATCAAGAAGAAAATTTATTATTTAAACATATTATCAATATACTTACTGTACAGTTTTATATATTTTTAACAAAAAGAAATGTTTGGATTTTTTTATAATAAGAAAATTTTTTAATTAATTTTATGGAAAATTTGCTTTTGAGTTTTTCTAAATTTTTAATTTGAAACTTTAAATAAGTTAAATTTACAATAATAATTTCTAAAAAAAAAATCAATTTTCTACATTGCTGCTTATAAATATGTATTCTAATTCCAAATATTATCTCTTTATATTTCCATCTATTTTATATGTTAATTTTTTTTTTAATATTACTTATACTATTTTTATAATAAAAATACCATTTATACTGTTCCACAACATTATTGAAGAAGATATTTAATAAAAACTTCCATTAAATATAACATAATAATAAAAATCACAAAACCGTAGAAAATTTGTTAAAAAATGTTAAAAAAATTTGTTTATCTTTTGAAGCTTTTTAACTTTTAAGTGCGGTGAAATTTTACATTTCCATAATATACAAATGTGCAATTTGCTAATCTTAATAAAGTAAAAGAAAATATGTCAGTGATATTATATGAATTACAAAAGAAAGTGTTTGGTAGAAAATTGTGCACAAAATAGCATTAAATCCAAATATAATATGTAAATACAATCAAAAATATTGAAAAATTTTATTACATATGAGAGTGCACATTCACTATAATCTTAAAGTATAAATAAGAAAATATTTGAAGGCCAACTTTTCAATTGATAACCCTGATTGTTGATAATTTACAAAAGAACAATTTATTATCGAAAAACTCTATGAAGTGCAAAAAATAAAAATAAAATTATATAATATATTTTTTCATATTCCAAATTTCAATTGATTTTTATGAAAAGATTTCGATTTCACTTTAACCGATAAATGGAAATAAATTATTTTTGGTATTGGTAAATATGAATAAAAATATTATATTGTAGTCGAATATTTATAGTGTTAAATTCTATATTATGGTTTCTGTAAAATATTAAATAATTTGGAATGAAAAAATTTATATTTGGAGTACCCACCCACACAGCTGAATTGTAGTTAAGTATAAATTCAAAACGTACGCAGCTTCGAGGCTGGTATCACTGACAGCAATCTGGCAACACTGAGGACTTTCACATAGTTTGTACATTAGTCCCACCTCCTTTCAACCTCATCCATTAGCTGAAACCGGTTCAACGGAATTTTATCAAAAACTGGATCAACAGAATTTACAGCAACGATGTACTGTCAAATTTTAATTTACGCTTGGAGGTGACTCCAGAAGTTTAACTAACAAAAAGCTGTAATGAGGCAATGAGGAACATTTTTTCGGTGGAATAGTGCAAGTTTTTCGGTGGAATAAAACATTTGTAGATGGTCGAGAAGTATTGAAAAACGAATCTCATTCAAAAAAGCCTCTACGAGGTATGTTCAAAAAATATCACGAATTTTGAATTTTTCAATTTAATTTTTGAACAAGTTTGGCCATTTTGAATGTTCAGTTAATTTTTGATAGCTGCTTTGCTTGCACGTGTTTTGGCTTATCTTCGATTTTTGCCCATTCCAAAAAATGGATCAAAGATTCTGTATTAAATTTTGTGTGAAAAAGTTCGGTCGAATGTGAAGGTTTTGCTTACAGTTTTCTTCGATTGCAGGGGCGTGCTGCATCATGAGTTCTTGCCACATGGTAGAACGGTCAATAAGGAATATTACCTGTAAGTGATGCGCAAGTTGCGCGAAGCAATCCGTCAGACACCCCCGGATTTGTGGAAGAACAAAAATTGTCTTTTGCACCATGATAACGCCCCTGCTCACGCATCGTTGCTAGTGCGCCAATTTTTGGCCAAAAACAACACACAAATAATGCCGCAGCCACCGTATATCTAACACCCTGTAACGTTTTCTTGTTCCCGAAACTATAGAGCCCCATGAAAGGACAACGCTACGCTACGATTGAGGAAATAAAGACGGCATCGAAGGAGGAGCTGAACAAGATCACAAAAAATGATTTTTTGAAGTGCTTCGAGGATTGGAAAAAACGTTGGCACAAGTGTATAATATCTGGTGGGGATTACTTTGAAGGGGATATATATTCATGAATAAATAAATAATTTTTGAAAAAACACAAAATTCGCGATACTTTTTGAACAGACCTCGTATATTAAAAACTGATGAAAATGTGGAACGAGTGACGCTTGAGTAGTGATTCAAATTGCACAAAACTGAATGCTCGACTATGATAACGGCCCCTGTCACACGGCAGGGGCCGTTATCATAGTCGAGCATTCAGCTCCATCTGCAAGTTTTTCTGAGGTTCCCCAAGAGAGATACTTTAAAGGGGCTAACATTGCTATATAAAAATAAAATAAAATAGTTTTAAAAAAACGAGCACTTGTAGGTTAATGTGTTCGCTATTACTAAACTGTTGTACTTTGAAAATCCTATTGAATATTTATTATAATTTTTCATCAGCTTTATGACAGAATTATTAAATTTTCATATTTTATTTTCTTCCTGAAAAAAAACGAAACCTCAAAACTGAATAGAAATAAAAAAAATACCCTAAAACTGGACATAAATCACGAAGAAACCTCAAAATTGAAAATAATACCAAATTTTTGTGATCAAATTTAGAACTTTTCTACAATAATAATATTTTGATTAAATTAACTTTTATAAGTAATTTAATATTTTTCTGCAATCAATTTAAAGGAAACGACACCAGTTCTGATTTTCGCATCAAATTCAATTCGAAATTTGGAACTTTTCCATGATTTCTATTTCTTATAGAGTGTTAGAAAATCCATGTGAAAAGGACTACACGGAGTGTACAGGAACTTATTAAATTTATTCAGTTTGAAGTAATTTCATTAATTTATACTTTGTATCTTAGTCCATTGAGAAGAAATTATTTCTTATAATCATTGTTTTCTTATGGTTAAATTATTTCGTATAATTTTCTGTAATTCTTATAAGAAATCCTAAAAGTTGATTTTCTTAAACTCTGTTGCCAAAAAGTTAGTAATTTTGTTTAAATGTCATTTTTATATAATTATTGTTGTAACGAATTAAATTTAATTATATTATTTTTTACAAATAAAAAATAAATAAGTTTTTTGCAATTGTATTTAAAACGAAAAAAAGAAAAAGAATTTTTTTTAATTATGTATGAGCAATTACTATTACATAATAACGAGCAAAATTTTAAGCTGAGCATATATTTAGGGAGCAATTAAAATAGCAAAGAGATTTTAACTGAAGTTATAATTATGTATGTACTTCTTTTAAGATTATAATTACAAAATTATATGTTATATTAAACAAAAGGATAAATATTTAATGCGTTATACATGTACATATATTGGAGAAATATTATATATAAATTTGCAGTCATTATTATGATTAAAATATATCTTTCTGTTTTTCATACTAGATATTTTTTTGAGGCAAATAAGACTTTTCGTATCATGGCGATAAAAAAAAATTTTCTTATAAATATAATTTTTTTCTAAATTTAATTTCAATAGGCTCTAAAAAGCTTATCAATTTTCTAAAGTTATTATTAAACGAATATCCTACACATAGTTGCTATATAACTTATTTTTTCATTGTTTTCGAACGTTGCATACTCGTATTATAATACAAATTCATAAGCTTCAACATACATACTATAATAAACATTTTATTATAAAAAGTAAAATATAATAAAAGAAGAATTATTGGCATACTTATTCTATTTTAAGTGATATACCATAGAAAACAAACCTCGAATTAATCATTTCTAGTCCGTCGAATATATGTATGTATCCTTGGCAATATTATTGTCATACTATTTATAAATACTCATTTATAGAATATACAAAAATATTATCATAAAATTAAACTTCCAAGAATCATAAAGCAAGTTACAATAGCGTGTTATAAGTAAATAATTGGTATTCGATACTAATTACCTCTATTTACCAATTTATTCAAACAATTACTATTGTCGAACGATTAGATGAGAAAATTTATTTCTAGAGAAATTATTTTACTTTAAGTATTTTGTATTACAATTAAGCTATTAAAGTACATTATAAGTTAATAATAAATTTATATCATTTATTGATTAATATAAATCAGACAATTTACTTATTAGCTTAATAAATAAATAAATATAGACTTAAATTTTTTTTTATCTTCATATAAATGCTTAAAGAAATTTTCTTTAATTAGATAATATATATTGTAATAGAATTGTAAAATATTGATTTCCCCCTAATTAATAATACGTAAATTTTCAATTATTTTACTTTAAAATTATATTTGTTGTATTTGTTTTAATTGTTATTTATAATTTATAAGAGGAATAAAATTCCCTTTAATATCGATAACTTGAATCAACATATTTTCAAAATCCTTTAACCTTTTCCCTTTTAATAAAAGCGTTTCCCTTTAAATTTGAATTAATTATAAGAATTTTCAAACCTTTTTTAAATTTAATTTCAATTACTTGTAAATATTTAAATAAAAATCAATAGTCTTATCATTTTGTTTTGCCTATAAACTAATTTCGATCAATTTTAAACTGAACACAATTTTACCATATTCATAGATAAAAACTTTTACAGTAAAAATGTACACATGATAACTAAGTACGTAGATAAATAAATATATAATATATTATAATCTGCATATGAAAACCGTTTTTAATTTATTGAATAAGTCGTCAAGAGTGAAATAATTACTTTATTCAAAACAGTTGAAGTGTAAAGGCTAAAAAACGATTAGCAACTCAAACTTGCTAGTATATTATTTAAATTATTTTCGTTTTAATCCTGCATCAACTGTCACTCCTTTGAGTTAGCTTACAATGGAGTAAATGGTTGAAATGTATAAATTTCCAGAGGCATTACAAACTTTCCCGTTAATTGTGTACATCCTTTACATAATGCTACATAATGTCTAGTTCTTAACAAAAAAAACAACTACGAGTATATGTCTATTAAATAGGATAAATACTTGTACTTGTATAGTAGCATCGGGACTTAATATTTTAGAAAGACAAATGCTCATAAAGCTGTAAAGCAAAAGGGAAGAGATGAGTTTTAGTTGATGTCTTGACACATGGTGGCTTTCTTAAGACAAACGATTCAGTAGTCATTTATTTTCCACTATTTTAGCTTTTCACAACCAATTTTCATCCATGTTTGGTAGAATTTTTCATCATGCAATTTTTTCTTTGTTTTTGTTATTTTTTTTTTTTACGAAGGGAAGAAAAAACCGCAAAAATTAATGAACGGAATTATTTTTTTTCGGAAACAAGAAATATCTACAAGTAAATATTTATGATTTATGTATGACTTTTCTCTTCGAATATTTACTCGTAATTATAATAACAATAGCTGGTTGAAAAATAAACTTTTCGTTCATTCTAAGAACTGACTACTCTTGTTTTTTTTTTTGTATTGATAGACATCCGTAATAAGAGCCAACAAGTTTTTTTTAGCATATACAATTAAACCTTCTTTTATTATTTATTTCATTATAAAGTATAATTTATAATTTTGAATATAATTTGAATGTACATTGAGAAAACCGCCTTTAATTGAAAATATTTTGTTTCTATTGGATTAATAATTATTTAAATATTTTATTTATGGAAATCAACTTTTTGCCATTTTGACATAAATTTTTAATGATATTATTTGATAAAAAATACTTTTTAAAAAATTATTTAATGAATTAAAACAGATATAATAAAAAAAATTGTTTTCTCAAAATGTCTCATTCATGCAGAAAGCATAACACAAACAGTTGCTCAAATTTGAGCACAAACTAGTTGGCGAAACCCCTTTTTAGTGCGGAGTTTACGCCGTCTATGGTAAATTAGTTTTGTTATTCTTTTAATGGATTTTTGCTATCTCTGCTATGCTTATATGACAAATATGTTAAGCAATATATTCGAACTACTCTAAATTTCATGTATAGTCCAAAGTTAGGTGGATTGTTTGGAAAATATCTTGCCAAATTTTTTATTCTACGAAAGAATATTTTGGTCACATTAAAATAAGGACATTTTTATAAAATTTATCTTCAGTTATTGGTATTTTTTATGGATCGTTTTAAGAAAACATTTGCTTTTTTCCATAAAAGTTGTTTTGAATAGTCAATTTTCCCCTCTTACAAATCCATACACATAATCGAGTACGGCATAGCGTCTCTCATTCGACCACTTCGAACATATGTGCATCTCGTTTTGACAACTAGAGCGATGCCCAAACGACTACTATGTACATCTCTTTTAAACACTCATTCCAGCCGTCAAACTCCAACATTATGTGCACAAACGTCATGCTCAAATGGTAAACATCGCATAAAAGCACTGGTGGAAATGAGATGGCATGTTTTGATTTTATGCTGGGATGTTATTGGTAGTGGTATGTTGGTGGTAGGCTATTTGATAGGAGTTTTGTGGTGTCAGTCGATTTAATATTTCTTGGTGCAGGTTTTTGTTGACCTGCTAGGTTTTTTCTTGCTTTTGGAATAATAATAACGGCTGAAATAAAGCAGCAATTGTCTTCAATTTATAATCCCGGCAATACATGCGAATTTCCCATAAGGTATACTCAGGTGTTCAAAAACATTGTAAACGGAAAAAAATCGTGCAGTCCGTGTCAAAATTCTGTTTAAGTCTCATCTAAGGTTTTCGTTTCGAACAAGTGTCGTTGAATTTTTGTTTCGGTCTTCAATTTAAGTGTATGGATCCTCTAAGTGAAATTTAGTGCTCTAAAGTACAAAGTTCTAAGTGTTCAAAAAGAAGTATAGACTACATTCTTGTATGTGCTCAAAAAATTGCATTTTTTTTACATTATTCAATCTGACGTCATTGTCTATTTGTTAACGCCGCGCTGTGTTCACATAAAAATTTTTTTACTGCAACAATTACAAAAAAGAATTTAGTGCCTAATCGATTGAAACGAGCCCAAAAATACGAACGTGTTCAAAGGAATATAATCCAAACTAAAATAATTATAATCGTTTTCAAACCATTAAGGTTAGTTAATAAAATGCTAAATAAAATAAGCTTTTTTTCATTTGGAATCAAATTCACAATCAATTGTGAATTCTTTTATACAATCAATTGAGAATGGTCCAGAATCTAGGCCAAATATCAATTCTAACCAATTAAGCGTAATGGTTTACCTTCGAGAATTGTGAATTTTATTCTCGTCAAAAGAGAGCAATCAAGTATCTTTAAAAAAAAATCCCCTAACAAATTTGACATTTGGCATAACCTTTATTTATCATGTGAGCTAGTGAATGCGATAATTCCCTTCAGTTCGGCTTGTATCTACAATCGTATACCAACGCGCCTGCCGTATATCGAATTGTCAAATGTACACAGGCGTGTATAGTGTAGGAGCTGTGCGATGACTCGTTTTCGAAACGCATATCATCGCAGTGTTACGATGCCGATGCCAATGCCGCCACTGTGTGGATTACGTCAGGCTATCTTCTGCTTTGCGATGAATTCACGCCCAAAAATTGTGTAAATTGTGCTTAATTGACAATGAATTAATGAAAAGCACATTTTTTCGAATTGAAATAAAAATTTGTTTGTACTATTGAATGGTGGTCATACGCGCTTGTTTTTTTATTATTATTGTTGGTTGGATGGGTATGAAATCGAATTGTATTTTAGTATCATAGTATCAAACAGGAAACTGAAAACGCATCCGATAAAAAATCAATACCAGTCGGCAAGGCGTCGAAAGAACATTGACCAACATTTCGTCTTCCCACCTACAAACACTAGTTGTTAGTGCCCACTACTCAACTAATTATTAGCTTTTATTAAATATGAACTCTCATTAGTTCTATGTAATATAGACTTTAATTTATTTTCTTTTCTGAAATAAAAAGTCATACGCTGGTTTACTTAGAAGTCGTTATTATGTTCTGAAAAAATCCTCCAATGCTGTTGTAAGGTTTTTTAAAAAGATATGGAAAATGTTAAGAAAAGTTAAATTAACATTGTTCGGAAATTGTTCACTTAGGAATTGTTTTTGATTTTAGTGTGAAAATTATCAAAAACATTAAAAAAAGACAACATTTAATAAATTACTTCACAATTGGTTTTGATTAAAAATCGATTGCATTTTCTTATCTAATTTTTATTAAAAACACATGCTCTTATGTACTCGTATATACGACGTATATACGAGTACATGTACTCGTCGTTTGATGATAATAAAAATATTACAATATATCAGACCGTGAATTATTTATTGATAAGTTTGCAATTACCTAATGTCTTTGGGAATTATTTTTTTTATTATATTATTTTATTAATTAAATTTGTTTGTTTGATTTTTTTTTTAATATTGTACAAAAAATTTTAGGGGTAAAATTCAGTACAAATATGAGCTCTACTAATTATATCGATAAAATAATTATTATTACAATATCCTTATATATATAAAATAGGATATGCTATTATATATTTTTATTTCTATAAGGATTTTTTTGTCGTTTATTTCAAAAAATACTTTTCTCTAAGTTGGATTCATCTGTACTAACAGAAAAAATTACTATTTAATTTTAAAATAATTAATTTCTGTATTTCCATTTAAAAGTTTCTAAAGAATATGAGAAAATTTTGGACTTAAAATATTAATAACGCGAATAAGACTACCTATTATATTCTTGACTCTAACGATGTTGGAAATACTATCAATAACTTCAGGTGAGAAAAGAAAATGACTCACTCTTTAACATTTACTCTCTACGATAAAACAAAAGAAGTTCTTGGAAACAAAGATGTTGACTCAGGAAGAGGTCAACTTACGACCCAATAAAAGGAGTAAGAAAAGACTAAAAATTAAGCAAACATTAGCAGTGCAGAAAAGTATATTTGATGATATTCACTTCAGTCATTGGCCTAAAACGCTCACGAAACCACAATGAACCCCACACCAAAAATTGAAGAAGCCAGTTTTGGCCCTTCTTGTATAAAGAAACTTGGATTTATAAAAATGAAATAAAAACAATATGCAAAAGTACATGATTCACAGTGTTCTGATTTGCTTTCTGTGCTGTTTCTTTCCTCCAAAATGAACTGCAAAAGACGCTTGTACATTTTGAATCTTACGGTTTGAAAGGCAGCAATTATAATCGGTCTTGAAGAAAATACTGTGAATGATCTAATAACTTTTGCCAAAGTAAATATTTATTTGCGCTACGTGGGATCATCGTATGCCTCGTCGATTTTCAACAGTTTTTCTGCCTTCTACATATTGCACATATTAAATTATTGTTCATATATCTAAATAGTATAAGAAATACAATATTATTATTACTATTAACTCACTTCAATAACTAAAACTATTTGCTGAATTTCAGGGTCATTAGAAAATGTGTCATTTGTGTTTAAATAATTTTTTTATTTTTTTTTTCGAGAATTGTTGGTTTTTTATGTACTCCAATATTTTCATATATCATACTTTTATTTTTTGTGAGCATTTAATTTAAGTATTCATTTTATAAAGCAAAATATATTTCCAAACATCTGCCATTTGATAAGAATTAATTATTTTCTTGTTTATCGTACATTAATTACGAATAATATTTATGAACTTGTTCATAAGAAAATATAATTTAAAGTAATAGTATTTTTCATATAAAATAGTTTCTATTTAATTAGTTTAAATGAAAGATTAATCAGTGTTCCTAATATTCATGTGGAGGTAGAATAAATATATTGGAGACTAATATGATTTTCCAAAAAAAAGCCCAAAAACACATATGCTTGTTAATAGTTAAGTAATTATTTTTGTTATAACTGGTTATCAATTTGCAATAAGAATGTGACAGAGGGGAAGCCATTGTATCCGCGACAATATGCGCTTTCAAGAAAAATTGTACCACAAGCCACACAATATGAAAATTTTTGGCTTTATTTTATGACAAGTTTTCAGGGCGCCAAATTTCGAGATTTAGTGAGCGTTCAATTTAACGTTGTTGGACCTTTTCTTACAAAATAGCTACGCAAATCATCCTATTTACGTAAACAATCTCCAACCTTTATAGTACTTAAAAATCAACATCCTGCAAGTGTTGGCGGAATTACAAACCGAAGTGTGCGAAAATTTTATCAAAAATTGCTTTAAAATTATTTAATTCTTCCAGAAGTGTCTTGGCAACTGTTTGAACAATTTCAAGTTCTAAGCATATTTTACGAATAAAAAGTTACAATTTTTTTTGTTTCTAGAAGTATATCTAAAAATATTTTAATTTTTATTAATATTAATATATTATCGAATTAACGTTATTCGATCATGTATTAATATTAATACTAAAAGCGCCTTATGGCCCAAGCAGCCGCGTGCGCCAACACCAGACTACCCAGATTTATTCTGGGCAAATCTGTTTTTATAAATAAATAAATAAATATTAATACTAATTATGCTAATTGTTATCAAATCAGTAAAAAACAACATAATATTGTATATTTGAAACATCATTTGAAAATATGTACTTTTGATTTAATAAACTTTATTGATTGAGGAATTTCAACAAAAAAAATATTAGCATTTAATTAAAAGCAAAATGAATATTTTCTCTAATAAAATTTATGCAAATTATTTACATCAGAAAAAATTATCAAATATTAATTTTTTTATTATAAAATTATTCACAATTAAAATTTAAAAAAAAAAATGTTGAATAATACCGTTTAAATTATGATAAAGATTTAGATAAATGCATATCTATCGTTTTAAAGGAGAAAATAACAATACGACAAACTGGGAAAACTGAATAAAATGCTTTATTGTAAATAAGGATTTTTAAGTAGAAATTTTTAGTATGGTATTCATACAGTAAAAATAGAGAAATTTTCTTGAATGATGGCGCTTCTATCTGTAAAAGAAAGCATTTCTGCTCACTTGGTTGATATTTTAATTCATCAATTGTAAAAAAAAATTAAAATTCCATGAATTACAAATCCGAATATGTCAATTGCGTGCATTTCTCTTATTTTCTTGTTAAAAACGAAACCCTAAATCATACATAAAAACGTAGACACAAAGTATAAATAAATGACGCAGAAAAATATCTAAGGTGCGCCTGATAGCCACAATTATTCGTTTATATGATTTTATTGCCATTAAAAAATTGCATATAATCTGTAGTCACTTTATATGTCCGTAAGTGTGCCTCTCGAAGAAATGTTGCGAAACATCGATCGCCACAAGAGGAGACTGTTTGTAGCGGTATGAACTTGTTCTGCTGACACACTTTAGTCGCTGCAGTGTCATTACATCCAACCGAGATGCTCATTGCTGAAAGATATCAAGCATCTCAAAACGATGCATAAACATACATGATCATGCGAACAGAAAAACAATTCACAAAAAAAAATGCAAAAAACCAACACATTTTATATTTTACCGACATGTTATTGCATAACAAAAAGCCTCCAAATAGCTCGAGCGTAGATAATGCTGCTTCTTTATTGTTAATCGATTTGCAAAGGTGTGTTGAAGATACTTTAGCCAATCGACGAGAATTTTTACACTTTTTCCAAACTTAATCGACTGTAAGATATCAGAAGGCAGAAACGGTTTTAAGAGAAGTTTTTTTTTTTAACATAAAAGAACGATTTCCATTTTATTTAATTAGTTTTTTCTTTGGATCTGTTTCGTACTACTTTGACTTTTATACTTCGACAAACTGTTAATCAATTACATACACCAGATAGTCAGACTCAGGTCACCGTCTTTGTTAACTGCCACCCAAATTACAATTAGTCTTTGTTGGGGATTAAATAGTTAAGGGATCGTAACCGATTCTAACCAAAATCCATTAAAATGCGGTTGAAATACCTTTGTCCGTTCTACCAGTATTTAAAAAAAAAATCATTTCTATTAAAAAAAGAAATGAACACAGTCGTAACAGAAATATTTTAAATCAAAAACTAAATTAGTATTTAAAAATAACAAATTTATAGGATTTTGTTCAATCGAACAAAATATTGCAAGCTCGTCAAAGGATCTAAGTTGTTGTAGCCGTCAAAGCAACCAAATTTAAATAATAAATTCTGGTATAACTATTAATCAAGAAGGAACCGTTTAAAATCTCTTCCAAGGTCTATAATTTTTGTGGATGATTTTTGAAAACATGATGATTTTTATAAATTTTTTATTTATATATTTTCTTATATATTGCAAAGTCATTCTGACTGGATAATTACTAAAAGAAGGTGTAATTCGAAAATTGCTCGTTATTGCAATAAGATAATTTTTATAATAGAATTTAAAATTAGAAATAAACAAACATTTTATTTTATTAAATATTCATGATGGAAAATAAATAAATTAATTAATTGAAAGTTTTATCTATTTTGTGATGCGAAAGGACAGTCCTGTCATTTGACAGCTATCAAATACACATATATTGTATATGTAATCTAATGTGGCATTTGTTTAGTTTAAGTTTGACATTTTAAGGTCTGCCATATTAGTTTAACCGATCATAACAAGCTTTGGATGCTGATTTTTCCAACAAAATTTTTTCAACGATGAGACTTATTTCTTGCTATTTAAATATGTCAATAAGATAAATTTACGTAGACGGGGCTCTAAAAATAACTATTGCGAAGCCATTGTATCTGCGAAAAGTCACTCAGACGTGCATTTTGTTATGAAGTTGTCATTGGCCAATATTTATTTTGAACCATTAACATCAATTCGGCGCACTATGGCCGTATCACTAATATTTTTTTTTGGGCCTAAATTTGAAAATTTTATTCTGGACCATATATTTTTTCAACAAGATGGAGCCACAAGACACAGAACTGTCCAAGTTTTGGTGTGCCAAATGTTGTCAGGACGCGTAATTTCGGCATTAATGTGATATCATTTTTCTTCCAAGATTATGCGATTTGACGATGTTCGAGTATTTCCTGTAGGGCTACGTTAAAGATTAAGGTTTATTTCGACAATCCTTAAACTTTAAAACATATAAAAATTAACATGCATCAAGTAATGATCGAATTACAGCACCAAAACCTCCATCGAGTAATGATGTGCGACAAAGTCATCAAAAATTATTTCAAAAGTAAATCTGAATTTAAATATGGGTTTTAATAAACGTTACCTTCTGAAACACAAATTGCATAATTTTATATATGATAAGAATTTGAAAATTTAGCCAATTTTTTTTGTTAATATAAATTTTTACTAATCATTTTCAGTTATGCATAATTTTCCAGATTTTATTGTGGCTGATCTGTATTTCTGTGGAGTTTCTTTTCTAGAATTTCTGGAATTTCTTATTATCAGTTGTTTTTATATTTTTAATTTTTTCTATTGCCAATGTTTAAAAATGTAAGCTTTATGCATTGATGAAGAGTTTATAAACATTTTCAATGTTGAAAGAAGATTTAGTCCGAACTTTTTTAATTCTATACATTTATTGAATGTTTGTGTTAGACTCGTAATATGGTATTTACTTCAGTGCAGAGATTTTTTATATGCAATTTGAATAAAAAAATTAAATCTATTATTTTTTAAGAAACAAAATAAATACATTAGTACGTAGTTACCAGTCCTGCTTCCAAAATTGATTTTCCATAATTTCGATTTCTCTTACGACATATCCCACCAACATTTTATATGTTAAAGAATATTATTATTCGTTTTATTAACTACATAATTTTAATAATCATAAATTGTTTGATTTTCTATAATTTCATTTCATTTAAATAAATATTTCTTCTATAGCATACTTTATTTATTATATAATTATTAAAAAAAAAACTATACTTTTTGATTTTTCTAATATGTTGATAATTTTTATATCCACTTTCACATTTGCAAACCAAATGACAATTTTGATGGTCATTCATAATTTATCTACATTTCTAAGCTTTTACTTTTCAGATAGTGTAATAGTAGATGAGTGCAGATTCAAAAATCTTTTCATTTTTTTATCTTATTTGAGTTAAAAAAAATATTATTTTATAATTTAAAGGTTTTTTTTAAAGAGTTTTGATGTGCTAAAAAGTGAAATTTAAGTATAAAAAAAACGGAAGAAAATTTCTATTTTTCAGAAAATATAAATTTACCAACTAATCTTAGATACTTTCTACAGAAAGATGTCAATTTCAACTTGGTTTGCTAAAATGTACAAATGAGTAGGAAAGGCGCATTTTTTCTCATCTGATTTAGGAAAATTTCATTTCTATTTTACAAGATATTGTTTCCACATCATTTATCATATATATAATCTATGTAAAATAATTGATGGGATTGTTAATTAAAGATTCCAATTAAATACAAAAAATAAATGCAAAGCGGATACGTTTCTACTCAAATAATACCATTTGACTTATCCCAATCCCAAGCCAACAACAACCAACTTTATGGAAATGATCAGAAAAGGAAATTTTCTATTTTTATCATTGTCTGAAAATTTTAATTTGAATTTTTATACGATTAGGTGAGTATTTTCTTAGTTTAGTTCAAATTTATTTCAATAAAAGAAAAAGCTTTTATTGCTCATCCAAAAAAAAACTCTAGGGTTCAAAAAATGGTACCGTAAAAAATTTTTTTGCTCAAATAGTTTTTTTTTTATAATAAAATTCACTCATAAACTAAACGCTTTTGTTTTCTTTTAAAATAAAAAAAAATTTATGTAAGTTTTTTTTTATATTTTCATGGGAAATTTAACATAGGAAAATTCATTAACAATTTATTAATTAAAAAAATGTACAGAAATGTCTTTGGACATTGGGCTTGTTAGTTGTACATTATTTTGTTGTGTTTGAAACAAATTCAAAATAATGTATGTTGGGGTGTATGTTGGTGAAAAATTAATTCACTCCAATTACTTTTGGTTATTGTTTTCGTGAAGTATAACTTTAAATTAGAAATTGCCATTTTCTTTTCATGAAAATAAGCTCTATTAGTAACTGTGTCGACTGAAACATTGACCTTGTCTTCGGTGGCTTTCAATTTGTTAGTAATTTTTTTCCCTACTATTTTAATACTTATATTGTGAATTTAAACTTATAAGTATCTTTATACGAGTACATTGTGAATTGTTGCGCATTTTATACGAATATTTTTCGGCCAAGTTTCCCTTCATTTAAAACAAAAACAAAACAATCGAAGGTTTCACAACATAAATTTATTCACGAATCTTGTTAGAGGTATATCTTATGCTTTGTGGTTTCATATAAATTTTTTTTTATAATAAAAGATTATTGAAATCAATGCTGAAGGTTATACTCTTTCACCACCGAAATCTCATCATTTCCGTGCAATAATTGGACAATCATTTTTAACCACTACTGTACGTATGTGTATATTAACATTTGCGTTTTGATTTTTTGTTAATAAAAAAAAGATAATTATGTGGCAAGCTGTATCCTCCCTTTGAACCATGACTATAATATTATATTATGGTTAGCTATAATTCTATGATCAGCTATAATTTTATGGTGAACTATAATAATCCACAAATAATTTTTTTTTTAAATTACAACTTTCCTCAATAGAAAATCAGTTCCTTTTTGTTATGGTAATATTTATGATCGTTTTTTTTATAGCTAATATTCAAAATAATTTTTTTTTGTTATGTTAATATATATACTCGTAGTTCGGAGTTTGAATTTTATTAAGTATAGAAAATTTTGAATTTCACCTGTACATTTTTTTAAAGAAATTCGATTTATAAACATGACGTTCATCTACTAAATATGAAAACTTTACTGTTCAGTTTAGACTTTTTTTTTAAAATAAATTTGCCACTTTTTTTTAAGATACAGTAGATGATAAAACGCACCTATATGATAATTATTATAGAAATTAATAAATAAAAATAAAACAATCCAAAAATACTTTTATTTAAATATTCCAAAATTTATTCTTCAGTAAAAACCATTTAATTTATTTTATAAAAACAATATTTTTCTTTCTTTAATAAAATGGTATTGTAGATATATAGTTTTTTTTTCGTTATTTCTCTATATGAAAATATTCATATAAGTACATACTCTTCTTTTTAGGTGTGTTTGAATTTTTGTTCAAAATGCTATTAAATTCCCATTACAATTCTTGGTGCAAAATATTTCAGCTGCACCCAAAATATGAACTTTTTAAGAAAGATAATATTGAAAATGTTACCATTTGAAAGTCGAAAAAAAACAAAGATTTTAATATCAAATTGGATTGTAAAAAAAAAATTATTTTTACGAAACACTAAAATAAGAAGTAAATGCTAGGTAAGAATCCCTTCACATTTAGTTAATAAAAATAATGTTAAATTGTATTAAAGTTAAAATTTATTTAAAAATCATTAGCAGTTTTGCAACAATACTGGTTTCTCTCCACATGTATAGTATCTTTGTATTGCATTATAAAAAATAGAATAGCGAAATTTGGAGCAACGATGTGCCATCAAAATTTGTGTTAAGTTTAGGTAATCTGCGAGTTTGACTTTCAAATAGTTGAACGCGTCTTTGGGGAACATTCCTTATGAACAGCTGAAGTTTTTCGATGTCAGGAAACATTTTTGAAGGGCCGACAAATTGTGGAAGATATACCCCGCTCAGGAAGGCGTTCAACATCGAAAAATGATGAATATGTGGAACGCGTGCGGGTTTTTGTGAGGTCATACTACCCAAGATGTAACCCTTTCAAAATGTCTTTGAAAGGGTTACAGATTGGGCATTTCTAAAACTTGAATATTCCGGCATAAAATTGCCCCTCGTTACGCAGCCATCTCCATTACAGAGTTTTTGTCGGAAAAATAAATGCGTGTGGTTCGCCAGCGCACCTTTTTATCTGATCGTATTCAGGACTATGGATGTTAGGTACTGTCGATAACATACAAACAGTGTGGGTGATTCCAGTTGAAGCCTTCCAGCACTGCTACGAATAGTGGAAACAACGCCTCCGCCGATATAAGTATAAAAATAAAATAAATAAAAGTGAAAAAAAAATCAGTTTATCTGCGGCCAATCCCTCCCAGAGATCCATCGGTTCTCGTTCGATCATCGACGTTAAGCAGGACTGAGCACGTGTTAGTACTTATATGGGTGACCGTTTGGCATGCCTTAAACATGATGGCTATAAATACTCGCTAAATGGCGATTAAAAATCAGTCACACTTCGTCTATACTTTTTTGGCGTAAATTTAAAAAAATAGTTATTACCATCACTTTAAAACGCACTTTTTTATTACTACAATTTTTTTTTATGCTGAAAATATTTTTTTATTTCTAAAATAAATTTTCTCAATTAAGAATTTCAATGATAGAAAAAAAAAATTTTTTTTTACATTCCCACATGTCAAATGTTTTAATTTTGAAATGGGAATATTTTCAGATTGTATCATTGCCATAAATAAATATAAACTAGGTTCACAGTTCAATTTTTTTGCATAAAGAATCTGAAGTCAGCAACATTGCATAACGTTGGCTGAGCTTTTAATTTGCGCGTATTCCAAATCGAACAACATTTAGATGTGTAGATGTTAGTGAAAAGTCTTTTAATTAAAAACAATTTAATACTAATTTGTATTCAAACGTTGCAAGCCCAAGTACAATTTAGGATGAGGGGACGACTATCTTGACCAGCAATTGCAGGAACAACTTGTTGAACGAGTGGTTCAGAATTCATAGAGTTGTGTTCATTATAGTCTACAAAAACAGAACTGAAACAGTTAAAAAGTTCTAATTAAATTCAATAAAATCACGTACATGCTTTGAAGAAAAAATTAATCTTAACAACACCGTAAATCGTACACCATATTGAGAAGAAGAATGTCTGCCTTGGTATACCCCCCCCCCCCCCCCCCCTTCCACCTTTAAATCATTACTAAACGGATATAGAATATAGTATCTGTTAGCAAATTCGATCGTTATGACATGTTTGATTTTATAGAATATCATTTCTCTAAACTACTACATTTTGTTAACTAGACATTTATTCAATTTCGCTAGTTACTGGTACACTGGGCTTTTCATTTCGATTCGATTTTCTAGATTTTACTTTTAATCATTTATCCATGCGTGATATTATCATTAAATTGTAAATTTTTATAGGTTTCCAACAAACCAAACTACCTTGAAAACGAAATAGCTGGGAAATTTCCTTATAGGGTGTAGTGGAATAGTTAAAAACTTCATTTTAGATAGTTTTGTAATTAGTTTTTAATTAGAAGTGTAGTAAATTGCTTCAAGTTGAAATTAATTTCTATTTGGTAAAGTGGTACCTTTAAAAAAATAATATTTTGTCCTTTTTTATTAAAAATTTTAATGTAAATTTTTCAATAATTTAAATACAAAATTGAATTAATTAAAAAATTTATTAAGAGGCTACGACAACTACAGATAACGGTTATCAGTTTTGTGGTTCGGAAAGTACAGCCCATTTTTAGTTTAATGTATGCTATTTTATATATACGAGGTCTGTTCAAAAAGTATCGCGAATTTTGTGTTTTTTCAAAAATTATTTATTTATTCATGAATATCTAGTTTGTTCCCTTCAAAGTAATCCCCACCAGATATTATACACTTGTGCCAACTTTTTTTCCAATCCTCGAAGCACATCAAAAAATCATTTTTTGTGATCTTGCTCAGCTCCTCCTTCGATGCCGTCTTTATCTGCTCAATCGTAGCGTAGCGTCGTCTTTTCATGAGGCTCTTCAGTTTCGGGAACAAGAAATCGTCACAGGGGGCCAGATCTGGGGAATACGGTGGTTGCGGCATTATTAGTGTGTTGTTTTTGGTCAAAAATTCACGCACAAGCAACAATGCGTGAGCATGGGCGTTATCATGGTGCAAAATCCAATTTTTGTTCTTCCACAAAACCGGGCGTTTCTGGCGGATTGCTTCGCGCAACTTGCGCATAACTTGCAGGTAATATTCCTTATTGACCGTTCTACCCTGTGGCAAGAACTTATGATGCAACACGGCCCTGCAATCGAAGAAAACTGTTAGCAAAACCTTCACATTTGACCGAATTTGGCTTTTTCGTCGTTCACACCTTCTAGGCCCTCTGAGAACATTTTGTACCACCGATAAACGTTGCTTCGGTCCAAGGTAGCTTCACCACATGCCACAGTCAACATTCGGAATGCGTCCGCGCAATTAATTTTGTTTTTCACACAAAATTTGATACAGATTCTTTGATCCATTTTTTGGAATGGGCAAAAATCAAAGACGAGCCAAAACACGTGCAAGCAAAGCAGCTGTCAAAAATTAACTGAACATTCAAAATGGCCGAACTTGTCGGCATATATGAGAGACATGAGTACCAACATAACGCCACAAAAAATCGAAAATCGAGTATATGTAACCCGTGGAAATTCAAAATTCGCGATACTTTTTTAACATACCTCGTATATAAAGATTGTAACTTCTATTGGGTTCTGGAATAACCGGCTAGAACGAGTGATTGTCGAGAAGCTATTGTATTCGACATGCGTGACTATCTGGTCTGCATTTTGATTGACAAAATCACAAATATATAGAATTCTACCTAAAGCCTCATGGTGATCATTTGAATGATGTTATAAATGTCCAAGTAACATAATGAAAATAGATATTTAATCGAAATCTGAATTTAAAGTGTTTATTATTTAACTTAATCTTTCGAAGCTAAAATTAGATATCCTTTTATTATATTTGCTAGGACAATTTCTGTGGTACGGTTCAGTGTCTGTGGAAAGGTTCAGTGTCTTCTTCTTTTTATAACTTCTATTTTAATTTTTAATCAATTAATATACATAAATTGTATCTTTTAATAATACTAAAATCTCCTCAAAACTATCATGGTTCTATTTTTTATTACCAAAAGATGGCTTTGCTGAAGAAGTATTATTAGTTCATCAAAATAATGTGAAATTTTTGACAAGCAAGTACGATTTGAAATTAATTATTGAGACGATTTTTTGCTTATAAAGTACTCAGAATATACCCATATGAGAAACAAAACTCATCTCATAATAAAATTATAACACAGAAAACCTCAAATAACTTTTTATCAAATTAAAAATACTTAAAAATATATTGTTAATAAATAAATTAAATTAGAGGGCAAATAAAAACCATATTTTTTAACAAATACACAAAAATATTTTTATGGTAAAAATTTCGATAAACAAATTTTGTTTTTAAATTAATTTTACACCGAAAAAAGGTATTTTTCCTCCAAATAAATTTTCATCATCCTGTAAATTTTTACCAATATTTTTAAATAATTAATGTTTTTGGTTACATTTAGTCAGCCTTTACAATATTACATAATATTTTTTAATACTGTGTTTTTCTAAATAATTCATAACATTTTCTGCTGGTAGCTTTTATTATTTGTAATTTGGGATTTATCTGTAAGATTGTATTTTATATTTTTGGGAAACGAGATCTCTTTTCATGTGGCATTAAAGTTAAACGTTCCGAAAACTATTATTTTACTCTTTGGCAAGATAAATTTTCAATGTTTCCGGTGTATTATTTTGCTGGAACTTCCTGTAAAATTATATTTTTCACAGTAGTTATGTTCTAGCATATTTGGAAACTTAACGAAAGCACATAATTTGGTAAATACTATTATTTACAACTATTGTATAGTATTTTAAAGCAAATGCAAAAAAAACAATAAAAGAAAAATATGTTTAGATAAAAAAAAAACTTAAAAAGAAAGTTAGTTCTTGTACGTGACTGATGGATAAAAAGTTAGAAAGTTAACGATGGGAAATAGTGTTTACAAAATAGATATTTTCACAAAATCTAAAAATCAATTGGCAACAAAAGGCAGAATATTTTTCACTTGACAGTATAGAGTCTTTTACTGCATAACAATTAGGATTGTTGCAGAAAATGAAGAAAAAAAAACTTTTTCACAAACAAGAATGTTGCTAATATTTATGTTCGGTCGAGACATGACTTCATTAGTATGGAGTCCACACCTCGCTATCAACAGATTTTTCCACTTCGATCTAGTTTATCCTCATGCGATTAGAACTGATATGAAAAAGCATAAATTACCATAAAAATACATATGGATACACTGTAGAAAGTTTACATTGTTATAAATTTTTCTGTGTCGCTTATGGAAAAATCGAGATCTAAAAAAAAAATTGAGATCACGAAACTTAGAACAAAGAAATTGTTCTAGGCTATAAATCTCCATAAAGCTACTGATGGGCCAGTATTTTTTGAAACATTATGGAAATGCGGTCGACTACTTTGGATACTTCTATTTGCATAATCAATGGAATCCAATTAGTACTATAAATACTGCAGATACACTCGACTACACTGTTACCACCACCAAAAGTTGTGTTTTGCATAAATTTATTTTCCTGGAAAATTAAATGTGGTTCATTGACTTCCAACTGAAGCCGAGTTTTCATAATTTTCAATATCACATTTAACCAATCAGTAATAGTACAGTACGTCCATTTTACGGCCTATAGTACGAGTACACTCAACTTGCTTATTATTAGTAAATTACCTTTCTAAACAAAAATTACACATATTTTTTTATATTTTCATTAATAAAAACATTAACTTTTTCTATTATAAGTTAAACTTTATTTTTTATTTTTCCTGTACTTGATAATTTTCTGTTTTATTTAATCAAAATTTCATTAAACTATTACTTTGTAATTTGATTCAGTGAACACGTTTAACAGTATTAATAAAAAATGTCCATATTCCGATTAGTTCTTAGTGTGCATTTTAGAGGGTTTTTTTTATGATTGCGCGGTCAATTAAATCAGTTTTTCGTTTGGAAAAATTGCATTGCACTTTTCATTATTATTCGAGTAACATTTTGAACATCTAATATGAATTTGTTATAAATTTTGAAATTTATTTTCTGTAGTTTATTATAATTTTGTTACATGTTTTTTATCTATTAAAAATATTTTAGATACGGCAAATCGTGTTGAAATTATAAAGACTTTATAGAAATGTAGTGATTCTGCCGCAACCACGTTTCGAACAAAATTTTTGTACGCTATCAAGTAAATTTGCCATATATGTGGCTCTCAAAATTCACAAGTGACTATAGAAAAGCCATTGCATCTGCGAAAAGTGACTATATGGTATGCATTTTGGTCTGAACGAGTTATTTGCTCGTATTTCTTTGAAACTGAAGAAATAGAGGTCGTTATCGTTAATTTTGAGTGCTACGAAAGTCGGCTTTTTCAGGCCTACACTTTAAGGTATGTGGTTTTAACAAGAAAGGACCACAAGCCACACAATTTGATAGATTTTGGCTTTTTTGGGCGAAAAGTTTCCAGGACGCGTATTTCCGAGATTTGATGATGTCAATTGGCCTGCAATATTGGTCGATTTGAAGCCGTTGGACTTTTTATAATCAAGCTACGCAAAAGATCGTGCTTTCGCAGAAAAATTTTCGAAATTTATAGCATTTGAAAAACAAACATCTATCAAATCAGGGCAGAATTACAAAAAATTGAAATTCATCAAAAATTACCTTAAAAGGATCGAGTATTGCAAAAATCTCTTAAGAGCAATTTGAATAGTATTACATGCGTAATGGCAAAATCCAAGCAATATAAAGAATTAAAATTTTTATCAAATTTTTAATACATTTTATTCAACTGTAATTTCCGAAGCACAAATTGGATAATACTTTACTATGTATCTTCGTCGTTTTTTTTAAAATACATTTTCTAACTTGCCATATAGCTTTTTAAATACAAATTATTTTTAAGTGTAATTTTCAGAAACTTCGTAAATTATATTTAATGTGAAAAATAATATATTTTTGATGTGCTTTTTATTTGAAAAATTATTTCCGGCAGAACAAAAATCTGTTTGTATCCCACAATTAATGGGATATTTATAACAAGCTCTCATATTACTTGTATATAAGTATAATCAAAAAAATTAAAATAAATTAAAAGTTATTAAATAAAATAATTTGAAATTGAAACGCAAAGTTCTCATAAGTTCTCCATCGTCTATCAAAATTTATTACAAAAAAAAACAACAAATTAGCAATAGCAATACTAATTTTTGTTGCAGACAATTTTTTTTTTTGCGGAAATTGTTCCTAATCACAGAATGGAAAAAGTTCATGATTTATTCTTAAGAAACAACAGTAGTGAACGTGCGAGAATAGAAAAACTTCAAGATTACGGTTCTATGATCCCAAGGGCCAAAGTCAAAGGTGGCGTAAAGAAATGTTTATAAAGACCACCACCAGGTAGTGATGGTATTGAAATTGCTTAGTTAGACTCCATGCAAGCAATTTGAATTCTTTGGGCGTGTACATCTGAAAACGGATTACAAAAGGTCCTCTAATACTTTAATCGATTGAATTTTTTGCTAAAATTGCATTAAACCAAATATTTGATGTGAATACAAAAAAAACTGTTTTTATTATAATTGCCTTTGAAATGTAAAATATTTAAAGGTTAATTCATAAAGTATTTCTAATATGTACTTATGGTCGTATCTTAAGCACTGAAAAGGTCTCCTTCTTATATGAATGTAAATAGTGCTACGCCTTTTTTCGTGAAATAGAATATAGAAAATATTATTTGCAATAATAATAATAATAGTGGCAATGATTAATAATAATCCCTTTATGTGGTTTCTTATAAAAATGGCGGAGCAGCTAAGCTCGCCCATTTCTGCATGCCGTGACTCATGACTAAGTTCATACCGAATACACTATCGGCTTTGAATTAATAAGACCTACTAGTATGTAAGATGTATTGTCATTGGAATAGACTTCTGTCAATACCGATTGTTATTTATTTTTACACTATTACCATTCCCTTCTTTCCTGTGAATTGTGGCATAGACAATCAAAGTGGTGCGGATGGAGCAGTTTTATGAGTAAAAAAATGTAAAATAAAAGAAATTCTTTAAAAGTCGTGATTCCCTTTTCCATGTATTGCGTAATTGGATTTTATGATTATGAAAACAAAAACGAACTTCGGTGTATGGACGAACGACGCTTTTCTACCTTTCCTAATTTAGTCGAATATTGTACTTCAGACCTTTCCGATCCAAATAGAAAAACAATTGACTCTTACCAGTGAGGAGCTTTCGGAAAATAGTAAACGAATAAATTTCAAATCTAAGAAGTGAGTTTTTTTTTGCAATTTAAAAAAGTTCACCAAAAACGTTGTCGAATGAAAGTACAAAATAACAAATTCAGCAATAACATAGAAAGTAGTAAAATTGAATAAAAATTGAAGAAATTTGTGTGTTGTTGATATGTAATAGAATAAAAGATAAAAAAATATTGTATACAAGATTAAGGCGTTACCCTAAAAAAGCTTCATTTTACGATCTTAGGTAAACGAATAATTTTTCTGATTACGATACAAAAAAAAAAAATAGGTTCGAAAGATATGAACATAATCATTACTTATTACTGGTGTGCATATCTGATTTCAGTATTTTATTATCACCTATTACATAAGATAATCTTTACTTTTATGTTATTATTATGTAATTATAATATAAATTTGTGAATATGAAACTTTTGCAGATTTTTTATATCGTTTCTGTTCTTGTATTACAGACATCGTCGACAACGAAAACAACTACCATGACAACACCTGCCAAACTATATGGAAAGGATCTCAGCGAATATGATGAAATCGATGTAGAAGCTCTTCTGGCACAGTTATCTCCTGAAGAAATAAACATTTTGGCGAAAGAAGTGGACCCCGATGTAAGTTTATACAATCATTTACTCATTTTAATGCCGATAAATTTAACAAAATAAATAAAAACAATTAAAAACTAAATCTTATTGATAAATCGATTATGTTGACCATCTGAAAATTTATAAAATCAATCGATCATAATGATTGATTATTATTATTATAATTACAATTTGATTTAATTTGAAAAGTTTGCATTTACAATCAATCAGATTTTTTTTTTTAAGAAATTTCAACCAACAAAAGTTAGCATTTTGCAAACTATTTTAATACAAATACTTTGGATATTATTTAAAATACATATTAAATTTTTAACATTTCTTATTAAAAATAATATTTTAACTATATTATATATGCAAGATTTTTATTTATAGAAAATTGATAGACTTTGAGTTAAATAATTTAAATAAATGGTGGTTATCCAATCTGTGCTGCAGAAAGTACATATAATATTATGATTTTGATTAAAACTTTATTTTATTATATTGGTTAAGCCTTTCCATTATGCATGAACATTATTCAAATGAGTCAGACTTCTAACAAGAATCGATTCTTTTGAAGTAAGTTTTGTAGACTTTTAAGCACATTTTAGTCTATATTTAACAGATGTTGGTTTTTAAATCCTCTTAGATTTGATAAGGATTGTCTGCGTTAACATTGTCAACACGATTAGGTGCTGGAGCAACAGGCTTTGGATGCTGTTCGAAAAATCAGCACACAAAGCCTGTTGTTCCAGCAACTAATCGGCGTATCTTCTACAATTTCTATAGTAAATAAAAGCAAGCTTTATAATCCAAAATAAAAAATGGCAAACACTACCCTTAAACAAATTCTTAAGTACGGTCCTACCCTATATAACCCGTTATAATAAAATTAATTTAAATTCGATTCTAAGAAAAAGGTTAGTCTTCGGTAATTTTAATACTTCTTATTAAAAAAAAACAAAACGGTGACGTATTAATACAAAAAAAAATTACCAAGCAAATATCTTTCAATTTAGTTTAAATTTAATTTAAATACCTTACATAATAAGTTTTATAAAAATTTTAAATAAACTCAAGTCGTGTGGTCAAAATTATAACAGTTTTTACTGAAATTTTTGTTACAATTGCTAGATTATAATTACGATTTGTCTTTTAAGATTCCAAATAAAGAAAAAATAATATCTTTAAATATTTTTTTCTCAACTTAAATGCATCGAAAATAGGCTAAATAAAAAATTCGATTCGCTTAAAACACCTTATTTATTATTAATATTTTTTTTGTTGAAAGAAATTAAAGCCTACGCCTATATTATACAAATTTTATATTCTTAATAGCTAAATTGGAGTGTATTTTACAATAAAACACATAAAATGAGCAAAAATATTTTTAACTGGAGAACCTTGAAATTATACGTAGTTGATAAAATATTTTGTTAGCATGATTCATAACATTTTTTACTATAGTAATTTCAAGATTTTTTTTCTGGTTTAGTCTATTTAAAGAAAATACCCAAAAAAAGATATAATTTGAAGTAAATTTATAAAAGTTTAGACAATAGGAAAAATATTCAAATTTATAGAAGAATATTTCCTGAAATAAGTATATTCAAACAAAAATCAACTCATCTTACGAGTGTACTTTGAAAACATATAAAATAATCGGTTTTTTTTTGTTAGGTGTAATTAATAAATATTGTGAAATAATAAGAATTTAATTCAAAGTAATATAAAAACAATATCAATCCAAATCCAGATTTTAAAAAATATACAATTTATATGAAAAACTTGTTTCGCTTTATTTAGGTTTTCATAAAACGTCAAATAGTCGTTTCGATTTTTTTAATATATTAATCTTTCAATAGATTATTTGATATTAATTGTTGACAGTAAATTTTATTGTTTTGATAAGATAAAAATATATTTTCTAAAATAAATATGATAAAGTTAATAATTGAATTTTATCTTTAAAAACAATTCCATTAACTAATCGACTAAACTTATTTGTTAATAACAAAAACAACATAATTTTTTCTTCTTAGTAATACAATACAATAGATTGATTTTGTAGATATATATTTTAACTTTTACAATAAATAATCGTAATACTTGAATAATTTTTTATACTCTAATTAAATTAATTAATACATACACTAAATTCCATGTTCTTGGATTATTTTTTTAAAAAATAGTATGTCAGATTGCAAAAATGTACAAAATTTATAGTTTTTTTTTTTCAAGAGATGGAATTTTCAAATAACATTAAATATTAAGAAAATAGAAAATTCAATAAAATCCATTTGCAAATTACCAGATCAATATAGTTTGCATAAGAGATCTTGTTTTGGAATTGAATTCGATTAAGCATTAATCATATAAAGGTCAAATTAATAGAAAATATTATAAAAATATACTAGAATTAAAAAATCAGATCAAACAACAAATTGATAGTATAAGTAATTTGTTTATTTATGTATGTATATGTGATAAGAAAATGAAAAGATTATATAAAAATTGTTATAGGATAATTTCTTGCCACCCGATCAAAGATGCAGTTATGAATGTAATAAAGAAGCGACGGGTCCACTTGATCGTAAAAAATTGATTGATCATATAAATAAACAAGCAATAGAAACGCCTGATGTTCCGGAATTGGAACCGTACATTAAAGGAACGGTCAGGGGTAAAAAATGGATACCACCACCTCAGGAAGAGAAACAACGTGAAGCTGATGAACAGATAGCCATCGATTTAGGGGACGAATATGAATCAGCATTGAATGATGCAACACAAGAAGAAATTATTGACTTAGCCGGTAACATTATGAATTATTTATTGGAGATTTTATATAAATTTTCTTTGCGGAAGAATAAAGTTGATTTTTTTTTTAAATTTCCTATTCAGCCATTCTTGGTTTCCATTCAATGATGAATCAGGACCAATATCATGCGTCTCTCTTGAATAAGGGACAACCTATTGGCTTAGGTTGGGATGGTATCACAAAACCAGCTATGCAGAAAATCTATCCAATGGACCCACCAAACGACACAGACGTTGAGGAATCAATCAAAAGAGTCAAAGATGATGATCCAAAATTAATCGAACTTAACCTGAATAATATTAAAGTAAACATTTTTATCTAAAAAAAAATCGTTTGAATATTTTTTTTTTTAGAATATATCAGACGAAAAATTCGAAAAGCTCTTCGAGGCAGTGCCAGCCAATGAACATTTGGAAGTTTTGTCCCTTACAAATGTTGGATTAACTGATAAAGCAGCTCTCTTGTTAGCGGAAGCGATTGAAAAAACTAAAACTTTGAGAGTATTAAATGTTGAAACAAATTTCATTAGTCCGCCAGTTATTGTTCAATTGGTCAAATCTTTATTGAAGGCAAGAACCATTGAAGAGTTTAGAGCATCCAACCAGGTAAGATAAAGAAGAAAATTTTTCTACATTGTTTGTGATGTTTGAAAATTATTTTATGGGGATTTTTTTTTTCATATGGTACAGAGATCAAGTGTTCTTGGTAATAAAATTGAAATGGAAATAACTGAATTGGTAGAAAAAAATACATCACTACTCCGGCTAGGAATTCATTTGGAATTCAATGACGCTCGCCATCGAATTGCAGCTCATTTACAGCGTAATATTGACAGGAGTAAGTTAATTTATAATTATTTTTTATATTCATTATTGTTTTTTCCTATTCATATTATTATAGACATAATATTAAGTATAATAACTATGTATAGATTTATAAGTAGAAAAAATAGGTTTTATTTTAGCAGCGATCATGGAGAGACATCAAAATGCTTTGAGAACAAACAAAAATCAAAAATTCGCAGCAGTCATCATAATTATTAATAAAGAAATTTTTTATTTTTTCCCTAATTTAGCTGTATTCTATGTATATACATACATATAAATAGGTGAACTTCCCTCCAATCAAAGGATAAAAATGTACATTGATACAATATTTTATATTAGTTTTTACTCAAAACGAAATGGAACGTTCTTTTTCTATTTTTGTAAAGATAGTATAATTTTTAAATAGTGTATAAATGAAAAATAGTATAAATATTACGAAAAATAATAATAATAATCGAATAGCGTTTAATTTCATCTCGAATAACGCATTACATTACTACCGCTATAGGTGAACCACCAGCAAATCAAACCAAAGGCATTACATCAAAATCTGTTACTAGTACCGTAACAGTATCGTCCGAGAAACAACCATTCATTAATGTCGACGATACACATAATCAGTACAAAAAGCCATCGTCGCTGGCTATCTCATCTCTCGATAATAGCAATGATAATGTCATTAAAAGTATCGACAATAATAATCATCGAAACAATCCATCTGGCTGCACAACTCATCATATCGTTCATGATGCTGAGAAACAAATCTAAGTCGTGACCCCTCCGATCCACCTTACAATAAATCCCCATTATTGGAAAATTCAATTTTTTTTATCTTCCGATTAAAAATTTGATCTCTCATATTGGAAATTTATTTTAAAAAAATGTTTCAAACACAAAAACTTCCAATCCACATTTCTTATGTCCACATTTAACTAGAGATATGTGAGTTGGAAATTAAAAAATCGTGAAGAGAAAACATGCAAATTATTTTTTCCCCTTCCAACATTTACTCTCTTAGCTATCGAGACTTTAAAGGTAATAAATTGATTTGTGTGCCCCTGCATCCTACTACATTTAAAAAAGAAAGGAAAGTTCTAATCCTATTCCCTTAAAGAGTCTAGTCTTTTTTTGTCATCATAATAAGCAGCACTTCTGTGTTCTGACTTCTTGTCTAGAGAGTTTGTGTTGTCTTAATATAGCTGAAAGTATTTAGTCTTTCGTCTCGTTTTCATAGACTAAAAACAATTTATTTTTAAATGTTTTTAATTTATTTCGATTTTTTTCATGTTAATTTTCTACATAAACTGTTGTAAGCTTCAGTAAACAGAAAACTTGCTCATCGAAAACCAAATCTGAAAAAGGATTTGATCATATTAGGTCCTTTCAAACATACATATATTATTGTAGATATTAGCATAAATATTTCATTAAATTTATATATTTAAGGATGGTTTTACTCATTTTTAATAATGGAAAGTTATATGCAATTTAAAAAGAAATGTTGGCAAAATTTAGACAAAACAGTCCAAAATGTTAGTGACTTTATTTTCTTTACTTATATTGTACAAAGGGATTGTTACATTTGATTATTAAAAATATAAAAATGGAATGTTTCAGAAACTTTAATTTATTTTATTCAAAAAGAAACAATATTACAATAATTTGTGAATTTATTTTGGAATTCGGTTAGTTCTTGTTTAATCGTTAATAAATTATTTATTTAAAAAAAAAATTATTGCTGCAGAAAAACTCCATGCTACTTTGATAAACAAATTTTTATTTTTTGGAAATAATTTCTTTCATTCTATAAATTATAGAAAACCGCTAAATAACTTATCGCTTACATGTGGGTAGACATATTATCAAACAAAAAATATTCCGAACATTTGTAGGGTTTAAACGATTAGTAAGTCAACCAGTTTATCTCTCATCGGCACAGATTATCTGTCGTGTGTGCCTTTGGAGTCCATAAATACTATACAAATGTTTACAGGCAATTTATTCTATCGTATAAATGGAAAATTTCATAAACAATTTATTTAATTATTAAAAATAATAAATTTGCATAAATTTGTTTATTAAGTATTGATGTACCTAGAAAATGTTCGATTTGTTTTGTTATTTGCAAAATAAAATATGAGCATTTATCTGAAGTTATATCTTTTCTGTCTGAGAAAGTGTACATTTTATTCGTATCGTTAATTTCTGTGTCTGCAGATAATTTGTACACAAACAACTCTAAGAATTTTCATAAAATAATGCAATTTATAATGTCTTGAAGTAAATAAAAACATTTTTGTTTGGAAGTTTATAATAAAAAAAACCATGATAGCTTCAAGACTTCTTGCACAGTATTGATTACTTTAATATCTTCTTCCATAAAACACACATTTACGATTACATATACACATACACTACCCAATCCAATGCTTCATCATTAAAAATATTCAAAATATTTTCATGCATTTATTCGGCCTTTTATCATTTGTACAATATGTTTATATGTAAAATAAAGAGTAAATAAAATTTAATTTTCAGAAGTATCCTTAAAAATTAAGAAAAACCCATTTTTTTAAAAAAAAAAATAATAATATTTAGTATTATTATACCCAATCCTTATTATAAAATTTTATTGTAATCATTATTTTTGTGTATATCATCGTAGTTATTTTGTTGTTGATTACTTTTTTTTTGGCAAATAAAAAAATGAAGCAATAATAATGTATGTACATATTTTAAAATTTTTGATAAATTGTGTTGCGCAAATTTTGAAAACCAAACACAATATGTACGAACATATAAAGTTGTACGTGTGGATAAAACGAAGCAAAAATTGCCGAAATTAATTTTGCCACCTGGCAATCAAGAGCTTCCAGTGTATATGCGTATTACACCGTCACCTTCGCCGTCACCCACGCCACGATTACCTGAATACGATGTCGAAGTTGATCCCGATAATGTTGTTATACGTGGCAATGATCAGGATGATACTCATTCACGGCAAGGTTCAGTCACACCCACCTTCAACTCAAATTTTTTACAAACACCGTTAGATGATTTTAGCTTCGAAACGCATACGTGAGTGAAGAACGTGTATTGACATTTTTAATCCTTACTCTTGGTAATGTAAACCTAGATAATTATCTTTTTTTTTTGTTCTTAAAAATAATGTTCTTTATAAACAATTTGGAATATTAAAGGTGTGGATTGTGGATCATACAAGTTATTCTATTTATTTCAGAATAGATTCAATGCTTTTCTCAATCTGTTAATGCATTGTAGGAAATTCAATAATAACTCGACAATTTTTCAAAAAATTTAAATAATTGACAATATTTTATATATGTGTATTTTTTTCTCTACCTTATATGCATTATCGCAGAGGTTTATTAAAGCAGTTGTAAATTTTCAAATCTATTTATGATTAATTATACAACAAATTATTTCTTTGCTTATTCAATTGTAATTTAGATAATTTATATGACAACGGAAAAGGGATGATTTAATTTAAAATTTCAAGACGACTCATTAACGATCTTTTTTCTGCTGTATAGCTTCTGATATATTTAAATAATTCAGATACACATAAAGACATAAAATACTTTTCAATTAAAATAAGAAATTGAAAGAAAATATTTTTTCACAGATGTACTGTAATCACATAAGCTTCTTTAGAATAATTTTTCATTTACTTCCTTGTAAATATTTATAAAAAAAAGCAATTATTTTCATTTCAAAGCTTCTATAGTTGAGTTTTTATTATCAATAAGTCCGAAAAATGGATAAACTATAATTTTAATGATATCACAGTCAGAACACACCTTTTATCATACCAAATTTAACTACTTCAAATAGACAAACTTACTATCCAATTAACTTGGCCCCAAAGTACACACTCACATAAAAACTTTGTTAATAAATTGGTTATCAAATAACAAAGCAATACCGAACTTTAATTACCCATACATTAGCAGACCAAATCAAGAAAAACAAAATTTCCAAAAAATATTAAAACACAAACACAGAATGCAGAAAGGCAAGCACGCGTGTTAGTCCAATTCTTTGTGGTGTCCTTTATTAAAGTCTAAAATTATAAACAATAACTTTTTCTTTATTTTATTTATAAACGTTTTTTTTCCAATTAAATTTTTTTAAAAATTGGATCACTTTTACATAGTTTTTTTAATTATCTGACACTGGCGCCATTTTATATTTTTATTTTTACAAACATAGTTATTCCCATAATCACCCCAAACCTCGAATTTACTTTGTTTTTTTTTCTGATTTCGTTTTTGCATTTTGTGTTTTAAAATGGAATTACATATTTTTTATACCCTATTCTTGTTGTTTTAGTATATTCGATGAATGGGTTAACTTCCAATGAACTTTTTATTAATAATATAAATTTTTGTTATTATTAGTTTTAATTTATTATCCTGATTTTTTTTTGTTGTTAAAAATTTCCCATTTTTAATATATTTTTGAAATTATTGTTTTTATTTTACTTATTTTTTTTGTTATAAAATTTTAAATTTTCTAAAAAAATTTCAATACATACATACATAAATTAGTTTATAGTTAAATGAAATTTAAAATTTTTATTTTTTTTTATATATTAATACTTGTAAATAATTGATTTTATATTAAAAAGGACAACAAAATTCATTAGATTTTCAATAAATTAATGACCGAGTTATTATAAATAACTGTTCGAGAAAGGAATACGTTTTCGAACAGTTCTTTTCAAAAATTTCAAATTTTAGAATTTTTCTTTATATTTAAAATAGTTCAAATAGCTAACTTTTTTCAGTGTTAAAAATTATCATATAAAAATTACTTATTAAACAATTTGTCCAATATGGTTTTAGCAAAAGTCATTTGAAATTTTATTCCATCAAACGGAATTTATAAAGTAATAAATAAAACTTAAAATTCATTAATTTATTGAAAATTGCCAAACAAAGAAAAAAATAAATTTAATTTGTATAGTGATAATATGAATAATTTAATTTAATGAAAATTATATTACCATAAACTCATTGATTTTGAATCAAAGTTAATACGTGTATAATGTCTCTTCAAAACTGATTGAATGTATTCACTATTTTGCTGTTATTTGTATTTTCCTCGTTTTTTTTTTCTGTTATTACAGTAAGAAAAGATCTTGACTTACGTCTGCAGTTCAGGTTTTTCAATAATCTACATAGGAAGGGAACTATGATTCAATAAAACAAACAATTTTTAATAAATCAAATAAAAAAAAATTAAAGAACTATTAAGAGAAAACAAAAGGTATCTAACATATTTATTGATTCAAGCTTTTTTCTTAAAAAAAAAAATAAGCAAATTTGAAAATAATGACCATCAGTAAAAATGCAATATTAATAATAATAATAATAAAAGCAATAACAAAAGTAATTTTTTCTTTGGCAAAATTGAAGATGCTATATAATTTAATTGTGTTATTGAATTTTTTAAAAAGTGTGCTCTTTGAAATGTTCATCAATATTTATTAAATCGATTCAATTATTTGCGTGAATTTCATTTAAAATGGTCATAATTATTAAATGTAAATATATCGTGTAATTTGAAATTTTCATAACAGGGAAAATGGCATAAAATTTCCCAGCAAATTTATTTGCAAGAAGCTTTTGAAAAAGCTCCTCTCGAATAGCTGTTCGGCTAAACATCATTTCAGTACATTTGTTGTAAATACATGTACCCAAACGGTATAAAGATTTGCATACGCTCTAGGCGCAAATAAAATTAATATAAGCCTATTAGTTTTTAGTTGATTGTCATAAATTTCCCAATACTACTAAATTATACAAATATCTGATTTATAATTTCAAAGAGTAATCAAAATTGATTTTTAACAAAATTTAAACAAATTGCATATGAAAAAAAGTAACAACTGACGTAATTGTAATTTGATAACAAGTTTAATAAAAAATTAATCTCAAATGCGTTTTTTAATATGTTTCTCTATATATTTTTGCATGAAAATGCTTCTTGCTTCAAAAATAACTCCTATTCAAAACACTTTATAAATACCAAATAATTATATCTTTTTCAAAATACGTTATAAATTGAAATTTTTTGGATTAAAAAAAACCAAACAAACAGAAAACAGTACATATTTTTTCTATCCTTTTTTTCTGCAAGAATTTAATTAAAAACAATTAATATAAAAATAATGATAATATAATAAACATTATAAAGAAAAAATATAAAAATCATTTTATAATTGAATTTCTGTATATTTTTTTAGGAAGTAAATTGCGCTGTTTATAGATTCACTCTCAAAAAAAAAAATGTCATCTTTAGTTATAGTATATCATATACAAAAAAAAACCAAAAAAAAATTATGTAAAAAAACTTCTTAGAAATCAATGAAAGAAATTTCACAAAAAAAAGTTCGTAATAAATTTTTTTTTATTTATTTATATATATTTATGTTAGTGACGTTTTTTCGTTGTTTTTTATTAATAATTTATATAAAAAAAAATCATGATTACTTTATTTTTTATAAATTTTTTTGAAGGCTTTTTTGCTAGGCTCTAATCCAAAATGCTTTATTTATAAGCTCGTGAATGGGACATATTTTATAAAAAAAAAATTAATCAACAATAACATTCAGGAGATGAACTTTTTGGAAAGATTTTACTATTGTCATTATAGATGGATGATGTTTTATAAAAAATTGTCGCTTCTTGTTTTATTTAAGTCGACGATATTCTGTGTGTAATTTTGCATATTTATCTATTAACTTGATCAGTTAAATTATGGCAAAAAAATCTTAAAATTTAGGATTTCGCAAGAAAATTTATTCACAAAAATAATTTAACTATTTTTTAATACAAATATTTTTACTTATTAATATTTTCACCATAAATAAATTAACTGAAGTTAAATGTGATTGTGGTGAACATTTTCTGGGCAACACGTTCATGCTCCGAACACTATTTTAACTTGCGCGGACTGTAATTTCAACTCGAAAGGTTGGAGTAATTCATTGATTCTTAAAATTTAACACAATTGCAACGAGTAAAGAAACGTCATATATTATGCCTAATTGAATTTTTAAGTTCACAAAACATTAAATATACATTTACCTTGCCTTTGATTTTAATTTCAACAATGCTGCCTATGAGAAACGTCATTAAAATTGGTACGCAGTACAACGATTAGTGATTAGACTCAAATCGGCGACCGAGCAGTAATTCGTTTTGATCACTGTGTGCAATTGTGTGCAGTCCCATAAGATTGTGAAGATTTCAAAAATGTTGCTAGCGCTTTTCAGTCTTCCATCGCAATAGTGTTGGGAACATTAAGTTCAATATTTACAACTTTATCTGATGCACTCTCTTTACGGCAAATAGGATTTAAGTGGCATGATTGGACTGCTTTGTGGTACCATACACAATAGTCGCTACAAATTGAAGTGCTATTCTAACAATTTTTTCTGGATTCACATATTAAATCTAAAAAAAAATTATCGAATTATTTCCAAATAATTACGATTGCTTTAATTTAAATCGGTTCCTGGAATTAATTTCAACTGAAATTTTATCATAATCCGATTAAGTTAGTTAACAAAATTTGCATCTCGACTTCTACTACGGTATTTTTTAATATTATATCCACATTGATGTTACATAGTTCAAATTGCGATTATTATTCATTTAAAAAAAAAACTTATTAAATCATTTATAATTTTGACAGAAAATAGTTTTTTTGTTGATAATGCAATAATTAATGTAAATTTTCTATAAATTGATTGCGTCTACTATCATTAGCTGTCATATTTGTTGATTAGTCAATTTCCATCAGGATACCAAAAATATAAGTTATTTAAACAAAAAATTACCCGTGGATATTTATTTTATTTCTTCAAAGTTATTTTATAAAATCAAATAAAAAACGGATATCTTTAATCAAGCAAAAGTTTTAATTATTATAACAAAAACATTTTCCTTGATCTTTTTGCAAAACTAAATAATAAAAAAATTATATTTAAAACTGAAAATTCCCCTCAAATAATATTTAAGAATGAAATTAAATAACAATTATAATTAGTTTAAGAATGCTAACAAAAATTATTAATTATTTTTCAGCATGTTGCGACCAGCATTTATTGTTATTGATCCTGAAAATATTACTAAATATTAATACCAAATTATATACCGTATTTAAAAAAGAAAAAAAAATCTTTTAATATTTATTGTAAAACTATTTGATTATAATTTTATTGAATGTTTAGTATGCGATAAAATGTGTGTATCGAAAGTGTGTTCGTTTTTTGTTAAAATAACATCGATTGATAAAAATATCTACTAAAAATTTTTAGCAAAAAAAAATTCAAAAAAAATTAATTAATTTATAAAAAAAACCGTAAAAATGGAAATATTTATAAGAAAAACAAAATCGAATATATTTTTTTGCAGTTAATTGTAAAAATTACTAAACAAAAAATTGATTTTGTTTCTGTTTCTGTTGTGTTTTATATATTTTTTTCGTTGCATTTATTTTAAAGAAGAATGTTTTAAATTACATCAATAATAATTATAATAATAATAATAATAATAATAATAATAACAACAACAAAAAACAAATTTATAAAATCAGAATTATTATTTATTTTTAAATATTTTCCAGTACGCCTTATCCGTCTGAACCAGCGTAAATAAAGCGATCATCTTACAAAAAAACAATAAAAAAAATCCTAAGAAAAAAACAGTATGTACAATTATTTAAATAGAAAATAATTTACAGTTTAAAAAAAGGTGTTTTGGCGCTTTTTCTTTTGCCTATTCTTATGCACTTATAGTACGCCTTTCTACCATAATGTAAATATTTATTTAAAAAAATTGGTACGCTTAATATTTGTAGACTGTATATCCAACAAAAAAAAATTATATTTTTATGGTTTTTATTTCAAAACCACCAATATAAAAAAGGACATGGATTATAATCAAATTCCTTAATGGCTATTTTGATGCAAAGCTGTAAATATCAATCGCTTTATTTGTTAATTTTTATTTGAGTAATTTTAATTTAATTTTTTTCAGTTCATTAATTTAGTTAATATTATTCGAATTTCATATAAATTATATCGTATCCTTTTTTTAGGATACAAATATCATAAACACATGAATTTATTTGCACATTCAAAAAAAAAAAAAAACTACCCACAACACATATAATTGGTTCTATTGCAATATCTTCTTTGTAATAATTACAATTATTGTATTTTTTGTTTGTTATTCACGTAGATAGTTGATGTTGTTAGCTAACTAATTAAAAAAAAAATATTCTTACATCACTTACTTACATGTATGAGCCATTATTTAGTATTCATAAATTTTATTAACAAGTTTTCTTTTAATTTCTGCAATTTGTATTTATTTTTTCAGTTGGCATGCTTGGTTTTATTAAAATTAATAATAAATTTCTTATATATGTTAGAATATGCCCTAAATAAATATTTTGACATAACAAATACTGACACAATCAAATCAGCTGAATCTCATTACATTCTCGGCCTTAAGACATAAAAAGAATAGAAAATTTAAAAATAAATTGCGAAATATCCGATGATCTTTTTAGATTGGTATCACAGTTTTCGACTACCTATCAATCGATGAAATTTTTGTATAATTTTTATTTGTTCTTATTTGCCATATTTTATGATTTTGAATTTTTTTATAACATTATTTCGTGATTAAAAAAAGTTAAATTTTATGATATTTTTAAATAAATAATTACCAATTTTTAAATAATACTATTCACTCTAAATAATTATAACCAAATGAATTTTTAAACAATATGGTATTACAATTATCAACTGTTTGTCACATGACAAATACAGTGGTACCTTGACATACGAGTGCCCCAACGTACGAGTTTTTTGAGATACGAGCCGTCGAGCGAGTGATTTTTTGCTTTCAAATATGAGCAAAATTTGAGATCGAGCAATCGGGTTACCGGGTCGGCCACGATCACACACACACGGTCACACACGAACCGCGCATCACGCTTTTCCGCGTGAATCCCCCCGGCCACGATCAGGAGATACCTTGACGCAGACCATCATTTGCGAGAAGGCACGAGCGATCTACGGAGATTTGCTGAAGCATACCCCGCTCACTTCAACGGGCGAGGCATCGGAAGACTCGTTTAAAGCCAGCCGGGGCTGGTTTGAGAACTTTAAGAAAAGGACTGGCATTCACTCCGTCGTCAGGCATGGTGAGGCAGCAAGTTCGGATGTGAAGACAGCTGAGGATTACCTTAAAACGTTTTCGGAACTGATAAAAGCCAAAGGATTATCCCCCAGCAAGTCTTCAACTGTGACGAGACAGGGCTCTTCTGGAAAAGAATGCCGAATAGGACTTACATAACGGCAGAGGAGAAGACGATGCGAGGCCACAAACCCATGAAAGATAGATTAACTTTAGCACCGTGCGCCAATGCGAGTGGCGACTGCAAGATCAGGCCTCTGCTCGTATACCAATTGGAAAACCCCAGAGCATTTAAGTCACATACGATTTTAAAAGAAAAACTGCAAGTTATGTGGAGGGCAAACCCGAAGGCATGGGTCACCAGGCAGTTCTTTGTGGAGTGGGTAAACCTGGTTTTTGGCCCTTCTGTTAAGAAATATCTACAGGAAAACAACCTACCCGTGCAAGCTCTTCTAGTCCTCGACAATGCTCCTGCTCATCCACCGAACCTCGAAGATGACATCCTCGAAGAGTTCAAGTCTATATAGGTTCTCTACCTACCATCCAACACTACTCCTATCCTGCAGCCCATAGATCGGCAGGGTGATTTTTAATTTTAAGAAGTTATACACCAAGCATCTGTTTCGGCGCTGCTTTGAGGTGACGGAGAAGATAAACCTCAGCCTTCGAGAGTTCTGGAAGGACCACTTTAATATCGTGATTTGCCTCAGAAATATTGTTAAGGCGTGGCTGGGTGTTACAACGAGGACCTTGACCCTTGCATGGAAGAAGCTGTGGCCTGAAGCTGTAGCCGAAAGAACCTTCGAAGAATTCGAACCCTGTGTGTCAGTAGAGGAGGAGATTGTGTCTCTGGGGAAATTCATGGGTCTGGAGGTGGATGAGATAGACGTGAACGAGCTCGTCGAGGAGCACACCCAGAAACTGACGACCGAGGAGATACAAGAGTTACATTTACAGCAACATACGGAGGTTCTGCAAGAAATTGGTTTCGAGGAGCCACAGGAGGAGGAGGTTATTTCTAAAAATGAGATAAACGAGATCTTGGGAATGTGGGAGAGAGTTTCAGAGTTCGTGGAAAAGAAACACCCAGAAAAAGTTGCAACTGGTCGTGCATCGGAGCTATTTAATGACACTTGACTAACTCATTTCCGAAACATTCTAAAAGGGAGGAAGAAACAAACCTCCTTCGACATGTTTTTTTTTAAACGGCTTACAGGTGAAAGTGAGAAAAGCGTGGCGAAAAAGGCAAAAACCAGTGAAGAGAGAAGCAGTGACGAAAATTAAGCGAAAGTAACACTTTATAAATCTAGAATTTATTTCTTTACATTCTCTTTTATTATGTTTTTGTACAATATTTGTCATTTATAAATACATTTTTTCTTATTCAAAAAACCCGTAACAAAAATAACTGGGGAGACATTTTGGTGGCTGGAACGTATTAATGGCAGTTCAATTAATTTCAATAGGGAAGTTTGCTTTGAGATACGAGTAATTTGAAATACGATCAAGGTTGCGGAACGAATTAATCTCGTATGCCGAGGTACCACTGTAGTCGATAATTGTAATACCAATTCACAAAGAACAGATGGAAAATTAATCACCAAACTTATTTATGATTTAAAAAAAAAAAAATTTAATTAGAATTAAATTGAAATGAAACTTAAATACAATAATTCTATCAAAGTATACTGGGATATTATTGTTTAATAAACGTTTATAAGAATTTACTGCTGATAAAATGATTTATATTAAAAAATTAATTCTCTTTTTTTTATCATTTAACAAATTATTAAATTTTTATTAATTATCTTATAATACCATATTATGTTTATTTCGTATCTCAATTTAACATGTAAATTGATCTGTGTACAGACATGCTGATATTCATATTGTTAAGCATTTACATTTACATTAAAACATATTTTTTTCCAGCCATAAAAACATTTTAATTATTATTAATTGAATAATTTATAAATGGTAAATTTATATTTGATGAGGAATTATTTTTTTATTTTTTTAGTCAAGACGACAAGTATTCAAATTCTATTCGAACGAATCAAAAATAGTTAATTTTATTAAATATAAAAAACTGTAAAATTTATATTGAAAGTGTGGAAAAATACAAAACCATAATTTTCTGCCAATTAACAGCTTAAAAAATACTGTTTACGATATAATTTTTATCGTACACTAATTACGATCAAATCGGTTAGCCTTTACACAAACCGTACTATTTTTCCATTTAAAAATACTAAAACAAGTTTTTCCATTTAAAAATTACAACAAATTTTCAATACATCATGAATTATAATATATATTGTTTTTAAAAATAAAAATAAAACAAGTAAAATAGTTCGTAATATTTTAAATAATATTTTTTTTAGTGATATACTTTTCAGCTTAGCATATGCAAAAACCATATAGAGTTTTACGTCAACGATGTGCTTAAAATACGTGACGTCAGTGGTGCTAATTATAAAAAATCTGCAAAAAATTTAATTATTTCTAAACAATTTTCACAATATTTTCTATTAATTAAAATACATTAATTTATTTTTTATTTTTAATCATGCACATACTTTTATGCATTTACACAAAATATACAAGCCTGCATAAATAAATTACGATGGAATCGCATAAAAATACCATAATACAAAATTTTTATACAGAAATCATTACATTTTCATAATAAATTTATGTTAATAAAATTTTAAAAACAAAAACCTTCATTTTCATAAATTCTACAGCAATTTAATGTTATTCTTGTGTTTTTTGTATGTTATTTTTCTATGTTGAACATTGCAATTTCAATCATGAAAAGAAAACCATTCCAACAAATACATATAAAAGCACATAAAAAAAAACGAAAAATTAAAAATAATTCATTTTAATGTCATGTAGCTATAAATATATAATATCATTTGTTATTTATTGATTTTCATTTATAGTTGCTTCTATTTCAGCTAAGAAAAAAATATTCGTTTATTTTTTTGTTGTAAAAAAAAAGTGTGGTTATATATAAGAAATTATTGTTTATGGAAGAAAAAATCTTTCTAGTTTAGTACTTTGTGTGTCTCAAAAATAACCGGACTTTGTATTTAAATCATACAACTTGCAGCGCCATCTATTGATGAATGTATCTTTTTAATATTGTAAATTTTCAATAGATGGCGCTGCATGTTGTATGATTTAAAAATAAGTCCTTTTATTTTTCGAACACACTGTGTATTTTACTGTATTAAATATTGTCTTTCTTTTTTTTTGCCTAGTTATCTAGTTTTGTCTGCTTCATCATAAAATTGATAAAATCATTCATTTTCAATGCTATTTGGTGATGGTTTTGTTTGATTGGCTTAAAAAAATCATTTATTTTCCATATTAAACATTAAATTGTATCACATATTTTCTTATCATTACTTTTATTTATATTATATTAAAGAAATCTATATTTTTCTATGAATATAGACACATACATATATTATAAATAGTATTTATTCAATGCTTGTGTTTATTATTTGGCAAATTAAAAATGAGAAAATTTCCAAACAATTATTGATTTTGCAAATAAAACAGACAAGTAGACAAAAAAATGGATTTTCTCAATGTAGTTTTTATATAGAATTAAATAGTTTTGTTACTATTAAAAATTTAATATTGTTTTTGTTCTTTTTTTTCGCAAATATTTACAGGTGGACGTCAACGACGAATGGGACATTTTACAAGAAATTATACAATTGGACTTTGGCAATAATAAATGGAAAATTTAAATGAAAACAAAACAACAATGAGAAAAAAATATATAATTAAATGGAAAACAAAACAATTTTAAAAATCAAATACATACAAAATTTACAATATAAAAATTAATGTGTGCTTTTGCAAAAATTATGTTAAAATAATATTTACCATAGAAGAAGATATAAAAGCTTATAATAATTTTTAAGTAAATTTAAAAAAAAAAACAACAAAAAGAAACCATTAATAATTATTACACAATATTAATTAGAAGAAGCCAACACCAATCAAAATAATAATAATGAAAAAAAAATTATAAAAAATATTTAAGCGTACGTAGTAACTATTACTGGACAAACAATTTTTAATGCTTTTTAAAAGGCTTTGCAAGTTGTTTTTTTTTAAAATTAATTTTAAGTAAATTACTTATTTTTTTTCTTTGCTTTGTCTCCAGCAGCAGCTCACTTTTGTATGTTGTAATGTCCACTCTTTTATTAGAAAATTTAAAAAGATAAGAAACCATTTCTTGTTATTTTATAAGAGACGAGAATAAATTAATATTTTACAATAAATTATTTAATAGAAAACTCCAGGAAATTCCATGGAAACATTTTTTTTTTGTTTATTTTTAATCCATAAAAAGTGTTCAGATTAATTCCACAACCAGAATTTCGAATTATTAATATAGCGACAAAAAAAAAACTTTTTTATCAAATCAAAAACCATTCGTGAACTCAAAATTTAAGAAAAAAAACATTAATTTTATGATAATATGTTTTCTAGTACATAAATATAATTATAATTTTTTTTTTCTCCATGGTATTAATAAAAATTCAATTCTAATTGATTATATTTGAGCTAATGTATGCACGTACTTGTCGCTATTGTTAACAAATCAATTTCTGACACCATCATCATATCACCAATCAGCAATGTTTATTAAGAAGCGAAATGAAAATTTTTCTAATACTTTTATCCGATTAAATATTAAAAATTACGAAAACTATAAAACAAAGAATATTTTAATTTTAATAACATAAAATAATTCGTTTTCTTTTTTCTACCATTTTCATTACTATAATTACTATTATATTAGTAAAGATGGTTTTTTTTTTGTTAACTATTGAGACAGAAACAACTAAATACAAACAATTAAAAATTATGTTTAATTAATAGAAGAAGAAAAAATGATCATCACAAAAATTTATGTTGGTATAGATAAGATACGGGCGTATCGATTTAGTTTTCTTTCAAAACTTTTAATATACTAAAAATAAAATTAATTTTAAAATGATAAAAAAAAACAAAAAAAAAAAAAAATCACAAAAAAAAAATTATATTTTTATTATATTGTAAAAAAAATTCAAATTTAGTTTAATAAAAAATATAAAATAATTGATATAAAAGAAAGAAAGATAAAGTAATTTTCTTTTTGAAAAATAAAATGGTAAATACAAATAGAGCAGAGAAATAATAAAATATTTGGCAATCTAAATTAATAAACTTGGTTTAAACTCTTTTTTTTTTTTAAATTATTTATGAATTAAAATTTGATAATTGCTCTCAGAAAATAGCATAAGAAATATAAAAGCAAACAAAGAATGAAAATGAGAGAAAAGATTCACAAACAAACATAAAAAACTATATTAACAATTAATTAATTAATATAAAAATAAAAGAAAGTAAAGATGATAAAAAGAATAAAAACTATTATAAATTGTACAGAAAGAAAAAAAAAATCATTTTTTTTTTGATTCAAAAAAAAAACTCTTGATTTTTTAAAAATGATTAAAAAATAATAATTCTAATTATTAATTAATTACTGCAGCAATGATAAATGAGAATAAAATAAATTTACACAATAATTATATTATAAATAAAATTTTAGCTTTATGTAATAAATAAAATTGTTTTAATTTTTTTTCTCTTTTTCATTTTCATTTTAATTTGCACAAAAGAAAGTTTTTTTGTTTATTTCTAATTTTGTTTTATTTGAGTAAATAGTTTGGTCTGCTGGATTTCGTACTTACCGGATTACCATTACCCTCGGTTATGCTGTTTTTTTTTGTAAATCTGTAACCATCTCGGTTTTCCCCCCATGCCCAAACCTTCGAAATAAAGACCACATTAACGACCAATTAAAAATTTCAACTAAAAATATTTATTACGTACGTACAGGATGGGCCAATTTGGACTGACTTTGGCATATTGTAGCCGTTGTGCTGCTTCCCTCGACAATAATTCTTGAGCCAATTGAATTTTGCATGCCAACGTCCTCAGATCAAGTATCAAAATGCATCTTAGCGATGTTCTGTAGATGACCAATTGAGTAGCACAGATCTTAGATTATAGAAGAACTGGATAGGCCTCTACACAAAAATTCTGTCAAAAATTTATCGAGAATACCTTCTTAAGAACGCCTTTCACGAAGGCGATACACTTCCTATTTACTGTCGTGGAGAATAAAACTATTTATGCAAATGTATTAATCTATACTGACTTGTTCATATATTATTTAAAATTTAATAAAACCGCATTTAAACATTCACGTTGCGATAAGTATCTAAATAAGTATGCTACTATTTCAAGTAGAATGGTGTGTTTTAAAACTCCGATAGTCTACAAAAGTGAGGCGATTGATATTTAATACTAGAAGATTGGAAACAAAATAAATGTTGCCTTCTGTCATGTTTAAATTATATTTTTACTTGGAATAAGTAAGTTAAAATGAATATTAACTATGCTCGTGGAATTTAATAAATTTCTATTACGAAAACTAGATGTCAGTGGGTGTCATGTATACATAAAAAAATCTACACAAAAGTATACAAGCATTACGATTTCTCGCCGCTTTTGCAATAATTTAATATACGAAAATCTGATGTAGAGGCTGTATGCCAAAGTGTCAACGATGATCCATCTGTGCCTTAGATTGAAGAATATTTGGATAAAGGGCTATCAAATACTGCACTACGTTTTAACACATTATTAAGTTTCTTATCATGTTGCAGTGGGAGCTGACAATATTCTCTTTGTGTTGTAACAATAGATCGTCCGGAAGGAAAATAAAATTCAACAATTTTGACAAGTTCTTACACTGATTATGAAGACATTATAAAATTCTTTGCAAAAAACAAAAAAAAAGATTACTAAGGATAAAAAGGATGAATTTCTCTTCAAGTCGCTGGTGGTAATAATATTTTATTATTTGAATCGATAAATCAATGCTTCCCGTTTACTTTTTAAAGATTAATTTCATGAAAATATTGGCCACGACTACGTTTTAAGTGATCCATGCGAGAAATCCAATTTTTCGAGCATCTCGGCTAGTATCTCGCTAATAACACATGTAATGTTGTCTTCAAAAACTGTAAATAACACTGGTTTATCGGCAAAAAAAATTCGAAATACTCGTATCTCTTCTACAATATATGATATTTGTTAGATACTTTTACACATTTATCGAAAATAGCTGTAAGCGCTTATTTATCATTGACTAAAATATTAAAAGCTGTAAGCTCTTATTTATCATTTATCATTGAGTAAAATATTCACCAAATTGTTTTGAATTTCTTGAACGGAAAATATGAAAATTCCTGACAGATTTGTAGATAAATTAATAAATGATTAAGAACATATTTTATTCTTATTGGAATCAATATTTATGTTATTTTCATATTCTTTTATACAGGATTTGAGCTTTTCAAATATTCCAAAATTTATAAAGTGAAAATAATAAAAATCAATATTTAATGTATAAAAACTGTTTTAATTGTATTTATAATATGGGTGATTTTTTAAGTGTTTAGTTTTCAAATTTCCAAAAAAAACAGCAAAAATTACAAAAGTTTATAAAGTTTTTATTTGAATCAATAAATCAATGTTTGCCATTTACTTTTTAAAGATTATTTTATGTAAATATTGGTCACGACTTCGTTTTAAGTGATACATGCGAGAGGTAAAATTTCGAACCACTTTTTCGAGTATCTCGGCTAGTATCTCGCTAATAACACGTGTAATGTTGTCTCCAACGACTGCAAGCGACGCTGGTTTATTGGCATAAACAAGTGACTTTACTTAGCCCCATAAAAAATAGTGAAGAGAATTCAAATCGCACGATTTAGGCGGCCAACTTACCGGTGCTCACCGAATTCATCTCTTAATATGTCCATTGTTTCACCCGCTATCTGGCATGTTGCGCCGTCTTATTGAAACCACATATCGACCAGATGCAGTTCATGCATTTTGGGCAAAAATAGTTCGAATTCATCGACCGATAGCGGGTGCCATTGACGGTAACGTCATCTTTTTAAGAAATACGAATTGATTTTTCCACCAAGCCATTGCACCCTTGTTCGAATGCCCACTCACCGAAAATTCGACGCAATACAAATATATAAAAATCGCTGTATTTTAAATGCTTTCAGACCAAGATCCTGCGAACAATCTTTCACATAGTCAGTCGAGTGGCACAATCCTAATTTGTTGTGAACGGCGATGGATGGACAAATCGCCGTCTTCACCAACACTGACGCTACGCTGCGGCAGCAACATTTTCCTCCATACGCAGTCGTGTTGGTAGATAGCGTAAAATTTGCTGCGAAATTTTGTCACTATGGCTCGATGCTTGCTTGCTCAGTAAGTAAGTGATTATGAATGGTTTGTAAGAGTTGTTCGAGGAAGGTAAAGTCTTTTGACTGTCACGATCCCATCGTGTGATCGTCAAAAAAATACAAATGAAAAAACCACAGCAAAAAAATATATTTTAAAAAGACAGGTAGTAAGTAGTGGTGGTATAACCCCTTATAAGTTGCCTGAAAGTTCGGCGTAGGTAATATGCCTTAAAAGTGGCTTGCATCAGAGCTGTTGTATTTTTCGGAAGGTACTCAATCATGAAATATTCAGATTGTAGTTCAGAAAAATTAGTAAGATGCCCTAGCGCATTATCCAAAATTAGCAAAGCCTTGTTTGCTTAAATTATTGTCTCGCAAATATTTTTTCGCTTCTGTACAAAAGTGATTTTTGAACCAATCCTCTAAAGTAGCTTTAGTCATCCAAGCTTTCTTGTTGGATCTCCATATGACGGGTAATTGATTTTTATTTAGTCCTTTAAGAGGCCTTGGATTTTCGGACAAATATATAAGGTGTAGTAAAAAGAAATCCATTATTTTTGCATTAAATTGAAGGTTTTATTTAGCATAGATAGAATGATACGATTTAGGTCAAATATGCACCTTTTTGTTCGATAACTTGTTGCCATTTTGGAGGTAATTTCATAATGCCACTCTCATAGAAACCCTCGTCCCTATTGGCAAAAAACTGGGACAGTCGATTTTCACAATCTTCTCTTGAGGCGAATTTTTCACCTGCAAAATCATTCGTCATAGACAGGAAGAGGTGGTAATCACTTGGTGCCAGGTCCGGACTATAAGGTGGATGCATAAGAACATCCCAACCATGGTCCCGGAACTTCTGGCGAGTCACTATCGATGTATGCGGCTTGGCGTTGTCCTGATGGAACACAATTCCTCTCCTATTGGCCAAAGCTGGGCGCTTCTGGGCGATTGCTTCTTTCAGACGGTCCAATTGTTGACAGTATAGGTCCGAATTAAGAGTTCGGCCGTAGGGGAGCAGCTCATAGTAGATGATTCCCTGCCAGTCCCACCAAACACACAGCAAAACCTTCCTGGCTGTCAATCCTGGCTTGACCACCGTTTGCGCCGGGTGACCGCGATTTGACCACGACCGTTGTCACTTGACGTTGTCGTAAGTGACCCACTTTTCATCACCAGTAACCATCCGCTTCAGAAATGGATCGATGTTTTTGCGATTCAGCAGCAATTCGCAGATGAGGTTTTTTTGCGATAACTCGTGTGGCACCCATACATCGAGCTTCTTTTTGTATCCAGCCTTATTTAAGTGGTTCCAAACGGTTTTTTGTGCAATGTTTAGCTCCTGGGCAGCGCACTCGACGATTTCCATTATTTTATCGACATTTTCGACAATTGGCCTTCCAGAGCCTGGTGCATCTTTGACATCAAAATTACTGGAACGAAATCGACGAAACCAAAATTGCGCGTGATTGGCTGTTACAGTATCAGGACCATAAACACTATACACATTTTCAGCGCCTGGCTTGCGTTTTCTTCTTTATCGAAGAAATACTGAAAAATATGGCGTATTTTCTCTTTGTTAATGTCCATCTATGACGCGTGCTAAAAAAATACTGAGTCAAGTATCACAAAACTGTATAAGCTTTCTTAGGACGAAATTTTATCTTTCTAACGCTATCTAGTGCAACCCAGTTTGAAGGAATATTCTTCATTTCCGAAACCTTCGTTTTATATCGGATTATATTATGGATATTATCTTTCCCATATATACTCGCTAGCTCCTCCTTTAGCTCCTCTTCAGATACTGCACTTTGTAGTCAGCGTAATAGTAGACTATGTTTTCTCTCCTCTTTTGGGGTATATGAGAAAGCTTCGATCTTGCTTTCTATAATTTGTTGGTCATCCATACTCGTTAGTTTAATAGGCGAGCGTCCGTTTTTGCCGTTGGAAATTTTAACAGTTCCTTTCAATTTAAAATGTCAATTGACATTCAATTTAAAGCAATTTATAGGAGGTCCTGGGTTCTTTTCTTGCTTCACTTGCTCCAGGTCTCTTGTCGTTTACTTCTTGATTTTTTGCGCTGGTATTATTTACCATAGCGCATCGTCTGCCAATAAAGAAAATCTATTTTCACTCACTAAGCTGCTTTTGCCTTCAACTTTTTTTTTGAATCTATTTTCACTCACTAAGGCTAGGGCGCCTTTCAACTTTTTTGCCTTCTTCATTGTATTGTCCTGTGTACTTGATTGAACCTTGATGACCTCTGTCACAAATTCTTCGTTATCTGAGACATTTTTCCTCTTGTTGAAATAAATTCCAACCTGCTCCATAAACGCGGTAATATCTGTGTTCCCAATCTTTTCTTTTCGGAAAGAAGATCACCGAACATTTTGACGTCCCCGTCCGGGACTATCGTGTCGTCTTCCGAAATTTCCATCCTTCGAAGAGACATCTTCGAATAGATGGTAAACAATTTATTAACACACTTTCTTTTTTAACGTCTACAAAATTAACTTACAAGTAATTTAAGCAAAAAGTCAATATGTATGTTATTGAAAATTATTTAATACTCTCAGATTATATGTTCTATTACTTCCAGAACACAACAGAGAATCAACATCTAAACCTGTCTGACTAACATGTGTCAGTCAACTCATAACCAATATCAATAACCATCGCGGAATGTCCATAGCGATATTCGAAAAAAGTTTTTTTGCCGTTATAGCGAAACATTTTAGGCCTTAATCGAAAACGTACCTTAATGCCGTATAAAGAGCGGCCGTATGCGAGATATGGGTGTACATATATATTATTATGATATAATTCACAAAATTTGCTCTATCTCAAATATTTGAGTTTTGTATAGGAAAATTCAGCATTAAAAGAACGCGTGAAAATAACTAATTTCTCAAATTAATAAAGGAATGAAATACCACATACTCTTTTTATAATCCCCTCGATCCCAAACTCACTTTTATTATTAGCATTGAAACGACACCATTTCCGAGAAAATTTCATATTATTGAGAAAATAATCTAATTATTATCGAAAAACATAATTTACCCACTCCCATATATAGAAAGAACATTAGAAAAAAACTTTATTTTTGGAAACCACTCGGAATTCGTTCTACCCTGAAAATAGCGATCATCGACGATTGTCACTTCGAGAATTACCTCAAAATAACTATCTCCCTCACGCTCCGGATAGAACGATATTTCTCGTCATCATGGATTTTGTGCCTTCAAGTTTTATGTTGAAGATGTGAAGACTGACTACAGAAATGATCCCGTGAAGTATAGTCTTAACTAAATTTGGTTTCAGTTCACCTTAAATATGACATTAAACAAGCCGCACATACGAATTATATGTGAAGAAATTCTTACATAGCGTGTTTACCATAGTAGCATACACAAATTTGAGCAATCAACATGGGTTCGTTCGACTAGCATGTTGTTTTGCAAACCCTACAAATGTTCTAATAGAAAATTTTATATTAATTCTAATAACAATATTCAATACATTTTATTTTTTCCCCTAGGAATTTCTATTTTTTTTTCTTCAAAAATGGTTTACTTTATTTATTTGAGTGATGATGAATATAGATTTGTTAATAATTTTTCTTAGGATTAGTCAAATAAATATTTTATAAAACAGGCACACATAAACCAAGTTATAATGATTTCTCAAGATTTTATATGAATACATAATATTTTCCATGAAATCTTCTCGCTGATTGGTTAATTGTGACTTTATTTTATAGAAAATATTATTTATTAATTTGAGAAGCAACTATTTTTTACATATAATGAACAAGTAGACGGTTCTTCAAATGAATAAATCTAATTAGAGGATAAGTTACTTTATAGAAGCAATTAAAAAGAAAACAAAATAATATTCTCAAATTGAAAAAAAATTGAATATAATCTACTTTCAGCATTTTACTTTAAAATAATTAAATTATTGTGCAGAAATTAGGTTATATCGCAGATAATATTATCTATATGATGCAAATCCTAACAAATGTTTATGTACGGTTAAATTAATGAGTAAACGCACAAATATTAATGTTATTGTAAAATTAAATATATGCTTTCGAAAGATAAATTTTATAGTATAAATATTATTATGCTTAAAATGTATTTATATTTTAAGAAAAAAATTATAAAAATTATTGATTATATACAGAATTTAATTAAAGCATACAAATGTTAAACTTATAATAAACCGTGCTAGCTTATACTAAAATTAGTATAATTAGAAAAAATATTTACATTATTGATTTAGTATAAAGTTAATTATATATTACATTTAAAAATTATTAAATTTCTATAAATTTAATTAAATTGCAAATCAATATTCACATGACTATGAAGTATAATCATTACAAATGTTAATTGTCAAAGATGATATTAATAATAATGCGAATATAATTTTTTTGTCGAAATAAGTGAATTTAATTATTTTAAATATTAAAAAAATATTTGATTGATATACTTTTGATTAAATATTTCTTATCTTATAAGCAGATTTAGTTTAATTTTTTAAGTTTTCCTTGAGTTTACGGCTAAAACACCTTACAAATGTTTTAACTAAACATCATAATAAATTTTCAGGAAAATTAATGTTAATAGAAAATAAATTTATAATTAAACTAAGATAAACAATATAGTAATAATTATTGTTTGATTGATAGATACTATTTGGAATTACCTTATAAATGTTAAACTTATAAGTAATATTTCTATTATCAATTTTTGTCATTTCGAATTTTTATTTTAAAATGACAAAAAAACTAATAATAAAAATAATCATAATAATATGTTAAAAATAAGAAAATTTTTCTTTAATTATCAGAAAGTCATAATTTAGAAAAAAATTATCAAACGTTTTTATACAATATATTATTAATCTTCTCTCAAAAATTTATTTTTTTCTGGATTTTTTATTTTATTTTGTTATATTTAAATAATTTAATTTAATATATAAATCAAAAATTAAGACCATTTATCTTAAAAAATTAGAAATTAAAGACAAGAAATAATGTTTGTACGATGAAGTTAAAATTTCATAATTTTTGAGATCTTATAGATTCGATTTTGTCGTAATAATATTAATTTGATACATTGAAAGTAAACCGTTTTTTTCGAAAATAAAGTCAATATTCAAATATTAGCATAAGAAAGTGAAAAAATAATTGATTTTTTTTTCTATCGCAGAAGTTATTTATCATTATGTTCATAATATTATATAAGTTTATGCTTTCAGTTTTTTTAAAAATAAAATTTACAAATTTAAGCTACTTGAAAAATAATATAATTTCATAAAAACGTGACATTTTAGTAATTTAAATAGCATTTGAAGAGAAAACATTTTTTTTTGAATTTTTAATATTCAAACTAATAAATATTCTGATATTATCATTAATTATGAATTTTATAAATATCGATTCCTTGTTTTTCAATTTATTCATGAGAAAATTATTAAATTCCCTTAAAAAAAGAAATGCATTTTTGACTATACACGCACATACTCGTATTTTGTTATTGCCGCAAATTTGCATGGTGAAAATTAGCAACGATTTCCGCTTCATTTCACAGTCAATTGATTTTGCTTAACTTTCATTTTATAAAATTATTTATTCAGATAAATCAGTTTTTACTATTATAAACTTAATAGATATTTAGTAAAAGTTTATTTAATTAAATTGTTTTTTTGTTTGTTATTTTTTCAATTGGTTACTTAATTTTTAATAAAATATTCTTAAATGATCAATTTTTATATAATGAATGTACTATCTACATTTTGGTTGTTCGTTTTAAAAATAAAATTAAAAACGAACAGTTTTTTTTATAATTGCATTAAAATTAAGATATTTTCGATGAAAGTGAAATTTTTTTTTGAGATAGTTTCAAGTTCACAGATGCAGAACTAACATTTGCTCTGTCAGTAGTGCGTCTTTGAGTTAGCATTCATCCGAACGTATATGAAAATCAAAAAAATATTCTATCTAATTTACTTCTTCAGTTAAAACTTTGTGGATCCGAATTGATATTTCTATTTCTAAGTTTTTACGCAGTGTATAATAACACGAATATAAACATTTTGGATTTCATATAAGAAAAGTTTTTCAAATTTTCACACAAGAACATTTTCAACAACTTTTTAATTGTGATTATAAGTATTAACTTTTTTCTTCACTAAGAAAAACGGTGATAGAAGGGGGTGTAAACATTTTTTTTTTATAGCACAGTTTCAATTCCTAAACAAACATATTTAAACAATACCCAATAGCTCTATTTCCACTAAAAATGCATAGCCATCTTCTGGAGAAATTTTTTTTATTCTTAACCCACCTCCTCAGTTCGTCGTCAAGAATCAGCAACTTGTTTTTAATTGATTGCTTACATTGACCCGATAACATATTTCAGTTTTAAGTCAGTCATATACATTTTTCGTATTCTTTCCATGAGCTGATCGTATTTCAATGAGGAGCCTATGACTGCAGACATACTTCTTTCATCTTTTATAATATGGAGTCTGGAATTTTGGGGAAGAAAACTGCTTAGCATAAGGAAGGAGAGTCATACTATCTTAGCCTACACGACTTCCTCTTTTAGATTGATAATCTCAACTTTATCTATGTCAGCATACTGAACTTTGTTTGAATTTTGTTTGCCAACCCCTCTGAATATCTTCATTTTCCACTAGATGTTCGTCTACATTAACTTCTGTATTGCCATATATTGCCTTCTTAACCTGGGTTATAGAGTACCATGAAGTGGCTGTATCTTGCACATATAGGCCACTTTTATTATCTTCTCTTATTGCTACACCACCACAGTCCTTTTGCTGAACCACTTTAACCAGAATTTCAAGAAAAATTTTCAAGTCTATTTTATTTAAAAGTAAAGGGTTTTTGAATAATAACTTGACAAGTTTTTTTTTTAAATATCTCGCAAACCATTTGAGATATATAAAAACTTTTTTTATTGGCTTAAAGTACAATCAATGCAATTATGAATGGAACTCAACTTCGGTCATATGTCCAGCACGGCACGCTTGCAGCGGTCGATTCGTTGAAGCCAATTTTCGATGACTCGGCCACTCAAATCGACGGGAATGACCGCTATTTCTAGTTCGATGTTGGCTCTTAGGTCCTCTAACGTTGCCGGCTTATTGACATAGACCATCAATTTAACGTAGCCCCACAGAAAAAAGTCTAGAGGTGTTAAATTACAAGATCTCGGCTGCAAATCGACAGGACCTTTTCTCGATATAACACGTTCACTGACATCGGACTTCAATAAGTCGATTGTTTCTCTCGCTGTGTGGGATGTGGCACCGTCTTGTTGAAACCACACATCACTGATGTCCAGCCCATGCAATTGATCGTAGAAATAACGCTGCAACATGTCTCTGTAGCGTTCACCATAGACAGTAACGCGACGGTCATTTTCATCAACGAAGAAAAAAGGCCCAATGACGCCACCGGCATGAAAACCGCACCATACAGACACTTTTTGTGGATGGAGTGGTGTTTCATGAAGCACATTAGGGTTTGCAGCACTCCAATAACGCTTGTTTTCTTTGTTGACTAAGCTATTCAACAAAAAATGCGCTTCATCACTGAAGATGATTTTGCGATGAAAGTCGTCATTTTCGGCAAACTTCTTTAGAGCCCAATCTGAGAACGTACGTCGCTTTATATGGTCGATTGGCGTTAGTTCTTAAGTTAACACAACTTGTTGGAGGATTTTGCACATCTGCATGCCTTGAAATTATCGACTTGCTAAGTTAACCGGCTGTAGCATGGGCTGTGTGGCATGTAGTGGCGTCTTGTTGAAACATCATATTTTTTAAATCAATATTTTCCAATTCAGGACACAAAAAGTTCGTTATCATCTATATGTATTGCTCACCATTGACAGTAACGGCAACTCCTCTCTCATTTTGAACAAAATAAGGACCGATGATGGCACCGTACCAAAACGGTCACTTTTTCGAAATTGAAAGGTTCCTCGTGAATAATTTGTGGATTGGCTTTAGCCCACATCTGAGATAATGGTTTTCTTGGAGACTTATTTTTTGAATAAAAAAAATTGAATAGTTTTTGAACGTTACTGAGTCGTGTTTCTTCATATGAATAAATTGCAAACCTTACTAAAAATAATTTGCAGTGACAAAAGATTTTGAAATTTTAAATATGGTCCCTATGAAGTTACTTTTGACAGGTTTTCTTATCCAGTTTTTCTACCGGGTGACAACTGAAAAACTGAAGCGTTTGAGTACCTGCAGTACAACATTAGATACAATACCTAGCCAGAGATAAGAAATTTACCTTTTATGACACTGAGAAACCCAAGAAATTACAATAGCATCAATTGCATTCCCCGAAAATCAGTTATTAGTCACTATTTCTTTGAAAATAAGAAAATTCAGCCAGGAATAATCAACGGGGGCCTGTATAGGACAATGTTTGAACATTTTTTACACTCAGTGGTCGAATATAATCAGTAGTTATGGTTCTAACAGTGTGGAGCTCTTAATAAAACAGCCAGAGTGACAATGGACTGGACCTAATGTTATTTTTGTTTTATATCATATACTTAAGACTTTCAGTAGCAGAACTGGAGAGAAATCTGGACCATTCCATCACCCCAGAGGACATAATGGAGTACATGTTGAAAAGCCAATGGGCTTGGAACAGAGTTGCAGAGTACGCGGAATCCATCATCAAGGATCTTCGCACCACGTACGAGGAATAGGCCGCAAGACGTCATGGTGCCAGATCAGCAGTAACAACAAATAAGAACGCCCCGGCGAAGTAGTATTTACAAAGAGTGCCGCCGGGGAACTATCTTTCCGGGAGCAAGATTAGAGGTGCAGGTTAGGTTTTAGTGAGGTAAAATCCCACATAACTCGTCTGGCAGGTACAAGGTCCTCCAGGCGAGTACCTTTCGAAGGTTTCCCCCTGCACCTCATTAATATAAAAAAAAGACCTACAGCATATCTTCTCTCGCATTGAGGTTATATATTAGTATACCACCAATATTATAGAATTTGTAGTTTTTAACTAAAATTGTAATTCGGCTAAAAATAATTTCCACCTAAGATGATAGAACACTTTAAAAAAAACATATTTCTAATACCGTTAATCACTAAAACTTCCATTGCTCAAATATTAGGAGATCTGAATTATTTTGACCATACATTATTTACAGATATTAAATTTTGTCTATTTTTATCATTTTCTGAATTTTTTTTTCAAAATAAACGGCTCAAATATATTTACTATTACTATGCACAGGTTTGAAATCTGAATAACTTACCTTCAAAAAAAATTTATTCTATTTATTCTCACTTGGCGTGAGTGAACACATGCCATGGAAAATGGATAGCAAGTGAATTACTTTGGTCTGATTAATACTCAGACTATAAGGGTTTTATCCTAAAATATATAAATTTTAATATCATAAATCAAGTACTTATTGCTCGTGGAATATTTTTCGGTTCTCACTATTTGTTAAAATTTCAGTTTCGGAAAGTTCGAATAACACAAGTGTATCAATCGAAATGAACTTTTAATTATGTATTAGAATTTAATTATGTATATTTTGTATGAATACCCATAATTTTGGAAAGGTTTTCAGAATAAAGATATCAAGCTACGAGTATGTTAACTGCTAACGTATTCTGATTTCTAACAAGGCCAAGTAACGTAACATTTTTATTATAGACTCTTGCAAGGGAGCATCATTTCTGATAAATACAGTTGTTCAAAATTCACTGGCATAAAAGACTTATTATCGTAGGAACACAATTCCGACGAATGCACATCTGTCAAAAATTGTATTAAATGTCGGTGTAAACTGTAGTGCATTATTAGCACACTCCAATTAACTAGGTTTAGATTAAAAGAATGGAAAAATAATTAAAAAGCGAAGAATTCCATTTGAATTAATATTTTAAAAATTATTCGAATATTTGCTTAGAAACCTGAGGAACAGAATTCTGACGGAAACTGCAAACTGACTGACAAAAGTTGACCGATTCTGTCTGAATCACTAAACGACATAAAATTACATAACAGAACACTGAAATGTATAGCAGGTAATTACTTGAACTACAACTGCAAAACTAAAACAAAATCTAATTCGGTGTTTTGTGCATTCCATATAAGATTGTGAAAGTTTTAACATTTTGCCAGCGGCAACTGCATGAAGTTTTCAAGCTCAGTCAACTAATGCGGATTTATTAGTTTCTACTCATTTTCATTGAATTAAAATATTTTCTGTAAAATACTCTGTAAAAATAAATTTATTTTATAAAAAACTATTAAATTTTTTTTGTAAAAAGAAACCACAATTTTTTTTTGCTCTCTAGCATTAACATATTTCTCAGCTTCAGCATTTACACATTATAAGTTTTACTCGTGCGGTTGTATTTGTGCTCGTCAATTTTAGGCCAATAACGTCATTTGAATGTGCGACGAAAAATTGTAAATTTTCGCTTTTATAATTCGCAGCCAATATTAGCCAACCACATTATATGAAGTCAATTGAAAGAAAATATTGTTAAGACTATACTTCACGGGATCATTTCTGTAGTCAGTCTTCACATCTTCAACATAAAACTTGAAGGCACAAAATCCATGATGACGAGAAATATCGTTCTATCCGGAGCGTGAGGAAGATAGTTACTTTGAGGTAATTCTTAAGGTGACAATCGTCGATGATCGCTATTTTCAGGGTAGAACGAATTCCGAGTGGTTTCCAAAAGTAAAGTTTTCTATATTTTTTTCCGAGGAATTAAAAGTTTCATTTTAAAAAGTAAATAGAAAAGCAGTAATGTGTATTATTTCACATTTCCGGTTTTACTAGAAAAGTTGCACCTTACATTTAAGAATGAAACACCAAAGACCTCGGTATGAAAGCTTACAAGCAGTGTTGAACAACGGCGGCAATATTTTCGGTTCAATTCCTGAGAACGGTGACGAGTAGTTGATGTTGGAGGGATGATCACGGACATTTTCACAAAATATCTCTTAGATTTAAAGAATACCTGGATAGGCCCTTACCGTTATGTATACGCAATTTTGTCTACAAATTATTGCGAAGCGGCGAGAAGTGGCAATAAAGGGATATTTTTGTGTACATATTTTTATGTAGACATGACACCCACTGCCATTGTTAAGGAAATTCAAATGTTTATTATTTAATGTGAAGTACAATCGATACAATTATATTCTGAATAAAACGTCATTCAAATGTGGCCTCCACGACTTCTTTTGCAGGAACGAATTATTTGATGAACCCAATTTTCGAGCACTTTTTCCACTAAATCAAGTCGTAAGTCATGAATATTGACTTCTAAAGCTTGAAGAGAGTTTGGTTTATTGCTAAAGACTAATGACTTCAAATAACCCCACAAGAAATAGTCGAATTATGGTCACAATTTCTTGAAATAATCGAATCTCCAAACTTTTGTCGCCATAATTCGGTTGTTGCACGTGCTGTGTGGCACGTAGCCCCGTCTTGTTGGAATCAGATGTTGTCAAGACCAACTTCTTCCAATTTCGGCCATAAAAAGTTGGTTATCATCGATCCATACAGCCCTCCATTGACAGTAACGGTGCTACCAGCTTCATTTCGAAAGAAGTACAAACCGATGATTCCACCTGACCAAAAACCACACCAAACTGTCAATTTATGTGAATGTTCATGAATAATTTGTGGATTTTCTTCGCACCAGAATCGACAGTTTTGTTTATTTACCGCACCACTCAGATGAAAGTGAGCGCACGAAATGTTGCAATTGGAGAACGATTATTTTGATAACAAAATTGAATAATTTGTAAACATTGTTCTTGCGTATATCTCTTCATGATGAAATTGTAAACATTACTGAATACAATGAAAAAAAAAGACAGATCATGACGTATTACAAATGGCCGAAACGTCATTTAGAAATCATATCACTCTTATTGGAAAACCCTATAGTTGTCGTAAGACAAATTTATTGAGTTGCAAAACCATAATTTATATTCATTTTAAATTTACTTATTGGAAACAAAAATACAATTTAAATACAACGATAAGGAATTTTTATTTTTTGTTCAATTTTTTGATACGAAATGTTATTCTATTTATTTCGTAAATATCAATCAAATATAAACCGCCTCAATTTTGTAGACTTTCTGAGAGTTTTAAAAAGCGCCATTGTCCATGAAAGTGGTAACATACCGAAAATAAAGGGCTATTTTTGCCATTTTCCAATTTTCATTTTTTCACATCAGAAAGTGCAAGTAAAAGTGTAGTTTTTATCTATTTTGAAGTATTTACGAACAATTAAGTATTTTTTATAAATTTCCGGAAATGAAGTGTTTTGTGAAGAATTGTTTTTCGTACGATGAAATGGGCAAGCCGGGAATTTCTTTCTTTCGGTAAGTTAACATCCTCATTTTTATTAAACAAAAGAAGAAAAATTTAGTTTGTGAAGTGTCTAAATGGCTATTATTGATTTATTTTATCCAAAAAGTGGTGAAAAAGTGAAAAGTTCGTCATTAAATAAATGTAAACAAATCCGATGTTGACAGTTCAATGTTTACCAGAAAATAGTTCAGTGTTGGTGTATATAAAGTGTGTGTAAGAAAGTTTAAGGGACCGAATTTTTCAGTCTATTTTCCATTGCTGTTTTCGTTGTGTTAAAATAAATAAAGTATATTCTTCGGTAGGCTTATTATTTAAATAAATTTGTTTTGCGTGCTCTATTAGATCATATTATAATGCCTTTACTACATATTATTGTTTTATTTTTTTAGAATATTAGTTATTAATTTTGTAAGTACATTAAATTTTTCATCTTGTAATTTAGTTTTAAAGCATTTCCTTAAATGTTGTATACGATTAACTTGTTATTGTACACATAATTATTTTCATATAATCAAATAACTTACAATTTATATTTTTATATGCTCTTCATCTTTATAATTCTGTTTTAATAAATAATATATAATGAAATATCTAATAAATAAATACTGTGTTTTATTATAAATTTCCAAAACAAATTCCATTAAACAACAAAATCCGCAATATTAAGAAATCTATTTGTTTACGAATAGATGACATCACATATCAATCAAAATGGTTTTAAACAAACCGCTTCAATCGCATACTGAACTTTAAAATTGGCCCCCAATAATTTACGCCGTTTCTGTTGTATTGCTTGTGTGTGCGTTCTACGAATGTATTGCCAACAAAATTCGGACAGATTTTTTGTATAGAGGCCTATCCAGTTCTTCTATAATCTCAGATCTTTAACACTCAAGTACTTCAAATAAATAGTGGTGCAAAATGCAACCGCTAGATGGACGACCCTATAAATACGATCACAGTAGGGTGAGGTATTTTAGGGTTAGATAATTATGAAGAAGGATCGAAGGAATGGGAGATAATTAGCTTAAAAGTCTTTTAACTTTTGGTCGCATGAGTATTTTGTTATAGGGTTAATATATTTTTTGAGGAATATAAATTATCGATGACCAAAAAAAATTCGTCAAAAAACCTTTGATTGTTTAATCACCGATTAAATGCTCGAACACGCAATTCCGACTTAACATAGAAAACGCACCAATGTGTATATTATATAAGCTGTCTTCCTTTGGACCAATTTTGCTACTCCCGAGAAGTGCTAGCTGTCATCATCTACTCTACCTCGAATAAATGAGTACATTGCAATAGGAGTTGCGCCTACTATTTATGGTAGGGAGATTTTAGTTCCCGGACTGGAAATAGATGGCTTAGCGGGTTCGTTGGTTATGTTGAAGAGTGATATATTTGTCAGTATTTTCTATGCCTGAATAAACTCAGTTTTTATTGTTTATGTGTGAGTAAACTCAGTATTGTTGTTGACTATTTAGAGGTTATATTTCTACTGCTGTCATTAAATTTTGCCTTCCTTTGGCCATCTACTCGCAACTACTCGGGTATCAAAAATTAAAATTTTCTCAGTGTTATAGGGGCTGGGGTGAAATGCACAAAGCTGCGACTGTGTTCTGTTGGTTGTCCTTGCCATACAATTTCAGTGCTTGATATAAATAATTGAAGTATAAATAAATAGGCGTTGGGTTAGTGTGCGTGATTACGTTATTTTGAATACGATAACATCATGTGGAAATAAGAAATCAGTTTTGCAGCTGACGTTGGATTTGGGTCCTACCAATAGAATTCCGGTTTGCTTTTCAGTCTTTCAACTTTATTGTGAATGCGCAAATGGGAGAATATTTTTTAAACTCATGTACGTGTTTCCATTTTTAATCTCATTTCGGACATTTCTCATATTGTCTGTCTCTTTAAGTTGTGACGCTGAGAATTTTTCTCTCGCATTTCTTAGCAGCGCGAATAAAATTATTCCCAATGAAATGATTTTTTTTCTACTAGTACTTTTACAATCGAAAATTACTAAAAATATTACATATTTTATAAATATAAAATACAAGAAATAATTATAAATAATCAGTAATATATGTAATAGCTGCAGGCAAATAACTCGTAAATTATTAATTGGAAAACTGAACAAAAATCGTCACAAATTTTGCTTGTTAAAATTTTTAATGAAGTTGAAATTTTCATGTTATTTGGTTATTGGGAGGTCCTTGGACATTTGTAGTATCATCTTTGGAAAATAGATACAATATCATCTTGGATAGACCATTTAGGAAAAATGATATTTATTTCGATACGTTTTTATGGTATTCTACATTTGCAATTTGTTCACAAATTAAGACGCTATTATCTGTACCTTGGCCATTAATAAAGTACACGTACTAATTAAGGGCTTGTAGCCACATTATTGCAAGTACTTTTAATTATCTGGAGAACAAATTTGGTATGTCCTTCAATATTTAGTCGATTTTCTAAAAAATAGCATGCTAACATTAGCATTTTTATAATTGAAGTACTTAAAAAAAATAACTTTTTCTAAAACTTAAAAAAAAAACTATATAAAATTTTTTTTTTAAATTGTTGATGACAGAGAAATTAAAAAAAATGATTGCAATTGGATGAAAAATATAATCTTTTTATAAAGAGCACAATTAATTACGGCCAAAATATCTAATTGGACAAATACCAAAATGAATTGACAATTGACAGTGAACAAAATGTTTATGAGCAAATTAATACAAAATTAATAGTTTTTTTTTATCCAAAAAACTTTTATGCATTTTTGCCAATAGAGAAAAAAAATCACTTAATTTATTGCAGTATTACTTTCTAAATATGCGTATTGGTTATATTTGGTGAATTTTGTGTTATTTTTTTTGCTTAAAAACATTGAACATTTTTAATTATATTATAAAAATGAATTTTGATCAATTTGTTTTTGGTTTTTTATGTATTTTTTTTTTTAAATTTGAATAGTTCAAGTTGAAAGTGAAACGTTTATGATAATAATTAGTGTTTTATGTAAATAAAAAATTAAAAGACATAAAAATAAATATAAATGACAGTATGTACATATAATATATATAAGTATGAATGAGAAGTACGTTGATGCCGTGATCTTGAAATATGTTTTCCGATTTGGATGGAAATGTTTGCTTTTCTTTTCTGCTCCTCCAAAGACTAACAATAATAATGCAGTAGTTGAAGTTTCGATTTTTAACGAGTATTATTTACAAATACTGATGACATTTGTGATAGTTTCGCTTGTATTAATTATAGTGAAAATTACAACATTTTTACTTTAAGAAAAATGAAGTCATTTTTATTTTTCCTGATAAATACTAGTTTTATACATAAGAAGATAGGCAATAACAAGTTGGCCAGTAATTGTAGGTAAATATTTTGTATTCTGATAGGTTTGGACAAATTCAGTACATGTGTCGAAGATGTTGCCGAGATAGTCGAATAACTGATAGTGGGGGTATCTTTGAAAGTTTTCCTCATAGTGAACTGCTACTATCATTAGAGTCATGATACCGGTTTGGTTAGAAATTGATTCCCTCTTCGCGGTAGGAGTACCAGTTTAGACGAGAAACGGTAAAATTGGAGATTCTTCCTTTGCTGTTGTTATTTTTTCATAATTTCTTAGTTTTTTCTAATTCTTTTTCTTTAAACATTTCCACTAAAAGTTATTTTCTTATGTTGTTATTCCAGTTCCCCATTTGTTCACACCTATAATACTTTTGATTTCAGAGGTCATCGAAACAGCACTATAAACCATGAATCGATCAATTGTGGGTTTAATCTAACTTATGATCAGCAAGTTCACAAGCGCAAACTGCATTTTCCTTAAATTACCAAAATGGAGTGTTAAACTATTGGCAAACAGATTCTCAACTTCCCAAGTGGTTTTCTATTTGTCTTATTTGGTTAAATTGTTGACAAATTTAACCAAATAAGAAAAATGGAAAAAGATTCTGTATCTTGTGGCCTGAATTTCCGAATATGTTTAATGCTATTTTTTCCGTATCGTAGTTACGATTGAAAATAATGTAATATGTTTTTATGTCCTTAAATAATTATTTCGAAATTTTTTTTTTTGTTAAAGTAAATCTAGTATTTATTTAAATTGTTTGAACTCTTAGTTTTTAATTGGAAATTTATTTTATGTGTTAAATTGTTAATTTTTTTTATAATTTTTATTTTTTTACCATTTCTACTATAAAAAAATTATGCTTATATGCATACTACATGATTATTCATTTTGTGGTTGGGAAAGTATTGCATTGTTATTTGACAGTTATCAATTATATCTATCATATAAATTAACATTTGTTTAGTAAAAAGTTTGCCATTTTTTTTATTAATTATAAGATTAAAATTATAAAACTTTCCATAAAAGTAAGGATTTTTTCTTTAGAGATGAGGCTCATTTCTCACTCGGATAAGTCAATGAGCAAAATTTCTGTATATGAGACTCTGAAAAACTACAAATGAAGGTATCATTGGCTATTAACATGTATTATGAGCCCTACGGACAAACGATAACTAATTTTTTTTGGCCTGTAATGGCCAACATCTGTCAATTATAACCAGAAATGTGCGAAAATGTTACCAAAACACTCTAGAAAGGAATGATTCCTACAAGAATTCTTGTGGTAACAATTGGAAAAAATATCCTATTTTATTCATAATGGCAGAATTTATTTTTATAGCTAAGTTTTATATTTTACTATAAAATTTTACTTTATGTATCGGAAATTGAATAACCCTTTATTTAAATGCGTTTTAATAACAAAAAAAGATTTACAGTTTAAAAAAAAATTAAGAAAATGATTTTTCTAAAATTTATTCTTAATAATAAGTAAAAAGATATGGAATAATGTAGTTTGATTTTAATCACAATAGAAAGATTGATTTTTATTCAAAATTAAATGTTTGGCGGAAATATTATTTTTTTTCCTCCCCACTGTGGAGTATAAGGGAAACATCATATTGTGAACACATAATAAGTAAATGGCCATCCGCGTTAATTTTTTTAGAGCTCACCTTCTCTAGTTTTCTTTACTTTGATTCGGATTGGCATTTCTTTTGACCTCAAAGGAAAAGCGAAGCGTATATCTTGACTTATCTTTTCTCTAGGCTATCCGTCTACAGGTGAGCATTTTCAGACACGTTTTCCAGTTAGTCGATACTCACCTGTTGACTACGATAGACGTAGACTGATGGTTTCGCGTATTATCTTTTCTCGAAGTTTTCTTTTCATATTCGAAGAGATATTGTCGAGTTTTTAAAGTTTAGACGATTAATAAATAATTTAATTTCAATGTGAATATTGTGAAAATACATAAAAAATACATTTTTTTCCAACCCATTTTCTGGATAATCTTCTGGATTTTTTTTTTATATTATTAAAACGAGAAAAAATTTTAATTTTAACAATCGAAATTGCAAGCAAATTATAAACGGAATCAGTTTACCATGAAATTGATCAGTGTCCGTCTATAGTTTTCAGTGAGAGTGGCTTTTGGTAAAATTATCAAATAAGGAAATTGGAACTAAACTTACACGCGAATAAAAGCTTCTCTAGTTAAAAAATTCCGTATTATTTGGAATTTACTATTTAATCAATTTCAATTTGAATGAATTTTACACAATTTCTGTGGTAATTTCATGCATTAATCGTTATAATATGAAGGATTATGTATGCACATAGTTCGAACGAGTTCAAATCAATGTAATACAAATAATAATATTTGTTTGATTTTATATAGTACTTATATTTTTTTTAAAAATAAAATTCTCCAAGAGAAAAACTAATAAGTTCAGTGACGAGAAAAAAAAACATAGAAAAAGTGACCATAGAATATACATACTCAACTGATAATTTTTTAACAATTTCACTTTATCGTAAATTATAAAGAAAGTAATGCGATTCAAAATAGTATTACTTTTTTAAATTGCATAAGTACAAAAGAAATTATCTGAAATTTAAAAAAAAAACGGAGTCGATGTCAACCCAATGAGATCCATTTCCAATAAGATATGATGAAAGAAAAAATAAATTCATTGCGAGTCATTGCAATTTACTTAATTTGGATTAATCTACGATATTCAATATTATCTGAAGGTATGTCATTAAAAAATTATCAAAATTATCTACAACTATATGGAATAGTATCTTCTCTGTTATTTTTTATAATATGTAGATTAGATGCAACCGTTACATGTCTCATAATGTTATTTAAGAGAAAATGGAAGAACGAAAAATTCATAAATAATATTGTAGTATAAATAACACTATAAGATAAATAGAATAATAGAGATTTTTTGAAAAGGTGACTTTGCCAATAATCGAAACTTCGATCAATAAATGACATCTTTTCTGAGAGTATATGCACATACGAGTATCTACATAACCACATATAAAGTGTCTTTGTTGAATTTATAAAATTTACTGTAAATTTTTATATACTTATTCTTCTTCTTCTTCATCATCATCATCATCATCTACTTTTTGGTTTAATATTGAAATTTTACCATAGGTAACTTAATTTTTATACTTTCGTCACACCTGAAGATGTTGTTTCATATTATAACGGCTCCGACCGGTGTATTCATATTATTGAGTATTTGGTGTAAAATCATCTTCAACATGTTCAAAAGTCAAGAACTTGGAAGATAACTGACAAAATAGTGTATGGGGGGATATACTCGTGTTAGATATAAAATCAAATAAGAATCAATTAATTTATGATTTTCTTTGGTTTAGATTTGTTTGTTACTTTTCTCTACTATATTTAATATATTCTAACTATTTTATTCTATAATAGATAAAATCACCTGTTATACGAATACTATTTAGAAGTGGTTTCATTAAAAAATAAAAATACCAGTCATAATTAGGGAAAATCATAAGAAAAACATTCTATTCACCAAATTAATATTCAGTATTATTAAAATATATATAGTGTTACTAATTCCGTACGAAAAAAAAAGAAGAAAATTTTTAGAATAATTTTGAATAATTAATAACGGACTTTTTTGGTATTTCTTTTCACAAATGTACAATTAATCTAAATGAACATTTAATAAATTATGTAGTAAATTAGTGACCATTCTGAATTCCTGCTTTTTTATTTGCAATTTTAATAGTAATTTTTGCTAGTTTTCTTTTTGAATAATCTTTTAAAAATGTTTTCTAGCATAAAGAGGGCAAGGAAGAAACTTAAAAAATTCTAATGTTACTTATTGAAAAAGAAATTTATTCTGTATAGATTTAGATTAATAATAATAATTTTATTTTTAAGATGTATTAGAATTTATTAGCAAAATACTATTAACGGTGAGAAATTCCTTTTATAAATTTAATACAATAAAATTTGCATTGTTGATAGTGCCTGCATAAAAATTTAACCGTTTTTATTCAAAATTTTTAAATATTGGAATTAAATGTATATAAATTTATCATATTTTTTTATAAATTTTAGGAAATTTTTTTTTTAAATTTAAAAGAATTTTACTCAATTTTTGGAAATAGTTTTTTTTTCAAAATTTTTACTTTTATGCTTTGGAAAGTACAGTTAAATCAAAAATACTTTAAATATAAATATTTATTAAATTTATATTGGTTTTAAATGTTCTACAGTTTCAAAGTTTTTTTACGTAAACATTATTTTTTATATAGTTTTGAAGGAAAAGTTCCAACGGCACGATCTCGGAACCCAATTAACATTAAATTTTAATTAGGCGTCCTAGGAAATTTTTCGCGTAATAAAGAACAATTTTCTATTGTTTTGTAGTTTTTTGTACGTTTTGTTAGAACCATACATAGTTCAGAATCAAATCTTTAAGTTCAAGTCAAAAAGATTTGGTAATCATACAGAAATGGCGCTCAAAGATAAGTTCAGACCAAAATGCACACCAGACAGTAAGTTTTTTTATACAATGACTTCTTCAAGGTTGGTTGTGGATTTTTAGAGCCTCATATATGTCAAGTTTGCACCGAGCGTGAAATGAGCCTCATCGCTGAAATTTATCATCTCCTCTTGATGTGCGAAACGTGGCTATAGCAGAATCACTACTTTTGTAGAAAATTAATTGTTTAGTAATTGACAGACTATAACCTAAATTAGTCTTATCTTAATTAATATATATTTTTTACAATTCTCCGAAATACAAAATGAATAATACCTTAGCACTCGTAATAATTCACTAGCACGATTATATCTAAAATGAAATAGATAAAAACTATCGCTAATTCTAAGTAATTTAATCCTGTAAGACCAGAAAAGAACAATATTTTTGTAAAGTTACGTTTTATCAGAATAAATAATTATCAAAAATTTTTTTTAACTTAATCAACTTTTTGATTATAAGCAACAAGGAAATTTTATTAATTTTTCTTCTTCTATTAAATAATAATAAAATTGAAATCATTTAAATATCCAAGTAAAAAATGATATAGTGTATAAAAAATTTGAATAAATTTATTCATATAAAAGTGAAAAATATCATCAAAACTTGTAAAATCCAATTTTTTTAAATGATATAATAACCAGCTTTCTTGAAATTAGCTGACTTCCGGAGAGAGCCAATCAGACTTATAAGGATTTAAAAATCATTTATTTACATTATTTTAATACTAATTAAGCTCATTTATAAAGCTTTGAGCATATTTAATCCGAACACTTTAAACATATTAAAGCAAAACAAAACAAAAAAACAAAAAAAAAATTCTTCGATTTCTTAATCAACTTTTCTTCTTTTTTTTTTTTAAAAAAAAACTTTATCTTCAAAAGATTATCTTTTCATAATAATTTATCATAAATTTAAATAACCAATATTTTTCTAGTACTTTTCATTTAAATTTATTTTTAATTGGAAAATGTGAAAAAAAAAAACTTTTTCTCCATTCCCACGATTTAATCTAGACTAAAAAGTTGTTTTTTTTGGAATCTAGATTAGTACGAAATAAAATGAAAGTAAAACCACATTGTTATCCGATGGATGATGTCCACCACTACAAAGTAGCTGACCACAAGTATTTTTCTGATAAATATGAGAAAAGGTGTTGATTTTCCATTTGGGATCAATCAGTTTTTGTGAGTGAAAAGGTATCGAATCTGAATCTTTCCGTTGTTATTCTGATGTCAATGGCAATTATTTGCGGCTAACTGAAATTCGAATGGATTGACTAATTCGCTTTATGGTTGGCAGCTCCAGTTAGAGGGATTGCTTTGTAGACCCACTCATAACAAAATTGTAGCTATGACCTTATTTCGGAACCGATGAACCTAGCAATTACATCTGGCCACCAAGTGTCCAAATAAGCACAACTGCTGAGCTGTGTCATTGCAAAGCGTCATTGTTTCCAGAAGGAAGCTCATCATACGTCTTTTGGTGAATATTGCCGCCATAATCACTTATACCTAGGAAGCCAAAGCTTCAATTTGAAGTTAGGTAATGTGTGGCAATGTGTCTGCTGTTACTAATGGTAATAATAGCTGAATACTTTTAATCAAATTTATTATTATTATTTGGTTTACTTATGCGAGAATATGTACGGAAACCTTTTTTGCAATGCCCATACTTTGGTGTTGTTTCAAATCAAATTCGTTCTGTGATTTTCCATTTTGGCGCGTTTTCTCTCTTCTTTGTATGTAATTAGCCCCTACTCGAAGCAGTTCATTATGTCACGAGGTTGGGAAAATATTGGTAGTTGGTATCTGAATGCAAAAGACATTTTTCTAGCACAGATATCTGATAGAAGAATGCATCAATTGGAGCATTGTTTTAGGAATGTGAGAACCTTTGCGTTCGAAATTAGCTCATAAATGCGAATACTATATATGCATACACTTGTGTCAAGGGGCCGTATTGGTACTTTTCCTATTATCACTTTCATACAAACCGAACCCCCCCTTTCACTCCGATGAGGCTATCAGCTACTTCGTGAGACTATCGTGCTTATTAAAGGGTGCAATTTTCATATCACTTGCCTCACGTAATATTAAGATATTCATGCTTAAATACATATGCATTATGTGTGGGATAATCCATTCTAATAATGCTATTCAACTGAGAAAATATTTCATCTCGAATATCTGGGGCCTGATCTGTTTCCTATGTTAACGAGTTAAGTTATGGATTTCTAGGTAAAAGCAATCACCCCGTTCGACTGCCATATCGTAAGAGTTATTAGGACAGATTCTTCTGGTGCTAGTAAACTACTTGTAATATTGCATAAATAAAAAAACAACAAAACTTTAAAATATCCATCATGTCCTATAAGTTAATAATAAAAAAAATTCCAACGAAGAAGAAGTATACAAATCTGACTGATATGAGAAAATAGGAATTTCCCATTCCGAAGGGTATGTGAGAAATGGTATCGTTATGGAATTGTCTTACTGGGAATTAGAAATTTTACAAATAAAATAGATAGAATATGTCGAAAGTTGGTTGAATTATTATGTATTTTCTAAGGCAAGAAATTAATTTTATGAACAAACAAAAAAAAAACAGAAAAAAAAATTAGAACGAGTATGTCTGTTTTGTAGTTTTTTCCCCCCTAAGAACGAAAGTTGCTTAAGTACTTAATCAGTTGGTAATTATTAAAAATTTTCTGATTATTATATTAATTATATATTTTAATAAGCGATTATAATTTTTTCTTTTTTGAAATATGTTCATATAATTTTTATGAAAAAAAAAACGGGGAATCATCAAATTATCGACTCAAATCTATACAAATAGGCAAATTCTATAAAACTAAATTGAAAATAATAGCGATTAACCTAAAAAAATATAACAACTTAAATAGATTAAGAGAGCATATATTTGGAATATCTAAAAGAAAAAATTCAAAGCTTAGATACAATATTACAAATGTTACCAAAGAAGTGAAAATAGGGACCGTTCCATGTTGATCGATACAATTCCGATTTGAATTTGAAACAGCACTTCAGAAAAATGTACAGTATTTTTTCTTATATTTGATTCCTCTCGTTTTCCACAGTTTTCGCTATAACCAACCTAATTATATACATAAAAAAAATACAAAAAAAAATTTCATTAAGTTTATAGATAAGAAAAATCATTTCAAGAAATACTTTTATTTCAGTTTAACTTTATTAGCTATAAAGAAGAAGAATAAAAAAATATTACAGAATGTAAAGTCTTTTCTCAATGTTGATATTAAGTAGAAAGACTTATAAAAGCTTAGGTTCGAATGCCGTTATTAAAAGCTAAAAATTTTGTAACACGAACGGTATTATTGGAATTGGTAAAAAAAAATATTCGGAAAACAAACAATTGCTTAAACGTGGACAGTCTTTATTTTTTTCTCGAAAGTTTTTTTTTTAGATAAACTGTTTTTGGTATATTTCTACCGCATTATCCATAGAGTATAACTCTGTCATTTGACATTTAACAAAAGAATACGTCATTTGAAGTCACATTTCTTTAGTTTAAGATTGTCCATTTAATATTATGGATTTTGTAATCAATCATTGAATGTTCAAAAGATACGTCCTTTGGATGGTGGAACAACAGGTTTTGGATTCTGATTTTTTGATCAAACATTTTCTTAAGTGATGTGGCTCATTTTTGCCTCGAATAAGCAGAATTTATACATATTGGGCTCTAGTAACCCGCAAGTAACTATGGAAAAGCCATTGTATCTGAAAGAAGTGTGCATTTTGGTTTGAGGGTATCATTTGACTGTATTTCTTTGAAAATGTAGCACGAGAGACTGTTACAATCAATTCTGGTCATTATAACCGTCTGATAACCGATTCATTTTTTTAGCTTGACCTGAAAAATTTCAATCTGGACTATATGCAGTTTTAATTCACCAAAAAGTATTTGATGATGTTGATTGACCTCCAAGATCGTGCAATTTAATCTCATTGGACTTTTTCTGTTAAAACTATGCAAAAATTCATATTTTTTCTAAAATCATGCAAACAATTGAACTTAAGAGTATTTAAGAACTAACATTCATGAAGTAATGGTTGAATTACAGACCGAAATGTGCGAAAAAGTCATCAAAAATTACCTCAAAAGGGTCGAGTTCTGGAACGGCAGTTCTAAAAAAAATAATAAAATAGAAATTTAATTTTGAATTTGCATTTTCATAGTAATTAAATAAACTTTACATTTCAAAACACAAATTGGATAATCTTTTTATTCTACTAGTAGGCTAAGTAAGTGTTAGTGCCCACAAACCCCCTCCCCCCCCCATTTTGGTTTTTTTTTGAGAATATCAAATAATAAATAATGTATAAATTTAATTATATTGAAAGAAAAAAAAAACCATTAATATAAAGCTTTTAAACAAAAACTTTCATTATTAATATTTGAGCGATCGTCTGTCTCTGTGTTAATATTGTAGTAACTTGATCTATTATTATTATATGAATTCAATAATATATGAGAGTGTTGTAAAATTTTTCTCAAAAATTTTCATATTAAAATAAAAATGTCATCAATATTAAAACGTTTATAATAAATATCGTTTTAACAATAAAAAGAAAGTCGATTAAATTAAAAGGAAATGGATAGACATGCACGCTTCACAAGTAATTTTTCGGTGATAGTTTCACAATTTTCATAGTGTTGCGGTTGTTGATTTACTTTGAATTCCGATTTGATTAAAAAATTTTAATAGCTTTTTTATACTGCTTATTTTCAAATACATACAATTAAGTATATACACTTATTCATATATATATATGCGTGTGTTTATGTATAGTAAAATATAAAAAACTCTTATGTGTGGATGCACAAAAAAATTTGATATTGGAAAATTCACAAAAGAGCTTTTACTACATTTTATTATAAATTTTGCCAAAAAACGTGTTTATTTATATATTTTTTAATACATTTTATTATAAATTTTGCCAAAAAATATATGCATTTATATATTTTTTTTAATATAAGACTATTTGGATAATTATATATTTTTAAGTAAAAGGATGCTCCGATTTGAATAGATACTCGTAGCAAACCGCTAGCGCTAAGTTCACCACTTACTCAATAAAAATAATTTTTTTAAATTATTTCATACTAATGCGTATCAGATATGTTTATGCAAAATACCATATAATTTATTAGAAAAATAGCTTATTTCCAAATAACTTATACCAGGTACCATCTATACTGCTCGTATGTTCGACTATTATTTACTTTCAGACTCGTACATTAAACTCGTACGTGCATGCATTACATCCTATGGAGAATGATTCAAATAATTCTTATTGAAGATGTTATTGAAATAAGTGAAATTATGTAAAAAGTCAATCATGTGCAGGTTATTAGTCTCACTTGACTACATAATATGAAATAAAGACAAAGAAGACAAAGAAAAGAGTTATGTTAAAAATCGATTCAGTAATTCAGTAATGCGTGAACCCATCATCATCATCATAGTCATCAGCATCAGATTGTGTAATAAATACTTACAAGCCGAAATAATTTTCTATTCTTTTCGCCTTTTATTTGTATAATATTTACACTATTTTAACATATATTGACTTATAAAAGTTGAAACTGAATTTTTTTAATTATTACTTTTGAACACCAATAAAATAAACTACAATAAATTGACAACGATAGATAAGAATATGCAAAAGATATGAGAAAGTTTTACCTGTAAACGTAGACCTGCATTATAATATTTTAGATAAAAAACTATCGTAAAATGTATTGTTCCATAACAATTGTTGTTAAGTTAGTCTTATTGCCTTAACAATAGAGTTAATTTTTTGTTAAAACTATTAAAAAGGAAGATACGTCACCATCTCAATTCCTAATGAACAAACTTTTTTTTAAGATACAGCAACGTAAGAATGCAAAAAAATTGAAACTAAATAATGTAAATAATTTCATATCATTTCATTATGTCATATCATTTGAATCGGTGCATTTCACCGGTGAAAACTTTCTTTTTAGATCTTTCATATTATTATTGTTGTAATTTTTGTTGCTATTCCAATCATTATTGTTTGTTAAATTTTCTTGTTTCTGTTCACAATTAAAACTATTAAATTGTTTAACTATTATTAATTGTTATTGTTAAATGTTAAAGAGGAAGAAGAAGAAAACATTTAACAAAAACGTAATATTTTATCCAATATATTTGCCTACTAGACTCTCTTATTTTTTCTATATATATACATTTTTTTTTGTATAATTATAGCATTAATTTTCTATTATTTTTTCTTCATTAAACTTCAAATGTTTTTTTGTTAATTTTTAACAATTTGTTTTTTTGGTTTGCTTTTCGTATTTAATGAAAAACAATATATTTTGATGATTTATGTAATATTTAAAATAAAAGAGAAAATTTTCAGATTCTCTTCGTTTTAATAACTACCATATTATCTAAAGATTTTTTGCAAATAATTTTAAATAATAAAAAGAAAAAACTGTCCTTATCATAGAAAATTTCACAAAAAAAATAAATTTTTTTTTAGTACTATTAGTAGCTATGGTATTTTATCTAATCAGTTGTTGAATATTAACTATGCTCTTTTATTGCTAATAATATATCCGACAGATAGTATCTGATATAAGACAACTTATCGCATATCTTATATAACAGTTTAAAATTTTTGTTTACATACATTTTATACTATAGTATTTTTTTAGGAAAACATTTGAAAATTTCTAGTTTTTGTGTAAAAATAATATTGGAAATTGCAATATTTTTATCTCAATAAAATCCAATAAATATGCATATTCTTAATTGTTAATTATTAATTTTATTATAATAACTGTAATTTTAAAATATCTATGCTTGAAATATATTTAGAAAATAAACTACAATATTTTAAAATAACAAGAAGATTTGTTAAAACATTACACATAAAAGAGGAGTTTAAGTGAGGATAATTCTGTAAAAATAAGATAAATTAAGGTCTCAATGGACATAATAGGGAGCGTCTTAAGAGTATTATTTCTGTATTGTAAACGGTTTTCGAATAAGAATGATATGATTTCTTTTTAAAAAAAAAAACACTAATTATTAAGGAAATTCAAATGTTTTTTATTTAATGTGATGAATCCAATTTTCGAGCACTTTTTCCACTAATCAAGTCGTATGTCATGAATAGCACGTTCAATATTGACTTCTAAAGCTTGAAGAGAGTCTGGTTTATTGCTAAGGACCAATGACTTCAAATAACCCTACAAGAAATAGTCTAATGGTGTTAAACAACAACTTATTGGAGGCCATTCAATGTCACAATTTCTTGAAATAATTGAATCTCCAAACTTTTCTCGCAATAATTCGGTTGTTGCACGTGCTGTGTGGCACGTAGCCCCGTCTTGTTGGAACCAGATGTTGTCAAGATCAACTTCTTCCAATTTCGGCCATAAAAAGTTGGTTATCATCGATCTATACCGCTTTCCATTGACAGTAACGGTGTTACCAGCTTCATTTCGAAAGAAGTATAAACCGATGATTCCACCAGACCAAAAACCACACCGAACTGTCAATTTAGGTGAATGTAATGGGTGTTTATGAATAATTTGTGGATTTTCTTCGCACCAGAATCGACAGTTTATTTAGCGCACCACTCAGATGAAAGTGAGCCTCATCAGAGAAGATGATTTTCTTAAAAAAATCGTTATCGCTTTCAAGTTGTTCTAAGACAAAATCAGCAAATTCACGACGTTTACAGTGGTCCAATGGCTTCAGTTCTTGAGTGATAACAATTTTATACGGATGCATAAATCCTGTCTATAAATCCCAAATCCTTTCTCAAAATCCGCCAGGTTGTGGTTTGAGACAGTCCCAATTCTTGAGAACGTCTTGGAATCGACAGAACGTCTTGGAATCGACAAAACAATATTTTCAATACTTCGAGCGGTTCTTTGTCTTATTGGTACTTGAACATTATGTAAAGAAAATGTACGCTTGAAATTTTTAACAATTCGACGAATAGCGAGCACAGTTGGACGATTATTACGACCATAAAATTGCAAAAGCGCACGAAAAGTTGCAATTGGAGAACGATTATTTTTGTAATAAAATTGAATATTTGTAAACGTTGTTCTTGCGTATACCATATCTCTTCATGATAAAATTGTAAACATTACTGAATACAATGAAAAAAAAAGACAGATCATGACATATTACAAATTACCGAAACGTCACTTAAAAATCATATCACTCTTATTGAAAAACCCTATATATAATAACTTTTTTGTCGACTGTAAGTTTTGATGGCTGATCTATATGGAATAATATTGCCGTTTATATGTTTGGAAAGTGAGGGTTTTTCGTAAAAAATAAAAGTAACATGAACACTATTTCGATCGGTTAACTTAATTCTTCACTTTTCGTAGGCGAATTTCAAGGGAAATTTTAAATTTAATATTTATTATAAATAAATTACAAATTATCTTTAAATTATAAATTTTTTTATAGAAAATTCAGAAATTATTAAAATTTTTTATTGATTAATAATATGATTAATAAATTTTTTTTTTCACGATGATTTCAATAAATTTGGTTGCTACCTATTAAAATATTTATGTGAAAAAAAAATTAACTAAAAATATATTGAATATAAAAATTTATTAATATATTTTTTCGAAAAATTTCAATAATGCAAACAATATAAATTTTTCGAATAAGGGATTTTCGGAAAATAAAATACTACCAAGTATAGTGACTGTGTGGTGCGTTGTTTGGACCATAGCCCAATTAGTGTTGAATAAAATATGGTGAACGCAACGTTACACACTGCACGTACTACTATGGAAATTCGGTGATCGATGCTTACCAAGCGAATTCTGTCGAAAAATTGTAATGACGATTCCGCAGATTCAACTAATTTTTAATTTTTTTCTATAAAGATACTTAATCTAAAAATATAATTAACTCAAAAATGTATCATACCATATTGAAAAATGTCATCAAGTTTATTGCAGTCTTTAAAATACCTAAAATTAAAATTTTTTTTATAAAGACTCCCTAACAACTTTTTTATTATATAAAAAAAAACCAAACAAACCAAAAACTTTCGAAAAGTATAGTAAAAAATAATTAAATTCTTGAAGAAATTATGCGAGAAAGGAGAACTTTTTTTGGTAAAAGAATTTTAAAAAATTGTGATCTATGAAGAGAAGGGGAATCAAAGAAAAAAGTTAATGGGGATGATTTTTTCAAGATCAATAGCCAATTTTAATTAAACCATTAAATTCTTGGGTGATTTTCTTAAAATGACCGAAACTAATTCACAAATTCAATTGATAAGACCTAAAAGCTCGTCGAGTAGAATAAAAAGGTTGGAGAATTTTGGACGCAAAAACAGAATCACGAATTAATTGAATTTTTCAGTGCTTGACATTGTTTTTTTTTATTTAAATTTTTTTCCGGACAATAATTGATTCAAAATAATCGTGGTCATGAGCATTCTAACAGTGAGTCAGTCAGTCAATCAAATCACCAGTCTTGCACTAATTATTTTATAGGTCTTTGTCAGGTGTGCGTATTCCCATCTGTCTAAGCACCTTCGCCATTTACCAAGTCCAGAAAAATATACTAAAATGTTAGCTTTTATGTGAAATTTTTTTCTTCTTCTTTCATTTTAATGTAATTAAGCAGCAGGTATCATAGTAGAACCACAAAAACACTATGAATTTTATTGAATCATTTTTGTTTATACTCTTATTAAGTAGACTTCGTGCGGATAGTACCTGCAAGTAGTTCCGGTAGTCCACTTTATGGAAAAGTTGGAAAAAAAAAAAAATACTGCATGCTTTTGGAGATATTATAATATAGCCGCTTATGTTCTTTTTTTTCCATAAATTTAGATGCGTAAGTGTGTAATTAAAGATTTGGCTGTTCTTCGCTTAGTCTTAGGCTTTTTAGGCAACTTTCTTAATATGTTTTTTTGATAGTTTATTGTACTTTTAACCAAAAAAATTGAAAAAAAACCATTCCGATCTCGTAGTGATTTATCACTTTTGCTCTTTATGCTAACTAAGTGTGCGAATTCATAAAAGAGAAATTATGTACCTTTTTTGTAAGGTATGTGAACGGAAAAAAATTACATTTTAAATAAGTGAAAAGGATATAATATATTATGATATCGAATAGATAATTTTTTTTTCAACAAAAAAAAGATATTCGATCTGCAAGCAAATTTTTATAATTTATTAAACTAGTGAAAATTAATAAATGTGACTTTTTCAATTATTAATACTCTATTTGGTTGCGCTTAGTTATAATTTTTATAGGATTTTATATTTATCTGCGTGAAAATATATAATTTCTTTTTTTAAAAAAAATTTATACTTTATAGGATCTTTGACGATCTATGCTATAATAAAAGGTTATACAATTTGTGCTTTGAAAAGTAAAGTAAAGTCAAATATATTTAAAATGTGGATTTCAATTAAAATTTTATATTATTCTATTTTATAAATATTGCCATTATATATACACAAATAAATTTTATTTTTTTAATTATTTCCAAAAAACTTTTTGAAGTACTTGATTCTTTTTAGGCAATTTTTAATGACTTTGTCGCACATTTTGGGCTGTAATTCAATTATTACTTAAAGGATGTTAGTTTTTAAATGCTCTTAAGTTTAAGTATTATCTGCGTAAATGTACAAAAAAAGTTTAACTGTGTCAAATCGAATGATCTTGGATTTTGGAGACTAATTGACATCAGCAAATCTCTAACTAATTGACATCAGCAAATCATCAGCGTCCTGGAACTTTTCGCGCAATAAAAACAAAATGTTGTATGGCTTATGGTGCCGTTTTATTAAAATCTAAATTTTCAAAGAAATACTGTACTTTTCAAACTATAGAATGAATAATTTTTATATTTTTCTCCAAAAACTGATAATGTTTTATTAAAAGTACAATATTGTAATTTGATAATTTTTTAAAAAAATAAAATTTGTTGCCAGTTATTTATTTATTTTAATGATTTTTTTTACTATTAGTGATAAATAAATCACAATAAGTATATTGATTGTACCCGTTCAATTCTATTAAAAGTGGAAGATAAAAATTATATATATAAAAGCAGCAATATTTTTACATTTATTATTTATTAAAATTTTCCATACGCAAATTGTAAAATATAAGAAAATATATAAAATATTTTTTTTGGAGAATTATCAAATAAAAAAATTAAAAAATTAAAATAATGGAAAAGATCTGTAAATGTCCAATAGCTAATTTGATAGAAAGTTTATAAGTCAAGTGGATATTAATTTTTAGAGTGATGATTAAGATACATTTTACCACGTGTCGATTTTATTTGACCATCGATGGGACATGTCCTTAGTCGTATTCAAACAAAGCAACTTGATGTCCGATATATTTATGGACAGTTTTTAATTTTTTTTCAATCGATTTAAGTTAAGACAAGAAACCTATTTTAGTTCTGATTATAAAGATCTTTTGTTATTAGAAACAATATCTAAAATGAATACGGTTTTTTATAAGGTAAATTTAAAAAAGCTACTACAATAAAATTTTATATTTAAAAACAAAATACTTTAACAAATTTAGATAATTTATTTATTAATTTCTATAATTTATAAAATAATAATAATTTTTAAATAAAATGACATTCTTAAAAATTAAATCTTTTTGCACTCGCAAATGTTGTAAGATGATCCTGGGTGGGGGGTCAGGGGGAGGGGGTACAACATGAATGAATTTGTTGCTTTTTAATATGCATCTCTCCAATCTAATAAAATTTATTATTAATAGACTTTAATACACATTTCTCAAACTAATAATCATACTATTTGTATAAATAATCAGTTTATATTTTAATGTAATGTATCTTTTGTTGTTTTTTTGTTGAAAAACTAGAAAAAGTTCAGTTAAAATTTGATACCTTTTCAGTTGGAAGGTAAGAGATCCGTAAACAATTCAATTTCCATTCAACGAACTAGTATCGGTCAAATAGTACCGGTCAATAAGAAACTAGCCATACTGGATATTAGATAGCATTAAACCACCTGAACTATGTGGAACCACGTTGGATTTGTAGTTATTTACTACTTTTTTTTAATGGGCTTATGGGTATCGGTATCGTATTTTCGGTTAGAAATTTCGCATGATAATCTAGAAAATTTTCCAAATTCTTTTCGTTTTGGAGCTTTTTATTGATCGTTTTGTCATGAATTCCGTTATCCATCGATCGATCGATGCGCATATTTAGAAATTTTATTTACTCTATCAGCCTATGATTTAAATGCTTAAAGCCTTGAGGCAGATACATTTCCATCTTTCAATTACATAGAAAAGGTGGCTGAACTTTTAACTGAGAAAGTCAAGTATCTGATCGGGGTACGGTCAATTTGATTTTGCAATAATTACCGGCATGCAATGCACTTTTGCAATTGAAGCTATCCACGGTTATATTACACATGTTTGAATATGGGATGCCGTTATAACAAACAAAATTTTACTGAACTATATTCGGTAGGTTAGTCTATATTGTATGGTATACACCAAAGTACAAACTATAATAAAAACTTGTATTTTATATGAATGGGCTATAGATAACTGGGAAAAAGTGGAGAAACTTCAGGTATTCTAAATGTTGTCGTGTGAGGAAGAAGGTTAATATTTATGTGTCAAACACAAGTTCTCAGCTAAACTTGACCTACCGTAGGAAACCAGTTGGTGTAGTTTCTTTACAGTAGCCCACACCTAGGTTCTTGAACAGAAACAAACACAAATCTCCATCGTTTGATGATGGTGTTCATCCAACTTTGAAAAGGTCACGAGGACATTTTAAATCCCAATCAGATTTCGCTAAATCACGTTTACTATTCCATTCAAAATATATGCGCCAACACCTGGAATTATTATTGAAATAATATCAATGATCAGTTAGATTTTATATCAAAATATTAATTCTTCTTTTCAGAAAATTTCGGTATTTTCGAACTGTGCTTTGAGAAAACTGTATTTTGGAATTTATTCGTTTTATCTTAAAATTTTTTTAGGTATTTTAATATAGAATTTTTATTTAAATTCTAAATTTTAGTTGGTTGACTTTTTTTTATATTTAAAGTTAACTTATCATTATTTATAAAGTTAGATAATATATTATACTCAAGAGATATTTTAATTTGAATAAAAATATTTGACACCAAAAAAAAACCGTTTCAACAATCATTTCCGTTTTAAGTATTTCTCCTTTATTGCTCCTAAATTAACTTAGCATTATCAAATTAGATAATAATTTGCATTTATTCTCAATATTATATAATTTCAAAATAATACAATTATTAACAAAGAAAATAAAATCATCTTCCATTTAAATTAATCAAATTTTGTTAAGAGAATTTTACTCTCTGCAACATTCACGATTTCCTATTTCAATATTAATTTATATTTTTTTTCTATGATTGCGAAAGCTTTTTTTTTAATTTGTTTTTTTTTTTTTTGATTAAATATACAAAAATATATATAAAAGAAAATAATTTTTTTTAAATTTTTGCATAAAACATATACACATTATGGGCTTTTGAAAATTTATACAATTATACGTAACTTTGTGAAATTTTCGAAATTTCTAAACTTTCTTTTAAACATTCACAATTTCAATTTTTTTTTTAATAAATTGAATCGAATTTGAATTAATTTGATAAATTTTTGTTGATGATTCAACTCTTTGAATAAGTAATATTATTTATTTTTATACAAAAAATCTTTGTTTATGCATAAATGATGACATTCAAAGTAATTTGTTTAAAACAAAATTCAAATATCACCAAATGTATAATCGTGTATGTTGGCAATGTCAATTATTCACAGAAAATGGAATTGAGATTTTCAATAAAAAATGTTTTTGCACACTATGCTTTTCAGTAATTTTTCTTATAAAGCTTTTAAATGTATATACTATTTATAGATTTATTTTAAATAATTTTTAAAATAGAAGAAAAAACTATCTTTCGCCTGAATTTACACAGTTATTAAGAAGGATTTTCTTCAATTTTTCCTTTTTATAAAAAAAGGCGATTTATTTACTTTATAATTTAATTTAATAAATATTAGAAAATTCAATTTTTCTATTCTTTTTTATATTCAAATAATAAATTTTATAAAAAAATTATTATAAATTAGGGAAAATTTTTCAAAAAAATATCAATATTAATGGGATTTTTTTGAAAAATTTTCGATAAGTAAAAGTCTTATTTTGGCCTGTATTGCGGCCATAATTGGACGGATGTTAGTTTCCAAATACTCTGAAGTCATATTTATTCAAATTCATTCAGGAAAAATTTGAACGGCAAGATCTGTAGTCTAATATGCATCATTTAACCTTAAAATTATGAGTCCTGGTAACTTTCTGTGCAAACAAAGCCATAATTTGTTATATTTTGTAGATTTTGATGCCGTTTTGTTGAAATTACGTAATGTTCTGATTAAAATATTTAAGTTCATGCTAAAAAAAAATTATTATGATGCGGACATAGCGCTCAGAATTAACAATAACCGCCTCTCCTTTAAATAAATACGGGCCAATTACATTTTCATACCATAATTAACACCTGACAGTCATTTTTGGCGGATCGAATAGTTTATTTCAGGCACTTGTAGGTTTTTGGAGCCCCATATATATGGAAATTTTACTAATTGACGTACCCTTTGATTTGAAAATGAGCCTTATCGTTGCAGAAAATTTTATTAGAAAATGAACGAAACGTGGCTATAGCAACAAAACCACTTTTGTAGAAAGTTTTAATCGCATTGTTTAATAATTTATAATATAAATGGAAAATTTTAGTCTAAATAAATTTAATATTAAATAACATATTTCTTCAACAATTGTCAAATTGCAGGGTTATTCTATAATTGTCCAAAGCGCAAAATAAATAATCATAGCCTTAAAACTGAAGTAGACTGAGTTTTGATAAAATTCCACCAAAGGTTTTTAAGAATTTTATAAGTAAATATATTTTTACAAATTAAATCAAATTTAAAAATAAAAAAAATGTAATCAAACAACAGTTTAATAAAAAAATGTCTTTCAAAATATATTTAAAAAAAAATATTGTAATTTAAAAACTGTTTAAACTTTTGTAAATATTTGCAATATTAGTCTGTGAAATAATTTTTATATCATAATAAAACTAGCTGTTAAAAAACAGCTTAGGTTCATAAATATTCAAAGGTATAAATTAAAAATTTTCTTTTTATCAATAATTTTATATTTCTTCATAATTTATTTGAAATATTCAATTTCCATTTTTTAAATCTATAAAACACGAACACCATTTGCAAAAATACAATTTTATGTAATCAAATAATTTTTTTTTAAGGAAAAAATAAATATATGCACATTATTTATAATATTATTTTCATTTAGGTAAATTGAATTTTTTTTAAATATATTTCTTATTTTAACTTTTCCTAATCTTTTAAATATTTAAATATTATTTGTAACATAAACTTTAAAAAACTTCATAACTTCATGTAATATTATATGAAAAATTTGACAAAAAATTTTATATATTATTAATTTTTATATATTCATATAATCAAAAAAAAAACAAAAAAAAATACTAGTTAATGTTAATCTTAAATAATTCTGCAAACAAAAATATTTCGTTAAGTTTTTAGTTTCTAACTAAAATTCAAAATCATAAAATTTATGTATTTCTAATAAACAGATAATTAATACTTCTTTATAATATGAATCTATTACAAATTGAAATTACACACTTATTAAATACCTTTCATTAGACCTCTGACTAAATACTATCATATTAGTTAAATATTAATTTCTAAATAGTTGAGCACGTTTTTTGCTACTATTTGTAAGGTCTTCGATGGGTGAATATCATTTATTATAAGTTTTTTTTTGTTGAAGTAAATAAAAACTAATCATTACTTCATCATTAACTAGTATTTTAGAAAAAAATATTTTCTATTAATATTAATATTAATTTTATGATATTTAACCCGCATCGCCGAAAAAAAAACTATATAAAAATTTATTAATTGTGCAATTTATGCGTGCTCAGTAACAAATAGTCAAAAGTATTGATTTAAAAAAAAATATTTATAAAAAAAATATGCCAAGGCTAATGAAGTATGATTAATACTAAAAATATATTCAAAAATTAAATAATTAATTAAAAATCTTTTTTCAATAGACAATTTATCAACAAATTTTTACTTTTTAAAAACCAATTTTAATTTAGCAACGAAAAAAACTGCTAGAAATTACTTATCAAATTAATTGCTAGAATTGCAATTGATAATTGAAAATTCTTTTAAATATATTTGAATAAATTTTTAAGATAAACTTAAAACAAAAATATTTTTGAAACAGAAAATTGTCTGTATAGGAGATGTGACAGAAAACTAATGACACCAGCATGACTGAGAGTGGTCTGGCAACTATGCGGACAGTAGATCTCTGTACACAGCTTATACGTTAGGTTATTCTGGACATGCAATGCGTCTTTTTAAGATTTTTTCATAGCGCCTGTAGAACGTCATAAGTGAATTTGTGTTTTTTGTAGTACGTTTTTTGTAATAATAAGCCCATAGAGAATAACCTTCATCGAAAACTAATATTTTTCGGTGTCATAAAGCATTTTTTGAGGTTTGAGAATCAATGGAAGACAGACCTTAATCAGAGAGACCTTCAATATTGTAAACTGATGAAAATACTTAATAAATGAGGACTCTTGTTAAATCGATTAACTTGGAAGCTGATGAGTAGTCATACAGCCATCTTTATCGATGAGGTTTTGTCGGGAAAATAGATTTCTGTGGTTCCCTGTCCCTCATACTTTTTCACTCGATGACAGACAATATGACTTTTTTTGTTCCTCATTCCCAAAAAAAAAAAAATGTTTGGAAGGACATCATCTTGTTACTGTCGATAAAATCTCAAGTAGTGTAACTGTTGAGTTTAAGGCAAGCGATTCTAGTTAGAGCCTTCTAGTAATAATGGAAACAAAGCCACTTTTGATGTATTTCTATCCAAGGAAATTACTACGAGTGGGATAAAGTTATCTTATTACTTTTCTGTTCCACCAAGTAAATACAAATATTTAATTTAAAATATTGTGTATGGTATTGAAAGGAAGGATTCTAAGATATGTACAGGGGTCCATTTTAGGTAGCGCCACCATCTTTGAGGGTAATTTGGCGCTTTTTGAGAATATAAAAATATTCAAATAAATATAAAATTTATTAAAAAATTATGAAACCTAAAAATGTATGATAGAAAAAAAAAACTTTTTTCCAGTTTCCTAGTAAATTCCTAGTAAATATAAATTCTGGATTATTTATAATTCATGGAAATTGCTTTTAATTATTTATTTATTAATTTAATTAATAATCTAGTGTATGAACTATTTTTATTTTATTTTGTAAAATGTACAATATTACATAGTTTGTATGGAAAATGTTAAGAAATCCAATGCAATTGAATTCGTAGAAGTTTTTCTTTGAAAATTTCACATGATTACACATCAACTATTGCGTTCAGATAAAATACAGCAAATGAACGAAAAATATTCTCATAGCAAAATAGTTATTTATTGTTTGAAAAGTTTTCGGAGACGTTTTTGTTGAAAATTGTAATAATAATATTTTGAAGTATTCGTTTGATCAAAAACAGTAAAAGTAGCAGTGTTTATATTCACCTAATTGCTAAAAAAATATCATTTAATTATATAGTACAAATATTAGTAGGCTATTCGTGCTAGGGATATGCACCTATTAAGAAGTGAGTTGTGGAACTGTAAATAAATATGAACATGATCGAATACGTAGAAACATAGATGGAAGTACTTAGATATTCACGAATACGCTTATAATATACTAAAAGACCATTGCGGTTTGGAGCACTGACACTATGCGTACGACATTAAAGGCAGCGCTTCAGGCATTCCCAATAGTACGCCGATTTCTTTGGGGTTAAACTATTATTTCCGTCCATCACTAAAAGCTGATCATTTACTAATAATATCTTATTTGGTTGTAAACAACCTATAATATTATAGCGACATTGATTTATCAGATATTATAACCTATTATCAATAAACTGCATAATAGACGTGGTAAGAAACCACATAATTTAATTTTGATAATAAACACTTGCTAAATTGGAAATTTGTCGCTTTAATTAATTGTCTATATAAGATTGATGCGTATAATTATAACAATCTAATATACCTTTTGAATAAAAGATAAACGTGCCTTTTACTAAGGAAGAAGTTTCAAGACAAACCACAATAGGCCAATTTTGATTAGAAAATTTTTTAATTATTATTTCACTCTAGCATTTCTATTGTAGAAATAGATTATACAAAATTTTATTATGCAATTGATTATGTTTCATATTAAAAGTGAAATGTAATATTTAAAATTAATTTTAACCGATCGGAAGTGAGAGTTTTCAACGGTGATGTGCATAGTATAATGTTCCGCTTAAATAAATTAATTGAGATGCAAACGAAAATATATAGAAAATTATTCATATCTAATATTATAGCATAGATGAATATATGATTTGCTAAAAAATAATTTCTCATATATATTATAATATCATATATGGTATTGGAAAATTTTGGAAACTTATCATTATGTTCAATAGTAAAAAAAGAAAAAAAAATCACTACTTCGATTTCCTGATTCCTTCGTTTTTGAAAACACTTCCCAGACAGACAACATATAATTTGATTAATTTAATATTTTAAATAAATTTGATTAAGTGATTTAATTAAAAATCTACATTTGAGAAAAAATTAAAATATTTTTAAAAGGAAAATTTCTCTTTAACATATATATTTACATTTTTAAATATTGTAAAAAAAAATTAAATTTCTTCGAGTTTACCTCATACGCAGATCATTAATGTACGTATATAATAGAAAAATATAATTAAAATAAATGTAAATGGAAAAAATTAAACAAAAGATGCTTTTTTTCTAATCTTAAGTTAAAGAAAAAACTTTATTTAATATCAACTAATCTTTAATACAAAAAGTTCAAAGCTTCAGTAAGTTCTTTTGCATCAACAATTTGGTAGCTACATTATTTTATGCTACAAAAATTTGTTAGTTTCACTAGAAAAAATTCTTTAGTCCTTTAAATAAAACTTGTATCCTAGGCCTTGATTTAAGAATACTGCGATATCTGCTTCCTAGTGTACAGTAGTCTTGAGAGCCGTACTGCCCCTTACTTTTCACCAAATGTTCTGAGTTGCTAAGAATTTTATATTCTAGTACAAATATTTATACAAATAAACTTTTTTGCGGTATGCTGTATTTGAGATTATTTCCTTTTAACATTATTGCAAGACATCCATTTGTCTTCTCCGGTTGCCATTTACTTCTCACCACTAAGAATATTTGCATTTTTCAGATTTTTCTAAACTTTATATTATCTTTTTTGAATTAGAAAAATTCAATACGACACTACTAATATACAAAGATACTAATATGGTACAATAAATTATTTAAAATAATATATATTATTTTATGTGCAAGAGTTTCCATAACTTTCACTTAAACAATATACTCGTACATTCAAACATACGTACCAGTAATAGTGGGTTTAAATCTATAAGAATATGCATTTTTTAGTATGAACCAAGCTTAATTGTACGTGTTATAAAATGTAGTACCAGCTATTATCCAGTTTTAACAATATTTTCCGCACGAATGCATGCTTATTATTGTTATTATTATTATTATTATTACTATTATTTCCGTCTCTTTGGTATTTGTTGATTCGAGAATATACTTTCTATAAGATAAGATTTTATATAAATCTAAGTGAAAGAGAATCTAAATAAGAAAAATGAAAGTTTAAATATCTTTCAAACAGATACTCTAATGTTTTCTATATTTATTTACCAAAAATATTTTCAGCAAAAGTGATATAGATACCCGACTTTGTTTTTTAGATATTGGTAGAGCAAAATATTTTAAAGACGCTGTAGAGTTACCACCTATCTAGGTTACAACCAATTCTTTTCTGACTATTTTCTCAAGACGGACCTTATTGATTACTATATCATACCAGCAATAATATCATTTTACCAATGATGTCCTTCTAGGACAGGCATTGATCGACTATTTTCTACAGTTTAAATATGTTTTAAACAGATATCCCTTATAAACTGAGTTATTCGATTTTTATTTACCAAAAATATTTTTAACAAAACGAGGTAGAGATACAGGCAATTTTTTTAATTGGGGGTTGAGAAAAATCTGAGGGACGCTGTATTGCATTTTGGCTTTGAGGATCTTATCCTACATGGGCTATAAGCTGGCCTTTTATCACTCTTTTCTTATAGTGGAACTTTTTTTTCAACTCAATGATGACATGGAGCACTCGTGTCCCATCAGAACCGATCGATTTGTTTTTTCTTTCGTCCTTGAAAAATCCTGGTGCTGTCATTCACCAAAAGCTTGATTGCGATTATACAAACAATACAGAATGTTGTCAAAACTCGCAGTGTACCCTGCGTTTGTCCGATTCGTTTGATATAACTTCATACCGAGTAGAAGCGGAGAATCGCGCAGAGTAGCATAGAACTTATAATGGCGGACAGAAGCCTGCATCAGCTCTGTCGAGGCCCTCCATTATTATGCTTAATCCTTGCTAATGTATTCTCAGTCTCGCTTGCCTTTTTAAGATATCCGGAATAGTTCAGCCTTGCGTCTATCTGAACTCTCAGATATTGAAATAATAGCTGGTGAAATGAAGTTACCGATGGCTTTCCTTACTTTCCTGCACTGGTTTTTTCTCAGTGAGGCCTAGGGCTCACTGAAAAGAGCCAATGCCAGATCATTTGGGGTTTGATCATTTGGAGACTTGCGAAACTTCCCCACTGATGTTGTATCTTTCACTTCCTATTTCTATATTATTTATTAGCGTTGCATCGGTAAGATAATCAGCTTCCCTCTGTCTTTTCCCTCAACGGCTTTATAGGCCATATCAAGGACTGTTTAGGTGGCATCCACCGTTGATCTAGTCTTTCTTAGTCCATATTGGCTTCTTGAAAAACTCTCCACCCTCTCGGTATTTATTTTCGGGCGATTGTAAATTATCCTTTTAGGCACTTTACCGACTGTATCCAAAAAACAAATGCTGTGGTTGGTGACGGAAAAGCTATTGTTGGAAAGATTACGTCACGCAAACACGCATTATAAAGTCCTACATTAAAGGGACTTACTCGGAACTGAATCAAACCCTGGGGCTTTCGTATCCTAATTTTATTTGTAGGCTTATAATAGCCCTCGTATATTTTGTTATTCTCAGAAAATAATGTCATGAGTTCATAATTGATCTTTTTGAAGATTTCATAATAATTTCCACCTAAATTTCTCCGTGGATCAATTCAATACACCATATATTATTTAATGGAATAAACATACCTAATAGAAAATGTCTGGATTTAATAATAAGTATTTTCTATATCATCAATAAATCAATTACTCGTATGATTACGAACTTCTTTTTTTTTTAAAAATACGTTACGAACACAGTGAACTTGTTTAGAAAATCCGAAATACCAACACTCAATATGAATAGAATTGAAAAGAATCAAACTAGATCAATTACGTTCCATTATCTTAAAAAGTATTCAGAAATTACATATTTTCACATTACAAAATGTTGATCTTAATTATGCATCAGACTTTCAACATAATTTTTTTTTACTTTTGTAATTCATAAAGAAAAACCGAGTTTTCCAAATTGTTAACCCGAAAATTATGTACAAGTGGAATAACTGTTTGGGACAGTTAACATTTGGTAATAATTTTATTTATGCTGAAAAAAAAGTAAGTCTACAGGTAATAAAAAAAAATAATAACAATCATAAACAAAAATGCCATATTGCTCCGCGATATTTTGGCGTAATTCAGAGAAAACATGTTAATGAACAAAACAGTCTCACAATTTGTGAGTATAAACGAAGGTGAACCCCCCAAAAAAAAATGTTTTATTTAAAATCTTGAGAATAAATATAAAAAATCTCCACTTGCCCTAATAAAATATTTTTCACTTCTGTTTTTTTCTTTTGCATTTGCTTTGAACTATATAATTTGCATACACTAAAACTAGTCATTATTTACTCATAAAGTGGACTTTAAATTTAAGAAAATGTCAACAATTAAGATTTAGTAATTTTTAAATTTAGTGAGATAAAAAATTTATGATGAAAAAATTTAATTGCACATTGTTTTGGTGGTTGGACTTTATTTCAATTGAATTCAAAACATTTGGTCTGATGGTGTTGGTGCTTATTAATATCTTGTGTCAAGTCGAAGATATACTGGCATCTTTAGATGATCTTCCGTAATAATAAAGTGTTTAGAAAGTTTGCAATTATTCTTTAAATGAAAATGGACACTTGAAATTACCTGGCCATGTTGCACACCACAAAAACCACTAATCTTGTTTGCTGTGTTACTGCGTGTGCAATCAATCCACAATTACAGGTGACAGCCTGATCGTGAGGAATCTGTATCATTAGCGAAGCTATCAGCCTGATTAATCCGCATGGATTGAAAAGAAACTTTACAAATTGTGCTGTTATTGTACATTTATGTATGTGAACTCATCTTATGTGATCAAAATAAGCGTACCCAGTTAACTTGGCGGATAATTTTGTAATTATTACTTAAACCACTAAAAGTGAAGCCGAGTGCAAACGGAATAACTTGTGGACATATAGTCGCAGATTTCATAATAGTTTCACTTTATTCCCATGTGTAGTTTTAAAAATAGTTAGTAATCTAATTGTTCTCATTGACGAAAACTAATATGAATTCGTAATATTCGATTTGTTTTTATATTTTCATATGGACAGCATGCACGTTCAGAGCACAGAATGGCTTGGAGACAGAATCGGAAGGTGTGCGCTTTATACGAGTTCGAGAAGATTTACCGATTGGAAATGGAATTCTACGATTGCGTGCCTATCCTCGGTCAGCGATTATTCTTAGAGGTATGGAACGGTCCAGTGATCACAAATATTTCAAAATCAATGAAGTTAATTCAACCAATGTTGAAATTGTACTAAACAAGTCACTTGACGATTTGGTTGATCGCGAACATCCGCAAAATTTACTGAAATTCCGAATTGTCTGTTCCGGTGGTACTGTTCGTAATGAAGAAGTAAGAAATTCAATTAAATTTTTTCGATCGCAGTTAAATAATCATGTAATTGCGTTAATTTCTCATTTAGCAAACGGCATTCATGTCTGTGACAGTGTATATTGAAGATATTAATGACCATGCACCCGTTTTCCAAAATGAGCCTTACATCGTGCACGTGGACGAATTGACACCAGTTGGGACAACTTTCTATCAAGGAATCCAAGCATTAGATCGGGATAAGCCAAATACCCCAAATTCAGATGTGTACTATACATTGGAACAACCATCGGAAAGTTTAGGAGAACCTTACTTCGCCTTGGAAAGTCCTCACAGACCTTACGTAGTACTGAAACGTTTGCTTGACTTCGATGAGGGTATTCGCGAATTTCATATGCCCATTGTCGCCTCAGATCGTGGCACTCCATCCCGCTATGCAAATACCACGCTAAAGGTTATTGTTCGAGATAACGATGATCTACCACCCAAATTTACCGAAGGGGTTTACAGAACAAAAATAAACGAATTTTTCCCAATGACGGTAAGTACTCGTATTTCAAAATCACTGACATCATGGCAACAAATTATCATAGCAATCAGTGTACATATTTGCTCCACTTTCCAAACCATTCAATTATTCCATTAGCAATTTTACAAAACTAAAAGCTTCATCATCATGAATGAGATCTGCTAATTTCATACTTTTTTACATTCCATTGTTAAGGAGATAGAAAATTTTTAAACTTAGAAATATTCTCATGGAAATTTTGAGAAAAAAAAACTCCACTAGCTCCACGTATTTAATTGATATTTGCTGTAACTTACATAATTGTTGCCAGATGCGAAATAATGGAAAAATAATCACATCATAAAATGCAATTATGAAATTTTTAGACATTTAATTATAAGTTATTTGGTGAATGTATTGCAGGGGAAAACAGTTCGTATTCCTTTGTATTTTTCGCCGCCGATAATGGCTTTTGATCAGGACTCATTGAATATGTCCATATTGTATGACATGATATCAGGAAACGAAAGGAAATTGTTTCGTGTCAATCCTACGAATGGTATAATATTTTTAGAGAAAGAAATTGATTTGGAGGAAGAGAGTTTACCCGGCAATACGTTCGTGTTGCAATTGGAAGCGCGCCAGAAGAATAGTCCCCTTAAACGAGCTTTGGCCAGGTGGGCATACATTAGATAATCAGTAAAAGATTTGCAAAAATCAATCTGACAATGTACTTTTTTGTTGTTGGTAGGGTTGAAGTTGAGGTGATGGACTTGAATGATAATGCGCCCGAATTCGAAGTTGATTTATATAATATTTCGATAGTGGAGAATTTGCCGAGTGGCTTTAGTGTTCTGCAAGTGAATGCAATGGACCGAGATCAAGGTGAAAACGCCGAATTCATCTATAGTTTGCATGAGGAGTCACCGAAAGGCGCGTTCTTGATTGACGCTCGAACAGGTTGGTTGACTGTACGTGATCAAGCCTTACTGGATAGGGAAGTTCGTTCATCCATTAATATGGTTGTAAAGGCGGTGGAACGAATCCCTCCATATGATGATCGCCCACAGGAGTCAGGCACAGTTCACGTTGAAATTACACTCCTCGACTCAAACGATAACACACCACAATTCGACAGCGGCAATTTGTATGAGTTCAAGGTGAGCGTTGACGCCACAACCGGAACAGTTGTTGGAAAAGTCACTGCCTCCGATCCGGATGAAGGACGTAATGGAATGATTCTATATGAATTGCAAAGACCAAAAGGCAGTGGATATATTCCTTTTAGATTGGACTCTCAAACCGGCACATTAACTGTTTCGGGTCAGTTGCGTAAGGGCCGTGTTGCACTATTCGTTGAGGCTACTGATCAGGTATGGATTTCTTTAATATCGTAATTAAACTAAAAACTGGATTTAATTAAAAATATTTTCTCATTTTTAAAAAATTAGCCCACTAATCCATCAGAACGAAGATTTTCACTTGCCGTAGTCACGATTGAAATAAACTCTTTGATCAAAGCAGATGATGTTGATTTTATGGGCTCCCCCTACGAATTCTGGGTAGGATCCGATGTTCCGATTGGTACATCAGTTGGACAAGTTCGAACTACCTTAGACTACGAAGAGGAAAGAGATGTGATGTATGATTTGCTGCATTCTTATCCTGAAGGTGTTCCATTTGCAATTGAAGAGAGGTCAGGAGTAATCACCGTCATTCGGGATCTGGAAGAATTCAACCGCAACATTTATTATTTCGAAGCAGTTGCCAATTATGTAAGTCCAAATATAATAGTTTTTTGTATAAAACAGAAGAAAAAACTAATAAAATTTTTTTCCTTTTTTTTGTTATAGAAAATTTTAAATATGCATCAAGGACAGGTAGTTCGACAAAATTCGAGAACACAGAAGAAAATTATCAAAAATGGCGATGTTATTGAAATTGATGAAGGAATCGTATCGAATACTGGAAATGTTCTTGTCACAAATGTTACAGTTCATGTGGTTGGATCAAATGATGAGGCCGGCATTTTGCTAAAGTAAATTTTTCTCATAAAAAATGGATAGTTTTAAATATAATTTTGTCTTTTATTATAGGGGAACGAATCAAGATCCAATCGAATTTCATATAAAAGAGAATTTACCAGGTGCACTAATTGGACGTTTACTCTATAAAAACGCAACCAAATTCAAGGACTCAAACAACGTAAAAGACTTAATAGGACAAGCTAGTCGTTTCGACCCTATTCGACAGCATCGCCATATGAATTCTAAATACAATCGCAATTCGACCAACTTCTTCAATTCTACACTGTCGAAGCATAATCGAAGGACCCGTGATGTTAATGATAGCCAGGATGCAACATATTCAGTTTACCTTGCACAACCATTGTTCTATAGTGATTCGGCACCATACCACAGCAGTCATGTACGAACTGTTGTGCCATATTCAACTAGGCGAACCTCTACATGGAGACCAAAGAACGTCAAGGAGGAGAGACCTAGAAAAAAAATCGATTACAAAAATTTGTCAATTCCGACAACTTCTTTGAGTGATGAGATCGATGATGACGTTGTCAAAAATACTACAAGCCGTTCCGTTCTTCGAACACCTAGAAATATTACTTCGATATCGAATAGAGTGAAATTTGGTAAAGCTCTTAACACTGATTCGCGCGAGATGAAAGGGGAAACTGCAAAGAAAATCACAAAGAATGAAAATCCGATGGGTTTAAGATTTTTAATTGCAAATCAACAAGATGTTGTTAATAAAATTACAATTAATGACGACGGCTCTATTATGACTCTGGCTGGGTTAGATCGGGAAGTACGTGATGTTTATAGGCTGACCATAATCGCTGAATATTCAAAAGGATTCCTAAGCGGAGCCGGCTTGTATCAAGTGAATGTTTTTGTCGATGATGTTAATGATAATTCACCGACTTTCGATTCGCCTGCATATTCGGGAATAGTCTATGAGAACAGCAAAATCGGAACAGAAATCCTACTCAATCGTCCAATTAAAGTTACGGACATAGATGCTGGCAGAAACGCTGTTTTTACGTTAAGTCTATCTGGTGAAGGAAGTCATTTGTTCGCAGTTGATTTTGTCAACACTTCTAGTTCCCCAAACAATAAAATTATTTCGTCAACGCCACTATCCCTACCGAGCACCAATGAACGAATTGCCTTTGAGCGAGGATTTATGGCTCTGGAATTACTCTTACTGAATCCAAATCGGACCTCAAATAATGGACCACATCACAGAATACGCTTTATTGGTACGGAATCATTGGATCGGGAACGTAGCAATTTCTATCACTTAAAACTTCATGCAAGAGACACAGGTGGTCTGACATCGTCCTCCGAGCTAAATATTTTAATCGCCGATGTTAACGATAATGCTCCGATCTTTGAAAAAATTGCTGTCTTTAGGGCAGCGGGCATTGAAATTTTAGAATATACAGATTCTATGGAAGTGTACTTTGTAGAAGATATAAAACCACCTATTGGAAGTAAAAGAACGCCTGGACAGGCAACTGGTCCAACTATTCTAGAGGAGTATTCCGCCAAGAAAATAGTAAACGCTACTCAGAGGAGAAACCAACGCTCGCGGAGGGGTGGTTATCAATATCCATCCATAAATGGTCGACGGCCACGAAAAGTTAAATCATCGCCACTATTTGCTGTTCTTGAAAATATAGCAGTCGGAGCTCCATTAATAAAAGTGACAGCAGTTGATGATGATTTCGAAAAGAATGCCCAAATCTATTATGAAATCGCTTCCGAAGAGATTATTGGGAATTTCAACGTTGACAGTAAGGGAAGGCACGTGATGCATTTCAATATCGACAGGATTTCTGGTGAACTAAAAGTGAATAGACCACTGCCCGCCGAAAGTGAGATTGTTTTAAATATAACTGCTCGTGATATTGGGGAGCTATCCGACAGTATAACAATAAGATTTAAAGTATTGGACGTAAACGATCACGCTCCAATGTTCAAGCGACCGTGGTACTCATTCGATTTGGAGGAAGGCACGTACTATGATCAGACTATTGATCGGCTGGAGGCAATCGATGATGATTTTGGAGAAAACGCTAACGTAACCTATCAGATACGGAGCAGACATCCAGTGCCATTTTATATAATGCCAAAAACAGGACTTCTCAAAGTCAATGGAGATCTGGATCGTGAAGTCCATTCCGAATATGAGTTCCACATTGTTGCTGTAGATAATGCGCCAGTTGGAAAGAAATTATCCTCATCAGTTGAGGTGGAAATTAATGTTTTGGATTTAAATGACAATGCACCCGAATTTGTTGGATTTGAAGAAATGTTCTCGATGACGGCTTCTAATCAACTCGATGACACTGGTCGTAAGATGATGACCGATGAGGCGTACAACAAGCTGGCTCTGAGCGATAGGATTCCCATTTATAAAGCGTATCTAAATCGTGACACAACACCAGGCACATTTGTGAAACAAATATCAGCGATTGACAAGGATTATGCAGGAAATGGCAATGGTCTAGTTATGTTTTCACTTATGCATCATAAACAGCCTCATCTCTTCGAAATCGATTCTAGAGAAGGAACGGTCACGACTATTTCTCGTTTCAATCGTTACAATGGCTATGAACATATCAATTTAACAGTAGTCGCCTCTGATTTGGGCAGTCCACCGAAATCTTCTACGGCTGTACTGTTGATAAATCTTCAAGGAGATAGTATTTCTGCTGACGACGAAATTAGTCTTTTCCCGCATAAATATTACGAAGTCGAAGTTAAGGAAAATAATTTATATCCAATGGCATTGATCAAAATCAACGTATCAGTACCGTTCATTAAGGACCAATTTAAATGGTCTTTGGAGACGGAAAATGATATAGATGACATAGATAACTTCCGAATGGATCCGATCAATGGAACTTTAATACTGATTACTTCTTTAGACCGAGAAGTTCGGGACATGTACCGTTTCAAAGTACGTGCCGAAAGAATAGCTCGTGAAGGTCGTAATCTACCTAAAATGACGTACCCTATAGCTGGCGATCGTGTAGTAGACTTGAAAGAAGATGAAGTGAGGGTGATTATTCGTGTGGTCGACGAAAACGATAACTCACCGAAATTCAAAGGCAATGGCCGCCCGATCGTTGCCGTAATTCCAAATTCTGCCAATTTCGGATTCCCTGTGACTCGTGTTGAGGCAACTGATATTGATGCTGACATAAACTCTGAAATCCATTACAAATTGCTGAATGAACCGTCACGACTTTTCGGAATCGATGAGAAGACCGGTAAGATCCGTTTGTTGGGACCTGTCAATGGGGATCAAAGGATTTTTGGCTTCGATGTTAAAGCGACAGATAAACGTGGAGCAGATGATGGCAGAAGCAGTATTGCGAATGTGTTTGTGTATGTGTTAGATGAGGATAAACAAGTCCGTTTGGTGTTATCTGGAAAGCCAATTGTGGTAGAAAAAGATATTGATGAGCTTATGATGACCTTGAGTGCTGCTATCGGTCTAGATGTACGAGTTCGCCTATTGGAACCCCATTCAGGTGGTGATCAGCCTGCGTAAGTATAAATTGTCATGCTTAAAATTCGCTTTATGGTCAAATATCACACTTTCTACTAATAGAACGGACGCCTATATTTATGCAGTAGATCCGAAAACTAATACGATCGTTAGTATGGAAGATTTACAATCGTAAGTGTATTGATTTTTATTTCCATTTTGTAACAGAAAATTTTCGAAATTATATAAGCAACGTAAATAAATATTTTCCCATAGTTCGATGGCACTTATAAATCCAGAAACATTGGAACTGCATTCGGCCCAAATCCTGGAACTTTCCGAGTTAGGCAAGTACCGTGGCGGATCTTCCAACAAATCTTCAGCCACAATGAGCAGTACGGAGTTGGCTTCGATCATTCTTGCGGTAATCGTATTCGCAGGCAGCTTGGCCACATCAGTTTGTGTTGTTTGCATCCGATATAAACGGTAATCAAAATTATTTGAATGCCAACTAACATGCGTTAACTTTTTGTATTTAGTTTAGTTAGAATTTTTCCTAAGGCCAATACATTTAATTAGATTCTCTTACCTTTTTACATGCATAGGTAAATTACTTAAGTATGGGCTTGGAGCCACTATAAAATTTAAGTTATAATCAATTTCGATAGTTCTATACATAATAAAGCAAATACAATGCATTCAAATGCTGAATGATCAAAGTACTTGTTAGCAATAATAATCATAAGGAAAAAGACTGCTCTTAATATTGTTAAGATTCTTCTTCAGAATAAAATTCTGTAATGCGATAATTTTTACTTATACATATACATACTTTTTAATCGAAAAGCCAATATTAAAGATATGAAAATAATTAATGTGTTTTTATTCAATGGCACCTTCGAATTTTTGCTTTCCACTATAAAATGTGTGATTAATTTTTTTTCAAATCCTCATTTCGATGCTAATATATTTTGCATTTTTATGTCTTGGCTAATTTGATTCTCTCTTTGGGGTTGACATTCTTAGTTGTCATGTCACTTTCTGTGTCATTCTTGACCATGCAGAACATTTAAAAATAACTGTAAATTATTTTATATAAGCTAGCGTATCCAGAATCCATAGCTATCGATTATTTTCCATCCAGTTGAACGTGTTTTGATGTTTACTTAAATACAAACAAACCGAACACGTGCTACAAACAAGAATCTATTGGCTGTTTTTACGGTTGAGGGCCGGTTATTAGTTAATCGCATAAGACAACAACAGTTGTCAAGTTATTGCCGAATAAAGTTTACTAAGTAGACAATTCATTAAGATGTATTCCAATGAACCGGTGAAAGCAAGAAACCCGAATGAAGCAGAGTTCGCGCGAGCGCGACAATAAATTATCGTCCAGAAGCTTGCTTAACCATGACATTGCTATTATGAAACCAGTTCCTTATGGTTACAGTTAGAAGCGGATTCTTACGGTTTCGAGAGTTCTTTCGTATTTTCACAAAGATTATTCTTACAGACGACGATCACTACCATCATCGGAGGCTGGTCTCTCCTATTCGATTGCACGGGTTCCTAGTAGTGGTACTGGACGTAGTAAAACGACAACAACAACATCGAATAGCCCCGACTCCAAGCGATCATTGCATGCTGATATTAGTCGCAGGCCACACCTTTTCACATCCGTTAAGGCAACCAAAGGAATCTTAACAAATATTGAGTAAGTTTCTCTACACTTTTACCATTTTATTAATTTCTACTCATCGATTAATTAAAATTTTACATACGTCATTTTGAATTTTTCCCTATATCATCTCATTTTGATTTTTCTTTTTCTATGAAATTATTCTTCTAGCGATAGACCTAGAGAATATATCGATGTTCCGTTACCAAAATCAGTACTCAATACCAATTTTAATCTAGTTGATCATGATGCAGCCTGCCTTCGATTTAATCAACTGCACAGTAGTCATTCGTAAGTTATTTATTATTATATTAAATAGTATATTTATAATAAAAAAATTATTGTTTTCTCATCAACACAAATAATCTTAAGTCTTTTATCAAAAAAATTTCTGAAGACGTTTAAAATTTTCTTATACTATATGAGAAATGATTGTTATTCTCGCATTTATATTTCTAACAAACTGTTAGATTTTCCAAAAGCGACTAATTAATGATGACCTGGAGATAATATGAATAATCCAAAATACTCCAATGAAAAGCTTAACAGTATCAGAAGAATATTCAATGATTTTGTTTGATTGTCTAAAATAAAGATGTTTGCATAAATTCATGAAAAAAGATACAAAATTGAAGAAGTTGAAAACTATTTGATGCATAAAGAAAAATAGAAAAATTTCTTAATAAAAAACTGAACAATTCCAATTGACACATAAAAACACTTTTCTATTTATCGAATGTTGACTGAAAATTTCTATTCACTTTCAGCTTATAATAAATTAGATATTTTTACTGCCAATTATTTTTTTTTAATTCTCCAGCAAGTTTATAAACTTCTATTTTATTAGTTATTTTCGTATTTAAAATGGAATGAATAATATTTAAAAAATTTTGATATGTGAATTATTCTCATTATTATTCTTTGTAAAGGATTATCCACTTTATAGTTTGGAAAATATTTGTCTGTTATTTGACATTTGTTATAAGTATATATCATATAAAATAAAATTTATTTAGATAAAAGTATGCCATCTTATACAATATATTGTTTAAGTATAAAATAGGTCATTAACATTATAAAAACTTTATACAAAATATAGTAGTTCTAGCATAGCCACGTTTTCGTATAAAGTTTTCTTTTTCGTGAAACTCATTTTTACTTGGTTGATACGTTCATAAATATAATTACTATAAATAAGGCTCTAAAAACCCACAAGTGACTGTTGAAAAATCATTGCGTCTAGTAACTTTATGTTGTGCGTTTTGATCTCAAGTTATCTATCGTCAATTCTGAGTGCAATAACCAACTTTTTTAGCCTGAACTGAAGATTTTAATCTGTACCATATGTTATTTCAACAAAATGGCACCACAAGCCACACCCCACGATAAGTTTTTACTTTATTGCTCGAAAAGTTTCACAACGTGCGCTCGGATTTGGTTACGTAAATTTGCCTTCATGATTGCGCTATTTGATTCAGTTGGACTTTTTATTATAGAGTTTTGCTAAATATTATGTTTACGTAGACACAAAATACTGTTTTATGTTTATGTGACTTTAAAGAATTTAAAAACTATCATCCGTCAAGTAATGGCCGATTTACGGTCCGAAAAGTGCGAAAAAGTCATCAAAAATGACCTAAAAAACATCAAGATCTGGTGAAAATCTTCGTATAGAAAAGAAGCCTGTACAAAATGGCAAAAGTTTATGCAATGTAATAAAATATAATTTTATTAAAATCAAAACGTAAATATTAATTACGTTTTATTTATATTTACTTTCCAAAACACAAATTGAATAAGTCCTCATTTTAAAAAAAACCTATCAAATGTTATCTCTCTCGCTGATGCCATGGAACTTATTTGCTTACAAATTCCAAACTTATATATATTTTTAATATGAGACTTTAAGAATATTAAAATTAAAAAAAATTTACTGTAAAAAATTTCTTTTAGAACTTGAATAATCTTAATTTTTTATAGAAACGTTCTTAATTTTGTGTATGCGAAAATTGTATTTCCTTGAAATAAATCAGTGCAAATGTTATGAATTATCTTTTCAAAGTAAATTTTTTATTATTTTTATTACTTAAAGTCGATTTTGATAGAATTGTAATATTTTATTAATGATATTGATTATTTTAAGTAGGAATCAAGATACTTCAGTTCCATCACTTCAATCCAGTGGTCATGATTCAGGCTTGGGTCTAATAGCACGAGAACGTAGTGAGACACCCTCGGAGAGTGTTATGCGAATAATGCGCGAAAGGGTAAATTCAGATAAACTGAAATGCGCCTGCAGTCGTGTGGATATAAATGTCTGTTGCGGTGGCGATAGTAGGTAATAGTTTTTTTTTTTTTTTTAAATAAAATCCGCTTTTTGCGATTTTAATTCAAATCAAATTTATTGATAAATATTTGACAAAAAAAATTCCACAGCGATAGTTATGAGGATTCATTAAAGAACAGCGAAATATGTCATCACCATCAGAAAATGCAGAATGCAAATAACAAAGTAATAGCAAGTAATCATCATGGGTTTCGTCGTAGTGTTCGAAATCAGTCCCGAGGTCGACCTGGAATCCGACATTCATTTTCTGGGGTTCGAGATGACTTAACACAACAGTCACCACGTATTTTGGTTCGGCCGCGCGGCAACAGTTTCCGAAACTCCATGACGGATCTAGAAAGACGTTTACAAAATCTTGACCAACCATACCGGGAGTCATTTCACATGAACAACTCTCGCTGTTAGCACAATTAGTGAATTAGTTAACCATTATTGTAACCATATAACTTTAGCTCTTCTTCTTATTTCCACTATATGTTTTAGGTCTAATTATTTTTCTTCAAATTGTTGCAAATCGTATTTATTGTAAATAATTTTTTTTTTTATAATTTATAACGTTGTATAGAATATTATAGTTTTTATGTAAATATTGTGTTAAGTTGTATAAAAACAAAGAAATTTTTTAAAAGAAAATGAAAATTTGCTCGTTTTTAATTTCATAAACGTTTATTTGGTTTTTGTGTACAAATAATTTTAAATGCTGTTGTAAGGTTAAGGTTTGTTTTGTTGTTCGTTTGTTTCTTTGTTTGAAAGGGTCTCAAAGACATCTAGGTATTCCAGGGGCCACATCTAAGCTAAGTATGACGGTTCAAGTGTTCAAATAGACAAAGTTAGGATAAGTTTTATTTTTATTTTTTCCTTTTAATTTGGATAGAGGAAAAAAAATAATTATATTTTATGGAGTAGATTAGTATGTGTAATTAGTTATGATTATCATTCGGACAGCATCGGATTCCCAGCTCTGCGTCCCGCATAGATAAATGTCCCAGATTTAACAATTTATCAAAATAAATTTTGTTCATGTACAGATCATTTTCAAACCCAAGCATCAGTATTTCACAATTCTCATTTTTAAGTTTGAAGATAGAAACAAAATCTACATTTATACGACCATGTTTAAAGACTATTTCAATCAATCTAATTGAAAATGGCAATATTGAAGAAAAAAATGGTTTATTGAACAAATTATGAATTTTAATACGAATATTATTTCTTATCGAGAATTATGGGGTAAACAATTTGATGAAATTACTAATTTTAAATGGATTACTTTAAAACGTCAAGTAGATTGAAATAACGTAGAACAAACAATAATTGTCATAAAGAAATATTACTCGCACTTTGTTTACCTGGTACCAACGTGGGTACCGAACGAGTGTCTTCGATTATCCATAATTTGTGGACAGCAGATGAATATTGATCACCTAAAAGCAGAGATTATAACGAAGTGCAATTTAGAGTATAGAAAATTGCGATGAACCTAAATTAATTTGATTTTAAATTGCGGATTTTAAATAAGAAAAATTCAAAATTTTTACTTAAAAATATAAGTTTATTCAATTAGGTATTGTCCGTTTTTATCGATGACCCGTTGCCATCTTTCAGGCAGTGTCATAATTCCGTTTTCGTAAAACTTATTACTTTTGTTAGCAAAAAACTGAATTAAATGTGATTTTACATCATCAGTGAAGGCGCTAGCTTTTGATGTCGTCTGAGGTGGTTCATCTCGCATCACCCATGATTGTTTCCACTTTCGTCACCAGTTATCCGTCGTTTCAGAAATGGATCCGTTTCATTGCGTTTCAGAAGCGAATCCCAGATGCTAATGCGTTGTGTCAAATGAATTTCCTTAAGCTGATGAGGAATCCATAAATAGAGTTTCTTAACATATCCAGCTTTTTCTGCAATCTCACGTGTTGTGCTATGACGATATGAATCGGTAATGGCCTTGATATGGGTCTCATCAACATCAACCGATCGTTGCGCATTTTTTAGTGAAAAAGCACCAGAACGAAATTTAGCAAACCAATTTTGACACTGAGTTTCTTTCAAGGCTTCATTCCCATATACGGCACATAACTTCTTGTGTACCTGCGATGCGTCCTTGCCTTTTCGGAAATAATACAATAAAATATGTCTAAAATGCACGTCTTGTCCTTCCATTTTTAAATTTGGATGAAAAAAAAACTAAATAGCTAAACGATACAATTTTTTACTAAATTAAAGGCGGAAGTCTAAATAACAAGAAAACAATATAGGTTAGGTGCTTTGAACACGTTGACATAACAAAAGAATCTGCTAACACCATCTATTGACATAACCCGCAATCACTTAGCCGCCAACCCAATATTTTTATTATATTTATATTTGCTACATTAGGCGTTTCTTTTTTATAAAAATGTTCCGGATTTCTCCGCAAAAAAATGGTAATCTTAAAAAAGGTTGAAGAGAAGACTGGGCAAAGGTGTAGTAGGATCTAGTAGTTCAGTTATATGAGGAAGCCTACTCGCAAAAAACTCCTCGTTGTGCGAGTGTGCCAGTATGTGTGGTATAGTGAGACGAACGCTACAGGATTGCAGATCGGATGTTCACGATTACCGAGTAAGAAGTCGTGGGTGATGGCGGTATGACCAATACGAATTCTGAGCAATTTTCTTAGCCAGAAGTTCGGATTAGTTATAGAGTAAATCATTTTGGCGATGGTCTGCCAGTGTGTAGCGAATACTGTGGGAACTGGGCGGAGCAGAATCTCTTCTACAACCTGATCAGCATATTCGTTGTCAGCAATGCCTACATACACATAGCTCGTCATCCACCGCTACTGAGTAAAACGATTGTGGCGATGTCTAATCTCATTTAGTCCCGAATCCTCCTGGAACCACGAATAGAGTTTAAAGCAGTGAGGCTATCGCTAAAAATGTTCATTTACAGCCTGTTCTACTGCTGATCCTACTACCCATTGTTCTGCAATAAACAGCGATACACAGTATATAAAAGTGCCAGATTAAACAACTATTTTGCCCTAGCCTACGCCAAAAACGATAAATGTTACATCGTTCCCTTCGTTTATTTTTGCTTTTTAAATTTTAAAGTAAAAATTTTCAAAAATTTTGTTAAAAATAAATTTTTATTCATGTGAACAATACATAAAAAAGAATACGTCACGCGTTTCTAACACATGAGAACAAAATACAATTATGACAACATATGATTAAGTTTGCAGAATATTTATGTAATGGATTTGATTATTTTGTTGTTTTATTTTTCATTTTTATTTTGCACTTTTAAGTAACACAGTTACCAAATAAATAAAATGTGCAATTATTATTTTTGTGTTTTTCTTTTTAATTTTTTTTTTTTTGATATTTTAAATATTTTTGAACAGTAGCCTCTGTAAAAATTTAATCGAAGAATTTCTTAAACTCTTTGATGCCGGCTTCGTTGATGTCATAGCCAGGAACAGTAGCTTTACAATTGGCATACCATTTTTGGAGATTGGGGTATTTGCTGAAATCGTATCCAGCAGCTTCATAACTTGAAATGGTGGCAACTAGCGAAATATCCGCCAAAGTTAGGTGATCGCCTGCAGCATAATCTTGTCCATCAAGGAACTGTTCAAAGAATGCAACGGCATCTTCCATTTTCTTGAAGTTATCTTGATTTGCTGGAGCCTTTGCAAAGATTTGTGGATAGTAGTAGTCAGCAAAACGCTGGTATAATGTTCCCATATCGAAATATAATCTTTGGTTGATAACGGCACGTTTTTTCGGGCATTTTGGATATAGAGAATCAGTTTTGCCATATTTTTCAGCTAAATAAACCATAATTGCACGAGACTCCCACAATGCGAAATCATTATCAACAAGTGTTGGTACTGTGTGCTGCGGATTTATCTGAAATAATAAAAATTAATTAATTATTATAATAAAAAATAATACAAATAATATAAGAAAAATAATCAACTTATAATTTGTAGATATGAAAAGATAAACCATTTTTTTGAATTTAAATAAATTAACTTTTAAACAAAGAAAATAAATGTGATTTGGAATTTTCAGAGTAGGTTTATACGAGTAGGTGGGTAATTAGATAAAATTTAATACGATTAATATAGACTGAATATTAGATCGATTAAAGAAGGGTAGCTTTGTATTCAATTGTGACTGGAAAAAGTCTTTTGAATTGGCAAAAATACCATAAAAATAGATTGATTGAATTTTAAGATATAAAGAAAAAAAACTAAACTATTTTATTTCAATGTAGCTTGGCATGAGCATGTAGCAATTATAGTAAATTACACTACAAAAACAAACAAGCGTTAACAGTATTTCTAGTCAATTGTATATATTTGATATGAAAAATAAACGGAACCAACAGAAAAAGAATTAAATACCAACAAAAAATTTGTAATTTCCGGTATAGATATAAAGTAAAAAATTTAATCATAAAGTGATTGAGCACGCAATCCAAAAATTGAATAGTTGAAAATGCTTTATTCACCGAAGTTGATACACTATAGCTTCACGAAAAGACACAACAGACCTGACACAGGTAAGGCTCATAAAAGAATGAATGCTTTTGTATTTAGCCTTTCTATAACGATGGTGTCAGTATGGTCAGTGTAGACGCCCAATAATAGTCAATTAGAGTATTACACTTATATCTATAGTTTTGAACAACAAAAATAATTATAATCTGGAAAAGTCGAGACAAAAGCATGCCAGCAATTTACTTTAGTGAATAAATCGTTAGATACGTCGCATAAAATCGGTCATGATAATCGGAGGAATTCGAAATTGCACTGAGACATAGCAACATGCAAATTTCCAGTGCTTTTGCCAACTTTGAGGTATATTCAACGACTTGTCTTAGATTCTACCATCAATAAATGTAGTATGAAAAGTACCGCGTTCCAATAGTACACGAACTCCATACCTGTCGTTAGATATTTATTAGCATTTAATCAAGTTTGGAACGTGTGCATATTCGTATCTGGTGTGACATGAATAATTAACCAGATTCTTGCATAGTTCTACTATCAAATATTTGAAAAAGTACACTAAAGGCAACTATTATGATGAAAGGTTTCAATCCAGTCCATTTTAGCTCATTATCTCCGCAAATAGTTAATACAGTAGAAATCGGTAAGGTAGAATGACTTAAAATTTTTTTTTTTTTTGAGAATTAATTAAATTTAATTTTTATGAGAAAAGGAAATCTGAAGGACAATTGTTTTGAATTACGTAAATTGTTGGTAATTGCAGAAGATGACAATCGAAATTTGCGTGACATAAATTAACAATTGCTTTTTTTTTGCTCGTCTGAATAAACCCCACAAATTCTTCAGTAACTATAATAATTGCTGGCCTTCATAAGTTTTTTTTACATAATATTGATTACAGTAAATTTTTACATTTTCTGCTATGCAATAAAAAAATGTCCAAAATTCTAATAGAAAAATGAATAGTAAGTAATATTGCCTTTTGAATTTTATCAATTGGGGTCTTAATAAAATGTTCAGAGGATATAATATTAAGATAGAAAATATGAGAAAAACAGAACAAGTATATATTAATGTGGAATTTTTGAAATTATTTAAATATTCAGAATCACTCACCTTCAAATATTCCGGTTTCAAATGTTCCCCACCCATTAAGTTGACAAGTTTCAGATTCAAATCAACTCCTACTGCTTTGGCTGCCATTTGAACAGCACGGCATGGGGCAGATCCTGGCAAATAATAAAAATCCATGACTCCTGGTTTAGATGAAAGCGGTTGAATATCTATTGAAAAATAAATCAAATAAAATATAACAAAGTTAGTAAAAGAAAAGTTTTCTTCTTTCTAATAGTAATTGATGATATTACTAGACAAAGAACATCCCATTTTCACGAATTTTCACACGATATGTACAAACTTAAAAGTTACTATTATGATTGGTTTTGATATAATTTTATTTTGTGTCTAGTATGAGAAAATTTCCTTTTTTAATACATAATTCACTTGGAAAACAAACTTGTTCTATTCTATTATTTTTTTTTACTAATTACAACACCAAAAGTATGAGTATATGAACGGCGATTGCATGTCTTTTCGATTGGTCGATTTGAATCAATCACGCAAATTTATTTGAAGGGAACAATTTCGAAGGATTCGTGTGTGTTCACTCTTGACCAGGTGTCCAGGTGTAAGCCGAATTGTTGATTGTTTCGCGTTTTACAAAAGACTGATTCGTTCACAGTGAATACGTTAAAAGCCCCGAAAAGTTGACTGGTGCAATTTGCGTTTTGGAGAAGGGGTCCAAGTCAGTGAAGGTAAGCCGATTTAGTGGTTCGTGGACAAAGTTGCGCATAAATGCTGTTGTTCAGTTAAACAATCCCCAACTATCGCAGCTATGCCAAAATGGTCAATGTGTTTGGTAATGAAGCAACTCCCTTTGAATATTTGTACTCGTACACACCTGAGTACTTACCAATTTATCAGCGAAGCGTAACCGCCACACAACCGTCAAATTGCAGGAATGTTTTCAACTTGAACAGATCAAGGTGAATTCGACTAGATCTTTCGGTAATCATTTCACCTGCGTTCAATTTATTCGTAAATCAGAAAAATTTACCGGCTATTATTACATCGAGCTCTTATAGTCCGGTAAAATTAATACGCCAAAAATTAAACTGGTTTTTATAAAGAACCGGATTGACACTTTGAATCGGATCTTTTTATGTGTAACAACATACACATATTGAAATGGATTTGGAGAAAATCGTTATTTTCCAAAAGAAAAATAATAGACAATACAGAAAAAATTGAAAAAAAAGACAAATCATAGTATGCTGGTGCACTTAATTATGTTAACCAGTCATGAGGCATCTAATCGAATTAACTTTCATACCAACTCACACTCATACTATTAACGATGAATAAATTCGAAATAAAACAACTAGAAAAATCCAGTAAATATTTGTTCTGGAATTTGTGAGAACTTTATGACTAAAATACGAAAAAAAGTCAATATGGATTCTTGCACATTTTTATAGACCTCCTTATTTTTCTTGAAAAATTAATAGTTAATTTTAATATGCATTGGAAAATAACTAAAAAAAAATCATAAGATTGTTTAAATAATTTGAAAACTAACGATCGAGTCAAGAAAATCATTATAGAAGCGGCTTACAGTTGTTTTTAGTCAAAACAAAAATGATGACTAACAGAATATCAATTAAAGTCTAACTAAATGTTACGACAAACACTATTCTCGTAGCAATTATTTTTTTTATTGAATACCAAAATGTTACTCAGAGACTGACATAATTTTATAATTTTGAACCACAGTTTGGTATGGCATATACATACATATATCAAAAGGAATTTAAGTATGTGAAATTTCATAACTTTTTAAGCCATTAATTTTAAGCTATTTTTTTTAAAAATTGTAATTAAAAATTATAAATTTTATGATAGTGAACACTCTGTAGTAATATATTATATATGTTAGGTAATAAGAGGGTTATTCATTTCATGGTACGGACAGTACGGTCCTGATTCTTTGACAGCTGGAAGACATATGTATATGTCATCCAAAGCAACGCTTATTTAGTTTTAGTTTGCCATTTTACACTGTAGATCGTTTAACAATCAAACAACGCGTTAAATTATTAAAAACTTTCTACAAAACGTAATTCTGCCTTAGAGAAGATTTAAGTCTTCAGCGTCATAACCGTATGATGATAACAAACTTTTTGGGGGCTGAATTTAAACAAGACAAATTTCCAAATTTCTTGGTGCCAATTGAAGTCGTTGGGTTTTTTCTTTTGCGGTTATATGACAAATCGTTTTTAACAGATAATCTTTGAATTTAAGAGCATTTAAAAGTTTATAGTTCGAAATATGCAATAAATTCTTAAAAAATTATGTTATATTTTATATACAATATAATAAAAAGATCTAAACAATGTAATAAAATAAAAATTTTATCAAAATCTAAATTTTGAGTATATTTTAGTAATTTTTACTTTTCGAAACACAAATTGGATAACCCCATAATATTATTAATAAACCTTACAAATGTTCCGTAATGAAGTAAAACATTATTATTTTGTTGCTATATTTAATAAATGAAAACTTAGAATTTAAGACAAAAAAAAAATTAAATTTACAATTTTTTATGATGTCATTTAAAAATTTGTTTCTATGGAAAAATTTCTAGAAAAAAATAAATATTTGAGAATAGTTCAAATTTTAGTAGATCCTCTAAGGTGATAGATAGATGATGAGTATTTCACGGATCAATTTTTACTGATATGAAAGTATGCAAACTTGTCTGTTATCATCAAATGAGTATCATTATATGACTATACGATTTTTAGACATTATTTTATTAGAGTACCTCAAGTCTGATAAGAGTACTTGAACATTTTTAATATTTTTTTTCAGTATTAAATAGAAAAATAGTAGTACTCGTAATTGTCATGTTGGATTTTATTTTGGAATTATTTCTAAGTATTTTTATTTTACTGTTTAAAAAATATACTTAAAACATATATAACCTTGTAAATGCGTTTCTTCATTAAGGCGATTAGATACAAATTCCCAACTGGGTGTGCCTCTTTCGACAATACACGTAGCTACTATATTGTTCTAAAGATAATTTATTTGATAAAGCTGTTTTTTTTTGCTATTTCGAAAAAAACTTATATCATTAAGCAATTTTACAGGTTTTAATTCATTCTCATCTTTAGTAAAACCCATACAAAGTAAAAGAAAAACTATTCATGAGAATATTTAATGACTGCTTATTGGAGAAAAAAAAAACAATTACAGGAAAATAGAATAAAATTTCAAAGAGAATCAGTTTCTTAAAGAAAAGAATATAATATTCGTTTTTGAAGTTTATTTGAGTCCAAGGATAGATTTAATAGTATCAGCAAGGTTGACAGGTAGAGGGTCTCTCGGCTACATTATACAATTTATGTTAAGAAAATCCATTTAATTGTTAGGCTTTTTAGTAAATTATATTCTATATATAAAAATACTATTGAATTTGACCTAATCAAGGTTAGTTTTTATGTTAAATGTGAAACTTATGGCCTGAAGTCAACGATCAAGTTTCGTGTGGGTTGGCATTATTGAAAAAGAGAAATTTTCCCTTCACAATGTGAATGATTCGACAAAATTTTAATTTAAAATAAAATCCATGGTCCACTTGTCTTGATTATATGGATGTATGTATATACTTTCACTTTCTCTTATTCCTATGGAAATTGTATCATATAACCAACCTTAGTAGTACTTGCAAAGAAAGGGTTTAATTTCTTTTGTGTTTCCATTTTTAACTGGCATTTTGAATTGTAAACGGTTTTATATTTTGTGGTTTCAATTTTATAGAAAGTTAATATAATCGTAAGCTACTGTAAAATAATTTGGTTAACTCCTCACTTCCCTCCGACTAAACCAACAAACAAACAGTAAAAATTTATAATATTGAATAAAAAAAAATATATTGTAAAGAAATTTTTTAAAATTTGAAAACAAATACACATACTTTTAGATATTTAACAAATATTTGTTTTTATTTTATAGCTTAGTTGATAAATGTTGGAAAATAAAAAAAAATTTTAGCGCCAAGTTTTTGCACAAAAGAAAAGATTTTAGTACTCGGGCAACAAAAAATGAAGCGAAAATTTAGCAAATTCTTTTAAAATAGCGATAAATTTTCTATTTTGTTTTGGTTGGAAAATATTTAAAAACTAATTAATACAGACAAACTTACTGCTAAAGATTTTTAAATAAAATGTGCATTTCAATATTGAAATTTTATAAATAAATACTAGCAGAAATAACTTGGAAATAAAGAAAATTAATATATTTTCATTTTTTTTTCTTCGTTTTAAGAAATCAATCATGTTCAAAAAGTGGAATTATTAGATTAGCACAATAATTAGAAAAGTATGACCTTCTTAATCCATGAATATTAGTTTTTTGCTGGTATTATATTATTTTAACCTTCAAATATTGGACAAAAATTATGAATTATTATAATTCCAAACAAAAAAAATATGCAACTCTTATACACGCAACAGAATAATTTTTATATTGAGGTCATGATTAATAGGTTTTACTAAGTATATTTTGTTCTTGCGAAATTAAGTATTTCCTAATCACAAACTTTTGGAAAAGGTTTTTAATTTATTCCAACTAAAAAAAAATTAATTTAGTAGGAAAAGAATCGGATAAGCTATATATTCACAAAATGGATACCGGTACACATTCTATAGTAAAAAAAAACCACAAATGCAAGCAAATATCTTCCGATCTTGATCACAATAGTTGCGCCTTGTCTAAATTCTTACTACTTCTTTGGTGATTATTTTCACATATCTTTGGGGTTTTGGGGTATTTAATATTTCACTACCTTAAAAATATCACGTTTTTTTGTTTAAATGTCCGTAAATAATAAGATGTGAAAATCCAAATATAAAAACTAAACTTACCAAAAATTAAATAAATAAAAACTTTCACAGTTAATTCACAGCTAACACTTCTGATTCAAAACTGAAACTAGTTCCGACACCAACAACGCCGATTGCTTTTATACGAGTCGGCATTCCGGCACCGGTCGTTTGTATGTATTTCCATAGCCAACTATAAGATTAGTCAGTGGAGACGGTAGTGTAGGTCCGACGAGTCAACACACCTTATGCATAGGATGGACAATTATGACGTGGAACTTCAATTCTGTTGTTTATAGAAGTCATAGGGGGACAGCGAAGAAAGCTGAGAGTTGTTCCAACGAAAATGGATACATGTTTGGTTGTATGCTACTTGCCGAGTGGGGAACGAGCTTGGTCAAAGAGTTTAACTCATCATGACTAAAAACTCTTCTAGACCTTTCTGCATATATGCGTAGTTCTACGAAAATTATGAATTGGAGCTTTTTCTGTTTTTACCCAACACCATAAGATGATAATGACATATTCATACCCGTCACACTACTCCATATTTCATAAAATTTCTCAAAGATCAGGGTTTGCAATGACGAAAACTTTTACACCAAGGTTGGATGCTCTCTTAGTCATAACAGTTATTTAAATTTGATTATTACAGACCTACCGATATGATGAGTGACTGATAATACCACTGAACTGTCAAATTTAATTACACTATTTTAATAAATTTGTCAATTTATTTGTAACAATTTTAAATATTTTGACTGAACATTTTTGTTACATAAATCTATTTTTACTGAAAATTAGTTTAACTGAAAATTATTCATACTGAAAAATATTTTTACAGAAAACTATTTTTCCTGAAAAATTATATTATTTACCGAAAAATATTTTTATTTTTACTAAAAAAATATTTTTATATTTACTGAAAAATATTTTTTTTTACTGATAAATATTTTTATTGAAAATTATTTTTACTGAAAAATATTTTCACTGAAAAATATTTTTACTGGAAAAATATTCTTACTGAAAAATTATTCTTACTGAAAAATATTTTTCCTGAAAAATATTCTTACTGAAAAATATTTTTACTGAAAAATATTTTTACTGAAAAATATTTTTACTGAAAAATTATATTTTACTGAAAAATATTATTCCTGAAAGTTTTTTTTACTGAAAATTATTTTTACTGAAATATGTTTTTACTGGAAAATATTTTAACTAAAATTTGTTATTACTGAAAAATAGTTTTACTGAAAGTTTTTTTTACTGAAAATTATTTTTACTGAAACATGTTTTTACTGAAAATTATTCTTACTAAGTATTATTTTTACTGAAAAACTACATTATTTACCTAAAAATATTTTTAATAAATATTATTCTTACTGAAAAATATTTTTACTGGAAATTATTCTTACTGAGAAATATTTTTACTGAATTTTATTCTTACTGAAAAATATTTTTACTGAAAACTTTTGTTACTGAAAATTATTTTTACTGAAAATTATTTTTAATAAAAAATATTTTAACTCAAAATTATTTTTACTGAGAAATATTTTCACTGAAAAATAATTTTACTGAAAAATATTTTCACTGAAAAATATTTTTACTGAAAATTATTTTTATTGAAAATTATTCTTACTAAAAAATTATATTATTTAATAAAAAATATTTTTACTCAAAAAATTATTAATTTTTTTTATTAAATTCAATTTTATAACGAAATTAATTTAAAAATAATTTAATGTCCATTTTGTGATTCATTTGGAATACTTTAATGATCATTTAAAATTTTTTCCCAAAAAATGATTTCGGATAGGTTTATACGAGTATCGTCTATATAAATTTATTTGATTAGCACATTAATTTGTATTTTCTGAATATGAACATGAGAATTTTGTTTTAAGTGTTTTATACAAGCTAGTAATTCATATAACCTGAAATATAAATTCAGTTAATCTGAATTATTTACTTGTAAAGTATTATCAGTTTGACAAGTGCTACAGATATTTTTATATAGTCGTAAGATCCAATTTTTTTATTTTTAATAGTAATATTGTATAAACTATTAAATCTTGAACAAGATAAAATATGATCCCATCTATTACATACGACTATCTAAATCTATTGGTAAAAAAAGAAAGTAATTACGTACTTTCACTTGTATTTACCCCTCGGTTATTTGATTAGATAGTTTTAAAAAGTTAAGGTATTTAAAAAAAAATATATATTGAAAAGTGTCAATTGGCATGACGAAGGTGCCTTTATTGGAATGCAACAGCTACTTAGATGGCCTACTCAAATTTAAAAAGTCAAAAAAGTCAATGCAGTATGGCCGTAAAAGTCGAACAATTTCAAATTGATCGACGTTTTCTTGATCAATTTCTTACCATATAAATGAATCCATAAGCTTATAACTTTTCCCGATCAAAAGACATTTACGCCTACCATTGTTATTAAAAAGTTAGAAACAAATTGAGTTGTGATTATTTAGTGTAAGAAAAATTCAATGTTTTGGAATCTATTTAGGAGTTTTGTTTCGATTGCTGATAAATTGCATAAATGTTGTCGTTATTAAATCATTCATCTTCAATATACAATTCGACAAGTTTATTGGTGTGGTGGAAAAATTCGACCAAAAACGATGGCCATAGTTGCTGAATCATTCTCTCATATAATTTGACAAAATTTGCACTATCACTCGGAATGATTGTGTAATAATAATACCGCTGAGCTAGCGGCTATTCAGATTTGATTGAACAAAAAGTATTTATGATGAACATTCAAACTGGAATAGAGCTCGTAATATTGATATGATAATATTGAAGTTGAATTAAACGTTCAGAAGTATTCCAATCAACAATCAAAGAATGTTCAATAAAATTCTAGAATGTAGCAAAGCCTGTAAAAGCTTGGAAAAACCAGAATTATTTTATTATCTATATTGGAATAACATAAGCGTATTCATGTAGGTAGGGTGATGATAAATAACCACAATGGATAAACATTCAGCTGTTTGTAAAAAGGCTAGTTCATGGGCGAAATTTGTGATTCACCATTTTTATATATATATATATATGAATAAAGTTGGGAAGACTGGCGATCTTGGATTTTTTGGTGAAAGGGAATTTCCTCTAACCAGTTGTGTCAACTTTATTAACGATCATTCTCATTCTCAAAAATGTCTTTTTTAATATACCATACAATATATCGAATGATTCTAAGCCGATTTGCTTTTAGAAAGATTGTTTGTTTTGACAACCAGTAAGATTAGATAATTTCACCTCTATCTTATCAATTTGTTCGTTTATCTTTGAATAAAAATAAATATGTACATATGCGATTTCATAATTAACAACAATATAAAACCCACTTTTTCATATTGATATAATCTTGCATGAAACGACAATTAAATATTGGCTATAATTTATTTCATAATTTTAATATTGTAATAAATTATTTAAGACTAAAAACCGTATAGAATATTAATAAATCAAAAAAATGGATTATTCTTAAAAATCAATTTTTTATTTTAGTAAAAACAAAATCAAATTGCATGAAATTGAAAGTAGAATCAAAATAATTAAAAAAAAAAAACAAACAACATTTCCAGTTTAGATGAATTTCTTTTTATCAGTGTACACAAGCTGCCACAAAAGCTTTTATTTAAAATATTTGCTAGAAAGCTCATTCAAAATACAAGTTGAATTCTAGCCGAGACAAAACTTTTGAAACTTGTTGTAACATTTGGAAGGTTTTGCATATTAACAGATTTGGAACAATGTAATTTGGGCAACCAATAACCATTTAACATGTTTTGCGGTTATTATTTAACAAGCGGGCATTTGCTTTGTGGAGGTACACTATGATATTTTTCTATACAGGGTAGCAGCTTATTTTGCAGAACTCTAGGCAGTACAATCTGCAGCAGAACATGTTTTAAACCAGAGGATCCCAAACTTTTTTGTGTCGTAGACCCTTGCCATGTTTTTCGTTTTTTGGTAGACCCAATACTTACCTGATATTGATTTTTTGTAAATTTCTAACTGTAGTGAAGTTTAGTGTTAAAAACTTAAAGTAAAAACACATGTTAAGTTTTATACATTTATTAATTGAATTTAAATTAAAACTACTCAAAATAAAATTTTATATCTGTTATATAAAATAAACGTAACATAAAATAAACTAAGCAATAAGTAAATATTTTTTAGTGGGAAGGACATACCTGATGCTTTGATAATAAATTATCAACATTTGGGGTTATATTTGTAAGGTTTAATCTTAAATCTCCTCGGCTAATGATGTCCAGTCTGTTTCTTTTTTTCGTTAGGAGATTGGTAACTGCGCTGAACCCCCTTTCCACTAGGTATGACGATGGAAAGGAAATATTCCTTTAAAAAATATTCCATAATACGGGATAAGTAACGGGTATGTTTTTTTGCAGCCAGAAGTGCTGATATCCGTGCTTAAACTGAACCTTAAGTTCTTCGTTTGTACTTATTTCAGTCAGTTCCTCTTGTATTATGACATTCGTTTCTTCTATGTCACCATATGGGTTAATTATCCACGGTGGTATTACCATAGTCAAAACATCCTCAAACCTAGTTTCAAAATCTGAATAGAGGGCATTTAAATGTTGAACGTAGGTTGAAACGTCGTCTTCCTGTGACAAATTGGAGAGCTGGGAAAATTCGCCCCGTCCAATATTTTGCTTCATTCGTTTAACTCTGGCAAGAAACGCTGATAAGATGGACTTTATTTTAATCAAATTTAGACTGTCGCCTTGTAACTGCAAATTAACCATATTAAATTTTGTAAACAAATCTGTTAAATAGGCGATGTCTGTTTTCCACTTCATTAAATTGTCTTTTAAAATTTTATCTTTAGTATCCAGAAATTCTAAAATAGTCTCAAAAAGTGCAAAAAATCTTGTCAAACATAAGCCTTTCGACAGCCAGCGTACTTCAGTGTGAAGGAGTAATTGATGAAAGTGTTCGTCATTTTCTTCACACAACTGCGCAAATAACCGCGTATTCAACGCGTTGCTTCGGATTCGGTTAACTGCATCAATGACTAATTGAAGATATTCATGCAATCTACGAGGGTCGTTCAATAAGTCCTTAGAAAATCCGAGAAATTGCATCACCGTTTCTTTGTGACGTCGAAGCGAACATTCTGTCCAGTCTGGGTCTCTTCTGAAGTTTATCTTTGAGTGTTTGAAAGAATTTCAAATCTTTATCTGTTTTATCAGCGTGACATCTTCTCAGATGATCCTGCAGCTTAGATGGTTTTATAGCGTCATTGCCCAAAACTTTGTTGCATAAAAGGCATATAGGCAATTGTTTGTCCAAGCTTCAAATAATCAACACTGTACTGTCTACATTTCTTTTTAGATTCGGACATGGCATCAATCATCTGTGGGCAAAATTAATCTATTTAAATAAGACATAAAGTCCAACAGCTGTATATTAAAAAATCAAAATCAAATTTAAATTTTATGGTCTAAGATTTTATGGCAGGCATAGGCGTACAGCCATTATAAATGAATGTGAGAAGGGGAATATTATGAATGTTACCTAAGGTTTTGGTATAATGGAACTTTAAGGAAATTTGTCATAGACCCCTGGGGTCGATATATACCACTTTGGGAATTACTGCTTTAAACAATAAACATAAAAATAGCGAGACGGTTTTTTTAAGCGATAGCTTCGCTCTGCTTTAAACTCTATTCGTTTAAAGCAGGTGCAACTACTAAATGAGATTAGACATCGCCTAATAAACAATTGCTTTATTCAGTTACGGAGGAGCCGGGGCATGCTGATCGGCTTGCAAAAGAGTATTCGCGGCGTTCATTAATCTACTCATATTGTGGGAACTAACAGTATCTACGCTTATCTTCCTCATATAACTAAACTAGTAGATCCAGCTACACCCTTCTCTAGTCCTCTCTTCAACCTAATTATACAAACTAATCCACTCCATAAAATATAATTGTTACTATTCCTCTATCTAAATTTAACCAAAAAAACTACATTCCTAACTTTGTCTATTTGAACATTTAAATCGCCACGTGTCTTTGGAATCTTTCTCCAAAACAAACAAAACAAACAAGGTAATTTGTATGGTTTATTTTGATTACTCTTCAAAAAAAATGTTAAGTAGAAATTTTCATCTTTTCAATATTCTTTTGATGGTTTTTTTATATATATTTTTCATAAAAAATATTATTAATTCGTTCAATTCAAATACTTTTATTAAATCTTTATTAAAAATTACTCCAAAAATTATGCAAAATTTTTGTTAATGAATTTCTTTAAAAAGAAACTTGTTAATTTTCTGAATAAACTTTCCCTGAATTGATCGAATATCGCTTATGAAACAATTAATAATATCGTTTTTATTAAATTACAATCTATTGTTTATTTTAAAAAAAGCAGAATAATTTAAGGTGTAGAAGAACTACTATTCGTGTAATGTGATTACTAATAAATACATTCGATTTTGATTAAATTTAAATAACAATAGTCTTTTGTACGGTAACAGAATTGTTTTTTATGTAATCTGATCTTATGAATAAACAAAATCAATTCTATTTTTTTCGTTTATTCGATAGAATATTGATAAAATATTATGAAAATATCTATGTATAATTCTGTTATCGCATAAACAACATATATTTTTTTCGAACGAACAAAAGTGAGTGAAATAGTATCCATAATGGACAGATAAGATTTTGTTTGTCATTTCTACAATAATATTAAATATTATAGAGCTATTGTGTTCAAATTGAAATGATATTTAATGAAATCACAATACCCTTACTACATAGGAAAGTACAAGGAATATAGACAATTTTCCATTTACATTATTTTATCATTCGGGAACAGTTTAATTTTACATAGAAATATCAAATTTAAATAGAAATCAAATGAAATGGATGAAAACCAAGGCAATCAAATAAGTAAAATTAATTCAGTTCTATTTTCTCATAATATATATGTGTATATATGTTTATTCGTATATTATAAAAGGAAACTTATTGACTTTTGAGTCTTTGAACAGCTTAATATTAATAAACAGAGTACGTTCGTAAAAGATTTTTATCATAGAGCGAAAAAAAAATCAATATAAAAAACAAGACTGGTTGTTATTAAAATTTATTTCATTTTATTATTTTACAAAAGCTTTTGCTTATTTGCGTAAATAACAAACAAGTAAAGTCAATAGTAATAGTGTTCATAATTAAATATAGAAAAATTAATTAAAGTTAAATAATAAAATCTTTGTATTTAATTTAATCATACTTATAAATGTACGTTTTTTCGTCTTATAATTCAATTATACTTGATATTTCCTTTCTTTTAATTATTTATACAAATTCAAAAGGAAACAATTTTTTTTTATTGATTTACTTGATAAACTTAATAGTATTATAAGTGCAGGATGGGCTTGTAATGTTCTATGGTGGGTAGTATTTTTAATTGCGAATTTAAGAAAATGGGTATATGAAATAATAATAAAAGCCCGAAAGTTGGATTTTTTATGACTTTTCATTGAAACTACTTGAAAAGCAATCAGAAGTCAATTTCGAAAACCGAAAGTGACATTTATTTAAAATTGATCAAAAGCTAATGCTTGGTAAAAATATTTTCAAGAAAAATAACAAAAATTCTAATCAAATAATTATTTTTGAACATTTTTTAACTAGATCACTTTCTTGTAGATATTACATTGTCACTTACCCACTATTATAAATATTGGACGAAAATCTTTCTTTTTCTTAATGGTGTATTTAGATATTATCGAAAGATGTTCGTTCATATTGCGTTTAACTTCTTTGATATATAATAGATACATAAACTTCCAAATCGAAGTTATTTTGATTTTACATTCAATTTAAAAACAAGAATAAATGCAATTTATTTGGTTAAAGTTAATTGATTTTAATAACCAAAGATTTCCTCTGTAAAAACTATGTGATATGTTGTATGAAATTTTATTCTTAAAAATTAATTTCATTATGTACCATCCCACGAGTATATAATAAAATATATTTGGTTACTTGTGATTAATCAAAATATATACTATTGTTTTTTTTTCTTTCAAATTTGTTAAATATATTCCATTGTTTATACTTAACATGTTAATTAATTTATTAAATTATTTCTATATAATTATACTTAATATATTATTATCTATTTATGTATATTTTTATAATAAGATATTAGTTTTTTGTATTAACTTAAACTTAAATTGAAAAACGAAACAAAAACAAATTTATATATACTTTTTAGTGGGTAAATTTTCATTATAAAACAAATTTTCAAATTATTATTTTCATAATATTATAATAATATGATGTATTTAACATAACAAACTATTTAAAAAAAAAATCTATTATTATATTCCTACACGTATAAAAACTGACAAATTCCTTAACAGTCTTAGAAGATATAAAAATATTTATGCATTGTGGTCATAGAGTTTGATTATTACTTGTGTTTGTGGTTAAGAGTAAATTTTCTACAATATGAAAATTCTCGTCATCGTTTTAGTTTTTATGAATTTTGTCGATTATTAATTGCAATTTGTAATGTGTGAGAGTTTTCCATTCCGACTATTTTATGCTGTTTTTTTATTGAATCCAGTTCACCGAAGTTAGTACACTTGATTTCTGGCACTGCGAACTTCATTCAACCACTCCTTCAACTTTTCCTGAAATTGTTTCAATTTTCAATGATTAATCAAGAAAATAAAAAGTTTTTATTGATTTCTTAATGAAAATGGAAAAATGTGCAAAAGAACGAAATGAAAATATGACAATAAAAAAATCTACTTTCAAAAAAATAAATAAAAAATGCATAAATCATAAATAATAATGATTTTAAGCTTTTTTATGAGTTCCTCTGCTTTTGCAATAAACTTTTTAGGGGTCGGTCAGTATATTTTTCATTTTGTAAAGATTGTTCGTCGTTGATTCCCATTCGGTATAATGTAAACGTAAACAATTTTTTCTAATTTGCTGTTGTTTTAATAATAAGTATTTTCCTTACAATTTTTCCGCAAGAATCCTATATAATTTTAATTAATTAGAGATTTTCAAGATTTTTCCTTTGTTTTTATAGCTTTTAAATTAACTGAAGTCAAAGGAAAGTTTAAGTAATTAAATCAGTGTATTTAGGAAATATGATAAATTATGGTGAAGAAAACTTTGTCTATAAGCTATTGTTGCTACAAAGGAATTGCTTTTATTCATTACGACTAAAACGATTTAATTTATTTAATACGAACAAATTTTTACAGAAAATTTTATTGGTTAAAATTATTTTTACTAATTTTTTTTTTACTGAAAGTTACTTTTACTGAAAGTTAATTTTACTAAAAATTATTTTTACTGAAAATTATTTTTACTGACAATTTTTTTTACTGCCAGTTATTTTACTGAAATTATTTTTACTGAAATTTTTTTTTACTGAAAATTATATTTACTGAAATTTTTTTACTGAAAATTATTTTTACTGACAATTTTTTTTTACTGACAGTTATTTTACTGAAATTATTTTTACTGAAATCATTTTTACTGAAAGTTATTTTTACTGAATATTTTTTTTACTGAAAATTTTACTGAACATTATTTTTACTGCAAATAATTTATACTGAAAGCTTCTTCTACTGAAAATTATTTTCACTGAAAATTATTTTTACTGAAAATTATTTTTACTGAAAATTATTTTTACTGAAATTTTTTTTTTACTGAAAATTATTTTTACTCATAGTTATTTTTACTGAAAACTATTTTTACTGAAAATTATTTTTATTGAATACTATTTTACTGAACAATTTTTTTACTTAAAGTAACTTTACTGAAAGTTATTTTTACTAAAAAAATAATTTTACTGGAAATTATTTTTACTGAAAATTATTTTTACTGAAAATTATTTTTACTGACAATTTTTTTTTTACTGACAGTTATTTTACTGAAATTATTTTTACTGAAATCATTTTTACTGAAAATTATTTTTACTGAAAATTATTTTTACTGGACATTATTTTTACTGAAATTATTTTTACTGAAATTATTTTTACTGAAAGTTATTTTTACTGGAAATTATTTCTACTGAATATTATTTTTACGGAAAATTATTTTTACTGAAAGTTTTTTTTACGGAAAATTGTTTTTACTGAACGTTATTTTTACTGAATATTATTTTTACAAAAAATTGTTTTACTGAATATTATTTTTACTGCAAATAATTTATATTGAAAGCTTTTTCTACTGAAAATTATTTTTACTGAAAATTATTTTACTGAAAATTATTTTTAGTGAAAATTATTTTGACTGAAAATTATTTTTACTGAAATTTTTTTTTACTGAAAATTATTTTTACTGAAAATTATTTTTACTGAAAATTATTTTTACTGAAAACTATTTTACTGAACAATTTTTTTACTGAAAGTTATTTTTACTAAAAAAATAATTTTACTGGAAATTATTTTTACTGAAAACTATTTTACTGAACAATTTTTTTACTTAAATTTATTTTTACTGAAAATTATTTTTACTGAAAATTATTTTACTGAAAGTTATTTTTAATAAAAGTTATTTTTACTGAAAATTATGTTTACTGAAAGCTAATTTACGGAAAAATTTTTTTTAATGAAACTTTTATCCCGGCAAATTTTTTTTATTGAAACTTTTGAATTTTTTCACTGAAAATTCTTTAAATGAAAATTTTTTGTACTGGAAAAAAGAAAAACAATAATACTAACTACTTATTTATTAAACAAATTTGAAATCAAAACACTTTCAATAAGTTATTAATTACTAGTTAGTGAAAAAACTTATTTAATTTGACAATATTAATAATAATTTCGAAAAAATCATAAAAATACCATCAAAATTTGCCCGCGTACGTGTTACATCGCAAAAGCTGAGGATATCGGGTACAAAAAGGTTAGGACATGCACTAAAATGAGTTTGTTTATTTTTCTAAATTAAATTATCAGTAAACAGTTATAGCGTACGGTATATTAAGTGGAAAAGCAACTTATTTCTGTTTAAAGATGTGTGTCTGTGCTTATATTAGTGTGTAGGTGTTTGGAGAATCGGCAAGTGGATATTGCAGCTGAGCAAACGGATGCAGCTCACCAGGATTGGCATTTGTTATTCTGTATTTACTATGTTAGAAGAGCTGTTATTACAGCAAAAGCAGCACGTCATCGGTGGTAGCTTAATTGTCGGTAGTTGATAGAATAGATGGAAATGGTTTAGAGCGGAATGTGTTCTTCTCCTAGTAATCATATCTGCATGCCTATGTTAACTTATATTGCGAGGAGAGCTTCTTCTAATGCAACCGATTGCTTAGTCTCCCAGATGGATAATGATGACGATAGCCGTGATGGGTTATGATGGAAACAAGAGTTTTCCTGATATTTGTATGTACGAGTACTTGTAGTTGTGACATTCGCATTAATATCGTAGACGATATATTGTTTTTGTTATTGTCCTTATTATTATTATTTTACGGTTACTACAATTGTTGCGGCTGATAACATCTTTAGCTACTATGGGGATTTCATGCTTCTGAATTTTCAAGTTGATCCCTTTTGTACGCAATTGACTCGTATGTGTTTGTGTTTATTCCATATTGATAGTTTATGCCTCCATTTGTGAATATGTTTCCTTTTCATAGCTTTTGTATAATGTATTAGATCTAATATGGTTGTCATTATTATTATACTGTTGATACTGCTATCAATGTTATTGTTACTGTTGCTGCTATTGTAGCTGTTGTTTTTCAATATTAATATTGTGCAATTGATGAAAATAATAGTATTTTATGTCATAAAGTATATGTTTAATATACGCTTGTACTTCTATATGTGTATATAAGATATACACGAACATTTTCGTTTAAATATCTATGATTAAGTAAATAAATCTGTTTCGGTTTTGATGTCATCTAGTGTGATAAGTTCTATAAATATCTACTGATGACTAAAGACTGTTGACTGGTGATTTTGGCATTGTTGGACTATGTTGTTCTATTATTTGTCTGTTTGGGTCTGTCATCTAATCTGTATGATGTAAATTATCCTGGTAGTCATCATAATCCTCTTCAGCATCGCCTGTTTCTTCTTCTTCATCTTCATGTTCATAATCACTTTCATTGTCTGGAGCAGTTACGTCAGGAAAATAATCTTTGTGTATCGGAGTTGATATAACCGTCTCCTAGGTTGATTAGTTGGTTGGTTGGTTAGTAGTTAATCACACATTAAAAAAATATGTTAGTATTTATTCATATAAAATCAAATAATAGAAAAACAAAACATAAATTAAATACGTGTTCATATTTTTCAACCGCCATATAATTTTTATTATATTGAAAATACTCTCAATTATATTGTAGAATCTATTAGAATAAAATTATAAATATCTTTAACAAACAATTATTAGTAATCAATATGTAAGTAAGTGGGATTATTTGATATTTATTGCTGTCAGTGGGTACAGAATTTAAGCTTCGATGAAAGAATAAGAATGGAGATAATTGGCATGTGGCACAAGTTTTGGTAATTTTTTTTTGCTATTTAATTATATTTGCTTGTAAAATTAATTTTTATGTGTTTAGTAAGGATTTGTTCAAAAAGACTCAAACTTTACGCAATATATGATATAAACATAATGGTGTCCTTTTTTAGATTTATAGAAGAATTTTCTTTAAATACTTTACCGAAATTTAATTAAACCTCTAATATACACATACCTTAGAAAACTATTTCATCATAGATTTAGTTAGTTTTTTAGTAGTGATTTATTTGGAATATACTCTATCTAAACAAAGAAAATTTTTTTATTTGTAACGTTGTGTAATTTTTCATATTGAAAATCCTTGAACGATTTTTATTTTTTTGAAGGTCGTTTTTGGTTGTTTTTTTTGGTATAAATGTTTTCAAGATTCATAGACTTGGACAAATGTCGACGGGACAAGCACAAAAGCAGACAATATTCAAGGATATGAATGTACACATACGTGAACAAAAGGCACTACAAAGTCTAGGAAACGAGTGCGAATTACGAGAATATATGCGATTGCTTCTACGTGAGTACGTAAACAACAGCAAATCCTTGTCTGCAATGCAGTAGTGGTACTCACTAAGTCTACAGTCTCCTTCCTTAATCATTTCCATGGAAGCTAAGGTGTGAATTTACTGGTTTTGTATTGTTCTTCTTGTTCAACTTAATTTAATTCATCAAATGAACACAGAAAGTTATTCAAAGAATGGTAAATTTAATTGCAGATATTTTCTAAACAAGCTATAGCCTCAATTATGGAATAAATCACAATCATAGTTTATAATTAATTTAAAATGGTATAAAAAGTTTTCAAAATATTATCGCTTTGATATCAAATTAGAAAGTACAGAGAAATTTTCCAAAAAGAAAGAAATATTTCGTAAATAAACATCCGATTTTAGGGTAAAGTTCGTTCAAAAGGAAATTATTAATTATATAATAATATCAGTTTAACAATTATTTTTAAAGTTTGTTGGGCGGAAATAATATTAATTATTTTAGAAGTAATTTTATATGCAAAATCTATTAATTTGGCGAGCAGTCAATTTTAGAATATTCGACTTTTGATTGAATAATAACATATTATGTTATTATTCAATAAGTTACTCTTCTATGGTTTTTTTTATAGAAAAAATTTAAAGCTAAAGCATTTCTACTGAAATTTTATCTAAATACTTATTTAAAATTATTTATTAATTTCGTAAGCGTTTTTCTAGCACAATATTATGTTTAGTAACTCCTATCAATCATAGTCTAATTTTACACATTTTTCTACTAACAAAAACTATGTACTTCTAATCTACCCGTAAATTAAGGACTACTTTAAATTAAAAAAAAATAAAGCCTTAAGCAAATGAAAAATTCTTTCTAATTTATATTACTTAAAGAATATTATTAAGATGATGAATACACACCAAAGCAAAAAAGAAAATATTCTAATTAAAAATATTATTCATATTTTTTTTAAGTGAGTGTATATACTATATTTAAATACCTTTGGTGGTCGCCAACCGCATCCAGGGAGTGGTAAACCGTCTGACCCAAGCGGGCACGGGGCATCTAGTCCCGGTACACCTTGCTCACCCTTATCACCCCTGTCACCTTTGCGACCGCGCTTACCTGTTGGTCCTGGATCACCTTTTGAGCCTTTCTCACCTCTGGGCCCCTCTTGACCAGGTATACCATCAGTTCCCTTTAGATTTAATTATTAATTAATATTAATTTTAACTATAGCGAAATATTATTATTTTCTACAGTCTTTTCTATGGCTCTTACCAGAAAATAGAAAAATGAAAATAAAATTGAACTGAATTTTAAAAATTCCACTTGAAATGGAATTAATAAATGATATAAAATTTAAAAAAAAAACTATGAATAAAATTAATAAACTTACAGGAAGACCAGGATCGCCACGTTCACCTTTTTGACCCATTTCACCTTGTGCACCCTAAATATGATACATTTTATGAATACTACATTATTTTTACAAATTAAATTCATTTAAGATTATTTAAAACTAAATTTGAAGTATATATGAGGGTAAGGAGAAAGTTGTTGACAAATATGTATATATAAGAAAAAAATTCTAATAATGAATAGTGAAAATACAGAAATACGAGTTGTAATAGATCAAAAACCGAGTTAAGTGAAATTTTCAAAGCAGTCTTGTGAAAAATAAAAGATGGATAGGAGTTTAAGTGAGGAAATCTGCCGGATGTTGCAGGATATAAATGTTAAGCTTTTTCGCTGATATACTTACGCCCCTTATCAAATAAGGATATTTTTATTAAAGATTCAAGAATTTCTTACCTTCATGCCATCTAAACCAGGTGGACCCTGAAAAAGTGTACATAAAAGAAAGTGAAAAATGTGCGAAAATAATTAAAAATTTGCATTTTAAAATAAATAAAAGATAAAAAGCTAATAGTAAATTGAAATGGAAAAATTTTAATTACAATAAGAATTAGAAATGATCAAAAATTGAAAGAATTATCAGAAAATAAAAACTCTTAGTAGTAAAAAGTAAATATTCGTTATTGATTGAATAGAGCATGCTAAAAACATTGTGGACTTTATGCAGATAAATTCAAAATGCATTTAACCTTAACAAAATGAAACAAGACGTATTAAAAAATAATTTCTTTTTTCTTTCTTTGAGCAATAATTATGAATCCCATCAGAGAAAATATGCTAAATAAACATGATAATACCAAGAAATAGAATAAAAATAAACAAAAAAAAATTATTTATTTATGTACATAATTTTCCTGTAATTGAATGTAGTTTAATGCAAAAGTATTCATAAAATTGAAAGAAAACTTACATCATTTATCCTTTGCATTAAAGGCAACTTTGAAAAAAAATTCATAAAAATTATTTTAACAGTTTTTGCTGCAGAAAATAATGTTGATGCGTTTTATTGCTCATCAGTAAGTCAATATTCTAAAAACTTAAATATTGTTTAATAAATAATTTTGTTAAAAAAAATTATTTTTCTAAAATTTTCTATAAACTTTATAATAAATACTCTTTAAACAAGTTTGTTTGCAGTAGAATTTTTAGTTAGTTTATTTTTTATACACTTGATACTGATTCTAGAATTATTGAAATATTTATGGCATATTTTTAACAAAATAATAACAAATATAGTTAAAAACAAACAAATTTTATTATTTCAGATTTTCCCAAATAATACTTGTTATTTTTCTTTAGTTTCTTACTAAACAAAAGTTTTAATGAAATTTCAATTTAATATAAATATTAATGAACTTTTGGCAATATTTCGAACTAGTAGACAAATTTTTATATCCATATTCATGAGGAATTTCGTAATAAAAATTTTACCAACTGAAAAAATAGAACATTTATTTTTCGGTATTATTTATTCAAATTTGATGGAATATTTATATTTACCAAAAATGAAAAATAGGGAAAAAAATTTGCAAAATACGAATTATATATTTTTTGTAGAATAATGTGTATATAGTTGGTCATAATTAGCATATAAATTATTTTTTCTCCAAATAAACGGTGGAAAAATTTATTCTGAAAAAAAAATCTAATTTTTGTTGATTTGATGGTAGGCTATATTTTTTATATAAAAAGTAATTTTTATATAAAAGTTATTTTAAAAGTAATTTTAAACTACAATCATTTCATTTTTTCTCAAACCCAACAAATGTGTCGGGTGTTTTTCTCTCGATGTGATAAAATTTACGATTGATTAGTTGTCAAAGCAGCTGTCAGCTGTCAAACCAGTTGTTATCTGTTAAAGTTTTTACGCAGTATTGTTTGCCATTTCGGAAATTTGAAGAAATTTTTCTAATTATCCAAAATTTACTTTGGTAATTAAACGTTAATTTGCAAAACGCAAAATTGTGTGCATAGTTATGATCCTCATTTTTGACTCAATGGTTTTGTCAGCAAGGAAATTTATCACTGTTGGGGTGAGATAAATCTATATTGGAAACACCATGCATTTGTCTTACTCCATTTGACAGAAATGCACTATTGAGGCTGGCTGACACACTGGCGGCATCGTCGGTGCTTACTTCATCCGAAATGGAGCTGCAGTTTGTGCTAAGGCTACTACGCCATGATCAACGATTATTTTTTGGAAATCATGGAAGACATACTCATATTTCGTGCAATTTCTGTAGCATTAAACTCACCATTTTCAATATTTCTAATTAATGCCACTTAACCCAGAATTTCTTTCTGAGTATTATTTATTCTACTTTTGAGCTTCTGGAAGCAACTAATCCTTTTTGAAGGCCTCTTCTTATCCACCTTAACCATATTAATATGATCAACAAAATATAATAATCTGATGGTTCCATCTTACTACATATCGTATCATAATGCCAACCTACACGGAATATGAGGTAAGCAACCTTACCTAAAACAAACATGAAATACATAGACCTGGACATCGTACATCACGCCAAACCATCGATTTATTGACGACTCGATTTGACGACAATGTGGTTCCACACAATGAACCAGAGTCATATTGTAACGTTTCAGCTATCAAACCAGCAGGAATAAATGCCGTGAACGCCAACATTGAGCGGATTATAGTGAAGATGGAACCATATTTTCTCGAAAAAGGTGTCAAAGTTGAGACGATTGAATGAGGATCAACAAGAACATTCGAGGTGGTCATATACCCAAAATCTTTTCAAACAATCATGAAAAAATCATCTTTCGGATATATTATTGGCAAAATATAATTATTTGTTAAATTTTTTTAAAAAGTTCTAATTTTTCAAAAATTGTAAGATCGTTTTTTGTCACGTTTGATTTTTGGGTTAAATTAAAGGCCATTTGAAAATATTTTCGAATTACCGGCTTATTGAGCCTGTTTAGAAAATAGGGTAAATTTTTAGAAAGGTTCGACATCATTGTCGTCGTAATAATAGGAGCATTCTAAATAATTAGCGTAGGTGTGCCATGCCGGTTTTGGGGTAATGGTCATTTAAGGAGGCATATTTCTGAGCTCTCTACCCTTATACTATATTTTTTAGAACTTCCACAATCATTTATTATTTTTTTTTAAAAACTCGCTGATGAGGATAGGGAGGCGTTATTATTGTAGAGCATCCAAATGTCTGCAATATCCGATCAACCTTTTTCGTTGATCTCCTAAGGATATTTTTATCAGCTCAATGTTAATCTAGGATCTGAGCTCATAAGAGCCCTCACTAACTCCACATTTTCATCAGTTTTTGAGGTTAAAGGCTTTTCTGAGCTAGATTCGTCTTCAATTGGTTGTCGACCTCCGAAAAAAGCTTTATGTCCAGCTCAACCCGTCTAGAAGGGACTAATGTACAAGCTATTTATATGTGAAGGCGACTATAGTCTCCAGTGTTACCAGATTGCTATCAAAGATACCATTGTAATTATTTTCCACCACACCTCGTAAGTTGTGTTTTATACAAGCATGCCAACATCAGAAAAAAAAATTGAGTCTGTGCTCCTCTAGAACTTAATCTTAGTTAATCTCTTTGTCCTTTAATCCTCATCTTACCTCACCGACAACCTTAAATTTATCTAAAACTTAACACACATATCATCATAACTTACTCCTATCATTTCTTATAAAGATTCTTGTTATTTTTATATTTTTCAACGGCGGCGTTAAGCGTTTACAATATTAATAGTATATATAGGAAAATTTTATGTTGTTAAAGTTTTCTTATCGATTTCAAATTTTTTGCTCATAGTGTAGTTTTCTCAATAGTCACAATGGACCAGAAGCTAGTCTTATTTTTTCTTATTTGTTTATATGTATTTTTTTCCATCATCGATTGGAACATATTCTGTTGTATTCGGAAAGAAAATTTTTAGTTTGCACGCTACCACACTCGATTGGGTTGATATATCGCCATTTTCCGCCTCCTTCAGTATGGGAGATGAGTACTATCTTGTTATAAATATCCTGCATCCTGTTCATTTCCTATAAGGAAACACTTTCCTTATAGTGAACGAATTCCTATACAAAGTTTGGAATTTCCATCCATAACCACTCACTCCAGTCATGAAAAAATAACCAAACATCTATGCTTTTTTCCAAGAAAGGAAACATTATTTGTTGTAGAATTTTTGTGGAACATGCAAACTCTACAAATAGTATGTAGATATCCATTTTTCATCATGTCGATGTTATTGGCACGGCATACAACATAAAATGCATTCTTTTTACATCGTTTCACCCACAATACTGTCTTCAGTAACTGCAGTCTCCGTTTTAATTTTTTTCGTATATAAACTTTTTGAATGTTGTTTCACGAGATAAATCATAGCGAAATTCAAGGGCAATTAACTGACTCTCTAAATGGCCTATTCGAACGATATCAAAAACAATAGCAGACTAGTTTTTAGTCTATTAAAATTTTAGTTTTCGTTGCTTTTATTTGTCTCGTCTACAAGCGTCATTTCTTCAGTTATTATAAAATAGCGTGTTTATGTGTTCATATCCATGCAATCGTGCAATGGTTTGTGGAAATTGTTGCCTTTTGAGAGAAGATATTAGCTAAACTTGCGAATTAATCTACCCATTTCGTCCTCTCTATAATACTAGCGAATAAAGAGTACGTTGAGTACTTGGCTACAAGGAGTCTGCATCATATTCGCATGAACGCAATTACCCAATAGCAACGAAGTTAACTCCACTAACAAACCCCACTTTAAGTCCCATACTTGATCCCTTATGAGGTTGGCTGTCAGACATCGAGTCATGGAAATGGAAATATGAACAGTACAATATAGAAATGATGGCATTGTATTTTATTCATTTAGACTAGGCTGACTATATTGCCCATTTACATTTGCTAGAACATAAACCGCACTTTATTGCCATTACGAAGGACTTTGTTGTTTTTAATGTTGCCATTTCTCCATCAACGATAGTACAATTCTTCGATGCTTTTAAAAGAATCGTTCAAGAAAGATTTAAGTCGATTATTTTTGCTTCTTTTGAGGCTTTTAGAGCTTCTCTAAAATATCAGCATTTATTACATTTTCATATTATTATTGTCGTTTCTTTTTTATTTTTTTATTTTTTTATTTATTTATTCGTCGTCTATTTCTTCAGCCATTGAATTATGAATAGTTGAAAATGACATTAGTGACACGCGCTTGACTTTTATTACTTTTTATTACAAAAGTGTCTGTAATTCCTTTTTAAGTTATTTATTCAGTGAATTTAATTCACTTGTTTATTAGATTGTTGAATAAAAATTACTACACATTCAAGTTATACTTTTATTTTATCTGAATTTGAATTTTGTTAATTTGCTAAAAATGGTAGATATTATATTTATATAATAAATATAAGCTTATTTATAAATTTTATATAGCTAGGAAAGAATTTGCAAAACTATTGAGAATTTTCAGTATCCACTGTTATGGGCAAACAATTATGTATATAATAGGTTAATCATTTTATAATTCGGAAAGTATAGTCCTATTGTTTAACAGTGATTTAAGATATATATGAATTAAGATTAAATTTATTTGGGTTAATATTTGCCATTTTATAAAATGAATCATTTAACTAATTATATACTAAAATAACAGGTTTTCGACGTTCATTTTTTGAAAACAATTATCTTCAACGATGAGCCTAATTTCTTACTCGGTAGATATGTAAATATATAACTTATCAAATATGGGTCTCAAAAAATCGATAATTTACTATAAAAAAGTTATTGAATCTGTAAAAAGTGAATACATATTGGTATGTATTTTCATCTAAAGGCCGTTTTTCTTGTAAAATAAAGAAGAAAAGATAGTTACCGTCAATTCTGAGCATTATGGCCGTATGATAACTAAACATTTTTATTATAAACTTAAAGATTTCAATTTATACCATATGTGGTATATATAAACCAAAATTTATTATATAGTAGCTATACTATATAATAAATTTTGACTTAACGAGGTATGATAATACTCAAATTTTAGACTATTTATAAACCACCATCCATCAAGTAACGTACAAATAACAGCCTGAAATGTGCGAAAATGTCATCAAAAATTACTTTAAGAAGATCAAATCGGGAAACATTTTAGCAATTATTTAAATAAAATTATCTTTTATACATAATGCCATAGTTTAGGAAATAGAAAAAAATAAAATTTGAATTAAAATTTTAATTTAAATTATATTTGATTTGCTATAAGTTTCAAAACTTCAAATTGGATAACTGGTAATATCTTTTAGTTTTAAGCCTATTCAATTAAAATTTGTTTTCATAGCTCTATCCTTAAAAAAATTAAGCATTATTTTTATAAAATATCTTTAAAAAATAAAGTGAAGAAAAATTAAACAATTTTTTTTTCAAAATATTATGAAAAGAATATTTTGAAAAGTTCTCTTCCGGAAAACACTAAGTTTAAGCCTAATTTCATATACCCTTGAAAAAATGTTCGTAAATGATATGAATAATTTTGAAAAAAAAATATGTTATTTTCATTCCAATAACTCTAATATTTATATAGTATATGGTAAATTTACTATAAAAAAATACTTACCAAAAAGCTCGTTGACATTCTATGCTTATTAATAATTTTCTTAGAAAAACCACCATCGCGTTTGATGTATTACCACTCTTATCGCTGTGTAATACTACTTATTTTCTCGGAAAAAATCATAGAATGTTATGAAAAAAAATTGTTGACACCCTAATTACTACGACTTTTTTTTATAGAAATTTTTACACAAACTTAAAGAAAATACTTCAAATATTTTCATTTTTTTGCCTAAGAATTAAAAATTCTAACCGGACGTAAGAAAATTGATCTTATTTTAAAATTATTTCTAATTTAAGTAGTCAATTTAAAATTTCTGAAATTCTTATTAAATACTATAGTCAATATTGTTTCAAGTCAGAGAACTATTCATAACACTCGGAAACCATGGTTTGAGTATTTTTCTTATCGATAATGTAAGTAATTTATATTCAAGTTTTATTTTATTAAAAAATTCTTTTGTTCATTTTTCTTATAGATCACAACCTTATCAAAAGAAAAGTATACGATATTTCCGAAGAGTAAAAAATCATTCCCATCATCAGGCATCAGGGCAGAAGCATCAAAAGGCATACTCGTGTCTACTATCAATATTAGGTATCAGATAAATTGGCAGTCAGGCGAACAGATATGATACAGGGAGGACGGGATTCGATATAGAAAAAAGGAGCTTAGGAAAAATGAATCGCATTCCGCGAGAATGATGTGTACACTAGAACATCAATCGAATTGAATCGATTTACGAGAAAGACACATTCGACAACGTTCGAATGGAATGTAATCCATGTGAAAATAGGACGAAATATTATATACGAAGCACTGTAATACCACTTGTTCGCGGTAAAGTTCTATAAGGATAGTCCTTCTTAGTATGGGGAATGATACGGAATGAAGGGAAGTAATAAAAGCAAATAAAAATAATAAATGTACTCATATCATACCTTTGAGGGATGCTATTACTCCGTGTATTTTATTGGTATCCTTCCGACACATCATTCATTCCTAACTTGAATCGGGAAGAAGACATTGCCTATCATCAAGTTTTCAGTTCAATTTATTCTCTGTAGGAAGACAGGAGTTCATGCTCATGTTGGCGTTATCGATAGCAACAGGTTACCAACCATATGTGCCCCATTCGACTGCGATGTATTCCCGCAGGATAATTTTGGAATTATTATATTTTCAATGCACTGAGGACTATTTGTTTATTATGAATAAGAGTCTTAAATGAATACTTACCTGTTATGTGATTTATGCACCTCTGATACTTAATTTATTCATGTTAGTCATGAATTTCCTAATATAGATATACAAGTACAAAAAGATCCTTTTTAGGGCATTGAATTTGAAATTTACTATAAAAAAATGAGATTGTTTTTTCTTTTCTCAGAAATTATTCTGAGAAAAGAAAACCCTTTTAACAATTTTATTATATGATTTTTACTCTATTTATATTTTGATATTATTTTGTACAACCTTAGGAGGTTTGATTAAATCAATATGAGTCATAATTCCGTTCAAAGAAAACACAACGACAACTGCTCAATCATTTGATCCCAATTAGCCTACGTGTAGACTAATGGGGAGTTACCTGGAAGCATAAAGTCTATTGTAACGACGGTGATTCACATCAAAGTCACCTTTGAAGGGGTGTCAATGAATGAGGCATCATCGACATCGTAGTCAGTAAGGGTTAGAACAACGTATATCGAGTGTAATTATAATCGTAATAATTACTCATAAACATAATATTGTATCTCAATTTTGTCACTTGACAAGTTTATTTATTAGGATCGTTTGGTAGCATGTGTCACTGTCAACATTATTAACATCAACTCATCTAAATGCATTTAATGCACTGCTTTAAAACGTATACTAATCGGAAATTATTGTTCCATTCCAGCTCATAATATTACAACCAATTAATTCGATGATTTACTAGATTGCGGTATTTAATGCAGATACTAACTAGTAAGCATACTACTCGTATTTGCTGGTATCATGCATGCACAAGTATCTGATTGCGTAGAGTTTATATTAGTTTTCCGGTGTGAGTAGTATTAGACGAGTACAAATAGTCGATGATTTTCAAATTCATTAGGAAGCAATTAGATATTGAGTATTTGCAACAGTTAAAAATTTTGCAATAAATATTTTTTCATTTTTTTCGGAAGTAAAGTGCAGAAAATTAACCGAAAAATTAAATTTTTTTTATGCATTTTGTAGAAAATTATCTTATAATCAGTGTATAATATATTAATAGTGAATAAATGTTATCCACAATATTTTTTGTAATTATTGAATTTCGGTTCCTCTAGTTTGCTATTCACATATAATAAATTAAACCATAATAATAATTATGTAACTTTTAAAAACAAAAATGCCTTCCCCATAATGGCTTTTTGCAATAATAAAACTACTATTATCCCAATAAGATGTTTGCTTAATGATATTATATCTATTTATTTAATAAAAAGGATATACTTAAATTATTTTAAATAGAATGCATATAAGTTCCCAAAATGCGTAATTTAGAAATTTGGTAATATGAAGTCATGCAATTTGATGCCATTCGCCTTTTTGTTATAAATCTATATAAAAAAACTTATTTACGCAGATAATTCTTAAATTTTAGAATATTTAAAAACCAACAGCTGGCAATTAATGGTTAAATAAAAATCCGACATACGCGAAAAGTCACCAAAAATTACCTCTAAATTATCGAGTCTTGCAAGAAGTTTTGAGCAAATTATTTTAATAATTTTATATGTTTTAACATAATGACGAAATAAAAATAATATAATTTAATAAATATTTCTTTATATTCTAATTTGAAATAGAATTTATTTAATTCTACTTCCCATAGCGCAAATTAGATAATCCTTTATGTAAAATAACTTTTACGAATCTTAAATATCCTGGTTTGGACCGTAGTATCTATAATTTCCATTTTAGCAAAAATGTTACTAAAAATAACCATAAAAAATAAATAAAAAGTATCCCTGAAATTACAGTTCTTTTCTCTTCAAAATTAATTTTAAAATAAAATATATTCGATGTTTATTTTGATGGAATATTTAAATAACATTTGGTGGTACAAATACTTGTTTTAAACATTTAATTTTAGATTGAATTTAAATCCAAAGTCATATTTTGATTTATGAGAATTTAACAAATTTAGTTTGTCGACATTTTATTGCCTTCCATTTGATCGTATTAAGTGTTTCGTATGAAAAAGCTTTTTCGGTCAAAAAAAAAAGAAATATTTAATATAGCAACAAAAAAGCATAAATACTATTTTTGCATAAGCTATCGTATATTCCATTTTATGAGTAGATACAAACAATTTTATTCTAATTTATTTTTTAGAAGATAAAATTCATAAAAGCTGCTAAACCAATTTTGGACTATTCTCAACAAAATCACCAAAGCCATAATAAATACTGAAGCATTTATGAGCATGAATTGCACATAAGATTTTTTTTCTCGCAATTTTATATTTTATTGCAATTTCTAGTTATTATTATTTTTTTTCCTTAATCATATAAATTCCATTTAAAATTTTCCAAATCCTTAATATGCTAGGAAGTATATTTATCGGCATTTGACTTATATTCCGTTTTGTGGCGAAAACAGTCCATATTTCCCTTGCCTGAGTTTGCAACTTTTCAAATTTCTTTCTGTTAATGCGAGCAATTTTCATTTAAATTTGAACTGATGGCAAAATGGAAAGGACAAGAATTTTTCATTTCCTATTTTCTTTTTTTCTTTTTTTTAAAGAAAATAAATGTGATCATTTCATAAATGGACTCATTTTATTATGTAACTAAAATCAGGTTGTGAAAAATTTCTAAACAAATTCAAATTTGTATCATTTGTAACAGTGAGTCAATTTTCGTACATGGACAATTTGGATTTAAAGGACATGCACATCTGGTAAGAAACTGGAGAGCATCTATTTCTGAGAAGCTATTACCGTAGAATGCGGCACGTCCATCTAATAAATAGGAAATAACAATTCCAATTCATTGTCAATGAAGTGTGTAAGTCGATTTTGCATTTCCAGGTGGCACCAACGGATGTATGTATGTATGTATTGGTTCCTATAGGTGGTCTATCGATGGAGTACTGAAACTTCAAAGTTTGCTGGTACTTTTTCGTTGATAGTAAGTCGTCTTTGTCTATATTCAAGTGTCATGAATCAACTTGAAGCGACTGCAATTTGTTTTATAGAGATTTTCATCTGTGATTCGAATCCTTAAAATTTCCTTGAAATTCGTAAATTGGAAGTATCGTTTTTATTTGCTGGTCAAAAAATTCCAGTTCTATCTGAATATCGGTATCATGAAGTGGAGATAGCTTTCGAACGTTTGAGTTTTGCCAGTTCCTTTACTATTTGATATGGTTGTCATTTCTGTTCGTTCTAAGTTTTTTTTGTGCCCCTGGTTTGAATGAATTTGAAATTTTCTATAAAAAAACTACACAAACATTGCATAAGAGAGTGTGATGAAAATCATGCACTGAATTCGAAATAAGACATGAATCCATTTTTGCGGACTGTATGTTGACTGCAAATATAACGAAAGACGAATGCCAATGAGACGAAATTTTGAATGCAGAAAATTTCATTCCGTATCGGAACGATGAAGTTTTTATTAACAATTTATAGATTAAAGGGATACCAATTAAATGCTCAATTGTGAAGCAAATTATCGATCTAAATTGGCATACTACTCGTATAGCTTGGGGTAATGTGCTCAAAGTATCTACACAGCTTTAATGTCTTCGGATCGCAGCCACTTAGATAAGAACGGACATCCCTTCATTTTCATTTCTTTTATCTTTTAGTTATTGTTCGGCTTTGTTATTGTTAGACTAAAAAGTATCTTTCTTTTTGAACTGTGACTCCTCCAGCAATATATCAAATTCAGTACAAAAACCGATAGTAGATGCTCGTATAGGGGCAGAGGCCACAAAAATATAGAATAGAATTTAACAACAACTATGGAAATCTGATAGTATCTTCAAAGATATTGTATTATATTATTTTGAATGCAAAATCAACATTATTGATCCGGTGTCTGTCGATAGTATCAACTTCAACTGTGCGATTGTATTTACACATAGTGCTTGTGTAGCCAGCTTCTCTTGACCAGGTTATGATCTTTGATATTTCTTGAAAATGATTATATTTAGGAAAGTTCATGTCCTGCCAGTAAATCAGATAGATATTTTAACAAAATTTATTGCTGTTATTATTATTATTGATACGATTGCTATTTTTTTTCCTCCGTTAAGATACGTTTTAATAGAAAATAGAATCTTGCTGATAGAACGTTATTTTCTACGATGAAGGAGGAAATATAAAAAAAGAGAATCATTTTTTTCCTGCAAAATTACTATTACTGATGTGAAAATTTGTTATCATAGACTTTGCCTTATTTTAAAATGTGATGTCAACATGGTTTTTTAATAGATTTTTTTGGCTCACAATTTTATTTTATTTTTATACCTCAACATTGTCCCGTTCTAAATTCCCTTAGGTTAGGAGAGGTGTTATTTATACTCATCATAGCAGTGCTGAAAAGCTCGATAATACAATATCAAGATGACGTCCTTTCAAGTATATTTTAATATTGCAGAGTACGTGGATAGGAGATCTTGAGAACCACAGGAATCCCTTTTTTCTACAAAAATTCTCGTGAACTGACTTTTTTTCTAAGGCCTTTAATATTAATCGACGGTTTGACCTCACAGGAAGACTTACTCATTCTACATTTTGATCACCTTTCGATGTTGCAGACTTTTTTGAGCGAAGTTTTCCTATATCTACTCCTATAAAAATGCGGTCTATAGGGTCGCATAGTTAACGGATAAGGTGAAAACTTGTACTGATCCTCTTGCAAGAACTTACGTACAAGCTATGTGAAAGGGAGGTCCGCAGTGTTACCAGATCGCTCTCAATAATACTAATCTTATAAAATTTATACAACTTTTAAATATGAAATTATTTTATGCATTCACAGTTATTTTTTTAAATGCAGAAAACTCATTTTAAGAGTACTATCAACTATCTACAGTTGTTATTTATAATACTCGCAAACATTTTATTATTTAATTGGTGATAGAAATTATTTGGATAATATTATGTTTATATAAAGGTAAGGTTAAAGTAATATGGTATAATTCGATAACAATTATTTTAAAATGTGTATTTGCAGTATGTTTAATGTGACTTTATTTTCCAAAGCATATGTTGGATTAACTTGTATTTATATGTAATTACAGTAGGGGTTGTGCTATTTATAATCTGGGATTTGTTTAATTATATAAACTGTAAAGTTTTTATTTGTTGAATACTGGAGCATTTCTTGACATTTTGCAAGCTTTCGACCATTTATGGCATGCTGGATTGCTTTGGACGTTGCAACGAGTTCTACCCTCAAATTATTTCCACATCCTAAAATCCCCTATGTCAGACCGATATTTTCAATATTATGATATTTATTCTATCTACGCCAGTGTCCTCAGGGAAGTATCCTAACTCTAATCCTATACAATATTTATACCCTTGATATTCGTTGTCACAGTGATATCCTTACCTAAACATATTCTGAAGATTACACAGCACAAGGACCCTTTCACATTCATCAATATCACACAGAAAGGACCCTTTAACATTCATCAATATCCTAGATCCACTCCTTCGAAACTTGGTTCAAAAAGTGGAGAGAAGGAGTAACTGAGCAAAAGTCTGATCATGTTACTTTCACACTCTTCAGAAAATAGATTTCCAATACAATCTTAACCGGCAGTAATATTCCACAAAAAACAAGAGTGCGTTACCTTGGACTCATATTCGACAAACGACAAACGGAAAACTAAAACGGACGATACAAACAATTACAACGACTCCTAGACAATAGGTCAAAACATACAATAAAAAGCAAACTATTACTATACAACACGATACTGAAATCAATATGGACATACGTACTCGAACTTTGGGGTTCTACTAAGCATTTCAATCCACACCCTACAATCCCAAATCCTTCGAAAAATTGTCAATACTTTCTTTTATGTACGCTTGTGAACTGTGCATCTCTCGTTATAAAAAATTCCATTCGCATCTAATCTGCCATCCTAAAAGAAATGTTCACTACCACCCTTCCACTATACACCCATCGACGTTTGAAACTTATAAATTAAATTAACTTGTTCTTGAGGAGACATCGATGAGTACTTTCTCCTACATAACTTCATATCCTTGGAACTTCCTTTAAAAAATCCGCTTGATATAAATTATATACAGTTGTGGATGGCTTTTAAATTTAAAAAAAAGAGCGAAATTTATATGGAAAAGGAGAGTTAACATAAATCTCAGATCTAAAAATAACTAATATTGAAATTGGTTAGCCAACTTGTAAAGTCAGAGTATTCTAGATGTTAAAAAGGTTAAATTGCTTTATAAGGAAATTTCGTCCTTTTAGTAGTTTTCAAATGTTTAAAGTTTATACAACAAAAACTTTTTGTGGCAGAATAAAGTTGCCACAATCGACAAATGAGGTCAACTTACTCTTTGTGGGTTGGTAGAAACTTTTCGAAATACTCGTAAATACAATTGCACAATGATTTTTAGATACAAAAGTACAGAAGGAAAATTTTGCTCATACGAGTATATAATGGTTATCTTACAAATTAGGTATATTATGTAGTACAATAGAAAATCCTAATCGCTATTAGGAAATTATACTAAAACTATCGTCATATTGGCATTGCTGATTACGTCAATAACAAACCGCTTTTCGTATTTAAACATTTGAAAGTCATCAGCTTTGGATATATTTTATTAGCCTAATTGTGGACGAAATAAAAGTTTATCTTCTCTTGTTGAAGAGTTCTTAAAAGAGATTTTTTTCTTTGTTGTTGTTGGTCGAGTATCGATATTGTCCCAAGGAGGAGTTATGAACATCTCCTTTGCAATTCGTAAAACTCTTAATATCTTTTCTATTAATAATTAGCTTTTTATAATAGTTTAAAAATATGCTCATATTGTGGCTGTGGCAATGATAAACAAGAGCTAAAATGGAACTTTGAAATTTAATCAACTCTGAAATATTTGTAGTCATTTCGGTATATTTCAATTTTCTATTGAACTGGAAATGGTATCGTCGAACAATAACTGGCAAACTTCTTTTATGGCATATTAAAAAGATAAGAACATATACATTAGACGATCAAGTATCTGCAAAAAAAAAATACATAAATATATTTTTACCAAGTATTGGCCTTTTTTTCGGTAATGGTTCGATTTTGTCCTATCAGTACTGAAAATGTGTCGGAATATCATCTACAACATTTTCTTGACCACAACAATTTCGATGATATCGTTGTTTGGGATTTTCCTATTTATTTATGAACTGAGATTTTAGATTCGAGATGACCACAAGGAATGATTAAATAAATATATATACATACAAACAGGTACGTTACAATGCGTACATGTGTTTAAATTCATCTGAATTCGTATTGAAATGGAAACGGATACATTTCGGATAGAATGTTTTGGACAAGCCTGGGGTTTGGACTTATCTCTTAGTAACACATTGATTTTATGACTTTGAAAGCTTACATGTTCATAAAAGTTCTTTATTCGTTCATAAAAAGATACGCAAAAATTCGAGTTTTTTTTTCTTTTTAATCTTTTATTTGGTATAGCAACAAAATACAAAACCATTTGGAATAGCTGCGATATGTTGTCAAAATCGATATCGAAGAACCCACATTGCTCTCATCCCCATTCAAGAGTATAGAATTATGTATGTAAAAAAAATATACAGAGATAGAAAAATCGGTCAACATTCAATATCTAATATTTGTATAGATCTAGAAAATGTTGAAAATACGAGAATATGATGAAAATCTTTAACAGAAAAATAAACAAATACCGGATGGCTTGGGGATACTTTTAAACGATACCAGCTTTAAGGTATCATTCTCCAAATTCAGATATCATGCCTGTCTGCTCCTAAAACATATTTAAAACATATTTTTCATATCAGATGTTATCTATTGTTTTCATATGATATCTTCTTAGTGGTTATATATAGATAAATAGAATTTTTATACTGAATTCCATTTTATCAAAGGCATTCTGGATTAGAACTTCAATGTTCGCCTATCAATATCTTTATTATTCTGTTGTGTATTTATAATTATGTGAAGGAACAACCATAATAGCCTTGTTTAGATTATTATAATTTTATAGCAAAAGTATAATTACAGAACTTTTCATTTATAAGAAACTTTTTGAGGTAACATTTATTTAACATTTCATTTTCTAATGGGTTCCAACGTGCTGTACCATCAAGTTTCGAATATTGATTTCTCGATCAAAATGTTCGTCAGCGATGAAGCTCATTTCTCCTATATTGGATAATTAAGAAAAATTGCCATATATGGAGCTCTAAGAATCTATTAGTATCTGCAAAAAAGTCATTGTAGCCACGAAAATTCTGATGTGAATTTTGGTTTAAAGATGACATTTGATTAAGGAGAGACCGCTACCATCAATTCTAAGTTCTATGGATGTATAATAAATCAGTTTTTTGACCTAACCTTAATGATTTTAATCTGGACTATATGTGGTCTTAATAAGAAGCTAAACAATACGACAAATGTTGGTTTTATTGCGCAGCACACTAAATTTCCAGATTCGGTGATGTCAATTGACCTCCAAGGTTGTGCGTTTTGATGACGTTGGACGTTTTTTTTGTAAGACTACATAAAAATTTGTATTAACATAAATAATTTCTGAACTTTATAGCTTTTTTAAAATCAACATGCGTCAATTAATAGCTGAATTATCACGAAATGTGCTAAAAAGTCCTAAAAAATTACCTAAATTGGATCGAGGTCTGTAAAAAGTTGTTTGACAATTTTTTTAAATTATATCTTATTTTGTATATAATGGCAAAATAAAAATAATGTCATCAAATAAAAATTTAATCAAAATCAGAATCAAAAATGAATTTTATTTAAATTTACTTTTTAAACTACATTTTTGGATAATTCTCCTAATTTATCATATATGAATTTTTATTTAAATTTACTTTTTAAACTACATTTTTGGATAATTCTCCTAGTTTATCACTTGACAACCCCATGTACGGAATGCATTTATTGAAACTTTTATTATTATTGACAACCTCTACTAGCATGGGTTCTTATAAGTGTAGGCATTCGCTTTTGTATCTTAATTATAAGTGATTGTTGATGTATGGTAGACCATAGTCTGAAAGCAATTAAATTCATTCTGTACAATTGGTGTTTATGCCCTAGTCTAATTGTCCTCTGAGAATTTATATTGTCGTAAGAATAAAGTTAATATTTATTAACGTTGGAGAAAAGAATTTTTCCGGTCACTACCATTTGATTGACTGACCAACATTTTTTGGTCTTCATAAGTAACTGTAGTATGCATTCTTCCATTCATAATACGACTACTGTAAAGGTTCTGAACTTTAAATTAATTGTCTTGTTGATTTCTTAAAGTAATAATTTTTAGATGAGAAGATTTTTCCATGTGTTACGGATAACAATAATTTTTTTTGTTATTGACTGAAACTATTCATAAATAAATTCTTTCTTCAAACATTAATTCTTAGCTGTGGAATTAATTTATTTAAATATGTTGAAATCTTTGTAGGTGTACTCATATATTTTCTTGGTAAATAAAATTTAAACTCAACTGTTAAGTAGAAAAATTAAAATAAAATTCAGTTTTGAAAAATAACAAAAAAAATTGTTAAAAATTTATTATGGCTGAAGAATACTGACATGAACAAACAAATTGAATGGAAATTTGTGTTGGCCGGTAGTGGATAACAAGCCAATTAAATGCAGTAACTACGTGAGTCCAATAATAAACTTTCATTTAAATGACAACTTTAGACAGAATTTATATTTGAATGCATGCATAAAAATACTTGTTGGTGAGAGGCTGTTACCTGTTGCAGACAATTTTTTTTAAAAAAAATTTACACTTTTGTTTGAAATTATTATTTTTTTGTGTGTGACCATTTTTAAATTTATTTCAATAAAAGAACAAAGAAAAAAAATCGCGGAGGATTCGTTACGTGAAGAATTTATGAAAGAAGCAATTTTTATTCGAATGGAATTACATCTGATGGTGATATTGCTACAACATTGGATATGCACAGACTCTCGTTTGGGATAGGAAGTAGGTGTTAAAAATTACATTTTTGTTCAGCCTCCGCACTCATAAAGTGAATATTCTTGGAACCATAATCATCACATCTAGTTCAAGTTGAATCAATTATCATCAATTAATGATTATATTGTTGGTACCCCAAGAAGTAGTCGAAAACGAGTTTATTAAAGAATTCCATTTAATGGGAATTAAAAAAATTTTCGTTATTTTTTTAATCACCATTAAATCAGTTTATTAGTGATAAATATTGAAAAGAATATTTATTTTCGGTGTATTAATAGTATTTGAAGGATATTTATACTAGTAAAAGAAAATCTTATTTGTGATTTGTAAAGTAAAGTTAAATAAAACAACCTTTTGATTTTGATTAAATTTTTACTTGTTTATGTTACTTAAACCTAGCAATTATATATAAAATATAATATTATTTAAAAAACTATTAGGTCGGGCTCTACTTTTGCTATTATTTGAGGGGATATTGATCTTTAAATTCTTTAAAACTGAAAGATTATCTATCATGTTTTGAGTAGTCTTACGGAAAGACACCCAACCAAATACCCAAATATAGCATCCTAGCAGATTTTTGTGCAATAAAACCAAAATTTGTCGTATTCTGAGGCTTGTGGTGCCGTTTTCTTAAAACCACATATGATAAAGATTAAAATCTTTACGTTTAGGCAAAATCTTTAAGTTTAGGCCTTAGTTACAGGGTTCAGAATTAATGTGAATGATCATTTTAAAAAATGACACCTTCAGACCAGACTTAAATGCACACCATACAATCAGTTTTTATGGATACAGTTGCTTCTTCACAGTCACTTCTGAGCTGTTAGAGTACTATTTTAGCAGAAATTATTTACAATTTTAATTTATTGTTAGATAGTGAAACTATCCATAATATAAAGTGGTAGAGTTTTAGCTCAACTGAAAAATGACGCTGCTGTACTTTACGAACTTCCAAATTGAACAACACTTTCTATATTATGTTAGACAACGTCACTATAAAGAGTGATTTCTTGGTAATGCAGATTTTTAATAGCTATTTTTCTAGACTAATTCAGTCTTGGAACGAAAGGCCATTGAACGACACCTAAAAGTAATCCAAAGGTTTTATGAAAATTGTCGTTGGACAAGAAATGCATTTTGCGCACTGCATAATTTTTTCAGTCATCTACACCGGCCATCTGAGAGAGCAATAAGCAGTTTGGTGCTGAAATTTAAAGAATTCAGGTCAGTACAAAACTTGAGAGCACAAGCGTATCTTCATAGAGGTCGTTTAACCGAAAATATTGGTGCTGTAGCCCAGGTTGACAGCAATAGGACCTTTTCTACAGTACAACTCAACGAATTTCAATCAAAGACCAATTTTTACATGCCCATTAAATTCATTTGACATAGGAACTAAAGCCCATACAGATTTTGCAGCTTCGTATATTTATCAAATGGAGGCTGATTTTTCAAAGGAGATATTTAATCTAAACGAATACCCTACCAAGCAAAATTCCCGTAGTTTGGGCACATGTCATTCAAAACAACCTCTGCAACCACAGCAGAAGCCAACAAAAAATCATGTCACAATATGATACCAAAAATTTGGTATCATATTGTGACATGATACTAAATTGTTTATGTTCTGTATTGTATGAAATGGACTTAAAAATATGTAGTTTTAACAAGACTATGCCGCTTGTGTCGCACTGTGCATGAATGAAATTCCCAGGATGCATTTTTTGCCACGAAACAATAAAGTCAAATGGCGGCCGAGGTCTATCGATTTGACACTACTGGACTGTATTCTCTGGAGCTAAATCAAAGACAATTTCAGAGTTGAAGAATAAAATCATACGCATTATATGATGGGATACAGTTCGTACTATGCCAAACAGTCATAGAAAATTTCGATACGCACATTCTGTGTTGCCAGAAGAATGATGGTAGTAGGCCTTTATCGAATATTATATTTTATTTATAAATACTATAGTCTAAAAAATACAATGTCATACAAAAAAAAACATTATCAAAATAATTTTTGTGTTTATATTTTAAAAGAAAAGTCTGCAACCATTTTGAGTTACCCTATATAAGTAAAAAAGGATTTTTACTATAGTAGACGGAGTATTGATTAAGTTGAATTACTTTCGAATAAATTTTGTAATAAATTAAAAATTTTATGAAATGAGTGACTACAAATATTAAGTTATTTATATTCAAATAAAAGTTAAAGACAGTCTCAAAAAAAAAAAAAAATTCAACCTGAGCACATTCGACTGCCCATATTATTCTCAGACTTTATTATTAATTAGAAAATTTTCAGAGTCAAGTATATAAATTTTAACTTTAAACTGGAATATATTGTCAATTGATTAGAGTACTTAAGAGGCCAATTCAGAATGGTGGTATTAAATTATAAGGGATAATGTAATTTGTTTCATTTATTATTCTACAAAATTTTACTCAATCACAATAAATCAAAATCTTTTATTATCTTCTATTTTATTATCCTCTTCAGGAGTTTATATATCAATTCAGCTTATGAATTACTATTTGTTATAGCACCCCAATTATAATCTCCCTACTTAAGTGATTTATCTTTATATAAAAGTCCAATAAATATTTTATTTAAACAGCCTCGTTTCAAAATTATATTCCATTTTCAATACTAAAAATATCATAGATATTTCAGAAGCATACACGTATAGCCGTAAGATATCCCCCAGAAGAGAACGATTTCAACATTTGATGAAATGTTATGGAATAGAATGCTTACTGCTATCAAATTTACTTTTATAATTATTAAGTAATCCATATTCTTTGCATCGTAAAAAATAATATATCCCCAGTTACATATAAAATTGTTCATCTTAAAAAAAATTTGAAGCAAAAATAATAGAATTTTACGAGTCGGAGCTTGTCACTATAGTAATGGTGAGCATAGAAAATCCAATGGTATAATTTCATACAAATAACATTTTATGAAATTTCGCAATATCTGTAGATTTGGCAATGAGTACTGCTACAATATAATAATATTAATGCAAATATGTATATATATGTATTGGTAGATTTGGCTTATCTTCTTTCAAATTCGGCAAACATCAGCATAAGCTCATGAAATTAGATTCTATGATTTGAAGATTTACAGATTTCCACCTTAAAATTGCAGAATATTTTTGATAGAAGATATAAATAAAATATATTCGTAGAAATCGATTTTTAAAAATGTTGAATATTTTACATCATCTCATGTACTTACATACGTGTATGTACATCTGAAGATGGATTTCAGTGTAAAAAAGCCTTATTTATTCCCAATATTTATGTCGATTGGCTTCTTCGGAATTTTTTCGTAGTTTGTATGTTCTGTTTATAATTTAGAAATGAAAAAAAAAATGCTCAATGTACGTGTCATTGCACCAAATATTAAATCTTGGATTAATTCAACCTAAAAATATTGTCACAAGTGCTCTTAAGCTGATTTCAGAAATAAATTCAATCTGAACAATTATGATGGATGTGCGAATGCATTTAGTCTCATCAGAACAAATAACACCACGTAACGATGGCAAAGAACTTGAACGTAAAATTTCAAAAATTTCCAATCAATAAAATTTTTGAGGGCATATTTTCAATTTTTTCCCTTCTCTTATACGAGTATATATATTTTTTTGACGCTAAAGCTGTTAGTGAAAAGTCCATCTCATTCCGAAATGAGATTACAACAGCAGACGAATCCTATTCGGTTCCTATCGATCGATTCATCCTTGTATAAGGTACTATCATTTCATGTAATTATATTAAAGATGGCCTAAAGGTACAATTTGTATACCTTGTCTAGTATGTGCATACACGCCTCTCATGACAATCATTTACATTTAATTTGAAAATTGTTGATGACATCCCTTCCGATCAACGTTTCCACTGAATCTCTGTTAATGTTAGTATTCAACTCACAAGATTTTTATTAAAACTCATCGAAATTCGAAATTTCAATTTGTAATTTAATTTCAGTCCGCATACGTTAGAATTTGGATATTTTGTGGGCTACTTTTTTTTTTTAAAGAATGTGCTTTCGGAAGACTGATACACAATTCTCTATAAGACTATGAGAAAACGTCAACAAATTTCATGTTAGGTTTTGTGAAGAAATTTAGACTTAATTTATTAAAAAATTTTAATAGATTTTCGAGAAATTTTCTCTTAAAAGCTCTGGGCATTTGCTTTTATTATAGCTGTACATTTTAATTAGGTAAAAATTCTATATTAAATTTGATATTCAAAATTTCCATAATAATAAATTGAACTATAGAATTTTTAAAAAAAATATGTTTTCAATACAGGATATTTTAAAGATAAAATTACAACTATTTTGGTTACTTATTATTCTGATAGCTAATATATGACAGTTTTAGAGAATAGACACTGCAAAACTATAGTTAATTATTCAAATCTTAAAGGGAAATTTTTACTTAAAGGGAAATTTGAAGGGATACTTAAAGGGAAATTTTTATGCTAACTAACTTTTAGCGAAAACATACACAACAACGTTAATGAAATGTGTAAAAGCGTATTAAAAAATGTCAAGATCAGAGATGGCTATTTAGCGTACAGCCGGGTTACAGTTTTAGGGCTGGAGGTCAGAGATACCAGGATCCCGGGTGCTATCACTGCAAATGATAGTAGAGGTTTAGATAGGCCTTGCTACCAACAGTTAGGGTAACTAGCTTGTAACTGATTACTGACTTTTAGTAAATGGACCTAGAAGAACCTACATTATACATAAAAAGAGGTATAACGAACGATGATTATGAGGTATGATAGAGTGAGTATGCTGATGTCATAGTTGGTATAAAATGAGGTGTAAAATGAGGTACTTTGAAGAGGACTATGTGAAGAGCTTATACACTTCTCATAGGGAGTGTTTCCACGCAGCAAATCAAATGAATGCATTGGAAGGAAGTCAGCTAGGTTAATAATGCGTTGTCAGCTTGTATCTAGTCGGTTAAGCTAGCGATATCCATTAAAGACAGGTCTGTAAGCGTGTTGATTGGGCATATTTCAATCCCGACGGTCGTAGGCGACCCGTAGTATTATATCTAACGACCGGTATACAACGTTAAACAAAATTATATTAGTCGACAGGACTATAGGCTTTCATTTACACAATATTATTTTCTATTAATTATTCCTATGTTATGTCTATATAAAAGAAAATAATTGTTTTTTTATTTCAATATTAGAATACCTTATATTTATTCCTATAAACGTTAATGGAAAAATGGTTTCTTAAAATTATAAATATTATTTTTAAATATAAAAAAAAGTTAAAGACATTATTATGAAGAATAGAGACAATTAAAAACGTTCAAAACAAATGTACACAAATATTAATTTGTGTGTTTGTATGAGTTTATTATTTATCCTAGTTTTTGTATTCGTGCACTAAATGCGGTTATTAAAAATATATTATGGCTGCTATGATTTTTTATAGTCGTCGCAATATCATATTTTATAGAATAAATATTTTTTGGCATGAGATTTTACAGACAGAATAATTCATTTTTTATTATTATTATTGCATTTTTTCTATGAATACGATATGCATATTGAGTAGTTATTGTAGGGATTTTTTTTTCCTTTTACGAAATCCCAATAATCATTTGTTTTTATAATTTCAAATTTTTAGTTTTCACATTTGATTTGTTGATGCAAAAAAAAAGTAATTTGTGCCGATAATCAATATAAATTGGAAACACATTTTTGCCTGTTGTATAAGGATTGTATCATTTTTGACCGTATAGAGCATTTACAATAGTATGTTGATTGCAATTGAATCCTTGTACTAATTAACAACACCACGCCGAACAAATACGAGGACAAATTTCACTATTTCGACGGAAAGGGAAAAAATAATAATAAAAAATAATAATTAGCCAACATGGGCTATTATGTTTACCGAATTCATTCGATGCGATCGATGTTTGTACGTGTTTGCCGTGATTAATATACGAAAACCATATATGCACGTGTATAGGATAAAATGCACCGATGGCAATTTGTCTCGTACTTTTGTGAATCACTAAATAATGCATCATCATTTGCTATCCTGTTGCATTCGGTCATAAAACCATAAATTGTATCATCAAAAAATTATTTGCAAAACCAGACACTGTAACTGATTCGGTTTTATTTTCAACATGACTGTTCGACTCATGCCCACAGAGTATTCCAATTATTGTCGTATGCATACGTGTATGTTTGCCAAATAGGTATAATTCTATACTATATAATCCTTTAATACCTATAATATAATGATATTTGGCGAGAAGATACCATTATTTGCATATTAAATGGAGATATTTTTATGTACGCTTTTTAAGCAATAAATATCCGGAGTGTAGTGGAAATACTCGTACTTCAAAGGCAATTTCAATTTAAATATCGTATTTTATTATATTCCTATTCTCTTCCTCTATTCCTCTCTGGCATACTATTTTTATTTTTCTATTATTTATTTGATTTAATTCATTTTTGTTTAAAATAATTTTTTCAAAATAAAACCAAACAAATATGATGTTTATTTTAAAATTTGTTTCCGAAAATATGATTTTAATACTGGCTGTTCTAAAAATAATGTGTATACTCAAATTTGAAAATAGTTTATAAGATAAATTCATGAATAAATATTCATTCTTAATATCTAATTAGAAATTTACCATTCGGAATATTTATTTTAATAATGATGGTGTTAATGATAATTTCATTTTTTTAATTACAATAATAAAATGCAATTTTTGTTAGAAGAGTAAATAGAGTAGTAATTAGGGAGCTTTTCATAATATAGATTTATTCAATTTATATTTCTGATGGCCTTTTCGCACATTTCGGGTTATATTTTGGACAGTACTTTATGAATATTGGTTTTCGAAAGGATTGCCTGCTTAAACAACTTTAGTTAAAAACACATACCAGATAGTCATTGTTCGCAGTTACAACAGTTTTTCTATACTAATTTCTAAATTTTTAGAGTACAATATATGGCAATTTTGCTTACTGACGTACACAGTGTGTCTCAAAAATAACCGAACTTTATATTTAAATCATACAACTTGCAGCGCCATCTATTGAAAATTTATAGCGTAGATACATTCATCCTCTTTCATAAGAATTAAATTCATGTAAATCGGATGACAGATGTGAAAGTTACAGCCATTTCATAAAAGAAAAAGTGTGCTATTTACATGAATTTAATTCTTTTGAAAGAGGATGAATGTATTTTTTTAACACTGTAAATTTTCAATAGATGGCGCTGCAAGTTGTATGATTTAAATATAAAGTTCGGTTATTCTTGATACACACCGTGTATTCACCCAGCGATAAATGAGACTCATAATTTCGTTTTACATCGCGAAAATGACAGAATCATTAGCTTTATAGAAAGTATTTCCAATTTTAACGCGTGGTTTGGTAGTCAACTAATTTATACAATAAAATGACAAACCTTAAACTTAAATAACATTTATGTTAATTGTGTTTATGTACTTTAGAAAAAAGTAATTTTCAAATTATTTATAACTAGCTACTGGGCCACTCAATAAAAAAACGTGGATTTTTGTTTTTAGCTGAAGAAGACTTTATTGCAATGCAAGTGGATATCAATAATTTTTAGTGTTCCTACTCTGGATCACTAAAAAAATTACTATTAACCATGGGTAAAGGAAGTATTTTGTAAATTCAATTCAGCAACGCTTAGCGATTGTAATTGTGAAAGCAAGGCGCACTAGAAACCAAAGTCGTTAGAAATCGAAGGGCAAATTAAGGGAATCATTTATACGTTAATTAAACTAATCTACTAAAAATATAGCCGCATTTATACCTGATTTATACCTAAATAAATTTGCCATTGGGTAAGAGAATATAAATAAATCAAAGTCATATAATCTTAAAAATCATAAAAACTTACAAATAGTAGAGATACGAATAAGTACAAAAAAAGAAACGGAAAATGCAAACAAACGTAATTTCTTACGGAAAAAACGCAAAGAAATGAAAAACTATATATTTTTTTAAATAGTTGCACTACAAGGACATTTTGGCGACCAGATTAGCACAGAAACACTCCCTGTACCCAAAACCCCTTATATATAAATTTTCATAATGATCCGTTGAGTTGTTTATGAGTCTATAGGGAACATACCGGCAGACAAACATTTATTTTTATATATTCTTATAATTCTAATTATAATAAATTAAAAAAACACTGATAAATTGTCTTCAGTTCTTCTGATACAGATTCATGCAAATATTTGGTTCTCCAAATTTTCAATCATGGAATTTCATGGTAAGAATTAAAAGCAATTTCATTAAAGATGCGAGTGTTCAGCAAACAATTTTTTTACCATAGTTTCTGCAGATTATTTGTTAATTATATAAATAAATCCATAAAAAGGATCATGTACAAATTCATAATTATGTTTCTGTAGATACATGATCTTCAACTAATGAAGAAACCGACACAAATTACTTTAGATTTTCTTTAAACTTATTATTAACAGTTTTCTTTAAAAAAAATTGTACTATTTTATAAAAAACGCTATTTGAATTTTTCAGATGCTTTATAGATTGTACGTGTTATTTATTCGGATTTAGTTTTTATAAGTTATATTTATCAAAAAAATTAATTGTTAATTAATTTAAAAGTCCTTACATAAAAAAAAATATTTCATAAAACTTGCTATCAAGCAGATTTAAGTTTTGTTTAAAATAAATTAATCTGAAAAATAACTACTATTCCGTATGAAAACTTTTGCACAAATTTATTAATGTTATTACTTAAAAATTATAATTTATTATAATAATATAGTACTGATATGAAAGATTGTCTATGATGATATTGTAATATAAGTAATATAGTATTTTTTCGTAGTAATTAATTAAATCAATTTACATCGTTAATCAATACAGCCTATTCAAATGCAATATCATAATTATATGTGGTATACGAAATGGTTATTAATTAAATTCATGATGATAATAATCAGCATTTTATGATATTATAGAATTTTATTGAAACAAATTCTCTCTTTAGTAAACATACGTATCCAGGCGCATCAGTTAACAAAGTAAATTTGCATTCGATATTATGTAAATATAATATCAGAAAATCAAAAAGATAGTCGTACACCACATCGTATGAAAATTAATGCACAACAACAAAATTAGTAATTCACTATCATAATGGCAAATTATATTTATGCACAATTGTTACGAATGCAAACAATAATGTTTTAATTATGGAATTTAATGGCATGAAAAACGAATCAAATTCCAATCTAACTATAATAATTGAAATATGGAGAATTTGGCGACTAACCAAGCTAAGGATAGAAAAAAGGCTCATATTTTCAAGTGAATACAAATACAGAAATTTCTATTTGATTTTGATATATTTGCAAATGCATTTAAATGTATAATCGATATATTAAAAAAAAATTTACAAATAGGTATCTAAGTATGGGTGGATTTATGTAAATGAGTTTATGAATATTTGTCAATTCACTAAAATTATGCGGAAAATTGAAGTATGTGAAAATGGAAATTATAAAATCTATTGCCGAAAATTTCATGTACAATTGTCTATAATCTGGATTAATGGAGCGGATTTAGCCATCCTGTTTGAAAATATACAAAATAAATAAGCCCCTTGTTAATACAAATACCAGAAAGCACTTTAAAGTCTAATAAATTCTGATGGAAATTCAATAAAATTTTTCTCTTTTCAAAAAAGTTTTCATTTTATTTTTATAAATAAATATTTTCTTTTAATAAGCTAAAAATTTGTTCATATAATTAAATATAATTTATAGAAAATATCTTGTTATTATACTATCTATAGTGCCTAAGTATATGCATACATATTTACAGGAAAATTGTGGTATAATAATGGTTTTATATCCTTTTAATCACTATTTATAGAATGTAAGAATTAATAAATTAGATTAATCTAATTTTCTATTTATTTATTGTTGATATTGTAATAGAATCAGCACTTTCAACACCCCGAAAATAATTAACTAACAAATAATTCAATTTCAAATATGATTTGTTATTAGGTAATTTCGTTAGTAATTAACACAGAACATGAAAATGGATACATAATATTTACTATACCAAATATACTATATACACATACACTCGTTTTAGGTGGTTTTGTGAGACAGATTTTGGTGAAAAGCTTTGAGAAAATGTATGTACGTGTATATACATAAGTGAATTCATTAGAAGATCAAACCATACAATACATATAGTCGCTTAAATGAACAGATTTTATAAAACGAATATTTTAAACTGCAAAAATAAATTTCGTCGATTATTTTTTATTCATTATTAAAATTGATTACACTGTTTCTACATATATTATTTGATATAATTTTTACTAGTACACCAGAACCAGTATACGATTTTTAAACCGTTTATATAACATACACATATGAAAAATATAAATGAAAGAATATCGGACGAAAAAACTACTCACATTAAGAAAGAACCGAAAAGTTTAATAATTAAATCAAAAAATCTACTTTTGTTGTACCACTCCATTCAAAATTTTAACAACGCCATCTATTAGAAAATATATCAAACAATAATGTTTTGATATTTAAAAAAAGAATTAAGTGATAGTATTTTTATCAATTACACATACTTATATTTAATGAAAATAATAACCAACTCAATTCGAAATAATATTTACTATATTTTTAAATATTAGTTATATTTGCTAACTAAAAAATATTAGTAATAGTATAGCAAATTTTAAAAATAATAATTAAATAAAAAAATGGTAAAACAATGAAATAATTTTAGACGAAAAACATGTAGTACTTTGTTTTTTTTTTTTTTTTTTTAATGTCAACAAGTATTAATATCAATTCAGAAAATCAGATTTTGTTGTGTCACTTATATCGACATTTTAACTGCGCCATCTGCTAGAAAATGTATTAAACAAGAATGTTCGGACAATTTTAAAAAAAAAATTAAGTGATCGTATTTTTATCAATTAGCCATTCTTATATTTAATGAAAATAATTACTAACTCTATTTAAATTAAAAATTTCTATTTATTGTGAGAATTAGAAAAAATATATGATAAAAATTATGGCAAATCAAGCTGAAAAGAAAATTATTAATTTTGTTGTAAATGAAATAATGTTGGCCAAAAAAATTGACATGTATTAAAAATGATCTATAAGGATTGAAATCAAATCAGAAGATCTACACATATATTTGTTATGCACCTAAATTATGCGCCATCTATTAGAAAATAAATCCAACTAGTATTTTTTGACATTTAGCATAAAATAATTTATAAAAAAATATTATAGTTTTATCAAAGTAAAAACAAAGTGTTATTTATCTTGTAAATGAAAGAATTTGGAACATTCTTTCTATACGCACTAAAAAGTATAAAAATCCAATCAGATATTTTGTACCGCTCAAACTGCAATTTTTTCGGAAAATAAATCAAACTCGTACCGTTTGACATTTTTTATACAATATTTAACCAAAATAATCACCAACTCTTTTCAAATTAGTACTTACTACACTTCTAAATATTAGAGAAATTCACTACAATTAATTTATAAAAACAATTATAGTTTATTAAATAGAAAAGAAAAGTATTGTTTTTCTTGCATACTAAATATTGTTGTGCCGTCTATGATAATGTTTTCTCGTTTCTATTATGTGTACACATATATACCATAAATAATAGAAATTCCTTCAACATCCCCTGCTGATAAGATGAGTTATATACAGTAAATGACTTTGATTAGTTATACTTAATTAGCGTGCATATTTTTTCCAATATTCTCCAGTCTTTTAGTATAATTCAAATAAAATGCGTAATGTCGATTATATTTGGTTAGAATATGAATTCCCATACATTAGCTATTAGAGTAGATTTAATTAATAAATTAGTACGCATGTTATTTTTGTGGGAAAAAATCAGCAAACCATAAATGCTAAACACACGCAGTATACACATATAGAGTGATGGTAAAACCAAATATACATACGAATATTCGGCTAGACAGTTTAGGAAGCTAATGAGGTAGGGGATGATTAGTCATGGAATAGGTATATGGTAATAGTCAATTAGAAACACAATTTCATGCAATAACATGGCATTTGTTTTTCATTTGTTATTCTAACCTAATTATTTCAATACAAATACATAAATATACTAATTTTAACTAAAACTCACTTATATATTAATAATGTTATAATAACTTTTACCTTAATATCTCTTATTTATTATTAACATTGTTTTTGTTGTTTATTTTCTTTAATTCTTTTTTTTATATTTATTTTGTAATTTTAACATTATGCATATTGTTTTTAGATGTTCGATTTTCATTTTGATTTGTTAGTTTTTCTTTTTGATTTATAAAAAAAATCTTCTCATATCCTTTATTTATTTCTACCATTTTTCTTCGGATTAGTTTAGCATGCATACATATTGTAATAAGTATAAATATTCATTTTTTGAACTGTACTATTTATTTTTATAATTCAATTATCATTTATCGATAAATTATCTTTTCTCTTAGCTTAAATACTCCATTTAGTTTATATTTTATTTAATTTACTGCATCCTTTTTTACTTTAATATTTTTTTTTTGTTGGTATTTTTATTTGATTTAAAAGTTCCGACTTGAGCACTTATAGCTATTGATTTTTATCGGCCCTAATCGATTTTGTATATCAGCATATAGTTTTACAAAGTTTATCGTCCTTCTGGTTTTTTATGAAACAAGTCATTTTAAAAAATTGGCTCATGTAGTTTTGAACTTTTGCTTAAAGACTTGATAAATATATTTTTTTTTCAGTAAAAGTCTTTAATTTAAAAAAAAACTGTTGTCTTTAAATTATATTTTAAAAATATACACTCGGCATTATATTGCGGTATATAATAGATTATCCTTATTTGACCATCATTATTGATTTAATGTAGTGTTGATAAATTTGGTACCTTATTTTTTTTTTTTTTTGATTAACATGTATTACTATTTTTTTTCAATTCAATTTATTTTAAAAGAAACTAATTTACGATTAAATTTGTTTTTTATATTTGCAAAGATAATTTCGTTAATTTTTACCAATTTTTAGTTTTTTTTTTAAGTTTCAAATAATGGTTTATTATTTAAAAAACGAACTTTATAAAATTTTCGATTAAAAAGTCAGATTTTGGTGAAATTTTTCGCAGGCATTTTATAAATATTATTTTTTTTTCTATAAATATTTTCACTAACGTTTATTGAGTTATTTATTATACATTAAATATTAAATTAATATCTTTTCAATATTTACATTTGCTGTTATTGAATATTTTGCATTTTTAAGTTAAAATATTTTTAATATAATTTTTCTTATATATTTTTACCGAAGGAGATTTATTTCTATCAATATGAATTAATAAATGACATATATTGTCTATTAAAATTTTACATTTATCATTAATGACATTTTTCTATCTTCACTTTCTAAAGTTGAATCTGAAATCGGAAGTGTATATGAAAAATGTAAAACAGAAACCGAATAATATATTTTGTAATTATATATTTTACATTAATTTTTAAAATGCAATTATCCTAAATGAATTTTTCATTATATTTCTTAGAAGTATTATAATAATTCCTGAAAATAAATATTCAAGAAAAGATAAACTAATTTCATAGCATTTCCAGAGTTCTACAAATTTTCTTAAAGTTTAATTCAAAATAAAAAGTTATTAAAAATTTCTTTCTTTTTAGAACGAATAACGAGTACATCCATTTTGTTTGGACTTAAGTCCTTTTTGAACATCAAAAAGTCTTTTATCGTTTAATTGCGTAAAAATTTCTCCGATTAAAAAAAAACCCAATGCTCAAGAATCCTTTAATCCTATATATTCATTTAAGTATATTAAGTATATTTTCCCCTTTCTATTTATATGTGTAGCATTATCTAATTTTTGTTTCTAGGGATGTATAAATATCTATAAATAGATATTCTCGTATATACGGATAACGTATTTACACTTGAATTGAATTTAATTTCAATTTAAGAAAAAAAGTTACTCTGAAAGAAGATAAATGAATTACTGATTTTTACTTTATCTTTTTATTTATATGTATAGATATAAGCGTATCCGTTTGTATATTGTGTTGTATTACGAAATGAATGGCTAGAATTGAAATCCTTAATATTTTCAAGTTTGCTCAAGAATTAATAATGCTTTCTGCTAAATTGAAAGAAAAGGAGATTCCAAATACCGAAAAAAGGATAATACGATAACAAAAAAGAATTAATTAATTATATTACCTCTTACAACAAAAATTATTTTAAAAATTGATTGTTCTTGAAATAAAAAGGAAAATTCAATAATTGAAACATTTAAAGAACGGCTTTTATTCTACGATAATTTTTTATTGTTGTATATTTTAAATTTTAATTTCATTCAATGTTATTAAAAGTAATTTAAAAACTTTTGATATAATATTTTTTTGCTTGAAATTTATTTTTAAAAACAAAAAATTTGCTATTACATCTTGGAATCCAGGTGATTTTCTTGCCATTAGAAAAATGGAATTATATTAAAAAAATGTTTCTCTTGGATACAGAAAAAAAAAATTTTTAATATTAAAAAAATTGTTCGCAGTTTGTTAATTTTTTAATTTTATTTACAATTTATTTAATTCGATTCCCATATTTTTTGTTGAATATGATTTAAGATTCGAAAAAGCTTTTTTGATATAAACTTTAAAGAGAGCTTTTCTTTGGAAATGGAAATTTGGTAGCCATTTTAAATAATTGCTTAAACGTTGGTGGCCATTTTGAATAATTGCTTATGGAAAGAAAGTTAGAAGTCATTTCTTTTTAAAACCTTGATTGATCATAAATTATAGAAAAACTAGATAAAGAAAAAACCGTCAATATGTTGAAGTCATATTTTAACATACAGTAATAAAAGTTCTAAGCTAACCAGTATCAGTAAAATTTTTTGAAGGTATTATTATTATTGGTCATGAACAATATTAAACAATAAGAAAAATTAAAAATGAGTACCCTTGGATGATGCTTCAATGCCTTGTCATATTTTTGTTTTTATATGATTTAAAAATGTCAGTTTTATATTTCCAATCTACTTTTTCAAATAGCTGAAGGTACATAACCAAAATACAAATTTATTATGAATTTCTTTTATCAATAATAAGGGGTTGTGAATAATACCACTAGGTGTTGAAATTGCTTTGAACTTTAAAACATGTTTGAAATAAATTTGCATAATAATATACGATGTATGCAATTATGAACGAATAGTTTAGAAAATAACTACAGAATTTTTCTAAATAAAATTTTTATTGAATTTATTTATTCATATAGAAATTTAAGAAAAATATTTTTTTCGAAAAAAAAACTTTATTATTTTTGAACTGTGTATAAGGTAAAGCCACTGGAGTGGATCTAAAAAAAGATAATTTGTAAAGTGCGTCTTTTAGTGTTTCATTAAAATAACTGTGGTGGCGTTGCAAAATGGAGCCAAATGTGCAAGGTAAAGACACACCATACTACGCTATGGTATTGGTAGGCAATTTTGTATTAGTTCGAAGGATTGGAAGAGTAACCGTTTTTCGGTTCATAGAATAAGAATAGTAAATTTAAATAAATTACTAAAATTGTGACTAATCTATAAATTTGACTTTATTAACGAGAAGAATAATTTTGTCTAATAATAACAGTTTAAAATTATTTTCAATTAATCCCAGATTTTAATTCCTATTCTATGTTTGATGTCAACTATTTATCTTTGACATAATCCCAATTCCATTTATGATGTTATACGAGTAGTAGTTAGATTTTCTTATCTAAATTAAATGTCAACAGCAGTATTGCTAATAATATCAGTAGCAGTTTCTGATGTAAGTTAGAAATTCACTAACTAAAAATAGAGTTTTAGAACTTTGTCGTCTAAAATGAGAATTTCATTTTAATCAGTTTCCTTCAAATGTCAATAATTAAATTGTTATCGGATGACAGCTGTCAATTTTATCATAAATATTAAAAGTTATCAAAACTTATTTCGACACAATTTCATCACTTATTATACCAATTAGGATGAATTTACTATTTATTATTGGTGGATATTTTTAGACTTCTTTCTAGTATAGCTGTATGGTTTTATAGTATAGGAAAATATACTACACACACATTCAACCATTTATATGGATGCCAACAATTCAATGTCATTTATTAATTATATTTTTTAAAAAAATTAATCAAATCTTATTATTAGCATTTTCCGTTTGTTATTATCTTTTTCTTATTAATACTAATAAAATTATATATGTTAAATAATTATTTTTGTATAGTAATAGTAATTTGGCAATTTTTATACACAATATTAGTATTATCTATCTAAATAATTAACTTATCAACTTTATTAAATCTTACCTTTATAATATGCAAAATTATTATTATTTTTACACAATACTTTTAATACGATTATTATACAATATTCATTTTAAAATTAATTTATTTTTATATTCGAAAAATTTTCTATATTATTTGTAGTTTTTGTTTGTTACGTTTTTGATTTGAAAAAGTACATTTTACATATAATAGTTTTTAATTATCATTTGCTTGATAATTTTATGAAAATAATATAGATAAAAGTAAAAAAAAGCCAATTTAATATTTTTTCTTCTTTTAATCGAATGCACAGTGTTTAAATTGTTTTTTTTTTTGTTTTTTTTTTTCATTTTTATATATATTTACTATAAAAAAGGAGAAATGAAATTATTTTTACATAGTTTTTATTTTTTATTTTATTCAATATTAATATACATTGACAACAGGTAATGTACGTGTGTACGTATGTATGTATGTTATATATTTTATATAAATATATATGTATAAATATGCTTGTTAATTTTGGCACTTTTAAATTTAAACATTCATACAATCAATGGTATCACATAAATTCAATTTATTTTGTAAAATATATTTATTTTTTTGTTAGTTCTTTCTTTTTTTTTTTTTTTTAATTTAATGTCATTTATATAATATTTTTTAATAACTTATAACTAATTTACTTATGATAATTGTTATAATATTAGTTATATTTGTTATAGTTTTTAAATTGCACAAAATTCTTAAGTTCCCTTATTTTTGGTAGTTCATTATAATAGAAAAAATATCAGAGCTTATGATAAGAAAATGTAACTTTTTTAGGAATAAAATAATATTGAATATGATAGTTTTTAATTAAAATTATATATATTTATATATACTTAATATCATATAATTGTTTACATTTAGTACATATTTACAAATTTGACGTTAATGAAAATATAATAATGATGGCAAATAAGTTTATTTAATTTCAGATTTATAGTCCGTTAAATATATTTATATGCTGTGTAATTTATTTATCTGTAATCTTCTTTTTCTATATAGCTAAATTAATTGAGAATTTATTTGATTTATTGCAGAACCGTAAATTATAAAAAATATTGCAAAGTTTCGGAAATTCAACAGCTAACTTCTTTATCTTTTCAACATTCGATTAGATTTTTTTTGTTGAAAATATTTAATTATATATTCATTTAAAAAATATTATAAAAAATCTCTATTGGAAGGGTAGATTTTGAGATCGAGAAAATATTAATAAATAAGTCCCCATAATGAATTGATTTCAAACATTTTCATAAAATTAATAAATATTTAAATTTTGTTTGAAAGACAAATATTTCACTATGGGAATATTGTGTTTTTATTAATACAGCATTTTTTAAAAATAGAAATGGAAATTCCAAATTGCACTAAAAAGCTTCAGTGTTAATTATAGTATATAAGTGAGTTGAAAGAATATAAAAATTCCATAAGTAAATAAAAACCAACATTACGTTATAAATTATATTACTAATTTAGTGATCAAAAGTCTCATGGTAAATTTTTTGCTTGATTTTGTCATAAAATTGTTGTATAATTAACATTCTTAAATTGTTTTACATCAACAAAAAAAAACCCGATATGATTTTGCCATAAATTTATGACTGTATTACGATTCCGATGATAAGGTAACTTAATTAATCCCAATTGGATAAAAAATATTTATGAAACTTTCTTAAGCAAATATAAAAAAGCAGAGGCAAAAAAAAAACAAAAAAAAAATTATGAATTGAATACCATAAACACAATATGCTGGCAAAATTTTTTGCAACAAGAGAATTCCCTCTAGTTAGCAAAGAGATTATGAAAAATAAATCTTAGAATTAATTTCATTTTGTTTTTTCCCTAAACCGTCAAATTGTTCAACTTATTCTGAAATATTTATGAAATGTTCAAAATATAGCAATATCAACAGGGGAATGTTTAAAACTTCTTTCATTAATAAAAATTGAATGTGCAAACTTTTCAAAGGTGAAAACACCAACCTGAGGAAATATAAAATTCGAACTACTTACTCGAGATAAATACGAAAAAAAGTATTGATTTTTTCAATTCGCACAGTTTGTTTTTTGCTATAATTTTTGTTTTATTTTGATATATTTATGAATTTTTTTAAAGTATCAAGTACATTTTTATAGGTACATCTAAAAAATCTTCAAGTTGTTTATAAATGAACACGTCTATCTTGAGTAGAAAGACTTGTGTGAGTTTGAAATTGGAATTTTTTATGCACTTTCACAATAGACCTAAAACTATTTTTTTTTATTATCAGAATATGAGAAAAATTACCAAATAGAATCTAGAAAGTTGCATTGACAAATTATTTCGATTAACATTAGATACAAAACCCTCCTCTAGCTTTATGAAAAATTTAAACAATTTACGTAATAAAGTTTAATCTTCTTAAATATTTCAACTTTTAACTGCAGAAGACGAATAAAAGACAGGCAATTTTTTCATTAAATACTGTTGTCGTAATTTAAATTAACTGCCAAGAATCTTGTAGTTGGGAGCTTTATTTTGTTCAATTTTCTCCAAGAATACACTGAATCTCTGTTTGGAAAAGTTCACCGTCTGATGCTGGAAATTGTCGCTATATTTCTGTCGGGATATTTTTCCACCGGCAAACTTTAAGCTACATCATCCAGTTGAACATTCCACAGCTACGGGGCATAAAACAATTTTAAACGGCATGTTTAAAGACAATAAAGAAAAATGCTCTATTCGAATACATCTCCATAAGCATCTTGGATGTTGTATTCGTGTACGAGTATGCATGAAAATGCATACCATAAGGTCCCTATGAAAATATAACCAAAAGCTCTTTGTCTATATTGCATTATTCGTTCGTAACATGCACATGTCTCTTGTCAATGATGTTTTCATCAGTCAGCCTTCAGCTATACCACTTTTCCCTTCTCAATAATAGGATATTTTTTCATAAAAAACCATTTACATGAAATATTTAAGGATTTTTTTTACCCTCTCCATTCTTGATGGATACGAGCACATAAATTAAAGTAAACTCTGACTGGAGATAGACTTAAATCTATAGCCGCTGGGTCTAATTTTCCATTCGGTTTTTTTTATACAAAATTAGACATATAACTTCTGTCTGGTATCAAAATAGCCTTCATCCATACTCGTGAAAAGGAACATTGACATCGAGCCATCATTTTTAAAGGGTCAGTATTAGGACATAGCCTTAAGATTATTTAATTATACTCGTTGTAGTCAATTTATGAAATATTTCTTTAAAAGTTTTCCTTTTTTTCTAAATAATTTATAAAATGATAATAAATTTTATTATAGATTACTTTTTAGGTTAAAAATATATTCTTAGAAGATTTTTTTTTCACTTTTATATTAATTTGAAAATATTATTTATAAAAAACGGTTTAGATACCTTTTTAATAGAAATTATATTATTAAATCTTAAAATCCTTTTACACTTGTAAAATGAACTAAAACAAATAAATTGGACAATTTTTTCAGTATTTGCTAAATTTAATTTTATAAAATACTTTTTCTTTTATGAATAAAATAACATAAAGTGTTCACAACTAAAAGCATCCATTGATGCTGAAAGTGGCAATCATTTCCATTTAAAGCATTTACACATAATTTATTAACAACTCCCATGGTATCAATGATGTATTAAATTGTTAAAAGAAAACATTTATGTTAATTATGGTACATAAAATATCGTATAAATGATTGCAAAAAATTGTAAATTTGAAACAGTTTATTTTATGCTATTTTTTTTGTAAAAGAAAAATTAATGAAAATCGAAGATATAACAATTTAATTAGGGTTTTATTGCCCAGGCCTATTTCTTCATATTTTGCATGCTCTCAACTATGTTAGATTGCTTTGGAAGATGAGGCAATTCTCAAATTTAGGTCCTAATATTATAAAATATCTTAGACCAATATTTACAAGTAGCTGAATATATAGAGCATTATGTGATTTATTCTGTCATCGTCAGTGTTCGTTAGGGTAGCATCCTAGCTCCAATAACATTTTATACCAATGGTGTTCTTTGTCACAATAATATTCTCATTCTTATAAAAATCTTTGTACAGACACCCGTATTTTACAAAAGCACCTAGCTCAGAAGGGTCGAGAGTCAAAGTAAATAAGCGAAAATGTGTTCCTGTCCTGACAAATAGGGTCCCTGATATAGCTATAAATGACAGTAGTATTCGCAAAGAACGAGTGTGCGTTACCGAGGATTTATGATCGCTAAAAAGTTAACCTGGAAGCCTCACACGAAAATAAATATAAGTGAACTTAACGGACAATACGAATAATTACTTCAAGTCCTAGACAAAAGGTTAAAACTGATAATAAACGAGAAATAATTACTATACAACACGGTACTAGAACCGATATGGATACACGAACTCTAACTTTGAGGTTCGACCCAGCATTCCAATTTCTTTTCAAGCCAAACCCTATAATCCCAAATCCTTCGTAAAATTGTTAATACCCACTAAATGTTCTATTCGTTCATGAACTGTGCATCCCTCGTTATAAAAAAATATGTTTTCGTCTATTTCAACATACTAAACCTGTAGCAAAAAATATATACGAGCTCTGTTCAAAATGTATCGCGAATTTTGTGTTTTTTCAAAAATTATTTATTTATTCATGAATATCCGTTCTTTCGTGGGGCTCTTCAGTTTCGGGAATAAGAAAAAGTCACAGTGAGCCAGATCGGGGGAATACGGTGGCTGCGGCATTAATAGTGTGTTGTTTTTGGCCAAAAATGGCAAAAGCCAATTTTTGTTCTTCCACAAATCCGGGCGTTTCTGGCGGATTGCTTCGCGCAACTTGCGCATAACTTGCAGGTAATATTCCTAATTGACCCTGTGGCAAGAACTCGTTACACCACACCCCTGAAATCGAAGAAAACTGTAAGCAAAACCTTCACATTCGACCGAACTTGGCGCGCTTTTTTCGGTCTTGGCTCGTGCGGCAGCTTCTATTGGGATGATTGAGCTTTGGTTTCCACGTCATAGCCATAAACCCATGATTCGTCACCAGTTATGACCTTATGGAGCAAATTTGGGTTATCGCAGACAGAATCCAACAGCTCCTTAGCAATGCTCATCGAAGACGAGCCAAAACACGTGCAAGCAAAGCGGCTGTCAAAAATTAAATAAACATTCAAAATGGCCGAATTTGTTGGTATAAGTGACAGACATGAGTACCAACATAACGCCACAAAAAATCGAAAATCGAAAATTCAAAATTCCCGATACTTTTTGAATAGACCTCGTACATTATGTTTTATTTAAATTAAAATTTGTTCGTTTACATTTTATAAAATTATAAAAAAAATTGTTCTGTAATTGAAAAATATAAAAAAAAAATTTAAAAAAAATAAGGTTTAACTATCAAGATTGTTAAAATAAATATATAACATATATGGTATGAAAAATAAACAATAAATTTAAATACATAATTAAAATTTATAATGATATTTGAGAAAAAATATAAGAAAGAAAATATTTATAATAACGTAAATATTTGTATCCTTAGCGAAGCTTTTATTTTATTAAGTTTATTCGTATTTTATGAATAAATAAGTCGCTGTATCTGTATTAATCGTAAATGCCTGTGTGATAATCGAAAATTTATTATATATATAATAAGCAACAAATAAATATTAACTGAAAATAATTAAAAATTATTTCAACATAATTAAAAGCACGAATGGTAAATTAACAATTATTATCAAAAGGAAAATAAACAAAATATTTTAAAATAAAGTGAATTGGAGCAGAAATTAGATGTATTCGAATAAAATTGTTATAATAGTGTAAATGACATTTCTCAATATTAATTTTCAATATATTTTAAACCAATTTATTTTGTAAATATAAATTCAATTTCAATATAATTGCCTCATTAACAGACTTTAATTAATATGTTCAGAAATGTTTTTGCTGTCCGTCGTCCTTATTGCTGTATCATGCGAATTTTTTTAGGCATTCCCATTTTAAAAATGTTTAAATGCCCAAAGAAAAATAATTTAATTTTTGCATTTACAAAAATATGTATATTATAAGTGTATAAATGATATGAAAAATAAAATTATTATTATAAATACGTTTTCGAATGTTGATAATGACAAACACAATAAACGCAGAGTTGGCAGCATTGACTTTTGTGGCAGAACTGATTTTAATTACATATCGTGTCTCCCCACAAATTTTTATATTTAACGATTAATTAATTTTATGGAAATTTTAATTGTTTTTTTTTGTATTTTTGCTTTTTTATTTTGTATAAATTTTCATATTGTAATTTTGTATTTTTTCATATTGGATTCAATTCAAAAAATGAATATTTATATAGTTAAGATTTAATTTAAGATTAAAGTTAGGTTAGGTTAAAGTTAGGTTAGATTCGATTAAGCTAGAAATGGATAAGATTAATTGTATAATGTATATGATAAAATATGAAAAATGACATTATATCAATTAATTAATATACAATTAATAATAATTAGAATAAATAAATTGATTAGTAGGAATAAAATTAAAAACGATTATAAAAATTTCACAATTTTACTTATTTCACACACATTCAGACGCACATTTTATGGACGATTAATTTAAGGGTTAAATCACTTTTCCTTAATTTAATTTTAAATTTTTTTCGATTATTATTTATTAAATTTGTTTTTGATTTTGAATAATTTTTTTTGCTTTTGATTTCAATCTTATTAACATTTTAATATCAACTAGAATATTTTCGTTCCTTTTTCGTATTATACATTTTAGTTTTTAGTTCACTTTTCGTTCGATTTTTTTTTTATTATTTTACCATTAAAAATATTTTACAATAAATCTTTTTTAATAGAAATATGTTTTTATTTAATAAATTTTTATTGCGTAAAATAAGTTTTAATTTTGGTTCATTTATTTTTTTAACATTTCGAAAATTTGTTCTCATTCCTTTACGATACTCAATTTTGTTTTTGTTAATTTTTTATTAATTACATTTAATAATGTTTGATTTTTAATAAAAAATATCATTTTTTAATTTAATAGAAAATTTGTTATTTATAAAGGAAAAAAAGGAATAATAAAATAATTATGAGCAGACAGCATCATTCCAAAATTGATGTTACTCCATGACAGTAGAAATTTTTTTTAATTTTTGAGTGGATGAAAACGATTTAATACGACCACACCTGTTAGGAAAAATAATCATCAAAAAACAATAAAATGTTAATCAATATTATTAATGATTTTTTTGAACAAACTCATTTTATGTTTGAAATATTTTTTAAAAGAATATTTATTTATATAATTTTAGTAATGTTTGAAAACAAAAATTTCATTGTGACACGAAAAAAAAATATTAAAAACTTTATAATAAAAAATATAAGTTAATTTATGAAAATTAATAATAATTTTTTTTTCTCGGAAGAATTAAGTTATTTATTACACATAAAATAAAGTTAACCATGCTAAAAATAATAAAAGAGTTAGTAACACTTTTTTGTTGAGGGGAATATGAGTTTATAAACTATTCGTTTGTATCAGAGAACATATTTTTTTCTTGGATAACATCGGTTAAACCTTACAATTTAGTTTTCAAAAATAATTGAGGTTTCATATGATTTCAATAAATATTTTTTTTGCCAAAGTATGCGATAGTCCGATGATTGGCACCTTAGCATTATCTGCCGCATACTCAATAAAAAGGAGGTATCGCGGAGTGTAGCAATTGTACAGGTATTACGTTGCTGAGCATCATCTATAAGATATTCTCCGCTATGTTACTAGGCAGGATAGACCCATTATTGGCCCATTCCAGACAGGCTTCACTCCAGAGAAATCAGCTACAGATCAGATCTTTTCTCTGCGGCAGTCGATGGAATAATTATTGGAATATGGTCAACCATCTGTTGATTGAGTTTAAAGCCGCTTATGTTAAGGTAAAAAATTATACACTCATAAGTGAGTTACGGCAAAAAAATATCCACAAAGATCTCCAGCAAAAAAAGCACTTTCGTGCGTTCTCTTTCACCTGATGGTAGAAAAAGTGATTCGTCATTCAGTAATAAGCATAAGTCTACCAAACTTTTAGCATACGCCGACGACATCGACGTTATCTCTCTGTACGAGAAATCTTCATCAAGGTTGTGCTGACGACAAAAAATCGCGGGCTGCGCATAAATAAATGCAAAACAAACGTTTTCGACGTGTTGTTACAGATTGCGATCTTGATTTGGGATCATGGATCATAGCTGATGACAATATAGAAGAAGAAATTAACAGAGTCTACTTCAGTCAGTCCAAGTTATTTTGCTCGAACATTCTGAGCATAACATCGAAACTATTGCTGTACAAGACGCTAAGTCTTGCCAGATCTCATGTATTCTTTGGAAACTTAGATTCGAGAGCACAGAACATTGCGAACTCTTGTTTGCATTATGAGAGGAGCATTCCTAGAAGCATTTTCGGGCTCTTAAATGAGAACGGACGACTCTGGAGCCTATTAAACGACGAGATCTTACAGCGTTACCTCGACCACGTGTGTGTGGAGAAAATTAGGCACAATAGGCAGTGGTGGGCTAGACACTTAATCCGTATGGATGAGGAAGATTCTGCCCGGAAAGTCTACAGTGGTACCATATATGGTCCCAGAAGAAAATGTAGGCCCTGCTTTCGGTGGAGCGATGGCCTTGGCCAGAGCGCCAAAAATATACTGACAGTGTCGAACTGGAGACCGCAGCAGAAATCGGCGGCATATCTGGAGTTTTTTGATTCAGCACGCCTATACTGGACTCGAGGTTGTCTTGCTAGTTCATGATAATGATATTTAATATGAATTTTTTGGAAAGACTTTCTAACAACCAATTATGATTTTCGACATATAAATTAATATATTGTAAATAAAGTTTTTCATTTATATTTTTTTTTAAATTACAAATTAACATGTAATAAAAAAGCTTCATTCTATAATTTATATTAAAAATATTTTTAAACCTATAATTACAGCTTAATTTACAAAAAAAATGTATTAAAAAGAAGATTTTTTTTAAAGCGAACAAATATTCTTTTTATAATATGAGTTTCTTATGAAAATACATTTTAATATTAAATAATTTTTTGAGGAGACAGCTTATAAATTTAATGCGTAGCAATGACAGTATTAAGCTGTTAAAGATTTATTTTTATCTTGAAGAATATAATTTTTTTTTATATACAATAAAATTAAGCTTTGAAGAAAAGTAACATCCAAAAGTAATTTCAAATTTCAAATTTTTTTAAATAAATTTTATTTTAATTCAAAAAATTAAATTGATAGAGTCCACAAAATAGATAAATTTATAAGGACATTAGTCGAAGTACTTTTCATTTAATATTTGCAAACTTGAGGAAAATCGAAAATTTAGAAGTTTGCAAACATGGAAAAAGTGGGAACCAGAAATCCTAGAAAGGATTAAAAATATAATTCGAGTATTTATTAATTTATCTTTCGAAATTCTAGTAAGTCGTACTAAGCTCTTTAATTTCAGGTAAAGTTGTGTAATCCTTTTTCAACAAACTTTCATAAAAGTTCCAATATTCGCAAGAAGAAATAAAATAGAATAGAAAATCTACAACTTACGAATAGTACGAGTAAGAAAAATAGAAATAAACACGAACGATTTCAAGATAAATTTTGATGAAAATGACAACATACATAAGTAAGTATATTTTTATTAAAATATATAAAATTTATATATGTAAGCAAGTTTAACCTAAAATTTTTCTCATTTTCCATCATTAGATATATTCCGAGTATTAACAATTAATGAGAAATTATATCTTTGAGCACACAATTCTTATTAAGAAAGTATTCAATACGTGATAAATAATTGAATTTTCTATATGAATATACATTTTATTAGATAAGTTATTATTTATTCAGACATAATTGCTATGACAATGGCAAAATATGATATTTGCAATTAATTAGTAAACAATCTTCATAGGGTACAAAGAAATTTTTTGCAATGCAATCAAGTAACTATTATGATATTCTCTTCAGTATTATGACTTTCTCTTCTTACAAAAACTCATATTATAAGGATCAGAATAATTGGTTAATTGATTTATAAGCGCAAAAAAAAAGAGTGATTAACGAAAAACTATGATTATATGTATTTAGGACGAAAATCAACATAAAAGTAAAATAGTATTTATTTATGTATTTTTTTGTTGTTGTTTAAGTAAAATACTTTTCTGAAAATATGAAATATTAGTGAATAAAAATCATACATTATGTCATAATTATAATTGTTAAAGTTTCCCTCTTCAAAGTTTACTCATTAAAAAGAGTATCATATTTTTGTAACAATAATCATTATCAACGCCAACATACGTAAGTAATCTTATAAGAAACATAAAAACTAGGAGAAGCTTACAAAATATATACATGTGTTATATTAGTAATAGTTATTATCCTAATCGTATCCGAAAAAGTTCTTGTAGATTTTAATATCGAAGAGCAAAATTTACGCATTTTGCCACAAATTAGAGGAGTGGCATAAATTAATAGTCTAAATATAAGAAGAAAAAAAAATATCAAAAGTTATATGAGGATCATATCCTTGCTCGTAGAAATAAGATTCTTATTAGGGATAGTTACGTTTCGAAGTACCTAAAATATGGCTAGACTATAATGGTATTAGTTGGTGTTGAATTTACGATAATCACTTTTCTCCTGTCCTAAGCGAAAAATTTATTCACGCGCACATATTTTGTATCTATTTAATGCCAGCCAACTTGATACGTTAGTCAATGCCCTCGAGTATATTTTAGCAACAAACTTTTCCTTAATTATAACATCCAACACTGTGGGGAATATGACCGACCGACCAACCACCAACCCAACCATCATTCGAATCTACGTACAAAGTGTACCTGATAATATGTGTATGACTAGCCAGCCATAAGATTAGAATACCGATAGATACACTCTCGGTCATATACAGAAGTACAAAAAACTTTTCCAATTATGTGTAGTCATCCAAAAAACTACTTCAATTTTTCTCTATTTCTAATACTTTCTACTTAATTTTCCACTTAATATTTGTAATATCTTCAGAAATATAAACGCAATAAATAATTTGCACACTTGAGAATAATTTTTAAATAAATATTTTTGGGTAGTATGAAAAATGGGTAGTATTCATAAAATAAAAAGCTAATTAACCTTATTGACCATCATAAAATGTACACAATTTAAGTTATACTTTTTATAGAAAAATGTTTTGAAAAAAAAAATAATTTAAAACAAACTCTATTAGACACCCTGTAAAATTTGTAATATTCGGTACATTTCAATTGATTCAAATGCAAATAGTTTCGATGGGTACATAAAAATTAATTTTATAGTATAATCTTAAAAAACAAAAACAAAATTATGGTATATATTAAAAATTACTTGGTGCTTAATAGAAACGAGATTTTTTTTCTCAGCCAAAAAAAAACAAAAACTCAGTATACCAAATGTCTTTCTATTGTAATCGGACGATTTAAATTAAATTTATTTAGAATGACTTTCGTAGGATGACTGATGTCAGTTCATATTTGTTAAGAGCACTTTATGTGGTATGTGCGGCATTTCCACATATATATATGTATATGATTATATAGTCGAAAATAATCAAGTCACATAAAAACTGGATCCATTATAAATATATATACATGGGTGTAAACTGAAACCGGCATTAATAATACAAATCTCCCACGAACGTATCAAATATTTTTCGCCTAAAGTGAATTTACACTAACTAACTATATCCGTTCATAAAAGTGCCTTATTAAAACCGTGTTCGTCTTCCTTCCGTGATGGTGGGTTCGCGGCCGGCTTGCTTATCTACTAATAATAATGATTTTGTTTGGGGCTCATATGTCTCCATTCGTCAGTGCCACATGAGTTTGAAGTACCCCCATTCCCCATAAAACCATACTATTAGAATGATTGATACCCCATGGCATCATCAGTTTTAGTCTAGACTGCAGAGATAGAATATTTGCTGATTGCTAGTTTATTTAAAGCTAACAATTGATACAAACCAATCTGATAATATAATGAACTGAATTGAACTTGTACATTTGTCAACACTTTGCATACAAAAAAGTTTACGAACTGTTAAAATGCATTAAAACAATCAAATTCTGGTTTTTGTATCAAAATCTGTACTTAAACAATTACGAAACGAAATATGAGAGTTTTATATTATTATTGTAGAAAAACAAAACTCTCGAAGAAATAACTAAAAATAATTTCGAAATTATCAATAAATTATGAGAAACAGTGGAGATTTTCTTAATAAATAATTTCGATACTATTTAAATTTTTAGATTCTTAAGCAGATGGCAATAGTATCGACAAGAAACTTTTGTGGAAATTATTGCAACTTTTAGTACATACTCAAACCATTCACATAGGATGATCTTAAAAATTCTAGAACTGAAACAAAATTTTTCTAATATATCGTAGCATAGTTAAGAGAATTTTGTATTTTTTATTAATATTATACATAATTAATAATTCTCGAAGAAAGAACTAAAAACAATTTCGAAATTATCAATAAAAAATGTCGATACTATGTAAATTTTTAGATTCACAAGGAGATCAACACGAAATTTTAGTGGAAATTATTTCAACTCTTAGCAAATACTCCAACTACCCACAGAAAGGGTTGTAAAATGAGCTAAGTAGTGAAAATTATTTCTTCACGATCTTAAAAATTTCTGTTATTTTATTAAAAAGAATTGTTTGAAAATTCATATGATCCATATACATAAATACACTTTTATATGTTTGTATATATCGACGACTATTTTATTTTCCGTATCGGCTTACCAAAGAAAAAGTGGAACCATTTGTGATTCTCACCATAATCAGATCAAATAAAGATTAATAGGCGTAATATCGGTTCAAGTGTCGCTAATTCGATTTAATTTGATTTGTATATTCTATCACTCATATTGTAACAAATCAAATAGTCTCCAAACTATTTATTTGATAATACATATAAATTTAGAGCACAAAATGAAATAAAAAACAACAAAAATATATTGCTCCACACACCAAAACCAAAAAAATTAATAAAAACAAATTTGATGATACAGAATCAAAAAGCAAAAGAAAAAACAAACAAAATCAAATACCCACTTTAATATTTTCATGTAATGTTTGTATAGATGTCTGTCTAAATACTGATACATTTGTATATTGTGTAAATTTTTAAATATAAAGAAAAAAAACTACAATAATAATTTCATAAAATATTTCTACTGTGATAATTTAATGCTGGTGTCTTGATGTACTTACCGGATGTCCAGGTTTTCCTACTGGGCCCATTGAACCCGATTCGCCTCTGATGCCCATCGGACCCTGTGTTATAACAAAATGAAAATATTTTGGCTATTAAATCAAAATTGAAACGTTCAATTTGAAGAGTGTTTAAATTTATGACAATATGCCTTTTATGTGGAATGTTCGTATTTGAAGAAAATAAATTTTAATTTAACAAATAACTTTTTCTTTTTTCACATAATTTAAAGCTTATTTTCAATTAAATGTAGGCGTTTATGGTAAATTTGGAAAATTTTAAAATGTACATAAAATAGCTTTTATCTAATGCATAAATGTTGATTATCGATTAATTACTTACAGGTAGTCCCATCGGGCCTTGATCTCCTTTCTGACCCTTGTCGCCCTAATAAAAGTTTATTGACTGAAATATCTCAATCGATGGAACGTATACTAAATAATATTTATCAATTAAATTACACTTACCCGATCGCCTTTTCGGCCATCGTGCCCTCTTTCACCCTGTAAACCAGGATGGCCAGGTGGACCAATTGGACCCGGTGGACCAGGAGGACCATATATCTAAAATCGAGAAAGGGTTAATTGTTATTTAAAGAGATGCAAGATGTTTTTTTAAATTAAATTTCAGAATTATCATCGTGTGTGGGATTAACGAGTATGATTATTTAACAATTACGATTTTTTTTTAAAGGAATTTTTAATATAATTACTTGGAAAATAAAATGCTTAAGCTTTAAGGATTTAAATACACTAATTTTTTACATAAAAATATTTTTTAAAAAAAACTTTCGGACATTTTGCAATAGGACTTAGACTGACTGTGGCTGATATTACTGTTCACCAATATTTTTATAGAAATTTTTTTTTCCCACAATGAAAGAGGAAATTTTTATATTTGCAGTAAAGTATGTCAAAATGTATAAATCTTAACCTTTCTTTTGCTTAAAAATAAACACTTCAAATTGTGTTTATGCACACCATTTCGAAATGTAATTTTATTCCCATTAATTTATGCACATCCTTAAATCTATCTCACTATAATAAGGGGAGTTCTTAATAACTTCTGCATACCAAAAGTATTTCACTATATGCGAATAGTTCACACTATAGTGACATATACCCAATAAATTCATAGGCAACCTCAGACTATTTACTCAATATACACTCAGATTGCAAAATTAAATAAAAGCTGAACCCTTAAATTACTGACTAAGCAAATCTGTGCTTTCACCCTTAAATTGCACATCTTTTTCTGACATTTACTGTATGCTTAGTGAAAATTAATGTGTGGTTAGAATTACGATAGTTAGTCGGTCGTCTTCATATCGTCAATAGAACACGATATTACACAGTCAAAAAGATATATTCGGTAGTGGAATTAAGTTGCAGGTGCACATTGATGCCTATACAAGTGGAGTCTCTTTAACATGGAATTTCTTGTTGCGTCTTAATAGAGTCGATAAAGGACTACATGCACAGGAAATTGCCGAAAGAAATGTATAAAATTTGTGCACACATTGTAACATAGATACTCGTATGCTTACAGTTTTAGTTTATAGTTTACCGGTGTTAAGACGATAGTTTATGATAAAATTACAGTGCATTTTGTAATATGGCAAATTCAGTTTCCGTTTGAAAATACTTACTATCATAATTAGAATCACAATGACTTTTGAAATTGTTTCTCTACCTTAGCATTGTGCTACCTTGGGCTGAAGCTTAACACAAGATGCAATATCTTCCGCAATATTGCGTAACGTTTTTTCATAGTATTTGCATCGAACAAACTCCATTCAATGTAAGATATTTGTCTACTTTGAACAGAAGATGTTCGTACTAATGCTCTTCTTCCATTTAAGTATTGAATCTTGAACAATTCCATCTGTAAGTACTCGTACATACTTATCTACTGCGTTCAATCTATTGTATAATAAAGAATCTTATGAGTTTAACGCTTCCCCCGACTGTGGATGGGTATGTCGATTCAATCCAGTTTGGGTTGCATTTAATTAAGATTAGTTAAGGTTGATTTCATATAAAATCCCAGCATTTGCGTGGGGAGCATCAATGAATGAGGGACTTTGTTGCGCTTCCAAACTAAAAGTTGGGATTTTCACTTTCTCGTAAGAGTATCGACAAGGCTTCGAATACATGTGCAAGTGTGTATATTTGAATATGTGCGATTGGGTAATTTGGTAGAGTGGGAATATCCGCCTTTTCTCATCGCTACAATTAACAACGGATGCGGGTTAATCGGGAATTGTGTTCGTGTAGTACAAACTTCGCTGTGGTAACTTCAAAGAGTTTCAAATTAATTTTATGAGAAAAGTACAAGGAAACAAGAACGACTCGAGAACAACTCGGCAACAATACGAACAAGACAAGACGATGATGGCTATGCTGTTGATGAAATATAGAAGACCTAGGAATTTTGTTTTATTTTATAAATGTTAACTTTTCAGAGAACAAATGGCCTGGGACCAGACCCAATCTTCATCGGGTTCAGCTTTCTTTTGGTTGGTTCCAGTACGGATTGCTGAATTTCTAATAAGCGTACGATAATCGTAATACTAATGGGGACTGGTTTGTCTTCAATCGATATTGAATAATCTAAGAATTTTTGCATAAAGGATCTTATGGTTTGTTTGTACATGTATAGAGATCGTCTGTAGAAATTTGTATGTAAATCTGCTTGTTCTCATGGGAACCCAAACGGTTACCATCGTGAATAGTAAATTTACTGTAAGTTAATAAATTAGCCCATAGCCCGTAACCTTAACCCAGCTATAATAGATGGACATTTTTCCTCTTTTTTGTTTTGTTTTTGGCAATAAATGTTATTATCAGGTGCGTTCGCTTAAATCTCTATCTTTTTGTACTATATTTCAATAAAATAAAATCTTATAATCCCCATTTTAAACAAATAGTTTCAAGACAATGGCTTTTGAAGAACACACACGCTCTATTCGATCGCGTATCTGCACATTTATTGGAAAGGATTTCAACAATTTCCTCGCACGATTAGATTTTGGTATATTTTATGTGGTTTTCGGATAGGTTTTATTGCTGTTTCTTTATCAGTTTTCACAAAATTTACGATAGGTTGAGTGGTTTAGTAATAATAATTTAAAGGATTTGGAAATAATTTAGTATCTTTCATTAATCGGAAAAAATATTATTTTAAAAGCTTGTCTTATCTTTTTTGATAATATTATGGTTTTATTAATTTTTATTTTTTATTTTTACTATTTAATTAAAAATATTTTCCTATTTTTTTTATAAAACTTTTTCTATTAATATTTAGGGAATACATTTAGATTTTATGAAGTAGTTCTTTTAAAAAAATAATTACATACTATTTCTTTTTGGGTTATTATAGGAACTTTTGTTTATAGTTAAATATTTTTCATACTTACATATTCTATTGGTGGTGAATGTGGTGCATCAGACATTCCTTCGTCCTGCCTTCGTCTCATTTTTCGATACTTCTAAGATAAGAAATGTTAAGAAATAGGCTTTTCACAAGAAATCTAATGAAAATCTTTAATACTCACCGAATCACCGCGTTCACCTTTATCGCCCTTAGATCCAGGATAGCCAGGAGGTCCTGGTAAACCGGGTGGACCCATTAATCCAGGTGGTCCAATATCACCTCGATCACCTTTTTCGCCAGATGGTCCTTGATATCCGGGCAAACCGGGCGGTCCGACAATACCTGGTTCTCCTGGAAGACCATCTAAACCACGTGGTCCCAATGAGCCTGGCTCACCAGGTTCTCCTCGTTCACCTTTCAACCCATCTTTGCCGTCTTTGCCATCACGACCTGGCATACCAGGAGGACCAGGTGGACCACGTAGTAGTGTTACTCCCGGATCATCATAGTCTTCATCTTTTCCTTGTCCGAATATCTATGTGCGCAATAATCAATAGCATTAATAATACAAACTTAAAACTATTGTATTATGAACATTGGTCACTTCACTAATCAACAAACTACTTTTTAAATGTTAAAGACAATTAAATATCTATTGTAATTAAATATTTCAAAAAAGCTAACATATAATTTTCATTTTGAATATCTATTCAATACAATTATATTAAAAAAAAACCAAATATTTAATTAAAAAAAAAAACCAATATGTCTGCATAGCTACCAAAAATTCAAAGTTTATATATGCAGACAGGTTTTGGCATGTAGAAAATTGCCAACGTTCATTAGTTGTCCTAAAAAGTTTTGAATAAATTTAATTAAAGAAGAATATCCTATGGGAAAGTGTATAAATATTTAAAGCAGTGATACAAAAATACTTACATTCGTTTTAGTCGTGTACGTGTATTAACAATAATTAAATGTGTACGATAAAGCACCATAGAACTACTAAAAACCAATTAAATGTCACCGACATAGAAAAAAAAATGTACGAAATAATAAAATTAAATTAAAGTAAATTTTTTTTGTTGTAAAAAGGATAAAAAAAATTAAACACAAAAAAGCGTACTTAACTAGAGAGTTATTTGAATAACATATTAAAGAAACTAGAGTCATCAAAATACTGTATGACAAAAGTTATTTAAGCTACTGTGACTTTAGCTTTAGTTTCACATTTAAGGCAAGTGTTGATCAGCTGCAGGCAATTATTTTATTTTTGTAGGACTATGTGTATGTGTGTGTGTATGTGCGTTAGTGCAAAGGCAATCGTCTGGTCAAAAAAGGACCTTATGGAAAGGTGGTTTCATACACAAAGTGGTGGTTGGGCGCTTAATTTACCGCTGAATCCTTTTTTGCTCTGCTTGTTCAAAATGAATTTCCTATCGTGTCATGTTTATATGGACTTTGTGTGTATTTCCAGGATTGTTCAGTTGAGTGCAATTTTCGGTAAAGAAGAGAAGAAAAAAAACTATATGGACATGTTTAGATTTAGCTGTCAGAGGTAATTCACTAGACTAGCCTAGCGCTGAAAGTTAAATGGTCTGAATAACTAGCGCATATACAAGTTCATTCCCATACAATTGCATATTGGTCATGTTTTGCATAATAAATTATCTGTTCATTGTAGGGGCACATGTGCGTTTATAAATATGTGAGCTAAAAAAAAATTGAATTATAGTTGCAAGTTGTTCAACTTATTCGGATAATTCACAACCTGATTTCCCTTATTTTTCATGCAAATGCGATTAAGTTTCTTTTTCCCTCTAGAAAAGCATCCTTTTCCCTTTTCACATTAACATAGAATATATTTATGATAAGTGAATTAAATTGTTAGCCCGATACTATGCAATTGGATAGTATTCTTGCAAAATTGTGTATAGTCTTTTATTTTAACCCCACTCTAAAAAAGGACTAATGCAATTTTAAAATAAAATTTAAGCATGCGTAGAACTTATTTTCTTCTTAAATTTGCTATAACTGACGGGTTATCTATTTTTTAGTTTGAAAAACTTTGTCAGATTTTTTAAAAGTTCATGAGTGTAAAAATAAAATTAGCTTAAATTTTTTATAGATAAAATAATTACCAAACAAAAAGTTTTTTTTAACAAATTTTTAATGTCAGCTATGAGGATAATTTCTTTCTCGGTGAATTGGTTGATAAGCTAATTTGTCCTATATGCGGCTTTAAAAATCTATAATGGTTCTACGAAAAATTAATGTCTTGTATGCATTTTGATATAAATGTGTAATTGGCCGGTAATTCTTGGGAAATGAAGATTGATCCACGATAACTAAGTTTAGTGGTATAAACTTATATATAGGTTTTCTAATAAAAGTGATATGATTTCTAAGTGACGTTTCGGCCATTTGTATTTATGTCATGATCTGTCTTTTTTTTCATTGCATTCAGTAATGTTTACAATTTCATCATGAAGAGATATACGTAAGAACAACGTTTACGAATTATTCAATTTTATTATCAAAATAATCGTTCTCCAATTGCAACTTTTCGTGCGCTTTTGCCATTTTATGGTCGTAATAATCGTTCAACTGTGCATTTTTTTTATATAATGTTCAAGTGCCAATAAGACAAAGAACCGCTCGAAGTAATGAAAATATTGCTGCCGTTCAGGTAATTGTTGCTGAAGACCGCAATTTGTCGATTTCAAGACGTTCTCAAGAATTGGGATTGTCTCAAACCACAACCTGGCGGATTTTGAGAAAGGATTTAGGCTTGCATCCCTATAAAATTGTTATCACTCAAGAACTGAAGCCATTGGACCACCGTAAACATCGTGAATTTGCTGATTTTGTCTTGGAACAACTTGAAAACGATAACGATTTTTTTAAGAAAATCATCTTCTCCGATGATGCTCACTTTCATCTGAGTGGTGCGGCAAATAAAGAAAACTGTCGATTCTAGTACGAAGAAAATCCAAAAATTATTCATGAACATCAATACATTCACCTAAATTGACATTTTGGTGTGGTTTTTGGTCTGGTGGAATCATCGGTCTGTACTTCTTTCGAAATGAAGCAGGTAACACCGTTACTGTTAATGGAGAGCGGTATAGATCGATGATAACCGATTTTATGGCCAAAATTGGAAGAAGTTGATCTTGACAACATCTGGTTCCAACAAGATGGGGCTACGTGCCACACAGCACGTGCAACAACCGAAGTATTGCGAGAAAAGTTTGGAGATTCGATTATTTCCAGAAATTGTGACATTGAATGGCCTCCAAGAAGTTGTGATTTAACACCATTAGACTATTTCTTGTGGGGTTATTTGAAGTCATTGGTCTTTAGCAATAAACCAGACTCTTTTCAAGCTTTAGAAGTCAATATCGAACGTGCTATTCGTGACATACGACTTGATTTAGTGGAAAAAGTGCTCAAAATTGGGTTCATCGAATTCGTTCCTGCAAAAGAAGTCGTGGATGCCATGTGAATGACGTTTTATTCAGAACTTAATTATATTCATTGTACTTCATATTAAATGAAAAACATTTGAATTTCCTTAACAATTAGTATGTTTTTTTTTTGAAAAGAAATCATATCACTCCTTTTGGAAAACCCTATACTATAATTTGCATTATATATCAAGTTTTAACAAATCGGCTCTAAAAGTCACACAACAGAACAAATTTTGGATTTATGGTGCGAAAACTTCCACAAAAGCGTTTTTTTGAGATTTGTCGATGTCAATTAACTTCCAATCGAAGATCGTGAGATTTAATGCCATTAGAAACGAAAGGACCAACATCAGTCAAATAATGGCCGAATTTCAGCCGGAAATGTAGGAAAAAGTCATGAGAAATTATCTCAAAACGATCGAGTCCTAAAAAAAGTCTTGTGACCAAAATAATTTTTTTATGCATAATGGCAAGAATTAAAAAATAAAAAATTTCTCTGGCTAGTTTGTACATTCGGAAAGAGTATTTTCCATTATAAAAAAAATTGGTGACTTGGTATAAGCACTTAACTCACATTTAAATACTGAACAAAATTATATTGACTTACCAAAAGGACGATATACAAATTAAATTATTGTTTTTTTTTAATAGCTAATACAGAAATCGATTTATGAAATGTTAACAAATTAGATTCAGATAAATTAAGGTGCCGCTGAACTATCGGTAAACCAATATCACATTTGATTAGTGTAATGTTTATCCAAGTTAAATAAAATTCCATCCAGCCCATGCTCTTGTGTCAGTCAATCTTGTTGGCTATAATTCACCACTAGCTGTTCAATTTCTGCTCCAAAATTATTTCCTAGTTCGAAATATGTTGTATAAATGAATAGCCAAACATGGTGTCAGTCCAACGATGTGACACATTGTGTTACGAGTATATTATATATACTAGTACAGGAGCCGAAATTAATTACGTTCGTTAAATTAATTTGAAATTTTTATAATCAACGTACTTCGCTCTGAACATAATATGTACACAAACATTAATGTTTTTGGACAACATTACCATAGCTATTATACAATATCCGCAGAAACGGTTATGTGTATCTATAATACATAAATTCTGCTAAAATATCTACACTTTATAACAGATGCAAAAGTTAAATGAATTTACAAACACCGTTTCTCCTATTTTTCTCGCATGCCACCTACACGTAAATATTGATTATTTGATATTTTGTATCAGTTAAAATGACCATGCAGTAAAATATATAAAACAATTTAAAATAGATTTTTTTTAAATATTGATATAAGATTAATTGAATTTTATTTGAACGTATACATGTCTTGTTGTAATTGATTACATAATAAAAGCTTTAGAAGAATTTATATTTTGCATAAATTTTTTTATAAAATTGATTACATACTACATGCATACATAGATTGAGATTATATGTTATCTTAATAAAAAAATATGTATTCACGTATATGTGTACATGCTCCAATAAATTTGCCACATAGAACGATAACAATAGGTTAAACCACAAATGCTTGTACCACAAAGCCTCAGAATGCGTACATGAAATTTTACCAAATAATAAAAGGTAGACAGAAGAAAAAAAATAAGTTCATTTTCATGCAAATAAATTTTTAAAGTGAAAATATTTTATTTAACATTAAAATAGTATAAAATTTACTTACCCGTTTGCCTCGTTTACCGCGTGGACCTTTCTCACCTTGTGGTCCAGGAGGACCTTCTGGACCAGTTTCACCTTTCTCACCAGCCGGACCTTGCGGACCTGAAAAATGATTATAAAATACTTTTCTATGAATGCATACAAATATTAAGTTACAACAAATATAATTAATATCATTCTTAGAATTGGGATAAAATAGCAAATTTTTACTACGGGACTAAGTCTGCAGTTTGTTCAGCGTCGAGGCATATTTTTGATTAAATGTGAATGACGAACAATGATTGAAAAATCAAATAATAATTATTAACTCTACTACAATTCTAAAAACAAACAAAATCAAGGCCATTAAATCTACACGTGACTCTATCGCACATAGGGTGAAAGAGTAGCTGAAAGTCGGGCAACCTTCCATGAGGCATAGCGCAGAAGAATTCAATCTTTCTCAAACCGTTCTGTGAAATAAAGATTTGCATTTATAGTGCATGTTGACTTAAGTGGATTTCTTAGTAAGCGAAATAGTTGCTTCTGGGGACGTAGGTAATATTGGTCCGTATTTGCTTGAGAACGCTGCTGTCTATTTTGTTTTGCTGACTGGTGAGCAATATGGACAGGTGCTACAAAGCTTTCTCATCCGATTAGTGGATTAATTGAAGTTGAACCACATGTGGTTCCAACAGCAAGGCGCCTATTAAAAATTCTACGGCCTAATGGCGATTATCGAGGGAAAAGAGTCCATTATGAAGGTTATTAGGTGCTTAGAAGGGAATAGACTATTCTATCCTAATTCTTCGTTTTCGCCTCCATGTTATCAGTCTATTCTAATAAATAAATGAAACTGAATTTTTTATTATAAATTCATATCTCTCCCAATATCATTTTCAAGTAGCCAGAATCTTTAGAATCATATCCTATTTTAGATGGTCCCTTTTTACAGAAATTAAAAAAATTGTTTTTTTACTTTTGAATATTTTAAGCGGCTGTGTTCTAGTTGAAAGAGTGACCCAGTGTCCGAAAAAGTGTCATATCGCCAGCGAAACCTAGTTTCAAATAAAAGGTGAAGACTCATCCGGAGACTGTTTCGTGTTTAAAAAAATGTTCGTGGTCGCGAAGTGCGTTTGTTTATGTTTGAAGATTTTCACTGGCTGTGTTCTAATTGGAAAACGGATCAAGTTTGTCTTGCCAGTTGTGATCGACTATCAAATAAAAGAGTAACATTCATCCGGAGCCCATTTTATATCTAAACGAATTTTCCTGTTCGGCAAGTAGTTTTGTTTTATTTTGAAGTTTTTATCTTTTCAATGATTTTTATCATTATTTCTTATATTGCATAGACAAGGAGCTTCATAGACAAAATATGTCTTGAAGATCCTTGTTTATGCAATAAAATTTTCAGTAAACATTTTCTGTGAAAATATTTCCAGAAAAATTTTCTGTAAAAATAATTTCAGCAAAAATTTTTAGTTAAAATATTTTCAGAAAAAATTTTCTTTAAAAATATTTTGAGTAGAAATTTTTGAGTAAACAAAATTTTCAGTAAAAATATTTTCAGTAAAAATTTTCAGTAAAAATATTTTCAGTAACAATTTTATGTAAAAATAATTTCAGCGAAAATTTTCAGTTAAAATATTTTCAGTAAAAATAATTTCAGCAAAAATTTTCAGTTAAAATATTTGCAGTAAAAATAATTGCAGCAAAAATTATCAGTTAAAATATTTGCAGTAAAAATTTTTGAGCAAACAAAATTTTTAGTAAAAATGTTCTGTAAAAATTTGCAGTAAATATTTTCAGTAAAAATTTTCAGTTAAAATAATTTCAGCAGAAATTTTCAGTTAAAATATTTTCAGAAAAAATTCAGTAAGCAAAATTTTCAGTAAAAATATTTTCAGTAAAAATATTTTCAGTAAAAATATTTTCAGTAAAAAAATATTTTCAGTAAAAATATTTTCAGTAAAAATATTTTCAGTAAAAATATTTTCAGTAAAAATATTTTCAGTAAAAATATTTTCAGTAAAAATATTTTCAGTAAAAATATTTTCAGTAAAAATATTTTCAGTAAAAATATTTTCAGTAAAAATATTTTCAGTAAAAATATTTTCAGTAAAAATATTTTCAGTAAAAATATTTTCAGTAAAAATATTTTCAGTAAAAATATTTTCAGTAAAAATATTTTCAGTAAAAATATTTTCAGTAAAAATATTTTCAGTAAAAATATTTTCAGTAAAAATATTTTCAGTAAAAATATTTTCAGTAAAAATATTTTCAGTAAAAATATTTTCAGTAAAAATATTTTCAGTAAAAATATTTTCAGTAAAAATTTTCTGTAAAAATATTTTCATTAAAAATTTTCGAGTAAACAAAATTTACAGTAAAGATTTGCAGTAAAAATTTTCAGTAAAAATTTTGAGTAAACATATTTTGGGAGTGTTTCGAAGACTAAAAATAATACCTTCGAGGTATTCATTGAATTGTGTAGTAAAGTTAAATATTTACATAAAATATTTTTTACCGTGCCGCTACCAAACACTTTATTTTTGTTTCTTCTGTAATCATAATCTACTCGTAAGAGACCTTCTTCTATTACCTTCCCCTGAAACACTCATTAAAAACTAAAAAGTTTTGCTTGGTGGAGATACGCCCATGTGCATCTGCTCCCATTTGATTGCTTCACCATATTGTTAATTAATTTCTACGGTAAATCTGCTTGTTATAATATATTAAAAATGAATTGAATATATTGATTTCGTTTCCAAATTTTAATAAATTACCAATTCAATAACTAAAATAAAAACCAACTTTGAAAAAACCCGTTTAATTTTAATTGCACCAATTTCGGTTTTTTCTCTCCACAAGTTCACTTATCGATGTCATATGGCGTCGTAATTTGCAATGTATCTACAAAATGTGTCAACTTGAAATCAAATTGAAAAGTAAATGAGAGAAAATAATGGAAATTGTTCAACTTTTCCAATCGGATAAAAAAAGTTTTAAATGAAAAATAAAATTTGGTATGCTGGCGAATAGATTCACATGACTATGCACTGTTTATTCCGAAAGTGGTGTCTGTAAATGCAACTAGTACAGATCTGGTGGGGTTGGTCCCACTTCAGCTAGAAATGACCATGTTAGATTGTGCACTACTCGTAAAGGCATCATTACGGCTATTTTGACCTCTGCACTAATAAATGTGTGCCTGTCTATTCGGCATTCAGACTCTTCTCTGTACTGACAATAATCTTTGTTTCAGTCATCGGTGGGTATTGTCTGGCCCCGTAAACGAAGAAGTAGCAATAAAAGAATACTTTGCAGACATTGAATATCCCTTTTGGTCGAGTTAAAAATGAATATTACGAAACAAGGAATTTAAATATCAGCATTTTTTCTTTCGATTTTCCGCACATAACTTGCAAAATTGATATCAGCTGCAAGTACCTTGCATGTGTCCTGGTTCAGTTTCTATTGTTCAATTGTTCACCCATTCGCTTCACAAAAATTTATAATATGGTCAGTCACAGTTGTGCAGTTTTATATTCTACTCATGTGGTTATTTAATTAGTTTGAATTGTCCGAGTCAAAGAGGCGGTCTAGACTTACATAGACTGTGTTATAGAAGAGAATTTTCAAAATATTATCAGAAATTTTCATATGTACAATGTGCTTACGAGTAAAAATAGACTGGATATATTAAAGGCAATTTAATTTAAAGGGCATAAAATGTAAGGTTTTCTTTTTTTAAAACTATCTAAAGTAAAAAGTCATCGCAATGCAAGCTGATGTCACAGGAGAAATTTTACGAGCTGAAAATGGTTCATCCGTGATACTGGAATCCATATAATTGAAACTCTCATTTTGTATCTTCGAAAATGTGGTTTTGCATTTTCAATTACATTCTAAATATGAACGCAAGTGTGCTTTCAATGTTTGAATATCTTGGACATGTCGAAACCTCAATAATTCGTCAATTCGAGATATAATATTGTCATAATTTTCAACATCCATTGCACAACTGCTCCATGCAGATATAATTCACGACTTAATTTTGGTTTATTGAGCTCTTATGATATGAATATCACAGCTATAAAGCAGGACGATTTTAGTTTACGTACGAATATGGTGAGTCCCTCAAATATTCCATTTATTTTGGAGTGAATTGGTTCAGAAGCAGTGCCAGTTAATCCGGAATTCATGGATTCTTCACTTTCTCGACAACTGCATATGTGTACATTCAAATTATTCCACGTACACTTCAGGAATTTATGATGCTTGAAATATTTCGATATTTTTAACAATTTATAATTTAGGAAGCTCTTCATCGAATGGGGTAGAGTTCCGATATTTATGATATTTACACTGTAATTCAGACAGTTCAGTTTTATTACATTATAGCAAAATGACACAAGTGCGCCCTTATTTCTGCAAATCGAATATTTTATGGTTAGACTTGAGTTCAAGTATCAATAATGGTACACCTCTTCAACTAGGGGAGAGTGTTCACTTTAAATGGAAATGATCCAGTTCAGGTTTCTAGAGGAAATTATATAGGGCGTCCCAAAAAACAGGAAAGAAGTAATTTTGATATAAAATACGGGGTTATAGTTAAAAATTGCAAATTTTTTATTAATTCAATATAGTATAAGGTTATGTATGGAATAGATTTTGAAATTCTCTTTCTACACTCTTCTGTTGTTGAAATTTTCCATGACCGTTTTGCATAAATGTGGCTAAATTTCGTTGATACAGGGCTCATTTTTCTCCTTCAAGGCATGGGAGGTCGTGGGCTTGTAGGCATAAACCTTAGGGTTAAGAAACCCAAAGAAAAAAGTCCAACGGCGTTAAATCGCATAATTTAATTGTTTCTCGGGCTGTATGGCCTTTGGTACCGTTTTGTTGAAACCACATATCGTCCACATCCGTGTCTTGCAATTTAGGCACAAACTGGATTATTATGTTATTACCTGACCAGTTGCATTTAAAAAAAGGATGGTCCATTGAATGGACCAAAACAGTTACACGTTATGGATGCATTCGTTTCTTAACAATCACTCGTGGATTATCTGAAAGACGAAAATGAGCCTGACCGCTGAAGAAGGCGAACATTCAAATCTTTACTGTATTTTAGGACACCCTATACAAGTAAACTACAGAAGTCCCCTTCACCCAAATACAAAAATCAGACCATATCTACTTTATTGAGAAAAAAAATAATATTAATAATACCTCATAAACGACAATTGAAACTAATACCTCATACACAAAAAAAAATAATTGGCCTCCACTTCGAACAACATATTCAAATTTAACATAAACTGTGTAAAAATTAATTGAAAATATTACAGCGGCTGGTACGCAAACCTAACCGAGTTCGCATATGACTTATCGGATCGTGGCGCTTCGTACTCACATATCATTCCGAAATATTACGTGTTTGTTTGTTATTTCCATCTTTTTCTATTGGGCATCATAATCAGGTAGAATACAAGTGGACATCAAAGAAATGTTCCTAGTATATTTAGAACTGTTTTTAAAACAATAAAAAAGGAATTATAAAGGATATTTGTTTTGCTTATCCAAAATAAAAACACAATTTTTTCTAAGCCAGACAAAATTTCGAGTAAAATTTAAGTGACGAGGTGTGGCTCAAAAATTTTTATGAGGTGTGGCTCAAAAACAGAAATACGTTAGCAAAATTTTTTTCTTTTTCTAGTAATTATATATTTAGCGAGTGTATTATTAATTATTTTAACGACTATGAGAAGACACCTCATTCAAGGATTTATCTTTTCATTTAGACTATCAAGTGTGGACCACCCTGTATATAAAAGTCTTTTATGTCAATCCATTGTGAATGGATTATTCATCAAGTTGGTGCAAACTTATGTTTCTGTGTTTGACATGAGCTAAAGGAAGCTTTATAGTACCACAACAATGAGGCAATTTGTAAACTTCAAGTTTCGTGTGGGTGGGCGTTATCAGTTTCATAAGCGAACGTGGTCTGTTGTTTCGTTAAATTTTACTGGTTAAATTTGTTGAAGCTTGTTAAATTTTATAAAGCATAATCGTTAAAAAGTGGTTTTGACTGGATCAAGAGGCTACACATTAGGAAAGCTAGTCGCGTAAAATCTGGGTTAGCTGACATTCACTTAAAATATGTTGGGCAGTTAATAAAATCTTACAGGATCAGGGCGGTATATCCCTTCCGAATTCGGAATAGTTTTTGTGCTCAGAAGATTGCTGTCTATCCAATTTATTTGAGGAGTTATTTTAGCCGACTGATCGGGCCACTCGTTCCTCACAATTCTCATGCGATCAGGAAACCCACATGATCAGTATAGAATCATTCAATAGGCCACGATCAGTATATATTATGATGTTGCGACTGTTGGAAAAGTGGACGAGGATTTCAATCGCTGATTTTATTACTCACATCTTCCCATAGTAAAAGGGCATTCTATAAAGAAAGATTCCATACTGAGGATCACAAATTTGATTGTCATTGAACTCAACAGCTGAATTGTATTCGGTCGCTCCATCCATGAACAGGTATAAATATTACTCAAGCCCGTTCAATTTTTCGAAGAAATGTTTCCTGTAGATAGGCGTATGGATATATGCCCTTCTGATGCTTTCCAAAGACGAAGATACTCTCAACAACGCTCCCAAGCCTAGCTTTAAATCTGAATGCGAAAAGATAGTTCAGAAGTGGAGCGAAATAACGTGAAAGGATTAGCCTCTCTTTGGAGTCGAGCTTTTCAAATTTGAGGACGTGCAGGGAATATTAAGAATTGTGACAAATTTCTTTAAAAAGTAAAAGTTGTGACAAATTTAATTGCGACGGTGAAAAAAAATGGATTTTTGACTTGTTTCGATTAGGATTGAGTCTAACGAGGAAGTCCTTTGTCCTACACTGGATAATCTGATACAATGGTTAAAACTTTCTGTTGACATTCTGATGAATATGCTGAGAAAACAAAGAATACTTTGTCTAACCTTACACTTATTGCTCAAAATTTCCCTAAAATCTAGTTGACTGTTGTTTTGTAGACTTTGCCTTCTCCTGTGGATAATGGTAATACCCAGGACTCTCATGAAATCTGGCGAGTGCATATACATCAATTATTTGATTGTATTTATCAAATTCCTAGTAAGAGCAGAATTTTTGAATTTAGGCTCTTTAAAGGTGATGCAAATTATCCTATTAAAGATTAATCTAATCATGGAAATGATCGGCTCCTATTTAATATAAATTTTCTAGTACATCTACTTGTATTTTGATTCTTTAGATTTTACCTTAAATTTTGTATAATAAAATCTGATTTGGAAAAGGTAAGTTCTGAACCAAATTACAGATGATACGAGATTATTGGAAATTGTTTGAATCTAAGACCAATCAAATTATGTATTTTTCTACGATTCTCATACATACGTATACATACTGTTAAATGTGTTTACACTCGAATACGTTATTCAGTCTAATCGAACCGTATCGGTAGTAATTTAAATTCGACTTTAACTTTCTATCAAAGCCTTCGTACGAGGCCAACATATTATTGGCACCGTCAATTCAAGAAAGGTGATTGGTCTTGCCATTAGTAGATTGTACGTGGATTAAATTTTCGACAGCCTTTCCAAACAAACGTAATGGAAGTTTCACTGATGTTTTGATGTTTAATTGAATTTTCGTTGAGCTCAACCCTCTTTGAAATTTTACCTTAATACTAAATTGTATAAGCAGCAATATACACATACATATATACAGTACGCACTATGTTTTTGATGTTTTGTGTACTTTTTAAATTTAAATTTCTGCTCTAAATATATTCGTAATTCTACCTTTTCGGTTAACCAACGATTAAAAATTTAATTTTTTAAATTAAGAAAATTTTCATATAAATGTATTTATTAAAAATGCTATCTAAACTTAGCCGTTTAAAGCAAATAGGTCGGAAAACTTTTTTTTATAGATTTATTTTTAATTATTTGAATATAAATCATATTCACATAATTATAAGAAAAAATTGAGCTATCAATGCACACGGTACAGTAGCTGCAGAAAGTATAGATACACACTTTCGAATCTAGGAAATTAGATAGCCTCTGGCGCTCTTTTAATAACCAATTTTTAGAATAAGTAAATGCCATAAGATTAATAGAGAAAATTTCCATTGTAATTTTTAGGTTCACCCAAATTAATGCATATTTAAAGTTTCCATCAAAGCTTATAAAGACCGTTAAATATTTCTGACAAAACCAGAAAAAAAAATTCCTTTTTAATATCACTTCTTTTTGTTGCTGTTTTTTTTAAAGAAACCTTTTTTACACAAGTTATCTTTGTGTAACCTTTTATTTTAGAGAAATTATCCTTCATACATAATATTCTAAATTATTCGTTTTTTTTCTTCAATTCCATAGCATTTTATAAATAATCTAACTTAAGGAAAAAAAAGCTATTCTGTAAACAGGTTCTTTTTGTTTTCATCTTTTCATAAATAATTTACTTAGTACCCGGACATTTGAAAGCTTCTGATTTTAAAAGAATATTTATGGATAGCTTCAGGCAATAAGCCAGAAATTCACTTTGAAAAAGTTACAAAAATACATAATTTTATTAATAGGAAAACAAGGATGGGTTGATGAAAAAAACCCAAATTTATCCTTCTGAGAAATAATAACAATAAAAAATTGTTAAATTGTGTAGGAATTTATTATTAAAATTTCGTTTTTTTTTTCACTCGTTATATATTAGCTTTATATTAGGAGAGTTTTTGCACTTTTCTTGTTTTTTTTTAACAAAAAAAGTATTTACTACAATTTTTAGTATAAAAAATTCTAGTAATTTGACAATGTTTATCATGGGCATTATTCTCAAATTTAATGGGTGTAAAAGTAAAACTAAAATTTCCAATAATTAAGAAAAACGGAAGATATTTTTTCTTCTTACCTGAAAGTACGAATAGTACGAAATTTTACGGTAGTCACTGATTAGAATTTTGTTCATTTGAAATACATTTTATGAATAATTGATTGAAGTAACGTACAAATAATTTGTTACAATATGCATATTAAGGAAAGATATTAAAATATGATTTAATTTAGATTAAATGAGTTTATTTATAATAATTATCATTTTTTTTATACGTGGGAAGGGGAAAATTATCTAAAGATGCTGTAGAGGTACTGATCACTACAGTGTGTGGTAGTTTTACTTAGTAAAACCCACCTTACTTTTTTTCAAACATGACTTAGCATGAGACCACCGTCATGGAGAGTAGACTGACTACAAGTCTATTTGTCTATTTAGACTGTAGGATGCCATTTTCACATTATTTCTTCATGGTAAAGCTTCTTTATTACTCGGGATGCGTATTCAACTCCCGTATCCCAGCTGTTCGTCGACTATTTTCTCCACTTCCTTTCTTCCCCCACTGAGGCGTGGGAAGTTGAAGAAAACATATTCCTTATCCTCGATTATGTGCCGACATTAAGGTCCACTTCTCCATAGTCGCTTCCGTTCAACGGGACTTTACCAGGAATCAGATGAATCTTTAATCGACAAATCCCAGTGACGCTGCCATCTCACCACTGTCTCGTTTCTTCGTCCCTGCTAACGGTGAGCCGATGGATTAAATAAACCCCACCCCCACAAAGTAGATGATATATTCGGGCTCTTCAAAAGCTCGATTGGTGGCATGTTACCATTGACTATATACCGCCATCACCTGATAGTTCTACGTTTCCGTCACCATACGTGTAGCTTCTGTCCAGATACGGGCTGCGTAGAGTATCGCTGCGCTTGCAAATGCGTATAGGAGCCTACGTAGGCTCTGTCTGGGCCCTTAATGGTTCGGTAAGTACCTTACTAAGGCACTCACAACCCAAACTGCTCTTTCAGCGGAATAAAATCCAGTGGTGAGAGTAATAGTCTCCTGTACTTTCCTCCTGTTCACAAATTCTGGTTCGGTTAATATAACAGATATGGCAGAGTAGTAATGTGACTGACATCACTAAGGCCAATTTGAAAACACTGCAGACTTCCTGTCTACATAGCTTGTACATTAGTCCCTTCTAGACGCGCAGTACAATTATTAATACTGTTTCTCGGCATTTTTCGGGAGGCCTCCAACATCGAAAACTGATGGAAGTATACGGAACGAATGAGGGCTCTTGTGAGGTCGATTAGCAAAATTTTTATAAAGAAGTCCTTGGAAGGCTCAGAAAAACCATTATTCGCGTTGGATCGGACATTGCAGACACTTGAATGCTCGACCATGACAACAGCCCCAGTCACGCGGTCAACTCCATCTACAAGTTATAGTCGGAAAAATGGGTTGTTTGACATTTTTTTATTCTGCAAGATTAAAAAAACAAGAAAGGACGTCATCTTTGTACTGTTGATAACATCCAAAGGATTGTTACCGTGGAGTTCATTACAGTTGAAACCTTCTAGCACTGCTACGCATAAAAAAAGTACGCCTCCATCTATCTATAGCTTCTCAAGGAAAACTTCTTTAAGCGGAATAATATTGATATACAAAAATTGATAATATCGTTACAAGAAAAAAAAAATCAGTCCCATTACTTTCCTGCCATAGCCAGTATCATGAATGATTCAGTTAAGATATTGTTATAGATTATTGTATATTGATTGGCTAAGATTCTTCTTGAATTATATTTCACAGGCTTTACTAGATTTTTCTTTAACTTTAATCTAAATAGTCGTAGTATCAAGTTTATTAAAAATTTTGAAATTATTTTCATAATTTAAGTAAATATTTGATAATGATGAAAAATTGAATAGAATTTCTTTTCTTGAATAAAATGAGAGTGAAATTATTTTGTTTACTTACCAGGAGGTCCCGGTGGTCCAGGTGGGCCTTCAATAATACCAGTTGGAAATTCGTCACCCTTGATAGTTGTTGTTAATCCCCTGTCGCCCTTGTCTCCTTTATCACCCTGTAAATAAACAAACAAAATGCCAAAATCTTCATGATACATAAGTAAACAGATAAAACAAAATAAATACTAAGCACTGGGAAAATAAATTATTTTCTTATTGGTGTTTAGAAATTGGACTTCAAGAGAACTAGAGGCAATCATTTAAAAGTGTAGTCTATGCTATTAAATTCTTTAGTTACGAGCAGTATTTGCCCAGACATAAAACTGGAAGGTAAACATTAAATTCAAATCGTTTACTAGGGTAAGGATAATTCTGTGCACGTGCTAAATTCGTAACGAAGAAGAAGGGCTAGAACCTGTTTCACTTTGATCTCTGCCCCTATACACACTATATACAAGCTTAAACTTTGCATAATGTCACCCGTAAAAATTAGCATAAAATTTCAAATAAGGTTCCGAAAACATTCCGAAAGGACATTCGACCGATGAATTCGTAATTACTAATAACAATTGTCTCATCGGAACTGTATTCATTCAGACGTATGGAACTGGCGCCTCTATTGGCCATTTTATTGTATCTGGTCGGTTGGATGGTCCTTTTTGTTTCTGATGAGCTAAATCCACCAAGTTGGGATAAATACTGTGACGATGATAAATTTATTGTATTAGTGATACTATATGTACACACGTACTTAAAACAGTGAACCTCTATTCAAACTATAGACGATATATTGTAGAAATAATCATTAACAAATAAATACTCGTACACCTACACATACTTGTACAAGGAAACTATATTGTCTGTTTATGGGTTTATGGATATTCTAGTGTTTTTGGACTACCATAATTCGAGTCAATTAAAATTATGTCTTGGACAATAAATTGAGGCCATCTCCTCTACTCTATGGTGAGCATGGAATTTAGTGAAAATTTTCACAAGATTTACAAACACAGATGTCCAGTGTATTAAAAGATTATTCCATCCTACTTAACTTAATTCAAATTTTCACTTAAAATTCCTCATAATGATAATATAACCAAGTGAGTTGGCCATATATAATGAGTAGAGGATATAATAGAATGTGTTAAATTTTAAATAATCACATTTCATGCATTCTATTTCCATTAAAGTTTTATTTTATGGTTCTGTTTTGAATAGGGTATTGTTAGAAACCTAATTCAAAAATTACTTAGTAGCATTAACCCTTAGAAGTTTTAAAATTACAAATCGACTAGAAAAATGGAATTAACAAAAACTTGAAATAATAATGAACTTGTCCTTAATTTTGATATAATGAACAAAGAGTAAAATTTAAAGTTGGAAATAAATTTACTTAAATTTTTATGAATATTTTTCTGTCTGGATTTGACCATAAACGGGTCTTAAAAAGGGATGATAATTTTTTTCTAGTATAAATAAAATGAAATTTTTATAGAAATTTTTATTTACCTTTGGTCCTGGTGCACCAACATTGCCAGGTGGTCCAATTGGTCCTGGTTCGCCAGGTGGGCCTTGTGGTCCCAGAGGCCCTAAATCACCTGGCGGTCCTTGCTCTCCATCATGACCGGGTGTCCCCACTGTGCCGGGTGGGCCAGGTGGTCCTGGTGGTCCAGGCTCACCAGGTTCGCCCTAGCACACAATTAAAATTAAATTATTATATTAAAATTATTAAAAATTCAAATATGCACTTTAACATTTATTTTAGCATAATATGTACATGGTTGTTTGATTAGTATTGAACTTTTTGCAAAAAAAACGTTGGTTTTTTTAATTAATTTACAATAATATTATTTTACTGATATTTAGGTGACAATTAAATTATTTACGCATTTATCATAGAAATAGAAAATAATAATTAATGATTTCTAAAAAATTTTAACATTAAAAATAATTTGATACTCATCCTATGATATGATGGATATTTTTGTGTGACAAATTTTTTTCGGAAAATATTATCTTTTGAAATTTTGTCTTATAGTAGCCTATATGAAAATAGTATAAATTTTCCATATATTTTTAAAAATTACCTATTTTGGAACAGTGAAAAAAAATTCTTTACTCCTCCTTGAGAACAAAATCAACTATTACAAGAAATTTCATTTTTAATTTTAAAAAAAAATGTATGGTAAAAAAAACTTGAATGTTCGGAATAGTTGCTAGTTTTGGTACACTCTCGGCAAAAATATCTCAAATAGTTATTGATTCAACTAAAAAGATTTCAACTTGAAGTGAAAGCTTTTCACTTGGAATATTTGCATTCATGAATTTTCCCCAGCTACGAGTATATTGACAGCATTAACTGAAACTTCTACTTCTGCTTAAATAGACCAAACCATGGGCATATGTAAATATTATTTTAGTTCTATCAGAAAATATAATTCTTTTCACATGGAAATCTGCATATTACAATCATTCGTCCAGATATCATACGGAATATGAAGTTCGAGTAGAGTTGGAACACTTTCCCAGCCATCGATTGTGGGCCTTTTGTTGAAATGTTCTCGTATACAAAAGGTTATGATTACTCATACTTTGGCCCAATGATGATGGTATGTTAACATAACCCAGCATCTGGACGTACATTTATATTTTATGCTTTTATAAAAGGTCAGTGATGTACTCGTAGCTCGTATACATCATGTCGACACTGACTTGATGACTTTCACATGGATTTTTTTCCTAATTGATCGAATGTGGTTTCAATGATTTTAAGCAAACGTCTGAAAGTTTATTGATTCGTTTTAAAGCTAAAAAGAATTTTGCTGCTTCTATAACAAAAATAGATCAATATGTGCAAACATACACAAATATTCCCTTTCATGATTTTTGAGTGTACATAATTGACTCAAAACGAATGACAGTTCATTTATCTTCCATACGAAACTTTTCAATGCCAATTTTTTATAGACCATTTTTGTTTACTAATTAAGTACAAATTGATTTTAATCAGTTTTCAATTTCTCATCTTGATGGCATTTTACAAATAATTTTTCTGATTATCAAGGATTTTTAATGGATACTGAGGTTAATGTGGTATTTTATAAAAAATATTTTGTGTTTTCAGAATTTTTTTATTCATTTAAGTGTAGGAGGTTTGATAGGAAACAACTAAATTTAGAGCAGTGATGTGCCATCAAATTTTGTATTAAACTTACTGAATCTGTGAGTATAACTTCTACTAGAATATTTTTGGTCGGCTAGTTGAAAAGCACAAATTCATCGGTGGAATAAAACATTTTTGGAGAGTCAAGAAGCAGAAGAAGCTGATACTAATATGGAACGTCAGATCATCGATTAACATTGAAGCCTAAGAAAATGCGTTATTCGCGTAAGATCTTGGATGCTGCATTATGAGCCCGATCTCACATGACCATTTCAATCAAAAAGTTTTTGTTGGAAAAAAAATTCTGTAGTTCTACAGGAGACAACGACCTACCCCTTCTCTCCATCACTAATCGTATTCCGTGCTACTTTTTTTGTATCCTAAGATAAAAAAGCACTTGAAAGAACGTATCCTTGGCATTATCGAAAACATTTAAAGGAGTGTAACAGATGATGAGAAGGCAATTCCAGTTGAAACCTTCCACCGCTGCTAAGAATAGTATCTATTCCCTGCTTTAAAAGCGATAGATAACGAAAAATGTATAAAAGTCTGTCTGATTACTTTTCTACCGCTCTTAAATATAAGACTTTTTTTTGCTAAACTTTCAATATAATAAAAATTGGTCTTGTTATTTGCTTACTTTAATATTTTTGTTAACAAATTCACAAAAAACGCTAATTACAAGCTTATTCAATATTAAGACGTTATTTACAAATTTTATTAGCTCCATTTTACTTTTCTATATAGTTTTTTTTGCAAAAAAAAAATTATTCTCATTTGTAAAAAATGCGTTAATATTTAAGGAGTTTTTTTTTATCGGAATTTATTGTAATTAGGCTTAGTTTTGCTATTATTATGTTCAATCATTTAATTGTATTAAATTCATTGTCGGTATGTGACATTATTTTTTAAATCTATTTTTAGTTGGTTATATATTACCTAAAAGTAAATGATTTTTTGCAGATACGAACACTATCTCTTACATAGAGTTTTACAATAAGAGTGATATGATTTCTAAGTGACGTTTCGACCATTTGTAATATGTCATGATCTGTCTTTTTTTTCATTATATTCAGTAATGCTTACAATTTGATCATGGAGTGATACACATAAGAACAACGTTTACAAATTATTTAATTTTATTATCAAATAAACTTGAGAACGATAACGATTTTATTAAGAAAATCATCTTCTCCGATGAGGCTCACTTTCATCGGATAAGTGCGGTAAATAAACAAAACTGTCGATTCTGGTGTGAAGAAAATCCACAAATTATTAATGAACACTCATTACATTCACCTAAATTGACAGTTTGGTATGGTTTTTGGTCTGGTGGAATCATCGGTCCATACTTCTTTCGAAATGAAGCTGGTAACACCGTTACTGTCAATGGAGAGTAGTGTAGTTCGATGATAATCAACTTTTTATGGCGAAATTCGAAAAAGTTGATCTTGACAACATCTGGTTCCAACAAGACGGGGCTACGTGCCACACAGCACGAATTATTGCCAGGAAAGTTTGGATATTCGATTATTTCAAGAAATTGTGAGATTGAATGGCCTCCAAAAAGTTGTGATTTAACACCATTAGACTATTTCTTGTGGGATTATTTGAAGTCATTAGTCTTTAGCAATAAACCAGACTCTCTTCAAGCTTTATAAGTCATTATTGAAAGTGCTATTCATGACATACGACTTGATTTAGTGGAAAAACTGCTCGAAAATTGGCCATTTGAATAACGTTTTATTCAGAACTTAATTGTATCGATTGTACTTACATTAAATAAAAAACATTTGAATGTTCCTAACAATTAGTGTGTTTTTTAAAATAAGAAATCATATCACTCTTATTCAAAAACTCTATATTATAATTAAGTAAAACTATTTTTTTAATAGGTTTTTTTTTAAATTTCCTATGATTGTCATTTTAGTAAACCAAAAATCTAATTTATTATTATTCAAATCTAGAAATGATTACACATAGATATGTATGTACATACATATAATTCTTAATAATAATTATATGAACTTATGTTTTATTAAAAATGATGAGTTCAAATTAATTTCAAAATTTCAAATGCTGTCGACAGAATGTAAAATGTTCATAACCACAAATGACTCTCTAAATAAATTTTCCAGTTACCGCATACATTCTACATCCTTTTCCTTAACTTAAACCACAAAAGTCACTCAGCAATAATAAATAACAAACTAGTTGTACATTATTTATTTACGAAAATATGTTATAATTGACTACATTTCTAAAATGCCACATGCTCCATTACGGCTAAACTACATATAAACATACTTTTTCTACTTACTTTAAGTTGGATTACAGTTGCAGTTGATATATTAACTCCGGCATCTTGTAATCCCTTATATTTATTATTTGTTTTTTTTTTATTATTATTATTATATATTTAGTCCAAAAATATTTACGTAATAAATACCAACATAATACATACGGAAAATAAAAAAAAAGATAAAAAAAAAACATAAATTAAAACAGAAATTTTAAAAAAATTCTATAATATACAATAAAAAGAAAACTTTGAAGGAGCAAAGTTTTTTGGATATAAAAAATGGGTTGTAAGTAAGTACATAGTTTGGTAAAAGGATATTTTATGAATGTAACATGTATGAAGAGGCTCATGAAAATAGGGCAATTCGGATAAAGAAAAGCATGAAAATTCGATGAAAAGGATGAAAGGACATTTTCCCACATTAATACACAATAAATTGGCAAACAGCAGATGCTAAGTGTTAGGCTGATTGCAAGAAAAGTTTGAAAATAGCACAAAAATGGACTTTTTCCATGCTGTTTGTCGCCAACATGAACTCAATGATCCAGACAAAAATAAATAACAAAGTTATGAAATCGAAAAAGTTGCTTCGTCGTCTACAATTTCCACCAGACTCGGTCAAGATGGCACGTACTTTTTACTATCATTCTTGGACTATTTCTAATGCCTTAAGAGCTCCTTGCTGTTGCTCCTCATTTAACTTGGACTGACTACGAGTATGTATATCCTCGACAGAAAATGCGTACACTTTCGGATATGCTTCTGCTTAGATCCATAGTGGAATGACAAAAAAAAGGGTAAAATATCTATTCAAGCGAAGACTTTTTCAATTTTTCTTACTTGATTCGAAATTTTCTTTGGAATAATTTTCCTTTGACTGAACAAAATAGAACAAAAGAGTAAAAAAGAACTTCATAATCTTTATTAGTCGACTATACTTTTGTTCAACTTTGTTTCCGGCAGTTAGAGAAATTCCAGCAAATTATTGCTAAACGCTAACGTAAAGGACTTTTTAACAGCATCAAAAGATCGGCGACGCCTTTACTAATTTCAACAGCTTTCCACTTTTAATACGGAAGTATAATTTCATGTCAATCCTTTTGGGAATCCTTTTTAATTTGTCAATTGTATAAGAGGTTAAGCACTTGACTATGAAAGAAAGATTTTTTGTTTGTTTTTGTTTTAGCGACTTTCTAAATTATAGCGTAAACGAAAATTGGTACTTTATAGTTGCATGATTAAAGCCTATTAAATAAGTTTTAGGCAATTAAAAAAAGCATATATTCATAGAGGTGTATTTTCTTATCAAACTGTAACTATGACAAATAACAAGTTAAAAAGGGCTTCTTTTTAGCTTTTGCGCTTTTCTTCAAAAAGATAGGCTTTTTTTGAGCACCGTTGCCCTTTTGACATTAAATATTAATAAGGCAAGAAAAATATTCTTTAATTTTCTAATTTTTAATAATTCATTATATGAAATGAATAAATTCAAAAGCTAGCATTTTATTTAGCAACATTAAGACGTTCGGATCTGGTATGCAGCAGTTTTCAGTTAAAATTCAGGTGTAGACATAGTCGCGATTTAGTTGTCATCTAAAAGACTAAGAAGTTGTTGTGGCGCTAATAATTTACTACTAGAAATGACATTTAAAAAAAGAATACAAAAACTACAATAGTTCCTTTTATTTTTTAAGTACTTTTGAAGGGTTTTTTCTTTGTTGGCAGTAATCATTTTGAAGGTTTTGTTTGTAACGTAATTAATAACAACTCAATTGTTCTTAAGTCTCTACTAATTCAGTAGAAATTTTTTGTAACAATAACTACTGAATAATTAAAAGCATTCCTTTTTACATATTTAATTATTTTAAAGGGAAATTATTTATTAAACAAATTTAGAATATTTAAGTGGATTGTAAGAGGTTATTTTATAAAATTGTTTTACCAAAAATTCCATTTATAATGAAATTCTTATAATTTTAAACATTATGTTTACTTGAAAGTTTTCATGAAAAATATATATAAATACATAATATTCTAAAAGATTTTTGTTCAGTTGAAAAATAGAATAGATAAAATTTAGAAAAAAAAACAATATTTTAAAAATATATGTACTTAAGAAAATATTTCAAAATTAAGAAAAATATTTAGAAAATATTAATTTTTTCCTAATTTTATAAAGAAAATTATAAGAAAATTAGGTGAAATGACAAAAATAAAAAAATGTTTACAAACTTTTCTGTGAAATCATAAACACACTCAATATACGAGTATATATAACTACTTACTATACTTACAAGAACATATCACTACTCTACGATAATAAAAATATTTAAAATTCAAAACAGATAGTATTACTCTTAAACATATTCATAAAATTTGAGTACATATAATGATACCAAAAACAATATCTATTTACGATACTGCCTACTATCCCTTAAAACCATTAACATTAAGAAGCTTGTATAAAATATTCTTTTCTCTCTAAAAGATAGTACCTTAACGGCAACAATTTCCGCATAGCCTAGGGATCCTCCTCTCAGAGTTGTTACAGACCTCTTTAATCCCTTCGTTGAAATTGTGGAAAAAACGTGTTTAGAAGTTCAAATGAAATTCCAGTGTCAGTTTGATGTTGATTTTTTTCAAAGGCACAATTTTTTTTTTAATTCATCGTTATGTTTACAAACATTTTTATTTCATTCAGTTTTTTTTTTTATTATTTTGTTGATATTTTATTAATATAAGTAAATGTATATATTTTTTTGCCCGATCATATCCCAAAAGGAATGAAAGACGAAAAATGTGAATTTGTTAGTAATAGAAAAGTAGATATGCGCACGTATTAGAAATGGCAGCAAAATTCACAAAGTGAATGGTTGAGAAGACGACAGTAATGAAAGCAAGAAAGGAATTTTAAGAATTTAATATTATTCATTAATGTTGAAAATAAGGAATGTTTTGTGTGTACTGTACGAGTATAAGACCGAAATGTACCTTGACTGTTTGGAAAACATCGATTCCAGGATGCCCTACATCGCCTTTTTGTCCTTTATCGCCGGGTCGTCCCTGCAAATAAAAATCATTCCCATTTTAATTCCACTCCTCATATTAGATTCAGTTAGAATATTTGTTGTCTTATACATTAGGGTGCAGCATAGCTGTCAGTGTATGTACGTAAGTGTTCTCGTCAAAACTTATATGTTCAATTTGAAACTTTTTTTCTATCAAACTTACCGCCTCTCCCTTTGGACCATCTAGACCAATTGGACCCTGATAAAAAACAAACCATAAAAAAAATTTTATATTGTGTGATTTTCGAAAATATTTTTTATTTTATAAATATTCTTCAATAAATGGTGTTTGTTTTAAGAATGATATTAGTAATGAAATTATTTTAAAAATAACTAAATAAGAAATTCCATAGATTAAATTGATTAAATTCCAAGACTAAACAAACATATTCTTCTTTCTATATTTTTATAAATAAAGTTAATTTTTTCCCTTTGATATTTTACTGTGGTATAATTTAAGACTTTATGTTAGTATCTTCGGTATTACGATTTATAGGATAATGTTTTTTTTGTAAATTCCCTTTGAAGTTATTTATTCTAAATTGAGTATGTTTTATACATTTAAGATATTTAATAATATTTTTTAAGATTTTTTGTCCTTTTTTCTAACAGTTTAAAAAGTACAGACCATTCATTTGACAATTCTTCAGAAGATATATTTTATAAGATTAAATTAGTTTACTAAAAAATTTGCCATTTGCTATTAAATATTGATAAAGTATATAAGCGCTAAAATTGCGAGGCTTTTAGATGTTGCTTTTTAGACCAACATTTTCTAGCTATTATTGGTCCGTATATTTTTGAAAATGAAGAAGGAGGAAGTATTACCGACAGAACTTTTAGGCCTGAACTTAAAAATTTTATTCTAGAATATATGTTGTTTCAATAAAAATAATGTCATAAGTTACACAACATGACAAATTTTGGTTTTATTACGCGCAAAAAGTTCCCAAAACACATTATTTCTAGATTTGGCGAATTAGAGCTTTTTTTATTCTAGATTTGGCGAATTAGAGCCAACATCCGTCAAGTAATGACCGAATTGCATCCCGAATTTGTAAGAAAAAGTCCTCAAAATTACTTCAAATTAATTGAGACCGGCAAGAAATTTTGTGATAATCATTTCAAAATTATGGCAAGATTTGAAAACCACAAGAAAAAATAAAAATAATATCAAAATTTTAATTTAAAATTTTTTTTTTAATTTTTCCTTTCCAAACCATAAATTGGATATCGTTTTACTAGATCAATTTGAATTCAGTTGTCAGTAGAGAAAAAAATTTAATACCAGCGCTACTTTTAATTGTATATAAAACTGACAATTTTTGAAAGAAGAAATATGAAAAATATCTGCTATGACCTAGATTATATTCACTTACTTATTTACTGTTAAATAAGAATATTAAATGTGGATGCCTAAAAATACAATAGAATCAATTCAGTAAACATAATTTTATTGCACAGATTCTAAATCATTTCAAGTACAATTTGACTACTCTAAATAGATTGTTATGTGGCTTCGTCAAATACCAAAGATACTCTTATGAAAAATCATTGAGGAAAAATATTTGATTTTCACTCGTAAATTGAACCTATCTAAACATATTTCCTTAATATTGAAAATAAGTTAGAATAATTTCAATTTCTAACAAAAAAAAGAAGAAAAAATTTCGTAATTTGGTTAGAAAAATATAAATATCTATTGAAAATAAATCAACCTTTATCGTGTTTAAATAACCGAAGAAATTTAGTTGTTCAACGCATCCTTTTACTACCTCCTAATTTTTCACGACTAACTCATACACATACATAAGTCCTCAGTCAGCTTTATTTTGTGATGAAAGATTCACAACTTTTATCAATAATAGGAATCTTTTCAATATCGAATAACATTTTTTGATTGTGATAGTAATACGCCATTAGGACCAATTGATTTGCCGCTCATGTAAATCATTCTCATAAATAATTTCTAGTGACCCGGACCCTTTTTCCTATATTATAATATTTACCGAATATTTTTGTCTGCCGTTCGATCCTGGCAACCATACAAATGATGCGAATGTGAATTTTTGTTGATGTGGTATGTGATCTGGTTAGAAAATCAAATCGAGCATAAAATCAATTTTCAACTATACGAAAACATCACTAACATCATAATAGATGGTATGTTGTTAAAAGAATTTGTTTTTGAACCTTTTTCGTCTTACATCTCCTTTTTAGCACAAAATTTACTGACCACACAATGGCAACTGGTGTTCTTCTAAGAGAAGAGATTATATTTTCTTCTAAGAAAATGTGCTCAAACCAAGAAAGAATTAGATTTGGGGGAACATCTGTACAAATTTCCGAATATTTAAATTAATTTTCAAGCAATAGTGCATTGAGAAATAAAATTTTACCATAATACTATCACAATAACGATAATAACGAATTGTACATTTTGTGATTTGAAAAATATCAACCAGTCATTTGATAATTAAATAATATAATTAATATTTATTTATTGTAAAATTTGCTATTTTATATTAACACTGTTTATTTAACTATAGAGTGCTATCGAGAAAATACTCTTGAGCACTTTCAGTTGAAGGTCTTGTTATAATACCAGGAAAACTTAAAAAGAAGGGCTACAGTTTCATATTTGAGATGCACACACTTCATTCGGGCAAACAAATTTCGGGGATCCAGTTTATCTTTCAGTAGCATAACGACTCTAAGCACACTTCTCGACTATGTTCAGAATTCTTTTAGGAGCACAAGCTGCAAAGATATTTGAAGAAAAAGATATAATACGGATGATTCCCCTCAGCACTAACTTTTTAGTGCTGAGGGGTATCATCCGTATTAAGGGGTACTATACGTATGAGGGGTACCATCCGTATTAAGTTTGCCCAGCTGTTAGCAGACGGCGACGACATCAACATTATATGTTGTTCAGAAAGAGCTGTTCGAGAGATATTCATCAAGAATGAACTAGACTGAACGTAAATGAAGACAAAATAAAGTACATGCTGGAAGCGTCGGCATTGAAGACTAATTAAGACTACTTAGTTGCATGTAGATAGGAGATTATAGCTTTGAAATAGTTAAATCATGTTCTTATTCGGGGTCAAGGGTCGCAGCCGATAACTGCTGTCAACAGAGCCTACTTCAGTCAGTCTAAATTATTTCACTCAACAATTCTGGGCATAACATCGAAGTTACTGCTGTGCAAGACACTAGTGTGATCAGTATTTATGTGTACTTTACGAACTTGGGATGAACAAAATACATTACGAGCTCCTACTACGATCGACAGGAGGACCCTTAAAAAAATTGTTCAATTCCGAAGTCTATTTAACGACAAGACCTTGAAACGTTAACGCGATCATCTAGTTATTTATGGTCCCAGAATACGATGTAGGCCCTGCCTTCGGTGGAGCGATGGCGTTAGCTAGGACACTTAAAATATGCTAGGAGTGTCATACTGGAAGAAAGTGGCACGAAGCCAGAACGTCTGGAGTTCCTTGATTCAGCAAGCCTAGACCAGACCCCAAGTTGATAATGAAAATGTATATTTAGAAAAATATTAAAATATATTTTTGAGCCAATTTATAAAATATGTTTTATACAAAAAAATTCTGTTTAAGTTGTGAAAATAAAATCGTTCAAATAAATGTGATCGGTAGTATACGACCATCCATATTTTGAGATGAAAAAACTAATATCTTTTTCTTGAAAAGTTTGATGTAAACAAAAAATATAAATAATCACTTCGAATAGTTATAGAAAATAGTAGCGAAAATGTAAATAAAACATAATAAATAGAAACAAAAATATACTGAATGTTTGATTATTAAATATTTGCGCATACATTTTGAATATAAAAACGATGAAGAACTATAATAGAAATGACTTTTTAATATTTATCGTATTTCCAGAACGGATTGTGAAGCACAACGGGTAATATTTTGTAAACTAGGACGGCAAATGGCACTTGGATGGAACCCCATCGAATGTATGGAAAAGTTGAATAATATTAGTTTGTAGTTTACATCAAATTACACTCATCCTCAGCAAATATTTTCCCATCCAACTGAATGGGTCCGTTCAGTCTATCTGATAAATTTCCACTCCAATCGAATGGATTTGTTATTAAAAATAACCCTCAAAAAATTATATTTATATATATTTGCAATAATTTTTATAGGATTCAATTTGGATGGATTGAATCAACAATAAAATGTACGAAAGCTGGTATAAAAATGAAAAATCCAAATTCATTTTGTTCTTCGAGATGAAATAATAACAAAAGTATTTTTAAAATAACAAAATGGAACGGATGGTATATTTTTATACGCTTATGACCGTAGTAAATACTATTCAGTAAAATACATTTTTCCATTTATTGAATGGAATTTAAAGGATGTTCCATGTCCTTTCCATAATAATAATATGTAGAAATTTGTTTGACATTTTGCCAACATTTTCAATTTGCCTTCGTTTAAAATGTGTTGAATATAATCTTTCCAATTGTTTCAGATTCAAATTGTTTCAGATTTTCTATAATATACGAGTATATGTGTATGCAAATGTATCTATGATAATAATATAATTTAAGAAAATTGGTTAATCCTTTAGAATATATGCTATTGAAGAAAATTCTACTCAAGCCGTTGTTGAACTGATAATACTTTATTATATTTAAAAAAAGATATGTTCGTTAAAAACTATTTAAAATTATATGAAAGAAATTCTATTGTTAGAAATTTGTCAAAAAAAAATCCCTTTTTAAAAAAGTTATTAAATAAATTTTTGTTAGAAGTCACTTTGTTTAACAAAAAAAACTGCACACATTTTTTAAACAATCTCAAAATTGGCTTAGTTCTTTACGCTCAAACAAAATAAAAATTATACCAATTATTTTTACATTTTAGAGTAAAAACAAAAAAAAAGCAATTATTTTTAAATTAAAAACTAATTTCGTATTAGTCTAAATATACAATATTAAAAAAAGAAATAAATATAAAAGTACCGGAAAACCATTTTTTCCAGGTGGCCCAGCTGGACCCTAAAACATAAAAAAACACTATTTTTTATGAAGAATTAAATAATATAAAATAAAATTTTAAATAAAACTTAATAATTTAGCTAAATATGCATTCTTCAGTAGTGAATTTGATGAGTGTAAAAAATTATATCCTTTGATATGAGAATATTTCACAATGATTATTTAAACTAACCGCTGGCCCTTGATCACCATTATCTCCTTTTTTGCCACGTTTTCCTCTCTTTCCTGGTGGTCCGGGTGGTCCTGTAGGTATAAAAAATTTGCATTATTTTATATTAAAATTTACTTAAATAAGTAATAAAAATTATTTTTAAAGAATAACATTTCAAATAACAAATCCTGATTCAATTGAAGATTTCTTCAAACGATTTTTTGTATTATAGTTTTTCCAAATTTCTTTTAATATAGACTAGAATTAAAATAGTAACATTTACGTGTAATGTTAGATACGACATCTTGTTCGAAAAATAAAATTTATATTTTGCTCAAATATAAATATATAATAAAGAGTTTTGCCTAATCAAACCGCAATCAAAAGGACACTCAAATTTACAATTACTTCCTGAATTTACACTTAACTGTTAGTACCATTCGCGAGGGTCTTCCTCCAAATAAATTCCTATACCCGCCAAAATGAACTGATTAATCCTTGCAGATGCGTTGACCTGTAGAAAATATACCGCTGTACGGATATGCTTAGTGCCATATTTATTCGAGAGTCTATCAAAAGTGGCCGATCAAAATTTGACATCGTTATTGGTAACAATAGGTTCGGGTATGCTAAAAAGATAAAAATGTTCCTTTCAAGGGACCTGTATAGTATGGATGTGATGGCACTCCTTAGAAGCTTCAAAATGAAGGTATTTCCCTATATACTGCAAGGCTAAGGACCCCAAAATTCAACATATCTAAGATTGTTCCAATGCGCTTCCAAGATTGTTCCGTGGGTCTCAATATAACTATTGATAGTATTAGGAGCCCTTGACTCGTTGCTGGTATAATCACTTTTAGAGGAGTACGGCATGCTTGGCTTATTATCATTGCAGTATGGATTGGCGAGCGCAGGGGAAGTGTTCGAATACCAGATCGATTTTCACCTGGTGACGCCTGAAGGTGTTAAATTCTCCATGGGAGGGGATAAAACAAACAAACAATTAAAATTTCGGCAGAGTAAAGGAGGAAATAACAAATGGGTATGAAAGTAAGCATAACAAATAAATATTTTTGATAAAAAAAAACCAGGCACCCAAAACAAGGGACCAATGAGGGGAACAAATTAGTCGAGTGGACCGCTGACTGTTGTGGGGTAGAGCTCAGGTATTGTGTCTCTCTTACCCTATGGCCGTTATCACCAAACGCACCCATGAAACTCTTTGTTTGGAATGCTTTTAGAATGCTTGCACCAACAACGACAAATCTTCTTAAAGAATCACCCTAGTTCAAAAGAAAACCCAGGGTTGTCAAGCCGAGAGCTCGGGACAAGAGGATCCTTAAAGAGTAAAATAATTAAAGAACTTTTAGCATATATTGTACGACGCTACTGCAAAATCTAACGGTGGTCTTAGATTATTTACATTATTTCGGATAAAATCACAATATTTTTTTTTTTTAATTAAAAATTTCTCAATAAATGTTTTTATGATGAAATGTATTAATTTGTTCTTATTTTTCATTTATGTAATTTTTTGCGGATACATTTCACATTGGGAAGAATTTAAGAATTTTTAATATCGATAGAATTTTCCATTATTAAAAATTATAATTTTCCATTATACTAAAATATTTATATATATATTAATTAGAAAATAAAATATTTAATATATTTTATAAATGTAAATATTAGTAGTTACTTTTTATAAAGAATACTTGCATTTCATAATGAATTTTATAATAATTTTATTATGGCAGGTTTTTTTTTTATTTTGTCAACTTAATATCTTAAAGATTTAGATTTTATTTAACCACAAATACAGAAAAATATCCAAGCGCAAGTAAGCGATTTATAAAAATTTCGTAGAAGGATAAAAATTTTATTAAAATGAGAAATAAATCGCTTTTTTTGATAATTATATTTTTATTCATAATATTATAATATTATTTAAAAAAAAAGGTTTTTACTTTAAATTGTAGAAAATCAAGTATTCTTAGAAAATCCGATTTATAAAACGAAGAATACATTTTTATCCTTAGTCTTAAGAATGTTCTTCTTAGAAAATGTAATTCTTTTAATAGAAATGTTCAAATATTAAATTACACTATAGAAAAGAATGAATTCTTATCCTAATATACAGATTGTGAAATATAGATTTTTTTTAATTCGCCATTATAATTTTATCTTAAATTACATTTACGGTTTCTACTGAATTAATGTTCTTTCTCAGAATTAAAAACAATTTATATCTAACGATGATATTCATAATTTTAATATTTAATTTTTATTGCGTATTAATTATGATAGTATTTTTTATGATTATGATATTAATAGAAAAATTTTTATTGATTAAATTTTAGGAGTATATAAAAACTAAATTTTTAAAGCCAATAAAAACTTTGCAACTAATTTCTTTAATTATTTGGGAGCTGTTGAAACTTATCTATTCTACTTCTATAGTACTAATTAATTTTTGTACAGCACTTTTGATTAAACAGGATTCAATAGATTATGGAAATAATAGACTTTGAAAATTGAGTTTGCCCTCACAATTAGAATGGTAATTATTAAAGACTAATTTCTATTGAACTCTAGTACATTATGTTGTATTTAGTAGAAATTGCCTTTAGATATGTTTTATAGCAAAGAAAATTTGTTTGCTCCAAGGATAGTTGAATTCAATCTAAAGTGTATCATGAATTCGAAATTTCGGTCAAGGTAGACTACAAGTAGAATGTAGATTCCTGTAATGCATACCTCAAATTAACCGCTTTCAGGATAATTTATTGTATACAAAAACTAAATTACACATTGATATATTGAAAGTTAATTATTGAAACTGACTTTGTAAAAAAAAATTCCCTATTAAAGCCATAAAAGTTTGGTCATTAAAAATGACTATTGGCTTTAAATATTAATTTTATATACTCGTCCTTGTAGATAAAAATAGTTTTAAAAAAAATATAAGAAGAAAATTGTCGTTTGGTAAAATGTCTACCCCTTTCAAAACTTACAAATACTTAATAAAAAATTAGTATAATTTTGTATCTTGAATTTAATAAGAACTGCTGAGGTGTGATTAATATTGTATAGGAAAATTAAGTTTTGTTCGTAAGCCCCGTAATGAATCTGAAATTAACCGAAAAATTCCAATTACAAACAATTAGGCGAAAATACTATTATTTGCACGCCTATTAGAAAAGGGATGCAACTCTTAAAAAAGGGTTGTAGTACGATGAAAATTATACTTACTCCCGCAATGGAAAATTTTATCTCTTGTCGGTTGTATACGGCAATTAAAATTGAACATGCGTCGGTTCATGGCACAAATCATCAACACAACATGGCCTTAGCATATTCGTATTTAGTAGTAGTGATATAATATGTTTAGGGAATTCCCCTTAAACATTTTCGTACAGAAGTTGAAGTGAAGACACTTTATTACGATATGCACTGATACTGTTAAACCTGGATGATTTTCTTCAATCTCATTCTCAGCGGTAATATGCGAGTAATTGTGGCTCCATAAGGAATTTCAGATAATAAAACAAATACCACAGAATCTTGTGGTTGTTTTCCATAGGAAGTGGTGCAGATGGCAGAATCATACTGAACCATAGAATATTCAAAGAACAACAAAGAATAAGTAAATTGTACTATCTACGGGAGTAAATTGTACTCTGTGCCGCAACCTGAAGCTGTTCGAAAGTAAAGTTTAAAAGTTTGAATTATTAACTGTCCTAAAAACTTTTACATTTCAAATAAGAAAATTACAAATATGTACAAATTGAAATAAATTACCTACTTAAGGCAGCCAGTCCTATTAGATAAACAACAACAAAAAATTATATACAAAAAAAGGAAGAAATGAAAAACTCTTGAAAATATTCAATTCTCGTAGGAGTACTTCTATACAATCGATTCGATGCCTTTTAATTATTTTCATTCCATTAGCAAATTGTTTGCAATGTCTTAAATAATAAAACAACTAATCAATAAAAAGGATTCGAAATATTTGCTCTTAACCAGGTCTATATTGGCATTAACATTATTTATTCGAAATACAACAGAGAAGGAATTTTTGTAGTCAAAACGACATAATCAACTTAATTCAATTGAATTTCTTAAATATTTGACATGATTTTATTAACATTTATAGAAATTTAACTCTATTCAAATCTTATTTTATTGTCATTTTATAGAAAATAAAAGTGAAAATAGCACTTATCTGAGAGAAAATAGAAGTAGATAAATTTACCTTTTAAGAATAGATTATTTAGTAAATTTTCTGGCAAATAATTTATTTCTGAGGAATTATATCCTTGAATTTAATAAGTCTGTTTTTTATGTTCTTTTTGAGTAATAGAACAGTCAAAACCAGCTGTCATCTGTCAAAGTATAGTAATGAATTTTACCAAGTATAACTTGCCATTTAATCATGGATGAACTCACGTTTTAAAAATATTGCGACATTATTAGAATTACGTCGCGAATAAGTACAATACAAAATTGTGTTTAGTGGTGACGCCATAAGTTAGCAGAATTATGGCTTCTTGGGTGGGAGCCATGTAAACAAAATTTTTTCGAGAACTCATTATGTCTAAAAAAATGTTTCGCTTAGTGTGGCCAGTAGCCAACGATAAATTTTTCTATCCATGATCAAGTAGGAAGCATGTGGTTTCACCAAGATGGCGCTAGGGTAGATTTAGCGACAATTTGATTTCATGTAATGGACGCATGCCTATTGGGCATAAAAATCCGTCGATTTTAATTTGTTTTAATATTTTTTATGATGTTATTGATGTATGCCAACAAACCAGCACTAAATGACTATTCGAGAGACTATATTGAGCTATAAGTAGTGACAGATTTCCTCGAAAACCGGTCAACTATTGGGCCAATCAGATGAACTTTATCAAGAATAACCAAGGTGGCTATAAGTTCCGAAATCATTTTTTAATACTAATGGCTAAAAGTTATCTTTCAAACCAATACAAAAAATTGTTTGCCAAAATTAGGTTTTATTTTTAAATTTCTTACTTTTTAGAAATAACACTTAACATTATTGAATTGCTCCTGAAAATAGTATCCAGAGTCCCAAAAAAAAATATATTTTCTTCGATATTAATGTATTTAAAAAAAAAGTATTCTTATAAATTATTTTATAAAAATCTCTAATTTTCTATTATCATTATTAAAACAGAACCATTTAAATGTCAGCATTTAAAATGACTCCATTCCAATCAAATAAACTTAACGAATTAATGAAAGAAATTACAAATAAAAATACCATAATACGGAAATAGTGAAAATATACAAAATTCAGAAAACTCAATTAAAAATTATGCTTGGAATTTGATTAGACTTGATTCAATACGATTTTAGTTGGAAAATGAAATTTCCATTAATTGGTGTATCAACTTTCAGATTTCAAATTTTATATCTGGGATTCCAACCAGGAACGTTCAAAATTGGCTTACCCCAAATAAGGACAAAAGGAAGTGGCCATATTTAATTGCTGTCAAAAGTTATTTATGAAATTGTAGACCCTTCTTCAATTTAACGTAAGTTTTCTAGCAAAAATGAAAGATTTGCAAGCTTCTATAATAAATAATTAATATTGGATTACGACCACATTTAAAATACTTTTTAGAGTTTTTCTTTCATTACTTTAAGCAGAATAGACATTATGATTTGTTATTCATTCTATGTCAAAAGAGAAGGAAAAAACTATTTCGAAAATATTTTAAATGGCCTCTGCACACAAATGCGAATATATTGAATTTGAAATTAGGTCAGTGAAATTTAGTTCGAAAACGCTATGACCAAGGTTTGGAAGAGAAATATCTCACTAAAGGGGGTAAAAGTAAAAAAAAATAGTTTTCCGAAACAGACAATAGATCAAAGCTTATAAAACTTTTCTTCTGGTTTTGTTATGCAACAACCAGCAATGTGGAATTTTTGTTCAAATGCGCCAAAGTTCCATGCGTGCAAAGATACTTACACACGTGTACCTGAGATATTTCAATTGTATCGAAGAAATTCAGAAACCACAGTAAAGTTAGAAAAATTACAACTAAACTATCAGCTATATATCTTTTTTGGAAGGCTTATAAATCTCAACTGAGCTAAATTGAAGTTTTTAACTGGTTTCACGTTGTAGGCTGAATCCTTTCCATAGTTGAGATTTCTTTACAAATCCCATTTTGGTTTTATTTAAAAATACCTCTTGAAAACTTTTCATTGTGTTGTAGAAACTTTGCTTTTCAAGTAGATATACTATAGCACAAAGATCTTTACTGCCGACCATAAAACACTATGCCATATCAAACACTTATAGTTCCAGACTGCACAACTAATTTGCTGCTTTTGTAATTCTTCTACGGGAATTTATTCCACCATAAGTGCTGCTTTACACGATGCAGGTATGTTGACAACGGAATTACCCAAATGTTGAAAGTACCATAAACGAAACAGTCAAAGTTGGAAGTGTTCCCCATTCCATTATCCAGTCTTACAACAGTCAAGTTGGGCAGGTGTACAAGAAATTTTCGTGATACAACATTTTAAAAACTATTTTTTAATATAATTTCTTCATTCTTCTTCTATATGCATCTTATACTTATGTTTAATGTGCAATAGGACTTCTTTACAAGATAGAAAATATTCAATTTTTATCACAATTTTTATATATGGTCCATTTGAGTATTTTGTGAAAAATCTTTTTAAACTGTCCATGTCCAGGATTCGGTGTGCAGAAAATCGTACGAGTACTTACAAGAGAAAAAAAAACATAATCATGTTAGCCGAAATGCATTTTTCTTTAGTAGCCAGTTATGCACATTTATACGAGATCGTTACGGAATGGATAGTACCGGTGTGAATTGTTTTTCAGTGACATTATCTCAAAACTAAAACTATAACAATTTTTTTATATGGCGGAAAGTTAGTCTTCGGATATGGTGAATAGCTAGAAATAGTTGAAAAACTATTTATTACGTGTCAACGGTTGAATGTGTAAAAATTCGACCAAAAAAACTTCTATGAACGAGAAAATAGCTCCCCAAAGCTTCATGCTCGTATACGGCGTATATTCAAAATACGAGTTGCAATTTGAAAAGTTTAGCCCCACACGGATAGAGAAGACAGTTTCTGACATAAAACGCAAATGTGCTCCACTCACATGAGTGACAGATCAGAACAAAATTAATTTCATTTATTTCCACAAATTTCATAAAATATCATTAGTCAACACACACACAAATGGATAATTCTGATATGGGAATTGCTATTTCTCAAATTTTCTTGTTTAAATCCTTTCCATTTAATATAACAGAATGCATTCGTTTTGCTTCCTTCGATGAAATGTGCAAGGGAGTATAAAATGCATTTTTAAAAGAGAGGACGGAACATAATATTTCTTCTTTTTTGTTTTAGCTAAAAAGGAAAGAATATTTTATATTAGAAAAGAAATATAAATAAATAGAAAATTTCAGAAGAAGATTATTGGAGCTATAAAAGTCTAGCGTCCTTGTACACACTCGTCTGTACACACATAGATACGTTTGCAAGGAATGCGATTTGGGGCCAAAGAGAAACTTTCCACTTATTGTGGGAATGCCATATTTATACCATCAGCTCAAACAAAATTAAATACTGCAGCTTGAATATCAAAAACGGGGTATCCCGGGAAATAGAATGCAAATAAGATAAGATGATCTTTGAACAAGAATATAAGCTCAATTTCCTTCCAATGTGAACTGTAGCTTCTGAACTGAGCGTAAATGCACATCTTTCCCATGTGATTTTTTCATATGTGATATTGTATAATAATAAAAAAAAATGCAATAAATAAAAACCACTTCTAATTTTAGATCCACAAAAAAAAGGTAAAAAAAAAACAAAAATATAAATGAAAAGATAAAGAAAAATAAACTTTTATCTGGAATCTAACGTTTAAGAAGTACTTATTTTCAAGAAAACTTTTCTTAATAAAATTTTTTCAGAAAAAACTTTTCTTAATAAAATTTTTTTTTACAATTTTCAGAACACTAACATCGATTTTTTTCTTTTAGAAATATTTTCTTTTCTATTTTAAAACTAATGGAAAGTTGCAGCAAAAATTTGATTCAAATATAAAAAAAAGTTCGTTTTTATTAAATCAAATGGGAAATGGTAAGATTAGATGGGATTCTGTTGATCACCGTTTAAGTTTTGATATGATAGAATTATGATTTAAAACTGTTTAGAAATTAATAAAATTATAGCATATAAGTTTAAATACATAAAAGAATAATATTTTGTCGGAAATGTTCCTTTTTCACTATTCATTTAACTTGTGTTAATGGTTTAGAATTTAAACTCTTTGAGGACCCAATAAAGTCGATTTTCTTTTAATAATTTGCAGGCATCTATTGTTACGAAATCGTAATGAGAATATTCTGTATAATTTAAGATCAAATAATTTGAAAAGGTATAATTTTAGATTAAATAATCCTGGATTGCAGGACCAGAAATGATTTAGTCATCTTACAGTCATAGAAATTAGCATTGATATAATTTTGCTTGGAGGTCTTGAATTTGAGGATAATTGGAAAACATAGTAGAACCCCATAGTTTTAGTCAATAAGTGATAATAGGCTTTAGTTTTTCGAACTTATTATCTACATCTTCTTTTATTTCTAATCTTTAAAGACTTATATGGGGTAACCTTGTAAAGCTTTTCTCTAAATAGAGTTTTAAGAAATAAACTCTGGTAACAACAAAATAGTAACAAGCAAATTTTTATAATACTATTAATTTAAAACAATATTCCGAATATCATAGCAACAATCGACAATTTTCTGAGGTATTTACCTTATTTATAAAAGCTTAAATCCGCTATTTTTTAGTTAAAAAAACACATGTTTTTTTTATAGAAAGCAAAAACAAATTTATTCAATGTACTTGCCCTCGCTAACTACACATTTTTTCCATCTCTCGGGCAATTTGTGGATACCACGCCAAAAAAAATTCCTTCTCTTTCGAGGCAAACCACTCATCAAGGCGTTTTCGGACGTCTTCGTAAGAATCGAAGTGCTGCTCAGCGAGCGCGTGGCCCATCGATGAAAACAGGTGGTAGTCGGAAAGGGACAGGTCTGGTGAATAAGCGGGGTGGGGTAGCACCTCCCAGTTGAGTATCTACAAGTAGTTTCGGACAATTTTTGACAGCTTGTCATGTTTTTTTGATAATCCGTCCTTTTTTCTCGCAGAGCACGGTGCAATTTTATCAGTTGTTGGTGGTAGCGGTGGGCTTTGACAGTGTTATCAGGTTTCAACATCTCATAGTAGACGATACCCTGCTGATCCCACCAAACGCACAGCACCTTCTTCCTTCCAAACCGATTTGGTCTTGGGGAAGATGTTGATCGTCGGCCGGAATCAACCCACGATTTCTTGCGTTTAGGATTCTCGAAATATATTCACTTTTCATCGCCTGTCACAATCCGATGCAGGAACGACTTTCTTTTTTGTCTTGCGAGCAAGATTTCGCATGTGTTTTGGCGTCGCTCCATCTGCCCATCGTTTAATTCATGCGGCACCCATTTTCCGATCTTTTCAATCTTCCCCATAGCACGCAGACACATAGAAATGGCTGGTTGAGTAACACCCAATTGCTCCGCGATCATTTTTTACGATTGGGTATCGTCTAAAAGAGCCTGCAATTGATGGTCATCAACCTTCCTAGGCCGATTTTCACGATTCTTGTCCCACAAGTCAAAATTGCCGTCTTTGAACCGACGAAACCAATCTCGGCACGTTGTTTCCGATAAAGCACTGTCACCATAGGCCTCCATAAGCCGATTTCTTCAAAGTGAAGCAGAAAAACAGAGCTTGCCGCATATGCTCTTTTTCTGGCATTCTGGCACAAAACTAGACATGATTACCAAAGAAAAAATGTATATTTGTGTACAAAATGTTTGACAATGTTCACTGATGAATGTTGAGAGATGTCAAACTCATAAAAAAAGTATGGCGTATCCAAAGTAGCTTAATACGCTCACTCACGCCATCTATGACCAAACAGCGGATTTAAGTTTCTACGCCTGGTATTATTGAAAAAAACGTATTAGATGAATTCAAGAAGGCTTAATAGATACCCAAAGTTTCTAGTCCATAAGTTCATACTGGTTCTACAGATATTTTATATAAGTGTATTTTGCTGCATGTTAAAAGTTTTACAACTGTTTGTTGATATCGCCTATTCGATTTTTTCTAGGCTTTAAAACCTTGTTTGTATATATTCATACTTCAGATAACTAAAAAAGTATGGCTTAGGGAAGAGAGAAAAAGCAACTTGGACACTTTTAAGTCCGTTAATTTTTATTCTCCACTTGGTGATCTAGTTTTGTGAGATTTGCATTTGGATTTGGAGAATTTCGGAAACGTGGTAAGGAATTTTGCTAGATGAAAGGCTGTATAATCTGCTTATTTAGCAAACAATGCGTTAGGATATATGGGAACATTTCAAGTATTTACGTTGTAGATAACGGGACCAAGTATACTGTTAAGTAAGCGTGCTTGCAAAAATCGGGCAGAAGCTTAATGGAGATACTTTTCAGTTCATTATGTTTTCATAATATTATTATTACTTTAAAATATTTAATACAAAAATGTACGAACACACTTTACTAAAAAATTTAATATACTCGTATATTGTTACGACGTGGCATGGCGCTGCCATCTGCTAGAAAAATCCAGAAAACCTGTTCCAGAGCAGTATGAATACGAGCACTGCTCGCGAGAGAGAGTTTAGTTTAGTTTTAGTTTTAGAGTTAGTCAAGTCTGAACCGCGATTGTAAGAGGTTGCCTTTTATCCTATCCATCGAATCTATGTTAGAGCGTAACAATATTCAAATATTAATTTTCGTTAATATCAAATTTGAAAAATTCAAATTTTTTGATTAAGTAAAATTTGAATTTTTGTAAGAATATTAAAGCTCATGCGTTTGAGCTTATATCTAATCTGAGACTGTTTGTATACTAAACGTGTACCTTCTATTTTTTATTGGTTGGCTTCTTTCATAAATCTTTTATTATAATTTTTTTTTGTTAAAAAAATATATTTACAAATTCTACTAATATAAAGAATCAGAGAAACATGTACGATATTAATAATAATTTTCTGAGTGATTGGATTTGATTATTTTCACAAATCCTATTATATATTGGATGTTAATAAAAATTGCTAGAAAAATGTATGTGTAAATTTAATTGGTTGAAAGTAAAGTTCAACAAACAAAGAAACCAAATTAACCAATTTGAAGATTATTATAAATAATTATGACAGTATATATTTATGATAGTGTATCAGGATATGCGAAGATATGTATAAATATAGGAAGGAGTAACCAAAATAGATTAGATGGTAATCATTAGATTAGAAGCTGAATATTTAGACAAATAAGCAATATCACTTCTCGTATAGGTTGTTTTGGAATTTGAACTTAGGAATTGAATAGGACACAGTTAACAATAAACCACATGAGAATTTGACGAAATGTAGCATTATTATCCTTTTGGGTGTTCTTGCAAACAAATACACACTCTCTTCTTTTCTGCTATAAGCCTATACGTATCTACATATGTACTTGTATATACTAATATAGTATGTTTGGATAATAATTCAGAAACTTTCAACATAATACGGACGTAGATGTGCGTGTTTTCATATATAATCAACTCATTGTCAGCACGATAAGGCTCCGCGATCGAAATGATGCGACAAAGTCAAATCGGTTGGAAAACGACAGGATAAACAAATACCTACTCGTATTTATCAACATTGGATGGAAGGAATCGTACTCAAATCGAATACTACATAATAAATATAGATTTGCTCGAGCGGAAGAATAGCATAGCAAACCACAAATTTATGCCAAATATTATCATTTTGTGGAGTTGAAAATATAAACCAAATATTGGTAAATATTTAAATGACTTGTGGACTGTGTGAATGGAATTTGTGGAAGCATTCGCATTTGTATTCCTGTTCGCATCCGAATTCATGACAGGCATTGATTTCGATGAAATTCGTTGGTCTCCTATAAATTACCCCGCGTACAGTTTCCTCTTATAAATTCTGAATTCTTTTAGCTTTCTTTACTTATTCAATTCTATTCATAAGTATTAGCAGAATTGAGTACTCCTTTTGTACACAGTCTCGAGGAATTCATAAAAAATCATAATATCTTGAAGGAAACAAAAAGATAAAGTACTGTCGATGATCGAAAACTTACAGTAGAAGACTATTTTCGCTTAAGTGGGAATCAAATATTTATGGGGGCATGCATATTTCAAATGGCAGGACATAATATTCAGCAAAAATGGGGAGGCAACCATTGAAAAGGAAAACAAGACATTTTTTTTTTGAAGCAATTGATGGTTCTTGGCCCTAATTCTGGGAGTGGCAACCAGCAAGGGTGATGCAAAAATTGACAGAGATTCGATGCTACGAGTATACCCAACCTTTAGCTCTTCGGCTTTAATGGAAAGTTTCTACGTCAATACGATTATATGTAGAAATTTCCATCGATATCATTAGATTTTCCTCTTGCTTCATAAACAGGCATCAAGAAGTACTGCTTGCTTCAACATAAATTTTCCATAAAAAATACGAACGAAGAGGATTGTTGATCAAATGTAAAACTTTGTTTGTGCAAAATAAGACAAGACAAGTGAGTTATTAAAATTTCAGTGGGAATATTTATGAATACCAACTGAGTTGGTATCGTTACTGATATTACTGTCACCGATACTAACTTGTTGTCAACAAATTCAACAGTGTTACATCAATACGATCGGAAATATTGATTTGATTTTAATTTAGCGGAATCAAAAATGGTACAGAATTTCTATGGCGAAATGGTAAAATACTATACAGAATTGTTATGACGATTTCTTAGTCCTGCCCGATGTCTTGTTGCTACACCTTCGTTGTGCCAATAGTTTTCACTGGCATCATTCTGACGAATATCGTTTTATGTTCATATTTTATTGAGAAATTCCATCTCTGCCATTCCCTTTGATTGATGACATTCTCCGGAGAAAGTTATTCAATCAAAACTTCCAGGTGTCGTCGGCATATACATAAATCTTGTTGAAAATTAGCCCTGCGATTCGTTCGTGACGGATTATTTAAGATATTTGCCAAATCGAATTCAAAATATATCATTCCTGCCGATCCGATACTCATAGATGATTTTATGCAAAATGTCATAGTAAGTGACTGAATTAATGTAAATAGCTTGGCAGTAATTATACTAAAGGGAATTGAGTTACGAAAATTTCATAAATTTCCATAATACAAGTATGGGGAAGGATGAGTAGTAGCACTGTCACTGTATCTGAGAGGTGTAATTTCATAAAATTTTTTTCGAGTTCGTTTTAGTAATTTCCTGTATGGTTGAAGTTAATTGACTTTTATTCAATAAAAATTCTTTTTATAGACGTCGGTAATAATGTTTGTTTGCAAATAAACAAGAATATTTTTAAAAATATATTTTTATATTGTATGCTTTTTATAATTTTTTTTATTACCCACCCCGATAAGTGGAACTTATCTAAAACAGTGAGAGACTCAAACCCACAAAAACCATCTCCCTAAAATATGGCATGACAAATTATAATTAAAGTCTACTAATTTCTTATCATTTACTATTAATTAAATTGTCTATCACATTTGAACTTCTTTAAGGCAAACACTTAGGAAATGAATTGCCTTTGCGGTTGTTACATATCTTATTGATAAGGTTTAGTCCTTTTATTTTTTATTTTTTCACATACCGAATTAATTTGTAAAACCGGTTGGAGGTCTTTATTTCTTATGTAGGAAGTGTTCGTACAACCCCAAAGCTGGATGCCGTATGTAATTGATTGTCAATTAAATTTCTTCTCTATTCGGATGTCAGACCTGCTTCCCAGAAGGCAATAAAATTTACTTTATTTTTTATTGAATTCTTCTTTATTATTCTTCGCACGCTCCTTCCAAATTAACTTAAAAATAATATACGCTGATTTTGCTTTAGCAAACGTCATAGCGTCGTCCAGTTTCCGACATTATTTATTGTATTATGCAAATTTTTAGTAGCGCTACCAAAAGATGAATCTCACACCATTATTGTGGTGTCACCTGCAACTGAAGCCATTACTGTGGCATGATTTTGTGGGATGCCTTTTCTATATAATAAGCTCGCTACCCTGAGGTACCCCAGCTTTTATTTTTTTTATATTAAACTGATGTGTTGTAAATAGGTAGGAGAACCATCTTAAGAATATACTTTTTCAAAAAAATTTGACATAGAAAACGTTCGGTTAAATTTTACGTATTTAAGTGGCTTTCCTAGTTTTTATACAGAGATCACTCGCCACATTTCCAAAGTTCGGGGACGTATTTAACTTGAAACAAGCATTAATAATGTACTAAAACTGTAGGTTGTCTATTTTTATATCTTTAATTTTGGCTTTTTGGATGTCGATGCTATACCAAATACCTGCTAGATGGTCAGCAAACAAATTTTTATCATAAAATTTTAGGTTAAATAATCCTTTTTATTACAATTTTTTAAGATTTTTTTTTTGGATTCCTTCAAACTTGAGTAAATTAACACACTCTTAAATGTCGCCACATCAAAGGTCATAAAATTATACTGAATCCACAAAACTGAATTCATATAAAAATTATTTTCAAAAACATTTTGTATTTTTAAATACAATATTAAAAAATTTCTTCAGGTTAAATATCACCTATTTGAAATTGGAACATGTAAGGAGTACGAGCAGACACACATATTTCGCTACACCACAAAATGAAACTGATAATAATAATAATAATAATAATAATAATAGTCGAATTCAAAAATATTAATTTGTCTGAGGGTGCAATTAAATTTTACGTTTGTGGTTTTTAACACACCATGTGCGACAGACGGCGTGTGATCTTGTTGGCGGTATACTTTTGGCCAATTTCTGGTTGCCACAAATCGACAGCGGATGCATATTATTGCGATAGTAGACCTTGACACAAACGTTGAAAGTAGACAATATCTGAGGTAACACCACCACTATTAGTACAACAAACAGCCCAGACTATAGCCGATGTAAGTTTCTGCGGTTCGACAACAGGATGCAAGGTGTGTTCATCCAAATGTATCCAACTGGAAAGTGTCCGAAAGCATCCACGTTGTTATTTCATGGCAGGTCAAGTCTTGCAGAATAATACAAAGTTCATGAGTGCATGTGTTTCATTTTTTTATAATTTTTATAGAATAACTCGCAAAAGTGGAATTGTTGGACGATCTGACGATATGGTGACAACAACGAATTCTGATCCGAGGACATGGTTGACAGACAGACATCCGTGTAGAAGAGCGACAGTGGTACACTTGAAAATGACACCATTTGTCAATTCACTTGTACAAGTATCCAGTTTGTTGCAATTTGAATTTTCACAATTGTGTACGGTTGCTGACATCAGAGAAAATTTGACTCTAAAGTTTTTAATTTTTATAAAAATTGCGCTCGAACGCATATTAGAGTTCACATTTCGATTTGCGTGAAATTGGAAATATTTTCATAGTAAAATTTTACCAACAGTCTGCATAAAATTCGGATAGGTTAACTCTATGCTAGACCGGACATTTATATATAAATAATTCCAATAAAAATGTACAATACGTATTTTTGAATCCACTTTGGTTAAGAGTCCTTTCGGAATTGCGTATTTTTGCTCAAATTGAGAACTTTTCCAAATAAATTGAATACACTATCGAAATACGATATAATGGATAGGAAGTAGCAATCAAGTGTTTAATTTTATTTCGCTTAATAATCAAAAATAAAAAAAATATTATTCATTTAACGTTTTTCAAGTTTATGTTCTGAACAATTGACTTCCGTTTTGCTACCTTTGACCCTGAGAAGAAGAACAGAATTAAAAAACGTACCCGATATGCAATTCTCGTTTATTTTCCTGTTATCTCCTGTTCAAGCAAGTATCACTTCGAGTAATTTTAATCGAAATATTTGCAGGACTCTCGAAGCCCACAGTAGTCATAGTTATGCTGTGAAATTGTATAAGAATCATCCAACTAGAAAATATTTTGTTTTTATTTATGGACGAAGTCGTGAAATTGGTATTCGAAATAATGCACTTCTTGCAGATAGTATCACGTTTCACAATCTTTCCATTAACTATTGAGATTCCGGCGACTGTGAAACGAATGATGGATAGTGGAAATAGTACCATGGATGTACTCCTATAGAATAATAATTCGTAAAATGAGCACATATTTCTATATTTCACCTGGAAATATGTTCTACAAATTGGTATGGGGTGGGGAAAATTTTAAAGTTAGCGTTTATTCATCATGTTTATGACCGAATGTCAATTTATCAACAAAAAAAAAATTTTAATGTCATGAAAACAGCTTTTAAGATTAAAGGGTCAGCAAATTTATATTCACTCATACATCATGAATAAATGATTATCCAATTTGTATTGTATATTAAAGAGTAAAGTTAATAGAAATATATTAAAAAATACGGATTTTTTTAAATGTAATATGATAAAACTTTACCATTTTCGAATGGCGTTAAATCGAAAGAAAAATTCGACCGGCGTTAAATCGCATAATTTTTGATGCTAATTGACATCACAAAATCCCAAAATTATGCGCAATAAAGCTTAAATTTATCGTGATATATGATTTGTGATACTGTTTCATTGCGGTTTAGGTTGTAATTTCTAAATGATAAAAAAAATGGTAATTTCATAAAAGTATGAAGAATATCTTTTTTATTCTTATATGTAAATTTTTAAAGCCTGTTATTGATATATTCAACAATTAATATTATATTTATTGTGGACTATATCAATAACAGTAGTCAAATAATAGAATTTGTTCTATATTTTTTAAATTGCAAAATGGATAATCCTCTAGATATGAACATTGCAAAAATAGTATCAAAAACTAAACGTTTTATTAAAATTATTCACATAAATTATGTTAACTTAAAAAAATTGTCTTTGAAAAAAAAATCCTCTTTTGTAAATACTTTAATAAATTTTTATCTGTTTACCATGTAAAAATTAGAAAAACTCTTAACGATATTCTCGAAAACTATTGACATTTTACTTCCCACAACAAAATTCTCCAAAAATATTTTTACACAAGTATATTAATATAATTTCTTATAGTTATTTTATATTTTATGACATTGTTATCTCGTAAAATAACACAAAAATATCATAAAACATAAAATAACCGCATATTATGGTCATGTAAAATTATGATAGCAACATAAAATGTCCAAAACAGACACACGTTTTTGTTGCTTAATAAAAATCTCTATTATACACATTAATAAAGCCATTTATATACATACACCATAACCTAACGTATTCATAGAATATAGCATAAATATATATGTGTATATATGCGCATAAGTACTTTGAGATAAGATTTGTAGGTTCACATATAAAACAGATTCATAACAGGACACGTAAAAAATTTATTTCGTGCAATTAATTGGACTATGGTTGTAGATATTTTATCACCTTTCCGAAATCGTTAGAATTATTTTCTGACATTAGAAAAATACAAACAACATAAAACCATGTCGGTTAGATTTAATGTTAAGTAAATCATCAAAAAAATAATTTTGTGACACCCACAAAATATCACAACAAATTAACTTAAAATTAAAAGTAACACGAAACAATCGTGTTCAAATGTTGCTCTTGGTCCAATGAGAAGAACTATCTAAAAATACTCACTCATCGTATAAAAATAGCTTCAACTAAATTGCTTCTGTTTTCACTAAAATACGTGTTATCTATTAAAATAGTAAATACTCGTACAGGCAATCTGTACACCTCAGGTTTGGTATTTTCCTGGTTCATCATATATGCATGTACAATAGTATCCATCCATGGAGTCCCCTATAGAAGATGAATGCCGTACTAAATTCTGTATTTATTTTTATAAATTGTCTTCATTCTGTTCATTTCTTTTGCTATGGTAAAATTTTGATATTATATCTTAAAATGTTGTTCACATTTAATAATTTATTTATTCCCATTTGTAAAGTTTTGTAGTTTTTAGTTTCTAGTATTTTGTTTTGAGTATTTGCTAGAAACTTGTTCTACTAATTATCTAGAATTCAACTCTTATAGTTAAACCGTTTTAAATATGAATTAGTTTATTGTTTTATAAAACTATTGTACGAGTAGTTTAATAATTTTTCGGAATCACATAGTAAAAAAAATAAAATTTTCACGTTTCATTTATTAGAAGTTTTTTTTTAGGAATGTAAGACCACCCACTTAATGGAAATGATATTTTGGTATATGATTTCGAAAACATAATCCGATTATCATGTAAAATACCTTTATTATCAAAAAAAATAAAAAATTCATGCTTGACTCACAATAATTTTGAATAAAATTTCTTCCAAATTGAAAATTTCCTTAAAATATAAACTTTGAATTAAGGCTGAATTTTTAAAATTCAAAATTTAAGGGTTAATTGTTATTTAAAATGATAAATTATAGAACATTTTCTTAAAATACTCCGAAAATTCTAATATCCGTATTTAAAAAGTATTAAACAAATTAAAATCGAAAACGAATTTTTCAGAAAATATGAGATGATCTAAGAAAATTTGTTCCGAAAAGATGAAATACTAAAATACTAGATGATCTTTTAAAAATTTGCAAGCGACAGAAGATAGAATTCTTCGTTGGTATCTGTTTTCCACAAAAAAAAACTTGTAAATTAAAATAGACTGGCAGATCAACCTTGATTGGTTTCGAATCTTGAATACGTAAAGTACCGAGAGTGATCTGTTAATACTGTAGACTTCTTCTCATTATACGTTCATTGCTCCTAGACAAATAGAGCTTATATTCAGTATAAATTTCAACCTAGTCTGGTAACTAGATGACCCTATAGACCATGATAGGTGAAGTTATCAAAAAACTGATGAAAATGTGAGACGGGTGAGGGCTCAACGGATCTTCTGAGGTCATACCAATTAAGGACCAAATTTTTTCCAACGAAGTCATTTAACTTTTATCTGTTTGATCAGATACTACTGATATTTGGTGTCAACACTCCTTTAACGATCTGCAATAAAATTTTCTGTTAAGCTTGGTCCATTCGCAAGTTTGACTTATGAAAAGTATGGAGAATATTTTTTATCAAGGGGACAAATTTTTTGGTGGAATAATGCATTTTCGAAGGGCAGAGAATCAGAGGAGGCCTTAAACTTTCAAAACTGACAAAAATGTGGGACGAGCGAGCACCCGTGTAAGGTCATACCACCTGGAATGAACTGTCAACCAAGTTTTTTTTTTAAGAACTAAGGCTCAGAAAAAGGATTCCACCATAGTACGAGTATCGACCCCTATTACAAGGTCATCTCCATTAACTAGTTTTTGTTGAAAAAATAGATTCCTATGATTACCCTTCTATTACCCCCCTCCCCCACCTCCTCTTAAAAAGAAACCATTTGCTTCGATCATAGTTCGTCCCAAGACTAAAAATCACTTGAATGGATGTCATCTTGTTACAGTAAAGGGGTGTAACTCAGTTGAAGCTTTTCAGCATTACTATGAAAGACTTTATCAGTCTCATTACTTTTCTGCATTACACACGGGTTATAGCAGAAAAGTAATGAGACTGATAAAAGGCTTCAATAGTACACATTTTTTTCTAAAATTTATGTTGTATTTTTTCTTACTCTAAAATTTGATTCAATTTTAGAAATTTTATTAAAAAAAATCGAAAAAAAATATGTTTACTATAATATTTTGAGTAAATACAAGCTAATTCAATAAAGAAATCATTTACAAATTGTATTAGCTTCATTTTATTACAGAAAGTTTTCTCCTTAATATGTTGATTATTTCTGAGCAACAGTTTGGAAAATCATATTTTGTTTACCGAAAAAAAAATGAAAAGAAAATAGGACTGGAAAATATAATAACATGAAAGAAAATTGCAAAAACTTTCTAAACTGAATCCAGAGAGGATCACATTTGAATTTTTAATTTTAAAGACCAACAAAATTGGTGTCATATGGTTTTAAGAGATTTTGTCAACTTTCTTACTTAATTAGAAATTTACATTCAAGCAAATACTCGTAAGAATAAATATATAATGAAAAAAGAAAACATACTCTCGATATTATAGAAATTTAATTAAAAACTTTATATATAATAAGTTATAGAAAAATTATTCATACTTACTTATTAAATTATTGTTTTTCTTGTATTATTTTTAATAGAATTAATAGAAAGGAAATGTCAACAGCAATTTTAATTCAGCTTCTTATTTTTATTTAGTTTGAAAATGATCTAATTTTTTAGTTAACAATTAATTCGGTACAAGCAAAAAAACTATCAATTTACATTTAAATGATTCCATCATTCCAAAAAGAGAAGGTTAACTATGAAAATATTAAAATTATAAGAGAAAGATAAAATATTTCGGAGTGTACCAGAGGGAATTGTACTTAAGATACTTTTTACCTTTTATTTTGGAAATATAAAAATTGCTTGAAGAATCAAAAGAATTTTTCTAAAAACATCAAAGAAATGTTGTTTTCTTTATTGTATCTAAATCTACCCTTACATCAATGTAAACAAGGGATTTAAAAAGCTTTTCAAAACATGTTCTTTTTTCTTATTGCCTCTTTCTTTCTAAATCAAAAATATTAAATATATTTTTTTTTGTTTTTTTTTTTAAATATAATAAAAAATATCATAAAATGGAAGAGATATAATTATAATTTTTTTTATGGGTCACAAATTATTTCTACTCTGACAAATATTATGTTGACATTTTTATATTTAATGGGTTTCTTATAAACAAGACAATTTTATTACAATATTATTTTTATACTTATAAAAAGATTAAACTCTTTATTTAATAGTAAATTTTTTACTAACAACATAGTTTACTTTTGAATTTGTTTGCTTATAATAATTTATGCAATAGTCAAGTGTTTTTATAGTTTTATGCATGTTAACTAAATCCGAAAAACCGAACATTTCGAGATACATTTTCTAAGCACGATAATATTTTTATTAATTTCCAAATTATTTCGTAATAAAATAAAAATATGATTTTTTTGTTTGTAAGGCCACGGGAGATGAGCTTTAGAGGACATAATGTAGCGCTAGGAACTTGAAGACCTTTGGCAACTTCTTGTTTCTGACAAGTTGGCATTGCCAGTTTAATAAAAATCTGGTTGAATATAAGTTTAACGGAACAATAAGGAATTGTAAAAATTTTGCCGAAGCATATTAGATTATTTTAGAAAACTAAAATGAGGACTTGGAAAAAGAATTTTTGGGTCCAGCAATAAATATTAATGAAAGGAATCCTACATAAAATGAAATTTTTGATTATGTGGCAATCGTTTGAACGCCTCTAGATTTAGAAATATTTCCTTGCCCAAAATATCAGAATGGTTGTTTAGTAGACTGGTTTGATGGGGTTTTTCCCCAGTTTATTTGCCTATACATGGTCAAATATGTTATATTCGTATATAATTTGGGCCAAAGTACAGGCAACAAATCTCACGATCGACAGTCAACAAGCATCGCTCGATAGTCTATTACCAAGGATCCCAGAGGGGCTTGTCAATTTTAAAATTGAAAAAAATTAGGTATTATTATAAAAAAAATTGATAGTTTTATTCAACTGAATAATAACTAAATATTGTAAGGTTCTACGGTCTTAAATAGTCCTTATTTTGTTTATAGGATATTGTATAATATAGAATTTAATAATATTTATACTGATTAGGAAATATATATTAAAGTAATTGCATGCTCAAAAGTGCCCCGGAATTCAGTTTCATATGGATCAAATAGAATGTCCGAAGGCAAATCATTCATTATTGCTTGAATTACAGAAGCCCCAATTTGGATAGTAACTCTACCAAAGATGTTCATATCCTCGCACGGAAATCGTAAAACCCTAGTGAATGTATGTTAAGATCTTTGCTGAGTCAACTTGTAACTGAGCTCACACGAATCCCCGACATCGACTATCATAACGGCAAGACCTTGGACTTGTTTCTTACACCCGACCTTGATAAGTGAACCATCAACTTACTATAGACTCAGTTAATTTCTCATGCAAAAACTACTCAGTTTAATAGAAAGTTCCCAGGAGGATAATTTGACACTAAAAGAACGTGAACTGGGGCGGTCTCAACAGTTTCTGTAGGAGTTTTAATTGGTCACTATATTTGCTCAATAGCAACATGGATGCTGCCGCTGATATGCTCATCAACATTATACTACTCCGTTTAAAACACTTCATTCCTCATAAAATGTATATCAGGCCGAAAGAAAAAGTGTGTCTTAACTGGAACTGCAAAAAGGCGACCGGGAAAAAAGAGTTTAGCTTCCGGTCTTATATGGTCAACCCTTCTCAGCCAAACCGGAGCTGGTTTAAAAGAGTCAGAAATGACTGCAATGCTCGCATCCATAGCGTTAAATTTCTTCACGACCATACTGCCCCATACAATAAATACTATACTGGCCCAGGGATTTTTTTTTTGGAATTAACAGTTATCTAGAGGCGTGCCCAGGAATTAACAGTTTTGGTAATTTGTTAAAATAATGAAAAACTCCGCCAGCTCATCCATCCCAACGCTATTTTATGATCAAACTACAGTTGTCAGCTCAATAGACAAGGCCAATTTGCTCGCAGATCATTTCTTTGCATCTTCTTCTCTTTCAGATTGTGCAGTACGAGTAGGAAAATAAAAAAATAAAAAATTTCATACTCGTACAATAGGAAGAGTCCTTAGAGATCTTCATATAAACAAACCCACTAGTCCAGATGGTATATCCTCCATAGTTCGGAAGAGATCAATATCGTGCTAGGTGGGATCCAAAATAAAGCGATAAAATTAGTAGGAGACAAAAATATTACGGAATCTCCTGTCTTCCCTTATTTTATCGTATTTTTCATAAATATTGTTCCTTTGCATTGATTAGTTGCATTCGACCACTACAGTTATTTTACTGCAATGCCCGTTTCACCAAAAATGCACATCAGTTTACCCTGAATCTCCTTATCAGATATACTGAAAAATACTCGTATATATAAATAAGTCTTTTTGTTGAATGTTGCTACTTTTAACAGAAAAGCAATTCTTTGTGAAAAATATCTGATAAATGGTTTTCATAAAAAATAACTTGTTTATTTTCTCCGAATCGTCTGTTTATTTTCTCCGAATCGTCTGTTTATTTTCTCCGAATCGTCTGGCTTTAGGCATTTCTCAAAGTAGAACTTCATACATCCGTCATGCAGATTTAGGTGTTTCTCCAGTTATGTAAAGATAAATGCAATGTATACAATCTATAAATGCAACACCATAAAAACTAAATTCAAAAAAACCAATTTTAATTGATTCTGTGCGCTGAGGTAAAATGCAAGTTTGTAAAGCTTTTCTTTCAAAAGGTAGCGCTATGATCGGAGCTTTTTTTATGTTTCGGCACTTCTTTGAAGCAATTTGTTTTGTATACCTGGACTCACGTGTAATCCATGCAATAAGGCATATAGTTATTTAACAATGTTTCTGTGCACAAGTCAGAAAAGCAGCACTTCTATTCAACACTGTATAAACTACGAGTAGCATGAATTTGGATAGTTTTGTAAATTGTAAGCTGTAAATGCTATCAATGACAGGTGGATACGTAATTTTGAAGTAGATTACATTGTCAATATTTGTACGGAAGTGTACGTTTACAATTTCATCTTAAGCGGATATTTTCTCTGATTACGGATTATTTACAAATTAAAAGCAGCAAAATACTTTCGAATGTGTAAGTGATAAATGTGTGCATGCACGAACGAGATTATAGATACTATAAGAACCAATGTTTGTCACAATACATGTATACACAGTCATGTAATTTATTGACACCAGAAATAAAAGGCAATAGCAATTGAGGGAAAACTTTTCTGTTTTTCGGAAAATATCTCCGAAACTTTGAATATTTTATCAATGTACCATGTCGAAAGCCATATATAACTTCAAAGACCATGCAAAATGTATGAGGGCAGTAAACGTGCGAAAGCAGTTAACCATTCTCGATATTGGATGAAATGCTCCCAAGTGGGAATAATAGGCTGCTAAGTAGGGTTATTAATAGAAGATCTGTCAGCAGCGACTAACTTAGGACTTAATAGGCTATAACTGGATTATGAATATGGCGATTAGGGTATGTGAGAAGCTATACTAACTGGAATCAATTTGAAAAGTTAACGCCATTGTTGGCCTATTCAAACTATTGTTGGTACAAATCTGAGTTTAATGTGCATGAATATGTGTATGAACATATATACATATTCGTACATCAAACATTTATCCTTTATTGGGAATTTCTTCTCAAATATTATTTTTTCATCTTGTAAAAATAGTTTTTTTTTCGAAGAGGAATATTGGGGAAAAAATTTAAGATTCCAGAATACGAGTATACATATTTGCTAGGAAAATTATTGGTTTTCCTCTTTGGAAAATTCATAATGCTTCTTAAAAATAGAATTTTCCTGTTGTTTTTTTTTACTAGATTACAGCTGAAAATAAATAAATTTTAGAAAATTTTAATTTAGTTCAAATGCAGTAGAGTAAAAATTGTTTACAAAATATATAACAATTTATCTAATTTTGGATACATAAATTGGTTTATATTTTGTAAACTGTTTTTTAAATAATAAAAATTCTTTCTATTAAAATGGAACAAGATTTTTCTTAAAGTGCAAATAGAATTTCTAATAGTACCTTTTCTATTTATAATTCAAAAATACATACTTTTAGATTGATAAAAATAGAAAAGTGCTAAATAAGCTTGCATTTGACTTTTATTTCTGATATTGACAAAAGCCATCTTGGAAGCATAAAGATTATAAGAAATAACAATTTATTAAAATTCTACGAAAATTTTTCATGAACTTTTTGTACTTGAAAACTTTTTGAACAGATATTTTTATATAGGAGGTCTGTTCAAAAAGTATCGTGAATTTTGAATTTCCGCGGGTTACGTATATTCGATTTTCTATTTTTTATGGCGTTATTTTGGTACTCATGTCTATAACTTATGCCGATAAGTTCGACCATTTTGAGTGTTCAGTTAATTTTTGACAGCTGCTTTGCTTGCACGTGTTTTGGCTCGTCTTCGATTTTTGCCCATTCCAAAAAATCGATCAAAGAATTTGTATCAAATTTTGTGTGAAAAACAAAATTAATAGTGCGGACGCATTCCAAATGTTGACTGTGGCATGTGGTGAAGCTACCTTGGACCGTAGCAACGTTTATCGGTAGTACAAAATGTTCTCAGAGGGCCGAGAAGATGTGAACAACGAAAAGCGAATGTGAAGGTTTTGCTTACAGTTTTCTTCAATTGCAGGGGCGCAGTGCATAATGAGTTCTTGCCACAGGGTGGAACGATCAATAAGAAATATTACCTACAAGTTATGCGCAAGTTGCGCAAAGCAATCCGCCAAAAACGCCCGGATTTGTGGAAGAACAAAAATTGGCTTTTGCACCATGATAACGCCCCTGTTAACGCATCGTTGCTTGTGCGCAAATTTTCGGCCAAAAACAATACACTTATAATGCCGCAGCCACCGTATTCCCCAGATCTGGCCCCCTGTAACTTTTTGCTTGTTCCCGAAATTGAAGAGCCCCATGAAAGGACGACGCTACGCTACGATTGAGGAGATAAAATGATTTTCTTAAGTGCTTCGAGGATTGGAAAAAACGTTGACACAAGTGTATAATATCTGCTGGAGTTTATTTTGAAGGGGACAACATAAATATACAAGTGTATAATATCTGCTGGAGATTACTTTGAAAGGGGACAAAATTAAAAACACAAAATTCGCGATACTTTTTGAACAGACCTCGCATACATTTTGTATTTTCGAACAGATAACGAATTATATATTTTGTAGTTAAAAAAGTACAGCCCTGTCATTTGATAGCTGTAAAACATATTTGTCACTTAAAATGATTATTTATTAAATAAAACGTTTAAATCACAAGTCACTATGTAGAAGCCATTCTAGATGCAAAAAGTAGCTGTTGATTATGCACGTTGTACTGAAGATGTTATTGGCTCTTATTTCTTCATAAATTAAGAAGGTTTTCTTATTGGCTCTTATGATTTTTTGGCCTGATCTTATAAATTTCAATCAGGACTATTTGTAGTTTCGACAACACGGCGCCACAAGATATAAAACACGATAAAAGTTCTTTTTATCAGAAAATGTATTTCGAGATTCGGTTATATTAATTGACCTTAAAGAATCGTGAGATTTGCAGCCATTGTTTTTTTTGTAATAATACGCAAAAAATTCTGTTTTTGCAGAAAATTTTAAAATTTTAAATTCGTCAAGTAAAAGACTATAAATGTGTAAAAAGTCGTGAAAGAAATCTTTTGATAAAAATACGAATAATATTATATTTTTTGCAAAATTAAATAATAAAAAAATAAAATTCTAAACTCAATAAATATTTTCTTTTAACTAAACTTTTTGGAGCACAAATTAGCTAAACCCTTAATTATTGTGAACATTGTTATAACATTATTAACAAATAAAAAATAATTGCAAAAAGTTTTATTATAAAATTATTATCAAAAACAATTTAGAAACTAATTTAGCTTTTTCCTAATTATGTTATTTCATTAAATAGAGCGTTTCCATACAAAAGAGGGACACTGTTTGAGGTTTCAATTTTCGAATTATTATTTGTTTATTATTATTGTAAAAAAGTTTTCATATTTTTATAAGATAAAGTCTTTATTCTTACAAACAGTTTTCCATTAAAAATATATTGAAAAACTTTTTCATTTTGAAAATATAGAAAAAAAAATCACTTTGGAAGTAAACAAATAAAAATTATAATAAAATATCTTTCACAACTTTTTTAAATTTTGTCAATTGTCAGCTAATCAAAAAAGGATAACATTTAATAATCAAACGATTTCACCTCCGAATGCTAGAATAACAAAGAAAATTTGAGCGAAAATGTATTTTAAAATAGGATGTTTTCATAAATATTTTATTGCTCCTTTATTTTCGACCTAATATTTTCAATTAAAATCTTTTATTCTTTTCTATTTATAAGCCTTCAACAGTCAAATTAGTTAATCCACAGACAAGATAGATGTTCAGCAACGTCATATAGTATGCAACTTGTTGCAAGACTCATCTGAGCTTAGCAACTTGTTGAATTCGGTTGTTGTGCTAGCAGAGAACGTGTTTTGTAGAATATATTCAACACAAAAAATATGAATTAATAGTAAATATTATTGTTTTATAATTAAAAAAAAAGCTGCTGAAATAATTTCCTTTAAAATGTAATGACCTAAAATTAAGTAATAATACTTGTTTTTGGTACATCATTAAAGGATTTACGTCTTTAGGACTCTAAAGGTATAATGAAAATTTATATTTATTTAAAGCTACATAAACACAGTTTTAATTTGCAAAAGAAAATAAATATTGATTGCACTTCAAGAACAACTCGAACTAATGTAAAATAAAATAATATTACGTTCATATATGACAATCTGAATAGAGGAGCAATTGTAATAAAAAGATATTGGAAATACAAAAAAATAAAGAATAGAAGAAGACACCCCTGAGATTTCCTCTTTGTACGTACCCACTTAATGCCAATTCGAAATGAGAAGTTCTTTTGCACTGACACTGACAGTGCATTTTCCAAGTATGACATTTAGAGTATATTTAAGTAAAAATGTACAAATGCACTTCAGGATCACTTAAGCGTCATCAAATTACACAGATGAAGAATCCTTCTCGAATGATGTAGTGTTTCACTGAAAATACGTACTCGTACTTGTATTCTTCAGTTTTAGCGACTAAGATGACAAGTGATGACGACTTTGTAACGAGGTGATGTGCAAGCTTTCTGTCTTTCTGATAAGGCTTTATAAGGGTTGATTTTGCCGATTTCGTTTTGGTTACTTTTTTTAATTAAAAAACTTGGAATACATGATGTTGTATGGAAAATAGTCTTCCCAAGTTTGTAGTACTAAGTAACAAAAAAAAAGATCAACTGTATCTGATCATTCTTACTTAAATAGTTCTACTATAATGATTATTTATTTGATTCTTTTCCTAAAAAATATGGAAATACCCAAATGCATGTCGAAAATATGTAATAATTTCAGAATATTTTTTGGAAATTTAGCAATAATTATTAAGTTTACCGATAAGCTACAATAATTAGTAGCTTATCGGTAAACTTATTTCTATAAAAATTCTCTGTAGACTAAATCAAAATATGTATTCCGGTGATGGTCAAAAATAAAGAAAATAACTTGAACACAGTTTTTTTTAAGATGAAACCCAATAATAACAATTATCGCTAATTGCAAAAATATATATAAATTAAAAAAGGCAAAATTATACAAAAAATTTCAAGTGCTCATTAATTTTTCCTTATAAATATTATCATGCAGATAATAGAAAGGCTGCGGTAATTAATAAATTCAAGTTCTCAAAGTTTCGACACTTTTCAAGCTTAGTTGAAAGAACAAGAGTAATTTTCATTTTATTTTAAAATTTTTTACCAAAACATAAATGAAATATTATATTTTATGAACAAATTTGTTTGATAGTTAAAAAGTTCATTTCTTGTTTTGGATTTTTTTGTCTGCAAACTTTATAGTAGAATTTATAGGTTTAAGCAGAACTTTTTAATCAATGAGAACTATGATCATGAGTTTTTGTCTAGTATTTCTCTTTAATTGAATTTTTAATTTATAATATCATCTATGAAAATTGTTAAATATTTATTATATCGAAATGTTTGAATTTTACCATTTTTTTTTTTGAAATTTTGACTAAATAATTTTATTTTACAAAATTCGTGTTTTTTTAAAAATTTAAATTGTTTAAAAAAAAATTCTGTTTTTTTCTGTTGTAAGGTCTCTGATATCCATTTGGGGACCTATTGTATAAAATCTTATTATCAATAAAATATCTTGATTATATGTATAATTTTTTACAAATACAGCCGAACATATAAATTGAAAATCAATTTGCCAAATATTTTATAAATATTTTTGCTTCAAATGACGATGTATGTATGAGACATATCACATATTTATAAAATAAACAACTAAATTTCACCTCCAATCCCTATGAGTCATCCTATCGAAAAACTAAAACCCCCTGAAAAAGAACCCGATATCCTTCGCGTTTAGAATAAAAAAGCTCCTGGTTACAGGACAACATGCTATATAAAGCATATAGCATATAGCTTGTAGCATATAACATGCACCATGTCGTCAGGTAGCGTGTTGCATACATCATGTAGTATATAATTTGAAAAATATTTTAGTTCTTGTCCTGCGCACAACCTTTTTTCCCTTTGAAAATGTTCTGTTGCTTAAAAATTTCTAAGCAAATTTTCCCTTTGAAAATGTTCTGTTGCTTAAAATAAATATTTGAATTTCCTTTAGACTAATTGGCCTCCTACAAATCCTTAAGTTTTTGAGAAACTTTCATTATCTAATAATTTCAATAACTTTCATTTTTAATAATAAAAAAAAAAATATTTCTGATCACCAATTTAATTTTCGAACTGAACATTTCTGATTCAATAATGCCAGTGCGTTGTTAATAGCATTGCATCCTCTCCTGAGAGGAGAGTATTGTTCAGTGGTATTCTTATCAATTTTCCTAGAAACTACATATTATCTTACTACAAAATCATATTAGGAATATGTCCTATTACTCAGAAATATGTCCTATTTCAGCTACAGTCTCTCAAAGCCCACTTTATATAAAATTTATATTTGTGATATCACATCTGACTCTGAAATTATCAATTCCCCTTATGCATATAATATGGACATACTAAGCATAGAAATTCGAATAGAGCTTTTAATAATTTACAATTCTATATTCCCAATCTCCAAGCCTATCTAACGAGATGGAGAGATAAACTAAATGAACATAAAAGTGTTCAGACTACTTTTACTTTTTCCCCTTATACCATAATAGCAACATAATAAGGTGCATTAGTTACTACTTTTCAAAGACAATGAATTAGCATGCCTGAAAACACTTGAAACTAACAGACATTATCGATAACTCATACTACCAGACAATTGTGTACGAAACTACCGTTAAAAGGTAAACTTTTAAAGTACAACACGGAATTTTAAAATATATTTGGCCTTATGGAATTGGAGCTTGGCGTTCCAACAAACATTTCAATTCCTACCGCCTTCAGTATTTATAGTCCAAAGTCCTCTGCAATTTTCTTTGATACCCCATTATATGTTCGTAATAATGTATTTCACGTTATACAAAAATTAATTCCCATTTATTCTATCATAACACGCCCGTAAGAAAACTTTCTTCTATTATCTTTCACAAAAAAACTAATCAGAGACTAAAGAGATAGTGGCCCTGAGATTTATGAGAAACGCCAATGGGTGTTCACTCCCACTTCATTGCTTCACGATATAGTCAATTAATTTATGATATAATCCATATTAAGTTCGTGGCCTACAAATTGTTATTTTGAAATTAAAATCTTAACTTTTAATACAAATCTGTATAAAAAAAAATAAGAACGTCTTACATAGACATCTTAAATACTGTTACAATTTTCGTAATTTATTTTAAGATTTTGACATTTCTATTTCCACAGAATTTTGTCTCAGAAATACAAATTATCAGCATACTTTTGCGAATGCCAAAAAGAAATCAAAATAAAAAACTACTGGCAAATTAACTTTGTTTATGGTCAATCAAGACCTAATATATAATTGACTGCAATTTGTGGTTCACTGATTGCTAATTAATTTTATTTTTTAAAAATTTACACATGTTCAAAATAATTCAGCCTACATAAAATACTATAACGAGGAATTGTACAAAAAATATTTACGAGTAATGTGTATTTAAAGCTAATTGAAATTATATCAATAAATTAAAAGTTGTTTATTCTCATATGCCAAAACTCATTTCAACCATGAAGTAATAGTAATAAAAATGCTTAAGATCTTAATTCCTTGAAAATATATTATATATAAAATATTACTCACTATTACATTTATTTATTCCCATGCATTTTATTAACACAATATTAATCAAAAAGAATAAAATTTTATAATTAATTATTAATTAAATATATTATAAAAAAGTATTATCATATAAATTTTTGGAAAAATTGAAAATAAAACTTTATCAAGTATAATCCAAGCTTATTAAACTTATTATTAATTACGATGAATATTCAACAACAGCAACAAAAATTACCTAAAAGTGCATTTATTAAATTTAATGCAGTCTGAAATCAATTTTGGAAAATGTTATTTTTTAATTATTGTAATTTACTGCTTACATGGGGCTTAATAATTTGTTCACATAGTTTACTAATTTATTTATAATGTACACGTATTGTCAGCTATAGTTTTTTCCATCATAAATACAATATTTTATACAAAGAGTTATGGTAATTATTGGAAAACTTTTTAATTGGAAAATTCACAAAAATTGTAAAATTATACGTTTTATTAAGCTCATTAGTCGTAACTTTACTAAAAAACTATGTATATAGAAATTTCCTTCAAAATATATTTAATTAAGTTTATGAAAATGCATAAAATTTACTAACTATATTTTTTCTGATTGACATTTAATTTTTTTTAATGTGACTTCAATCAAATTTCGGACGATCTTTTGAATAGCATCGAAATTATTTCTTTATTACTGAATCCATGTTTATCCCGGAATTGGTGAATTTAAAACGCCTACGTAAAAAATATGACAAATAACATATAAAGAATAAATGTATTTGTTAAGTTGGTACTAATGTTTCTCATTACCGCGTAGAGTTTTTGCGCGTCAACTAGTTTGTGTATAGTTTGGTTGATATTTAAGGTCTTCGACTGACAAAAACATTGCCAAAGTGATGGTAAATCGTCATTCCAGCTTAAGAAGATCTAGACGTCTCAGAAATTTGTTCGCAACTTGTTAAAAGAAGCTGAATTTTCGTTAAAAATAGCATTGTAACAGGTTCCAGAAGATATGCTTGATTGAGACAATTTGGGCTTGGGTTGATAAGTGTTAAATACAAACCAGTCAAAAAGCTTCGGAATGGCACTTCCATAATGAGCCGACACCGAAAAACCACGTGAAAGTTATGTTGACTGTTTTCTTTGATTTTCTTGGTGGTGTTCTGCACTCTGACTTTGCTTCTAGATGGGAATTTGAGAGAAAGTGTGTTTGCCGGAAAAGGCCCAAAATATCCGAATTAGTAACCATTCTACACGAATTTTTGCCGAAAAGCCTACGAATATTATCATTGATTAAGCATTGGGCTCTATGCGACTTATTTCTATTCCTTAAGCTAAAATTTTCCTGTCTTTGAAGACGTGTTTAGTTTATTGAAACCATAAATGAGAATTCGCAGAAATATAAAATGTTTCGAAGAATAAGTACTTCGGAGACTGGATCATTGTATTGCTTCAAAGCTATAAAAAAAGCCCAGCTTATAAAATAATAGTTTGTGTTTTATTTAACAATTTCGGAGCCAAAATTAAACATCAAAAGCTTTGATGAATCGATTATTTTGAGAGATAAAGTTGCAGCTTACAAATCGAAACTTGGAAAGCTCTAAATCTGACAGGTAAATTCCTGAAAATTTTTAGGAGACTAAAGGATTGCATTTTGCAGATCTGAAAAAACCGTTTTAGAACCCTTGAGTAATATACGTGTATGCTCTCAAAATAGTCGATTCATCAAAGCTTTTGAAGTTTAATATTGGCTTAGAATATTATGAACGCTAATATTAAACTTGAAAATCTGTAATGAATCGACTATTTTCGGAGCATACCATATATTACTCAAGCGTTCTCAAACGATTTTTTAGCAAAGTTACAGGCCAACATTAAAAAAAAATTCTTAAGGAAAGACAAAAAAATTTCTGACTAAAAAGGGTAGCATAGAAAGCGGAACTGAATCTAGTCTAACTAGAAATTTTTGCAAAATGAACATAAAATTATAACTAATAGCTAAGCATTTGCCGACAAAAATTTATAATATCTATTAATTTGAGATAAAATATCTTTGCATATTTTCTAGGTTAAGAAAAAATGATAAAAGCCATCCAAAAATAGTTCTACGAAAACTAAATTGTGATAAATATTCTTTAAAGTATTCATTTCTTTTGCTTCTTTATCAAATAAATTTTATCACATATTCATCAAATTGATCCTCACATCATTGTTCCTTTCAAAATGGTTTATTAGGCAATTCTTCCCATCCTTTATTTAATAAAACATTTTTTCACTTAAGTTTTTCCATATACTAAGTAACCATACTCCTAATCTACAAATTCTAAATACTTATTACAAAAAAAAATTCCCTGCTTAATAGAAAAAAACCATTACCTTAGAAAAGAACAATTTTTGTATATAGCAAAAAAAAAACAATTCACCTTTAAATAAGTGAGATTTTCTTGTAGAAAAAAATCTTCTGAATTTGAAAAATTACAATGCCCAACTTAGTCAAAAAATTTGACAAATTCACTTTTATGAGATTTACTTTGATAACAAAATGCATATTTCATGTTTTATCTGACGAAATATGGAATATTAAGTTTTCTTCCTTTATTCTTTTCTCTAAATTTTTTTTCTTTACCTTCGATAATAATTTTTTTTTGTTGAAGAAATAGAATCATAGTATAGTATTTTAGTAATTCCATATTCTGTACACGTTGTACTATTTATAAACAGTCTACATAAAAAGTTTCACCTTTCATGAGGAAAAAATAACTGAAAGACGTAATGCCTAGGTGAGAAAGGTTGTCATAGTGACTCAAACGCATATATATATATATATATATATTGTATATATTTAATATAATAATAATATTAACTAGGCATATGCCCGAATCTCCTCCAAGGAAATTATTTAATTTTTTTTATTTGGTTGAAAATTGTGAGCAACATCAGTGTAGGTTTTTGTCGTGTTCAATGTTGGCATCATTTTACATTTCAAAAGATAAATATGATCTGGTTTATTCGTCCCAAAATAATGTATATAGAAATTGAGGTATGCGAAAGGCAAAGAATATGAAAAAAATAAATTGTCTTTCATAGAATACAAATATATGTTTCGTAAGGAAAAGTCAAATTGGTATCATTTGTCGTGTGTGACTAAAATAGGTGGTTTCCCATTTGTTCTGCTCCCATCAAAGCAGCGTCTGTGCTTGAAAATATCTTCGACTGTCTTTATAGCACTTCCATGGCGCACTATTTCAAAGCCGATGCTATAAAAAAACGTGAACTTTTCGTTTAAAAATTTACTTTCAAAAAATTGAATAGGTTTTCCCATTTACGATTAACGAATGACAGGCAATTCATAAGAATCCGAAATAACAATGGCCAAAGTTCCATTTGAGTCATTGTGAAAATTAACAATTTTCCTTTTAACCAAAATAGCAGGACAAATATCGTTTAAGTATTTTTATTGCTATCCAAAAAATGAAAATGTGATGAGTTGAAATGAAAACAGATCTCAGGTCTACTCGTACATGCACGATGGACCTTTGCCAAAAAATGCTTAATTTTATTGGATTTCTTGTTCAACAATTTTTTTTACTAAAATCTTTAATTTGGTGTGATGATTTTTTAATTTTTTTATAAAATAACAGGACATAAAGTGAATTTAGTTGTCATAATAAAACGAAAATAATATATGGAATATTCAAAGTCACCCTGTTCAAAGAAAAGAAAAATACTAAAATAACAAAATTAAATAAAATTATAGTAAAAACAAAAACCGGTGAATAAATAATGGGGAAAATTTCAAATGGAAATATTGCGGTTGTCGGAGTTCATTTAACAGACCATAACGTTAAGCACTTATGAAACTGGAGATGGGGTCGTCGGAGACTGATTTACCAAATTCCATGTGATGAATCTTGAATGTCTACAGTCGACATAATATGACAAGCACCATGTTCACGATAAGAATGTCTGTATTTAAGTATCCGAGGAGTCTAGGCTCTTTCCAGAGATGCCATATGACTGAGCTCAGAATACTATTGGGGAAATTTCATTCATTATTTGATCATTTTCCAGAAATGGTAATATGAGAATTACTTAAACAAATTATTCACTCGTGGTCATATGTCATTTGAAAGTTTTTATAATTTTTTTCCGGTTTATGTACATATTAGTCTTTATTTTATTACACTAGAAGACATTTTTCTGTTATCTTTGGACATATCGTGTACTGCAGCTAATTTGTAGTCTAGATCTTTAAATCACTCATCAAGAACTCCGAAATGAATGCATTTTTTGTTTCCTTTAAATGGCAGTATCGGTTTCAGCAATAAATGAAAACATGTGGGAAATTTTAATTAGATATAAAACTATCAACAGGTTAATATTTTTAATTTAAACCGAATTGGATTAGGTCTGTATCTTAATTTATATCTGAATTCATACATATTTAGGTCAAAATATAGAATATGGTAAATTGATTTCAATAATTGCATGACAGCAAATATTAGTTGTGGAAAAAAGGTATTGAGATTGACAACACTGACAAGCCTCTACAAATATTATATGATAGCCCTTCCGAGATCTGCAATACAAGTTCCAACCTTATCCAGTAATCACGTATCCCTATAAAGTGTCATAAGTGAGGTTGTGTTTTTGTAGTCGTAATTACGAGCCATCAATTTTTATGTTGAGCTTAATGAATCCTCCAGTTCGACTTAAGAAAAGTTGTTGCAAGCCTACCCGGGAGTATTCCTTATTATGAGCAGAAGTTTATCGGTGGTATGAAGCAATTTTGGAGGGATGAGAAGCAAGGAAAATGAAGTTAGTTTGGGAGAAGCCACCCCAACGTCGACAACTGATAATATGTGGATTATTTCAAATAATTCTTTATAAAAAAGATGTTATCATAGTGCAACATTCAAGTGTCTACAATGTTCAATCTGATGTAAAGATCCTCTCACAAAAAACGGTTCTTCACGTCATATCGAATATTATAGACACTTGGATACCACACCATGACCACTCTGCCCGTATAACGGTAATCTCTATCACCAAATTTTTGTAGGAAAAATGAATACCTGTGGCTGCTTAGCTCCCACTTCATCTGATCTTATTCCGTGTGACTCAATTTTGCTCTCTAAGACTTTAAAGGACATTTCCATTACATTCCTTATTAAGATCACAAATTTTTCGGTGCCAAAAAGGGGGTCCAAGGAAGGAACCGTGCAAGATGAACTTTGCTTCGGAATTCCTTAAACATCAAAAACTGTTGCAATCTTTCAAGAAACTTTTTTATACATTTTTTTGAAATTTTTTTTTTAAAAACTCAGAAAGGGGATCCTGCATTAGATCAGACCATGCAGATACTTGGATCCTCCAACATGATAATGCCCTATGTCAAACGGCCATCTCCATCACAAAAGCTTTGTCGGAAAAATGAATACCAGCCGCTCCCACTTCTATTCTTAGTTCGTGTGACTCAATTTTGCTCCCCAAGATTCCAAAATAATTCAAAGGACATCATCTTGCTACTATAGGAAATATTCCTTATCAAGATCACACATTTTTTGGTGACAAAAAGAAGGTGGTCGAAAACTGTTGCAATCTTTCAAGAACTTTACATCAGATCAGACTATGCATATACTTAGATGCTCCAATATGACAATGCCCCTTGTCCAACAGCTATCTCCATCACCAAAGCTTTGTAGAAAAAATATACTTGAAAATACCATATTTTAATACTGTCGATAACATCCACAGGAGCTGAAGTCACTGCCAGTTGAAACCTTTCAGTACTGCTACGAAGGGTGGAACCAACGGCTCCGCGGATGTATAATATAATCGCCCAAAGGAACTTATTTTAAGGTCGATAACATTGATGTATAAAACAAAATAAAATTGTTTGCCACACCTCATATATTAAAATAAGCTTCAAGTGCCATGTGATTTAGTGACATTGGGAAATCTGCGTTTAGTACGCAACAGTCTTCAGTTCGATCGAGCAGGAGGCATAGCCGGGGCTCAATTACGTTGTTAACAAATGGCCTAAGTTGTCGAGGCGCTAAGAATTTACATTCCAAAAGAAAAACCCTTTAATATCTCTAAAAAAAGTCAAAACTACTCAAAATATTTTATAAACTATTGATTTTTGTTTTAAGCACAATTTCTTACAACAACAAATTTGATAGAGTCGAAGACACAAAAATAATTATAAAAAAGTTTGAGATAATAACTGAATAAAATTTGAAATAAAATAAACTAAATGATTTTTTTCATTTCAATACATAAAAATACGAAACTTTGTTCTCGAAAAATTCAATAGGCGTTCCCATGTCAGACGATACATAAATTTTGTGGCAAAAATTTCAATGGCAAAGCCATAAATTGTCAATTCGATTTCATGGATGGAATATTTATAAATAAATTTGTCGAAAACTTAGTCACTTGCAAAACATACAATACCAGTGGACCATTAAACGACAACTTTATCCATTTTGGATATTCTTAATGTGGTTCTTCGTTTAATTCATTGCCGATTCGCATGTCCAAAACCTATACAAAAAAATATCGAACACATTTAGTTTCTTTGAATGACTATCTAAACGTCTATCAACTATTTGGTATCTGATAAAATAACTTGATAGATTTTCATTCTAGTAGACGTGAAGATATACAAAACGAAAAAAACAGAAACAATTTGCGTGCGGGAATATTAATTTTTGTTAATCATTCCATCAAAAACGAAATGTATCATCAAATTGCATAAATTTTCCCTGTTTTAATGTTTTATGCCAACTTCTGACTATAGAATGTCACCTAAAATAAATTAACTAAATTTAGCCCATTCATATATAAAACCTCAAATTATTTTTTTATTTTTTTTTCTTATTTAAAATCTTTGACAACATATTTTTATAGTAAGGATTATTCTGTTGATGGGATTATGAAAACTTTTCGAAATTAATGTTAAACTTTACGAATTTTCATCTTACAATTAATTTTGTAATGTCATTGATTATATGTATTCTATTCTAAAGAGTATATTTATAAGACTTAAATTCAGTTTTCGTGTTCATTTTAACCAATTAAGTACTAACATCAAAATTCATTTTGTGTAAATTACTTACTTAATAGTAATCGAAAAATTTTACTTGTATTTTCTTATGTGTATTCCTATTTGTAAAGTTCATTATTTAAGGGTTCAAATGAAAACCTTTTACTTTTAATTATGAGACTAATTAGGTTTTTTTAAAAGTTTTTTTTTAAATATTTAGTAGTTTCTATAAAATTCCATTACCTCTAGTTTTCTTCGATAGTAGGTTTGTAATACATTTTTAAGGGGGTTTCCTAGTTAATTCACACCCATCCATTAAGACTCTTTATTGAAAAATTTCTTATTTGTTCAACTCAAGCTTTTCTTAAACTACTCCACTAATTATATCATATCGATTTAATACAAGTACCAATTATACTAATTAGAGAACGTTGACACCAGTACTATTGTAAATGAAATGCATTGAAAAAAGAATGCTCCATTAAAGATGCAAGACATGCTTATAAAATTTATTGAAAAGGACATTTTCCATTACTTTTATTACCGATAATAATAGTACTCGTCTTTTAGTATCTATTTTACGTTTTCTGCCATATTAATTTAATGAAAATTTTTGAGTATTGGACATAAAAATATTATACCTAACTTTCTGCTCATAGCTAATAGTAATTACAATTTACTTGTTATTAAGTATTTTTTATTAAATTTTTTAAAATAATTTTTACCTATAAAAATTAAAAAAAAAAATAATAGTTGTAAGGCTATTAAAAAATTTGTTCATTATCTAAACTTTTATTATTGGAAAGTTTACTATTATCGACCATAGTACGCAGACACTTTATTTCTTGCACTAATTTTTTTGCTCGATAATGTGATATTTCGGCATGGGTTACTGAGGACAGTTCTGTTACAAAAGGATCAGGGTTGCACGAATTAATAATGGGCAAAAGCAACTTTTAAGTCGCGGTGGATCACTTTATAATAGATATAGGAAAAGGCATTAATAATTTAATTAATTTCAACTCCGTAAGTCCAGATGGGTTTCAGTACTGATTTTGTAAATTAACTGTTTATTATTTATCAGAAGCTTAAATTTAATAAGTTAAATAATCGGCTAAATTTCAGTCTTTACAGTTGCGTCTACCGATTTTGGGTTAATCGTTTGTCAATGTATTGTCATAAGAAGCGCATTTTCTATTTCTCAGGTATAATACTGCCAATACTTACGGCAGACGATAAAAATAACTATTATACTTTTTCCCATATTTATCGTAATTCTCCAGCCAGTGAACCAATCGAAGAGCTTTAGGATGTATTATTGAATTATAGCTGCCAAAACTTCTATATCATCTGTATATATGTTAATAAGAAAATTATTGTTAATAGAATTAACGGCAGTATAAATACTATGTAGGATGAGACCAAGGCGGTAGCCTTAAGGAACACCAGTTTTAATGGGGGGGAATGTTGGAATGTTGGTAGTTTTTGTTGACCATGTTGAGTACATATACCACTCAAAGGTTCTTTTAGATATAAAAAAAATTCTGACGAAGTCAGTCAGATTTTAGACTTTTTTTTTAATCAGATTTGAGACTTTCAAAAATTCCAAAGTCTCAAATCTGACTAAAAAATTCATTTGCTAATTTGAATTTTTCTTGTACATATTTCAGAGCTTGGAGAATGCGGTTTTTCAACCAGAGTATCTTAAAAAAACCTACGAAAAGCCAAATCTGTACTTTATTAATAAAAATACTATACCAGGTGTAAAAGCTTAAATCCGTTGTTTGGTCATAGATGGCGTGTGTGAGCGTATTAAGCTACGCAAATACTTCGTACAACAACATACATTTTTCCTTTGGTAATCATGTCTAGTTTTGTGCCAGAAAAAGAGCATATGCGGGAAGCTCTGTTTTTCTGCTTTAATTTGAAGAAATCGGCAAAACGTGCCGAGATTGGTTTCGTAGGTTCAAAGATGGCAATTTTGACTTGTGGGACAAGAAGCGTGAAAATCTGCCTGGGAAGGTTGAGAACCATCAATTGCAGGCTTTTTTGGACGAAGACGATACCCAATCGCAAAAAATGCTCACGGAGCAATTGGGTGTTACTCAGTCAGCCATTTCCATGCGTCTGCGTGCCAAAAAAAACGATAGGCAGATTGATCGGCGCAAAAACACATTCGAAATCTTGCTCGCAAGACAAAAAAGAAAGTCGTTCCTGCATCGGATTGTGACAGGCGATGAAAAGTGGATATATTTCGAGAATCCTAAACGCAAGAAATCGTGGGTTGATCCCGGCCAACCATCAACATCTTCCCCAAGACCAAATCGCTTCGGACGGAAGACGATGCTGTGCGTTTGGTGGGATCAGCAGGGTATCATCTACTATGAGGTGTTAAAACCTGGTGAAACTGTCAATGCCCACCGCTACCACCAACAAATGATCAACTTGCACCGTGCTCTGCGTGAAAAAGGACGGACTATGAAAAAAAAACATGTGTTTGTTTTATTAAAAACAGCGGATTTAAGCTTGTACACCTAGTAGAAAGTAAAAAAAAATTTAATAAGTAAGCATTTTTTAGAAAAAATATTACATTATTTGTTAATTTTAGATAAGTTAGAATATTTTTATAATTTACCAATAGCAAGTCTGTATAATGAAAACTATACAAAAATCCTATGAAAACTAATTTGTGATAAATATTGTCTAGACTATTCGTTTATTTTTCATTTTTAGCAAAGAATTTTTATGATATATTCATCGAATTGATTCTGTCATCATTGTTCCTTTTATTATATTCCATTCTATCCTTTATTTAATAAAAATGATTCATACTTAGTAGGAAAACCGGCAATATATTATAAATACTGTATAGAATGGGACCAAAGATACTTCCTTGAGGAACGCCAGTTTTAATAGGAAATTATTGATGGTTTTCAATGATCCATAATTATAAGATTAATGGAAAATATGCTTTTGACAAGAAATTCAAATAGTCCATGATACTATACTCAATCAAAAACTATATCCAGAAGAACACCTTCACAATACTCCTTTCTGGTCAAGGGTAGACACAATATAGGCCATGACATTGTTGTATTGTGAAATGTTGAGTTGCAAATCAAATAGTATAGAAAATGTCATATATTTTTATTTCTGAAAAATTATTATTATGTCAAAGTTTTTAAAATTAAACTCTTGATTGACATTCCTTAAAGATAAGTGCAGAGTAAATAAATAGAAGGTTAATTTAAGGTAAAATTAATTACCTAACTATGACATATAAAATTCTACGATAACTTTCCATTCATTTGTTCCATATAAAAGAGCAGAAGATGAATGATTTCATGCTCTACATAATATACGTTCTCATATTTGTATTTCTGACATTCATCTTCTAATCAATCACTATCCAATTATATAAAATATATATACTTACATTTTCTATTTAATATTAACACATGCCACAATGAATTAAAAATAATTTCTATTACGTAAAAAAAATGGACAAAATTCGTACATAAAATTTGACAAAATACTTCTATTAATCTAATTTATTACTAAACCAAATAAGGCAATACTATATACTCTATTGAATATGTAATTAAGTATGAATAAAATGAAAAGAAAAATCAATATTTTCATTGAATACATTTCAAGTTAAATTTACAATTGTCAATTTTATGTCTAAACTCTAATTAGACTAAATAAAAAGAAATTTCTTTGATGAACTGATGATTGAGCTGGGCAAGCAATTAGGCCAATTTAGAAATAAATTTAAAACAAACTTAAATGGAAAAGAACTAATTAAAAGAAATCTTTAATTAAAAGAGAAGAAAATAATTTCTCAATACAACAGAGTCTGTATGAACCGCAAAGAAAAATATTTTTAATGAAAATTCTCATGAACTGTTTCTTGTTTTTAAACCATTATAATCAATTATTTCGTTTGTTTGCATTTCAACAATGATTATATAAAAAAATATCAAGCGTGTATTTGATAGCAAAATTTAAAAATTTCCATTCCAATCAACGTTTATACTATGTCCTAGAAAGAAAAAAAACTATTTTATTAAATATGTCACTTTTTAATTAGGTCATTTTTTATTAGATATGCTGCAGTGCAAACTAATAAAATTCTAATTTCTAAGCAAATAATTTCCAGCTGATCTCATAATTGAAGAAAAACTTTGAGAAATCAACTTTATTTAACCGGAAATGAATAAAAGTTCTCGTATTTGTGACTGAATGTGCTCTGACAATATAAACTTTTCACACTATCCATTCGGAAAAAATATTACTTATCCGGCACTTTTCCAACCGGATCCTGTTTCTTGAAACACTTTTTTTAACTGGTTTATAAAGCTAGCAATAAAATGAAAATATTTAAAGCACTATTAATTTTTTGATTATTTATGTGAATGGAATTTTAGTTTTCCGTTCATATTTCAACTGAATTAAAATCGATTCGATTGGAATTTTTATTTTTATTTTAATGTTCCGCATGCATTTTTGTCAAAAAGCTATCATTTTTATTCGAATTTTATAGAATAGAAAATGTACCCACACAAAAGTATTAATAAAAATTTAATTTATTTTATTACAAACGAATCTGTTTAAATCGTTTTTTTTTCTTATTCTAAGTTCGTCTTTTTTGAATATGCTATAAATGGAATAAAAGAAAAATAAATATATGAAAATATTTAACATATTGAATGTTAGCTGGCTAGTTTCATTGTCCTTTAATACTAAAAAGAAATATCCTTTGTGAAATTTATATCCTTCCTAAGAATGGATTGTCTTCAATTTACTTGTGAATATATCTCTTGTTTGAATTAAGAATCTCAATTTTCATGAATATCGAAATTTATGGCTGCCCATAAAATGACTTCAATGAAGAGTAAAAATATTTTCCATAAAACTTGTTACCTTTTCAGGTGTATGTACTGTATGTGACTATATAACTTAAGGAGAAGAATCAAATAGAACGAAGGAAAAAAAAATTGCATAAAATTTCTTTTTCTCCTTGCTATTATTATTATTATTATTATTATATATTGACATCCCCTTTTATTTTTTGTATTTATTTTTATCGTAGATAAAAAAATGCAAAACATTGTTGCTTGTGACACCTTTGGCGAAGAGTGGAAAATTTGCAGATTTTCTCGCATCAATTTTCCATTCAACTTTATAAACAATTTATTTTTATTGAATTTGTTATGGTGGCAAGCTATCAATTGACATACATATATATTTACGATAAGGTATTTATCTTTTTAGTCAATTGAATATTTCCACGATGAATATGATAATTTTCGAATTAATTTTTATTTATTTCAACATGATTTATACATTCAAAAAAAAAATGTAAAAAGGATATTGAAAATATTTACAAAATTATGACAATAATAAAAATTTATACTTTTGATATAAAATTTAACTTTTGGAAAATTTATAAATAATAAAGTTTTTAATATTTTTAAGTTGTCCAACAAATTTATTCCTAATTTGATAGTGTAAGGCTTCAATAAGATATTAAAATAATTATTATCACATTTAGAAGTAATGAGACAATATTTTATCCAAAGATTTGTAATATTTTTATGCCTAAAAATATTCTCTAGACGCATTTGCTAGCCAAATAGCACGTGACACCTTTCGCCATTCGTAAATATACTGACTGGATAAGCATTGCACAACCAGTCTACTCGATAACCTTACCAAAATTTTGGACACAGAAACTGCTTAGAATTTGGATAGGACTTACACATTATTTCCTGTTCGAAACCATTCCGTTCCCATCTGCCCTATCTGTGACATTCAAACGAAAGGTCATCTTACTCAAAATTTATTTTCTAATGCAATTCCCTCCATTGTGAAGGTAGAGATCCCTCAATACCCTTTCCAAGTACTCAATACCCTTTCCATTCAACCAACCAAAGACCGATTCCATCTAACCCATATAGTTACAGGTCGCCAATCGTGACCCCATGGCTTGTGTCCTAGGGACCCAACATACAAGCAAACAAGCTACAATGGCAATATCCTCTAGTTTCCTCGGTGCCCTTTACCCTCTTCATAACAGTGCTGACAGGCTTCAACTGAAATCACCGCCAGCTCCTCGGTTATACTCATTTGGATAGTACCGACAGTATAAATATGACTTCCCTTTAAGTTTGTTTTTTAATCTTAGGGAGCAAATATAGTTGGTGGGGAGGGGGGGTCAGTATGATTACAGAAATCCTTTTTTTCTTTAAATTAGCTCTACGATGCAGTTTATAGTAATTTCTTGCTATTAAAATTTGTTACATAAAAATATTAGTGACAAAATATAATAAATATTTACAATTAAACTTTTTACTGGGTGTATTTTATTAACAAAATAGAAGTAAAAGTTCAAAATTATCTATTCAGACAAAAGCTATTAATAATATTCTTGCATATATTTTTTTTTATTTGGAAAAGTAACTTCCCTAGAATAATTTATTATTGGAACACTCAATAGTAGAGTGTTAAATCTGAAGTAGAAGTAGACCACTACAAGGCTGACAGCGAAAATTCACTGGATTATTGTTCAATAGTTGATGGAAACTTTTCCCATTAAATCTTCTGGAAATAATTGTCCTCAAGAACTTAGAAATATGGAGCTTCTTTACAATATGAAAAATAAACTATTGGCTACGAATCGACAGAATTGAATTTATATAATTGTCCAAAATCTTATCATACACATGAGATTCGATATCGTTATTGAATTATTCATTTTGGTTTATTTTGTATGAAATTATATGGGTCATAATAAGTAACATAAATCTTTTATATATCATAAAATTAAGTTTTTATGTAATAACTTTGTTTAAGCTCTAATAAGCAAATAGAATTTTCTATCATTACTGTACACTACCGCTCATGAGTATTTTCCTACACAAATTTATTATTTTAAATATTTTTTCAAAGAGTTCCAGTTCTCATCTTTTTAGATAAATAATACCAACCGTTCAGAGACATAATTAAATTAAAAATATTTCTCAAAAAAATTTCCATTGCAATTATAAATATTTCTTGGGTTTTAAAGTAAAAATTTCCAAAAACACCAATTGGTTTTGTTCTTTTTTTTATTAATTCCAAATTTTCATAAACTTTTCTACTTAAAAATATATTCTGTAATTAAGATTATTTGAGATTTTTTATTAATTTTTCAGTTAAAATACTAAGGAGAACTAAGAAATCTTTCGATTGAAATGTGTTCTTTAATTATTAATCATTACCAAAATCAAATTTCACGTGAATTAAATATAAAAAATAAAACACGTGCTATATTTATAATAGTATCCTTAGCACATCATTTTTTCCTTCACTGTGGAAGTTTTTCTCAAACAAACTCAAAAACCTTTCTACCTCATACAGGCTAAGTGCCTCCTTCCCATTTTATCTAAAATCCTAGAAAAATTAATTCTAAAATGTCTTTATCCTATTATTAAAACTGAGAGTGTAATTCTTCAGCATCAGTTTGGTTTTAAAACTGAGCATTCCACTATCCATCAGTGTCATTGCTTAGTCGATTACAAAGCGTACTCGCTAGACCAAAAGGAATATTGCCCCGGGCGTATTACTGGACATTTCCCACGCTTTTAGGCATGTATAGTACCCTGGATTGCATCCACAGCTGTAGTGAGTCTTGCCCTCTGATAATTTTTACATCCTAAGATCCTATCTCTCAGAACGATATGTTCAGTTACCAGAAAATAATGAATAGTCTAAAATTTAGCCTATTTCCACCGATGTCCCTCAGGGTAGCATCCTAAGTCCAATTTTTATAATATTTACACCCACGATATTCCTTGTCATAGTGATATCCTTATCGCAACATATGCTAACGATACTGCCATCCTTACACATCACGAAGATCTTTCCACAGCGTTCTAAACTTACTATAGACAGAAAAGCATTTTTATATTGTACAATGCCACACTAGAACCCATATGGACTTACGGGCTAGAACTCTGGGACTCCAATATTCACAACACAATTATCGTGATCTTGAAGTCCCATTTGTTTTTGATGTGGCTGTGTCTCGTTATAAAAATTTCTATTCCCGTGTCTCTATTCATTATACAAATCCCCTTGTTCAAGAACTATCCTCCACTTCCTTTCCTGAAATTACCCATCGAAGACTTAAGCGTCACTGGTCGCGTGATTTATTAAAATAACCATTCATGTTAATTAACTATTACTAGTACAAAAATCTGCTTGTTACTATGTGAAGTTGCAGATATCTGTAAAAAAGATATCTGTGGGATAACTCTTAATTTAATTTTTTTTAGGTATATACCAAAAGTTTTATTTGATATTATTATTTTTTCAAAGAAAAAATTTGCAATAATAAATTTTTTTCTAGTCCGTAAAAATTTCTAAAGTGCACAATTTTTTTTTTAATATCAAAAAGTTAAAAATGGTTTAAATATTAAAAAGGAAAATTCCCATACATTCTTTTGATCGGGTATTGATAAAACTATATAATTTTATAACATATGTGCAAATGGATAAAAGGTCGAGTGAATTTAAGGAATTTCTAAATTACATTTGGGAATGTACTTTTTATTTGAATGGAATCAAAAAAAAAAAAAAAGGAAAAGAAATTACGGAAGGAATCAAAATGGGTCAACCAACGAACGAACAGTTGGTAAATTCAATGAGCATGAAAAGGTTATAAATTTCTTAGGGTTAGAATAACCAAACACTAAATCATAATCCTTAGATTGTATCCACAAGTTTGCCAATATTATGAGGTCCCTCATGCCATGGGCCAACTTTATTACTTTTCATTCGATATAAATATATATTTTTTTCATACTATTCTTCATATTGGTTTGAATATATTGTTGCTGTTGTTGTTATTATTTTCTCCTAGTCGGTATTATTGAAGTTGAAATTGGGAAACTTTGCAACGAAAACGCAGAAAATCATTCAAAATCCTCACATAATATTATCCCCCGAAATACGTGATCACATCAAATGAAATGAGCGCATAAATTTCTGGGGGAAATCTCAAAGGCAATCTATTTTCACGATTTTCCATAATCGACTGAACTGGATTGTACCACAGTGTGCTCCATATACAATTTCGAATAAGTGGTATGCGAATAAGAGTTAAGATCCAAATCTCAACTGGGCGGCTATACTCGTACATATATACGAATACGAATATTTGAACGTACAACGCCTATTGTCGATTTGGCAATACGCGAGAAAAATCAATTTTCTTCACAAAAACACATTATTTTGATTCGTAACTCGTTTTTGGTACAATATATACCAACACTATTGGTTTTTCTCGGATCAAATATAAGAACTCATCAGGGTTATTCCGAAAATATGCTTCAATCTACTCCCAACTGAGAGAACACTCATATAACAGAATGTTAGCAATTTATTTTTAAACCTTGTTATGCTACCAGTATTCACTTGTATTTATTTTCGATTAGTTAGTATTTAATATTTACGAGTACAAGATACACTATGTGTCCTATTAAACTAAGACCGAACAATAACACTGTTATTACGTACAATAATTTTTTTTGGGTCGCACTATCGTTTTCAATTAGTGCTCGTATATGCTACGTGAAAAATAAGGTTTATTTTGACATAAATGTTATTTGAAAATCGTTATTTTTTACTTTCACAAATTCGTATTTCTAAAATGTAACTAATACTTGCGAAAAGTTTGTTGCACCTTGGAGGATTCTTTGCACAAATGGCAACAGTTCAAGCTTGGTTTTGTACGCTTAGCGCACGAATAACAGAAGGGATTATGAGAATTTGGCACAATAGCACGTGTACGTAGAAAAGTGCTCAGACACATATGTGAATAAATATTTATTATCTGTTACCATTTTATGTTTCTTTAAATTGCTATAAATGCATACACAAATGGCTTTTCAGGATTACTTAACTCGACAAATTTATTTTAATCGTTTCGCCCACTAAACATTGTATGTAAATCCATGCGGCAAAGTCAAAGTGCCAACAGGACTGATTCAAGGCGTGGCATGGAGGATGGCAGCATGTGGCCAACCATTTCTGGTGGGTATACAGATAAGAACCTATTTAAATAGTATAAATCCTGAATAACGTATTTAACAATTTTTCGTACTTCTTATATACCCGATTTTCGTAATATCATTGAACAAAACGCTCACCATCAGAAAAATATTTGCCCAAAACATCTATGGAAAACGTTACTATTAAATGGGAATAAAACAGGCACAATCATCTAAGTCCTGGAGCAGAATATAAAAAGTTAAAGAGTTGTGGAAATTTTAAATGAATATTTGGTGTTGCTTATCAGTTCGGTTATCAAACAATTCCATAGTATGAAACCAGAAATGTTCAAATTTACAATTTAAATGAATTTCGTTAATTTCGCAATATAAATTCAATTAAATAAAACTATTATCACTGAAGAGTACAGATAGGCAAAGAGTTGGCAGTTCTTGATTAACAATGTAGCGTCAGTTTTGGCTGATTAAAATTAGTTTGCCTGGAATTAATGCATTTCCTAACGAGGTAACTATTTATCGTAAATTATGCGTGCTAATAACTCATGTGTTCCATTTTAAATGCTTAATGGAGAATGTATCTGTTATCTGGAAAAGTTGCCGGCCAACAACGGTAGAACATAGTAACTTTCCTTGAAGTAATCCTTTAACGGAGCCGGTGTGCCAATTCTATTCAGCTCGCCTAGCTGGTACCAATACCATACACCTTTACAGTTTTGCTTGTTAAGGGAAGGTATCAAAACATATTTCTCAACTCGTAGATGGAATAATATCGCTATATCTTATGGTGCACTTTAGGTAATTGCCTCAAGTGTAGACTATGCTAATTTGTATTCAAATTAATCTAAAATATATTGCCCGCGAACACAGTGATGCACATTTATCTCATGGCAGGCACTTAAGGAGGAACTCCACCAACTTTGATACCAGCTCCAGTAACTAAATGAAAACCGAGCACTCCTTTAGAATGTCAAATTGTGTATTGTTCGAGTTTATTTGTTTGTATTCCATTTTCGTAGGCAAAGTTCAAACCCTCTTCTTATTTGGTCTAGTCGACGTTGACATTTTCGGGTAAACAATCCATCCCCTACTACTCCTACAGTTAGCATCCCTTTTTAACAAAAAGGGATAAAAATAAAAATTTAATTTCAAATTTTCCTATTACCTTTACTATTTGTATTTATATTTATTTTCTATTCCTATGCGGGTAGGTGTGTATCTATTTCAATGTGAACGAACTTAAATAAATTCATACACACATACCCAATCATTATTGCCTTAATCTATAAACCCCATTTATACATTAATACTAAGTATCTTTCTAAGTAATTTCATTCGGATTACTTTATATTTAGCGAATCGTGTAATTATGTATTTTATTTTAAGTTTATTCAAAGTAATCGTCCTTGATATATGCTAAGATGAATATTTTCAATGAAGCTAATTGTTACAAAGGGGTTGAAACTTTTGTAATTGTATATATGAATATTCGTGAATATGCAAAATAATTAAATTATAAAATGAGAAAATATATCTTTCCATTTGATTAAGTTTTCCATAATAGTGATAATAATATTCAAGTTATTAAAAATATAAATTACAATTTATAGGAGCTTTTTTGGTAATTTTTAATTATAATCTTATAAAAATAATACCATTTGTAATCCTTTTAAAATTATATTTCAATTTATTTATTTTGAAATTGATAGCAAAAAACTATTTCAAAGAAGTTAAAATCAAAATGTTCATTAATATTATTCAGTAATGAAAACTATAATAAGGAAAATTCAGTATTAAAATACATAATAATAATTTCAGTGAATATTAGAAAAAATTTCATTAAGCATTTAGAAGATCTTTGAAATGATTATGAGTGACGCGTAATCAAAATAATTTGAGATTCAAGTCAAAGAGTACTTGTAAATCATATAAAATACAAATTTCTTTTGCAACAATTTAATTTTATTTACAGAAATTAATATTATCTCCCAAAAATGTGGAGGCAATGATTTTATTCTTCGTAGCAGTGCTAAAAGCTATTAACTGGAATTGCCTTCAGCTGGTCCGACACTCTTTATCACCAGTATGAAGGTGAGGTGACGTCCTTCCCAGTATATTTTTATCTATTTTGATTTTGGAGAACAAAACAAAATCACACAAAATAGAGCAAAGGAATAGAGTGGAAGTGGGGACCACAGGAATTCTACTTTTTGATTAAAACGTGTGAAAAAAGAAGTTGTCATGTTAGAGAATCTAAGTGTCTGCAATGTCGGATCTGAAGCGCAGAACCCTTTTTCTGAGCCTTTTAAGAATTTTTTTATACCAAAAAGTCCCTTTTATAAAAAGAGTCCTTGAAAAATTACAACAGTTTTCGATGTAGAAGGGATTCGCCATCAACTGTTTCATTGCCCTAAAACTGATTTTCATCAAAACGGCGTTTTCATCAAAGCTTCCTTGAACGGCGTTTGGCTTGTGCTCCATAAGGAATATTTCCCATCGGTTTCTTGCAACTTTTCATAAGTCAAATTCGTGAATTCATCAGTTTTTAAATAAAATTTGATGGCACATCGTTGTACCAATAATTTTGCTCATCTAGGAAACTTTAAAGTCCTAGCCTCATAACTGTTTTGCCACTCCTCCTAATACCACAAAAAAAGTACTTTTATATTTAAAACGAAATTCCAATAAATCTTATGTAATTAATCTTAATACACTTTTAGGTAGGCACATTAAAGCCAATATAATATATTTCAATAAAATGAGAACAGAATTTTTTTCTAACTGTCATATTTTAATAAAAAAAATATAAGTCAAATTTTTTTATAGATATAAAATTTCCTGGTATTATTGAATACTGAATTTTGTATAACATAAGTTCTTGTAAGTAGAATGAATAAATTCACTAAAGTTTCGAATTTTCTATAGACCGTGGAGATACCTTTTCAAAAATCCCAGCATTATTTACCCATCATTTTGTATGGTGCATTTCCACATGAATCGTTCACATTAGGATATGCTGTGTCGATATAGAAATTTTCTAAATTAATGAGCACATTCAGAATATACTGAAAATAAATTCCGCTCATTTACAATAATTTACAACGAATCGTCTATGAATTCAGGAATATTCTTCAATAGAACAAGTAAATATTCGTACCAAGAATTCCGAAAATTTTATACTTAACATTTTACTAATATATTAGGGCGGTTTTTTTTGGAAATAAATAAGATTTTTTTCTCAAAATTTTACTATACAATATTACTGGGAACTTTTAGCCAATAATTTAGTTTTGAACTTTTAACATTCCACGTAGAAATTCCTCCAAAATTGAATTGCACAATTATCGAATAAATCTTATTGCACTTTCAAATCAACTATTTTCTATGCTATTTTATGAGACATATTAAAATTAATTACTCTTACCGTATTTGTTTAAAAAATTAATATTGAAAATATATTTTAAATGCAACAGTTTTATTTGCGGTTTTATCCTTAAAATTCCGATGAAATACGACCATTTTAAATTGATTAGGGTAACACCTTTTAAGCATAAATATTAACATTTAAAAATTAGCACAACGTCTAGCTGATTTTAAAAACTGCATGTTATCTCAAACAGCGTGCATTACCACCCCTCTTCTTGATAAGCTAGGTAGGTTTATATGAACTATAACCAGAAAGGGTGGATAACTGCTAATACGAGTATCTCGTAAAAACATCAACACACTAGCTTTGGTAGCTACGAGTAGCATGCATGGTTTGTGTATTGCATAAAATTAGAAAAATTGGAAAAATATGAAGAAAAAAACTAAGGGAACGGATAAAGGATAATCCCCCAGTGGCTCACAAATACTGTTTTGATGTAGCAGATTACTATTTAGAAGATATTGGAAAATTTTCAGAATTGCAAATAAGATGAAGCCAAGCAAAAAATATTTTCTGGTTATCTGTTTTTGTTTTTATAAAAGAAGAAAAAGACTCCAAAACTTTCGTGAACGAATATTGTTAGCAACAGAAAGATTTTATATGCAGTACATGTGCGCTGAAAATTTCTTAAATTTTATGAGTTCATCTGTGCAAAAAAGGAGTTTGGATATTGCCATATGAAACATTGCAACATGGTTAAAATTCACCTTTAATGGTTGTTAATTTACTACTACTATTCATGTTGGTTGTTAGCTTAATATAAATAGCAAACAAAATTTACTAAGAATAAATAATAAAATTTTAACTTGAATTAAAGTTGTACGAGTAGTTGTTAATTCACTTATAATTTTCATGTATTGTCGGTGGAGAATTTCTAATTTTCTATATTATCTAAAATATTTAATTTTAATTACTCAATTAATTTATAAATATTTAAATAAAATAAATCTTTCAATAAATATTAATTTTATTGTCAATTTACTAGAATGAAAGTGGCATTCGTTCACACTATACAGGAATATCCATTTCAGGGTCTATATATAATAGGCCTGTCATTTAACAGTTGTAGAATATATACATCATTTTATATCATATTAATTTAGCCCAATATTTGGCATTTTATATTTTGAGATTATTAATTTTTTTGATGAGCAAAAAAAACGCCGATTAGGCAGTTTGGAATGTGCAGAAAATACGTTGATTGGGTGCTGCAACAGCAGGTTTTGATTATTTTATAATAAAATGAAAAATTGGGTTGATTGGGTGCTGCTGCCTAAATCAGCAGGCTTTGATTATTTTATAATAAAATGCAAAATTATTTTATATAGGACTCTGAAAACATATACATGACTGTAGGAGAAGCCATTGTATCCACGGAAATTAACTGCCTGGTGAGCTTTTTGGTCTAAAGATTTTATTGGCCCGTATTTATGTGAACCGTCAATTCTGAGACTTATAGCCATATCATAATCAAATTTTTGGCCTAAATTTAAAGATTTTAATTTGCACTATATGTGATTTTAACTAAAAGATGCCAAAAGCTATTCAACAAGAAAAGTGTTGGGTCTTTTTCTCGAAACGTTCTCACGACATTCGAATTCGAGATTTGGTGATGTCAATTGGTCTCCAAGATCGTAAGATTTGACGCCGTTAGCCGATTATGATTACGCAAACAATTTTCAACCTTCAAAATATAACATCCATCAAGTAACAACCGAATAACAACCCAAAAATGTGCGGAAAAATCATCCAAAATTACCTCAAAAAACTCAAATCCTGTAAGAAGTCTCGTAAAAATTATTTCTAAAATGGTAATATTAAAACTATGAACTAAAGTATAAATTAATTATAAATTATTTTAATTTAAATTGACTTTCCAAAATAGTAGGGGGGATTCCCCGACATTTTTCCAAATTGTAATGAAAATATTTTGTAATTATATAAAATGATTCATTTTTTTATTAGAAAATTATTAACCAAAAAAAAAATTAGAAATTTTGATTATAAAATCATGAGTTTAATTTAGTAAATAAACATAAAATACAATATATTTGACTTTAGTAAATAAACAAATTTTGAATAATTTATAAATTATTGAAAATCAATTTTATCGAATGGAAATTGGAACAGTTGTTATTAATTTAGCTTAATTAATGGTATTTATAATATTTGATGAGTTATTATAAGTGAACTACCAACAGGATATCAACAAATCTAATATTGTAAATATAGTAAAAGTCTATTAAAATGTTGGAAAATTGATTTTATAAATAATGAATTTCAAGTGTTATTCTATCAAAAAATTGAATCTGTATACACGTATATGAAAGGGTAGTTTTCGCTGACATGATTAATTATCACGAGTATTAAATGTATGTTTTCATTGAAATAAATTTCATAATCAATTTTATGAAATAGGAAAAAATATTTTTAAATGCTTTCAAATTACATTCAATATTCAATACTTTTATAAAGAAAGTAGGAGAAAGACGGGTTTTCTTTGTATATTTTATAGTTTAATTACTAAATTGTTAAAAATTTCTTTATTCTTTTCCAACTTATAACAAAAAAAAATAATCACGCAATTTGAAACAACTATAATTGAATAAATTTCTAATGAGAGACTTCTCATAGTTCCTTACGTAAATAAAAATTCAGTAAAAATCCTTTTACGTATAGCGAAAAAAATAATCACTATCATAAATTTTTAACATTTAGAAGACCAAAACTTTCATAAAATTCTCAAATAAATTTGTTTACTTAAAAAAATAATAAAGTACGATTTAAAGTTATAGAGTTAGTTTAACATCTGTCCAATCCGTATAATTTTTATCAAATTCTCCTTTTATTTTTATAAAGAATATAAAATTTTTTGTCAATGTCAATATTAAGTTATAATAATGTCTGCTAACATATTTCATAAATTTATGTATGTACGTTTTCACGAGAAAATGTTCCCACAGGATATTTTGTAGTATTTCTTTATGAATTTTTTATACACTCTTGCTTATAAAATTGTCCAGAGATTTGCTGAATTTTAAAATTCATTTAAATATTTATAAGTCAACCATATTCAAAGGAATTCATTTGGAAATCATATAAAAAGTCTGAGAATAAATTATATGCAAAGAAAATATTCATAAATTCGATGAGTTTTGAAAAGAGTTCGTTTGAGTTTATCTTCAAGTACTATTTTGCCACAATATGAGAAATCTGATAAAATTTACAATACAAAAGATTTTATTTGCTTTTAGTTGAAAATTGTTCAAGATTTATTTTAAATAATTCATTTCAGATGCTCTATTCTTAAAGTACCATATTTATGGAGTTTGAAAAACTTTACAAATATTGTATTTTTAGTGGTTTTTGGACAATTATCTTTAAAATTATGAAAATATGCAAAATGTGATGAAATTTCAGTTTTTTTAAAGGAAATCTGTTTTTATTTATCATAATTTTATTTTTTGATGTATGGAATTTTTTTTTAGAAATGTTAGGACCAAATTATGGATGCGCGGTGTTGTCAGATTAGTCATAAGCTACTCCTTTACTAAATATTGGTCTAAAAACTCTGCATACTCATAATATGGGCTTTAGAAATTTTGTCTTACATTAAGAAATGATATTTTTTAGAGATAATTACAATTATTGCGAGAATACTTAGACTGGAAATTTTACTACTTTAAATAATCTGGCAACACTGCGAAAATCCTCTCTACAAAGCTTAAATGATTGATAGTCCCTCCTACACATGAAGTACAAATTTCAGCCTACGCGACCTTATAGAGAATGATAAGTGAAGTTGTTTTTGTAGTGCATTACCCATTAAATTTTGTGTGAAGCTTGATAATGCAGAGTTGATGAGGATTATCTGGCAACTTTATGGACTTCTGGTTTACATAGCTTGAGCAAGGTATGGGAAATATTTCTTAACAAAAGCATAAGTTTTCCGTTTGCATAAAGCAGTTTTGGAGAACTGAGAAGCCATGAAAAACTCAGGCAAGTTTTGAAGGCTCAAAAAGAAGTACTTTGTTTCTGACCGGACATTGAAGATATTTGGATGCTCTGCCATAACAATGCCTCATGTCACACGGCTATTTCTGTCAACGAATTTTTTATGGAAAAGGTAATGCCTGTGGTTTACCAGTCCTCTCTTAAGAGAACTAGTTTGAAAAGGATAACAGTGATCTTTATAAAAATAAAAGGAAATTGTTGGAAAAATAAATTGTCTCCAAGAGTAATAACATTTACATTATCAGAAGATCAAAAGTACACTTTGGATGTACAATATAATGTATAAAAAAAAGTAGTAACAAAAAATACTTATAAGAAAATAGAAAATAAATTATAAGAAATTCGTCCTTAAATAACATAAAATTCTCGATTTGGAAAATATCTTTGCCAACCGATTTTTTTTGCTAGCTTTTGTAGAACACAAGTTGATTAGAAAAAATATACACAACTATTACGGGTTTTTCTAAAGAGAAAAATACAAAATACTGTTTTCCTAATCGCAATACTTTGAAATAAACAAATAAAAGGCGAAACATTGGTAATGCTCTTATGGAAATGCACTCCCATTACAAGTTTAATATAGTAAAAAGGTAAGATTCTAAGCTATACAAATTTTCATCCTATGTAAACTTTACCAAAAATATGTAGAACCATTTTATGTAAAAGCCAAAACAATATGTATACACTATGAACGTTGAGGCACCGCACACTTTCATCTAGACCTATACGACCATTTACAAGTGCCGCGCCTTCTTCCTTCGGACTACATTTGCTACTTGCACGTCTATCAGTGACTTATTACATTTCCGAAATTTGTTTTCACAGGAGCATGTATACGATATATTTTATTATCCTGATTGTTTGCTTTTTCCTAAAGATTCTTTCGAGAAACTTATTCGGAAAGTCGTATTGGGATGGATTTAGGTTTTAATGCTGTTTAAGCGACTGCCGCCCACTATTTCCATCACTCTTGGGTACAGTTTCTCATGTAGTCCGGGTGTCTTGATTTTTGTTCCATTCGTGAGCATTATTGCCAGCAATTAATTTGATGACCAGTATGCATTTCCGAAACTCGTCTATTTGCTACAAACCATGCTACAGATGAAATCCGTAAAATTTTTCCAGCCAGCTGTTCTCGGACAACCGATACGTGATACCGTGTAGTCGTCAAGATTCCTGACTGGAACACTTGTAAGTGGCATGATTAACTATAATCCCATTTGTGCTCGTACAGTTTTTTTTTTCGGTGAGGGGACCAACCGTTGCTAAATAATGCTAACCAAGAAAAGTATATTTCATTACAGTATTTCGATCCTTCGCGTTGGGTGACTAATCACTTCTTCATCGTAACTTTCTTGAACGTTTCTTTAACACTTCTACCAAGTTAAATATACTAAATTTTTAAAATTTCTACAGTTTTTTCTCTTTCCATGTTTAATAGCATCCATAATGATGAAAATTCAAACTTTGTTCGATTTTTCAAAGTTTTGCTTACACGTTATGTAATGAAAGAAAATCAACTTGACTTGCGAAAATATTGCTTATAAAGGTGTTGATGATGTACCTTGCATATTAACGAGTTACATTTACATTAGAATTTATGCGGCATTTTAAGTTTTTAACAAGAATAAGTGCAAAGGATCAGAAGATGAGCACAGCTGGAATTATGTATGTTATTTGAGCTGAGAGTAATGACTGTTAAAAAAGAGTCCTTGACTTCTCGATAATACTGTAAAACGAACCATTGCTATCCATGCAGTACGCAACATATTACGCAGAACATATCCTCAAGAATGGATGGATTAGGGATGTTTGTATGGAAGTGGAAAAAATAAAGAGCTTTTCCTTACGATTTATTGTCTATGTGACGGTCTCGTCGAAATTGAAAAATGACTGTATATGTGGGGTTGAAACTAGATAATTTCAGATACTGGTACACCGCAAATACTGATTGATGGTGAACGGTAGATGTCAGATGTTAGATTAGAGTATTAGATAAATTGCACATGCTTGTGCGTGCCTAGCAGACTTCGTTTTGTGCCTGTGTTCAAAGTTACTCCCGAGCTCGACTCCTGCCGAATAGCTTAATTGCATCGACAACACATATTGCAATATATTCCAGAATACGCCGGCACATATAAGTAGGCCTAAATATTTTCAACTTTGCTGCCACAGAATCAAATTGCCTGAACTCAATACGGGCATATAATGATTTCATAGACAACGAAGAATGTTTCTTGAGCCGGATCACAATGTTGAGTAATGATAAATAGGAATTATCTTACATATTAGTGGTTTGTTTTGAACTAAGCAAATGCGGTATGTTAAGGGTAGATTACTCTTTGCAGAACATATATGATAGATGACTAATAATGCGGGCTGATATTATTCTTGATATTATATTGTTGATTAGTAATGATGAATGGTACATAAAATAAAGATATTTTATTTTATCTTTAATTAATATTATAAAATATAATTTAAATTTACCAAAATTTTTTTCTACACTCATTTTTGAGTAAATTCTATTTATTCCAATATTTTCAGATTCTTTTTTTTTAATTTTTTTTGCTTTGGAAAATAATTTTTGCTTTGGAAAATAAAGTATACTAAAATACAAATAACATTGAAATATTGATACATTTTTTAAATAATTATATTTCTTATATAATATCATTAAATAGTGAGTAATGAGTTATTTTTATATTTAACACGAGTCTTCTTGCAGGATTGGATTCTTTTGAGTTGACTTTTAATAACTTTTTCGTACATTTTGGACCAAAATTTGGCCATTACTTCTTGATGGATGTTAGTTTTTAATGCTATAAAGTTTGAAAATCACTCGTATATATACAATTTTTTACATAGTTTTACAAGAAAAAATCCAACGGTGTCAAATCTTGAAATTACGTGTTCTGGCAACTTTTTCCCATAATAAAGCTAAAATTCTTCATGTTCTTTAACTTGTGGCGCCATCTTGTTAAATACAGTTCAAAATTCTTTAAATTTTGAACATAAATATATCCCAATCTAAATTTTGAGAGCTCTTTATTTTGTTCTTTTATATCTACATAAAAAAAGATCGAAATAAAGAATTATCAAAATTGTGCTTTAAAAAATAAAATTCAACTAAAATTAAAGTTTTATTTTACTATTAAAATTTTACCATTTAACAAATAATAAAATATTATTAAAATGGCCGCCAAAAGACTTCTTGCAGGATTCGATTAATTTAGAGAATATTTTCGCGGGGTTTTTCACATAAATTGGGGCTGCAGTTCCACCATTACTACATAAAATTTAGTTTTTAAATACTCGTAGTTTGAGAATTATCTGAATAAATATACGTAGTTTCTGCATTGCCCTTAGAAAAATAGTCCAATGACGTCAAATTGCAATATTTAGTATCAAATCACAAAATTATGTGTTCTGGAGACATTTTGCGCAATTTATCAAAAATTGATCTAGTTTTTTAGCTGATGGTGCTGTCTTGTTCAAAAAGGGTAGTTGTGATGGTAACGGTCTCTCCCTCTTCATTTTCGAAACAAGACGTGCCAAAGGCAGCTACACACCAAATGCATACCAAACAGTTATTTTTTACAAATACAATGGCTTTTCTACAGTTATATGTAGATTTTCAGTATTCTATAAATGACAATTTGGTTATTAACTAATCCATTAATTGAGCAATGATCCTCGCAAAGCGTGAAAAGTGGCCACGGCCAAATCACCATCTTTGGAGAAAGTTTTTCTAAATTAAACGTATTTTTTGACAGTTAAACGATTTATAAAATAAAATGGCAGACTATATTATGAATAAATTGATTTTATAAGATATATAACTTTGACAGCTGTCAAATGAAAAAGCTATATTTTTTAAACTAACAAAATGGATAATCTGTTATTAGAAAATAATATAAATAAATTTAAAATACAATAAATAATATAATTTTATTCAAATAAAATAATTTTATTTCAATAGAATTGCAAAAATAATAATAAATTTTCAATATTTTACTAACCAAATTAATATATAACACACTCATTAATTATTCATTCATTCACTATTTTAATAGAATTTTCTATACGGATGCAATTTATTTTTGGATTTAATTTATATTAATCTATTCGATATCGATCGAATTTATAATAAACTTTTTCAGTAGTTTTTTTTTGTCAATTAGTTTTGATTCAATAAAAATCCAATCGATTTTCGAAAATCTACGAATTTTCGAATTCTATTGAATTGTACAAGTTTTCAATACAGATAGAGGCAAAAAGATACTCATATGTATGTGATATGTTCGCTTAGCTTTAAATTTTATTGAACGAGCTATCAGCAGAATATTTGAAAACTTATGGTAGCTATCCAGTCGATATAAGCAATAAAATACGCACTACTTTTTAGGTTTATACTCTGTAAACCACATATATTTTCAATTTTACGGCCAGTAACTGAATATTCCAAAGGAACTAGTCGTATAAAATGTTTGAGAATAAGTACATATGAGAGCCCCAACGAAATAGGACCGTGCCCTATACTATCCAATAAGAGTATGAACATCAAACGCTCAAGAGATTCTTATAGAAGAATGCATCCAATCGGAATGAATGTATTCATCCGTTTAAATTTTTGGTGTGCAATGTAGTATTTTGTCTACTGCAATGACATAAATATATTTCCGCATATACACCCACATATAGACAAATAAAAGACTTTCAGGAAGCTAGAATATCTTCATAGAGCGATTGCGTTTCTTGGATTATTGTCGCAGTTAATTTTTATGAATATGGATCTAATGGGTTGTCGCACACGTTGCATGCTGCCATCGCGGTTAACCATAATATTTTTCTCGTTTAATGATCTGGAAATGATAAAGCATCCTCTTCTAGAACACTACCATCAAGACGAATAGTTGTAGTTTTTGTGTTCAACAGAAGCAACAGTAAAGAACAAAGAAAGGCAAATAGAATCGGTTACAACGGAATTGTTGGAATTATCTGCCAAATATAAACTATTCAGATTATGATAGATATGCTGTGAAATGTGAATATACTACGTCCACATATCCGTAAGCTTAATATGCTTTTATTTTGAATACAAGTCACGTTTATAAGCGTACATAGTAGATCCCATCTACCAGTTCGTACTGTATTGTGCAAGTAGACTCATAGTTTATAATCAAAAAAGCTCTGTACTATATTTACTCCATACGCTACACTTCATACTCTTTACGTTGAACACGTGAACAATTACGTAAGGAGGATATTAGAGAAAACTGTGCTAAAGGATATCAAGCTTATATATATATATAATAATAATAAAAAAAATCAAATATAGAGAATATGGACGCAATGGTACCATACTTGTGCTCTCTAATGCCGAAAAATGTGAAAGTTTGCAAGACATTTGCTTGCAATAAAGAGTTCCATCTTGTCGGATATTAGTTTTGCCACACAACATTCTGTTACGGATTTCGGAAACAAATGTCGTAGTCGCAATAAAGTTTGACTGAATAATGAATCATGTCACACATTGATGTGATGTGATGTAATTGATGGATTTGACTTTTTTTCTTATAATTCGATTATTTTCTTATAATTCAGTAGTAAATTGGTATTGGGCTATATGTATTCTGGGCATTAGTCCAAAATGGAGTTTTTGTTTCTGCACCCATGACACTTTTTACTAAAGGTTTCTTACACTGGCATACATATTTTTACAACGTAGCACATGGATCTGGCATGTTCTAGAATATTCTAGAAAACCGGTTTCTGAGCAGTATCAATGCGAGCGCTGCTCGCGAGAGAAGATTTACTTTAGTTTTAATTTTAGTTGAGTCGGAACAGCGATTGTACATAGGACGCTGCGCAATTTGTACATAATTTAATTGTAAATAAATAAAGTGTTCTATGGATACCTCATAATTTTCTTAGCGTTTTTTTTTGTCTTTTACCCTGTCCATCGAATCTACATTGGATCGTAACAATATTTTATCCTTGATTTGGAAAATCTGAACCATAATAGATCAAACTAAATGTACAAGTAGATACACAGTGTGTCCCTAAAATAACCGAACTTTTTGGATATAGAATAAAATACACATTATATTGTATTATCTTTGAAAGTTATTATTTATTCAAAATAGGTTCCATTAGACTCAATACAACGTTTGGAACGATCAACCAGCGCATGCATAGATTTGTTTATGCCATTTATAGGAATGTTCTTTAGCACCTCGGTTACGGCTGCTTGAATGGCTGGGATATCATCAGAAAATGCTCCTTTCATCTTCGTTTTCAATTTTGGAAATAGAAAATAGTCACATGGTGATAGATCAGGCGAATACGGAGGGTGGTTGATGAGAGAAATCCGATTTTTCATTAAAAATTCGTTCACTTTTTTGGACTTGTGGTGCATTATTGTGCAATAAAAACAGCTGTTTCCTGCTGGATATTCATGTCTAACACGACCAATGCTTTTCCACAATCGATCTAAAATGCCTAAATAGTATTCTCCATTAACTGTTCGACCTTCTGGACTTCCATTCAGCAGATTGACGCTTAGTTTCAGGGTCATATTTAAAGCACCATGACTTATCACCAGTTATGATCGAATCAAGAAAGTCTTCATTTAATTCATGTGGAACAAAACGTGCACAGATCTTTCTTTTACCCAAATCTTCAGTTAAAATTCTCCAAATAGTGTTTTTACTCGTATTTAATTCCTCAGCCAATGATTTTTTCTTAATTCTCAACCAACGATACCAATGATTTCAAGGACTTTTTACACCAGTTCAGCACTTTTACTAGCTTCTAGACGATCTGGCCTTAGGTCGTCATGTAAATCCTCACGACCATTTTTAAATCGTGTAAACCACGTATAAACTTGAGTACGACTCATACAATCATCACCATAAACTTTTTCCATCAATTCGTATGTCTCAGCGAATTATTTTTTAAGTTTAACACCAAATTTTATATATGCTCTTTGTTCCAGTTTTGTTTTGTAACATTAGCACACTTTTTCTTGTATTGAAATGGCTGTAACTTTCATATCTGTCATCCGATTTATATGAATTTAGGTTCGTTTGAAAGAGGATGAATGTATCTTCTTAATGCTGCAAATTTTCAATAGATGGCGCTGTATGTTGTATGATTTAGTTCTCCTTCTTATTTAAAAGTTGTCTTAATTTCGTTTCAGGTAATTTTTTTTATGGATCTTCAGTTAAAGCCCTTTAAAAAAAACGATTAATTTAAATATACTAAAATAATTTAAAATTAAATATTTTTATGCACAATTCACCAAAACTAATAAATTAATAGATTACACATTTTTTTAGTTTGAAAAAAATACTACTCCTTTATACAACAGTCGTTAAGTAATTATATTATTTAAGATAAAAATTGTTTAGTACAAAATTTGCCATTTTTTTATATATATATTTTTTAATATATACAAATTTTTCTGTTATATTGGTGATTCTGTAACAGACACGTTTCGCAATGAATTCGCTTTAGCTTTCCGCTCAATGAATATGTCTCATTTCTCGCTCGACACCTACCTTAATTAGTAAAATTTTCATATATGTGTATGCGGTACTGCCAGCCCACAAGTAACAGTGAAGAAAGTGTTGTACTCTTTAAAAGTGACTGTGTGGTGTGCATTTCGGTCTGAAGGAGTAGAGACCGTTACCGTAATTTTTGAGAGCTATGACCGTGTGATAACTAAAAGTTTTTGACCGAAACTTCAATATTTTAATCTGGAAAACACGTGCTTTTAAAAACACAATACCACAAGCAACACAACACGAAGTTGTTCGTTTACGGTCAAAAAATTTTCATAACGAGTAATTTTGAGATTTGGTGATCTCAATTGGCTGGATTTTTTCTTGTAAAGTAACGTAAACGAACAACTTTAGAACATTTAAAAATCAACATCTGTCATATAATGACTAAATTATTTACAACCCGAAATTCGCAAAAAAAAATTATTAAAAATTACACCAAAAAAAGGCTTTCAAAAATGCTTGCGGCAATTATTCGTATAATATTAATATTTCATGTATTTGCAAATTTAAAGCAATTTATAAAATAATATTTACATTCAAATTTATATTTTAAATGTGTTTTATTTAATGTTAATTTTTAAAGAACACATTTTATATAAAAGAAAATATTTTTGTTTATAATAAAATATTTTTCTCTATGGTTCATCGACCGTAATAAAATATTTCGACATTTTACTGAAAAATATTCAGAAAGTTTATTTAAATTGAAAATTTTTTTGATAAAATTAAAAGGATAGAAAAAAAATCTATTTTCTTAATAATAATACCTCCCTAATAATAAATGAATAATTTCAAATTTTATAAAAACTTAAATACAATTATTTTTATACAATTCATATGCCAACTTTATAACACTGACTTGAATAAATATAAAAATCCTCTAATAAATAATGTTTTGCATTGGATTCATTTTTATTTGTTAATATAAAAACATTACTAAGTTATGTATAAAAACCCGATTGAACATTTGCCTACAATTGTACTCGTAGGTGGATGCTATAAAATAATAACAAAAAAATATGTAGCAATCTGGGATGGACAGAATGGATCCTATTTTTAATATGACGCCTGCACGTGCACAGTATCCTTTCCATCACAATGATTGCGTACAAGTTATCAGAACACATTATAGCGTATCGTTCATATGCCATGATAATATACGCCTCCAGGGTCAAATGTGGTATTGTATTTGTTGGGAAACTTTTTCTGAATATTTGAATATCATATTATTGCCTCGGGCGCCAAAATAAAGGAGAAACAAAACAATAATAGCATAAAACAAAAACAAGAGTAGAAACTAAAAAAAAAATAAAGGATCTTTTTTCTTTTTCCTTTAATTTGAATTTTTTTAGATATAAGTAGATCCCATTTTCCACCATTCTCCATTCGTTATATTATAACTAAGCAAAGCACAAAAAGGAAAACATTATGTATGTTTGTATGACATGGTAATAACCTAAGGATGATTTTGTTTGTTGCTACTAGAAATTTTCCTTATTCTACAGATTCTTTACGCTCTGTATAATTCGATAATTGGTACTGAAGATAATAAAATACTTTTAGAATGGGATACGTTTAGGTTCAATGAAGCAAAATATCGTTTTTCAATAATAAAAGTACCAGAAAAACAATATTTATTTGTTCCAAAATTCTAGAAAAACAAATAAGAGTGTATTTACTACAAAATTCCATGGTATTACTAATAATATTCAAAACGGTATAATTTCTTGAGAAAATAATTGAAATGTAAGTGTTTTGTTTTAGAATTCATTATAAACATTATATTAAAGTTCATAAAGTGTTTCAAAGAAAGGAAAAATCAGTCCTTCCAAAGGAAAAGTTGAATATAATACAATCCATCATAGCTTAACAGAGAGTATACACGTATCATGTCTTCAAACATTAGTCAGAATTTGTTATTTTATACCAAGACACTTATTATATTTTTTTGATTTCAAAATAATTATTTTAAAAATTTTACAAAATAATTAGTTTTTGATATTATTTGAAATATTTTATTCCGTTTTAATTTTATTTGCTTTCTACAGAGATGAATGTGAAAGAGTTTATTCTTTGTCATCGGTTTCTTCACTACCTAACGAGATGAATTTAACATTCTCAAAACGAGTGTTCATTGGGAAAATAACAAAGAAAAGTTTTAATGGTAGGAAGAGAGGGTTTTAGTGATGTGATAATCGGGAATTAAATTTTTTTTTAATGGTGAGATTTATTGTGGAATATTCCCTTTTCTGGCATCTGAGCTAGGATAGCGGTAGAGATTTGAGTTTCTAGTCCCAACCATTACTGGTAAAAATCTCGTAACCCATCATGTGATCCTGAACTCAACAATATTCGACATAACCTCCTTAAAAATAGAGGTGGTGAGTTGCGGTGGGTTTCAGGTCATTTGGGCATTTCCAGTAACAATCCAACTGGCGGGAAACACTCTCCATCAGCCGGCGTTTACTCGTACAATAATTCATAACTGGCCTCATATGCTAACATTTAGCCATTCGTAGACATACGGGCAGGATAAGTAGCAAGGGTTTCTTTCCAAACATTGGCTAACCATTGCCGAACCAGTGTACTCAACAACCTTACCAAAATTTTTGGGCACAGAAACTGCTTAAAATTTGAATACGTGTAGATTTAAAATCCACCCTGGGCTTATCGGTTAGATCCCTCAATATCCTTAAAATATACTAATATGCTCTACAAAATCTAGTCATTTCTAAACAAATTATCAATTTCAGCTAAAATAGTCTCATGGTCGTGGCGCTACATCTTGACCCTAGGCTTATGTCCTAGGAACCTTATATATATATAAAAATAAAAAAAACCTATTTATTCTGGGAAACGCCCAAATTATGAAAAAAAAGTTTAGTCATGATAAATAACTTCGCTACGAACATGGAACGGAGAATCAACGATATTTTCGAGATCTTTCAATTAAAGGGATTACCTTGAAGAGAGATTGGAACGCTTAGTAGAACAACAAATTTTAATACCAAATTGTTTATCTAAATATAGTCTCAGGTAGTATGGTATAAAATTACCATTTTAGGAAACATAAACACTCCTCTGCTCATTTACCTTTGTTGATCACCTCAAAAGGCCAGTTTTGGATATTTAAAACAAGGAATTGTAAATTTTTGGAAGCTATTTAGATATTTGATAGGGATAAAAGAATGGTGAAATCCAGTATAAAATCAAAAAGTAGATTTTGTAGTTTTGGTATTAATTAGGATATCATGGGTATAAGTAGGTAGTATATAGAAGTGGATCAAAGATCTTTGATCGGTGATATTTTAGAATATTCTGTGTTAACTGATACTTGGAAAGTAACTTTGACAAAGTAACGATTTTAAAATAAGATAGACTGTAAAGGAAAGTTAGGTACTGAGTTCCCACAGCAGCGCAAAATGCCTTCCGCCGAATGAAGGTGTGTGATATATCTAGGAGAAATATTCTATATTTTGAGTATTCTTTTTGCTGTAGTATTAACTTTTTTTTTTAAATTTCTCAATTAATTAAATTCAGAATTATATTAATTGAAAAATAGTCCCAATTATTTTTAACATACAATATATTTTAATTAAAACCCTCACATACAATGTTGTCAAAAATATCCAATTATTTAAATATCTAAATCTAAATAGTTTATACTATATAATAAATTATGGTTAACCAGTAATATTAATAATCGTATAATAATCCTGTTAATAAGCTTGTGCAAATCTTAAAATTCCCGATAATGTATTATTCAAAATGACATCAATATTAACCATTTTCATGTATGTCCTATTACTTATATATATACAAGGATATACCAAAATATATTTATAATGACAACTTTATAATGCTAAATATAACAATGTTTATTATCAGGATTAAAGTTAATTTATTTATTTTGCACTTCATTGCTTTGCCAAAAAAAAAAAAAATACCATAATATACCTAAAGTCAATTTCTTATCTTAAGGTTGTGACCGTATACGAAATTGGTGAATATAAACTGATGGTAAGAAAAACTTTCGCTGAAGTATGCCGGGGTACCAGGGGTGCTAGTGGTGTTAGGTAGTGATTTTCAGAGAGTGTGAAAAGTCCTCGGTAAAATATGGCAAACGAACTAAACAAAGTTAGGTTAAGCCCAAAACAAGGCGAACGGAATGAAATGAAACGAAAAACATTACTGTCTGCGGTTGAACTTTACGTTATAATCCATCATTAAGACTAATTCATTGCTGTCGAAATAAATCGTTCGGTCTTTGGAGTCGCTAATGTTAATTAATCAAATTTTCCGAAATCCAAAGTGATCCATAAATAACATTATTGTAAATGGTCTGTTCAAAGCGTCAACGATAACTGCTATCTCCTCGTGCACCCGTCTACATACATAGGATACAATACGAATAATCCTCTTGTTCAATGGTGATAACGATGATGATGGCGATGATTGGAAATACGGATGTAATCTGAGCGCCTATTATGATAAGTAAATCCGGGCGCCTAGAGACGGAGAATAGTAAAGACTGGATGGAAAGACCAACAAATAATGACAATTTTTAAAAGTAATCAATCGGTAATTTTTTTATATTGAAAATTATTAAAGATATTATTATATCGTAAATCATAGAGTAGATGGATACCGACCATTTAGGGTAGGGTATAGTCGACTAATTCAGTCATTGTGATTCTTTGAATCTCAAATGCAAATACGCAAAATATTTCGAGGCTTAGTTTCACACAGTGGGTGTACATAAAACAGGAAGAAATTTTTCTTAACAACAAAATCAAATTATCCATAACGTAAATAAAATATTCATTTTGGGGTGAAAGAGATGTTCGTCGTAATAAACTCCATTATCCGTGCTTATATTCATATTCATCCTGTACAGAGTAAGGAAATACTGCAACAACTGGGGTAAAAATGCTTCAATTTTGGAACAATACCGCTAAGCGATTGTCAGTAAAAGCAACGATGGAGAATTCACAGAGGATTATCATAGGAATATGTCAGATGTTTATTAAGGCATATACAGCGAAATCTGGTCGTCCCGTCATCATCATCCACCCTTAGGTCATGGAAAAATGATGTTAGCATTTTATAAAATCCGCCCTTTTCCATTTATATTTCGCTTCTAATGAAGATTTGTTGATTTTATTTGCTTTCAACTTGCTCAACTTGCTTTTCCAATAAAGTGACATATCCAAAGCGCTTTGGATACTCTTGCGGAAACGACAAACAAGAGTGTACTCCTGTGCACTCAAAGTATCCCTCTTCATCAGCGTCATCATAAGCCCGACCGCTATTACTAACACCACTCTTGCTACTACGCCCATTGTAAAATATTGCCATCGTCATTGCCACCATCATCGCCATCGTCACCGTAGGCATTATCACCCTTACAAGTACTTGTACTCAAATATGAAAACATCAATAGAAGTTAATTATATTACTTAAATGAAATGCTATGTAAATGTAAACATGTTATTCAATAATGCGTTATAAATTTTAAAGGTTTCACTAGCAATACTAAATCCCTTCGTCATACTCCTTCCGATTGATATGTGCATGTACATACACGTATGCGCAACAGAGTACCATAAACAAACATGAAAGCCCATACTGAGTATGAGTTTTTGATTCAATGTTATTATGAAAATTTATTAAATAATAAGACAACAATCAAAACAAAACTGTATTAAATCAAATACGAGTTGTAAGCTCAAAAAGGAGTAACTTGCCAACCTTGCGTACATACACACTCGTATAACCATCGAATAAAGTAGATTGCATTTTCATTAAAAGACTTACGGATTGCCGACATTCCTGTTAGATCATTTGAAAATTGCAGCAGAAATTATTGTTTATTCAACGTTTTTATTATAACAATTAATAGTAACGAGTAATTTTTTAAATATTTGGTTTTAAAATTTCCAAAAGAACACAGAAAAATTGCAAAATTGTATGAAAACTTTTTAAATATTATTTCATGTTAATATAGGTAACGACTATGTTTTAAGTGATCCATGCGAGAGATCCAATTTTGAACCACTTTTTCGAGTATGTCGGTTGGTATCTCGATATAACACATATTATTGGGTTGGCAACTAAGTGATTGCGGATTTTAAATAAGAAGAAAAATTTGAAATTTTTTACTTAAAAATATAACTTTATTCAATTAGGTATTATCCGTTTTCGTTGATGACACTTTGCCATCTTTCAGGCAATGTCAAAATTCCTTGTTTGTAAAACTTATTACTTTTGCTAGCAAAAAACTGAATTAAATGTGATCTTACACCATCAGCGTCATTAAAAAGTTTACCATTTAAGGAGTTCTGCATGGAACGAAATAAATAGTAATCTGAAGGCGCTAGGTCAGGGCTATATGTGAGGCTTTGCATTGTTATGCTGGAAAACCATACCCTTACGATTTGTCAATTCTGGGCGCTTTTCTTGAACTGCATTGCTCAGTTTGACGAGTGGTTCATCTCGCATCACCCACGATCGTTTCCGATAAACGTTGTTGTAAACTATCCACTTTTTGTCGCCAGTTATTAGTCATTTCAGAAATGGATCCGTTTCGTTGCGTATAAGAAGCGAATCGCAGATGGTTATGCATTGCGTCAAATGAATTTCCTTAAGCTGATGAGGAATCCATAAATCGAGTTTCTTAACATAGCCAAGCTGTTTTAATTTTTTTTCAATGCATGTATGCGATACATTGAGCTTCTCTGCAATCTCACTTGTTGTACTATGACGATCTGAATCGATAATGGCCTTGATATGGGTCTCATCAACTTCAACTGGCCCGATCGTTATGTATTTTTTAGTGAAAAATTACCAGAACGAAATTTAGCAAAGCCACATGTCCATTATTTAACGTGCTGTGTGGCATGTAGCGCCGTCTTGTAGAAACCACATGCCGACCAGATGCAGTTCTGGCATTTAGGATAAAAAAACGTTCGAAATGAAAGAGCGATACCGTGCCACGTTGATGCCAGCGCCATCTTTCACCAAACAGTGCATTTCTCTGAGTGCAATGACAGTTCTTGTTCTGCTTGTGGTTGTCCATCAGACCAAATGCGACAATTTTGCTTATTCACATATCCATTCAAGCAGAAATGACCTTTGACGCTGAACGTAATTTTTCGCTAAAAAAAAACAGATATTCGGCAAGTTACTGGAAATTCAACTCCTGGACAGGTCGGCCGGTTTTAGTTCATGCATGAGCAATATTTTATATGCTTTCAGACCAAGATCCTTGCGTAAAATCTACCATATGGTCGAGTAACACAATCTAAATTGCTGTGAACGGTGATGGATGGACAAATCGTGGTCTTCGCCAATACTGGACGCTACGACAGCAATATTTTCCTTGATGTCCAATAGCGTAAAATTGTTACAAAATTTTGTTACTATGGCTTGAATTGATTTCGCAGACCATAAAATGGTCGAAGTGCGCGAAACACATTTTTTACAAAGCACGAATTTTAATAATAAAATTAAATAATTTGGAAACGTTATTTATATATAATAAGTCTTTTTATAATCAAATGGCAATATTAATTAAATACTTTTGACTATAATATATATCACGGGTCATCTTTAATCTATCAGAAATAAATATATAAAAAACCAAACAGCAAAAAAATCATCCGATATAAGAGCTTTCACTGAATTACTTGAAGATTATGAATCGTTCATTTTAAATTCAAAGAAAAGTAAATATTTTTACCCTCCCATTAAATGCTATAATTGAAATCAAGTTCAAAATATTATATTCAAAAATTTATTTGTTTTAAAAATAATTCATCATTGAAACTACGAGTATATATAAAAATAAACTCTATCAATAAAAGTTTCATTCGAAAGTGTGTTGAAATCCAAATGAATTTCCACAAAGTTTATTATTTTAACGATTCGTCATAAATTCAAAATATTAAATTAAAAATAAATTATACTTTAAACTGCATTTTATTGTATATAAAATTTAATTATATATAATAAATAATTTATATTGAATTACTTTATTTTGAAATGATATAATTTATTAAAAGAAATCTTAAAGACGAGTTGATATCTGATAATAAATATAGCAGAGGGCATATCATAAATTATTTTTATTACAGTTGCAATAGAGAATTACTTAAATATTAAATATTTAAGCTTTTTATTCCTGAATTGAGATTTTCTCTAGTATTTTCTTGTATATTATATTTTGAGGTAGAATTAAGTACCTCTAGGTATGTTGAAACTCTTCTCAAAAGCAAATAATCATAATTTTTTAACTATTTTATTTCTAATAATATAGTCTATATATTTTTTTAAATTTTATTTACGAGTATTACTCGTAACATATATTCAATGTAAAATTGAATATAAAAATTTTGAAGAATTTTTATCTTATTAAATATCTAATCAAAAAATTTAAAAAATAACATCCGTCAATTAATTGCCAAATTACTCCTTGAAATATACGAAAAAATCATTAGAAATCATACCAACAGGATCGAGTCCTTCAAGAAGTTTTTTTTGCAGTTACTTGTAAAATATTGCATTTAAATGTAAAATGGTGAAATTTAAGTAACAAAATATAGTAAGAATTTTATCAAAATGTAAATTAAAAGTATATTTTCATAAATTTTAGTTTCGAAATTACATCTTATAAATTTTTATAATAAATAATTTTTATTATTACCTACAAAATTAAGTTTGCTTTTATTTCATAAATATTATAAAAATCAGATAATTTATACCATTTAAATTTTATTTTCAAATATATAAAAAATAATAGATGAAGGGAAATTATTTATTTTGTATCTATTATCATATATTGTCTATAAAATAATTCATAATTATTTATAGAAGAATCAATTCAATACTGAATAATTAATTATAATATCAGTAAAATATATTTTTTCCAAAATGAAACAAGTATTGCTGAATAAAATATCAAATTTAAGAGAGAAAAGCTTTCTTTATGATAGATTTCAATAATGATTGTAGAATGTATATTATATTTAATGGAAATCTCATATCAGAAGATATTATTTATTTATGGCATAAAAATTTATATTTATTAATAGATTATTTAAATGGAGACAAAAATGCTACAATACATTAAATATTAATGATTTAAAATGTATTTTATTTATTTGTGAGTGTAGGATTTTTCGTTATTATTATTATTACTTTTTGTTTTTCAGTTTTTTTTTTGTTTTTTTTTTGGTGGGGGGGGGGGGCTTATAGCAATTATTCGTTTTGATAAAATCCGCTTGGGAAATTAATGGACTACTATTGTAAAAAAAAAATTATTTATTTTTGTTTGTCTTATTATTCAGTATTTGAATGAGGAAAAAGCTAAATCAGCAAGGATTCACTTTAATGATAAATCTTTCGGATTTCGTTTGCCTAGCACAGTTGAATTGTTCTGAACAAACGACAGAAATCAAAAGAGCTCGTTTGCAAGAGACACTTATGGTATTTAAGGGTGTGTCGTCCTCCACCGACAAGAATATTGATCTGATTGGATAGGATTATCGATATTATAGTTTTAAACTTAAACAAAAACGTCCTATCCAAACTGATTCGGATATGGTTGCCCAAGAAATCTATACGATCCGGTCATTTATGTTGTCCACCACAGAAGCTTCTGTTTGTTTGATTACGTTGAGATATTGATTGCGACCATTTGCAAAAATGTTCTTCTCTGATTTATGTACATACTTGTACAACAGAAGGATTACCCTTAAACAATTTATTCTCAAATAAATTCTATTCAGAAAATTTATGTAGGCAGAACACGTTCTACAAGACAAAAATGTTCTTTCTTCTAAAATAAGCTCTTCTAAAAATGATCTATGTACTAAGAGAGTACGGATCTTGCCTTTTTTTTTAATAGTCAGTCTTTTTACGAAATAAAATAAAATAGCAAAAGCGTATGTTTATATATATGTATGTCCATGCATACTTGAGAATTGACGAATATCTAATATTATTTTAGATATAGCTTTACAAAATATTAAATTTGTTAGAAAATTTAATTTTGATAAAAATACATTTTTAGAATTTTTCATATTTTATTTAGTTTGGTATATGGTATGTTCTTGTAATATTGTTTTGCATATCAAAATCGGCCTTAAAATATTTATCACCAAAAATGTATATTATAAATAAAAAAAGGATTTTCTACATTCAGTCATATAATAATATAAATGTACGACGTGCTTAAAAATCTTTCTTAGTATATACTCGTACGTAGGAAATAAATCTATTTCAACCGAAAATTATTTTTCTCTAATTTTTAATTAAAAATAATGAAAAAGCTTCAATTAATAATTTTTAATTCAAACAAATATCATTTTTAATATAAATTTTTCCTAATTTGAATTTGAATTATAAATATAAAAAACATACCTTAAATGGACTATTTCTGCCTTATAATGTAATTTATATTCAATTATCTTATATTTTAATAAAGTGTTGAATTACCTGAAATGAAAAAAAAACGTACAGAAATTTTATTAGAAATATTCATCTTCTGTTTATGAAAATTTAGTTCTGTTTCTGAAAATTTAGAGATGCAAAAAAAATCTCTTCAATTTTGAATACCAATTTGATAAATTTAATACACAATTAGTTTTTATTTGCAAAATTTTCCACTAAATAATTTTTCTAAAAACCATTCAATACAGCGGAAAATATTTATACCAACTCAGAATTCCTTACAAAAATTTAAGTTGCAATCTCGAAACCACGTTAAAGTGAAAAATTTCTCATAAATTTCTTAAAAATGTTATTATTTTCCATTTCAAGCAGATATTATTATATAATCTTCTTAAATTTCTCGATACTTGAATTAATCTGGTTCTTTCATTCTAATACTCTAAGTTATTATATTAAATGAGATTATATTGTATAAAAACCAACAAATAACTATAAAAATTCAAATGAAACTTTTTTGATAGAAGAATTGTTCTATGTGAAGATTTTTTTATATGAACAATATAAATATTTATTTATAGCAATTGAAAATATATATTCAAAATAATAAAAAAATCGAAAAGCTTAGTTTTCTTTCTTTTTTATTATCCTGAATAATGTATTTTTTCTTATAAATAACCATAGCAATAAGTTTAGTAAGTAAACGGAATAAAATTGCAATTAATGATGATAACCAACTTAACGAACATAAAAATCGACCAGAAAGACCGTTTTATTGTATTTTCTGTTAAGAAAAATTTCTTATTTTTTATTAAGAAATATGAACGTAGTTTGTATTCTTGCGAAAAGTTTTACAATAGAATCCGTATTTTAAAAAAAAAATTTCTATCTATTTTCACTCATTGTTCATACTCGGAAGATAGAAAACTTTATGAAACGATAAATTACGCATTTCAGTTACAAATGTTTTTCCGGTTCATTCTTTTTCTATTTATTATTACAATGTACTGGCATTGAAAAAAATAAATTTTAAAAGTTAATGTAAAACAAATTGTTATTTAAATTTAATTGCTACCAAGTTATAATGAATAGTGTTTGTCTGTACTTTATGGAAACGGTTTTTTTTTCGAATTATAAATATATCGAAATAAGATTTGTTAAAAAATTTATTTATATTATTTTTAATTAATTGATATTATTTATAAAATTTTCTTGCTAAACATGCTGCCTTCTTATGTAATAATCAGTATATAGATGAATATCTGTATCTTAATATAAGCATTGAGAAAAGGCCTATATACAGTCTAGCGGTTGCATTTTGAACCACTATTTATTTGAATTACTGGAGTGTTAAATGTCATCACGAATTGACAGATTATTAGTTGAAAGTCTGAATTTTACGAAATGGTAATCCATACGCTTGAAGAAAACTGGGAAATATTGAGAACTTACTTCCAAAGTGGTGAGTCTGCAACCCAAACTGTGAGAAATTTAAAAAAAAATGAGCAAAGATCGAATGCCATCACGTCAACTTGTGGACAAATTCGTGAAGCGAGTTCGCGTTCTGGTTTGTTAGTTGCTAAAGCAACTCGTTCCCGCTCTAATACAGTGCGTACAACCGAGAATATTGCCGCCGTTGCTGAAAATATCCGTAATCATCCATCAACATCAACTGGTCACCGTTCTCAGGAATTGAACATTTCCCGCATTTCTCTGTTGAGAATTTTGCACAAAGACCATGGTATGAAAGCTTACAAAGTTCAATTAGTCCAACAACTAAAGCCGCATGACCATCCGATGCGTTTTCGGTTTGCCAAATGGGCGCGAGATCATTTCTCCGAATATGAGCATTTTTACAGAAAAATCATCTTTTCGGATGAGGCCCATTTCCACCTCGGTGGGTATGTCAACAAACAAAATTGGCACATCAGGGGCTCAGAAAATTCATACGTCATCATGGAAAAGCCGATGCATCCACGGTTTGGAGCACATTTTGGACTTGAGGCATCATTAGCCCGTTTTTCGTGGAAAACTATGAAGGAGCCGCTGTTACGGTCAATGGTGAGCGCTATCGTGGCATGCTCAAAGAATTTTTGTTTCCAAAAGTTGAAGAGAATGGTATGGACGACATTTGGTTTCAACAGAACGGGGCCACTTGCCACACAGCCAACGTAACAATCCAACTTTTGGGCACTGCTTTCGAAAACCGAATAATCAGCCAAAATTCTGATATCAATTGGCCGCCCTGGAGCTGTGATTTGAGCCCGTTGGATTATTTTCTGTAGGGAGCCGTTAAGGATAAATGTTACGCAAGCCATCCAGAGACAATTGAGGCCTTGAAACACGAAATGAAATTTGCAATTGTAGAGATACAGGCCTGGACAATCGAAAATATACTGAAAAATTGGGTCGAGCGAATGGGGTAGTGTAACGCCAGCCGTAGCAGTCATTTAAATGATGTTGTGTTTCATTATTAAATTTCAAGGATCAATCTTTTTAATAAAACCGGAAATTTGAAAAAACATACACTAGTTTTTTTAAATTTACTTTTTAAAATGGAACTTCTAAATGGTCCACCCTGTATCTGGAACATTAGCTATTTTATATGATCAATTTAAGCCAGAATATTTCGGTTAAATAATTTGGTTGGTGAAGAGTTATATTTATCGGCACTATTAATTGGCTTAATTTATGGATTTTGGCAAGTACCTACTTTATCGTCAAATTAAAACCGCTGATTTATCGGCACCATTAAGCGGCTCATCAGTAATCTAAGTACCTAGTTTACCGGCAATGTTAGGTGGTTATTTTATCGGCAAAGTTAGGTACCTTATTTATCGGCACCATTAGGCGGTTAATGTTAAATAACCAATGTTTACTGATTAAATAGTACCGCTAACATTAAGCGGCTAATTTTTTAGCAACGTAAATAGCTAATTTATCGGAAACGTTAAGCGTCGAATTTTCGGAAAAGCTAAATGGCTAATTTAAAGCGACCAATGTTTACCAACTAACTAGTACCACTAACGTTAATCAATTAATTTATCGACAACATTAGGCGGCTTATTTATCTGCAGCATTGAGCTATTTATATTAACCAACCCATGATTATCGACTAACTAATATCTCTAATATTAAGCGGTAAAAATTTTGGCAACATGAAGGAGCTTATTTATCTGAAAAGTTAAACAGATATTTTTTCGACAAAGTTAAGCGGCTTATTTATCGGCAGCATTAAGCCAGAAGATTAACCGGTCACAGATTATCGACTAACTAATATCACAAACGTTAAACAGTAAAATTATCGGCAACGCTACGCGGCTAATATTAACCGACAATATTTACCAAATAACTAGTATCACTAATGTTAAGCGGCAAATTTCGCAGAAAAGTTAAGCGGCTTGTTTACCGATAATACGAGTATTTAACCAGGGTAATATTAACCAAAAAATGATTATCGACTAACTAATACCTCTAATATTAAGCGGATAAAAATTTGGCAACATGAAGCGGCTTATATATCTGAAAAGTTAAACAGATCTTTTTTCGACAAAATTAAGCGGCTTATTAAACGGTAAACTTATCGGCAACGTTAGGAGGCTAATATTAACCGACAATATTTACCGGCTAACTGATATCACAATTGGATAATAGCAGAAATTATTTTGAATATTTTTTGATTTTCTCAGAGAATTAGTTAAAAATTTAATTGAATAACTCTGACATTTTTTTGCATTAAACATATATTATGTACTGAGTTCAACGTAATTAATATAAACTGTGTTAAAAAGCCAAAATAAAACAGAATTAGTTCAGAAACATTTTACTCTTACTACAATATATTGCATAGTATAATATACCATCCACTTTTGAATTCTTCACATAACTTTCTACTATAGTAAATTTTCTTAGTAGAATATCAACGTTAATGCTAATTAGAGTATTCGTACTTCAATAAAGATTTGTTTTTGATCTTAGCTAATGATAAATATTCAATTAAGAGTGACAAGAAAAAATCTAAATACCTTAAAATCGCAAACTTTGAATTAAAAAATTAGTTAAATAAATTCACTAAATACAAATGGCAAAACGACAGTGGAATTAATATGAAGGGTAGGGTGGTGTTAATTAAATAGACTTTTAATGATGTAAAATTAAGAAAGTGGGGTGGCCTAATATAATTAGTGGTCAATAATTAAATTTGGGTAGGAATGAATCTGGTATGCAGCTGAAATTTGAAATTGGTAAATGAAGCAGCTCCCATTAGATGCGTTCAAAATATATTTAACATCGTACAAGGTAGATGGTTCTACCAAACAAGCACCTGAAGAAAAAAAACAAATTAATCTTTATTGTTTTTAAATTTTTTCTCTTTTGGCTTGCATCATGTAAGTATAAATTGTAAAATTTGTAAATTGAAGTTTACCTAACTGGAAAGAGAAAATTGTCTGCTTCATGTTTTTTGGTTGCTGATGATTTTGATTTTTGACAAAGTATACAGTCAGGAAATGGTTTATTTCATTGAAAGCAAATATTAGATTTGATTCCTCATCTCCTTCACAATATACTCGATTACAAACAGTACGGATGCAAATCACATAAATGCTCTGCTCCCCTTTTTGTTGTCCAGGGTTTTTCTCAGTTACGAAATACTCCTCTATTGTATTCGAAGAGATGTTTATCCATTGTATAAAAACAATGGTGTGTATGTTTGGCTGATGTTGAATATCTGTGAAATCTTAGTAAGATTCAGTCATCCCTTATTGGGGGCTAAAATTTACCTGTGGTGAGAGTAATTAAGTCTAAATATAACTCTCATGTGCAGATAATTGGTGAACATTAGGTTAGAATAGTTAGGGAGCGTATAATGGTTCCTCTATGATTTAATTCTTTTCGTTTTTGTCGCTATAGAAAACTATGGATGGTTAGACTATTGACCTACGCGTACCAAAACTAAATCAAGTGGCTGATGTTTGAACAAAGGAAAGTAAAGTTTCTGTTACTTCTGAATATATAAAAGTAACCAAACAATAGGAGCTGTAGGCTTTCAGAATGCTTTAGGTCCATGAGGTATTATCATGGGAAATCATTTATCAAATGTTGTTGCCGTCAAGAGCAATCAAAGTGTTCCGATGGTAAACAAAACGTCTTTCCGCAAGAAGTGAGTTTTGTTGATCAATTGCCGTCGGAAAAGTTTACTCATTGAACACGCATAGCATCATTGACGTTAGAAAGGAAAAATCTACTGCCGGAAATAATTCCAATAACGATAACAAGAACGATAAGAGCCGGTCATTAAAATGATGTAAAGCATAATCACTTTTTCTCAAATGATTGCAATTATCGCAGCTACATTGGCCTGCAAGATGATAGCATGTAATACCTCAGATACACGTGCCATTATTGGCCGTCGGCATTCCTAAGGTGTTCTTTCTGGTACACCAAAGAATCTGGAAGAATCATGAACGTTGAAAATTTTTCATTCCTCAAATATCTCTTCTAAACTTGTGGCCAAGTAGCATATCTTCAATCTGTGCTCCGTCACCTGCTACCCGTATTCTTATAGAAAATTTTGTAATTTTATTAGACATTTATTCATCTTATTTTTTCATCCCAGTTATGTCCTTATAGCTTAATGGTAGTTCTACGTTCATCCATCCTCATTTTTCTATATTCTATTTTCCCTGTGATCATGATGGACGGATTTTTCGATTTATGGAAACATGTAAAAATTTTCGCAAATTATCAAATATTGCCATAGTACGAGGAAAACTTTTTGATTTATTTTTCCATTTATTTTCATGAATTTCATTACTATTCTCAAAAAATCTATATATTATGTATACTCGAATTTCATGATATTATATATTTTTTTGTTTATTATACTAACTATAACCAAAAAAAAATTATATTCTATTTCGAGTAAATGGAAAAAAATCCTACTCAAATTGAGTGGTATTCGACTATTGGTAAATATTTTTTTTTAAGGATAAAAAGCGACAAAATTTTAAGCTTCAACAAAAATTGGTTCTGTTCGAAGCAATCGATTTATGGTTAGATTGACGGATTTGCATATTTTTTCATTTTCCAAATATAATATTGAATGGATAAAGCGAAAAAAATACCCCTGAAAATATATAATATAACTTCTTGAACTGGAACATTTTCTGATTCATTTTCATTGGAATTTTACGTCTTTTTGGACTTATAGAAAAATTAATTTTAAAAGCTTTCATTCCAATTGTTTAGCACGAAAAACTAATTTTATCTTCTTATTATTTTCGAAAGTTTTGATTTATTATAAAAATATTTTAATGTAGATATTATTATTATTTAAGGAAATTTAACTTAAAACAGAAAATTTCATGTACCAAAAATTATTTTCTTAAATATAAAAATTAAATCTTTATGCTTTCAAATCTCCTATAAAGTAGATAAAACATTTTTTTTTCATAGAATAAAATTTTAATGACACAATTCCTATTGTTAATTTCAATATTTATGGTTTTTATTCTAAAATGCATGAATCTCTTATGACTTTACTATTTTCTATTCCTTAAAGGTCTATGTGTAAATATATGCAAGTTTAATATATTAATAAATAAAGTTAAAAAGTTTAAACTGATATAAATTGCAAAATTCGATATGAAATTAGTTCAATATTGTCGAATTCAAATGGTGAGTTTGTAAACTTTCTTTCACCATGTGGGTATATAAATTGATTATTAAATTTTCTCATTACTGAATGGAGTTTATATAAAATTCATATCAAGTACTTTAACGAATCACGACCACAACTAATTAACACATTAAAAATATTACAAAGTTTAATAAAAGTTTCTTGAAAATAATGGTGCACTTTAATTTTGCCTTTTTTTGTTCAAGTACGAGTGTATATTCGGCATCTTGAAGTGGTTGCCCAAATCCTTGTAGAATTCGGTTAGCATAATAGCATCGACGACTGTTATGACATTGGCTGCTCGAAAATTTGCAATATTTTTGGTAAGGGTGGACAAGAAGTTGAAATTTTACCAAAACTGTACTCTGATGCAAGTGTAACTTGGTTTTACACGAACTATTGTAGAAGGATATGGCCATTTTTGTCTCGTAGTTAACATTTCAAGAGAATATTCTTATACTCATACTTGCAGTTTTGTATCCTCTTTGCCATTGTTAGTTCAATATTGTCTTAGAAGTTTTTACAGAGTTGTTAAATTATATTAATAAAAGATTTCACAATGGCAAACTTTATTATGAACAGATGGTACCAAAACTGTTGTGGAACTCGTGCCTTCTGGACTCTGGCTTGATGTGGCGACATAAACGGAAATGACTCTCTGTTCAGCACATAATGGATTTTTTTTATATACAATCATTTGTGGCTAATTTCAACTTTTTATATTAATTATTGCAATACAAAAAAATTAACTTTTCAAAATAATACATTTTAATTTATACAACACAAAGTGTGGATATTCATTTATATAATCATGACAAATTTAAAAAATATATTATTTTCAATTTAAGACTACAATATTAATTTCTAATTTAATTATAAATACAAAAATATAAAAAAATGATGATGTGAGCTTTTGTTATTTCCCTCCATTACTTTAGAAAGTATAAATAAAATTTTTTTAAAAGTTTTGTCCATTTAAAGTCAATTCTTCTCATTATTATTTTGTTTTATTTTTATTTTTTATGGTAGCTTTCAATTAGGAATTTTCAAACAAAATAAATAAAACTTTTAAAATCAAATTCCAATTAAATGATCTTATGTATTCTTAAGAAAAAAATTGCTCCTATTATAATTGCCCTTAAGTGATATTTTATAGCTTAAAGTATTTCTTATTTCCAAAGGAACTGTAAAAACAAATTGCCTTTTGACTGAAAATATTTTTTATGTACTAGATTTTTCAGTAATCCCCATCGACTATTATGCTTAAAGCAGTTAACCATTTTTAAATATTGTAGTATAAAGTATTATTTATTCAGAATTTATATAAATTTCTTGAAAATGAACAAACCTGAAAAGGTTTCTTCTAATTAATGTCTAGGGAAATAAATCCCAAGAATTAGTCTAGACATGGAGGTATTAAAATCCTTAAATATGCCTCAATGACAATTTTTACACAATTTCGAAAAAGGTTTATAAGCAAAATTTGGAAATTTTTTTGCTAATTCTACTTTTTAAATAATTGCATTATAATAAAGTACAATAATTTACTACAAAAAATCATTGATAAGAAGTTTTTTAAGCTAAAACTTATATTTGCATAAAAGTAAAAAGTTTTCATCGAAAAGTTAAAATATTTTATTTAGAAATTTGTATGGTTGCTGCTGTGGAATATTTAACAAAATAAATAACATATTATTCGACTACACAAATTTTTATAATTGCTAAAAAATGTATATTATAATTTTTTATATTTATTCATTCAAAGAATTAATATAATAAAGTAACAGAAATAAGAAACTTCTATGAGTAAATTTTAAACTCTAGTAAATTACATAAAAAACCCTGAAAAATAGAATTTATAATAGTCCAAAATATCTTACATTGAATACATATACTATAATTTTTGTAACGCAATTTCTTTTTTGTGATAAAAAAGATACTTGTTTACAGAAATACAAAAGTCAACAACTTTATGAATTTTTATATATTGTACTTAAGCTTTATTTATATTTACTCTTAGCATACACAGAATTTTTTAAATCAAAAGCGAATTAAAATATAACAATTCAAATTTCACAAATATTACTTTTAGTGCATATTCTGAGAGTATGAAATTTTGTTTTACAAAGTAAAACTCAACATTTCTACCCTATTTTGATATAGAAAATAAGATTAAATGTTTTGAAGATTAAAGCTACAAAAATTTATTATATTTAAATATTTTATGTACATGAAATGTATGCATGTTCATGACTCTGGAAAATTAATTAAAATTATAAATGAATGAACTCTTCCATATATACCCCTTGTACGATAATCAATTTCATTTCAAAATCATTCAACTATCCGCTAATGGAATACGAATCCGAATTGTTGGAACATTTTTGCATCATCATCACCATTCCCAGAAATCAGACTTTAGCGAAATTCTAACTTCATCTTCAACGATGAATACAATTTTCACTTTAAACTATAACTACAGAGAGTTCATTAGTTCAAAATGTATATCCATCTAGCCATTTACCCTTTTTTCATCAACCTACCACGAATGTTTTATCTTCACAAGAAATTCAACATTACTACAGGCAAAAATTTCACTTCAAATATTATACTCTAAATTTTTGTAGTAAACAGCAATTAATTTCATTCTATAATAATGAAAATAAAATTTTACAAAAATTAAATAAAAATAAACGATCAAGATGACTTTTAGAAACTAGCGAATTATAATTGCGACGAGGATTAAAGCATGGCAAATAGACAATTGATCGAAGGGGATGACTATCATTACACAGTAAAAGGATTAAATGTTTGCATAATTCTGTTATTATATAGAAACATTACCAGTTATAATAAGTAATTAAATGTTCACTGAAATATCCGTTCAGGGTAGCGAGAGCTTTTATAATGACTTCGTAATCCTTCGTCGAGACATCCAGTTTAAATTTGCTTCAGCACTTAAGGTGTACTGCTTGAATAATTTTGTATTGTTATAGTTCAATTCAAATTTATACGTTCATTGGATCCAATTAAATAAATAAACTCAAAGCTTATATATTGTGAGATTATATAATATTTCATACCATATTTTAATTCTATATCAAAATACCTCAATTAGTCTCATTAAAAGTTGTACAATACTATAATTTTTCCCTTTTTTATTATTCTAATAATGTAAAATATTTTTTATAAAATGTATATTTTTCATTAGGAATATTTTAGAAAGTTTTACTTTAAATATCAGTTAATAATCAAAATTTAATTAGTCGCCTTTTAAATAGGCTCTATTTGAAGCATTGACGCTGCAGTTTTTTGGTATGTTGACCTTCTGCAAATTCTTCTTCGTGGCTTTAATCCTTCTGAAAATTCTTCTTCGTGGCAGGCGAAGATATTGAAGATCAACGGAGACGAGACAAATCTTCAACCTTTTTTCGGCTATTGTTGAGAATGCTGTTTATCACTAGTAAGCTTGTGTTTTAGATATGACTGATTCAAAGTAAGCCTCTTTCAATATTAACAAAGATTGACCAAAAGAAATTTCCCTGGCAACACAAAATTCCAGGCTTATTCTTTGTTCGATATATTTTTCCATATTAAAAATCTCCGAGCACATTTGACACTGACTAACATTTACAATAACTGTACACACACTAGTTGACAGATAGCGCCAAAAGTCTTAGAAAATAGAATGACAAGCGTAAGAAATTTGACTAAAATATTATTTTTCCTGCATTAATCAGAATAGGATATCGTAACTGGAAATTTTTTAATATAAACTTAATTTTAAACGAAAATAATGAGAAACTAATAACATAACGCATGTTAAAGTATGCAAATTTTATTAATTCTTCTAATTATATTCCAATTTTATGGTATATTTATTTGAAAAAAGAAACTTTCTTTTTCATTTATATAGAATAAAATTAATTTTTGAACTTAACATGATGTGCGAAGAACTTTTCAAAACAATTTCATCAATATACTAGCATAGAAAAGTGCATCTATCAAATTAAATTATAGTACAAGACGATGATTAGGGACTTAGGATTTTAGGAAAATTAAAAAGGAAAATAAACTGAATACACAAATAAGAGATTATATTACATAATTTTTTTTATGGAAATTAGAAAAAATTCAATTTAATAGATTCAAAAATGAAAATGATTTCGATTTTTCGATTATGAAAATCGATCTATTTGTAAAAAATAAAACAACATCAAAATTCTATTAATTTCTTTAGCCAAAAAGATATTGAATAAAGTCTCTGATAATTTATTCAAGTGAAAAGAGCTACCAATTGATATGTGAATCGAATCCCTTATTTTCGGAAAATGCCATATGGATTTTATAGCAAATCGATCTGAAACTGCTGAAATCTGAAAAATTTTATCCAACTAATATCGGAACACTACTACTGATGTTATTTGTTAACATGTACAACTACGAGTGTGACTTTATCATCGGATTCACCGCACTGAATAGGCAGATGATCTGATAGTTGCATATATAAAAAAAGGAGCCTACACTGATGATTCCGCATTTTCTTTTCTTCATTTTAGCATTTGTTCCTTAACATTTCTGACTCTTCATTTTCCTTCCAAGAAAATATGTAAAAGAAAAAAATTTCTAACCTCATTTTTTCATCTCCTCAATAAATATAGAAATTCAAATTTCATTTTTTGGCTCATTTTACTTTAGTCTTTTGGCTTTTTTTCTAAAAAAAAACCTTTCAAATTTTACAGTTTCGTTCAGAAAAAATTTTTTTTGCTTCAGCTATTTGATTTCGTAAGATTTTGAATATTCATCTTATGATGATATAGTACACTACCAGGCAGTTTTTCTTTGTAGACATGTCTTATAAATATAGGAGATTATATTTGCCTCGCTTCCAAGAGTATGTGTACTAATAGTTGGCATGTGCTTGGAGTGATTGTTATCTTTGTATCCCATTTCCATAAAATCTAAAAGGACTACGAAATGAATTTGATACAAGCTAGTACATGCATAAGCATTTTTTCACTTTTTATATGAATTCATCTTCTAAATGAAGTATAAAAATAAAATAAAAACGTGCACTTAAACTGCATACGTTATATATTGTATATATTGTATTTCCTTTAGTACATAATAGTAAATTCATTTTATCTATCCTAGGACATACTCGTTTATATAAATATCCAACCACATGCAAGTGTACTAAAAAATTTGCCACTTTTATTAATTATAAAAACTTGTATAAAAACGCACAGGAGGTAAAAACTATTTTTATATTGAGTGCATTGTGTTTTGTCATAGTAATTGTGGCTCCTAGGAAATGTTCTCTACAAAATCCAGCCAAAATGGTATTAAAAGTTTACCGGGTGTTTCAGGAGTGGTTTTCGCGGAAGCAATGTCGTTGCTAGCAGATACACAAGAACTAGGTCAGTTCATAAAGAACTCAGCAAGACCAAGTCTGCTTACAAAAATATAGCATTGTCTATGATTGCACTATTGAAGATGACACATTTTCATTATCACGCAATCTAACAAAAACCATATGCACGAATATTTACTCCCACCTTCCCCAACCGTTATCTCGTTTGAAAAATGAAAAATGGCTCTTTCAATTTCATTTCTATACTCTGCCCGAATTCATTCCTTATGGATCCTCTACACTTATGCTGCTATAAACTCGTTGTTTATTATCCATTTTTTTACTGTCTGAAACAGTTTTTTAACATCATCCTTGATATGAGATAAGCTTAAAAAAATTTCATTTCATTTTCTGAGTATTTATAATTAACTTTTTTTTTGCAATTAAAATGCGCCTAATTCATATTGTTCATAGTTCAGAAAAGGTAATATTCTCTGTAAGTATGATATGCATTTATAATTATAAAAGGTTTAATTTTTCCTCATAATTTCTCTCCACAAAACTTGTAAAATAATTTTCATCAGCTTTTACTATAATTAAAAATTTAAAAATAACATCTCTTATATGAAAATAAATGAAGTAATTACTATAAATTACTATGCAAATAGCTTAACTATATATAAAATTTAACATTTTAAAAGTTGCATATATTTTGTCTTTTATAAAATTTCTGATAAAGAAAAAACTCATAATGAACCTGGGTTTGGACCAATTAACATCTGAATACGTAAAAACCTCGGAGTTCGGAGCAAAATATTTTCGGAGAGCGGTCACTTTTCTCCTTTAGTTTCTGCACAAAACTCCTGCACATATTTGCAAATTAAAACCAATTTTTTTATAGTTGAAAATGAAAAAAATTTAATTAAACCATCACAAATATTTCCTTTCAATAAATTAGGTAATTTATTTAAAAAATATTATATAATATTTGATATAATTTTCTACTAATTAATACATAGTAGTTCAAGGAAAATATCCTTTTAAAAATGTTAACTGAAAATAATTTGTACAAAAAGAATTAATTCAATAAAAAAAACGTGTTTATTTAATGTAAATAATTTTTTTCATGGATTTCCTTTTAAGTAATAACTACCAACACAACAATTGAATTTGTAATCAGATGTACTTAAGAAAACAAAATTGTGGCTTACCAAAGGACGTGTCTGAACGTGATGGACATATTAAAAAGGAAAATAATCCATTTTACCAATCTTGTATATAATGTAAATTTATATAATTAAAATAATGCAAAAATATATCTGATGAAAAAGGAAATATTAAAATTTGGCGCACGTCAAAATATTTTCATATTTTTATATTTAAAATATTATATATGAAAATTAATGACGCCTACTAATATCCAGAAAAAGTAATGAGTACTAATACTGGAAAGGGTATAAACCAATTTTAAAGAATTTGTATTCAAATCGCATTCGAAAATTATAACTTTTGCGTTTATAAATTAACAATAGATTTTATGGTTGAATTTGAAATTATAAAATTATCCATTTAGTCAAGTTCCATCTAATTTCAGAGCTAATAAGTCGTTAATATTACAATTTCATAACTTTTGCATCTTAATCTTTTTGTTAAATGGAAAAGTTTATGGATAATTTTCGAAATTGTACCAATTAGATATTTAAAATGATATTAAATGGAAATTTGATTAGAGTAAATTCTGCGTAACTCTATTCGTTCGTTATTGGAAATTTACTAAATGGTATAAAATTAAAACAATTCTTCAATGTCGGGAAGTAGGAGAAAATTAAATTAGCAAATAAATTAGTTTAGCTGGAAATACAAAAAAATCGAAATGCCCTTTGAACTATTGTATATTAGATAATTTCAGGAGACATTTTTCTTCTCTATTGGAATTTACCATTTTATTTAGTAAAAAAAAAATACAATTACTTTCAAAGATACAAAAATCTTTGTGAAACACTAAAAGAAGTACTCTTAAAAATGTTTTTAATTGAAATAATTGCTGAAAAGCAAAAAAATAAATCAAATACTAGATTGGATTTTAATGGTTTTAAAAATAAGACGTAATTTTAAGTATTTGTCATTTGTAAAGTGGGTATATAATTGATTTGGTTTTCTTTTGTTTGTATTTATGTGCCACCACACCAATGGGATTAATACTTTTGGGAATGAAAATTAATTAATTTTATTGCGGAGCTGTAAAATGGTCAAAAGTTCTGGAGAGACATTTTTTTTCAATTATTCGAATAGTATCGGAATGTCACAAAAGTGAACATGAGGCGATTTACTCGCATAAAGAACGTAAATCTGTCTACAGATGAATGCCACCTACCCTTTTCAATAATATGAAAACTGGAAATTATCTGAAACTGAAATTGAAAACGTTCAAATAAAACCAAATTGAAATTGCTGAACAATGGAAATCCATTCCACGCCTTTTCACTGTTTTTACTTATGGATGGATATCCTTCGACATTTTCATCTCATTTTGCGCTAGATGAACTTTTATTTCAGTATTTCTGTATATCAAAGCCAGAATCCACAACTAGTAGGTGTACTGATACGCCTCAATCAATCAAACACCTTGACTATCGAAATAAACAGTACCAAATAAAAGCCACACGCCAAGCTTATAGATATTTTCATGGCCCATATTTCTATATTCTACACCCTTCAACAAATCTAGAAAACAATCAGAGCGGAAAAAATTTCTACCCTCTTTCCGATAAGTGTCAATGTTGGCTTCTAAGTGAAACCCCAATCAAAAGTAGCACAACCAACCAACCATTATGTACAATTCCTCCTTCTTACCACTAGTAGCAGAGAAAAAGGATTCGATAACATGGCAAGCCACTTGTGTCAACTTCACTTTGATATACTTATAAACTATCTACTATATATTTACGAATACAAACAAAAAAATAGAAGTATGAGGCAGATTGATAGAAATATTTCCATTTAAAATGTATTGAAGTTTAGTTTACTTTCCTGGTATATTTTTCATAGTTCAACGGAAAAATATATCTGTTCGTATATGTTCACAAACAATCCAGATAACAACAAATATGTACATATCCTCGAAAACTGCAATCCTCGAAATGGAGTACTATTAACACACCTGCATTAACACAATCAATCGAATTTCCCCCAAAGGTTGGGATAACATGTCAGAAACAGATTTTTTCGTCTTCATAATCGACAATACTAATCACGCATGAAACTCAATGAAAAGCCGCATTCTGTAACTCAGAGGATAAATGGAAAAGTCGAAAAGCAGCACGTATATTTTACGCATACATAGTCACATTGGTATGATTGGCAAATTTGCTTTCGGAATTACACCGCTCACCTAAGTTATATTATCGTAAGCCCATAGTGAAGAAGCTACCTGTGTATCTTCTGCAAATAAACAATCTGTTCAAAATAAGTTTCTATACATATTTGTCCTAATCTCGCATTTGTGGCATTTTCCTCTAGTAAAAATACAGTATACGAGTCATCAAAAGAAAAAATTTTAAAAGGACAATGTGTACATATCGTTACAATGACGATGAGTTATCACCCAATGGGGTTGTTTTAATTTTTCCTTAACTTCACGATTTTTATTTCAATTTTTGAATGCACGAAATATTGTGAAAAATATTCAATCCTTAGAAGATCCTTTCATATATACATTATATATTAACACGAAAACTGATAAAAAATATTTCAATCTACTCGATAGATTAGATCAGTGAACCACAAAAAAAAACAACAGCAAATTCGATTATTCTTTAGATGTCAAGATGTCAAAACCAACAAATATCAATGCGAAAAGATGAAAGATATTTTTATTCAAACGATTTTTCTACTTTTGATATCTAATAAGAAAATTTCATATTACAAAATTGTAAAGTTTTTGATTTTTAATTAATTTTTTAATTATTTTTTTTTTTGAGTTTTTATATAAATTTTATGGACCAACCTGAATTGAAATTTTATGGACCAAAACAATTTCATCCATTGTTTCTTTCATTAAAACCTTTTTTTTCTTCAAAACGGCCAACTACAGGCTCATCACGGTTCGACATCATCTATGTTTCTGAACTATATATTTAAGTGGGTAACTTTAAGGTCTTATAAGTCTACACTAATTTTGGAAGACCCTAAATAAACGAACTCCATAGCAACCTCATAGTTATAATAAAATTATTCCTAATGATCCAAATGTTTCCTTTTCTCTTCTTTCTTGATTAACCATATGAGAAATTATTCCGAATCCGAGCTAAAAGCTTTAAAAGTCTTATCGACACTACATTGCCTTCGCTTTGTTATTTCTATATCATCACCATAGGCCAGTAATGGAAGGATAACTCTATCCTTCAGGACTATTTTTCGAGATAAATAATTAAACCTATTACAAAACAACACATCACCTTGGCGAATATCATACATCTTTACGATACATTCAAATTTTTTTTGTATAATTTGAAATTGATTAAAGTTTTTATTTCGGATCGATTTAAAGCAATACATTGATGCCAAAATTTAACCCACATTCTGCAAAATCTCTTTTATAATTTAAATAGACTCAAAATGTTTTCAATAAAGTAGTAAATTTAGCTTTGGGAACAGCAAAACGTCGCATGGTGCTGTATCTAATGAATTTGTTGATTTCTTTGCCAAAGGCATTCTTTCAAACATATTATCAGCAACTTCATTTTGATGCTCTTTTTGCAGACTAAAATAGTACAAACGGATTTTGGAAGCATGTTCAGATCCTTAACCTTTTCTCGTCAGCTAGAATTACAATTTACCATCACTTTTGTCTTCAATTTGTCAATGTTTGCGACAGTCGAAGACGTTGAAGTTCATCTTCAACCAATTCTTGACCATCTCTGTATTCTCGGCCATCTACAATAGTACCAACTTTACAGTAAAATAATTTTTCTAAATCTTTTTGGCGGAGTTTTTAAATGAATAATTCTGTTTACTTATTCCGATTTTATTTAAGTTAACGTTACTAGAACTATCTATCAAAATATTGTAGACTACCGGATACTCTCGGCATAATATGATGCAAATAGATTCAGGATATAAAAGTTCATCTACTAAATCAAATTATTTAGAGATAAAAAATTAACTGGCAAAATAATTTGTACGTTTTTCAATTTTTGATAAAAATGATTAAAGAAAGCCGTCCTTATATTAGATAGGATAATGCAAAAGTAGTTAATTTTCGGTAGTGAAAATTTTGGACGATATCAGAGCAGAAAACAAACTTAATTTTTTGCCATACAGTCCCAATTTTTTTTAAATCTTTGAGCGATTTGATGAGGTTATTATATTGCATATTATTATGGAAGAATTTGCTCATTTGAATGGCAAGACAATAAATGCAACGCAAACTTTAAAAAAAAGACAGAAATGTGTTCCGGATAATTGTTTATTCGTACCCTAGAAGAGTTTTTGCTAAGATAGTAATGCACAAGTAAGTACTTTTTATAGTCATTTTTGCAATTGAAATACGATGAGAATGTGATCTGATATAAATAATTTCATTTCTTTCAGTTCGTATAGAATTGTTAGAGTTTCTCTTTGTTGAATAGATTACATTCGAAGTCGTATTTAAGGCAAATTTATACAGTAAATGGTCATGGAAAGATGGTATTTTGGATAGAAACTCGTCTACTTCTTATGTATTGTGAGTAAATGCATCTATTCTTCGAAGTACGATTACGTACTCGTATAGCATCACCCACTGCATTCTCAATACTTTTAAGGTATGATTTGCACATTTCTTAAGAGAATTTTCGTTTATCGTTCGTTTAATCTTTTCTCAATAATCTGAATTTCAAATTCGATTTCAAAGTCTGAGTCTTTTTCTTCGATGTTACTATCATCTGCTCGAAAAACTATCAATTCCGGAGTTTTTTTTTACTGTCAAAAATTATTCTTCTCACTTATTTTTTTCTTTTTTTTTACTATATTTTAACTTTGCATGACAATATTTTATAAAATCTTCATATTGGTTTTGAAATAAATCAACTTTTCTCTTATTTTGATTTCTTATTCAATGGAATGGCATCAGCTCTCTAAATTTAATGCAACTTATTCAGACAGTGTGGTCATTCCCATAGTATAGTCGTTGCCAAAACATTACGTGTTCATATTTGTAATGCGATTTTATTCCGCCCATACTCTATGGTCACATACTAAAAGAACTCAATAACAAATGAAGTTATATTTTACTGGTTAACAATTCATCTCTGAAAATACAAGAAATGATTTTGTAAAAACATTCACCAAACATATACGGTCTGCTCCAAAGAACACAAATAGCCAATGCTATTCCATTCTTAATGCAATTTTAGTGAATGTCTTATGTTACCAGACGTATTCGCAGGAGTAGGTTGTCTGGGATCTCCAAAAATAAAGATCAGTCGAATGATGTCTTCTGCAAATGGACATTAACAAACTTGTCAAGCTTGTTTATCTCCACTGTAGATGGACAATGACCAACGTCCAAGTTTGAATGTATGCTAAGAACTCAATTTGTTAAATAACACTTTTTCGTCTTCAATTTTTGCATCTCTGACGCAATTCAAAGATGCAATTTTATTGATTTACTTTTAAATAAAAGTTTTATTATATTAAATTTTTGTTTAAAAATACATTTCTTATAGGTTTTCCTAGAATTTTTTTAAAGATTATATGATTTATAAAGATGTCCTTAACAATTCATAAATTCTATATCAAAATATTAATATGCTTCCACTTAAATCAGTAGCAAATTTGAACTATATTTTCTCACCCTCTTATTCTAACATATTTCGTAGTTTGAAAATAATCCTTTCATTTGACAGCTGTCAAAATAAATATGTCTGTAATGAAAATATTTATTTAGGATCAAGATTGGTGTTACACGATATGGATAATTTTACAATATTTCAAAACAAAATGCGTCAAATTGCAGATGAGGCTCCTTTTCCGGTCTGTGGAGATACATCAATAAACAAAATGTCTACATGTGAAGCTATTTAAACCCACTAGTAACTGTGGAATAACAATTGTATCTACGAAAAATAACTCTTAAAAAATGAAGAAGGGTAGATCATTATCATGAACTCATGTTCTTAAAGATTTTTTATTTAAACCATATATAAAGTTAATAAAACGTAATCCCACAAGCTATATAACACTATAAGTTTGGCTTTAACGTGCGAAAAGTTCAGAGGAGGCGTAATTTCAAGATTTTGTGATGTCAATTTCCCTTTAAGTTCGTGTGGTATAACTCCGTTGGAATTTATTTTTTTAGGATTACATAAAATATCATGTTGACGGAGACAATTTTAAAACTTCAAATTATTTGAAAATCAACATCCGTCTAGTAATGGCCGAAGTACAGCCCTAAATGTACGAAGAAGACATCAAACATTACCTCAACAAGATCGAGTCCTGGAAGAATGACTTTGCACAAAGTTTACCAGGTGTATAAGCTGAAATCCGCTGTTTGGTCATAGATGGCGTGAGTGAGCGTATTAAGCTACCATGGGCACGCCATACTTTTTTTTAAGAGTTTGACATCTGTCAACATTAATCAGTGCACATTATCAGCAATTTCGTTCAACGACATACATTTTTCCTTTGGTAATCATGTCTAGTTTTGTGCCAGAAAAAGACCATATCCGGGAAGCTCTGTTTTTCAGTTTCAATTTGAAGAAATCGGCTGCCGAATCGCATTGAATGCTTATGGAGGCCTATGGTAGTAGTGCTTTATCGGAAACAACGTGCTGAGATTGGTTTCGTCGGTTCAAAGACGGCAATTTTGACTTGTGGGACAGGAAGCGTGCAAATCGGCCTAAGAAGGTTGAGGACCATCAATTGCAGGCTCTTTTGGACGAAGACGATACCCAATCGTAAAAAATGCTCGCGGAGTAATTGGGGAAGATTGAAAAGATCGAAAAATTGGTGCCGCGTGAATTGAACGATAGTTAGATGGAGTGATGCCAAAACACAAGCGAAATCTTGCTCGCCAGACAAAAAAGAAAGTCGTTCCTGCATCGGATTGTGACAGACAATGAAAAGTGGATATATTTCGAGAATTCTAAACGCAAGAAATCATGGGTTGATCCCGGCCAACCATCAACATCTTCCCCAAGACCAAATCGCTTCGGACGGAAGACGATACTGTGGGTTTGGTGGGATCAGCAGGGTATCATCTACTATGAGGTGTTGAAATCTTATAAAACTGTCAATGCCCACCGCTACCACCAACAACTGATCAACTTGCACCGTGCTCTGCGTGAAAAAGGACGGATTATCAACAAAGACATGACAAGCTGATTTTCCTCCACGACAACGCACCAAAAATGGTCCGAAACTACTTGGAGACACTCAACTGGGAAATACTATCCTACCCCCCTTATTCACCAGACCTGGCCCCTTTCGACTATCACCGGTTTTCGTCGATGGGCCACGCGCTCGCTGAGTAGCACTTCGATTCTAACGAAGACGTCCGAAAATGGCTTGATGAGTGGTTTGCCTCCAAAGAGAAGGAATTTTTTTGGCGTGGTATCGACAAATTGCCTGAGAGGTAGGAAAAATGTGTAGCTAGCGAGGGCAAGGTACCTTCAATAAACTGGTTTTTGCTTTCTATGAAAAAAACATGTTTTTTTTTTGACTGAAAAACAGCGGATTTAAGCTTATACACCTGGTATGCAATTTATTTAAAATAAGTTTTTAACAAACCTTCAATTTAAAAAATATATTTTTAAGCACAAATTAAATAATCTTATACTCAAGGTATTGTACTTTTTAAAAATGATTTTTGAAATATTTCTTATACAGACAAAGAGTTTTTTTATCCTCACCTTACCGTTTTATTTAACAACTTTTTGTCTTCAAAAATAAATACTTTCATTTTCCGAAAAGTCTTCAATAATAAATACTTTCGTTTTTTAACCTTTTTAAATAAAATCCTTTTTTATGCTGATTGTTTGGAATAGTGTAACATAATATTTAAATATTAAAAGGGCAATATTTCCGAAAGAAAAAATACCTTTTTCTTAGAAAATGCGACTTTATCATTATTATGATAAAATATTTTTCTTTCCAAAATATCTTAATACATAGAATTGGTATATTAAATGATGTGTCAATCATTTCGGATCGAAATTCCATATAACAAAAGAAAATTTGTCTATTTATTGTACATTAAATCCTATGTAATGTCATTATAAGATGATATTTATCTGATGATTTCTAAGAATTTCATTTCAATTTATACTTTTCAACTTCATTTACACTTTATCACATTGAAATAGGAAACCACTGATTGTGTATTGTGTTGAGTGTCATTATGTTAAGTGAGCCATGTTGGGCTAGACTGTTTGTCTGACATTTAAGTGTTTTCCTTTTTCCATAAACAAAAACCGATTCAATTAAATGTGACCAATCAATCGCTGGGTCAACCTAACACAAAACCGCACACTCGACCGAATTTATCGAATCGGATTTGCCTAATTGGATGAATCGGATAGGATCAAACCGTGCTATGTGCGGCATAAAAATCTTCCCTTACGGCCTGTTTCGGCTTGTTGGGAAATGTTATTCCCTGTACAAGGTCTCTCCAACAATGGCTGGGCTAGGCACATTGAGTATAAAGGAGCTTCACTACCTCACCATAACGTAGTACGTCAGTTATAAACTTTGTATGGATGTGCCTTTTCCTGATCAGATTTATAGAGTTTGGTAGAGCCGCCGTATGTGGTCGCATTTATCTAGATAAGAACAACTTATATCTAACCTTGTGTTGAGCAAACATGTCACATTTCTTTACGTTTCCATATTGTTTCGAATACTATTATAAAAAAAATAGTACACCCCATACATGTGCACATATTTATTCTGCTACGGTTGACTTCGATATCAGATATTCTTCCTTATTTTTACTATTCTTTGAGTAACTTTATTTACTTTCTGTATATGCAAGATGACTACATATACAGTTCTTTAATACTAAAAGAAACGTGTTTTTGTCGATGATTTTTGTATGGTTTTTTTTCTCGGTGCAGGTGTACATAGAGAAATATATATTTAGGTAAAAAAACACGACGTTATTTGAATCCACATAGTTCACTATAAAAAACAAGTTTTTGTATAACACAAATAAGGATATTTAAAAAATTGGTCATTCAGGCAAAATAGTAAATATTATTAAACTAGCCGTCAAAATTGAAGGTTATTTTTATTAATGCTTTAAACTATGTATTGTATATTTTAGTTTTCATTTAAGAATGGTGTAGTAATATTCTCAAGTAGAAATGCTCCTGATCTCTGGGAGTTACTGCATACATGCTCATAACAATCTTTAATCATCTTCATCTATTCTTTAGAAAGCAGAATAAAATTCTTTTCAATATTTATATTGTATAATTAAAATTCATCGTTCGATATTTTTTTAAGCAAATTACAGTTAAAACTACAGTTCTGTATTAAAAAATTTACTGAAAAATTACTAACATCGCCATCTATTATTAAATTCTGTAGTTTGCTAACAGCGCCATCTATCAACATTAGGTACAACTAAAATGTTACGAATACAACGTAAGGAACAATCGTCAATTTTTCATCACTTTCCAAATACAGGATATCATTTGTAAAAATTCAATTCGAATATTGATCCTTATTCGAAATTGTAGGAAATTACGAGGTATGGCAGAAAAGTAATGATATTGATTTTCTCCAAACTAATTCCCTTAGGCAACTGTACATTGGTGGAGGTGGTTATACTCCTTATGGTGTGATCAACAATACGAAGATAACATCTTTTCAAGTAAAGAAACTCTTTGAAGGAGTTCTTTATAAAAAACGTGGTTGATAGTTTGTGCTAGTCTCTCTGAGGTAGGGAAGTATTCCACTACTTTTCGGCCCTCTTGCAAAGCTTTATACTATTGAAAAACTTGTGCTCTTGATACAAAATGTTCTTAATAGGCTCTTTACAACTTTTCGTAAGTAAAACTCGGATATTCCCCATCTTTCGCAACTAACCACAAAATGAAAACTTCACTTATCCACGCTTTGTAGGGTCACGCAGTTACCGGACAATATTGATACTTGTGCAGCATACCTAAAAGGGACTAATCCATATCTTATTTATCTCAAAAAATATATTTTTATATTGTAACTTACATAAAAATGTTATTTTTATTGGTCAAAAAAATTTAAAGTAATTCCATCAAGTTAATTTTTTTACTAGTTATTTAAAGAATTTTATAATTTTTTAATTATTTAGAATTAATAATACATAAATATGCTTGTTAATAATTTAAAATGAAAAAAAATATAACTGAAAATCTTGTCTTCAAAGAGATTATTTTGAAAAAAAGATTGCTTCAACCGTAAAATCCTTTAATAATTTTTTTCAACTAAAAATTTCTCATATACCTTTTGAGACCTTGTGTTCAATCCATTCTTCAAATATGATTTTCACGTTTCGATAAAGTGCAAATACCATATGCACACGTTCACTATCATTATAAACAGCAGGTACACTCATGAGTTTAGGTTCTGAATCAAAAGCGAAGCACTATTGTTCGATCTGGATTTCGTTCGAAAAAGCTAACATCAAAGGAGGAAGTTTAAACCCAAAGTTCGGAAATTCATTCGTGCATTCTGGTGCAATCGTGCACTTACATATGTCAGCATCTACTTTAGCATTAGTAAAAAGAAAATTCTAAATCGTTAGAGAAACTATAAAAAATCGATTTAGTTAAAGATGAAGAAATTTTCGGAATATTTTCTTTTTAAATCGTATTTTAATAAAAGTTGATATAGAAATGAGATTAAAATTTAGTGCAAATTGAAAGTTTTGAAAAGTTATTGAACGATTTTCATAAAAAAATATTAACTTTCTTTTATTTTATTTTATCTGTTGAGCTAATAATAAAATTTCTTTGAAAATTTTATACCCAAGATACCACTTATCAATACATAACAATTTTCGCATTAATTTTAGTCTGCTTATATTTTCATTAACTTAAGTTGCATACGATTTACTTCGAAATTACTTATTTTGCTCTTGTTTACTTATTTTGCGATTAACTAAATGCAATTAATTAAATGTAATTAATTTTTGATGAACCCAGCAAAGTGAATTATTTTTCCGAATGCAAATCTTCAAGTAAATAATTGCACACCAACAGGGCATATGGGGTAATTTACTGAATCGGATAATCAGCAATGGGTTCCTTTGTTAATTTAGTTGTTATCATTTATTAGGATACTAATATCTACCCGACGATTACGTTAAGTCAAAATATTGCTTACGTGTGCACACGAGAAATGAACAAGATACGAGTAGCATTGATTTCGACCTTATAGGAATTGGAGAAACCAAATTGCTTTGAATATCGAATCGCATATAGAACAATGCTACTATACAACAGAAAGGGTCAGTTTGATTATTTATTCTATCTCCTCTTTACGGTGTATTCGAAGCCTGATAAAGATACTAAAATGTGTCCAATCAAGCAAGCAATAAAGACTCTTCCATTTAAATATAATACATTAAGAATCCTTATTTTTCCGAAAAAAAATATTGTTTTGAACATTTTTCGGGTTTTTATTGATTATGTCCTGATTTGGTAAATTACCTTTATAGGTCGAATAATTGAAAAGTAAAATTCAAAAACGGTTCAACTTTTGAAATATTTCATGAAAATCGAAAAACGACTTTTAGAAAAAAAATGATTGTCTGCATTCAATTTTTAATGAGAAAACCTAAAAGCAAGGACAAACCTTTATCAAATATTCAATATTCTAATTACGATTATTCATGTTTTTATTTATTATATTTCCCTTCGAATTTTTAAAGAATAAATTTAAATAATGAAAAATAAATTTTTTAAATGAACTTGTAACGTTCTATTAATTTTAAAAGTAGTTGGGAAAAAAATATTTCAGCAAAAATACTTTTTTACATACTAAATGATGAATAAATAATAATTACTTTGTTGAAACCTTTTTACGTATCAACGAATTTTTCTGGTAACAGAATTTATTTTTTCTATCTTTAAGTACATATTTGTAATAAAACAAAATAATATTTACAGAAAAATAAAAATTATTTTTTGAATAGTATTTTTGCACAATTTCAGTTCAATAATTTTGATCAAAACTGTCAAGTCTTATTTACGATGCATAGTTTGTTATTGTCCAAAAAAATTAAGAATAATTCCTTCCAATGCTTTATTTCTGGTGCACTTGGTAGAAATTTATATCCTCTTATGTCAGTTTATTCTTTTTGGATTTGTCTTTAGTATTGGACTTTTCTTGAATAATTAAATAAAAATCTACAGTAATTACTATGGTTTCGGTAAAAATAATTTGTGTCCAACGCTGCCTAAGACAACAAAACCTATGTTATTATAGTAGTACTAAAGAACTTTATTATAATTATGTTAAATTTTTATATATTATAAATAATTTATACCATTTAATTAAGCTTAAATGAAAGACTAATTCATAAGCAATTTATTTTGATACTAAGAGTTATCCAAAATGTATTTTAGAAAGTACATTTATAGCAAAACAATTTAAAGATAAATTTAGATAAATACGGTATTTTTTTATATTTTATTAATTTTTGCATTTTTTTTATTAAATATAATTTTATTTAAATTAATGTTTATTTGCAGGAATGGATAATTTTGAAGTAATTTGTTATAATTTTTTCGCACATTTCGGACGATTACTTAACGAATTATCGAATTTAAATCCTCTTAAGTTTATAAAATCCTTTTCAGCATATAATTTTATGCGTATTTAAAAAAAAAACTATGGCGTTGAATCGTACGATCTTGGGGTTAAATAAACATCACCAAATTTAGAGATTACATGTCCTGAGAAATTTTCGAGCAATAGAGACTAAACTTGTCATGTTATTTATCTTATGGCATCGTTTTATTAAAATCACATAAAGTGCCGATTCAAACTTTCCAAGTTTAGACTAAAATAAAGTGAGTTATCATACGGTCATAGCGCATGGAATTGACGGTAACGGTATCTTCTTTTTTCATTACTGAAGAATACCCAAAGTCTGATGGACCAGAATCCAATTATCGTATTTTCTGTGCATTTTATAGTTAGTTAAATAATTGATAAAATGGTAAACTTAAACTTAACAAGTACTACCTTGAATAAAATTTATGTTAGGCAGGTGTCAAATGATAGGGCTGGACTTTCCAAACTATGAATTTGAAATAGGGGAAAAAATATTTCAGCATAATTATTTTACTTGAGAGTAGAAATATTTAAATTAAGGATTTTATAATGGGTGCAGAGTGTTTCGGAAACTGTATAATTTTCATAAGTCACTTCTCGATTAGTATTACGGTAGCCTAATGAATTTTAATCCATTTCAACTTCGATCATAATTAATAGCTACTACAGACCGAGTGAGTATTTATATGCAGAATTATTTTACTTTATCATTGCATTCAATGTGCTGCTCTCTATAGTCCGTTCAATGATATACAGATAGCTCAGAAATACGAGTAAAACAGTCACACCAAAAATAAGTCACCCATATCCGTAATTAGGGAAGAAAATTGCATGTTCATATCAAATAAAGAATTTATTAGTTGAATTATAAATAATAATTATTAATTATAATTTATTAAAAATTTTATATAAATTTTGTAATTATTTTAAAGTATTTTATCAGCAAATAAAATTTTGTATGAATTAATAAAAATAGTTTTCCTATCAATTTTACGAAGAAAACACTGACAATAAGCATTTTTCACTAATTGTTCATTGGATACTAATTGTTAGTAGTTTTAGTAGAAAACTTTTAATATGCAAGTTAAGTAAGTAACTTGCTACGTAAATCTGTTGTAAATTGTCTAAGAAATTTGGAAACTTTCATCCATATTACTTAATTGAAACTAAAACTATGTAATTTGATATTTTAATCTATCCTGAAAATACTTAAATTAATTACTACAAAATACAATATTATATAATTACTATCATTTTATACCAAAATATCGTAGAAAATTAAAATTTGTATTAGAAAAATTTTCCAAACCTTTTTAATAACAAACACAATAAATTTCGATATATTATAAAAATATATTTTAGCAACAAGTATTACTATTTTTCGAAATTTAATAAAAACTACATAATAATATTTTCCTAATTTATATAAATAAAAGTAATTTATTGTATAAATTATTCAATAATTTAATTTATCTAAAATTAATACATACTTGAAAAAATATAATTTATGTCGAAATTAGTACTATATTAAATATTTTCCTAAAAAATCAATATGAGGATGAAAAATGTTTAGAATTTTATTGATATTTCACAATTCAATATTATTTAAGATAGAATTTATACCATATTTAGCACCTTATTAACCTAAGTGCAGATTATTAAAAGTTAGCAATAGAGATAAACTCAGGCATTGCTGAAATCATCATTTTTAAGTGATTCCATCAATTTTTTTGGTATTTCTTGAAAAGATGAAAATTTCCTTAAATATTCATGCTCATAAAATATAAAATATTTATTTATTATATAAGCATTAGAATATAGTCTGCCTTAATCCTTAAAAAAAATATGGAATATACATTTTGCATTTCGGAAAGTAAAGCTCTGTTATACACTACGTTTAAATGGTAAAAACTTTTTTCAAAATGCTGATTTTACTGTAAGCACGTTTTACGCATGCAGAAGAGAAATTTACTTCAGCTATTAGGCTAATTTCTCTCTTGGTGGGAACGTGAATATCATACGAGGTAGTATCGCGAATTTTGTGTTTTTTCAAAAATTATTTATTTATTCATGAATATCTATTTTGTCCCCTTCAAAGTAATCCCCACCAGATATTATAAACTTGTGTCAACGGTTTTTCCAATCCTCGAAGCACTTCAAAAAATCATTTTTTTGTGATCTTGTTCAGCTCCTTCTTCGATGCCGTCTTTATCTCCTCAATCGTAGCGTAGCGTCGTCCTTTCATGAGGCTCTTCAGTTTCGGGAACAGGGGGCAGATCTGGGGAATACGATGGCTGCGGCATTATTAGTGTGTTGTGTTTTATTATTAAAATTCGCGCACAAGAAACGATGCGTGAGCAGGGGCGTTATCATGATAATGTTGTTCTTCCACAAATTCGGGCGTTTCTCGCAGATTGCTTCAAGAAACTTGCGCATAACTTACAGGTAATATTCCTTATTGACCATTCTACCCTGTGGCAAGAACTCATGATACACCACGTCCCTGCAATTGAAGAAAACTGTAAGCAAAACCTTCACATTCCACTGAACTTGGCACGCTTTTAGTAAGAGACATGAGCACCAATATAACGCCACAAAAAAAATCGAAAATCGAATATACGTAACCCGCGGAAATTCAAAATTCGCGATCCTTTTTGAACAGACCTCGTATATGGAACTCTAAAAACCCATAAATTATATTTGAGAAGCTATTATATCCATTAAAAATGACAGCTTGATGCGAATTTTGGTCTAAAGGGTCATTGGTTAGTACTTCTTTGGTAAATGAAGAAAGAGTGATGGTTTTTTGTAGGCCCAAACTTAAAAATTTTAATCATACGAACTTTCAATAAAACATCATCATAAGCTTCACAACAAAACAAATTTTAACCTAATTGCACAAAAAGTTTTAAGGGCGCGTAATTTCAAGATATTGTGATGTAAATTAGTCCCCAAGATCGTTCAATTTGACGCCAGTGGACTTTATTTTGTAGCACTATATAAAAAATTATACTTACGAATTCCATCGTACATGGACAATCTTTTAACTTTAGACTATTAAAAAATAGCCAAATTATAGCTATCATCAAAAATTACCTCCAAGTAATTCAAGTGTTATGGTAGCTATTTGAATAATATTATTTTTTATGTACACATAAAATAACAAAATTTATTAAATAAAATATTTGTCACAAATTTGATAAACTTTTATTTACGAGTAACCAATATAAGGGCAGCACTCTTAATTCCAGATAATTTCAGAAGGATTTATAGAAAAATATATCTCTAAAATTTCTAATAAAAATCATAATAAAAATAATGTAGTTAATTTGTAAAAGAACCTTAATCAAAATAAGAGGATTTTATATTTCTTAGTTACTCCCTTAAAATAATTGCACAATATATTAGTAATCAAATAAAAAAAACAATTATTTATCAAAAACATTAAATAAAATATTTTCAAAAAAAAAGAGCAAAATAAAGTTTGTAATAGAACTAACCATAAATTGAATAACTTTTCTATGTAATGGATGAATTTTATCAGGAATTCATCAGGAATGGCAGTGCTTTTTTGAAAAATAACTCAATATTGTGATGAGAAAAATAATAATGCAATATCCATATTCTATTCATATTGATAGATTTATTTGTAGATCTATGTTATTGCTCCAAAGAACTTGGAAAATGACTTGAAACGAGGAAGTCTCCTCCAATGGATGAGGGGCAGCGATGACAATACGAATACTCGTCCCAACGACACGGTACTAAAATTATATTCGCTCTGATGTACGAGCACTCGTTAGGCTAGACAGAATATGCAATGCTACTGTTCGTAGTACGCAGACTGCTTATCATTGAAATATCACCTTTTAGCATCCACCTTTCACCTTCTTCCTTATTCACTGCTTCAATTAAGGAAATTGATATCATCCGGGATAAAATTTATAGCCTTAGCAGCACTCGAAGAAGCCGCCGCCATCGCCATCGTCACGCCGCCTTTTCACATTATTCACATTTCGTACCGCTGTACTTTTATGTGTGACAATGAATTTTATTCTTCTACTGGTGATGATGTGAAGGATGTTTGCCTGAAGGGGTATTATTTCAAATTCACCATAACAAGAGCCGATTATTCGATGATGGTGAAATATGCCAAGATAAGAAAATATTATGCCGCCATTGACATTTTATTATTATATCGGCGTTACATCATCCCGCCAACAACTCAAATTTCGATTTTTATTCTTACACTGTCTCTAGTCGATTATTTAAACGTACTACATTGAAAGTCATCCAAACTTCCAAAATAAGAATTTCTGCACCGTTGGTGGTATCCAAATGTTAAGCTCCTCTCTTTTCTCTGTGCGTTCTCAATTCAATTTATAAATGGTATGTTTCTAGTTTAGTTTTTGTGTGTGGATACTTTTACGTGTTTCGATTTGCGATTAAGAGATTCAGTTACAAAATAATATAAAAGCAAAAAAATATTGCTAAGAAAAACTGCGCACGTGATCTTAACGAGAAAACATAAAACACTAGTAGCTGTGTTAGGATGACCATATAATATAGGAACTACTTGTACATTTGACCACACAAGCCACTAAAATCAGATCACATTTCAGATTTCATCAGCAGAGGCATAAAATTAGTACTTGCGGATGGTCTGAGTTGAACATTATGCGACGACGACAAAGGCGACAAAGGGCGACAAAAACGAAAAACGATGACTACAACAAAGAATTGAATCAGAAGCAAATGGTCAAGAAGGAAGCAATCATTATTCGGGCATTCGCATTCTGGTAGTATCACAGTCATCAAATCATTTATTCCGAATCTCGAACACGATTTCAAACTATTGTACAATGCGAATTACTAACGCCTTCCAGTTGCTTTTTTTCCATCAATTTCGCTTTTGTACACTTAATAATGTAAAAGACGACGTGACATTTTATTAAACAATTCGAAACCACATCTTACGAAACTATTTACGTATATAAGAGCACGCATAGATTATATTGGCAATAAAAAAAACGCAATTTCTTAAAAATCACGAATTAAATATATTCTAGAAACTAAAGAACTCAGAATAAATGTTTGCCCAAAGTTGTTAACATTTACAAAATTGTTTGATGGTTTGTTCTATCAAAGCGGCAAAGTAATTGTTGTTAGTTTATAATGAAAGGGATGAATTGAAAACTTTTCATCGATTTATATACATTTTTACACACGTTCATACACAAATACATGTGCGCACATATTTATATAACGTGAGAAGAATCCTTCGTATATTTTCGATAGAAATTACAATGGACCGCCCTCACTTACTATGTCAGGATCTCTGGCCTAACTTACCAACTCACCAAGGGATATATCAAGTAAAGTGCTGATGTTAGTTCGTACAGTGAAGAAAAGGAAATTCGTTAACAATAAATTAAATTACACTTGATCGCCCCCAAAATTTGAGTGTTGATGATACCTTTCTTACCTCTTCATGTCAGTACCAAAAACTCGAATAGTCTTGTTTCACGTTTCGGTTTATAAAATTCACTTCAAATGTCAGAAAATTGTACATTTGTTGGGATGTTGTAAAGTTCAAATTGAATTGGGATTAGCTTAAAAACTTTTTCGAAAAAGTTTATTTTGCTGATATTTTTTTATTATTATTCTTTTGTAAGTAGGTAAGAAAAAATAAATAATTTTCACTATACCTGGAAGAATATGTGAATACTTTTGAGATTATTGATCCTTTAAAAAAAAATAATATTAAGTATTATGATTTTACACTTGGTCTTATAGAGGAAAAAATTACTTTCAAAACATTTTTAGATTTATGACAAGTTTGACTTCTACAAATTTGATTTGAGTTCTATTTTAATTTATTTTTAACATTAATCATAGTCTAAGAGGTGTGACAGAAAAGTAAACAGAAAAGTTTCCTTCCCTCCATTTATTTTTTTTTAAATTTCATATCTCTTCCGAAGTTATTTCGAAGTAACAGCTAGCACCAACCATTCCGAAATATCCTCTATCACAGCTGGTGTACCTCAAGACAATATCCTTGATCTACTCCTATACATAATGTATACCTTCGATATCTCAACTAATTGCAATACTTTGACTGAGACCTATACGGGGTTGCATCCCACTTCAATATCCAAATATCCTTAAAATACCTATAACCCCATATCAAAAATCTCTAAGACTGGTTTTAGAGATGGAGAGTGAAAGTAAATGAACAACAAGAGTGTTCATATTACTTTTAATCTACAGCATAATTTTAAAACTGATCTGGATATATGGAATTGAATAAGCGGTCCAATTCCTCTCTAATACATTCCCTTCATTCCAGAACCCTCTCAATGCTTCATTCTAAGTTCCATCATGATTTAAATATTCCTTTTGCTCATAATTTATGTGTTTATCGTTATAAAAAGTTTCATTACCGATTATCCTACCACTAGAACCCTCTGTTAGAAAACTATCGTCTGTTACTTTCCCCATAAACACTCATCGACGTTTAAAGAGAAATTGGACAAGAGTTTTTTTGAAGCATTAATATTACGCATTAGTTAGATTAACGCCAATGGGTGTTTACTCGCACATGTTTCTCTCCTCTTATTAAAGAGTCTCTTTACAAAATCTGCTTTTTATAATGTTTATGTAGTTGTAGATCATAAACAAAATTTTTTAAAAAATTAAATATTGTCGTCCCTTTGAAAATAATTCCGTTTGGCAGCTTTAAATTGAAGGAGGGGTTGTTTACACGCTTCGTAGCAGTCCGGGAAAATTTTATCTGGTATTGTTTTTCAACTGGCCTTCAGCGCTTTGGTTACATTCCTTTGGATGTTGTCGATAGTACTAAAACAACATATTTTCAAGTAGTTTTTAATTGTGGAGACCTAAAATATGTCATAGGAACTAAAATCAAATGAAAAGGGGTCTTGAAACTCACAGAAATTCCTTTTTCCGACATAATCTCGTTGATAGACATGGCCTTGTGTTAGAGAGCGTTGTCAATGTGGAGCATCCAAAACTCTACAATGTCCGATCTGAAGTAAATAACTCTTTTTGTGAGCCTTTGAAGCACTCAATCATTAGATTTAATATTATTCAATGGTCTGACCTCAGAAAGGCCCTCACTGGTTCCACATTTTTATCAGTTTTTGATGTTGAAGGCTTCCCTGAACGAGGTTCGCCGTCCACTATTTCTCGGACCACCAAAAATGGTTTATGCAACAAAAAGTTTGTGTTTTCGATAAGGATTATCCCTCATAAGCTCTTTTCAATTTTTCTTAAGTTAAATTCTCGGATTCACCAAGCTTAACAGAAAATTTTAGAGGAATGTCGTTGCTCCAAATTTTTGTTGCTCCATATTCCAGAACGCACTACTAGGTCGTAGGTCTACGTCGATTTTGGCGCACTTTTCCAAAAATTATTCTGTTCGGATTCTTGGGTTTAAGCAAAATTAGCTGCGTCTGTCAGAGTATCAATGAACAAATCTGTAAGCCATTTAACCCAATGCTCTGCAACGAATTGGACCCAACATTCTGACGCATACAGCTTATTTTTTCAGAGCCGGTTTTAATTTTTTTCAAAAACAGTACCAGGTTTGGCCTAGTTCAACTACTCATTACAAAAATACAACTTTACTTATCACCATAGATCTATAGGTTCGTGTAGTTACCGGACGGTATTGAAACTTATATTACACGTCTACGAGGATCGTTCCCCGTGATACCAGTCTCATTACTTTTCTTCCACATCTTGTATTTAACATTCTTTTTCATAAACACAAGATGTAATATAAATTTTAATGCTGGTGAAAAAAGACACTCCATTGTAAGGAGATAGTTCTAAAGAAAAATTAAAACTATCTTCGTGGATTCGAACAAGATATAAAATTTCTAATTTTGAAATCATCCTGAATATTTTTAATGATGGTCATTCGTAAAATTGATATAAAACCTTCTGTAAACATTGAAAACTAAGAAAACTTTACGAGAAAATTTGACTTACAAATTTTATGAGAAACTTGGAAAAAAATTCTTCTTTTCCAACAAAAAGCTCCATTTCTTTTCCTTATTATTCTTTAACCGATTTCCTTATATTATTCAATAAAACGTAGAAATAAAACAGAAAATTCTTCTTCATAAGTTTTTCCATATATCAAAGCGTTTACACCAAGAATCTGTTCAAACAAATCAAAACAAAAAAAAAACACTTATAAGCATGAAGAAAAAATTAAAAAAATCCATTACAATTATGCCAAGTAAAAAGCTGTGAAATGCCAATGTCGGTGTCGAATGAAAGGAATTCCGTTTGTATGTACGTACATTTTGTGTGAATAATTCAAATTCAGATCCCAATAGAATCTCAAAAATCTTGAAAGGGTGAGCTCATATCCTGTGAAGGGTGTGTTTGTTCTGAATCGATTCACCCCAACATGTGAAATCGGAAGCTTTCCTAAATTTGCTTTTTCTATGGGGTTATCTCAACTTTTTTCGTACTTTGACATGTCTTCGAATTCACTTTCTGTTTTTTGCTCCAATTCGTCCCGCTTGGCACAAAAAGGCGGCACATGGAAAAAAGGAAGTCAGTAATTTCCGCTGTTGTCGCACAAGTCCTTACGCCCTATTTCATTATTAGCTGGAATATGACTTGTCGGAAATTTAAAAGGATTCGATTATTGAACTCAATGCTAATGTGTTCAATTGAAAAATGCTAATTTCCAGTTAACCTGTCGTAGGGGAATACGCAGACGATGCAACGGATGGAAATTCGCGTCAAATATTTTCAATTAAAGGTGATTTGCTGAAGAAGAAAAAATTGGTATGTTGAAAAAATAATACAGGTTGAAAACATAACACCTTCTGGGGTAGTTTTTGTTTTATAATTTGGAAAATACCAAGAAGGATTATTTCACAATCAGCTCTAAGGGGTTGTTACTTCACAAAGACTTTTACCAATAACTCATATACTCTTCATAGTCTTAGTGCTGCAAATGGCTACCCTGCAAATAGAAATTTTCCATTGTAATTTCATGCAAAATTCGATTAAAAAAACTGCCACCAAATAAATCAATTTTGAAAGTTATAATAAAATTGTTTTTTCTTTCATAGTAGCAGATTGAAAAAATAGATTTATTGACTGAAAAATTGAATAACCAATAGCGAAATTTTTCATCGACGTAATCCGGAAATGATAAATAAGGTGGGTGATTGTATTATAATACATTGAAAATTTCGTTTGATAATCAAATAATATTTTTAGTATTTCTAATTAATCATCCAGAATTGACAGACAAAAGAATCGCTGAGGTATGTGCCAAACATTTAGTAAAAACGATTCTTCCACTTGCGATATATGGTAGACAAGCCACATGTTCATAAAATAAACAACAAAATCATATTTTCGTACTTATGTGTTTCGTTTCTAAGGTACCATCATTTATAAGGATCCTAGTTAGTACAACTTATTAGTTTTAGCATAACTTATTTTCCCTTACTTTGAAAATGTTCCTTAAATCAAATAAACCCGTTAATTATCCATCTTCCTAAAGATGTATTGGTCCCGTTAATTATCCATCTATCAGCCCTCGGTAAAGTTTTAGAAAAAAAACCTATTAATATGACGCTAGTCCAATTTAGTTTTTGATATGAACTTTCCATAATCCACCACCACAATAATCTTATTGTTTATAAAATTACCTTTTCTCTTCGAAAATATTTTAAATATTTTCCATATTTGCGATAGACCATCTGGAAATTCAAAAGCTTCCTTCCTTCTATAAATGTAATAACTTATTTTAAATTCATTTCTCTTCCAACCTCATTTGCAAGAAACAGTTATTAAAGGGTTCTCAGAAATATATCCTATTTCAGCTGGTGTCCATCAAGGTAGTATTACTGGTCCCATTTTATATTTTAAAAAAAGACTACCTTTGCCACTTATGCATGTGATACAGACATACTTACTACCCAACAAAATCTTTACATAGTTTCCAGTAATTTACAATTCAATCCGGGTTTACTAGATGGAGAGTGAAAGTTAATTAGCAAAAGAGTGCCCACACCACTTTGATTCTTTGCCGAAATTACCTACTCCTTTATATGTTACCTTAATGGCAATGCAACAAGTGGGTTCCAGGTTAATATGTTGTTTATCTAGAGAAGAGAATTCTATCTCTTTAAACTAAAAAGACTTGAACCTATCAGAAATTATAACAAATTACTTATGCGCAATTATATTACCTATTTGGACTTATGAAATTGAAGTTTGGCGTCCTTACAATCCAAGATCCTTTGGAAATTTTTGTATGCAATTTTTAAATTTTCTATAATATATAGCATCGCTATCTGACTGCTCTGTATATCCTATTATCATAATCCACTCGTGAAAGGACTTTCTTCTATTACCCTTCCCAAAAACACTCATCGGATTCTGAAGAGAAAGTAAGCCCCAAGATTTATTTAAATCTTCTAACTCTCGTTAGGTAGAGAAATTTCGCTCGATGTCAATTAATTTATAATTAGATCTACTTGTTATAATATATTTTTTGGTGAAGATATAGAATATATATTTGAATATTATATAAAATTTGAATCTTTAGTTCAATAGGAAAAAGATAAAAAAAAATAACAATTAGTAATTTTCTTTATGTTCAGAGTTTTTACCTTCCTAATAGCAATATCTATTCTTTGATTATATTGAAATTTATACAAATTTATATTCTAATCAAATAATAATTTTAGCATAAAGTATATGGTATATTACAGAATTACTCGGGGAAAAATTATATAAAATAAATCCGGTAAAAAATAAAAGAAACAAAATCCTTTTTAACGACACAAATGTGTACTCGAACTATAGGAGAAAATAATGCGAAAGAGAAAAAAAACTAAAGTTAAATTCCTTACAGATTTAAAGGATTTCATTCACAGTATGATATCCGTAATATTTGTTGTTTTTTTTTGGAATTTTTTTTGAAAAGATTCTACTCAAATGAAGAAAAAGTTAGAAACTAAAACAAAATAGAAAATTGGAAGAAAAATTTTCTGAAAAATATATTTACGAATTCAAAAGTATTTTTTTTGGTTGAACATTTGAATAGTAAATTATGTACTATAAACAAACATAAAAAAGTCGCTCAAATAACGTTTAGAGACGAAAGAAAATGTAATAATTGTGATAAATGGATCAGACGACAGAATCCAACATAAATGTGAGTATGTTATAGAAATATTCTGAAAAGTCTACGTTTCCGACAATATACGAGTACTCATCGTATATGAATTATTATCAACAGTCAAGCCAAAACAGCAAAATGCTGAAGTAACAAAAAGCCCAAACGACAATTCTTTCATAACTTGATCCGATCTGAGAGAATATATGAGTTGAAAACTGGAAAAATATGTACTCCGACGTACATATATGTATAAAAAGGACTATTTTGACTGTGCTAAAGACCAGATTCATATATACATACGGAACAACAACAAAATATACTAAATAAATAATAGGAAAAAAAACAGCGAGAAAAACCACATTCTTCCAACGTTGTTTTTGGTTTTCTATTGTGAATTTTATGATTCCATTTGTGCAAATCTTCCAACTTTAGAATAAATTTAAAGTTTTAATGTTTCAAGTGAAAATTACAACATAATTCAGACTAGAAGGATATGCTGTCAAAAGTTGTGAGCATATTTATGTATACTCGTATTAAGAAGTTTATTTTCCATTCTGCAGAGACTCGCGAAAGGAAAACATACTCGAAATGAGTCTTTTGAGAAGAGCCAAGAATAAATAATAAAAGCTATTTAGAACTATCAGCCCACTTGCCTGCATAGTGTGTTTATCCCCAATAAAAAAAAACGGGAGAGAAGATAAACTTGAAATTCGATTTTAGGACTATTGACATCACATATGACAGAACATGATATTAAATCCTTGCTACATAAAATGGAACCATTCTAGCAAATGATTTCACCTTTCACGGGATGGTTTTAGAGTACAATCATTCGAATAATTTTCGTGTTATCCTTGCCAAAATCTACCATAAACTGATTTTATCACCGCATCGTTCAACTAACTTACCGTTACCGTGCACGTACGTACCTTAATAAAGTTGAGCAAAAGCGTGAGCAATTCACTGAATTTATTAAATACCTGACCTCCTTTAGAAAATTACTCTGTTCAGAGATGGTCGTTAATATCAGAAGACAGTCTGTTCCCCTCCAAAACCAACGGAAACCGACCTCGTTACACCAAAATTGGATCCCCGTTCAATTTATCCAGATGCCAATCTCACTTCGATCAACAATAAATCTAAGTAGTTGACATTAAGTATGGAATTTTTTGCGCTTCAAGAACGACAAAAGCCAATCTAAACTTTGCACAAATGGAAAAATACTTGACCCTGATTAAATGCTCCAAAGTCAAATGAGTATGGATAATTTCAGTTGTGTGTTGCGCCAGCTTTTATCCGCCCCGAAGTATGTTTTCTCTTAAAAATTCTGTTCAAATATTCGTGAAATATACGATAAGAAAGGCAAAAGAACCAACAACAACAAAAAAAAAACAAATAATAATAATAATAAGGGGAGGCAGAAGAAGAAGAATAAAAAAAATACCACGGCATCATTCATAGAGCAAAGGCGAACTGCTTTCAAAATTGTACCTATTTAAGTGCCTGCACAAGTATGCTTTCAGCTTTAAATTGGGGTAATTTTTGTTTGTGAAAAGTGTGAAGAGTTGTAGTTTTTTTTTTATATTGTATATTCTACCATTATTAGTTTCCCTTAACCCCCCTTTGGTATTTCGGTCTTCTTCTTATTATTATTTATATTTTTTATTTAATTTTTCGTTTGTTTGTATTAGGCGATAAAAGAAGGAAAATTGAAAGTATGAGAAAAAATTAAGGGAGGTTTTTTGTCTTACTTGTTATTCTGTTTTAAGAAAAACTAAATACTGTTTCTCGTTAATAACTTTTCCAGAAGATTTTAAACAGAATTTAAGTGCTGACAAATTTATCCTTATTATCTGTGTGGTAGAGAAATTGAAATAATTTATGGACTTTTTTAATAGAAAACCGTTTTTTTTTTGTTGTGTATTACTATGAATATTTAAAAAAAATTAAATATACATTTTTTTGACTTACTCTTTGTTTTATAGTAAACAAATTTAATTATTTTGTGTAGAATTAAAAATTTTCTTTTATGTATTATATATGGTATATATAAATAGCTTTATATACATTTGTATGAATTTATGTGCATGTTTGAATACTGGTTACCAAAAGAATATTAATTATAAATTATTTAATTTAAATAAATGCATCGAGTTGATTTGAAGAAAAAAAACACAATTATTATTATTGACGAGCTTAAAAAGACTGTAATTTATTGAAATGCCTAACAATACTATTCCTTAAATTAAACAAGAATTAAAAACTATTTTACTTTTAAAAAGTAAAAAAAAATACTGATTATCTATTTCGTAGTTTAGAAAATACCTGTCATTTGATAGCTGTGAAACATACGAGTATATGTCATTCAAAGTTACATTAATTTTTGTAATATTAATCGTATTTTGTAATACGAATCGTACATAAAATTTTAATCTAATAAACAAAACGTTTAAATCCAACATTCAATCAACAATTGCTACAAACGTAGACATTGTGGTTTACTGTTGTCCTTCAACTCTTACAGCTGGTAGAGTGGGGAGTAGACTCTGCAATATTGGCATTACTACGTTCCTACCTAACTGGTAGAACCTTCACGGTACGCGGCAACGGTCATTTTTCGTCAAAACGCGAAATGAAAAACGGAATCCCACAAGGATCCCTTTTATCAACGATCCTATTCAATATATATATTCACTCCCTTTCCCACAAACTATCATCCTTTAACTACTATATATATGTCGACAACATTTTTATAATTGTATCTGGTGCTGATCTTCAACATCAAACAAATAACGCCATCCGCAACATCAACACTTGGAGCAGCATAAACGGTGCGGTAATATGCACATCAAACCCACCTTAATGTTTGCAGGAAAAAAAATTGTAGTGCATCTGATCCCTCCCCATCCAAAAGATTTCAAAAAAATTCTGGGTATCTCAATTGCCAGTGGAGAAAAATGGAATCTTCAGATTAAAAACGCTGTTGACAAAATAAACACCATTCTCAGAATGGTTAAAATTTTAGTCAGCAGCAAAAGTAAGGTAAGATAAAGTGAGGCAATTAGAGTAACCAACGCCCCGTTTGGACGGGACCTTACTCTATTTCCTCACTATATGTGTCAGTGTGCCAATAGCAGGGAAAAAGCTAGTCGAGGCAGCTGTAAACCGTTGCATTAGACTAGCCAGTGGAGCACATCGGACATCTCCGGTGGAATCCATACTGATAGAGACTGGTCGAAAACCTATTTTTTTCTATCTTCACAAAGCCCGCCTAAGTTTAATTTACAAAAACCTATGCCTTCCAAATTATCCCCTCCACACTTTAAACAAAAACATTATTATCTCCCCCAATTCAAAAAGGAATTCATCATGGCTATCCTTATTAATATCCCACCTTGAAAGCACTTCATCCATCCTCCCCCTCGTTTTCTAAACTTCCCTTCCACACCCAGATTGGAAACCGTGGTTGGGAGCAAAGTTGAAAGTGACTGATTCTCTTTACAGGTTTAAGAAGGATAGCACTGATCCGTTCACATATAGGAAATTTTTCCTTGAACAATTGGACGGATTAAAAGATCATAGACTGTTGTTCACTGATGCCGCTGCTGACGCCGATACTACATCTTTTTCGGTCGTCGAACTTTTTGGCTGCAGCACCCGCGCTCTATGTTGTGGAATCTTCTCTTATAGGGCAGCTCCATATTACGGGGAACTGTGGGCCATCAAAACGGCAATTGAAATTGCAACCAATATTCCCAGCCAACAAAGTGTTATTATTTTTAGCGACAGCCTTGCCACCCTTAAAGCCATTTGTGGCCCATCGAGTGACTCAGTACTTAGCGCAATTCGTCAAGCCTACTTAGAAATAGGAGTGTCGAATTGCAATGGGTGCCAGGGCATGTGGGAATTGTGGGTAATGAAAGTGCTGATAATTTGGCTGGAGAAAAACTCCGTCGACCAGTGAATCACAGTCATTGCCAGAATTCGTCCCATTATGGAGCTCCAACAACTCCATTCCCTAGTCCCCTATTTAAACTTCTACAACATACTAATCTGCTCCACAAAATATAACAAAATTCTCAATATTCTGTACTACTAACCACAGACCGGTCTTTCTCAGATGATTTCCCACCCGTATTACGAAGTCGCCAAACGGCCTCACGGTCGTGGCGCTATGAAGTGGCCGCTGGCACATGTCTAAGAGACCATACAAAAAAAAAAAAAAAACGTTGAAATTGTGCAGCAGAAATGCCTATTTGGTGGAATTGTGCAGCAGAGCAACAGATTTTTGATGGTGATTTTTTTATTAAAATTTTCTTCAGCGATGAAGATCATTTCTTATTTGATGGATAAATCAATAAGTGAAATTGAAAAGCGACTATCTGGTGTGCATTTTGGTCTGAAGACTACTCAATCGATATTTCCACTTGAAATTAGCAACACTAGTCAATCAGTAATTATTAGCCGCTTAATATTAGCCAGTTAAAGTTGCCGATAAATAAATCGCTTAACGTTACTTGACATTACAAATAAGTCACTAAATATTACCGATAAGTAAGGTCATTTAATGTTGCCATTAAAATAAGCAAAATTAAACAAAAATCAAAAGTGAATAAAAAAAATAAAATAACAAATTTTAAAAAATATCAAAGTTTTTAAGAAAATTTTGTGAATAAACAAAAATCACTAAAAATTTAGTTTTTTTCAATTTTAGTATTGAAAAAAAACTAAATATTTAGTGAACTCGTAATAAATTCCAAAATTGGAATGAATATTGGTTGACCATAAAAAATTATTTTAATTAATATTAGTTAGCCATGAACCAGAATATACAATAAAAATACCATATAAGTATTAAATGGTTTTTGTAAAATTCTTTTTTCTATCTAATTTTAATATTAAAATCTTAATAAATATTCAAAAAGAAATCTCTTTTTAACCACAATATAATATTTGTAATCTCTAGAATTATTGTATTTCTTTATATCTTGATTTCTTCGTAAATTTTTATTAGAAATTACCTTATTTTGTTAGAGAGTCATTATTTTTTGATTGTTACGAGTATATACTTTAAACTATAAATAGTAACATATTATAGATATTTTTCATATATTTATTCTGTGGAACCATATGAATTTCTAATATTAAATGAATAATTTATTATTTATGAATCAATCTAATAAATTTAAGTTTAATTTTTGATAGTTTATTGAACTTATAAATACACGTAAATGGAATAAAAAATAAATTTACTTATTTATTTGATAAGCAAATATTTTACTGGTTAAAATTGACAGCTTTTCGTAGAAGGAAAATCCTATTAGCGAATCGTAAAATGATTGAACTTTACAAAATAAACTCTTGTGAAAAGCCTTCAAATGAAATTTTCGATGAGACTTAGTAAGGAAAATCTATACCCCAACAAGGTTATAGTATAAAATTGTTTAAGAAAATATATATTATACTAACAAGAATATAAATTCAAGGATAAAATATAAAAAGAATAAAAGGAAGTCTTGAAATATGAGTGCTACATCAAAAAGGGAATTTACTGCATGAATCAATGAGTTTTCTCGTTAATTAGAAGCAGAAATTAATTAAATTTTAGTTACTTTCTTCTATAAAAGTGTTATTAAGAGTAGAATGAATTTGATAAATTGAATAAAACTTCATTTAGAAAAGAAGAAGAGGACTAACTGATATAGAATGAAGCTTGGCAAGCTTCTACACAATTGAAGAAATACGAAAAAATATCATACCATCATACCATAAGTCGCCAAGTACTAAATAAGAATGGTTATAATTTGATAGAATATCTTTTTCATCAAAGGACGATACAAAATTATCTCAACTAATTGCTAAAATAAATTAATAACCTCTTTCACAAAGATGTCAGAATGCAAAAGAAATAAAGTAAATGATGACATTATCATAATGTGTAATAGAATATATGAAATGCTGATTCAAAGGATATTTTCGAGAATATGTTTAAATTCGTACTGATTGAGAATGACAACGGTCATAGACATAACATCTGTCTCTGAACTTGGTTAGATCCATTTAAATATGTATGTTCAGATTGGTGAATCTAAGTTCGTATATATCCTTGTGTATTTTCAAAAGTGAAATTTCAAAAAAAATTTCCAATTCTGCCCTTAGCATCGAAACATCTGTTCCAGATGTAAACGATGGCCTAAGTTCAGAGACGAACCCTTTTTATTAACGGAAAATGGTCTTGATATACTTTTGAGGTTTCCGATAAATGAAAACATTTACATTTTTATTTTGGGCATTTTCCCATTTGCTCCTTCCAAAAAATATTTAGATGACGATGACAACAATTTAGAACATGATTTTATTTAGACTTTGCAGGTCATCACTATTCACAATGAATCTATTTGAATTTTATATGGTAACATGTAGATTGGATTTAAATAAATGTATACATTATATTATGGAGAGAAATATGGTGATAACAAATTTGTATGCTACACATACCATGAATATTAAAACATAGAATTTTAAAATTATACATTTTTGCTTGTTTCAAATTTAATATTATTTTATTGGGTAAAACTCGTTAGTATCTATTGGCAGATATTAAAAATTTGTAAACTTAATAAAAATTGTAATTCTTTGTTTTTCGAAACGAAAAATTGTATAAATATTTGTGCCTATCACCAAAAATACAAAACTAATAAACAAATATTTTCACATTGCTTAATAAATAACCACACTATTCGTTAAAATTTTAAGTATATTGCGGAAAAATATCAAGGACAGGACTTTCAAGTCACAAAACACAATAACAAGTGATATTATTTGAACTACAATTAGATGGCGCTGAGATAATCCTCAAACTTTGAGCATTTGAAAAACAACCAAATTACAGCTCTACAGCCAAATTACAGCCCTAAATGTGCGAAAAAGTCATTAAAAATTACCCCAAAAGGATCGAGTCCTCAGTGAAATATAGTGGTTGATATTTGAATAATATTATATTTTATATATGTGTATAATGGCAAAATTAAGGCGATATATTAAAATTAAAAATTAATGAAAATAAAAATTTCAAATATGTCTTTTGAACTTTATATTACGAAGCATAAATTGGATAAATTTTTATATACAATCGCGAAATCTTTATAAAAAAATAGAATTTTTTTGTTCAAATATAACAATCTCGAAATCTCCAAAAGCAATCAATCAGAGAAAATAATCAAACAACTTTCAATTTCAAAATATAATATTTCTCTATGAGAAAATCAACCTGAAAAATATCCTTTTGCACATGCAATTGGAGAATAATATTGTAAATCTGACTACTTTGCAAACATTTTCTTAATTAAAAATTGTTCAAATTTTATTGCTTCAAATTCAGTGCAGTTTTCGATTTACATCAATTCCAGTTCAACCTTTTTCCAATTTATTCGTATTCATATGATTCTTTCTTCATTAACTTCCCACCATAAATAACGTATGTACCGTCGTTGGAAATTTATGTGTTCACTAACCTAGAATAATGTATCCCAACCGATTTTCTTAAATTGTTCAAAAGATTTTAGATTCAATAGTAGTAAAAGTGAAGTTTCTCCCAAACTAAATTTTTATTGAAGCATATATCTTTCAACTATTTGACATTAACTTAAAAATTTATGTCAACCTATATTTCTAAAGAAAAAAACTATTTTACTAACTTATAAAAAAAAATTCTCGCTGATATCTATAATCTTATAGATACCATTTCTTATATTACCAAAAATAAAAAAGTTATTATACTTTCAAAAAAATACTCGAAATAGTAAAATAAGATTTATTTTCTGTTCAAATATTTTTACTTCTATCAATAATAATAAGTCTTAGTTTCATTTTTGAAAATAGATTGCTTTTTTGATCTTAAATTGAAAAAGAGAAGATGAACCATCTTTTTATGTGATTTTCATCTTTCACCGTCTAAGATTTATAGCAACCACTTAAGTTAGTATAGTAAGTACCACTTGAGAATCTTCTTAAAGTTATAAGCTCCGGATTCTTAAATATTTCTTTGATTGAAAATTGACGCAACTGATTTTATTTTCTTTTACCGAATTTTATGAAAATATGACAACAATTTTTTCTAAAAATTCTCAATTATCTTTTTATTTTCATCGTTCAATTTTGCTGATATTTATAAAATTTCAGAAAAATAAATAAAAAATAGTGGATCATAAATTATATCAATGAGAAAATAATTTTAACTTTTAAATTTTCCTATTGAAATAAACTTTCAAAAAAAATTGCTAAAACTCTTTAAAAATGTGTCTATTCTTAAAATATTTTTAATTACAATTTTATGATTATTTCCAAGTCAAAAAGAATGATCAACTTTTAAGAGAATTCAAACTTTTAAGGTATTTTTATCGTCATCATCATTAATGGCGCAATAACCTAGTGCATCAATGACTGCCATATGTTCTGGATCTTTTAAGTCAACAATCCCAAGATGTCTTTAGTACCCTAGCTAACATCGTCGGTACATTGGTCTGCTTCATCTTCTGGGCCCACAAATTACAAAGTATGATACTCTAGGCTCTTAGGGCAGGATCCTTCTCATACATATGGTCCAGCCAGCCGCATCCTATTGAGCTTGATATCAGCCACAAACGGCTCATAGGTAAACAAGCGACAGAATTGCCCATCGTCATATTGGGTGCCAAAGATTCTTTAGAGGCTACTCTTATAGGAGGCCGAAGATTTTTCAGAATTGCTCTTACAAAAGGCCAACCATTCTTAGCAGGAACATTCTCTCGAATGCGGTTAAGAGTTTGCTGAGGACCAAAAATCTTGTTATCGGTGGCCATAATTGACTCCAAATACAAAAACTGTAATGTACAGTCTTTATTAATTTGCAGCCAAAATTTGTTTGCCAAAGCTCCATCTCCGTCAAAGTCTCTCTCTCGTAGAGCGACACATAATATCAATGTTAAAAGATTTTATTTTTATGGCTCAAACTTATGTATAATATTTTTCCGTAACAATCTAAATGCGAAATATTTTGATTTTTTTGTCAATTTATTTATTATAAATAAAGTAGAATTTATCTTCAAAATACTTTCAATATTCTAAGATTAAAACATGTTAAAAAATATTAAAATTACATACTTCGCTAGAAATTTTCTTTAATACCATTACTTATCGTTATAGATTATCTAACAGAAAATAACTCTTAATTAAATAATTAAATTTTTGATTTAGATGAGATAAAAAATATATTCTACACTTGGGACGAAATAAAAATTTTTCATTTCTACTTTTATCATTTTATCCACCAGGAATAGTATTAATACTAGGCAAAAAAAAGAGGAGAAAGCCTTCCTAAAAAAAAAACGAAAAATAAAAAAGGTAAAGAAAAACGAAATGTAAAAAAGATGCCTTCATCACGAAAAGAGCTAATGGATAATTTTCAATCTGAAATCTTACCCTGCAAGGAAATAGGCATTTGTTCACAATTTTCTAACAACAAAAGAGTAGAAAAACAAAATTTACCCCAAAGGATAGATATTCTTGTAACGTTTTTGACTTAATGGCTCCACAAAGGTAAGTCCCGAGGTCGACAACATGCCCATCTGTCCGACCGATAAGTTCTTCACCTTTAGCAGGAACCATTCGCCTTCATTCCCAAATTTCCTCACATACCTGTGTTTGCCTAAAGGATATATTCTCGTTGAAGACATTTCTCCGGCTTTCTAAGTTTTATTTTTAAGTTGTATATTTTCTGTACAGTACAACAAAAACGATTCATATTATTTTCGTCACCCTTTGTATAGGTCGAAAGGTCAGTTTTTCGAAAAGTTTCTTTTTTTTTACCTGTCACGCTCATATTTTTAAACACTTTGACCGTATAACCGCCACTGCTTACTGGCAATGATATCTGATTTCAACTGTACGATTTTACTTAAAAAGGGTTACAGAACTAGTACGATATAAAAACAAATTATTTTGAATAAATCCTTGGCGGAATTTTTATATCAAATAAACCTAATCGCATTTTACGTAGAAGATTACGAAATTTTTAATTTGTACAACGGTTAATTTTTTGGTATTTTGCTGTTTTTTCCAATTACTTTCAATCATTTAATTTAGTAAAGCAGAATTTATCGATTTGGTTTTTTTAAATTATCGAAAATTGAGTTGATTTTAGCAGTATTTCTAATTAAAATAACTGATTAATTGGAATGGCTAAGTATGTTCATTTTACCATCTTATAACAGATTATTCATTTTGTTATTCAAAAAGTACAGCCTTGTTATTAAGGAGTTATTTAATATATTTAGTTTTGAAATTGCCATTTTTTATTATGGATCTCTTAATTACCGCATTACGCCACAATTTGGTCAGCTAAGCATGTAATGCGCTAAGATTGTGAAATCTTTTCTACAAATGTGGTGATTCTGCCGCCATAGCCACGTTTCGCACAACATTTTTTTCAGCGATGTGGCTCATTTCTCAGTGAGTGGATATGTCAACAAGAAAAATGGTCACTAGTAACTACGGAAATGCTCTTGCATCCGCGAAAAGTTAATGTCTGGTGTGCATTTTGGTCTGAAGGTGTAAAATGAGGAAGGGGAAGTAACTTTTTTTTAGTCTGAACTTAAAGATATTAATCTAGATCATATGTGGTTTTTTTAGCCGCACAACATGACAAATTTTAACTTATTGCGTGAAAAGTTCCCAGAAAGCGGAAGGCCGATTTCAGTTGGTCACCAAGATTGTGTGATTTTTCTTATAGAACTATAAAGAAAACTTTAATTATTTAGATAATTCTTGATTAGTTACAAATCAACATACGTCAAGTAATGGCTGAACTACACCCTAAAATTAGCAAAAAACTAATCAAATATTACCTCAAAAGGATCAACTCGTATCTCGAAGTCTTATGATAGCAATTTGAATAATGTTATATTTTTCTTAATAATTTTAAGACTAATTCAGTATATCCAAAGCAAATAACGGTTTCGATTTTCGAATTTTTTTTAAATATTTCGAAAATTTTCTAAATATTAAATGCACACATTTAGTCTCTTCCAATGAAATTAATTGTATTTAATTAAAAAAAATTTAGCCAAGACCATTCAGGTTTAATGAAATGGTAATTCCAATTCGTTGTACAATAATCCGAGTAAACTTTTCGCAACAAACCATGACACCAAAATTGGAGCCTGCGATCTGCCGTCTGCGTAATTTTGATACTCGTATTTTCTCCATCATCGCGCATCGTCTGGCAATCGCATTATTTCACGAGGTTACATGCACTTATGTATAGATTGCGAGTATTCTGAACTCTCTTCTCATTCAATCTCAATCAGCACATAATATATTTATTTATTTTTGGGAACAATTTTAGTACATCATCCTACAATCTGTTTTGCCATCTGGATCTATCCATTGGGGAAAAGAAAGTCGAGACAATGCTATTTTCGTAACGACTTAATGGGTTTATTTGATTGATTCTTTAGTTGAAAGTTGTGAAGACTTCCTCGCATTGCCATTTGTAGCCACGATGATATTTTCTGTATTTCAAACTTCCAATAGCATTAAAACCACTTCAAATGGCAGTTTGTATAATGAAATTATTCAATGATACTTACCAATCCATTTTTCTTCCATTATCGTTCTGATTCTTTAACCACCACCACATAGTCACTGGAAGATAGTCAAAGGACCGGGTAACGTCAGGCAAAGAAAAGCGTAATATCTTCCCAGGGTGTCTTTTATTATATCTTGCAGTCACTTATGGAGCTTATATGATGTTATTTAGAATAAAATAGTGGGTAATTTAGGAAAAAATACCAGATTTTAGTGTCAATTACTTACACATGAATGTGCGTATAAAAAATAAAATCTTCGCCTTATGACTAGCGATTTTTACCTAGCAATTGTTTACGTGCAATGGGATTAAGAGATTGCAGTCTTAGGTATTCATATGTAAGTGAAAACTTCCTCTCAGTATTGAGATTAAAGAAATGAACAAAAAATAAATAAAATACACTCAACTTTTTTGCGGTTACAACACACGAGGAGGGACATACACATAGTCGTAAAATATTTGTGCCACCATAAAAATCACCTCGCACAGATGTGAATGTCGAATTCTTGTCACAGCAGCAATATTGGCGTACGCTTCTATGACCACATGTCTCTGGCGTAAATGGCAAGTAAAGAGGACCATGAATAATGGCAATAATAATAACAATAATAAGAATCAAACTCAAAATTACTTAATCAAAATCAGATAAACAGCTGTATCTGACATTATTTCGGAACGTAATCGTCCTCTTCTCAAGCTAAACCACTTCATTTTAATGAATGACCATTGCATTGCCTTTCAAAGGAAATCATCCCATTCACAAATCAGTATCGTATCGTAGAATCAGCTTTCGAGCTTGTGTATAGTTCTCACAATAGTATATGGAAGATAACTTCTTCTGATGGTCCATGGATAGTAGGGTAAAATTGGATGAAGTAAATGGAAAATTAGAGGTAAGAAAAATACAAACAAACAAAAATATCTGTGCGACGCCTAATAGATCTGCATCGGATTGCTGTTGAATGGATAGGGTGTCTAAAGAGTACCCTTCAACTCAGATACTGGTTATCAGGATATCAGATCAATGCCACTGTTTATAGCCATTAGCTTCTATATACGTATTCCTTCAAGTTGTTATAGATACACGATGGCGATGTCTGTGGTATGAGCTAAACCAGCGCCAGTGACAAAGTCAATACGAGTAATAGCCTTGCAGCGGTAATAATAGCTTCGATAGTTATGGTGATACTAATGGTTTAAATGGAATCGAATTGAATCCTGCAGTCAACCATCAGAAAAATAGTGAACGTTATTCAAAACGTACTCAACGCTGTGAGCCTTTTGAAATCAACTACAGCAATCAGTACTCAAATACACAACACAACATGGCATAGACTTCTGATCCCATCTTGCTTCGATGGCATCGCCTCTGACCAGTGCTTGTGCTAGTATCAAGGGCCAACCATTCCGTATTGTCTCCGAATGAAACGCAGTTGTTGTCTCCTGATTTCATTATTTTTATTTGCTTGAGAAAAAAAGTCACCAATAGATACGAGTAGAAGAGCAGTAACAAAAAGGACAATGGTGAATAGGACAACTGCCCAAGAAGAAGAAAACCGTATCTATGCCTTTATCCATCTTAAAACTCTAGATTAAACAATTCAATTATCTACTTTATTTCTTTCCTCTCCTCTCAATCCTCGCTGTGGAAAATGCCTCTTCATCCAAGAATTACCCAACAAGAAAACTACGTGGTAGGTAGTTTTGTTCTTCTATGTCGACTATAGCCGACATTATTTTGTTTTGTTGCTGGTTTACTCATCCATCACCCTATAGTATAGCTGAGGTTTAACTGCAATTACGTGAATCCCATATACAATAAAATCCAAAGGATAAGTCACTTCAGCAGAACCATTCAGATGATTTGCCCTTATTTTGACAATAATTTCCAAGCAATTGAATTTGTTTCTTGAATCATTTTTGTAATGATTCAAAACAATAATGCCATTAAACATTAAACTTGTCTCCATAATAACAGCTTTACGAGATGGTAAAATAATAGTAATTGCAAAATTATTTTATTACGTATTAAATAGTTTGAAAAATATTTTTTATTTTATTTATACCATATTTCCAAGAATTATTATTGGAAATCCTTAATTTATTGGAAATTGTTCTCTATCAAACGAAAAATTAAAAGGATTTTTAGATAAAAATTATAATATTCAAGTTATTGAATATTATAATTTTTATCTTTATGGTTTCAATCGAATTTTATTTTAAATATTAAATTTTATAGACGTTGAGTCCTTAAAGATTATTCAATTTATGCTTTGAACAATAAAGTCAAATAAAATAAATTTTAAAATTTCAATTCCAATTAATTTGTGGTAATTTTTGATGTCTTTATCATATATTTCGGGCTGTTAATCAGACATTACTTGATGGATATTGGTTTTTACCAGGTGTATAAGCTTAAATCCGCTGGTTTTTAGTTAAAAAAACACATGTTTTTAGCATAGAAAGCAAAAACAAATTTATTCAAAGTACTTGCCCTCGCTAGCTATATATTTTTCCCATCTCTCGGGCAATTTGTGGATACCACGCCAAAAAAAATTCTCTTTCGAGGCAAACCACTCATCAAGCCATTTTCGGACGTCTTCGTAAGAATCTAAGTGCTGCTCAGCGATCGCATGGTCCATCGACGAAAACAAGTGGTAGTCGAAACGGGCCAGGTCTGGTGAATAAGGGGGGTGGGGTAGTACCTCCCAGTTGAGTGTCTCCAAGTAGTTTTGGACCATTCTTGACGTGTGCGATGGTGCGTTGTCGTGGAGGAAAATCAGCTTGTCAGTTGTTGGTGGTAGCGATGGGCATACATCTCATAGTAGACGATACCCTGCCGATTTCTCCAAACGCACAGCATCTTCTTCCATCCGAAGCGATTTGGTCTTGGGGAAGATGTTGATGGTTGGCCGGGATCAACCCACGATTTCTAGCATTTAGGATTTTCGAAATATATCCACTTTTCATCGCCTGTCAGAATCCGATGCAGGAATGACTTTCTTTTTTGTTTGGCGAGCAAGATTTTGCTTGTGTTTTGGCATCACTCCATTTACCTATCGTTCAATTCACGCGGCACCCATTTTTCGATCTTTTCAATCTTCCCCAATTACTCCTCGAGCATTTGTTACGATTGGGTATCGTCTTCGTCCAAAAGAGCCTGCAATTGATGGTCCTCAATCTTCCTAGGCCGATTTTCACGCTTCTTGTCCCACAAGTCAAAATTGCCGTCTTTGAACCGACGAAACCAATCTCGGCACGTTGTTTCCGATAAAGCACTGTCACCATAGGTCTCCATAAGCATTCGATACGATTCGGCAGCCGATTTCTTCAAATTGAAGCAGAAAAGCAGAGCTTTCCGCATATGCTCTTTCTCTGGCACAAAACTAGACATGATTACCAAAGGAAAAATGTATATTGTTGTACGAAATTCCTGATAATGTGCACTGATTAATGTTGACAAATGTCAAACTCATAAAAAAAAGTATGGCGTGCCCATGGTAGCTTAATACGCTCACTCACGCCATCGATGACCCCTGGTAAATACTCTTTACAGCGGATTTTAGCTTATACCCCTGGTAAATACTCTTAAGATTGCAAATTATCTACGTAGATACGTATTTCCATAGTCCTATGAGAAAAAAGTTCAACGGCATCAAATCTTGGAAGCCATTTAAAATCATCAAATACTCGACGTTACGTATCCTGGCAACTTTTCGCTCAATAAGTCAAAATTTGTCATGTTGTATGGCGTCATATTCTATTTTGTTAAAATCGCATATACTTTAAATTATAATCTTTAAGTTTAGGCTAAAAAACTGTTCTTTTTAAAAAAAACAACGGTACTCAAAAGTGAGGGTAATGGTCTCTCCTTGTTCTTTTTATTTTTTAAATACCAGCCAATAAAACCTTCAGACCAAAATAAATACTATACGAGTACTGTCACTTTTTGGGAATATTATGGTGTTTCTATAGTTATTTGAGAATTTTTGGAACCTTAGATATTAACGTATCCATCGAGTGAGAATAAGCCTGACGGAATGAAGAATATTATGTTCGAAAAATCAACATCAAAATCAAGTCAGTAACAGACTTTAATTTATCTTATTTTAGTAAATACACATACACAATTTACAAATATTAAATGGTATATATTACGCTAAATAAGTATTACTTTAACTCATATAGTTATTAAAAAACTATTGAATAATAGGACTATACTTTCCAAACTGCAAAATGGTTAATTGCTTATATAGCCGATATAAGGTTATCATGTCATTAAATAACTAACATTTTTACATAAATGTTATCAATATAAACCATAAAAATAAACAATTTTATTGAATATAGTAAAATTGAATCTATAATAAAATAAAAATTAGCATTGAAAAAAAAAATAATTTTAAAACAAATGTATATCAATTTCATGTGTAAATTAAAGAATTAACTCTTTTAGTAGAATCCTTTTTTTAGAAATTTACCAAAAATAGACCAAAAATTTAATCGGATGAATTACTCTGTGCTAATCACCTTATCAGACGAGCATATAAACAAACAAACAAACAAATGAACGCGGTCTGAATCCAATTAAATCCTTTTTTGTAATCCTTTCGTTTATGTCTCGTAGTAGTATTTTTATTATGTTTTTGATTTTTACACCAATATATACATGTATGTATACTTGGTCGCTTACACATATAACGGAAACAAATCCCCAAACTACGTATGCACATAAAGAGTCCTTACCTATTTCCAAGTATACATGTGTACTGTTTGTTAAGGATATGATTAACAGGATATTTGAATCGTCGGGTCTAGTATGCTTGCATTGTATATACATACACGTATGTATATCATGACTCTGATTTATGTAAATTCCAGAGAAAAATTCACAACTTGTTTTGTTCGCCGCCAAGCGCAGTAAATCACAAAATATTTTTCTTTTACATTTCCAAAGCTCCAAAATACAATACCTAGAAACATCTAAATCCACCAAATAATAGGAAAATCTCGTTTTTTCCAAAATTTTCAGGTTGTCCTAGGGATTCTTTTATCTTATATTAATTCTCCTTGTTTTTGTTGTTAGCTTTAGTTGATTTTGGTTCAATTCGATTTGGTTTATGAATCTATACACGCTGTCATTTTCGGAAGTGCATATTGAATAGAACATTTTTCATTTTTTTCACTCAGTATCAAACTATTGACGCTAAAAGCTATTATCAGCTTTATATGCATTTACATATTGAAACAAGTAAAAATATTCCAGTAAATTTTTTTATAATCCCTGCCACAACACGAAATGAGAGCATATAACATAACTATGACAATTCAGTAAAAAGTTGTCCAAAATAGAATTTCGAAAAAAAATTCATTGCATACCTTTATAAGTGCAGAATTTCGAAACAGTTCTGACATTGCATTTTAATTATTTTTTTGTCAAGACACTTCACTTAACTTGAATAATCGGCCCTTAGAATCTGAAAAATTCATTACTCCTAAGACGTCAATGATTAAATGCATTTCGATTGCACTGCTTACCGTCTGTTAGTTCTTGTCATGTTGTTTTTTTTATCTCAAAATTTTACCCTTTACAATTTTATCTTTTCAGACATTTTAAAAGAAATTTTTTTTTGACCATTAAACATAGAAACATTTTGATTTGAAATTTGAAAGCAGTACTCGTTATTATAAGATTATGCAGGTACTTACTATCAAGTAAAATAAGTTAGATTGTATTATATATGGTTAATTGTGAATAGTTTTTCCAAAGTTCATATTTTTCTGGAGTACGATGATGAGTACATCCTTAAAAATGCACTTAATTATTAACGGAGTGACGGAGAATTTTTATAAAATTTCTAGTTACAATCATTATGGCCAGAGGTTCAAATATGAAAATTTGAAGTGGAAGTAGTTATTCCATCTTCACTGATAGAAGAGACAATATAAGAAGTATAGTTCAAGAATACCATTAAAATAGGAAGCGGAAGTACCTTCCAAATTTTAAGTGGGAAGCTAGAAATCAGATTTAGTAAATGTGCTGCCTGTCCATACTGGTCTCTTTTCGCCTGGTATTTCTCTATGATTGATAATAGTCTGCCTTGTAAAAGAGCCTCAATGACTTAAAATCTTTACTATTGCACTCGCTTCGAAGGAAACTAAAGTACCAAGTCTGAGATAAAGATGCCAAGACATTTCGAGTGGTAGTTTGTCTGCATTATGCCAGAAGATGGAAATAAATGCACAATGGCATCTTGTCTACTTTGGTTGTATTTTTTTCTTCTATTTATATCTTTCAAAAACAAATTGAATGTAATTTTTCATCTGTAACTCATTACCAAAAAATTCTATAAATAGTTTTTTTTTGGAAGAGAGAGAATCAACTTGAAATAATTACGATTGAATGAGTTAAGACTAAAGTAAGTAGGAAACAAACTCAAAGTCAATGACGAATCCATTCAGTGTACAACTTGAAATTTCCTGATTTTCCAAACAAAATATTTAGAAATTTCCAAAAAAAATTAAATTAATTAATTTATTTAATTGAAATTTATTAAAAAATTTTATATATTTTTTATTTATTTGCCATAAAATTTGTTTACTATCTTTGGAAATTATCCAAAATGCTATTTGTATAATAAGAGAATATCCAATTTATACTTTGTAATATAAAATTTTATCAAATATATTTTTAATTATGATTTTTATTTTATTTTTATTTAAATATATTGCTTAAATTTTGCCATTATGCAATTTTATATAACTTTTAAATATAAAATTATGCAAATAAATATAAAAAAACTTCTTGCCAGAATCGATTCTTTTGAATTAATTTTTGAAGAATTTTAGGAAAATTTGTGCTTTAGTTCAGACATTACTTGGCCGATGTTAGTTTTAAGAGTTTCAAAATTTAAAAATTATTTGAATAAATATAATATTTTACATATTTTTTCAAGAAAAAAGTCCAACGGTTTTAAATCACATGATTGCGGTGGCCAATTGACATTACTTTGGTAATGTTTTGACTCGAAATTACGCGTCCTGGAAACTTTTCGCGCAGTAGAAAAAATACGGAATGTATCTTGTGGCACAATTTTATTAAAATCACATATAGTTTAGATAAAAAATTTTAAATTCAAATTAATAAAAGGTATGTTATCATAAGGCCATAGAGCTCAGAATTGACGGAACGGTCTCTCCTTCTACATTTTCAAAAAAAATGATGCTTTCAGACCAAAAGTCACACCAGAGATTAACTTTTCGCGGAATTTGTTATTTTTTGTGATTTATGGAATCGTTTTTTTTTTAAATCATATATAGTTTGGATTCAAATAATCAATTCAAATTATTATGAGGCCTTAGCGCTAGGGCCATTAGTCCAATTGCCTCTTCATACCAAAATGTACACCAGAAAGTAACTTCTTGGATATACAATAATTTTTTAAAGTCACTTGTTGTGGGTTTCTTGAATCTTATATTGTATATGATAATTTTGTTTATTAATGTATCTTCCAAGCAAGAAATGAGCCTAATCCTTAAAAAATAGTTTACTTGAAATATGGCTACAGTAGAATCACCAATTTTGTAGAAAATTGTAAGAGTTTATACGCATTATTTATTAAAATAATTTATAATGCCAAGCTATAATCTAAATATGTATTACTTTAAATAAAATAAATATTTAACAATTATTTACCAAAAGAATTATATTTTCCCAACTTCATAATGGATATTCTTTAAGTAGCGCAGTTCAACCCATAAAACCATAAAACCATTTTTCTATTTTATATGCTCACTATATATCAGTAAAATAATTTAAATAACTACATTATTAAAAATATCTAATCCTTTTCATTTTAAGGATTTAGATTAAAATTTAATAATTTTCAAACACGATAAAAAATAAAATAATAATATTTATAAAAATATTGTTTAATAGGTATATGCTGATTTATTATTTTAATATATAACATAACTACTAATATCATGAATTTTAATTATGAATTTATTTTTATAGTGATTATACCATAAACTCGACGTTCATTTACCTTTATTTGTTCTATTGTTATTTGAACAATATTCGTACAAAATCCTAGCAATTAGTGACTAGTATACAACGTACCAAAAATACCAGCAATACGTTTCGAGAAAATGTTCTAAGAATAAAATTCAGTTAGATAGCGATTTTATGAAAACCTACTTCAGTCATTAGTTTATGTTATGTTAGATAGTATAATAGATAGTATGGGTGAACGTGCTTTTTTTCTATTCGAATTAAATGCAGCCGAAAATTTTGCACGTGCTATAAAAGAAAAAATGATTTTCTGAAAACTCGTTAAGAATAAATGGGATAATATAAGAGAAGGAAATAAAAGCCAAGAGAGTTTTCATGTCAATGAAAGGACATCAACAACGAGACTTATCCCCCCAAAAACTGAAAGTTGCCATTTTCACAATAACAAACTTAACTTCACGAATTGTGACATTATTGGTATTGACAGAATTTTTTTCTTTTTGCTGCTATTACACATGTTAACATTAACCGAAGAGGAGGCATCATTTGGTCCGTAATTGTTGCAATTCTAGTCAAGAACTTAAATGAATGAATATAAAAAAATATATTAATATATTTTGCCAGCAAAATATCTATGGGAGAGAGAACATTATACGTACGAGTGTATGGTAAGCAATTTTGCGAAGGAAAGTAAAATGAATTTTCTCTCATCCACTCGAAGGAACACTAGGAATTATGTAATGGGCTTAATGACTTCCTAATTTTCAGGTACTGAGATCATGGCATGACCCATTAATTACGCTTTTGTTTCATAACGAACTCGAGTGAACAGATTACTTGAAGAAGGAGCAGAAACATTACCAGCTATGGCAGATGTCTGCATAATAAAGTGCATTGTAAGCTTTTTTGCAGTTCACCTGCACATATTGGAGCACATTCTTAGTATGTGTATCTAAACGATGTTGATAGATGCTACTACTAGAACTGGGAGTGGTAGAGCTTTGAATAGAATTTTTTTCGTAAATCCATATAATGAGATTTGTTTTTCTCCTTTTTTTAATTTTCTTTCTTTTTCTTTCTTGTAAGTAGTAAAATAATATGTTGTACAATAGAAAAAAAAAGTCCTTCGCACAGATTTAATAAGTCTACCCCACTCATTAAGATTGTATGAAAATTTATTATAATTACATATCTTAAGCCATTTATCGAATATGCATTGAAATGTGAAAATAATATAAAATTTTTGAAGAAAGGACCTTTTTCAAATATTCTCATTTTTCGTCTGCAAAGACCATATTTAAGGATTTGAAAATTTAAAAAAAAGCTAACATTTGTTAGCTTTTTTTTTAAATTTTCAAATCCTTAGAACTAAAAAAAGGAATAGGATTTTAAATTAATTGACATACTAAAATTGAGTTTTTTTCAATGTTTCTTCGAAAATATTGTATTTGTAAAATTAACGAGTTATCCGTTTTGTGGTTTAAGAAGTACCAGTCCTCTGATAAAATAGTTGTTAAGAAAATATATCATTTAAAGTAAAATTTGTTTAATTTTTACAATTTGTCATTTGTAAAATAAAAATTTTTAAACACTATCAAACAATGCGAAAAATTTAAAAAAATCAACTACAAAAATGGTCATTCTTTCGTAGGTCACGTTTTGCGCAAAATTTTTTTCAGCGATTGAGGCTCATTTACAGCTTGTTTGATATGTCTATAAGCAAAATTGACATATATGGGGCTCTGACTAACCACAAGTGACTGGCTATTGTATTCCTAAAAGGGACTGTTTACTGTGCATTTTGATCTCAATCTGTCATTAGTCCGTATTTCTTTGAATATCAATATAATAACATAGAACAATAATTTTATTAAAATTCATTTTTTGAGGTTTGTTTTATTGATTTTTACTTTCCAAAGTAGAAATTGGATAAGTCTTTATTAACTGAATAAATAATAAGAGTTTTGATATGAAAATGTTACCAAATTTTTATAGTTCATTAATTGGTTTATATTTAACTTTTTAGATATTTTTTGATAAAAATGATGAAAAACAATTCAAAAAATCTCTTCAGACTCAATTCTAACTAGAATTAAACACAATGTTTGAACCATTTAAAAAATCATTACAAGACCGGATATCAAAATTAATTTTAATTCTTTCAATTTCTTCTTAGTATTCATTATGGCAACAATTAACCAAATCAAATAATAAATGTCGTTCATTAGTGATAATATTCAAATATCTTTTCTCACATTCGCACTTAATTTGTATTTCTTTTTCTATCATTTCGATAGCATCACATCTAATATTTCTAAGCTTTGAAATCTTCTATATAATGTTAAGATTCAGTGACAAAATTTATGATTGTTTATTTGTCTCAAATATCAAAGCAATTTCATTTAATAATCTAAATACTACTTGAATTAATAATAAACGAAAATAATATTGCATATAACTAATTTTCAACACCTACGCAAAGAAAAGAACTAAATAAAAAAAAATTAAAAAAATAAAAACAATTTCGTCTGATGCGAAGATCTTTACCGGCTCCCATATATGTGTCTCATCATATGGGACGGACGGCAAATGAATATAATCCATTTTATAAACACTAAATAATGCTAGTGTAGATATGGTAAGCTTTCCATAAAAATTGTCTAATACTTTTCCACTCAAAACAATTATGTCTATTTATTTATTTAGTTATCTACTCAAATACACTTTAACTAACTAAATAAATTATGGAAGAATATGATCGCACCCCTTCTCCTTAGATTATTATCTACCCCTTAAATAAAAATAATAAAAACAAAACAGAGCCGATTTCTAGATCTTAAACCAGGTTGCTTATTGTCAATGGTTAGAGTTCATGACTAACGAACGACCGATTGATATACGACGGTAGTCAAAATTCAGTTTTTGCGGCCCACTTAGAGAAGTTCTGTTTGTGTCTGATGGTCTCGTCAATAATTCTTTTACTAGAGTAGAAATATTATTGTTTTGCTCCTTGCAACTGACATCATAATATATAACAGGAACATACACTGTATCAAACAACTACATTATATATGAGCTTTTCGACTTTAAGACTTTATATGCCATTAGTTGATATATTCTTCAGGGCATGAACTCTGTTTATAGAAGGCGGACCTTATGCATTGCCAAAAAGTTTGTATACTTTATAATGGACGATAACTGGAAGCTAAGTGTACGATATTTTTTGTACAATAAACATCATATACATATATGAACATACTCGTATATGATTAGATAGCAGATAGATGAGAAATATTGTAGATAACATCGAAGACAGTTGATTGAATTTGTTATAGCTTTATTATGGGAATTATAGGCGTAACAATCGCGACAATGATACACAGAAGCAATTCATGGCAGCGACAAGTAATATACTTTATTTGATCAAATATTGTCTACATTGAATACATGCTTCAGGCTATAAATCCAATAAAATCAAGAGCCAAATATACCTACCCCTCCCCCCATCCTTCCTACAGAAAAATATACTACCAGTGCATCCGCTCCTAAAAAAAATTTTATTTTTCCTTCTGCATTTGATTTTTTTTTGATAATTTTTGAGAGTACTTTTTTTCTTGTCGAAGCATCAAAATCTATTCCCTTGGATGGATGAAATCGAAATATAAAGTTTCTCAAAGAAAATACATATCTACATGGATTTATTGATAATTTGCCACCTCAGCGATTTTTTGCCAATATTTATAAAAATCAATTACCTTGGATGCTTCGGCCTAAAGAAAAGTCGATTTGATGTTTTAACAATTATTTTCTTTCTAAAATATAATAAAAACAAACAATATTAATATTAAACAGAAAAGTAAACAAATGCTGAGAATTCGAACATATGGTATGGAAAATCTTATATAGCCAATTTAGATGTTTAGAAAAACAAATGCAAAACTAATTTGGAAGGTTATAGTCAGGGTAGTTTTGGGTATGTTCGAGGCACATCCCCACGATCATTGAACCATATTCTTTCCCATCAGATATACACGTAGTGACAGATATTTTAAGCATTTCAACATCTTAAGAGACTAATTTTTCTTTTAAAAGTGAAAAATGTTTCAATTCTTTAACATAATGGATTATCCAATTTAATATTTTGTAAATTAAAACAAAATAAAAGGCATTAAAAATTAAAAAAATTTTAAAAAAATTGTCATATGAATAAATTGCATTAGTTTTGCCATTATACCAGGTGTATAAGCTTAAATCCGCTGTTTTTTAGTCAAAAAAACATGTTTTTTTTTATAGAAAGCAAAAGCAAATTTATTCAAAGTACTTGCAATCGCTAGCTACACATTTTTCCCATTTCTCGGGTAATTTGTGGATAACACGCCAAAAAAATTCCTTCTCTTTCGAGACAAACCACTCATCAGGCATTTTCGGACGTCTTTGTAAGAATCGAAGTGCTGCTCAGCGAGCGCGTGGCCCATCGACGAAAACCGGTGGTAGTCGGAAGGTGCCAGGTCTGGTGAATAAGCGGGGTGGGGTAGCACCTCCCAGTTGAATGTCTCCAAGTAGTTTCGGACCATTTTTGACGTGTGCGATGGTGCGTTGTCGTGGAGGAAAATCAGGTTGTCATGTCTTTGTTGATAATCCGTCCTTTTTTCACGCAGAGCATGGTACAATTTGATCAGTTGTTGGTGGTAGCGGTGGGCATTGACAGTTTCACCAGGTTTCAACATCTCATAGTAGACGATACCCTGCTGATCACACCAAAAGCACAGCATCGTCTTCCGTCCGAAGCGATTTGGTCTAGGGGAAGATGTTGATGGTTGGCCGGGATCAACCCACGATTTCTTGCGTTTAGGATTCTCGAAATATATCCACTTTTTATTGTCTGTCACAATCCGATGCAGGAACGACTTTCTTTTATCGGTCGAGCAAGATTTCGCATGTGTTTTGGCGTCGCTCCAAAAATGCGGCACCCATTTGCCGATCTTTTCAATCTTCCCCATGGCACGCAGACGCATGGAAATAGCTGGTTGTGTAACACCCAATTGTTCTGGTGGAGTAACACCCAAAATCCTCAATCTTCCTAGGACGATTTTCACGCTTTTTGTCCCACAAGTCAAAATTGCCGTCTTTAAACTGAGGAAACCAATCTCGGCACGTTGTTTCCGATAAAGCACTGTTACCATAGGCCTCCATAAGCATTCGATGCGATTCGGCAGTCGATTTCTTCAAATTGAAGCAGAAAAGCAGAGCTTCCCGCATATGCTCTTTTTCTGACACAAAACTAGACATGAAAATGTATGTCTTTTTCTGGCAAAAACTAGGAAAAATGTATTTCGTTGAACGAAATTGCTGACAATGTGCACTGATTAATGCTGACATTAATCCGCTCACTCACGCCATCTATGACCAAACAACGGATTTAAGCTTAGACACCTGGTATGTGAAATATGATATTATTAATATATCTGATACGAAACTACCTACAGGACTCGATCCTTTTGACGTAACTTAGAATGATATAATCGCTTATTTTAGGTTGCAATTCGGCTATTAATTGATGAATATTCATTTTTAACTACCATTAAGTATAACAATAATCTACTTAAATATAATTTTTTAAATAACCCTACAAGAAAAAATCAAACTTCGTCAAATTGTACGATCTTGAGGGCTAATTGACATCGCCAAATATTGAAATTATGCCTGTTGAGACTTTTAGGGTAATGAAACCAAAATTTGTCGTGTTGTAAGGCTTGTGGTACCATTTTATTAAAATTAATAATTAAAATCTTCAGGTGAAAAAAGTCGTTTACCATACGACCATAGTATTCAGAATTGACAGTAACGGTATCTCCTTCTTTATATTTAAAGAAATAATATTTTTTGGATAAAATGTCCTTAGCATAAAATGGTAATCTTTAATTTAAATAAAATGTAGACTAAATAATTTATATATTTAACAACTGTCTAAATTACAGACATAAATCATAAATCTTTATTTTCTTTAATAAAAAGATTTTTTTTAATATAATATCGTGATTAATAATGTTAGAAGATTATTTCAATGTCTAATATAACTATCCTGTTTACAACGTATAATTTCGACAACTTTATATATTCAGTTTCCGAAAATTAACTCAACTTATTCAAATTAAACAGTTATTATCAAAATAACTTCGAATATTTCTATATATCTGAGAGTTAATATAATATCAAAAACTATTTATATAAAATATTCTGTGAATCCATTTCAATTAGTTCTAATATTACAATAAATTTAAATAGATGGATTCGTATTCACTATCCATAGGCTTATCAATGAATAATCCTAACGCAAATGAGTCCAAGAATGAAAATTAATCGAATTGTCACATTGAAACCTAGTATCATATGGTTTCGGTATTTGATTATAAAAATAAATAATTTTACTAACATTACTATAAGTTATATGATATTCAGTATAAAATTCTTTTTTTTTCTAAATTTTACTTTTTCAACTCAATCAGCATTTTTCGATAATATTGTTAACGTATACAGGAGTATTAATTTTATGTTATTTTATTTTATTAATGCAAATAAGTGCAATTCATTAACAAATGAGAATAATTCTGCAAATATAGTAAAGTTTTGTAAATAAACTGATTCTACCATTCATATGCAAACATTAAATGCGAAAATACATTTTCAAGCTTCTTTTAATATTTCAACATTTTGTAGTAAAACGAAAAAAAAATAAAATAAAATTTAATAGATCTAAAAAATACATTATTCTAAATATTTTATGATAATTAAAAAAAAAGCGCACAAAATAAACTACTTTCAGTAAATATATTAAAATTTCCTTATCCTATATTTTTTTATTTCCATTAAATTTTAATAAACTTAATGTAAAATCAAGAAAAGGACTCATTATGGTTTAGAATTCCTTTAAGTATGAAGAAAATAATTTATAGTAATTACTTTAAACTCGAAATTTTCAACTATTAGAATGGGTAAAAAAAAACCACTAACACTTTTAAGTCAGTTCGAGTATGAATATATGTGTTAGTTTCGGTGCAATGCCGGAAAACACCTTAAAATCAAAGGGAATCCCTGAAAAGAGTAAAGTTAGCTTAACGTATGCACACACCTGGTGGGCAAACACATTCCTGAGATGATTGAATGGATGCCTGTCGTTGGCGCCGTGTCATCTGTAGGTGTGACACGTCCCTTCTTAGACGTTGGATACCTTCAACCTGAAGCGAAAGTTTTCGTACAACATTCGCAACACTTGTTAAATCCGTTGAGGTCGATGATTTAACAAATTGCGAGGTATCCGTTGCTGGTATATATTGTAATTTCGATTCAAGAATTGCTATCCTCTCGTCTAGATGCCTTAAATGTCTTAGTCTGTCCTCGATGTGTGTCTGGCGTATATTTCCATATAGTGAAAATGCCAATGAACTAATACAGATTACATAGAAAAATATATTTAACAACGACAAGGGATTACTAGGACCTGTCATTGAGTTTGATAATTTTGAATTTATTTTATTCATTTTTGTTGAATTTTCCATTATTATTAATTTTTTATATTTAGCTATTATTTCTTTAATATTTATTTTCTTTTCTTTTATATAAATATATATATATATTCACATCTAATTTGAATAAGGTTTTATTTTTTTTTTTAAATAAAAATACGTATATCTTATAGCTAAGATAAATCCTTATTCTTGTTTTCGATCCAAACTTAATAATATAAAAATTCCTAAATCATTTATTTATTTTGACTCTTCGTAATTTTTTTAAACTTTTTTAACATTTTTATTAAAGAACTGTCGAATTATTTTATCATTTATTATAGACACTACAACTTCATTAATCACAGCATACCGGAAATTAAAAAATACTTCCATTATGCATAAACTAAACTTTTCTTTATTTTCTTTCGGACAACATTTTATCCATTATTTTTATAAATTATTACTATTATTTTTTTTTTTTTGTAATTTCTCTTTGAATTATTCAAAAATCATCCAATCCAAAGATCGGAAGGAATTATTAAAAACAGCATTTTCACAGAAAATTATTACAAATATTTAATATTTAAGTTCATCTATAGTATCTCTCGTTATAAAAAAAGTTTTTCAAATTAACACCGTCAACTGATTCGATATACTATATTTTTGTTTTTGGTTTATTTTTATGAATAAATTTTCGATTATCCACTCTACAGATGCACTTTTAAATTGTACTTTTATAAAAAAAAAAAATTATTTATCCTTAGGCTTTGTGTGATTATGAAGAATATTTTAATTAAAAATTATTTGCTAAGAAATATCTTAAATACCTGCCCGTTATTAGTAAAAGTTTATATACAATGTTAATTTATTTTATCTGATATTTTTGTATATTCTTACAAAAATCAGACAGAATCCTAAAACTGTTTACGAATGTAATATGAAACCATTTGTTTAGGTGTTTGAATAATACTTCTGATAAAATCAAAGAAAATCAAGAATGGTAAAAGGAGCAAAGGCGGAAATCGCGAAAAGGTGATATATCAAATGTCATCTGTCACGATATTTTGATGGTTGAGTTTACGAATTAATTTTCCTTTTTTCTTTCTTCAACTCGAATACTTTGGGGAAAAACACTTTTCCGATGTTGTTTCTAACTAGAACGAGGGAAGACTGTACGTTGCGTTATAGACGCACGAGATAGCAAACGAAACTGACTGCTAGTCAGCCAAAAGAAAATAACACACTCTTTGAAACAAACACACAACAACTGCCAGCTGCCAACTGCCAACTGCCAAGTATTGAGCGCCCAATCCCATGGTCCCATGTTCCACAAAATCCAATTGGAAATGTTCAAGTTCCAACTCCCGAATCTCAGTATAAGAGCAATGCCCGACCGTGCAATCGTAATCGAGTGCACAGAGCTCATGCACGATTTATTGCGGCAAGCGTGACTAAAATGCACTGTGAAGCGAGAGATCCTTTATTGCACGTCTCTATTCCTCTCTGTGTATTTCCGTTTTTCGATAAACACCTTACAAATTGAACTCTCCCCTTTCTCGCTGTCAGTCTCTCAGCGTATTCGAAGGGACATTTCTCCCATCCACACTCCATAATCACAATTTAATGAAAAGCTTTCGGCTCCCCAGAAGGTCAACACAATCTCTCGCAATTCTCTCATCAAGTCGTATTCTGTTGTAAATAAGTGTGAGTGCCGGTAATAATCTCTTCGTTTCATGTGGATCCTAAGCTCGACTGCAACTTTTTGCTTTGAATTCACTTTCTTCGGCCTTGAGATGATGGGTGGGCGGACACAATTAATTCCGCGGTTTGTTTTTCATTTCACTGTTCTGAATAATATCAACTCGTAAACTTAAATTAATTAATTGTTTTCCGAAACTTTTTGGAGGAAATTGTTAACTTCCCATCTATTTTTTTGTTTTTAACAAAAACTTTCTTTTCAGAATAAATTATAAATATCTAATGTTATTTTGATGCCATTTACTTAAATAATTTCGATAATGGTACTAAAGATAATTAAAAAAATTATTTTTCTATTGTGAAATAATTTTTTTCTGAATATTAAGTGATTTAGAAAGGAAATTTTTTTTTTCAAAATTATGTAATTTTTAAAATTCAAATGAAACTTTTATATTTAGAATTTTATAAAAATAATATATAAAAAAAAACTCATTTTTAAGGGTCATTAATTAGTTCACTACAAATTCTGAGTACATGACAGTTATCCTTAAGATACCTTTTGTTATAAAAAACCAGAAAAAAAACATTTTCACTTTATAACAATGATTTTGCTTTAAAAAAAAAACTTTTATCTTTTGTTACTAAAAAATTGGGTCAAGTATCTATTCTGTAAATTTTTTCATCAGCACGCACTTGTTCATGTAAAGGAAATTTACCAATATCACAAAATACATACATACATTCATATATCCATATGATAATATTAACACTATAACAAATTCATATTTATTAGCTTGTATGTATACTATATTAAATTTATGCCAAAATTTTCCACAATTACAATGAAACGTTTATAAATGCAAAAAATAGTCTTATGAATGGAAATCCATCTTCTTCGACATGTTTTTCATGTCTTCATTTTGCATACAAGTTTTCGGTGCCTTAAATTTTACGTAAAATCGGAAAGTTTTAAACGAGCTTACATATTTTATATGAATGAGATTAGAAAAAAGTAAAACAAGAAGAATCATTGTCGACATCTGTCGCCAATACCCTTATTGTCGTGTACGACGTGAGTTCTTCTCTTGGTTTTGACTCGTTTCGAAATAGCTCGCCGATTTCGGCACAGACGTTTAAGATTTTTATATTGAAGTACATATAAATCCAGAGTACATCCTGGTATGTAAGTGTTCAATAAGAAATCAACATCCATAGGGATAAGATCAGCCCTTAGGGTATTCAAAGAAAATCTTAGGAGATACAAAAGTCACAACGGCAATCGTCATTTCAAGCACTGGAGCAAATGTACCAATAGCAACAAAGCCATCAGAAGCCAAAAGGATAATGAAAAATAAAATAAAAAATAATACTTTCGACGTGCATAGGAATGGCATAAATACAAACGATTGGAATTTCCCTTTTTGTAAATGTGTATCGATTATTCGTTAAATAAATATTCGAAACGTTCTTGTCATTGTTGAGTTGTTTCTGTAGTAGATTATTTGTATCCTCCATTTGCGTACATTTTTTCCCTTCATTTGATGAAAACTTAAGTCAACTGTATGGAAATTGATTAAAATTTATAGGTTCATTCTGGTAAAAAAAAAAATCGCGATTTCTAATTATATAATTCATTTAATTGTGTTTCTATAACATTACCAAAAAAAATTTATAATCATTACCGTAAAAACCTTACCAACAAGTTAAATTTTTTTTAAAAATTGAAAGTTTTCAAATAAATTATGTAAAAAAAAGTATAAAAAAATAAAATTTCCATCGATGTTTTCAATTCTATGTCACTACCAGTTTATTTTCTCTTCAACACTTTAAACTTTATCGTAAATTTGAGCCTGGTTTTTAAACCATTAATAATTCATCCCCTTTCATATAATATCGATTTCACTATTGCTACCGCAATATCGACGAAATGAAAATAAACCGGGCTAGAAAAATGGTAACTTGTAGCTGGCCATAAAGACAACATCATTTTTCATAAAATGGTTAAGTGCACTCTGTTGCCGATATATAAGTAACTAAGCGGGTACCCTGAATAAGGGTGTTAAATCTTGATAGGATCGTCTAGATACTACTGAAGTTCGTTAACTTTAAAGAGAATATTTTTACAATAAAAACGAATAAATTGAGCTAAAAACCAAAGCAATAAAAATATTCAGTTGACGCATATAATCATTTAAAAGGGAAATCAATTCGAAGAAGGAAAATTTTATGGTCATATCGTTGAGAATAAATCTGTCTTCATTGGTACCAGCATAAAAATTATATACTCTCATATATAAATACATAAATAATCTTATCAAATCCATCAACATTGTGAGCGGCTTATGAAAATTTGAAAATTTTATCATTTTTATAGTAATGAATTTTTTTTTTTTTAAATTCCAGGTTTCAATTAAGGTTCTATTCAAACAGCTTATTTTCTAAAATGTTATTTAGTGAACAAATTATTATATCTTTAGAATACAGTATAATATCTGTATCCTTTACAAATGGTAACGATCGATAGTGACCGACCATAATTTGATATTTGGTAGCTGTAGTGATATCAGTGGCATTTCGCCATACCGCTAAACATAATGCGAATAATGTAAACAGCACTATTCCCAATGGAAATTTTTATCATATAGTATATTTGCCAAATCACCCCTTTTCTCTATTAATGGTTCATGTTATTATTTTTCACTAACACAAAACAATAAAAAATACCGACACTAACTGCCCATGCTGATTTGCTTAGAACAAGCCACTCACAGAAACGAATGAAAAATGTCCTGTTCAGAATGTGCTGAATATTTAAGCTTGGTCGCTATTTAAAATGCATTAAATATAGCCAAGCAACAATGATGCACAGTAGGGAGGCTTTATTATACCCCCCCCCCCCCTTCTACTGTAACCAAATATCACATCCTACTAACGACCAGTAATCTAAACCGATCTGGCAACCCATTCAACTCATCCATGAAAGGACGTTGGCAAAATTGTTGTTTTGTAACTCGTTCAGCTGACAGCCTACAATCACATTCTGCTACTCGTAATATAAAAGCACACATCGGATTATTCAATGCCTAGACGACGGGGACTGTTGAGGTTGAATTTATTGACGCACGATTTGTTTGTTGAATTAAATTACGGCAGTCAAGAGTAACGTACACCGCATGATAACCATATCCAATCCTGTTTCCCCTTTTCAAATTTTTTTCACCATCAACCATAGATTTTTACACATGTTTTTGGTTCAATTATATTGCATTGCTGACATCCTCATTTATGTCACCACTTTACACAATTACACGCTATGATACTCATATACAAAAGTATCCTGATTAATTTCCATACGTAAGTTTGATTTACCTTTAAAATATAATTAAAATATTTTCATATTAAATCAAATTTAAATTTATTGGAAAATTAATTGGTAAATTTAAAAATATAACCTATAAAATTGTTATGGTAAAAATGTACTCCTTGACCACAATAGACTTCATAAATTTTATATAAAAATCATAATATTGTACTGAATGTGATTTTTTTTAACTGTTTTAAAGCTCAAACTTGTTAAAGATATTTTCTAAAAGACGTAAACTATTAGAATTTTTTGGTTGATAGTAAATGTATGATAAAACAAAATGAGGCAATCAGAGTTTTTTTGTTCTATTCTCTCACTTTGTGCATCAGAATTCCAGTAGCATCGCAAACGTAAGTCAAAGCAGCGATTAATCATTGTATTCGACTGGCCAGTGGAACTCACCGGATTTCCTCGGTCGATCCTATCCTTATTGCAACTGATCGAAAATCCATCTTAAACTATATTTACACATCCCGCATTAAACTTATTTATACAAATTTTTGGGGTGATTTCACACTTATGTTCACAACATAATTTGCAGTCATTCAATTTGTTGACGATTAATACCGCAAAATGAAGTGTGGAATATTACCAAATAGAAAATGGTGAACTATGGTCAATTGGGATGGTAGTTGAGATCAATCTCTCCAAATCGCACAGTATTTGTGGCTCTTCAGATGACTCTGCTCTCAATTGCATAATGAATAACCGAAACGTTGAGTAGCATTGGGTTCCAAATTATGCTTGTATTTCTTGAAATGAACAAGCTGATAAACTGGCGGGCAAAGCTATTCACAGTTCTATAGTCACTTTAATACCAAATTTGCCACCTTTGAAAATGCCTATACAAATAGGCTTAGCCAACAATGGACAATTTCGTTTGGTTGTTTGTTTGTTTGTTACCATTTCAAGTAACATTAGTACTGAAATGTATATTCTAAGCGCCACGACACTAAAGGCCATTTGGCGGCAACCGATATCAGGCTAAGGAAATTAAAGTAGAAATGGAAAGGCGAACTGTATTTTTGGGAAATAGCGTAGGACCAAGCTTCAGTGGAATTCGAACCCCTGCGATGGTAATCCAGTACGCTTACGACTGTGCTACCGAACCGGCTAGGGTCTTTTCTTTTTTCGCATTAGCCAAACATCGTAAAGCCTGTCTACTCAATAATCATTACAAAATTATGGACAAAGAAAGATCTCAGAATTCGGATTGGGAATACCGCACTTTCCCATGACTTTTTTAGGTAATCAACCTCATCTGTTCTGTCATTCATGTGGTATTCAAATCACTTTCTTTCTTTCCTCCTTTTGTAAACGGCCCACCAGACCTCACCAGATGCTATTGCATACATCTGGCTCGCTGCTCTTATAGTCCTCGTGGGAAACCCCAGAAAAAAAAAGAAACAAAATTAAGAAACGTCCAGCTCCTTACAATCTCTTATATGTTCCGCCACCCATTTCACCCTCAAAATCGCATCCCAGCCACACTAAGAAACGGCCCCATGTCTAATTTTTCCGCCACACCTCGATTGTTAAAGGAACATTCAGCCCCTTAGTACGCTTTTTCCCCAAAATTTGGGAAATATTTCGATTTAACTAACTATATCTTTAGAATATATTTTTTAAACAGGCTCCTCGACACCAAACATTCCTTCTCTCTTTAATTTTCTAAAGCGGTCTTAAACTTGTTAGGCCAGTTAACAACTGGTAATATTAATCCACACGCAACATGATGTCGCCAAAATGGCTTCATGGTTGTGGTGCTACACAATAGTATCCGGCTCCTATCTTAGAGACCCTACTATAAGTACAATTCAATCTATTAAGTTAAAGATACTTGATTATTGGTTTATAGATAATCACGACATCGAATGACAATTGAAATAAAATACTTTCCAAACTCATATAAAATCGATAGTATTAATCATATCGTCCACACCCTTTAAGAAAAACTTTATATCATTAAAGTACGATATAAAGTGGAAAACCTGTATTAAGCAATTGTTCATAAAAAATTCAAAAAAAAATTTAAATTGTACCTTTAACCAGTTCTACTATGTCCATTGAATCTGCGACGACCGTCTTCAAAGTTCTTTACTTCTCCGACAATGCCTTTAGGAAATATCAGATGTGCACGAACCCTAAAGACTTCATCATTGAAAGAGATGAACATGAAAATTACGAACAAATGAAGGGCATTCGATTCGATGGACATGAACTTTTTCGATAGATGGAAAGATTTTTGATAGTTCCTCCTCAATGAACATTGCTTAGGAGATCGGTTCGTAGATAGTATTTCCGTGTACTCTGCTTCACTCATAAGATAATAAATTGAAACACCTTTGGCTGTACTTGTAAGCCCTGTTTTAGTTCTACTGCAACGTGCACTTATTCTTATTTTTTTGTTAACCACAATATTCAGTCTAGTCAAAATAAGAGAGAAATTCTTTAATAATCGTTTGATCTTTGTAAATTTCTATTATCTGAGTACGGAGCAATTCTACGAATATAGAGTATTGTGCCTTTCAAATTGATCCATTTTTTTAGTTCTTTACCGATAAGAATATCAATGCCCATCATTTTAACTCTTTCCTTTTTAATATTTTACTAGTACATTACAAACCTTGACGTTCGATTTCTGTATGTTTTTTATATCTTCACCAATTATTTTTATTTCCAGCCTAAAATCGTTATGCGTATGCAAACGCAGATGTTTTTAGAATTTCTGGTGTTTTTTTGTTTTTTTGTTATTTAACTAAATTTAAGCATAATCGTAATACAAAAATCTATTCTTTGTTCTGTTCCGAATAAAATTTCTGAAGTAACACTACTTAATCTTATGTCTAGGTAAATTTATGGATATTCTTAAGATCATAATTCATAAAACTAACTTGGTAGAATCCACATAGTACGGAAAGAATATCAATGAGACAGCCATAGTGTACACAAGCTAAACCAGGAATACTCGCATTAAAGTGGTCGCTCCCTCGGTCCTTTTTGGCTTTCAGCTTCTATTTCTTATTTTATTCTTGTACGTTTTTCTTGTAAGTAAGTAGCCGAAGAAGTTCAACATCCAGTGAAGACTAGGATCATAACCAAAGCGGTTTATCGTATTTCACAAAAGAAACATGAGACCATTTGTGAATGAGGTAAGCTGGCTTTTATGCTCCTATACACATACGAGTACACCGAATAAGTTATACTAAAAATACGTCAATGGTTTTTTAAATTTCATTCACCCACCTATCCTATCCTATCCTTGATGAAAAAAAAGTATGTTACTTGTTTGGAATTGGTTGACCAATGTAAATGTAAATAGCGTCATAAACTTCTTGTAGCCAATTTGGTTCGACGCGACAGATTAAGGTGTCTCCGTATTTGTGTTTTCAGTGCTCTTTACGAACCCTATTCGAATATTAATCGTTTTATGTAAATTACGGTTGTCTCGCCATATAAACAAAACTTGTTTTTAAGATCAATAATAATATAGTAATTGGACCACCCAAAATTCGCTTTCCACACTCACCTTTGCCTTGATTCGTGATGAAAGCCTTCGACGAGTAGTACATCATTTGCTTGCTGTTATCATGCGGTGATAACCTTCGTAGAGTGGGGGAAGTGACTGAATTTAGTTTTAATAAATTTTCATTGTTATTGATTCTGCTGCTACTTCTGCTTTCAGAGTATTGATTCCTCTGCATTATTAAATCTGTGCAAATTGAAAATATCTGCCAATAAGAAGATAACTGCTCTTAAGATTGTATTTGGCTTTTGCATAAAAATAGCATAAGATAAACTCCTAATTTTTTTTTTTTAATTGTTTAAAAATACTTGATTTATATTCGATAGAATTCATTTTTGCAAATATTTCCACCTTAAGAATCGTTTTTAAATTGCATTTAATTTGAAAATACCTTCTTTCCAACAGAACCGATGAGAATTACAAGCAAAATTTATAACTATAGCGGGTGGTCTCAATGACTTTACTTACAATAATTTATTGTGAAATTTATTAAGAACGAGCAAACATTTTGTTGAAAATTATACGCTATTTTATTAACTCAATCACGAAGTATATTAATATCATGAAGGGGAGGTGTATTCAATTAAAATTAGTTTTAATTAAAAATATTAATTGATTTTCTCTCTCTTAGCCCCATTAATTTGTATTTATAAACTTCTGCAGAATATTAAAATAATAAATTATATTTTAAAAATATAGCATAAAATATATTATTTCTTATAAAATTTTTTATTTAATGTGCAATAAAATGTTTCCTGTCTTTCAATATTTTCATAAGCTTTCTTAAATGTATTTTATAAATTATGCAAATGAATTGGAATAAGGTTATAGCTAAATTTAATTAATAAATAAAATTTAGTTTCATAGTATCGGCAGAAAAGCAGTATAATATCAAAACATATGAGTACATGCAGTATCGTTCGAAAAGCTAGAAATTAAATGCATAGTCTCAGTTTAAAAATAACATACAGAGTCCGTAAAAAGAAATATGACATCAAATATACAATCTCGGCTAAAATAATGTAATGCCAAAATATACAGGTGAAAAGAAGTTGGATGCCAAATATGTAGGCTTCTTTTAACATACAGATCATATAACTTTTTTTGTATTATTTCGTGACTAACTGCAATTAAAGAGCCTCTTTATGCAAAGAGGATTTTATTTGTCACTGTAATTACAGTGACCTACAAAAATACACAACTAAAATTTTTTTTTATAAATTCGTTTGCATAAATTCGTCTATTTTTTTTTGAAATCTTAAATTGATAATTTTCTGATTAAGGGATGATCCAGAGTGAAAAAAAAATCTCGTCTCGTCAGTCTGGCCGAGTTTTAAATCAAAGGCTTAAACATGTGCAGAGCCGGTTTTATGTCGAAAAAATTTTGTAAGGTTTTTGGATAGATTTTCTTACTTTTGAAACTTTGAGTTAAAAATTTTCTGATCAAGAGCAAGAAAAATAATCTCATTCCGCTAGTTTGACCTACTTTTAAATTAAAGGCTTAACCATGTGCAGAGCCGGAAAATAAGGATTTTTTTATTTTTGAATGTTCGAGTTGACAATTTTCCGATTAGAGATAGGATTCGATATGATCCGGAACGTAAAAAAATCACGTTCCCCCAGTCTGACCAAGTTTCAAATCAAAGCTCTAACCATTTGCAAAATATTTTATGTCGAAAATTTTTTTCATGGTCTTTAAGCAAGGTTGTTTAAATTTTTAACCTTGAATTGGAAATTTTCTGATGAATGATATTAACCAGTGCAAAACGAACTTGCATTTCGCAGCTCTCATTTTTATGCTGACTTGAATTTGAAGTTTTGAATTCGAAATTAACTGATTGGTGATATCATTTAGTGCGGAAAAAATCTCTTTTTTACGTCTATTGGATTATATTTAAAATATTTATTTTCGTTATATTCAGATATAATAATTATAATTATTTTGGCTGAAGAAACACATCAGTAATCACCCAGAAAAGCTTCATATATTGAATATAAATAACCGAAATTAGCAATGCCTAAATTATCTCTCATAAAAATTAGCTAGATTGCAATAAAATATAGTATAAAATCTCCTATAAGCTATATAATACTTACATGTAATATTTTATAAAATAAAAGTTTTCTTTTACAAATAATTATAATTAACTTATACTATAAATCAGCAATTATTTAAATGCTAGAAACAATAATTAATAATAAAATAAAGAATAATAATAAAAGTCAACAAAACGATTGCTATGATTATTTCGAATAAGAATTTTTGTTTTTATGAAATTATAAAAATAATTAATGGAGTAATCATAATACAATCGAGCAAAAAATATGAACGTATATAGGTATTTATTCATCATATTTTGTGTGGTGGTGGAGTTTATATTTTATATATGATAATATTATTCAGATAAATTGAAAAGTATAAGCAAAACCTTTGAAACAAAAATTAATGTTTATGCTATTCAACTAAAGATGATGCCACAATGCTGCGTATTTGTCCTGTGGTTAATAGTAAATTAAATGAAAATGTTTGAAAGGAGCCATTGAAGAAATAACGTTGTATTTAGCCGTTGCAGGATGCAATAGCACTTTATCTCAGTGAAAAGAAAATTAAAACGAAAGTTAATGCAATTACGAGGTTGAAAGGTTTAACTTTAAGCTTAAACTGAACAAATTACCCCCTGTTGGAAAGCAACTGTAGACAGAAGTTTTCTAATTAGTTGTAGTTCTATTCTCCTTGACTCTGAAACTTTGGAGACGAAAAAAAAACAGTTTATACGTTTTCCAATTTAACAATAACTGCTACTATTCTTTGCAAGTTCAACAGTTCTGGAGAAACTATTAGTGGCAAAGTAATATTTACACTTTTATGGCCTTCTATTCACCAATTAGAAAAAAATGACTTTTCTTTATTTAATTTACACACCTTTTCTCACCATGTTCTTTTGCATTATTTTCATGCAATTCTATAAACAGGAGATATTATTTTTCTATTTTGCTTTTTAAAAGAGAAAGTTTTTACTTAATTTCAATTTTTTTTAATTAAAAAGCTTTAGTTTTTTTTCATTGTTTAATAAAAATTTAAAATAAATACTAAATACCATTAAATATGTTAACAACAAAAAACAAAAAACCATCTCAAAATGAATAACATTAATTTATCTTAATCTTAAGATGATTGTAAAAAAAAATTAGAAAACTATGTTATGTTCTATGTTTAAATTTAAAGGAGCGATAACTTTTCTTCTTTACCTGGGTGGGAGAAAAACTTCGTTTTGGACTTGAAGTCCCAGCGGAGTAGATTAACTATTTAGAAGACGAGGCAGTTGCAGGCATGCTAGCATTTTAGAATAGAAGGGGAGGAGTTTTTTTTTTTAATTTGCCACTATCGCTTTCACACTTGAACATAAGAAATACATATGTATATCATACTGATTATGGTTTTTTTTAATTTTACTTGGAAAACTTCCGAAGAGCAAATATTTGCTAAGGAAAAGATTGATAAAAGTACGCAAAAGGGAGAGAAAGAGAAGAAAGGAAAATGGCTAAGTTAATAAAGTTAAAAGAAACAAGAAAAATATGTCCCTGTTGATGTGGGTACTGAGGTAGCAAAGAATAAGACTGGAAGAAAAAAAATCGCATTCGAAGAATGAATAAGGAAGACGCCATATGAAGACAGGAAGCAATCGCTAGCCATGGAGGTGATTAGGTGGTTTTCATCATCAATAGCCATTCCCCTTTCCGCCCTTAGTGGTTCTTGCTAGGTGTGCCACTATTCGGATGATGACTTACCTAACTATCGGTGAGCCATTATGGTGAGGTATTGAAACGAGAGCAGAGGCTTCAATAAAAAGTAAGTAATTATATCATTATAATATTTTTTAATATCTTAGTTCTATACATTATAATAAATAATAGTTTGTTTCAACAACAAAAATTATATACGAGGTCTCTTCAAAAAGTATCTCGAATTTTGAATTTCCGCGGGTTACGTATATTTGATTTTCGATTTTTTTTGTGGCGTTATGTTGGTACTCATGTCTCTCACTTATGCCGACAAGTTCGGCTATTTTGAATGTTCAGTTAATTTTTGACAGCTGCTTTGCTTGCCGTGTTTTGGCTCGTCTTCGATTTTTGCACATTTTCGACCAAAAACAGCATCGCATTAACATTGCTAAGGACCTGTTGGACTCTGTCCGCGACGACCCAAATTTGCTCCAGAGGATCATAACTGGTGACAAATCGTGAGATTATGTTTATGACGTGGAAACCAAAACTCAACTATCCCAATGGCAGCTGCCGCACGAGCCAAGACCGAAAAAAGCGCGCTAAGTTCGGTCGAATGTGAAGGTTTTGCTTACAATTTTCTTCGATTGCAGGGGCGTGGTGCATTATGAGTTCTTGCCACAGGATAGAACGGTCAATAAGGAATATTACCTGCAAGTTATGCGCAAATTGCACGAAGCAATCCGCCAGAAACGCACGGATTTGTGAAAGAACCGACATTGGTTTTTGCACCATAATAACGCCCCTGCTCACGCATCGTTTCTTGTGCGCAAATTTTTGTATTCCCCATATCTGGCCCCTTGTGATTTTTTCTTGTTGCCGAAACATATTTTTTTTAGAATGGGCAAAAATCGAAGACGAGCCAAATCACGGCAAGCAAAGCAGCTGTCAAAAATTAACTGAACATTCAATATGGCCGAACTTGTCGGCATAAGTGAGAGACATGATTACCAACATACCGCCACAAAAATTCAAAAATCGAATATAAGTAACCCGCGGAAATTCAAAATTCGCGATACTTTTTGAACAGACCTCTATATTGTATATGATAAATTGAAACTTTTCGTGGATGTAATAAAAACATTCCTTTTAAAAATAGGTTTTTTTTAATCCAGAATACGTGTATTTTATGATACTGTACTTAATTCCTTCGCTTTTATTTAATTTTTCTTTAAAAATAATTTAATTCTTGTCACTATTACAATATTAAATTTTTCTTAAAAAAATAGTTTTAATTCTTCTTTAAAAATATTTTTAATTCTTTTATCTATTGCTCAATTCTTTGTTACAGATAGATAATTAATTCTTTTCCAACTTAAATTAATTACAGTCTAAAATTGTCATCATTTTTTTCTTCCTAAACATGAATTACATTAAGTATTACAAATCAAATCACTTAGATTTTATTACTGTAAAATCGGTTGTGTGGTTTTTTACATCAGCACTCATTTTAAGTTAGAACACATGTTGTGTATTACTCCAGATCACTTTTCATGCACTTAAAATTATAACCCCCTCCCACTGTCCCACTCTTCTCGCTCTTTCCTCCTCATTATATTTATCAGTACTACCGCTCTTGTCTATTCTGTAGAATACTTTCTGCTTCATCTACTTAATTTTCTTCTTCTTTTTCTTCAGTTTCGGCTTCTGCTTCTTTCACCTATCCTTAAAATTGTTCTTCTTCCTCTTCTTTCTTTTCTTTCTCGTTCATTATTCAATAAGCGGATTTTTATAAAAAAACTACTTTTATATAGGAGACAACTATTACTATTCTTGTATTTACTTATTATAGTTATCATAATTATAATTAATTATAAGATGAAAACCCTTAAACTAAGAAAATAGAAGCAACCATCCTCGATCGAGGCCAGTGTCGAAGAGAGCTCTACATTTTTACCTTCCTATCGCTGCTATAGCAAATCATACAAACTGGCTTGCCATTAGCCTCAGTAACCAATTCGATTTCGGCACGAGACACTAGATGGTAGTCACGCCTCCGGTCAATTAGTTCACTTTCGAGCAGTACGAACTCTGTCGAAATTAAACTACTCGAATGCCTGATCAGGGCTGCCATAACAAATATATAAACAATTCAAATTTTCGTTCATTTATTTTTATTGCCATTTTAATATAAAATGAAGAAAATAAAAGTAATTTGAAAAATTATTTTTTTGCTTATTATTTATTAAAAAAAAGTTCTTATAACTTATAAATTTTTATTAAATTATAATAAATTATATAAATTGGAAAAAAATATTGAAAAAATAAGTTTTATTTTTTGTTTGTTCATTTTTAAGTAAGATCCCTAGGATGTGAGCCAGAGGTCATGATGCAGCAATATGACAAGGACGCCATTTGGCGACCGGTAAGTGTGTGTAATCGGTCATTTAAATAAAGATGAAAATTTGATTATAAAATAATTTTGGGTAAGGTGAAATTCGTTCAGTTGAATATCACAGGAAATGCACATAGGGTAGGGGAAGGTTTAGTTTATAAAAAAGTAAATGCGTAAGGGCAGAATGCTTCGCTGGAATTTTGAACAGCTTTCGTGCCCAGAAATTTGATAAGGTTTTTCAAAGGTACCTTTCCTTACTTTTTCAGTCTGTATAAATATCTAATAATGCCTAAAGGTATTAATTGGAATAAAATTTTTTTTTAATACCAGCAATATTGAATGTAAGCATAACAGTATCCTAGACAATCATTAACCTAAGAAACGGTCTTCAATAGGCAGACGTTAATAAATTTTAATGTCAATTTTTATTACATACACATATATGGGTCTATTTTAAAAATTTGTTTTTAATCAACATTTTTACATAGTAAAAAGTACTAACAAACTAGTATTAAATTAAATAAATATTTTTTTTTATTAAAAAAAAATGACAATTCGCCATATTTTCCTATATTAAATGACAAATGTCTACGCCCGTTTTCAATATCCTTTTTTTTAATTTATACTATTTCTTCGCCAAAATTAAAATGGTTTCAATAATATTTCATAGAATTTGATTAAAATAGATTTCCTAATGTATTTATGTGTATTTGAATAAGATGGGAATTGTAAAGTAAATTCTTTCGATTTAGCTTCTTACTATGTACTAGTAAATACACTTTAAGAATATATAAAAAATTATTTATCACTTGTTATGTAAATTTTTTTTATGGATACAATATACTCGTTATGATATTGATTTAAATTTATGCAATAACAATCATTGTTGATTATAATTTTAAATTGATAAATTTCATTCATTCCTATTACAATAATAGAATAGGAAAATAGGTGTTAAAAATTAAATATTCAAATATCTTTTTGCAATCATGATAGGTACTTCAGCAATGTCGTAATTATCATTAATATGATAATATTTTGTTAGATACTAAAAATTTATATACGAATATTAACAAGTGATATAGAATGAGTTTTGTGATAATTCTTTGAGTGTGAAATTCCGATAGTAATATTCTTAATTACTATATATCCTATAAATATAATATATTCTTAAATGAACATGAAAATAATCTCATAATTATTCGAAAAATTCATATTTAAATCATAAAGGCTTCGACTTCTACTAATAGCTCTCTAAAATTTCATAATTATCATCTGCTGACAAAGAACTTCATAACATAGTTCAATTGAACTTGTAATAAAGTATGGCGTTCGCAACAGCATCCTGATTAGTAGTATAAGGATTATAATCACTATTTGCATATACCGCCTGCATGGCTAGCAAATCTACACAAAGCTAATATTAATATTATGTCTCAATCCATTTTCTTTTGTTTTTTTTTCTTTAAATTCCTTTTTTCTAGTTGGTATTTTAATTTTTAAAGCTTCTGAATTAATGGATTGGTCTGATCAAATTTTCCAGTGTCTTCATTTTTAAAAATTCTTATTCAAAAGTTAAAGTGGATATAAGATTCAGTTTCGAAAAGCATACTCTGACATATAATAGTTTAAACTACGTATACATTAATAATCATCACTAAGTAAAAAAATTTTGTTCAGCTTTGAGATGCTCAAGGATAAAACGGTAATCCTTATTATTAAATCAGAATTTTCTATTCGAATTTTACCTTTCACTCATAAACCCATATAGTATATACATTTAAATGAATTTCAAATCCGAGGTAGTTATTGTAATTTAGTTAAAACTGATTTAAATAAAAAAAATTCTTTGAATCAAAAGCTACTCTTAATCCAAATTCTAATCCAAAGCCAGTGAATATTATGGATTCATTCTACTTTGTTAGTGCTGAAGATAGTAAAAAATTTGTTTATTCAGTTCTTTTCGCATTAAATTTATTCTTACACGTAAAGATTTTTCCTTCCTCCTTTAATAATATCAACTTGTTACCTTTGGTATATATTTCACAATTGTGCTATTCAAAATTTTATATATCGAAAATATATAAATAGAAAATCCAAAATCCATCTTTGTATAGTCAATAGAATAAATTAATATTAATTAGAATCTGAAAGTTTTTAGTAAATCCCAGGATGCCGCAGATTGTGAATAACATTTTTAAGCATAAATAGACATAAGAAAATTGTATTCGGTTGTCTATTTTCGCCTTCTACTTAAATTGCTTCCCAACGAAAGATAGATCTTTCTAAACAGTTTCATTTCTACTAAAGATGTTTGCTAATATCATAGAAATCTGATAATTTGTATATTCAAATTTATTTACAATAGATACTCACTCGTATGGTTGCTTAGTAAATTTGATGCAAATGGTTGCTTATTAAATTTTACAGATAAATTTTATTGAAGTAGAGATAATATAATTTGCTATCAACTTTTAAAGACAACATATTTTGAATAGATAAATAATAAAAATTGTTTGATTTTTATAAAAAACTTTTGTATAATAATTACTGCATTTGGGATGGTATCATGCGCGGAATCTATTTTCCTTTACTCAGACAATTTGATGTTTCGTAAATGATCGTTAAATCAAATATACCAGTACCCATCTTTTTATAGATCTATTAGTCTTCTCCTATTAGCCTAAAAATAACGACTCTATCCATTTTTTATATAATGAAGGCATTTTTCCTGATTACCAATTTTGCTTCCGATCAGCACACTCCACAATCCAGCAATGTCATCGAGTTATTACAATAAATTAGACTACTGGACAATCTTTCAAGACGATAAATAGTCAAAGATCCAATTCCTATCGCATTCAGTTCTTACAATCCAATTTTCTTCTATTGTCTTCCTCTAAAACACTCATAATCGGAGACTACTTTGTTAGAATCTTCAACAAGAAATATCGATTGAGTGTTTTCTTCCATTTCAACGCTTTAGAATAATGTAAATTAATCAATATAAAAATAAAGAATAAAATTTTTAAAAAAATGTTAGTTTTGAAAAAATTTTCTCAAACATTTTTTGAAACGTTCAGAGTACATTTCCAAATTTGTTACTTTAAATTATAAAAACCGTTTGGTTTTTAAATTTTCAATATAATTTATTTCCTATTATATAAACTTGACACCATTTAAAAAAAAATTAAAATAATCAAAATATTTTATACCAAATATTTATTAAAAAACATTTTTTTAAAATAGTTTCGGTTTCTTTCTACGCTCCATCATAGTAAAATATACTGCAATTAATAATTCGTGTTTATTTTTCGATTTTAGATGACAAAAAACATCAGCTCGATATTCACCCAACGGAATTAATGATGGTAATATTAGTTTATTAATATCGAACTCCTTAATAAATACGTCACCCTGCAAAATAGAAACTTTTTTTTGTAAAATACAATATTATGTATGATAAGTTTTTAAAAAAAAATAGTAACCTTATAGGGACATGTATGATTAAGATTTGAATAAGCTAAAAGAGGCGGAATTAGGAAATCTAATACCATATTACTTTTTCCATTCATATATTCGCAGAAATTTCCATATAAATTCACTGGAAATGGCTGATACGAATTTTCTTTTTTATATAAACGGAAGTTTACCTTCGAATTCAAATAAAAATTAATTGTGGATTTTTTTAAAGTATAATATCTTTTCAAAATTTTACGATAAGTTCTGTTACTGGTTTGACCAGATTTCCATAGAAACTTAATGTAGTTTTGTATCTATTCACTGCTTTTATACTGCAGCTTACGTCTTGGAGAATGCTTGTATCATAGTCTTTGCAATCAATATTGACTAGTCTCAAAAATGTATCGGCCTAACAAAAAAAAATTAAAAATAAATAAGTAAATTAAATTTAATATAATCATTTTCTAAAAATTCCTTACACTTGTTTTGTTGAAATGAAGTAAAAATAAAATTGTAAATCCACCGTAAATAATTTGCTTGGAAATCATATTTAAGACTGATCCATTTTTTGTTTAGCATTAGCTAATATACATAAATAAAAAATAATATATTGTACCATTAAAAGTAGATATTTTCGGTCATTTGCAAATTTCAATTATATTTATGAATTGATAACAAACTCATTTTTACTTTAGTAGATATAATATTATCCAAGCAATAATATTTTTAAAAAATTTTCATGGTGTGAACACAATAATTACAATTATCCTTTTTTAAGTGTACATAAAAAAAACCAATTGTTCATCTGAATAAGTGATTTGACAATATTTAAGTGGAAAATAAATTTTAGTATTTCGAAAGCACTTATCAGTAAACTAAATTCAAGCTAATAAAAATTTATATAACAGCAAACATTACATTTCCTCTTTGATAATCATATTGCTAATAGAATAGTTCTTTTATTCTTGCATGCAAACGATCTAGTTAATTAGTTTTACTATAAATCTTAAAATGATTATCCAATTTGTGTTTCGGATAGTAAAGTTAAATAAAACACAGAAAAAATTTGGATTTTGTTTAAAATTCGAATTCATTATTTAAAAATTTAACCTACAAAACATTCTGCGGGGCTTGATTTTGGACTGCAATTCGCCCATTAATATTGGTTTTTAAATATTCGAACGTTTTCAGATTATCTGCATGGATACGATCTTTTGCGGAAATATTTTCTGATGAAGAATTTTTTTTCCAACAATTTATTCATTTTTTTTTGACATTTTAATGATTATATAAATATACACAGTATATAAATATTCATTTTTTTTTAAATTTTACATATTATATTCAGATATATAAGAGATAATAGTGTCAATTTATTTCAATATAGAAATAGAGTAATAAACAGCGGTTAAAATAATTATAGGTATCCTAGTCAAGCAGAGAATTTATACGACTCAATAATTAATATTTTATATGGTATACTGTCATACTAGCAATAATAGCTACTACAGAGTTTTTGATTACGGTGTTTTTAATTCCCCATAAATGGATCTTTCTATATACATAAGATTTTGCCATAACTTATGTATATAAAAAAAAGTTTCTATAGCAATAAATACGGTTGTTTTAAATTTAAAATTGTATCAGAGAAAATTCAAAAAAAATAATTTTTGAAATATATATTTTAAGTACCCCATAAAATTTGTCAAAAAGTACGATTTTGATTTAGATTTTTTTATTCTAAATATCTTAATCGAGTCTTTTCTAATAAGTCAATTTATAATATTTAAAATATATTTTTTTTTTGTATAATTTCGTTTTTTTTTTTGAGCTAATATAATGAAATCTTTAAGTCACATATTAATTTTCCAAAAATACTTAACGTATGTATATACTGATAGTAGATTTTATAATTATAAAATATAATTCGATCAGCACCAAGATTATTTTTAATTTTATTAATTCCTTAAATAAACATTATACTGTATAACTGAAATGTATTAATTAAAATCATTGACAAGTTTACCTTAGATACATGAAATATGTACTTTTCCGAAAAATAATTACACAATACACACTCTTTTTAATCAAATCGTTGCACATAAACAATATTGGCGATATACGAGGGTTGTTCAATAAGTCCTTAGAAAAAAATGGAAAAAAACAGTTTTTTTAAAAAAAAAATTTTATTTTTCAACATAATCTCCTTTTAACTCTACACACTTTTCCAACCGTTTTTCCAAAATTTTTATCCCGCCCAAAAAATAGGATTTCGGAAGTTCTGCAAAATACTCATCCGTTTGAGCAATGACGTCCTCGTTGGAAGTGAACCGTCGTCCGCCAAGCCATTTCTTCAGATTGGGGAAAAGAAAATAGTCACTCGGGGCCAAATCTGGTGAATAAGCGGAATGCTGTAACAATTCCATTCTCAATTCCACAATTTTGGCCATGGAAACAGCGCAGGTGTGCACACGCGCTTTGTCCTGATGCAAGAGGATTTTTTTCTTCTTCAGATAGGGGCGTTTCTCTTTGATTTCCTCGCTCAACCGTTGCAATAACGACGCGTAATACGCTCCTGTTATTGTTTTTCCTTTTTCCAAGTAGTCGATAAAAATGATGCCCTGCGAATCCCAAAAGACCGTGGCCATCACCTTGCCGGCCGATGGCACAGTTTTTACCTTCTTCGGAGCCCGTTCACCATTGAAAATCCACTCGTCTCTTCGTTTCTGCAGTCATCACGTCTCTTCGTTTCTGGAGTGTAGAAGTGTATCCAGGTTTCGTCCACAGTGACATATCGACGAAGGAATTCGGCAGGATTGCGATGAAAGAGGGCCAACATAGCCTCAGAGTCCACTGCACGATTGCGCTTATTCTCCTCTGAGAGCAAACGTGGCACCCATCTTGCTGACATTTTTTTCACAGACAATTTTTCATGCAAAATTGAAGCGACTGTACCTTGTGATATGCCCGTGGCCTCAACTAATTCGCGCACTTTAATTCGCCGATCATTCAAAATCAGATCGTGGATTTTGTCGATGATTTCAGGAGTAGACACCTCAACTGGGCGTCCTGAACGGTGTTCATCTTTTGTGGATGAACGGCCACGTTTAAATTCATTCACCCAATTGCAAACCGTCGCAAACACAGGTGCAGATGTGCCATGAACTGCATCCAACTCGGCTTTGATTTCTTTCGGGCTTAAGCCTTTCAAATGGAGATGCTTGATGACAGCCCTAAACTCGCTTTTTCCATTGTTATGCACAAATAAATGTCGTTAACTTTAATCGACGATAGAAATTGACGTACGCTATGGATCGAGCTGAAATTTTGACAGCTTTCCTGTCAATAATGCTACTTACAAAAAAAAATCTTTACCGACACTCCTGACTGCTCTGAAAAAGAACCGATTCAAGGGAGTTGCTTACGCTGATGATTTGGCTGTAACAACTACTGGGAAATATCATCCTACTATAAGAGACCTTATGAAAATGGCCTTGCTCGATCTCATAAAGCGGATGGACAGAGGGATTTTCAAAATATTGAAATAAATCACAAACCACAATTTTGCTCCCCAAAAATTTTAAATCCTTGGATTATTTTGTTTTATTATTTCAAATAAAAAGCTCCTGATTATGATATCATTATAATTTATATTCTGAAACAACTTTAATTTTTAAAAAAACTTATTTTTTCATTACATACACACACATTGGCGATAGTATTATGCGCGGAATCTATTTTCCCTTACCCAGAAAATTTGATGTTTCGTAAATGATCTTTAAATCAAATATACCAGTGAGTTACCCATTTTTTATAGATCTATTAGCCTCCTACCAATGCTTGGTAAAGTTTTGAAGAAACTGTTAAAAATAACGACTCTATTCATTTCTAGATAATGAAGGAATTCTTCCTGATTACCAATTTTGTTTCCGATCTGAATACTCAACAATCCAGCAATATCATCAATCAATATTACATTATTTCCTCTCTGAAAAGAAAAGAATATTGTCCAGGATCCTCTGGAAACGTACAAGCATCCTTAATTTCACAAACTATTTTATTATAATTTTTAATTAATATTTAATACAAAATCTTCAATAATATATCCTATTTCAGCTGGAGTCCCATAAAGCAGTATCCCTGGTCCCATTTTAAATAAAATTTATACCCGTGATATCCCATCTGTTTCTAGAACCATCATTGCCAATTATGTAAATTATGTAGACATACTTTCTGTCCAAACAAATCTAGACATAGCTTTTTATAATTTACAATCTCATATCTTCTATCTAGAATCCTGGTTTACGAGGTGGATGGTAAAGGTAAATGAACTAAAAAAAACTCACATTACATATTTTATTTGTCAAAAGTTTATATATTAATGGTAATATGATTCCACAATGTATTAAATTTCTTTTGTAGGGACTTACCCTAGACAAGAGACTAGCAGACATTACCTACAATTAATTCGACTACTGGACAACCTTTCAACACGATAAATAGGCAACTTTTATTATACAATGCTTATTTGTATTTACAGAATTGAACTTTCCCAAAGATCCAATTCCTATCGCATTCAGTTCTTACAATCCAATTTTCTTCTTTGTCTTCCTCTAAAACACTGATCATCGGAGACTAATTTATTAGAATCTACAATAAGGAACGCGGATGGATTTTTACTTCCATTTCAACGCTTAACGATAATGTAAATTATTTCAGTGACATAAATCTGCATATGACACTATATTTTTAGTTGTAGATAAAGAATCAAATTTGGAAAAAGAATGTTATTTATGAAAAAACTTTGTCAAACATTTTTTGAAACGTTCAGAGTACATTTTGAAATTTGTTACTTTAAATTAAAAAAAACCGTTTGGTTTTTAAATTTTTTAACGTCATTTATTTCCTATTATATAAACTTGACACCATTTAAAGCAAATTAAAATAATCAAAATATTTTATACCAAATATTTATTTAAAAACATTTTTTTAAAATAGCTTTGGTTTCTTTCTACGCTCCATCATAGTAAAATATACTACAAGTAGTAATATGTGTTTATTATTCGATTTTACATGACAAAATACATCAGCTCGATATTCACCCAACGGAAGTAATGATGGTATTATTAGTGTATTAATATCGAACTCCTTAATAAATACGTCACCCTAAAAAATAGAAACTTTTTTTTTGTAAAATACAATATTATGTATGATAAGTTTTAAAAAAAAATAGTAACCTTATAGGGGCATGTATGATTAAGATTTGAATAAGCTAAAAGAGGTGGAATTAGTATATCTAATATTATATTACTTTTTCCATCCATATAATCGCAGAAATTTCCATATAAATTCACTGGAAATGGCTGATATGAATTTTCTTTTTTATATAAACGGAAGTTTATCTTTGAATTCAAATAACAATTAATTAGCGATTTTTTTTAAGTATAATATCTTTTCAAAATTTTACAATAAGTTCTGTTAATGGTTTGACCAGATTTCCATAAGCACTCAATGTAGTTTTGTGCCTATTCACTGCTTTTATACTGCAGCTTACGTTCTGGAAAATGCTTGTATCGTAGTCTTTGCAATCAACATTGACTAGTCTCAAAAATGTTTCAGCCTAACAAAAAAATTAAAAATTAAATAAGTAAATTAAATTTAATATAATCATTTCTTTTTTAAATTCCATACGCTTGTTTTGTTGAAATCAAGTAAAAATAAAATTGTAAATCCACCGTAAATAATTTGCTTGGAAATCATATTGAAAACTGATCCATTTTTTGTTTAGCATTAGCTAATATACTTAAACAAAAAATAATATGTTATACTATAAAAATTAGACAGTTTCGGTCATTTACAAAGATAACAAACTCATTTTTATTTAAGTGGATTTACTATTATCTAAGCAATAATATTTTCAAAAATTTTTCATGTGTGAACAAAATAATTAGAATAATCCTTTTTTAAGTGTATATAAAAAAACCAATTCTTTATTTGTGTACTATTTCGAAAGCAATTATCAGTAAGCTAAATTCAAGCTAATAAAAATTTACATAACAGAAAACATTGCATTTCCTCTTTCATAATCATACTGCTAATAGTTATTTTATTCTTGCATGCAACCCATCTAGTTAATTAGTTTTACTATAAATTTTAAAATGATTATCTAATTTGTATTTCGGATAATAAAATTAAATAAAACACACAAAAAATTCGGATTTTGTTTAAAATTTGAATTTATTACTTATGAAATATAAAATGGTTAAAATTTAAGCTACAAGACATTCTGCAGGGCTTGATTTTAGACTGCAATTCGGCCATCAATTTTGGTTTTTAAATATTCGAACGTTTTCAGATTATCTGCATGTACACGATCTTTTGCGGAAATATTTTCTGATCGAGAATTTTTTTTCCCAACAATTTATTCAATTTTTTTGTTGATATTTTAATGATTGTATAAATATACATAGTATATAAATATTCATTTTTTTTAAATTTTAAATATTATATTCAGATATTATTTAATGATAAAGTGGTAATAGAGTCAATTTATTTCAATATGGAAATAGCGTAATAACCAGTGGTTAAAATAATCATATGTTCCTAGTCAAGCAGAGAATTTGTCCGACTCAATAATTAATATTTTATATGGTATGCTGTCATACTAGCAATAATATCTACTTTAAAATTTTCGATAAGGGTATTTTTAATTCCCCATAAATGGATCTATCTCTGTACATAAGATTTTGCGATATAAATTCTATAGCAATAAATTCGAATATTTTAAATTTAAAAATTCATCAAAAGAACTTCAAAAAGAATAATTTTTTAAGTATACGAGTATGCTTTAAGTACCACAAAAAATTTGTACGATTTTGAATTGGATTTTTCTATTCTAAAATTTTTAATATTTAAAATATATTTTTTTGTATAATTTCGATTTATTTAGCTAATATAATGAAATCTTTAAGTCATATATTAATTTTCCTAAATTACATACGTTAAAATCAACCAACTAAAAATATTTATAGAAATATAATTCGATCAGAACCAAGATTTTTTATAATTCAACAATCCTTAAATAAATATTATAATGTATCTCTTGTGAGTATATTTATTTTATAGAATTCAGATCTATTCTAAGCCTTATCTGAAGATTTTTGTATGAATTTCAAGGGTAAATTAAATTAGTATACAGCTTCTATAATTATAAACACATTTTAAATAATGTCCAATAAATGTTAGTTTCGAAAACTATTGCATTAGCGAGAGTAGTCTGATAAATCAGTGATAAGGACAACAAAGAAATAATTTATTCAACAAATATTAATTTATTTTTCAACTAGTTTCCTTTTAGCTTTATATACTTCATCCAACGAAATTTCAATTTTTATATACCACCCGTATAATGAAATTTGTCAGGCTCTGCAAAATAGGTCTCAGTTTCGGCTGTAACTTCAGAGTTGGATGCAAAATTCTTTCCACAAACCCAATTCTTCATGTTTTAAAATAGGAAAAAGGCACAAAAAAGCCAAATCTAGAAAATACGGTGAGTAGGGCAGGAACTTATAGTATAATTTCACTGATTTTGCTGTTGGAATTGTCTATGAATGTCTTCATTTCTGATGAAGTAAAAAAAACAGATACTGATCAGTATCTGCTTTTTTTTACTAGAGATGTTAGATAGGTTTGACAATTAAATAATGCTTTTTATAAATTCTGTTTCCATTGACATCATAACATCCCTTGAACCCATCCAAAAATCTGGTATCAAAATTCTTAATCTGCGGAGTTAAGTTTTTCCAAATCGAGCACTTTCCTACTATGGTGAACTATAGGAAGCAGGATGGCGAGTAAAAGTGCTCTTTATCAAAGAAAGTTGATCCTTACAAATAGTTTAACAGTAATCCAACCTGTTTGTTGGTACACTAGGGACTCGGCTTAAGATAACAACCGGTATAATGTACTAAATTGTAGGGGTACTGATCAACATGCTGCCGATCCCCTCGCGACAGGGGCACTTTACCATCCAGTGTATGTAGTGAGTCTAAATATAGAGAATTTTCTTAAGATATGATAATTAACATCCCTAGCCTTGGGCAGACAATTGCATTGGTCGTATTTTGAAACATTTCCTGCTTCATACTGACTGCCCATCGCCTCATTAATCTATTCATCTACCAATGCTAAATTCTGGGCCAATTGCTCAGAATTAGGATTTGACACGGCGCTAGTAAAACTAAAAGGAATTGCACTAGGAGACTCCTAAAGGAGAAGTTCTTTCCCCATTCCTATGGCATCCTTTGATAAATAACCTCCTCACCTCTCTGAAAAAGAACGGGTTTAAGAGAATTGTTTACGCTGATGATGTGGTTATAATAAATGCTGGAAAATATCATCCCACTATAAGATAACTTTTCAAAACGGCCTTGCTCGATCTCGTGAAGTGGATGCCATATGCGAGCTGAAAGTCAATCCTTCCAAGACATAGGTCATTTTATTTACGAAAGAGTACAAAACACCTTCCATAGGTCCCCCGAAACTCAAAGGGACCCCCTAAAGCTGAACTTGAAAGAACTTATTTAAAAATTTAACGTCGAAATGTATGTCTGTAAAAGGGCCTTAGACACCAATTGGGGTGTTCGGATGCTATGTCGGATATATTCGGCGATAGTAAAGTTCATTCTAACATATGGTGCTTTGATCTGGTAGACAGCACTGGATAAAAGTACCTACCTAATCCTTCTGAAGAAAGTTCAGAGATATGCGTAAGCATGCATAAGCCCTAGGGTGCGCTTAAAACATCATCTACACCGGCTCTTGAGACCATGCTGCATCTTCTGCTTTTAGATATCTACGTGTATGTTAAAGAAATGGCCACTAGATCAGCTCTGCGTATGAGGGAATCAAGGCAGTGGACCAGACATCGTCCTTAACGGACATCAAAATATATTCCTAAAATAACAAATTTTGAAACTGCGGGTCTGAACTTTTCCATTAAGTAAAACCCAAAATTCCTAGTAGGACTGAGTAGAGATGGTCGAGGAGGAATCGGTTGCATAAATATATACAAAATGATTTCTTCTGTGTATTTTTTGGGATATAAAAGGACATTATAGGAGCAGTATTCTTCTCTGCATCTTTGAATATAAACATGTTCCTATGACTTTTGAACCAGTGTAGTGCATTTCAAGCAGATATTCTGGCTATTCGAGAGGCCGCAGCTTTGCTGTCAATGAATGGAATATCTGGAAAAGATATACGAGTAGTAATTTTAACCGATAGGCGGGCAGCGATTCAGTCGCTTTAATATCTCATTGTAAACTCAAGGCTGTGAAGCACTACCGCAGATCTCTGATTGAAATCGTCAACTATGCTGCGTTCCCGATCATAGTGACATTCCAGGAAAGTACAATACATCAGATGAGTTTACCAGAAAAGATACCAGACTAGATTCTCCCACAGTTAAAAAGGCGGCATGAATGCCTATGGAAATAGCTACATACCTCATTTCGCTTAGTTCAATAAATCTTGTAAATGAGAGCTGGAGCAAGCTTTAATCATGTCCCATCTGAAAAAGCCCATTGAGATAGGGCTCACATTAGCATGGTGATCGGGACTATTACAGGTCATTGCTTATAAAGAACACACGCTAGACGACTAGGTATCCCCGCAAATTACTTTACGACTAGGTATATTTGTTTCAAATTGGTCCTTACGGTGATATCAGTTTTAATGATCATGTGGTATCAAAACGGACCTAACTTTTGTCTAAACTAACCCAATCACGTGATATCACAACGAACCCAACTTCGATCTAAACTATTCGTTACATTCTGCGGGACTGCCGGAGATTCCAGAGTTACTTTTTGAGTAGGACTCTAACACTCATGGAACACCTGAAGTCATCTTTTCCTTTGCCCTTTAACAATGTTGCAAAAAAATATTCTCTGGTAATAATTTGAATACCTCAAAACTACTAAATAGTTTGAAAACCTCAAAAAAAATTCTGTTATCGGAATCATAAAGTATGCCTTTTTGTACAATACATGAATTTTGTAAAGTAAAGATAATAGACAACTGTGATAGTGAATCTATAAACGTTTTTAGTCGAGTCGCCAGTAAATTAAAATATAATTGATCAGTTGAAATTGGATACATTTCCTGTCAAAAAGATTTTTTATAAATAATTTTTTTAATATTTCAATTTTAATACACATACTATGAATTTTTATTCAACTAATATGAATGCAAATATTTTTTTTATATTATATAATTGACCATCAACGAACTATTATACCGATCACTCATAAGTATCATATAATAGTTATTTCAATATCTATAATATATAAACTGTTTGTATATTTGATAATATTTTAAAGTATTTTGAATATTCAGATAGTCTACAATTGTCATATAGTAGTGATATATTTTATTAGAAAATAAATATGTTACAATCAGGAATTATATTAAGAGTTCATCTTTTATTGATATTTTGTCCACTATTTCTCTGCATTGTTGAGGTAAATTTTATACTAAACAAGTACTATATTATAGTTTTAGAATAAACATTATAAAATATATTATACAATTCCGGACACTTTATTAATTTACCGAATAGTATACCCACTATAGTGGGTATACTATTCGGTAAATTAATAAAGTGTGCGGAATTGTTTTTACTTAAAAGCCCGCAAAACAATTATGAAAAAATTACTTTCTCTAATTTTTTGTTTAATAAGACATTAGAAAGCAATACATCAAAAATCATTAATTATTAGATTTTGTTTAATTAAAAATTAAGCTTCATTTTTGAACACTAGCCAGTTTTAATTATTTAATAATTTTATATAACAAACGCTCTTAGTGATTTTGAAATTTAAACTTATTCATATATCAAATTCCTTAGTTAGAACAAAAATAAGATATCATATCATATCATTAATACAAACATAAAATTGCGGATTAATTTAACTTATTTTTGAAATTTTAATTAATCTCTTATGAGAAAATATCTTAATATTACTATAAAAATATATTATTAAATTATAAAGATAATAATATAAAAAAATTAATTTATAAAAATTTCAATAATAAATTTTCCCCTAATAAACATAATATTTTATAATTTTTTGTTATTTCTTATTATACAATAAATATTTTAGACCATCCACTACAAAATTTATAAAATTAATTGTGCAGAATTTAATAAAACAGTTTTTCATAACGTTTCCTGTTGGTTGAAGCCTATTAACCGGAAAACAACACTACTCAACATTTACAGCGTTTTCGTTAAGCCAAGAAATAAATTTCAAGTAATGTATAATTTTTTGGAATAGTTTATTTAATTTGTATTAATATCATACTATAAAGATGGAAATAAAATTCTATAAGCGCGAAACACATTTTATGCCATTTCCAATTACTATTACTGACGATTTGTGTAACTATTTAAATGGAAAATCAGAAATTATAATGAAATACTTGTTGCCAGAGCTGATTCGTAGTATAGGCGGAATCCAGGATAAAAAATGTCCCTATGGTGTAAACTTGCTTATACAATATGATACAGTTAAATTAAATTATTTTAAATATATTATTATTTTTAGGGAGATATTTTCGTTAAGGACTTAGATATAAATAAGTTTTCCATACCATCAATTATACCAAAAGGAATATATCGCGTTAATTATCGGCTTTTAAATATAAATGATATTAACAAAAGTGATCTATCAATGGCAGTATTTGTTGATCATAATTAAATTTTTTTTCAATATTGCTAAATTTTATGAAAATAAAAAAACTTTTGTAAAAAATATAGTCACATAAAAAAAATTTCAGCAGGATTAAGTTTAAATATTTCACAAAAAAAAATTATAAATAAAAGTTATCCAATTTGTACTCTAAAAATTAAATTTAAATAAAACGCTTTTAAAATTAAGACTTTGAATATATTTATTTAACTATCTTCATTATGCGTGAAATATAACCATTCAAATAACTGCTACGAAACTTTTTACAGGACTCCATTGATCATTTTGAGATTATTGTTGATGACTTTTTCACACATTTCGAACTGTAATTCTAGGTTTTTAAATGCTCTATGCGTAGGCATAATCCATTTGCCTAGCCCCATAAGAAAAACGAGGTCAAATCGCATGATCTCGCAGGCCAATCGACATTACCCAATACCAATATTTAACGTGTTTTGTGGCTTCTGGTGCCGTTTTGTTGAAACCATTTATAGTCCAGATTAAAATCTTTTAATTTAAGGTTAAATTAAGTTGGCAAGGCTATAGCCCCTAAAATTAACGACAACGGTATCTTCTTCTTTTTTCTAAAGAAATGACACCTTTAAACAAAAAATATAGACTTATCCAAAGAGCACGAAATGAGTCTCATCGCTGAAGAAAATGTTGTTCGAAAACAAAACAAAATCATGCTAACAACACAATCACCAATTTTAAAGAAAGTTTTACCGATTTCAACAGGTTGTATGGTAATTTAATGATCCATAATGTATGTGTAAGATGACAAACCTTAACCTAAGCAAATGCCATCTTGGATAATATATAGGTTTTGTCATAAGTCAAATAACAGGCTGTGTTCTTAGTGTTAATATCACAGCAAAATATATCACTTGAAAAGATCAAACTTACATCAAAATTTATTCTGATTACATTAAATTTAAATTAAATGAAAAAACCATTAACTAATTTAGAAAATAATATTAACTTCAGAACTCACTGGAAGTGGATATGTTATTTCTTTTACTAATGTCAATAGCATCAAATCTTAAAAATAGGTTCACAACATTAATTTGGTACCATGTAGGTTAGCTGTCAATCTCTAAGCTGATATTTGAAAGTCATAGAGAGTAGGTATGGGGAAATTATAATTGGGCTTTATAACTTAGAACAAGATGCACTTATTGCGAGAACGTTTAACGTTCTGCATTAATTACTTTGACGCTCAAAAAATTTCCTCAAAACTTAGATGGGAATATCGTTGTTTCAAACGTATAGTGAATCATTTTGAAGAGAATCGTAAAGAGTTCGATAGACCAAAGCCTGAGTATGTTGCTTCGTTGCGTGAAAGTGTAGCTTAAAGTCCGGACATTTCCATAAGGCATCGTGCACGAGAATTGAATCTTCCTTAAACCATTTTGTGAAATATTTTTCATAAAGATTTCATTTTATACTCGTGCAAAATTCAAGATTATATGCAATTCATGTGAAAAGGTTTTAAATTTGCAAAGACAAGACTTTGATTTTTACAGGCTATTGATAATAAGTAACGAATTATATTTTGACTTAAGCGTTTTCATTAATAAAAAAACTGCTTCTGTGGTTTTAAAAATCTAGAGATTATTTACGAATGACCTTAGAGAGACTGTATGGTATGTTTTATGCATCAGAAGTGTCATAATGATTAGAAAATAATCCAAAGTTGTTAAGTAAAATTAGTTGAGTGCTATTTTATAGATCCACACATTCAAATTATTTACACTTAATTAAACTCTATAGTTTGAATGGATATGAAGTGTGAGCAACCACTTTGTATAAAACCCAAATGTCAAACAGACAACAAAATGGCGTCAATCAGAATGCAACATTTCGTGAACTGTCTATGGGAGTATTATCATTTCACCATTGATATTTTTAAACATAAAAATGCTTCAATATCAATCGTGGAAAATAAAAAGTAGATAATTATTTATATCTGATCTATTAAATTAAAGATATATTAGTAAAAAATTAACTAATTTAAAAACATAAAAACAGGGGTAGTCAACTCAATTCTAGATCAGCATATAACGTGGTATCAAAACGGAACTAACTTTTATCTAAATTAACCCAATCACGTGGTATGACCACGAACCTAAGATTGATCTAAACTGTTCGTTACATAGTAACGTTAATAGCATAACTTTTCATAATAAAATTTAAAAAATAATTTGATTTTCATTTGTTTTTAATGAAATTTTTTAAAATATGCACATAATTTAAATGAGAAAAATTTAACTATTGTATTAAACTTAATTTTTTGTTTATTATAAATATAATATAAATTATAACAACAAAAATTGTTCATACAACGTTTATAGAACTGGAAAAGAAGCTTATGTAAATTTACCTAAAAAGCGAATTTGTTATAATATATTTATTTATTCATTATGATTTTAATTTTTTATTTTCATTTTTATAATAATAATAAATCATCAATAAATAATTTTATTTTACTTCAACATATACTCTTATAACTATATCATATTTGAAGGAAATAGAATTAATGAAAATAGTTTAATAATATTTACAGAATTCTTTTTGTGCCTTATACATATTGTATATATATATATATTCTTTATGAGCATATTTATAAATATTATTAAACTATCTTAACTGCAATTTATGTTATTTCATTTATCAAATAATATCATCAAACATTAATGATTTGAATGTGCTTAAGAAATATAATCTTAAGGAAAAAGAAATCCATTGTTTTATTTCAAGAATTTATCTAATATGGTTCGGATTGTCCAATTTTGGGTCGACATGCACCGTTTTATTTAAAAATTTGTCGATATTTTAAAAGTAACTCATAATGCTTTTCTCATAGAAGCCCTGGTTTCTATTGGCGAAAAACTCGACTAAGCGATTTTCATATTTTTCTGTTGATACGAATTTCTTAGTGCTCGAGTTTTACAGCTCGTTACAGACGAACACCATTTTTGGCAAACAATAAGTTTGAGCAAGGACGCATACTTCGACTTGGCTGGCTTTGTTAATAAACAGAAGAGCACATATTGGGCCACTGAAATCCCCCAGCTGATACACTAAAGACCACTACACCCTCGCATCATTGGGCAATATTACTTTGAGGATGCTGTAACAGTTACTGTGGAAGATAATGCAGTAACAGTTACAACAGATAGTGATCGCTTACGTGACATATTGAAAAACTTTCTTTTACCCGAATTGGATAAATTACGCCTAAAGAACATTTGAAATTTTCATTAATTATTAAAAATTTCAAAATTTCGACTACGAATTTTGATAGCAATTCAGTAGTACGAGTATATCAAAATATCATCCAAAGTACATGCATTATTGTTGTACAAACTAATCATAAAATCTACAAAAATATTAAAAATAAATACGATAATTTTCTGTCCATTTTTGTATAATTTACTGTAGCTAATTCAAAATAAATTATTTTAATTCTTTTCTTTTTGATTTAAATGAGTCGATATTTTTAATCGGTATACTCGTAATACGAAACGAAAAAATAGATTATTTTGCAGCAATTTCATTTGTAAATGAAGAAATTATTTATTGTATCAAATAATAATTATCAAAAATTAATTTTGGCGACGTTTTATAAATAATTATTACAACAACAAAAAAACAATAATTTTTTTTATAAACTTAATTGCAAATGTGTTCATGTTAATAAAAAATTAATAAACAAAAAATACTTTTCAGATTTTATATAATATTATTCTAAATTATATATAAAATTGTCAATATCAGATTTTGATCTGTATGAATTTGTATAAAATTGAACAGACCTAACATGATTTTTCATTAGTTGCTGATTCAGTCGATCCATTATTGGTTCTTTTTGAAATATTCTAGTGACCAAAATCTGAATCGTTTAATACAAGAACATTAGGTATAAATTTTAACAATTGCTTAAATTATAATACATTTATTAATTATTTCTCTTACAAATTTTGGACTATCAAATGGCTTTTGACAAAATGGATTTCTTATATATATTATAGATAAGTAATTTAGTAAACAGATAAATTTGTTCGCATCAATTCTTTAATTTTATAAGCAATTATAATATGGTATTAAAAATTACAAGAAAATGATCCAAAAACGTTTTCATTTACAAATTCTCATTATTTATTCAATAATACATATAATAACAGTAAGTATTAAATTATTAAATATTAATTGGATACTGAAAAAAAAAACAAATTGTTATTATTATTAGTGCAAAAATTCTATTAAATTATATAAAGTACAATGTAATGACTATAATTTGGATGTATTTTACAATGTAACATGCTCGTTAAAACCAATAAATCGGAATAAAACTCTTATGAACTTATCGATTACTACTACTAAGCCAATGAATAATATTTGGGTAAGTGAAAATATTATGGAATTTAACAAAACAAAAAAAGTAAAAGAAAATTGTATTTATTTTAGTTTCGAGCAACATTTTATAAAAAAGAAGTTCGATTCATGCCATTTCCGTTGGATATGGTTGGCCAACTTTGTAATTACTTGGATAAATCAAAATCGCATGCATTGAAATTTATTATTGATGAATTATTAAAATCGTCAAATATAGAGGGAAAATGCCCCTTATCAGTAAAATTATAGCACACACATTTAAATACTATTTTTTCTAATAAATATTTAATTTAAGGGTACTATTCAATTAGTTGGTTTCGATAGTAATGAAGTTATACTTCCATCAAGTTTTCCAAATGGAGTTTATCGAGTCGACTTAAAACTGCATAAGGATATTAAACAAAAATATGATGCTCTTATGTCAGCATTTATAATAATATCATAAATATTTATATTTTATTGGTGTATTCTTATTTTTATTTTTCAAAAATGGTTGGATGCTTTTATTATTAAATAAAGTTTATTCTGTATTACTATTTAAAATATAATGGTTTTCATCAAATCCAGTATGTGTTAAGTTCTCCATCTTATAAATTTATTATAAAATTATTATATATTATGCTTAATTTATACATTTATTACTTATATATGTAAATATTAAAAATAATGACGATCTTTAAAATAATATTGTATTTGCCTAATTTCATCTCTATATACAAGATAGGCCATTTGTTGATTTTTCTTAAACTCTTAAAATATCTGTCAAAACACCTTAGATTATAGAAAAACTGAATTGGCCTATATTAAGATTATAGAAAAACTGTATAGGCCTCTACACAAAATTTCTGCCCTAATTTTGTTGGCAATACATTCGTAAAACGTACATACATGCAAAATAATAGAAACGGCGTAAATCAGTGGGACCCAAATTTTAAACTTCAGAATACAAAATAAAGAGGTTCATTTAGTTTTGGAAATTTGCAATAAAACATAGTATTCTATTTTAAAATATTATTTATTTATTTACTATATTTTCATTTTATTTATTTCACTGTATATTATTTATTAAAACAGAATTATAAAGTAAAAGAGCATATTAAAATATAAATAGCAAGTTATTTGATTATACGAATCAAAACAATTATATGCACAAATAAAAATCCATTCCAAAAATACAAAATGAATTAAATGAGAGAATGTAATATTATATTAAAATTAAAACCATTCCACAACTTAGTAAATATAAATTTTAATGTTAAACAAGCATTTGTAGATATTTAAAGCTTCATTATAATATATATGTATTTGTGAATTAAAATGATAATTCAAATAAGCATGTGCATTTAAATTACATTAAAAAATAAAGCATTAATTACATAGAATATTACATCAAGTTCTCAATAATATAGAAGTTAATCGTTTACAATATTAGGACAAATGCTTCAAAACTAAATTACAAGATGATAAATTTAATGTACTTAAATAATTAATAACTAATATTCTAAAAAAATTGAAAACAATATTATTTACAATAGTAAATGCATTACAAAATGGTCTAATAAAGCATGCGAAAGCACAAATGCAGATAAATTTATTTAAATAATAAAAATACCGAATATAATTTATTTAATTTAACGCAATAAAAACAACAATAAAAAGTAGACTGAAAAATTCATTCCCTTAAATTTTCTTACACACACTTTACGTACATCAACACTGAACTATTTTCTGGTAAACATTGAACCGTCAAGATCACATTTGTTTACGTTTATTGAATCGCGAACTTTTCACTTTTTAACAACTTTTTGGACAAAATAAATCATTAAAAGCTAATTAAACACATTATACTCGTAAAATAAATTTTTATAAATTTCTCTAGTAAAAATGAAAATGTTAACTTACCGAAAGAAGAAATTCCGGGCCTCAAAACTTCTTAATAAATGTTATCAACAGTACAACTATTTATACAAATACTTACTTTTTAGTAAATACTTCAAAAAAGATAAAAACTACACTTTCACTTGCACTTTCCGATAAGTGCCAAAATAACAACTTGAAAAACAAAAAAAATATGCAAGTATTTCGGTATGCTACCATTTCATGGAAAATGGCGTGTTTTAAAAGTCTCCGAAAGTCTTTAATCTAAGGTTTATTCTTATACCCTATAATCTAAGTGTCATGATTTTTTTTACAGTTGTCAAGTATGAAATAGAAGAATTTTAGTCAATGGAGTCATTAACAACAGAACAACGCATTTAAATCTTCCAAACTTACTACGAAAACGGGTGTTTTCTAAAAATGACATTTTGCAGATTTTCAAGTCGACCGTTACGTTCAAAAACGAAATTGCCAAATCAAAGGTACTGAAAACCCTCATGTGATTTATGACATAACCGATGCATCCTAAAAAAGGCAGTAACATATTTGATGAGGTTTATAGGCTAGTGGAATAATTGAGCCGTTCTTCTACGAAAATGATCGTGAATTCTGATCGATATCGTAACATGTTAAGAAACTTTTTGTGGTCGAAAATAAATGATTTGAATGTAAATTAGCTTTGGTTTCAACAAAACGGCACTACGAGTCACTCAATACGTTAAAACATTAATTTGTCAAACACTTAATTCGGTGATCGAATAATCTCACAAAACACTGATCTAAAATTGCCCGTCAAGATATTGCCATTTGACATCGTTGAACTTTTTTCTTCGGTGCTATTTGAAAGGAAAATTATACGACATACATTCAAGAATATAGACCTAAAAAAAACAAGATTCGAAGACAAATTGAGGCCATTAATCCACTTTTATTGGGAAATATCATCGAATATTTCGACGTTTGGATGCATAGTGTGGTTGGGTGATTGCATACTTATATATTTATTCATATTTAATTATAATGAAAGTAATTGTATTAAAGAAAAAAAGAATTATTTATTTTAGATAATTTGATGATATTAAATATATTTTCCCAAAAAAAAGTAAAAGTCATGCAGAAAATATTAATTCAATGATGAGCACATTTATTTGAAAAAAAAATATCCAAGATATTTTTGATTTTCTACTTACATGTAATATATACAGTACTATTGGAATTTTATATATTTCGAAAGTATTTCATATAATAAGATTGTCTTAATTTAGAAGGGGATACTTTTGCTACTTACTTTACCAGAAAATCTGTGCCAAGTACGAGTATTTTAGCGCCAAAGAATCTGTATCGAATTTTCAACATACGTAGGCAAATATTCATTTCATCATCAGCATCTTCGTTATCAACATCTTGAAATGAGGGTTGAAATAAGTACAATAAAGTGTTGCTTTATAAAAGAATAAAAGCCCAAGCACCCCAAACATATTCAATGCGAACATTTCTTAACTCATCAGCATAGTAGTATGTACTCGTAAGTGACTACAGCAAAAAAGGGGAGGAATGTACGAGTATGTAAATGTGAAACGTTTTATTTCGCTTCGATGTCATGTTAACGAAATTTGGTAATTCTGTTTGGCACTTCCTTAGGCTGCCGAATAAAATTTGCATACGAACATACCACTTGGCACATATTTGTGTCATATTAAGTTATGCAAATTGAATTCAATGGGCTTTGTGTGAAGTTATAACAAGAATCGTCATATTGAGTGGCGCGAAACTCTTCCGAAATACGGCCAACTTCATACTTAAAAGCAGTTGCTCAATTTAAAGGTTCGTCATCAGTAACAGAAATTAACTAAATTTTCTTAAGCACTTACAAATTATATATATTTCTAATAATTTTTAATAAAAGATCATAAAAAAATATCATTTAATAATAATACTATTTAGTATTTAAAATTATTTATTATAGTTAGTCTTTTTATTAAATTATGAGAGTATTAAAATATTGAAACTTGAAAATATTAATAAATTTTAAAATTTGGGAATAAAATCTATTTACGTATTTTTATCTTAAAACTGCCAAAAAGTAATAAAAACTTACCATAACTATTTGAATTTACACATAAAATTTTTTTTAATTAATTTATGTCAACTATTTATGTTTACCAGAAGTTAGATAAAAAACACCTTTATTTCAGATTTTGAAGTAAATTTAAATGACTTTTTCGTACAATCGGGCTGTGATTCGATCATTTTTTGACCGATGTTAATTTTCAAATGCTGTTAAGCATCAAGATGTTGATGTAAATATAACCCACTATGTAGCCTCACAATAAAAAGTCTAACGGCATCAAACCCCACGATATTTGAGACCAATTGACTCGTGGTTGTGTGGCTTGTAACAGCGTTTGTTAATGATTTGGTCGTTACCAAAGCGGTAGCACACAAATCAGCAAGACCATGTATGGAGTCTTCGTCCAGTTTGTTACGTCGGGTAGCACTACTGCCCGAAGATGCCATGATCCCAAGACGCTTCGTCGAATCAATGGCAAAACCGATCGTAGGATCATGCGATACGATTGAATGTTCAAATGAACACGAGTGGGTCGGCGTCATGATGCTATCAGTCGACAATGAGGGTAGTTTGTGTTAGACCGTGAAAGTGAAGACGGTTGCAAAAAAGATTATTTATAATACGATCTCTGTTCAAAAAGTATCGCGAATATTGTGTTTTTTCAAAAATTATTTATTTATTCATGAATATCTATTTTGTCCCCTTCAAAGTAATCCCCACTAGATATTATAAAATTGTGTCAACAATTTTTCCAATCCCCGAAGCACTTAAAAAAAGTGATCTTGTTCAGCTCCTTCTTCGATGCAGTCCTTATCTCCTCAATCGTAGCGCACCGTCGTCCTTTCATGGGGCTCTTCAGTTTCGGGAACAAGAAAAAGTCACAGGGGGCCAGATCTGGTAAATACGGTGGCTGCGGCATTATTAGTGTGTTTTTTTTTGACCAAAAATTCGCGCACAAGCAACGATGCGTGAGCAGGGGCGTTATCATGGTGCAAAAGCCAATTTTTGTTCTTCCACAATTCCGGGCGTTTCTGGCGGATTGCTTCGCGCAACTTCGCATAACTTGCAGGTAACATAATATTTCTTATTGACCGTTCTACCTTGTGGCAAGAACTCATGATGCACCACGTCCCTGCAATCGAAGAAAACTGTAAGCAAAACCTTCACATTCGACCTTTTCGTCGTTCACATCTTCTCGGCCCTCTGAGAACATTTTCTGCCACCGATAAACGTTGCTTCGGTCCAAGGTAGCTGCACCATATGCCACAGTCAACATTCGGAATGCGTCCGCGCAATTAATTTTATAAAATTTGATACAGATTCTTTAATCCATTTTTTGGAATGGGCAAAAATCGAAGACAAGCCAAAACACGTGCAAGCAAAGCAGCTGACAAAAATTAACTGAACATTCAAAATGGCCGAACTTGTCGGCATAAGTGAGAGACATGATTACCAACATAACACCACAAAAAATCTAAAATCGAATATAAGTATATAAAATTTTTCTATCCATTTTCTCCTTCCGAATATTTATACCTTCCCTCGCAATTCATATAATTTTTTTTTTTCCCTAAATGTTTTTTTTTGTTTTATTTTGTAATTTTTTTGAGTTTTCATCATTTTGATTTCCTCTTTTTACCCTCCCATGGACAACTTAATACCTTCGGATGTCTCCATAAGCTCCTTTATACTCCATTATGATTTTTTCTGCTGATGGTGGTTGTAGGAGCACACCTCAACAAAAAACTTCGAACCCTGAAATCTTTCCATAAAGCTATCGACAAGCATACCTAGCGGTAACATGTGCTTTCTAAGTATGGTCGTTATGAACCATACTCTTTTAGAACATTACGTTTAGGACATTTTAATTTTAATACCTTTCCATCCTTTGCAACACCTATAGCAATATTTCTCCAAATTTTATTCATACCATAGCAATCTTTAAGTGCAGATGAAAACAAATCGGCTCAGAAGTGATGCTAATGATCTTCCATTCTTAATTTTCATATAAGGACTAGCCCATGACACTGTCAGAGCAAAATGCATACCAAAAGTCACTTTTCGTAGATAGAATGGCATTTTCATAGTTACTTCTGAATTTTCAAAGCTGTGAACATATAGTGCAATTTCATTTATTGACGTATCCAGTAAGGAAGGAATGAACCTTATTATCACGATCATAATCTCCTTTTAAAATTCGGAACATGTCTATGACAGAATCACCACTTTTTTAGAAAGCTTCTCCAATAATAACGCATAGTTTGGTAATTAACAAATCCATAATGTAAAATGAAAAACTTAAAACTAAATAAATGTTGTCTTAAATAATCTAAATAAATGTTGTCAAATGGCAGGGCTGTATTTTTAAACTACGATAAAGAATAACCGTAAATATTTCTCTGTGTACAATAACGCCTTTCGACTTTAACCAAATTTATCACCAAATTTCGTTGATTGAAAAAGTTAAAAACAATTGCAAGGAGTCAAAAAATGTCCTGTTATGATTAGTTCATTAGTAATATATTATACTTAATTGTTTAAATATAAAAAGATATTTAAATATGTTAATATATTGGTGGCTTGGCAAGTAGATTGGAAAAGTTTGATCGCAATTTATACAACTGAAACCAATACAAATAGTGGCTTTCGATATTTTCTGTTTAGTTCTAATCCCAAGTCTTGTGTGTGGATTCCATATCGAGCAGGTATCTAAAGACAACTGCATATTTTAAATGAGTGTTTGTCTAAATATATTTTTATAATGAATATTATAATGAGACACAGTTTCTTTAAAAACTGATATTATCGATATTTGAAATTAATCTAAGTAAAAGAAAAATCCTATGAACATAAATTTTCTGATGTAAAAAGCCGTCTTCCACGGTCGTTTACGTACATATAACTTTTGCTTATTCATCAACATCCGTAATTCTATGCTAGAGGCACATAAAGTTAATAGTCTAACTTATTCCAAATAGGATAAATATTCTGAATTTTTTTTTATAAAAGTATAGCTCTTCATCAAGTTAAATCTACCTTACAGACATGCATACATAATTTTTTTGTAAATAATATTCAGAATATTTTTAAATAAATCCATTCTCATTGAATATTACTGGTATTTGTATAGCAAATCTTATACATACATATCAGCCGGTTAAATTGCTGGAATTAATAAAATTTATCGAGTTTAAAAGTTCACATTTTAACAAACAGTTCATAGCACACTGTTTAAAAATGTTTCTCATTTTATGCTCGCTGATTCAAAATTGAATGGTTCCTTTATATTTTTACTGTTTTTAATTTTTCTCCCACCGTTTTCTCTTCTTAAAAAAAAATTTGTTGAACTGAATAACGTTATCAACAGCAAAATAAAAAAGGACTACATATCTTTTTTTTAATAACTTCATGGACTAAAGGAGAAAATTTGGAAAAGTTTGAAAATTATGCAAATAAATATGCTTCAATAAATTGTAACTAAATACCCTTAATAAGAGCGTATAATATCCATAAATACCCAAAGAAGAAGGACTCTTGATTTCATCAATTATCCAAGTGACAGGTGTGATTTATAAAAGGTATAAGCTTATCTACAATATTTTAACGGTTAATCTAATATATCAAAATGACCACAACTAAGCCCATCTCATATAATTATTCTCTTGAAATTGAATTATGAAGAAAATCTTATCATCTCGGTAAAAATTAGTAAGTCTAAAAGCAAACTAGTTACTACACAGCTTGTAAGTCAACCTGATAATTGTATCATGTCTACAATAATTAATCGTAGACTTAATCCTAGACAAAAACTGAACTCATATGATTTTTTTTCTTTTCTTGGTATGAAATATTTTTACTTATAGAATAAGTGGTTAAGAACTAGGTAATTCTCAAAAAATTCATATTATTTATAGGTTATGATAAATTTTATTGTATATTGCAAATATAGAGAAACGTCTACATTATTTCTCAATTTTATTTGTTAAATTATAGAATGATACAATATAGAAAAATGTTGTTTTTTTTCAATTTTATGAAAATATCTTTATAATTACAAGTAAGTGTAATCATCCTTTTCACCATGATTGCATTTTAATTTTTATTATAATAAAATTTGCCCCATATTCATTGCATTTCATTTTTATTCATGAACTTTTGAGGAAAATTGACGTATGGTACTAACCATTAAATAAAGGTCCTTTTTTACGGTATCAAATGTATAGTAAAATAAAAACATATAACAAAATTTGAATACGTGTTCATGCTTATGAATTTGAAATAATTTTTTTTTATTTTGGAGCATCATTTCACCTTTTGCAAACTAGTCATGTCATTTGGGAACTCTTCAAGTCCATTAATGATGGCTTACATCAGGAAATTTCATCCTCATTTGTATGCAAAATAGAAAACATACTGGTATGCTAAAAAATCGACCAAAAGTGAGCCTTTTTCTAAATTTCTCCAATATTTAATATTCAAAAATACCTACGTATGCACATTCGTACAAATAGATATAACCGTTCATAGTGCTACAGATACAACTGATACATCTAAATGAAGCCATTTATTCCATGCCATCTTTTGTCTCATCTCCGAATGTCAGCGCTTGTCAATCTGTAACAACCCCAAAAACTGCTTGTAATTCTAGGATAATCAAAATAAAAAGCAAAGAAAAATAAATGCTTTGGATTTTATTTTGCAATTTTAGCAAGGTTGGTATTTTTTACTTTTGCTTGTTAGCACATACAATTTATAAATAAAATATGCAAACAGGGAGGCCTAACATTTAAGGAAAATATTTTTTGATTCAGATATAAATTATAATAAAATTTTGTTTTAACATGAAAGGTGGAATAAAATTTTAAAATATTGTATAAGAAAATCTATTTTTATACAAATTCAACATAAAAGTTAATTTTTAATCAAAAGATTTATTTATTATTTGCTAAAAAAAAACAAAAATAAAATTCTTTAATAATAAAATACTGCTAGTTCTGCTGCTTCTAAGAACTAAACAATTTATAACAATGAACAATATCAAATTCAATGTATTTAAATAATAACACAAAAATCATAATTAATTGTATATAAACTCTAAAGCTTTAACTACAAAACAATTGTAGAAAAGCTATTATTGGCGAAGAGATGATTTTTCAAAATGTCTTCAACATGTTGCGCAGATTATTTTTTATCACCATTCCACAACCGTTTGTTTAATCTAAAACTTTTGTAATCATACATATTGTACATAAAACGTTTTAGTTAAAGGTATATATTTTCTGTTGTTTGTGCCACACCTAAGGAAAAGACACCTAAGAAAACATCCGCAGTACATTAATTGTAACATTCTGGCACAATATCAGCATCCCCCTCGTTTCAGTGTCACTATATTTAATGACGAAAATTAGTAAAGTAAACTGAACCTGCTATTAGCCATACTAACCTAAAATGTAGAACATTCAATGTTATATATTTTGAACTCTATTCGTCAAACAAACGAAATCGTTCTCGCAAAAGTCCTGCCTTCCTTGCCTCTCCTTCAATTATACTACTTCTGTCTACAAAAAGAATATGTATCTACGTACATACACATACTCTCATGGCTGTTTCTAATTTAGCTTTTAGAATATGAATGTCTTGTGTTTGTCTTTTCGTTTAAATGGCAAAGTAAATAAACGATGACTTTTATTGTTTATCCCCTTTTTTGGTATGATATATGATCCTCACCGAAGTGAATAGGACTTTTTACCTCTTCTACTCATTAGCTTCTGCCTATTTAAGTATATTTGTTGTTAAAATATGATTGGAACCTAAAGAAAAATTTTACTCAATTATTTCAGTAGCCTCACTATACAATCCTTTAACCAATTCATTATAAGCAGCACAGTAGTCGACTTCCCTAAATTGGACAATTAATAAATGCTTATTGAATTTTAACAAATTTTCTCAAATCCACACAGGGAGTAGGTGATTGAATTGATGGATGATAATGACTATAAAAGGAAGGTGAATAAAAATTCATTTATTTTTTAAATGCACTATAGAATTTTTTACAAACAAAATTGTAAAATTTGCATATTCCAAAAGACTATTTTGGTAAATATTATATATTGTAGAATATTTTATATCTAATTATTATAAAAATATAATAAAATCTCATATATCATACAAAAATCACCTTTTTTTTATTATGAATTTTGATTTTGTAAAAAATTCTTTCAAACGTTGTGATCAAAGCCTCATCAAAATGAAATTGTACATAATCTACATTTATTTTATTATATTTTATTAGGTATTACGTTAATTATATATTGTATAAAGTTATGTGGACATATATGTAGATAATAAAAATAGTTAAGTATAATTAATAATCGACTAATTTTATATATTTTCATCGGTAAAATGTTATGATTATGATTATTTGAATAATTATTAAAAAAAATTATTTTAATTATTTTTTTTGTGTGATATACTGTGATATAGTAATATACTACTGAGTTGTTAATATACTGTGAGTAAAATTTTCAATCAGATTTTTTTTTTATTAAATAATAAATATATATGAAAAATTGAAAATATCGACAGTTTTTTTTGGTGTAATATGAGCGGAACTGCTGATAGGGTTAGCTGTTTAACCATCAGGTAATAATTTTTACTCAAAATATAAGGTGTGGCAAAAATGTAATCAGGTTGATTTTTTTTGGTAAAATTTTATTTTATTTGTATACATAAATGTTATGCTCTCCAAGGTATTTTTCTTTAGTAGCTATACATTGGCAGAGTTTTTGCTTTCACTGGAAAAATTCGACAGGAATGGCCTTCAGCTCCTCGATTATACTCGTTTGGGTGTTATCGATAGTTCCTTAAGGTGGTTTTTAATCTTGGGAACGAAAAAGTCTCAAACAAGCATTTAAGTATCTATTGTACAATGTCCGATCGGGAGTGAAGAAATATTTTTTCTGAGATTTTCAAGAAGTTTCAATGTTAATCGACGGTTTCACCTCACAATAGTACTCACTCGTTCCACAATTTCATCAGTTTTTAAAGTTAAAGATCTCCCTAAATGGGGCTTGTCGTACACTAGTTCATAAGCCTATAAAAAGGGCTCTTAATAAGGAATGTTAGGGCTTTCGTAAGTCATAGGGTTGCATAGATACTGGACGAGATTGTAATTTTTACTACACAAATTTAAGGGATGAACGTACAAGTTAAGTAGAGGGTAAATCAGTCTTACTAATGACATTTTCATTATGAATTCATGCTTTAACAACAATGCCACATTAAATCAAAAAATTGTGTTTTATTGCAAAATAGTGTTTAGTTAAATGCACATATTTGGCCCTATGATGGTGTCTTTAATCTCTCTTGAAGCAATTACACAAGAGAGATTAAAGACACCATCATATCCACAAAAGTATACTTCTTCCTGTGTTCGAACATGATGGCTCTGTTGCTCATAAATCCCACGGAACCATCGATTTATTGAAAACACAATTTGGTGAGAACGTACCTTTTCTCAACGGACGCGTCAATTGGCCTCCAAGAAAGTGTACGATTATTTTTTGTGAGAATATATGAAGTCGTATGTTTTTTGTCTTCTAAATTTTTATATTCTCCCCTTTCAATCGGTTAAAAATTGATACAATCTGATCAGATTCGTCAAAAATATCAAAGGTTACCATATACCAGGAAAAATTTTTAATTACTATAAAAAAAAATGTTATAATTCCCTTAAAAACCAACCGATATATAGAATCATAGATTATTAAAATAAATAGCTCACGGACAATTAAACAAACGAATATATTAGAACAAAAGATATTTTTGAATCTAGCATATTTTATTATTGCATGCATAAGTCTAATTAGAAAAACAATTTAGAAATCAATATGCATGACTATTATACTTCCCACTCTTGCCATACTTTTATAATTGTTCGATTTTATATAAAATATATTCATCTTCTGTATATAAAGTAGTATAATTTTATAAAGTCAAAAGGCTTAAACAACAATGAATTCGATACAAAATTTACGTATTATTTTAATCACAACAAATTTTATAATAATATTACATCTATGCACAGTGGGAAAAGTAAAATATTAATCAACTTTTTCAATACTGAAAATGATTTTTAAAAAATTGTCATCCTTATACATATATAGAGTGATAATATTATAAAAGTAACAGGAATCAAGTGTGATAAATGGAATAAAAATATTTATCATAATGTGAACTGCTCATTAAAAATTAAAAGTCGTAATCATGTTTCTACTAATTTTTATGCAGGAATCATAAATGAAATAAATTACTTTAAAGTAAGTTTATTTTATTTTATTAATAAAATAATTTAAATAATATTATAATTTATGTATTTTAGTTTCAAGTTAGATTCTTCAAGAAAGAGCTTCGATTTCAGCCATTTCCGATAGATATTGTTCAAGATATGTGTGAAATAGTCAAAACTAGACGAATATCCATAATGGAATTTCTTTTTGTAGAAATTTTCCGGACATCTAATTTAAATCACTCTTGTCCGTTCAAGGTGAATCTTAATAGAATATACTTTTACATATTGTTGATAATATTTGTTATGGTCTTAAACATTATTCTAGGATGCTTTAATTTTAAAGGATTTCGATTCCATGAGAATTACACTTCCTTCTATATTCCCCGTTGGAATTTATCGTGTTTATGCTAATTTGTATCATTCAAAATCAAATATTAGTGATTTAGAGGTACACGTAACAATCTCAATTATTTCTAAAAGAACAAATTAAATTTTTATGTATTGATTTTTTTTTATTATCTGTAAAATAAAAGAATCAAGCTTTTAGTTTATATTCTTTTTGATTTGGATTATAAAATTATGATATCTGATATGTATTAATGAATTAATAATTATTGCTTTTACATTTATTATTATGTATTTTATTTAATTACAATTGTTTGTTTTGATCAAAATATGGCAAAGCATTTTTATTATTTAGATGTGGAATCCCCTAATCTAATTCGTAATGATTACGAAGTAAAATCAATGCATTAACTAAATCCTATATACCACCTTGATCAAAAAGTTCCTCGAACGGAGTGTGGCGCTCCCATCGTTCCGATTTGAGTTCTGTTTTTTTTTTGTTAAGTTGGTACATCTGTTGTTGATATTCCCTCTAAATCTTAGCGTCATAGCTTGACATTTTCAAAAGTTACGTAGTCAAGAGTACATCTATCTCTGTGTGTGTTGGCGATTTTTTACAATTTTAGGAATGGATTTAAATTTGCAACAACGAACTTGTATTAAATTTTGCGTAAAAAACGGATTTAATGGTGTGCGAATGTTGGAACTGTTGGAAAAGTGTTTCGGCAACGATTCTCTAAAGAAAACGGTCGTTTACCAGTGGCACGAGCGGTTCAAAAGTGGTCGTGAGTCAATCGAAGATGATGAACGCAGTGGCAGACCATCGACATCGAAAACCGACGAAAACATTGCTAAAGTAAAAGAAATGTTGGTCAATAACCGCAAATTAACCATCAGAGAGATAGCGGAGGACTTAAACATTGCCTATGGATCCGTCCAAGACATTTTGGTTAATGATTTGGGTTTCCGTCATGTAGCATCAAAGTTGGTGCCAAAAGACCTCAATTTCATGCAAAAAAGAGACCGTGTTCACGTCGCAAAAGACATGATTTGCGAGGCTGAATCCGATCCCACATTCATCAAAAGGATCATTACTGGAGACGAGACGTGGGTTTATGAGTACGACACGCAATCCAGACATCAGACAAGCGAATGGCGTTCACCAAATGAGCCGAGACCAAAAAAACCACGTCGTTTTCAGTCAAAAAAGAAGGCAATGCTCACGGTTTTCATGGATTACAATGGTGTAGTACATCATGAATTTTTGCCAGAAGGACAGTAAACAAAGAGTATTATTTGGGAGTTATGAGACGTTTGCGTGAAGAAATTCGCCGAAAGAGACCAGAACTGTGGGCAGAAAACTCATGGATTTTGCACCATGATAACGCACCGTCGCACAGTGCCATCATTATTCATAATTTTTTGACGAAAAATGCAACAAATACCATCCAACAACCACCGAATTCACCTGATTTGGCTCCCTGTGACTTCTTTCTGTTCAATCGAGTTTAAAAACCATTACGGGGAATGCGTTTCAACAGCCGAGAGGAAGTAATGGAAAAATCGCAGGAAGCACTGATGGACATACCGAAAACCGAATACAGAAAATTTTTTTCAGGATTGGATTAAGCGCTGGCATAAGTGTGTTAAAGCCGATGGGGATTACTTTGAAGGGAACAGGACAATATAGATTTAGATGAATAAACTTGTATTTTTAATTTTCTGAATAAATTCCGGTAACTTTTTGATCAAGGTGGTATTGTATAAATTTTTATTACAATATTAAACAACAGATAGCGAATATGGTTCATATAACCTGTTTTTATGGGATCTGAAATGTACAAAAATGTGCATCTTCCAAAGTATTTTTTTCGAAAATATTTTATATGCTATAGTACAATATAATATATTATATATAGTATTAGTATAAAAATATATTAAAATCTTATTTATAATTGAAAAAGCATCTGTGATATGATCTTTCTTTTTTGTGAAAATTGTCTCTTTTGGACTGAGACAAACCTACAAGAGATATTGGAGACACTATTACATCCAACATGATAGCACTATTGCTCATACATCCAGCGGAACCATCGATTTATCGAAAACACGATTTGGCGAGAACGTTACTTCACTCAATTGGCTCATAATTGGCCTCCAAGATCGTATGATTTGACACAATATGATTATTTCTTGTGAGGATATATGAAGTCTTTGATTTATGCCTTCGAAAATCGAGATAAAAGAAGTGGAGAAGACATTGCGTATACCATATGAGAATTTGATTGAGTTCAATGTCCTTATATATACGAGTCAATACGATTGCCCTGTTACATCATGCTTGTGCTACTACCTACCATCTATTGAGAATATGTGTACTGTAAAATTTATTTTATAAATAAAAAATTTAAAGATATTTTCAATTTATTGTAATTTCTGATAGTTCCAATTTAAATTTATAGCAATGATCAATTTTGCCTTCTAAATTATAGTTTACTCTACTTACGAGTATATCTCCGCAATCTAAGATATGTATTGATAAACCAGCAATAATTGACGATATGGAAACCAATGTTGAGCGTATTGTAGTGGACATAGAACCGAATTTGCACGAAAAATCGATTAAAAATTGGTACAATCTGATCAGCTTTGTCAAGAACATCAAAGGTGATCATACGAGTATACCCGGAATAATTTTTAATTACTATAGAAAAAAATCCCTTTTCAATTTAAAAAAATTATCTACACCATAATTTTTTTAAGTTATAATTCTCTTAAAAAACCAACCGATACATAGAATCAAAGTTCATTAAAATAAATAGTTTATGGGCAATTAAACAAACGAGTATATTAAAACAAAATCTATTTTTGAATCTAATATATTTTAATATTGCATGCATAAGTCTAATTGGAAAAGCCATTAAGAAATCAATATGCATGACTATTATAATTCCAACTCTTACCATAATTTTATATTAGTTCGATTTTATATAAATTATATTCATCTCCTGTGTATGAAGTAGTATAATTTTATAAAGTCAAAAGGCTTGAACAACAATGAATTCGATACAAAATTTACGTATCATTTTAATCACAATAAATATTATAATAATATTACACCTATGCACAGTAGGAAAAGTAAAATATTAATAATTTTTTCAATACTGAAAATGATTTTAAAAAAATTGTCATCCTTATACATATATAGAGTGATAATATTATAAAAGTAACAGGAATCAAGTGTGATAAATGGAATCAAAATATCTATCATAATGTGAACTGCTCATTAAAAATGATAAGTCGTGACCATGTTTCTACTAATTTTTATGCAGGAATCATAAATGAAATAAATTATTTTAAAGTAATGTTATTTTATTTTATTAATAAAATAATTTAAATAATATTATAATTTATGTATTTTAGTTTCAAATTAGATTCTTCAAGAAAGAGCTTCGATTTCAGCCATTTCCGATAGATATTTTTCAAGATATGTGTGAATTAGTCAAAACTAGACGAATATCTATAATTGAATTTCTTCTTGTAGAAGTTTTCCGGACATCTAATTTAAATCACTCTTGTCCGTTTAAGGTGAGTTCAAATAGAATATACTTTTACATATTGTTGATAATATTTGTTATAGTTTTAAACATTATTCTAGGATGCTTTCATTGTAAGGGATTTGGATACAAAGAGAATTATACTTCCCTCTATGTTCCCCACTGGAACTTATCGTGTTTTTGCTAATTTGTATCATTCAAAATCAAATATCAGTGATTTAGAGGTGTACGTAACGATCTCGATTATTTCTAAAAGAACAAATTAAAATTCCATTTACTGATTGATTAATTGTTTTTTTATCTATAAAATAAAAATAATATATACATAAAGTCCTTAGCTTATAATGCTTTTGATTTGGATTATAAAATTACGATATCTGATATGTTTTAATGAAATTATAATTATTGCTTTTACATTTATTATTATGTATTTTATTTAAAATATAATTGTTTATTTTAAAAATATATATGGCGAAGCATTTTTCTTATCACCAAATAAAATTTATCACAAACCTTATGTTTATCGGTGCATGTACGCCAACTGATATAAAAAAGAAAACTAACAGCCAACCTGAAATCTGAATTATTAGAAGAAGTAAAATAAAATAATTAGCGCTGCTATCGATACGATTTTTTTAAAAGTTGTCATGTCTGCCACATCATCATAAGTTAATTATCAAATTGTACAGTTAATTTATGATCAGCAAACAATTATATGAAACCTTTTTAATGATTTTAATGAAATGGCGAATATTGTTAATAAAAAACTTTTCGAAATTAAGTTTATAGCTACTCTAAACGAGAAAGAACTTCAAAAAAGCAATTAAAGACCGTCTCTATTGAAAAACCGCCTGCCTTAATGTCATTCAAATTTTGCTGGAGCAAATGTATTGGTTTAAATGATTTGAAAATTATAATCATCGATTTTTATTATCAGACTGAGAACTTTTCGAATAACTCACATAAATAACTAATTTTTGGAAGAATTTCAAATTCATTTAAAACATGAATCATGTTTATTTCATCTTTTAAATTTTAATACCATATAATTGAAATATTATTCCAAATTTTTAAAAAGAACAATTAATAGAATTAGGTATCGATGGCCTTGTATCTGGACTTATTATATAAAATTTAACTAAGGAAAACATTTTTTTATATAGTAATTATTAATAAAATATTATCCAATATATACTAAATTAAATAAAAATTTTATTTCAATATATTGCATTAATCTTGTCATTAAACATTAAACATAACATCATTTAAATGACCGTTACGAGACTTCGTGGCGAACTCGAACGTTTTTAGGTAATTTTTGATGAATTTTTCGTACATTTCAGGCTATAAATAGTCTATTACTTGCCGCAAGTTGGTTTTTAAATAAAAGAAAAAAAATTCAGCATAAACACAATGTGCAACGGCGTCAAATGACTTGATCTTGGAGGCGAATTGATATAGGAGCTTGCCACGTAATAAAGCTAAAATTTATTGTATTTTGTGGCTCGTGGTGCCGTTTTATTAAAACTACATAAAGATAAAAATCTTCAAGTTCGAGCCAAATAATGTTGGTCATCATACGGTCATAACGCCCAGAATTGACAGCAATATCTTCCTCTTCATTTTCAGAGGCAGTCACATTTCGCGTATACAATGGTTCTCCTTAATCAATTGTTAGAATTTAGAGTGCCATATAATGAGCCTCATCATTTCCTGTCATAAATAAGCATCAACGCTGAAGAAAATTTTGTTCAGATTCCACAGTCGATAAAACAATTTTTAATCTAGGTTTTTGAAAATATAACCATTTAACCGCAGGGATCGATCGAAAAGGCACAATCGAACGTAGTGGAGATACTTTTTTCAAAAACTTTGACTATAATTTAAAAACAATAGTAGAAAATGAGAAAACATAAATAGGAGGATTTTTTTTATTTTCAAAAAATACAAAAGGTAAATTTTTATTTCTAATATTTGTTTATGGAAGTTTTTCTTTCCTGTATATATTATCATTACAATATTCATAAATATTTCTAACCAACAATAAACTAGCTAATACTCGTACATGCACGACACCAATTATAATATTGCATTTGATTTATTTTTAATTAATGTTGAATAAATTTTTAGTAGTTAATAGTCGTCACTCAGATTTTTTTGCTGTAATATTTTTTCAATTTTTTCCTCCAATCTTTGGAATTCATTATTCTTCCCGGCAAGATTATGGGCAATATTTTCATGATTCGTCTTGTGTAAGTCGTTAAGGTCTCTTAATAATTTCATTACATAAACCAATGCATCTGATAAGACATCAGTTGCACTTTTATGCGTTTCTTCGAATTGTGTAAAATTCAATCTCAAATGTTCAAATCTCATTTCTTGTGAATCAGTGAAATTCCTAACAACACGTTTCATTTCAGCCATATTATTATTGAATGATAATTTTCGTTCAATAAAATTATTTTTCAAATTATCAAATTCCAATCTCCATTTTTCTTCTAGAAAATCAGTAATATTTTTTATATAATGTTGAACTTGTGAAAAATCTTGATGACTATTCAAATTCTGACCACATTTTATGCAACCATCCTTTAATGTTGCAAATTTCAAATCTTGTCGTTCAGTTAAATTTGATAGAATTTCCATAAATTTCAGATCTAACTTTTCAGCAACTAAATTTTTATTTTGTTCTAAACTTTCAGCTATTTTCTGTTGAAAAACACTAGCATTCTCAAGAATTTCACTTATTTCACTTTCCGATTTTGTGAACACATCCATTTTGGTTTTTAAATTCATAAATTCTGATTTTGATATTGTAGATTTTAAGATAATTTGTTTTTCAGTTTCAAAATCAGATATCATTTCTGAAATTCTACATTCGAGTTCTTCATCAACTTTAACCCTTTGTACATCTCCAGTTGAATTTTTACATCCTACCAACAGAAATTCAATATTTCGTAGTTCTGAATCGTCCTTCAATTGATTTGTATAAGAACATAGTAAGTTATTATTTTGCAAGTGTAACTTTTTTAATTTCGTTGCCTTGACAATACGCTTAACATCGATTTGCTTTAATTGGTTATCTCCTAGGAAAAGTTGCTCTAAATTCTTTAAAGGTAAAATCGACCTTGGATTTAGGTTTGTTAAATTGTTAACACCCAAATCCAAATAGGTCAGCTGCTCGAGATGACGAAATGCATTGCAATCGAGGTGACTTATTTGATTTTGCCATAAATTCAAATTTCGTAGATTTTTTAGATTTCGGAAAGATTTGGCCGTAATGTGCGTAATTGAATTATTTCCCAGTCCTATGAATTCGGTATGGATCAATTTCGATAAGAAGTCATCAGTTCCAAATAATTGCAATTTATTATTGCTAAAAGAAATTGTTTTTAAACGTTCATGATTTCCAAATGCATTTGCGTCAATAAAACTTATTTCATTCTTCTCTAATGTTAAAAGTTCCAAATTCATTAGAGGATGAAATATATCTGCTGGCAATTCCTTAATTTTATTGTAACCTAAATGCAATATGCGTAAACTCCTCAAATGTTCGAATACATCACTTGATAGTTTCTCTATTTTATTTGAACGGAGGTCCAGTGATTTTAAGTTATTGCTATTCTCAAAATTCCATTTATGCAAAAACTGAATTTCACAACTCATCATTGTAATTTCTTCCACTTCATTTAGTGTTGCAAACAAATCTTTTGGGATGGTTAAATAGTCACAACTTCGAAAATCAAAATTCTTTCCATTTATTTTGTTTGTTGAATGGCAAGTGACAAAATCCACATTTGGGAACTTCAAATTGCTGCAAATTCCATTCGTATCACAATAATTACGTAGATCGATATCGATTCCATAAGAATTAACAACGAATCCAACAAGCAAAATATATAACATTTTATAGGCACACAGTATATTAAACCGTTTCATTTTAAAAGAACTTATTTTAACAAAAATCAGACCTCTACTAAAAATTACAAATAGTTTAGACATTCTTTTATACCCCTAAAAATTTACTTGCAAAGGAAATTGTTTTTTGTTACTACTCGAAAGACCAGATAAAACTGGGTATAGAAAAAAAGAAATTTTGTGTATTAGCGGAAATACTCTTGATACTGAAATTTACATTTTATGTATCCTTTGTGATCGTCTGATAACGACTAGCCAATTGTTTAGAAATAAAAATTACAAACATATTTTGTATATTTTCGGTTTTATTATCAATATTTTTGTCATTTTTCATTTCTTTACTTATGATAGTAGCAAGAAGAGCTGATAGAGTGTGTTTTTAAAAGCTACAAGTTCAAGGTTTCAATAACATGAATTTTCGGGTTCTGTCTAATCAAGTAATCTTATGTATGAGAAATTCATTTTATCTGTGAATTTGGATAAATTCTTTCTTTTAATAATTTTTTATCTAATATTCCTTGGGAAATAATTCATATTATTTTCTTCTAATATAAATCAAAGTACATAACATATATCATATCAAACCGAAATTTCGACTATTCTTTTATGATCTCGTCTTTTCAATTTCATATTATTTATAGAAAATTTAGTTCGATATTCATATTTAAGAATTTTATTGTTGAAAGTTATTTAGAAGTATTGATTATTTAATTGAATTTTTTTGTAATATAATTTATACTTTTATTAACAAAGTTGAAATCAATTTTTTTTAAACAAGAAAGGGCACTATTTTTTGTGTAAATTTTAAAAATAAAAGCAACAGATATCAAAATGGTAAACATCAAATTTGTATTGTAGGAAGACTGGCGATTTTTTTTTTTGAGCTGCCAGTAATAAATATTAGTTGGAATACTTTTAAAAGCACACCATTTTATGAAACAACAAGAAAAATTATATACTCTAAAATTATTTAACAAAGTCTAGACCAGTCGTCCATTTTGAATTTAAACAGACACGCCTTTCCCGGATGAGAAAATTCCTAACATCCTCTAATGTCAATCATAAAAACAAACTGTTGTAACCAGTTTTTGGTTTTTTTTTTATATTATTTATTATATTAAAATACCATTCAAGAGGAAAAAAATTTCTTGTTTAATGTTAGATAAGAAACTTTTTTTTCTAAGCCTACCAGATTTCTTAAAACTTTCAACGACAATTTTGACCATGTAACAGAGCCTCTACTTAGCGCCATTTTAATCTCAATTTATATGACGTTTATTAATCAATATTTTTTTAAATTTAATATGTTATATTTTTGTATAATTAATAGTAATTTGCAGAAGTGGAAAAACTTTTACCTCTCGGAAAAAAGCACCGTTTAAATTCTACTTTTTTATAAATAATTCTCGCTAATGGAGAATGTTTGTAGAGGATAGCTTGAGTGGAATGTATTATCAGTAGGATTAATGGACTTTTTCCATAAAGTTTATTTCTATTATTATAATCTTGAATAATAAACGTTTTTGCAAAATTTCCTATTACCTATACAAGTGTACCCATCCGCAGAGCCTTAAATTAGCTCCAGCAACTACCTTTTCTAGTTCTATGGTTTCAATACCATATTTATCCCAGCTTCTGAAGTAAAATTGATTTGGTATTATTAATTTACCATCGTGGATTACCATTTTCCACTTAGTGGAATAATTGGGATTTGTTAATCAATCATAAAAAAACTGATTTACGCATCCTAATTATTTTTCTTTTTTAATAAAAACGTATTTAATTTGTTGTATTAAATAATAGCTATTTAAAAGAATTTCAGAAAAATATTTCTGGAATCTGGCAGCATCGGTGAGTTATTTTTAAAAATTCGCTTTTTTAGTTGGCAGCACTTAGTTTTGACATTTCTATCAACACTAATTTGGCGAGTAAATTAACTTTGTTTTGATTCTCATTTTGAGTAAAGCAGTTAAATTGACCAAAAATATTTTCTTTTAATAATATTTTTTAAGTATTTTTGTGTATAATTAATGATTAAATGTAAAAATATAATTGCTAAGACAAAATTATCGGAATTTATTTTCAAAAGACTTTCCAATTTAAAATGATATCGAACGTTTGTCAACAATAAGAGAGAGAGCATTACCAAAACGTCACGACTAAAGAGTCGACAGTTTGTAAGAGATTAAAAATGACAACCATGGAAATGATAAGTGGAGTGAGAGAGATTGAATATCTCGCAATGACGTCACGCTGTGGACAGTGACAGTAACATTCGGGAATTCATTCAGTGTTCGCAAAAACAAGTCAAATCTCTTTAGTTCGTCTTTAGTTTTACATCTGGCTCGATATTCTATTATTTTCTTATAGAATTTGGTTTTAATATAAATTGTGTTGTGAAAATCTGGTGCTTCCTCGATCAAAAGAATAATTACAAACAGCCAATATCAGACACTCGACTGATTTACGTGAAATGGCTACGGGCGATATGGATGACATGAAACACTGCTACGAGAATCTAATTGTGATCGATGTTGGTGCGAATCTGGCCAATAAGAAGTATAGCCGTGATTTGGATTCGGTTATACAACGGGCGAAAGATGCAGGTATGTTGAGGCTGGGTGGCTTTGAATTGCGGCCCATTAACCCCGAAGTTTATTAAATGTGGCGGTTAGCATGTGGCCCCTCTGAAATGGGTCAATTTTGTCGGCTCGTGTCCCATCTGGCCAAAGTTGTTTACTCATGGGCTATTTATAGAAGTCATATGTGCGTAAATCTTCCACTTTTCCAAGTGCGCCTCGAGATTCAAAGCTAATAATCAAAAGTGATGAACATAGTCGCTGACAAAGTGATTGGCAAGAGATAATTTTGGGTGTGAAATGGTCAAAGCGATTAGAGAACGTGTAGAAAAATTCGAAGCTTCGATCGTGCATGTGCACCTTTCTTTTCCCATAAAATTTTCCTCTCGGAAATACCGACGATTTCGACTAAGAGAGGACGTCAAAGTCCAAACAGATGTGGTCTACTTTTCCACGTTCGTCCGTTCATATTTTAATGCCAAACCATTGAAATATGCAACGGTAGTGATCAAAAATCTTATCAGTGATCTTTCCATTTGTCCTTTTGTATTTTGAACTGAATTAGCCACTCCTAAAAATTACAATTCAGAACGACTGACTAACCTAAGTTCAAACAACTGATAATAGATGAACAGTAGCCGAGGCTGCATCAATTTCTTGGAATGCAAATAAAATTAAAACTCTCTTAATTGAAGTAGGTAAAAGTATTTGTGTCATGATCAATGTGAGTTGAATTTATTTCAGAGCAAGTCGTCATACGCACAGTCTATAGTAGAGAAGATCCAAAGCATCTAACGAGATATTGTTTATTGGCCTGTTCCGCTTTTTCTTTAACAATTAAGAAAAATTAGCCAAATTATATTGTTGCATTGTCTTCTTAATTACCATACAATCGTAAAAGACATTCTGTGTGTGGCTTATAGCGCCGATTATGGAGTGTTTTGGTGAAAGTAATAAGTAAAAGCGAACATATTAAAAATATCCCATAAACGGCAATATGTTGGCCACTGGCGCAATACAGTCGATGAAGTAAGGTCATTTTTCATATGAGTACATAATTGGATTCAGATTTTCTATTCGACAATCATTCCCAAGCAGTGCAATGCATAACATTACATAGCATAATGCAATTATTAGTCTGTGGTTTGCAAAATAGTGAGGGGAGGAGAGTTAGAATAAAATATAAAAACCGACAAATATACTAAGCTCCATACATGAATTATGAGTACTTTTGCTGACATAATTTTCTTATCGCTGATCATATTAACAAACAAACGCTTTTTATTTTGTTTCGCTTGAAATAATGCAATTTTATCTACAACGCGCATGTAATTGTAGGCGTCCAAAAAATTATGGTACCTGGAACATCAGTTAAATCAAGCAAAGAAGCCTTAAGACTGACACGCATTTATCCAGGAATAATATACTCAACAGCTGGTATACATCCGCACGATTCAACGTCCATAATCGAGGAGCCGAGCTCATGGTTAGAGTTTGAAGCCATTGCACGAGCGCCCGAATGTGTTGCAATTGGGCCCTGTGGCTTAGACTATCAACGAGACTTTTCCGAGCCAGATGTACAAAAAGAGATCTTTGAAAAACAGATTCGTCTCGCTTGTAGTCTAAGTAAGCCACTTTTAATACACGAACGATCCGCACAAAATGATGTTCTGGAAATACTCAATAAGTAATAATATTATCATAAGAATAGGCAAATTTAAAAAACGAAACTGTATTTGTAATTTTTGTTTTGTCGGTTTTCCGAAAAGATTTCCAAAGATACCAGATATCGTTATAAGAGGCTTTATGGGCACCATAGAAGAAGCTCACAAATATTTAGAACGTAACTACTTTTTAGGTTTAACAGGTTATTTATGTAAGGTAAGTTTCGTAGTAAAAAACGTATCAATTTGTCAGTGATTTACTTTTATTTTATAAGCAAAAACTTGAAAATGAATTATAGAAGTTTTCTGAAATTTTTTGCTTAAAACGCAAACGAGACAAAATTTACATAGTTTTTTTTTTTGCATAATTCATGTTGGGTTTTCAACATAATAGAGACCTACCTAAAAATAAGATTTTATATTCAGTATTTGTGTAATTTTTCAAATTTAATATAATAATAATGATAAGAAAATCAGATTTCAATAAAATCCACTTAAAAGTGAAATCATCCACTTCGAAAAAGTTGCGCAACTGAAAAAGTGAAGTGAAAATTTCAATTCAATTTTCAAATCTAATCTAAAATGGTTTTAAGAAAGGCAATAAACGTAATCAGTAAAATTTTATCATGTTTTATATTGAACATTAACCGTATTTCGAAAATTTTCTATAAAATAAAGAAAGTTTTTTTTTTGATACCTACTAATTTTTTACGAATTGTGAGATGATTATGAAATTTATTTTAAATGCGAAAATTTCTATTTTAACTAACAGTTGAGTAAATTTAACTTTTAAGAAAATTTAATAGAATTTTTATAGAATTCTTGAGCTTTTTGCATCTGATCAGAAATAATTCATTATAAAATTCAAAATAGAAAATATTGAAAGAAATTTTTTTTTTTTTGACAATTCTTATCTAATCATAATAGGACAAATCTGATACAGGAGTTAGAAAATTATTAGAAGACGGTATACTGACGTTAGACAAACTGCTTGTTGAAACAGACTCACCGTTTATGTATCCAAATACGAGAGCTTCAAAACTTCCGCAATATGTTAAGACTGGTATAACAGAACGATCGCTTTTATATTTACATAGGTGAGTCATTCTTTTTTTTTAGACTTAAAATTTAAGTACAAAAATAGTGATTTTTTTATTGAAATCTGAATATTTAAATTAAAATTGGTTTTTTCTGTAATCTGGTATTTTATTGTATTAGAGATGGCGTAATAATACATAAAAAATAAAATATTCAAGAAAATCTTACATTTTTTGTACTTTATTCTTTCATTAATTGATGGCGTACCAAGGAGTAAAAATTCAATTTCTAACACTATTTATCTGATAATTGTAGATAATTTACAAAACTACTATAGAATGCAAAGCAAAATATACATAATTATTCTAATTTTTTTTTAAAGTTTTTAATTATATTCTCTTTTTTAAAAAAATATTGTTTAGGTATTGCACTTTTCAAAGAAACGAACCTTGTAGTCTGCCTGCGATAGTCGAAATGATAGCCGCTTTTATGAAGAAGACACCGGATGAAGTTGCTTTGGCGACTGCCTTTAATGCACTCAAACTTTTTGGTTTATCACAATAATTTTAAAAGTGACTACATTTTTGGTATAAAATATATTTTGTTATAGTTTTATTTTTCGAAAAGCAAAGAAAGTCGTTGCTATACCGTATGTGAGTTAGGATATTTTTCTATTGAAATTTTTTTCAGTGCCGCAAAAATTATTCATGTCTAAAGTACTAGGAGATTAAGGTTTTTAAGAACAGATCACATTGAAAACGTTGAATTTAATTATAAATTCTGTAAACAACATTTTTTTATTAGAAAATCGATTTGTTTCCCCTCCTTTAAATATGCCTAAATCCTTGCCCTCTTCCATTCGCAAAGGTCAAAATTTTTATTTTATTTAAAATCAACGATAATTTTTTTTTTAAGTTATAATCCAAACTATTGTACAATCTAAATCCCACCACAATAGTTAATTATTTTTTCTAAATGTTCTCTTTTCAAACGCAAGAATTTTTTTAAATATATTTTTTACGTAATTCACAATACGTAACAAATATATAAAAAAATTAAAATGTTGTCTGGTAAAAAAAAAATCCTTTTTGGAGAAGTAATATACAAGAGAAACAAAAGGAATGAAAAATAACCTTTCATACGGTATTTACATCGATAACGTTATTATTTATTGTTCAGAATAATTGTTTTTAATCGCAAAGTTATAATTTTTTATTTTTATTATTTGTTATTAAAACTTTACAATTTTATTTATTATAGCTCTACTTTGTTAATTGGCATTAAGGTTTTAATTTTATTTTTAAAAAAAAGGACAAAAAAGCAAGTTAAAAAAAACTATTTCTATGGTTTTTAATTTTACTATTTTATTTGTTTTTTTTTTGTTCCTATAAAAAATACTATAAAAACGATTTGCATGGCAGCACTATATTAATTATGATTTTTGACAACGATTTATTACATTTTAATTAGTTTTAGATGAACAGAAACATGTTTGAAAAAATGTCTTTTTTAATTTTATGTTATTTTAAACTTTTTAGTTTTAAGAGAAATTTTTTTCTTTATTTTTGTAATAAGTTTAATTTACATAACGCCATATATAGAAATGTTTATAAAAAAAAAATTCATAATGAAAATTGTGCAAACAAAATGCACTTAAATAGAAAAAAAAGATTTTTGTAATTTTCTTTTTAAATTATTGTATCTATTTTTAATATCATTTTTATTATATTTTGAGTTTTTAAATATAAAGATTGTAATGGTACTCGTATATTAAAGAATTGCTCAGATGAAAAGCTTTTCATCCAATCACAATGATATATATACAAGCAGATAATTACGATTAAATCAGTATTTTTTATACTATTGTCTGTTTTTATTCTAGAATGCAGAAAAAAAATTATATATAAAAAAAAGGATAATTATAAAATAAAATATTCAAAATAAAAAGTTAGCTTTTTTAAAAAGAAGAGAAAAAAAAGTATATTATAACGAATTTATATCTTTTAATAGTTTTATATTATATAAAAAGATAAATTCTAAAAAAAAAAAAAATTATAAATAAACAGTGCTCATATTTGTATATAAGAAAAATATTTTTATAACAAATTTTTAAATATAATGGAATTTTAGAGTTTTCATTTGGAAATTATGAAAAAATTTGCGAAAGTGAAATTGGAAAATTCCTTTTCGTTTTTATTATATTAAAAACTATGAGAAGCATGATGACCGACCGCTTATGATAATAATAATATATTATATAAAAAAATTAAATATAATTGCAAAATATACTCATTAAAAATGGAAAGAAAAGAAAAATAAGCGAAAATGAAGATAAAGCTTTTTTCTTAGCACGTAAAAACAATATGCCTTAGTTTTTGTCTAATTTTAATTAGATCTTTAAGTGCCATAAGAACAAAGTTCAGAGCTTATGACAAAAATAAAGTAAAATTATGATCAAAAAGATAATCGAGAAAAAAAAATTAACACTATACCATACAAACATATATAAGGGCATATTTCTGTAATAAAGAAAAACCCCCCAAAAAAAAAAGATTAAAATTAATTAACCATAACGTGATATAATATCCAAACGCATTGTTTGCTATGATGTTAATTAACTTTATTATCTATGTATGTATGGTAAATAGTATATTTATTATAAATATTTATAATAAAAAGAAGATAATTATTACTATTATTAAGAACAATCATAATGGCTATTAAATGATTGTTGTTATTTGATTAAAATTCAAACTGATAAAATGTGATCAATTTTATATAAACGATATATATTTATACTATTGTAATTTGTGTTTATATATTTATGTATGGAAATACATACAGAATATATGAAAATATACTCTCTCTTTTAAATGTTAAAAATTTTAAATGAAACAATAAAAAATTAAATTAAATAATACTGAAAGAGGTAATATTTTTAGACTTAAGATGAGATTAAAAAAAAGAAGAATATTGTAATAAAAATTATATTATCGTATGCATATGACATAATATATGTACGTACATTATTATACAAACATTTTAAGAAATTTTATGTTATATTGTATTTTGTTGCCAATTCGGTGTAATAAAGTCTCTTATTTTAAAGAAATTGTAGTTTTTTTATAATGTTTTGCTGTAGTTTTATTTTGCTTTTTTCTATGAATACTAATTGATATAAAAATTATTCTAATTCAATACCATTTAGAAGACATAAGTTTTTGAAAAATGGAAATGTTAAAATTTATAAAAACCAAATTAAAAATATATTAAATCGTCAAATGGATCTTAAGTTTTAAAAAACCTAAATTTGTTTAACATAATTTCTACAATATTCATGTAGGAGTAATTTCTGAAGCAAAATTAATGGAATATTTAAAAGGATAAAAAAAGCAATTTTCTGCGTATATTTTTAATGGTGAATTTTAAGGAAAAAACTTAATTTTAAGGGAATTAATCTAAAATTTAATTATTTCTGTTGTTTTTTTTTGTATACGAAAACATCGCCCAGGCAAACAATGACTTCCCGATTTGATTTTATCGAACGCATTTTATCGGATGTATTGTAAGTATTAGCTATCTTCCACATTTGAACAAGTCCCAACAATCACTCTCAAAGATCTGTCACAATGGTCACTCCCAACAATCCGTCACATTGGTCATTTACAACAGTTACTCACAACGGTAAGTCATATTGGTCACTTACAACAGTCACTCACAACGGTAAGTCACATGGTCCTCTCAACGATAAGTCACAACGGTCACTTACAACGATCCGTTATAACGGTCACTCTCAAAGACCTTTCACAACGGTCACTCGCAACGTTCAGTCACGTTGGTCACTTACAACGATCACTCAGAACGATCAGTCACATTGGTCACTTGCAACGATCAGTCACAACGGTCACTCGCAACGATCAATCACATTGGTCACTTACAACGATCACTCAAAACAATCAGTCACATTGGTCACTTACAACAGTCACTCACAACGGTAAGTCACATGGTTCTCACAACGATCAGTCACAACGGTCAATTACAACGATCACTCAAAACGACCAGTCACATTGGTCACTTGCAACGATCAGTTACAACGGTCACTCGCAACGATCAGTCACATTGCTAACTTACAACACTCAAAATGATCAGTCACATTGGTCACTCGCAACAGTCACTCACAACGGTAAGTTGATCACATGGTCCTGATAACGATCAGTCACAACGGTCAGTTACAACGATCACTCAAAACGATCAGTCACAACGGCCACTCGCAACGATCACTCACAACGATCAGTCACATTGGTCACTTACAACGATCAGTCACAACGGTCACTCACAACAATTAGTCACATACATGGTTCTTACAACGATCATTCACAGTGGCCACTTACAACGATCCGTTATAACGGTCACTCTCAAAGACCTGTCACAACGGTCACTAGCAACGATCAGTCACATTGGTCACTTACAACGATCACTCAAAACGATCAGTCACATTGGTCACTTACAACGATCAGTCACAACGGTCACTCACAACAATTAGTCACATACATGGTTCTTACAACGATCATTCACAGTGGTCACTTACAACGATCCGTTATAACGGTCACTTATCACTCAAAACAATCAGGCACATTAGTCACTCACAAATATTTTCAATAGAGGTGATATCTTTTCAAATGGACCATATTTGACAAAAAATCTTTTGTCTTTGTCTATTTATATCAGTAGGGATTGCAATTTATTCAAGGAAAGAAACACGTCTCAACAACACTTGAAAATTATCCAATGTATTTATTAAAATAATCGGTATTTTATTGCAACTTATCGTGCACTTCTTCCAATTTATGGTCGTCATAATTAGCCTAGTGTGCTTTATATTCGTCGAACTGTGGAAAGTTTAGCACGCAATCTTTCTTTACATAATGTTCGCATGCCCAGTAAGACAAAGATCCGGTTGAAATGCCGAGAATATTGCTGCCGTTCAGCCAAGTGTAGATGAAGACCCAAATTAATCGATTTCAAGTCGTTCCCAACATTGAATTTGCTGATTTTGCTCTGGAACAACTTAAAAATAATGCTGATTTTTCATATAAGACGCATATTCATCTCTCTGCATCGGTGAATAAAAAAAATCGTCATTACCAATCCACAAATTATTCACGAGAAACCCTTACATTCTGAAAAAGTTATCTTTTGGTGTGGTTTATTTTTTTAAAATAAGAAAGGAGTTGCCGTTACTGTCAATGGTGAGCTGTACAGAACGATGATAACGAACTTTTTGTTGTCTGAATTGAATTTAACAAATAAGTGGTTCCAACAAAACGGCGCTGAGTGCCACACAGCCCATGCCAAGCCGATTAATTTGGCAAGTCTTCCAAGAAATGCCGATGTGCAATAGCGTCCAAGAATTTGTGATTTAACACCTTTGGACTTCTTCTTTTGACGGTTATTTTAAGTAATTAGTGTATGCCAACAAACCAGCAATTATTAATGCATTAAAATCGAATATTGAACTTCAAATACGTGAAATAAGACCGAATTTATTGCACTAAATTTTACTCTGCCAAATTTATTTTTTCGGTTTTGTTAAACACGAATACAACAGGTTAGAAGTCACCACACCCCCTACATAATAGCCGTATCCCATTGGGCCTATTTTGCTACTCGCGAGTACTTGAGCAATGGAACGCAAAAGTAAAATATACATTCCATCTGGATGAGATGGTGTAAATGAAGCTTTTTTGAGAAGCAAAGCTTTCCCAATGGAATTCGGCTAATTTCGAATTTAGTACAGACACCGTAAAAAAATCTTAGCCAAGACACAATTTCTACAGAGAACCATCAACTAAAAATTTCAAGCTTCGTCTATTTTGTCAATAGAATCTTAACGAAATAGTTTCTCGGCTGTATGTGTCTTCGATTATGACATGTGTTATGATCAGTGAAGCTCAAAGCTTTCTCGTTGATTAAGAAAAATTCTCTGCGACGACGTACTCTCATAAATCGCGTTTGTGCAACAGGTTGGTGTGGTTTTTATTATCGGCATTTAAATTACTTGAAAATACAATCTTTTTATTTTGTACATATGATAATATTATTTAGCAAGTCTAGTCCGAAAATATTGTGTAAATAATTTTTCCTTGGAATATTTTAAAATTATCGCATCTTGTTCATATTTTTCCAATAGTGGGGGGAGCTAAGAACTCGAGTTGTTTTTTTTTATTTGTATTAACAAATAACATAAGCAGATGTGAATTGGCATTCAAATACTGTTCAAATAATTTTTCGGTTATAAAGAGAAATTACTTTTGATTATCATCAATTGTGTTTTTAAAAATTAACATGAAATTGCCGGCAAAACTTCCCGGCTCCGATGTATAAACATGTGCAACTTTTAATTGGTTGGTAGTGTGTTGGTGATTTTAAGCTCTCGATTTGCTCTTATTTGTGATTACGATAGTTGGTAGTGTTACCAACATGACTCTTTTTCGAAATAATTGGTAAACATTTTTGTACGATAAAGCAATTCAAATTTGTTTATATCAGCTTGGATAATAATATGATATTTCTGAAACAAGCCAGCCAATTTGATTAGGCACATTTTTTTGATTCTCTTAAATTTAATTTTATAAAATATTATTTTCGTAACAATTATTTAAAGTTAACAAAATTATTTATTATTGAAAAAAAAACTTATTTTGCATTAAAATGTACATATTAATATAAAAAACAAAAACTTGGAATGAAAATATTTTATTTGACCGATGGCATATTATTAACCGTATCAGTTTATGATTAGAAGAAAAACAAGCAAATATTTGGTATTTCTTTGCTCAATAGTTCAAAAAATAAATGTACATATTTGTTTTCGTGCAATATTCCATACTCGATCAAAATTATCGGTGATGCGTTAATCCCTTGACCCGTTGTTGTCTTTTTCATTTTTTACATTTACTGATAAGAACAAAATTCGAAGTCGATTCCACTTTTATTGCTAATTTACCTATCATTCAACAGGGAGAACAGAAAAAAGCTAGAAGTACATAAAAAATGGCTGCAGGAAAATTGGGTATGTACAAAATTATTTTTTCTATTTTTCATTAAATTGGAATATTTGTAAAAATTTTCCTGATCGTATTTAAATATTAGTGGATTATGTAGTTTTTAAAATGTAAAATTTTAAAAAAAAAATTACAGCACTTCTGAGTGTTTCGGACAAAACTGAGCTAGTTGAGTTCGCAACTGGACTTTGTCGACTGGGTCTGAAACTTGTTGCTAGTGGAGGGACTGCTACTGCACTAAGAAATGCTGGACTTTCCGTACAAGATGTATCCGAAATAACAGGTGCACCGGAAATGCTGGGTGGACGAGTTAAAACTCTGCATCCAGCAGTTCATGCAGGGATTTTGTCCAGGTACGGCATGCTCAAAATTGTTTTTTTTTTGCCAATACATAATTAAAATGTAATAATCGACAGGCAAACCGATTCGGATTTGAGTGACATGGCAAGACAGAAATTCGATCTTGTGCAATTGGTTATCTGCAATTTGTATCCCTTCGTTAATACAGTGTCTAAACCGAATGTTACAGTTGCCGATGCTGTGGAAAATATTGATATCGGCGGTGTTACATTATTACGTGCAGCAGCAAAAAATCACGAGCGCGTTACTGTTGTTTGTGATTATAATGATTATTTTAAAGTTATACAAGAAATAACTGAAAATGGAGATACTTTACTGGAAACAAGGTAAAATTTGAATTTTTCCTATACTTTATATTTTTAATTTGATTTTTTCTTGTGAATGTTCGCAGACAAAAACTTGCTCTTAAAGCATTTACACATACAGCTAGTTATGACGATGCCATTTCGAATTACTTCCGAAAACAATTCTCCCATGGTGAATCACAAATTGATCTTCGGTACGGTATGAATCCGCATCAGAAGCCGGCACAAATATTTACTACATTGGAGAAATTACCAATGCGAGTTATCAACAGTGCACCAGGTAAAAATTTACGAGTACCTTAAATGAGAAGACGTTTTACACATATTATACAAATTCAGGTTTTATCAACTTGTGTGATGCCTTAAATGGCTGGCAATTGGTTAAAGAGTTGAAACGTGCCTTGAACTTACCGGCTGCGACCAGTTTCAAACACGTTTCACCAGCTGGTGCCGCCATTGGTGTACCATTGACGCTTCCACAAGCTAGACTATGCATGGTAGACGATATGCTAGAAACGTTGAGTCCATTGGCGACTGCATATGCCCGAGCTCGTGGAGCCGATCGAATGTCATCTTTTGGTGATTTTATTGCGCTTTCTGATATTTGTGACGTACCAACTGCGAAAATAATTTCTCGGGAAGTCTCCGATGGAATTATTGCTCCTGGTTACGAACCAGAAGCACTTGGAATCTTAAAGAAGAAGAAAAACGGCGCCTATTGCGTTCTTGAAATAGATCCAAACTACGAACCGTCACCAATTGAAAGAAAAACTTTATTCGGCTTACAATTGGAACAGAAACGGAACGATGCCGTTATTGATAAAAAACTTTTCGAAAATATTGTCTCGAAAAATAAGAATCTTCCTGACAGTGCTGTGCGCGATCTTATAATAGCTACGATTGCACTAAAGTATACACAAAGTAACTCAGTTTGTTATGCTCGTGATGGGCAAGTGATTGGCATTGGTGCCGGTCAACAGTCTAGAATTCACTGCACCAGATTAGCTGGAGACAAAGCCGATAATTGGTGGTGTCGTCAGCATCCTAACATTCAGGCGATGAAATTCCGTAAAGGTGTTAAGCGTGCCGAGGTTGCAAACGTTATCGATAATTATGTGAGCGAATCATGTGGAAAAGATACCGAAATGACTCAATTCGAAACGATGTAAGTAAATTACGAAAAATCCTGTGGCAGTAAAATTAAATTGGCTATTTTTCAGGTTAGAAAAACTTCCGCCTGCGTTTACGGACGCAGTGAAATTTGAATGGCTTACTGAACTGAAGGGTGTTGCCCTCGCATCAGATGCTTTCTTCCCATTCCGTGACAACATTGACCGTGCTTGCAGGGTAATAATCATCACAAAGATACAAAAAAAATGTGTTTTTTTTAACGTTAATTAAAATAATATTAAATTATTTTTTACAGAGCGGAGTTTCGTATATTGTCAGTCCATCAGGTTCAACTAATGACGCAGCCGTAACTGAAGCCTGTAATGAACATAACATGGTCTTGGTTCATACCAATCTCAGATTATTCCATCATTAAAATTAATCTAATAAAATAATCTCACGATTTATTATTATGAATATTATTTACTTATTTTTTATGATACACGTTAAACGTATTTTGTTAAAAACTATTATGAAATAAATTTTTTCTATTCTTTAAATTTTCTGCTTACAAACTTAGGCATCGGTAATAAATAGAGTAGCATGTTAAATGCAGCTAGACCTACTGCAAAGGCGCATGACGCAGCAATGTCTATAGTTTCCTATAATAAAAAAACAACAATTTAACATAAAATACTTTCGTTTTGATTGTACACGACTCAAATTTTAATCACTTACATCTGGATCTGCTCGTCCCAATCTTTCGTGCATAAAATCAGCTGGTTTTGGGCAAATCACAGATGCAGTTGGGGTGCAGTTCATTTTTCGAGATGTAAATGCCACACTATGCAGGAGGGATGATGCGTATCTTGTATGTGTACCTTTAGTGTTATCTTGTAGCCATGGTTGTAGTCCTTTATATGAACTGATAACAAAAATGTGTATTTTAAACCAACGACTTGTATATTTTTTATATAAAATAATAAATACCGCACTGTTCCACTAGCTAATACAATACTAATACAAAGTATGTAAACCACACCAATTGCTGCATTGAATGGCATTTTTACACACAAAAGGAACGTAATACAAAGTTGTTCGGCCAAAGTGAAGCTAGACCAAAGTGCCACCAATAAATATACGAAAGATGTTCCGTCTGGTGTTTTAGGATCCAAAAGAAGACTAAATAAAAAATATATTAATATTTATTATTTTGAAATTATTTTACTAACTAAAATCTCTAGAAATTTACATGAATAATGTTGGTTTTTATTATAATTCTTATAAACGAATAACATTTGCACGGTCTATGCGCAATATTGAGATGATATTTAAACCTATCAAATGTTACGGTAAGCAACCATATCGGTTCATGAGAAAATTAGTTTCAACTAATAATTGGGTGGTTTTACATCAAATAAGAGATAAGAACTTTTTTTTTTAAATAATTTAAACTAATTTCAAAAGTAAATACATTTAAAATCAAGTATTTTTTTTCTTAATAAACCAATAATTATCCTTCAAAAAATTAAGCACAGTTCGAAGCCATTACTCCTCACGAAACTCACTAATTTCGATAATAAAAATATGTTGAACATATTATTTATATATAAATTAAATTATTTAGAAAATGATAGACTTACGGATATATAACACATGATGCTAGTGCAGCCGATATTAACGAAAATGGGATTGACAGTGCATTATAAGCGATTAGCATAGTTGCCCCAGAATATAAGCCTTCCGGATATTCTTGATAAAATTTCTTCCTCCATGGTGGGTCTATTAAAAATCAATAAAATATAATTATTATTAAATGATGAAAAAAATTATTTATTCCGTTAATTAACATACACAAACATATTGTCGAAAATATTCCACAACCGTATGCAAGCCCGACTATATTCAAAATCATTCCATTTTTACTAAAGAATCCATGAGAATCATCCTGAAAGTGTTTGTGTAATTGAAAATTTGATCTTGTTTATTTCTGATAATTAAAAAATTTTCTATACTTACACCAACGTCACTATAGAAAAGCCATAACGTACTGAGCGCTAATGGAAGTACAAATAATCGCAGTATTAAAGCTTTTAAACCGGTTATACCACAAGAAAATGTTGATGCAAGGAGCTTGCTAAAGAAAGTAAAATTCATTTTCCGTATGTTAATAACTCTATTCATAGTGAATATAATTTTTCTTTACGAAACTTACAGATAAATAAGACCCCAAACTTTCAGCTCACCAGGTTTTCCATAGGCAAGTGGTACTTTGCCAGTTCCCATTAAATTTAAATTCGATTCTGGCATTGGAGTTTCTCTGGCAAATCTTTCAACAAGAGCCTCAATTTGTTGGCTTGATTCCAAAAATCGATCCCGACTCCTAAATAAAAGAATTGATTTTTTTTGGTTAATTCCATGAAAATGCTGTGCTTCTACATTTTTTATGTGTAAAAGAATAAACAATATTAATTACCTCCTATCAACAGTAGATAAACACAAATAATACATAAGGGGATTTTCTAATTGTGGACAAGGGAATCCAATTCCATGAAAATATTCTAACATGGCTCTAGTACCGCCCGAGTATACAACACCACCAAGGCATAGAAATAGGGCTCTATCCAAAAAGGGAAAAACATCTGATCGAGGCTTCTCGAGTGACAATAGTATTCCACAACCAGTTTTCTTCGCCGAGTTTGAAAGAATCGAAATTAAAAGATATGCACTTAATGGATCTAATCCTTGTGTAGGTTCATCCAATAACATCATTACTGAAAATCATAGAAATTCTTTTACATAACTCTCTACTCATTTATATTGTCAGGCAATTTCAAAAGTTTGGTTGAATATTTACCTGGATCGCGTACCAATTGCACTCCAATTGCAAGTCTTTTTTTCTCACTGGTATTCAAATATTCAACACGTTTATGGGCTACTTGAGATAAAGCTAAATCGGCAAGCACCTGACGAACTTTGGAATTTTTCAAATATCCTGAAAGCTAAACCAAAAAATTCATATAAGAACCGATTGAATAAATCCAGTACTTTTTCAATTAATTTACTATTGTTGGAGTATAATGAAGTGTTTGTGAAACCGTCAATCCGGATATGAAATCTGCAGAATGAGTAACATAGGCGCATCTTTGTTGGAATAGGCTTTTTGTTAAAGGCGAACCATTTAATAGCACTTGACCTCGTGTTGTACCCTCAGCACGACGAGCGATTACATCCAAAAGTGCTCTTTTACCACTACCTTAAAAAAAAATAAACATCGATTTTGTTGGTATTCAATAAATCGTATTTGTGTTTTTTTTTGTGTAATAAATAGTTTCTAGTAAACTTACCTTTAGATCCTAGAATAGCCATTACTTCGCCACTGTGTAAAGTCAAATTGACTCCCTTAAGTACCAGAGCTGAATTAGCACCGAAGTTGAAGCACCCATAGCTATCCACCTTGTTTAAAATAAAAAATAAATTTAGTATAGATTGCATTTTTTCTTAACTGTATATCGTCAGATTTTTTTGTAGTATCTAAAAAATTATAATTTTTTTTAAGTGCCAAATTTTTGAGGATATTTTTCAATAATAATGTGATTTAATCATTGAGAAAAACTATAATCTCCTATTTTTTGTGCTTCAGAAAATTAAGTTTCACATAATATGGCTTCTTTATATTAATTTGTGTTTTTTTAACGCATATATAGCAATTTTGCCTATTTAAATAAGCCTCAGGACAGAAGAAAATTTCAGAAACGATCAACAATTTTAACGCGTCAAATTCTTTCACAATTTAAACACATTGATCTATAATATAATAACAAATCTATAATATTTACTTCGATTGATAATTTTACTTTATAACTATTAATTGAAAAGTGGTGGATTTATTCAATCGGCTGTATTTTTCCAAATTATAAAATGAATTTTCATGTGCATATTGAAAAAGTATAACTATCCTCGACGTTTCATGTGCATATTGAAAAAAGTATAACTATCTAGCAAATAGAACATTTTATTTAATAGAATTTTTATCGAAAATTTAATTTTGTAAAAACATAAAATATTCATTAACATTTATAGAAGAATAACATATGATCATTATTTTCATTGCGAAAGGCCATTAACCCACTAAGTTTAATGTACAACTTAATAAAAAATAAAATAATTTGTATGCAAAAAAAAAACCTTTAAAATTTTCTTTTTTTTTTATAATTAAACTTGAAAATTATTTAAAGCAAAAAATATTATATATATATACAATATAACGGACACTTTTATCTTTACCGTCTTTTTGTATAATAAATAAACAAAAGACCTAAGACACGAACTTGAAAATGTAAACACAATACACACGATTTCTTCACAAATATGAGTAATAACCGAATATCTAAAGCTCAGCCATAGAGATCTGTTATTAAATATTTAAAGTTGGAGTACTTCAAAAAAAAAGTTTGGAGACCCATTCTCACCTCGGTAGTATGGTATATGTTGTGTGCCTCTAGTACGTAGTCACTTCCAATCATTGTACTAACTTTTTCCACAAAAAAAAATACACACACTCGATACCAATATATTATGTATTATTCATTTATTTCGAAAATATATAGTAATAATCGTAAAATATATCAGATTTTAATAAGAGTAAAATCTGATAAAAATTATAAACCAAAATATCTATTCGAACGCACAATCCACCGTCATAACACTCCTAAAGTCCAACACAAACTAAATTGCGTTACCTTTCGTGGAGCAAAAATATGAATTTTTACCTGTTCGACAGTAGTAGATAGATTCTCTTGGAATTGGAAGGCATTTCCAATAAAATATTAAAAGATTATCATATGTATGTATGCATGACCCATGGAAATTATTGACGTCATAAAAACAGTCTGCACACATAAAACACCTTCACGTAAAAACAGCTTAAAAATAATTGAAGAATTTTTTCTAAGATTTTTCAAAGTAAAATTTTTAAGGCCAACACAATGATTTTGGAAAAATCGTTTCAAGTGAATTTCGAAAAGGAATGGAAAAATATTTAGTGTGGTTAGTCATTTGGAACTGGAAACTCTAAATTAAACAGCCTATATGATGATTGCTAATATCATTAAAATTCAACCTGCATTAGAATGCATTCAATTCTACCTTTCGGGCTTGGGTGAATAGCAAATGCGTTAGGAAACATAATTCTTCTACCTTAATACTATGGACATTGTCTGTATGAGAAACGGCTCATTGTGTATAGCCTGTATGCGGTGCACAACAGGTAGGTAAATATTCATATACCTGTGCTATAGGCATTCCAATGATTTGCTAGGTATCCGGTTTGAAGTGTTCGATGCTTTGTACTGGAAATTGTTAGTTTCTCTTACGATGACGTCATAATATTACCTTTTTTAATCGAAATACCATATATACGTTTGTATTTGACTGGAATAAAGAGTATACAACTCCAACGATGGTAAGGTGTGTAAGATGGCGTCTTTGCGGTGCTCAGTCCAATTTGAACGTTCGTGTAACTAGACTGCGCGCCACGCAGTTCCAAAATTAATGTTTTTAACGATAATTTTCTTTGGCAAAATACTTTTCAATCCAAACGTTTTTAGTGCATTTATCAATATTCAATAACAATAAATATAATTCAAAATAAGATTTTTTATACAAAAAAAAAAAACAAATATTATTGTTCAAATGCTAAAAGTTAAATAAAACCAAATAAATAAAGTGCTTTAGTACTTGTTATAATTATAACTTACTGGAGGGTGTTTTTTTTTGTGTATTAAAAAATAATTCACTGTGCATATAAATTGCGGATACATTTAAATGCAAACGTCAGAATGTGGTAGAAAGATACTACTTTAAAACTATGAAGGTAAGCCTATGATGATGAGTCAATGCAATATATCCACAATGTTGACCAGTGTCTTGAAACTCTGAAAATTCTGAATCATGGAAAAAGTTCACAATTTTATAGTATATAAAAATGTTAAGAAAATTTCTTTTTTCATAAAGTTAACTCCATACTTGTATATTTATGACTATTATGAGTGTCTGTCCATATAGAATATGTACTGTTAAAGTGAATATGGTATTTAGATTTATTTTTTTTAGCATTTACAACATCACCAACTATCTCCATTAAAGTTACCATTTAATTATCAATCATTTATTATAACAATTATAAGATTCTGAAATGGTTTTCCAATCGAATATTATCCAATTCAATCTAGTCACGTCTCTGGAACACTATGTGTCTTAAATTCTATTGTAGATCAACTTAGGAAATTATCAGTTCTACTCTGGACTCTAGACTCATACTATGCAGAAAAGTTCTTGCTTGTGTTTGAAGTACAAATTTTTTTATTTATGTATATACATATCTAGAATAGAATCATATTTTTGTATGATTGTATGTACTGTTATGAGTAGCTGTGCACACAACATCAGAAGGTCAAAGATCTGCTGCTAAATGTTTTTTTCTTCTCTTTTAAAAAAAAAAAAAACTAAAACTAAAACCATAGTGAATTGTGGTCGCGGCAGCACCAACATCGTTGCCTCATCTTTATGAACTTGAATCCATCACCAAAGCTTCTACGTCTACAGATGACTGGCCCGTCAATGGACTCTTGTTCTGTGGTTCGTCGTTGGTCTCAATGGCAACTTTTGTCTTCGAATGTCCATAATTAGTGTAATTTTCTTGTAAGATAACTTTAACCAGATTTTCAAGAAGATTTTTACCCGTTTTGAAACCGCGTTCAACTTGTTTACCTGTATTAAGGCCGTTAAAATTAACTTTAACTTACCAATGTCGACGTCACGTAAATTTTGAACAAAATTTTTTTGCTGTGACATAGTTCCCTCGTCCGTAGCGGATTTTTAGGTGATTTCAACGTAGAAGGTGCGAGGTAGAAGTGCAAAAATTTCACAACGGTATCATGCACAAATGGGAATGGTTGAGATTTTTGCCATAACGAGAACTAGCTGATCAAAATACTGACTTTGATGTTATTACCAGTAACGAAAATCTGAAATCTGTCTGAATCATAGATAATTCTAAACTATAGCACTCATTCAAAATGTTATATTTAAACAAAAGTATCTACAAAAAAAAGAATACCGATTTTTTTCCAATGATAAAATTCATAAAAATAAGGTGGTAGATTTTTAAATCATTTATGATTATTATAGTTCGAATAATTGTAGCGTAAATAGAGCTCAATATATATAATATTTTTACATTTTATAGAAAGTTAAAAATTTAGCGATTTTCATTGAAAATTTTTGCTTAGATATTTATTTTTTTTTCAAATTTTATTATAAATTAAATGCAAAAAACGATTGAAAACAATTCAAGGCTTATTAATTTATTCAATAGTATAAATTACTAAGAAACTATTTTAATTTTCTTTGACTTTAAAAATGTATTTTTTATCAAAACATAAATAGTTTCTCAAAAGTTTGTAATTTTTATTTAAAATTTTAGCAAGATTTTGTTTGAATTAACATAAATATTTTAAAAAGATTCAAGTTTTATTTTTAATAGCTTTAATATATAATTTTTTAAGCTACAAAATATTAAAATTTCATGGAATTTACAAAATAAAAATTTACTGTTACGGAATTTTTAACAGTTTTTAGACTATATTAACATATGAATTTTTTATTATTGTCTCTTTATCATTTACATATTTAAGATATTTTTAAATATGAAAAAAAAATCATTGATAAAATTTTTAATTATTGTTGTTATTAAGAATGTGGTAATAATGTGGTAATAAATAAAATATATGATAGCAACTGCACCATTTTTATTTATCCGAAAATATTTTCAAATTAATGTTAATAAGTATTTATTAAGCAATGGCCGAATTGCGGCTCAAATTGTGCCATGAGACTCGATCCTTTTGAGGTAATTTTTTTAGACTTTGTTGCATATTTGGGGTCGCAATTGCGCCATTACTTGATGCACATTCGATTTTAATTGGGCTTAAGTGAAAGCATTGTTTATGTATATACGATTTTTTGCATAAGCCTATAAGAAAATGTCCAACGCATCTTGGAGCCCAATTTACATTAGCAAATCTCGAAATAATGCGTCCTAATCAATAAATTTTCCGCAATCGAGTCTAAATTTTTCGTCTAATCTTGTTAAAATCACATATAACCCAAATTAAAATTTTGAAATTCAGAATTAAGGGCCAAACACAGACTAGACAGAAACTTTTTACGGATACAATGGCTTCTTAACAGTCACTTATGAGTTTTTGGAGCCCCATATATGGCAGTTTTGCTTATTGACATATCTATTGATCAATAAATGAGCCTTATTGCTGAAGAAAATTAGTTCGAAATATCAACATCTAAAGCCTGTTATTCCAGCACCAAATCGGCATATTTTCTAGGTAGTTTTTATGTATTTTTTGATAACTAAATAATTCATAATTATAAAATGGCAGACTTAAAGCTTAATAGTAATTATCTCAAATAATATATATATATTTAACAACTATTAAAAAACAACGCTGTACTTTCCAAATTATAAAATGGATAATCCTTTATTAGAGAATTTTTTTTTATATTTTTACTGTAATCATTTTTACTTATCATTATAAATTAAATACTTTTAAAATTATGATTATATTTATAATTATAAAGAATGAAATTGTTATTTAAAAAAAAAACAAGAATTCCCGGTGTAAAATGGCAAGTGTAGTCGACTTTCACATTTTCCAAATGATTCACATAAATTCCTTCAAAATGAAAGTGTTACACCGAACTAGTAAGTACTTATCTTATATCTTGGGGAACATATGGATAAATAAAAATCATAATAATACCTCTTCATAGGTTAGGTTATCTTACATAGAAAATCAAAAATTTCTCAGCCACAATTAAACTCGGACATTTCATGTAGTAATTTTTTTCTTAAAATTAGTCAATTTTATCTGAAAAATTATAAAATTCTTCACCAAGCAATCAATCAATCAATCGATTAATAACTAACCACATGTAGTCAAAATGCATTTTTTTATCATTAATTTCAATTTTCTTATCTTATGATAAATGAACTTATGTTAATCTGATTTTATTTCAAAATGAGTGAATAATAATTTTAAACATAAAAACATAAGCTATACCAGCATAAGAGGAATAATTCATATCATAGGAAATTGGCTGCTAATTTTCTTTGACTTATTACATTTTTAATATAATATTGTATAATTTCAGTTTTTTAAATAATCTAAAAATAGATTTCTTTTATTATTTTTATTAAATATAATAATATTATTTTTTTATGATTTCATAACAATCCCTTAAATTATAAGCGATTTATAATAAGGCAAAAATTCATACCTTATATATTCAAATCTAAATGTTATAAAAAATACTATTTTTAATATATTATATATACTATAAAAATTTTAAAAGATATAAATTACGCATAATTATATTTACATCTTAATAGGTAAATGATTTGAAAAGGAAAATTTTACATTCATTTTCTTTTAGCATCATTCAACAATATCAAGTATTAATAAGTAATTTTAAAATGGATTTCCTGTAATTAGAAGATAAAAAAATATCGTAGCAAGTCAATTGAGACTAGTAGAAAATTTGAATATAATTGAATGACGTGAATTATTTCAATATTCAAGGTTCGATGTCGGTTCTTGCCACCTTATTTTGTCTCGGTTCTTGCCACTTAAATAATTTTCGGTTTAAATAATTCCAGGGTTAAGCATATGATTAGCATTAAATAAATGTACTTATTACTCGTATATAAGTTTATCTTTCATCTAGGGTCGGTTGTTTTGTCTCCAGGGTCATCTAGACAAAATTTGAAATTAATCATAAAAACTTGATATTAAAAGTGAATAAATTCTTTTTTGGATAAAATATTTCTTAAAAAGTTTTAATGATATCTAACAAGTCCATACAATTTGTAACAAGCAGATTTTTTAGTGAAAATACAAGGATATGATAATATTTAGGGGAAAACACCCATCCTAATCAGTTTTAAATGTCAATGGGTACTGTGTGCCATTGATGGAAGAGTGGTACTGAACAGTTTTCTTGCTAAAATATTAGGAAAGGGTAGGTTAGGGGGAAATTATTATATTTTTTTATAACCGTTCACGAATGCATAGAATATTTTGATGACGATGAATAACCCTGTTTCGGACATCAAAGGGAGTGTAGATCATTTTTCGAAGGGCTCAATATTGTAAGGATTGAATTCGATAGGAATTGGAATACTTAGTTGAATACCAAAGTTTGAGTCCATATGTCCATATTGGTTTCAGTACCATGTAGTATAGTATATAATTGACTCTTCACTGTCAGTTTGGAACTTTTGCTGAGTGTCCTTTTTGTTTTCGTGTGAGGGTTGCAGTTTAAACATTTGTCCATCATAAGTTCTACGTTATTTTTCAAATATTAGTTGAACATCAGAAGCCTGAGTAAAGTGTAAAAGTAACGGGAGCATATTTTTACTCATTAGCCATTACTCTCTACCTTTAGAACTATGCCCATGAGGAATTGGAATTAGGAATTTTATGCTGGATAAGGACGATTATATTGTCAGCATATTTTGCGTTTACAATTTGATTGTGACAAGGAATATTATGGGTATAAATGTTACAAAGAATTGGACTCAGGGTGCTACCTTGAGGAACACAGGCGGCGATGGGATAAATGTCGGAATACTCTGAAAATATCCATCTTAGAAACAGAATTTTAAAATATATTGTAGAAATAACCAGAAAAATTTGTTATAGTTTCGAAGGCAACTCAGGATGCCATATACGGTCGAAAGTGTTCGAAATATTAAGAAATGTGCCTGCGCAATATTCGTGTCACTCTTTTTTTGAAGCGTGGGTTGGGGTGGATCTTATAAAGACGCTGTAGAGATCCTGATCCTTAAAGTGTATGGGATTTTTACCCAATAAACCCTTTTCTTCAAATATGACCCTCTATAGGACCACAAGCTGCAGGCTACTGTTTTATCATTTCTCTACCCTGGCAGAGCTTCTTTATTACTCGGTATGTATATTCTTCTAAGACAGCTGTTAGCAGGTTAATTTCTCCACTTCCTAATTTTTATCGCTAACACGTGGACAGCGGAGGAAGACATGTTCCGCGTCTTTGGTTAAGGGCCGGCAATTAGGATATGTCCTATCAACTTCCACCTTAAAGCTATATAGAAATATCCTTTAGCACCCATTTCCTGTCTAAATTGGGCCATATAGTGGCCGCTCTTTATTCTTTTTAACTTTTTAACAACGTGTACGATTTGTGTATCGACATCTCTCTAACATTGAATGCATAGTGGAATGCTCAGTTCAAAATCCAAACTGATACTGATAAATCACATCCTCGGTTTCAATAAAAAAAATATGATGTTAAAAATCATTTTTTATACAGTAAAAATTTGTATTTTTACTATTTTTCCTACTAGCCTAAGTCAAATAGTAGCTATTATAAAGCTCATTGTCTTTTTATAATATTAGTACAAGTTTGTAAAATAATTCCGAATTCCAATAGTATAGATTAAGTATATGTTTTTTTTTGGTAGAAAATTTGATTTATTTTCTTTTATAGATAGTTTTGATAAAAAAAACTAAACCGAAAAAAATTAATTATAGTGTGAATAAATTAAAGAGTTTATGGCAATAGACATTTTTATCCCATATCAAACTAGGCCAATTCGAATATGAATAATTAGGAATATAGTTTCATATACATATGTTCGAGTGCATTCCAGGTTGGATAACATTTTTTAATAGCCAATCAAACAATTTATTTACATATGTTGATACTGTTTTGTTATTTTTTATAGCATTTTGATTAGAAAAGATATTAAAATTGAACATTTTGAAAAGAATGTGATTATAAAATGAATGTTGTGCCTTTTTATTGAAAAGAAAGCTGTAAAAGGAATGGCATAATTAATTGTGCTACATTTCAGACATCTGAATCTACTCTCCCCTGTCCGCTTTCCCAAAAAGTAGAAATTCATTGCTTTGTGCAAAATTTAAAAAAAAATTATCACATATATGGTTTGTTATTATATTTTGTTTTCTTATTATTTTTCTGAAAGAGTTTATATCATTTATTGTTTTATTATTAATTATTTATGTTTATATAAGACTATAGACAAGAAATATGCCTGGCAATGTTGAAGATCAAGGGCAAGTTAAGCATGTACGTTTCGAATATGAAGAAATCATATAATCACCAACAATATTTCTCTTACAAGTTCGTTATTATTTGGCAGCTTAAATATATCTTGTCTTGAAGATTTAATAAAAATACAAGTTAAATATAAGTAAGATAGTCTTTCGTAATTATTATTATATATAGAGACGAAAAAAAAACCAACTCATCTAAACTATTTCTAAATAAAATACCAAAATTAGAAGGTGTATTTAAATTTGAAGTGTGGGCGGTACACTTCATTATTACTCAAGGCCAATTTTATTTGATTTCATTTCATTTGATATGATTTTTTGTTATTACCTTAAAATTGGTGTCAATACTCCTATAGAATACCAAAATAATCAAATATTTTTTGCATAATTTAATGTGTTTATTTTTCGACAATATCTTTGGGGTCAGCTAAAATTCATTTACCTATAATAATAGTCAGTCAAATGGTAATAGTTAAATGGTCTAGACTTAATTTATATTTTCACATATGAAAGTATTTTTTTTAACAGATCATACATTAGAATTTTCTAATCAATTGAATTATAATTTATTGGTTTTAATAGTCCAAATATATCTTTAGTATTTTTACATCTTTAAATTTCTGCTATCAAAAGTAAAATATATTTAAAATTTAGATTATAATTAAATTTTTATTTTATTATAATAAATAAATTTTGCCATTTTAAACATAAATTACATTATTTACAAAACTTCTTACAGTACTAGATCGTTTTAAGGTGATCTTCTAATGGCCTTTTTCGTATATTTTGGACTATAATTTGCCCAATACTTGACGGATGTTGGTTTTCAAAAGTTTAAAAATTTAAAAATTGTCTGTGTAAATGCAAGTCATTTGTGAATATTTACAATAAAATATCCAGCGACGTTAAATCACACGATTTCATCAATAAGGTGCTCTGGGAACTTTTCGCGCAAATAAAGTAAAATTTGTGGTGTTGCATAAACTTGTTTTATTGAAATTAAATATAATTTAGATAAAAATCTTCAATTTTTTTATACGCTTAGAATTGACGGTAACGAAATCTCCTTCTTCAATTTCATAGAAATACGGGCAAATGAAAACTTCAGACCAAAACGTAAAGGAGACAATCATTTTTTGCTAATACAATGGCTTGTATATAGTTACTTGTGGGTTTTTAGATTCTCATATACGACCATCTTGGCAAGTTTTAATCTAAATAAATATGAACTTCAATAATATTAAATGGCTAAGTAAATATGAAGTTAAGCAATGAATATATTTATTAGCTATCAAAAGCTTATTTTACAAAACACAAAATGGATAATTCTAAAGTTGCTAACGGTTGTGCACTTTGGTTATTCTAAAGTCATTATAATCTATTAGTATACAACTTCTGATAGAATTTATTTGTTCCAATAAAAATTAATAAGTACATAATATAATTTTCTATAATCAGAAACCATAAAAGTTTTTAAAAAAAAAACATAACATTATCTACAAAATTTGAATACTTTCCAAAAAGTAATATTTTGATGTTTTTTTTTAAAAAAAAAACTACAAATATGATAATCTTTTTTATATGAACAAAGGAGTTTTTATTTTATAAATATTTTGTACCTGTACTGAGTTATAAGTACATACATACGATTAAAAATAAATAAATCATTAAAAATTTTTTAGAAACTGTATGTAAAATTTTCTTCAATTTGTATTATAAAATAATAAATGTTCACGACTTTAATATCAATACAATTTTTGACAGATTTAATACTATGATGAAAATTTAATAGCTTATATACAATAAAATCGAACAAACTGTACGAATAAATGAATCCAGCGTAAAAAAATTGTGTAGATCTGCGTTTGACCCCTGAATAGACTGTATAGCCCAGCATCCATAATGTAGACTATAGCATGGCGGATACCCGCAGTTGCACAATTTCGAAAACAACGAACTCACACGTTTTTTCAATGTAGTCACATACATTTTGATCTGAACAGATCACAATGTAAACTGGTTTTGCCCACATTGCTGGACTGGTATTCATATCGTGAAGGATGGAGGTAGTAGGTTGAGGAAGGCAATTCTGTCTAACCAAAGTCTTGACTATACACCACATAATGGACATTCCAAACAGCGCCTATACCTACTCTCCATAGAATGGACACATTCCATTGTGAATAATAACAGCAAAAGTTTTCTACTGAAATAAGTATTAGTAATTGCTTAGAGGTGCAAATATCTTAAGATTGATCTTATATTATTTACTTACTTATTTTTACACTTAGCCCAGATTAATTGGAAAATGGAGTAAAATAAAACACCTAAACTTATTGCTTGAAAAATTTAGACTATTTTTTAAATTTACTGAAACTTTTCCAAACAATATTTGGTTGATAATATACAATAATATTTTCCGATATATACAATAGTTTTTGATGAATTTTATTTTTTTAAGTTGGTGCACCTTCAAATATTTTACCGCCAATAAAAAAATATGCATACGTGTTAATATTGTTTATATACGAGGTCTGTTCAAAAAGTATCGCGAATTTTGAATTCGGCCATTTTGAATATTCAGTTAATTGTTGACAGCTGCTTTGCTTGCACGTGTTTTGGCTCGACTTCGATGTTTGCCCATTTTCGACCAATAAAACATCGCATTAACATTGCTAAGGAGCTGTTGGACTCTGTCCGCGACGACCCAAATTTGCTCCAGAGGGTCATTACTGGTGACGAACCACGCCCCTGCAATCGAAGAAAACTGTAAGCAAAACCTTCACATCCGGCTTTTCGTCGTTCACATCTTCTCGGCCCTTTTGAGAACATTTTGTACCACCGACAAACGTTGCTTCGGTCTAAGGTAGCCTCACCATATGCCACAGTTAACATTCGGAATGCGTCCACGCAATTAATTTTGTTCTTCAAACAAAATTTGATACGGATTCTTTGATCCATTTTTTTGAATGGGCAAAAATCTAAGACGAGTCAAAACACGTGCAAGCAAAGCAGCTGTTAAAAATTAACTGAAAATTCAAACTGGCCGAACTGGTCGGCATAAGTGAGAGACATGAGCACCAATATAACGCCACAAAAAATCGAATATACGTAACCCGCGAAAATTCAAAATTCGCGATAATTTTTGAACAGACCTCGTAATTACTGAGAATATCCACAGAGATTAAATCTTTCAAACAAGACGTTTACTTTTATTGGCATTAATATAAAATTCTTTTTTTAAATAGTTTTTTTTTTTTTAATATGCATTATCTTGAAATTCCAAATTGATAGAAAATATTAGACTCGTATTTTGCGAAAAATTTCAATTAAATCGACGATGGGTGATTTTGGTAAAGTTTATTGAGGATGATTGTCTTACAAAAAGATTAGAGTTACATAAATAAATCACGCAGGAAAGAATCATTAAAGTAGTGGTGGATCACATTATTAAAGATATTGAAAGGAACATAGACAATTGGAAGACTCGGTTGAATCCTAAAATTTGAGTTCGTAAGTCCATGTGGGTTAAAGTACTGTGATGTAGATGAGTTTTTTGTAAACTTTTGTAAGAGTTTACTTCTAAACTTTGCAGCAGACTTTAGCTTATTTCGGTATTATTCTACCATTAAGTAGTTGCAGAAAAGCCACTTCATCGCAGAGAGTAAATGTAGCAAGTACGCTTTTTCTATTATTTACTTTTATTCTCCATTTTATAAGCCAATATTGGAGTTTTAGGATGTATTGTTGAAGTATTTTTGGTGAAAGGATCTTTGCCAGCTTTTTAAATTACTGTAACGTCGGTATACGTGGCCATAAATACATTATATGAGGTCTATTCAAAAAGTATCGCGAATTTTGTGTTTTTTTTCAAAAATTATTTATTTGTTTATGAATATCGATTTTGTCCCATTCAAAGTAATCCCCACCAGATATTATACACTTGTGCCAACGTTTTTCCCAATCCTCGAAGCACTTCAAAAAAATCATTTTTTGTGATCTTGTTCAGATCCTCCTTCGATGCCGTCTTTATCTCCTCAATCGTAGCGTAGCGTCGTCATTTTATGGGGCTCTTCAGTTTCGGGAATAATAAAAAGTCACAGGGGGCTAGATCTGGTAAATACGGTGGCTGCGGCATTATTACTGTGTTATTTCAGGCAAAAAATGGCAATAGCCAATTTTTGTTTTTCCAAAAATCCGGGCGTTTCTGGCGGATTGCTTCGCGCAACTTGCGCATAACTTGCAGGTAATATTTCTTATTGATCGTTCTACCCTGTGGCAAGAACTCATCGATCGAAGAAAACTGTAAGCAAAATCTTCACATTCAACCGAACTTGGCGCGCTTTTTTCGGTCTTGGCTCGTGTGGCAGCTTCCATTGGGATGATTGAGCTTTGGTTTCCACGTCATAGCCATAAACCCATGATTCGTCACCAGTTATGACCCTCTGGAGCAAATTTGGATCGTGGCGGACAGAGTCTAACAGCTCCTTAGCAATGTTAATGCGATGCTGTTTTTGGTCGAAATTGAGCAATTTTGGTACGAATTTCGTGGCGACCCGTCTCATGCCAAATCATTGGTAAAAATCACCACGCTCCTGCAATCGAAGAAAACTGTAAGCAAAACCTTCACATTCGACCGAACTTGACGCTTTTTTCGGTCTTGGCTCGTGCGGCAGCTTCCATTAGGATGAATGAACTTTCGTTTCCACGTCATAACTATAAACCTATGATTCGTCACCAGTTATGACCCTCTGGAGTAAATTTGGGTCATCGCGGTTAGAGTCCAAAAGCTCCTTAGCAATGTTAATGCGATGCTGTTTTTGGTCGAAATTGAGCAAAAATCGAAGACGAGCCAAAACACGTGCAAGCTAAGCAGCTGTCAACAATTAACTGATCATTCAAAATGGCCGAATTCGTCGGCATAAGTGAGAGACATAACGCCACAAAAAATCGAAAATCAAATATACGTAACCCGCGGAAATTCAAAATTCGCGATACTTTTTGAACAGACCTCGTATAGTCATAATGTATAACATTTCTACTTTTAATATCTCTACGTTGGTGACGGGGATATCGGAAGCATAAATATAATAAAAAAATGGGCCGATGATATTGCCCTGAGGGATACCAGCTTTAATAGAGGTAATATTGAAATATTCTTGGTCCTTATAAATTTGAAAGCTTCTGTTCTGACAGATAAGATAATGGTTAGATATATTAAGGAATATGCCCGAACAATATTCTAAACTGAAAAACATCATAAACTATTTCTAAACAAAAAAATCAAAATTATTAAAATTGTATAAAGAAAAACATTGCTTTCTATTTTCTTTAAATAAAAAAAAAATCTATAGATTTCTAGATATTGTGTCTGAAAGTTCATAAATAATTTTATACATTCAACCATTTTGCATATCTCAACGATGACTGTTATCTATTTTGCCAATTAAACAAAAACAAAAATACTTTACCTACATATTATAGAATAAAAACATAATATTTTTACTATAAATATATTATAAGTTTCAAATACAAAAATAGATTTTTGACATAAAAAAATATATCAATAGCACATGCATAATATATTGAATAGGTAAGAAAAAAATCACATACTCACATTTAACACACTTTTAAATTTTAAAGTTATGAGCATTGATCAATAATAGCTGCATACCTCATAAACTAATAATACAATTTATTAATAACAGTAGAAGATAAAAAAAAAACTATTATGAAACTGAAGTCATTATTAGATATTTCTATGCAGATAAAATATTTCATATTAAAATTATTTTTACTGAATATAATATGTATGAATATGTTAAAAATAGGTTTATTAGTTAGACTCGATGAATGAATATCAAGAAACTTATAACAAATTGTTCTATTTTTGGTTTGTAAATAGTTTAGAAGAAAAAAACTAGATAAGTTTTTTTTTTTGAACAAGTAGAAAATGTAGGTAAACAGTACTTTTAGACTCTATTAGATGTGGTCTATCGTATTTAAATAATAGAACAAAAAAAACACTTCCGTTTAATACTTAGTGAAATCAGAAATTCTATGATTCACGTTTATTTAACGTAAATATGCACTAAATCTTATATACTGGTTTACTGTTGTACTGGTCCATCAGAAAACCACAAAAATTTATTTCCAATACTTATTTTTGTGGTTTTTACTTATACACTTTATGTACAAATGAGCCTTAAACTGATTATGCTAATATAAAAAGTAAATATTGGTTTTATTTTCGCAATTTTCGTATTCCTCGAACAAGTATAATTATTTCAGAGTTATTTCACATTGTAAAGTTTTTCATTTTTTTATTACATATTATATATTTACATATATGGTATGTATGTATGAAAATTATCATAAAAACTGTACTACTAAGAATTCTTTTACCGCTTTCTTAGAAAAAGATAAATAAGAACAGTTTCACATAAAATCAATATTAACTTCACAAATATTTTGATGAATATAATACAGCGGATGTTTTTATCATTAAGAAAAACGAATAATCTTCATTTGAATAATAGAACAAAATCAAAACGTTATATATTGAATTAAAATTGAAGAAAAAACTACTACTACTAAATAATAATAATAATAATATTAATAGACACGTGAAAGGTTACAAATAATTTACGCCATTATATTTACTTTCGGTAATTGTACATTGTAAGCTGTTCAATTAAATCGATTTTATTACGATTCATAAATATAATGTTAACGAATATTTGTGCGTATTCGATAATATATTAATTTTAAAGAAAATCTTTTATTGTAATGGATTTTTTTAAATAAATTAACACAGAGAGAGAGAGATAGAGAAAGGATAAACTCACTGTATTTTCAGTTAGTGAAAATATAGATGAATATCATACCGTATTTAGAACTATGATTAACAAGATTTTATTCAGTTTTTTTTTTAAAAACTTATAAAAATTTCTTATCTAAAAAATACCGGGTTAGCCATTTTATAATTTAAAAAGTACAGCTTTTGTCATTTAAAAGCTTCTTAAAAAATATATTAAATAAGATAATATTTCTTTAAAATAAAGTTTGTCATTATATACAATATTATAAATTATTTACAATAACTAAATTTTGCATTAAAATTACGCAAAAGATAGTCTGATAGGCTTTGAATAATGATTTTTCGAACAAATTTTCTGTAGCGATGGAAAAAATAAGCAAAATTATTAAAAATTTTGGGCTCTGGAATCTACATGTGACTATGCTAAAGTTTATTTATTATTGGTGTATATGGTATTAAAACTTTTTTGAAAATTAAGAACCTAGTTTTTTTTTGTCTGAGCATGAAAATTATAATCTGAACTATATAAGATTTTAACGGAACGACGTCAAATTTTTACATTATTTCTCGAAAAATTCCCAGGACACATAATTTAAAGATTCAGTGATATCAATTGGCATACGATTTGACGCCGTTTGACTTTTTCTTATAAAGCTAATCAAAACCACGTGTTCATGACGATTTTAACCTTTTGCTCACTATATGATTGTACATTTTAAAAGTAAATATCTGTTAAGTAATGACTGAGTCATCAAAAACTTTTTTGAAAGCATTGAGTCCTGCAATAAATTTTATGACCACCATTCAATAAGTTTATTTTTTTTTTATAATGGCAATACTTAGTTACTATATAATAAAAGTTGAGTTTAAACAAAATCTAAATTTTGAATGTATGATGTTCAATTTTACTTTCCAAAGCATAAATTGGATAATCTTTTATTATTAAATAAATTGATTGTTTCTAAATGGAATTATCATAAGAGTATTACGATAATAAAGTATTCATTAAAAAAGAAGGTTAGTCTTAATTTTCCTAAATAAAATGCTATTATTTGCAATGAAAAGTTTTATTTCAAATAAGTTTGTAAGTAATATTATTACTAAGTTCATTAATTATTGTTTTTAGTTTATTGACATATGGTAGAGTATTTATTTAAGATAATAAAACGTTTCTGAATAACCTCGGACATTTATTGCTGTTACAGTTTCGAGAAAATTCAAGGCCTTTAAATTATGTTATGCTTTTTTTTTTTTTTACTTTCAAGTAGATGTTGCACGTGGTAAAATTATTCAACATACCTTAAATCTAACAAAAAAAAATTTTTAAATACAAATTTTAAAAAAACCAATTTAATATTTTAAAGATTTTATAATTAATCTTAAACAAACATTAAAGCTTTTAAAAAATTTATAATCGATATTTGCTAAAAAACATTTCGTAAAAACTTCAAAAAATTTTAATTAAATCTTATATGAAAATAACAATAAAAAAAATCTAAAACTATAAAATCAATATTTAAAAAAAATCAAAGAAAATTTTCAGTTTTTTTATTTTTTTTAGTATCAATACGATAGTATTCCGGTGTTAATTTCAATACAACCTTGATATGGCAGAGAAGAAGAATCTTGTGGTTTTTCAATATAAATATTTAAAATTAATCTTAATTATGCAATTCGTTGAATTTTTATTCATTTAAAAAGTATGAAACGTTTTACTTTCTTCATAAAATTTCAACACTCGTTTTTATATTTAGTAAGAAATGTTCATGGTAATATTTAAAAATATTATAAAATTTGTCAAAATTGTATTTATTATGTAAAAAGCTTCAAACTCGATTACAATTGATCATCATACTCGTAACTTATTGAATTTAGTAAAATTGTTGCATATTTTTATAATAATCGTAAGGCGTATCAAATATTGTCGCACCAATGTGGGATTTGTTTGAATTTAGTGTGAGTGAAACCACACGTGGAGGAACTTTACTACTAAATTAAATAATGTTTAGTATTTAATCTATTGTAATTGAAAAATATGGTATAAAATTTAAAATAAAAAACCATATACAATTACACCCACTATTTAACAAAAAGAGTTATTGAGCCTTTTATAACAAACAGACAAATTGTCAAACAATTAATATTTTTTTGTTTTGCAAGCGGAAATATCATAAAAATGGGGAGCTGATGAGTAAGCGTAACTCTCTTTTATTAAAAAAAATATCAGAATAAAGGCTTACCCAATTTGCATTTTGGAAAATAAAATTAAATACACACACATACAACTCAAATTTTGTCAAAATTTTTATTTATTTATTATGCCAAAAACTTTGCCATTATATATAATATATATAATAATACTTAAATAAGTATCAAAAAACTTCTACCAGAACTCGATTCTTTTTCACACCTTTTGGGTTGTAATTTAGCCTTTACTTGATAAATTTTGGTAAATTAATCCTCCAGAACATAAAAAACTATCTAAATCAATATACATTTTTATGTAGCTTTTCAAAGGTAAAAATTCTAAAGGCATCAAGTCGAGCGATCTTGGAAGCCAATTGACAATACCAAATTTCGAAATAAAAATTACATATTGACCAACTTAAAATATTTAAGTTTAGGCCCAAAAACAACGGTTATCATACCGCCATAGTGCTTAAAATTGATGGTAAAGATGTCTTCTTATAGATACAGTGGCTTTTTCATAGTAACTTGTGGGTATTCAGAAGCCCATATATGGAAAATATTAAAGTGCTAAATATCTTTAAACGTTTTCAAATGACAGAGTTGTTCTCTCAAATGGATAACTCTATATTTTTCCCTTATTAACTATAGCCAAACAAAAATTATTTAATAATTTACAATCAGTTTCTCTTGGTTTAATTTATCCATTTTCAAACCAAAGTTAATAAAAATAGTTTTGTATTAACTTTTCTTAAAAGAAAACATTATTATCTAAAAAATTCACCTCAAATTTAATCAACTAATTTTTGAATAAAAATCTAAAAAGAAGTACACATAATAAAGTTCAAATAACATTTGTAACTTTTAAATTGTTAAATAAAATATTTTCCTGTTGATTAATTATAAATAAACCGAAAAAGAAATACTTTCGCTGATTTCTTTTGTACCACAGTAAATTTGACTGTAAAAAGCAAACAATCTTCAAACAGCGAATTTTCATTATCGTTAAAATATTATGAAATCTTAATTATAATATATTGTATTTTCATCAATAATAGATTAAGTAATATTAACTATAGTAGAAAATTGGTTATTTTGAACAGTTAGAAGAATACCAAGAAACGGTTTTTAATTTCGACAAAACAAAAACCGTAAATAGAAATATATTCAAATTAAACAAAAATTAGAATATCTTAGTTTAGGAATTTGGTTGTTTTTTAAAATAATTATTATCAAACAAAAGATTCTTCTTTCTATAAAAATTATTAAGTTATTTTTTCCCACAAAGCCGTTATGATAAACGTTTATTGTTAATAAGTAAAATGTTTTGTATTTTTTTTTTGAATAGAAGAAACTATATAAAAATTTTCATCGAAAGAAAATTGTTTTTTTTTTTATCAAAAAGATATATTAGAGTAACTATAATATAATATGTATAATAAGAAATTTCTTAATAAATCCTAACAAGAAACCTAATTAAATAAAAGGAACAAAATATTATGTAATAAAGCATAACAAATGAATTTCCAAAGACTATTTTATATCTAAATACCCATTGCGTATCTAAGAATCAATGTGGAAGAGAAAAATCAATACTGTAGACATTTTTCGTGCATCATTCGATATAATGAGGAGCATGTTATGTAAAATTGAATTATAACAAAAAAGATTGTATTGTAGATGTCGAGTGTTCATCAATAGATCGAATATGGAAGACTCTTACCGATATTACGAGTACTACTAACCAACTGAATAAATCTAAATGGAATGATTGGCTTTCGTTCAGTCTGGACTTCTACAGTGATCCAAGTAACTGAACTTCTCCAATTGAATCTTGTTAAATGGCCAACAATATGGCAGAAGCATATGGGATTCACTTACAACGATGGCAGGTTTATTAATTACCGTTTGCACAGTTCATTGCTCTGGTTTATCGTCAATATGTTAACTATTGAAAAGATAATACAGATTGATGATGAGCACGATACGAAATTTACTAAATATTTACCACACCAAATAAACAGTTTCGGAACAGCTTCTATAATATTGTTATTTATAGTAAATGCCGTACAGATACGTACCTATGTATGTACCTGCCAGTGTGAATTATTCATTAAATTTCCAAATTGAAAAATTAATTCTCTTTAGACGATTGCCTGACATATTTAGCATAAAAGCTCAATTGATCGAGATTGGAAAAATACGGCTGTGTCCGGTCGCCAACCCATTATTCCATTTTGAAAAAAATAACAGTTGTCTTTCAAAATATACTTAAGTAAATTTAACCAATAAGAAAGAAAACTTTTCAATAACACCTGTAAACTGTGAATAAATTTGCAACTGAAAATTATCTTAATCAAAAGAAAATTACCCAAAAATTATATATTTTATGCACCAAAAAACTTTTCATCTTCTTCTAGTCGAATTATGCAAAGTTCATCATTAGAAAATGCGTTTTTCCCATATTTTGTTTTATTGAATTTTTGTTTTAATCTAGAACTGTTAATTACTATTCTTATATAAGTATTATTATGAATTTTTAACGAATGAAACCAATTTTTGTTTTACAAAGCAGATAGAGGAAGGAAGAAACAAAAGATACTTAGAAGATAGTTTTTGTATATTTTTTAATTTTTTATATCGGATGATGATCAAACATTTAGATTAATATGAATTAATATACGTTCTCTTAGAAAACAAACTCTAAATAGTGAATTGGAAGGTTTTATAAAAAATATTTAGTAATATTTCCTATTTTGTTGTGTCATTTGATACTAGTATTTATTAAGGTACTATGTTATTGAAAGAAATATTTGCATAGCTTAAAGTTTGTCATTTTATTTTAAAGATCAATAATTTGGCAATAGAATGCTCAGACGATAAACCGAACAACAGACTTTAGATAAATATTTTCAAAAAAAAGGCTTTTCTCTCGAAGGGTGGTAATATCAATAAACAATGTATTTGGCTCTTAAGATATATCAATTGCGATGTATTTGGCTATAAAAATCCACAAGTGATTGCGGAGAAGCCATTGTATCCACAAAAAGTACCAGTCTGGTGTGCATTTTGGGCTGAACTTGTCATTGACCTGTAGTCAGACTGTTTCAAAACTGACTTTCTCGTCCTGTTCCGTAGAAAACCGACTACAAAATGGTCCTGTTCCGTAGAATAACCGAACACCATGTAGTTCCAACAAAATGGTGCCACAAGCCCACACAACACGACAAATATTGGTTTCATTGCACGATTTGTTTACTCAATTTTTGTAATTTTGAGAAGTGCAAATGTCAATTGGCCTCCAAAATCGTCCAATTTAACGACATTTTTGTAAGTTTCCGCAAAAGATTATTTTTATGTAGACGATACTCAAAAAAATAATGGCTGAATTACAACTCAAAATGTGCTAAAAAATCATCAAAAATAACCTTAAAAACTTATAGTCCCGCAAGAGATTTCGTGGCCATAATTTGAATAATTAATATTTTTTTAATTAACTTTATTTCGAAAACATTATTTATTATAAGACCAATGACAATACCTGCATTGTTTTTTTGTTTATATCTGAATTCCAATTGGAAATATCAACCATTCATGAAAATTGCAAATAGTCTAACTATTTTTATATTCTTCCTTAACTAATTTATAAGTATTAACAATAATCTTAGTAAAAAACAAAACAAATTCGGAAAATTTCCTATTCTTACAATTTATCAGATATTTCCGAAATCTGCTAATGATCAAATGAATAGCATCATTAATTTTATTTTTGGTAATTTTTTTTTTCTTGAATATTAAAATATTCGCCTATTTGTTACATAATAGTAGCTTTTTTGATTATTTTATAAAAGATTTTCTTAAAAGATTTCAATTCTTTTATTTATAATGCTGAATGAAATTTTTAGTTTTAAATTTTTAATTTAGTAATGGTAATTATAAATAGATATTTAAATCTTGTGTGTCTGTCCGTTCAAGGTAATTTTTGAACACTTAGTTTTTCTAATAGGTAATTTTTCATCAAACCATTTTGAAAAAAATAATTGTTTTAACATCAACATTAAAGAGTCATTTAGACCTACTCTAATTCCAAGAGGCGTCCACAGTTGCCCGTATTCTCATTCCGTTTATGTTTGAAATATCAAAAGATGTTTAGTGGATTTTGGTAAAGTAATTTTTAATATATATTCAATAATTTCTCTTGAAAATTTTCTTCTGTTTTTTCTTTATAAACTTTTTAGTTTACCAGGTGTATAAGCTTAAAACCGCTGTTTTTTATTAAAAAAACACATGTTTTTTTTCATAGAAAGCAAAAACAAATTTATTCAAAGTACTTGCTCTCGCTAGCTACACATTTTTCCCCTCTCTCGGGCAATTTGTGGATACCAGGCCAAAAAAAAAGAGGTAAACCACTCATCAAGCCATTTTTGGACGTCTTCGTAAGAATCGAAGTGCTGCTCAGCGAGCGCGTAGCCCATCGACGAAAACAGGTGGTAGGACCATTTTGGACGGGTGCGATGGTGCGTTGTCGTGGAGGAAAATCAGCTTGTCATGTCTTCGTTGATAAACCGTCCTTTTTTCACGCAGAGCACGTTGCAATTTGATTAGTTATTGGTGGTAGCGGTGGGCATTGACAGTTTCACCAGGTTTCAACATCTCATAGTTAACCATACCCTCCTGATCCCACCAAACGCACAGCATCGTCTTCCGTCCGAAGCGATTTGGTCTTGGGGAAGATGTTGATGGTTGGCCGGGATCAACCCCGGATTTCTTGCGTTTAGGATTCTCGAAATATATCCACTTTTCATAGCCTGTCACAATCCGCCATTTTCCGATCCTTTCATAGCGGCACCCATTTTCCGATCTTTTCAATCTTCCCCATGGCACGCAGACGCATGGAAATGGCTGGTTGAGTAACACCCAATTTCTGCGCAAGCATTTTTTGCGATTGGGTATCGTCTTCGTCCAAAAGAGCCTGCAATTGATGGTCCTCAACCTTCCTAGGCCGATTGTCACGCTTCTTATCCCACAAGTCAAAATTGCCGTCTTTGAACCGACGAAATCAATCTCGGCACGTTGTTTGCTAATAAAGCACTGTGACCATAGGCCTCCATAAGCATTCGATGCGATTCGGCAGCCGATTTCTTCAAATTGAAGCAGAAAAGCAGAGCGTCCCGCATATGCTCTTTTTCTGGCACAAAACTAGGCATGATTACCAAAGGAAAAATGCATGTTGTTGTATGAAATTGCTGACAATGTGCACTGATTAATGTTTGCAGATGTCAAACTCATAAAAAAAAGTATGGTGTGCCCATGGTAGCTTAATACGCTCACTCACGCCATCTATGACAAAAGAGCTGATTTAAGCTTATACCCCTAATATATAGTACTTTTATTTTCATAATTAAAAATCTGTTGTAGTTTTATGTATTGTGCAAATCTTAGACAACGCCACATTTAATGAAAATTTTAATTTTTTGCTGCAGTTGTATTTATAAACATGTTGCAGCAACATAACAGTATGGCTAAAAGTTGCTGAGATAAAAAAGTCTATCAAATACGGTATAAAAGTGCTCATTACAAACTGTTTATTATGTTTCTTTTTGAAGCAAAATCCGTTAGGGAATGTTAAATTTTCTAAATATTTCCAAAATTTAAAAAACAAAAAAAAAGAAATTTCATTCAAAATACCATAATTAATTTGAAAATATTCAATATATTGTCGGCAAGAATATTTTAACTAAATGGAAAACTATGGAATAAATTTTAATGTATGCTAATTAAGCAAAATTTGAATAAAACTATAACTAAATAAATTATTATTTAAATATACTTTAAGAATTATCATTTATATGTAAGATAAATTAAAAATTTATTCATTTTTTTTTTTGATTGAATAGAAATTTTTGTTATAAAAACATCTCTTCCCAAATTTTTTTTCAAAGGCATATGCATTTTTTTTACAAAATATTTGTCCATTATGTGAAAGAAAAATGCTATATGAAAAAATGTCCTAATTTTATATTTTTTATTGAAATAAAATTTATGTTCTTTTTTCCTCTCTACGACAACGTTTTTAAAAATATATAAAATTTTTTTCCCATATATTGAAGTATAAAAAATTATAACAAAAAAATTTTGTCAACATCGAATTTGTGGAATTTTGCTTGAAAGGTATTTCATTTGTGTACACTTAATAGTAGCTACAAAAAAGGTAAATATTCTCATTGATACAAGTGCCACCAGCAGCTAGATTGAAAAATATTTCAAGTTTTCTTTTCTAAACATTTGTATGCAGTCGTATTTGATTAGAAATTTAGTAATTTATTTTTCTCTGGGGCTATTTGTAGCCCAATTTCGATACGTTCTCGTACGTACGTGTAAAAATTCCAATTGAATTTTTTTTAATACTACACTGGCTGATGTTTTAATGTTGATCGACTATAAACTTGATAGACATAGAGTGTCACAACTTTTTTGTAAAAGATTTTCTCCTCTTAATTAGCCAGAATTTGTATAAAATGTACTGTTCAAATTTAAATTACTTTCAAGAAGGGGGAAAAAATTGAGAAAAAAAAACACAAATAACTTAATAGAAATCACAAACGCGCAGATCACGTAGGGTAGTAAAGTTGCTAATTTTTTTTTCTTTAGTCCGATACAATTGCAATCAGGTGAAACAATACTAATAATAAATAATAACATTTGGCATAAATCCAATCAAATTCCAGCCTTATTTAGGAATGAATTGAATCGCAAAGAATGAAAACAATTTTTTTTTCCATCGATATTTGTTTAGTTGGCGAAGACAACCGAGACGCACCCATTTAGAACGGGTGTTGTCTTGTGCTTTGAATCGTCAAATTTGAGCTACTTTTATCCCAATTTAAGCACCGATAACGGAACGATAGTCACGCCATTAGGGCGACAATAGCGTAGCTGATGCTGCCATTTCACTTAACACCACAAATTGTAAATTGTATGGCACCTCAGTGATTAAATAAATTTCACTTTCTGAAAGGAATTTCCATTGTTTCAATATTATTTTCACATATTTAATTCAATTATTTGTATTTTGGGTCTTGTTTAGATATTATTTATAGATAATTGTTAATGTTATTATAAAGTTTAGTATTTTTATTTGAAATATTTTTGTGAATATTCGCGTGAGTAATAAGATTTAGCGTTCCAAATAAATAAAGCTAATTAAATCTTGAATATACCATATCTCCAATATTTGCTGGTGTTCCACAGGACAGATTATTTGGTCCTATACAAATTTATGTATTTGATATTTTAATCTACCCTAACTCACTCTCTATTACATTTGCAGATAATACAACCTGCATTGCATCGGGGAAAAATCCTTAACATGCTTCCGAAATTCTCCAAATCCTAATCCAAATTCAGCAGAACTGGTTTACCAAGAGGAAAATAAAAGTGTAAATGTGCCCACGTAATTTTTACTCTTTATAGTAAACCATCTCATTAAGCTCTACAGCTGGTACCGAAAATAAATGTTTAATAATAAATACACACACAATACTCTAAAAATTAAAACTGTAATTAGACGATATCGATAACTAATTGTACTTTTATACAAAAGTTCTAAGCTTACAATGGACAATAAAGTACTTTTATACAATATCCTACTAAAACCAATATGAACTTACAGGCCAGAAATTTGGGGATCTAATTACCATCTAATCTAAACCCTTCAGTAAAAAATACTTTGTAAAATTATCGATGCTCGCAATTACCAAAGTAAAATTATTTACCAAAAGAAAATAAAAGTTAAGAAACGAAATATGACCATGTAACTTTTACTCTTTACCGTAAACTATCTCCTCTTATATATCTTAATAACAGTAAAATACCATAAGACACTAAAGTTCAATACCTAGAAGTGTACTTGGGCAACACTTTGACATAGAATAGGCAAAGTTCTAAACTGACTACAGACAGAAAAGTACTTCTATGCAATGCACTAATAAAATCAATATGGGCTTATGGTCTAAAACTCTGGGGCTTTATCAAGCCTTCAACTTCCCATTAAACCTACTCCTTTCAGTTAAAAATATTTGGCAACATTATCTACACTCCATTATTCATAATAGGGCTATATTTCGTTATAAAAATTTCTCATCTTTCCAATCATACTAATTTTCTTGTTCAAAATTTACCCTTCTTTTCCTTCTCTAAATACTTATCATCGACTTAAGCGTGCCTGGTCCTGCAATTTATGGATTTTTAGTCCCCCTAACTATTCACTCTATTCAATACTATATATTATCTAAACCGTATGTTCACTATTTTGTGGGTGTAGATATTTGTAAAATAAATTTAAAAAAATTATTTAATTATTTAGCAAAACTAAATTTTTGTATAGCAAAATATATTATCTTAATTTTTTAAGGTGTTTACTATAAAATGATGTACTTTTTAGTAAAAATTATATAGAATAGGTCTTAATTTAGTTGCAAAATGGTTCTACAAAAACTATGACATATCATTTAAAGTTCTAATAACTAAACAGATACACAATACGAATATTTTTTTATTAAATTAATTATTTCTACACTTTTCCTTGAAAAAGGTACTTAAAAATCATAACTTACAAGTATATATTTTTCTTAACAATTTTTTTTATTTGTATGTCATTTATTCTAACATTTGTTACTACTGCTAACGAAAATTTAGACCATTTGGAGGCCACTTAAATATATGGTATTCTGGCTATATCACTTACTGAATTCGAAATCACGTGTGCTGCGAACTATAAGTAAATGCCTTATGCTCACTAAACCAGGTTATTTAAGGTGCCATATTATAAATTCGATCTACCATAAGTACTAAATTAAGAAACATTAATAATAATTCAAAATATTTTATCAAGCTATTATTTGATTTTAATTTAATACTACTTAATTACATTTTTAACAACTATAACTACTATTAGAACTATTGTAATATTTTATTTTTTATTTTATTTACAGTTCTGTTATCAGGAATCAAGGACTTTTATAAACGAACAAATTCATTACCAATGAACTGACAATATAGAATATTTATTATTTTTTTATCATCTCTACTAAGAGGTTAGAAATCAATATTAATACAATTTTTTTTAATAAAATTAAAAACAATATTATATTTTAAGAGCAATAACTTTTCAAATACTCTTTATTTATAGCCATCTGTTGGCAAACACTTTTTTAGAAAAAAAAACTTGAGAAAATAAGATCAATAACAAATTCTAAATAAAAGAAAAATAAATAGAAATAAACAAACCTTTATTTAAAAGTTAATTAAATTTATCATAAGATCTTTTTACAGTTGATATAATACCTTTTTTGTGTTTCTATAGTAAAATTACAAAAAAAAATTGCTTGCAAAAAGAAAAACAATACAAACAAGTGTGATTTTTTGTTTGTTGATGGAATCAACAATAAGTATTTAGATACTTTTAAATTACAATAAATTATCGAAAATTTCAATACCAAATCAATATATAATTGTATGTAGTTTACGAATATAGGCCAACGCAATTTCGCTTTTTAATCAAACAAATTCATTCCCGATATTAACTTGGAACAGTTTACGAAATAGTTCGTATCTAATCGTAGTACGTGATATCCTCAACAATGCGCATCAGTTAGAAAAATTTCGAAATTGTTGGAAATTCTGTTGATAGTCGTGAATAAAGAAATCCAATGAAATTTACACCAGAAAAAAATTTAATATAAATAAAAACAAGATCGGAAAAAATTTGTAAGCAATTCGAATAAATTGTAAACTTACCGTATATGTACGAATGTGGTTTTCCAGTTCTCGTAGAGTTTTAGAATTCCATTTAACCTAATTTTTAAAAAAGAAAATACTTTGCATGAAATTCTTTTAACGGTATACAACTGATAAAGATAATTTTCTTCTTATAATTTATGAATAGATACGAGTAGTTTTTTGCTCTGTCTCAATACTCTCTAAAAATTTATTGAAAAACATGAACCGTTTTTTAAACTTATTAAATAATTATGCATGCATAATAATATCTACTTTATCAGTTATTGATTAAAATAAAAATGAAATTAATTTTTTTTTTCGTTGAAAAATAGGTTTTGCTGTAAAAATTTAATTTACATAAACTTGATAGAGGAAAAAAGTGGTTTTTATTTGTTCTTGAATTTAAAAGTTGGGAAAAAATGTTAAAACTTATTCTAATCTATAGATTTTTTTGCTCAATACATTAATTTATAATTTATCTAAAATATTGTTGGAACTAATTTTCAAAGTAATTTTGTTCAAAGAAAAAAATTACTTAAAGTCATTCGCCTTCGCAATAGAACGATGTACTCGTATGTACGTTTGATGCTTTGAATCGTTCGGTTCGAGTAGGAAGTTATTTGACCAAAAATTAACATATTACCGAGTATCAGATTGTGGGTAGTCTCCAGGTATCTTACTTAAACATGAACGCTGTGAACTTTTTATTTACTTTTATTTGCGAATTCATTTGAATTAAGTTATTGTGCTTGCACAAGTTAGTTTTGTACTTATTTTATTTCAGTCTGCATTACAAGGTAAAATTTCTATCTTCCGCAGCTAAAAGTTTAATTCACTTGCTTGGATAATATGAGTATTCATAAGTGCTTGACTCCCACACACTCAAAGAAGAATTAGTTTCGGTTTTTGAAATTTGCTTCAATTTAGCATGCTTTGTCTTGTTATTATTACTAATTTGTTTTTTTTTTTTTACTTTCAGCAAAGTGTTCAATGACTTGAAAATGGTTGAAAATTTTGTCCTCAAAATATTCCTTTGAGTAACAAAAAAAAATTGACCTTTCTAGTCTTAAAGCTAACATTAATGGAGGTTATTTAGTGACGTTTAAATAAGCTTTTTTTAATTATTATTGTTTTGGATTTTCTTTTCATAATTCAAAATCTAATTATTTCATATTTATTTACCATTAGTATACATCTATTTTACACATAATAACAATAGTAATGATGCTGGTTTTTAATTTTATTCTAAATTAACAAAAGTTCATTTACTGCAATAGAAGAACTCCAACTACCTATTTAAGATACACATGCATATTTGCTTGTTAGCATATTCAATTATTTTTTACAGTTATTTAAGTTAAATAAAAAAAGAAAAAAATTATATCTATTCCCATATATAAAAAGAAAAATCCTACTCCGAAAGTTTATATTGATCGCAGCAATAGAAATCCAATTTGTGTAATGAAAAGTAAAGCTTAATTAGACATACTTATAACTGAAACTTTGCTTGAATTTTTAAAATATTATATTTTAAAAATATTGCCATTATATATATAAAGTACAATATTATTTAAATAGATGGGAAACAAAATTCTTTCAATACTCGATCCTTTTAAGGTAATTTTTGATAATTTTTTTGCACATTACTGGCTGCAAATCGGCTTTTACTTAACGAATATTGATTTTTAAGTGCACTAAAGTTAAATAATTATTTATATTAATATGATATTTTATATAGTTTTACAAAAAACTTATGTTATTAAGAACAAATCTCAAAAATACACGTCCTGAGAACTTTTGCTTTTAGCATCGTCATGGTTAAACCACATATAGTTCAGATAAAAATTTTCCAGATTAAACTAACAAAAATTGGTTATCATATGTCTATAATACTCCAAATTGACGTTGACGGTCTTTCATTCTCCATTTTCAAAAAAATACGGATCAATGACACGTTTTGGCAAAAACAAAAATCCACAATTTTGGTAATTGAGATATCCACCACAGAGCGAGAAATGAGCCTCATCGTTGAAGAAAATCTGTTCGAAAAATTAGTAATCAGTAAAGATTTTTTTTCCAGCATCAAATCGGTATATATTCCGTACACCTTAAAGCATTTCTTGATAATTTAAAATGGCAAACTTTTTAAAAAATAAACATTATCTTGTATAGTATATTAGTTTGACAGCTGTCAAATTATAGAACTATGTTTTTCGAACTACAAAATGAATAATTTAATAGAAGTTAAAAATCGAGCAATAGTAAATATTAGAATTATGCCATTCATAATTTTTTTTATTTACAGCAAAAGTTAGCTCATTTCCAAATAGGCTTACAATTATTTAAACATTTTCAACAAGACAAATTACCTATATTATTCAAGAAAGTTAAATCAGTTTTGGCATATGAAACTATTACACACATTAGATACTTGTACATCAATGTCAGTAATTTCCGCACAATAAAAAAGAGAAAAAAATTAGTTCCACCAATCGTATAAATATTTTTGTTTCCCTCTTAATTATTTAATAAATTGGGTAACAAAATTATAGTAAAAAATTTTATTTCTTGACAAACTACAAGGTCTTGAACGATCTTATTTTACAATTTCTTTAACAATGAATCTAATAGTCGCTTCGTTTAATTGATTGAATATAAAATACATCCGTATATGAATATGTTCGAGGTAAAATGATTGATTGATTGATTTATTTCAAGTTGATAGTTGCACATAAGTAGATATGTATGTAACGTTATAAAGTAATTGATCATTTTCAAAGATTCACAAGCTAGGAACAAATTTAAATTAATGTGCACTTTAATCTAAATACTCGTAAACATTTTATATAAACTATCAAAGTAAGTAGGTTACTGGTAATTAAAAATCAAAACACTGAAGAAAAAAAATAATAATAGTAGTAATTTGTTAAAATTTAAGAAAAAGAGAAAAACCTTCAAACAAAAATTATTGCCAAATCGATTACGGAATAAACTCGTAAAATTGTTCTCAGTTCAAAATATGTACTTTCCGTTTTTGAAAATATGGTTACACGTCTAAGTATTTTTAGTTACAATTATTGTGAATTATCTATAAAAAAAAATTTTACCACAGAAACATTAAAGGGTTATGATACAAAAACATTTAGTAATAATGATAAAATTTAATAATTTCTTTTTTTTTTGTATTTTTCATTTTTTTTGGTAAATAATTGAAAAAATTCTCACCTTCTTTTTTTCGAAATAGATAATAACGAACGAATAGTTTTTTTTATAATTTGATAGAAATTTAATCATAGAAAAAAAGTCAGAAAATTACTGAAAAAAAAACATAAGTCAAGGAGACGAAATTTTTGGAGGTGTTCAATTCACCTGCCTTCACCTGTACTTGTGCTTTTACTTATAAAATCAATTGAGAATAAGTCGACATATTATTGTTAACATATTTCACGCGGTCTCATTCCCATCCATTGGAATGGACTAGTTTTCATTTTAGAATTACGCAATGTACTATCGTTCAATATTTAACTTATATTCACTATGGAAAATTTTGAAAAGAAGCCTTTTCATTTCGATTCAATAGTTATGCACAGTTCAATTGGTCTTGCTACACTGTTTGTATATGAATATATTTATAGACTTACGATTATTTAGTTCCTTATTGAGTATAATTTTAATTGAAAAAAAAAATAAAGAAAGAAATTCTTCACTTTTCAGCAATTTTTTTTCTCCTACTCAATGAAAATTTCTTTTTCTTTCTCTTAAAATTGTGTTACTTTTTCCTTAAAGTTCTTGTACTTAAACGTTATTCGCACGGTTACTCGGTTAATGTTTGTTAATTTAATGCACCTATTCAGAGAGTTTCATTTTCTAAAAAAAAACTATAGTAACTAATCTACTATTTTTTTTGTGTAGAAATAGTACAAAAGAAATTTTTCTGAATGTTCAATTTGGTTAGTTGATTAAAATATCTTTGCTGGATGAGGAAAGTTTCACTTAACTACCATTGACTTAATGTGATATTTTAATCAATATTACTTTTTTTCCATTTAAAATATGTGAATTAATTGTTTCTTCGGATCTATGAGTAGAGCAATGACACGGAAAAAAGGATAAATAAATGTTTCATGTAAAGTATCCAGATTGCTAGCTTTTATAATTGTTTGTAAATAAACAATTATCCAGTTTGCACTTTGGGAACAAATGCTTAATTAAATATACACGTATTTTAAATTTAGATTTTCATAAAACTATTATTTTAATATAATGTTCATATTTTATTAATTCAAATAATTGCCACAAAATATCTTGTAGAACTCGATCCTTTTAAGGTAATGTTTGATGACTTTTTTTGCACATTTCGTATTGTAATTCGAAAATTACTTGATGAATGTTGGTTTTTATATGCTCTAAAATCTAAGAACTGTCTGTAAAAAATATGATTTTTGTATAGCTCTATTGGAAAAGTTCAATGGCGCCAAGTCTTACTATCTTGGAGACCTATGAGCATCACAAAATCTCGAAATTTTACGTTTTCTGGCAATTCATCACTCAATGAATCCGAATTTTGGCGCTATTTTGTTAAAACCACATACTGACCAGATTAAAATCTTTAAATAAAGGCCAAAAAAAGTCCGATCTCATAAGGCCATTGCACTCAGAATTGATGTAAACGGTATCTCCTTCATGATTTTTAAAGAAACACTGACCAATGTCACCTTTAGAAAAAACATAATTTTTCCATAGCACTATTGAAAAAAGTACAATCGCGTCAAATCGTACTATCTTTGAGCCCTATGGACAACACCAAATACCGAAATTACGCATTCAATAAATTTTTCGCACAAGAAAAAATTTTAAAAATCACATATAGGTCAGATTTTCAAGTTTCGGAATAGATTTTAATATCAGTTATTTTCAAAGAAAGACGGGCTATGATACATAAAACTTAATGACAAATTCAGTTTTCATAGATACAATGGCTTATTCCATCAAGCCATATCGATAGAGATGAATATGCCTCATCGCTAAAAGAAATTTTGTTCAAAAACAACAAGAAAACGTGGTTATGACAAAAGCATTACATTTATATAAAAAATTTAACTTTTTAAAAAGTTTTGTTGGGCTGTAAAACTATCCATAATAGAAAATGACAAACTTTTAACTAAAATTCGTTTAATGTTAAATAATAGATATAATAGACAGCTGTCAAATGACACCGCTGTACTTTTTAAACCTCAAAGTGGATAACCGGGTGTCTAAAATGTCCAATCTAAAGATGAAAACTTTTTTTTCTGAACCTTTCAACGTTTTCTTGGTTGAAGGCTTGATACTCGTTCCATATTTTCTTCAGGTTTCGATTTTGAAGTCCTGTCTGAACGAGGTTCGTCTTCCACTGCTTCTAAACCGCCAAAAATGCTTTATGACATCGAAAATTCCCTATAGAGTCTTTTCTACTTTATGTATATTGTTGCTTCACGATCTGCATTTCCATTTTTCATAACGCACTACAAAAATACAAGTTTACGCGCTCTATAGGGTAGAGCGGTAGTTGAAACCGGATATACTTGAACGTTGAACTGAAGAGGGAAATTCTGCAGTGATGTTGACGACATTCACCTAATTCCAGTTACTTTTCTGCCACTCCTCATATACTCCCCTAAATTTTATAAATAAAATTGACTACTCGACTTTTATTACTACTATTACTATTTTAGTATTCTAAAAATTATTATTATTCAATACTTTTTGTTTTGTCCCAAAAATGGAACTCCCAAAAGCCAATATCGTGCATGATAGCAGCAGTAAGTATTTGTATTCATTTTTATTCCACAAAGTAGAATGCCTAAATGCCCTCAAAAGTTTTCAAAAAATTCCATTGTGTACAGTGGGCTAAATAAATATTTAGCCCGCTACATTAAATGGTAATAGTTTTTTTTTATAAATGTGGAGTGTTTGCAAAAAAGAAAAGATGAATCAATATCCGAAATACTTGTAATAAAAACTAAAATAATAAACATGAACCAAAATTCGTGATGGCAAATTATGTAAAATTTAGTAGAGTCGATATTCAAAAAAGATACTGTTCAACTGAAAACGTTAGAAGTATGACTGGTTTTTTGTTCAAAATAATATTAAAATTGCATTACAATGAGGTCATCTTTATATGTAGATATTTTTAAATCAGAAAACATACGATATAAAAATGGATACGCATTCAAAAATTTTAATAATAATTTCGATAATGAATATTAAAAGTAAATTTTTAAGGCGGTCAATTATTAAACTTTCGTCATTAATATGTGAACAGGCTTTTTAAAAATTTCTTCTACAATATAAATATGGTCACACCCAATCAGTATTTTATTCTTATTAAATAAAAAATAAGTTAATATGTATATTTCGATGAATTCCAGTATGCTTTTGATCAGCTTACATTCGAAGGTATTACAGCAAAAACTACGAAAACTTTCTCAAAGTACCAATTTCCGAGAAAGTCCGAATACCTCGACTTTGGGTCAACGCGTACAGGTTTATAAATTTTTCTTCGTTGTTGTTGTTCACATTTTGATTGCTTAGCATCGATCGTTAATCATCAACTTAATCGAAACTTCCACCTGTTAATAACAAAAGTATTTTCGATGGAATCATACCTACGCCTCTACAGTGAATCTAAACTTAAGAGTGTATAAGGCTATGTGCATTAACTATTAAAGTCTTATATATACACTTCGTAGTCGTGTACTAATATGAAAATTGTGCTTATTAAATTTGTTAAAGTATTTCTTATTTCTTTCAGAAGTAATTAAATTCTTGTGGGCTTACGGCATATTTAAGTTTATTTAATTTTTTTAATTCCTATTCATGTGTTGGATTTTTTTTATTGTCGAAAAAGCTAATGAAAATGTTTGTTCTCATACATACCGGATTATCAATTTTGTAGTTCGGAAAGTACAGCACTGTCATTTGACAACAATCAAACGTATAAGTCATCTAAATTAATAATTATTAAGAATTAAGGTTACAATTTATATTGTAAATTATTTAATTACCTAGAAAATGCATAGAAGATACAGCGATTAGATAAAGGATTATCCGTTTTCTCATTTGGAAAGTACAGATCAGTCGTTTGATAACTGTTAAATATATACGCTTTAAAAGATAAAATTTATTTATATAAAATTTACCATTTTATATTACATTTAACTATTATTTAATAAATTTTTTTTTTCGAGGGAATTTTCTTTAGTGATGAGACATAATTTTTGCTCGGTGAATACGTCGAGCAAAATTTATGTCTCATCGCTGAAGTTTAGAGAATTCAAACATCAACATCAATCAAGTAATGGTCAAATTATAACCCGAAATTTGCAAAAACAAGTCATCGAGAATTACTTCAAAAAGATCGAATCCTCCCAGAAGTCACTTGATAGTTATTTATATAATATTATATCTAATATATAATGGGAAAATTTAAGCAATATAATAAAATAAAAATCCTAATTAAAAGTATGGTTTATTTAACTTTTTACTTTCCAAAGTGCAAATTGGATAACCATATACATACACGTATATTAAAACTATGCACATAGTTAAAAAAGCTAATGAGCAAATTTTTTCCCATTCATTAAATTTCTTTTAAAACAATTTTAAGTTTTTTTTTTTGGACAATACAATTTCTCTATATTGACTGCATATTTGACCAAAATAATGATTGGAAAGTATAACAAAATCTCTATCTGAGCAAATAGTGGCATGTCTAATTTAAAGTAAAAATTATTAGGAAGGTAAAGTTTAGGGCCACCTTGAGAAATTCCAATAATAAATCTCTTACAAATCGACCATAAATAACGAACCGAATCCTTCCTCTTTCCGAACTTGACATAACAATTAGAAGCGTGATTGAGACCTAATCTTCTGAATGATATCCCCCTCATACCTAGTCGTCAACGAAATGAACAAAAAACCCCATAAAGGTGTGTGTATTTTATCCTTTTATGAAAACATATTTGTGTCTATGTACCTGTATATATTTTTGCTGAAATAATTTTTTTTTTGGGTGTTTTATTTATCTGTTATAGCTACATTTTTATTGTTTTTGTTTCGATAATTTTTTATAGACAATCTTCTTTATTCTTTGCACGTATAATTTTTTGCTCAACTTTATGACATTTGCATTTTTCAAACAAAAAATATAGCAAACCAAGAGCATGGCTCTAATACCCACACAGGTACTAAGCAATGTTACCTGTGGTGGTCACACTTGGATGCATCTTAGGAATAGTAGTTAATATCACTGACTGATATACATAGACCTGCATTACAAACAGAGTGGGTTAGTTCATCTATTAGTCAGTATGTTATATGAGATATGTGAATAACTGTTTTGGAACATTGACGCTATTAGACGCTAGATAGATCATTTGAATGTAACAGGTCAACTGCAACTTAAGTCACAATAGATAAGATACTTGAAAATTGCAACTTATAATACTGGGAAAAAATTATGTTCTTTTTTTACTCTTTGTCGTCTTCTTCGTTTTGCATTTATAAATTTACGTTAAAGCTTTCTATACACTCTAGTACATTTCGTTTATAGATTATTTTTACAAAATGTTGATAGAGAGTTTTTGTTAGTTGCAATTTTATGGCAAGAAGAATGCGCTCATCTGAAACGGCTGTTGACTTGATGTTTTTATGTTCGATTAATGAAAACGCATGAATGCACAGACCACGCAATTGAAAACTGAAAACTGACAATAATCGAAGCAATAATGTAAACTGGGATTGCTACAAATACCTTTGAATACTCAAAACATATTTACACATCCGTATAGTAACGTATGAGTATGTAATTATTGATAAAAAATACTCCTGATCATCCCTTTACTATTAAAACGACCTGATTTGATTACAATTAATTAATGATACTTTAGAGTATTTATTGGACGAGCCCATTAATTAGGTGAACCACTACCACCAATGATGCTTCAAAATGGAAGATTTTTAACCTCTTCCGGAGTTGCTATCTAACCACTAAAAATGGTATGCATCTGCCATACGAATGTATTGTAACCACATACGTAACCATTCAAAAATTCAATCGGACGCTTCATATACCAACCTTAATATAATTTACCATCGAGTTTATTGTTATTTTAGTGAATTCGTTAAACACAAATTATTATAATTAATCAACCATAATACAAATGCATTCCTAACTTTTTCATTTCTTAACAATTGAGCTGAAATTTTCGTTTTGTTTGTTGCATTCGTTTGTTTGTTTGTATTGTAAATTTTCACCCATTTGGGAAGGGTTCATTATAGAAATAATACAATAAGAAAAACCAAGTGAAATTTGAAGTTATAGAATTGAATTAATTACAAATATGGCCGAATTTTTTCTTATAAACTATTTCCCTTTTAACATTCCATTCAGAACATGGGTACCTTTTTACAAATCGTTCTAATAACATTTGTATCGGCTTTTGTGTCTTCGCTTAACAGATGATCGATTCGCTGCAGCTATCAACAAGTCAAAGCATGGTGCAGTACCATGCTTTGACTTGTTGGTGGAGCGGATAATATGTCAATTTTGGGTTGTTGTCCTTGACCAATACGAGTGTTTATCTACGATTGGTTTTTTACCTTCCGATCGATAGCTGGCATTGATATTTCCGTGTTTCTGATGGCTTATGACTTTTTCATGCTGCACTTTTAGTATTGGAAAGGATAAGGAAATTAAAGTAGAATAGAAATGAAAGTGATATTTGGGAATTATCGTAGGATTAGTGAGTTTCGAGCCCATTACCCCTTGGATGGTAGTCCAATAAAGTAACAACTGTGCTACCGTTCCTATCATAGATAGATTTCTTTATCTAGCAAATTATTTATCTATCAAATAATAAAAGCTGGATAATATATATCAGTAAAGATTCTTTCAAAAAAACACGCAAATTACATTATAAATTATTTTTAAGACTACAAATTTCTATTTAAGTCTAAAATTTTCTATAAAAACGATTTTAGTCTAATTATAAAATTTAGGGGCAATTATACCAGGTTAACCATTTTGTAGTATGGAAAGTATAGCATTGTCATTTTATAATTGGCAAATAACTGTATTATATAGTTAATCATTTATTTACCACACAATGATCATGGAATTCACAGAAGATTGCGTTGCTGATTTTTTACAGCGATGAGGCTATTGGAATACTGATTTAACGCTAAGTAGATACGTCAATAAGCAAAATTGCCATACATGAGGCTCTGAAATCTCACAAGCCACTTTTCGCGGATACAAAGGAAGCCATTGTATCCGCCAAAAGTGGCCGTCTGGTGTGCATTTTCGTCTAAAGCTTTCACTGACTCTTATTTCTTTGAAAAAGGAAAAACAGTTAGCATCAATTCTGAGCACTGTGATAAAATGGAAAACAACTTCTTTTCTCCTAAACTTGAAGATTTTAATCTGAACCATATGTGGTTTCTATGAGACAGTACCATAAGACACAAAACACAACATATTTCGGCTATATTCCAGGAAAAGTTTCCAACGCGTGTAATTTTGAGATTTAGTTATGTCAATTGTCCTCCAAGACCTTATGATTGATACTATTGTACTTTATCTTGTTAAAGTTATGTAAAAAATTGTGTTAATACAGAAAATTTTTAAACTAAAAAGTATTTTAATTTATCAAACTTTGGAACTGAATTACAGCCCAAAATGTGAGAATAAGTCATTAAAAATTCCCTCAAAAGGATCCGGTCCGGCATGAAATCTTTTGGCAAGCATTTGAATTATATTATATTTAATAAAAAATTACCAAATTTAATCAAATCTAATCAAAATCTGACTCAAAAATTTGTTTTATTTCATTTAATTTCCAAAGCACAAATCAGAAAGCCCTTTATTTATTTGATTTTCAGAAAATTGTAAGCATAACAAATAGTTTATATTATTTATAATTAATTTAAGTAAAAAATCCTTTCAAAGTTTATATTTATTACTAAAATTTTATGATTTTTACTAAAAGTTAGTGCATTAATATTTAAAAAAGATACTTAAAAAAAAACTAATTCCCAGTAGTACGATTATTTTTATAATCGTCTTAATTTTCAACATTATCAATACATATCTACCTGTAAAAGTTTACCGGGTAATAGGATAGCTAGTCATAAAAAAAAATAGTAAAAAGCTCTTTGGAATTTTTTTTTCTTTTTCAAAATTCATTTAACTTTGCGTGAATTTTAATGTTAACTGAAAACTATGATCTGTGAGAAAATCAAATAGTAAAGATATTGTATTATATAAAGCAATTAACAATACATAATAGAGTAACTATAAAAAAAAATTGAATTTCCTTTTTCAGTTAAAATAAATCCGAAACAAATGAAATAATAGTGAAAATTATAATGGAAGCAATTGCCCCCGTAATTATGCAATGTGATAATTTCAATTTTTTTAAAAAGTAGATTATGGCATTTTCTAGAGCAAGTAATTCGGATAGTAAAAAGTTTTTCATTTTTTTTTGGCATATCTTACCATAAAAGCAAGTATATTTAAAAGATTAAATAGCATTTCCTTCCTTTTCATATGCATAAGTTTCAAATTATTACAATTTGCATAAATTTGAAAATAACAGCGCACAACAGTAGCCAACTGTGGATACAATAATTTTATAGTTTTCCATTATTCAACTAAGGAGGGTAGTTACATACTTGGAAAGTTGAAATAAAATAAAATCGATCAATTTAACTAATTTGTTTTTCCCACAAAACACAACAAACTATGAAAGAAAAAGAATTGTTCAACATTCCTGTAATAGGAAATTAATTAAAAATAAATTTATTTGTAGTTAAAGCTCACTTTCACTAGTCAGCAGTTTTTATATGTCGTAAATTTTATTTCGAATTAAGCAATTTCAATTTCATGATTCATTAAGGTCTTTCTACATTTGCCCACAAAACTTGCACATTATATACCTATTGGCATATTTAAATATAAATTAACAATTATCTGATATAGAAAAAAAATTATAGAGTAATTAAACTACAAATACCCATGATTCAAAAAAGCATTCTTTGATACTTCAACGTTTTTTTCTTGACGAACACCGATTAGTTAAGAACTCTTGTTTACGATATAGTTTTAAAAAAAATCTAATATAATAAAATTTCAATTAATCCATTATAATCTCATAATACCTTAACTGAATTTATTATTTTTTAATAATACTATTCATCATTTTTGATAAAACAAAAAAATTTCAATAATTAGAAAATAATACTTTAATCGATGTTAAAGAGTTGTAAAATTTTTCATATAAATCTTCTTTTTTTTCTGATGAAAATTACTTCTAGTATTTTTTGGCAATAATTTCATTAATGAATGAGCTCAAATTTTCAAGTTTCTAAATAAAAAATTAAAAAATCTATTCATTGACTTACCTATCTACAGACGATGTAAGCAGCCATATTTGGAGTCAGAATGAATGAATTTTTTTCCATAATTATCATGAATACGAAATATATTGTACAAAGCTTTAAAAAAATATGTAAACAATTATAGGGTTATTAATCTACAGAATACTTGATGTCATAAAAGATTCTGCTTTGTATTTTTATAAAAAAGATTTTTGTTGTGCGAAATTATATTTATTTTCATAAAAGTTTAATAGCTAATGAAACTTTTGAATTATAAAATTATTTATTTTTGACAATAAATTTTTTTATGAACAAAAAACTGCTTCATTAGTAAAAATTCTATCCTAGTTACGATATTATCTACGAGGTGGGGTAGAAAAGCAATGCGATTGGCGTCAATACTGCGGGCTGCTGCTCTTCATAGCTTCTACGTTAGTTCTTCACTATTGAGCTGACTATAAAGCATTTTTGGAGGACCAAGAAGTAGTGGAAAACGAAACTTGCTCAGGAGAGCCCTTTAATATCGAAAACCAATGAACATGTTGATCGAGAGAGAGTTCTATAATTAAAGAAAAGAGCCCTTTAATATCGAAAACCAATGAACATGTTGATCGAGAGAGAGTTCTATAATTAGGTTTTTTTTATATATTAAGATGAACTGTTAGCCAGGTTTTTTTTATGTTCTTGAAAGGCTCAGAAATGTAAAACGAGTGAGGGCCAGACCATCGATGAGTAAATACTAACAAGACTCAGAAATTTGGTTCAGAAATTCTTTTTTAAAATATTAACAATTTTTTGAATAAATTCAATTCTATTTGGAGAATAGAATTGAATTCTGGCGTGCAAGATTTCGCATGTGTTTTGGCGTCGCTCCATCTGCATATCGTTCAATTCGTGCGGCACCCATATTCCGATCTTCTCAAGAAATGGCTGGTTGAGTAACACCCAATTTCTGAGCGAGCATTTTTTGCGATTGGGTATCGTCTTCGTCCAAAAGAGCCTGCAATTGATAGTCCTCAACCTTCCTAGGCCGATTTTCACGCTTCTTGTCCCACATGTCAAAATTGCCGTCTTTGAACCGACGAAATCAATCTCGGCACGTTGTTTCCGATAAAGCACTGTCACCATAGGCCTCCATAAGCATTCGATGCGATTCGGCTGCTAATATCTTCAAATTGAAGCAGAAAAGCAGAGCAGAAAAATTCAATTCAAGAAATTGAAGCAGAAAAGCTTAATACGCTCACTGACACCATCTATGACCAAACAGCAGATTTAAGCTTATACACCTGGTACATATTGACAAAAGAGGATTATTACGAGAAACATAAAATATTAAAAATACAATATTAAATAGAAACTCATATAAGTAGTAAAATCAAAACCAAATAAAAACAAACAAAAAAATTGCTCTTTAAACAGCATTTTTCACAACCATACCCAAGGTTTTAGGTACTAAGCATCGGATTTTGAATCGAATGTTCTCCTAAAGTTCATAAACTTAAGTTCGAAGTTTATACAGGGAAATTGGTTATTTCAAGTCGACTTACAAAAACAATTCTGGTGCCGTCAAATCAGGTGAACGCGGAGGGCAAACAAATTCAGGATTTTTTTAAAATTATTCGTTCATTGAAAATTTTGCGCAGAAGGTCCATCGTCGTTCTGGCTGTGTGCGCAGTGGCTCCATCCCGTTGGAACCAAACCTCCTGATTATCTTTATTGTTCTATACAGAGCCTCATTAGTACTTTTTGGCTGACCTTACTCATTTTAAAATAAATAGGGTCCGATAACTCTTTCAGTTGCATTGATACTTTTTTGGACCATTTGGATCTTATATGAAAACATTTTTAAATACAATTTTAAATCTTCTGAAGCAATGTTCTGGTAAAGCCTTATTGATCTTCAAGAACACTCTGCCGCACTACTTCTACAGCTGCGTTAGTGCACATAGTGGGCTAAGGACCTCTTCCCTGAAAATGGCTGATTGATCCAGTTTCTTTAATGGATCAATCGCTAAAGGCAATTAGGTTCCAAATCATATTATCGTTAGGACATACGCTGATATTAAAATGTTGCCGGTATTTTCTCTCAGTTTGAATAATTGATCTTTTACTGGAGTAGAAACACTCACAGAGCTTTAATAGTTACTGGACATGAAAACGAAGCCATTTCAATGAAATAATTAAAAAGATTAAAAATGACTAAGTTATGACTTTTTCAAACTCTTCAGTTTTCTGAAGACAACCCTGTATAAATATATGAATTCAAATAGTTTAATAGCAACAATTTTAAATTAAATCTATTTTAAGCTATTCTAAATTACAAAGTTCAAAAAAATTTGAAAATTTCCTTCAAGCTTCAAAAATTTTTCCATAGTTTTTAGCCATGTTAATATGAGCAGAGAACATATTTTAACGCATCTAATTACTACTAGTTATTGGTATGATTTTATATAAACAAAAGAATTTTTTAAATAGCACTCAATATAAAATATTTTAAAATATTTTTTAAGGAAAAACAAATTAATTTTGAGATTTTTTCAGTCTTTTTTTAAATACATTTTCATTCTTAAATATAGCAAATATAATTATTTTTAATAAAACTCTTACTTATTTATTGTATATTTTTTTAGATATGGATTTAAATACTTTTCAATCTGGAAAAATGTCGCGAGAAAATCGTCGTTACTCGATTCCTCATGGACCGAATACACCGGTACCTCCGGCAGCTTCCGAAGACCTTCACGCATGGTCAATATACAGGTAAGTCATAAAAATTTTAGAGGTCTTTTTATTTGGATATTTATTATACACATATTTATGGTTTTCATTTTGCATGTTTTACATTCATAAAAAAATTCATTCATAATAGCAAATCAGCTCACCACATCCGTTGCCTCGAATATGCGCTTCATTTGTTACAATCTATGACGAATATGAATTTTTATAGTACTTAAAATTTTCTGCATTTAATTCAAACTTAACACACCATGACGCACTATGAAAAATAAAGCCACTTCCGTTTAATAGAATCACTAATTTATAAAATATTTTATATGAAAAATAATATCTTGGACTAATTCTCATTATGTGATTGTTAAAAATTAGTTCTCTTTTTAATATTGCATTTTCTTATTGAATTTTCTGTAGACAAAATTTAAATTCGGATTTTACGGACTCGGCTCTGGGTTCGTCCGATAAATCACCGTTGCCATATGGAAATTTTCAATTACGCGATACAACAGTGCAATCGATTTTAAACCACCCTCGATATGGTCCCAAGTGAGTATACTTCCGAATAGGTTACTACAATCATCATTAATAGCATGATAGTGAGTTGCGTCCATCCATTGTCCTATTTCAGATCACCACTTGGTTCTAATATGTACACTTACCTAAAATTCGGACTGCCAAGAGTGTTTCCTCCAAACGCGGGCTCACAAATATCACACCGACACACCAATCATGGTAAAGGACGATACAATCGTGGCTTTCGTGATAGCATGATCCATGGAGCTGGCTCATCCGGTTATGATAGTAGCGACAATGAAACGTCTCGCAATAGGCCCATCAATTTGAGGTAAATATTGGCTGATCGAAATTATTGAAAAATATTTGGAAATATATTTTATATCATACACTTTTAGGAAATATAGAAGTGAATCTGATTTCCGAGCCATTGGAGGTATTCCAGTATCAAGGCCAAGCTCTCGAGCCCAAGGGAATGTTCCTCTTGCCGCATTGCGGCAAGCTAACAGCAGAGCAAGTATAGCTGGCCCACATTACAATACTCACCAAATGCCGAATGGAAAGCATTATGGGCATAGGTCACAAAGCGAAGCGGATTTGATAAATAATGAAATGGGCTATGATTACGAGTCCAGAATTTATGCGGGATCACGCGGCCCTCCCGATACTCAAATTTTACCGAGAGTACACACCGGCTTAAGTTTGGTCTATCCAAATATTCAGGTTCACAATTTGGATGTTACACCAATGCTAAGAGGAGTCTCACTTCAAGCCAAGGCAGGAGATCTGTTTGCAATTATGGCAACTTCCCAGAAAGAGGGTACTGCTCTGACAGAATGTCTGGCCGGATTAAGACGTAAACTCTCTGGCGAGATTCTAATAAATGGCCAGCAAATAAACAAGCGGGGACTACGAGATCTGTGTGGATATGTCCCATCAGCGGAAAATTCTCCTCTTGATCCACGAATGAGTGTGCAGAGTACATTGCACTTCCACGCAACGTTACGTGGACCCATGGATAAAAGTGACTTAAAAGATAGGGTATTTAATTTAATTCAAATGGTCCTAATTTAATGATTGCCAATAATACCTATTTATTTTGAATCAAGGTAAATATATTAATTGAAGATTTGGGACTTACGACGGTTCGCGCATCGAACGTGTCAAGATTAACGCACTCTGAAAAGCAGAGATTAAGTGTAGCGTGCCAACTCCTCACACAAGCATCGATTCTTCTACTCGATCAGGTGACAGCCAACATGGACATTTTCGATACGTTTTTCCTTGTTGAATATTTGCGTCAATGGTGTGGCGGTAGTCGAATTGTTATTATGACTTTACAACCGCCAACGTTCGAGATCCTGTCGATGTGCTCTGGAGTTCTACTACTCACCAGTGGGAGGACAGCATTTTCCGGAAGTCGTTCTGACTTACCCCGACATATGGGCTCATTGGGATATCCTTGTCCTCCATTTAAAAATCCTGCTGACTATTATCGTAAATATTTTTTTATAAAACAAAAATTCCCAAAATGGAAGTTTTACTAACAGAAATTGTTGTTTTTTCCAGTCGATTTAGTCACATTGGACGATTTATCAGCTGCTGCCATGCTGGAGTCGTCAGCTCGTATCGAGTCATTGACAAATGCATGGGAACAAGTAACAGCAGAGCTCCCGATTGCAGCTCCACCAACAAATCTACCGCCGTTTGTACTCCGCGCAGGCTTTTTTGGTCAGATGTCTGCTCTGATAATTCGTATTATGTACTACAAGCAGCCAGGATCACTTTTCTGGTGGATCATCAAACTTATAGCTGCTGTTATACTTTCTCTATTAATCGGGTGTATATTTTGGGATGTGCCAGCATCTGATCCACAACTTAGCTTTAATGATCGTCTTGGATATCATCATTGCATGATGGTATTGGGATGTTGGCCAATTTTAATGTTAGTTATACGGGATACGTACGATGATCGAAGGCATGCTGAACGCGATATAAAACTCGGACTCTATTCACGATCACTTTACATATTTATTCAGGTAATTAACCGTTTTTACTATTTCCATATGGTATAAGAAGCTTTATTTTAAAACGAACCAATTTTTATTGTATTTGTCATATTTAGTATATTTTTGGACTTTTACCTAGTCTTTGTATATGGCTAGGATATCTTTTGCCAGCCTACAGTATGGCACGTACATATTCGTATACAAATAGTGGCGATACGGGTATATATTTATATATGGGTAAGATAATTTGTAATAAAGATCATATAAAATGAGCGTACAAGTAACTAATATAAAATTTTGTTGTAGGTTTTATGCTTCTGTACCTTATAACAATACAAACTCTGATCCTGTTCTGTGCACATTTTATGCCAACAAAAACTTCCGCAACGGTTTTCGCCACATTAATCATGCTCAGTTTAACTGCTGTTGGAGGTTATTCTGTACATCCGAGAAGTCTATCGAAATTTTGGTCTTGGTCACAGCCAGTATCGCCAGAAAAATGGTTGATGCCAGTTCTAACAGCCGAAGAGTATAGTCCAGAAACTCTAGCTAATACGATGAGCCTTCAACTTTGTCGCAATAAAAAGGCAAGTTAACAAATATCCATTCGACAATTTATTGATTTCGCATTCACACAAAAAGTCTTTTTGTAATTGTAAATTTTTATCAAATATTTTCTCAAATAGGTTCAACATCAAGAAATAATTGTACAACAGCCATGTCCTCCACCAAATGGTACCGTCGTATTATTTGATTTTATGCTTCTACCATCCGATCATATTCTAGATCCAAAACATATGGAAGAGACGACCGCCTTAGCTCTAATAATAATGATTGTTTGTCTTTTCATTTTTACATTTATATCATTCGTTTTTAATACTAGGAAAATTTTAAGAAAACAAAAAAAATAACTAATAAGATAAATTTTATAGAAAAAAAGAAAATAATAAAAAAATAAATTAGTAATATTATAATTTGTTTAATGATTTTTTTTAAATATTTATGGTATTAAATTTTTTTTATATTAAAAAAGTACAGAAGAATTTAGAGTTTTTTGCGAAAAGTGTTTTTGTGTAATTAAAAGAGTTTTAACCTTTATTCGTCAAACTCATATCATTTTTACTCCAAACTACGTATTATTTTGATAGTAGCAAATATTGACATTGCTACTAAACTGAACATATAGGTAACTTTTAAAAAAATTACAAAAAGACTGTACAAACAACACAAAATGAAATGTAAAAATTTTATAAATATTAGTTATTATGGCAGATTAAAGTGAATCAAATAAATATCAAATATGCTCAACACAGTGACCCTTACACACATTTATAACAACAAATTATAACAAAAATAAACAACAAATCGACTATGATGAAAATTTTTATAAAATCCGATAATTTACACTATACTTGAAAATAAAGTCTTTCACTTTAGTGGAAATGAAAGTTTTTCCCCAAAACATTATTGAAATAAAACAAAAGAAAACTAAACTACTTATTTTTTCGATTATTCTAAATAAAAAAAAATTATATTAAAAAAAATATCAAAAACCACTACCAAATATTCAGTCTTAGAAAGTGAACATAATTTCCAAGAAAATCTATCAAAAAACATATTTATAAGCATAATTTTGCTATTGCCATCTCAGGTGATATGTTTTTCAAAAAAAGGTTCGCAAAAATTATTCAGAAAAATTAATATGTTTTAAAATTTCAATACTGAATTTTTTGTTGTTTACAATTCTCGATAAACACAGCTATTTGTGTTTTACTTGAAAAAAATTATGAATTTCTTATAAATTTAATTCGTAAAATGGCCTCACGGTTATGGCATTACAAAATGGTCTCATGTATCCTGTGATGATACAAAATGTCATGACACTACAAAATACCTCATGGTTGGGGCGCTACAAAGGACCTTCCATATTGCAGCGGTATAAAATAGGTTCATGAGCTTTGCGCTACAAAATGGCCGTATGTTCATGGTGCTAAAAAATATCCTCTTGGTTAGAGCGCTATAAAATGACCTTATGAACCTTACGGCTCTACAAAATGGATTCATGTAGTCACATGGTTGAGATGCTACAAAATGGCCTCATGGTTGTGGCGCTACAAAAAGGCATCATGCTTGTGACGGTACAAAATACCTTGTTATAGAAGTATAAAATGGCATCATGGCTCGGCGCTACAAAATGATCGTATGGTTGTGGTTGTACAAAATGGCGTCTTGGTCATGGCTCTACACAATAGGCTCATAGTTATGGCATCCAAAAATTACCTTATGTTTGTGGTGCTACAAAATACCGTTATGGTCGTGGCTGTCAAAAATATCCTCATGGTTGTGGTGCAACAAAATACCGTTATGGTCGTGGATGTAAAAAATATCCTCATGGTTGTGGTGTCACAAAATGACGTCATGGTCGTGGCACTAAGTGAGTCCTCATGGTTGTGGTGCTACAAAATGACCTCACGGTCGTGGTGATAAAAAATATCCTCGTAGTTGTGGTATTACAAAATCGTCTCATAGTTATGATCCTACAAAATGGCCTTACAGCTGAGGCATTACAACATCCTCATTGTCAGGACTCTACAAAATATCCTGTTGGTTGTGGTGCTGCAAATTTCCCCCTTTGTTTGCGTTACTAAAACAGCCTCGTGGTTATTGTTCTACAAAATTCCCCTAATGAGCACAACAAAATTACGACATGGTCGCGGTGCTAAAAAATGTCTCAAGATCAGGGCTCTAAAAATTAGCTTTGGCTCTTCTCGCAGAGGCCTTATGTACAAAAAATTTTAATAATTTAATTAAATTTTGAATCTGCAGAGTTCTAGGTGATATTTCCACAATATATTAAGTACGTAGGCTATAGAAAACAATTGCTCAATAAAAACCCTATCAGAAGTAAGTCTACTCGGCCGTCCCTCAAAGGGGGTTGTATCATCCTTTTTGTATATTTTTTTTCTCATTTTTAACCATTAAAATTTCGGTGTTTTTTTAGCCAAAGAACTTTTATTTTTATTTGTTGTTAATAATTTAAATTTTCAATATGTTTTAATACAGTGGCTTACATTATCTTAAGAAATTTATTGAATTTGTTTTATCTTTTAATGATATTCCTATCTTAAATATGGGTTGCATTGTAATGAAAGATAAGATAACTTACACCAAACACGAGTGCATTTATACAGAAAGCCTCAAAACTATAAATTTATGTATTAAAAATATCTTATCTAAATAAATAACTTAATATTGTGCCGTAAATGCTTTATCGCCTCCGACAATAATCCTTTGGTTTAAAATCTTTTAGTTTATCTATAAAAAAAGAAAGAAATGTATTTATTTTTAATTGAAAATGTAATAATATTAATAAACTATAATTTGTCATACCAAAAACTTCTTCTGTTAAGCCCTGACGATTATCTCTGGTCACTCTGATTGGCATAATCGTCATTCCATTATCGTATAATTGCCTTTTGATCTGCAATAATATTTTTTAACATATATTTTTTCTTTTTTTTTGGTACTATTTGGTTATTTTTAAGTTCCGTACTTTTCGTAAAAATGGATGCGATGCTATTATAGGGTGTGTAAAAACACATTCCAATTCATATAAGAATCTCGTTTCTTTTTCCAATCGGATTATGTGACTGATTTCATGAAGTTCTTTTATATCATTTACAGCAATTCCTTGAATTTTTTTAAAGGTAAAAAAGTTTTTTATTAAAATAAAAGATTCTAAAATAAACATTTTAATAGAATTTTTAAAGCGTATTTTCTATTATTTGATGGATTTTAACTTTATTTTAAAAGTTTCGAATCCATAAGGATTTAATACTTGAAAAAAGTAAATTTACTTACTAAATATACAAGAAGATACAATTTTTTGTTTCTTAGTTTTTTAAGTTAATTTTATTTTTTAAAACAAAAATTTATTTCAAAGTTTTTTTATGCACATTTTAGAATATACACCGTTATTCAATTCATGGTTTAAAAAGTACAGCGGTGTCATTTGATATTTGTTAAATTTATATATTATTTATGATAGTATTTGTTATATTGTTGATCATATTGCATCCTCTCTTGAGAGGAAAGAGTATTGCCCAGGAGTATTTTTAGATATCTCCCAAGCTTTTGATCGTGTGTGGCATCCTGGACTACTCTGGAAACTCAAGACCTTTCTTCCTTCAACATACTACCTTATAATAAATTCATTTCTCACCTAACGATATTTCCAAGTTGCAATTAACTCAGAATCCTCGGAAATATATCATATTCTAGCTGGAGTCCCACATGGCAGTATCTTTGGTCCCATCTTATATAATATTTATACCCATGACATCTCAGCTAATCCTAATACTATCATTGCTACTTATACAGATGATACGACCATACTTGCTACCCATACAAATCCTGGCATATCTTCCAACAATTTACAATTGCATATACACAAACTTCAATCCTGGTTTAAGAGATGGAGAGTGAAGGTAAATGAACAGAAGGGTGCGCATATTAATTTCACACTTTGTCAATGAAAACCTACCCCTTTATACCTTTATAGCAACATGATTCCACAATATGATAAAGTACTTTTACTGGGACTTTACTTGGACAAGAGACTAACATGGAACCCACATACTAGACTAAAAAGAGTTGATGCCATCATACGTATCCTATAACTTCTTAAACTACTGGACAAAGGCTCGAAACAATCAAAAGTAAACTTCTAATATACAAAACAATTATAAAACCTATTTGGACATATGCAATTGAACTTTGGGGTCCAACGAAACGTTCCAATTCCTGTCGCGTCCAGGATTCTCCGTCAAATTGTTGATGCCCCCTTTTATGTTCGTAACACCGTAATACATCGTTACCTAAATGTTCCCTTTGTTCAAGACCTGTGCATTTCCCGCTATCAAAAATTTCACTCTCGTTTATGATTTTCCGCTATCAAAAATTTCACTTAAGCGACAATGGTCTAGAGATTTCCTAGAGGAATCTAACTTCCGTTAGTTGGAGAAACGCCGATGGGTGTTTACTCCCACTTCATGATGCACAAGATTGTAAATGAAAATGTTATGTAAATCTGCTTGTTACAACAAAATTGTAGTTGCAGATAAAAAAAAATAAAAAAAAATTGATAATTTTTGAACTATAGAAAATTTAAAAATCAATATTCGTTAAGTTATAACCGAATTGCAGCGTTAAAGTCATAAAAATTACCACAAATTATAGTAGTCTCGTAGCAATCTTTTGAATAATTCTATATTGTATTTTATGCATAATGGCAAATATTAGTTTTCAAAGTAAAAATTGCATTGTAATAAATAGTACAACTATACTTTTATGGGTAATGTCGAATATTGAATTGTTTTCTTCGTGGAAAACAATTTTTTTCCCTAATAAACTTTTAAATACATTTTTCAGTCAGCATTTTTTTTTCTCAATTTTAAAGAATCATTCAATTTAAGTATCTGAAATTGGTTTAGTCATTAATGGTTTCAATTATAATTGCAATTTAAAATCGACCAAATATGCTCTTCCGTAAAGATTATATCGTGCAAACATCTCTTCCGCTTTGGCACTACTTAAATAAAAACTTCAAATCGAATTTCATTCATAAATAAATTTTTCCCCTCATCGCCACTAACCACTTCGAAACGTACTATAACTCATGACATATCAAGATTGAAAAGTATTGATTGCTATTTGAAATCGATTCAGGAAGTTTAAAGATGCGTGAGTGAATCAACTTGTGGCATTTATAATAACACAAATTACGAGTATGTCCATTAATCATAGGCACTAGTTTGACTTTTATCCAATAATGTTAGTTGCACAAATCCGGGTCGAGATAAATAATTAAATGTTGATTGTAATTTGTTCTCACGATCCAGAGTAACGGATTGCCAATTGTTGTGAATAATTCATATTTATAGAAAAATCTACTCGAACTGAGTGCAATATTTTATTTAACATCCAAACACAATGGCTTAATTGGTATTTGAGGAAAGCATGCATTCTCCAAACAATATCCACTTTAGCCTAAAGTACAGGTAATATTGCAACAAAAACAAAATTATAAAAATTGACGCCTTGGCTTGAGAGGATGATAATCATGGAAAAATAATTAAGATGAACAATGACAATGGCAGCTATAACGCAATGACAATTCTGACAGTTTAATTAATTTTATTTTGACAAAGCGAATATCTTTTATTATTTTTAGATTGCGCGATTTCTTTAAAACTAAAACAATATTAAAATCTTAAAGAATCAATTTGGAATAGTGTTTGGAGTTCTCGTAAACTTTAAGGGAACACTTATATAGTATGTGTTCACGGGTCGTTGCTATTGCGATCACTTTTGTTTTCACGGCCTACAAAGCAAATTGCACGCTTTTCACACAGCTCTTTAGATCCTGATGAATAGTAATTAACCATTACCATATATACAATACATATGTACTTGGTATAAAAAAAAATTGTTTTCCAAAATTACACTGAATTTCACTTTCATCAAATTCAATAATCTTGAAACTTTTTTTTTTGATTAAAAATCTCACCTTTTTATATGGTAACGTATGAAGGAAAATATGGAAAGTATGTAAGCTCCGAACATGGTCACGAAGCCTACAATAAGAAAAGTTCAAATATGTATATGTGATCTATCTTGTTCCTAGATCTACCTAATTAAGTTTCAATATCATTACCTGTCACAGGTAAATGAAAACTATTGACCTAGTTAACATTTTTTCACTATTTTATTTCAAACGCATACGGTTAACAGCTTAATAAACAGTTCGAAATTAGTTTTTCCATGAACTTCATAATCGAAAGTTGATTTTTTGGATAAACTGTAAGACCGTGAGAAATTTTTATGCCACTAATTAAAATCATACAATTCATTAACTTCAAATTAACTCTTTTCAAATCATTTAGATTTTTAATCGTTTTATATTTAATTAGAAGTTTTTATAATATTTACTTAAAGATTTTATGCGAATTTTCGCATAAAAGCTGGGATACTATATATTTTGAGAAGAGAAAATGCTTTTTTTATTTGTTGGTAATTGTAAAAAGTAAAACTATAAAATTTCATGTCTTTTTTATTGTTTTTTTTTTTTTAATTTATATTCGAATAATATATTTGAATAGGATTTTATTTAGTTATAAGTTCCCTTAGCTTCTTATTTACAGCTTCCGGAAATCATGCACTTAAGCACTCTTAAATACCCCTAAGCCATAATGAGTATTTGTGATATTATTTTCTCTATTTAGATACTATGTGTGCTAAGCCTTTTAAGGCTTAAATTATGTATTGTAATTAGACAGAGTTTTAAATTCAGGGGTTTTTTTATGACCATTTTATGTGGGAAAAATTTCCAATCTGTTACATAGAAAATCGTGAAGACTGGATAGTTTCGGTATAAAATATCATATTTTTTATGCATGCTATCGTATGAGATGTTGCAAAAAAGTAATGAGACTTGTTTTTTTTTGTATTATTATTTTTTTATTTTTATACTTTAAAGTAGTTTCCTTGGGTAGTTTTACATCGTTGGAGGCGTGGTTTTCAGTCTTGTTAGCTATGATGGGAGGGTTCCGAACACCCCAGTAGTGTCATCGAGTTGTCGATTTCATTGCAGCTTTTTTAGAAAGAATAGAGTACAATACCGATGTGTTTCTTCATACAAGTGAAGCTTTAGATAAAGTTGGCATCTGAGCTTACTCCGGAAACTCAAGAGGATTTCTCATTCTACTAATTTTCTAGTCCTAAGATCATTCCTTTTAAACGAAATCCAACGAAAGAACTCTCCAATTTTTCTCCGGTATTGGATGGTGTTCCACAGGAAAGTTCACTTAGGCCCATCCTGTACAACATGTTATACATTAGATATCCCAATCTGTCCCAATATGTTCCTTGCTTTTAGGTTCATCTACCCACGTGACTTTTACCACACATTTTTACCACGAAATACCACACCACACCGAAGTTCAGTACCTAGGATTGAATTTAGACAAACGCTTGACATAAAACCCACTTACAAGTCTTAAAACATAAGAGCTAAAAAGTCAATACCTCCTACTAATTCGACTTCTAGACAAACACTCTAAACTTACTATAGACAGCAAAATACTTTTATATAATGTTCTACTGAAACCAATATGGACTTACTGACTGTAATTCTAGGTCCTACTAAGCCTTCCAATTCCCGTCGAATCCAATTTTTTGAATCAGAAATACTCCGTACAAAATTAAAAAAAAGAAAATGTTGGTAGGCTTTAACTTCTAGGTTATATTTCTTTGGATATTATTAATATTTAAGTGTTTTTTAATCTTGGGAAACAAAACAAAAAGTCGTAAAGACTTAGATCAGGTAAATATTAGACCTAAAATCCACAAAAAACCCTTTTTCCGACAAAAACTCCTTGACGGATTCCAGTGTATGCTACGTCCGATCTGACGCGTACAACCCCTTTTTCTGTGGCTTTTAATGACTCCTTTATAAAAAGAGTCAATTTATAAAGAAGTCGTTTAAAAAAAGTTCCACATTTTCATCAGTTTTCAATGGTAAAAGGTTTTCTGAATGGGGGTCGTCTTCCTTTACGCACTATCAAAATATAACTTCACTTATGACGCTCTACCGCATGAGGTTGACATTCATACTGTATGTCCAGAAGGGACTTTCGTAGAAGTTATATCCACAGTATTGCCAGATCAGTATCAATAATACTAGGCTTATTACTTTTCTGTCACTCGTCGTAGTTTTCCATTTGATCATAAATGGGCTCATGCTTTCATATCGTTGCCTCGTAAATTCACGTAATATAAAGATAAAAGAGTGTTCAGTAATGAGGCTTATTTATGGCTCAAGGCTTTTGTAAGTAAGTAAAATTGTCGATATTGGAGTGAAACAAATCTACCAGAGATATGTAGAGATACCATTAAATCTACAAATTACACTGTTTAGTGTGGGTGGTTTTGCCAGTTTCTTTTAATTTCGGAAATGAGGTAGTAGCTTAGTATACAACAAAAGATAGAGTATTGGAGCAATGATCTTGGTTAATTTCTTTAAAAACACGTTATTAAAATTGTTTCACGGTGTAATTTTCTTTTCAATTTCTAGCAGCGATCAATTCTGCCTTCTACAGTTTAAAGTTAAAGTGTCCTTTTTCTATTGTTATACAATTTTAGTATGGATAAATTTAAGTAATTCTGAGTGTAAGTTTTTCTATGACAGTTTTTCTATGTATCAGAATACATAAAAAATATGATCATTAACTTTAATAAGATTTTTGGTTTTTGTTCTAACTTTGGAATTTTTTTTATATTTGCCTAAACAAAATATTATTTATTTTCTCATTAGAGAGACCTCATAGTGACGATTGTCATGCATAATTATATAACCGTTAACTTCTTAAAGTGTGTATCTTCTCATGACATGAAAAACAAATATTTTGATTGGTATTAACCTTAGTCAAAACTCAATATTGGCATTAATCTTTTTTAAATTATAGTAATATACTATGTGTTAGTAGTTGTTCTAAATGGCTTTCGATATCATTGATGTTAGTATGTACATTTTAATAAATAAAATAATATATTCTAATACAAAACGAAAAAAATGGGTAAATTTATTTATAGTTTTACGGAATTATTATAATGCATGTAAAATTATAATAGCAAACAATTTGTATTAAACCTATAAGAAAATTACTACCGAAAGATTAAAATTTGTTTAATTTTCTACAAGCATATGTACATAGAATGAAAGTGTGTTAAAAATATTACACTTACCTTGGGTTAAGTTCATTAGAATAATACTACACGATACGATAAAAAACAAAAAAATTATCCGTGGTGTTTCATTCAGAAATTGCTGTATAAACATAAAAATAATATTAGTTAATAGATAATTAAGTGTAAAGAAGAACTAACCTACATAGTGTAAAAGAGTGCATTAGTTATAATTAAGTGCAAATTGTCTATTAAATGTATCTATGAGAAGGTGTTCATATTCGTCTAAGAGGAATTATGAATGATTTTAAAATTATATTTCAATAGTGTTCATATTACCTTCTCTTCCAATGAGAATGTTGTCGTATAGTCGAATTCGCCAACCATCATCACTATAGTTTGCAGTGTTGAGTATAGGGGATTACCAAAGTATACGGAGTCGGGGAATGCCAAAGAGAAGCTCAAGGCAAACCCGATCAGCAGGAAAATAAACGAAATCATTACCTTCGATTATGCTCAAAATTAATGGTAAATTTCTTGAGAGTACGATCTCTAACTTAGAGATGGATAAAAGTTACCTTGAAGAAATTTTGCAAGACCGTTGTAAACATCAAACTGTAACAGCCCAGCCGAGGAAAACGGCCGATCAACAGCATCAGATTGATCCATACTGGCAAGACGATTATACTGTTAAGATGGTAGATCCATTTATAGTTAGGATCGAGAAACCATTGCGATGACATTGTGATCACGAAGATGCATTTCACTGTTGCACATGCGGCCGTTAGCAGATTCAAAATGATTTCGAACTCGAAGAATAGCCTCTTGAATGGTATAAAGCGAATCTGTAAAAGTTGTGCAAAAAATATTCATGTTTCAGGTTTTATGTGCAATCCAAATTGTAAATAAATATATTCCAATTCAGGCTCACACACTAAAAAATAAAATAGAAAAAAAACTAAAGGTGATTTTTCCCAGTTTAATCATTTATCTACCTATCATGGGTAAATATTTATTACATTTGCAGGTATCCATATTGATGAGCTGATGTAATTTTTCATCTTTTCAATACATTACGCTAAATATTCGAATGTATTATATTTAAAAACCAAATCAAAAATATGCAATTCATTCGAGTTTTATAAAAAAAAAAATACTTATTGGCTCATTTGCCTAAATAATTTATCCGTATTTGTAAAAATTCCTTACTGATTAATTACAAAAATACTACGGCATTGCTTACTCATGTAAATATATTTATTCAGTGATAGTAATTAAAATATTTTGCAATTAATAGATTAGATTCCTCAATAAAATATTTTTGCTTTGGTACTTTATGGTGTTGATAAATGAGTTTATATTGATAAAATTAAAAAAAAAAACAAACAATTTCATGAGGAAAAAAATTGTAACAACGTGATCTGGCGTTGTTTACTTTTGATGGTTTTCGGCTGGCATTTGACCCAATTTTATATGCAAGAAAATTTTAATCGCTCTTCATGTGGTATTAAAAGATTATCCTTTACATTTTTTGGAACATAAAACTCTGTCATTTATAAATTACTAAATATATATGTCATTCAATGTCATATTTGTTTATTTTAGGAGTTTTCATTTTACAGGGACAATATGATAAGTCATTGGCTAATATTATACAAAGATATAGCTGATATCAGTAAAAGCCTTATTGAAAAGACGCTCTATATTTTTTTTAAGCATATATTTAATAGTTTAATTTGAACAACCATTATTAATAAGAAAATATTTAAACATATTTTTTTGAGGAAAAAAAAACAATATCTGAATTTAAAATCAAACTTAAATATTATAATGAAAAGTCTTCACTATCGTATGGAATAATTTAGAAGTGGTTTACTGAATTTTGTTGTAGTCGTACGAGCACAAGTGACGCTGAGCGCCCAAGACCTCCAATTTAGTTTATCACCAAAGAAATGATTAATAAAATCCATTATAAAGTAAATATCTCAACAGAATGTGTACTCAATGTCGTGCATTAAATTTTGGCTATCGAAATCTATCGACGAGATGGCTTCCGCATTTACTAGCACCTGACCAAAAACGTGTTCATGAAATATGGATTCACCATTATATGCCAGAAACCAAAGTTCAGTCAAATAGTGGACTTATACTAGCGAACGCGCACCAAAGAAGGCAAAAACGGTTCCATCGGCAGGAAAGGTTATGCCTACTGTTTTTTTGGTATGATTGTCATCGACTACATTAAAGAATTAAAAATGATATTAAGACAGAATTATACAGCATTATCAGACCATTTGAATAATGAAATCAATATTAAACAACCGCATTTGGTGAAGATTATCGTCATGGACAAATTTAATGGGTTAGGATACAAATTGCTTCGGCATTTACCATATTCGTTAGAATTCACTTTCAGCGATTATTTCCTATTTCCAAATATGAAAAAATGGTTCAGTGGAATACGATTTGGCTCAAACGATAAGGTGTTTGCTGAAACAATTGCTTATTTTGAAGAGTGAAAATGCGATGTCTCTAACTCTTTAAAAAGAAAGATACAAAAACGTTTGACAAACTGTATCGAGCTGAGAGGTGACTATGTTCAAAAAATAAAATTAATTTTACCCATAAAATTATTTTTTTCTTGTCAAGGCCAAGTATTATACATATAACCCTTGTATATTATATTAAACTATTCAATAATGATCATGGATGCGCAGAAGATATGTCAATTTGCGTATTAAAATAACAAGCTTTCAATGCAAATTTTTCTAACAAAATTTTCTTCAGGTGCCTGCGTCAATAAACTAAATTGACAGACTTGGGGCTCTGGAAACCTACAAGCATGGTTGTGGAAAAGCCATTTCATCCCAAAAAGTGACCCTTTGATTTGCATTTTGTTCTAAAAGTATTACTAGCCTGTAATTCTTTAAAAATAAATAAGTAGAGACCGTTCGAAAGATTCATGAAAAATCATATTAAAAGGAAATAGTAATATTCATTTGAATAATATTGTATTTGATATATAATGGCAAAACTTAATCAATCTAATAAAGAAATTTTTTTATCAAAATCTGAATTTTCAACATATTTGAACATACATTACTTTTCAAAGCATATATTGGATAACTTTGTATTTGATAATCTCTAAAGGTATTTTGGGTTCCTGATCTATTAGTTAAACTAAGTCATCTTAAAAATATAGATATTTATGCGAAGTAAGTAAAAATCTCTTTTATATAATATCTTTATTTAATAATAATTATTATATTGTACATAATCAAAAAATATATTGAATTTTCTAAAAGTTATGTAAAAACTTCATTTCATCAATTTCAGTCCAACATACATCGATGCAAACATAAGGCACCACTTTAAAAAAATTTCACAATTCATTACATTCGGTTTTCTGCATGAAAATTATTATTTGACTATAATGTTCGTCGGCAAATTATAAACTTTCAAAATAAATTTTCTAAATTATGATGAATATATCGAGCAGGTTTATTTTCAACAAATTTAACTTCATCATTGAGTTGTACTATAAGTGTTGTTATGCAAACAACAATGATCAAGTAAACATGTTTAATTATGTGAAGGTGTAAAACACTCCCATAGTTCATTCATTTCCCTTAATATACAGAGTCAGTTCTATGACTTTTATTTTAATTTCATTTTTATTTCTCTAATGCATTCATAGTAATAGTACATTCAAATTGTGATTTTCTCAAAATTTTTATACGATCAAGTGAAGGTTGGGTATTTTTTTTCCACACAAATGGAATAAATAGTGAATGATTTCTTTTGAAGAGCAACAATAATTAATCGGACTTCGCAGGCTATCAGAATTTTTTTAATCATTAAATTTTTCTTTTTTAATTTCAACAAAAGAAGAAATTGTAATATAATTATGAGTACTTTCACACATTAATTGTCATTTATTATTTTATACTCATATACAAATGTATATATTGTACGTACAGGGGAGTCTGTACTTACTATGAGTCTACTGGCATACCTACTCATTATACTTCAGTTAATCGGCTAATATATCTAAATTATTATAAGTAGCAATTAGCACTTTCTATTCGATTTAGAAATGAAAAAATGTATTGTCTTACATTTGTAATTAATCAAAATAATTTTTCTCTTTCTGATATCGAAAACGAATTTTGGAAGCATCTTTTTAAATAATATTATAAATCTGATAATTTTATTTCAGATATTTATTATTGAATTGTTTCTATTAATTTTCTGAGATCTTGTCAATTTTTCACCATTGAAATTAAAAGCTTTTCAATAGAAATTGGATAAATTAATTTTGATAAAAGACAAAATATAAAGTAGCTAAAACAATTGGAATATAATTAAAAAATATTTTTAAAAAACATGATTTATTTTAAAAATTAAAATAATTTAAATAAATTCAATAGAACACATAAGCATATTTGAAACAATAACTGGCAAGTGAAATTTTTCATTGCAGTCAATATTATTGTGGTCGTGTGTCTTCATTTCAATTGAAAAATAATAAAACAATTTTAAGTTCAGTATGTCTAGGGCATTAAACATTTTATTGAAGAAAAAGTATTGATCATATACAAATCTTAATTAATTTCATTTATTATCTCAAAAAATAAATTAATGACCCTGGCTGATATTGTGGCATTACATTTACTTGAATACCACACCTACTCATATATAAACTCGCCTAAAAAAATTAAAAATACCTTAAGAAAATATTTTGTAATTTAATTATAGAAAATTTGTTGTAATAAAACATATTGAGTTATTTGGAATTTTAAAAACCAAAAATTTCAGAACCAAAATGCTTATATCTTCAATTATAACTGCATTGAGAAACGTTCAATTGTAACTGCCTTTTTTTCTATACAGTTAAGGTGGAGTAATCATTTAAATATTACTTATTTATTTATATGTTTATAAAAGCAAATCGTCAATTAAAAAAAAGTATCGAAAAATATTTATTGTAATGTGTGTGTACCATCATAAAATAACACTCGAAAAACGAATTTGCTTTCACGTTAGTGACATATGCATTATGTGTCCCGAATAGAAAATGGTAGTTGTCTAGGATAACTTTGGGTGAGAATCCTAAGTCTTTTATTTCAATATTACTTGAACTATTTTGGTAGATTTAACATTTTTTCCATCCTATGGGATTATTTTAGTATATATTTTTCTTTTCCCTAACTAAAGTCAAAATCTGAATTCTTTCTAAATAAAGAAAATGTTTTTTTCTACATTTTAGATGTATTTTCATAAAAACTGAGAGATACGAGTATATTGCTAGGATAAGATAAAAATATTTCCCAAAATACTTACTAGAAATTCTTCTCTATAAAATCAATACCGATAATAATTTTTAAAATCTAATTTTACTTACTTGTATAAAGGCGTGAACAAAAAGAATTATCGCAAATATTAATGTTAACCAATTAAGTGCATCGATAAAGTCCACATCGAAATTTAATGATTCAGCAATCGTACTCTTATCAACATCCACTTTCTGATAAGTATTATTTTCCATAGTCGTATTACTTTCTGTACTATTTAAATTATGATGTTTATGGAATATTTTTACTAACATTACAGCTGCGGTAGAAAGGCATATAACAAATGCAAAATGTATTAATACGAGTAAGAAAAAAAATCTTCTATAATGTTTCCATTTACAAGTTAAAAACGATTCTATAGAATGGTAAAAAGAAAAAAAGAATTTTTTTTAAAAATATATAAAATTAACTACTATTTATAAATTGTATATGTATATCAAATAAAAATATAAATAAAAGTAAAATTTTCAATTTACCAATTAGAGGATGTTTTAAAAGTTCATATTGTTCACTATAGATATTATCGGTCGAGTTCAAAATGCAATTCAATACAGATATCTGTCTATTGCATGCACTTTCTTTCGAGTCTTCACTGAACTTAGTAAATATCGATGGATGCAAAATAGCAAAATCTAATTATATAAAATCTTGTTTAACTTGTTGATTTTTTTTTCTTAAAAAAAGTCCCAAAAAAAATAAGAAAATCCTACAGATACTTACCTAGAGTATATTCGTATGAACTTATCAAATCTTCACAGTGTATAGATTCATCCAGGAACGCCTTTACAAATGGTACAGGATCTGGCATATGAAACATGATCAAATCGAAAACACATTGCTGTGGAATGTATCTTTTTCCAGTACCTTTTTTATTTTTTGCTTTAAAAAAATCACATCTTTTAAATTTCTCGATAATTATTAAGCAATCTTATTTTAAATAGCAAATTTTTAAGAAAATAAAATACATCCAACAATTTAATCATCAGTATAGAAATTTTGTTTAAAGAAAATGTTAAAAAATAATTTCATTTTTGTTTCTACTTCAAGGTAAAAATTACATAATCTAAAGATTCACCTCTCTATGACTAAAGTTAGGTAGGTAATCATAACTCATGACAGCTTTCAAAAAGTTCAAAAACCAAAATAGTCGCTGTGTGGTAAAATGTGGTTGAGAAACCAGAAAAGGAAGTGCAAAAATTGAATACGATGAATAAACAAACGTGATATTTTAGCCGGTTGGGGGCCAATTTTCATAGTGAAAACCCCTTTTCTAATAGTAAGTATCACAAAAATTTTCACAAATTTTTCAAATTTTTCATATTTTCATAAGTTAATCGAGTGTAGATTTGAAAGTATGGATCATAACGCAGTTTTTTTCAGATTTTATAATTAAAATGAATGTATTGCTCTAATTGTATGCTAATAATTATTTTATTTTCTAATATATTGAAGATATTGGAAAATTAAATTAAATCTCTTTTCGTGATTATCGACGAAAAAATAAAATGAAACTATTCATCTGTTAATTTATAAACATTGAAAATTTTAAACCCAGAAAATAAATGCATTTTTCGACATTCCATAACTAATGATGTAAGACAATAGTTTTCTTCAGATGCCACAAATATAAGAGTATAAGTTGGAAAATCATTGATAGTTTGTTTATTGTGTATAGACCAATTGAACACCTGATGCGGATCATTTTCTTTAATACACTATGAATCGCATTTCTAAGTAAGCATCTTTCAATTTATGTTACGATAATATTGAATAAAATTCACGTTTCTCACAAAATATCTAAGTATGCACCTGTTACTACAATAGATATAACTAAGAAAAGTGCACATTTATTACGAAACATGTTTAATCTTCTATTATTAATATGTTTCTTTCACATTTATTCGTATTAATAGCAATTGTCCTTATCAACATCTATACACTCGTAATTTAATGAAATATTTTTTTATGCAATAAATTTAAATGATTTTTATCGCGCACATCTAAGCGAATAATATCAAAGCTTACCTAGGCATTCTTTGCTCAAATCACCACCATTTTTTATTAGATATTTTAAAATATTTCTGGAATTATTAACAGCAGCTAGATGGCATAGATTCATAGCAACTTTGCATTGTCGAACTTCGGTTTTATCTTTTCTTCGGACAATAACAGGTTTGTTAATGAAAATCCGCCAGTTTTCAGCAGATTCCACAAATGCTGTAAACTAAGTTAATTGAACATTTATTTTTTGCAATTAATACAGGAATTAATCATTAAAAACATGTACATCTTTAGTTGTGCCATGCGCTACAAGTGAATTGAGTTTTCTGTAAATATCACTTTCATCTTCTCCCAACTCATCAAGTGCTTTAAAATTTTCCGACACAAAATAATATGTCGACATAATTTAATTGTTCTTGTTTTTTTAATTTAAAATTTTACACTCTTGTTGCAAATGATCAATTCATTACCAAAACATAAACTGAGGAATAATTCATAAATAAAAATTCATTTGGACTTAATCAATTTGCTGTAAAGGAAATTTGTGGTCAATAAAGCCACAATTTATCGACTGAAAATACAACATGAACAAATACTACGAAATAATTTTTTGGTATTACAGCATTCGAGTCAATGTTTCAACTTACATAATTTTTATGACATATTGTTCTGATTTACAAAGAAATGGTTACAAAATTTATTTTCAGCGCTAAAAATGCATGATACTGTTGGCGCATATAATTTAGTTGTTTTTTCTGAAAATAAGAGTAATTATTCCGGAGAAATTATGTAGGAAATGATTCTTATATAATTTGAAAGAAGACTAAGGACGTGAAATAATATCCAAATAAAGTGTAAAGATGTTGATGGACTAGTGAATTTTCCACCATGTTCATGTTGGTATTATTTTCTGTAAACAACGTGATTTAATGACATACTTAAAAATATGAAAACTGTGATAAGTTGTTTGAATAATTGGTGTTATTGTCATAAGTAAAACTAAAAATTACAGTTCATTCGCACCAAAGTTTTATTCCAAATGCATAAAAATTGGTACAAATGTGAAAAAATTAATTTTATTTTCTGACTTTTCTTAACCAGAACTCATATTTAAAGAAACAACTTTTACTAAAAAATTTACTTAAAAAATTTACTCAACATTTTTACTGACAATTTTTACTGAAAATTTTTACTGACAATTTTTACTGAAAATTTTTACTGAAAATTTTTACTAAAAATTTTTATTTTTACTGAAACGTTTTATTTTTACTGAAAATTATTACTGAAAATTTTTATTTTTTACTGAAAATTTTTACTGAAAATTTTTACTGAAAATTTTTACTGAAAATTTTTACTGAAAATTTTTACTGAAAATTTTTACTGAAAATTTTTACTGAAAATTTTTACTGAAAATTTTTACTGAAAATTTTTACTGAAAATTTTTACTGAAAATTTTTACTGAAAATTTTTACTGAAAGTTTTTACTGAAAAGTTTTACTGAAAGTTTTTACTGAAAATTTTTACTGAAAATTTTTACTGAAAATTTTTACTGAAAATTTTTACTGAAAATGTTTACTGAAAATTTTTACTGAAAATTTTTACTGAAAATTTTTACTGAAAATGTTTACTGAAAATTTTTACTAAAAAATTTTTACTGAAAATTTTTACTGAAAATTTTTACTGAAAATTTTTACTGAAAATTTTTACTGAAAATTTTTACTGAAAATTTTTACTGAAAATTTTTACTGAAAATTTTTACTGAAAATTTTTACTGAAAATTTTTACTGAAAATTTTTACTGAAAATTTTTACTGAAAATTTTTACTGAAAATTTTTACTGAAAATTTTTACTGAAAATTTTTACTGAAAATTTTTACTGAAAATTTTTACTGAAAATTTTTACTGAAAATTTTTACTGAAAATTTTTACTGAAAATTTTTACTGAAAATTTTTACTGAAAATTTTTACTGAAAATTTTTACTGAAAATTTTTACTGAAAATTTTTACTGAAAATTTTTACTGAAAATTTTTACTGAAAATTTTTACTGAAAATTTTTACTGAAAATTTTTACTGAAAATTTTTACTGAAAATTTTTACTGAAAATTTTTACTGAAAATTTTTACTGAAAATTTTTACTGAAAATTTTTACTGAAATTTTTTACTGAAAATTTTTACTGAAATTTTTTACTGAATATTTTTACCATTATTTAAAATAATTTGAAGATCCCGGTCGTCGAATTACTGCTATTAAAAAATAATCATCAATTTTATTGGATATTTGATTTCCAGCCAGTGGCAATAATTCAAACTATTCTAAAACATAACTTAACCATAATTTTTAGATGTTAATCTAAATAGATTATTTATTTTGGAATAGCATGGAAAGAAAATCTTAAGCGACATTAACAGAATGAAGAATCGATTGGCCCAAATTTAATAGCATTTACCGAAGAGTAGAATTACGCAAATCTTACACCATCCATTTCGAGGAGAATTGATTAATGCCGGCGGCTAATTGCAATTTGAAATCATATTCCACGATCAAAAATCACATTCCATACACTCAAATTATTCGATAAAAGAAAAAATTATGCAGGCTTTTAAAAATCGATTACAATCATAACAAAATTTATTATACCGGCTGAAAATTTTAAACAAATTAATTACAAATTTTCAGAGAATAGCAAAATAAGCCCAATCAACTCTGAAGCTACTTACTTAGTCGTACCGTACCTTCCAATTTTTATATTGAAGCAACTTACAGGTATTCTTCGTCTTCTTCTTCGCTCATGCATTCAACGATTTTGTCAGTATTTATTCAGAAGTTAATTTATTTTATTCTCTCCAATAATCGTCATAGACAAACAATTCGCAGACATTCGAAAATTTAAATGCAATGAAAAACGTATTCGTATGCTCTTTAGAAGTTCCACTATGCTCGTAGAAGTTGTAATCGCAATTACTGATTTGAATCATGTCAATGACATTAAACCTTGTCTATTATATTGTTCTATTACAATATATTGCATACTAATAATATTTGAAGGTACGAGCACATACTGAAAATTGAAAGCATCAACATTTTCTCACGCTGTGATTCATATGACGGTCTGCCATTAAATCTAGGACTGTGCAGTACAAGTATTATACTGGAAATATATGCAATATAAAAATCTGATTTTTTACTCAAAAAATAATATATATACTTAAAGTATTATTACTTTTATCAAGGATATTTAAAAAACCAGGAGTGATACCAGCCGAAAGTGTTATCCAGTTAGTGGTTTAAAAAATAAAGTTGAGCTATTTAACTATTATAAAACATATATATAAATAAAGATAATATTTATTTAGCTTAAGATTTGCCATTTTATATTATTATTAAATTTTTTAACAAAACGATAAAATTAATAAAAGTTTTTGCAAAAGTAATAATTCTGTCGTAATAATTCATTTCTCACTTGGTGGATATGGCTATAAGCATATTGATATATATGAGGATCTAAAAATCTATAAGTAACCGTAAATAACTGTTTTATCAATAAAAAGTGTATGTCTGGTTCGCATTTTGAGTCGTATTCCTTGGAAAATAAAGCAAGAGAGAACGTTACCGTCAATTCTGAGCGGTATGTCCGTATTATAACCAAATTTTTGGTCTTAACTTGAAGATTTGAATCTGGAATATGTATGTTCTCAACAAAACTGTGCCACACGCTTTATATTCGTAACATATCAAATTTTGGCTTTATTACGCAAAAAGTTCAGAGTATACGTACGTGTAATTTGAAGATTTTGTTATATTAATTGGCCTCCAAGATCCTGCTATTTAACACCGTTAAACTTTTTCTTTTAATTATTACATAAAAATCGTTTTTTTTAACTTGAGAGAATTTAAGAACCAATATTCGTTAAGTAATAATCAAATAACAGCCAAAAATGTGAAAAAGTCTTAAAAAATTCTGCAATGAGTTTTGTAATAATTACTTAAATGATATTTTATTTATATATAGTATATAATTACAAGATTTAATCTATATAATAAAATAAATATTTTATTAAAATCTATATTATAAGTGTATACCATATTTTAATTAACTTTACATCACATAAATTAAATAACTCTTTAATAAAGAGTTTTTTTTTTGTGAAATATTATAATTTCAAAAACAATTATTGACATATTTATAAAATTCATTTTGTATATCCTTCAACAAAAATTAAATCCGTGCAACAAGATATTTCGATCCGATTGTTTAGAAAACAATTTAATATAAATTTTCATGATAAAAATTTACCATTACCAGATGACAATGAATTTTTTATACCAAAGAGAATTGATAGTTTCTATAAAAGTACAATCTGAAGAATACTAAGTTCATTTAAGGACATGGACATACAAAACAAGTGAACAAATTTTTCTTCTTAGATTGGTTCATTGTACGTATCCAGGGTCTACTTATAGTATTGGTAAAAGTATGCTCCAACCAAACCGAGTATCAGTTCGAAAATCATAATAAATTTCTCACAATACCAACTAACAATGATCTTGCAAATAAAACTAATTGAATAATGAATGCACAATGTGATGCGGTTTCCATTGAATTCGATTTTCAGTTCAATTGGCCATAAATCGAGTTACGTATATGGTACAGAGTTTTAATCGAGAATATCCGAATACACAGTCAGTCGATCGTCCTCTTCATGTTTTCAACGCATAAAAATTTCAAATTCCATTTTATAAGAATAGCCTTGGATTCTGTGAGGCTCAGATTTTTTTCCATCTGATTTAATCAAGTAAAAATGGGCATTCACTTTTAGTTTTAGTTTTGGTTAGATTATCAAAATGTCTAACATGTACAGAAAATATGTAATAAAAAGAAACATTTTCAATTATTTTCAAACCAAAAAAAAAAAAACTTAAAAAATTGATTCTGTTTGGACTCCAGAATACAAGTAGAAAATTATAGAAACTATTCCGCATTTTAGTTATAACAATCTAGAAATTTTTTTATGTTTTCCCAAAATAGAATTCATATAGAAAAAGTTAAATTTTCCCACACGAAAAGACCTTCAGTTAATGAAAAGTCGTTAATGTTGAAACAATATTTTTATTGAATTATTTTAATAGGTGTACACTAACTCATATTGTTAAGTAATTAATCACGGAAATTATACTATGATAATTAATTTAGTTAATAATATAAAACTACAAAAGAATAGGAATTTTGTATTTTTTTTTTGCAGAAATAGCACGATTTTAAAGTACATTAAAACCACAAATTTTCAGTGTTTTGAAGTAATATGTGAAAATATTACTTCAAAACACTGAAAATTTGTGGTATTTGCGAAATGGATAATTTTTATTTAAGATCCGAATATCACGATTACCAAATGCTCTTGAAATATTTTCGTAGCAATTGTAACAATTGGGCACGATAGCTGTGTTTACGATTGATTAGAAATCGATCAGCAAATGTGTAGGAAGCGCTCATTAAAAATATTCCGTACACAAACCAACAACATATTTTAAAAAAATACCTTAAAAATTATCTACAGTCGAATACAACAACGATAATATGATAGTAACATAGACTATCCATACTTTAGATTAATGGTTAAAGTCATTTCGATCGTGATCGAATAAATTTGAAGCGAAATATCAAACGGAAGTTCAGCAAACACTCAAGGAAGCAATTTTTAGCAAACTTTGTCTATGCTATTAGAAGAAAAAAATACAATAAAATTGACATTTTGTTTGTCGTGTCTAAGAGTAATAGTACAAATATTATCTGGCTTAAAAGCAGATGGGCTGTGACTATGCATTGTTGATGATTCAAGTACGGATACGAATAGCAAAACGTTCCGTATAGCATTTTAATGCTAATCCATTCACTGTATTTGAGTAACAGAAACTTTAATCATTCTAGTAAGTTACCTTCTACTTAAAGATCACACATGTATTAGTATAAAAAAAATAAAAATAAAAATTATTGCAAATTTTATTGTTTGAGTATTTTTGCCAATATTAAAAGTCCATTAGAGAGTAGAATAGATATACAAGAAAATACATAGTCACTTATGACATAGGAAACATCCGACAAAAATTGCACGAAAAAAACCTAAAGCTTAAAAACATATTTGACAGTAGAAACGATTTTATAATAAATACTCATTATAGTAAAAAAAAAATGCATGATTTAAAATCTTTCAAAAAAAAAATTTTTTTAGCTACTCAAATAAAATATAGGATTATCCAATTTGTGGTTTGGAAAGTATAATTAAATAAACTATTTTTAAAATTATAATTTTAATAATTTTTTTCACTAATTATTGTCACTGTAGAATATAATAATATTAATATAAGCTGTTTTTATATGGTACCTTTTATTTATATAGATTTAAGTATATTTTACAGATATTTAAAAATTAAAATGTTTACTTTATTTTAAGAAAATTGCAATATATTTTTTAATTATGTGTATTGAATATTATTGAATACTGACATTATATTATAAGAATTTTTATTCTTTCCAAAAAAATGTTTGTTTTTCAAGATGATTTAAATTAAGTATGTAATACAATTTATAGTTAAAAAAGATCCAATTTCAACTTTTTTAAGAAAATCATCTTCTCCAATGAGGCTCACTTTCATCTGAGTGGTGCGGTAAATAAACAGAACTGTCGATTCTGGTGCGAAGAAAATCCACAAATTAGTCATGAACACCCATTACATTTACCTAAAGCGACAGTTTGGTGTGGTTTTTGGTCTGGTGGAATCATCCGTCCGTACTTCTTTCGAAATGAAGCTGGTAACACCGTTACTGTCAATGGAGAGCGGTATAGATCGATGATAACCAACTTTTTATGGCCGAAATTGGAAGAAGTTGATCTTGACAACATCTGGTTCCAACAAGACGGGGCTACAGCACGTGCAACAACCGAATTATTGCGAGAAAAGTTTGGAGATTCAATAATTTCAAGAAATTGTGACATTGAATGGCCTCCAAGAAGTTGTGATTTTACACCATTAGACTATTTCTTGTGGGGTTATTTGAAGTTATTGGTCTTTAGCAATAAACCAGACTCTCTTCAAGCTTTAGAAGTCAATATTGAACGTGTTATTCATGACATACGACTTGATTTAGTGGAAAAAGTGCTCGAAAATTCGGTTCATCAAATTCGTTCCTGCAAAAGAAGTCGTGGAGGCCATTTGAATGACGTTTTATTCAGAACTTAATTGTATCGATTTTACTTCATATTAAATAAAAAATATTTGAATTTTCTTAACAATTAGTATGTTTTTTTTAAAAAAGAAATCATATCACTCTTATTCGAAAACCCTTTATAAAGATTATGTACGAAAGTATAGTTTTATAAGAAAAATTCCAACTGAAAAAAATGTATAAGAAAAATTCTAATTGATATCATTAAATCTCGAAATTACGCATCCTGGAAATTTTTCATGCTATTCTCCCAAAATATAGGGTGTCCCAAAGAGCACGCAAGTTGTCCCAAAATTCACGCTATCTCGATATGATTATCCAGTCTTTTATGCCTAAATTTCAAGATATGGATGTGGATGACAAGTGGTTTCAACAAGACGGTTCCACATGCTATGTTATACAGCCCGAGAAACAATTCAATTACTACATGAGTCAGTTCCTGGTCGTGTAATTTCCCGTTTTGGTGGTCAGAATTGGCCGCCCAGATAATGCGATTTAATGTTTTTTCTTTGGGATTTTTTGAAATTTTACGGTTTATGCCAACAAGCCCACAATCACACATGCCTTGAAGGAGGAAATTGAGCGCTGTATCAACGAAATTCAGCCATATTTATGCAAAACAGTCATGGACTTTTTTCAATAAAATTACATCTTGGAAACCCTCTATGTTGTTTTGTGTAGCATATGGTATCCTCTTATTAAAACCACATATTATCCAGATAAAAGTTTTCAAATTTATTAAGGGTAATGGTTTCTACGTCTTTATTTTCAAAGAAATACGAGCGAATGACATCTTCAGACCAAATTGCACAATAGAGAATCAATCTTCACAGATATAATCGCTTTTCCACAGTCACAATCACAGGGTGTTTAGAACCCTATACATGACAATTTTGTTTGATTCTTCAAACAAAATTGTCATGTATAGGGCGCAATCTTCTGCGCATTTCATGGTCGGTAAAGTAAATTATGTATAATGGCAATTTTTAAATTAAACAAATTTTATCTTGAATAGCTCTTAAAATTTACAAAATTGATAACCCGGTACTTATCACGGAATTTACTAAAAACGTATCATAAAAAATTAAAAGGTTTTGATTAGGAAATTTAATTATTTTCCAAAAGTTATGAGAACTAACATTCGAGGTTATGTCGTAATCGAATAATTAAAATTAATAAAAATATGTACTGAAAAGGAAAAATCCTATTTTCACTAGGAAATACACGTACACATATACTCGATTATCATTTGCTATTGTTAAAATTCTTATATCATCTTAGCATAGGAAATATCAAAAATTATATCATCATTTATTATTATCAATAAAATAATTAATAAGATAAAAAAAATATTATTACCTTCAACATAGTGAATTAGAATAGTTTAGAAAAATTTCACTCAATTTTATACAATTCAACATAACCGATTGCATCATAATACTTGTAGAAACAAAGGCCTATAAAATTGTATATTTTTCATAGTGTAATAAATTTCTCTATTCAACGGTACATTAACTTTAAATTTCTAGAAAATACATCAAAATAAATACATAGAATATCATTAAATCTAAAATAGTTTTTATGGTTTTGATGCATTCAACAATTTACTACAATCAATTAAGGACGTACTAAGAACAGGGTAGATCAACGTGGACTTACGGTTCATCATCAAAAAAATATATCTACACAGATAATTTTGAAACTGAAGAGCATTTAAAAACCAGCAATCCATCGAGAAACTTCCAAATTACAGCCCGAAGTGTGTCAAAACGTTATCAAAAATAACCGCAAAAGGATCGATTCCTGCAAGAAGTCTTGCAGTTGCCATTACAAAAATATTATATTTTATACCCAATAAAAAAGTTTAAGCAACATAAAAAAATTAAAATTTTTTCAAAATGTAAATTTCAAATATATTCGAATAGACTTTACTTTCAAAAGCACAAGTTAAAATTATTGAACCGACGACCGAGAAACATAATAAAATTCAACAATTTTAACTGATTCTTGGACTGAGAATGTAGTTATTTGAAAATTTCATAAAATTATTTATAATTTGCAATCGAAAAAAAATGAAAAATATTAAAAACGCATAAGTTACAAATTTTTAAAAACCCTAAGTCCAAGTTGGCTTACCCTGTATTTGGTTTGATGCAAATGCAAGAAAATATAAAATGATGGGTAAAAAATAAAAAGTTTGCAATTTTTTTTTAAATATGGATAACTGCATGCACAGATATTCATAAATGCATTCAAATGTTTTTCTATGCTTAAAATGGTAAGAAATCTAAAACACGACTTTTGTATTGTGATATTTTCTTCATTTATTTGCGAGACCTACCTACATAATTATTTTGCATAATAAAAGTCTACGTCTTTTTCTACTAGTATTTGTTTAAGAAAAACTATAAGGAAAATTTATACTTAAAATTTTTTTACTACTATTCAAAGCTGCGTGTTGATTAAATAAACGATAGTGTCATATTTCTTTAGCACATCTTAAATTAAATTTGAATATTGTTAGTAGAGTTTTTACTTTGTTTAGTTGTTATTTTACCATTTTTGTCTATGACCAATTTCAAAATTAGCAAAAGCATTGTGTTGCTGGATAATGGTTCAATGGTTACAGATTACGTGAGGTAAACAGACTGAATAGTGTTTATGCAGATACTTAGTAGCCCAGCATTATAAGGTGGCACACAAAAACAAAAAACATATCCGAAAAAATTACGACTTTTATTTATCATGCATCGGCTGTAGAAATTGCAAACTATTCATTAAATACTAATAACATCATTTACATAGCCATAGAATCAGCCAGCGATTGATCGTCATCAGCCTAAATTCAGATAATGAAGTAGAAAAACTATCTAAAGTTCGTTTTATGTTTTGCCAATGCACAGAGAATTGGTTCACAGGTGGATCGATAGTTTCTGAATTAGCGGATTCTTGCCAATGCGAATAGAATACTATTATTTAAGATATGAACAAGTCACAACTATCGACCTTGGTAAACTAAGTGAAGGTAAGTTGCTTGTAAGCGTACACATTTATTCGGAAATCCCTCAGTTCGAAGACTCTATTTTCCATACTAAACTACGAGTATTAACTTCGTGAACCACCACGATCTATTGGGTACTCTTGTTGTTATTCTGTTGTAGTAGCATCGATTTGGTTGAGCAAGTTGAATTTCACAATACCAAATGTACATAGGCTCATAGTCTATTCAAAATACTTTAATACCATGTAGTGTATCTATATTAATAATTGTATTATTGAGAATAAAAAAATCTCGGAAGACAGCTAACTACAGGAGTCAGTGTATTCGAACATCAATAGGTAAATTCATCAATCCAATATAAAGAATTCAGCTCGGCTAGCTGATTTATTGTATTAGAATTGATATAATTTCCTTTGAAAATATTGTAAGTCCTACAACCCATGAATAGCAGATTAAAATTTTATAATACGAGTTGTAGATTCACCTTTTTCGGCGTCATCTATATATGATTGCCATTAAAGAATAGTGTAAATTATTTGTTATCACAGTAATACGGAAGCCACTAACTAATTCTATTCAATTATAAATACACAACCTGTTGTTTGTGGTTCGAATGGAATTCACTTAACTGGGAATTATTTATGATGAGAAGATTTTCGCAAATGAATCCGGCTTTTGACTATAGGCGAAGGATGAACGATGACAAGACAAAATTTTAATTTACGAAACCAGCATTATTGAAATATTTTTCATTTTATGTTAAATTTATTATTTTTTTTAAATAAATTTTCTCAAAAGATTGAGAGAACAAATATATTTACCACACCAAACTAAGTCGGAAGAAATATTCGTGATATTTAATAAGAGATTATATCAAAAATACTGTCAGATACAAATTGTTAGATTTGTAAAATGATCAAAATTATACGATTCTTATGAACGTTTGTAATTTATTTCAATTGTGTATTGAGTGTCAGGAAGCAAATAAAGTTAATAGAAAGAAATATCAAATATTTACTTAGTTACTTATAATCATATACATATATTATTTTTTATCTAATTATATTTTTCACTTTTTTTTAAATTAAATAATTTTATGGTTTTGGAAAAAACCAATTAAAGAAACTGACTTTTAAAACTAATTTAATAATTCTAGGATAAAGTTCAAGAACAGGTGATTGTCTATATCTCTATTTGGGAAAATTTGTTTATTTTTCATTCATTTCAATTAGAATTTTTTTTTATTTCCGAAAAATCTCCTCCCACTTATGATTAATGACTTTATAAAAATAAAATATAAAGAACTGTTAAAATATCAAATTAAATACTTTTCAGTATATATTTAAATTTTTTATTGTAAAGGTTTAATCAATTTGTGCTTTGGAAAGTAAATTTTATTTTTATGAAATTTTTATTTTATTACAATATATTATATAAATTTTGTTTTTTATAAATATAAAATAATATTACAGAAATGGCTGCTACGTGACTTTTTCCAGGACTCGATCATTTTGTCGTATATTTTGAAAGCTTTGTCGCACATTTTTTGCTGTAACTTCACTATTACTTAAAGGATGTTAGTTTTTAAACAGTATAAATTAAAAAATTGCCTACGTTGATAAAAAAATATTCAATAGCATCAAATTGCACGAAATAAAAACATCACCAAAATCTCAAATTAGGGGTCCTAGGAAGTTTTTGCGCAATAAAGGCAAAAAAGGTCGTGTTGTGTACATTATAGAACTATTTTGTTGAAACCACATATAGTTTATATAAAATTCTTTAAGTTTTTATTTACAAAATCCAGTTATCAAATGGCCATAGCGCTCAGAATTGACTATAACGGTCTATCCTCCTTCGTTTTCAAATAATTGTTTTCATTTTCGATGTCATTGAAATGCATACCAGACAGACACTTTTCATAGATAATAAGGCTTTTTTTAATAACTTGTAGGTTTTCAGAGCTTCATATATTGCAAGTTTTGATTATTGGCATATCCACCGAGCGAGAAACTCACCTAATCACTGAAGAAAATTTTGTCCGAAATATCACAAACCAAAAACCAAAATTTTATATATTTTGCATATAAAATAACCCATTTTAAAAATTGACAAATATTAATTTACAATAAATAAATTTTATCTTAAATAACATATATTTTTGACAACTTTAAAATTATAGGGCTGAATTTTTTAAACTACAAAATGTAAAATAACATATGTATTCGTTTTAAATAGTTTAATATCATTAAAATTTGACAGCATAAACTTTTCTTATTAAAAATAAAAGAAACTTCAAAAATGTTACAAGGATGAAAACGTTCACTTTCTATATTTTTACCATACTCTAAAAATAGTTTATAGCATTCTCAAGAAGAATAATATTAAATACCCTATTATATTCAATTAATTTTATAAAATAATAACTACAATAACATATTTTCATCCATTGAAATGTAATAATTATGAGTGATTCTTATGAGAAATATTATATAATACAATCGACTAATTATTGTATACAAAAATGAATTCTTGAACAGAAGAGGAAATGACTCTTAAGGCGAAATACTATTGTATAAACTCATATACTACGAGTATGTTCACAATTGTTCTAACTTGGAACATATTAAAAACAATGTGTATTCACACACATATATTTATTATTAAAAAAATAAAAATATATTTTCAACAGACTTTATTACGTTTATTAATTACATATATATTGAAACGAAACTGGTAAACATAATGTTTCGGAATGCATAGCTTACGTCAATTATGAAATCGTTCACTTATAACCTTTCTACAAGGTTTTCTATAAACATTTTACATTTAAATATTTTTATTTGTAAATAATTTTTTAATAGGATACTAATATATAGAAAATATCATTCTAGAATATTTTTATTAATATTCAAAGATGTTCTTACAAAATCTTAAACATACTCAATACCTGTCACTATTTTAAAGAATATTTTTGTTATGAAAAATTAAATTTTATTTTAGATAAAAAAATGCTGACTGGTAAAGTTGTAGAAGACACAAATCTTTCTTCAACATTTTTGATTTTATTATCAAATAATAATGAGCTCATAATTTGATTGTAACTTTTATGCGATTTATAAATGTCTGTGAAACGATTATTACACTATCTACTTCCTTCTATTATATATTTTCATATTTGTTGGGTAATAATTCAAAACGTGACAGATTCGTACTCTTTCCTATATTAATAAAATATAATCTGTATAATAGTTTTGACCATCAGATATATGCAACCTCTAGAATAATGACAACAACTAACCTTTCATAAAATACTGATTTGAACCATGAATAATTTTTCGCACCGAATTTGAAGGCATTCAAATGTACTCGTACTTATGACCATAACTTGAACGTAATAATTGCTAAGCAGTTAACAGATATTAGATTCCAACTGTGCGAATACGGCTGGTTCATTTCATGATTCATTTTCGATAGTTATGTGAAGTTAATTAGATGTCCGATCCATCATTTGAATATTATTTATAAATTTTCATTGATCTTCTTGTGAACCAACGTCATGTTACTTTACGAATCAACCGTCAAAGTAGCCCTACTGGGCGTTATACATCAAAATTTTAAGATACGAATATCTTTTCTGATGTACATAGAAAAATTTATAAGAAAATATATTCCCTCTTCTTCACTGAATTTTTCAACACTGCCATAGTCCATTAGTACACAAACATAAAACGAATATTTTCAGAATTACGTGAAATGTTTTTTTTTTCATATTTTGTCGATTACTAATTTTAATATTTTCTAGATATACGTATGTAGATGCTTGTATTTCGTATTATATTGTACAATAATTGCAACATCTTCCACTAGGAAATATTATTAAAATTTCTATGCATTCATCGGATTACTTAGGTAAACTAAGTAAAGAGAGAACTTATACATAGTATTTACAATGAATCATTGAAGAAGCAACACTTGGAGTCGTGGACATTCAGCAACATTATCTCAATTAATGGGGAGTTACCGATACAACTAAAAACAAACAAATTTTCATTTTGTAATTATTTTTAATTAAATTTTTTTCCTCTTATCACAATTATGTAAACATTTTCTTTAATAATAATGCATAACAACATCGAATAAACATTTTGAAGCGTTTTATTTTATTAGAAAATTCCAATACGAGAGTCTTGCCACATTTATGGTAAAAAGGAAATTTTTACCTTTCAACATAATATTCATTTTGTAGTTTAAAAAGTAAAATCCTGTCATTTAATAATTTTTAAATAAATATTTTAGATCGTTTTAACTACCAAATAGTGCGTAAAAATTTTCTGCAAATGTGCTAATTCTGTGACGGGGCTTATTTCTCGCTCGGTGAATAGGGCAACAAGCAAAATTGCCCTATATGCGGTTCTAAAACCCGAAAAGTCATTATGGCAAAGCCATTGTTTTCGCAAAAAGTAACTGTCCAGTGTGCATTTTGATCTGATGGTCTCATTGGCCTGTATTTCTTTGAAAATAAGGAAGGAGAGACAGTTACCATCAGTTCTGACCACTGTAGCCGTATGTAAGCCAACGTTTTTGGCCTGAACTTGAAGATTATGATCTTTGAAAAGATGGCGCCACAAACCATACAACACGGTATTTTGACTTTATTGCGTGAAAAATTCCCAGGATCCTTTCAAGATTTGGTGATGTCAATAGACCTCCAAGATCGTGCGATTTGACGCCGTTGGACATTTTTTTATAGAGTTATATAAAATATTGTATCAACACAGCTAATTTTCATATCCTAGAACAAAAAAAAATATATATTTTTTTTAAATTCTACACATAAAAATAATTATTTTACCCCTCCCCTGCTGGATCATTTTTAATTGCCTTTTCTAACGGAGAGATGCACTTTCAAAACTACAACGTATTATGGGACTTTTTTTGGAGAAATAGTTAGGCGTATTTCATCAACACCTGGAATTCCCATCCTTCTTCCTCCAGAGTGCTAATTCTTACCTACACATAATCCTATCTAGTAAAAACTTGAAGATATAAACCTGCCATGTTGACGCAAAAGACCTTGCAACTTATCATTGCATCTCCCATGACAATGTAATAAAACCAGCCATCAACTTTCTTAGACGTCACTATCGCTTTCTCCACTTTGACTTTCCAGATACTCGACTCGAGTCGTCTGTTCTTCTAGGTCTAAACCCCTTTCAAATCTTTTTTATGCTGGTGTTTATTCTTTTCCTCTTTTCTTTCAGTATCAGAGAGATATTATATCAGAGAAATATTATTTACACAACAAGTGAATCATTTTATAAAGAGGGCTAGACATTTTGTTCAACTATTTATGTCTGTTGGTCAATTAACCATTCGGTAAAGATATTAAATACTTACATGCATAGATACATACATATGGATATGTAAATATGGCAACATGATGTTTTCGATTTAGTCATAGAAATGTAAATTGATGGAAACTGTTACAAAAATGTATTATTGATCAATTTCTAGTAAAAAAATATTAAATTTATTAGTATCTGAAATGCGGAAGTAGTAATGATAGATGCATAGTAAAAACAAAACAAAACAAAAATGCAAAAAATTAAACTGCAACAAAAGAATTTATCTTTCCAATCGTTTATTAACAAATCGACACAAAACAATTTCGACCCAATTTTTCGGACACTGTTTTATGTTGAGTTCAATTGTCGACATGGAATTGTCGACATGAAATCGCAATGAATCAATGATGAGTTGATTGTTTATGGTCTACACTATCTCGATTGGTACAAGTGTAAATGCCCTACCTTCTGATTCACCTACTCACCTAGTGGATAGTTCACCAGGTACAATACCATGTTGATCGTGTACCGCAGTAGTTGGTTAATTTCTTACAAATTCTGAACTTTTCATTTTTTCCATAGTAAAAGTGTCAGAAACTGATCGTTTCATTGATTTTCCATAGTCTGATCGTTACCGATTATTTCAAAACAACAATATTCGTATACCGATATGGTGAAATTTTTTAATTATCGATGGAATTTGATTCGATCAAAAAATACCAAAATCGATGAGCATCATCTTCTCGATGAAATCTTGTCCTCTTCATGCTGTTTGATAATTCATCAAAAAATTCAGAAAAGGTTATACACCATATTGCCCGACCAGACGTCCACCTTTTTGATCAGAGCTGACCACCATTAACAATGGCTATTTTTGTCTTTTAATTTGAACATTTCATCGTTTGCCAAAAGAGTTCACTATTAATTCTGCATGAAATTTCGTTAAACATTGATGCTATTTCACCTAAAATGTGTACTTACTAAATATTATTAATTTTAGTACTGAGCATCCGCAGTTTCTTTTCTTCGCTCTTACAAAAGATATCTGAATCCATCCCATCGTAATGTCCAACATAATGTCATGAATTCATGAGATTCATTCGATCTTTTGATATACAACAAAGGTCATTTGTTGGTAATTAATAGCTAAACATAATTGAAAGTACTCATATACTTACTTTGCAAAGAAAAAAAAATGAGTTTTCTTTTATATAATAATAATAATCGAACCATAAAACCACAATTGTTCATTAATTTTTGGCTACTTTTGAAGATGAGCATTCCATCACCGCAGGGTTAAGATGCTTTTCTTTTTCTTCCAAATTTTATCCATAAATCATTTGATAATAGAATAAAAGAATGGACAATTAATATAATAATTGATATAAAAACTTTATTCTGTAAACCCTTAAAAATTGTGCGATAAAACATTTTGAATGTGTGATAAAAAAACCACTATGTTCAGGAAAATTTATTTTTGACAGAGATTCAGGAAGACGTAAACTCTTTAAGTTTGGATGTTGTTTAATAACCAATAATAATTTCAACAAAAAAATACAATTTATAATCTATGATTTTAAATATAAACTTTAAAATTTAATAGGAATTATTATTGAAAGTTTTAAAATCATTATAGAAAATACATCTTTTATTGTAAACAAAGTGTGGTAAAACCGCATTTATAAGTTAAGCAAATTTAAGTGCTCTAATAACATACATTAATCAATTTAATATTTAAATATAGTGAATATGATATTTATAATTTTTTTTATTGAACTCAATTCAAATAGAATCAACTATAGCATATTTAAATATATTCAATTCGAGAAGATTTTTGATTTGGCATTAGGTAAAATATCGCTTAAGAAAGGAGTGGTTTCTCTGACTTGACTTCTTCGACCTTAAATAGTTCAAACGTTTTTGTACAGATTTCGTCAGCTTATTTATGTCAAACCCAAAAATATAAATATGTTTATTTATATATCTGAATGTCAACCGAAAATATATTTATTTTGATATTTATCATATACAAAAGCCATTTATATTAATGTAAGTATTTAAAATTATTTTTAAAGAAAATTTTTTTTAATGTACAATAATTATTTTTAAATCAACTTTTTTATTGATTAATTATAATTTTTTTATTTTTGGTTATAATTTGAAATGACATTAGTACTGATATGTCAATTCTAAATGAAAGTTCAAACTCAAGAAACAAGATTTCTCTCTCTTATTGCTTAATTGGTTCAAATCATATATTTTCCTATTTCTGCCTCTACGTACACGTATATAAAAGCTTCATCTGGTGTAAAGCTTTTATGTAGCTAGAGATAGGACTCTCCCAAGGTTATCATCTCAGCCCACTTTTATTTATTCTATTTTCTTCATGGTAGCATCGGAAGGCATCCACTCGCCTTTGAATGTTATATGACATCCTTTCAATTTTTTTATATTTGAGGACAAAAGATAGTTAAAAAGGCTAAGATAAGGTAATAAGGAATCTCAGAATTCCCTTTTTCCGACAAAAAACTCGCTTATGGGGATGGCAGTGTGACAGAGTCCGGTGTTATGTTGGATCATACAAGTGTCTGCAATGTCCAATTGATGCAAAGTTCTATTTGTGAGCTTTCAAAGAGCTCTTTGTAAAAAACTGATATATTTTCATCAGATTTCGATATTGAATTTCTCCTTAAGCGAAGTTCCTCATCCAGTGCTCCTTGGCTCTTCAAACACAATTTACACCAGCGAGAAAACGTATGCTTTTGATAAGAAACGTTCCCCAAAGGTTTTTTGCAACTTGTTGTAAAGCCATGCTCAAAGATTCATCAAGCTTAACACAAAATTCGATCACACATTCTCGCTGCAAGTTTCGCTATTAGATTTTTTGTAATGCACTACAAAAACACAACACATTATTGTCATCACATAAGCTGCTCTATATGATGGTCGCATAGTTATCGGATGAGGTTGAAACTTGTGCTCCAAGTCTAGGAGGAACTAAAGTACAAGAATTTTGTAGTTTTGCTAAATTGCTCCCAGTGATGCCAGTTCATAAGCCGATTAACTGCATTTGTTTAGCTGTTATTATCTGTGGAGGGAAAGTGCGCAGGGATGCTAAATTGCTCCTAGTTATGCCAGTTCATGAGCCGCTTAACTGCATATGCTTAACTGTTAATGACGATGGGGGGAAGTTCCGCAGTTTTGCCAGATCCCTCTTAGTGATGTCAGTTCATGAGACGATTAACTCCATGTGCTTGGGTGCTTATAACTGGAGAGTTTTCAATCCTACTATAATTAAGGACAGTCTGAAAAAAAATTTATATTCGGTCTCCTCTTGAATGGTGTTGGATTCTTCATAACTTAAAAAATTCTGCTTTGTGGTTTTCCCATTTTTGTTGAGCCGAATCCTTTTTAATTTACAGTTGAAATCAATAAAAATAGGCATAAATAAAGGCCATTTCTGAACCTATTTAATTTTGCCATACAAGAGAGGAATAAACATTTACTTTTTGGATTTGCAACTTAATAAGATTTAATTTTTTAATGTAACTTAGGAAGGATTTTCTCCTTTTTTAAATAGTACTTTGGAAATTGTTATAATCTCATTAAATTGTTGTGTTTAATGATAAACATAACAATTTAATTAGATTATAACAATTTCCAAAGTACTCTTTAAGTTATTTCATAAGATATATTTTATTAAGTTTCATTTGGATTGGAAGGAAATAAAAAAACTTATCTTTATAATTTGTATTCAAATATTTTATTGAAAATTAACAATTTACATAGCCGTGTATAACTTCCTACAAAAGTTAACAAAATAATAATTTTTAATTCTGCTTGAAAACCAAACGTACATTATCCCTTGAAATTTAACAATTGCTAGTGTGCACCTAAAATTCATAAGCGTACACAATTCAATTACATTCTATTTTAATGTCATTTATTTTGTAGCCTTTACATAAGTGTATGGAATTACGTATTACATGGCATAATGCAAAAACAAGATAATGTTGTCTAACCTGTTTCCAGTCACAATATAGTCATGCTAGTCAACTGAAGAAGACGACAATTCACAAGAAGATGGTATAGTCTTAGCCCGAACCCGTAGAGAATGGTGTAGGCTGATGTACTCGTACAATACTATAAATGTCCGGGTATATCTATGAGTGGATGCCTTCCCGTATTGGGTATATTATGTAAATTGTTGAAATCTTCTGCAATTTCTCTTTCCTGTGAAAAGAAAATTCATTTTTCCGAAAAGGTGCTTGAAGTTTTTGCATTTTTTCAACGGTTACGATTATTGTGAATAACACAAGACTACAGATTTATCAGATTTTGTGGCTATCACATTATTTTGTGCGAAAACGAAAATTACTCATATCCCATATTATTAACCATTCAATGGTAGTTTTTATTAGAACATATTAACCATTTCCAAATACTCATTTCAAAATAATCAACAACAAAAACTCCTATTTATGTTCGCTTATACATACATTCGTAAAAGCTACGTAAATTAAATAATGCTACTTAAATAATTATCCAACTAATAATATATTATCGAAACGAAGAACGTGCAAAATCCAAAAATTTACATTTTCTGTTAAATCTAAATACAATTATACACTTTATATTTATAGGAATATTACTCAATGGACTATTAATATTATTATTATTATAGAGTCTGTTATTTATTGCAAGTAGAAAAATTAATAGAGAAACTCTTATAGTGGAAGTAATTGATTGTGTATTTAAATATTATTGTTCATAAAATTGATTTAATAATTTTTTTTAAGTACAATTACTATAATTCTAGATATAAAATGTAAAAAAAATTACGAAAAATAATCAACTTATCCTCTTGAAGGTATTTTAATCGATTTCATCTTCTTGATTCAAATATATTTTTTTGAAATATTGTAATTTCGATAAATAATATTAGAAATTTTTCTCATTTTGATAAGCATTTTTTTGTTTGTACATTATTTATTACAAATTTATGCTTAAGAATGTTTTTTTAAATATTTTCCTCTAACGTAATTTTTCTGGGTTTGTCGAATAATTTCATTTCAATTTTTAAAGGGCTTTTTCATAAATCCTGTTCATTCATTGGATTTCTTGTTTGGTCTTTTGACATGATTAAAAAGAAGTAGATATGGCCACAACAGTCACTGGATCTATTTCCCATCGAATATTTATTATCCAATAAATATTCGATGGGAAATAGATCCAGTGACTGTTGTGGCCATATCTACTTCTTCAAAGATCCTTGCATAGGTGCAAATTATACTTAACCTTTACTAATATCCTTTCTTTCATAGAAATATCTTATATTTTCAGAATGTACCGCTGCTTTATAAGCTTATAAGGTTTTATTCTAACAAGGTTACTTTTTAAAGTGCTCCGAACCATATCCTGTTATTCTACCAACGTTACTTTTGAACGTGCTCTGAACACGGCTCTCCAGTATCCTGTCACCAGCATTCCGAGGAACAATCACCCAAACAATGCCCAAAAATGACAAATTTTTACTCATCACTCCAAAGAACCGGTTTTTATTGTTCGTTTTTTTTTCTTATTGTGTGGACGAATTAAAGATTTTTTTATCGCTACTCACCACATCAGACTAGGCTCCCTCAACTGGCTTTTCACTGTACTTAAGGTTATTTAATTTGACCGCGTTCCGCTTATGAATATATAAACTTACTTCTCTCATCCTGATTCGAAATCATAGGCCAGGACAGAGTTAAGAGTGTATAATCCCCCGAACAGGTACAAAAAGGCAAATTCTGTTCTTCTACAGGAAACGTTTTACGAATTAATTAATTATCTGAAATTTTTCATGGATTCGTCTCTCGATGGTAATATAAGGTCTTAAGCATTCATTGAATTAGATAGCTCCCACATCCGTGAATTTCGTAGTACAATTTGAGTTTTTAGGGCAGCTCCATGTTATAAAGAGCTTTGGGCTCCGAATATTGGTAGATAATGCAATTTGCACTCGCAAATATCAGAATATCATCATCTTCAGTGGTAGCTACACAGTCCTAGAATGCATTCCTAACCCATCGTGTGATTCTGTTTTAGATTGCGTTGGGTTTTAGTTCTTCCGAAACATTGACCAACCACAACCTTAAGAAAATTTTTGGGAAGTTCAAGTAGCAAGAGCTTTATTTCAAAATATTGGCCAACCACAATTTTACCAAAATTTTGGGTACGGAAACTGCTCAGAATTCCAATAGGACATTCTGCCTTCATATATAATTTTCTCTCAAGAAACCGTTATCCACCTGCCCAAAATTTTATTTCTAATAATATTCCTTCTATTGTGAAGCTTTTTAAGCCCATAATACCCTTTTCACATCCTTTTTTCAATGTCTTAAAATAAACCAACATGCGTTAGTAAATTTAATTATATCAAGACTCCTTACTTATGCCCTAAGGACCTTATATACAAAGAAAAATTCAAAAAAATGAATAGAAAAAAAAATAACTTAATTGATAATTAAATAGTTCTCTTTAAAAATACTAACCATATTTGTAATAATAATCAATATTTTGTTAAGTAAATCCATTGAATATTAGATAATACTGACGATAACCAAACTATTGCTGAGCTCATTAAAGTTTCATGGCAACCTTAAATTGTACATTTTTCACTCTTGAAATAATTTAATAGAAAAACCGTTTTCTTTTTGCGATTATGAATATAAATTAAGAACTCATCCATCTTTAAAAATGGTCTTCAAACTAAATTTATGTAGTAAATCGTTTAATTAAACAAGTTGACCTTCTTTTCGATTATAACTCAAAAATTATATTCTTTTAGTAGTGACCTTAACCAACTACTTATTATGAGAGGTAACGTCAGTTTATCCATGTGTGCATGTATCTGCAAGTATTATTTCTACAATTGTTTATATTGATAGGAAGTTCAATTTCTAAATATTTAAGTTAATTATGCTAAGTCAATGAAGTCTGTCTAACTTTGTTCATAATAATAATAATAATAGTTTTTGGCATAATTAATTTTTTCATTACCTTAATGACACGTGTCAGAAAAGATTTAAATTTATTCACATATCTAAATAACAAACTTTAGATTGAGCTGATATTTGTGCATTTAGTTTCGGTGATTTATTTTTGAAACGAAAAACACCTACACACAACAGTTGAAGATATTTTATTCCTTATTATGAAATTTAGTAATATCTTTAACACAATTCCTATCATCCTTCAATTGAATAATTTTTAAACAATCAAACAAATGTCCTTGTTTTAATTTTAATTTTGACATTTAGCAAATGCTACACAGTTGGGGGTGCCAAATTTTTATGTTCATAATTCCAATGGCCTTCGTTCACAATTCACATTTATTGGTGTAATATTTTTTTTTGCTTATATATAAAAACATATAAAACTAAATTTTTTTTGGAATTTTTTTTAAACTATTTAATTTGCAAATTAGCAGGTGATCAAAAAGGGTGTATCGTGATAGATTTTATTAATATTATTTTACATTGTATTTCAGCTAATGTAATCGCATATAAAATGTGGCATATGTCCTTGCACTAGTATACGATTAATTATAATTTTTTTTATTGATTCCAATCAAAAACCATCTTTTTATCCTGACAAAAAAAAACTTTTTCATTACATTATTCAAATTATATAAGTAGATTAAAAAAATATGTTTTTTTACTTTTAAATTTTTATAGATGCCCTCAGTTTTTTTAAACTTCCTTTAAACTAATTATTACCTAAAGTGAGAATTTTTACCCAATTGCAAAATCAATCACATTTACTTTCATAATTTTATTGATTGATATAATAAATCAGATATTAAAATGATATGCTTTTGCTTATAAAGAAAAATATGATATCCAACTGTGAATTATGGAAATCTATATGAAAATTTATTGAAATAAAATAGAATATGATTGATGACACTGTAAAGATAGAAATTTTTCTCGATTTTTTTTCTTCCACTCAAGGTAATACAATACTTAAGTTAAATTCAATATTTTGCATTATTTACTTCATATCTTTAATACGAAATTTTGACTAGAAAAAAATATATAAATATTTTTTTTTCTTGTACAAAATACCTTTTATTGTTAATTTAATACTCTCTAATCTTACTTATTAGTAATAGTTTAAATTATGAAATACTACAATTGGAATTTTCTTGTTAATCCTCTTTAAAGATACTCTCAAATTAACATCAATAAAATAAATTTCAATAAACATTTTTTTATTTAAAAATAAATATGTTTTTAAAAATTATTTACATTTTTTTATATTTTAAATGGAATTTACTTTTCTACCAAACGAAAAGAGTGGTTTTTTTTAAGTAAAAAGATAAAGGATTATCCAATTTGTGTTTTGGAAATTAATGTTACATAAAATATATTTTAAAGTTAGACTTTTATTTGATATTTATTTGTTATATATATAATACAGATTATTATTATATATATAATTGCCATTATGCATAAAATTTAATATAATTTAAATGGTTGTCATAAAATTTCTGGAAGGATTCGATCTTTTTGAGATAATTTTTGATGACTTTTGTGCAAATTTCAGGTTGTAATTCAGCCATTACATGACGGATAATTGCTTACGTTAATACTATTTTTTATTTTATTTTCCAAGACATATCAACGGCATCAAATCAAAGATCTTAAAGATCAATTGACGGTACCAAATTTTGAAATTACGGTACGATGTTGTGTGGTTGCAGTAACATGTTATTAAAACCTTATATTGTTCAGATTGAAATATTTAAGTTCAATCCAAAAAACGGTCTTTCCTTCCTCATTTTCAAAGAAATACGGTTGCACAAATGCACACCAGATAGTCACTTTTTGCAGATATATCGGCCACTCGATCACTTGTAGGATAGTCACTTTTTGAGCCCAATATTTAGCTATTTTTACAATGACGTATCTGCCAAGCAGGAGATAAGCCTCATTGCTGAGGATAATTTCGTTCATCGAATCAGCATCCAAAGCCTGTTGCTCCCAGCACCATATCGACGTATCTTTTGTATTTTATGGTCGTTATTTAGTAAAAACTATCTACAACACTAAATGGCAAATTTTAATCTAATTAAATGTTATCTTTAATTATATATATATTTATTAACTATTAAATAAGAGAGCTATACTTCTCAAACTATAAAAAGAATAATTCGTTCGATGTAAAAAAACAGGCCAAATTTAAATGCAAAATTAAAAAATTTTTGACAAAAGAGTTTATTTATACAAATTGGTTGAAAAAATATATATTTATTTACTTTTTTGAAATCATTTCTAGTAACATTTGTACCAAAATATGTATTCTTAGTGCCAAGAAAATCCTGGCCATTTGGCGACAACCAAAAGGCACTCCAGCAATCTAACTAGCTAAATTCATACTCAGGACCCCAGCAATTACTTTGCCATTAATGAAAAATAGTAAATATTTTTACAGAATTATTTTCAAATCAAAGGTAAACATAATAAGAAAAATTCAAAATAAAATATTTTCTTTTATAAATAAAAAATATAAATAATTTATTGGATGGTAAGTAAAGATCACTCAACATACTGATGTCTTCACTAACCAATTCACAATTACAATAATCACTTTTTTATTATCTTTAACTAAATATATACATAAAAAGTATTTTTTTCTATCATAATCATAAATATTTAAACATAAAAGCTCAATTATCTGTAAAAATTGCATATTCATAAGAAAATTTTATATAAACTCGTATTTAGAAAATTAAAACTTTATCGTAACTATTTGTCAGACAATAAGTAACCCAATAATGGCCTTTGTAATCAGTATACTTGTATGTACATACGTGAATGTACGTAATACCATAAGCATACCTTACCTTAGCTTACCTTACCTATATGGATATATTGAAAAGATTACTTAAAGAAAATATTTTCTATAACATATTATACTTAAACGAAATAACATGTTAAGGTCAAACATTGATCACATTTGCTATTTGGCACTCTCACATTTTTGAACATCTGCCTAATATGAGCGTCTTAAGAAATGCACAATACCGAAAGTGAGAGAGGGTCATGAAATTATTTTTAAATAATGTTACTATGGATATACTTTCATATATGTACATAATGACGTACATATATGAGTATAAGATCTGTTACAATAATTCAGTATTTTAAATTTAAACCTATTAGAGTGATTATTTTGTTTTTTTTTATTTCATTTGTTATTGGTCTTTATTGTAACCGGTATTTGGGCTTCTTGTCGATAAATTGTAATCCAAAGGAAATCCTTAAATCATGACCTTATTTTATTTCTTAAAAGCTTTTACTTTTCCTTTTGAACCAATGCATTTTTTCTACATAAAACAATATGCAAAAACAAATATATTTTTTTTGATATCTTAAATACTGACAAATAACTTCAGAAAAAAAGTTACCTTAAATACTTTAAATAATCTTTTTTTAAAGTTAATTGTTATTTTTAATATAATAGAAATTATTTTCTGAGCTCTTTTATAAAATTTAATTGAAAATTCTTTAAAAAAAATAATTAGTTTTATGAATAGTAAAAAATCATGTAATTTTCTTTTGCTATTCATCAACATTTGAGTTTTTAACCAATTTTTAGAAATAAAAATTTATTTGCTAAAAAATCTTTCTGCTCAATTGAACTATTTAGAAGTTTTTAAATTTCATGTTTAATTAATCTTAGCAATTTGAAATTTTATAGTCAAAATACTTTCATAGTATAAGGACACTCTTCGTCATTTTTACAACCATTTTACATTTTTTTGAAATCTTAGAAATATGATGTATCTTTATAAAAATATTTAAATTAAAATAAATTTGAAATTTTTTATTTTATTTAAAGTTTTATCAATTTTATTTACGAGCAATTTTTGAAAATTTCAAATTTTCTACACAAAATAATTTCATAAACGAAAAATACTCTTCGTCATATATGTAACCCATTTATAATTTTATAAATGGGTTGCAAATATAACGAAGAGTATCCTTATTAAATCTTAAAAATATGCTTGCATCTTTACAGAAACTTTTAAACTAAAATAATTTTAATTTTCTTCATTTTATTTAAAGTTTTTTTAACTATTCTTAAAAGTAATTTGTGAAAATTTAAAATTTCATACTGAAAATAATTGTTACAACCCATTTATTCTAAATTTAAAATATTCAAAAAAAATTTTTTTGAATAAAAAAAATTTTTATAACAATCTTAAAAATATTTGCTCAAAAAATGCCAAAAAACTAATAATTTTAAATTTTTAAAACTAAAAATTTTATCAATAAAAAAAAAATTCAATTTTGTATACTTTTCATACTTATAGAAATTATATTATTTAAAAAATTTGTTAATTTTTCTAATTCAATTTTTTACTATTATAAAATTAGAGTTTATTCACGAATATTGTATTATTTTTATATCAAGGTTATATTTATGTATATACACAAATTCTAACAGATACTCGTATTATTAGAGTTTTATAAATTTTAATATAATTTGTATATGAGTAATATTAAATAATATTTAATTTTATATATTAAGTAATAGATTTAATTCAAAATAATATCAAAGAGAATCTTTAGGAAAATTTGTAAAAAATAAACATGCTCAGAAATTGTGATAACAATAAGTTTGTCCTTCTATTTGATTATCTAGCGACAATTGTTAATATGAATATATCTTCAATTGATATATGTATACAATGTAGTCACGATTAGCTAATACTTTAAGGTTCAAAATTAACATTTAACATAAGTTAATCGTACGTTTTTTGAATTTTGTAACTTTCTCTCAATACCTACCTACCTACCTACCTACCTAAATCCAAAACTGATACGATAGTGGCGGTGTAAACTTGCTCAGCATAATTTCAACTAAATAAAATGATTGACATTATCTGTCTTCTGACACCAGATCACCTCAAGATATTTCTAAATCACGCTTTAACAAAATTTCAAACCAAGGATGATCCTTAAATATCACCTAACACTAACCCGAAAATATGTTATTCTGCACGTATACACATATATACCTATGTATACGAAAATTTTAAATACGTTGAGCTATTTTATGATGATAACATTTAAAGTATACTTTGCAGTATCTTTAAATCCATACAGAAAGATGAATTTTACATATATATAGATATATTTTTATCTAAGTAATAGAATATGTCATTGGTTAAAAATTTTTTCAGGTCAAAAATTCGTACAACAGGCAAACATCGTACTTGCAACAGCGTTTTTAGATACGATTACTTACTTCTTCTATTGACACAAAAAGTGTCGATATTATGAAATCAAATATTTCCCATTATCATAGTTTTCCTCTTCAATCGCATTCAGTATGCTCCAAAGTAGTAAATTGTAAAATACCGCAAAAATTTTTGTTGAAAAAAGTAACAACTTCAAGTTCCCAACTTCCGACTATGATCATAGAATCTCACCTTTTGCATTTTAGTTCCTTATAAAATAAATTCCGTTTCAAAATCGTGAAAAATGCTATTTTAATAGAAAAATAAGGAAAATTCCTCAACAAAAAAAACCACCTCAATTTAACTAAACTCATACTAGTCACCTACAAGCATAAATAATCTCACTATAGCTGGGCTGGTTAGTTGCTTATCGCAGAGGAGGAGTAATTCCTGTACGATTCTCTGCACTTCACTTAGGTTAGGCGATTTTCATCGTCTGCCACCTACCACCTCTTTCAAATGCAATTATGCTCATATAGCAAATATTGGAGATTTTGAATACGGTTCCCACACTCCCTCCACATTTCAGAAAAAAGTCTTATGTTCCCATAGTTTCTCTAGTGATATATCTGGAAAAAGCGATTGCCAATCTATGTACGTAATTGGTATGATGCCTAGACTTCAACTTCGATTTAAGCTGGATTTTCTTATGTCTAACTTTTAGCTTTGCATATCCAATACATATTTAGAATGTGCATTATCATAAATCGAAGTAGTAGGAGTAACACCTTCTTCAACTTTAACGCTATACACGTACTCGTTAAAGTTGAAGCCAACGTCATCTTGATATCAATGCATACACGTATGTGTAGTAAAAAAAATCTACAAAACTATTATTAGTAGTTATCAGATTCTAATCATTCTACTGATTTTATATTTTATTTATTTTATTATTTTATTTGAATTTTTAAAAAAAGTGCAGAAAGAAATAAATAAGGATTATTCAATTTCCGTTTTGGAAAGTAAAGTTATATGAATTATATTTTATATTTAGATTTTTATTTGCTGTTTATTTAATCAAATTAAATAAGTATTGCCATTATACACAAAATATATTATTATTTAAATGGCTGCCACAATACTTCTTACAGTACGTGATCCTTTTGAGGTAATAAGAAAATGTCCAACGGCATCAAATCGGAGGCCAATTGACATCACTAAATCTCCAAATTATGCGTCCTGGGAACTTTTCACGTAATGAAGCTAAAATAGTATCATATTTTATAGCTTAGTGGGCTGTTTTATTAAAACAACATATAGTTACGATTGAAGTCTTTAAATTCAGACCAAAAAAATCTGTTATCATACGGCTGTAGTGCTCAAAATTAACAAAAACCATTAATTCTTTGTAATTTATAAAGAAATACGGGCAAATGACAACTAACGGCCAAAATGCACACCAAAAAGTCTCTTTTGGCAGATATAATAGCTTTTTTACAGTTACTTGCGGATTTTGAAGCCCCAGTGTCCAAAGCATGTTGTTCAAATCGTCTGTGCAATCTATGGTTAGTAGATAAAAAAATTTCTTTTAAAAATATTAAATGATAAACTTTATACAAAACTAATAATATTTTGAATAATAAATATATTTAATATCTGGTAAAAGGCAGGGTTATTCTTTCCGAAATAAAAAATGTATAACCCGCTACTTTATGAAATTTTCATTAAGTATCCTGCAACGACGAGCTGACTTCTTTTGTACTATAAGATTTAGGAAATTTAATACTCTTCTAAATGCCTGATCTTTTCCTGGTTTTACTACAAACTTTTACAATTACAATTGCAATGCACGTTGAGAATATCGATGCATTTTAAAATGGTGTCAGTCTATGGTATATGAGAAGATGACCCGATCCCCAACTAAGTATGAAAGCCGCCATATCGAACAATCTTTTTAAAATAAATCGAGACTCTAACGCTATCGGAAAAAAACTCCCCCTTTACTCTTGTTTCTATCAATATTACCCTCTTCGTTGTCGTTTTATTTTTAAAGATTTCCCTTTCATTTTCGGATTGCTTAGGAATCGTGCACCTTGAGCTAAGCACAGAACGTCTTCCTCCAAACTTTTCATTTTCTCCTTAGCTTCGTCTTTTGCTGCTTTCCATGGGCGCATATTCGCATCTCTTGCAGAGTTTCACGTCTTCAGATACTAGCTCCCCGGCGATAACCAGCCAGTCGCTGCTCGAGGCCTTTGGTAAGTGATCATCTCAAAAACTTTAACTATTGTTGTGGGGAACATCAGTTGTAACAGTACCGACTACCATTGCAGGTACCATCAGTAAGCATCCAACAGCGGATAGATCGATAACTGAAATAAGAAACTCTTCGCCGGATAGAGTTTTCTTACATAATTTCGTGCGGTTCGATAAAAGATTCGTGGAGAATTCTGTTAAATGAAAAAAAATTAAACTTTACTTGGTGTTTTTAGTATATGAAACTTCAAAAAAATTAATATATATCTATAAATATATAATTAAATATTAATATTAATAACAATAATACTTTATTAAAGTGGATTTTTTTTAAAAGTGGAAAAAATCAACTTTACATATTAAGAAAATTGTTATTTTTCCATTAAGAATTGACTTCTATGATTTTGTTAAAAAAATTTTAATTTGATAAGAAAATTTAAATGATAACAATTGTTTAATAATAAAAATTCGAAATGGAAATAACACGAAATATTATCATATCTTTGGGTAAGTAAGATAAACTTCTATAAGATTTTATTTATAGTTCGTACATTCAGTTTTGTAGTACATATTATTTGGAGTATTTATTAAAAAAATATATTTTTCTGTAGAATAATTCCTTTATAAATCTCAAAAAACAATAAATCGTATTTATTTTTTCTTAAAAAATTGTATTTATACAAAATTTTTTTTGTATGTAGTTTAAATGTTAAAAAAAGTTTATTTTAAAAATTCTGCAGGTAATTTAATTGCATAAATCTGTAAGTTTAAAAACTTTTAAATTTGCATTAATAAATTTTTAACTCTTACATTTAATTTTTTTTTAAAAATCTGAACTATTTATAAAAAAAAGTTCTGAAGCTTTTCAAGAATAAAATAAATAATTTTTACGAAAAATCATTGATTTTGAACAATTTATCATTTTTTTTGCTGTTTTAACTTAAACAGTTTTTTTTATAAACAGTATAAAATATTCAAAATTAATTTTATTTATTTTAAAAAAAGTAAATATGATTTAAAATTATTTAAAAAATACAAATTTTATAGAAAAAATTTTTTTTTTAATTTTTAACAATTTCCTAAATTTTATTGCTCATATTTGTTTTATATAACCAGAAAATATTAATGTTTTTAAATTAATACAAAGTTTTGTAAGTATAATCAAAAAAAAAACTATGTATTGTACTTTAAATACACAGGGTGTATATCTATCGTTTAAATAAAAAATAACATTTTTATTTAAACGATAAATATTATTGTCATCAAATGAAAAAATGGTAACTCGGGAGATATTTTTGGTTCAATGATGAAAATTTATATCTCGCAATTAGTGGCCATTTTCTGTTTTCGCACACATTCTCTTTCCAGAACATTTTCCATAACCTTTCGTAAAATTGCAGGTGTTATGCCCTCGATTATATTGCGATTGTTCTATTTAAAATTCTCCAAATCTGCATAATGTTTAAAATAACTAAAAACAATTAAAATAAAAAAGTTATGATAAATGATATTTTTTTCGCCGTTTTGAAAAAAAATTATTTTCATTAAAAGGCAAATATTTTTTCCAATATTTGTAATTTTTAAAATTTCATTTATTAATATTTCCCATTTAAAATTTATTTTTACAACATGCTGAAATAAAAATTAAAAAAAAAAACAATTAAAATAAAAAAAGCCAGTATAAAAAACTTGATAAAATTAAAAAAAGAATATTTTCAATATATTGGATTTTTAATATAAAATATTATTAATATTTTCCATTTAAAATTATTCAAGTTGATAAAAAATACTATCGAAATTTAACAAGAACAAATATTCAAGAATAATAAACAAGGAAAATTATTCAAAACTAATTTTATTGATTATTTGAAAATCTCCTCTTAAAGTTGTTTAAATAAACAAACTTTAAAGATTTTTACTTTCCAAAAAATAAATTTTTAAGTAAATATGATTTGAAATATATAAAAAAGAATTTGCAATAAAAAATACAAATTTTATATAAAAGGAATTTTTGAAAAATGTTCTTTTATTATCAAAAATTTTCTATATTTTTCGTATTGCAAAAATTTCTGAATATTAAAAATTTATCAAAATATTAATTTATACCTAAAAAATAATTTACATTTGAAATAATAACATTATTATTAAGGTAAATTTAAAAAAAATATTTTCAGCATTTGCGAAATTTACTATAAAAAATTAAAGAAAATTTAAAGGTATTCCAATAATACTGATACGTACTCTACTATGGGATAGCATAGTATAACTTTTATTTGAATGCGTATTTTATTACAATTATATAACTTTTATAGCCTTTAACTTCTAAGCAAATTTTCTTTGATATTTTGTAATAAAATAAATATCAAATTTTTATGAATAAGTATCAATTGGGATATGCGCTATTAAACAATCTACTTTTGAGATATGAGCACAAAATACTATTTCTTTCAAAGTACTTATAAGTATTTAAAACACTCATAAAAAAACCGCAATTAAATATACATAAATAACTTAAAAGAAAATAAAAAGTAATAATAATAATAAAAACCTTATATAATACTCAATGTTATAATGATAGTCTTATTCCCATCCAAGCTGCCATAGAAGAAGTTTTCGTAACTAAATTCCTCATATTGTTTAACCTACTTTAATTGAATATGAAAAGTGAAAATTCTCATGAACCATAACAAAAGCAATGAATTTAAATATGCAGAATCTTCTAATGACTTACTATAATTAAAATACATGAAAATGTAAGCACTGTTTTTTTTTCTTAAAAAAAAATTTTAAAATAAAATTTATTTAATATGAAAAATTATTATTTATTACATTTGCCTGTATAAAACGGATATGATGTTCAATGTTAATTTCTTTCAGTAATTTTTCCTAACATTAGTTATATTTGTACTTTCACAGATAGAACAAAATTATTTTCTTCCGGATTTAGCATAAAATGAATGCCCATTTGACCTTTAAGAAAAAAGCGAAAGTATGTACTCACAAGTTGTATTTGCAATTTGTCCCTGAATCATGTCTATAGAAAGCTTCATTCTCTATTCTTAATACAATCGTAAGTAATTTGCCTTCGATGGTAATTTCTGTTTATTTTATATTCACAAGATCTTCAAAGATGCACTAGCTTGAAAGACTATGAAATTGGAAAATATCAATACAAGGATTAGTATATGCTATATTTTTTTCCCATGTTATACCATCACACTATACTAAGGGTGACCTCGCATACCTTAGTTATAAATTAAGATTTTCTAGTTATTTTTTTCTCTCAATTTTTGATTTATTTGTTTCTGTGTTTTTTTTTCTGTTTTCTTTTACCGATAAATAGATACTTATTGTATTGAAACTATCAAACAAAAAAATTCCATTAAATACTATTCGATTTATAGTATCTTCTTCTATATTATTTTCGATAAATACTCAGATAATTATTTACACTCTAAATGATAACGCAATGTATAAAAAAAATCACAAAGTACTAAATAATATAATATTTTGTAATAATTTAGAGTATATTAAAAGAAGAAAATTTATATCTATGCAATATTTTAAAAATTGCCAATCAATATACTCATACCAACTTGGATGTATATCTCATTATACGAGTAGTGTCGATTATTTTCATATTTCAATATGTCGACTTTTTCGAAATGCTTCGATGGAAAACTTTATATTTGCGAAAATTTTATTTAAAAAACATTTGAACTTAATCCATTAAGTACATAAGATGAGTGTTTGTTTATTTATTTGATTTTTATTGCACATATTGTGTAAATAAGATGCTTAAGAAGATTAAAGATATAGTAGTAAAAAAAATGTGTGTAATAATTTTGTAATTACAACAGAAGATAAGATATGCAGTCTAGAGAATGTTATTTGTCGATTTAAATTACTTTTTTTTTATCTTCAGATTCTTCTATTGGAAAAAAAATTGAATTTTGTTCATTAAATTTTATTATAAACAAATTTTTATCTTTAAAAACAGTTGAACTCTAGAAGTTTAGAATTTCACTAAACTATAACTAAACATGTAATAATAAAGGATTATACAATATTAAATTTGGAAAATAAAGTTATATAAAATTAAAATAAAATATAGTATAAAGAAAATTTTTATTTAATTAGTTTTGTCATTATAATAACTTTTTCGCAAATTTTAAGTTGTAATTTAACCATTACTTAAAGGATGTTGGTTTTTAATGCTCCAAAATGCATTTATCTGAATAAACATAACCTTTTACGTAGTGTAGCAATAATATGTTCAACATCATCAAATAGCACAATCTTGGAGGCTAATTAACATCACCAAAACCTCGAATTCCTGAAAATGCAAAGGACGCTTCCTGGAAACTTTTTGTGCAGTAAATCCAAAATTTGCCAATTTTTCCACACATAAAAGAATTAAAATTTATACATTTACACATAGACCAAAAAAGTCAGTTATCATACAGCCATAGCGCTACGAATTGGAAGTAACGGTCTCTCCTTTTAATAGCTGCCAAAAGATAGGGTTGTACTTTCCAAACTATAAAATTGCATAATTTGGTCATTTTATTTTATTTATATAAATATTACTATGGAAATAAATAACTTTCTTAAAAAGATAGATTAAGAAAAACTTGTAACTTCAATTAAAAAATAAAAGACAAAAAAGTAATTACATAAAAATAATAATAAAAACAATATTCTCATAGCTTAAAATATTAATTTTTTTTTGTTGGAAAATCTTTCAATAACTTCCTTGTTTTTAAAGACGATCATCACATACACGTATAAGCAAAAATGAATAAAACTTAAATGATCATAAATTCTAATTTAACCTAAATAAACCAAATTAAAAACAAACGAAAAAAAAAACAAGAATTAAATTTTGTCAATGCGTTTTTTTTTTTTGACTTATATAGTTCTTCATTTTTTTAAGGTCTGTTTAATCTTATATGATACTACCTAGTTTGCCCGATGATATAAGAAATATTACAATCCATTGTAGAAAAATTTCTCAAGCTGCAATAAGTGTAATGATCATAAAATGAAAAATGAAAAAAAAAATTTATAAAAGGAGAGAAAAAAAATATTATTTATCAGAATTAAAGATCTAAAAATTTTATGGTGCCTATAGGAAGCTCGCATCGTTTCTTTGTTTCGAATAATGACTGTATAGAAATTGCCAATGAGAACCAGCAAAGACTCCATCACCACTGTAAGAGGAGGCCTCAGTTCATAGCGATTCCCTGATCCATCCTCAAGACTATTCATCTTTAGATCTAGCATATCGTGTTTATTTTTCTTCTTTTTTCATGTTGTTATTATTATTATTATTTTTATTTAGTTTTTTTTTTGCGCTAAAACTTTGGCACGTAAAGGTGTGTTCAAAACAGCTCTCATCTAACTCTCGGAAATTACAAAATACGACATCAAATTATGAATGACTTTGAGAAACCTCATTGTTTTAACGTGTACTCAAATATAAATATTCCGACTAGCATCTGCAATGTCTAAACTAATGAAATAACTCTTTTCAATTTAAACGCAACGAATTATTACCTGAATTATGCAAATAATAACCTGTTCGTATAGTACACGAAATACTCTATCACCTACTTTGGAATTTTTCCATCTTCCATCTTCACAACACTGTGTGGAAAATGTCAATTCTAAACAAACCAAAAAAAAAATTTAATAATTTTTTTTTGTTTAGCCAAAAAAAAAAATGGGCAAAAAACTTAAATCATTTCAGTAAATAGATTTTAGAGAATTTGTAAAGATGAGACGTATTTTTCTTGACTTTAATACAAAAGAGGAGCATGCCCTCAAAGACCTACAATAGCAGTTTCCTCACAACTGATTTGGGTGTTCATTGATTTGAAATTAAGATAAAATTTCTCAGATGCATCAGCAGCTGTCTGGGCGGAATAACCACGATTTTTATTGTGTTTACGCCTTTGACATCGATCCCAGCCAACCATTTATTCAATGATCGTGACTCTGTGTCAAAATTTATTTAGTTTACGCGATCATCAAATGCAATAGGAAATGTTATTTTGTAGAGAAGCAAAAAATTGGCCAATTTCGTGACCTTAACTAGAGCAGTCTCTGATTCATTTTGGAAGATCAAAAATTTCGTCGGCTTCTAGGTTCAATAGTATAAAACTAAATGAATTCATCTAATTTAGGTGTTGCAAAGTGATTTTATATTTATTACATTTCATCTTTAATACACTATGGATCAGCTCAACCACAATATTATGGACAAGTAATGAAATTGGCATTTATGACAGCAATCTGGCAGCACTGGGAACTTTCCCTCAACCTTAAGTCCTTTTTCCAAACGTGAAGTACAAGTTTCAAACTCGTCCGGTTACTAGTGCGTTATGATAAATAATACACCGAAAGTTTCTGTTAGGCTTGGTGAATCCGATACTTTCACTTCCGAAAAGTTGCAACGAGTCTATGGGAACATTCCTTATTTTTTCGGCGGCATAAGGCTTTTTTGGATGACGGAGAAGCAATGGCGGTGAACTTAGCTCAGGAAGGCCCTCAACACCTAAGGCTGATGAAAATGTGGAGCAAGTAAGGACTCTTTGGAGGTCATCGTCGTACTTCTCTGCAGCATCTCGTAAATTTGGTTTTAACATTTGATTTGAATGTTTTGAGTCGATTATTTTTACAACTTTGTATATTTTCTAGAATTTTGACAGTAATTTTCTTAACACCTATTAATTTTTATTATATATTTAAACTACAAACACCTTATAGAAACAACTTTTTACTAACAATTTTATTATTAACAAATTAAATAATTAAAAAAAAATACAAAATTTACGATAAACTTTTTTTTTCATCAATTGCGCGTCAATAGCAATTTTGGAAAAAGTTTCTAATGAAAATATTAGAAATTTTTAAAGATTTTATTTTAATAGAATCCAATTAAATTTCTAAATATATTAAAAGACTTTTGATTTTATACAATATTTATTATTTGGTAGACAATTTTATTTTCTCTTTTCTATTTCGATTTCTTTGTAATAAACGTAAAATCATATTCTTAAATGTCGATTTTTCTTTAGTATGTATAAGAGTATGTATGTTTTTTTATGTGCCCAATCATTTTCTTCAATTAAATTGACGATTTTTTTTTATAAAAATTTAATATGTAATGATTATTTTCCACAACCGGAACTTACTAAACATTTGCAACACATCGAAATTTTATATATGTGTATCGTATTAAAAAACATCGGATGAAATTCTATCAAAAAGCTGTCAAAGCATCAAATGAAATCATGATGTCAGCAGCTATGAATCTCGATAAATCATCCCATCCATTTCAAATCAATTAATTTTCAAATTATGATGCATTCTTGTTATTTCACTAATGGCGTTAAGAGAAAGTGAATTAAGTTTTAATCGATTATTATGAATAAAACTGATTTGTCAGTTTGTTAATTACCAACCCTTTCCCTTCCACCTGATTACTCGACGCATAAATTCGTAAATACCAAATATCTAAAAAAAATCCGAGATCACTTCAAGATATCTAGAAATCCAAAAATATCTCATCGAACCCCCCTTCAAATGCGTAAAGCTCATTACTAATTTTATAAGGTTGAGCAGATTTTATTCGAAATGAAGTTAGAAGAGCTTCTATAAAAATGATGCCTTATAATTTGAAATAATAGTGAAGAGACTTAATTAATGACATTCCACCTTGAAGAGCTCATAACTTCTTCAATCTAATGTGATAATTCATGTTACCACACTAGATAATTATTACGAATGGTGATTACAGTGATCTTTTCAATTCAATTAATCAATAAGGCAATAGGTTTATAATTAAACTGAATTTGAAATGAAACACCAAAAATATGTGATTTCACGATTTTGTTATTTTTTTATTTTTATTAATCAATGGGAATCAATTTCTTCAAATCTACACTTTTTTCTTATTGAACTTGCTAGAAATTTTCTTTTTCACTTACGATTGTTATGTGCACTATTCACAGTGGGAAGGTTATTTTCCCGATACAAATAAGCATTTGTACTTGAACACTTGCTATAAGAAATTTTAATGAAAAATAATTTTTTCCATCTTTTCATATATATTTTTTTAAGTTCCTTAAAAAAATAGGGGCAAATAAATCAATTCAGATTTTTTAATTTGAAATTCCAATGCAACTGACTGTGAACGTGATAGAATGTTAATTAATATTTGCAAATAGAAAAAGCTCATAGTGACTTTTAAGTAATTTTCATTCGTGAGAATGGCTAAAAGTTTTATAATATCAAAATTAAATTGATTAAAAATACCATCTTTTATTAAATCATTCTTCTCTTCAATCGGCTCCCTTTTCACGTACTCTTTTCTTCCCCTTCTCGATCACTAAAATAGATAATAAAATGGTACGAAATTAAATAGATAAAAAAGAAATTTTAGCAAATCACTTTCTCCTCAAGAAAAAAGCTCAAGTCAAGGCAAAGTTCACAATAGTTTTTAATACATTTTTTCAGGGTGTGTTAAAATATAAAATTTATAAAAATTTTCAACTACCCTTTAAAAGGTCTTTCTTCAGTTTTTTTTTATTATCGATTTATTTTTTAAAGAGTTGAAATTTTTATTTTTTACTGTAGAAAGTATTCTCATCGTATTCAAATCCATTACACCGTAAAATTTCTTAAGTGCTTACATTTAGTAACCGTAAAATAGCAGCAACTAATGCCTCGAAGGTAAATAATCTTTGGTCATGAACGGAAATAATCAAGGTGCATACACCACTTAGCACCTAATCTTTGTTCTCGGTAAATGTGTATGTCTACCATACAATAGAAAGAATACTCGTAACAAAGAAAATTTGTTTTTTTTTATTATTATTGTACAAGTATTCGTTGAATATTGAATGAAAATCATCGAAAAAGATTCGATTAAGTTTGTTGGCTTCGTTCGATTTTTTTTTTTAATATTTTCTTTATTAGGAGTTCAAGGAGAGGACCAAATTGAGAAATAAATATTGTGTTCTACTTCTTATGACCCTTAAAATAAGATGAGCTCAGTTCAAGTCAAGTGGAAATACTTATTCCTATTTAATTTTATTTATTATCATAATTATAGGGTTGTGCTACGTTAACAAGCAAAATTGTCGAATCCGGGGTGCAGAAAAACCTTATGTGATTTACGAAAAACCGATACATCCTAAGAAAGGCACTGTTTAATGCAGTTTATAGGCTGGTGGAATTATTACCTGTTTCTCTTCGAAAATGATTGTGGAGAGTCCATTATCGTGATATGTAAACTAAATTTTTAAGGCCAAAACTGAATGAATTGAATGTTAATAGGCTTTGGTTTCAACAAAATGGCACAACGAGCCACACAATACATCAAAACATTGGTTTGTTTTGCCCTAAAATAGATGAACGAATAATCTCACGAAACACTGTGAATTTTCCGCCAAGATCTTGCGATTTGACACCATTAAATATACTTCTCAAGATTTTATTGACATAAGCAAGGTGACGTCTTTTAAAGTGGTTTTTAATTTTGGGAAACAAAAAATAATTGAACGAACTATGATCAAGCGAATAGGCAGATATTGGGGAACCACACGAATCTCTTTTTCCGACCAAAACTCTTTGATAGAAAGTACCCTGTAATAGGAAACGTTGTCATGGTGTAGCATCCAATTATTTGTAATGTCCTATCTGAGGCAAAGAAATCCATTTTTGAGCCTTCGAAGAAGGTTTTCGATGGGTGTCCTCATAAGATCTCTCACTCGTTCCATATTTTCATCAATTTTCGATGTTGTAGGCCGTTTGACAGGAGTCGTTGATATAGTGTAGTATCAAAGTATCTACATTGTCTGAACCCTATGTTTTTCATTGCTCCAAATTTCGGTTTGGAAATTTGGAGCAATGAAAAACATAGGTTTTTCATAACGCACTACAAAAACACAACCCTCTATAGGGTTGTGTAATAATTGGACAATGTTGAAACTCGTTTACGGCTCGTCCAGGAAAATGGAATTACGTACAAGCTCTGTGGAAGGAAGTATCATTACTTTTCTGCTATACCTCATATTATGCGTCAATAAATAAAGATGGTTTTTTCTTTAAATTTTTATAATATTGTAATAATATAATAAATTTTTAAAAAAATTTTCGAACAAAGGCTCTTCTTTAAATTAATTTGATTGCAACAAAATCGTAAAATATTTTAATTTTCGTTGGTGTTTTTTTTTCCATAAAACATATTTTCTAAAACTTACATAATAAAATCTAATAAAAATCTGCTAATTATATAAGAGAAAAGTAAAGAAAACAAAAATTTTCATTTAATTTTTTTAAAGAATTCAAAAGTCAATCGAGTCAAGGTTTTTTTAAATAAATGAAAGTGCAGATTATATAGACCTCCTGTTGATTATAGAAAAAAAAATTTCCAACCTGTAAACAACAAATGTTCGATAATAAAAATTTCATTTGATTTTTGTCTTAGTTTGAAGAGCTCAAATAAGCAAAATCAACATAAAATCTACACTAACAAGTTATTCTTAGGCATGCACATAATTGTATATTCGTTTGTATTTTACCAAAATAAAAATTAAAAAAAAAAAACAACTATACATAAAAATCAAAATACGATTACACATAAAACATAATTATTATGTTTGGCCATTTAAAAAATTCATAATTACGAGTATTTCGATTTGCAAAAATGCCCAAAAGCTAAGAAATCTTCTTTTTTAGCCACTGGCAAGCGATAATATTTTTGTTACACACTCTCAGTGTAAGCACTAACGAGTATACATATATGTGTGGTCTTTTAATAGTATTTATATTTGTTTCTTTTCTTAAATATTTCATTTATTATTACTATTAATATTATTACAAAAATGAGTATTACTATTATTAACAATTTCCATTTTGATTATTATGATTATAGTTTAAGCTGAAATAGTTGTAAATAGTGTGTAGCCGGAATGGTTGTACATATTAGCAACAACGTTTATTGTTGTTTTCATTTTCAAATTGAAATAGAAAAATTTGAATGATTAATTACATTATATTAAAGCTTTATATTAGATGTCGTTTTTCAAATGCACGTTTTTCCATGGCTTTGCATATTTTCCATTTTTTTTTCTCTTGGAATGATTGACTCATGGGTAATAAAAACGATTAGAAAACTAAGATTCACTAAAAGAAGAAGACCACATTTATCTGTGAGTATCTATTTGTATGCCCGTATCTTCTATGCGGGAATCAACATGCTTCAGCAGCACCCATAATCATGATAATTACAATCATGCTAACGTCCTTGCATAACATTTTTACTTCAGATTTGGAAATGGGTACTATCAACTGATGTAAGATATAGTATACGAAAAAGGCAAAAACTCTATGGGCACGTACGCCTAGAAAATAAATTGTCTTCACACTGTTCTTTTTGTATGAGACTAATTCATCGTCAAATGTGTGGACTTTCTTTGCAGCCCCATCTTCTCGGAGTATCACTACTCATATCTGAGCAAATTTTCTTAACTTATCGTCTTGATTTCATACGAGACTTTTTCTTCTTGCTGTCATTTTGGTTTTTTTTCACTTCATTTAATTACATAACAGGAGTGTAATAAATTTCAATTTCAAACCAATGACTTGACGATGATGCTTCTTTTCGATCTACCATGAACATGAGTACTGGTACGAGTACACTTACCCTACATTGCACCATAAAATCAATCGGTGGAAGGTAGGTAGGCCAACAATAATAATAATCACAAACTGTATGCCATTTCCAAAAGTGTTGTTAAAAAGCTCATTGACCAATAGAGCACTCAATTTACAACCAGTAGACCATCATTTTTAGATTAAAAGATTCAGATAACTTTACATCGTAGCTAACCTCGATTACATTTAATAGAAATAAATAAAAAGTGAGAGAGAGAAAAAACCTAAATGAATTTATTTTACTTTATTGTTTGCACCTACTTAACATCTGTCAATATTGACAAAAGTACTAAATATTTTGCGATCAAAGCAAATACGAGTACAAAATATACGATTTTGAAAGGTTTTTTTATGAACTATATATTATTGAAATTTTTTTTTTCTTAAGGATTTATATAAAGAAGCAAATAAAACCATCCTCTAAATCAGATTCAATTAAGGTACACGAAAATGTTAAGTGTGAGTTTTCTTATTTTCAATTGTCCAATAACAACGTTCAATTAATTCGAGTTTCTTTTGATAATGCAAAATTGTTCAAAACACTTTCTTTTGGTACTTAATATGAAAATATTTAACCAAGATAATATATTGTAAGGTAAATAAGTACCTAAAAAGATACACACATACATAGATGAGTACTTGAAGCTCTTTAAACGTACTGCAGGTTATCTAGCCAGCTACTCACCTTAAAAGTAATTATTCCCACGACATTTAGAAAATATTTTTTTTTAGGGTGAGTCTGTAGTTAAATTTTTTACTTATTTTCCAATACAATTTTTTTTATTTCTTTTGCTTATTATTCATTATTGTTTGGTATTTTCTGATATGATTGATAGGAATTGTATTCAATATGGATTTATGGAATTTAATTCAATTGGACGTATTTACCTGATTGAAGTGATTGGTATAAAGTAAAAATGATCACTACACTTACCATCTAAGAGTACTAACAACTATATGAAATTTTTTTTTATAATAACTAGTAGCAAATTGGCAATTGAATATAAATATTTTTTTTTAATCTTATAAATTTATTTTGTTAAGCCATTTCAGGTCAAAGTGGCATTTAGTTTAAATTAAAATTCAGTTAATAATGGAATAGTGTAAACTGAAAATATCTTTTTATAAAGGGTTATCCAATTTGTACTTTTTAAAGTAAAGTTAAATAAAATATATTTAAAATTCAAATTTTTAATTTTTTTTCTTAATTTTTTGCCATTTTACATAAAATAAAAAGATTTTACATAAAGAGATTTATTACAGAGCTCGATCCTTTTAAGATAAATTTCGATAACTTTTTTGTGCATTTTAGACTGTAATAACTAAACGGGTGTTGGTTTTTAAACGTTATAAAATTTCAAGATTGTCCGGATGAAAACGATCTTTTAGATAGAAACTTTTCGTGACTTTAATGCCAATTGACAAATTACAAGTCCTGGAAACTTTTCGCGCAATAAAGCCAAAATTTGTCCTCTTGGATGGGTTGTTTCATTAAAACCACATATAGTTCAAATTAAAATCTCTAAGTTTTGGGCCGAAAAAAAATTGGTCAACGTACAACCACAGTGCTCAGAATTGACGGAATTCCTTCTTTATTTTCAAAGAAATTATGGGCCAATGACACATTCGGGCCAATATGCATTTTTTATAAATATGGGCCAATGACTGTCACTTTTTATAAAAATAATTTTTTTCAAAATGTCCCTACGGTATAAACACAATGTTTTATAGTTAAACTATATTTAATTTTAAATGGCAAACTTTAGGCTTAATAATTAAAATCTTAAATAACATATTTATGTAGGAGTTTTTAAATGACATGTCTATATTTTCCAAACTATAAAGTGGATAATTTTTTATTTGTGTAAAATTTTTTTAGAAAATTATACATGAAATCTTACTAAATTTTTTAAATAAAAATGCAATTTTTATACGCATTTATAATAAAATAATTTTTTTTCTTGAAATATTTCTTTTTCCTTTTATTACAATAATTATTTTTAATTCTTATTACGTTATACAAATTATATTTAGTTATTTAAAAATTTCTCAATCACTACAAATACTAAAATTTTGATGTATGTGGATATAATATCAAAAAGAAAAAAGAAATCTTAATACACGTATGTTTGAAATTATTTGAATGGTAAAATATGGAAACTAATATTTGAAAATACTAAAATGATGTTACATTATCTCATTTTGTAACTTTCTCTGTGCCTATTTTTTCTTTAGGGGATGGAGGGTGTAGCACAAATTCAAAATGAACTCTAACACTTAAAATCTATTAAATCAACTACGATTTTTTTTTCAACTATAATTTTCTGAACTTAAAAGCTATCATATATTTCATAACAATCCATTTTTACTTATCATAAGGAACAACATCAAAAGTCAAGATGTACAAAGAGTAATTTTAAAATAAATAAAAAGAACCGTATTTCACTTAAAAATTAAACCAAAATTTGTTTATTTCAAAATTTCACAAATTGTCATTTAATATTATTGCAGGGGAATTTTTTTTCGTAGTTTTTAAATTTAATTTAAACTATTACATCAATGATGAATTTCAAAATTTATTCAACATCATTGCCGATGATAAATTGCAAAATTCAGTTTTTATACACAAATCCACTCTAGACTATTCCCATAATTTTAATTAAATTATTTTTGATGTAATCAAAATGGTGTCATTTTATTTACATAACTACAGAAATTAGAGCTATTTATCCCAAAATAAAAGATCTTCTTTAGTCATAAAATTAATAGAATTTTAGTCGCTCTAAATATGAAATTTGTTGTTAAAAATGTTTTTATTGTTATTGAAATCTATAACAGCTTCGATATTATCTAATATCTAAAACATTTTTTAATTTTTTTGCTATTATAAAACCCTATTCATCAATTGGTGACTGTACAAAAATTTTCTTGTCTTTTCATCATCCTGTAATGGACTGTGGTTTTTTTTAAATATATAATTAATAAATATCAGTAAATAATTTTTTTAATAAAAACTTTTATTAGCAAAACTAAACACTTTTTTTACTTTTATTTATTTATCCTTATTGAAAGCTTTATAAACATTCACTTTCAAGATAATAATCAATTATTGAACTGATCTATTTGGTGATTATATTCAATTGATTTTTATATAAATCAACAAATATTCAATGTCATTACCTTCAAGATATCATAATCGTAGGTTTTTCCTAACCTGTAGGTATCTAGACTTCCTGACAAATTTAAAAAAATAATTTATAAATTAATATACGATAAAAAAAAGTAACTTATGAAACAATTCGAAATCAAATTAACATCATCTTTTTTTCTTATAGGACTCACAAATTTTTAAAACCAGAGTCATCTTTTGGAAAAAAACCAATCAACCTGATATAAAAACTGAAAAATTTGTGGGAAAATAAAAAGAAGTTGATTTTATACAAGGTTATTCTTATAGGAGTTATAAAGTTGAAGTATTCACTTTTGTAAATCAATGAACATTTTTTTTTTTATGTTTATTAGAAATTGTTATGCTGCACACAAAAAATGCCTATAATTACTGTTTAAATCCATCTTATTTTTAATTGAAGCAACAATTTATGTTATAAGAAATTCATTTTTGCCTTCATTAGTATTTAGAGAAAACACGCCATAATTGGCAAAAGAGTGTAAGCCTTCTTAATTATGTAGTTCCTATGTTAGTTATCCGATTTAAGTATATATGTTACCATGATTATTTCATTGACGTCAACTTGTTTTTTTTTTTTGTATTATTATTTTAACAACTAAATCTCACACTTGATATTGCACTCAATTTTGAGATATTATCATATCATATTATATATTATTAAATTATAATCTTAAAAGAAAATCAAAAAAAAATCTTATATTTATAATAGACAATTATGTATGAATAATTCAATAAACATAAGAATACTATTAATTTTCTATAATGTGAATATTTTGTATGATTGCAGTACTTTTTTTAAGTACAGCGGCTGCTCATTACTCCAATAATAAGCCATGGCCAACGTATAGTCTACAGAATATGCCAAGAACAAGCTTTACTTGCCGTAGCAAAATTCTTGGCGGTTATTATGCGGATTCGGAAACCCAGTGTCAAATGTTTCACGTATGCGTTAAAGTAGCTGGTGTTGGAGTAAGTATTAATATTGATTTTGAAATAAGTAAGAAATATTTCACAAATAATATATCTAAAAAATTTGTTTTGTTTGATAGGTGCAAGATTTCCGATTCTTGTGTCCAAATGGTACCGCTTTCGATCAAGAAGCTCAAATTTGTGCAGATTGGGGTGATGTTGATTGTGAAGAGTCAACATTGTATTATAGCAGTGATAATTTTGATCTTCATCGATTGGGATCAGGTTTTGAAAGTAAACGTTTCGAAGAAGATGAATCAACTTACCATCTACAACGTGCTGAGACAAGTATAGAAAATAATTTGCAAATATCATGAACTTAACTAATAATTTTCCATATATATTTAGATGATGCCAGAAGAACAAAGCCAACAATTCCAAATCAAAATGGCATCTCACAAAAAGTATCTATTTTTAAACAGAATCCTGATATTCAACCATCAAAATCATACTCAAAACAACCAATAGATGTTAGGATTGGACATGAACAAAATAGTTTTGATCACAATAGTTTCGCAACAACGACAGCTGGTAAAAAACTAATTAATATAAAAACAACGGTGCAGCCTATTCAACAAAATTATGGACCGATTAAAAATTCTGAATACGATTCAGATAACCGACGTAAATTTATTTGAATGTTTTTTTCCTTATATTATTGGTATTTCTATTAACAAGATATTTTTATTTTATTTTTAATGAATTTTAACAGAAGACGAAGAAATCTTTAAGGGAGCTCACAGTTCGAATTTTTTCAATAATCGAAATAATGGAAAAGAAGATGATTTGGTAGATTTCAATAAACAGTTGAGTGTAACTCCGCGCTCTTCACCAAAACCAAGGCACAGAGGTAGAAACACATTCAGAGGTAATTACCAAGGAAACAATAACAATATTACTCCAGCTCCACAAAAACCAGCCTCAGTATCTGTTTCAACAACAACTGCCCCTCCTAAAATTGAAATCATTACTGAGCAATATAACAGACCAGCTACGTCGAATGTCCAGAATAATGTGAAAAAAGTCACATTGCAATCATCTTTCCGTACCGAAAGTTTAACATTTAATGATAATTCACAAAATTACAGTACTCCATCAGTGCCAGCACAGCAATCATCAGTAAATAGCTTTTCTAGCCCACAATATCAAACACCACCAACACGACCTGCTCATTTGCAGCGTATTCAGCCCACCACGTACAATCCACCATTTAACATTCTCCAAATAAGAACATCGACAGCTTCTTATGATGATTTTAAACCTATTCAAAGTACTGAAAAGCAATTAGAATTGAATTCGAATACAAGACAGTTTTCTCAGCCCAACAAAAATCCATTTTATAATACACAATACGAACAAAAGGCAAACGAACAAAATTTTCCTACCTCAACTCAGTACAGTGTACAGCCAAGACGACAAGGAACACAGGAACGATTCTATAGCTCACAAGATTTAAATTCAACTGCCGTTGCTAACAGATTCGATAATGATTATCGTGTAAAACCGGATGAAGATACCAGACCAGCAATTACTACTAATCAACCCCAAACGGCAAATACTGGCAGATACTTTGTTAGAAATCAAAACATCAGGCAGCCCAAAAAACCATCTAATTATTATAATACCGAAAGGCCAAATGGTGATCATAATAAAAATAATCGACAGAATTCCAATAATACCACGACTGAAAGACAACCGAATACATATAGACATCTTGCACGAGAACGATCCAGATTCCAGAATTTCAACTACGAAGCCTACCAGGTAGCAAAAAATGATAGAATTGATCTAGCACGTACTAAGCAAAATGAGAATCGTGGCAGAAATCATCCAGTCAAAAGTTATAACCAACAATACCACGAAGATCAGTACGATCGAAAAGTAGCATCCTCAACACCAAATACAAATCAAAACAGTTTGAGACCAAGTAATTTGATTCAGGCGCCACATGTTCAACCTCAAGCGCAACCTATTCAATCGCAAACACACAACGTTCAACCCCAGACTCATCGCAATCAACCACAACCGTACAATAACCAACAACAGACTCCTACTCTCACAGATCAAGTTCCTCGTGCATTCAAGCAACTACCACAGGAGGGGTATTCAGATACTACCGGCCGAGACTATAGTCCAAGTTCACCAAATCCATCCACCTACGTCTCAAGTACACCTGAACAATTTTCACAGGACAGATATCAGCCAATAAGCAGAACGAGCGAAAGCTATACGCCATCAACTGTTGCGAAGAAATTCTCAACTTTAGTCCCAAAGGACCAATATTATCCGACTACGTTTAAACCCACCACCTACAAAAAGCACATCGATGGTTATAATCAAAAAATCAGCAAATCAACAAATCCAGCTAAATTCACAGCATCTAGCTACATTCCAACTCAACGGCCAGTTGTTATAACTACAACATCGCCACCTCCTGCTAATCCTAATCCCAGCGAGCAAATCGACGAAGACGATGGACAATACCATCCGGAACTCTACGAAAAAGATTTCGTCCGTAACAAGCTAAAATCTAAACAAAGTCAACGCAATAAACATCCGAAACCACAGCCAACAGTAAATCAGCAACAAAATGCACACGCATCTAGTGACGAAGATGAATTCTTCAAAACAGCCCACTCTTTAAATATCGCAGCTGGTATTAATGAATTCATCGCCAAAAACTCAAAAGCTTCTAGTCCCAATTCTACGCCAAGGGAAAAGTCATCCGGTAAGCCCGCAAAGAAAAATTTTGAAAAATCTTTAGCAAAATCGGTGCCCAAAGACGAGGACACGAGCTATGATTATGCATATTACGATTCCTCAGCCAGTAGTCCACAAGACTATTCCGAATATGATGTAATTTCAGAATTTGGAAAAACTAGAAAACCTTAGTTATTTTTCAACAACAACAAAAAAATAATAATTATAAAATATTGTTGCCAGTTTTATAACATCTATAATTATGCATATATTCGTATTTTTAAATATTTAATTATCGATTTATCTATTTTCGTATGTATAATAATAATTTTCACATTTCAATGCTTTTATTGCATTGGGTTTTAAGTATTCTCTTGGGGATCACTTAACAAGCATATGTATATATATGCAGCTGGATTTATTTTGATTTCGTTAAAAAATATATATTATTGAGGAAAAAAAAATATAAAAAATTTTTTTAAAAAAATTCCCTAAACAGCGCTGTATTGAAAGTTCTACAAAGCAAATAAATGTGATTCATTTTTTTCTATTACTATTTATATTATAATTTTTTTTCGTTGTAATTTTTAAAAGCAATTCTTTTTGTAATGTGTAATTTAAAAAAAAAGTCATCATTAAAAATTTAATAATTTTTCTAAATTTATTCTATTTTAGAATAGGGTATTTATAAAATTCTCCGTTATCTTATTTAACAAAAAATATCAAAAACTTGTTTAATTCGTGCATTTAGAGATGGAGTTGCGATCGTAAATTTTTTGTCAAGAAGATATCATTTGGTAATAAATTGAATTAAACTTTCATGAAACTTAGTAAATGTAAAATTACTTAAATACAACATTCAAAGCTGTTGTATAGTAATTAAATTATAAACATTTTTCAAATCACCTTTTTCAACAATAAAAAAAAATACAAAATAGTTTTGATTGTGCGTTTAGAGATAAATTTGTTAACACAAACAGATCTTGTTCCAACGAGCTGAATTAAACTATTGTCGACGTGGATATTAGTTAATTTAAAATTACTCAAAGACAGATGGCGTAGCATTCAACGCTGTCGTATGCATTTGCAGATTCACATGGTAGAAAACATTTTCCATACGCACAATAAATCTCCATTTTTATTTTATTTATTTCCATAATATTGTAAGAGAAAAACATTTTTTCTTATTAATTATTGTATGTAATATTTAAAATTATAATGTAAATACTCTTATTATATGTACTCGTATAATGGCTTTTTGCATATTTTTTTTTATCAAACTAGAAAATAAACAACTTTTTTCGAGAAAATATTTTTATTTAAAAAATAATTTGGTTACAAGCTTTTTTCGCATAGAATCCAGTAAATAATTTTTTTTACTATGCACTATTATGGTATTGCGCAAATTATTATTATCCATAATCGTTATCAATTAGAATATAAATATAAAAAGTGCTATCTTAAAAAAAAATATTTCCTAATTATGAGATAAATGATAAATGTAATAAATGGGGAAAAATAAAAATAGGAAATAAGTAACAATAGCTAACATTGATTATATTATTGTGAAATATATTTTCATTTTATTTGTATCTTATTTATTATTTATTACAATTATTTTCAAATGAAAATAAATAATTAAATTATGTAGTTTTTAATTTTGTTTTTTTATTTATGTTGACAAAATTTTTTCGAATCATAGCCAACGATGTTATTACAGGAACCATAACTGGAAGGAACAAAGGAATGTATACAGCGTATCTGAAAAATAATTCAAATAGGCGAACACAATTATTAATGTATATATCTTTTAAATAATAATAAACATTTACTTTTGATCATCGGGAAAATAAAGTTGCTCCAGTAAACTTGCATCAAAGAATGCTTTCTCAGAGGCAGTATACGCTTCTTGGGCATATTTCGATGCTAACAAAAGTTCATTACTTTTCAAATGAACTTTTGCCTGTAGTATATTTTCACATGCACTTATAATACTTTTGGCGACATCATCGTTTATGACTATGTAATTAATATCACCTGTTGAGTGTCAAAAATACAAAAAAAAACCGCAAAAATGAAAAATTTAGTTTTTGATTTATTATTGAAATCATTTTCATACCCAATAATTTATTCAATGATGTTAGGGTGTGTATAGCCGTAGTTATATGATTTGCTGCAGCTCGTCGAATAAATGCATCGTACTCCCAACTTCTTGGTGCTAATTGTCCAACATCATTCATTTTTACACCATCGATAGATATCTGAAAATATCAATATTTTAAAATAATCAAAACTGATTTGTGAATTTGAGAAAAATAACAGTATAGTAACTTACAGACGTATGCATATCGAGCAACTGTCCAATATGGTAAAGAGCGACTTCCATAACATCTTTTGAGTTTATAACAAATGATACTTTTTTTTGATTCTCATTATATTGAATACACAAGTCGACTGGTGGATTATAGATTGTAACACCACCCCAACCTGGTGATATAAACGATTCTATTTTATCAAAACTGGGATTGTCGACTTTCTCATCTAATTTATGTAGTCGTAATGGGGATATATCACAAGGTGGAATATACACGACAAGATGGATACAATGATTATCAGTTATGCTATTTCCTAAATTTTTCTCAATAGTTGTTATCAGATGGGGGAAAATGTTCTTTTCTAGTAAGTAATGACGACCAATTTTTGTATTATCTTTAACCTTTAAATGTAGACAAATTTAGTTCCATATTGAGTCCGTTCAAAATAAAATTTATTGTACCTGCTTCACGGGAAAATCAAATCTCGACTGATATCGCCATTGTGTTCTTAGTGTATAATTCGATACGTATGTAATACTTTTTAGATATGGTTTAATATACACTGTAAAAAATCGAATTAAAAATATTACAATTGAAATTTTTTTTTTAAAAAAAACTATTTTAAAAATCATTTACAATTTGATGCTGAATGAATATTCCACTTTACATCCAACATTTCCGGACGAGTGTTTATTACTGATAAGAGAATATCATATTTCGACTTTACTGGTGGACTCTTATCCATACGATTCGTATCATCAAACGTAGGCTGTATTTTTTGTATTTGTAAAATCCCATACCTTAGAACGTACTGTAATTTTGAATGAGCTGTAAAGTAATAGAACATTTTTAAGATTACCAAAAATATTTTCTTCTATAAAATAATTTTATTTTATTACTTGTATCCCTTCTAATAAATGCCGATCTCCCTGTGGTTAGCAATATTTCTTCTTCTAATTTTGGCCATTCCATAAACAAAAAATCTCCTTCGCTAAGAGGAAACTTCTTCAAAACTGATTTCTCCAAAAGTTGAGGTACCGAAGCATTCGGATTATCGATGTCCTGTATTTGAAAAAAATTTAGATCCCACATAGCTGAAAATGATTTTTTAATAAAATTTAATGAACAAAAAATTTACAAAAAATGTTTCCATACTTTCATTTTGAACATTTTCTTTCATTCTTTTTATAATTTCAACCGAATCAACTGGATCTCTCATATAGAATCCAATCTTAACGGAAATTTTTAAAGGTGTCGCGTCTAAAGAATTTATATCAACATCTGAAAGACTTGCTCTAATTTAATAAAAAAAATTATTTTTAGTTTTCTTATGATACATTGAGATAGCATATCATATTCAATCTTACCGGTATACTTTCGTTGTTGTCCACCACATGGGAACACCAATAACAATTACAACTAATATAAACGCCAAAGAAGCGAAGAGCCGATATTTCGCTATAATAAAAATTGATAGAATTCAAAGGTTTAAAAAAAATAAAGGAAAATATTTAAGATAATAATCGTTGGAAAAAATTTATTCCACAGAACAAAAAAATTTCATTAAATTTCCGCAAATGCTGGCGAGCATATTCTATTCCAACAAATGCTGGCGAAATGAATCAATTTAACCAATGCATTAACCAACTATTAACTTTGAATATCTCATAAAAAATGTACAAAGAATCTGGGAAAATCTAAATAAAACAATTTTTCTTTATAAAATGTAACAGTTTGTATCTTTTTATCTTCTCTTTGACTAAAAATAAAAATGGAAAAACAAATAGTTTGTAACCAAAAATAAAACATCTGTATAGTATATATTTACTCTTTATAACTACATATGACTATATAAACAAAAGAATTCTCTGCCATCGCTGTCATCTTAGAGACATACTTTATAAATTTTGTTGTACCGATTGTGCGGTATACTACATTTAAAGCATTCGGTTTCGATGGTATGGTTAATAAAACCGAATCGTCTGCATTTTGACCAATATAATTTTGATTGGCGCCTACGTCTTCTTCTTGACTGTCGGAATTATCATCATCGTCACTTTCAGGTGCTAAATAATTAATAATTCCCACATTATCAGCGGCATTTATATAAAAGATTAAATCCAGCGATGCGTCACTTTGCTGTGAGGTGCTGTCACCCAGAACTGTATAACAGCCCGGACTCCAACGTTGAATCTCAATTGTATACTTTGGTTCTGATGCGTTCGGACCAGCTAAGTCCAAATTCGTATATTCTTGCAGTAGAGCAAACATTTTGGTTGAACAGAAAAGTTCAATAAATTTTTTCACCTCTCCGTTAATATCGTTTAAATCTAAAAGTTCAAATTTTTGCGCATTCGCAGGACTTTTTATATGCCAGTGAAGAGTTGTACTTGTTTCTAACTCAATTTTAATTTTTTCATACACTGATGGCAATAAATATTCTTCAAGACAAATTTCAGATGTTTCTTCTACGTGATTTTGAATATTTCTTTTCATTCTACTATCTAAATATATTTTTTGTATCCATTCCGATAGATCAACTGCACTATCAACTGGTTCCATGAAAAAATCAATTATACTAGTCCGTGTTATCTCCTGGTTGACGTCAATATTTACAGCTCCATGAAACCAACCATTTATAGTCAGTCTCGGATAATCGAAACATGTCACCTCACCAACTTGATGAAAAGATTTAGAGCCCACTTTAAAAAATACGAATTGATTATTTTTAGGAGAGATTTTCCTTTTAACTGGAAAGCTTGGTAAATTGTTTTCATTAGTATCGAAAACTTCTAAACAGCCACCCATTTCCGTAGTCCAACTTTCAACACCTTTCCAAGGTGAAATATAAAAAACGAATGCAATCAGACGATTTGTTAGCAAATCATCGTGGACTAGTAAGTAATCGCCGGTATTATACATCGAGCACGAAGCCGAGACGTGATTCAATTTAATTCCAGTTATGTTTTCCATCCAAGGCATCACGTTATTTTTCAAGAACTCATAAAATCCACGAAGATATGATGATTGAGCGTTAGATAAATCAGTGCTTTGATAAAATTCATACAAGTCCATCTGTTTGCGAGACCATGTCACGCCGACTATTTCGCTCAGTAAATTGCGTATAACTGAGGATTTCTGAAGGAATTTCTCAATTACACATAATTTAAATGGTTCATTATACAGGATTATGTCACTTCCGATATTAGTATTATTTGCCAAGCCATTATCCCATTCAAACCGAAGCTTATTCTTAAAGTTCTCTGTGAGCAAATCAGTTTTAAGCGCAATATCAACTCTAAAGGAATGTCCAGGTACTTGTTGATGCTCATCAAGATTATGTTGTAATTTTAAAAATTTTGACGGTGGTGGTAGTTCGTCGGCATCCTTACCTAAAAAATATAGATTTAATTATTTGTCAAGGAAGAAATTCATACTCAGCATACCCATATTTAATGACTTAAGTTATTTCTTCTTTGCTGAAGTACATTTCAAATTTTTCTTCACTTCAATTCTCAAGATTTTTCATTTATGATAAATTTAACTTAAAATTGTAGCTCTTAATAATATAGACTTTTTTATAATGAAATTTTAAAAAACAACATAAATTTTTACTATGAAATACCCGATTTCTGGATTGAAATCCGACACGATGCTGAAGTAATCATAATGACCCGCCACAAATTGATTTCATAAAAACTAAATTTTTCTATCCACGAACAACTTTTAAATATTACTTACTATTTATACTATTTTCAAATAATTTTATTCTATTTGTTACACTATGTGATTTTTCATTTACTTAAAATAATAGCCAAAATAAGCTACAAAATAAATAACAAGTCAAACACGGATTAAAAATTACCTTCATCATCATCTTCATTACTTTTCTCATCGTGTACATCTTTTGTTTCAGAAGAATCCACGGCTTTATCCGAATTCTCCATTACAAATTATTTAAAACAGTTTTTACAAAATCAAATGCACTAAAATTGTAATGGAAAAGGCACCGCAATTAATTAAGGTTATGATACCAATCTCGATGCTGTCAAAATATGAAATTTCTTCGGACTACCATATCAAAATGTCATTATATATTTTGAATTATTATATTGTTCAGCAATATTTTGAATTTTTTCTTAAAAATGATCATATATTGAAATTTTATTATATTAAATGAATATAGATTTTTCGATCAAAATTATCACTGATTTTATTTCAATTGAAGTAATTATATTAAGCAATGCAATTATAATTAATCGGAAAAAGTATAATTCTCAATGCTGACAATCGATTTTAGTTTATGTAATCCACCAATAGAGTGCAATGTGTATCAGCTGACACATTCAAAATTCTTTAGATAATTTTGAAAATTTTTCTGTTTGGGTAACAAACGGTATTGATATTGCAGAGTTTAAAAGGTGTTGTTATTCAGTCAAGTAGTGTTTTTGTACAAAAAAATATATTAAAAATGAGTGAAAGAACAAGCAGACAACGTAAGTGTTCTTAATATAATCAACGGAATTAGAATTAAGAAGTAATATTGGTTTTAGGTCGGACCCTGGCCTGTTTTTCAGGAGTAGAAGCCACGCCGGTTTATGAAATTCGTACGCGCTCTAATGTTCGTACACGAAGCGAAAGTCGTAAGATGTTAGCTAGGAAATCTTTAAAAGAATGTATATCTTGTGGTGACGAATCCCATAGAAACGTTACACCAAGGAAATCAGGTAAAAATGCAACGCCAAAATCTACCAAGAGGATGCGATTAGAAAGGTCTAAGCGATTTGATGTTGATGACAACAAAGAAAACACAGAATTGCATAATACAGTCAGCAAAATTAATATTAATGAAGATAAAGACGACAATGAATCGAAAAAAGAAATTTTCAAGAGGAAACTTAATAAAAAAGGCAATGAATCTGTTAAAAAGGGAATCAGTTTTATTGAAAACAAAGATTATAAAAAAGAAGATGACGAAAATATTGAAAATAAGTACATAAATGAGGAGAATATTTTAAAAGATAACATTAATGAGGAGAAAACTTCAAAAGGTGACAATAATGAGAATACTTCGAAAGAGATCAATACAAAAAATATATCTTCCTTGGCAAAAGACTTTAATGTGTCTTACAATCAACTATCTGAAAACGAAAATGTTGGGGAAATTGTACAAGAGAGTGGTGATATCAAAGTGGCGAATACTTCAAAAGAGATAAATACAAAAAATATGTCTTCCTTGGAAAAAGACTTTAATCTGTCTTCCAATCAACAAACTGAAATCGAAAAAGTTGGTGGCATAAATCGAGAAAAGGAAGAGAATCTTGAAACTGATAAAAAAAATAATAACTGTTTGCAAAATGAGCAAATAAGTATAAAAATTAATGATACTTCGGTAGAAAATTTTGAAATGCCTGGGAAAAATAACCAAGATTCTGTGACAAAAACAAATGTTTGTCTCTTGGCTCCAGCAGAAGATAATGTTTTGAATGTGACATTTGATACATTTTTTGATGCTGAGTCAAAATCTTGTTCTCTGAACAGTACATATACTGATGATAAAGAAAAATGTATTGAAGAGTTAACAGTTACTGAAAAAGTTATAAGCATAAATGCTGAATCTGATCAAGATGAAGATGCTGAAGGCAGTAATGATTCCAGCCTAATAATAATTCCAGATTCTCCAGATAGTAATGAATCTAAACATGCTCCAGGAGATATATCACAATCTGTACCACCGATAACGCCAATTATGGCACTACACACTCCTATATTAGTCAGTAGTACACCCATCATGCGTCGGCAGCACACCACAATTACAGGAAGTGTAAAACGACTAAATTCTTCAAACAAAACCAACAAAAGAAGTTCGGCATTATGTCGAGATCAAACACCGTTCAAACCTAAAGTGAACACCTTAAATAAATCAATATCTGAGTCCACATCGAAGCTGATAAAACAAAAAACCGCAGCCGATGGTGATGACAATAGTAATTCTAGTCCCTTGCCTATAATACTTGTCAGTGAGCAAGTACTTCTCAAAAGCATCCGGAAACGTTCATTTTCATCAAATGACATAGATTCATCAAAACTTGCTAAAAATCGAGTTAAATTCCACAGTCCAGCGAATGTAACAATTCCCATTGAGGATATTGATAAGTCGATGAAAAAAAGTAATTTTCAACTTTTATATGACATATTTAATACATTAAATAAAATTAATTATCTTTTAGATATTTCTCAGCGTAGAAAAAGATCTATTTCCTGTGTAGAGAAAGAAAATGGACTTGATGGTACGTAATTGAATTATTTTAAAGAAAAAAAAATTATTTTTGAATGAATTAAGGGAATAAATCAAGTGGTGTGAAAGGAGCTACGCCAGCTAAAATGAAGAAGGTATCAGCACCTATGTCGAGAACAAAGTTGCCGAATTTTACAGCAATTCATCAACAAACTTTCAGTAAAATGGAATCAATAATGGACCACGTCGTTAAGAAAACCGAAAGATCTAAAAATCTATCTGAAAAAAAATTAAAATTAGGTATAATATTGTAATAATCATAATTATGATTAGTTGTTAATATGATTTTGTTCATTGATTTAAGATTCTGAGAAAAAGCCTTCGAAAACAGTAACAGTTACCAATACCCAAGAGAAGGAACCTGCTCAAGTTTCTGGTAATAAACCAAATCCTAGAAAAGCAATGGCATTTAAAGCACGTCAAAGAATTCAACTTGATGGTATTCGGGTTGATGCGAAGCAGAAAATACCGAAAGTTGTAAAAAATGTCATCAACGTGTCCAATTCAAGTTCAGTACTTGGTGAAAATGTACGAACGCTCAATGGCAGCAAAGTCGATAAAGTTGTCGAGCGTCAAAAGAAAAATATGTCATTATTCAAGAGTCGAATGAATACCTCTTCCGGCGTCACACAACCAGACAACAAGCGATCCCAATTTATTAAAGGTGTGCGTTCGAATCGACGGTTTGAACTGCAAATGATGCACCGAAATCAAAAAGATTAATTACATACTCACAACTTTATTTGTTCTTATTTTAACTACACCTATTTTGTGTAAGAATATTTTTTAAAGATTTATTTTTTAACATACTTGACCATCTTTTTTCAATTATATATATTACTCGCATTGTTATTTAATTAATCCTGGTTTTGTGGGGTTGCTAATTATAATAATTTCCCAATTGAATAATATGCTATAAACTGTTTATTTCTACTAAAAACAAAAATAAATATATTATTTTTCTTTAATATTTTGATGTGTATTTTTATTTTAAGTATTGTTTTTAATATTTTAATGAAGTGAAATGTTTTCTATATCGAATTTTCTATATATTTTAAGTAAAATATGTGTTTTCTATATACTGTTCCTAATGCCACTGTTCCTACGTTTATGAAAATATCCTAAAAAAGTATTATTTTAGCAAACTATCGCCAAAAAATATTTATCAATATATTTTAAATGCAAATTTTATTACTTATATATTTTTTTCTTTCAATAAGAAATAATTTGTAAAATTGAAAAATATTTCCTAATCTTAATTACAATAAAGAAAAATATCCCACTTTAACGATGAAATTGGGGAAATTTCTATATTGAATTAGAAGAATCCAATGCGATTGCATATATTTAGGCCATTCCTATAAGAATTATATAAGTCCAGCTTGCACAAGAAAATATTCCATAAATATTTACAAAAATCATACATGCTACCGGATAATAATATCTTTTCTATAATAAAATTTTCTAAATAAACTATTTAAATAAGTTTTGTAGTATTTCAATGGTTCGTAATCGCAATTTTCGCAAGGTTCCCATGAGAAAGTTGAGATTTTCCCACGCTATCGGGTATTTTCCCACAGTATGGCAGGACTAGTGTGAATACTTCGTTGAATTTGGGTGTGAATGAACTAACAATTCCGTTCCATTCCAAACGATACGATATGAATTGGAACAATTCGGATAATCGTACGAACTTATTTCAAATGAATTATTTTTAATTTTGAAGAAAATTTCTAAAATTAAAATATCGATTGATATGTAAAATTATTTTTCTACAAATCAACTTCAACAATTGGCTATTAATAGAAATCATTTATTTAGAATAATGAATATTTTTATTTAAATTTTGACTGAATGCCGGACAGAACAGGATGAGTTGACAGTCGACAAGCCGACGCCAAATTCTACCTAAGTTCAAATGAGACGATACTATATATTATATGAAATGTTCTCTTTCGATCTCGATGCCAGCTAATACAAAATAGTAGAAACGTTCCGAAAATGATAAAGTTTCTCTTTCGCTCTCATGTAGCGAGGGCGGGAGCAACTAGACAGACTAGACGACTGTTGACTCGGTAGTCTTCCATGTTGACTTGTTAGTTAGTCTTCATGGAAAGTTGTCAAATTAATTTTAGTTTAAATAGCAGGGATTGTGTAAATTGAGTGTAATGTGTGTTTGTGATTAAATTCTAATACGATAACGGATTCTATAATAGCGGTTGATCTCAGATTATTTACAATTCGTTAAATTAGTATCGTTTTTTATGTGGTTTTATTCGATATAATTGCGAACGGCTGCGATATCCAATTGAATGGTGAATGTCGACGTTTCGTATTCGATTGCGTGCGGATTATATACATATCGGGCAACGTTTCAGACAAGCAGACATTTCTTAATGTACACTCTGATGTATTAATCAGACAAAAGTGTGAATAATATGCGGCGGACAACGACAAATGACGTGAAACCATTTGCTGTTCCTGCTGCTGTTGCTGCTGCTGCTGCTGTTACTACTCATGCTACCACTGCTGCTGCTGCTACTGCTGCTTTGCTAGCTGATTTTCCACACTCAATCACATTTAGAACGTCACAGTCCCCCCCAAGTCAAATCAAATCAGTCCAGTTAAAGGCTATCGAAAAAACTGTACTGCTAACTTGTCAATTTAATAACAATATAAACCTTTCGGCAAGGATACGGAACAATCAAATCTCGTCAATATAGTGTCTTGTTTTCCCATTCGTTTTATAGAGCGACACCATTCAGAGCAAAATCGAAAAAAATTTCAATAAGAAAAAATCAAATAAACGAGAAACGAAGTGAAAAAAAAAACAATAAAAAAAACAGAAAACGTAGCATGTATGCGGAACGGTGTGAGATGTTTGTGTGTATGCGTAAGAAGAGAAAAATACACGAATGAAAAATATTTCAAATCAAATGAACAAATAGTGTAGTATTTATTTAGTTCGAATGAATTAAAACAGAAATTATTAGAGTTGAAGCGATATAATAAGAAGAAAATTGAATATTTTGCGAAAATTTTTATGAATTGACAAATTTTCATTGGTTTTATATAAGTTTTTTTTTCTTTTTCGTTCATTCATTCACAATGAAACAATTACAATTGAATTTTTTTTTCTTTGGCTTTTAAACTATCGTGTTTTGTGTACGTCTATCAATATATATGCATATATATGTGCGTGCAGTGGAGTGTATTATAGTTTAATGAAATAAAAAAAAATATAAATAATTAAATTAATATTATTAATAATAATATTAATATTATTATAATTATTTATATTTTCTTGATTTCTGAATATAAAGTATGAATATAAAATACATTTTATTGTAGTGTTGTGTGTTTGAGAAGTGAATTCCATTCCGTCTAATATCAATGGGGCGACGTCCAGCAGCCGATAGCATACAGATGTGCGCTCCTATGTTATTAGTTAGCGCTGTCAAATTACTGAGACGTTCCGCTTTCGTTGGTGCTCCTACAACTGGCTTCTATTATAGTGCCGTATTACGTTCATTTGTGATTGTTATAATCGAATCGATGAATATTTGTCGATGATATTTTTCCAGCCTACACCGGCCAATTATTTAAGCGCTTCTATGAAGCCATAATTTTTAATAATGAGATTTTTTAGAACGGAAATAACTCTAAATGCAAATAAAATTTGAACAAAATGTACAAAAATGACAGATGAGAGTGACACATTAATTAAAAATGACGTAAAGAGTTCGGCTATCGTTGGAGTACGGACGGCGACTCAAATCGTTCATAATAATTCAATAACAATTAATGAAACGGATTCGTTTGATGATAGCAAAAATACACAAATAAATCCAATTCTAGCTGTAGCTGTTTTAGAATCAGCTGCAGCTCAAATATCCCCAATAACAACAGCCGAAGTATTGGATTCCGTTCCGGATTCATTAGTGGTGAATATTAGTACGACCGTCTCCATTCCAACTACTTCCGCAACGGATAAGGAAAATTCAAAAGATATTAATCTAAAATGTGAGCCTGCATCATCAATAAATGAATCGCAGAGCAACAATATCAAAATAATTACGGCAACAACAACAACGCCAGCAGCAGCAACTACATCATTAACAACAACAACAACAACGACAACAACAGCAACAGGAACAACTGTGTTAATAGCGACAAGTCCTCCTTTATTGGGAAATTCGGCCGTTGTCAATCGTTTAAAACACGAAACAGAGTTGTCTGTAATTGAATCGCAGACAAACGATACTCATTCAGTACCGGTGCCCACGTTGGTTATGGGAACCTCTGGTGTTGTTAGGGTAAAAGGCGAAACGGGATCGCCTACAATTGAAACGCACAATAACAATATTCAAAGCGGTAACCTTCAGGACACAACGATTCCATTAAATCTAAATCATTCGAATAACGTGAATTCAGATAGTCGTGGCAACGCAATTACTAATCCTGGCGGAAGATTACAATTTTATAAAGGTAAATGATGATGTCCGTATACCGTATTTCCTTAGTAAATTTCGTATTCTATTTGAGATAGATTCAATGAAGTTAAATTTTTACATGGTCTTAATGTTTGATACGTGAAGTTCTAGTAAACTTTTGAAATAGTCGAATAATGATAAACTAATTTGTCTGCAGATATTTGAGGAAATTTTCTTATAATTTAGAATTTGGTCATATTCTTAGTTACAGTTTTAAATATGGGTTTTATAGAAAATGAGAAGAAAATATATTATACTCGTTAATAACTGATGCTGATGAAAACAAATCTTTTCTGAGAATATAATACAATAAAATTATTGCAGAATTATGCACAAAAATAAAGCTTTTCTAATTAAGATTAACAATTCCTGAAGTATAAACATTAAAAATAACGTCAGATTTTGCTAATAATTTGATTTTTTGATAATGAATAATAAATTATGAATTTGAGAAAGATTTAAATTCAAATGTACATTTTGGCTTTAATTCATATGCAAATATTATGATAAAATGGCATATTTTAAATCTCTATATGGAGAAATGTCTATAAGTTGTTTAGATAATCATTAATTTAATTTTAAAAAAATTGAAAATTATGAAAATGCCATTTTTTAAGTAACAGATTACTCTTAGTCCAAACACGTCAAAATGTATACATGAAATTTTACCAATTATTATAATTATCTTTAGCCGATCTTATAATAATTCCATTTGACTCAATTAATGTTAGCAAATAAATTTAAATTTAAAAGGAACGTGCCCATATCAGAAAGTTTTAAACTGTTGCTTATATTGATTAATGTTATTTTCCAATGCTGCAACTTTATTATTTTCTAATAACTACTTAAAGTTTTCTTCAAATTAACTTAATGATATGTATTTTCGTTGACTACAAATGATTAGTTCTAAAAAAATTTTTTATAATTATTAAAAAAAAGATTCAAATTATAATAATAATTATATTTTACAGATGGTAAATTCATATTAGAATTGGCGCGAACTAGGGAAGGTGAACGAAGTGTTTGGGTATCAGTGCCAAGAAAAACATTTTGGCCCCCTTCAGTGCCGTCAACAAATATTGTTAGCTGCCCAAAAAATGAAAGTTCGACTTCTTTAAGTTGTAAGTTTTTCACTTTTTACTTTCATCTCATTGTTTATTTAATTGAATTCGATTAAAAGTAATATTTTCTTTATTTGAAGTTTCGGACGATAATAGTTCAATACAATCCTCACCTTGGCAAAGGGATCATTGTTGGAAGCAGACTTCTCCTCGACGAAATATATCTAAAGAGATGGTAATGTACTTTTGCCGATTAAAAAAATTCACACTATCCCATGAGGGATATAAAACTGCCTTAGTTAAAAGGCGACGACCTTATGATAATTCTGTTTGTAAAACGCCATTTACATTGATGAAAAATGGAGTACATACTGCGGTTAATTCAGCAAATGATCATGATGCAGCGGTAGAAAATAATGGGGAGACATCTGATACACATCAGGTGAATTCAAGTAGTAAACCAATGGAGCCAGCAGGCGGAAATTGCAGTTACAAGAAGAAATCAGTAAAACCAAGAATAGAATTGAATACAATATTACAACGTTTGATTGATAAATTACCGACGGGTTTACTTTATGCATCGAAATCATCAGCGCCTAGCGGAATAATAAATCATTTCTCTTCAACACCGATGCGAATAGCTGAACTGCAGCATCATCAGCAGCACGTATCACCTCGCAAAAGAATACTCAGAGAACTAGAAAAAGTGTCATTAGAAGATAGCAATAATAAGCGATCGAGAGCAAAAAGTAACAGTTCATCTATTATAGCGCCGACTGTGAGTTGTATAACATCACAGACGGCAGTAGGATTATCCCATGGGCAACCGCCATCTCATCAACAGAACCAACTGCAAAGTAAAGAATCTGGAACCATTGGTAGCGGCGGAAATGGTAGTGGAGGGACTTTAGGAATTGGCAGTAATTCATTACAACAAGTGAATAACGTTTCGCAGCCGAATAGACAAGTGACTAACGGTACCGTGAACGATTCAAATGTGATATCCCCACCATCATCGACACGTCTCTATAGTAGTTACAGTATACATTCTCTTCTTAGTAATTCGAATACGAGTAATGATAGTAAAAATGATTCCGCATCTGCATCAGGACCATATTCGAAAGATTCCCATCCTAACAATGATCCATCGTACTTACGTACAATGTTATCATCACCAAAATCGCCAGAAAATTATAGCAAATTGACACGGTGCTCAACGTCAATCTCTTCGACCACAAATAGTGGTCATAACAATAGCGCAAAAAAGAAATCCCCTACTTACTCACTAATACAAGATCAATACAGTCACAGACGTAGTCCTGTTCAAGTCGGATCTGAGACGAATGCACTCAACTACAATCAGGTACGTTCGCCTGATATGAAACTTAGTCCGGACAGTAATTACAATCGATATAAATCGTATAACAATGCAATAATGCCATCGGCATCGTCTGGCTTCCATCCGTATATGTCACCATCGTCATCTTCCGCAAAATATTCCCCATCGAATAGTAGCTCCCTGAGCAGTACAGCAGAGAATTACAAATTAAAGTCTAATTGTGCCCCTAGTTCACCGAATCATCATGTTCGGAATTCGTCTCGTAATAGTAGATCACCATCACTTTCAGCATTTGTAAATTCACCACAACACAGCTCTAATAAAACACAATCGCTTAATGCGACGTGTGGTTCTACTTCCAATTATACACATCATTTAAGAGGAACGTCGCCGAGCGATAGTTTATCGTCGATGTCAGACCGGGCTAGCCGTGAAGGAACGCCAAAAACCGTGCCAAAAAAGAATTCTGGCCATCGCCAACAATACCCTTCACCATCATCATTATCGTCGAGTCATTTTACAAACTCCGTAACGAGTGCTGAATCACCACATTCCATAAAATCATCTGCTGAGCAGAGGAGAAAGAATGGGGATGATGGCGTTAGATCGCCAGAGTCAAGTGCATATCACGCAACAAATGATTTAGACCATTCGCCAATGGCAGCGGCGGCAGCAGTGAATGCTGTTTTGGGTTCATCACCAGTTATTCCCACATCACCACTCTACTACATGTATCCACCGCATGGCTCTTCCAGTACACATCCGCCCCCGTCATCTTACATACCATCAATGGCGTACTATCACCAAGTTTCTTCACAGTATGCAGCCGCTGTTGCTGCTCTCCGCCATCCATATTGGATGCCCTATCAGACCGGTGTTATTCCATCGCCCGGACCTCCTTCACGACTTGGGCCATCCATTCTTTCCTATAATGGCGGCAGTAGCGGTCTTGGTCCGCCTCCACCGCCATCTCTAACATCTGCACATTTATCAGTGGCATCAACAAGTCCTTGGACATCTCTGAATCAACGTACTCTTTCGACTGAGGATCCAGTTTCATTAGTTAATATTAAAGATGAACCTAGTTCAGGTAAATTCACTCTATTTTATTTTAAATAAAATGATTTTTGAATTATAAAATAAAATCCACTCTTTTTTTCTTTATTTGCAGACGTCCCGCTGAATCTTTCAAAGCACTGAATAATAATAAATAATAATATTGGGTCCATTTTAGTTTTTTACATTAATGAAATAAAATTAAAAAAACTATATAAACATATATTTTAAATATATAATAATCAACAAACAAACAAAAATATTAAAAAAACTACTCTATAGAAACAAGTAGAATATAAATATAAAACGTAAGACCATAGTAGAGAATAAATTTAGTTACTTATTTTAAGGAAAAATAATTATGAAAAAAACATCTAAAGTAATGAAAATCAAAAAAAAATAGGAGATATATAGAGTACAGAAAAAATGTCAAAAAAATTGTTCTGAATATTATAACGGATTAAAATGAATAGCATAGTTTCATCGGTTAGCATGTACATATTAGATTTTAAAAAATTTAAATATACGATAAAGGTGAAAAAGCGACTATTATTTATAATAATATCTTATATATTTATAAAAATACATAAATTTAAGTACATATATTTAAATATTCTTATGTGAGTGGATAGTGTTTAGCTATAAACTTGAACAGAGAAAAAAAAATTAAAAAACTTCTTTTTCGAAGAGAAAAATTTTTATATTGTAAAAAATTATTAATAAGAATATATTAAGTAGTATGGTGTTTTTTTTTATATATATAAATGTATAAATATAAAAAGAATCTCAGCCATTCTGGTTATAATAGACTGAATAATATGATGAAAATTTATTGAAAAAAAATATAATAAATAAAACTAAAAAAAATATTATATAGAAATTATATATTTTTGCGACGACTTATACATATTATATACTATGTCCTTTTACAATTATATACAAACGAAAAAAACCTAAACAATAAAAATATTCAAAAATGTTGAAATTCTTATACAATTATTATTGTCACAAATTACTTTCAAAGTACACTGTCATATGTGGGCTATCGTGTGACAATTTTTAAAAAATGTGCCTTTCTTATGAAGGAGCGACTTTCAAATATAATAAATAAAGATGAAAAAAACTATTTTTTGCAGTTATATAATATAAATATAAACTTAGGCATATACATAAATTTATTCAGTAAAAAATAATTGTGAATAATTATTTTTCTTTTTATTCGATTTTAGATGAAAATAGAATCAAGTTATTAAAATATGAAATTATATTAATAAATAAAAATAGTATAAAAGGGAGAAAAAAGTAACAAAGTTCCAAAACTACTAAGTTGATTAGTATTTTCTATTCATATTTAAAGCTATTTTCCTTTATTTTCTCATATAAACTAAACAAAATAAATAGAATATTTTTATCAAGAAATATTAAAATTAAGCTATACAAAAAAAATGGAACAATTTCAGTAACCTATGTGATGAACAGTAGAAAATAAATAATGAAACTAAGTAAATATTTTTTTAGGATAGAATAAAATAATTACATAAATTCCTATGAGAAAAATCTCGTTACAAGTTAACATTAATAAAATAAAAAGAAAAATACATTAATCAAACAAATAGAATTGATTTCATTTTCAGTTAAATTTTTTTTTAAATTCTTTCAAACCATAGTACATTAAAATGTTGTTTACTTGTAGAATAACAAACAATCCAAATATACAAACATTTCAAACTCGCAAATGGTACTAAAATATTCAAATTTAAATAAAAAATAAAAAAACGACTTCAAAAAAGTTTTTATTAAAAAATAAATATTATTCATATTTACAATACAAGTAACATGTGCTTTAAATACGTATTATTAATACAATAATAAGACACAAAAACAATAAATTCATAAATAGTGATTTTCATTGATAAAAAATATTGGATCATTCCTGAATATTATAATGGCATAAATTATTATTTACAAATATTCTAAATAAATAAATATAATACGTAAAATAATTAAAATTAACTGAGAAAAAATCAAACAAATAATGTTGATAGCCTACAATCGATATAAAAGAAATTTATTAAATTTTTGAAATATTTAAATATACTATGATAAAAAAATAATTGATTAAAAACGAAAATTGTAAAATAATGTACAGCTCCAAAATTTGTCATTTAGACACATCAAACATTCACAAACAATTAAAAATATGATGAAAAAAATTAATACAATATAATATTCTTGGCATATAATTTTAATACAAATTTTATATTCTTGGCATATAAAATATACATTTTTACTGTTTAAATGGCTTAAAAATTTATTTTCAAACTTTAATTAAGAAAAATTTGGCAGAATGAGATTTTTTCCACTAGTATGGAAAACAGATTTTTTTTGTAATTTGATAATTTTTGTAATAATGTCTGTATGATGTTTGCACAATATTTATTATTCTATCATTAACTATATATATATATATATATATACATATACTTGCATATTTAATTGGTATACAATTTATAGCATCTATATAAGACTGTATTCTTTTGTATTAAATGATCGTAATTAATTGATATATATTCATAGATTTATCTATATTAATTGGTATTAGTAAAGGAAAAGAAAACAACAAAAACTAAATAAAATCCACACTATTTCATTTTGTATTATATATCATTGATTTCGAAAAAAATACAAATATTGAGAATATTTGATCGATTGAGAAAATTCACATAAATATAATAATTACTATTATTCTAATAGTCAACTAAAATAGTTAGCAGTTAAAAGTTTTTAACAATTATTCTTTTCTTCTTTTTGTATCGTTTTATTGTCCAATATATTGTTTTATGATGTTTTTATTTGAAGACAGGTTTTTTCTTTGTCGTTGTTATATTTTAGACATTAAACTTCTTATTATTTTATAAAAACTATCATTTTTTAAAATATAAAAAACATCAAAAAAGCCCTTTTTTAAATAAATTTAAAAATATTATTTTATTGCAAATACTTTTGTTTATAATAAAATATTTTAAAAAATAATGCTATCAACGAAAATGAATTCTAGATTATGAGCAATATTTTTTTTAAATCTACCAACTAACTGTATTTTCATTATAATATTATTTGGCTTAAAAATGATATGATAATCAGAAGAAAAGTTGATTTAATATGTAAAGAATATGTAGTCTCTGAAATAAAAACCTATTTTCCAATTTAGATCAGGACTGTAAGTTCATATTTGATTAAATACTGTTCTCAATACAAAAAAAAGTATTTTCTTATTTGTATTGAACACACTATTTGTGATAAAAATCGAACCGTTTACAAAAAAATTGTATATTGTTGATGTACATTGATGTGACTAATTTTTATATTACAAATCAATTGCATGTCAATTGAAAATTTAAAAACTACTTACATCAAAGCATTTAGAATTAAATAAAATAAATTGTTTTTCAATTCTCACAAAAAATTTAGTAATAATTAATATTTTATATAAAGCATATTACAGTTTTATAAGAAGTCAAGTTATTTTCCATTTTTAAACTTCTTTCCTCTTGCATTATTTTTTTGTTTTTTTCTCAATCACTATAATAATATTTTTATTTCTATTTTCAATAATTTTGCTAATTCTGTGATGCTATTGTACAGTACTTTTCTTATATTTTTATCAAAATTTTTGTTATAAAAAAAACAATAATAATAAGGTTTTCAGTCATTAATGTATGAATGAATATTAATACAAATACATTCTTATTAGTAATAATTTATTATTGAAATATTAGTAATAAGAATAATAATAATAATAAAATTATTTTTATTATATTTAATAACGCTGCTTTCAATAGAATATTATTATAATTATTGACAACAAAACGATTGTAAGTGCAACAACAATACAAACATAATAATAAAATTTAATTTATAATAAACATCAATTTTTTTTTAAACGTCTTGCATGTTATTTAATGGGGCTTCAATAAAATTTTATTAACTATTCATTATGAATACTAGAATAATAATTTATTTAGAAATATTAAAAATATAATTGCCTCTTCATAACCGATACCAAATATGTATTTTCTCAAAACTTTCAAAATATTTAATTTATTTTTATTCACAGTTAAAAGTTTATTTTGTTTTTCTAATATGAAATGTATTTTTTTGCTAGTATCAAATAAATAAAAGGCACAAATACATTTGATATATAAAAAATTGAGAAAAAATAATCAAATACAGCATATATTTATAAAAACTTATATAAAATACACATCCATAAACACGTATATGCCAAGATAAAAAAAAAAATTCAAGAAAATTCAGTTAAATAAATATCAGAACACAAATTTGTTTTGAGCTTAAAGTTAGGCTAACAGCCAAAATTCCTATTTAGAAAAAGACATTAAAAATAATAAGAATACTTCACTGATAAGCAAAATGTTTTATTGCAAAATAAAAGAAAAATAATTAACAAAAAGAAACATTATTTCGATATAATTAATATTATTTAGATTTTCTTTTTATAATTTATAGTGTACAGTATTTTATATCCATATACATACATATTATATAATACATACATATAGATATATTTGATAAAAAATTAAATTTTAATATAAAGAGGAAAATATCGCACAACAATTTACTATGTATTTTTATACGTGCAAATAAGTAAAAAGTGGTTTTTTTTAAAGATATATTAAAAAACAAAAACAATTTTTATAAATTTAGACACACATATATAAAAATTAGTATATACATATATATATGTGTGTATGCATGAATAATCTTATATGATAGAAATGAAAAAGAAAATAAGAAATATAATTAAAATTTAATAACTATTACAAAATAATCGAAAATAATTAAATGAAAATATAAAAAATAATGTAAAAAAAATACTTTATCACAATAATAAAAAATAAAGTTAATAATTGTGTATTGTAATAAAACAAGAACAAAATTCAATGAAAAGAATAAAAATTTACAAAAAAATGTCAAAATTTTGAATAGCGTTATACATAAATACATACATATTATATATATAAATATGTATATATATATATGAATGTACATACATATATGCATTAATATACATATATTTTAAAATTTTATAAAGAGATGCTCTCTAGTTTTTTAATATGAAAATATGTAAAATATCTTGTTTAACAAATATTCCGTATTTTTCTATCAGTGAATATATCTCTATATATTTATATATAGATACATATATCCATACATATTTATATATATGTATACATATTTTGGAAAAGATATACCAAGTGAATAAAGCACATTTTACATGGAAACATTTCTTTTAAATATATTTTTCATAAAAGTTTTTAGTTGACTTTTAGATCAGATTGGTGGGAAAGGCGCTCTCCATATTTCCTTGCTCAGCAAAATTTCTAATTTATATTATCTGCTAATCCAATATTTCGAAGCAATATCGTTCTATACATCAGCCCTGCGGCTTTCAATTTTTCATTGTTTGTATTGTCCTTATCAATAATAGAACAATGACGCTTAATACTGAAATACTTCTTCAAAACCTTTTTAAAAGCCTTTGTGCTTTTTTTAAACAAATTTATATATTGTACTTAAGGATTACCGAGGGGACTCATGATTTTGGCGCTGTCAAATTATTTTAAAAAAACTTGAAGAAATATTATTGGATTTTTCATTAAAATACAAGTATAGAACCGGATTTTCTTTTATAATTCTTTCTCTCAAATTAATTCATTTTCATATGTTATACGTTGCTATTCCGTTTTCTCAATTATATATTTCTAATTGTTGTATTGCATTTTTTATCGCTTGTGCAAATATGCTCTGCTTTCATTGCAATATATTTTTACATATATTTAATCCAATTAGACTACATTTTGTTAAGAATTTTATTACTTAAAATGACCAAAGAAAAATAATAACAGTTTTCCTTTTCTTTTTTTTTTAATTTAAAAAAATTAACTTTGTTATAAAGTCTTTTTTAAATACATTTAAAAAAAATATTGTTCATAAAATCTAATCCAATTCCTACAAACATATTTCTGAAATTGCTATGCTATTTTAATAAAAAAATTCCACATCATTCCTTATCCATTCGTTATTATTTATAATTATAACTTAATTTATTAATTATTTGATTTTTTTGGATTTGTTTACCGGAAGAAGTAAAAAATATTAAAAATCGTATGGTCTGAAAAGTCAAAACCGGAAAAACCTGCGTAGCCAGAATCTTCTTTGTAGACTTCAGTAAAAAAATATGTTTTTATTTTCATCAAAAATATAGAAAAATTATATATGAAGAAAAGTTAACAAATGAAGTAATCAGTTTTAGTTAATATTTTTTATTTGAAATAATGGCGGCAATTGTGTTCTCCATAAAACGAGAGCAGAGCCATCAGGAATCAATTTATGAAGCTATTTCGACGTTTGGCAATTCGAAATATTAATAGAATTTCGAAAATGAATAGATGTAATAGGGAATCAAATAAGAAAGCTTTCTTTAATTGACAGAGGAAAAGAAGTAGTAAGTTGGTAATAGAAGTGTTAATTCGTATTCTGTTGAAAGAAGTGGGTTATTTATTAATAATTAAAGTGTGTTTCGGTGCTGCAAATAAAGAAAATAAAAAAAGTTAGGCCACAGAAGAGAGTGTTCTGCTGTGTGTTATACAGATGCATGGTAGTACGGGGTGGTCGCAAATAACAGTTCTTTATGCAATTTCGTAATAAACAACCCAATCGTAGTATCGCTCGCAAAGATAAATTTTCTGGGAAATTATCACTGGTCATTTGTGATACAATGTGCTTATTACAGTTTTATTGAGTGCGTTTTCAAAAAAGTGCACCATTCCGCCCACTGATCATTTGGATGTGCACTATATATCGATGAATTTTGACAAATGCTAATATGCTGTGGAGATTTGACTGAAGGGAAAACAGACAGTCTCCAAAATGATGCAGACTCAAACAAACTGTTTCACAGTTGATTTCTGGCAAAATGAACCGGACCCGGATTCTGTGGAACTCACATGTTTGATGCCGAGCGGTATGGTAATCACCTTTACAACATTTGCCAATGCGACAATTCGGGAAATCAAAGAGGTGCGTATTTGTTGCATGTCCATCGCTACTGTCTGACGCCACTTCTGTCATTTCTCATCTGCTTGCTATTTGATTGTTTACTGATCAATAAATAATTTATTAAACAATTGTTTTTTGGCATAACTTACAAAAGATGTTATAAATATAAAAAAAAATTTGAAATGTGCAATAGACACAGAATGTAGTTAGCAAGTGGGATAGACAGTTTGACGGCGTTGCAGAGAAATGAAGAATCATCTATCATTTAAATTAGAAGAAAAACATGTATAATTGAGTGTAAATTAAGAGAACAAAATAAACAAGAGAAATAACTTTTTTATGCATTTTATTCGCAGGATATATGGTGTGTGGCACAGAAATGTCCTCTGACTCATCTGGCCAAGGAGAAGTCAATGTATGTTATAACAGCAATAACTACATTTGCGACTATTGATGAACTAACCAATGAATCAAAGCGATTATGTGATGTGCAGCCGTATTTTTGTCTGCTTAAAATTGTTGAAAAGCCCATCTCGTCTGAGATATCGACCGAAATTGAAATAACCCAAGATATCGGAAATTTAATAGGAAAATCGGTCGAAGAATTTCGAGCCCTAAAAAATTTAGAAATAAATGATTTTCGATATAAGATGTCTTTGCTGGCTGACGAAATAGCGTTTGAGCGTTCCAGAATGTCATGGATGGATCGATTGTTATACCAATATCCTCCACGTTTAGCGAAATCCAGTGAATTGCCGGACACTATAAGCGGACGACTGCGGAATGACAATTTTGTTATCGTATTCAAACTTGAAAACGATGAGTATTCGTTCACCGTCTATGTGCCATATCATATGACACCGTTACAATTTCTTGATATGACCCTAACAAAATTGGCACGTGCAAACATTAGACGCGGAGAACGTGCTAGTGATCTTATACTGAAAGTATGCGGACGAGATGAATATTTATATGGAAATTATCCGCTAGTACAATTTACATATATACAAGTAAGTGATCTTATAGAATCTTTATAGGCAAAAAAGAAATTCGCTATCAGTTTCAATGAACACATGATGTTCATTTTTATCGAGGTCTAAAACCGTACAGAAGTATTAATCAAAAATTATATAACTTTTTTTTATTATCGACTATTACTAAATAAACAAATCAAATTAATTTTGCCATTTTATAATACTTGTTACCTATACTATATTTTTTTATATAACTAACAAACATATTTTATGAGTCACTCAATATTAGGGTAAAAAATTGAAATTGCCGTTTCCTTATGATAAAAATCATGAAATATAAAAAATACCTCTTTTATTGAAAATGAAAAGTTTGCTTACATTTTTTATGATAACATCTCGCCTTATATTGAAATTTGGTCTAAATTTCCCCCATTCAGATATTTTCTACGATTTTATCCTCAAAAAATTACTAATTCAATTTTTAATTTTTAAGGATACACTTTCAAGAGATGGTGTACCAACGGTAACAATGAAACTCCTCCAACATTTAGACATATTCTCTGAAATGTCTGAATCAAGATATTATAATCAAACTCATTGCAGTGCTGATTTTAAATCCATATCAACATGCACTTTGAGAAAAAAGGCGAAACATGTCTCCTCGTGGAGCATTGAAGAGCCATTTCAGATCAAGCTACATTCAATAGAGAATATCAATTGTGATATAAATAAAAATGTCGAAGTGAGTATTCATTGAAAAATGTAGAGTAGAAATGGAAAAGATAAAACATACAAATCCTTTTTTGTTTAGGTTGCTGTGTATTTAGGACTATTTCATGGCGGAAAATCACTTTGTGCTTACAATCACTCCAAAGATGTATTGATCAGTACAAACAATAATGTCGACTTCGATGATGATATTCTCACGTTCGACATTACTGTAAAAAATGTTCCGCGAATGGCAAGATTATGCATTGTTATTTATGAAATCACAAAGTCGACTAAAGTGGGTAGTATGCGAGCGAAACGGATCAAGGATAATAAACAGCTTTATATGAATCCATTAGCCTGGGTGAATACGACAATATTTGACTATAAGGATCAACTGAAAACCGGTGTGCAAACATTGTACTCATGGACATACGCCGAGGATATACAATCTGAAAATATGTTTCATTCGCTAGGCACAATCGAATCGAATCCACGAACCGAAGATTGTGCAGCTGTTAAACTCACATTCCATAAGTATTAATACTTTTTATTACAAAAAATTTGTATACACAAAAAAACAATTAGTTGAAGAAAAATTTTATTATTATCGATGTGTTACGATATCGAATAATTAAAGCAAAAAAATATTTCAATTTTGATACCAATTCCAAAGATTTTCTTTTAGTTGACTAATTCGAAGTAGATTTTCAAATATTTTAATTAAATAAGAAAATATATATTGAATTTATGTGATGAATGTGGCAAACAACATTTTTAGTTTCATTTTTCCAATCGTTTTGAATGGAAACTTTTAATTTAACAGAAAAATATTGTTATTTTTTATTTTCATTTTTTAGCTATGACTATGATAGTCCAATATTGTTTCCAACTGAGGATACTATACTAGCCCATGCTGAGTGGGTAGCAAATACAAAATCATTGAATCGCGACAGTGCACAAGACACACGAACAATAATTGAAATTTTATCACCGTATTTAAGTAACGATAGATATTATGAAATGCACGATCAAGAGAGAAATGCAATCTGGTCGAAACGGTAATTTAAAAATGGTTTTTTTAATGTTGAAAAGAAGGTATTAAAAAGATTTTTTTTAAATTATATATTAACAGAATAGACTGTCAGCGAGATGCACCTGAAGGACTGCCACTATTGTTGCACTGTGTTGAGTGGAATAATCGAGACGAAGTGTCTGAAGTGAATAAAATAATGAAATCATGGCCGCAATTATCGGTGGAGCGATCCCTAGAATTATTAGATTATGCTTATGCAGACCCCGTAGTTAGAGCTTTTTCAGTGAATTGTCTAAAACTATTAAAGTGTGTATTGGGAATTTACCAACATGTAAATGGTAATTTAATTTAATATCTAAAACTTTTCCAGGGACGAGGAACTGCTTCTGTATTTACTTCAACTCGTTCAGGCAATAAAGCATGAATCCTATCTAGATTGTGATCTTGTAGTATTTTTGCTAGATCGTGCTTTGCACAATCAGCGAATTGGCCACTATTTTTTTTGGCATTTGCGATCAGAAATGCAAGTTCCGGCTGTTCAAAACAGATTCGGTTTGATATTGGAAGCATATTTAAAAGGCAGTACATCTCATGTGCCGCTATTAATAAAACAAATAAAATGCCTTGAAAAGCTCAAGCAAATGTCAGAAATGGCAAAAAAGGGCAGCAAAGAAAAGGTCAGAGCAAAACTTCAAGATTCCCTTATGAAGGAGAATAGCAGTGATGTTTTTCGAAATGTTATGAGCCCTTTGGATCCGAGTTTTCGTTACAAGCTAGTGCGGTAAATAGGAAATTTAAAATAACACAACTTTTTAATGTTTACAATTGGAAAGTTCGTTCAATATTTTGTTTTGTCTTTTAGCCACGAGAAATGCAAAGTGATGGACTCGAAAATGAGACCGTTGTGGATAGATTTCGAGAATTCTGATATGCACGGTGAAGACATTTTTGTTATATTCAAAAATGGTGATGATTTGCGACAAGATATGTTAACATTGCAGATGCTTAGAGTTATGGATCAAATATGGAAAAACCACGGGTATAAAAGAGATAGTAATGTTGTTCGTTTTCATTTTAACATAACTCCGTTCGTTGTTCTTCATTTAGGTATGATTTTCGAATGAACATTTATGGTTGCATTAGCATGGAAAGAAGACTCGGAATGATAGAAGTAGTATTAAATGCAGAAACAATAGCGAATATACAAAAAGAAAAGGGTATGTTTTCGGCAACATCACCATTTCGAAAAGGATCACTCCTCAGTTGGTTAAAAGACTATAATAGTAGTGAAGAGGCATTACAAAAAGCCATTAACGAGTTTACATTAAGCTGTGCTGGCTATTGTGTAGCAACGTATGTTCTTGGAGTGGCTGATAGGCACTCCGATAACATCATGGTAAAAAAGACTGGACAGGTACGGACTAGTAGTTGGTTGTTCTGAGAAATAATTTTCATAAAATTATTTCTATTTGTTGATATTTGGTTTTTGTTTGTAGTTATTTCATATAGATTTTGGTCATATACTTGGCCATTTTAAGGAGAAATTTGGGGTGCGACGGGAAAGAGTGCCATTTGTTCTGACGCATGACTTTGTTTATGTTATAAATAATGGACGAACCGATAAAGAAGCAGACGAATTTCGCTATTTTCAGAATTTATGTGAAAAGGTACAAAATGCTGTGCTGAATTTTGATGCAATTTTGATCAACTAAAATTTTTTTAAAAACATTTTTATTGTTATATTACAATTCAATTATAGGCGTTTTTGATATTAAGACAACACGGATGCCTTATATTATCGTTGTTTGCTATGATGATATCTACAGGATTACCAGAGTTATCTTCGGAAAAAGACTTAAATTATTTAAAAGAAACTTTGGTTTGTATTGAATTTTATAATATTAAGATAAAAGTAATAATTGGTCTAATCGAAATAATCATCATTATTCGTAAATATTTTTTAGGTGCTTGATGTTTCTGAAGAAAAGGCTCGAGAGCATTTTAAATCGAAATTTAGTGAAGCTTTAGCAAATTCATGGAAGACTTCATTAAATTGGGCTTCTCATAATTTCTCTAAAAACACCAAACAGTGAAAATATCTTTGCTTAATTAGTTATATATTTAAGTTTAAATTATAATTTAAAAAAAAAAACAAAAAAAAGTCGTTTTTTTTGGCAATTAAATTTCTGTGTTTTAGGTTTTTTTTTTATTAAATTTAAGAAAAATTATATTCGTAATTTGATTCTGGTATTGTTTTTGATTTTACGTTTATTTTATTGAAAAATGTAAACAAAAAATTATAAAAAAAAATTTAAGTTAATAAATGGTTTTGACAAAAAGCAATGCCCTTGTTTTATTATGGTCCCCTATCCTTTATATTGAAAACATTTAATTAAAATTATACGTAGATTTTTGAGCTTTTGTAAAAAATGTGACAAATCATCTCAATATAAAAACAGTTTAATCTTAACATTTTATTTTTTTCTTTCAAAGACAGCAATAAAAATTCCACATGTAAAGTCTTTATCTGGAAGTGAATATATACAATATTTTCCAATACCCTTATAATTTGTGTTGCCTACATGGTTCCACTGTTTGCTCAATGATTTCTTTGCATTTAATAATTTGAAATTGTCGCAGCGCTCCAAACATTTTTGTATAACCTATAATTTCAAATAATCAAGACAGTTAAGCTTTTGTAAATTATGAAAGTCATTTTTTACTATACTTGCTCATTTTCTTCTTCGTTTAAAGAACATGTAGAGTACACGATTCGTTTTGTATCGGGAAATTCAGTCATAGCATGGAGGAGAATTTTAATTTGCAGTCCAGCTAATTTCCAAAGGCGGTTTTTGTCTTTGTCAGTGTTTTCAATTAATGAAATGCGATTTCCCATTCCCGACCCTGAACATGAAGGGTCCACAAGAATGTATTCGACTTTAGGAATATCATTATTTTCTATTAAAAAATATAAACTTTATGTTAAACTTATTCAATTATAATACCATTTAATACATACTCAGTTTTAAAATATCAGCATTTACTGTTTCAACATTCATCACATTTGCTGATTTTAACATATTGCAAAGTAATTGATAGCGTGACTCGTTTTGTTCAACTGCGTATATTTTGCCCTGATTGTTCATCAAATTTGAGAGGTGAATTGTTTTCATACCTGGAGCAGCACACATATCGAGCACAACTGAATTTGGTTCAGGATCGAGCAACATACTTGCTAAACAAGTAGCCTAAAATGATTGTGCAGTTATTATAACCAAAACATTACTATGAACAACTAATTCGTCCACTTACTTTATCTTGTAGCAACAGTTTTTTTTCCAAAACCAGATTGTGTGTGGCCCAATAGTTTTTAGAATCTGGTGGAAAGGTAAATAAGTTTCCCACATGCTTATCCATAATATATTCATCTTGTTTTAAATTTTCTATTGCTTGTAAATATTCGTCGTATGTATCATAGTTTTTGTTGATAAATTTCCACTCTTCATCAGCAAGCATTCGGTGAGCATCATCATCAGTAAAACAGTTGGTATTTATTCGAACGTACCGCGGCTTATTTACTACAAGATTAAAAATTGTTTATTCAAATTAATTCCGATATTTGGTATTTTCAAAAATTAATGTTATAATAAATATAAAAATTACAATTACAAAAAAAGAAACAAATTCTAATTTTCGCAATAATATATATACACATTTTACTTTTTTTATTTACCTTTCTGTTTTATAGGAACATCGGGTTTTTCTTCCATGTATTTAAGGAATTTATTCTGGTAGGATCGTACACATTGTACCGGTTTTGATTCTCCTTTAAGGTTTTTGGCTCCAAAGAGTAGTTCTGTAGTTAGCACCCGGCACATGAATGGATCTAATCTGGAATTCTCGACCAATATTTTCGTATCTTCTATTACTTTCTCTATAAACTCTCTATTATCTGAATATTTTCCCAGTAAACTTAATAGATTTCCTCGTTTCTAAAAATATCATAAATTACATTATTATTAGTGATCAATTTAATCAATAATTGAATGCACCAAGTATTTACCGCATGCATTTCTTCAAATACTAAAGTTTTAACCGATTTATTCTCATTAACCACTTTTTTGAATATAACTGCTGCTTTTCGATATTGTGTTGGTACTTTTACAGAATGATTAAAACCCATTTTAATCGCTGAAAATTCGCAAAAATCAAATTTAAAAATAGTTCCTACGGTTTTTGACACATACGCACGTGAGATTTATTATTGTGTCTTCTTCTTGATATTACAAATATCTATACGAACTGTCTATTTATTGTAAGAGATTAAAGATTGCAGCTACCAAAAAATTTCAAAAACAAACTACAAAATAAATTTTTTTTTTATCGAAATAAGAGTATTTGACCGATCAATATCACTTTAAAAATAAAGAAAATCTAAAGCACAAAGATACCAATAAAAATTTTGGCTCGAAATTCGTTCTATAGCTTATTCACTTTTAAATTTAACCAAACCCTGAAAAAATACTTGAAATAATCTCAATAAACACCTTTTCAAATTTAAGCCGTTACCTTAGATTTATATTCGACAAACGGTTAACCTGGAACCTTCATACGAAAACTAAAAGACGTGAACTTAACGGACGATGCAAACAATTATTACGTGTCTCCCAGACAGTAAATCAAAACTTACAACAACAAGTAAACTATAACTATACAATACGGTTCTGAAATCAATATGGACATATGGTCTAGAACTTTGGGGTTCGACTAAGCATTCCAACTCCATTCCAATCCAATCCCTACAATCCCGAATCCTTCGCAAAATTGTCGATGCCCCCTTTTATGTGCGAAACACTGTTATCCACCGTGACCTAAATGGTCCATTTGTTCGTGAACTTTGCAACTCCCGATATAAAAAATTCAATTCGCATCTATCCTTCCACCCTAATTCTTTAGGAAGGGAACTGTTCACTCCCACTCTTCCAGTATACAGCCATCGACGTTTAAAACGGCGATGGCCGAGAGATTCTCTAAAATTATAAAATAAAATTACGCTGTTCTAGAGGTAACATCGATGGGTGTTTTCCTCCACATGTCTTCATGTCCTTGTATTTTCCCTTAAAAATATCTGCTTGTTACTAGCATAAGTCGCAAATGAGGGATCAATGATGTTTATTTAAATATAAACAGCCTTAAAATGTCTGTGAGAAAAATTTGAAAATAATAGGCAACTGAGTCAATTTTGGGTTCATTTTTATGATTTGAGTTTAGCGATTTTTGAAAGAGATTGTGTATAATAACGTGTAATACTGAATGAACAAAATATGATTTGTCCTATATTAGATTTGGACAAACTGGTCCAATTGAGTCAACTTTAGAGTCATTTTTATGATTTGAATAGATTTGGTTAAATTTAAAAGTAATGTTGTTGATTTCGATTTAAAATAATTTTTTTGTTTTGGGAGCTTGTTTCTATGAGTATGATACCGATCTCCAAATAAAACCACCCCTATTTGTTTTTCTTGTAAATATCAGCTCATCAATGTAGTTTTAGTTAAACTTTAGCTTAAAAAAACCTTATTGTAGTAAAATTTTATAATCTATCATGATGATTTCAGTCTTAATATAGGGTCTAGTATATTTTTAGAGTATAAAGCAAATGCATTTATAAAAAACACTGAATTGCATTTGAATGCGCAACTCCCATTAGGGTGTTTTTTTTACCAAGAATGTTAAGGATGATAGATGAAATATAAACAATTGATGGAAATTTTGTTTACCGGTCGATTACTTTGAAATGGTATGCAACAGGTGCACATATCTTTGCTATGGTAACGAAAAAACTTAAACAATTGAACTGAAGTTCCAATAATCTTGAGTGTTTGTTTGATCATTAAGTGTTTGAATGAATGCAAACTATGACTGATCGAACGAAATTCGTTTTAAATACTTCAGGTAACTATATAAATAATTCGTTTTTTGGAATTTACGAATGTTTTAAATATAATTGAATATTAATTGATTCAATTTTGATTGTTTAGCTGAATATTTCAACGTTAGCTGTGCAACAGAAGAACTTTCGGTTAGAGAGTTCTTCGATAATGATGATTTAACAATTCTAGCAGCAACACTTCAATATGGGAAAATATTTTTCCACCAACGTGTCCCTACAGATGAAAATTGTTTATTATTTTACAAAATACCACGGATTGGAAATCGGCAGAGTAGTGATTCCAGCACATTGGGAATTCTAACATTAGAAGGTGGAATGGTAAAATCAATGTACAACTCAATGTCAAGAGTTTTTTCACCAAACGCTCTGATGGTAATATTGATTTTGTACCTATTTTTTACCAATATTGAACATTTCTAATATAATATATTTAGAAAAATGAATATAATTCAGAACTATGCAGCATATTAGAAAATTTAAATACATCTCTTGGTACAACACTTGGTCTACCGCAAACTGGTATTAGTTGTATACAGGACGAAATAAATTATTGGTCCCAAAAATCAATAAATGCACAAACAAAAGCTGATAAAGAACAATCTGATACGTTTGCAATTTTTTTGGAAAAAATTAATAAGCATATAAAGTATGAGCTCATACACAATAATATTATACTATTGTATAAGATGTATTTTATATATTTTTTTAAAATTAGAGAGATAGACCATAGTTCGTTGACTTCTATAGAAGAATTTCTAGATTCTGCACATAATAATTTGGATGAAATATGGCGATTACCATATCATTATCCACAAAATCGAATGGCTGATTTAATGGATGTTATTTGTAAGAGTTTTTATTAAAAATTATTTTCATATTTTTATATATGGCATCTATTCTAATTATAATTTTATTTAGGTAGTCAAATAATCGAAACGTGCATTGAAAATTTAATGATTGAAGATGTTTGGAATTTGAATTCTTATCATGTGAACAATTTGATGAATCAGGTTTTAGATATCACAGAATCATGGATTAATTTATGTGATTCGCTTACACGATTGTTTTGGCCAAATTATGGTCAACATCCTTGGATAGGAAAACCACATGCTCCAATGAGAGGGCAATCGTTCAAAGAGAGATTAGCCGATATTAAAAATATTAAAAATTTATACAAACAAATTGTTTCACTACTAGAGGATCAGGATCTACGTGATATGTTTTCGTGGAGTTCTCCATTTAAAGGTTGAGTATTGGTCACTGTTAAAAATTCTATATTCTTATGAATACAATTTGTATGTTATTTTTAGCAATAAATATTTTTGATACTTCTCCCGTGGGACAAAAGAAATGGAATAAGGCATTAAATCAATTTGAGCAACTTTTACAACCAATCGATGAACGAATTGCAATTGCAATTAAATCCCAATTGGGATACAATTTGAACAATCCTCGTCAAGTGATTTTCATATTTTCGAAATATGATACCTTGATTCAACGTCCAACCGTTTTGGATCTGTTGACAACCGAACGCGAACAGTTTCTTCACTCCTTGGAGCTTCTACTACAAGATCTGAAAGTTGCTCTAAGCAATACCAACATTGAACCGGATGCCGGATATCTGTCGCCGATATGTAATGAATGTCGTTGGATTAAAATTGTTCAACATCAAGTAAATAAAACCGTTTTATTGAATTGTGTTCTTTATTTTTGTTGAATATCTTTTATTCTAGATTGATGAAATAGAAAAGGTAAGTCATTTGGTTAATGGTAGAGAGGGTTTTGGAAAAATCAACGAAGTACTTCAAGAATTAAAAGAAGAAACTTCGACTTTACTCAAAACTAATTTTGAAATTTGGAGTGAACAGTCCTTGTCAGCAGTTAAAAGTGGAGAATTGAGGTATTATAAAATATTTTTATATTCCATTTATTTTGAAATCCTATTTTTTGATAATGAAATTTTTAGATATATATTTATATATTTCTTAAATTAATTTTGAACTTTGAGTACTTTTTTTTATAAGAGCACAATTAATTAAATGAATTTTAGTCAATTTAAAATTGGGAATTTCTTTCAATTTTTTTATTTTTATAAATATTCATAATTAGACTTCGTGAAGATCAGTCGGTGGTACAATTTCAAAGCGATGGTAGACAATTGATGTTTGTTAACTATAATCCAAAGCTGGTTTCATTTTGTCAAGATGTTCGGGAATTTGAAAATTTGGGATTTCGAATTCCAATCGAACTCAGATTCTCGGCTACTCATGCAGCGAAATTTATGTCACATGCAAGAAGCCTACAGCAGATTGCCACATTCCATAATACAATTGGTGATCGAATGATTCCATGTCAGAGACCAATTATGTTGAAAAATGCAATTGAGCTTTCAAGGTTGGTGCACAGTAAGTCGGTGGTATGGAGTGATGAGGCCTCTGTAAAAGAATATGTGCTAGATCTTCAAAAAGCTGTGCAGCGGTTGTCTAACGATAACAATATTCTTGTTGGTTACCATGAACAGATCAAAAGAAAAGTGAGTTGAAAATTTTAGGCTTTTTTTTCGACAGTTTTAAAAAAAACTACATAGATAATTTTAAATTGCAGATTGTAAAATTAATGAATACTGATCTTCTAACCCAAAGTCAGATATGGAAAGATGAAATGAGGCATTTACGTGATATTATTACAACTCTCGAAAAGCTTGGCTATGATAATTTGGAAGCATTCAAACTACATTGGGATCATCAGCTATACAAAGTACTCGAATATCAATACATTTTAGGATTGATAGATATGAATAATAAACTTCCAGAAATTCATATCGATATTTTATTTCGGTAAAACTAATGATTAAAACGAATCGAGTTAAAATTAATGTGCTTTTATTATTTTTGCTATAGCCAGAAAAAATTACAATTCCGACCTTCTGAAGAGGAAATTCGTGATCAATACTATAAGCAATTGCGTAATTTTATCGAAAGACCATTGAAATTTCGTGGTTTATCAGACAGAAGTAATGATCTCTTCAAAGTGATGGTAGACCGAAATAGACATCATTTCGCGACACTTTTCAAACGTGCCCATGAACTTTTTCAAAAATTAGAGGAATTGAAAACACTTTGGGTACCTTTGGTATCTTTGGGCTGTGTCGACATCGAAGAATTGTGTGCTATTCATCTTGTTAAATGGGAGCATTGGGATAAAAATTTCAAAGCCTGCAAACGTTTTAGTCAACAAATCGCTAAAATTCAAGAGTAAACGTTTTTTTTTTAATTTCTGATTGGGTAATTTTTCATTGATTTTCGATTTTAGTTCGGAAGAGCCATTAGATTGCTTTGTTATTAATATTCTACCTTTAAGAACTGATATTGAGAACATATCACGATCATATTGGAACGCATTAACGAATAGTTTAAGAGCATCAATTTTAAATGACGTTTCCGATGTTCAGCATTTTGTCCAATCATCATTGCAATTTTTGCAAAACATATCTGTGGAGGCAGATGAAATTGCTGAGTCGGGTATAAAATATGAATACATTCGAAATGAGTTACCAAGGGTGCGAATATAATTTTATCAGCAACAAAATTTTTTAAAAATTCTATAAATTTTTTAACGATGTTTTAGGTATCAGCAATTTTAGAATCAGTTCAAAAAAAGGACACCTGCTTAGCTGGATGGTGCAAAGAACGGGTTTCATCTCTTTCCGGTTTGATCGTACAATGGGAAAAACTTCAACCGCTTATCGAGAATCATTCGGCAGTTTTACAGCGACAAGTCGACATTATCCGAGATCACATGGGAGTTCAAATAGTTAACCTCAAGGATGAAGCAGAGAAATTTTCAATTCGTTGGGAATCGATGATTGCGGAACTTGAAGCTGATAACAAAACATCCTTAGAACTCTTTAGAGAACGGCAACAATCATGGAAGATGATCAATGAAACAAAAGATAAATTATTTGAAGATGCAGCCAAATTTAATATACAATTGCCACAGGATGTTATTGAAATTTTTTCTAAAATTGAAGCGCAAGTTAACCTACAAGGTCAACAGTGGGAATTGTATGAACAGTTTCTAAATGATATCGATGTGGTTGCTGTTGAAGAGTGGTCCGTATATCGAAGGCGTCCTTACCTTTTTACTGAAGTCTTATCAAAGTGGGAGACTTCTTCAAACTCATCAATTGATCAGGCTGCTTCCAGAATTCGTCAGGCTATCGAAAAATATCAGGAAATATTACCAGTTTTACAATATTTACAATCGGATGCTTTGACAGAACGAAATTGGGCAAAAATATTTCAACTGTTAAAAAAGGATCCAAAATCATTCCATACGATTTGTCTAAAAGATGTGATCAGTGATCCAGACAGTCTTATACAAAACGCTGGTCAAATCCAAGTGCATATTAATTGGACTTGTACATGTGCAAATATTTTATTTTATTAATTATTTTTATCCTGTAGGTGTTAGTGCGTCAAGCCTCTTCGGAGCAAATTGTTCGTCAGGCATTAAATGAATTGGAACAATGGGGAGTCACCGCCGTATTAAAATTAACAACACATACTGATTCATCGAATAATATCGTTCCGTTAATAAAAGACTTTAATGAAGTTCTTAATAAAATTGGTGATAATCAATCTCTTTTACAATCAGCAAAAAATTCGGCTGCATTCGAAGCATTTTCTGATCAAGCTGAGATTTGGGAGTCAAGATTAAATATGCTGGATACCATTTTGACCAGTCTAAGTCAATCTCAACGCAGGTTCGGATTCATCAATATATTTTTTTTTATCAATAAGATATTAAAATGTTGGTGTCCATTGTAGGTGGGTTTATTTGGAGCCAGTATTTGGTGCTGGTACATTGAAAAACGAAGAGGCACTATTTAAGAGGATTGATAAAGACTTTCGATATATCATGCGAGAAATTGAAAATGATCCACGTGTTGTTACGGTGGGAAAAATCAGTAACATTTCCGTGATTATAAAGTCCCTTGAAAGTCAACTTTCACGATGCCAGAGCACATTGATGTCATTCATTACAGTAAATCCTAGTAAATGATAATTTTCATATTTACTTTAAAATTTATTTACAGAATAAAAGAAATACTTTTCCAAGATTCTACTTTTTGGGCGATGATGATTTATTAGAGCTGTTAGGTCAAGCAACAAAGGAAAATATTATTCAGAAGCACATTAAGAAGTTATTCGTTGGAATACATACTCTCGGAATTGAAGATTCGAATTTGATAACAAAAATCAAGAGTAGTGAAGGTGATAGTGTTCAACTTTTAATACCAGTTAAGATTACCGGATCTATTGAAGTGAGTATTAGGTTTGGTACCACGTGTATAAGCTTAAATCCGCTGTTTTTTTAGTCAGAAAACACATGTTTTTTTTTCATAGAAAGCAAAAACAAATTTATTCAAAGTACTTGCCCTCACCAAGCTACACATTTTTCCCATATCTCGGGTAATTTGTGGATACCACGCCAAAAAAATTCCTTCTCTTTCGAGGCAAACCACCATCAAGCCATTTTCGGATGGTTTCGTAATAAGCGGGGTGGGGTAGCACCTTCCAGTTGAGTGTCTCCAAGTAGTTTCGGACCATTTTTGACGAGTGCGATGGTGCGTTGTCGTGGAGGAAAGTTAGCTTGTCATGTCTTTGTTGATAATCCGTCCTTTTTTCACGCAGAGCACGGTGCAATGTGTTCAGTTGTTGGTGGTAGCGGTGAGCATTGACAGTTTCACCAGGTTTCAACATCTCATAGTAGACAATACTCTGTTGATCCCACCAAACGCACAGCATCGTCTTCCGTCCGAAGCGATTTGGTCTTGGGGAAGATGTTGATGGTTGGCCGGGATCAACCCACGGCCAACCATCAACATCTTCCTCACCTATCACAATCCGATGCAGGAACGACTTTCTTTTCTGTCTGGCAAGCAAAATTTCGCATATATTTTGGCGTCGCTCCATCTGCCTATCGTTCAATTCATGCAGCACCGATTGGGTATCGTTTTCGTCTGCAATTGATGGTCTTCAACCTTCCTAGGCCGATTTTTATGCTTCTTGTCCCACAAGTCAAAATTGCCGTGTTTGAACCGATGAAATCAATTTTGGCACGTTGTTTCCGATAAAGCACTGTCAGCATAGGCCTCCATAAGTATTCGATGCGATTCGCCAGCCGATTTCTTCAAATTGAAGCAGAAAAGCAGAGCTTCCCGCATATGCTTTTTTTCTGGTACAAAACTAGACATGATTACCAAAGGAAAAATGTATGTTGTTGTACGAAATTGCTGACAATGTGCACTAATTAATGTCAAACTCATAAAAAAAGTATGTCGTGCCCAACAGCGGATTTAACCTTATACCCCTGGTATATTTCATTACCATTTAATAATCAAAATATTTAACATCCAATAAACTATAGGTGTGGCTAAATGAACTTGTCATTTCAATTCAGAAAACACTAAAAGATCAAATAAGTAAATGTGCTCAAATTCAGGAATTTTCTAAAGCTAACGTCTCACAGTATTGTATGCAAGTTTTATGCACGGCACGAGCAATTAATTTTACAAAACAAGTTGAAAAGGCGATCACAACAATGTCTTTGTCATCGGTTCTGAATTTGTTGAAAAAGGAATTAACGAAATTTACGGATCTCAAGAATAATTCCGATAGTAGCTTGGATCGTATAAAATTGAAAGGATTATTACTAGATTTGGTTCACTATATGACTGTGATCGAATATTTAATTGAGAAAAATATAACAAGTCTTGAAGATTGGCACTGGATTCAGCAGATGAAATTTCATTTTAATCGTGACGGTGTGGCTATTATTCGAATGGGTTATGCTGAATTCGAGTACTCGTACGAATATCTCGGGAATCCTAGTAAATTAGTGCATACAAGATTGACACATAAATGCTATTTGACCTTGACCCAGTCCATGCAATTGGGTATGGGCGGTAATCCTTTTGGACCGGCTGGAACTGGAAAAACCGAGTGTGTTAAAGCATTGGGTGCAATGCTGGGAAGACTCGTTTTGGTGTTCAATTGCGATGAGGTATTTCCAAAAAAAAATATTTCACTATTCCTTTGTTTTCATGTATATACGAGTATATATTTATTTTATTACAAACATTCTATTAGAATGTTGATACCGAAGCAATGGGCTTAATATTAATGGGGTTAGCCAGATGTGGTGCTTGGGGATGTTTTGATGAATTCAATCGTTTACAGGAAGCTACGCTCTCTGCAATATCAATGCTAATTCAACCGATTCAAAGTGCATTGAAAGAAAAAGCCAAAACAGTTAATATATTAAATAATGAGGTTTGTGTTCTCTGAGTTTCTGTTCTAACTTTTCACTATAAATTATTTTATGTATGTACATTTGCTTAGATAAATTTAAATTTACATTGTGGAATTTTTGTCACTTTGAATCCTGCCGGCGAAGAATATGGTGGACGGCAACAGCTTCCTGGGAACATACAGGCACTTTTTAGACCAATTGTTATGGAGCAACCGAATAAAAGGGAAATAGCTAAAGTTATGCTTTTTGTTGATGGTTTTAAGGAAGCTGAAAAAATAGGTGATCGACTTGTTGAGCTCTTTTCACTGGCTCCAAAAATTCTATCTGCTCAAAAACACTATGATTGGGGACTAAGAGAATTAAAAACGGTTCTATTAGCTTGTGGTAGTATTTTTCGTGAGAAAAATTCCAATTTTGATGAAATGACAATTGTTGCACAAGCTCTACGGTCCAGTACAATGTCTAAATTGACTGCTTCTGATCGTACAAGGTAAATAAATTTTTTGATTTTTTAATTATTCGTTCTAAAATTGTGCAACTTTTTTTCACAGATTCGAAATGTTACTTTCTAATGTATTTCCTGATATTACAACAGATGCAAAAACCAATACTGCATTAGAAGAAAGCCTTAAAGGCGCTTTCGTTTCCTTAGGCTTAGTTGAAAATTTGAAGCAAATTGAAAAATGTCTACAGCTTTATGAACAATTGACAAAAAGAATGGGTGTAATGATTGTTGGTCCACCTTGTTCTGGTAAAAGTACTATACTATCGATTTTGAAACAAGCCCTTATATCATCGGGAAAAACAATTCGCTCATATACAATGAATCCAAAATCTATGACCCGGGTTCAACTACTGGGCAAATTAGACCCAGATACTCGCCAATGGACTGATGGAGTACTAACAACTACAGCTGTTGCCGTTAACGCTGAATCAATAGAAGTATGCTCTTGGATAATTTGTGATGGCGACGTCGATCCAGAATGGATAGAAGCTCTCAATTCCGTGTTGGATGATAACAAACTACTTACTCTTCCATCGGGATGGCGTATACAGTTCGATGACAATGTTCATTTCTTATTCGAAACTCATGATTTAACTCATGCATCGCCGGCAACTATTTCACGAATGGGCATTATTAATATAAGGTAATGCTCAATAAATATACAAAAATAAATTATTAAAATAATATTTTTTTAAAATTTTTTTAAAAATCGAAATATTAATTTAGCTATGAAGACTTGGATATAAAAGTAATTACTGAATCACTTTTAACAAAACATGAAGATCCGGAATTTATGAGTACGTTTATAGAAAATTATGTGAAGAAGTGTGTAGAATGGATCGATAAGGAATTCCGAAAGTATAATTTTTTTGATTATCGAATTGAGAAAAATATACTAAATTAAAAATTATTCAAATTATAGTGACATGCAACTTCCGAATATGTGCATGTTCAAATCTGCTTTAAAACGTATCGAAAATAGTCAGACCAAAGGAGAATTGTGCGTTTATTTAGCGCGTGGACTTCTTGGCTATATTTCTCATTCAGAACATAATAAATTTGTAAATAAATTATACGATTTGGCCAATGTCTATATACCAGATCCAACAAAAGCAGAATTTTCATACTACAATAGTTTTCGTGATGCAATTGAAACGTATGTAACAGACACGACTAGTACGGCGGGTAGTGAAAACTCTGAAAATAATTTAGTTCGAACTGGCCAAATAAAAGCCTATTTGGAGAGTTTACGTGATTTTCTGAAATCATCAGAATATTTGCCTTTTATTATTATTGGACCACCAGGATCTGCTAAAACACTTATGCTACATACTGCAATTGGAGAATTTTCCGGCTGTCAGCTAGTTGTCGTCAATTGTAGTGCACAACTTACGCCCAGTTACATACTTTACTCTTTAAAACAGGTGGAAATTTGTACAAACCTATTATTTTAGTAAATTTTTCTTCATCTGGAAAAGATTTAGAAATATTAAAAAAAAAACAATTACTGAATTTCAAAAAATATATGTTTTTTCCTCAGAATTGCATTACAGTATCAGGCGTTCGGGGTCGTGAATATAAACCACGTCAACAACGAATCGTGTTATTTTTGAAAAATATTGATTTGTGTCTTGTAGACTCATGGGGTACAAGTAGTGTAGTAGAACTTTTACTGCAGTTAATCGGACGAAATGGATTCTATTCAGAAAATCTAGAATGGATAAGTGTCTCTGGACTACAAGTTTGCGCTTCAATGGATGATATGCCAAAACAAAAACTATCGCCACGATATTTGGCATTAAATAGTTTCCTTCGTGTACAGTATCCTTCAGAAGCTGATATGCCAATAATTGTCGAAAATCAATTACAACCCTTACTTTTGAATTTCAATCAAACAACCAACAAAACATTTCTTGTTAATCGTCTAATAATACTTTTTAATGAAGTTCGTGATTCATTTACACAATTCAAGTATGCACACTATAATTTTAGTCCGAAAATGATCACAAGTCTTTTGGATGGACTACGACATTATCCTGCTGATCACTTCAATCAGGTATGATTTATTTGATAGAGTAATTATAATAATTCACTTAATAAATTGTATATTAAATGGTGTTACCAAATTTTAGGCGCTAGTAGAAGAGATAAATACAATTTTTAGGAATCGTTTATGTACCGAAGAAGATGTCAGAGAATTTGATGGAATATTCAAAAATAACATAAAAAATCTTATGGAAAATGCAAATAAGGTAATTAAAAATTTCTAAATTTTTTTTTATTAATTAATAAATAAATTATTTATTTAATATTTTAGAATGATTTCTTTGTACCAAAAGGTCCACAATCCACAATGGTAAGTATAATTTCAAATGAGGAATGGTTGGAGATTGTCCAGAAGAATATTGCAATTTGTAGTAAGTTATTTTTCGATGTTAAATTTGAATTTAAATTGAAATGATTAAAAAAATATTTTTAAATTATTTCCTCCATTTAGATACTGAATATTACAACATAGAACAGCCGATAACTGAAGAGCTTTTAAAACAAACTGCTTGCCTGGTGCGACTGTTGGTTCGTCCTGGGACTCATATTGTCCTTGTGGGTAGAATGGGCTCTAGAAGAACTGATTCTCTGTATATTGCAGCAACTATTTTAACAGCGAAAATTCAATTACCTCAAGGTGTTCGGAATTATAATATGATAGATTTTTATAATGATTTAAAAATGGTTCGTAGAAATAATTGAAAAAGAACGTTTTAACAACCAAAGTTTGTTTATTACTATGTAATAATTTAATAGGCAATGCAATCAGCTGCATTAGATAATCAGATAATAATATTTATGATAGATCATTTATGGTTAACATTTTTGGGTGATATTATAAAACCAATTGAAGCTATTCTGAAAGGAAGTGAAATTGTTGATTTGTTTGGTGAAGACTTAGAGTCCATAGCCAGTCCACTAAAAGGTGAAGCACAACTTGAAGGATATCAAGAATCTTTGGCTTCTTATTTTATGAAAAGTAAACAAATTTCAATAATCTTATAAAAAACTTCATATAGTTATTGTATAAAAATATTGAATTTTAGGAGTGAAAAACAATTTACGAATTGTCCTATCTTTGGAAGCAACTAGTGGAAGTTTGCCGGAACTTTTCAGTGTTTATCCAGCTCTTTATAAGAACACTAGTCTAATTTGGATTCAGAAAATGTCTGAAAAAACAATGAATGCATTGCCAAAGCAAATAATTAGTACACACCCTCAAGAAAAGGAGATTACAATTCCAGTATACTTTTCACAAGCAATTTCATATTCTCCCTTAGATTATACTCCGAGGCAATATGAAAATCTCATTGTCAGTTATTATCACATATTTATGTCCTTTTTGAAGAAAACAAAAGATCGATCTGAAAAATTAAAGGTAGTCATATTTTTTAGAATATTTTTAATTGGCATATTTGTGATTGTATTTCATGTTTTTTTTTAGATTGGTGTTGATAAACTTCGATCGACTCATGAAATTGTCGATACTCTAAAAACGAATGCAGCTGTTCAAGAAAAAGCTTTAGGTGAGAAACGAAAATTGGCAAATGAAGCGCTAGAAATGATTTCGGCAACAATGAGAAATGCAAATGATCAAAAATCTGATCTCTTGGAACTAAAAAAGAAAACTCAAGAAAATAGTGAAAAATTAATGGAACGAAAGAAAGCAATTGAAATCGAGTTGATGGAGGTTGAACCAGTTTTAAAAGAAGCATTAGCGGCTGTAGGTCAAATAAAAACGGAAGCACTCTCGGAAATAAGATCTTTACGTGCTCCACCTGAGACCATTCGAGACATACTTGAGGGTGTTTTACGATTAATGGGTATACGGGATACATCGTGGAATAGTATGAAATCATTTCTAGCAAAACGTGGTATCAAGGAAGATATCAAATCTTTGGATCCAGCTAGAATTAACCCCGAAAATAGAGAGTCAGTCGAACGATTACTTGTATCCAAAGCGGATTCTTTTGATATGCGAAATGCGAAAAGAGCTTCTGCTGCTGCTGCACCCTTAGCCAGTTGGGTAATCGCTAGTGTTAAGTATTCCAAAGTAATCCAGAGCATCAAACCTCTCGAAATGGAGCAAAATCAATTGCAGAAGAATTTAGAAATAGCGGAAGGTCAAGTTAAAGCGTTAATGTCTGGCTTAAATGATGTCGATGCACGTGTTAAAGAACTTTCTGGCCAATTGAATATGCATACCCAAGAAGCAGCTGTTCTAGAATTGAAATTGGAGGATGCTAGAAATACATTAAGAGCAGCTGAAGTTCTTGTTGAGAAACTTAGCTCCGAATATAAAAATTGGACTAAACAACTGGGAGAATACGAAAAAACCTACAAGACTTTAGATACAAAATCATTTGTAATTGCTTTGGCAATCAATTTATATTCTGGACTTATATATGAGAATAGAATGTAAATATTTATTATATTATATATTATTGTACGTTTACATTGATAGAAGCATTTGCTTTGTTATTTTTCTTTTTAGAAACATACTCAATATGATTACTATGAAGATTCAACAGCCAAATTTTAACATAACTAAAAGTCTTATCACTGAACAAGACCAGATCATTTGGGAGAGTATGGGCTTACCTGGTGATGTACAGTCAATTGAAAATTCTGCCCTTCTTGGTAAAATCATTGAATTACCATACGGTACATGCCCAATACCATTAATAATAGATCCATTAGAGAATGCTCTGACCTGGTTAAGAGAGTATTTGCGAGCATCACAACACCAGTTCGAAATAGTATCCCAGAAGTCGGATAAACTAGTTAATAGTCTGGAATTGGCAGTTCGTTTTGGGAAAGTTTTTGTTGTGCAGAATTGTGAAAAAATTGAGCCTCCAATATTACAGTTGACAACGCAGAGATTCTTTTCAAAGTTTAATAAAAAATCATTGCAGGTTGGCAATAAAATGATCGACGTACACGAACATTTTCGCATTATTTTGATAACAAAACTAAATACTTTAAAGTTGGAACCGGAATTAGGATCGAATTTAACGATGATTCCGTATACGATAACAACAACTGGTTTAAGTGATCAATTAATGTCGAAGGCAATTTCACTGAAAAGGCCAGAACTGGAAGAAAAACGAATTAATCTATTAAAGAATGAAGGAGATTTACTGAAACAAAGAATTGAATTACAGAGTAAACTGCTCGAAGAACTATCGTCTGCCAAAGGGGACATACTCAAGAATGAGCAACTGCTGAAGACTCTGAACGAAGTAAAGGAGAGCACAAAGTCAATTGATGAATCTCTTACAAAATCTGGAGAAATAAAGCGTGTTTTAATGGAGGAATATGGTCAGTACAAGGAGTTTTGTGATCGAGCATCGATCCTGTATATGGGAATTCTAGAACTGTACGCTATGTCAGTGGCAACATTTAAAAATTTGTTTATAAAAAGTTTGAAAAATGATCACAGTCTGAATGAGTCTCAACGCTATTCATATTTGGTGAGAATTACTTATCAGTACTTGTGTCGATCTACGCCGAAAAGTGGACACTTAACACTAGGAATGTTTATTTGTAAAAATGCTTTCCCCGATAATATTTCCGATATGGAATGGGAGTTATTCGTTACGAATTTCATGCTGAACGATGAGACTGGAACTCAGACTTATCCGACTTGGTTAAAAAGTGAACAAATACCAAAAGTGGTTGCTCTAAAAACGCATGTGCCAGAGGTTTATGCCAAATTGAATTTGGAAAATAAACAAATCTGGAGAGCATATGCGGAAGGTGATGATAAATCTGTAATTCCAATACCAGTTACAGTTTTCCAAAAAGTAATGTTGGCTCAGATATTTAGGCCTGACACTATGACTACCGCTATGGATGCGGTGGTATATGAAATGATTGGTATTAAGCCAGGTTCTTTTATGCAGCCAAGTATAGATCAACTTGTTGAAGAAACATCAAACCTAGAACCAATAATACTAATAACAAAATCAGCCAATGAACCTACAGTGCTATTAAAAGAGGCGGCAAGGAAAAAATTGGGTAAAGAAACCTTTGTTGAAATCTCCATTGGAGGCGGTATGGAGAAACACTATTTGAAAATCGTCCGAGAAGCAGCTGAAAGAGGGAAGTGGGTATGTATCAAAAACGTTCATTTAGCAGCAAAATGGTTATTGGACTTGGAACGTGAACTTGAACTAAGCAAACCACTTGAGAGCTTTAGAATTTGGTTGATTGCCGAGAGTGTCAGCCAGTTCCCAGAGACATTCTTAACGAAATGTCTAAAAGTACTCTTCGAATCACCACAAGGTATAAAGAATAAAATGAACAATTTAATGCAACAATGGTCACCAATAATATCTAATCTGAAGGATGCTAAATTGATCAAGTTACATGTGATTCTTTTCATACTGAACTCGGTACTGCAAGAACGCCGTAATTACATACCGCAAGGTTGGTCAACCTGGTATGATTTCGGTGATTCTGATCTACGTACCGCCTCCGAATTTATTATGTGGTTAGACAAAAATATTCGATCTTCTAAAGTTGATTGGCTAATTTTACAAGGATTGTGTGAGAATATCGCCTATGGTGGACGAATAAATAATACGCAAGATTTGGCAATTTTACTTAAATATTTGGACGAATTTTTCAATGAACAAACACTTACTGGTCGATGGAATCCACCTGGTTGGAAGATAACTATTCCAACATGTCAGAAGTTTCAGGACTATTTCGATATTGTCCAAAAGCTGCCTGATATTGATTCTCCTCAAGATTTCGGCCTATCACCATCATCGAATCTATCTCGAAATATAACAATTTGTCGAAATGTTTTGAAAACCTTAAGAAGTAAATATTCACCAAAATTTTTTCATAATTTTCTACTTTATTCGTAATTTGTAAATTTTCTTTAGATGCGTACTTTCATAACGAGGAGCAAGGTAGTTTAGAAAAACGTATTCGGCCAATTTTAAGTTTGTGGAAAAAGCTCACTGCGGTAAAAAATTAAAATAATTTAAAACTTCTTTGTATATTTTTTTAATGATTTTCTAGAGTTCAACAGTTGCAAAAACGTTCACTGAAATGCAAGAAGATGTAAATGCTGGACCATGGAAAACTTTCTTGAATTTAGAAATGAAAATTGCCGGACAATTATTTAAGGTAAATTTTTAATAATTTTTTTATGTTTATATAACAATTTGTACTATGTTAAAAATAGGAAATTCATAAGACTCTGGTGCAATTGCATATATTAGTAAGAGAACAAAAATCGATTATGAAAGGTGAAGATTTACTAATACAAGCGATTGCTGATAATTTGGTAATTTAAAAATGCAATGTAAAATATTTTTCGTATGGAAAATGTTGAGAATTGAATTTTTTTAAATAGGTGCCAATAACATGGCGAAAAATTTGGACTGGACCAAAATCAGCTGTAGACTATATAAAATCAGTTGTTGCTAAGGGAATTGAAACGGAGCTGAGGTATAAGGAAACACAGCAACAAAATTTCATCGACGAACTGGATTTGGCAAGCACATTTAATCCTCAGACATTCATATCTGCTCTGAAATTGGTAACCGCAGAAGACTTGAATGTTTCGGCTTGTGGTTTAGTACTCCAATCGAAGAGTTCTAAGCTTTTTGGTCGTCATGTTATCAAAATATCATCTCTTTTGGTATGACGCCCATTGGTTAGTATCATAGTGAGCTAATTATAATTTTTTTCCTGCTCTCTGTATAGATTGATGGTGCATATTTTAATGGAGGAAAATTGACAGTATTTGATTATAACAAATCAATAGTAACGAATAAAAGTCCTGAGTTTTATTTAACATTTGTTGAGAAGGAAAATTTCAAACCAGAAACTTATGGTTTAGTAGAAATGCCGTTGTACACTAATAATACGAGAGATACACGAATGTGTACATTATTTATTGAGAGTAACGATTCGAAAAATATTATTCTATTATCTGGTGCTGCGTTTATTGTTCCGGATTTGCCAAATGTGGTTACTTAAGATTTAATGCAGGCAAATTTATACGTAATTGTAATTGTATTTAATAAATGATAATTAATTGTATTTTTATCATACTCACCATTGCACTTTAACTTATTTTATTAACGATTATAAAAGTGTTGATTTTTAGTGAAAAAAATTATTTAAAATAAAAAAAATGTCAATAGTAAAATTTGTTAATTATTTGTAGTTCTGCAAGCGGTAACTATTAATCCTAAAATTTTTTGATTTTTGCTTTATTGTAACATTAATTTTAAATGGTTAAAAACAACTATACATTTGGTTAGGACTAAAGGGCATCCCGGTTATGTCAGTAGTTGGATTCGAACTTAAATTGACTGCTGATCATTTTTTTTGCGCAGCACAGCAAAATCTTTTTAAAATTTTCAACTTTATCGAGCCTTTTTTTTTGTTAAAAATAATTAATTTAAAAATTTTTTATATCATGAATGTAATAAACTATAATTTGACTTGTCACAAATGACAAACGTTAGATGTTCCAAAGGATCTTGGTCTTTTCGCTTTATAAGGAACTGACATGTTTGTATGTAAATACAATTCTTATTAGGATTATTTAATTTTTTGTTTTGTTGGAAAAGTTTTATAATTATAATAATTTTTTAGAACAGACAAGAAGTTCAATTTTTATAATTAAATTTTCTCTTAAACTTTAATCAATTTAGCATTTACAGTCATTAAATTTTCTCTTAAACTTTAATCAATTTAGCATTAACAGTGATATAATGTACATGTACAATTAACTGGTATTGTTTACTTACCTTAACCATAGACAAGAAATAGCTAGAACTTGCTGCTAGAAGAAAACTGTGACGCCAAAATTTTTGAACAAGAGCCAGCTCGAGAGCCAGGTAATACGTATGTGCCAATTTTTAAGAAAGTTGCAATTTCATGTTTTGGAGAGTAGTAATTTCTGATGTTTTTCATAATTTTGAAAAACATTAGAAATTACTAGCAATATTTTTCGCTCGATTGTATTTATTCCTTTACATTTACAGTGGATAAACACATCCACTTAACGACCCCGAAATTTTTTTTAAACACATAATAGGCTCCGGATGAGTTTACACCTTTTATTTGAAACTTGGCCAGACTGGTGGAACGAGATTTTTTTGACTACTAGATCACTCATCGAACACAAAAATTATGGGTTATTTACTTTTGACGATTTTAACTCACTGTTTTTAACTCAATTGGACGAGTAACCAGGTGTCTGAAAAAATCTCGTATCATCAGACGACCTACTTTCAAATAAAGAGTAAACGAGGTCTGTTCAAAAAGTATCGCGAATTTTGAATTCCCGCTGGTTACGTATATTCGATTTTAGATTTTTTTTGTGGCGTTATTTTGGTACTCATGTCTCTCACTTATGCCGACAAGTTCGAAAATTTTGAATGTTTAGGTTATTTTTGACAGTTGCATTGTTCAGGTTATTTTTGACAGTTGCTGCACGTGTTTTGGCTCGTTTTCGATTTTTGCCCATTCCAAAAAATGGATCGAAGAATCTGTTTCGGGAACAAGAAAAAGTCACAGGGGGCCAGATCTGGGGAATACGGTGGCTACGGCATTATTAGTGTGTTGTTTTTGGCCGAAAATTCGCAGGGGCGTTATTATGGTGCAAAAGCCAATTTTTGCCCTTCCACAAATCCGGGTGTTTCTGGGGGATTGTTTCGCGAAACTTGCGCATAACTTGCAGGTAATATTTCTTTATTGATTGTTCTACCCTGTGGCAAGAACTCATGATGCACCAAGCCCCTGCAATCGAAGAAAACTTCACATTCGATCGAACTTGGTTGTGCGGCAGCCACGTCATAACCATAAACCCATGATTCGTCACCAGTTATGACCCTCTGGAGTAAATTAGGGTCGTCGCGGACAGAGTCCAACAGCTCCTTAGCAATGTTAATGCGATGCTGTTTTTGGTCGAAAATGGGTTGAGTTAATTTTTGACAGCTGCTTTGCTTCCAAAACACGTGGAAGCAAAGCAGCTGTCAAAAATTAACTCAACATTCAAAATGGCCGAACTTGTCGGCATAGATGAGAGACATAACGCCACAAAAAAATCGAAAATCGAATATACGTAACCCGCGGAAATTCAAAATTCACGATACTACTTGAACAGACCTCGTAGACTCCTGTGTAGCCTGTTCTGCATTTGCATAAATTTTCGTAATTGCCATGTGGATTTGTTAACTTTTGCAATAGTTTTCTAGTACCAACTTTCGGTAAGGTTTTTTTTTTTTATTTATTCATAAAAATGAAAAGTTGCGACCCCCAAGCTTTTAATTCATGACACAAATTTTAATATAGATTTTTAAAAAAATCTTAATCCCTTAAAATAGTTCAGATGAAAATTAAACAAATATTCTCAAAGATAAAGTCAAATTTATATTTCTATTATTAAATATTTATAATATGTATGTATGTAAGTATATCTTATAAAATATTTCTATAAACAAGACAAAAAAAAATCCTTCAAAAACGGGACAATTTATATTATTTTTTAATTACAATTAAAAAAAACCACATGATTAAATCAATAAAATAATTATTAAATTATATTTATTTGTTATGCATTTAATTTAATTTTATTAATAATAATTAATCATATAAATAATAAATAAACGGTATAGGGATAAAAGGATTTTAGGAAGAACCTTTTTGGGAATCATATTCAAAAGATCAGCGAATTATATATAATCTTAATTAGATTATTAACTAAATAAAATGTACTATATGCATGTATACTATGTACTGTATGTATTTATGTATGTATATATGAATATATATTATGTATGACAATAACAAATTATATAAATTAGTTTTTTGCTGTCTTCATTTATTTATTTCGAATTTTTGCGCGATATTTTTACTTAAAATTTAATTATTTTATAAGAAATAATTGTATTGTTTTGTTGCATAACATTAACACTAATATAAAACTAAACAAAATAAATATATAAATAAATAATAATCAATAAAAATATTTCCAATAATAAATAATAAATACAATAATTTGAACGATAGTATAATATAATTTAGAACAATGCAAGCTATCACAATGTTGTTTATAAATTTTCTAGAAAAACACAAAAAAAAAATACTTTTACAACAGTTACTGTTCCTAATGACATATATATTTTTATGAATTTTCCATTTTTACGAGTGCAAAATTAAAAATAATTTAAGATTTTTTTCGATTCAAATGATGACGGGCTTTTTTATATCCACATTTTATTTAACTGCAATCATCAATTAGTGGCATCTCTCTGAAGTTTGGTTTGGTATAAATTGGAGAGTCTTTTTCGTTTTAGAAGAGAAACTTTTTCTTTTTCTTTTTGCATTTTTGATTGTCAACTTTCAGTTCAGATTCATCGGCATCCTGATTCATTGATGAAAATTAAATTGTTCGTTAGGATACATGATCAAGATCAGACGAGCATTATTACCTTATCGGCATCCATTTTTTTACTTTTTCCCAACTTTTTCAATTCCTTCTGTTTTTTTTTCTCTTTTTTCGAAAGTTTGGTGGGTGTTTGTTTTATAAGTTCTTCCTCTCGTTTTGCTGTATGCAATTCGAGACTTTGTTTAATACTCTATAAAAAGAATAATAAAAACATTAATAGAAATCTTAAAAACAAAACTATTTATTAATTATGTTCATATTTATGTATATTATTAGATAGAAAATAGAAATTTTTTCTTATAATCTTTCGAGAATTTCTGAAATGAAATGAAAATGGATTTTTTGAAAGTGGATTATCAGCAGTTTAGATTGTCCACGTGTTTAATAAGAGTGCATTAATAAAAATATAAGGATGAAAATTTACAAATCAATTAGCTGAGATATCGATTTCGAAACGTTTAGAGTCAATTATGACTGCATCAGATTAAAATGAATTGCGTAGTTTAGAAAGTACAGTCCTGTCATTTAATAGTTTTCCATATGTACCAGGTGTATAAGCTTAAATCCGCTGTTTTTTAGTCAAAAACACATGTTTTTTTCATAGAAAGCATGAACAAATTTATTAAAAGTACTTCACCTCGCTAGCTACACATTTTTCCCATCTCTCGGAAAAATTCCTACTCTTTCGAGGCAAACCACTCATCAAGCCATTTTCGGACTTCTTCGTAAGAATCGAAGTGCTGCTCAGCGCGTGTCCCTTCGACGAAAACAGGTGGTAGTCGGAAGGGGCCAGGTCTGGTGAATAAGCGGGGTAGGGTAGCACCTCCCAGTTGAGTGTCTCCAAGTAGTTTCGGACCACTTTGACGTGTGCGATGGTGCATTGCCTATCACAATTCGATGTAGGAACGACTTTCCTTTTTGTCTGGCGAGCAGGATTTCGCATGAGTTTTGGCGTAGTTCCATTTGCCCATCGTTCAATTCATGCGGCACCCATTTTCCGATCTTTTTAATCTTCCCCATAGTACGCAGACGCATGGAAATGGCTGGTTGAGTAACACCCAAATGCTCAGCGAGCATTTTTTGCGATTGGCTATCGTCTTCGTCCAAAAGAGCCTACAATTGATGGTCCTCAACCTTCCTAGGCCGATTTTCACGCTTCTTGTCCCTCAAGTCAAAATTGCCGTTTTTGAACCGACGAAACCAATCTCTAAACGTTGTTTCCGATAAAGCACTGTCACCATAGCCCTCCATAAGTATTCGATGCGATTCGGCAGCCGATTTCTTCAAATTGAAGCAGAAAAGCAGAGTTTCCCGCATATGTTCTTTTTCTGGCACAAAACTAGACATGATTATCAAAGGAAAAATGTATGTTGTTGTACGAAATTGCTGACAATGTGCACTGATTAATGTTTACAGGTGTCAAATTCCAAAAAAAATGTATAGCGTGACCATGAGAGCTTAATACGCTCACTCACGCCATCTATGACCAAACAGCGGATTTAAGCTTATACACCTCGTATATATCATCCAAAATACTATTTATTTAGATTAAGGTTTCTCATTTAAGCTGGCTTTTCCATCGAACAATTTGACGTTAAATTTCTAAAAACTTTTTACAAAATTAGTGATATTTTTCGAAAAATAAAATACCAATGTCTATTGGTCTATAAGATCGTGTGATCGGAGCTGCGCAAAAGATCTTATGTACGCAAACAATCCTCAAACTTTAATAATGGCAAAGCCCAAGCAATGTAAAAAAATAATAAAATCAAAATTAAAAGTGTGTTTTATTCAACTTTATTTTCCGCAGCACAAATTGGAAAGTCCTCTTTATCGATTTTCTGAATATGTTTCATGGACACGCTATCCATTTTTTTTTTGCAATTTGACATTTTCCGACAGCTTTCCATCGATTATTATTTATGAATTGTCATAAGTAAGTTACATCACCACTTAGTGTATGTATTTGTACTGATAGGAAAATCACCTACACGTGTAATAATTGTCGACGATGAAATTACAATTAATATTTGCATATTTATTATGAAATAACAACTTTTTAGAATTTCAATTAAATCGAATGTCATCTAAAGAATATTTTCTTTAAATATTGACTCTTTTATTTCGGTTTAGTATAAATTATTCATACTAGATAAATAATAAAATTGCAAAAAAAAGAAGTTTGTACAAAATAGGAAACTTACCATATCTTCTTCGGCTTCACGCAGTCGATCCATTTCAAGACGATCGATAACTTCATTTCGAAGTTGGACAACTTCAACGAGGCGGGAAATTAATGTCTCCTCACGGGCTTTATCCGAATCGGTTTTATTACATTCTGGCTGGGCCATAAGGACTCGAATTTCATACTCAAGATCAGCTTGTTCCTGTTCTAAACGATGTTGGCGTCGCCTAAATGTTTATATGAGTTGCGACGAAAAAAAATACAGAAGAAAAAGAGACAGAAAATATGGAAACAAAGAAGCGTACATAAAGAAAAAAGAAGAAGTTAATTATAGATGAAAAAATATAAGAATTAAAAAACGATAGAAGTACATAGATAAGATATATGGTTTTATGTTTGATAGTGTAGAAGATGTGTTGGAAAGAAGAGAAGTTTTGTATCCACAAATTAGTATATCTCGATTGGCTATAAAACGGTCGGTTTACTTACAAATACATAAGTTCAGCCTGCCGCCGGAAAAGATCGTTTTTTTCATTGACCAGCTCGAACAGCTGTAAGATTAGATCTTCGACTTCTTTTGTATTTGGGGTCGAACTGACATTCGTATCTTTGGGCTCATTTTCTGTTTCGCTACCTTCGCATCGCTCACGGATCATTTTTTCTAGCATTACGCCTTGTTTTTCGAGGCCTTGCTGTTGAGTTTCGATCAAATCTAGTTCTAGTCGGATTTCTTGGAGCGGAAGCATTTGGAGGACTTTCTTGGGTGGTACTGGTAGGGCTGGAGCAGGACCTTTCCGTCGTTTCCATTTACCCTGAATCGATTTATTGAAGAGCGGATCGTTTTCTTCATTCGGACTGTTGAGAGACACTTGGCTTTGTCGATTTCGATTTTTCGCCTCTTTGTTATCTTTCAGTTTTTCGAGCTGGCGATTGTGCGACTCAGTCTCGGTGGCAAGCGAACTTGAATACGAGAGGTTTTCCTGTATGAGTGGACTGTCTAAGGATAGCGGTGCTATTGTGCGACGATATACCACATTCTCTTCTTCTTTCGGTCTAGACTCGCCCGTCGATTGAGAATCTTCTATTAAGCTAGCGTCCAAAGCAATAAGGCGACGTTTAGTGGTGACTGGCTTGAGAATGGCTGGTGGTGTTGTTGTTCCTGGTTTTGGTGGAGTAGTTGCCGTGGAGGTGTTGGAGGTGCTAGATGTTATTGATTCGTCGTCTAGAGAAATCTCGCATACCGCTATTGGTGTTGTAGCAGTTGCATTCGTACTACTTTCGTCCTTGGGTAATTCACTGAAAATTGATTTATTTTCGTCATTGTTTTTTCCATATTGTGTTCCCGATTCTTCCGTTACTATATCAGCGGAGATGGTGTCACGCTGAGGAGATGATTTCGTTGCATCGCTAAGGGGTGCAGCACATGAAGGCATATCGACTTTCGGCGGCGCTGGTGCTGGTCGCTTTTTTCTGGGCTGCGGTGTTCCTGTTCGACTTGAATTTGGGCTTGACTTTTTGCTGTCTTGGTCCGAGCTCGGGAAAAGTTCTTTTGCCGCTTGGGTTGGTGTTGATTTGGATTGTATTGGTTCCGATAACACTGGTGTAGATTGTGCAACAGCGACTGGTGGCGGTGGTGGTGCCGGAGCTTTTTTATTCTTCCTATGCCGAGTCCCTGATGCACTACCCGACGAGGCCAATGAATTTGTCGAGCTACGAATATCACTATCACGATTAAAATGGTCGCTAACGGATCTTATACTGGATGCCGGTGTTGAAAGTGACAAATTACTTCCATGGTGTTCGGGAGTTCCACCAAATGTTTGTCGTGATAGCCGTGGCGTTGGTTCTGGAGTTGAATTTTTCGATGCCGATCTACGTTCAGGAGGAGGAATATATTTGTACTTTAACATTTTACACTCAACTAATATGATAAAACTTATTAAACAGTATAATGAAAATATTAAATGCATTTGCAAAGTTTTAAGCACAACATTTGCATTTTAGCACTTTGAACATCCGAACACGGTACTACTTAGCGAATCCAAGGCAAGGCAATTTGAAACGCGTCCGAGTATCTGATATGAACTGTTCGATATCCAAGGAAGTACTAAGCTGTTGAATACGGAACTACAAGTGTGGTACAAGTGGTAATCGGATCTGACATGTAGCACAGAACAGTTAGACAATTCGTAAAGAATAGCTTAACTCCGCGACAAGGGAAATTGTGCTGGTAGCTTGACACTTATTATGCGTACTTCTGTGTCTCACTTTTCTACTGCTTTCCCATTATTATTAGGCTTCCAACTAATATTAACACTTTAATAAATACGAAAAAAAATATTTTGAGCACGTATGAGTACACCGCAACAAACACACGCCTGCACTCCTTGCAACTTGATTGATGTCACTTTGTATTCAAAACACGTTCCGTGTGCAATTAATGAATGTGAATCATCGTCACAACTAACTTCTTTTCGAGTTGTTGGCCTCATCGACACTAACTCACAACCAGCGCAGTCCGCTCTGGTTCATTTGAGTGTGCGACTCATTTGGGTTCGGGTAGGTTACCACATCAAAGGTATAGAATAAACTTCTACATGCCCATTAAAGAAGACTTCATAAAACAACAAACGGAACCTACTAGATACGAGTACTAGTAAATCCACTCGCCTAACTGTTTTGCATGTCTAACTATTTCATGTTTTGCTGTATTTTATTTAGGCAACTTATTACGATAGTGTCCTATAACAGATCGCATGAGTGCGAATAAAGAGCCCGCCGTTGTTGTAATCACAATAACTAATACTGTAGCTGCCTACCAACATCCTAACAGAAGAAGCTACACTAAAGAAACAACCCACAGAAGAGATTTTCCTTTCGTTGTGATTAATCAGCCAAATCCCAGGCCAACGATGCATAAATAGTGAGTGGGTGGTGTCCGCTTGTACACCAACACTGAGCATACTATTCACATTGGGCTCTATTTAATTAGACTTCTACAAATTGCATCTGAAAATGAGCATACTGCCAACCTTTGCCTAGTTTCTACGTTTCCCAACTGTGAACATCGTAATGCCTTTTTGCTGGGAATAAAATATCAGTAGGACAGTACATGCATTTTACACAATAAGAAAATATGCATTTTCTTAAATAACACACTTAGTGCAATTAAGATTAATGGATATGGAAAAATTATGCAATTTTTTCGAACCATAATGAATGTCAATTTGTTTTGTTTTGAAAAGAAAATAGACAAGCAATTAATGTCTATTTAGGGTATCGAAATAGGATTATTCAATTTTTTGAAGACTTCTGTCGCGACAGTTGATTTTTCTTATAAAATGACCTACCATTAATGGGGTTATTTTCATGTTGTGCTGATTAATGAAGCGTATGGAAATGGTTGCAGTAAATTTATTATCATCTTCACTTAAATCTTATTGACGAGTTTTAATATATTTATTGTAAGACCTGAAAACTTGTCAACCGAATATGTTTTCTAACAAATACAAATAAAATGCTTGAGTGCTCCATCCTCAATGATCTGTAATTTCTGATAGTTTAGCGAAAATCTTACAAACAGCCATCTGGTTTTATAATTGCTAAACAGTTATTTTATAAAGAGACATCTGTTGTTAAATATTTGAAACTCACTAGAAAAATTATTACTGAAATTGATATTTGATATGGAATGTAAACGGAAATCAAAACGATATGAAATCCGATATAAGATTTTATATTTTCAAGGTTTAGAAGTAATAGATATTTTTTTTTATAAATATAGAAATATATGCGTTTGAAGGGTTTATTAATTTCTACTTTTCTAGGGTAAATAATAGTATTTGTATTCTTTTATTTTTTCGCATAATCATATCCTCTTTCGATTCGCATAAGCTGACCGTGTTTCGAATTCATATAAATTTTATAAATATTGTAAAAAAAAGAAAAAAATAACATAAATTTTCAAAATAGTTTTTACTTACATATAATTTCTAGGAGTTGGTATCGGTGTCTTTTTTGGAGTACCATTATTATTGATAGGATTTGTTGTATTTATATCCTCATCATCCTCAGATTCACTACCAAATGGATTTGTGGATACCTTTTTGGGTGGTGGAGGCCTAGGTGGTTTTGTTTTATTTTTAGATTGAGATGATGATTGTTGTTCGTCTACTTCATCATCAGAACTATCAAAAGGATTTAGAGATTTTGATTTATCTTTTGCTGTTAATGTTTTAGTTTTCTCAAACGAATCGACTGGTGATAATTGATCATTTTTATCTTCTTCATCATCACTTTGGAATGGATTAAGATCGTCTGGATATTCAATAGTACTATCCGTCTTCTCTGTAATTAGTGTTGATGTTTTTTCATCTACTGGTTGATCAGTATTGTTTCTAATTAATGGTACAGGCACCACTTTAACAAGAGGTTTTTCTTTCTCAGTGGATGCTTGATTATCCTGATTTTCATTTTGTTCTGATTTAAAATCCTGAATTTGTGTATCAATTTCCATTTTTTCAACATCACATTTATTTGTTTCACTATCTTTTCCAATATCATCAATATTTGAATCTTCAATTATTTTCGCTTCCTTATGATTAGTGCAGTTTTCATCATTTTCGTCAATATTTTGAGAGCTTGCATTTTCAGAGACGTTTTCATCATTTAACGTATAACTATCATTAGGAGTTGAGTTTTGTTCACGGTTAACATTCTCATTCGAGACAGATTTAGGCACTTCAGTTTCCTGCATTATATGTCTTTCCGCAGTAATTGACATTGTTTTCTCAATACTATTACTATTTATATTATTAGTGTTAATGTTGTTGCTGCTGTCGCTATTGTTGTTGCTGCTGCTATTGACATTTTTAATACTAATCCTATTGCTATTACTACTACTAATGTTACTATTACTAACGTTACAAGTGCTACCATTCCTTACACTAGTCGCTGAAATATCATTTGAAATTTTTTCGAATTGATGTAGACGAGCACGCACCATACTTGAACGATTCGATTCTTGTACCGTTTCGGTTTGTGGTCTTAAACTGGGACTTTTTTCACTCGATCTTTTATCATCAAGAATGCAAACTTCAGCATTCTCTTCCGGTATTCCATCATCTTTCAATTCATTATTAGTTTCCGTATTACCATCGTTTGTATTAACATTGCTGTTAATATTTAACGTCTCTTCTCGTGTATTTGTTGTTCTCATCTGTTCATCAGTTTCGGTTTTATCTTTGGTAACATTCAAACTAATATTGGGAGTATCAATATCAGTATAATTATTAGTATCGGATTTATTAGTGTGGGATATTGGTAATTCTTCTAAAATGCTTTTGTTCGTATTAATATTCCTGCTAATTTCTGTTGCTGTATCATTTCCGGAATCGACGGTGCCATCTGCTTTGGTAGCAAATTTTGCAGTGTTCAGTATCAAATGTTCAACTTCGATTTTCTTCATGATTATTGTTTCTTCATTATCATTTTGAATAAATTTATTTACTAATGGATTTTCCTTTTCTTTTTTGTTATTCAGAGCTGTTACTAATTCTTCGGTATAGTGGGTCTTTTCATTATCGGTACTACACGGTTTTGATTCTTCTTGAGCAGCGATTGTCGCATGCACAAATGACACATTGTATGGCGTTTCCTGACTGAATTCTTTCGATGACATATTCAATATTGATGGCGGTTCACTTTTCGGCAGTTCTGGGGGTTTTTCAGTGTCCTCCGAAATATTATCATCTTGACCTTCTTCCGCATCTTCATCATCGTCCATATCACTATCACTATAAACACTTGCACTTCTGCTACTCTTTTTCGACGTATCTTCACTTAGTGACGACGATGTAATACTTGCGTCGACTTTATCACTTAAATGTGTATTCATAAAATTACTAAGAGCACTGCTTGGCTTATAAACAGTACTTGGCACTTGACTCAGTTTTTTTAAACTTTGAGTTTTCTCTTCATCGCTTAAGCTCTTTTGTAGTAATTGTTTACCATCATTTTCGAAAAATGCAAGCCTTTCAGCTATCGAGCCACGATTACGTGGTGTATTCTTTGCATCATTTTTCAATAAGGACGATGGACGCAAATCAAGTGATTTCTCTTCATCAGGACACGTTTCACAGCAATATTCCCCATCAGTTTCGGTTTCATAAAAACTGCCTGGTGTTAATTGTGAATCGCAACGAGCACATTTTAAACAGATCCGATGGTAGACATATTTACCAATAGCTAGCCGTTCGGCTAAAAATACTGGCATCGAACATTTTTGACATGGATCTCGCTTTGGTACACCTACAACATGTGCCATCTTTCCAATAGCAAAAAAAAATAATTAAAAATAAGAAGAAGGAATTATATTAGTTTAGTTGTTCATAATACATTCGCCGTATGTGTGTTTAGCGGAAATGCAAAAGCGATTAATTAATAAGCTTTAAATAATCTTGTTTTTTTTTGTTGTAAATTTGGTATGATATAAATTTTTTTCGAAATAATATTATTTAATTAGTATATAAAAAAAAATATAAAAATGTAACGAGAGTAGAATACACAGAGTAGCTGCAAGAAAACGAAGATTCATAAGGGGTTCTTTTTAAATGTCCAGTAGCAATAAGGTAGCTTTTAATTGAAGTCGCTTTCTTCCAATTAATTACAGCAGCAATGTAACAGTCAATGATATTATTATATAAGAAGATACATAGATAACATACGTTATTTCATTTTTTTTTCGTCGCTACACTCGTAGTCCACAAATCTTTATTATTCCTCTTACAATTGTGCATAGACTCATACTATTATCTATTAAGCTATTTGTAGAAGGCTATTCACATTTGTGCCTCTCAACTAAAGATACGCGAATGTTAATGACTATTCTTTGATGAAATAATAGCAACGACCTGGTCCATGAATTGAATCAGTTCATTATGGTCTATGAATCAGATCGCAATTATAGTTGATCGCATAGAAAGATGATTTTAATCAAATTTTCTAATTAATTTAATCCATTAAGGAAATGAATCAGCACATTATACCACAAATGTTTATTTATATCCCATTCTATTGGCAGAGTGCGGTAATTGAAAATGGAAAATTGAAAATATTTTACGAACAAACGAGTACGTAATGAGTATATGAGTACGAGTAATGGTGAAAATTGCACCAGAGTGCAAAAATTATCATACTCGTAAAATCAAAATTTAGTTTTCTACTAAACAAAAAAAAAATCGTTAAAAATTTTAAAAATAATGCATTTGGTTTTTTTTTGGTATTAAAAAATTGTATAACATGAATAAATTTACAAATTTTATAAATTTTTTTGTCTAAATTTCATTTTTCTAAATTTTTATACTAAACATATGTTTTTATATTAAAGTTCCAGCAATATACTCAGTACACATACGATAATTCACCAGAAGAAAGTGAATATCATTTTTTGTGCAAAAATAAATGTGACTCACAAGAACACTTTCTATTTTAAAAATTATCGGAAATTCGTAAAATATGACATGCATAATTTTTAAATCTAGTCAATTCTTTATAAGATGTTTTTTTTTTGGTTTTTTCTTTAAAGTGCGAATCTTTGACTTGGACCATTTCTACAATATATCGAAAATAAAGCTGCAGTAGAATGTGAAATTCTAATTTATGGTAGATAATTTATTTTAGGTTATCGATTTAATAGATTAATTATCTAAAATAAGACAGATACATTTTGTTACTGACTTGCTAGAAAAATAAGTTTTGAATGCTTATTTTCCGAACAAAATTTTCTTCAGAGATGAGGCTCATTTCTCGCTCAGTCGATACATTTGTGTAAATAAGCTTGTACTTATTTGAAAATGATGAAGAAGAAGAGACCATTTCCGTCAATTTTCAGCACTATGACCGTGTGGACTTTTTTTGGTCGGAATTTTAGGATTTTAATCCGGACTATATGTCGTATCAATGAAACGCCACCAAAAGACAAATTTTGGATTTATTCGGTGAACATTTTCTAGGACGTGTAATTTTAAGATTTAGTGATGTCAATAAATCTCAAAGATCGTGCAATTTGACGCCATTGGAATTTTTTTGTGAGGCTATGCAAAAGATCCTATTTACGTAGACAATTCTCAAACTTTAGAGCATTTGAACACCAACAACCGTCAAGTAATGGCCGAATTTTAGCCCGACATGTGCAAAAAGTTCACCAAATTTAATAACTCACTATTTTATAAAATAATGAAAACGATAATGTTCCGTCCTGTTCAGTAGTACTATTAAAATATTTTCTAATTTTTAATGTCGTTTTATATGTCAGCATTTTTGGAATTGAAATCAAGACCAGGGAAAAGTTATATACAATATTATTTATTATTCAGGGCTTCAAGTTGATTTTTAGTTTGCAGCAAACTTGAAGTTTTCAGTCGAATTGGAAGTTTGACTTTTGCAGATAACAAGAACTTTGCGGCCGACTTTGACCTTAGCTTTAGAGGCATTCACATAAAATTTGAATTTCAAATTCATGGCCAATTTGAAGTTTAAGGACGATTTTAGGCTCTTCAAATTTATTTTTATCGATAACACCCTTTTAAGCTTTTTAATTTTGTTTTTCTTTTAAATAAATACGAAAAAAAATGCTCCTCTTTTTGAAAAATAATTTAAAAATCTTTTTTTTTTGTAATTATTTTTAGTTTAATAAAAAACCTTTTTTTTAAATTAAAAATCTTAAAAACTTGTGAAGTAAATATGCCTGTTGATTTGGACTATTAAATGCCTGTTGATTTGGACATTTTTTATTAAATTTTGTGTATTGCCAACAATTTCAAAAATATCAATAAATGTTGTAGAAAATTTAAAAGTGGAATGGTTTAAATCTGTGCTGCCAACTCTTATTATTATTTTCGAATAGAAAAAATTCAAATTATTATTAAAAAAACAACAAAATAACTAAATTATTTGAAAAAAATTTAACCTTACGTTATGTACTCTGACTTTTTTGCTGTATTTTAAGTGTAGATAAATATTAGTAATGGAAAAAAAATATATTTTCTTTATATAGAACAAGTGAATTTCTTTACTATCTCAATAAGCATAAGTTTTGATTATTTCTATTTTATGCTAGTTAGTAAAATATATACAAACACCTTAAGAAGCGTATACAAAAAAAAATGTATTATATTTAATCGTTACTCTCATATTTGGTATTTTTTTAAAACTAAATAGCTTTTACATTAAGATTATTTTATTTCTAATTTTTAAGCTTTTATTTTGAACATATTTTAGCAAATGGCAAACTATTAAGCAACGTACGCTATTGAAAGCAATATTAATTAATAATTATAATAATAAAAATATTTATTTCCATACAAATATGAATGTATGTACGTAAATTAAAAAAAAAATGTTTAAATATAAACAATAATATAATTATTACCATTTTAATATTTTTAAACTTTTTCAAAAGGTGTTATGAAATATTAGAATTATTATTATTGTAGATAAGGAAATTCACTTGAATTTTGTTTAATGCTCAAATTATAAAAATGTGTAAGGAGAAAATATTATTGCAGTTAGGAATTAAATCTTTGATTTATTACAAAAAAAAAACAAAAAAAAACAATAAAATTTACCTGGATTTCTATAATTTTGACAATATGATAGTTGTTTGATTTGCTCAATTCTCTTAGTATTGTAGTTTGCGTTAACTCTCTTTATCTCTCCCTATCTCTCTCTCTCTCTCTCTCTCTCTTTCTTAGTATATAATGTGACACACACGAAAAACAGTAATGTGATTTTATTCAATACATAATAAATATCTTTTAATTTAAATTATGTATGGATGTATGCATGAATGTTTGCAAATGTGAAGAAATTGCAGTAGCGCCCACGCAACAATAATTAGCAGGCGATTTATTTATTATGAATTTTTTTTTTAATATTTTAATTTTTAATAATTTTAATACGTTTTTTTCTGGTTTAACTTAAATAAAAAAAAAATTAATTATAATTATAATATGCGTTATTATTCTGTGTTTCTTTCTTTGTTTGATTTTAGTTTTGAGATTTTTGTTCTTTTATTTTATTTTATTTTATTATTATTATTATCATTATTGTTATTATTATTATTATTATTTTGATATATTTATAATAATATAAAATTTTTGGTTTGCTTCTAGCAAAATATTTCAGGCTTGTATTGACCCATAATGTCCATACTCTTTTCGTCCTGCATAAAAGAAAAGAGAAAGAAAATAATAAAATCAGTTTTTTCTTCTTTGCCATATTGATTAGGTTCGATTATGTGATTTTCATTAAAGAAACGAACAAATTTCTTTTCTAGTTGTTTTAATTAAATTAATTATAATAAAATTTTCAATTTTATAGTTTAATTAAAAGAACAATTTTTGTAGTTCTTAATTTTTTTTTTTTGCGGAATTATTTTAAGTGAAGTTAAGTTAGTGTAGAAACTATTTAGATTGTGCTATTTAAAAGAAATTATTCAATATTTACAAATATCAACAAAAAAAATATATACAAAAATTATACACAACATTTGTATAATTATAAATAAGAATATTTCATGCAAAATTTCATCACTCTTAACTTTTAGTTACGGTTGCATCTTAAAAAAAAATTCATTCAAATCAGACGGTAATTATTTGAAAAAAAAAATTGATTATAAAATTAAAATAACAATAATTACTATTTATTATTTAAAATATACCAAAAAAAAATACTTAAAATATACAAGAAGTAGATAAAATGGGATTTTTTTTGACGATGCATACATACATATATCTCAAAAAGGATGCTGAGTAGACATACTATTAGACGATGCATACATATATCTCAAAAAGGATGCTATACTATTAGAATTGAAGTTATGAACTATACAATAAAGGGTCAATAATAAAGGTACTGTATAGAAAAATTGATTTATTTAAAAGCTTTACAAAAATAAAATGTGTTTAGAAAAGGTAGAAAGGGGCAAATTTTTTGCTTCGAAAGGAAAATTTTAAGGCAATGCTGGTAATTTAAAGTCAAAATACAAATGTCTATAATTATTTTTTCTTCCTAAAAATTGCAATAAAACAATAACTAGTATTATTAATTTTATAACCAATAATTTTTACGTTATAATTTTGTCATACTTTTATTATATGTCCATTTCGTGGTCAGGAAAATACACACTTATCCTTTGGCAGCTGTTCAACAATATATGTTATCCAAAATGGTATTTGTTTAGAATAAGTCGCATCAATAGAGAATATTTAAGACACAAAATTGTAATTTAACAGGCAAAAAAAAAATTAAAAAACAGAAAAACATATTTTTTTGATAAAATTCTGTAGTAATAAAATCTCTATAAACAAAATGAAAGATTTATTCGCAAGTTAATCAAATCTAATCAAAAAATACCAAAAACCAATTAAGAAAGTTTTTGTAAAATGTTTCTCTTTCTTATCAGAAAAGGTCATCTCTTCATCGGAACGCTTTTACAAAAATAAAAATAAATTTTATATCATAGAAAAAAAAACGGATATATTTTATTTTCAGCTTATATCATTATATAGATAAGAAAAAGAAAAAAAACCACTATATATACAATATGTAGGCCAACAGCCCACTTTACTTTAATGATTTTATGTTGATAAGAGAATAATATTAATAAAAAATGCGTCATCAAATTTTACTAATTCTAAAATTAATATTTTTTCGTATAAAAATTATTATTTTTCATTTCTATGATTAAAAAAAAGAATTTGATAGAAAATACTTAATTGAAACTTGAAATTGGATTTGATTTTTTTTTCAAATTATTTTTTATGTTATTTTTAAATTTCATAAGATTTGTTTAAAGAATCACTTGATAAGACCTTGACCTGTTGAAGTTTACCCATCACAATATTAATGATGACCTCAAAAAGAAACCCGTAAGTTTTATTTTCTCACCAACGAGGACGGTAAGGTGAAACGCACTGAATTGTAAAATGAAATTTTCAATTAGGGGTACTTCAAGATTTGTGTTTAATCAAAATAATTGAAAATTATCTGAGGTCTACCGAAGTATTTCTCTGTATTCAACATTAATTCAAGGAAATATATAAATTGTTTTTGTTTGGGAATAAAAATGTTTTTTGTTGTTGTAGTAAAAGGTTTTTTTCTCCATAATTAAAATAAGGTAATTGTAAAAAAAATTACTTTTCTTGCAGTAATATTTTAGAGCAGTTGTGTTATCGTATATGTTCATAAAATATTACTCATAAGACTATTAGTAACTTTTTTCTTGATTTCAGTGCAAAAAATTCAAAAGAGGGGAATATAAAAAATACCTCACAATATATGGACATACTTGAAACAGTCAGTGAAAATATTAGCTTTTCTAATGCGATATCATGATTGCAGGAGTTTATTGCCAAAAATTCATTTACTTGACGGACACATTTAATAAAAGGTGTGGTTTTGCGGATATTTTATTCACCGTAACGATTACACTTAGTAGCACTGAACACCACCACAAAGTAAATTAGATTTAAAAGGATTTCTAGATATCTATTGATTAACTACAAGAAATCATGATACTATCTGTACTGGCAAAAATATACTATCTAATAATATAAGTACAAAAAAATTATTAAAAATAATAAAACTTAAATTAATATATTTCCAACATGACCATATTTTTCTTATTTTATAGTGTATAATTTTTAAAATTAGGTTCTTATCAACTGGGTAGGTAGGTAGGTGTAGGTAATATCACTGAAATGGCAAAATCGAATTTTCTTTTCGAATTTTAAAAAAAATTCCTAAAACTAATTTTTAAATAATGAACTTACGTCAATAAGGCTTTTTATTTATTTATTTCTTAAATGATTTCTTCGATTATTTAGCAATAATCGATTTTTAATATGCTCGTATAAGCTAGTTCATATTAAAATTTGTTTCATTGTAAAATCTAAATTAATATTTAATGTTATCAAGAAATTTTTTGTACTGAATTTCTTTAATTATTAAATAAATAATCTGCAAAAGGCGGAAATGATAATAATTTTTGCATGGTCAGACCATATCGTCGAACGAGTGTGTGAAGAACTTGGGAATAAAAATATTTTTAATTGATGCATTTAAGACGAATGACTGTAATATGTGCAGTTTTTCTGATAATTCAAATAATAATTATAATAAAAAATTGGCATTTCTATGTTTAATTTTTTTATTAATTGTATATTTCTGAGGAAACGAAATGTCAAGATATTATTAAGTTGGAAATTGATGGTGCTACCGGAAATAGACTCCAAAGAAGAAGAAAATACTGATTTCTGTAATATACACGATGGACGGATTGAGGTTCCACTTTCGCTTTCAATGTAAAATATTTTAATATGTACATATGTGTATATACCAAAATTGTATGGTAGTTACAAAAGCTTTAAATTCGACTTAAAGCCTTACTATTTTTTTTTTAAAGTAGAAAAATATTTTTGTGCTTCAAGATTTTAGAAGAAGTAAGAAGTGTGGTACACTTTTTTTCATCTTTACGATCTTAAAATAATATTTGAAAAGTATAACAAATATTTTTTTAATCTTTAAGGTCTTAAAATAGGTCTCGAAAAGTAGAAAGACATATTTTTTTCGTATTTTAGGTCTGAAAATAAGTTTTGAAAATCTTTAAGATTTAAAAATAAGTTTTGATAACTTCGACTTTCAGGTTTGAAACATTTCTTTAAAAAGTAAAAAAAAATACTTTTTCGTGTTTAAGGTCTTGAATTAAATTTTAAAAGATAGAAAACATTTTGTTAGTATTTAAAGTTTTTAGGAAACTAGTAAACTTTTTAAGTCTTTTTAGAAAACTAGTAAACTTTTTAAGTCTTTGAGGTCTGAAAGTAAATTTTGATCAGTAAAAAAAAATTCGAGTAGGAGTCCTAAAATAAATTTTATTTAGGACCTCAAATTGGGAAAAACTTTTTCGACTTTGAGATCCAAAATAAATAAAAATTGGATAATTAGAAATCATTGTTTTTGTCTTTAGGGACTTAAAATAAATTTTGAAAAGTAGCAAAAGCATAGTTTTCGTCTTTAAGGTCTTTAATTAAATTTTTAAAGTTAGACACCATTTTGTTCCTGTTTAAAGTATTTATAAAACTAGTAAACTTTTTGAGTCTTCGAAGTTTTAGTGTCTCAGCTCGGGACATTTTTTTTTAATGTTTCTTTAGGGCCTCAGCTCGGGAAAATTTTTGTCTACTTTGAGGTTCTAAATAAAAAAAATTGGAAAATTTAAAGCCTATTTTTTTTGTTTTTAGGGTATTAAAATAAATTTTGAAAAAATAAAGTATATTTTTTCGCCTTTAAGGTTTTTAAAGAAGTTTTGAAAAGTAGAAAAGATATTTTTTTGCCTTTAGAGACTTAAAATAAGTTCTGCAAAGTGGAAAACATATTTGTTGTTATCTTTAAGGTCTTCAAATTAGTTTTAAAAATGTGAAAATGTTGTAGTTAAGCTTAAGAAAAATATATATTAGCTCTCAAAAATATATAATTTATACATAATAAGATAAAAAAGTTTTTTACTTAGTATTTTTAATTTTTTTTTCTCCATATAATTAGGGTCGATTTTTTAAAATTTTGTATGCAGGGAGAGACATTTTTATTTTTTAAGTAGTATCTAAATAGGATATGCAGTAAAAATGTATTTTTAAATATTTTTGTTCTAAACACTGAATTTAAAGATTTCTTATAATGAAAATTCTTTGTTTTCCATATATAAACACAATTTGGTGTTCAATTTATCTAATAAAAAAATTATTTTCAGTTCAATTTAATTATATTTCAATTATCTGATACTAATCTTTAATTTTAGTGAATAAATTTAACTAATTTAGCAATTTTACTCCCACTTTCAATTGCATAAAAAAAAAGTATCGATATTTTTTTATTATTTAACTTTAAAAAGTCACAAAATTTATTTAGTTTTACTTTATTTTTGTACAAATTTAGTCATATTACGTCGATTACGGAGGACAATTGAAATATGATATGTATTATTTAATTTACTTAAAAAATATTGAATTTTTTTGGCGATTAGGGGGGAGTTATTATGGTTGTGTTGAGTTATATAAGTACTTGATATGTCTATACATGCATGAGTAATAACAGCTCTACTAATAATAAATATTAATCAGATCGAGATTAAAAAATTATTTGTATTTAAAATCAAAACAAATTTCGACGACAATCGGTTTTTCTTTATCTACTACAGAATGCGTCATACGGAAATTTTGTATATTGTGGCTTTGAAAATATTGTTTAGCTAAAATGACATAAATTCGAGAAATGATAATAAGAGAATACCAAATAATCGTTGTCATAATAATTGATAGTATTGTGCCAGTAAACAGCAGCTGATTGTATTGGTACGCTATGACTTGATAATTTAATTAATTAGCAACTTTTTGATAAGGTTTCGCTATTCTAATTGGTCTGTTCTGTACTTCTTCTTATCAAATATACAAGTTTCCGCGAGTACATGCCATAATATTACCAAGCCTAGAAGTACATTGTTCCACATCCCCAAATGCCAAATGGCGGTTAAAAATAATGAATGTTTTTGTTGCACATTTTCTAAATACATCAACTTTTAAAAGTAGAAAGGCTTCTTATATAACTAATTATTTTGTTAAATAGCTAGCACGTGCGTGTACTATACTTTTGATAATAATATATTATAACTGAAAATTACACGTTTCTTTAATGTTTGTATTAATTTTCTAGGAACATCTACATGGAAATAAGAATTAGCAAGTTTTTGTTAAGTGGGTCACGAACTTATGTTTTTTGAAATGTTTTCCAGTTTATTTTTTTACGTAATAAGACGATAATTTGAAGTAATTCATTTTTCATTTAATGAATAATTTTCGGCTATAATAAGAAAAATTGTTGTTCCAAAATCCGACAGTATTTTTATCACAATTAGTCATGTAACCATTTACAAAATTCCCTAATTTTTTTCTGTTTAAATAAAATTTTTTAAATTTTTTTTTAATAATTATTATGATTTTCATATTTTCATATTGGACATAAAAGAGCTAGTTTTTTTTTATAGTGACAATGTGTTTTTATATTCACTAATAGCTATTATTATATATAAAATTATAGATAATTTAAATTAATTTCATTTGATGCAATCATTTTCTATTAAAAGTGATATAAACATGGTATGGTAATGAATATGTATTGAAAATTACAGTGAAAATAATAAATATAAACTTTTTCCAAAAGTCTGATAACTCGTTTTTTTGTGACATTTTATATATTTAAAAAAATATTGGGGCCTATAATTTAAAAATTTCTAAAACCAAAATTGACGCCATTAATTCAAAAATATTTACGCGTCAAATAAGCTCAAAACTGGTATAAAATATTAACCTTCACAATTACCACTGAAGACAATTTATAATTTTGTTTTTAGTTTTTATCAAAATTAGTATATTTTGTATTTTTTGAAGTTTCAAGAAATTTTTAAGAAATTTGTGAAAATTAAATAGTGTTTTCCAAATTCGATAAGTCAATGTTTATTGATTTTTCAAGATCAAGATTTACATTCAGAAATTAAATAATAAAAAATGGAAACGGAAGTATTAGTACATTTTCCTAACATTTAATTAAATGAAAATTCAAAGGGCTTCCAAGTTTATAATAAATTAGGAAGTATTTAGAAAATTATCTACATAACACAATTACGTTGTATAAAACTCGTATAATTTGAAAAACTAAAAATTAAATCAATTTCCATTTAGATGTAAAATTCAGAGTTTACAATTTATATTATTTAATATGAAAGTTTATATGCAATGATATAAATTCAAAAACTAAATTTTTAATTTAAATTAATAATCGTAAGTGGTCGAACGATTCTATAAATCGCAGGCCATAGCTTAAAAAACTTTATGAATATTAAAATCAAATGTTTTTTTTGCTCCCCAGGTAACTGCAAATAAAGTAAAAGTGTACTTGGAAGTTAGAAGGCCATATTTGAATTTTCATTGTGGTTAAATGACACGAAAATGAAATTAAATTCACATTAGCTTAGATTATAGAAGAAAAAACAACCATTTTACAATGACTGTACTTTTCTTTGCTCTAAATAGTTGACTAATTTGTTATACTTAAAATGTAAAAAAAATAATATGTGAAAATTGCAATTTTTTAATTCTAGCTCAAAATTAAAAATATGATTTCGAACTATTATATATAAAGAAATGTGAATATGGTGATTTTTGAGAGTTCATAATGAAAGCAAAATATTTATAAAAATGTTATATAGTTTGCATTATGGAGAAAAGTAAAAATAGTATTTTATAGCAGTGATTTTAACTGCTATAATTTTTGAAACTTAATGATGCATAAAAATTTCATATTTTTCCATTGTATAAAATAAAGCAAATTTCGTTTAAAATTATTTTATAGAAGTTGCTATGAAATTTTTTTTATAGGAACTGTTATAAACATGTTAATATGGCGTTTTATAACAGCTCATCATAAAAAAGGATTTTGCATAAAAATTTCATGTTTTTCGAATTATCAGATAAATAAAAATGGTATTTTATAGTAGTGAACTTTTTTGAGTTCATGATGCAAGATCATTTTTTGTAAAAAGTTCATGTTTTGGGTTGTGCAGGAAAATAAAAATGCCATTTTTAAGTATTGAACTTTAAATGCTTTCAAAAATATCAATAATGGCAACGTTTGTGAATTTTCTGATGCATAAAGATAAAATTTTATATTTTTGAAAAAATGCTGTAAAGTAAAAATGCTTTTTTATAGATGTAAATTTCAACTGCTATAAAAAATATCAATAGTTATTTTTGGAGTTCATGATATAAAAAGATAAAAAAAAAAATAATAAAAAAGACGTTTTACAGCAGTAAATTTTAACTGCTATAAAACATGTAAGTTCATGATGCAAAAAGAAGATTTTCTATAAATATTACTTGCTTTGTGTTGATTAATATTAAATTAAATGCAGGAATAAAAAATTTTTAATTAGATAAAAAATAACAAAATGTACATACTGCGAATAATAAAATTTAATGATTAAAATAAATTTTTGGCAAGTCTACTATCACCCACTACTCAATCTTTTTAATTATAATTTTTGGTGGAATTTTCAAAGTGAATCAAATTAAAATTCAACTAATTTGCGTATCAACTTTTAAGTAAAATCTTTAATTAAATTAAATTTTTTAATAAAAATAAAAATATAATGAATTTTATAGCCTATTGCCATATGCATCGTTTACGTATTATAATGGCAATAAAAAAAATTCATCCTAATTAGAAGAAATGAACTTTTAGTTTTGCCAACTATTTAGAGTTTTGAGGGAGTGTATGCTACTGTTCAGCAGACTATTATTGTTTATAATATGCTCCAATGACATATCAAATTGCATAAGTTTCTGTCACATGCTTTGTTGACATTTTTGCATAATCCGTTTATGGTGTTCTTACGAGGAAAGTGAAATAAACTTTATTAGGTTGTCATACGTATAAGCAAATACTCGACAATGAATTCAGATAACGATAAATTTTCTTTCTCTCGGAATAAATATTAGTACGTGAGTACATAATTGTGAATATATGAAATTGTTTAAAGTACAAAAGGTGTGGGTATAAAGATTATTTAAGAAATGGTTTAGTTTTAGAAAATTATTTAAATACCTTGTAGAGTTATTTTAGAAAATTGCATGAATACCATAGACATGAGTAAAATAAAAATTCATATTTGACCATTAAATTAAGTTGGAAAATATTGGATATTTGTGAAAAAAACTGGTATTGTCCAAATTTTGAAATCCAATTCAGAAAAAATTATAAGCAATATTATAAAATCTTAACGAAAACTAGTGAAGCAGCAATTGGAATTTTGCAAATGTCTTTCGTTCAAATAGATTCAGATCAAATAAATTAAAAATTAATACATTCTCCTGGCAGAATGTTGACAAAACTCTCCGAAAAGTAGCACATTAGATTTTTTCCAAATAGATATTAACGTTTAAAAATATAACCTAGATAAATGTTGATCTAATAATCCATTTTGCTATGAAATTCAAATGAGGAATGTTAGTCAATAAGAACTGAAAATTTCTTTATAAAATTTAATTTAAAATATAATTTAAATGTGCATAGTTTAATGAACCAGATTTTCAACAATTTCTTCAAAATTGGTTAAGAGAAATTTACGAATTTCCCTGGATATGAAATAGTGGATTACTTTCTGTATTGAATTGGAATGATTCCATTTTTGTTTTTTTTTTGAAAATTCCCATAGCGAAAATGTCGACAAAATTACGATTGCTTTGCTTAAAGTTAAAATAGAATTGAAATTAAAATGAATTGCTGAATTCATTTTTGTATGTTCATGAAGACATTTAAAAAGAAACCATTCTTAAATATTCACACGATTATATCAGTTTTTTTGTTTCTCATACCAGAACAAGTACTCTTTTTAACTAACAAACCTAAACCAGTATCTTAAGAACTATTTTACTTCATATTTCAAGAAACTCTTAGCTAACAACCAGCATAGTTGAAAGATTTTCACCTTAAAGTAATAAAATACAGAAAAATCAAAAATTCATTTTCCCATGTTAATATTTCTGTATAAAATACCAAACTCAGTTGGGGCACTTCCATTTTTAGCGGACGACTTACCCGTATAAAGACATAACGACTAGTAATAGTAATTCTTCTAATTTTGGAATGGTAAATGGTTTTTTAACATTTCAACCTACGTACTTTTAGTATGAGTACATACGTATACTAAAATAGTATCAGATCAGGAATAACAAAAGTGAAAGTACTGCTTAATACTTCGAACAGCATTCCACTAGACGACGAGTAGGAAGGTAAGTCCAAATAAAGCTAAAAAAGTATAAAGTATCTCTAAAAGCAAACCCCAAAAAAATATCAACTACATTCATCTGCTAAAAATGGCAGCCAGTAAGAAAATATTCCCTAACATATCTTTCCTGGTAAATTTTCTTCTTGTCTAGAGCTATTGGTCCTTTGCCAAGATTTGCATTACTCCATAAATTGCCAGATGCCATTTTTGCATGTCTGAAGATACTGTCTTCTCTCAGCCAGTGAAATGCGTAAAAGATGAATGCTTCTGCACTTACTCATACCAAGATAGAATGAAGCTATCAAATGCCAAATAATCAACATTAAATTTTCAAGCAATTCCTTAGAAGAAAACGAAACTATAATAATTTCAGTAAACATTTTCTAGAAAAAATTTCTACTAAACATTTTCTATAAAAAATTTCCACTAAAAAATTTTAGGAAAAAAAAAAATTCTACTAAAAATTTTCTATTAAAATCTTTCTGTAGAAATTTTCTATAAAAAATTTCTAGTAGAAATTTTCTATTAAAAATTTCTAGTAGAAATATTCTATTAAAAAGTTCTAGTAGAAATTTTCTATTAAAAAGTTCTAGTAGAAATTTTCTATTAAAAATTTCTAGTAGAAATTTTCTATTAAAAAGTTCTAGTAAAAATTTTCTATTAACAAATTCCAGTAGAAATTTTCTATAAAAAACTTCCAGTAGAAATTTTGTAGAAAAACTTTCTATAAAAATGCGGTTTTCTTAAATAGTTTTCTTAAATGCATGTTTAGGTAGAAATTTTATGTTTAATCGCAGCCTGATCGATCACATCACTTACACGCCAATAACCTGAAACGTACCATGAGAAGCCACTGTGGCGTATGGAGTACGGATTTGTTGACTGGTCGTTATTGGAGTGGAAGCAATTTTTCTGTATTCGATGTTCTGTGTTAGACACAACAACTGATCGGCGAAGCCTTTACGCAGTGCTGTGCGGGAATACAATGAGTGGTCTTTCATGGGCACACAGTGGAATTTCAGTGGTTTTGAACAATTCCAGTAATCTTGTGGCGATGGGAAAACTGGTTTCCCATAGAAAATTCTCTAAATTTCATTGACTGCTTTCAATTTTTGTCCATTTGCGTGTGTGAAATCTCGTCTCTTCCACTTTGTGGCGTTGGTACTCGTATTTTTTAAACCGAAATCGGACAAATTGTGGAGAAGCTCTCTTCAAAAACTCTACTCAAAGAGGTCATTGATCTGATTAAACACAAAATATACTAAATAAGTTGGCACGATCTAATTTGCATTTCACGTATTTCGATTGCACCAACTGACTTGGCAGTTCAGAATTTTGGTCTGCAGTTGCCGATAGACGCACGCTCTGGCGTTTTGTGGCATTTTGTAATTTATGCAACTATTAAGTGGGGTATAAGTGCTTTCAATGCAATTTCATGGAATACCGGAAAGTACAATAATTTCGAATGCTCTTTTCATCAAATCGACTTTAGTTCTCGCTAACTTGAGATATGATTTTTTTTTACTTTTACAAATATTAAAAGAAAAAACTTACTAAGCATTTTGATTAATATATGCTAAATAAAGCAGTTCTATTTATTTTAGATCATATTCTTCTTTCTATTTTCATTCATTAAAATGATTTCTTATAGGATATATAAATTTATTTGCATACATTAACTGTCATTTGCATAAAAAGCAATTTTTCTCTCTCGAAATGTCTCGTCGATTGTCATATGCAAGCCTGAAAATGATTATGCAAGGAGGACATGCAAATTATTTATTAACCAGCGTTTATGCTGAATTTTCAAAAATTATATTAAACATTTTGAATGGTTTCTTCTTAATCTTTGTTTATTTATATTTAATTTTTAACTTTTATCAATAATGTCTGCACAGATGAATTTTCTTATTTGTTATAATATTTGCATAAATAGGGCTATCCAATTTGTGTTTCGCATAGAAAAATTCAATAAAAACCCTCAAAATTTAGATTTCAATGCAGTTTTTATTCTGCTCGGCCAAATTGTTTCCACAAGACTTATTGACTTATTCGATTTTTTAAAAGTAATTTCAAAGTTTTCTGCCACCAACATAAATATGATTAATTATATAGTTTTACAAGAAAAGGTCAAGCGGCATACAATAGCACAGAGTCCACTAGACATAATCAAAAATTAGAAATTACACGTTCTTGGACCTTTTCGCTGAATAAAGTTAAAATTTAATTTTGTGGTTTGTCGCCCCGTTTTGTTGAAATCACATATATGGTAGTTCAGATTAAAATCTTTAAGTTCAGGCGAAAATAAGTCGATTATCATAAGGTAATAATGAACCTTCCGACCCAAATGCATGCATAAAATGACACCTTCCGACCCTAATGCATGCCACACAGTCACTGGTCCCTTATACAATGGCATCGCACACTTGAGAAAATTTTCAGTAATCCACTGACCAAGAAAATTATCACTGAAGAAAATTTTGTTCGAAACTTGGAAGAATGACCATTTTAAAGAGTTTTTATAATTTTAACATATTGTTCGGTAGTTTGCCGATTCATAATTTAAAATGGCAAACCCTCAAATAAACATATACCACCTTAAATGGAATATATGTTTCAAAGCTGTCAAATGATAGGACTGTACTTTCATTTACCACCTAAGAATGGATAATTTTGTATTTTTAAAATCAAATAAGTTCAATACTTAAGTTAAAATAGAAAAAAATACTGAAAGGGAAAAAAAAACACCTGAAAACAAGATACTGTATGTTAAGGGCAAAAAAAACACCTGAAAATTCTTTAATATCCAACTTAGGATTTTTTTATTCTAGAAAGATTTGTGTAAACTCTTCTTTTTTTGGGTTTTACCTGATTGCAAAAAAAAATATATTTCAAATATGAAATTAAAAAAATTATTGTATTTAAAAAAAAAACTACTGAAAAGAAGACAAATTATATACAATAAAATTGTTTGGTAATAAATAATTTTTGTTGAATTAAATAAAATTATTATTGTATTAAAAGTGAATTAGTAAATAATAAAAATTCTGAACTTTTATGAACATAAAATGAAAATTTTTATCACTTACAGAAAAAGCTAAGATAATAAATTTTTATGAATTGTTGAATGACTGCCTAAAATTAGTTTTTGCTTCCGGAAAAGAGGAAGGGGCAAAGGCGTCAAAAAATAAAAATAAAATATTCTTCTTTGGAATTTTACAAATTCCATATAATAAAAATAAAAAACTTTTGGGGTCAAAATAAGAAAAATATTTAAATTAATTAATAAATACAAAAATTTTAAAAAAATTCCAATAAAATTTTTCCCAAATTGAAATTTATGATATTTGCAAAAATTTTCAGAATTTAATGATAAGCATTTATTTGGTTATTTATTATTTTTGTTTTGTTTTTGTTTATAATATCCCCAATATTAATGTGGATATGATCCCATCATCCCAATGAACACAACTGATAAAACTGCGTTCCGAATACCATTCGATTATTGTGATTAGTACACGTTCAATTCGAGAAAGATTTCTCTTTGTTGTAGGGAGAAACACGTAACAGATGAGCCCGAATAGAAGTTAGAGCCGCGGCCGCCAACTCAGCATCTCCCCATTATATGTGCGCTCGTAGACTCAATGCAATTGTGCCAGCAGTGCGGAATGTGAATGAGTCACGGTGTCTTAGGTTCGGCCCCGCGTAAATCATGGAATCGTGAATGTTGAATGTTGAATGTTAAATGTTGAGTGCGATTTGAAAGGAAAGAGGCCAAAAAACATCAAAAAATAAAGGGGGGGGGGTCTGTATCTCTGTTTCATGCTACAAAGAATATCAAATGTACGTAAACGTAGTCGCATTGCATTCTGGTCTATTAAGAGTTTAACATACTTTATCGGGTGTGCCCCAAATTGGAATGTGCTCTATGCGTTTGTCATACTTTCATACGAAATTATTATGGAATTTCAAGTAAATAACCATAATAGACAGGTATTTTTATTTTGTGCAATTATTTTCGTGCCGTAATAAAAGAATTTGAACAGGACTTTGGAAGATTTTTTTTTTTAAATCTCAAAAATGATCATAAATTAATATTATTCTGGATTTCATAATTAAAAATGACATTGAAAAAATTCCAAGTTATAAAAAGAAAAACTAATAGTGTACAATCGATAGAAACGAGAAAATTCCACTCACTTATGATGATGATTGATTTTTCCGATAGTCAGAGCAAGTCAATAAAGCCGGGTGACGCGACATTTCTACAAAAATCATCCGACGAAAACAAATTTTTACATTTTATACTGAAAAACTTTTTAGTAAACAAAAAAAAACAAAAAAAAAGAGACAATTTTTTGGGGAAAATTAACCTTTTTGTCGCGATGTGAAAATATTTTTACAGATCTAATAAACACCACCTGACCGATCACAGGTAGTTCTTCAACTTGACCAACTTTTTCAGAATTATTCGTTCACTTGGAATATTTCGACTCTACTACAATCATCACTTTCCTTCCTTCCCCGAGATGGCTTCGAATTTTATTCGAGAAATTTTTGCTTTTTTTTAACACAAATAAAAAATTTGATATATTATAAATGGCACTATCGGTTCACAAATTTAACTTTTCTCGATTTTGATGAAAATTTCCATTAAAATTGTACAAAATCGGAATAGTATTTAGTAAAATAATAACACACAAATAAAAAGAAAGAAACTCTTCGGAAAGAACGTAATCCACCGGACGTCAACTAAAGTTAACACGCTCGCATTCGAACTGAACAAATTACGATTCGGCGGACACTTGTGTGCGCACTTGACGGTGCTCATTTCCAGAGTTGGAAAATCTTTTGACAACTCTAGCTGGTCGTCGTTGCTCACCAATGTTGATTTTGTTCTCTTTTCTAATGTTTCAGTTTGCCATCTTTGTCCCTCTCACAAATGATTCGCACGTTACTTTTCATTGCACTGTCAATAATATATATTTAACAAGAGAGTATTTATTGCTCAGCTTGTATATACTATACATTAAGAGAAATCTTGTTGGGAATTTCAGTCCAGTTGCAAAGTGTTAGAAAAACACAATAATCTCAAAAGAGTAACGAATTCGAAAGAGTAGATATTAACTCATCGATTGGCTTCATGTTTTTAATAAAAGACGGTTATTTAATTTTTAAAATTTAATATTTTTAAATTAAAAAAGCCCCTTCCTTCATATGGAAATTGTGTCTTAAAAATCTTTTAAAATAGTTTAAATAAAATAACATAAATTAAAGAAATATTGTGTTTGTTAATAGCAACTTGATACTTTTGAGTATTTTCATATTGAAAATACTCAAAAGTGTCAAGTTGCTATTGAAAAACCCGATTTTTAGAACTATTTGAAGAAAATCGAAAAATCATTCAAAATGGGTGTTGTCTGAGATAAAGTAAAAGCTCTCTCATGACTAAGTTTAAATAAATCAAAGTTTCCATATCAAAAAAGCTCTAAGCCAGATTAACTTAATATATTTTGTCCAAGGTAAAAAGCTTTTATCATATTTAGTTTATACATTAACCGGAATGTTTTCTGAAAATTCCTTAATAGTGTAGATGATATTATGAGCGCTGTAATCGGTATATTGCTAAAGTAACCAAAAATTAAGTAGAATTTTTTTTTTTAATTTTTAATATTTCATTATTTTTAAAAGTGATGAGAATATTTGAAAAATAAAAACCAAAATAATAAAAATTTGGCCAATTATTATTAAAAGCGAAAAGAATATTCCAAATCTTCGGAAAATAAAATTTTCAAAATTTTTTTATAATAATTTTCTTTAGAGAGTTTTTATTAAATACATTTTTTTTTTGCAGAAAATTTACGATACTGTTTTTGTTTTGTCAGAAAAAGAATCATTGCATAAGAATTTGATAAAGAAATTAATTCCAATAAAATTAATATGATCAGTTCGTTATTATTTGTTATCCTATTTTAAATTGAATCAATTAATTTGAAATGATAGAGAAAAGATCATAATACATAAAAGCGTATTGAAATGTTTATTTAAGTCACAAATGCTTTGGATAAAATGTGAAGAAATTTGAATGAATTGTTCAACACTTAAAATCTATTGAGCTGGATGGATATATTTTTATTGTGCGAAAGATATTATGTTATATTCCAGAGTTGATATGAATGTTAACCCATGAACAGTTGGGTACGGGAGCAGGAAGCGGTTGACGATGATAGTGAAGAAAATGAGAAAAAAATTAGTCTAAGATGGTATCATTGCTACTCCAGTAGGACTACTAGATTCTTTGACCATTCAGATGATTCGTCGTCGGTTATTCATGTTGCTTTAGTGATACTTGTTAAATGGTGTCTTAATGTTTTCTATGATCTGGTGCTGGTCTATAGCAGTTATTCTGACCAGACAATGACAGTGCATAGTGGCAAGTTGTTGTGTCCATTGACAGATCGATCGTTGCATTCTGCATTCGAACGCATCGATTGCCTTAAAGAGGCGAAGATTACAGTTAAACGACCTTGCATTGAAAAGATCTTCTTGGCCGATACCGGATGATGTTATGGTCTATCTAAGCATTCTCCTGCCAGCTAGTATTTTTCCCAATCGATTCTTCATTTTCTGTTATTCGAGCGAGACTTGACTTGATTGGACTCTCACAGCTAAATCCCAAGAACCTGTCCCCTATTTGTAGGTAGTTACATATCTCCAAATGCAGCAAAATGCGGTTATGTTGATATATTGCGATGACAAATTATCATATCCAATAAAATAATTGAAAATTCAAACGTGTTTCTTTTTTTGTTACCGGAAAAAAAATGTAGGAAATGGAAAATTTTTTACTTTTCGATTTTTTCAATATTTTTTCTTAATTTTTTTCTTCTCAATTTTTACAGATATTAACAAAATAGTTAATAAGCAAATTTGAATACAAATGTAAAAGGTTATGGGGAGTTAATATCCCCAATCATGAAGTTTCTCCTGCTAGGATGTGCTTAAGACTTCGATGGGTGTTTCTAGGAGAGGAAGTTGAGGATAGTTCTTGAACAAGGGGATTTGCATGATTGGGGATACGAGAATGGAGACGCAGCCACATCATGAGCAAAAGGGACTTTGAGATAAAAGTATTGCGAACATAAAATGGAGCGTCGACAATTGTACGGAGTATTTTTTATTAAAGAGGTTGGATTAGACGGGAATTAGAAGTCTTAGTAGAGCCATAGAGTTCTAGCCCGTAAGTCCATAAGGTTTCAGTAGAGCATTTGTATAAAAATACTTTTCTGTCTATCGAAAGTTTAGAACGTTTGTTTAGAAGTCGAAGTAATTTTTGTATGTGGGCATTTATCTAAGTTCAGTTTTATTAACTTTCAAGGCTTTGGACGGTTTGGATTTGGGCTTGGAGAATATCGGAAGCATGTTGAGGATTTTCGCTAGATGCAAAGCAGGCTGTATCGTTAGCGTATGTAGCAAACAAGGTATTGGGACGGATTGGTATACGAGTTCTGTTAAAAAAGTATCGCGAATTTTGTGTTTTTTTTTATTAAATTCTTTATTTATTCACGAAGATCTATTTGGTCTTCTTCAAAGTAATCCCCACCAGATATTATACACTTATGCGAACGTTTTTTCCAATCCTCGAAGCATTTCAAAAAATCATTTTTTGTGATCTTGTTCAGCTCCTCCTTCGATGCCGTCTTTATCACCTAAATTGTAGCGTAGCGTTGTCCTTTCATGGGGCTCTTCAGTTTCGGGAACAAGAAAAAGTCACAGGGGGCCAGATCTGGGGAATACGGTGGCTGCGGCATTATTAGTGTGTTGTTTTTGGCCAAAAATTTGCGCACAAGCAACGTGCAAAAGCCAATTTTTGTTCTTACACAAATCCGGGCGTTTCTGGCAGATTGGTTCACGCAACTTGCGCATAACTTGCAGGTAATATGCCTAATTGGCCATTCTACCCTGTGGCAAGAACTTATGACGTACCACACCCCTGCAATCGAAGAAAATTATAAGCTTTCTTTACAAAAAACTTGGGGCTTTTTTCGGTCTTGGCTCGTGCGGCAGCTTCCATTGGGATGATTGAGCTTTGGTTTCCACATCATAACCATAAACCCATGATTCGTCACCAGTTATGACCGTCTGGAGCAAATTTGGATCGTCGCGAACAGAGTTCAATGTTAATGCGATGCTGTTTTTGGTCGAAATGGAGCCAAAAATCGAAGACGAGCCAAAACACGTGCAAGCAAAGCAGTTGTCAAAAATTAACTGAACATTCAAAATGGCCGAACTTGTCGGTATAAGTGAGAGATATGAGTACCAACATAACGCCATAAAAAAATCGAAAATCGAATATTCATAACACGCGGAAATTCAAAATTCGCGATACTTTTGGAACAGACCTCGTATCTGATGTATTAAACGTTGAACAGAATGGGCCTGAGTAAACTTCCTTGTGGAACACCAGCCCATATCAGAGATATATTGGGTGTTCGTTGGATTCGTTTACATGGAAGTGTTGGTTGGAAAGGAATGATCTTAGGACTAGGAAATAGGTAGAAGGCAGGATCCTCTTGAGTTTCCAGAGTAAGCCGGAGGGAAATCGACAACTCGATGACACTGTTGGGTAGTGGAGTGTTCGGAGCAGAAACCAAATTGGTGGTCAGAAATCAAATTTGAGGATTCGAGTTGGGGTTGTAAACGGTGGACTTTTTTTTTGCAAAGATTTTCGAGAGGATTTGAAGGAAACTTTATTGTTTTATTGGGTTTAAGGATCATTTTTCCAGAGGATTGAGAAATGTGTTATTCAAAGGATGGAGTAGCCAGGAAAATTATTGCTATTTTAGAAAGTTTTCGGAATATATTCGAGGTGATCAGATCATAGTCAGAAGCTTTGTTTTTGGGAAGGAGTTTGATTAAATTGGCAACTTTGGAAGGAGTGATTGTGTTTGAGGGAAGACTCAAGGGTAAGTCATGTCTAGTATGTCTTCATGTGGAGTAAATGTTTGCGGAAAGTATTCAACAAAAGTGTCTCCTTTATTTTAGTTTTTCGTAAAGGATGCGTTGTTTTTCGTAAAGAATGCGTTGTTTTTTAAAAAAGATAATATTTGTCTTGTAGCAGTTTGTAAGGTCCTATTTTTCGTGAGTGTTGAAGTGTAGTTTCTGAAGCGTTCTGCATTGGATTTTAAGATGTCGTCAGGTAGTTATTTTTGTAGTTTGTTCAGTTTTGTTTTTTGTCGCTTTGCGTTTTTCTGAGCTTTTACTTTGCGTTTTTCTGTAATTTGTCGCCGAATTGTTAGTGGTCTCGTTGTCTGGATTTGTGAACATTTTTATTTTTATGTGAAGAGGCTCTACCGTTTCGTAACATAAACATGTAAAATTATGCACCGTGTCATTTAGTCAATTGATCCATTAATGATAATAGAAGCATTGGCTTTAGGAATAGTTTGGGTTGTCTAGGACTAGAAGAACAGAACCATAATCGGAATTAAGTGTTTAATTCTTAATTCAATTAGGAAATTTGCAAATTTTCAAAAAAAAAAAAAATAATAAAAATAAAGGTCAGTTTTTTTGAAAAGTTTAATTTCAAGAAAATATAAAATTTTCTTTATGGTTTTTGAAGAAAAATCTCACCAAAATTTGATTACCGACATTGGACTGTTTATTTGATGAAATTTAAAAAAATTATTCAGTTTTTTTTTTAATCATAAATAATTTTGTTGCCAATTAATGAGCAATTAAATATTTCTGAACATATCAGAAGCTATAAAATAAAATTAATAGAATGAAGAGAAGAAAAAAAACAATTATTTGTGCAATAATTGTGATGTGCTGCTTCCAAAACGTAAACTCTAATAAATACGAAAAACTTTCACCATTTTAGATGTCTGATGATATTTCTTCACTTTTTAACACCATTAATAGTATTTATTTTGAAAAGGGAATTTTCAATTTCTTGCTAATTATTATTACTCAATTGTAAGTTTAGTACCATAAATGTATAAATTGGAAAAAAAAGTGCAACTAAAAATTAAATCTTTCGATGTTAGGGACCATTTGAAAACTTTCTCCACTTTGAAATTTGTTGGAAGTTTTCTTTGAATAGCTTTTTTTTGTTTGTTAATTATTTTTATAAGAACCAATTAATTGAAAATAAAAAAAACTACAATTTTCCATATACAACAACAAACAAATATCCTTTCAAAAATGGGAATTTTTTTTTTTTGCACGGTAATAAACCATAAATCATAAATCATTTCAGCACCAACTAAAATAGTAATTATTATTTTTTATGTTAAATTGAAATGAATTTTTAAAAAAAATCTAATTTATGTTAAAAGTTAAATTGTAAGCAAGCATGCAACCAAGCAATAATAAAGCAAAGTTTTCATATTTTACTATGAATAGAATAAATAGGCGACTAATAACCCCAACATTTCGTATCCAATTGATTTGAATTCGAAAGAAAAAAAAATTGTTAGGAATAAAAGTTAATTGTTTTTTTTTTTTTTTAATATACATTTTTATATTGAAAGTTTAGTATTGATTTTTTTTTTAAAAGGGTGTATGGATTTTATGGAACCTACCTTAGGTGGTGGGCCAGATGGTTTTGTTATTGATGATTTCTCTGCAACAGAAGATGGTCGTTTGTTCAGTCTGTTTGGTGAATCTGGAAAATTTAATAAAAAAAAATTATTTTTTATTGCTAAAAACTCTTTTGGAGAAAAGAAAAAATTTATTTGATTCTATATAAACAATTAAAAATGCAGATTTACATCACAAATCAAAATAGACAACTTTTAACTCAACGAAAGATTCTTATTAATTTCGAGATAAATTTACAAAATTTTAATAATAATAAAAAAAAATTATTTTTTGTTGCTAAAAATGCTTTTGAAGAAAAGAAAAAATTGATTTGATTCTATATAAAAAATAACAAATGGAAATTTACATCACAAATTATAATAAACAACTTTTAACTCAACGAAAGATTCTTATAAATTTCGAGGTAAATTTAGAAAATTTTTATAATAATAAAAAAATTATTTTCCGTTGCTAAAAACGCTTTTGGGGAAAAGAAAAATTGATTTGATTCTATATAAAAAATAACAAATGCAAATTTACATCACAAATTATAATAGACAACTTTTAACTTAACGAAAGATTGTTACTAATTTCGAGGTAAATTTACAAAATTTTTATAATAATAAAAAAAAATTATTTTCCGTTGCTAAAAACGATTTTGGTGAAAAGAAAAAATTGATTTGATTCTATAGGGTGGGCCATATAAAAATTCCATTTTAAAATGGTGGACTGGCCGAACTTGTCAGCATAAGTGAGAGACATGAGTATCAACATAACGCCATACAAAATCAAAAATCGAATATACGTAACCCGCGGAAATTCAAAATTCTGCGGGTTTCGTATATGGTATTGTGGATATGGGATTAAACTATTAGAAATTATGCCAGATGGCATGAGCTGAGTGTAAATATCATGTAAAATGGGACCAAAGATACTGCCTTGTGGGACTTCAGCTAAACTAGGATATATTTTCTGAAGATTGTGTACTAAGTGCTACATGGAAATGATGTTGGGAGAGATATTAATTTATCTATAAAATAGTTTGTAGAAGGAAGAAGCATGCGAAATTAATCTGAGAATACTCTTGGATAATATCCTTTCCTTTCGAGAGAGGATGCCACATTGAATCAGATCAAAACCCAAATTGGTGATCAGAAATAATTTTTCTAATAATTGCGAATGAATAGAATGCTTTTTTTTAAAATATAAATTTCTCAAAAATTTCACAAAAAACTGATAGAAGGCTAATAGGTCTGTATGGAGATGAAGAACTCACTGGTTTATGTGATTTAAGGATCATATTAAAAAATGACAATTTTACACAGTGAATAAAAAAAAAAACCCTCAAATGAAAACTAAAAATTTTTTTTATTGAAAATTTTAAAAAAATTTAAATTTTATTTTATTAAAATTTCTATTTTTTATTTTAATTGAAAAAAAACTATCATATTTTTTAATTGAAAATATATCATATAAATTTGCTTCAATTTTAGCAAAATAACTACTACTAAATATTATATATAAAATTTCTCCAAATTTGATGGTGAATTTTGTTTTGTTAAATTTCAAATTTTATCCTGACTTAAAAATAAAATTTTTTTTACAATATTTTATTTTTTTAATTAAAAAAGCTTTATTTTACTAGTAATGATGAAAATTTTTTAAAACTTTTTATAATAATTTTCAGTGAATTTTCATATGTAATTGGTTCGTGTTCAAATTTTCTATAGGCTCATTAATTATTACTATTAATTTGAATCCATTTAGGCGTAGGCATTTTATTTATTTTCACTATATAAACTTATTATTATTGTTATTACTATTGTTATTATTATTATTATTATTATGACTATTATTGCTAAAAAAAACGAAACAAGTTTTTCTTTTATCCAAACTTTCGTTGCAAAACCAAACAGTCTACCTGTATACGAGTATCTAACATACAAAATAGTCAATATGAATTCTTACAAAATAGTTAAAAAAATTGTTCCTCTTTATTTTTTTATTTTTTCAAAGCTATCAAGAAAGCCATAGAAGAAAGATGATCTTTTGAAATATTCACTAATGCATTCATGTATGGAGTCTTGGAGTCTTAGAGTCTATTCAAAAAAAAAAGGCCATCTTTATTATGCTCATCAATTGCGATTGGGAGTGAAAGAGTACCTGACAAAGGTATGCGAACAGAAATGGTGATTTTTTTTGTGAAATTTTATATTATGTTTAATTTTAAGTGGCATGTATAGATATTGCAACTTGTACGCAATCCTAAATTAGCTGATGATTTGGTAAAGTTTTCATAACAAATCACTTTTACACGTGTTCTTCTATTGCAATCAAAAACTCTGACAAAAAAAAAATAGAAAACGATTCCAAAATAGAAAACGAAAGTCATTCTCAAAAATAAATGTAGGTATTTTCATTTAAAAGAATTTACTGCATACGCTATTGCATTGTACTCGTAGACAGGGTATAAAAGACCTAAGAAAACTATAGACCTCGCAAAAGATCATAGAGTTATATTACTTAGGAACGGTTGTATACACTAGTGTGTATAGGGAAAAAATATATTTGAAAATTAACTTAACTGAGAGCAAAACATTAATAATCACATTACACTGTAATTGTTATTGCTCAGATCAAAGCTAACACGTACGTGCACGTACGAGTACAAGAAGATTATTTCAGATTACCTTACCTATTTCTTTAATGAGGTGAAAGCAATAATAATAATTTAACTGAATACTTCTTTTTTTTTTGTGTGTTTGATTTCTTTCCTTTTCATTGGTTATTTTCAATTTGAATAGAAGTAATTATTAGTACTTAATTCTAGAAATATATTATGATTAATTTAAAAAATACCTTTTATATGTAAAGTAAAGTTAAGGTAATTTATAATGTAATATATATTTTTTTTGCCTTTTCTAAATATTCATAGTTCAAGGGAAAAATTTGTTAAGTTTGAAAAAAGCTAGTGGAAATGTTTTTTTTTTTGCATGAATCCACAAAAGGGTAAAAGATTAGCTTCATGGAAAATAAATTTTTTTATGGTTTATTTTTTCATTCAAATTTATTTATAATATATGATATCGGTTTTGATATATACAAGTAGGAAAAAATATTATAAAAATAAGTTAATTTGTATTATTCAATTAAAATTTTCCGCTATCACTCCATCCTTCACAAATTTTGATCAATTTTTTTGTGTGTCATCCCTTCCCTATTTTGGGCAGCTTAACATCTATTGGTGCCTTTATGCAGAAAAATGTTTATATCAGGCATGATTTTTCATTGTATGGGTATGAGGACATTATGCTTCAATTAGAAGATATGCAAGTATACCAACAGCAGTGAAAAAATGTCCTTTGAGTACGGTTTTAATTGGCCGTAATTTTTCTTAAAAATTCGCCTTCGTTAGTCAATTTTTCCTAATTCTACCTCACCAAAAGTCATAATTTTTTCCAGAACATAACAACATCTGGCTTAGAATAAACTCAAACTAATGCTAGAGCTTTTTTAAAGGTCTGATAATGAAGGGTTATCCATTTTGGAATTTAGGAAATTTGACAGATGTCAAACAAATATTAAATTTAAGAAAAAAAAATTTATTTAAATTTAAGTATGCCATTTTATTTTATGACTTATTGCATAACAAAACAATACACGTATGTTAAAATTGTAAAAATCCTCGAACAAAATATTCTTCAGCAATGGGGCTCTGAAAACCCAGAAGTTACTATGAAGAAGCCACTATATTCAAAATATTACCAAAACTGGTATGCATTATACATAATATTAAGATGGCATTAGATAGCATTTGTTTGAAAATGATAAACGAGAGACAGTTACCATGAATTCTGAGCGTTATGGCGGCATAATAACCAACCTTATTTGATTTTAATCCAGATTATATATAATTTTACTAATTATACATAATGGCAAAATTTAAGCAATATAATAAAATAAAAACTTTATCAAAATCTAAACTATAATATTGTTTTATTTAAGTTTTTATTCCAAATTACAAATTGAATAATACTTTATTGCCAAAATGATTATTAATCAAGAAATAACATTTAAAAGCTGACGCATATTGTTAAATATTTTTTTTTTATTCAGAAACATTTATATTTTTTAAGTTATTTTTAAAATTAAAATTTATGTTTATCATAAAATAGTACAATATTTATTTAATTGAAAAGAAAAGAACTCATTTCAACGAAGTTGGCTAACAATTGCAGTGTTAAATTCATGAACAATTGTTTTTGAAATAAAAATTCGGGAAAAAACCAGATTATTAAGATTTTTCTTTGAAATATTTAATTTTTAATAAAAAAACGATTTTTTTTTGGTAGATTTACATACAAAAAAAGATAAAGTATATATACTTTTTATGCATTTATTTTTGTAACTAAATCTAAATATGCAGATCTTGTTTTTAATATAATAGTTTTAATTAGATGTTGTTAATTTTTATATTGATGATTCGTTTCTATTTTTTAGTATTTTTTCCTTAGCATATGATTTAATTTTTTGATAAAAAATTTGTTGCCAACGTTTACTTTCAATTTTGTATGTAATAATATGGCGAAAATTTCAAACAAATGATCGATTATCTCAAACTGAAATCCCAATTTATCTTATACACAATAATAGTAATTATTAACATAAATGGTCCAATATTTTTAGTTTAAATATTAAATAGAGAAGAAAAACTATTTGCCAATACCTAGGAACTGAAATAAAACAATTTATCCAATCGATGTATATCATTTGTTCGGTTAACAAATTATCCTTTTTCCAATTAATAAGACCAGCTGATAACTTGATTAGTGAATATTACGAAACTATTTACAATAGTTGATATTCGTACACTATCGATTGCGTGCATCTAAAAGCAATATTATTTCTTTACTAAATTCATTTTCTTTTATTAAAAAAAAATAACACAGAGTAACATTTAAGATAAAAAAACTAATAATTCGATTTTTAAAAAGATGAAAATCGTCGGACGTAGTTGGTTTTTTTTTCGCAGTCGTAATTGGTTGGGTACTATTGAAAATAATTGTGAATTGATAGTTCAGAAAAAAAAATCTTCGAATCAAATTGAATTAATAATGCTCAGTTGGATTGATACTCGTATTTGAGCCAACTGGAAATTATACTACAATATTTACTACCGACAGGTGTATTTACTGAATAGACTGAGAAAAGATGCTTTTTCGAGTTCCAGAGACCTAGTGCCATAGTATTTTCTTTGGTCAGATAGTGTCAATATACGAGTACTGTGCAAAGTCATTCGGGGATTTTAGATACGAGATATATTCGAAAACAAAAGGTGTACTTGCAAAAGATCGCTGACTAGATGAATCGATTCATGAATCGTCGATTTTGATTATTGTTAGAAAATCAAATCGAGGATTAAATTGGCGATATCTAGATTAGTCGTCTCACCAGTCATTATCTATTTATGTTTTTGAGAATCTTAGAGCAGGTTTTGTATCTATTTTTTTGTTGTATTGTCCAAATTGGAATGTTACAAATAAAACTGATCACAATTTATGGTTATTGCATTAGTAGAGCAATCCTAGAGATACTATTGAAAAAAGGGACTTATTTTCCATTTAGAAACTTACAATAATTTATGTAAGAAAATATTTCTTATTTAAGTTCAATTTATTTAATTTGCATTATTAAATTGGTAATATTTATTAATTGATAACATAAAAGATAGACAGAAAATTTCTTCATTAACAAAGTCTAAACAATTATTTTAATTTTTTCTTATTTTCAAGATATAATTTTTTTTTATTTGACAGAAATATAAATTACTTTATTATATATTAAGTATTCGTACTGTGAATAATTTTTATTTTCAAGATAATTTAGGACAGTTTCAAGGAAAAGAGGGCGTTTCTCATACTTGAAAATGAATAAAACGAAAGTTCTGTCAATTTTTTCAATTGCATTTTGAATATTACAAAAATTATAATAGTAATAATTTTTTTCTTGTTCAAATATATACAAATATTGATTAGGATTTGTTTTTTTTTTTATTATTGTGAATTCAACCAAAAATATCTAAATCAATTTAATTCAAAAACTAAGCTATAAAAAAAAACAAAAAATAAAATAATAGAAAAAATTAAATACCTCCGAAAAAGCATAACATTGTTGAAAGGTTTTCATTATTAGTTAATTAAAAAACTTTTTCAAGTTAATATAATTTAGCTGCCAGTATTCGTAATTTCAAGGGCGAAATAGTTGATTTTTTTCGGATAGGTTTTTTTTTCTTACCAGAGTATCTACATTGTAGATTGTTTGTGAATTTTTTTTATGCCGGAAAAATTATGGTCTTTTTTATTAAAATATTTTTTTTTTTTGAAAATTTATGTGAAGCCTGCGACTTCAACATTGAGCTTTGCGAGGTGTGACAAATTCTTTGTAATTAAATTGTTTATTATTTTATAAAAATACCTCTGGAAAATTTTCACGAGGAATGGGAAAAAAAATTAACGAGACTTGCATCACTGAGACTGCGAACTTCCCTGCTAGACTAACAATCCGATTCTTACGTGTCCCTATAGAAGATCCAGAGTAAACTTTTAATGTACACTGTAAAATTATAAAACCTATTTGGACTTACAGAATTAAAATTTAGCGTTCAATCGAATGTTTTAATTCCCATCACATGCAGTCTTTACAATGCAATATCCTCCGAAGAATTGTTGATGACACCTTCTGTGTTTGTAATACGACAGAAAAGTGATGTGATTGGCATTACTGAGAGTGATCTGGTAATACTGCAAACTACCCCTCAACATAGCTTGTACGCTAGTTCCTCCTACCTAGGGGTGACGATTGACGTGAGGCTGCGTTTTCAGGAATACATATTATTCGTTGGTGCGGACGATGCAGGGGCAATTATGGTACTGGCGCACTTAATGCCGAATATTGGGGGACACAGGTATAGTAGAAGGACTCTGTTAGCGACCGTAGTCGGGTCAATCCTGCTGTATTTTGCACCAATTTGGGCGGATGGATTGATTAGAGCAACCTACATACACGTACGTGGAGCTATCTCATTCTACCGTATGACATCATTGAAAGTGGCCTGCGTATTCCGAACAGTGTCATACGAGGCCATTTGTATTGTGGCCGGAGTTATACCGATCGAAATACTGGCAGATGAGCTGCAGAGGCTGTACCGCCGGAGAAATCGGTGTAACGATATGACGAGATCCGATGCTCGTACGGAGGAAATAAATGAGTCGAGGAGGGGTGGCAAAATCGTTAGAATAATGCCTTCGATGGTAGATAGATCGACGACATAGTGATGTGCCCTTCATGTGACGGCTTGTTGGAGAGCACGGAGCATGTGTTCTTTTACTGCACCCCATTGATTGCGGAAAGAGAAAAGGCACAGAAGTGCACTGGCGGGCCCCTGACGCCAGAGAATGGCCTGGAGCTGATGCTGGACTCGAGGACGGCTTGAGAGGCTGTCGATGTCCTTGCGACAACAGTCATAAAAAAGTAGTGATTTTGATTGTGGCCGGAATGATACCGATCGAAATACTGGCAGATGAGCTGCAGAAGCTGTACTACCGATGAAATGATGTGACGCGATCCGATGCTCGTACGGAGGAAAGAAAATAAGCCGGGGCGGGGGTGGAAAAATCGTTGGAATAATGCCCCCGATGGCAGATGGACTCACCGTCTCAACCCGGCGGTAGATCCGTGGATAGATCGACGATATGGTGGTGTTGGCTACCACCTATCCCAATTTTTGACGGGACCAGGATGCGTACGGGCTTTAAATTAGATTTTGGCCCAATGTGCCCTTCTTATGACGGGTTGGTGGAGAGCACGGAGCACGTGTTCTTTTACTGCACCTGATTCGGAGAATCACCTGGCGCTGATGTTGGACTTTAGGACGGCTTGAGAGGCCGTCCACGTCCTTCCGACAACAGTCCTAAAAATACTCCGTCTGGATAAGCGTGAAAGAAAACGGTAGCACTAATTCATCAGAGTAGTGATTTCGATCATTTCCTATACCACAAAGTAATACTTGATGGTGGTTATGTGGGGAGATATAGAATTGTGACCAAGTTAGTTGGTTTTAGTGATCCTATAGATCATAACATGATAAGTTGTTTTTTTGTAGTTCTTTGTGTTAAGCTTGGTGAATGTACGAGTTTTACCTACAAAAAGTCGCAACGAGCCTATGGGAAGCATTTCTTATTAAAATTACAAGTTTTCCCGTGACATAAAGTATTTTTGGGAAGACTAGAAGTAGTGGAAGACGAATCTCGCTCAGGATGGCCTCCAAAACGAAAAACTGAGGGAAATGTGGAACGAATGAGGACTCTTGCGAGGTGAGACCTTCAGTTAATATTGAAAAGGGTTCTTCGCGTCAGATTTAACTGTGTGAAAGGTCCTCTTTCACACAGTTATCTCTATAACATCCAAAGCAGAATAACCGAGAAGCTGAGGGCCAGCCAGTTGAAGTCTTCCAGCACTGCTCTAAGAGTGGAAACAATGCCTTCGCAGTAATTCATAAAAATAAAATAAAATTGCTGGAAAAAATTAATTATTCTTAGTAATGTACTGCCATCCCGCATAGCCTCCGAAAATCATATTTCAACTAATTCCCCTTATGCTAACCATTAAGTTAAAGCTTAATTTCGTATGAGTACTTATTTCCAAATCCTACATTCAAAAAATTTATCATTCTAAAATATATTTTCAGTAGATAGTTTTATTTTCTTCTAATTTTAGAATTAATAGGAAAAGAAAAACATTTCCAAAAATTAACGCTTAACGGCCATTTTAACGCTAAAATGGTAATGGTCAATTTACAATATTAACGGAGTACACAGTTTAATTAAACAGAATTGTTAATTGATTATCAAGAGAATCGAGAAGGAATCTTCATCAGATCGTAAAAATTCAGTTAAATTCTAATTAAAAAATAAAATAATAAAAGAAGAAAAAAAAACAAAATTAAAATCAAGAACGTTATGGTTGAAAAGATTTTTTTCATTTAAGGATTTTTTGTTTATGTTGTAAAACGTGTTTATTTTACTAATCGAACAGTTTAGTACAATTAACATTGATTGATTTGTTGGTGAGAAATTTTAACACAATAAAGAAAACTTTACCAGAAACTAACAATAAATAAAAACATATACAATTGTACTCATCTAAATATATACCATCTCTACTATTGCTATTATTTTTGGTTAAGTTTGGTTAGATTTTTACTGTCTTTTTCTCTAAAATGATCAATTTTTCAGTTAGTTATGCTAATAAGTTGGTTGGTTATTTAAATGCTTAAACCAAATAATTATGTATGCAATGTAAATAAATATAATAAAAATGGTATGGTCAAAAGAAAACAAAAAACAATAAATTAAATAAAATCACTAACAGAAACGTTAATTTTATATACTGTTGAATGGAAGCCATTACACAAATCGTGATATTGTATACTGTAATCGACTTGTGCAATTGTGCTAATTGATTTACGGTGTCTTGGGAAAAAGGGAATTATTTTCTTTTAGTTTTGAAGTGCAATAACCCGATTACAATGGTTGTTTGGAATTGAATTGGCTTGGCACGAAATCCTAATCGATTCTCACACTACCTATAAGATGATGATAATTGCATAGTACACCTCCGTTTATATAACAATTCCGTACTTATTGCACGACATCTTCTTAAGAAAAAAAAAATCACTTTCAATCTACTTTTAGAAAGAGTTGCTTCCTTCATAAATAATATTTATGATGAAAATTATATTCATGATATTACGTTGCGACGAAAGCCGTCATTCTAATAACCATTTTTTGATGAATATTGTAGAGATCCTTTTTTGATCGGTCATATGCTGGGAAATTTTTAATTGAATAGCATAAACTCATTATTAAGATTTATGTTAACGAATACTTAGGAAAATTTTAGGCAATTTGTTAAGAAGTTTGTATAAAAAATAGCAAATTTTTACTAATCATTTAATCTAGTTTAGCTTAACTAATGTTTATAATTTTTGTTTGTTGTTTTGTTTGTTTTTAAGGTCCTTGGGACATGAGCCTAGGGACAATGGGGCATCGCAACAGTCATGATAGTTTTTGGCGATCTGTAAATGTGTAGGTTAGATCAAATGGACTAGTAATAGGTGATTTGATCCACCTTGAAAAGGGTATTGAGAGATCTTAATCGATGAAGGAGATTTTTAAAAGCAGATCAATTTTGGATAACATGACATTCTAAGGATTAGAAGATGAGCGAGAATGAGCTGAAATTGGGTTCTAAGGCTTAGAAGATGAACGTCACAGAATGTGCTGATAGAGAGAGGGTAATTTTTGAAAAGGAACTACTACTACTAATCCTGAGTAGTTTCTGTGCTTACAATTTTGGTAAGGTTGTCAAAAAGACTGGTTGGATAATATTTGGAAAGCAACCTTTTGAGGACTACTGCTCACATGACCTTGAACAAAATGCTACGTTTAGAAAAAGTATTCTGTAGTAGAGCGGATCATTATTTTCCCTTTTTGTACCTATCGAGGGATGTATACACTCTCATCTCTGCTCCCAATTATGATTTTCAGTGTGGATGAGGGAAAGAAGTTTGGAAATTCAGAATAATAGTGGAGGGATATCTTTCAAGATAAGATATCAGTAATAAAAGAATGAAGTTCTTTTAGTAAGGAGGGGTCAGAGCAACAAAGCCTTTTATACAATAAGTTTTCTCGAGATTTGAGAAGGTAGTGAGGGAGAGATAGGCTTGATACAAGATTCGTTAAGTAGAGTGTTCACAAGAAAAAGGTTTGATGTACTCAATTAGCTGGTGTTATACAAAGGTTAACCGATGACTGATCTATAAGGAGCCCAGCTGCTAGCATCCTGGAACATATGGTGATGTTTCGCTAAACAGAGCCTCACTTTGGCGGACCTAATATTTACTGCCAAACCAAAATCTTTACCGTATTTAAAATGGAATTGATTCGATTAGCAGTGTTTTAGATGGAAATCTTTCTCTATGGGCAATAGTAATAACAAGGATTTTTATTGGAATTGGGTAACTGGAAAAAAATTGTCTATGACAAATATAAAAACATCGGGCGTTAAGTCAAAGGCAATCAGAATGAAAAGATTATTGGACTAAAGTTAATAGCAAACGCGTAAAAAAAAGTAGATAAGAAGTGAATATAAATAAATCTTAAAGAATTCTGTGTAGGATACCATTTTTCATTTCTACATTTGAAAGATAAATAACTATTTGCCTGAACCGGGAGAAGGTCCTTCTACACAGATATGATTGCAAAATACTAACACTCCACTTAGCCAATTGTATGAAGATTCTGTGTGGTGTTTATAATTTTATTCTTTTTCTTGTTGCAAAAATTCCATAAATTATTATTTAATATAATAAAGAAAAAAAAATTAAAATCTTTAAAATTATTTAATTTATCTATTCCATTTATGGAAAAAAATGTATTTGTATATAATTTGAATACGAATTTAAAAATCTTGAAAAAATCCAATTATGTATTTCGATTAAGAGGTTTTTCCTGAAATGCCGATGACTTTTCAAATTATCTAATTATTTTTTTAGACTGGAGCAAAGATAATTTTAAATGGTTCACAATTGCTTATAAAAATCATGCAATCTAACAATTAGTCTAATTTTCCATATTGAACGATTACTTCCTACGATTAAGTGAAAAAAACGATTTTCAAGATACTAATCGTGTTGTGTGCTCTTACCAAGACAATTTATTTATTTATTTAGAGATATTAATTTTTTTTTACATAAATAAATTAAAATAAAAAATTTGTCTGTACTTGGAACGAGTGTAGAAAGTTCGTATAAAAATTGCATGGTCAATGATCGTCTATAATAGTTGTTGTCTTAAGCTGATATGGTAGACAATTGCTTAATTAAAAGCACGCTATTGTAAAAATAACCATCGAATGAATTGGTTAAATTATATAATATCAACGAACGTACTATGACGCAATAATTAACATTTAAAAGGTAAAATAAGAACAAACGATAGTTATGTGTAAGAAATTTCTCACAAAATTTCTTCAAAGATATTTATTTTTGTTTTGTTATTGTTGTTAATAGAAGTAGTTTTGAAACGCATCTTCTCAATAAGAAATAAGTTTATGGATGTTGTTGACGAAAAGTGTACTAAAGTTGAAAAACTGTTACCATCACTGCTTTTTTGATTATTGCTAAACTAATTAACCGCAATAGGATACATAGTCATTCCACCTAATCTTCCGGTTGTGGTAAGTAATTTGACATCGCCATTACACTAGTCCATCTAACGTTTGGGTGGGTTGTAAAAGGTTAAAAGTCTATAAACTCTGTTTTATCTTGTGCAATTGACTTGCTGGCACACTGATAACCGATGTGTAGACAGACCTTTCGCCCAATGATGCAATATGCCAAAGTTGTATTGTTGCAGCATTCCACGGAAGGTTATCTAAAATTATTTCTACGTTTATGCACCTCGTTTTACCTACATTAACAATCTTATGATGAGAATAATAATATCGACCATCTTACGGTTACGTGGCGATCCGGACTTGGCGGGATATCTCATCATTAATGGATACCAGACATAAAACCACTTCGAATAGGGCTCAGCAAGATCAACTTTCCAGGTTTACCGATCTTAACTTCATTTCTGATCAATTATTCATTGCATTTGTAAAAGTGCCGCCACCATTCAGTTTAAGTTTCGGAATACTTGAATTATAAGCTATTGCGTAACTGAAAAGTACCGGTTCTTGTTACTTTGAGACAGAATTTACCGGCGTTTTTGCAATGCCATACCATTTCTGATCACATTTTTCTTTCCAATTTCTAATTTGACTGTTCAAGTTAATATTTTATTGCTACCGACAATCGACTTGATGTCATTTTAATGCTAGCCAATTCTTATAATAAAAACCATACAATTCAACTGTAATATAAAGTGTATTATAAACAAAAAAAATAGCAAATAAAAAAAATAAAGATACAATAAAATACTAAGTCGTATGGTTGATTGCCAATTGTGCCAATTCATGATTAGATCTGTCCCGGTTTTCTTAATCTTAAAATACTCTTAAATATTCCGATGGCAGACAGTTACTATTGCTTATGTGATAAACTCGTACTTTAGAAAACCACTTTCATTTTTAATTTTTAATCTATGCAATTATCAGTTTTCCAAATAGTTTTATAAATAATAATTTTGTAAGAATGAAAAATTAATGCATATTTTGCAAAGTCACCATATTTAAAATATGACAAGTTTTTTTTATGCTTTTTAAATTTACAAAACGTTTACGTATGAATGGAATTTTGAAAAGCAGAAAATTATAAAATTACAATCAATTTTTATATATATTATATATAAAGAAAAAAGAAATGTATTTTTCAAATATTTTCTATTTGAAAAAAAACTTTGTATATAGGGCTATCCAATTTGTGGTTTAAAAACACAATTAAATAAAATACATTTTGAAGTTGAACTATTGATAAAATTTTTATTTTATTATATTGTTAAAGTTTTGCCATTATATATAAAATAACACGATGCTTTTGAGGTAATTTTTCGCATATTATACAATACAATAATGTTGGCTTTTAAATGCCCAAAAAATTTAAAAACTATCAGCGTAAATATTAATATTCATACAATTTTATAAGAAAAAGTCCAGGGGCGTCAAATCGCACGATCTTGGCGGCTACTAGACATCACCAGATCTCAAAATTGCGCGTTGTAAGAACTTTTTGCGCAATAAGGTCAAAATTTATCATATTATGTAGATTGTGGAAATATCTTGTTTAAACAACATATAGTCCAAATTAACCATTTTAAGTTTGGGCTAAGAAAAAGAGAAATGCCACTTTTGAAAAAGTGTTTACAAATTTTACAACAAATTATTTGATAATTAAACGATTTACAATATGAAATGGCAAATTTTATCTTAATTAAATATTTTTTTGTTGTAATATAAATATTTAAAAGTTATACTTAAACTACAAAATGGATAAATTATAATTTTTTGAGCAGTACTTGTGCGAATGTTTTCTTCAACTTTTCGCACGAAAAATAAAAAAAATGGACGAAAAATGATTAAAGAAAATCTTTAATGGAATAATATTCACAAATTAACAATATAATTAATTTACAACGAATACAAAATTCATCGTTTGTTTTAGTTTCATTCATAAAATGAACACTTTCAACTCAAAGTGAGCATAATTTCCGCAATTTCCATTGAATATAATTTTTGAAATTTTAATGATAATTTGGAGAATTAAAAGCTTTCAGTTTTTTAAAAGCAAAAATGAATTTTTGTCATTAAAGAAAAAATAAAAGTTTAACAACTTTTACTTTCTATAAAAATACCAAAGAAAAAAAAATAATAATTATAAAACGAAGATTGTACAAATGTACTTAAGAAAATGTTATTATCTAAGAAAGCTCATTTGAAAACTTTAACTGAAACAAGAAAAAAAAATTTGCAAGTGAAAGAGTAAAACCATAAGCTACATACATACTTGAATATACTGTACTCTATTTTTACGATTAATTATTATTATGATATTACTGGTAGATCTGTGCATGTTATATAATCTAAAAGTGTGGAACTGTGAAAGATTAGCTAACGTAACAGTTGCATATATGGAAGACTATCTGACGACTGTAATATGAGTATAGTCTAGTATAGAAAAATCACCTTTTACATTGAATAAATTAAAAAGTTTACATAATCTAACAGAATATTTAAGACGTCCGAATAAAGCCTAGCATTTGGTTAATTTTTCTTTATACATAAAATCAAATATTTAATGATATATTAGAACGAAAAGTCGTTTCCAACCTATTTAGTTTTTACATCAGTCAATTGACGAGTATTCAAAATTTATTTTATTTTTTATTTTTTCAGTACTAGTTCTTAAGTTATTTTTTTTGATGTTACTAATTGCAGAAGTAACCTTACACCTTCTTAGGTGCGGTGTTTGGACTAGAGGTGCCGTTGGTCTAGCAATTTTGTTTCGGTCAATTGCGAGCAATATATTGTAGAAATATGCACCAAACATTTTTCATCTATGAATTGGACCAATTATGGCTGAGCGGCATGAGCTTAACAACAGCATGGCGCCACGTCATATACTGCACGCGTCACAATGTAAATTCTTTAAACCATGTTGCCTGACTGAATTTAGTCTAAAAGTGATGATGTCGATTGGCTATCACACTCCATAGGAATTTTTTTCTGTAGGGATACTCAAAACCAACCGAATTAAATTCAACAACTCAAAAAACTTAATGAAATTAGTACAGGAATGTGTGAAATCGTGTTAAACAGTGTTATCAAAAAAGGCCAGAAGCTAAGTTTATGTAAAATAATTTTAATTCCCAAGTGTATGTAAACAATTCTGGTCAAGGGAACAATAACCTTACGAGGGTCATTCAACAAGTACTTAGCCTACAAAAGTAAAATGAAAATTTTGGAAAGGTGGCAATTTATTTTTCCACATAATCTCTTTCAAGCTAGATACACTTGGCCCAGTGATGCTCTAACTTTTTTAACCCGTCCAAAAAATACATTTTCTCGAGGGAAGCAAAATAGGCCTCCGTGGCGACGATGACCTCCTCATTCGACCCAAATCTATTCCCGGCGAGTGATTTTTTAGGTTTGGAAACAAAAAGTAGTTACAGGAGGCCAAATCTGGAGAGTGCGGTGGATGGGGCAGCAATTCGTAGCGCAATTCGACCAATTTGGCCATGGCGACGGCGGAGGTGTGAGCCGGCGTGTTGTCGTGGTGGAACAGCACTTTTTTCTTCGCAAAGCGGGGCCGCTTTTTCTTCAATTCGACGTCAAATCGGCCCAATAAGTCAGCATAGTAGCGCCCCGTGATTGTTTTACCCTTCTCGAGGTAATCGATGTGGATCACACCTTGTGAATCCCAGAAAACGGTGGCTATCACCTTTCCGGCCGATCGAACAGTCTTCGCCTTCTTCGGAGCACGTGAAGTCTACTAATTCGACTGTTCCTTGGTCTCTGGTGTGTACCAGTGAATCCATGTTTCGTCGACGGTCACGAAACGACGCAAGAACTCCGCTGGATTGCACTGAAACAGCGCCAAACACGTCGCCGATGTGGTCTCACGGTTGCGCTTATTTTCCGGTGTGAGCAAACGCGCCGACAGCTTTCTCATGCCCAATTCTTCGTGTAGAATATGATGCACCGTTCCTACTGCGATGCCCACAGTCTCAGCTATCTCGTGAACCTTCAATCGACGGTCTGCCAACAAGAGATCGTGGAGTTTTTTAACGTTTTCCTCCGTAGCAGCCGTTTTCGGGGCACCTGGGCGTGGCTCATCAAAAACCGACGTGCGGCCACGAACAAACTCGTTGAACCAATTCTTGACGGTCGCCATCGAAGGAGAAGAGTCACCATACACAGCATCCAAGCGATCTTTGATTTCGCTGCGCATTTTCTTTCCAAAAACAAGAATCTAATCATCGAACGATATTGTTCTTTTTCCATTTTTGTGCAACCGACCGACACGCTCGCTTTCAAAGGCTCTCAAAACAAAACTAATGAAGGGAATCGACTGAAACTTTGACAGTAGGCTACTAAAAGAATGTACTGCACGATGGTGAGGCTAAGTACTTGTTGAATGACCCTCGTATAAGCTTATATTTTAAACACCCTGTATCTGAAATACAAAATATTCCTTATAAAATTTAGATAAAACATAAAAAATTACTTTTCTTTGAAAAAGATAGGTGGTTAAAAAGTATTTTATTTTTCTTTTTTATTTAGCTAGGATGCGGAAATACTTTTAAAAAAAATTAAGTTTACTATTAATCTTTTAATAGTTTTTTGAAGTAGATTTGAACAAAAAAAAATCCTATTTAAAAAAATTGTTTTTTATTTATATGTGCATATGATTGAATAAGAAAATATTAAGTAATTATTTTGTCAAAGTTGTAATTATGTCAGAGTCTAGTCTATTCATAATATTATTATTAATTTTTAAAAAAATTTTGAATATTAATTAGTATTTTCAAGAAAAAAATATTTGAATTTTTTAATTAGATAATAATAAGCATAAAACAATATCTTTTTTTTAAAGTAGAAACTCAAACTCACTAAATAGTGAATGAACCACTTTGATTGCAATTAATTGTAGCCAAATATTAGGAATAATAAAGAATTTTGGTACACTACAAAAGTCTAAATGATACAATTTTTTTCTGTCATTAAATTTGTAATAGTAAAAAAAAATATTGCATATTCTTATTATTTAAAAGTGTTTTTTTTTTGATAATTTACAAAACGTAAAAAACCAACGACCCATTTGTCCTCAAATTTCCTTATTTATCTTTTAAAGAAGAAACTTTGAAAATTTATTTTGTTGGATTTTAGCAATGGACATTTTTATTTTTTATAATACTAGAAAAGATAGTGACTTTTTTTAGTTATAGTAATAATTGTTCCTTAAACATTTTTGGCAATATTCGATTAAATAGATTTGAAAGACAAATATAAGGAAATGCTTTCTTAAATTCTAAAACTTCATAAAAAATATCTTCTTTTATGCTATAAGTCAGGTAGTGGGAAGATGAATGGATTTGTATAAAATTTTATAAATCTATTTAATAAATTAGAAATTTTGTGAAAAGTGTTAAGAAATTTAAATGATTCACAACAAGCCGCCAGACTACATTGTATTTTCATCGAATTAACAGTTTCTTAGTAAAATTTATGATTTTGCCTTCTGGTTTTCGGTTTGTTTGTTGTTATAATTTTTGGTCATCCCACTTAATAATCTACTTTCACATTTATTATTTTAAAATTTTAGCTATAATATTTTTTCAGTTAATTGCTACATTAATTTATTCAAAAGAAAATCCACCACATATTATGTTTAAAAAAACATACAAAATAGATAAAAATATTTCGCCTGGCATCTCCAAAAATTGCCATCTTTCGAGTATTACAATTTCACAAATTTACCAATTAATTGGTCGATTAAAAATTATAAAAGAATGTAATTAAATAAAGTTTTTTTTTTAAATTAATTATAAAATGTTTTGTAATATGAAGCATATTTTTTATTGCATTTCCACATTGATTTCTGGACTTTCGCCAAATTGGTTTTTGTACATTTTTGGTTTGTTGGATAAAATAATGGGTTAATTTTGAATTTTGCTTCATTTTTTGGAAAGTTATTTATTTTGTAATTTTTACGTATGTACATGTACATAAATTTGTTGAAATATAAAAACTAATTAATAATATTGATTTATAATAATTGTTTTTATTCTTCTTCAACTTTAAGAAACTATTGGAAATAATAGAAAGAAAATATTTTATAAAAATGTGGTGTAAAAGATAAAAGTTGGTGTATCTTAAAATTTGATTTGATAAGAAAATATTTATATTTATAGATGAAAATGTGTTATTTTTTTTTTTTAAATTTGTATGGTGAAGGAATTTTTTTAAAAAGCGCTCGCATTTTGGGTTTAATGGCCCGAACAAAATAAATACCCCAAAAGAGTAACTGCAAAAGCTCTGACGGAATTTTTGAAACCTGCACAATCTAATGTGCGTGTACACAATAGCGCATAGCAGCAGCGACAACGAATTTATGTGCACTCGCCGCTTTAAGTCTTATGTTACCTCTAATTTTAAATTCAGTTTCTTAGTACTGGCAACATATTTTCACATTTTTAATGTCGTTTCATTTGGCAGAATTTTTAAAACTAAAAACAAAGGTAATTTAAATGTGTATATAATAATATTTAGTAAAGTTAAACATTTTATTAAGCATTTTTTATAGGGTTTTTCAATAAGCGGGATATGATTTCTAAGTAACGTTTCGGCCATTTATAATATGTCATGATCTGTCTTTTTTTTTCATTGTATTCAGTAATGTTTAAAATTTTATCATGGAGAGATAAACGCAAGAACAACGTTTACAAATTATTCAATTTTATAATCAAAATAATCGTTCTCCAATTTCAACTTTTTGTGCGCTTTTGGCATTTTATGGTCGTAATAATCGTCCAACTGTGCTCGCTATTCGTCGAATTGTTAAAAATTTCGAGCGTACATTTTCTTTACATAATGTTCAAGTGCCAATAAGACAAAGAACTGCTCGAAGTAATGAAAATATTGCTGCCGTTCAGGCAAGTGTTGCTGAAGACCGCAATTTGTCGATTCCAAGACGTTCTCAAGAATTGGGACTGTCTCAAACCACAACCTGGCAGATTTTGAGAGAGGATTTGGGTAAATAAACAAAACTGTCGATTCTGGTGCGAAGAAAATCTACAAATTATTCATGAACACCCATTACATTCACCTAAATTGACAGTTTGGCGTGGTTTTCAGTCTGGCGGAATCATCGGTCCGTACTTCTTTCGAAATGAAGCTGGTAACACCGTTACTGTCAATGGAGAGCTGTATAGATCGATGATAACCAATTTTTTATGGCCGAAAATGGAAGAAGTTCATCTTGACAACATCTGGTTCCAACAAGACGGGGCTACGTGCCACACAGCACGTGCAACAACCGAATTATTGCGAGAAAAGTTTGGAGATTCGATTATTTCAAGAAATTGTGACATTGAATGGCCTCCAAGAAGTTGTGATTTAACACCATTAGACTATTTCTTGCGGGGTTCTTTGAAGTCATTGGTCTTCAGCAATAAACCAGACTCTCTTCAAGCTTTAGAAGTGAATATTGAACGTGCTATTCATGACATACGACTTGATTTAGTGGAAAAAGTACTCGAAAATTGGGTTCATCGAATTCGTTCCTGCAAAAGAAGTCGTGGAAGCCATTTAAATGACGTTTTATTCAGAACTTAATTGTATCGATTGTACTTCACATTAAATTAAAAACATTAGAATTTCCTTAACAATTAGTATGTTTTTTTTCAAAAGAAATCATATCACTCTTATTCGAAAACCCTTTATAAATATCGTATTAAACTGATCAGAAGACGTTTTTTTACTAAACGCAATTGGTAAAAAACGCCATCTGAGCAGTTTCTGTTTTGAATCGAAGAATTTCTTCAAATATTTTGTCTTTTAATCGAAGTTGAAGTTACAGTTTGCAGGTAACAATTGTGTTCAGGACATAAGGTATATGTCTTTTCTTACCATTATATAAAATCTCGAGGTTATAAGCCTGATCTGATCAGGCTGAGGATCAGTATTGTTCAGTAGTCTTTTTTTCGAATTCTGAACTACTATTGAAATTTTGTAAAGAAAATATAGAACTTGAATTATTATGCAAGAAGGACTATTATTTTTCAATTATTATTTATATTTGTAAATATTATAAAATCTTTTTAATAAAATAATTCACTATGCCTGCATAAAGGACTTAAAACCAAATAAACAGAAGAACTTTCATTTTTAACTTACTATGCGAGTCAACGAAATCTTTCCTATAAAATTTGTAAAAATCTAAAAATTTACTGAGCCTTTTCAAAGAACTTTAATCAAATAAATAGAAGGATAACTATTTTTCTATTGTACTTATTAGAGATCGACAAAATTTTTTCAATAAAATTTGTAAAAATTATGAAAATTGAAAGAAAAAAAATCACTTTACTTGTAAAATATACTCTTTCAAATTATTCATAAAAATCTATTATGCAGTATTCCATATGATTTGGTATGCAAATAGTAGATTTATATTTAAAAGAAGCTTGTTTACCTAAGGTTGATATTGGAATTTTGTATAATCGAAGTGCGTATAGTCGTATAGTCGTACTGACATATTGTACGTGAGGAGACGTAACTTAGTTCTTCATTTAAACAATTCCCACGATTGAACTAAAGGAGTTTTCTCACAAATACATAATATTCCAATAATAAATAATAACAATAGTGTCATCTAAGGCTGCAACACAGAGACAAAATACCTTAAATATGGAAGAAAATAAAATAAAATAAATCTAAAACTGAAATAAAAATGAATATAACTTCAGAATCAGTTTATATTTGTGTCCAAGTTGAAACTTCTATTTTCTATTTAAATAACGATAATAATAGGCCTGAGGGAAGAGTTTTCCATTGCCTACCGTCATCCATAAAATTATCGTATCTTTTTCGTATTCTTTCTTTTCTTTTCTCGAGCGCATATAAAAGGTATCATTCTAAGAATTCACTTCAGAATAGATAAGTACGACTATAGACTTATATGAATATTTAACTAAGCATAAGACAACAAATAGTCTTATCTCAAGTATATTCTTTTCCAGACAGACATAAACTATGATTTTCTTGTGTTAAGACGCTTTTATTGTATTTGAAGAAAACAGATTCTAATGCACGCAAAAGGTCATTGGTTGATATCAAATTAGGTCATTATGATAATAAGTACAATATAAAAATTTTCATGTTCGTTCCTTTTTCTATGCTAGTAAGAATTAAAATGAAGTCATTTTAACTACACCAAATAAAGCCACATTTAATAGTTATGTGATCTTATAAAATTATTAGTGAATTAAACTCATAAATTTATTAAAGAAAGGGGTCAATAGACAATCAATAACCTTCCTTTGCAATCGTTTCGATTTAATCAAATTGTTTGTTTGCATTTAAGAAGCATAAATCAATATAATATTTTTGATTAGCATCGGTATTGTTAGAAAAGTTTATGATTAAGAAAATTTTCTTGAAGAAATTCAATGTTTAACTGATTAAAAAATTTCGAATTTTTCTGCAAATAATTTTATAAAATAAATAAATTAATGGAAGTCTTTCAAGAAGTGGTAATTTCAGCTTAAATTTTGGTTTTTTCGTAGTTCATAATCTCAAAATTCGTAGTCAATAATCCAAAAATTCGTAGTCCATAATCCAAGAAGTGTTCTGCCAGAAATTTGATATTGTTTGTTAATGATATGCCCCTCTGGACACCACAAAAATAAAAAAAAAATCAACACAGCTTTAAGTAGCTTTGACAAGGTTATTTTCGATTTCGACTTGTTGCAGAAAAGTCATTTCGAAGTTTGTTGACTGGTTTGCATGTCAAACTCATAAACCATCGTTTCATTCCGTTATTACGAATTGGCTTGTTTAAGCATGTCTCACAACTTAAAACGGATTTGTGAGATATGGTATGTCCAGAACCTAAGCTATTTCTTTTAAACTAGAATAAAAATATTCCATAATTTTGTCGAGACTGAAGTTAGAGGCAAGACAACCACAATTTCTCGGCCATTCTTTAATCTTTTGTACCACTCGTGAAACTTCTTCATTATAAATAAAGATTGACCATAAAAAAATTCTTTGGTAACACAAAATTTCAAGCAAATTCTTTGTTTGATATTTGTTTCCATTTAAAAATCGCATAGCATATTTGACACCAACTAACAAAGCCAGCACCTGTACACAAACAAATTGACAGATCGCTCCAAAAATTTACTTGACAATTAGGTACATTAGTACCAACTTAACGAAAAAACATTTTTTTGATATATTCGACGCGTGATTTTTAAATGAATAATTCCAGATACTTATTTGACAAAATATAAATACTAAAGTAAAAACTAAGTAATTTAAAAGAAAAATTTGTTTCCATAATTGCAAATATGTATGGAATTCTGATAGAATTACACAATTTATTATGAAGGCTGACAATTGTGTTACTTTCTATAGAATACAAACTATTTTATTAATTAACAAACTTTAGTAGCAATGATAAAAATCTCATATGGCATATGTTGAATTTATTGCGTCCTATTAAGGAATAAATTGCATAAAACTAGACTAGTATAACCGCAAAATAAATTTAGATGTTGATATATTTTTACATTTCTTTTAGTTTTTTTTTCTTCAAATATAAATAATGCCATTCTAAGTTTAAAAGTTGTACTTGTTTGAAATAAAAACAGATCTAAAGCCGTAAAAGTAAAGGTGTGGCTGTAAAAAATAATTGCAGCTACTTGACTATCATATATGAATATATGTACATATATGACAATTATAGGTTAGAGCCAAGTGGATAGATTTTATACTGTATACTATAAAGACTTTTTATAAATAGTTTACTTAAAAAAACAACAACTCTTGTACTATTATTTATGTTCCTGCACATTCAACATAACTAAATGCGATCAATTAGTGTAAAATTCAGCTAATTGTCGTAGTTGCATGGTAAATTTAATAAAATACATTTAGATAATGGAATTTACTTTAAATTTGATTTAATTACAAATATTTTAGTTTAGGAGTTTTTTTCTAGTTCAAATTTAGATTTTCTCTGTAAACGTTTATAAAGTCTATAAGATTATGAATTTTTATCAATGGAATTTTATATAAATTTTTTTTTTTTAAATTATTTATATAACTAGAAAAAAGCTTATATAATAATATTCAAGGAGCTGAGAAAAAATTGAAAATTCCCTTGAAAATTTTTACTTTTAATCAGAACAATACGCATGAATAGTTATGCTGTCATGCAAAACTTTGTTTGGTTTTTCTATGGAAATTGAATTTTTCATAAAAAATTTGATAAAATTACACAGTATCGATGATCAACGATAAATTTTATATATTTTATTATAAAATATAAGAAGTAGTTTAAATATTAAAATTATTTTTAAATAAATTATTATGCTTTTCAAAACTTTATATACAAAATTTAAAAAAAATTATAATTATATGAAAATATATGTGGGGTTAATTTTTACTTTTTCGGCTCAGAATAGTGAAGACTAAAAAGCGCAATAATAAAAAGAATTTAAAAATATTAATTGTTTTTTATATTAAATAAATATTCTCTCACATAAATTCTCATCATATTTATGGAAAAAAAATTAAATAAACAAAAATATAGTAGCCAATAAATAAAAACTTATTTCTTAAGTATGATTATTAATATTAAATATCACAAATATATCCGTTTAAATAATTCGATCTATTCTGAAATTGTAAAATTTCTAATTAATGAAAACGAAAACTAAATTTTTAATAAAAAGCTGTATTGTAAGCTTGATTGGCCTCAAATTCTGATAAAAGAACTCTTTTTTTTTATGGTGGAAATATGATATTTGTTAAATGGCGATTTTCTGTGAAATTTTATGGCATTTTTTTTGACACCAATTAACTTTCCGATTATGTTTTCGTATCTATGATTATTGTGTGGTTGAAATTGACACTAACGGTATGGTATTGTATACATTTTTTTGTTGCTATTTATGTATATTAAATGATAATTTGAAAATATATAAAATAGTTTTTTTTTTTAGTGTTGACATAGATTTTCATGTGAAAATTTGTAATGTTATTTGTTAATACGATGATAACACCATCTATGACATTGTTTGCTAATGTAAACAAAAGTTTAGAAAAATCTTAAATTTTAAAGTGGAATTTTTTGACAAATTGTATTTATTTTTCCATTTTTGAAATAAGTAAATGTGAGTTTGTTTGAGTGATTTAAATTGAAATTTTATTTATAATAAAAAGAAAAATTCTATAAAATATGTGCGTATTTATTAAAATTCAATAAAGAGTTTTTTTTTTTAAATATATTTTTAGTAAAACTAATTAGGAATAAATATTTACCTATATAACCTTGGTTAAATGTCAGTAATACCTTCAGTTAAATTAAAATTTTAATAAAAAAATATATTACAATATTATGGTATAAATATCATTATCTCGGCTGTATCAAATTTGGACTTTAAAAAATTATTTGTAAAAGTTTATTTCTTGAAATCATTTCAATAATTTCAAAAAAAAAAAAATAACTTGTAAGCTTCAGCACAAATGAAAGGAATAATCCCTGAAATGTTGTATTATATAAATACTATTTTTTTCTTCATTTGATAATATTATACTTGATGGTTTGTTGTTTTTTCCTTTTCGGAAATGTTAAAGATACTTCGAATTCGTTATGGAAATGGTAATTAACGCCCTCAACTGGAATGAAACACAAATTGTTATGCAGTAATTTTGATGGTAAAGATCATGTTGAATATCTTAATTATAGTTAGTAAATCCAGTGGAGCATGATTTTGAAAAATAATATTTTGCAACTTTAAAAATTCATAAATATCAAAAAGATTTAAAAAAAATAAATACTTGGAATATACAAAAATTTATTTATATATTCCTGCTCAATAATTAGAGAGATCCTGTAAGAAAAATTTAAATTTTCATCAAAATTAAATTTTTTTTTTATTTTTTATAATGATAACTATTTTTAGGTATGTTTTTCTTTGAGGAATAGATAATTTTAATCAAAATGCCATTGAATAGTAATTTTCTGATATTAAATCATTTGTACATCTTCCATTTATTAATAATGTGACGTCTCATTTCAATATGGAAAAGCTTATAGTTTTGAAGTGTTTTTTTTCTATACTCGTAGTCAAACATATTTTTGCTTCTTCTACAAGTATAAATAAATAAATTGTTTTAAATAGAGGAAAATAATTAAAAAATCCTTGAAATAAATTTTCTACTATCCAGTTTAATAAGCTTTCATGGCAATTATTTCACTTATTCTTAGATTGTTATTACGAAATGATGACACAATTTTTATTGAATGTCTATCAATATTTTGTAATTTCCATAAATAATTACAATATTTTACTTACATCTATGACAAGTAATAATTTAATAAAAATTTCCATATTTTGCATAATAATTCAGTTATGTATTAATTTTATTTTTTCTTATTTCACTTCCTATATTATTTGTGATGAATGCATACAAAAAATAAATTACAATTCAATTGCATTGCATGCATTTTCAATTTAATTGAAATTTTATGATAAAAAGATTTGAATTTCTGTTGAAAATAGATTTTTATTTCAATATTCAATTGAAAATAAATAAGTGATCATATTATATTATTATTAACTTTATTTAGTCTTATAACAATCAATTGAAAAATTTTCTCGATTAAGTTTGATTACAAAATAAGTTTGGAAATTGCCAATTAATATAAGTTTTGTTGATTTGAAAAGAGTTTTTAAGTAGATAAACCTAACATAAAAGTAATTTTGTAATTTCAGTTAATAAATATTTTTAAAAACATTTATTTTTAACTATAAATTAAGGGTTCTCGAACTTGCACTTTGGAAAGTAAAGTTAAAATAAATATATTTAAAATGTATAATTATATAAAATTTGAATTTTCTTATATTGTTTAAATTATGCCATTATACGAGGTCTGTTCAAAAAGTATCGCGAATTTTGAATTTCCGCGGGTTACGTATATTCGATTTTCTATTTTTTTTTGTGGCGGTATGTTGGTACACATATCTGTCACTTATGCCGATAAGTTCGGCCATTTTGAATGTTCAGTTAATTTTTGACAGTTGCTTTGCTTGCACGTGTTTTGGCTCGTCTCCGACATTGCTAAGGAGCTGTTGGACTCTGTCCGCGATGACCCAAATTTGCTCCAGAGGGTCATAACTGGTGACGAATCATGAGTTTATTGTAATGACGTAGAAACCAAAGCTCAATCACTCCAATGGAAGCTGCCGCACGAGCCAAGACGGAAAAAAGTGCGCCAAGTTCGATCGAATGTGAAAGTTTTGCTTACAGTTTTCTTCTATTGCAGGGGTATGGTGCATCATGAGTTCTTGCGACAGGGTAGAATGGTCAATAAGGAATATTACCTGCAAGTTATGCGTAAGTTGCACGAAGCAATCCGCCAGAAACAAAAATTGGCCCCTGCTCACGCATCGTTGCTTGTGCGCAAATTTTTGGCCAAAAACAACACACTAATAATGCCGCAGCCACCGTATTCCCCAGATCTGGCCCCCTGTAACTTTTTCTTGTTCCCGAAACAGATTCTTTGATCCATTTTTTGGAATGGGCAAAAATCGAAGACGAGCCAAAACACGTGCAAGCAAAGCAGCTGTCAAAAATTAACGGGTACATTCAAAATGGCCGAACTTGTCGGCATATGTGCGAGACATGAGTACCAACATAACGCCACAAGAAATCGTAAATCGAATATACGTAAACCGCGGAAATTCAAAATTTGCGATACTTTTTCAACAGACTTGTATATGTGTTTTTTTTTCTATTACAAAAATATATAGAAAGTAGAATATAGTATTTTTTAAATGGTCCACATGAGCATTTTTGTAGAACTCGATAATTTTAAGGCGCAAAAAGGTCAAAATTTGTCATGATGTATAGCATGTGATTCCGTTTTATTAAAACTATTTACAGCCTAGTTAAAAATATTTAAGTTTAAAAAACAAGAAGTTGGTTTTCATATGATCATATTGCTCAGCATCGACGGTAATTGTCTCCCTTTCCTAATTTTTAAATAAATCCACACCAGACTGTAACTTTTCGGGGATATAATAGTTTCACAGTTACTTGTGGGTATTCGAACCTCTTACGACACACATATTGGTCAACTGTCGAATAACACGAAAATAGATAACTCCTTTCCCTAAGCCTAATTCATTTCATATTCAACCAAGAGTTATGTACATATTTAAATAGTTGATGCGGATGCTTAATATTTTGGAACCTTTAGAAGGTTCTTTTTGTGTTCTATCGTATAGAAATATACTCGTAACTCAACACAAATATGATAATGCTAGTAATTTTCCAAAATATCAAATAAAGCCTAATGATTTTCATAACAAAATATTCTGTTTGTCCTCTAAATGGTTATGCTTTTTGACTACATGTCATAGTCATATATGTAATTATTCCGATTGTTGAACTTGAAGCAGGTAATCAAACTTAAAATATTTTTTATACTAAAAACTATATTTGAATATTATAATTAAAATATATTTTTATACAATAAAATAATAATGATTTTTGCTGTATAAATAATGATCATAAACAAAAAATTAACTGGAAAGAGGAAGTTTATTATTATAGTTGGACAAAAAAAACTGTCGCTTGTTCTAGTTAATCACCGTGACAAATCAAAATAAAATAACCTAACAAACACTTTGATTATTTTTCGATAATTTAATAATTATACTATATAGTAGAAATTGTCAATATTATTCATGGGTTGAATTTATTGTTTTAGTATAATATAAATTTGCAATATGAAAATTGCTGTGAAATTTTGTCAAGCTTGTGGAAATTTCAATGATTTTTATTTATAATTACCGGAAATGTTTTTAAAAAAAAAGAAAATAAAAACAGTATATTTTTAATTACCTAAAAAAAACTTTCTTTATTTGGTAAAAAAATTTTTTTTCGGTAAAATTTGTTTTATGCCGATTATTAGGGAGAAATTTCTAATTAGTGAGAAATACTAAAAATTCCTTTCAAAATTATAATTGTTTTTAACATTATAAAACACTCGTATATAAAAAAAATTATAATAAAAATTATAAAATTATAAATTCAAGCTTATATGAACACAAGATAATTTTAGTTTTCCATCAATGCGATTAAGAAATATTTCTTAAATAAACAAACTCTTTTGGAAGTTTTCATTTTCGATATTTTTATTATGTTAAGGAGCATTAAAAAATGGTGTCTATAATGTAACTTCAATTTTATTTTTCCTCTGATGTATAAATAAAATTTTGAAATACTCAATTTGTAAAAGTAAAGTAATAACTAAGTTTAAGATAAAAGCAAACAAATTGAAACAATTTAATTCGCTTGAATAGTTCAAATTCTGGTTGGTAAGTATTTTTAAGGAAACAGAAAATTCATGTTAACGCTTTGTTCCAATACAATTTCAACATGAATTAACAATTTCATAGTCTACAGACTGTTTTTAAGCTGATTGAACATTTATAAGGAAATATTGTATGATTATTTATTTGTATAATGTACGATTTTATATGAAATTTGTTTATTTTCAATTGAGGAAATAATAGAGAAACATTAACCTTTTTTTTTGTTAAATAAGATCACTAAAGTACATATATTATTTTAACTGAATGGAATTTTATGAATTTCGTAGTTATTGTAATATATTTTGTAAGGTATTTTCAAATATTTATATTAGAATTTTTTCATTTAAAAATTTATTTATTTATGTTTTTTTTTTATTTTTTTATAAATTATACAATAAATTTTAAGATAGTTTTCTTTATTATTTAATTGTTTCAAATAAGGAACAGTTTTTTTTTTAGCAAGGATCGATACCAATAGACCAGCTTAGGCATAGTATGTGTATAAGAGAAAAACTGACGCAGTTGAGTTGCATTTCGACTTGAACTGAGTTATTAAGCACAGATTTTGATTTAATTTTGAATTGATTACAAAAACTTAATCTTACCAGTATACATAAATTATACAATAACAAACTTCAAATGTTTACTATTGGACTTCCTGCAGAACTCGATTGTTTTAGGGTAATTTTTCTGAAGATTTTTTCGTACTGTAATTGGTCCATTTTTAACAGGTAATTTATTTTTAAATGCTTTAAAGTTTAAAAATTATTTGGAAGAACATAATTTTTTTCATAGTCCTACAATAAACAGTTCAACAGCGTCAAATCGCATTCTAAAATTGTTTGTTGAGAAACATGGCTATGGCAAAATTGCAATACCATTTTTTGTATAAAAATACCAAATATAATGGCAAAAATTACGCTAAAGCTAATTATACATTAAATATAATATATAATAAATAGTCATTAATTGTCAAAACTATTCTTTCAAAACCATAAAATGGTTATCCCATTACGAACAAATAAACCTCTTTTTCTGAATTGCAAATAATCACAGGACCACTAATTTTATAATACTCGTATTTCTTTCTATAATTATAATATTATTTTTATCTTTCTTTTATTATAAATTAATTTTAGTAAACTTATTTATTTTCTAAGCCAATTTAAAAATTTCACCAAAATCTATTATAAAGGTACGGTTAAATTTTAAATGTAAAATTGATAATTATTAGAGGGTAAAAATAGACGTAATAAAGGTAAAGTTTTTGTGTATAAATTAGTAAAAATCTAAAAGTAAAAACTAACTAATAATATGAAAAAACAAGAAAAATAAAACTATGCAAATTATTTAACTGAGAAAGTTATTTGTTAGGGAAAAATTAATCTTAATCTAAGCGTAAATATAATAATAATATTAATAATAATAACGAACAAAAATATTGGAATTTTTCCACTTTCCCATTGTAAATTGTAAAAGCAAAATTAAATTTACTTTCATTTGTATCTAATTTCAAAATTTGCATTAGATTTTAGATATTTGTACATGCACGCTTGTATACGTGAACATATAATTTTTCGTATTAATTCATAATATAATATTTACGTTGTTTGCATCTAAAATGTTATAGAAGGAATTTTATGCTCATAATATGATGAAAATCGACTCTATGGAGTAATCTTATAAGAAAGTTATTATTTTTTGTAAATTTCTTATTAAAATTTGTTTTACTTTCATTGAAGAAAAGTAACTTTTTTTTTGTTAAATTCTCTTATGAGCACAACATAGCTTAAGAAATTGTTTTCCATTTCGGAATTTGTGTTTATACTATTTATACGGAATTACAATATGTACAAAGGTAGTTTTACTTACTCGTCATTTTAACTTTGAATAACAATATTCCTTAAACATATTGTAATAATGTAGAAATTTCACACTTAGTTCTGGTAATGATATGTGTATGTATATGCTCGTATAGAATTCAAAGCCACTTTCTCCTATTATAAACGCAAAAGTTCCAGTTTCAGTTGTTTAGACAAATCTCCACCGATAAACAAAATTGCTCCCCGTATAATCGTACACTTAATATTCATTTTAGAAAAGAGTATAGAAAAGAGAAATACTCGTACTATGGAAAACAAATAACAAATGTTAAGGTAATCTTTAGATGAATAAATTATGCATATGAGATGGAATTATAGAAAACAATAAACCGAGATACATAAACAAAAATGAATATAAAAAATAACCTACCGACGACACCTTTTCGAAAACGACACAGTCAATATGACATACGAGTACTCTGCAGAGTAGTCTGAAGCTCAAACGCATCAATAAACTTTAGCTTAAACAAACACAAATAAAAACTTAGATCTTAAAAAGCTATAAAAAATATATTTAAAAAAAGTTTTGAACAATTTTTTTTTTTTTTTTTTGAAAAACACATTTTACTAGACAGTCAGGCAGCTTGGCCTAGATTTTCTTGCATATAATTTACACACGAGAGAGAATTATTGCCCTATTTTGCTACTGATATGCCCGTCTAGAAATTGTAGGCCTACGATCATCTTATAATAGACATACTTACTCCCAACAACTGGGGCAATGGCACCTATCCCCGACGTTATGATGATGGCTTGTCGATGCATCACGAAGAAATTGTTCATTTACGAAAGAGGACGTGTCTTGGGCTGATATTCGTATTTGTAAGAAAAGAGACTCCAGATCCCAGACACCCAACATTAATTTCATGTTCATTGCAGAAATTTATAAAAAATAATTTATTGCACATTTGCTAATGTTGGACTATGAGTATTAAACATGTATGAAGGAAGGTATGTATGCACCTCACCATTAATTTATATACGATTCAGTTATTGTCTAAGCGATTTGTTTGTATGAATTTATTACAACTTTTGGTCTAGGAAATACCCGAACGAAAATTGTAAATGTTTATTCTCTGGTTTATTGTCAGTTTCATGAAATAAAGGATTATTCAATTTTGCGTTTGGAAAGTAAAGTTATATAAAATATTCATTAAATATAAAATTAAACAAAATTCTTATATTATTATATTGCATAAACCTTGCCATTATATATTAATTATAACATTATAATTATTATTGCCACAAGATATTTTGCAGATCTTAATACTTTTGAGGTAATTTTTTATGTTATTTTCAACATTTCGAGCGGATATCAGTTTTTAAATACTCTAAAGCATAAAAATTAATTACATAAACATATAATTTTATAATAAAAAGTTTAATATATAGCTTTAAATTGTACGATCGTGACGGCCAATTGACATCACAAAATCTCGAAAAATACGCATCCTGGAAACTTTTCACGATATAAAGACAAAATTAGTTGAGTTGCGTGCCTGGTGGTGCTGTTTTGTTAGAACTACATATAATCCATATTAAAATCTTTAAGTTTAGGTCAAAAAAAAAATCGGCTATCATGTGGCCATAGAGCTCAGAATTGACGTTAACGCTTTTTGCTTATTTATTTGTGAAAAAATAAGGACCAATGACACTTCAAGACCAAAAGGCACATAAACAGTCACTTTTTGTGGATACAATGCCTTTTTCACAGTGAGTTGTAAGTTTTCGGAGCTTTATGTATAGAAATTTTTCTTTTTCACATATCCACAGAGTGAGAAAGGAGCCTCTAAATAGTTCAACATAGTCCAACATTAGCAAATGTGCAATAAATTATAAATTAGAATTTTTTTTCTCTAAACGCACAAAACGTGACTACGGTAGAATCACCACTTTCCTGTAATTCTTTTAATAAATTTAATTAAATGGCATTTAAAAATTAAATAAATTGTTTATTAATAAATACATTTATTAAAGAAAATTGTCAATTGAGAGGGCTGTGCTTTTCAAACGACAAAATGGATAATCTCCTTTAGATATTTTTTTCTAATAAACTTTAAAATATTTCTTTTTATACTGTTTTTTTTTTGGAGGTTTGTCACCTTTGTATACATATCTATAAGTATCAATAAAAAATATGTAAATATTGACTAAATGAATATTGACTAAATAGTTTTGAATAGTAAAATTTAACTGAAAAGAACTTAATTTCTTAAAGATGCTTGCTTTCACTACTAGTTCCGTTTTTTAAATACTAGCAAATGCACATTACTTTTGACTAATCTTTTGAAGATAAATTATTTACTGAATTTAAATTTGTTTTCAATCAATCTAAAATTGCTTTCAACTTAAAGAATTATCTTTTCTAGTATGGCTAAATCAATTTAAATATGTTCGTACTCATTTACTCTATTAAATAATTGGACAAATTTTATTGAAAAGTTTATTTTCTTAAAAATTCTTAAAAGTTTATAAATAGCACGTGTATATTTACTATAGAAATTAATTACATTTTTTTTTCTCAATGTCAAATATTGTTCATTATTACATATTTAAGTGTGCTTCTATTGAAACTGAAAAGCAAAATTTCTATTTTTATTATTGAAGATTTCAATGAAATTGTTTAATTTCAATAGCAAATTTAAGATATAAAATATTTGTCTTTTTGAATAGGTAAATTATTTAGGTTTTGAATTTCGATTTTAAAATAAATTAGATCAGTAAAAGAAGAAGTAAAAGTAATTTTTTTTTAATATGTAGTTTAATCTAATTTTTTTTTCTTTAATAGAATTCCCATTTATTATGAAAAATTTCGATTTAGAAATAAAATTTGGAGCAATTTATTTGATAAGTAAAAGTTGTTTAAGTTTTTATTTTGTTTAATATAATATAATATCTAATTTGGTTCAAATTAAATAGTATATGTTTATTTAAAATAGGATTTTTTGTATTTGGAATTTCACTTATCGAAGAATTTAGATTGTGCAAAATTTTTATGGTAAATAGAGAAATTCTTCTCTAAGCTTAGATTACCCCCTCCCCCCCGTCGAAATAAAAATTCGTTTTTTTTTTGTAAAGAAAAAACAGTGTTTAAAAATTATTTCAAAAAATTTACTTAATAAATTTTTTAAGCAAACTTAAATTTTCCCCGTTAAACTTTCTAAACAAATCGAGTAGTTTGAAAATTACTCGAATAAATGTGAGGAAAATTCAAGTAAGCCAACAATATTTGCGGAAAAAATTATGAATAATAATCTGTGAAAGAATGGTTTTTCTTTCATAAACTTGGAATAATGAACATTTTCTGAATGATGGATGACATCATCTTATGTATGAAAAATAGGAGAATCAATTTGAACACACAAAAATGGTGTCTTTTAAGAGCTTTTTCAGCGGAGTATAGATATGAATGGTGATGAAGATGATTCATGACACCCAATTTTCAATTGTTTAGCTTTATTTACGATAGCGTTGACATACATACTAACTAGGAGGCTTTAACGTATTATTTCTAATATCTTGGAAAGGAAAAACTTTACGTGAATTGTATTATTTTTTATGGTTAAATTGAAAACTTCGTAAGAAAACACGTTCCATTCGTACTTTTCACAAAGATCTGAAGATCTGTTGATCATTTATCATTTCGATAGGAATGGACAGGGTAAATCAAACCGTATTAAACACGATCAAACTGATGGGTATCTATCGTAGAATCAAATGCACTTCTCGAATTAAAAAGAAACAAAATTTTCCCACGATTTTCCTTAACTGTGTATGATTACGAAAATTTCAACGCCCTGAACTCGTTCACTGTGAATGAATGTCGCCATTTTGTCTGAGAAACCCATCTTGATAGATACCTTCGACACCTTGAGTATCATGCTTTTTATTTTTGGGTTAATTTTCTTTTCAATGCAAAGAAAATGAAATAATACAAACAAAAAGCCCACCACCAACTACAATATTCAATAAAATATAAATTATGCAATTTATCTGTTTATGGCATAGCATAAAATACGAGTATTTACGCAAACCTACAAAAATTAACGAAAGAAATAAAATTTTATACTGAGGAGTAAATCGTACGGTTTATACGAAGAGTATTTGGTAAATTTGTAGTCATTAAGATTGTCCATCATTTTTACGAGAAACTGCGATCTTCCACAAAAGTGTGTAAAATTTTACTTTTATTGAAAATAGTTCGGTTTGAGCGATTTGTAGTAAAAAGTTTGTGGGGTTTTGGTTTTAATGAATTGAATTCGTGACCTGTGGTTTGTGCATTTGCACATACAAAACTGATGGTGTTTATTATATAATCGAGTTCGTTTTCTTCAGTACTCTTTTTTATATAATTTTGAGATAAAAAAAAATGTTGGTTATTAATTATGTTAAAAAATGACTCTATTTAACTATCAGTTATCTTCACCTTTCCGACTTTATTATATTTTTTTACAAATAGTAAATCCAAAATATTATTTATTTTTTCAAATTTTAAACATTTTTGAGTATTCTTTTGTTAGTCAAGATTTAAATCTTAATAGAAAATAAAAACCATAAGACTTATAAGCCCTCTTCCCATTTTATCTAAAATCCTTGAAAAATTAATCTTAAAACGCCCTAATCCTATTTTTGAAACAGAATCTGTGATACCTCGGCATCAGTTTGGATATCGAACTGAGCATTCTACTATCCAGCTGTGTCATCGCTTAGTTGCTTACCCAGGCATATTTCTTGACATTTCGCATCATTTCGATCGTGTATGGCATGCTGAATTGCTTTTGAAGTTGCAACGAGTACTACCCATAGCATAAAAGCCTATCTTTCAGACCGATATTTTCAGGTAGTTGAAAATATTTAGTATTCTAACATTTAACCTATCTCCGCCGGTGTTCCTCAGGGAAGTATCCTAAGTCCAATCCTTTACAATATTTACACCCACGATATTCGCTGTCACAGTAATATCCTTACCGTAACATATGCTGATGATATAGCCATCTTTACTCATCATAAAGATCTTTCTACAGCCACTGTAAAATATTTAGATACTACTCTTTCTTTGAATTCCTTTAATTCGCACCAATTCTCCTAACCTTTCCTTTAATTCGCACCGTAGAGAAGCAACTCCAAGGTCTAAGCAGGCATTTTCCCCGCACCTTGACGCACGTTAATTCTTTTTCTAGACCCATAAAATCCCAACGTCATTTTCAAGTTGCCAGTGACTCAGAATCCTCGGAAATATATCCTATTCTAGCCGGAGTCCTACAAGACAATATCCTTGGTACCATTTTATATAATACGAGATCTGTTCAAAAAGTATCGCGAATTTTGTGTTTTTTTTATAAAAAATTATTTATTTATTCATGAATATCTATTTGGTCTCCTTCAAAGTAATCCCCACCAGTATTATACACTTATGCGAACGTTTTTTCCAATCCTCGAAGCACTTCAAAAAACCATTTTTTGTGATCTTGTTCAGCTCTTCCTTCAATGCCGCCTTTACCTCCTCAATCGTAGCGTAGCGTCGACCTTTCATGGGGCTCTTCAGTTTCGGGAACAAGAAAAAGTCACAGTGGGCCAGATCTGGGGAATACGGTGGCTGCGGCATTATTAGTGTGTAGTTTTTGGCCAAAAATTCGCGCAGAAGCAACGATGCGTGAGCAGGGGCGTTATCATAGTGCAAACGACAATTTTCGCTCTTCCACAAATCCGGGCGTTTCTGGCGGATTGCTTCGCGCCACTTGTGCATAACTTGCAGGTAATATTCCTTATTGACGGTTCTACCCTTTGGAGAACATTTTGTACCACCGATAAACGTTGCTTCGGTCCAAGGTAGCTTCATCATATGCCACAGTCAACATTCGGAATGCGTCCGCGCAATTAATTTTGTTTTTCACACAAAATTTAATACAGATTCTTTGATCCATTTTTTGGAATGGGCAAAAATCGAAGACGAGCCAAAACACGTGCAAGCAAAGCAGCTGTCAAAAATTAACTGAATATTCAAAATGGCCAAACTTGTTAGCATAAGTGAGAGACATGAGTACCAATATAACCCCACAAAAAATCAAAAATCGAATACGTAACGCTCGGAAATTCAAAATTCTCGATACTTTTTGAAGTAGGCGGAGTCCCACAAGGCAATATCCTTGGTCCCACTTTATATAATATTTATACCCGTGATATCCCATCTGATCCTAATATCATAATTGCTACTTATGCAGATAAGTAAGGTCATACGTGTACTTGCTACCTATACAAATCCTGACATAGTTTCCATGTAGATTGTTGGTAGTTTCCATGTAGATCCCATATCCACAATCTTCAATTCTGAATTAAGTGATGGAGAGTGAAGGTAAATGAATAGAAGATTGCTTACATTACTTTATTTATAGGACAGATTTTAATAGATCTGTCACAGCAATCCAGTTTTCATATATATTTTTTTTTAAATTTTAACCGATTTTAATAGGTCAGCAGTTCCCAATAATCTTTTCATCGGGTTGTTAGAAACGCTGGTTTGACAGAGCTTTTATTTATTTCAGACCGAATTTCAGGTGTTTGATGTTTTTTATTCCTTTTACTAAAATCCTCGATTAAACAAGTAATTTTAGTGAACTCTAATAATTTTCAGTCTGATTATAAAGTTCTTTAGTTCAATGATCGCAATTCTTTGAAATTTAATTTTTAGCCGCTATAAAACGCTCCAATTTACCACCGAACTTCAATACTAATTTTTTTGCCTTGTTTTTCAATTTTTGAATTTTAAATTTTTTTTATTTTATTATTAAGAAAATAGTGTCAAATTACAGTATTATAAAATTTTTTAATTTATTTCGTCTCTGCTTAAAAATAAATTCGCGAACTTGGTAATTGCAATTGGTATGCTCTGGCAAAAAAAAAAATGGACATGAAAGGAAATAACGACTTTTAATATTTCAGAAAATAATAAAAAATCTAAACTGTTATTTATGCCTACTTACCTTATATTATATAGTACAAAAGCTCATCTTATTTCTAAGTAAATAATATGATCTTTCGATTTATTAAGATTTTAACCAGATATCTTTAGAGAATATGTTCTTATCAAGTTGGTAGCATACTTTTAGGATTTATTATTATGATTATTATTGTTTTACCATATTTAAAAATTGAAAGATATTTTTCATAAAAAATTACGTAAATATAATAGTTAATGATTGTACTGGTAATGAGAAAAGTGTTTCTTGTAGCACCATCGAATGTAATTAGTAGAATACTTAAAATAATTTATGCAAATCGTTTGTTTTTCTTTGATATGCCTTTATTTTCTGTAATATAAATATATTAGAAATTGAGGGTCACTTAGTGAAAATGCCGTTAATTAAAAGTTTCCGATGAAAATAACATCTGCGAACCACTTATTTAAATATTTTATATCCATTCCAGATGTACCAATAAATATCCAGATTGTAAGATGGACCAGCCGCCAGAAAGTACTCTGATCGTACTATCGTATTGGCAGGCAGGCATACATACGTGTATGAGTATCTAGGCACATATTCGATGATATATTTTTTCAGATGGATTTTATTATGTACCAGCAGTTGGTGTTGACAGAATTAAAATATGCTTAACCTAATTGAATGAGATCAGGGCCTTGGGTAATTGTATGAGTACATTAAAAATTGTTGACACATAATATTAACTTATACGCATTTGCGGATGTAAGAGTACTCGTATAAATACAGCACTCTCGTATTAATAATGCCATGGAATATGATAATCTGTTTGGGGTTTTTATTTCGCAGTAATATCGTACTGAGGCTGTGATTTTTAAGAAGTTGGAAAGTTCATTTGCATTGAAAATAAATACATTTAGCAGAAAATGCAGCAGAAGAAACGATTGTACACGTTGGGTTTGGAGAAAGCGTTTGGAAACGCATGAATCCGTGGCTAATATTAAGCAATATCAATTACTCATGAATACTTCAAAATATCCGACAATTATCATCAGCGATTACGATGGGGTACACAGCTGTGCAATTCCAAAGATATATATATCTAGATATGTACATCAGTAGTTGGCATCACAGAGAAAAAAAAACTTATATTTTATGGGAAATAACTACCATCCCGATGCGTTTATGTAAAGCTGAATGTCAAAAAGTGATACATAAGCGCGGTGCTTTAATATAAGAAGATATTCAGAAAATAGAGAAAAAATACTTGAGATACTCGTATGTACGTGTACGTGTATGTTAGTTTTTTTTTACGTATTTTTTTTCTCAAAATAATATTAAATTTAATACGAAATGAAAGTCTGTTAAGCATCTTTGATTAACGAAGTTGTTATTGTCATTGATGCGCAAAAATTACTGCGTTTGGACAGAGGGGCCACAAGTTTAGATACATTCGACAATAATCTTCTTGCGATGTTGTATCTCTGTGCATATGTGTACGTATTTCCTTAGCTTGATGCAATACGTGTTCGTCGAATACTGTCCCATTATGGATGGATTTTTAAACAAAGAGACAATTTAGTGCATTCACCTAGAAGTATTCGGAAATTGTTTACGTTAAATCGTCTTGCAAGTAAGATCATCCGAAAAGCGTCTGTTGTGCAATTTAGCACAAATCTGGCACAAACAGTCAAATCAAAGCTGATTTCTATTCTCAGTAAAGATGTTTTTTTTTTATTTGGCAAAAGGTAGGTAAGATTCTTTTAGAATTGTGTAAGCATTTGTAATTGTAAAAAGACTAATTTTATCAATTCTAAAAATATCAATTCAAATGAGCAGATTAATATGTATTTGGGGAAACGTAGGAGCAAGTCGATTGCGAAAACAGCTTACCATGTATTATAGCTAAATACATCGAAGTTGACATACATTTTGCAATTATGGTATATCACGATTTACCCAACTCGAGAACCTCTTCAATATTGTAAAAACTTATACTTTTGAACATTGAAGCTTAACAGAATATTCTATCGATTGCATCTAATTGGATGTCCTCCATTTGATCGGATGTCTTTTTTTTTTACTTCTTTTTTATTGCATATAAAATTAAAATTGACATAATAACAAAATTGAGAGTCACAGAACGAAAACATAAAATTGCATCATTGGAAGATTTGCATTTAAGAAATACATTTTGTTTACTCAACATTATTTTATAATTTTTGTTGAAGAGTTGTGTAACTTTTGTATATTATTTTTTGAATGGATAACTTTTAAAATGGTTTGAAAAAGAAAATTATATTTTTTCAGTTATTATGGATTTGCTATAATAATTTTTTGTGGCAATATTTTTGGTTTTTTCTTTTTGTTCATATTTATTGATTTTTATTTTAGTAATTTTTATAAAATGTGGTAGCAAAAGATTAACTTTTTTATAAAAAATTATAGTCCTAATTTTTTAGTCAACATACGATATAATAAAAAAAATATGCTATTTTTATAGCGATAGATGTAGGGATGCCTAATATTCATAACTACTTACGTTTATATGATATTAATATCACTCAATTCGTAGAGAAGATTACTCAAAGTGTGCTCAGGAATTTGCTGATCAAAAAACCAACGTAGTACTGGTGACCAGCAGGAAAGCGAAAGGTGATTATCACTGTCAATAGAGGTAACTGCGATATTATTTTTACAGTTTTCGCCTGAAAATCGTTGCTGAAAAGGCATTGTGCCTAACAAAGAAGAGTTATGAATGTCTTAGCAAGGATAATGCTTAACAAAGGAGGGCTGAGACAGAGCCAACAAAGCCTCCTGCTTACCGGTATTAGTTCTGTTTTACTATATGCAGCCCTAATTTGGTCAAAAGCTATTGCGGCCGAACCAGAGAAGCGTTAGGCGTGTCACAGAAAGGTACTTTGAGTTTTTGAGACCATTGCATAATGTCTCGTATGACTCTGTCTGTGTAATCGCTTTCATGCCACCAATCGAGATCAACAGAGATAGGAGGGAATAGAAATTCAGAAGCTTTGGAGGAAGCAAACAGGAAAAAAATGAGACATTAGCGTGATGGTAACGAAATTATGATTTATTGACTATTCCTGACATAGCCACGTGATAAAAAAGACACCAAGAGTGCTTAATGATGTACCTATTTTGCTTATAGCTGGACAACTATATGACATGACCCAAAACGGTTGTTTCACAATTGAGAATACGGATAATTTTATTTTCATTGTCCCTCTTTTACTGAAGAAAAAATAAACCCTAATAGGATTTTATAGAAGGAAGAAACAAAGGTACTGTAGAAGGACATCATTGCAAAAATGAAAGCATCGCAAGGATGTTGGAGGAAGCATCGCAAGGATATCTTAAAAACTGGAAGCATCGCAAGAATGTCTTAAAAATATTTTCCCCTAACCACGTTGAAAAATAAGAAAACGCATTTTTTGCAAATTTGTTATTTTTCTTGATGGAAAAATTGTACATTTAAGAAAAATTTTTGTATATTTTTTGTTTATAAACAAAAATGTATAACCATCAAGAATAGCGGCTACTTATTCAATACTAAAAAAAACCTTGCAAATACCTGAAATAATAGTGAAAATTTTCCATATCACTTCAGATTAATAGTAAAATTGCAAATATGAATTTATGAAAGGGATAGACATTATCATGCCAGGTCATCAGTTCAAGTATTTGCCATAACAATGCATTACGACATCGAATTTTAATACGAAACCATAATATAAGTCTCCGATATGAATTGACATGAATAATACTCAATATCACACAATAATCTGAATATTAAAATTTTAAACTAAGTAAAAATATGGGCAAATATACTTACGGATAGTCTATCTATAGACAAGTTGTTAGATATTTGTTATTATAATATTTTCTTCATGAAGATGGCAAATTTAATTCGTAATACTTTCACCGAATCAATAATATTTCATCACATGCCAAATAAGATTGGATATCAGAGATTTTTGTAAACAGAGTTAAATGGTATCTCGTTAAATAGAAAAGTTGGAAAACTTTTATAGATACAGCTAAGTAGACATTTCGATTACTGACTGGTAGCTTAAGCGATAGGCACATATGCACATACTAGTATACATTGGTACAGGGGATGATTTAAGGCAAACGGACTTACCTGGTATAAGGCAATATTATTTGCGCAAGAGTATGAATAAATTGTGAAATGCCCTCAGGATATAATATGGTCTTGCAATCGTGTCTATCTATATGAGAACCGAACATGAATTCAATCGAACGAACGAAATCGACCTTAAAAGATTTGTGAGTGCAGTAAGGCCTGTTTCGAAAGTCTACAGTTTGACTTACGAGTACGAATAGTATAACGTAAATAAATGTGCAAAAAAAAAAAATCGATATAAAATTCAAATTAAAATGAAAAAAGACTGTAATGATGGTGGTCTTATTGGTGGTATTATTATTTGCAGGTATGTTCATACGAATACTTATAGTCTAGCCGATAAGAGACGTCTTGTCTGCCCTTACTATCGACAATATAGATACTCGGTATTTCTAGTCGATTGAATATTTCAATATTTGGTATTTGTTATTTTTGGAATGTTTACAACTCCAGCTGATATCACAGCCACTTGCACTTGGATACTTCTTAATGATAGTTATATGAAAGTTGTATTATTGATATCGCATCCCAAGTAAAGAATAACTTTCACTTTCGTCAGCCTCCCATTTCCAATTGTCTATTGCCATTTCCATTATGTGGTGTCTTAAATTCGAAACTGGTAAGGCTACGTTCGCCTTTCGTTCCTGTACTTTTATAGATTTATTAGCAAAGTAGTCATAAATGATTTCATGTGAAAAGGAAGTATTTAGATCGCATTATAGATCTTTTCCAGATACTTAAATGCTGGGAGAGAGATCGGAAAGCAACAACACAGTTCAGATTTCATGATTTTAATAAAGCTAAAACCAATCCAACGTATGAGGCAACTAGTTCAATCTCATATATCTATCTGGTGAGATGTCGAATCTTCGATTTATCGACGCTGTACAATAAGGAAGTTGCACAGACAAGTACCGAAGTACCGCTCTTACATAAACTCAAATCAACTACGTCGGTACACGCAATTCAATTCCAATTCCAAGTTGTGTAAAAATCAAATAGTTTGCAAATAATTTGCAGCACTAAAAATCCTATTCCTTCAGATTTAACTATTTATGATCTATTAGCCGTTGTGATAGGTTTTTGTGAAATTTCATATTTTCATCTACTATTTATCAACAAAACTGAACTTCTTTCACATTTTCACAAGTCAGGGCTGGGGCCGTTTAGCACACAATTGGGATGTGAGTGTCAGTTGTCTTGTTATTCTAATAAGGCAGTAACGACACGAGGACAACTATTCAAAGTTAGACTTGAAATTGTAGTTTTGAAGTTGAAGTTTGAGTTTGGTTTGTCTGCAAAACGCAAGCTTATTTACAGAGAAAGTTTAAGTTAGATTAATGGCAATTTGATGTATTGTTAATGGGTGTCTACAAGGGGCTAATAACCTTCATGGGCGTAAACTTCTTGGGCTCCACTGAATCATCAAAATGTAAGAATTTTTTTTTCACATTCTTTCGTTTTAGTTTACATTGAATTATGTACTACAAACGTCTAAGCTGTAAAAGTTATTCATAAAAATTAAACTTTCATAATAAAGAGTTATCCAATTTGTGCTTTGAAAAGTACAGTTAAATAAAGTATATTTAAAATTAAGATTTGTATTTTTTTTCTTTGCATTTAATAAGCCTTGCCATTAAAGATAAAAGATAATTTTATTCAAAAAATTATCATACGACTTTTAGTAGGGCTTGATAATTTTGAGGTAATTTTGAGGCTGAAATGAGCCTTATCGCCGACGATCATTATCTCCTATTATAGTTACTACTAATATACAATATATAAAATAGCAAATTTTGATATAAATAAATTTTATCTTAAAAAATATATATGTAGAATAGCTAGCTGTTAAAAGGCAGGACTGTAAACTTTTCAAATTTCAAAATTGATAACTCGTCATAAAAATTATATTTTTTTCGTAAAATCAAAATTATTATTGTCAAAAAGTCTTTTTAACCTCAAAAAGAATTATCCAAACGGCTTATTAACATAAGAAAAATAAAAACTTAAATCTTAAAAAAAAAGAATGATGAAAATACACGCTCTTTACTTATTTTTTTAATAAAATTACTACTTCCGTTTTAAAATGTAAAAATTTTTTGGCGAATGGTTGCTGTGTTTTTATTATTCCTACACTTTTATGGTTAAAAATAATTAAAAATCTACTCATAACGATAAATATTTGGTAAGATACATTTTTTTAAATTATGAATAAAAATTATTTTTATTATGAAAATGTGGCGGCTTTCAGTTCCCAAAACTCTAACTTAGTTAGATCTTACAACTCTTCCGAGTATTCGGCAATTCTTACCTGGCCAATTAAGTTAGTGAAAAAAGTTTTTATCTTTTTGGAATTTGCCAATGTACAATATTATAAATAAGAGCAAAAGTTGTTCAGTTCCAGAAAGTGAAAATTTATTTTGAATTAATTGAAAAACACCTACTGCCGGTGTGTGTAGAAAAATTGTTTAGATAAAATTTTCTATTGTGTCTAGATTGGCATATTCGTATTATGACGTGTTCATCTTATGAATAATATTAGATTCTTAAATATCTATAGAAACATATCTTTTTATATCTAAATAATTTAGAAAACTAGTTTTTCAAGATATCTATAATAATATTTTTGGCGTTTTTTTTTTAAAACTTTTTAGACTCGTATATTATCCAAGTGTTAAAAAGGAATTTGTTGCCAAAAAGATTTTCGAAAATTTGTTGTGAGAATATTTATATTTGACTTGAAATTAATTTGAATATTTGTTGATCGAATTTTTATGTAAAAAAAAAGATTATTATTTTTAGTAGGTGTTTAAAGAAAAATATTTGAAAAATTTAAAAACTTAAATAAATATTAATAAAATTTTGTGAATATTGAAATTTTTTATATTATTTTTAGTGAGAGATTATAAGAAATATTTTAGTTAGTGTAAAAATCGAAAAAGTATAATTTGTAATTTTATAATTAGATAGATAATTACTAATTTAATTGTATGATATTTAAAAATTTTGAAAATGAGATATTTTTTGTTGTTGGTTAGATTGAAGTATAAATGCAAACTTTTTGTTGTTGTTGTAAATATCAATTAACATATTTATTTTTTGGAACAACTATTAATTTTTGTCCGTAGTTTACTATTATAAATATTTTTTAAATATTTATATTAACTTAAAAACATTGTAAATTTTTTATTAATAATAGAAAATATTTGCATAGAAATTAATTGTCATTTGATTTTGTTTATTTTATGCAAATAAAATCGTTTTTCTTTTACTAAAAAAACTTTTACTATGAAAACTTAATCGGATGTTTTGTTCCGATAATTTGATAAATTCAAATGAATTAAAAATAAAATTTATATATTTATTTTTTGTTTTCAAATCAATTAATATATTTGGTATTTGTGATAAGAAAATTTTTGTTTTATTTTATTTTTTTGATTAGTTAAGGAATATCCAATTTGTTCGAATATGTTCAAACGGACAAATTTTTTCGGAATAATTTTGCAATAAAAATTCTTATTTTCCAATAATATCTTGTGTTGTTTTCTCTTTTTTTATTTGTAATTTTTTAATAAATATAAATTTATTCAGAAATAAATAAATTTATTTTAATCTAAAAAAATATATGTAGAATTTATTTTAAAATTATATTCAATATTTTTAGAACAGATTTTTTGAACTGTCTTTACTACAGGAATATCCATTTTGTAGTGCGAAAAGTATAAGTTTGTCCTTTAATAGTTTTTAAAAAAAATATCTTAATAACTCTTATTGGATAACTCAACAAATAATATTACTAGAAAAAAAACTCTGAAAACCAGATAGTTATCTATCTAGAAACTGTTAGGTGTAAAAATTTTGGTGTGCAGGTTTTAGTCCAAAAAATATCTTTGGAATTCTGAGCCCTATGGCCGTATGATAACTGACTTTTCTTTAACTGAACTTAAAAATTATAATCAGAATCATATATAGTTTAAACAAGATGGCACCGCAAGCCCCATGAATTTTGACAAATTTTGTTTATGTTTGTATGCAAAAAGATCCTAGGATGCGCTATTACGAGATATGGTGATATAAGTTGTTCTCGAAGATTGTACGATTTGAAGCCACTTAATCTTTTTTTATATAAAATTATGAAAAAAAATAGTCTTCAATTAAATTTTAGAGCATTTATAAATCAACATCAATTTAGTAGTAGCCGAATTACATCCCGCAATTTACGAAAAAGTCATCAAAAATTATCTCAAAAAAAAGGAGTCGTGCAAAAAGTTTTATGACAAATATTTAAATAATTTTATATTTTACATATAATGACAAAACTAAAGCTATATAATATTATCAAAATATATAATTTGAATAAATTTCAATAAATTTAAATTTACAAACGATAAATTGGATAACATTTTATTAGTGGTTTTAATTAGCTATTGCTGTCTGTGTATCTGAATTTAAAGTTTAAATTAGATATTTTTCTATTATTTTAAAAAACAAATAATTCATCAATTAAAAATGAGGTAAAAATGTCTGCATCGATGTGCCTAACTATCTTCAGGTCTAAATGATATATGAGGTCTTGACGTTTCTATTTAAAAACGCATTTATTTAAATACTAAACGAATAATTTTTCTTTCTTATAATATTTTATTCAAAATTTTCCAAATCTAAATATGGTATAATTAATTCGAAAATGGTAATTTTTCTATATGTTTGATGATTAAAAAAAATTTGAAAAAGAAATTTTGAATAAATAATGGAAGATTTTGTATAAATTTATAATCGTGGGAAATAAATTACAACCTTAACCCTAATTTATATAGAAAAGAAGCTATTTTAGTTTCAGAATATGATTATTTTCGGTAAATTTGTAAGATTTCAACGCGTTTTGTTGTTTTATTTTGTATTTTAAAGATTACTCATTGCCAAGGAAAATTGAATTCATGAACTTTGTCGAAATAAAATGATGCAGGCTGGTTATAATTGTGGGCCACTCTCTTAATACTGAGTGAATGGCCAGAGAAGTTGAGTGATCGTTAAGAAATATATATCATGACATGGAAAACTTTGACTTATAAAATAATCATTTTTACAAAGAATAAGTACTCAGTTGCTGTTTGCAAAATAAAAGGAAAAAAAACATAATAAAATTGTTAACAAGCTTCTGAAATTTTGATTAGCCAAATGAAGATTGAATCTTTTGATATGATTCATAAACTTGGAAAAAGTTTTCTTCGAAACTAAAAATTTGTATTGTGATTGGTCATTTTGCATTTTCTTTAATTTGTAGAGAAAATCATAAAAAGCTTTTAAAATTAAAAATAAATAAGCTTTTCATAAAATTTTAATTTTATTGAGATAATTTATACGAAAAATTGCATTATTCATAGTAAAATTATGGACGAATTTTAAGACATCATATTTTCATTAGAAAAAAAAAACTTAGGAAAATTTATAAAATTATTACAAAATTACTACGATTATTATAGCAACAGTACTTTTAGATATTTTGCGAACAATTTTACCAAATATCTAAATGATAAATTTTGTCTTTGTAATTATCAGATTTTCAGTATAAACATTTGTTGAATATATTCTTCTCTGAAGAAGAGACAAGACACTTAGACGAGTATAAGAAGAAGTGACTTTGCTTATAATTGTGGGGTTCTTAACCTTACCAAATCGTGTCTGGTGTAATATTTTTTTTATATTTTTTTATTTTTTTGTCATATACAAGTTTTTGTTATTTGCTTGACAATTTGGCGTATCTTATTTTTCTCATGAATTTCTCATCACAGTATGACAATATACAATTTAACTTGTTTGGAATGAAGTCATTAGTCAGTTTACTGACATTTTCCTAACAAGTGTACTGACATTTTGCTTTCAAGACTTGAACTCACCTCAAGAGAATAGATAAAGTTTTTTTTTTGTAACTATTAATACTATTTTTTCGTTACAACTTAATGTTCTTAATTTTTAACGAATGTCACCTTTCTTAAATAGTCTATTTAAAAGTAAATTTTCAAATACAACCTGTTGTTGGTAATATCATAAAAGGAATTTTACATAAAGAATAATTTCATATTAAAAATTTTATACAAATAGTATTCGTTCTAAACTTTTTTCAATGTTTCTAAGACTAAATATAATTCTAAAAGTGATACTAGATTATTTCAATGATGGTATTTTTTTTTATTTTCTAAAATGTTTACTACATTTTCATGTAGAACTATTTTAAAGAGAACAAAAGTTGCGCATTTACTGAAAAATTTCAAGTATTTTTATGTAAGAATTTTGTTAGTAAAAACCGATTATATTAATTAAAGTTGAAAATAGAAATTTTTATAAATTACAGGGTTTGACAGAAAAGTAACGCGATCTGCGGACTGCCTTTAAACATAACTTGGACGTTAGTAGAGCGTCATAAGTGAAGTTGTATTTTTTTATTGGGTTGTTAAACTTTCGTAACAGATGGCGCTTGTTAATATTTGGAATAACTAGAGTTATTTGCATCTATATTTAACAGCTGATAGTTTTAGCTTCGATTTAATACGAGTACAAATTTTACAACAATTTGAAGATGAAAGACCAAACTTTGCATTTTCACCTTATTTAATTGTTTTATTTTTATTAGGGGAAGAAAGCTTAGGAAAAGTTGCGTAAAATTTGCGGTGACAATACTCTGAAAGATGGCAAAACAGTGGAAGATAAACCATACTCAAAAGGGCCTTCAACATCGAAAACCGTGGTTCTCGTGGGATCAGACCGTTGATTAATTTTGTGATTAAATAAGAGGTTTTTGGCGTTTGACCGGATATTGCAGACACTTCGATTATTGCAGTTCGAAATGTTATTTCATTATTGCAGTTCGAAATTCATAATAATTATAATATTACAAACCTAGTATAGTAAAATTATGTAATGATTATCTTAAAATAATAACAGCACATAAAAAATAAGATAACAATAATATGAGATGAGGAATATAACAGGTGAATTAGTTGGAACAGGTGCAGTAATGAAATAAATTTACTACTAATAGATGAACGTAGATTAATATCGGAAACCATAAAAGAGGATCAGGGGAATCTTGAATAGAAAAGAAAAAATAAAACAAATGAAAAACCTATAAAATAAATTCGATTGATTTTGCTCCACTGTACTATACCCTCGAGCTAAATTGGCTATATTTTTATAACAATTGAAAAATCAAGTGTACTTGCTCGTAAGTAGGTGAATCGTAATACCTCAGCAGGTCGTATACGCGTTTAGATGGCGCTTGTGATTATGATAGAAAAACAATTCATCTGGATTATTATATCGGCTTTTATAAGTTGAAAACAATAAAGTTGAATTGTAATAAAATTATGTAGGTATCACTACTAGGTTATACCGTTTCTTGGCCATATTGGCAGGTTCAAGTCTTTATGGTTCAAGATCATCATTATCGGAATAGCTCCATCAGTTCATTCTTTCCAATTTTTAAATGTTATAAAAATTATTTTTATCTCAATTATTTTTTTGAAGTTTCGTTACTTTGCAAAAATAAAAACATTTTATTGCCATAATATCTACACATACATACTAATATACGACAGTATCCATATATGTATAGTGGGTACTACATAAAATATTACGGACTCCTAATGTTCAATAATAAAGATAAACTTATTAAAAAGCCACTCCCTAGAATTCAATTGGAATTCGTATAAAATGAGCTTCGTCCTCCTTTTTTATATAATTAAATTGGATTTTTTTTTGTTATTTTTTTTTAAAATGAATTTATAACTTTTCATAAAATTATATAAATATTAAGGTCATAAGATTGATATTAAATATAAAAATGCCTTTTTGAGGAAAATTTGAAATAATTTGTTTTTTTTGTAAGTCGCATATTTTGATTGTAAAAAAAACAATTAAAATTTTTTCAAAACTTATTAACAATTTCTTTTTATGTCCCGATAAACTTTTTTTTTGTGGGACATAGTTGTCTTGAATTCGTACTCAGCTTAGCTGGATGCCCTTTACCTGTCGCCAAATGGGCGTAGTTGTGGCGGCGATAAAGATTTACTTAAAAATGACAATAAAAATATTATTTATATACTCTTAAAAAAAGGTAAATTACTATTAAAATTTTAAAATCAAATCTCTATGAAATATTTAATATAAAAATTCCATACGATCAATTTATTATAGCAATATTTTAATGAACAAGCGTTACTATATTCTTATTTTAAACAATAATTTACTTAATTTTTCATTGCTAAAATATAGTAGATCATATCTTAATTAATATACAAATTAGGATAAAAATGACAAATTTATGTATAATAATAAAAAAAATTACTTTTTCTTTCAACCTACGCTAAATTTTTGATAGCAAGAAGTTAAGTTTAGATAGTTTTGGTAAAGAATTAATAAAATTTTATCATATTTGGTCATTGGTAAATTTATATCGAATACCAGAAGATGATTAGTTTTATTTCACAGCAGATTATTTATAATATACAGTATTTTTAGAATGTTAATAAATACTTAGTATATTCCAAACTAGATATAAATATTTAATTTTGATTTTTTTTTAAAAAATAATTACTGCATTTGGGAGTGCTTTTAAAAAAAATCTCATTTATTACTTCTTAAGTAATAAATGAGATTTTTTTTAAAAGTAGATAAAGACTGCTACACTAAAAATTAGAGTTCAATTACGTTTGTACAAATTGTAAATATTGAATTTATCTATAATAACTTATAATCATAACAAGATGCTATAAAAGAATAATTTTTAAAAACGAATATAAATTTATATATGGAAATTTTCATAAAATTAACGTAAACAACCGCCCCCCCCCCCCCTTCCTAATCTACTACTTACTTTTGAAATAGTTTGCAGAAAGGTTGAATATCTCCGAACGATGTTTTTATATGCCTACGAACGATATTATTTACCTTATAAATAGGTTTAAAAAGTTAAAAAAACCAATAAACGAACAAAAAAGTGTTCATGTAAGTTTTTCTATTTGCTAAGAACCAATGGTAGTATTTTCCAACCAAATAAGTAGGGACGTTCCTTATGGACTTTACATTGATAAATGGTTGACAAAGAACCGTCGCACAAAACTGACAAGAACTAAAACAAACAGACGCTTAAGACAGCTAAATTAGTTTTTTAGATAAACGATCATTGATAGTTGAGAAAAAATTATTTGTAAACTATACAGTAGTAAGACCTATGAAGACATACGGAATAGAACTTTGGGAGTGAATCATTCATTCTAATTCTGGTCGAATCCAATGCGGTCAATTAAAAATCCGTCAAACCTAATTGTTGATGCTTTCTGAAGGGTCCTTTCTTTTGTGAATTCGCTGTAAGTTATTACAAAAAATTCATAGTGAACTGTCATCTTAAAATAATCCTGTTGTAAGAGAATTTTTCTCAGTTTCCCTCCCCAAAAACAATAATAGACATTAAAAAAGGCAATGGCCACGTGATTTCCTAGGTGCAAAAAATTGAGGTTACAGCAGTTATATTGTAGAGCACACAAAAATATTTATAAACGTTTATATAAGTATTTATGAAGAACTTACCTTGTGATGCAAAAACTTGATAAAATTGTGACAAATATGTGAGTATGGATAGGCGATCTGGAACTTCATAGGATACCATATCGTCAGCATCCAAAAGTGCAGGAATGCCAAGATGTCGTTCAGCAATACGAAATGCAAGATTATTATTATAGTAGACATCACCTTTGTTCAAATTATCAAATTCACTGAAAATACAAAATAAAATTCAATTAATAAAATTAGAGGTAATTTTATTGTAATAAATTTAATGAAATGATAATAAAAATAACAAATATTCTTCCTTTTTTGATTCTGCAAATATAAAATAAATGATGATCGTAACTTTATAGATTCTCGATAAAGGTAACTTAAATATTGTATATAAATGCCCATTAGTCCAGAAGAGAATACAGAAGATAATGAGATTGATAGTTAAATTTTTATGGATGTTATACTCGCAGCCTAATGCTTGTTTAATGTTTATGCAAGCACAAGTTTTAATGATATTCAATGAAAAGTAAAATATAATTTTTAAATGTGGCCGAAAATTGTTAATTTACCTTTTATTATCGATAATAAAATAACTCGTTTTATATTGATTTGGAAAATGAAAATAGGTGACATACTCGTAAATATTTCTTTCAATAAAAAAAAAAATCTATAAAAAAATATAATTTAATAGTACCTAACCATCGATGGATGCATCGTATTGCATTGTTCCCATTTCTGGGTCATTCGTTTTCACATCAACAAATAATATGAGCATTTAGTGGAATACGTTTTATGTTAAGCAGTTTCAATATTTTATATTTTTTAAATACAAAAAAATATGTTCGTTTATACATAAAAATATAAAACATAAGAAATTGTTATTAGTCATTTTATAGTGTTTTACGATTTTGTCGAAAAATAACTCGAAGAATTTCCTAACGAAAAAAACATAATCTTTGCTATAAAATTAACAATGGCCAACAGATGCCTACTCGAATGATAATTTTTATATTTATGCATTTTGTTGCATATAAAATGAAAAAAAAAATTATATTTAAATTAATTTTATGGTTATTTTTTCAATAAAATAAATTTGAAAATTAATACTTATTATTTGAGACTAAGATTTATTAGTTTTTATGGTAGTTTTTATAATATATCCTAAAGAGAAAAAACCATAATAAATCTCAATGAAATTAGGTCAGTATTTAAGAAATAATTTGTATTCTTATATTTATCATTGATATAATCAATTTAAAAAAAAGAAAGACTAACGTTGGACTGAAGTTTACGGAAAAAAATAGAAAAAAACATGCTCAGATATTATTTAAAAAAAAACCTTGTTCTCCAAAGAACTTTATCTAAAGTTCTTCTAACATATTGATCCTATTTCTGTGGTAATATTCTCAAAACACGTTTTTACAGATAAAACTACTTCCTCATTCGATGAATTCCGCTTTTGACCGATAAATTTATTTTAAGCTTAGAACTGTCAGAAATGGGAAGCAACCAAATCCGCTAAATAGGGTGAACGTTCCAGTAAATCGTAAACCAAATCTAAACTTTTCCCATTTTTAAAACACTTTTGTGGATAGGTGCGTCATTCTCTTAGATTCTGGTTTTTTATTACAAATTTCTCCATCGAGTTTATGTTCCTTTCGCGCCCCAAAATACAGAGGTCAGGTGCTTCCCTATCGACGCAACTATTATTTGCTTCTATTTTTGTTTTGTGTCTCGTGTGGATTAATGTTTCATCCTAAATGATAAAAAAGTGCACAAAAACTATTTTGTTTTCATTAAATCGCTTCAAACACGCTTGAGAAATTCTAATTCGTATGCGTTTTGGTTCGACGGTCATCAAAAGTGGCAGCCATTTTACAAACGGTTTTTTCATGTGTGATTTCTGGGACAATATACGAGGTCTGTTGAAAAAGTATCGCGAATTTTGAATTTTCGCGGGTTACGTATATTCGATTTTCGATTTTTGGTGGCGTTATATTGATACTCATGTCTCTCACTTATGCGGACAAGTTCGGCCATTTTGAATGTTCAGTTAATTTTTGACAGTTGCTTTGCTTGCACGTGATTTGGCTAGTCTTCGATTTTTGCCCATTTTCGACCAAAAACAGCATCGCATTAACATTGCTAAGGAGCTTTTGGACTCTGTTCGCGACGACCCAAATTTGCTCCAGAGTGCCATAACTGCTGACGAATCATGGGTTTATGGTTATGACGTGGAAACCAAAGCTCAATCATCCCAATGGAAGCTGCCGCACGAGCCAAGTTCGGTCGAATGTGAAGGTTTTGCTTACAGTTTTCTTCGATTACAGGGGCGTGGTGCATCATAAGTTCTTGTCACAGGGTCGAATAATAAGAAATATTACCTGCAAGTTATGGACAAGTTGCGCGAAACAATCAGCTAGAAACACCCGGATTTGTAGAAAAATAAAAATTGGCTTTTGCACCATGATAATGCCCCTGCTCACGCATCGTTGCTTGTGCGCGAATATTTTAGCCAAAAATTATACACTAATAATGCCGCAGCCACGGTATTCCCCAAATCTGGCCCCCTGTGACTTTTTCTTGTTCCCGAAACAGATTCTTTGATTCATTTTTTGGAATGGGCAAAAATCGAAGACAAGCCAAAACACGTGCAAGCAAAGCAGATGTCAAAAATTAACCGGTACATTCAAAATGGCCGAACTTGTCGGCATAAGTGAGAGACATGAGTACCAACATAACGCCATAAAAAATCGAAAATCAAATATACGTAACCCGCGAAAAGACCTCGTATTATAAGTGACTCGGGAGAAATCATACCTATGTCCATAATTTTATGCGAAATCTCATAACAAATTCTGAATTTTTCTATTATTTCTGCTATTAGAACCATTCTCGAAGAGTTATCTTCGATGCTTGAGCGGACATATTTGAACTATCCCATACACCATCAATTTTCAAGATGTAAATTCTGCTAACATATCCTCAATATTAGCATAAATTTCTTTCGACGAAAAACATTTTTTAAATAAATATTTTATAACCGCCGGGATTTAAATTTATTTCATTTTTAAAAAATGTGCTCTTTTTGCAGCTGTCAAAAAATAATGCATTGACGGATAAATGTGTCAAAAAATAAAGGACTGTCATATGAGAAATAAACCGGTAGAAAGTATTAAAGGAAAATATAGTACTGTTCAGTCTATGGCATCCTGTAAACTTATCAAATTGTCCTTCGATGTTTGCCCAAATATCCTTATGAGTATAGTGCAAAGGTATCACCTATCATGCTTGGACAATTGTATCTATTGTAATTAAATGGGGGAAACCAGAAATTATTCTAATTTACTATCTAAACTTTTTTAAGTTTAAATTTACCATAAAAATCGTTATTTTTTTCTAAAACCCAGCATTATAAGTTGTTGATCCGGATCTTACCGGCTCATTAATTGATATGGCCCCAAAAAATCAATACATAGTCAATTCTTGATCCTTTGGGATTATATACAAATGTTTGATATATAAAACTATTAAAATCCATCGATAATATTATAACTTCTTACTAATATAAAACACACTTTATAATAATATGCAGACATACACATACACATATGAGTATATAAAAGCTTACAAGACGTTCCATTTTAATTTAGCCAACAAGCATCATTTTGAAGCTACTGTAAATGGAATGTGCCTACAACGTTTATATTTACTTTTCGCAAATATACAATATTTATATTAAGTTAACTAAACTTTTATTCTATATTTACTCTATATAAATTATATAGACTTACTTCGTGTTATCACTATAAAATTTTTATGTACTCAGTGTTGGTATAAAAAATCACGTGGCAATGTTTTTGTTATTTTTATGTCCATTTTTTTTTTTTTTTGATTTTTGATAAATATTTATTTCAGCAATTTTTATAAAATATGGTATAAAAAAAATTAGATTTGTTATCAAAAAATATTTTTTTTTGGAATAGAAAATTGTGCTATTTTTCTGTACGGCAAATGATGCAATCTATATTATTTGGCAATGACTGTTATTAGTGGGCCGGGAAATTAATGGCTAAAAAACCAAAACAGTACTTCTTGGTGGAAGCTACCGTTTCGGTACCTGAGCATTCAGATAGATAGTAGGCTGAAGTGTGGCGAACATAAGGGGACGTCGGGTTGTGAACATCTTGGCAATGATCTTGCCTTACAATGGAGGGCCCAGACAGAGGCCATGCAAGGGCATTGGGATTTATCGACTAAAGGAAAATGGGCCGATCAACTCAACGCTGACATAGACACGTGGAACGGAAGAGGTCATGAAAAGTAGATCACTAGGGTACGTCAGTTATATTTATATAACTTTAAGCTGGACGATGATGTGACATAACCCGCTTGTTGTCCCACAATTAAGGACGAGGATCGTGTCTTTTTCCACTATCCACGCTTTACTAAAGAAAGAAACGAATTGCAGAGAATTCTTAATTAAACCTTGTCCTAGAAATGAGGGCAAGCAATCAAGAAGCTCTATAATAAGAAATGGTTAGAAAAAGCCAAATAACAGTTTTGATAGGATTGTAGTTTGAAGCCAGTTTACTCCCCCTGAAGTAATGTCTGACAGTAGTGCCATAGAGAGGCATTTTTGAAGAATATGAAGGTAAGTTTCCCACATTCTATAGGGTTCGGTATATCTACAGTGTCTTTAGGAAATTCTGACTCATAAACACCACCTGCCCACCAGCCCTTTTTAAAGTTAATCATTGTTCCGAAAAAGGTATCTCACTACAGACAGTGCGTTGGTAGCTACTAAATTTGTGACTCTATTTAATGTGTTACTGATATTTAAATTATTATTTTGTGCATTATTAAAAATATTCAATAGATAATTTTTATATTTACTTCTAATTTTTTACTGATTTTTTTTTATTTTCTTAATTAAGCTTTTCAAATAATTTCATTGTTTTATGAACACCTATAATAATATTTTACAAATTAAGATTAATTTATGAATATTTATTTCAATTTAAAAAGAAAAGCGCTATAAAATATGTTTCGATTAATTTTATATGAAAGTAAAAATTTTCCTTGCTGTAATTACAATAAAGGCATGCGATTGATTGGAAGTGAAAGAATAATTATTGCATCATTTTGATTACCAAATAGTCAACATTTTTTGATTACACAAGTTAAATGAGCACAACTTGATTATTGTCTATGCTGTGAATATTTTGAACATACAATTGATGATAATTTAATGCAACATAATTTTTTCGATGAATGCACACAATGCTCATTTCATGTTAGAGGTATCAATATTCGTGAATGTTGGATATATTTGCAGAGTAACCGTCTGACTATATTTAGTATTCTTGATTAGGAAAAATGATACAACAACAATACCGCTGGAAAATATGTGCAAATAAATAAATAACCTTCAATGCAATTATTTTAAAGAAAATGTTAGAATAAAGTTGGTAGGGAAAATACAATCGATAATGTCTTTAGTATTGGCGGAAAATTCCAAGTACCGGAATCGTACGTACATACTTGTAGCTCTACAATTATTAACTGAATTACAGGTTATCGTTTCTATAATCGTGAATCTATCTATCATGAATATTAAATAGTGGCATTTAAAAATTTTTCTATTTTTATTCATTGATTGGTTCTTTTTTAGCTTCAGACAATCTACAAATTATTAGAGACGGGAAACGGGGCAATTTGGTGTCGAACAAATCAGCAAGGTCTGTGGCAATTATTGCGTAAATATTCGTGATTTTAGCTAAAATTTAATTTTCAAAATGAAAATGTTTTTTTTTTGTCTTTAAGTTTTGACGATTTACACTTTCAAAGATTGATTTTACTAAATAAATCCAGTAAAATATGTCAAAATCGAAGCTTCAAATTTTATCAGAATTGATTAATCAATAATGATCGAAACTGAAACATGAGAACACGAAATTGAAGCTGCTTGTTGATGATGATGATGATGTGTTGAGTTCGGTTAACTATCAAAAAAATGATGGATAAATTGGTATATCAAATTTATTATAATTTTCAATGAATTAATTGGTATGAAATTGGGTCAAACGAAATAAATTTTTTTCATCAAGATAAACCCTTCTGACTATATGGTTAGAATTATGTACTAATTAACTTTAACCGTGCTTCCTATTATCAGACAATAAACGATTAATTGGAATTTCTCATTCTTCATGATTAATTGGACATATTAATATATCTTATCTTATTCCCTTTTCATTTCAAAATAATTCAATTCGAAATAAATTTTTTTTTCTTCTCAGAAAACATAAATTATTTAATATTTGAATGATGTTCATGATTTCCTAACTTGTTAATTAATTAACAAATTAATACGATGATGATCTTTCATTAAAAATTCGAATGAACAAGTGAACAACTGTGTCAAAAAGTTAAATTATCATAATTTACATAGAATATTATAAAATTTCTGAATAAAATTTTACTATAGAGAGCCCTTCTCTTATATCTTTTGGTAAAGTTAAAAAAATACCTTAAGTTCATTGGACTTAAAAATTCAACAAATCGTGTACGTTAAAACGCATTCACTGCGGATATGAGAAGTTTTGAATCAAAGTGAAATTATGTTTCTTTAACATCTTTTTTTTTGTTTTGTGTGTTAAAAATTTACGATTATGTTAAAGATGACTAAGAAAAATGGAAAAAATAAATTAAAAACAACAGACAACATATTATGGAAAAATAAATATACGAGTATAAGCAGAAAATAAACGAACTTTGCATAATGAACACGAATGGTGACTTTTTTTATTCCGTTGAAAGAAAGGCCATAAAAATACGTTTATTTATTTACCTTCAAGTACAAAGTAATTTTTTGATAAATTACATTTATAAAAATTTCATAACTTAGGGAATTTGTACTTCAGTGAAGTTTTAGAAGAAAAAATTTCATTTATGATTTTATATTCTAGAATATTTTCTTTTTTTATAATGAGTTACGTATTTCAAACTTCTTCTTTTTAAAAATATTTCTGAGTATTTATTATTTAAAAAAAAGTATTTTTTTGATAATTTTTTTTTCAAATTATATTATTTTTCTAAAGTTTAGTAAGTAAATTTATATTTGCTGACCAATTCTGTGTCAAGAAATTGATGAAATTTTTTTTAATTTTAATTTTTTTTAAACAAAAGTAAATATTTAAAGTATAAGAAAAACTTTTATAATTATATTTTCCTACAATAAAAATATATTTTTTTAAATATAGAAAAAATGATTTTCCTACAAAAAATCATGATGTTTCTATAATAAAAAAAACTCATACTATTGTATATTTGAAAGTTGACAATATTTATAATAAACGGTTGTCCAATTTATGCTTTAAAAAATAAAGTTAAATCGAATACCTTTTAAATTCAGATTTTGATTTAACTTTTATTTTGTTTAATTGCCATTATATGAAGAATTATAAGATTATTTAAATAATTTCCACACGATTCTTTTCAGTACTATATCCTGTAATAGGAAATATTTTTTTGATGACTTTTTCGCATATTTCGGGGCTGTAACCTTTATTATGATTATAAATTAAAAATTTTCTGCGTAAACACAATTTTTTGTATAACTTGATAAGAAAATGTTTGTCTTCCGGCATCAAAACGCACGATATTGGAGGTAGATTGACATCCTACAATCTCGAAATTACATGTCCTTGGAAATTTTTGCTCAATAAAACAAAAATTTGCCATGTTGTTTGTGGCTTGTGGTGCTATTTTGGTATAATCACATAGAGTCCAGATTAATATATTTAAGCTCAGGTTAATAAGTGTCCGTTATCAAAGCACTCAGAATTAACGGTTCAAAGAAAAAAGCACAGCAAACAGTAAGTTTTTGTGGATACAGTGGCTTTTTTACAGTTATTTAAGGGTTTTCAGAGCCCCATATAGGCCAATTTTGGTTTATTTTGTATCTGCCAAGCGAGAAATGAATCTAATCACTGAAAAAAATTTTTGTTTGTTTGTTTGTTCGAAAATTCAGCATCCAAAGCCTCTTGTTCCAGCACTCAATCGGCGTATTTTCTGTGCATTTTGTGGTCTGTTAATTAATTCATTATATAAAATGATAAATTTTATATTATACGAGTATTTGATTAATATGTGTATATGTGTTAAATAACAGATCTGTACTTTTCAACCACTTTTGTTTTTATTATAGTAAAAATATATTTTTTTAAATTTGAAAATTTTTACATATAAAAATGTTTTTCTACAAAAAAAGGATGATATTTTTTCCTTTAAGAAATATTTTATGAATTACTGATATTCATAATATATATAGTAGTATAGTAAAAAATAGTACAAAATTTTGGAAAAAAATTAAAAAAAAATTTATTGATTGTAAAAAAAAACCAAAAAAAAATCTGTTGTTAAATAAACTTACATTAAATCAGGTCGAAAATGATGAATCATAGCACAAAAAGCAAGACCATCGCGCCAGGAAGTTGTCATATTATCAATTTTAACACCAGGATACCCTTCAGTCATTCTTCTGCACCATAATTCTAAGGCTTTTGTTCCACGTCGTTCTCCCATTTTTTCTCTCGATGAACAAACTAATATTTCTTAAATGATCGCGTCTCACTAATAGAGCTCAAGTTGCAGTTGGTCGACAATCTGTAATCAAAATAGAAGAAAACTATCATTATAAGATCATGCAAACGTAATCAGTAGTTTTTCCATGATTGATCATTAGCCAATATAGCATTTATCAACCATTACAAAATGTTTTCATGCATTCAAGTCACGTATTTTACTAGTTTTAATCAACTTCACAACCACAAGAATCACATATGCCCGAGAATAAATATTGCAGATATTCTACATTACTGAAATGGATGCTGTAGTGATGATAGCTCTTAGCCAGACAAGAAGCCAAATATATAAAGTGCATGTTAGTATTAAGATAAAAAAAAAATCATAGTACATGCTGAACAGGTCAGCTATTCTCGATTGTATTTGTTACCGTCCTAAGTAGGTCAATCAAAGAATAAAATTTCGTTTTTAACGAAACGATCTATTAACCCAATGAACAACATGACGTAGGAATTACTAACATAAATTGTTGCCATTAGGTACCACTCTATCCATCTGTCCATACTACACTAACTCTGAAAGCTAAACAATTTAAACGCACATACAAAAAAAAAGCCCCATTCTGCAGAATCTGTAAGATTATCTGATTGATGAGGAAAATATCATCTTCCTCAGTACTTGACATCAACTAAATTTATGTTTTTGTTGATTTACTGTTTTAATAATTGAAGATTTATTTTGCAGATCTGGTTGCTCAGAAAACATATTATTTTGTAGTAGTTCAGTTTTCCTCCCTTTACCGAATATCCTTGAGAATTATTTACGACTCGTAGATAAAAAAAAAGCCACAGATCACTATTGTCTACCATTGAAGATAAATGTATGCAAGTAAATTTTCTTATTTGACAAGAAACGTAGGATTTTGTTTATCCAAAGAGGTAAATTTTAGTACTTGTGATCAGCAAAAGCAAATGTTAGTATTTGTTCTGGTCCGTAAATAATTCACCATAGTTTGGGGTCATTAACAAGTCAGTAATTTCGAAAAAGAGAATACATTTAGAAAAAAAGGCTGAAAAAAACAACAAAACAAAATAAGTACTTTTCTCCAGGTACGTGGGTACCACCTCTAAGTAAAGAAATAAATTAGCCAACCATCCAGAACGTACAAGTCCAAAGAAAAAATAACTCCTCGGGATGCAAGAGTTCGTATTCGTGAAGTTGGATTTTACTTGCGGTTTCTGAGGTTTCTACCCTTTTGTTGATATTTTTGTTAAAAATTTTCAAGACTATATCTTCCCTCTTCAGTTTATCATTCTAGTGTTAATATATATTATTTTTCCAGAGGTCGATTTGGTTTTTACATTTTTCCCATGGGAATATTTTATAAATATTGTTTTTTTTTCGTGTACTTAAGAACAAGAAAACTTTCTTTCGTTTCTGAGACTTTCCAATTAAAGTGAATTGGTTTTTCTCTCCTGTTTCTTTTTAATCAATATGCATATTCAAAAAATATTTGATTTTTGTATTTAAGAATATTTTACAAGATGAAAAAATATACTTTTATGCTTTAGAAGGATTTTTTGGATAGTTAATAGAGAATTCTCTGCTATAAAACCTGCTATCTTTAGTGGCCAAACAAAGTATTGGAAAACCTTATTTTTCTACATTAAACGTGAGTTTATTTATCTATACATAAAGGTGGTATTACGCGATCAGCCAAATTGGCATGCGTCTGCCAACGTGACATCATGAAAAAAATAGCTGACGACTCGCTAACGAACAGTCAAGGTATTAGACAGTCACCCAACTTGACTGACTCGTCGGTAAAATCTGTCCTAAAGTCATTGACAATAGAACTGACGGTGGCTCACGATGGCAGACAATTTCAAAAGAAACGGTTATCAAACACTCGGCCATTTTATCATGTGTAAAATAAAATTAAGTTTATTCTCAGTGCAAAATAAGATAATTTCAATCAAAATACCTAAGAGAAAGGCTGCTACACTTATATTTATGTCATGTGCACTACAGCACGAAATAGATAACACTCATTATACAAACACGATAAAATATCAAAAAAAAAGCGCAAGAAACGTACTTCCTACAGCGTCGTCAGCCATGGGACGAAATTTGTGATATGGCTGACGTGAGACAGGGACAAATGGCTTGGCTGACGAACCAAAATGTGTCTGAAAAAACCCAAATGTCACAATCAAGCTATTAGACGGTCAGCCAAAATTGTGCCAATTCGTCAGCCATTTTATATGCCAAATTTGGTCGGCTGATGAGTTAGCCATGGCTGCCAAACTCACAAATCAGACTATTATACCATTAGCCAAATTTGGGACGTCTAATCTAATGCCATCTTAAAGTTTTTAGACACGAACAAGAGTTTGCATCATAAGCACTATGAGCATGACACCATTTGTCGACCTATAAGTGTGTCCGTAGGGTGAACGCGCTCTTTTGTTAGTTGGATGGCACCTAAAAATTGATTAGATTTCGTTTGTTTTAAGAAATTGAAAAGTGGACTTGGAAAGGGTATTGAGAAATCTAAACTTTCACAGTAAAGGGAATCTTATAATAAAAGAAATTTTGGGTAAAAAGACGAGCGAGAGCAAGTTGAGAGTTGCAGGATTCTCGGAGAGCAAAATAGGAGTTCGAAATCTGATCTGTTTTTATTCCCAAAATTTTGGTAAAGTTTGTCGAGTGGACAGGATCACTCGATGAGACACGATTGGTTTCGTCGGCTTCGTGACTCTCATCGAAGATGTTGATTGTTTGATGATTGGGACTGCAAAATGCAATTTCTACCACTATGCTGATTACACATAGCTCATCATAATATAGAGCTGCTCTGAAAGGGTAGTTTCCACAATAAAGTTCACGGATGTGGTAGCCATCTAACTCTATCTCAAAAGACGTGATGTCATCGTCGACGGCCGCATCCACGAAAAAAAAAGTAACAGATAATTATTGAGTCCATTCTTATAGAAGCACAAATCAATAATTGCCTTTTTGTACCTCTTCAGAAATGAAAACACTCTCAACTCTGCTCTTTTAATCATAGTTTCCTGTCCGGATGAGGTAAGAAAAATAAATTTCTTTTGTAATTTCCATCAATATTTTTATAAAGAAAATTATAATTTGCATAAAAATTGAGTAAGTTTTTTTTATAAATTTTTTTTAGATTAAAAAAATGAATGGCTTTAAACGTAAATTGTATCGATTTTCATATATATACAAATGAGTTTTTAAATCAAAGAAAAAATTTCTTAAAATCAATTAAGAATTTTTTTTTTTAAATTTAGTACCTGTTTTTTTTTTGGTCAAATACAATATAATTTTTTTCCAATTATTAAAATTCAAATTTTAAAAAGGATAAAAATATACAAAAATGATTTTACGATCGTACATTTTAAAATGAAAAGGAAGCAAAATGTAATTGTTAGTTAAACTTTCATATCTTAGGTGGTCCGAAAAAATTATTTGCAATCTGTAAATTCAATATAACTTGAAGGTGGAAAAACAAGTTTGGATGAAACATTTGTTGGTCATTTTATTGCACTTTTATTTCAGACATTTGCAAAATTCCAAGTTGCATGCATCAGTGTGCATATGAATGTAAAAAAATATGCTCATAAGTTTGAGAGGATGCAATTATCAGAATGGGTGTTGAGTTTATAAGATCTTACCATCATTAAATGTCTATATAGACAGTTTTCTAATTATATGTACTCATAAATACATATAGATATGTATGGCTGTAGGTTTAGTTTTTTTTTTTTTTTTTGATTTAGCTCCCATGATAACTATCACTGGGCAGAGATGAAGTATGAAATAAAATAAGAACTGCAATCGCACCTTATAATGAAATGCAACACAAATTTATTATGATTTGAGTTATATTTCATGGATATAGTGAAGATGGGATCACTTGTGAACATGTTCTTTTCATGGCTGATCTCCTTTGGTTTCTGTACCATTTACCGCAAAGAGATGAGATGCTGCGCGGTCGCTTTAGGATTATTTTTATGTGCTTTTTGGTCTTCCATTGAAGACTGTTTGCATTTCATCCCTGTATGTTAGGCTGTTTCTGCGAATATCCCTTCGGATAGGATAGTAAACTATATAACCGCCGACATGACGGACATGTTTATGATCAGTGGAGTGAACGAGTCTGCAAGGACGGATGTGAGAAAATGAAACGCGCTCATCAAGAGGAAGAGGTGAAGCCTAATACAAGTTGCTTACGGGCACTGATACATTATTTTTATAATTTGCATTGCGGCGTGCTTTTTAATTCTCGACAAAACAAACCAGAAAAACTACGAACACATTCGCATGAAACAAGTCCAATCGAAAATGTTCCCAATCCCGAAACCAAACTCGATCCAGATCCTCATCAGAAGAAGGCTTCCGCAGCCTCTGATTGTTAGTGGTAGGTAATTTTCAGTCTTCCATGGTTTAGATACAATGAACTTTTCGGCGAAATTTAACCTTTTCATTATGCAATTTTCGCCGATGATCCAACTGGACATTTTCTTCTACGTGAAGTTGTTTTGTGCAGTAGAAATTGATGGCCAATATATATTGGTAAGCCCTCCAGTAAGAAGAGCTGAGTTTTTGCACTCTTTAATATGATAGCCTTTGCCGAAACCATTTTAATACTATATTAGTATGGCTGTACAAATTATCGAACGATAAGTGTATGTATGTATACGATCAGCTGAACGAGGAGCACTTATGCTCGATTAAGACTCTACTGCATCAGTCAAGAGGAGGAGTGATTAAGGTGGACTCTTCCTGGGTCCGTGAATAATTCTAGACTCTTGATACCAGATAATCATGTATGTTAAAGTTATGTTTTTCTGGCGTGATCAATCTTCAATCATAACAGAGCGGTAACAATCGATTATGTATCATCCGTGAAAGAGTTTCAGTTGGTTATATTCTCTTTTAAATCATTATTTTCATATGATATAAATACTTAAGATTGTTTTATATTTTAACAGCTGTTTAATATCAAATTTTAAAATAATTTACTAATAGACGTTTCTTAAAATATGATATGTCTTTTGGAAAATAATTAAGTAAAATGGTTCAGTTCTTAGTGTTAATATGTTTTTTATAATTTTAAAAAAAGCTACAATTTGAAATAATAAAAAAATTAGCTTGTGATTAACTGTTTGAGTAATTATTCTTAAAATTCTTAAGAGAGAGTGTTGATTTTTGTTTGAGAGTTAAAAATAATGGATTATTCATTTTATAATTTCTAAAGCACTGCCCTGTAATTTAACAATTGTTTAAACTCTATATTATTAGTAAAATTATTTATTGAGCTTAAAGTTTGCTATTTTATAAACTATATTTATTAAATGACTATAGAAATAAAAGGCTTTGGATGCTGATTTTTTGAACAAAATTTTCTTCAACGATTTGATGTATTCACCAAATGAGAAGGATATATTTGTCAGTTGGTGAATACTTTAATAATCAAAATTACCATATGGAACTCTGAAACCTACAAGAATGATTGTATCATTAGAAAGCGATTACCAAAATTACCATATGGACTTCTGAAATTTATAGAGAACGATTGTGTCCTTAGAAACGGCTGTCTCGTGAATTTTGGTCTGAAAGTATTTCTTTTAAAAATGAAGAAGGTAAGACCATGAAACCGACTTTTTTGAGCCAAGCTTAAAGATTTTAATTTAGATTATATGTGATTTTAATAATATGGTACCGTACAACACAACTAATTTTGGCATTATTGCGCAAAAAATTCCTGGGACTTTTGAAATTTGTTGAAGTAAATTGTCCTTTAAAATCGTGCGATAGATTTTTTTTTGTAATGTTATATAAAAGATTATATTTACATAGATAATTTTTAAGCTTTGTAGCAATAAAAAACTAACATCGGTTAAGCAATGGCCGAATCGCAACATGAAATGTGTGAAAAAGTCATAAAAAAATACCTCAAAAGGATTGAGTCTTGCAAGAAGTCTTGTAGTACGCATTTGCAAAATAATATTTTTTATGTAAAATGGCAAAATTTAATCAAAATAAAAAAATAAACATTCAATCAAAGCCATAATTTAAATATACACTTTGACACTTTACTTACCGAAGCATAAATTGAATAGTCTTTTAGTGCCATTTTACAGTTTTTAATCGAAGTTTCCTTTTACAAGTTGTAGTAAAATCTTTTTTAAATAATTTTCTTATAATTTTTATTCAACTTTTTTTTTGTTATTATTTTAATCATTATTAAAAGGAAACAAAAAAAAATTATAGAGTTGCGGTTTGAATATTTTTCTTGTGGTCATTTAATTGCGGTACGAATATTCATACTGTATTTGGATTAACAAATAAGAAGCGATAAAGTATGTACACGTACGGGTATATTTTGTGGTAATAATTAGTCTCCTATTGCTCTGCGGTCATAATGATATCCGAGGAGAAGGAGGAATAGTATAAAAGTGACATAAAGATTGAGAGATGGAGATAATGAGTAAAAGATAAAGGATTTTTTTTTTAGATCCCCTTTCATCAAAATCTGCTGAAACTTGTGCAGAATATCACGATGCCTTTGTTAATATTAATTTGCATTCACTTCCATCATTCTCAAGTATTTGTATGAAGAATCGAATTTTGCAGAGTTCGTGGTTATCTTCAACTTCATTATGTGCACAGTATCAGATTTCAACTACTCTGTTTCTTAAAAAAAATTCTATTCTACTATAAAAAGTATACTAATAAGAGTAGAATTTCATATTTCATGGTTCGGAAAGATTTGAACCATTTTAGAAGTGAAGCACCAATATTAGAGTAAAGAACAAGTTTTTTTTTGAAGATTGGAAATAAAATAATTTCTTTGAGGTTATTTTCATCAAATGAGGTGGAGCAAAGAGATTGATTTATATTTTTGAAACAATTTTAGTTTGTTATCCCCTTTCAAGAAGTTTCCTTGGGCGGAGGTCATATTTAACTCTTCATATCAGTGCTGAAAGGGTCTAACTGGAATTGCCGTCAGCTCCTTTTAAATGGTTTTTGGTCTTTAGGGACAAAAAAAGTCACATGGACTTAGAACAGGTAAATACAAGGTGCTAGTTGTTTTGGTGGAGTCTCAAAGTATCTGAAATATCCAAACCGATATGAAGACCCTCTTTTTTGAAACTTTCAAGAACTTTTTTTTATAAAAAACTTGATTGACAATTGATAGTCGGACCCCGAGATCCCTCAATCGTTCCATATTTTTAACAGTTTTCGATATTGAAGGTCTTCAAAAATTGTTTTATTCCATCGAAATTTTTGTTATTTTGATAAGCAATATTTCTCGAAGGCTCGTTGGCACTTTGTGTAATTCAACTTCGCGGATTAACCAAGTTTAACAAAAAATTGCATGACTTCTAAGAGGGACTAACAAATTAGAATTCATGAAGAAAGATTTTTTTTGGACTTTGGAGCATCCAAGTATCTGCAACGACCGATCTGATGCGAAAACTTTTTTCTAACTTCTCAAAGAGCTTAATTTTAGTTCGACGGTCTGATTTTAATAAAAAAGCCCCATACTTGTTCCATATTTTCATCAGTTTTGTTCCACATTTTCATCCTGAACCAGATTCGTTTTCTACTGCTTCTCGACACTTTTTTCATAAGTCACTACAAAAACACAACACATTCTATAGGATCGCGTAGTTACCGAATGGAATTGAAACTTATACTGCATATCTAAGAAGAACTTAGCTATAAGCAGAAAGGAAGATACCAATCTCATTACTTTTCTGCTACGGGTCGCATTAAAAAATATATATTATCAAGTTTTGATTGTTAAAAATGGACGATTTCGTCTACACAAGTTACTTAGTTGATTCCAGCAACAAAAATCAGTGGTAAATTATTTATTGAAGAATTTTTTCATAGTAATGCAATTTTCACGGAGTTTTTACGTCCGGGTTTCCTATTTGTAAAAGGCCTAAAAGGATAAAAACTGGTATCAATATTGTTAAAGTATTTTGTTAAATCATAAAACTTAAAGGTGGCAAACAATCAATGTTTTTTCTATGTTTTTTCTTCAAAGATATTTCCATCCATAATTACAAGAAGGTAGTTAGATACGAGTAAATAAGCTTAAAAGAGTATTACTGACAAATATTATGACAGATACAAAATGTACAAAGAAAACATATTTTTATTATACTACACAAATACGGAAGCATATAAAACAAACCTGTAGTGTCAAATCTGAACAATTTACAAACATTGTAAATATTTTGGACCGTCTCATAATCGTTCATAATTCAATCAATCAAATTTGATTTCAAGAAATATGTTTAAATCAAGTTTTAATAATGTTGATTATTTACGATCATGTCTATTGATTGAAAACTAGTCGATTTGTAATGGAATCTCGGTGTGCATTTAAATGTTTGTAATTGAATGTTGTTGGTATACGTTTTCTAATAATAAAACATAATTAAGGCCATTAACCAATGGCCAATTGTTGCAAATCCTTATAAATGGGTAAAGAAGACAGCCTTCCGGCAAGGTGAAATAATATTCGTATAATCGCAATCGTATTCGTAATCGTTGTAATAACTGCTTGTATAGTATCGAAATCGTAGTAATTAAATAATGAGCAAATAGCTTAAAGCTATTGAGTTGTGTTTGGCAATAGAAAAGGTGTTTGAACAATTGTACGAAATAACGAAATCATATAGAAAAATAAACAAAAAGAGAAGCAAACATGTTAACTTTGATTAAATCGAAATTTTTAACATTGCTCATTGTTCATATAAACATAAATTTTTAATCGTACTAATGAGTATGTGCGAAAATTATTGTTTTATAGGGTTTATTTTCAGTTTTAATGCCCTTGAATATGATTAGTTTATAGTTTATATAAAAACTTGTCATGATTTTACTCATTAATAAATTAAGTATTATTGAAAAAATAATATGAAAATAATTTAAAAATAATAAATAATTATTATTTACCATAGATAATAAGAAAGTTCGAAAATGTTATTTTAAAGGATAATATCTTCATCCTCAATACATAAATTCTTTAATGGCTAAATAGCTTTTGTTCATAAACACCACTCTCAGTGACACTGTGTATAAGTTTTTTTAAATATTATTGTTTATTAGGGCCCACTTTACAACACCACGAGTATGAGGCTTTTTGGCGACTTCTAGTTTCGTGAGGATTAGAGTTACGACTATTATAAATAAAGCTGGTCTGTGTTTAGTGAGCTAGAAAAGTTAGAGAATGTTTAGTATGTTCGATCAGGTTAAAAAGCGGGTTTGAAGTGGTTTGCTCAACCTTTGCTCAATATATGTGGAAAAATAAGCAGAACGCCACAGTATTGGCAGATAGGACGGGTGTGGTTTCTATAACTAAATTTGAGGGTGGGAGTAGTATGCCCTATTTGAAATCTTACTAGTTTTTATGCTCAGAATTTTGGTAAGGATGTGCATCATTATCAACAGCGTGAGAATCGTGAGTCCCGGCTTCGCACCGCGGTCTTCTAGTTCGATACTCCCAGCATTTTTTGGCATCGTGGATAACGCCATCGCTCCACCGAATTTTTTGGCGTCCCAGAATAGAGCCACTGGTGACTTTAAGGGCCAGGATCTGCCCCATCCGTCCGGATTAAGTGTCCAGCCTACTGCAGCCTATTGAGCTTAATATTATAGAATCGTGTTGTTAAGTATCTCTAGAATACTCCATCCTGATGTATAGGGCCAAAAAATCTTCGAAGGAACCTCCTTTCAAACGCGGACAAGGGTTTGCAATGGGTTTTACCGAGAATCCAAGTTTCCGAAAAATATTTAAGGACTTACACGACTACTATTTTGTACAGCTTTGACTTCGATGTTATGGTCACGAGCAAAATAATTTAAACTTACTGAAATAAAATCTCTTGGCTGCCTGCTTTTTCTATGCATGTTGCTATCCATTGACTCCAATAGTAAAATTATTTAACACTTTCAAAGCTATAATCTGCTATCTGTGTGCGACTAGTGCTAATTGGTTTTATCTTTGATCTTGACGAAGGTCTCTCGTACAGTTTTTTCAGATCGACACAAAATGTCGATGTCATTAGCATTTATGTTGAAAGCTCGGCTAACTTAATGAGCATGATACCCCTTTACTTACCCCTGAGTCCCGAACCACTTTTTCTAGCGCCAGGTTAAAGAAAATGCACAAAAGTGCTTCTCCTTGTCGGATACTGTTGTGGAGGTTAAATGGCGCTGAAAGTGATTCAGCTGCTTTGACCCTTCCTCAAACATTGGTCCTGGTCAGCCAAGTCAGTCTAATCAATTGTTCTACGATGCCGAACTCTTTCTTTAATGTAAAGAGCTTTACACCGCCTATCTTTCCTGCCGCAGAGGGCACGTCTGATCTGTTGCTAATTTTCCTAGAGTTAAGCCTCTCTAGTATAGACAAATAATTTTTTTGAGCGAATGGGGCCGATAGCAAATTCAATCTTCATAATACGAAACTACTTTGTACGGAATGACCCTACAATCAAGATTGCGGATTCGGATTCAATGGCATCGATAACTGTCAAGAAATTTGTATTGAGGTCGTTCGGCGCATCCTTGGACAGAAATAAAAATGTGGATTCGCTTCACAATTTTGTGTATTATACTTGCGCAATGGCTATGCTAATCTTCTCTATATCATTTCAAGTTTAGTATATACTCAGCTGAAGCAAGGAAATTTTTTTTTTGTAATATTATTTATAATGATTTAAGTAAACTTCTCCCATATAATTATATTAATAATAATTTTAATTTATCTGGAAGTAGAGAGAAATTTATTTTTCTTTACGAAAATTTGCATAAGACCATTCATCTTTATGCAAAGTTGGAGAAGGCGGATAGGTAAAGAAAGAAGTGGATCTCATATATATGCATATTAATGTTTCAAATATATTATATATTAATATGTATAGTAGTGGATGGAAATAATTATGAAAATGAATTAAAACCAGTTATCTTTCTATATCTTTGTGTTGTTTTTTAATTGGTAAACAAACCCATGAAATTAGATGGATATGACCATTTGTACAAACGATGGTAGATCAGCCAACATAACCTAGAGACAGCACCAAAAGTAGCAGCAGAGTTGTTAGTTAAACAAGGTAATTTCTATCTGTGTATACTCGTATAATATAAGCAACTAACTATCAGACAGACTACTATGTACATCGGATAGTTTTTGGTTAGAAGTAGACAAATGCACGCAAAGGATAATTGCAATGGGAGCGAACAGTTTTAATTTGTCCGCAGCACTTAACTGCATCTAGCCAGCCACTCAGTTAGTAATTTAGTGCGCTCTTCTGAAGAAGCCTAGACATGTTGCTATACACCAAGTACATCGATCTTTCAACAGATACTTGACACCTTCAGTGGTTGTGCATATCATATGTGCAGTTGCTTGTCTGGTAGTTTGCATCGCTCTTACTAGAAATGACCACCTCTTTGGTTATGTGTCCAATCTAAATTCTCATACTATATGTGAATACGTATGTATAAAGGGCCAGCGTAGATAAAATGATCTGAGATCGTAGGTTTTGTGGCCTCAGCCTTGATATTAGTCGTTCGTTCGTTTAAGTAGAGCATTTATTATTTCCATATTACTTGTACATATTTACATGGTATTTAAAACGTAGAGCTAAAACATGCTCTGTACATCTTTTGCTTATATATTAAATTAGTTTTTAATGACTAAGTACATGAATTGCTTACAACTATGGCTTAAAAATTAAATGTGCTTGCTCAAACACAATTATCTATATTTTTAATTGCTTATAAACTAAACTTAATCCTAGACTTAATAATAAAAAATAATAAAAATTAGGGAAAGGAATGTTGAGGAAGAGCGGATTAGGAGTTTGGAATTTTTGGGAATTGTGTGTTGCTTCCGCTAACCACGATGGAAATGGGGAGTTAAGGAATTATAAAACTGAACGTTCATAATATCACTGTCCTTCGCAAAATCAGATATGATAACTGGTGAGGCATAGAAGTAATCATTGTATAAGTTTCTGTGTTGGGTGGCTTGGGTATTAATCCTTTCTAGTGACTCTTGAATGAGTGGATTGGTATGGTCTATTAAATGCTGAAGAAAGTTTTTGGTTAGACCAACCATGTATGAAATAAAAGGAGTAAGATTACTTTTCTGATATATATAGGAGTTGGAGTAATGCTTACCGTCTATTTTACGATATTTTGAAAGACATTTCCTAATGATTGACCTTTCGAATACATGGACTTTATTGGCATACGTTTTCGAGAAACTAAAATAGATCGGAAATGCATATCCAATAATTGGCCGAATAAGTTGTTTATAAAACAGTAACTTTGTATTTATACTAAGCCCCTTCCGACGTCTAAGTAGGAATAAAAAGGTATGAATAGCCCTTTTGGCTTTCTTCAAAGTTAACTCAACATGTGGGTTAAATTTGAACATTGAGTTAAAGTTGATGCCTAAATATTTTAGTTCATTTGAGACTGGGATAGCTGTGTTTTTAATCAGAATACGCAGCTTTTTGCTCTTTGTAGCAATTTTCCTCGGTCCGCGAGTGCTGGGATTACGGAAACAGATTAAATTCGACTTATTAAGATTGACTGATAAGTTCCAGTCATCATAATAATTTATAATTTTAAAAAGTAGCTCTTGCGTTCTCTTTAGAGCTAATTTTGGTGATTTGCTTTTGGCATAAACAAGAGTGTCGTCTGCATATAGTATCATTTGTGCTTTTGCGGCTGTTGGTATATCTGCAGTGTATATTGAATACAGCAGGGGACCTAAAACCGAGCCTTGTGGAACTCCTTTACCTATTAAGAAGAATTCGGAAGTCGCGTTCTGATACCTAAACCTTGATATTAGTCTTAACCCCGACCACATAATATTAGTGGCAGCTTCAACTCCACCTCCAGTCTGGCCTATAGAATAGCATCAGCATCAGCATCACTGCTGGCATTAGCATTCGCAATGGCCATGACCATAGGCTCACCGCTATTTTAATCAGAAATGGAAGGAAATCTAGTAAAATAATAAATTTTTGTTCTATCGCAATAGTTAAATCCTACGCCACTTCTTCATCGTCTTCTTATATATGCTCATATCTTTTGATGGTGTCTAGATATCCATGGATTTCAAGACTTTTAGCGGCTACAAACAGTCGAGAGAGTGAACTTAACTATTTGAACCGTCAACTGACTATCCAACCCAGCCGCGACTATCAATCTTACAAGTATGGCCAGGAGTGCACTGGCGTATTCTTGAGCAGATAGCTTAGAGGTTAGAAAATCCAATAATGGCATCAATGCATCAGTTGTGTTCATAGTCTATTTCAAGAGAATATGTACGCTGAAAACAGGAACTAGTTTAAATGTTCTGGAACATCATTGGATTTATGTTCAAGATAGCTGCAATGTAGCACTTCCACCTTAAGAATTGGAGTTAAATAGTTACGCTTAGGTGCTGACCCATCTTATTCTGTATGGTTAAATTGATAGACGAAGCGATCACTTAAAAGATTTTTCCGCTTAGACTACAACAAAGTATTTCGTTGATTATCACAATTGGTTACCTGAGAATATATATCGACTGAACTTTTCTAGATCTCAATTAATATTGGCAACATTTATAAGCATTTGCAAATATTTTTTTTCCTATTTTTTTAAAAACTAAATTAAGAGAGATCACCTTTTTAATGATTATTCAATGAAAAGAAAATTGAATAGCTTAGAATAAAATTAAATGATGCTAGAGGAAACTATTTTCAAATTAGAAGATCTGATAAAATGTTCACAAAATAGATGGAAGTAATGAGCCAACTTAGGTAAATTACTGTTGATTGAATTTGTTTTAAAATGTACAATAAATATCGAGTTATCCATTTTATGGTTTGAAAAGTACAGTGAAAATGAATATTTGGTTTTAGTAAAGAAGATTGCCATTTTTTATCAAATAAATGTGTAACAATCCAGTTGTCATTGGATATTTCTCGAGAATGAAGAAGGAGAAAGGGTTAAAGTCAATTCTGAGCGGTATGGTCGCATAATAATCAATTTTTTAGCCCTAATTTACAGATTTCAACATATATAATACATGATTTTAATAAAAGAGTACCAAATTTTGTCTTTATTGCATTTAAAGTTTCCAGGATGCGTGATTTCGATATTTGGTGATGTGAATTGGTCTCCAAGATCGTGCAATTTGACACCGTTTAACTTTAAACATATTAACAAAAGTAGTCTTTAAAATGTAAAAAAAATAAATCTATTGTATTAAGTAATGGCCAATCAACATGCCGAAATGTGCGAAAAACTCATCAAAAATTACATCGATAAGATTGAGAGTCCTGCAAGAATTCTTGTACAATCAATTTAAAAATATTTGTATTTTAAAAATTATTCAATTTGCATAATGGCAAGATTTACAAAACATAATTAAATAAATAATTTAGTAAAATCTGAATTTAAAAAATATTTCAATAATTTTTAGTTTCCAAAGCGCAAATTGAATAATTTTTAAAATACAAATATTTTAGGTCTAAATCGTTTTCCAAAAAAAATTTCTACTTTTATTTATTAATTTTGAATAAGCTTATTATATTGAAAACTTTAGTATTTCTGAATTCATAGGTTGCACAAAATTTCTGGAATGCAAAACGTTTAATTCAAGAATAATAAATATAATTCAGAAGGTCATGATCATTTACCTTAATGGAGATATTTGTCAATATTTAGTCAAGAAAAATGTTTTTTTTTTTAAAGAAAAACAACGCCATTTTTGGAATGAGACTGAAGAAAAAAAACTTAAATTTAAACACAACCATTAAAAGTACGACAAAAGTCCATAAACAATATTCAATTTAAGAAAATAAACAAATTGAAATAAGCGAAACGATTTGACATAATATCATGAGTCAGGTTATCTGACGCTACAATATTTTCAAACTTTTACCAGTCAAAATAAAGATAAAAACTTTCAATAAGGCGGTACGAAACGAAAAGCTCGGAATATTGGTAGAATACGCTTTTAACACAAAGAGAAACTGTTTTAATTTTATGCAAAGCTTCATGTACCTTGACGGTTATTTAAGGTGTTTTATGATGAGAGGAGATGGTGGTGGTAGAATGGAACTGTTCGAGAGGTGGGCTCGTATGAGTCACTCGTGTAACAATTCTTTCCGCACGTAATTTGATCGTCGTCGCGTCGTTAAAAAACCAGATCGCAATCACAATCAAGATTCAAATCGAAAAGTCAAGACTTCGAATATCAGTGCACCTCGGACACAAATGCGATTGTACTTTGACATTGGCGCTACTTTTTCAACGCACGTGATCGTCGGAGTAAAATATGCAAAATTTCATCGTAAAAACGCGTACGAGTATGATCACCACGAGTGTTATCCGATATCAGAATGTGGTGGTGGTCTGTAGTGGCCCCAACAAATTGCTTACGATTCAACAAATAATTTTAGATCATAACGTTTGCCTGTACTCCATAGTATGTACGAGTGAGTTTATCGACAACTTCTCCCAGCAAATTGAGTGTTTTAGATTGAGGCGTACTCGTGTTGAGCCAAAACAATTTCACTACACATTTTATGATCTTTTCGGTTGGGGCTTACATACTATTGGTTAATGGGAAATAATATGGCCACCATAACTGTTCTGTTAATCTGTAATTTGAGATAATGCAGCTGTTAATTAGATAGACAAAGTTTTAAATTTCAATCACCACCACATTGGCATCAACTCTTTGGCATGATCGGATCTTTTTGCTATTTGCTATTATTGATCGAAGCAAAATTTCTACTTTCGATGAAGGGAATAAAAATCAAGATTGGATAACTTTATCTAAGGATAAATGAGATAGAGTTATACAATCTTGATTTTTATTCCCTTCATTTTTAAAACAAATTTACCTCTAGTATTTTTAGGTTATTATTAAATAATCTTAAAAAGAGATTTTGAAAAAAAAAAACAAAAAAACATTCGAAATTTTTCATAATTGTAGATAGCTTTTCTATATAAAATTAAAAATTTATTCCAAAAATCTTTTATGTTTATAAAAATAGGTTTAAATTTTATTTAAATAATTTTCTTAAAAATATTTATTTAAAAATATTCTTTTAAAAATATTTTTTGATATTAAAATTTCTGATTCTAATTTTTACTGAAATTTGGCCATTTCTGATTCTAATTTTTTTTCCCGCTAAATTTCGATAATAAAGAACTATCCGGAAAGTAGAGTTTAATCAAATACAAATAAAATTCATATTTTGATTAAATTTTTTATATATTGTAACATTTTTCAAACAATTATCAATAATAACTTCAAAAAATTGAGTCCTACAAAATCTTCTTGCTGGTCTCAATTTTGTTAGATAATTGTTATGGACTTCTTCGTACATTTCGGGCTGTAATTTGGCCATTACTTAATGGATATTGCTTTATAAATACTCTAACATTAAAGGATTTTTTTTCATAAATATAGTTTTGATGTTGCATTACAAGATTCAAAAATGTTTCGTTGTATGTGGCTTGTGATGTCATTTTCTTAAAATCGAACCAAAAAAAAAATTAAAATTTTCAAGTTCGGACCATAAAAAGTCAGATTTAATGAAAATTTGAATTTCATACAAAATAATTTAATTTTTATCCATCCGATAATTTTTGATTTTTTTTAACATTATTTTTTTTTAAAAAACCAGGAAAAATTTCTAAATCATGAAATTTGAGAGATTTTACTGGTATTTTTTAAGAAAAAACTATGGTAAAAATTGTCAATAATGCGTTTTTTTTAATGAAAATTAAATTTTATAATAATTACAAAGAATTTGGGAATAGTTGAAGAATACTTTTCTAATACAGTATAAATAGTAAATTTTACTTTTTTTTTCTACCAAAGAAAATTGTTCAAATAATTTGCTTTTACCAAAAGACTGTCAATGTACCTGTGCCACGTAGATGGCTTCCCGATATACGAGTATACTCTGATTGCCATCATATTGAAAAAAAATCTTTTTGAGTAGTATACGTATTTCGCCCATTGTGACTTCTAGATCTATCAAAATCGTCTCGAAGTATTGTTTTTATTTTGCTTCAGAAAACTAATAAAGTTTAAGTAAAACTATTCCATTCTATCAACTCTTGACCATTTAAGCATTGATAAACGTAACAAAAAGTGGCCAAATGGCCTCTTGGTCGTAATGCTATAAAGTGGCTTCTGGAACAAGCCTTAAGGACCTTAAAAACTTATGAACTTGGCACTATCAAATGGCTCCTATGTTTTTAGGGTCCTTATATTGAAGAAAAACATTGAATCATGTTCTTAGGGACTTTATATACAAGATTTTAGGGACCTTATATTTGAGCACTATCGAAATGCTTTTGATCTTAGGGGCCTTATATTCAAGCAAACAATTATGAGCATTGCTCTATCAAATAGCTCCTGGTCTTAGGTACCTTAAATAAAAGACTATAAAATGGCTTCTGATTTTAAGAGCCTTATATTCAAGCAAAAATATTGTGAGCTTTGCACTTTCAAATGGCTTCTGCTCTGGGACCTTATATTTACGAAATATACAAGATTTTATTGACCTTATACTCGAGCACTATCGAATGGGTCTTTAACTTAAGGACTTTATAATCAAGCAAAAAATTATGACATGACTCTATAAAATGGCTCCTGGTCAAATTGAGTACTTCTTCTCAGTGTACTTACCTATTAGGAGACTACTCTTTGCCATAGTCCGAAATGTGGAATAATAATATTTTTTTTATTATTTAGTGAAAGGAAATCGTAATTTCATGAAGATAGACTGCATAATTTTCTACATCGTAATTTGTTCAAACGTTCATTTTCATATTGTTGATTGTACATCATAAAAGGACGAGTATGTTTTTTTTCGAATTGGTTTAAATTTGATAAAATTTACTTGTGCTTTGTTAAATCATGCCAATAATAAAGGTAAACAGAAGGTAGTGTATTTGCAAATGTTTTCAGATAATAAAATACATTGCTCGTAATGTATGGGTGGAATGGAGTGCACATACTGATTTGTAGTTGTATATTTGTTCATGACAATGACGCATAGATGCACTGTGGATTGGACATGACAGGCAATAATAATAAATGTTTATCGAGAATACCAACAACTGCTAAATCAAACACATGTGTGTGGAATGGAGTTGCTCTGAGTTCCCCCCAGGGAGCCCAAATAATGACCTAATAATACCGAACTCGACAGATGATGTGTGGTTCTGCACCTCTTTTTTCAACTTCATCTACGCTGATTTCGGTCCAGAATCGGTCTCTTCTGGGCATAGTCCAGCCGGTCAATCGACAAGATCGAAGAGTACTGAAATCGTGAGGTACAGAGATCATTGGGGCTACACCTCAGCATGTTGTTTGTTGTATTTTGTACTTTGAAGTCGGACAATTCACGTACATGAAGGTGGTCACGCAACAGAATCAAATAGAACAGCACGCATTTCGTTTATTTTTACTGACTTACTTGCAAGCGTATAATCTGTATGTACTCGTACATGTTTTGTAGGTGCAATTCGTATTTTGTGTTGTCGGTTTTCAGCTCTTATTTATTACCGTGTACAACAACAAGTCAAACAGTAGAGAAATACGTTTTTGCCCAGATTTCATTTTAATCCTAGCAATCAATAAAGAAGAAATTATTCTTTGGCTTTTCAATGCCCCGAATTGCACTCGATTGCGTTACAATTATAGGTTTGGTCTTATTACATTTTCATTTTAGTTTGTGTACTTTTTTCTGTCCAGTTTTCATCATTATGATCTTATGAAAGCTCAGCTAGTGACTGTTTCTTATCGTCAATTATTCACGAATGTGCCTAGAGAAACTGTTCGTTCAAAAAGAATTGATTTATTTCTTTTCAAAACATGCTCCCCCTCCACCGACGTAAAACGCATTATTCAAACAATCGAGTGCTTATAAACATTGATTTTACCATGAGAAATTGTAGCAACATTGTTGCAAAATGGCTGGCTACACTACAAAGAACCCTTGTTCATAATGTTTCTCAGGCCATTAATACTTCTACAGGTAATCAATCCATCTTATATGGTATACTGATTGCGTGACATTAGAACATTTTCCAAACTTTACATGGGTTCTATTGACAGTTTAATATTTAAACATATTTAAGGCCACACAAAACATTTCTACAAAATTCTATTCATTATATTTTCATATACTTTTTCAGTAATTTTTCAATTAGAAAAGTTCATGTTTTGAAAATGTTGATTTTATTTATTTAAAATTAGATATTTAGTTTTTTAGTTGCTGTGCTTTACAGAAAAGTAATAAAACTGAAGACTTTTAACATCAAAAACTGATAAAAATGTGGAGCGAATGATGATTATTGTGAGGTCAAACCGACGATTAATACTGACATTGATGATTAGTCGCTGAAAAGGCTCAGTAGGAAGTTTCTTCGCATCAGATAGACTCTGGATGCCCCCTGTAATACGGCCATTTCTATTAAAAAACACCCTTTAAATTAAATAATTTTTAAAATACAAGGATATATATTTGTTCGTATTTTTCATGCTGATATTAAATATAATAAGGCATTGTCCATTTATTAGTTTAAAAAGAGTACTCCTGTCATTTGACAGTTGTTAAATTTATATGTTATTTAGAATAATATTTATTTAATATAAAGGTTGCTATTTTAAATTATATAAAATACTGCTCCAAAATGGTAAGAAGTTTCCACAGAAGTGTTGATTCTGTCGTACTCAGGTTTCGAGCTTTAAGAGTAGAACCACGAGGGTTATTTTTTGCTCGGTGAACATGTGAATAAGCAAAATTTTGTAAACTAGGTCTGTTCAAAAAGTATCGGGAATTTTGTTTTTTATTTCAAAAATTATTTATTTATTCATGAATATATATTTGGTTTCCTTCAAAGTAATCCCCACCAGATATTATACACTTGTGCCAACGTTTTTTCCAATCCTCGAAGCACTTCAAAAAAAAATTTCCTTCCTTCGATGCCATCTTTATCTCCTCAATCGTAGCGTAGCAACGTCCTTTCATGGAGCTCTTCAGTTTCGGGAACAAGAAAAAGTCACAAGGGGACATATCTGGGGAATACGGTGGCTGCGGCATTATTAGTATGTAGTTTTTGGCCAAAAATTCGCGCACAAGTAACGATGCGTGAGCAGGGGCGTTATCATAGTGCAAAAGACAATTTTTGCTCTTCCAAAAATCCGGGCGTTTCTTACGGATTGCTTCGCGCAACTTGCGCATAACTTGCAGGTAATATTCCTTATTGACCGTTCTACCCTGTGTGAAGAAATGATGATGCACCACACCCCTGCAATCGAAGAAAACTGTAAGCAAAACCTTTACATTCGACCGAACTTGGTGCGCTTTTTTCGGTCTTGGCTCGTGCGGCAGCTTCCATTGGGATGATTGAGCTTTGGTTTCCACGTCATAACCATAAACCCATGATTCGTCACCAATTATGATCCTTTGGAGCAAATTTGGGACAGAGTCCAACAGCTCCTTAGCAATGTTAATACAATACTGTTTTTGGTCGAAAATGGGTAAAAATCCAAGACGAGCCAAAAGACGTGCAAGCAAAGCAGCTGTCAAAAATTAATTGAACATTCAAAATGGCCAAAATTGTCGGCATAAGTGAGAAACATGAGTACCAACATAGCGCCACAAAAAAAATCGAAACCGAATATACTTAACCCGCGAAAATTCAAAATTCGCAATACTTTTTGAAAAGATCTGGTATATGAGGTATACTACCAATTCTGGTCGCTATAAATATATGATAATCAACTGCTTTTGGTATGAACTAGATTTTAATTTGCATTATATGTAGTTTTTATAAAATAGCATCATAAGCACATAAAAAAAAATATTTTCCACAACGCCAAAATAAAGCCCGACATGAGCCACAAAAGGATTGAGTCTTGCTCGAAGTCTCATTTGACTGATATAATTTTTATGAATAATGACAAAGTTTAATAAATAGAATAAAATTATTTTGATTAAATTATCAAACCTTACTTTTCAATACTCAAATTGGATAAGTCTTTATTAGAAATTATCAATAAAATATGCACTTCTGCATGTTATGTATTTTTGACATTCCTATACAGATAACCGCCTATAATTATTGCTCAGGTAAAATAATATTTTTACCCATAATTACTACTAAAATTCAATAACAGATCAGAATAAGTAATGAATTGGAATAAAAACCAAAATACAAGTGCACCTCGCATATGCAAATCATACTTTCAAATCATAACCTTGGACATTATTACAATTACTTGTCCATACATAAAGCCAGTTATAATTCAAAACAAGTAAAATTATGAAATTTTATTATAATTCATATTATTGGTTAAGATAAGGTGCAGGATTACAATTCAATGGCCATATGGAAATGTCAATATATGCACAGCCATATATAAAAATAAAAATATATTAATTCAATAAAATAAACAAGATATTAAGATTAGTAGTTGTATGTACTTTGTTGTCCTACTTACAAAAATGTGTCCAATTAATATATTTATGGGGGCCATTTCAATTTATTTTTTTTAAAGATACCCAATATTATTGCATATTTATTTTTATATTTTATTAACTTCTTATAGTCCTAATAGATTTTTTTAAAAATAAAAATTAAATAAATTAAACTACAAAAAAAAAGAGCCCTCATAAAAATTTTTTTTACTTAAATTGACGGTACCCTCCGTGAATAAATGATTTTCAATTGGAAAGTTTTCTTCGAAAGTTTTTTTTTGAAAGATTTTTATAAACAAATTTTATAACTATAAAAATCATTTTTTCTTCAGCCAACTTTCTTCTATTATAGAATATTATAAAAGACAATGACATTGAAAATATGCAAAAACTTATTTCTTATAGGCTGAATGAGAACAAAATTCTATGTACTAACCGTTAGGAAGAAATTTCTTATCATTTTCCAACAACGAAAATTAATTTCACGCATCAATAAGTAAAAGAACCGATTTCGAAATTTTTCAAAGCTATTCGCCTTTTTTTTGGACTATCATTTTTCTAAGTTACTAAAAGAGATTTTTTCAAAAAATTTACCTATTGTTTTAGATTAAATTTAAGTATTTACTATAGATTTTTTGCAATTTCGAACCTGTAAACTAGATAAACTATCGCATTTGTTCAAATAAATTGTATCTTATTATTATTACTATTATTGTCATTATTAATTATAATAAATATTTCTATTTGAAGTTTTTAACTTTTTTTTTTATTGTTGATATTTAATACGGAAGTCATTCGTATGATTATTATCTTACATTAAACAGTAACAAATTATGCAATGTGTGGCAGAAAAAAAATGAGATTGGAAAGTTTTACTTCTGTTCAGGATGAAAATGAGAACTGAATGAAAAAAGGATAGCTCTTTTATAAAAGTACTAATATTAGAAAAGTCGAAGATACATTGTCGAAAGACGTGGAGGCTGGGGGGGGGGATAGTTCTATAAAAGCATACATATACAGTATTTCAAAGTATTTAAAAGAAATTATCTCTATGTGTTCTAGTTTTCGGACTTCCTTTCCACAAAGTTTGTACGTTAGTTCCTAATTGAAAAATTGCATAAAAACTTTGACTTGCAAAAATTGTAGCAATCCTATTTGTCAGTAAAAATTTATCTGTAAAAATGTAAAAATTTTGTCTGTAAAATTTGTCACCAAAAAAAATTCCTTCAGCAAAAGTTTATCAGTAAAAATTTGTCACTAAAAATTTGTTACCAAAAAAAAATTTCTCAGTAGAAGTTTGTCAGTAAAAATATTGCCAGTAAAAATTTGTCAGTAAAAATTTGTCAGTAAAAATTTGTCAGTAAAAAATTGTCAGTAAAAAATTGTCAGTAAAAAATTGTCAGTGAAAATTTGTCAGTAAATATTTATCAGTAAAAATTTGTCAGTAAAAATTTGTCAGTAAAAATGTCACCAAAAAAAATTTCTCAGTAAAAGTTTGTCAGTGAAAATATTGCCATTAAAAATTTGTCAGTAAAAATTTGTCAGTAAAAATTTTGTCAGTAAAAATTTGTCACCAAAAAAATTCCTTCAGTAAGATTGTCAGGGAAAATTTTGTCAGTAAAAATTTGTCAGTAAATATTTATCAGTAAAAATTTGTCAGTAAAAATTTTGTCAGTAAAAATTTGTCACCAAAAAAATGCCTTCAGTAAAAATTTGTCAGTAAAAATTTGTCACTAAAACTTTGTTACCAAAAAAAATTTCTCAGTAAAAGTTTGTCAGTGAAAATATTGCCATTAAAAATTTGTCAGTAAAAATTTGTCAGTAAAAATTTTGTCAGTAAAAATTTGTCACCAAAAAAATTCCTTCAGTAAGATTGTCAGGGAAAATTTTGTCAGTAAAAATTTGTCAGTAAATATTTGTCAGTAAAAATTTGTCAGTAAAAATTTTGTCAGTAAAAATTTGTCACCAAAATAATGCCTTCAGTAAAAATTTGTCAGTAAATATTTGTCACTAAAACTTTGTTACCAAAAAAAATTTCTCAGTAAAAGTTTGTCAGTGAAAATATTGTCATGCCTTCAGTAAAAATTTGTCACCAAAAAAATGCCTTCAGTAAAAATTTGCCAGTAAGAATTTGTCAGTAAAAAATTTGTCAGTAAAAATTCGTCAGTAAAAATTTATCAGTCAAAGTTTTTATTAAACATTTTCAATAAAAACGTTCCTTATCAAAAGCATTTCGATAGTGTTAAGCAAAAAGTTTTCGGAAACGCGCTACGGATAGAGCTTTAACATCGAAAACTGAAGAGAATGTGGAACGAGTAAGGGCTCTTATGAGGTCTGATCCTCGACAAATTTTGAAGCTGATGAGTAGTGCCATCTCCATCAAAGAATTTTGTCAGAAAAAAGGATTTCTTTAGTTTCTCAACTCCTCCTTATCATAGATCGGTGACTATTTTTTATCAAAAATATGAAAGGTGTGAACTTGGTATCATTGATAGTGAATATTCAAAGCAGTGTAAACGTGGAGCTTAGTTAAAGCCTTCCAGCACTGTTACGAAGAGTGAAAACTACCTAAGGAGACTACTTTGTAAAAATTCAATCTCATTACTTTTCTGCTTCACCTCGTAGTATAATTTCTATTTGAAGTGGTAAAAAAATACCTTTGCAAACTTCATTCAAGTGAAAATGCAATCTTAAATTTTTTGCATTTGCTGTTTTTTTGTGTGTGAAGAAGTTAACGTTAGTCCAAAAAAACGCATAAATAAGTTAAAAACTGATAGACAACTGGATAATGGTTACTAGATGGGCGGTCAGATAGTACAAGAAGAGTAATTGGAGCGGAGATTAATTAGAAAGCAAAGTCTGTATCATGTCACCCAAAGGTAAGAAGAAAAAAATACTCAATATTTTGCCAAAGAAATCTGCGTTCTCGCTTTCCAATGGGGATTTCTTTGGACTGGAATGGACACTTTTGGTGAGGCAGAATATTTTTAGACGTGTCCGGCGGTGGCAGTGTTTAGGTTCATGTTTTCCAGATTACGGATGTTTTCATTTCCATTTAGCATTTATTTATATGTGCATGTCTCATGTCTCATGTCATTTGGTTGTTCATTTTAAATTTTTTTTTTGTGTTCTGTTGTTATGGTCATGTTGGTAGCTATTTTGATGATTAGAAATTTTATATCTTCAATAAGAGAAAGTTTCTAATATTAAAAGTGGTTTAAATGCAAAAAAAATAACGATGAGAAGAAAGAAACGTTAATGTTATCTATTTATATGGACATGTAGTCTATTTATAATAAATAAAGATTAGTGATCAAATTTCCTTTAATTATAAATAAATCATTTAACTCCAAACTTGGTTTCAGTACTCTTTCGTATATGCAATAAATACTCTTAAACTTAAATTTTATTTCAAGTGAAATTGTTTCTTTTTATGATTGGTTGAAAGAATAAAGTCACGAACTTATTGTGGATTTATTCGTGAGAATTGAATTCTTATAAAAATTGAAAGTTTTGTGCAAACTTTTGTAGTTAATTAAATGTAGCTAATAATATTTTTGAAGGAAGCAATTTTATTTATAAATGACAATGTCTAAGCATAAATGTGTCAAGGTAAAATTAATTAAGCTTGTTTATTTATTGAGCTTTTCTATAGAGCTTTTTGAGAATTTTTTTAGGATTTAAATAATAAAAATTTTATAAGTTATTTCAATGCTCATGCACCTAATTCTTTAGATCAAATACGTATGCATAAATTCATAAGATTTTATGGAGAATCAGTAACTTTAGCACATATGTTTTCCTTAAGTTAATTTAACAGCATGAATTCTCAACAAAAAAATGCCTGCATAAAAACTTTTTTTTTTTAATTAATCAGAAAATTAAATTTTCTAATTAAACTGTACATTTTTTCTTAGGTTGTTTGTCAGAATACAAGTTTGGAGAAAAAGATCTTATTATGAGAGGTCCGTCTTTGTTTTCTTTGAAGTGAAACTAAATTTCATTTTTATTACTAATCTTTTCGCCGAACCTTTAAACTGATTTTAACTATACAAACGGTATTTGCTTATATAGTTTTACGTATAAAACTAGTTTTATTTTTTGGTAAAAATTGGCAGAAAATTTTTTTACTGACATTTTTTTGCTAAATTTATCACGAGTGTAAGGCCTCAAATTATGTTATAACGGTGTACAAAGTATAAAAATATATACTCTCATATTTATTTACGAACTTTCTCAAGTCTTTCCATGCCAAATTAGTTTAGGCATTATGTAATTTATGCAGAAATATTTTGCATAATTTTGTGGCTCAATCATTGAAAAAAAACCTCTTCACTCATATCGGTGTTAAGGTATTAAATAAGATAAGTTTTCAAGTTAATAAAAAACTGATAAGAAAAAAACAAAATAAAATACTTCAAAATTTCTTTTTAAACATAACTCTGAATTATATGGAATTTTTAATGTTCTGTTTATAAAAAGTTTCTTTAATATTAAAAATTTTTGAAATCATATAAAATTCTGCTAGTATTGGGATGGTATTTTTAGTAAATAATAATTTTGAATAATTTTTTTTTTGTAAATTTATATTAAGTGTAATATCATTGAAATAGCTGCCAAAAGACATGTCGCAGGACTCGATCCTTTTGCGGTAACTTTTGATTACATGCATTGCAGGCTGCAATTCAGCCATTATTTAACGTATATTATTTTTAAATGCTCTAAAATTTAAGACATATTTGCATAATTACAAAAATGTACATAGTTTTATAGCGAAAACTCTAACGGCGTCAAATCTTACGATCTTAAAAACCGATTGATATCGCAAAATCTCGAAATTGCACGTTCTGGCAGGTTTTCGAACAATAAAGTTGGCTTATGTAGCTTGTGGTACCATCTTAGTAAATTTGTACATACTTAATAAAGTAAAACTCTTCAAGTTTAGATAAAAAACAATCAGTTATCATACGGTCATAGCACTGACAATTGACGGTAACTATCTTTTCTTCTTAATTTTCAAAAGTATACGAACCAATAATAACTTCAGATCAAAATTCGCACTACGTACACGTAGTCACTTTTGTAAATAGAATGGTTTTTTTAAAATCAATTTTTAAAGCCCCATATGTGGTAATTTTACTTGTTCACATATCGACATAACGAAAAATGAACCTCATAGCCTGTTGTTCCAGCACTCAATCTTTTCTACAATTTATTGTGAGTTTTACTATTTATTATGAAATGACAAATAAATAAATTTATTTTATATTATGTTAAATGGCAAATACATTTAATATTTATTAAATATTAGAGACTATACTATCAAAAATTTAAAGTGGATACATAAAAATTTATTTTTTAAATAAATTCAAAGTTTATTTTAAACTAAGAATATTGCTAAGAAAGTATAAAGTTGACGGTGTCTTCTAGCTGAATTTAGCAAAGACAAATGTTTATAAACATTTCAAATGAATTTCAAAAATTTAATTTTTTGTCTAAATACAAAAACTGAGTTTTTAAAAAAAGTTTAAGTGCTTCATTCATTAACTAAAAATATTTATTATTATAATGTTGTTTGACGAATATTATTTGACAAATGTTGCTAAAAAAGTGTATCTAGACAGGCACCAACAGATGTTGTCAATTCTTCGAAAAAATAACTTTAACCCCAAATTGGATCAAATGACTAAATAGATTGAATACAGATGCCCGTTTTATTAATATTTTTTTGTTATAATAGCCTATAATAAAAATGAAAATTCTATATGCAAATTGTTAGAAAGTAAATATTTCTGTCAATTGAGGACATTGAATTTAAATATAAATTTAATAATGTAAAAAAAAACAGTCTCTTGTTGCTAGACTGAAATACTCAAAATTTAGATTTGGTTCAAAACAATATTAATAACATAAGTGTTGGTTTTTAGGTTGAATAAAAATGATGGACCCATTATTTGTTGTTTTAAAAATTTTAGAGGCAAATTTATTCTAAGTGGATAGCGTATACTATTGTGAATAGTTCATATTAAAAAGTTTACGTAATATTTAAACGTATTTAAGTTTTTGGTTTTTAAAATTGACGGACGTGATACGAATATTTATAGATATTTTAATTGATAGACGAACAAATTAAATAAGAATTTGTATAATAACGTAATGTTTAGGGAGGGGGAGGAGGAGGTAGTAAATCCCCTTAAAAGAATTCGTTATGAAAATCTTTAAAAAATTCATGTACGCAGACAATAAATTTGCTAATTTAATAAACGTGTTAATGATAAGTGATATCGAAAAACCTTTGGAAGACGTGACTTTAATATATTTTCGGTAACTATAATTTATTTATCCAATTATGATTCATATTAAAATCATGGAAATGTTAAGAATTCATTTATATATATTTTTTTTGTTGGTAAATATACGTTATTGCTGGCTTATCTAAATACCATAGCATAAATGCTCCCAAGTTCTTAACGATATACTGAGTACATTCAAGTAGATTCTACTGGACAAAATCGAAATGATGACGATGGAAAAATATATTTTTTAAGCTTCTAATATGAGTTTAGATAACGATAGTGAACGTTTCAAAAATACGCTGAGTTATGTCCTATAGTAGGAGTTGTTTGTTTATTCTTAAAGTACTTTTACTACTCTGGACATAATGAAAAATTACACAGATAAACTGCGCTCAGTTATAATAATAATTTTTTGCTTATCTACTTGTGCAAAGGAACAATAACGATCTCATTACGTTGAATATATTTTTGTGATTTTTGATTTAGTTTCTTTTGCAGAGTGGAGAATATTTATCAGTCAGAATATTATATTTATACAAATATTTATTTAAAGTATTTTGTTGAATTTTTGATAAAATTCCATTGAGTGGAAATAATTTCGTAGAAGTCAATGTGACAAATATGGCCATTTCAAGGTAGTCAACTTAATGTGGGGTGCCAAAGTCATCATGCGTTGAATTTCAAAAATTCACAAACGAAAAATGATTACATCATCATCTAGTGTAGAATTAGAAGTCGGTTTTTGTTTTTGATGTGCTGTGTTTTCGGTAATTTTTATAACCGAAAAGCATATCATCATCCAACATTATAATAATTATAAAATTTATAATTTATTTTTTTCAAGATAATTTATTTTTATTTAGTTTCATATGGTATTTTTGCCGAAATATAATCTACTATCTGAAAGGAAGATTAACAACAATAAACTTCCTTGGCACTCCTTTTTATATCTTCAAGAAAAAAGGTAAAACCATAAAATATAATTTATATTTTATAAATGCTAGCATTTTAGACACTCGATGCATATACACTCTATGAATATGTTGAAAAACGTAACGAAATCTTATCAATTAATCTAAAAACGTCAAAAAATGTTTTTTTTTTAAAATTTCATCAAATTTTTACCTTTTTTTTAATTTCTTTTTACATAAAAATTAAAAGAATTTTAAAATTTTCCAATTGTTTAAGTCAAATGGTTTTTTTTTAAAAAAGAATTTGAAATAATTCCAATTGATTCGCTTTTAATTACAAAGTTATCCTGGGAAAGTAATGAGTTAGTCCCTCATAGACTTCGTCCGGTAAGTACGCTACTCTATAATGCTGGGCATAACGTAATTTTGTATGGCCGAGAAACTATAGAATACGAATCTCGCCCAGGCAAGCTCTCAGCATTCAAAAACTGATGAAAATATGAAACGAGTTAAGGTCTTGTAACGTCAGACCATTGATGAACAAGTTTTACACAAAAAAGTCCTTGAAAGGCTCAGAAAAGTGGTTACTTGCGTTAAGTCGGGTATTGCAGACACTTGGATACTCAGTCATGAGAATGCCTCTTTGTCACACCGCCATCTCCATGAACGAGTTTTTGTTTAAGAAAAAAACGCAATTCTGTGGTTTATTTCCATAAGAACCCTCCTTGCTCCCTAAGATCATAAAAAACTAACAGAAATTTTCCTTGGTTCTATCGATAACATTAAAATGCTTATTACCAAGGAGCTGAAGATGGTTCCAATTGAATCCTTCCTTTTAGAACTGCTATGAGGAGCAGAAAGAACTGCTTAAGGAAACTGCTTTGAATTGTTCTATGAAAAAAACAAAAAAAACTAGTCTCACTACTTTCCTGCCATGTCTCCTAGTAGAATTCAACTATAACCAAATAAAAGCTAAGTTTTAAAATCATTCAGCTATGATACTTTCCAACCTACAATAAAATACACTATAAAGGCTAAAAAAAATTGCATTTTGTTCGTTTTAAAAATTGAATTAATTTATAAAAAGTGAATTGAATGACTAAGTTTAAATTTATAAATACATTTTAGTATTTAGTTTTTATATCTAATAAAAAAAAACATTCCAACTATAAAAAAAGACTAGTTAAAATCTATTGAATAAAAATTTTCAAAAAATTACCATCAACTTATTGTGAGTTGACCCCAAACATTCATAGCATATCAAAGCCAATTGGCATATTTTCTTCTTAGATGATCATCAAATAGTAGTAATGAAATATCAACGAATATACTTACATATGAGCATATATAAAAAAAATATATAAAAAAAGTAAAAATTTATGATAGTCAAAGATATCGACAGAAAATAAGTGAAAGCGTACATAGGGCATCATTATTGATGATTGACCCAGAATAGGAATTTAATGACCAAAATTCTTTTCAAATACCGTAAGAAAAAAAGAAACAAGTAAATTTTAATATGGACATAAAATCAGTAGATATGCATACCTTTTTATCTATTTGAAATTATTGGACTAAATATAGTCTAATTTATATCTGAATAGAAAGATGTCAAGTATCTTTTTTGAAAGTTAAAGTTAATAGCGTAAAAAAAAAACCAAATGAACAAAAGTGCTTTTTTTTTCGTCCAATTAATACTATTCAATCATAAAAGGTCAAGTTTACTATTATTATCTTCTTGTACGCACTAGATTTTATTGTTATTTTTTATTTGTGGCTACAACTTTCAGTTTTAATGCAACATTTTTTACAGTACAATTTCGCTGTATTTATTTTCATTTTTGAATATTGCTTTGTTATTTTTTATTTTTAGTGAACATGGGATATTAATCATAGTAATAATAGTATCATGTAGTAAATTACTATCATATGACTTAAGAAAAAAAATCTTGTAATACAAATCTGAAAGTATCTATGTTTTATTTAATATCTGATTTTACAAGGATTACGTTGTCTGACTTCCATGCAAATTTTATTATAGATTTGAGTTCATCAGTTTATTATTAAATTTAAAAGGAGATTCCATGATTTCCAGTTGGTTAGTTGGCATTGAAAAGCATTCTCGATTTTATTATAAAATCTGGAAGAAATTTTTCTTCTGAAAAATATTTTGATAAAGGATGCAAAATTAAAAATTTGGGACCCGTGCAAAGCTAGAATTTTGAAAATAATCTATTTCAATATTATTATTATAATTTAATAAGAAAATATATATTTTATTAAATATACTAAAAAATTAGGGAAATCTTTTTTTGAAAATTACTTCTAAAATGTTTTTATAAATATAATATGAATTAAATAATTGACAAAAATACGCAAAAGATACGCCGATTGGGTGCTGAAACATTAGGTTTTGGATGCTGATTTTCGAACAATATTTTCTGTAGCGATGAGGCTCATTCCTCGCATGGTGCATACGCTTCATATGTAGGGCTCTGAAAACGCAGAAGTCATTCTTAAAAAAATCCACTGTATATGCATTTTGTTCTGAAGTTGTCATTGGTTCGTATTTATTTTAAAATAAAGAAGAAAAGCCTCTTATCATACGCTATGGCGAAATCTGAACCACAAGCCACATAACATGCCAAATTTTGCCTTTATTGAGCGAATATAATTTCATAATTTCAAGATTCGGTTTTGTTAATTGGCTACAAAGATCGTGTAATTTGATGTTATTGAATTTTTTCCTATGGGCTTATACAAAAAATTATATTTACAAAGACAATTTGTAAAATTATAAAAATTTAAAAAACTTACAGCATGAAATGTGCGAAAAGTCATCAAAAACTACCTAAAAAGGATCTAGTCCTTTAATAAATCTTAATATTATACTTTTTATAGAATCGCAAAATAAAAATAATATAACTAATTAAAAATTTAATCAAAGCTTGAATTGTAAGCGTTTTTTATGGTATTTAATTGGATGAACCTTTAATTTTGAATTTAGCTACAATAATTAAGAGGTAAAAATTGACAGTTTCCACCTCTTCGTTGGTATATTTGAAATGCATTTTATTAAAACAGTTTATATTATAAATTTTATATTAAATTTAATCATAAGTAAATTTGTAAAAACTATTAATAAATTCGCTTAAAAATCTCAGTGGTTACGTTCTATTCAAAACTATATGAACTATGAATAGTTCTTAGAGTAACGCCGTAATATACTTCCTCTATTAAGACAATTTCTATATATACGAGTATACACTATTAATTATTCATCGGTAGTTACCCATGTGTATATGTAGTGCTACCTATTCATTAAAATAGTTTCCAAAAAAAAGTGGTTTCCCCCTAAAAAAGCCATACTACCTTTGTCCATAGTTAAATTTACTTTGAACACAAAAATAACATAAGTTAATAATAATAATAATAATAATAATAATAATAATAATAAATGCTTAAATTGTATTCAACCTTATATGTATCTATGAATAGGATTTTGATTTCGTGTATAAATGTGTGCGTGTTTTATGTTCATGGTAGAATGGCTATTAGCCCAAGTTGGTCTTGCATGGTTCCATCTGTTCGCGGTTAGTTGTCTGTTAATGGCTTTGCATGGACGACTGGACAAACAGACAGATTACGATGTCATCTTCGTTCTGACATCGTTCTTCGACAATACCTTGAAAGTGTGTCTATATCGTAACATGGTTATTCACTTAAACATGAATTTAATTTGCCATAAACACGAATTAGAAGCGATCAAAATATTCAACTCTAAAGTTTACCTGACAAAATGTATGAGGAGAAAGAGTGAATAATTTTGCCCTTGTAAAATGCTTAAAGCTAATTTTCACTAGTTCCATTGATTAAGTTCTTTCACGCTTGTCTTATTTCTAATTAATTTTAGATACCCAACATCAAATTTATCGAATAACAAAAAAAAAAAACTGGCAAACAAATTTTATAATGATTACCATTTCTTGGAGGTGCGTCATGGTATAGATCATGCTGACATCTAGGCATCCCTACGAAATGTAGAGCACAAGGTTAGTAGTTGGTCAATTTAAACGAAGTTGATATATATACGAATATGTCTGCGTCATATAATTTTCGGTTGAAAGGACGGTAGAGCATATTTCCTTTCCATTTTCTTTGATTGAATATGACAATTTTATATATTGTAGATTGATTTTATTAATTAACCAAATCAATGGGGAAAAAAAACATGGTAGGACAAAATTACTCTTCGGAGACAATTATTCAGCAATTTTTTTATAAACGGAAAATATTATAAAAAATTATAATTTTCCAACAAAAAGTTTAAAATTTCAACGAAAAGAAGAATAAGATTTAAAATTTAATTGGAATTTAATCTTCGCGAACAAATGCAAGTTTTAGGAATTCCAGGTTTTTTCTAGCTAATTTGTGTTTTGAAAAGTACAGCCCGGTTACATGACAACTAAATATGCCAACTAAAGCTTGCCATTTTATATCATATATTTTATATTTATTAAACGACGCACTAAAATTTTAAAACCATTCTACAAAAGTGTTAATTCTGCCGGAGTCACAATTCGGGTTTTTTCGAAAAAAAATTTCCTTAGCGATCATGCTTATTTTGGCTCATTTCAACTAAAAGACGTCACAAACCACACAACACAAAAAATTTTGTTACAAATTCGCAGGGCGCATGATTTCCAGATTAAACAATGCCAATTGGCCTTCTTAATACAAGACTTAATAAAAAACAATGTTTATTCAGATGGATTTTAAATTTTAGATCATTTAAAAATCAATATCCGCCAAGCAACTACTGAATTATTATTATTTATTTATAATATCAATGTTAAAATATATAATAAAGTAAAAATTTATTCAAAATCTTTATTTGAAATATATTCTATTTAATATTGCTTCCCAAACCACAAGTTCGATTATCCTTCATATTAAAACATAATACCACAGAATATGGTATATAAAATTCACATAATGTTAATTATTGTATAATTTTTCAATAATAAATTTTTAATTTATTTGAAGTTAATGCCATAATATAATTGGTATTTTATTGCTCCTTTTTACAATAAGAAGAAACAGAAGAATGGAAATAAATTTAATACGTATTCTGATTAGTGGATATTCAAAGTGTAGAACTCCGAAAACCTGCATGGGTGATATAATTAATACAATCTCGAAGTGTTCCCAGACTTAAATATTTATTTTATTTTCAGTTTGGCGCTAACCATTTAGAAGTTAATTTCGAATCCACCATCAATAGCCAATCGAATTTAATACATTTTTCTTGGAATGGAACTTGTGTGGCTACCGCGGGCAACAAACCAGACAATCAATGTTTGGTTTCTATTAACACGAAAGAAAATGATTAATGGTTAAACTTGATATTAGGCAAGAAAGGCTTAAAGGGCTGCTGGATGCAGCAGCAATCACCGAAAAATAAAAATTAAAATTTCTTAGAAAAATCTACCAGCGAAATGGAAGATCAGAACATCCCTAAAAGAAATCTCAAATGTGTAATCGTATGAAAAGAGTGCATAGTCGCCATGATGCAATGTGATAAGCAATCTTGCTCCAATGAAGACACCGCCATAAAGAGTTTGTGCCTTTGGCCAACGTAGGTAGGTAAACCGAAAAATATAAAAGATACCGTCGAAGAAAGGAAAAAAAAATCTTTCCTAACTAAAGGTGATTTCTTTTTTGCTAGAGTGTTCTTTTGTTTCGGGATCCCCAAAAAAATGAAAACGAAGATAAAAGATTACAAAAAAAAAATTTAACTCACAAAAAAGCCAAAACTCAAAATGAGTTGAAAATAAAATTTTCGAATGAATAAAAAAGGCGGTGAGAAAATTCTCGAATTGAAATTTATTTAGACCACGGTAAGGTTAGATGACAAGAAGAACAAGAAGAAGAAGTTCACCTGCGACGAAAGTGAATGGCTGAACAAGACACGATGGTGATGAGCCTAAACTAATAGCAACCACGCCATCGACACGTAACCAAATATATAGGCTTATTTATATTTGTTTGAGAATGTGTAAATACAATATGGTGAGAGTATACCTGATCAGGTAGGCTTTAGATTGCTTTCCAGGCAGGTAGGTTTGAAAAGTTGATTGGTAAGATTAGCCCTTGTTGAGGAATATAGTGCAGTCAGAACAAAATAAAACGAACCACAGATACGATGAGAAGGGGCAAATGCCAAGAACCTGACAAACTATCGACAAACTAACTCAGACACAAAAAAATCAATACAAAATAAAAGAAGAAAAAAAATGAATTTTCGTAAATGCAATTCGAAATAACAAAAAGAAAAACACTAATCAATATTATAAGAGTTCGAAATAATATATTCGTGACAACTGAAATTTGATTATAGAAAGAAAAACATTTATGTAAAAATATCAGCCATGGTCTAGCCTTAAAGTGGGCATATTCCTTGTTGAAGAAATTGATTTTACGAGGGTTGAATGACCAGGACATGTACTTATTTATGTACACACCCTGGTGTATTTGCATTTGTGCTATTAACAATTCATATTGGCTTTTTGTCAACTAACTCACTTTTCACATTATTCGCACTCAGGCAGACACTGCGATAGAGGAAGAGAGCTTTGGTTAATAAACTTAAAAGCTTGAATTACAGCCGATAGGGTAGTTGATTCTATGTGCATATACTAGATTGGTTAGAATAAGGAAAAATAAAAATACCGGAACTTAACATATTAAGAGTTGTGCAAACTGGCTTTTTGCCAATGTTTGGGGTTAATGCACTTACAAATTTAGGGGATTTATGAGTACAGTTTGCACAATAAATTGTGGTCAGTTTATTTATATATACTTAACATATGGAAGGGGTTTTATTTGACGCTTTTTTTCCTTTGTTTAAGAATTCGTTGATCGGCGATGCATAAATTATTTGAAAAATAAAATATGAAGAAAACTTTACAAATAAGGTCCTTTGGTGTAATTAAATTCCTGCTGTATGAGTAACAAAAAAAAATGTCATAAATTCAAAGAAATTTAATGAAACCCGAATCATTAATAGATAAGGTATTATTTGTGAAATAGTTACCTTACCTGATGAGTAATTAAAACTGGATAAGCTTAAAACAAACTCTGTTTTTTTTCCATTGAAAAAAAAAATTAATCAAAATATTGACTAATGAAAAGTAGGCGGTGAATTTTATTTTTAAACTTGTTTTTTTTTTAATTAAAGGTTGTGGTGTTTTTAACTAATGCGTTTCTAGTGAAAATAAAATAAATTTCGAATAAATTCACAGAAATTTCATTGAATTAGGACAAATCGAATATTAAATTTTTGTTAATAGCGAGGATATAAAGCAAAGAAAATATAAAATATAGAAATTTTTTCCTATTAAAGAGTTGAACGTTATTATTAAATATTATATATATAAAAAAAAATATTATCAAAATGCCCCATATACTATATTATAATAAATATGCTTTGTAACTTTTTTTAAAAAAAAAAAACATACTAAAAACTCTTTTATACATATATGAACTATTAAAATATAAATTGAAAATTTATATAATAATTTTTTACAATTTAATTTAAAATAATAATAAATAATAAATTATATAATTTTTGTTGAAATTTAACAAAACTCACCGTAATATATGATTTGTGATTAAAGTTTTTGCTGCTAATTTACACTTTCCAGTTTGTTTTTTATTTAAATAACGTTGGGAATTTTTTTTTGATCACACTAAATAAATAAATTTTTATAATATATTACTCATCATTTATAAGTATGAAAGAAAAATTAAAAAATTATTTACAATTATAAAGAATTTTACTTAATAAAAAAAATATTTTTTCGCGTACTTTTAATAGTAAAAAAAAAATGTTTTTTGGGTAATACAGATATTTTAAGTTAAAAAAACACTTTTTTTGTAGGTGTGTTTATGACATATTTAAAATACTTTTTAATATCTAAAAGATTTGTATATTTGTTTAAAATTTAACACAAGTTTTTTTTTAAGGGACATTCACAAATGTTTTTTTTTAATTATAGACTTACAAAAAATACAAGATTTTTTTTTTCTTTTCTAATTAATAAATATTAATAAAGGAAATTCTTAAAAAATTTCATCACTTATTTTTTAATTAATATTAATTATCTTATGTTGATTTTGGATAAAAAAACGAACAAAAAACAATTTTGACCTTTAAAAAATATATATTAGAATATATATACAAAATTTATTTTATAATTAAAAAGACTTTTAAGATAATAATAAATATTAGTCAAATAAATTAAAACAGAAGCAAAACAAAACTATTTTGTGTACATTTTAGAAACGCGCAAATGAGTACAAACAGGGCTACTGTGTTTACAATTCTACTTGAAGATAATATTATACTGAATCTATTAGCTTTTGTATAAGAAATTATATTTCTTATTATTTAAATGATACTCAATTATCAGTTTATAGACTTATCAGTCAAAGCTAACACAAAATTTTTAAGAAATAAATTCGAAAAGTGTACGTACATTCCTCAATATTTTTATAAGTAATAAGAAAAATGTGTCAACAATGGTGTGGTTATTTGTATTTTTGTTTACATTCCAAGTGGTTTTATAGTGGAATATTATAATATCTACTTTTGAAATATTATATTAGATAACTGAAATATTTTCTGTATCTAAAATCATCTAATACTATAAAATCTTTTCCGACAATATTGTAAATAAATCTTGATGGCTCATCATTGTCAGCACTTCTCCTGTCATATTTACTATTTTTGTATATTAAAAATTTACAAAAAATTAAGAAAAAAAACTAAAAAAAATTAATTAATGAGAATTTTAGATAAAAAATGAAAAATTTTTCACTTTGTGAAAATTCATATTAAAAATTTCTTTTCTTTTCGAGGGAAAATGATGATTTTTTTTTGAACGCATAAATTTGTAAATATTTTTATGCAAAAGAGGGAATTTATTATTTTTGTGGTTTTTAAAAAACTTTCACGCATAAATTATGTGTGTGAATTTTTTAATATTAAATTTAATAAAAAGAAAAAAATCGGAGAATAATCAATGTAATTTTCTCTAAAATTTTAATAAATATGCTACAGATAATCTTAGGTATATATTAAAAAAAGTAAGATTATATATATTTTTTTAGAAAAAATGTTTGTTATACGAAAGTGTTAAAAATTTATAATAGGAAATTATAAATTACAGAAGGGAAAGTAAATAATTCACGATTAAAAACACTAAAGAAACTCTAGTAAGCGAATAAAATTAATTGATAAGGCAACTAGCTAACTACTAACTAACAGATCTGAGGGAGGCTTGTACGAGTACACATAATCGAACGAAACATGATAGATAAAATACTATCGAGATATGAACATGTTGTATCAATAAGTAAGAAAATCTTTGCTAGCAAGAAAATTACTTGCCGACCAACTGATCAATCGGTTGATAGTAAATAATCTTACAGGTGGGTGCACAGGTGTTGTACATTGAACGCAGTATCGATAAGAATTCGCGTAAAAAGAATTTGTTACTGGTTTGGCGCGATTTTACACTATTTTCTCGTTTTATCTAAGAGCTACCATTAAACTAAAAACACAATCCAGAATTTCAGTATTATTCACTTCATTAATTTTACTTACAATCAACGATAGTGCAAGTGTACAGATATTATTACAATTTTTTTTTGCAATTGATATCGTAACTAGTGATTATTATTTTTATTAAGTGTTTGAGAAACTGTTCACTGTTTACTTAGGACGAATCGATTTGTTTCGATGTGCGAGTTTTTAACTGCGATATATTTATTTACTTAGGTAAATGTTGAACGGACAAAACGTCTTTCGAACAAAATGATTACACGACGACGACTAAGAATCAACTGCTCTGAAAACCAAACATCGAAGGTAGAAAACGGAAAGCGAAAATCGAGCTAGTCCGTGCCAGTTGACGTTGAGGCTTTGTTGTTCAGTAAAATAACCGCAAAGCTAGTCGAGCTGGCTTGATAGCCGAGGTACACAGTAGGCCCCACCTCACACACGCACAATTGCTGCAAAACAACCGCAGTCGCTACTCTGTTTGGTTTGGCACGAGTGCAGTGGCTTTGGCTTCAGCTATCGTTCTGCGCTGCTGGCTTCAGGCAGTTACCGTCATCCATCGCATAGCATCGCATGCGAACATACAATTACAGGCAGTCGTGAATGGTTCATTGCTGCAGTACACAACGCACGTAGTTTTAATGACGAAGTCTACCGATTATTTCTTCAATGATTCCGGAAATACATGCAATTATGCAGCCGTACTACTCAAAGAAAAAGTGATTTTTAGTCAAATTTGTTTAACATTTAATTGGAAATAATATAAAAACAGAAAAATAATTTTAATTAAATTTTTAAATAACATTATTGGAAATGTTGCAATTTTCTGAGTTGTCTGTTTAATTTATAAATAAAAAGATTAAATCAATAAATTTTATGTAGATTTTCTGCATATAAATTTCAACTATTGTATTTTTTAACTTAAACTTTTTAACATCATATTGCATATGCTTTTTATTGTAAGAGTTTGGCAATTTGGTAGTTTTTTTTACAAACACATCATAAGCAAATATCGGAAATTTTTCGATGATTTTCCACTAAAAGTGGACCAATGGTCTTAATTCATGAGGTTTTGAATTGTGTTTGGATGGTGGGTATAAAGTTCAGCGGTGTCAAATTACGAGATCTTGGCGGTAAATTCACATATGTGTTTCGTGAGATTACTGGATGACCGAATTTATAGCGCAACAAAACGGTTTTGATGTGTTGTGTGGCTTATAACGCCATTTTCTTGAAACCAAAGTTCATTCCCATTCAATTGATAAAATTTCGACCACAAAAAGTTCATTAACATGGCACGATATTGTTCAGAATTCACTATAATGTCCTCTTTGTGATCATTTTTGAAAAAGAACGGCCCAAAGATACCATCAGCCTATAAACTGCATCAAACGTTGACGTTTTTATGATGCATCGCTTTTTTGTAAATCATATGAGGCTTTTCCACGCCCCAGATTTGACAATTTTGTTTGCAAACATTGCCGTTGATGTGAAAATGTGCTTCGTCGTTAAAGATGATTTTGTAATTTTTACAGAACACCCGTCATTTTTACAGAACACCCGTTTTTGTGCTTCGCCGTTAAAGCAAGTTTGGACGATTATAATGCATTGTTTTGTTATTATTGACTCCATGACTAAATTTGCATAACCTTACACTTGACAGCTGTAAAAAAAATTATGACGTGTGTGGTTTGACAGATATTTTAAAATTTGAAAAGAACACCATCAAATGGCATACCCTTTTTTTTTTTTTGTTAAACAAACACTTCTCGAATAAGAAGTGGCAGTGTATTCTTTAACCGGAAATACAAGAAGTAAACACCTCCTTCTGACGGTTTCTTCACGGACAGGATGATCTATTTTACAGTTTTCAAAAATATCGATGTCATCGTAATAATGTAAGAAAGGGTGGGAATGTATAATTTTCTTGCTAAAGGATAAATCCAGGGCAGGTTGAAACGCAAAAGGAATTTTTCATAACAATGGATTTTTTTATGAACTATTACGAATGAATGGAACATTTAGATCTGATAAATAACAGTGTTTTGAAGTATAGAAAATTTTTCGAAGGATTTAGGATTGGATTGGACGGAAATTGGAATGCTAAGCAGAACTCCAAATTTCGAGTTCGTAGGTCCATATTGGTTTCAGCACCGTCATAAATAATAATTTACTCTTTGTTGTCAGTTTTTTTCATTTATCTAGGAGTTGTAGTGATTGTCTGTTTCCTTCGTTAAGTTCTCTTCATTTTATTTTCTTGTGAGGGTTTCAGGTTAACCAATTGTTCATCATAAGTGCTACTCGTTCTCCGTTGAATATTACTACCATTTAGTTTTACATCAGGAGCCTCTTTTCGGAAAAGTGTAAAAGTAACATGAGTAAATTTTGCTCATTTCCTTTGATCCTGCATCTTCTGAATCAGACTGCTAGGTAGTAAATGTTGTTTATTAAAATATTGTAATGGGTGGCTATGGAATGATTTGTTCTATTTAAATATAAGTTATTAAGACGAGGATTTTTCCGGATATTTATTTAACTATGCCGAAGACATGGGCTTTTTTGTATGGTACGTATTGTATTATCGGTGTTTTTTTTTTAAATGTTCATATCTTATATAAGGACGAAAGGTTATCATACCAGGTGTATAAGCTTAAATTCGCTGTTTGGTCATAGATGACGTTAGTAAGAGTATTAAGCTACCATCGACATGCCATACTTTTTTTTATGATTTTGACATCTGTTAACATTAATCAGTGTACATTGTCAGCAATTTCGTACATCAACATACATTTTTCCTTTGGTAATCATGTTTAGTTTTGTGTCAGAAAAATAGCATATGCGGGAAGCTCTGCTTTTCTGCTTCAATTTAAAGAAATCGGCTGCCGAATCGCATCGAATGCTTATGAAGGCCTATGGTGACAGTGCTTTATCGGAAACAACATCCCGAGATTGGTTTCATCCGTTCAAAGAAGGCAATTTTGACTTGTGGGACAAGAAGCGTGAAAATCGGCCTAGGAAGGTTGAGGACTATCAAATGCAGGCTTTTTTGGACGAAGACGATACCCAATCACAAAAAATGCTCGCGGAGCAATTGGGTGTTACTCAACCAGCCATTTCCATACGTCTGGGAGCCATGGGGAAGATTGAATAGATCGGGAAATGGGTGCCGCATGAATTGAACGATAGGCAGATGGAGCGACGCCAAAACACATGCGAAATCTTCCTCGTCAGACAAAAAAGAAAGTCGTTCCTGCATCGGATTGTGACAGGCGATGAAAAGTGCATATATTTCGAGAATCCTAAACGCAAAAAATCGTGAATTGATCCCGGCCAACCATCAACATCTTCCCCAAGACCAAAGTGCGTTTGGTAGAATCAGCAGGGTATCGTCTACTATGGGTTGTTGAAACCTGGTGAAACTGTCAATGCCCACCGCTACCACCAACAACTGATCAAATTGCACCGTGCTCTGCGTGAAAAAAGGACGGATTGTCAACAAAAACATGACAAGCTGATTTTCCTCCACGACAACGCACCATCGCACACGTCAAAAACTACTTAGAGACAGTCAACTGGGAGGTGCTACCTAGTCCCTTCCGACTACCACCTGTTTTCGTCGATGAACCACGCGCTCGCTGAGCAGCACTTCGATTTTTACGAAGATGTCCGAAAATGGCTTGATGAGAGGTTTGCCTAGAAAGAGAAGGAATTTTTTTGGCGTGGTATCCACAAATTGCCCGAGAGATGGGAGAAAGGGCAAGTACTTTAAATAAATTCGTTTTTGCTTTTTATGAAGAAAACATGTATTTTTGTGACTAAAAAACAGCGGATTTAAGCTAATACACCTGGTATACTCATCCTTATTACATATTGTTAAATAATAATCAATAATTTCCATGTAAAGAACAGTTGTGTTATAAGAAATAAGTAAAATTTTATAATATAGTATATTGTATGTCTCATTTATATTTTTTGTGTTTTAAATTTTTTTCTCCTCAAAATATGTTCATATATGGTATTCTACCGAAATAAATTAAAGTATGTACACATATTATTAGTATTACTATTACTAAGTAGCCTATGGTTTGGTATAATATATGTATACATACTTTCTTTTGTGACAATAAAAGAACATTGTATCTCTTTTAGTAGTTGCATTTACAATTAATACTAATAGACTTTTTTTACACCAATTATGAATTTTAAAATTTTGTTTAAAAGTCTTGGAATTTGAGGAATTTTTTTGCCATTTGTTAATTTTAGGATGGAAGGAAGGGGGTGCCGTTAAAGCACAATACAATTTATTTAAGTTTATTCCGTATTTAAAAAAATGTTTATTTTACAGAATATAGACGATTTTAGGTTTGTCTTTTTGCTTTTGTAGAATGGTACGAAAATATTTCAAAAAGTATTTAATTCAATTTTTTTACTATCATTAGCTATTCATATAAAATCGTACTATTTTACGTGTTACTCTATTTAATAATTAAGCCAAGTACTTATCAAATGTGAATGATATCAAAAATGCTTAATAAAAATACGTTATAAAAAATAACCCAACAAATCAATATAAATATAAACTGATCGTATGAAGGCTGTTTGTTCTATTGTCTTAAATAATAAAACCACTTTGAGTTAATTATAAAAAAACAAAGAAAAATTTTCGATTTGTGTATGCTAAGAATAAGAAATTTGTAAATAATCATATTAAAAATAAACAATTCAGTTGATAATTAGACATTTACAATCAATAAGTAATAATTTCTTATCAATCGATTTCACATAATTCTGGTTGTAATTATTTACTAATAAGTTGTAGGATGATAAATTAAAAAAATTATTATTGAGAATTAAAGCACATACTCCATAAGATAAATTAAACATTTTTTTAAGATTTTTGTTTGATTAGATTTTGTTTTTTTTTTTGTTTTTTTTTATTAATAAAAGTAGGGCGCCAAAATTATTGACTGATAAAACTTATCGTAACATATGATCATGTAAATTGTAAAATAATTAATTCTGAGACAACATAGTATTGGTTTTTCTTTTAATAAATATTTTGTTTTTATACAATATAATATAATTTTCATATACAAATCTAGCTAATACTTTTAATTTACAAAATCCATAAAGCTTTTATCCTTACTTTGACATTAAAAATAATTCATGAAAAAACAAAACACAATATACAATAATTAAGGTTATTAGTACATTTTCATAAAATTTTATATTCATAATAAAAACAATATAATCAAAACTGATTATATGTTCGAAAAGTTTCGGTGGAAAGGGGGGGCTGGTATATTTTTGTATTTTCATAATTGCGAAGCACAGCACAATCGTAAGGTACGAGTACATTTGGATATATTTATATGCCGATGAACCCATAAGTAAGAGTACACGTAATTTCGATATTTAAATTATTAATTGATTAAACACTGTCCTCAAAAACAATTTGGATATCTAGGACAACGACGAAATGAAATTGTTTTTTTTTTGTGGCTACTCATTTTTAATATGCGCCTATTTGTGAATGTATATTTAACCAGGTTGTGGTATACTCGTAGTTTTGAGGTAAGTTAATATTATTTTAACTGTTTTTGTACGTGGTATTTATTAAAGTAAATAGTAGAAATTTATGCAGATTTTATTGTTAATATTTTTTCTATATTATGATCTTAGAAATTATAGTTTTAGACTATGGGTGGCAATGATATTTTCCTTCTTTTCCTAAACTAAGTAAATATGTTCAGATGATTTTGTTTAAAATTGAGAAAAAATATGTATTTTGTATACCAATTTGTAAATAAAATTACAATTTTCATTTTTGATAAAAGTTCCTAACTAATTCTGTAAACACTATTCTGTACGCATTTACTTGGAAAGAAATCACTACCCATTTTGCATGTACAAGTTCCACTATCTTTTTTTATTTTGAAATTTATAATAAATATTTATCAATTATTATTGTAATATTAAAGAGTTTATAATAATAAATTCCTTTTTATACAGAATTAGTACTTATATGATAATTGAAGTATCATGACTACTATAGTCAATGAGGAGAGTTCAAAATGATTAGTACACGTAGATACTTATTATCTATATTATTTATACAATGTAGATTATTTAACTTTAAGTTAATTTGAATGCCTAATTAAAAAAAATACATTCAATTAAAAATAGATTTCTTAAAGAAGAGTCTATTTATAAATAAACTATTGTATATAGAACATTAGAATTTTTAATACATTATTTTCATGTAAATTGTTATTCAATTTTTGTTTTGATAATCGAAGTTAAATAAGAGACATTTAAAATTTACATTTTGATAAAATTTTTATTTTATATTTTATTTATAACTTGCCATTATATAATGAATATAAATATATTTAAAACAAAGATTTCTATTTTGAGGTAATTTTTGATGACATTTGTCAACATTAATCAGTGCACATTATTAGCAATTTCATACCACAACACACATTTTTCCTTTGGTAATCGTGTCTAGTTTTGTGCCAGAAAAAGAGCATATGCGGGAAGCTCTCCTTTTCTGCTTCAATTTGAAGAAATCGGCTGCCGAATCGCATCGAATACTTATGGAGGCCTATGGTGACAGTGCTTTATCGGAAACAACGTGCCGAGATTGGTTTTGTCGGTTCAAAGACGGCAATTTTGACTTGTGGGACAAGAAGCGTGAAAATCGGCCTAGGAAGGTTCAAGACCATCAATTGCAGGCTCTTTTGGACGAAGACGATACCCAATCGCAAAAAATGCTCGCGGAGTAATTGGGTGTTACTCAACCAGACATTTCCATGCGTCTGCGTGCCATGGGGAAGATTGAAAAGATCGGAAAATGGGGGACGCATGAATTGAACGATAGGCAGATAGAGCGACGGCAAAACGCTTGCGAAATCTTGCTCGCCAGATAAAAAAGAAAGTCGTTCCCGCATTGGAGTGTGACAGGCGATGAAAAGTGGATATATTTCGAGAATCCTAAATGCAAGAAATCGTGGGTTCATCCCGACCAACCATCAACATCTTCCCCAAGACCAGGGTATCGTCTACGCGCTCGTTCAGCGGTACTTCGATTCTTACGAAGACGTCCGAAAATGGCTTGATGAGTGGATTGCCTCGAAAGAGAAGGAATTTTGTTGGCGTGGTATCCACAAATTGCCCGAAAGATGGAAAAATATGTAGCTAGTGAGGGCAAGTACTTTGAATAAATTTGTTTATGCTTTCTATGAAAATAAACATGGTTTTTTGTGTGCAAAAAACAGCGGATTAAAGCTTATATATTTGGTATATTTCAGATTATATTCTTAAAGTTTAGACTACTAAAAGTCAGTTAATAACGGTCATAGGCTTAATTTTGTTAAAAATTAAGGTTTCTTCTCCTTAACGTTTGAAAGAAATACGGGCCAATGTCACCATAACACCAAAATGTAATGGCTTTTCCACAGTTATTTGAGGATATTCAGATCCCTACATATAAAAAATTTGCTTATTGACGTATTCATTGAACGAAAAATAAGTCTTATCACTAAAGAAAATTTGGTTTGCAAAATCAGCAGTCAAAGGGCAGGTTGGGATATCGGATGTGTAAATGTTGTAGAGGATGGGTCCAAGTAAGCTACCCTGAGGAACCCCAGCCAATATCGGAGAGATATTGGACAGTTCGTTGGATTCATTTACTTGGAAGTGTCGGTTGGAAAGGATTGATCTTAGGATTAGGAAATAGGTGGAAAGAAGGAACCTCTTGAGTTTCCAGAGTAGACCCGGGTGCCAAACTCTATCAAAAGCTTGACTTATATCAAGAAACACACCGGGACAGTACTCTTTTCTTTCTAAAGAGGATGCAATGAAATCGACAACACGATGACACTGCTGGGTAGTGGAGTGTTCGGCGCGGAAACCAAATTGGTGATTAGGAATTATATTTGAAGATTCGAGTAGAGGATATAAGCGGCGAAGGAGGATTTTTTCAAAGATTTTTGAGAGAAGTGGAAGGAAACTTATTGGCCTGTAGAAAGTGGGCCGGTTTATTGGTTTATTGGGCTTAGGGATCATTTTAATGATTGCAAATTTCCATAGGATTGGGAAATGTGTTGTTCTAAGGATGGAGTAATATATTGTGGCAAGGAAAACTATTGCTCTTTTAGGGAGTTGTTGGAGTATATTGGAGGAGCTTTATTTTTGGGAAGGAGCTTGATTAAATTGGCAACTTCGGAAGGAGTGATTCCCTTAGGGGGAAGACTAATGGGTAAAGGATTGGATAGTTCCGTCTCGATTGTAGTGCAATGAGTCCTGTAAATGTTTGTGCAAGGTGTTCAGCAAAAGCGTCTGCATTATGTTTGTCCGTTTTGGCCCAGGTTCGTAAAGGGTGCCGTTTGTCCGTTTTTCGTAAAGGGTGCTTTGTTTTTCTATAAGATAGTATTTGTCTTGTAGCAGTCCACAAAGTTCTGTTTTTCGTTAGGATTGAAGTATAGTTTCTAAAACGTTCTGTATTATATTTAGTGATTTCGTCATGTAGTTCTTTTTGCAGTTTGTTCAGTTTGGTTTTGTTGCTGGGCATTCTTGTGTGTTGCCAATGAGATCTTGCTTTTCGTTTTTCTGCAATAAGACGCCTAATTGTTAATGGTTGAATTGTCAGGTTTTGTGAAGGTTTCGAGTTTTGACTTTTTTGCGAAAAGTCTGTAGCGTTTTGTAGTAAACATGTAAACTTGTGTACCGTGTCATCTAGTTCTTGTACTGTTTTTAAGCTTTGTCGTAAGTCTAAATGCTCGTCAATATGTTGTTTGAATAATTCCCAGTCAATTGGTCCATTAATAAGTGTCGGCCCATTGACTTTTGGAGTGGATTGGGAATCGAGAACTAGTAGACCAGGGCTATGATCGGAATTAAGATCTAGAAGTGAATCAACATTAATATTGGAGGAACTCATGGGACTAGTTATAAAGTAATCTAGAATGTCCGCAAGCTTAGATCGGGAAGTTGGCCAGTATGTGGGAGTCGGAGGAGAGATGACTTGGTAGGAAGAGGATGAAAATCTTGCAATTTAGATACAAAAAACTGCATTATCATGTCAAGATAACAAGCACCATTAACTGTTATTTCCTGACCAGCTGCATTTCCGAAGAAAAGTGGTCCGATCATGGCTACAGCCCAAAATCCGCACCAAACAATTACACATTGTGGATGCATTTGTTTCACAACAATCACTCGTGGATTTTCTGAACCCCAAGTGCGACAATTTTGTCAATTAAAGAAAATCATCGTTCACAAAGATGAAAATGAGCCTCATCGCTGAAGATGATTTTGTTCAAACTGTAGCTGCCAAACTTTAATAATTTTTAAAATATTGGTCAACAATGAGAACAAGTAGTTTTTTCGTGTATCGCGCCATTTTTAATAATTTTGAACTGTCAGCTGACTTTTATATCGTTGGCAATACTTTACCACACATATGGCGCAAAATTCAAATCTTTCCTAAATTTTGGGGCACCCTATACAAAACTGTTGTTTCTAGTAAATATCTAGTAAATACTTGTAAATAACTAAATAACTGTATTACAATTTTAACTAGAAATTTTAACTTGAACATCATTCTTTCCTTCTTTTTTTTTTGTAGACAAAACAAATCACAAATGTTTAGATTATAGAAAAGCTAAAACAAAAAAGTGTTAATATAAAAAAGAAAAATAAATAAATAAAAGAAATCAAATGAAAACATCGATTTGTATAAAACTGTTATTTTACAATTGAACATGAAGTTTTCATTGAACTAAATCAAAGCTTTTTATCCTCAAATGCTATAATAAACCATTTAAAGACTTCCGGCCATTCTTATGGATAGTGCAAGTCTCGTACTATTGTTACTAGTAGTACACGCTCGTACATACTCGTACGTTCGAATTGAGTCTATTCTTAGGCCAATACAAAACTCGTCATAGAATAATAATACGAGTATGTAATTGAATTTAATTTAGTTAAAATATAGTAAATATAGGCTTTGGGGTACCTGTAATATCACTTTGAATATTGAGTGGCGAGACACATGCCAACCACATGGATTGGGCGGAAACACGAGTGCAAATCACAATGTCATCTCGAAATTATTTATAACGAGCGTGTCAGGTGGTGAGCCTTTTATGGTGATAATTTTCCAACTAGTAAACTTTGAAGTTAAGATATCAGTTAAAGTTGATAGTTTGATCAAATTGTTATAAGTTTTTTTTCCCCATTTAATAATCCTTCAAGTGTTCTGGCTATCGAAATTGGTATCTTTTTAAATGTATAACTTGCTGATTTCTTATAATCATAAAATGAGTTAACAAAAATAAGAACACAACAACAAATATTCTTTATGAACAATGATTAGGCAATAATAGTTGCAATATTAAATAAGTATTATTACATATTGAAAAATCAATAGTATCATCTTCGGAGCAATATTTTATTGCTAATTATTTCCGTCAAGTAAATCATGAACAAAATTTATGATCAGTTAATGAAGAATTAATAGGAAAGCTATCAAAAGGTTATAATTGAAACAATAAATTATCGAATAAGAATTGCTTGTAGAAAAGTTTAATTTAATATTGAATTATATTTTTTACATTTCACTTTTAGGATGAGTCCCCTTTCCATTAGTAATATTTTCATAAGAAATCTCTCAGATACTTTTGAGTGTAATTTTTTTTTTGAATATTGCTAATGAAATTTTAGTTTATCTTTTTTCTGTTAAGAGATAACTTCTTTAGAAATCTGCATATTGAGTTTATGATTAGTTAAGAATTCCTTGGAAGTTGTCTGAGATCACTTCTTTAATGTAGTTTAGTCAATTTCGTACGTCTGACCACTTGAAGGTTATTCCAACTGTAAGAAGTTTATGTGTACTCACTCGTACATGGCAGTAGTGTGTGGTGTTTATTTATGATGACAGATTTAAAAAGTAGCCCTCCTCCAATAGGGCATACATAATGGCATAGTCTTTGGAATTGCACTTTTTTATGCTAAGTCGACGACTTCTTTGTAATCACTTCACTCTGTCCAGACAAAGCCGTCATTATTCATTTTAGACTCATTTGTCCCAATGCACCTAGGCCAATATTTACAGAATTCTTGCAGACTTTCAATAACGTTACTCATTGCACTCGTATTCATACACAAAAGTATGCAGTCAGAGGTGCAAACTTTTCTGCAAAAGATTACCTTTCAATGGACCTGCAAAGAAACTGTCCCAGCTTACGATAAGAAAACCATACAAAGCAACATTGTATCATTCTGTTGGTCAATATAACTGATAGATAATGTTTGCAAATAATAAAATTTGCCCTAGCATATTTCCGACTTCAGCAGACATTTTGCTGAAAAAAAATTTGACCACAGGTGTGCCTTTACCACCACACCATTTACTCCTCCTGAGCTGTGTTATGTCTCAAAAAAGAAAAAGAAAATCTCCACATTTTATTTGGAGATTTTTCTTTTTAGATAACGCTGTGTGACTTAGTATATTTTAATTCTTTTGAAGGAAGGTTAAAATAAATTATTTTTAAAGTGAATCTTATTATTTTCTATAAATTTTTTAATATGAAAAAAAAATTATGGATTGATAGTTTCAGTAAAAACTTTGAATTTTCTATTCAATTTGTAAAAATCTTTATAGGAAAATTTGAAAATAAATCTTTGATTTTATTCTATGGTCAAAATTATATAGTGAATTTCCAATAGTAATACACCATTTTTGATAGTAGTTTGATGAGTTTTTTTTTTAAATATTTATTTTAAACCTGTAATTTTATTGCTCAAATTGAAGTTTCCAATACAAAATTGGACTGATTTTCTTTTCTTTTGGGTTAATGTATCAAATAAATGGGTTATATTGTAGATAGAAAATAACTAGAACACAATTGTGACGCCAAAAATGTTGTACCAGAGCCAGTCCGAGAGCCAGGTACAACGTTTATCTATGCTTATACGTAATCCTATAGTATAATAAAATCTTAAAAATCGTTAAAAAATATATATATTAATTTGAAATTGATTAAAAGAAAAATGTTTATCAAATATTAATATTTATAAATTTTTGATGATAATAGTTAACCTAATTTTTATGCGCGCTGATTACATACGAAATGCATAATTTTTTTAATAAAATGCTTACCAATTTTTTCTATATTTAACTTTTTTTTTTTTATAAAATAATTAAGCTAAGATGTTTCTTTTTTAAAAAGAATATTTGCGAAAATTAACTAATTTTCTTAAAATATATGAGTAATAAAAAAATGTATAATATTTTTTAAAAATATTGTTAAAAAATTTATTGTTATAAAATGTTAGGAAACAAAATTATTTAAAAAATGAAAGGAGCATTTGGAGAGAATGGTCTTGCTTTAAAAATATGTTATGTGGCTCATTAGTTGAATATCTGAATACCTGAACTTTCAATCTCTAAATTTTGTTTTGTTATTTCTGTTGGTAATATTATTTATCTTTTTGTAATTCATAGCATCAATATAGATACGAAGATTTCCTATGAGAACGGAACGGAAAAATTCAAGAAGATATACACAGAAGAATGACATTGTGATTTTAATGGAACCAAAATGGTTTTCGAAAGGCGACCGGTTTATCGAAAATGAAATTTACTTTGAATGGTTGGATATTGGATAGTGCGTATGAATGGGTCTACGCATCAGTTTAAAAGTACGACTAGACTCACCTGTTATTAGGCTAATATACAAATATATCTGTATTAGTGAAATCTACAAATAAAGACAAGGAAATCTATTATTTCGGGTATACTAGACAGATTCATCCATAACTTTACTTTAATCCGTACAAGCAAGACGTTTTTTCTTTAATGTTGTCGTAAATATCATTTCAACAATTTTCAGTTCAAAAGGATTTTTTTTTCTTCGGGTTATAATAGATTCCATTGTTAGTTTTAGTAGAAGTATCTAATATTTTTTATATTTAATCATCATAATATAAAATTTTGATAGTTAACAATAGAAATTGATTTTGGTTTTAAAGTAAAAAAAAATCTTAGCTAACAGTAAATAATTCACTTTGTTCAAATTTCAGGAGAATATATTAAATTAATATTTTTATTTTTTTATTTTGAAAAATTTATTATTATACTTGTATGAATATTTATACATCTATAAAAATATAAATGATCATAATTATATAGGCCATAAAATATTATGAACTATAATAAAGTTTGACTAAATTTTATAGCAAATCCTTAAAGTGAGGACATTATTATGAATGCTTGGAGAAGATTTTTTTGTGTTCATAGAATTAATCTATATGGAAACAAATTTGATGTGAAATAATAGAATTTTAGTTTTACAAACAAACTTTATAAAAAATTTTATATTTATAGAATAAAAAATTCAATTTAAATAGTATAAAATATTCTGATGATATAAAATATTCTGATCAAATTGTGCTTTGAAAATTAAAGTTGAATCAAAAAACATCCACTATAGACTTTTATTAAAATTTAATTTTTTTATATTAATATAATTATGTCATTATATATAAATACTAAAATTTTAAAAAAATAATTATCACAAGACTTTTTGCAGGACTTTATCATTTTGATGTTATTTTTTATGACATTTCGAGAGACCAGAATCCAAAGCCTGCTATTTCAGCTGTCAATAGTGTATGTTTGATACTAGGGTCGTCCAATAAGTTCTTAGAAAAAGATGGAAAAAAATTGTTTATTAAAAAAATTTTTTTTTATTTTTCAACATAATCTCCATTTAGCTCTATACACTTTTCCAACCGTTTTTCCAAAATTTTTATCCCGTCAAAAAAAAAAGGATTTCGGAAATTCTGCAAAATACTCATCCGTTTGAGCAATGACGTCCTCGTTGGAAGTGAACCGTCGTCCGCCAAGCCATTTCTTCAGATTGGGGAAAAGAAAATAGTCACTCGGGGCCAAATCTGCTGAATAAGCGGGATGCTGCAACAATTCCATTCTCAATTCCACAATTTTGGCCATGGAAACAGCGCAGGTGTGCACACGCGCATTGTCCTGATGCAAGAGGATTTTTTTCTTCTTCAGATGGGGGCGTTTCTCTTTGATTTCCTCGCTCAACCGTTGCAATAACGACGCGTAATACGTTCCTGTTATTGTTTTTCCTTTTTCCAAGTAGTCGCCCTGCGAATCCCAAAAGACCGTGGCCATCACCTTGCCGGCTAATGGCACAGTTTTTGCCTTCTTCGAAACCCGTTCACCCTTGAAAATCCACTGTGATGACTGTCTCTTCATTTCTGGAGTGTAGGAGTGTATCCAGGTTTCGTCCACAGTGACATATCGACGAAGGAATTCGGCAGGATTGCGATGGAAGAGTGCCAACATAGCCGCAGAGTCCACTACACGATTGCGCTTATTCTCCTCTGAGAGCAAACGCGGCACCCATCTGGCCGAAATTTTTTTCACAGACAATTTTTCATGCAAAATTGAAGCGACTGTACCTTGTGATATGCCCGTGGCCTCAACTAATTCGCCGATCGTTCAAAATCAGATCGTGGATTTTGTCGATGATTTCAGGAGTAGACACCTCAACTGGGCGTCCTGAACGATGTTCATCTTTTGTGGATCAACGGCCACGTTTAAATTCATTCACTCAATTGTAAACCGTCGCAAACACAGGTGCAGATGTGCCATTAACTGCATCCAATTCGGCTTTGATTTCTTTCGGGCTTAAGCATTTCAAATGGAGGTGTTTGATGACAGCCCTAAACTCGCTTTTTTCCATTGTTATGCACAAATAAATGTCGTAAACTTTAATCGACGAAAGAAATTGACCTACGCTATGGATCGAGCTGAAATTTTAACAGCTTTCCTGTCGATAATGCTTCTTAGAAAAAAAAATCTTTACCGTCACTACGAGCGCAATTTCTTAATTTTATATAATAATTAATAAAAAATGGCATATCTAAATCCATAAAAATATTAATGTTTTTTTTTTATATAATTTAAAATAAATAATTTATAAAACCTAATTTTTTAAACTATAAAATGGATATTATAAAAATTTAGAATTTTACTTAATTTTTCATTTATATTATTTAGTATTTATTATAAAAATTGAATTAATTAAATAAATCATAAAATTTTGTAATATTGTTTTCATATTGACACATTGTAGATAAAATTTTCTATTATAGGAATTAATTTAAAATCTGGAAATTTTTGGGACATTGGATAATTTTTTCAGTGTAAAAAACGTAGAAACTTGCGTCATATATTTTTTAAATTTGGCAGTTTATTTAAATTTTACAACTAAAATTATTAATATTTTTATTGTGAAATTTATTTAAGGTATTTAAAACATGATCCTGAGACTATTCGACGACGTGTCGGTTTCGCATAGGTTAGCCTTATTATTATTAATTGGAAGAAGAAAATGTTTAATAAAATTAAAAAGAGAGCTTGGAAAAGGCATGGTTAGGTCTAGGAGCACCACAATGGAAGAAGTCCCACTAAAAAAGAAATTCTGGGCTAAGTGGTATTCGTTTAAAATATGGGTAATGTTGACCAGTAAAGAAATGGTATGAAAGATGAGATAAGTAATAAACGAGAAAATTATAGGTAAGTACAGTATGACCAATCCAGATTTTAAGAAGTTTTAAAATTTCTTATTATAAGAAAAATATAGAGTAAACAAATTCGTAAGCTGGTAGTTATTGTAAAATACCTCTAATCATTTATCAATACCTCTAATCTATTTGAACTTATTTATTAAAATCACGCATATATGTTAATTCAAGCTGAAAAGTAAAAGAAAAAATTATTTACCATGAACATAAAATAGTATAGAATCAATTTTGGAGAAATCATTTCGGGAATTTCTTGAGTAAATAACAAATTTGAAAAACTTTACGATTTTTTTAAATTTAGAATAAAAAAAAATTAGGTAGTCAAATCATCTATTTACCTATAGAATAATATTAAGTAAATATAGAATATTATGTAGAGCATAAAATGTGTAATTTGATGTACATTCAAGATGTGGAATGTTTTTATCTAAAATTTTTTTTACTATTTGCTATATAAACGTGAATGACTAAATCCTCTTATTCTGTTAAATTATGATTCAGCAATAATAAAGATGAGTTAATCGAATGATTAGTATAATATTGAGTTTAGTAATAAAGGAAATAATATTCCTTTTTAAATAAGAAGAATTAATTGATTTTTTTTTCGTTGATAGTAGCTGAAAAAAAATTTATATATTTGAGAATAAACCTACTAACTTTCGGTTGATATATCAGAAAACCAAACGTCTCAAGGTTATTTGATATAAATTCAATGAATCAACGTTAACTATGTAAGTCAGGGTTAATTATTTGCAAAAAAAAAAAGTAACAAAACTACTATCTACCTTAAAATGTATCCACAGAAAAGAAAAAAAATATTACGTAAAAATCAAGACAAGTGAATATTTTTTTTTTAATCAACAAACTCAATCTTCATTTAAGCTCAATCTTATGGTAAATTTACTGAACAAAAATCACTTAATGAGTGGGTGGGTGCCTGCACTCAGATTTAGTAGATTTTCATATAGTTTTTTTTTAAAAACTACTGTTATTAATGTTAATATATTTCTTGAAGAACAAAATAGAAAATAAAAATATTTTGCAAAAAAAAATACAACACAATCTCGAAAATTGTTATATTTTAATTGACAGTTTTGGAGTCATTTTAAAATTATTTTTTTCACTATTAAATTGATAGGAATTCATTATATTTTATAAAAAATTCTATGAAAGTATTAGTACTAAAACAAATAAAAAATTGTCTATTAAAATTAATTTCATAGTAAATATACTCTGTAAGAAAAGCTATAAGTAGCTTAAAAGTAATAGAAATCCATTTTAATTTTTTATACAGATTTTAATACCAAAATACATTGTCTAGTTCCTACTGGATATACTTTTATGAAGATAATTATTATGGTCTTTAAAAAAGTAAATAACTTTCTTTTTAAAATGATGACATTTTCTATGCTTTTACGATTTTGATTATTACGAAGTTTACCTAATTTTTATGAAAAATACTATTTAGAATAACAAGATATATTTACAACTTAAATTTAATGCCATTTTAATTCGTTATGATTTCTGGAGTGGATGTTTAACAATTATAAAGAATAAACATAGAAAAACTATAATAAAATGTTATAAGTTTTAAAGACTACACGTATGTACTTAGTGTCAAAATATTTTACGAATATAATTTATCAATTATTTGATGCTAAAAAAATGTTTTAATGGTTAGAAATAACATGCCCTCAAATTGCACCAAATAATATAGTGAATAATTTTGAAGAAAATGGTACAGATTCGCAATTCGGGTGATGCAGGTACTTTAGCCCAGAGATCATACGAGGTCTGTTCAAAAAGTATCACGAATTTGGAATTTCCGCGGGTTACGTAAATTCGATTTTCGATTTTTCTTGTGGTGTTATATTGGTACTCATGTCTCTCACTTATGCTGACAAGTTCGGAAATTTTGGATGTTCAGCTAATTTTTGACAGCTGCTTTGCTTGCACGTTTTTTGGCTAGTCTTCTATTTTTGCCCATTCCAAAAAATGAATCAAAGGATCTATATCAAATTTTGTGTGAAAAACAAAATTAATTGGCATATGGTGAAGCCACTTTGGATCGAAGCAATGTTTATACTCCGGACGCCCGAGCACGTCAACAACAGACGAAAACATTGATGTAGTGAAGAAAATAATATTGGCCAATCGTCGAATCATCGTTAGAGAAGTTGCTGAGGACTTAAACATATCGATTGGCTCGTGCCATTCGATTTTTACCAATGATTTGGGCGTGAGACGGATCGCCACGAAATTCGTACCAAAATTGCTCAATTTCGACCAAAAACAGCATCGCATTAACATTGCTAAGGAGCTATTGGACTCTGTCCGCAACGACCCAAATTTGCTCCAGAGGGTCATAAGTGGTGACGAATCATGGGTTTATTGTTATGACGTGGAAACCAAAGCTCAATCATCCCAATGGAAGCTGCCGCACGAGCCAAGACCGTAAAAAGCGCGTCAAGTTCGGTCGAATGTGAAGGTTTTGCTTAGAGTTTTCTTCGATTGCAGGGGCGTGGTGCATCATGAACGCATATACGTTTTATTATTGGGAGAGTATAACCCTTAAATTTAATAGTTTACAAATATATATAATATTTAAGATAATTTTTTTTTTTTTTTGGTTTTAAATTTGCAATATTTTATGATATAATAGATAAATTTTGTTGTTTAATAGTTAAATTTACCGAGCAACAATAATTTGAATAACATTTTCTTTAAAGATTTTATTTGGGTTGGTTTTTTGTTTAAATCGCCAAAGCGTAATCATCCCAATGGAAGCTGCCGCACGAGCCAAGACGGAAAAAAGCGCACCAAGTTCGGTCGACAGTTTTCGTCGACTGCGGGGGCGTGGTGCATCATGAGTTCTTGCCACAGGGTAGAATGACCAATAAGAAATATTACCTGCAAGTTATGCGCAAGTTACGTGAAGCAATCCTCCAGAAACACCCGGATTTGTGGAAGAACAAACATTGGCTTTTGCACCATGATAACGCCCCTGCTCACGCATCGTTGCTTGCGCGCGAATTTTTGTCCAAAAACTACATACTAATAATGCCGCAGCCACCGTATTCTCCAGATCTAGCCCCCTGTGATTTTTTCTTCTTCCCGAAATTGAAGAGCCCCGTGAAAGGACGACGCTACGCTACGTTTGAGAAGATAAAGACGGCATCGAAGGAGGAGCTGAACAATATCACAAAAAATGATTTTTTGAAGTACTTCGAGGATTGGAAAATACATTGGCACAAGTGAATAATATGTTGTGGGAATTACTTTAAAGGTGACAAAATAGATATTCATGAAAAAATAAACAATTTTAAAAAAAACACACAAAATTCGCGATACTTTTTGAACAGACCTCGTATATCTCGCTAGCAATGAAGTAAAAACGTTTTGGAGCTGCATAGATATTTACAGAATATCAATAATGATTAGCAAAACGCCCTAATAAATTAAATACTCGCTTCTGAGGATCTAAAAATCAAGAGGCAAAAACTACGGACGTCTTTTGTGTCATTGGTCCGTATTTATTTGTTTTTATATTACTCCTTAAGTGCTCCTCAAAGTAAACCGCTCCCAACTTCATTTTGCGGGGATTCTTAAAGAGATGATCTACGCTAACCTACTGGAGATACTTGAATAACTTAAAAAAATACATCAATGATATTAATACGGAAATAGTGTATACGAAAGTGAGTAGAGAAATATCATTAAAAAGGCAGATACTTACTACAAAACTAGAGGTAGCCAAACTTATATTATACAAATTCAACCAAGTTTATGTACGAATTCAACTTTACTTGAGATGTTGAACAAAAAATTAATAAAAAATTAAAATTGGTTTAGCTTGTCAGCTTCCACAATCGTGACTAAAAATTTACTTAACTAATTAGTGCTTAGTTTCTATACAAGAGTTACTGGTGAATTTAGGAGATTCTTAACTAATATGTAATCTTGGAAATTCTACCACAAAAATAAAACTACATTGTAGATTGTTTTATATTCGAGGTTTCTTATAAGTTCCCCGTTCATTTGTGTTCTTTTTTATTGGGAAATTTTCAATTGTACTAAAAAATCCCAGTCGTTTTGATGGTAATTTTCTTATACACGTTTGGATCAATATGACTCATTATTAAAGAGTTTTTCTGATATTCTGCATTTTTTTTTAATTAAAAATATTATTTTTATAAAATAGAAATGTAAACTTTTTATTTATACTGATAGAATGATATTGTAACTTTAGGGGAACTTTGAATTTTGTAAATTTAATTTAAGTTTTTGTGAAACATGCAAAATTTAATTTTTCAATTATTGTAAAATATATAAAATTAGTCATTTTAATTTGTTCATTTTTTCTTAGCTTATATTAAATGTCATGGCTTCAATAGGATCAAAACCTCTTCCATGAAATTGCAATTACACCTTGAAAAATAGAAAAAAGCTTGCATGGAGCCATATTTGGTGAATACCGTGTTTGGTCGGAGGACATTCGTCGAGTTTTCCACAAAAAATTCATGAACGGTGTTATCAAATGATTTGTTTTCTGTTTGGTTTTTTATATTTTTATTTTTAATAGATCACGTATGACATGTAATGTGTGTTAAAGTCAAAAGTACTGAATTAGCATCTAAACAACGATTACGAACTATTGAATTTTATTATCAAAATTCGTGCTCTATGAAAAATGTGTTTGACACACTTCAACCATTTTATGGTCGTTATAACCGACCTACTGAGCAAGCAATTCAAGCCATAGTGTCAAAATTTCACAGCAATTTTACGCTATTAGACATCAAAGCTCCATCCCGTATGTGTAGAGTGCGTACAGAGGAAAATATTTCTGCCGCAGCGTCCATTGTTGGTGAAAACCGCGATTTGTCCATCCGTCGCCGTTCACAGTAATTGGGATTGTGTTACTAGACTATGTAAAAGATTTCATGCAAGGATCTTAGTCTGAAAGCGTATAAAATACAGCTCGTGCAAGAACTGAAGCCAAACGACCTACCAAAGCATCGAATTTTTGGTAAGTGAGCCTTAGAACAACTTGAGGAAAATCCGTTTTTTTACCAAAAAATTGCGTTCAGCGACGAAGCTCATTTCTGGTTGAATGAGTATGTGAATAAGCAAAATTGTCACATTTGATCTGACGAACAACCACAGCCAAAACAAGAACTACCATAATACCCACAAAAATGCACAATTTGGTACAGTTTATGAGCCGGTGGAATCATGGCTCCGTATTTCTTAAAAGTTACCGTCAATGGCGCCCGCTATCGCTCGATGATTTCGAATCTAGTCGACATGTGGTTTCAACAATTCGGCCCTACATGCCACATAGCACGTGAAACAATTGACATATTGAGAGATGAGTTCGGTGAGCAATTTATCTCACATTTCGAACGGGTGAGTTGGCCTCTAGACTATTTTTTTAGGGGGATATGCGATGCCGATAAACCAGCGTTGCTATCAGCCTTGGAAGACAATATTACACGTGTTATTGACGAGATACTAGCTGAGATGCTCTGCTATTAACTTGGATATTTCCGGCAACACTGTCTCTTAAATATCTCATAATGCTCAGATAATATTGTTTGGTCACGGCTTGCACATTTAGCAACTATAATTATCGAGGGACTTTGACCTGGTTCTTTTAGTTTTGGCTCGTTAAAAAAGCCTTTTAACTTGTTTCCACGTCAAACTTATAAAAAAAGTTTCATCACCCATTTTTATGTGTTGCATGAGAGCATAATTCAAATTAGCTTGGTCAAGCCTATGGTCTGTTTGCGCTGCTCTTTTTAAGCTAATTTGGAACAAACCGTGCTTCAATGCGTTTCAAACCCAAAATATCAACTAAAGAATCCATGAGACCTGATCAGTTCCTGAACAATCTTCCTTGAGCTAGAATACCGATTTTTCATAACCATTGCCTTCACTTTGTCAATGTCGAAGTTTAATCGGAAAGAGGTAAGCCTTCCACTTCTTCTTGGCCATCTTTGAATACTTTGTATTATTCGTAAGACTTCTTCAACATAAGCAAAGAGGGAGCACAAAAAAATCCGTTAGCAATAGAAAATTTCAGGCAAATTCAGAGTTGCAGCTGTGCGCAAACAAGTTGACAGATCTCACCAAAAATTCCATTTGACAATTGGCCATATTATTGTAGTACCAACTTAACAAAAGAGCATATTAATATCATTTCTCTTACGCGGGCTTTTTAAATAACCAATTCTAAATACTTATTTGACAGAATAAATAATTGTCAGTACAAACTAAGTTTAGATTGTAAATTTATTTAAATACAGTAGAATAAAATAAAAAAAAAATTCATTAGTAATATTGCCATTTATTTTATTATTATTTGTAAGATTGTAAAACTGTACTCTCCACTGTACTTTTTATAATACGACTCGTATGGTAATAGAAAATTTTTCCTGTTCATTTTCTTAATGGAAACAATAGAAATAATCGATTTTTAAATTAAAAACTCGAAATGCAAAAATAATCGTAATTATTAAGTTGTTGTTTTTTTTGCACCTTTGATTTTATGAAATTAAAACCTTTCTAAAATAAAAGTTTTCAACTAAAACTGTATTTTGTGGTGAAATTTCAACAAGAGAAAATCGTATTCTTTTAGAAAGACTAGTAGGCAAAAAAAAAATTGTCTAAGTTTTTTGCTGGTTTAAAAAAAAAGTAAATAAAAAAAATACAAAATAATAATAATATACTTGTATATAAGTCAATAAATTTTTCGTTAGAAAAACAATAAATGTGAAAAATCTACTGAAATACGAGTAATTTTGATTGATAAGGTGAAAAAATCTTTGGCTTTCCTTTAGATTAGATTGAGGAGAGTAGATAATAAGTACAAGTATTATCGTCTATCTGTTACGATAATAGATTAAAAAATGAAAGCATAAAAATTTCAATCATTTCACTGTTGTTTTACTTTATCGTTGAAAATACGAGTAGTAAAATGAACGTTGTACGTAGCCAAGAATGGAGGCTAAGCGCGTTTATTTCGCATTTAATGAGCCACAAAATCGATTTTCTTAACCATCCATTAATTTTTTATATTATTTCATAAAATGAATTTTCTACAAAACGTGAAGAAAATTATGGTACATTTTTTTTCATTTTTGTAATTTTTTTAATGGAAAATAAAAAATTTTATTCACAAATCGAACTTGCAGAGGGAAAGCTTTGGTTAATATGAGTTACCGATTACGATTACCATTACGATTATGGGTAAATGTGAATTTTGTATTCGAATGGAAAATGTCGAAGTTTTTGTATTTGATGGGCAACGGCTGTAACGATCATTCGACGCGAATCATTTTCGAATAGATTAGGGGACACTTTTTGGAAAATTTCCAATAAAGTCATGCTCTGATAACGCTAACACGGAATACTGATCACAGTAGATGGTAGACGACAAAATCATTAAACATTAGCAGCCAAAAGGGGCAAATGTATCGCTAATAGTTACACTATGGCTACAAACAGGCGTATTTCCTCTTCAAATGGGCAAATGGGCTAGTCACATTCGGATGGAGTTTACTAATTATTATTTGTAGTAGATGCGTTTATTTTGTCTCAATCGTATTGAAAATGTATTGTCAGTCGTATTGTGAATGAGGTGCGTTAATTTGTTACTCCTACAAAGTGAAAATTGGTTTTAAATTTACTCATTCAATAATTGGAACTGAGCGATGGGGTGGTTGGCTTTCCTTTTCGACAATTTAATTAGAACCGATTTAAGTGACTGGAAATTAGCTTTTGCACGGAAGTCTTTAGAAATTGAAACATTTTCATCTTTCAAAAATTAAGTATTTAATTGCTGGGTAATCAAAGTTGAATTACAAGCTGAAAAGTCTTTGTCCCCAATACTATATGTCTGCCAACTATCCAACTAAGCACACATGCACGGCTAGTCCTCATCTTTTGTGGTTGCATGTATGTGGATACGTGAATTTTAGTAAAATCACATGTTGGCAGTATAGCGTTTAGGCCATTCACCTTTCTAATTTTTCGAGAGTACAATTAGTGTCAATTGTAACACTTTCGTTGCATTTTTGGCAAATCAACAAACGCACCGCGCAACCACCGCAAATAGCAACTTTATTCTGAAAGCGAACGCGAAACCAATTTATTTATTGTTGCTGACAGAAAATAGCCATTCTTTCAGACGTCCAATTTGATCGGACTTAATACGGTCATTGTTCATTTCGAATTTTTTTTTCGTTGAAAATTTCTTCGATTAGACACACTTTCCTCTTAGACAGTAGTCAAGTTTACTTAACTAGTACAATTATCACTTTAATTAATGCCTTAATAAGACTGCAAATGCCGCACTAGTTAAATATCACTAAATTGATACAAACATTTATGCACAGTTTAAAAATAAACCAACTTAAAAGAACTTAAAGAAAGTCGTCAAGATAATGGATCCATGAACACATTTATTTGCAGTAAAATATTTCAAAATATAAAAAAGAACAATGTGCGCTTATTCGGTATGTCCAATTGAATAGAATTTAAAAAGAGTCAATTTTAATTCAAAAATTGCCATACAATATTTAAAAATATTCTTTTAATTAAAAAACTTAATAAAATAAGCATAAAATACTGAAATTAGTGAGACTATAACAAGTTTTAGTTAATTAAAATTTTCATTATAAAATTGCACTTTCAAATTGATTTAAATTTATGGAATTACTCTACAAAATAGTTTCATTTTAACAGACAATTTTTTTTAATAAAAATTTTACCAGAAAATCTTAGTCAAATACTTTTTCAAACAAATTTTATTCTCGATTTTCAAATTAAAATGTTTCCCAATTTTTAAGACATTATTTTCAATGGAACATTTTTTAACTGAAATTTTTTTATCTGAAAATTTCTTATCAACATTTTTACCGAAATTTTTTACTGAAAATTTTTACAGAAAATTTCCATTAAAAATTTTTACAGTAAATTTCCATTGAAAATTTTTACAGAAAATTTTTATTGAAATATTTTACAGAAAATTTTTATTGAAAATTTTTACAGAAAATTTTTATTGAAAATTTTTACAGAAAATTTTTATTGAAAATTTTTACCGAAAATTTTTATTGAAAATTTTTACAGAAAATTTTTATTGAAAATTTTTACAGAAAATTTTTATTGAAAATTTTTACAGAAAATTTTTATTGAAAATTTTTACAGAAAATTTTTATTGAAAATTTTTACAGAAAATTTTTATTGAAAATTTTTACAGAAAATTTTTATTGAAAATTTTTACAGAAAATTTTTATTGAAAATTTTTACAGAAAATTTTTATTGAAAATTTTTACAGAAAATTTTTATTGAAAATTTTTACAGAATATTTTTATTGAAAATTTTTACAGAAAATTTTTATTGAAAATTTTTACAGAAAATTTTTACTGAAAATTTTTACTGAAAATTTTTACAGAAAATTTTTACTGAACATTTTTACTGAAAATTTTTACTGAAAATTTTTACTGAACATTTTTACTGAAAATTTTTACTGAAAAGTTTTACTGAAAATTTTTACTGAAAATTTTTACTGAAAATTTTTACTGAAAATTTTTACTGAAAATTTTTACTGAAAATTTTTACTGAAAATTTTTACTGAAAATTTTTACTGAAAATTTTTACTGAAAATTTTTACTGAAAATTTTTACTGAAAATTTTTACTGAAAATTTTTACTGATAATTTTTACTGAAAATTTTTACTGAAAATTTTTACTGAAAATTTTTACTGAAAATTTTTACTGAAAATTTTTACTGAAAAATTTTACTGAAAATTTTTACAGAAAATTTTTATTGAACATTTTTACAGAAAATTTTTATTAAAAATTTTTGCAGAAAATTTTTATGAAAAAGGATTTTTATTAAAAAAAAATTATGGAAAAGAAGTTTTACTGAACAGTTTGTTGAGCGAACATTTTAACTAAAAGTTCTTTTGTTTTTGAAAACTTTTTGTGAAATTTGTAATGAAAAATTGATAATATATACAAAAATATACTCCCAAAAAGTTTTAGTTGGCATGCGAGCATTTGAAACAAACTGAAAACCCCCCGCCACCTTCCATCCAAACTTTGGATATTCATGTTGTATTTGCAAGTATCGAGGCCTTATTAAATTCGATCGATAGAGTAGCCATTTGGCATGAAAAGGTCATCATCAGTATCTATTGCTGCACTAATGCTCAATATCATTACCGATTTTGTATTTATTTGCAAAGGTAGACTCAGACTTGGTACATCTACGCCTACGTACTGAATAACTAATTTCCATTCATTTTTTGTTTACAACTAAAAACTTAGTGATTGACTGATGGCTGATGGTTTTACTTGACTTGACGACAATAATTATACCGTATTTACGTCGTTGTACGTGCAAAACTAACGGGAAAAGGTAATTTTATGTATTGGACGATGAGTGACGGCTTTCCCTGATCAATTAAGTAGTAAACAAAAAGTCATCAGGTGTGACGGATCCCGGTGGCCTAAAGTTCATTCACTTCAGTGCTCGTCCCTTTTTCCAGAATTGCAAACGTTTCAGCTTGAATTGGCGTAGAGAATCTATTCAGTAGAAGTACACAAGTTAGGGCTTGGTTAATGCATAAATTAATACTTATTTTACTAGTCATGTAATATTGGTATTATTACTATTGAGAAATGAGTGCATTTACATGAAAATTAGTTGCCATTGTAGTCTATAATTAACATGTACAACAGGAATGATAATTAAATTAATTATGAAATTAAAGGTAGAGTTTTAGAAATAAAATTATGCAAAATTAACTTGAAAATTATCTACACTCAAAACTGTGATTATTTCTTTTTATAAATAATCTTATTTAATATATGGAAGATTGGAAAATGTGCTTTAAGATTCTAGTATTTTTTATAAAATCAAATTTGATTAAAATTAATTTAAAAAAAGTTTGATAATCGGTGTGCTAATGTTAGAAATATTTAGGGTAACACTTCAAGCAATCATAATCAACTTGACGATAAAAAAAGTTAATATTAATGATTTGAACATTATTTTACAGTCAATTTTAATATTGTAATTTATTATTTAAATATTTTAAAACATTAATTATTAGACATGTTAAAATTGCCATTTTATAAGCTTCTTAACCTTAAAACTATAAAAAAGTTACTTTTACTTGAATAATAAGGCATTATCCATTTTGCATTTTGGAAAGTTGATAAACCTTTTATTTAAAAATTGTTTAAAAACATATTATTTTTAGTAAAGTCTATTTAAATTAAAATTTGCTATTTTGTTTTTAAAATGTTAAAATTACAAAAAAATACGTTTAAATTGTAAAAACTTTCTACAAAAATAGATGATTCTGTAGTAGCCACGTTTTTTTTAATGTTTTCGATCAAAATTTTCTTCAGCGGTGAACCTCTTTTCTTGTTCGGTGGATATGTCAATAAGGAACATTTTTATATATGACACTATAAAAACCAACAAATAACTGTAGAAGAGCCATTGTATCTTAGAAGAATGACAGTCTGGTGTGCACTTTGGTCTGAAGTTGTTATTCCTTTGGAAATTAAAAACAAGAAACCGTTTCCATCAATTCTGAGAACTTAGCGGTATAATAGCCAATTTTTCTGAGCTTGAACTGAAATTATTAAACTGGATTATATGTGGTTTAATAAACTGGCATTAAAATATATATAATCCAAGACTTTGATTACTTAGACTATTATTAAATTTTTAAGAATTTAAAAACCAACGTTCGTCAACTAATGGACAAAACAGCCGGAAATATGAAAAACTTTCGTCAAAAATTACCTCAAAAGGATTAAGTTTTGCAAAAAAATCTTTTTTTTTGCAAAACTTAATCCTTTTGACTTTCGTCAAAAAAATAATATTATAGTGTATATAAAATGGCAAGATTTATGCAATAAAAAAAATAAAATTTTAATTAATATTTGAACACAAAATTTATTTGATTAAAGTTTACTTTCCAAAACATAAATTGGATAATCATTTATTTCATAAAAATTGCCTGCTTTAAATATATAGAAACCAAATTTTTATTTGATATCTGCTCATTTTCTCTTGTACACTATTTTCTGCTCAAGAGGATTATATATTCAATAATTATACACCTAATGTGGTTATTAAGACCGATTTGTATTGCATAATTACGTAAACTAATAACAAACATCAAATCAGGTATGTTATATTTATACTGGGAACTGTATTGATTTTCTGATTTACTTTTATGAAACTATTTCCTGGTTTCTCTCTAGCACAGTAGGGCGATTTTCTATTCAGGAGTTTCAATTTCTTAGTAGTTGTTATCAAATTTTCCTTAAGAAATCGAATACCTGAATTGTAGTATATGTTTTCCTTCTTACTAGACGAAAGTCAATCATAATTCAATGGTAATGAGTTTTTTTTACGAGTTTTCTAAATATTTTTAAGGAGCAAAGAAAATTGGTACCGGAATATTTCTCAGCTTATTTAAGGCACAATTGTCTCCCGCCGTCAGTCACATCATTTTGACTAAGTCAGACAATTGCAATTACAATTAGGAAGATAGCGGAAGTGCATAGATACACCTGCATTACCTGGAACTTTTCTACTCTACCTGGTGTAAATCTATGCTACCTGAGATCAAAACTCAAATTGTCGTGCAGCTCTAGGTTCATAGACATTGTCTTCTTCCGGTAATTATTCTACTGCATGCAATCACGAAAGGTTTATTCTTTTTAACAGTGAGAGCATATGAGCTATTAAAATGTGACTAACATTGTAACATATGTAAAAGTATGTAAAATTTGGAAATGTTCAAGTGGCTACTAAACTAAGATTACTGTAATTATTTTATTAAAAATTTATAGAATATTGACTTTTATTATTCATTTCCCTTAAAGAGTTTATTTGTGATTAAAAGGCATTTTAGGATTTGTCTAATAATAATTGTTCATAGTTAATAAAGACCTATCAATTTTATGCTTCGAACCATATTTTAAATTTAGATTTATCTAAACATTTAATTTAGTTATATTATATTAATCTTGCCATTATGGAAAAATTATAATTTTATTCAAATTACTTTTAAGTGACTTCTTACAGGACTCGATCGTTTTGAGGTAATTTTTGATGATATTTTCGCATATTTCAGGACATTACTTAAATGATGTTGGTTTTTAAAATGCTCTAAAAATTAAAAATTATTTATATTAATAAGATATTTTATATATTTTTATAAGAAAAAGTATAACAGAGTTAAATGGCATAATCTTGAAAGCATTAGAAAATCTCAAAATTACGAGTCCTGAGAAATTTAAAAAAAATAAAGCAAAAATTTGTCGTATTTTGTGGCCCGTGGAATTGTGTTATAACAATTACATACGATTTAGATTAAAATTTTTTAAATTCAGACTAAATAAGTTCTGTTATCATACGACCATAGTGTTCAGAATTGACTGTAACGATTTCTTATTCATTTTAAAAGCATACCAGCTGTATAAGCTTAAATCCGCTGTTTTTTATAAAAAAAAACCCATGTTTTCATAGAAAGCAAAAACAAATTTATGCAAAGAACTTGCCCTCGCTAGCTACACATTTTTCCCATCTCTCGGGCAATTTGTGGATACCACGCCAAAAAAAATTCCTTCTCTTTCGAGGCAAATCGCAAATCAAGCCATTTTCGGACGTCTCCGTAAGAATCGAAATGCCGCTCAGCGAGCGCGTGGCCCATCGACGAAAACAGGTGGTAGTCGGAAGGAGCCAGGTCTGGTGCATAAGCGGGATGGGGTAGCACCTCCCAGTTGAGTGTCTCCAAGTAGTTTCGGACCATTTTTGACGTGTGCGATGGTGCGTTGTCGTGGCGGAAAATCAGCTTGTCCGAAACTGTGGTGGTAGTAGACGATATCCTGCTGATCCCTCCAAACACACAGCATCGTCTTCCGTCCGAAGCGATTTGGTCTTGGGGAAGATGTTGATGGTTGGCCGGAATCAATTCACGATTTATTGCATTTAGGATTCTCGAAATATATCCACTTTTCATCGCCTGTCACAATCCGATGCAGGAACGACTTTCTTTTTTGTCTGGCGAGCAAGATTTCGCATGTGTGTTGGCGCCGCTTCCTCTGCCTATCGTTCAATTAATGCGGCACCCATTTTCCGATCTTGTCAATCTGCCCCATGGCACGCAGACGCATGGAAATGGCTGGTTGAGTAACACCCACTTCTGCGCAAGCATTTTTTGCGATTGGGTATCGTCTTCGTCCAAAAGAGCCTGCAATTGATGGTCCTCAACCTTCCTAGGCCGATTGTCACGCTTCTTGTCCCACAAGTTAAAATTGCCGCCTTTGAAAAGACGAAATCAATCTCGGCACGTTGTTTGCCAATAAAGCACTGTGACCATAGGCCTCCATAAGCATTCGATGCAATTTGGCAGCCGATTTCTTCAACTTGAAGCAGAAAAGCAGAGCTTCCCGCATATGCTATTTTTCTGGCACAAAACTAGACATAATTACCAAAGGAAAAATGTATGTTGTGGTATGAAATTGCTGACAATATGCACTGATTAATGTTGAGAGATGTTAAACTCATAAAAAAAGTATGGCGTGTCCATGGTAGCTTAATACGCTCACTCACGCCATCTATAACCAAAACGCAGATTTAAGCTTATACACCTGGTAAACATCTTCAAACCCAAAATACACACCAAAAAGTCATTTTTCATAGATATTACAATTTATCCAAAGGCTCTTGTGAGTTTTTTAGCCTTATTTATTGTATATTTTTGCTTCTATCGGGTAAGAAATGAGCCTCATTATGACGATAATAATCTCCTCTTAAAGTGCGAAATGTAACTACGGCAGAACCAGTACATTTGTAGAAAGTTTCTACTATTTCAAGATATTTTTTTGAAAATAAGTTGATTAACAATATAAAATGGCAAACTTTAATATAAATAAAATTTGCCAAAAATATATTAGCTGTCTTCCATTGGGAAAATTTTGCTACTCACAAAAGCTTCTAACTACTCGCAGCTACTCTTGCTCATACCGATGAGTACTTCGCTTGTGTAGTTACGCATACAATTTATGGTAGGGCGATTTTAGTTCCCAAAATGAAAATAGATAGCTTAGCGGGTTCGTTGGTTATGTTGAAGTGTCATATTTTTGTTATGTTTACTTTATTCGTGCAGCAAAAGCGCGTCGTAAAATGGTTTGTTGAAGTGAGTGCCAATTACATAAAATAGCTAACAGCATCCGAACTGCAAAATAACCAGATGCAATTTGCAGCTATGAAAGGTGTATCCGGTGTTGTTTGGGCTATTGATGGTTCTCATATTAAAATCAAATCCCCTCAACGTGACAAACAAGCATATTGCAATAGGAAAAAATATTATAGTCTGCTTTTACAGGGAATTGTGTGCTTTTATAGGGAACGATGCACAGCTTCTACGAATATCGGCGTTTTGGTATAATTATACCAGGAGGAATGCTACTTGGAGACTCAGCATACGGTGTAAACAGATATTTAGTTCCCTCGTTTATGGGTTTTGGAAACTTAACTGAAAATGATTTCTGTGACATAGAATATTTAGATAATGAAGTCAACAACATACAGAATTCAAGGAATTGACAGCAATAATGGTGCACGTTCGAGGCAGCAAATGTTTGAAAATATGGATAATAATGGATTGTTAAATTAATTTAAACTTAAATTTGTGTAACTTCATATTTATTATAACAATCTCAATTGTAAATAAATGCCTCCTTGGCTAACAAAACGAGTTTCAGCCCTATCATTTTCTTGATGATAATTGAACCTACACGTATAACGAGAGTAAAGCATTAATAAATATTTTCGTACAACATTTATTAATGCTCTACCCTCGTTATAGGTCCAATTTTGAGACATTATGTAATATCTATCAAATTCAAAGATTCTCCGAAAAACATCCACTCCACTTCACGTTGACAAGCTGAATAAACTCAGTATTTTGAGGTTATATTTTAAAGCTCTGCGTTCCATTGGGAAAGTACTCTCAAGTACTTGCGAGTTGCAAAATAGGCCCAATGGAAGACAGCTATTATATATTGGGAGTAAAATTGGAAAACCGCTGTTTTTCAATAGATGGCGCCAGAATTAAATGCTGGTCCAAAATATCGGATCAGAAATGTCAAATCGTAAAGGCATCTGTCAATAACTCCTCTTCATTACATTTATTACTTTTCATTAGCGTTATATTTTTTTTTGTGCGCGAAAATATCAACATTTGAGCCAAATAAGCGTCATTTGCGAGAAATTTTGCTTTTTGCATTCAATTCGAAAAAATCTGCGGCTGAGGCGCATCGAATGATTGCAGAAACTTATTGTGAGGCTTGTATTAGTAAGAATGGTGATACTTGTAACGTGTCCCGAATGGTTCAAACGCTACAAAAGTGGTGATTTCGACGTGGTAGACAAGAGGCGTCCCGGACCGGTGAAAAAGTTTAAAGACGCAGAATTGGAGGCATTACTGGATGAAGATCCGTATATTTGGTAACAAGAATTTGCTGATTTATTGGGCGTGACTAAACAAGCTATTTGGCATCGTTTGAAATGCTTGGGAATGATCCAAAAGCAAGCAAATCGGGTACCATACGACTTGAAGCCGAGAGACGTCGAACGGCGTTTTTTCACGTGCTACCAGCTGCTCCAACGACAAAAAAAGGAATGGTTTTCTGCATTATATTATGACAAGCGATGCAAAATGGATCCAATACGGTAATTCAAAGTGAAAAAAACTCCTGGGGGCACTAAACCAACGTCGACGGCTAATCCTAACCTCCACGGCTCGAAGCCCATGGACATCCCACTATGTACGAGGTATGTTCAAAAAGTATCTCGAATTTTGTGTCTTTTCAAAAATTATTTATTTTGTCATGAATATCTATTTTGTCCCCTTCAAAGTAATCCCCACCAACATTTTTTCTAATCTTCGAAGTACTTCAAAAAATCATTTTTTGTGATCCTGTTCAGCTCCTCCTTCAATGCCGTCTTTATCTCCTCAATCGTAGCGTAGAGTCGTCCTTTCATGAGGCTGTTCACTCTTGCGAACAAGAAAAAGTCACAGGGGGCCAGATCTGGGGAATACAGTGGCTGCGGCATTATTAGTATGTTGTTTTTGTCTAAAAATGGCAAAAGCCAATTTTTGTTTTTCCACAAATCCGGGTATTTCTGGCGGATTGCTTCCGGAAACTTGCGCATAACCTGCAGGTAATATTCCTTATTGACCGTTCTACCCTGTGGTAAGAACTCATGATGCACCACACCCCTGCAACCGAACTTGGCGCTTATTTCGGTCTTGGCTCGTGCGGCAGCTTCCATTGCTAGAGCAAATTTGGGTCGTCGCGGACAGAGTCCAACAGCTCCTTAGCAATGTTAATGCGATTTTTAATTTGGTCGAAATTGAGCAAAAATCGAAGACGAGCCAAGCACGTGCAAGCAAAGCAGCTATCAAAAATTAACTGAATATTCAAAATGGCCGAACTTATCGGCAAAAGTGAGACACATGAGGTTATGGCCAACATAACGCCATTCCGATCGATGACGCTTGACCTAAAAGCACTTCCGATCTTACGAAGAGACCAAAAATTATGTCGATTCGTGCATTGCCTCAAAAAACGAAAAGTTCTTTTAACATGGAGTCCGTATGCTGCCAGAAAGATGGAAAAAAGTTGTGGACAATACTTTAAAGAATGAATATGTAATATGTGAGCATTTTTACACAATAAAATCTCAAATTTTGAAAAAAAATGCAGTTTTCCATTTGTGCTCCCAATATACGAGGTCTGTTCAACGATTATCGCGAATTTTCGCGGGTTACGTATATTCGATTTTCATGGCGTTATGTTGGTACTTATGTCTCTCACTTATGCCGACAATTTTGGCCATTTTGAATGTTCAGTTAATTTTTGACAGCTGCTTTGCTTACACGTGTTTTGGCTCGTCTTCGATTTTTTCCCATTCCAAAAAATGGATCAAAGAATCTGTTTCGGGAATAAGAAAAATTAACAGGGGGCCAAATCTGGGGAATATGGTAGCTGCGGTATTATTAGAGTGTTGTTTTTGGCCAAAAATTCGCGCACAAGCAACGATGCGTAAGCAGGGGCATTATCATTGTGCAAATGCCAATTTTTGTTCTTTCACAAATCCGGGCGTTTTTGGCGGATTGCTTCACGCAACTTACGCATAACTTCCAGGTAATATTCCTTATTAACCGTTCTACCCTGTGGTAAGAACTCATGATGCACCCCTGCAATCGAAGAAAACTTTAAGCAAAACCTTCACATTCGACCGAACTTGGTGCGCTTTTTTCGGTCTTTACTCGTTCCATTGGGATGATTGAGCTTTGGGGATTTAAACAAAAAACGAACCCAAATAAAATCTTTAAAGAAAATGTTAATCAAATTATTGCTGCTCGGTAAATTTAACTATTAAACAACAAAATTTATCGATTATAAAATATTGCAAATTAAAAACTAAATAAATATTATCTTTAATATTACTCGTACATATATGTACAATATTTGTAAACTATTAAATTTAAGGGTTATATTCTCCCAAAAATAAAACGTATATGTTTTTAATTAAAATTATTTTGAGATATTTCATTAAATATGCTAAAATTTCTTATTTTTTTTACGCATATTTGTAATATTTTCTAGTTAATTAATTTGAAAGAATCAATCAAAAAAATCTGTTCCAAAAATAATCAACGATATGGAACCAAAATAATATAATTAATCATGTTAAAAATATCATTTCTTATTTAATTTTTAAAGCTATGGTATAGAAACCTTTTAGAGCAATTGGTAATTAAATTTCTTCAAACTAAATAGTGAATTTGAAATTTTCCTACTTTCACTGAAATAATAGCAATGAAAAGAAGCCTGTGCTCGATCAATTTGAAGAATAGAAATTCTTTTCAATATGACATCAACTATAGACAAATATAATCAATGATTGTACCATAGTGTACCTCCATTTTTACCTATAGTCTCGTAAATTATTCACAATTTATTGCGTATTGTTCGAAAAGGGAATTTTCATTTTTCGATATGCAAAAAGGTAAATACGAATTCGAGTGTAATTTTTACTTTCGTTTCGCTTCTAGTGTCAAAGTTGACTTCAACGTTACAAGTGGAAAAAATATTCCAGCAATTAATCATCACCTGCTGCGAATTCACTATTATTTAGCAACAGTTGCCACTTTGTCCTTCTGTGGTTCTTTCGATTTTACAACTCCCCCAAATGGATAGAAAGACTTTCTGCGTCTTTTGTGTCGCTTGACATCTTCTGACCCGTTTGAATAGCTGAGCGATGAACTTTCTGCAATTTTCTCTTCATCAATCACATTTTCGTTTTCAACATTCCAGTCTCGCACCCACTAAAAGATGGTATATATTCAGCCCTGTACTCCCCATCTACTTACTATTGATAATCCAACATTTCGCTTTCTGTAGAAACAGTGCAATCACAATTTCCGTGTGCAAGGCAAACACACTATTATCAGTGATTTATTAGGTTTACCTTAAAAACTGTCTCCTCTCAAAATACCACAATCATAAGTGATATGTTGAGCGGTACACCAATTAGTTCGATTTAATTAAAAACTCATTTCAAGTGTCATTTCCATTTTTTGGTTTAACAAATTTCAATTCAAACAAATAAGAAAACTCTGCTAAATATTTTAATTATACTGAAAAAATTTTAATTGTATTCAACTAATTTTCTGGTAGTCAAATTTTATAATGAAAATTTTTCAACTGAAAAATATTTTACAGAAATTTTTTTATTAAAAATGATTTTGACTAAAAAAATTTTGCGGAAAAAATTTCATATGAAAATTTGAACTGAAAAAATGTTTACAAAAGCAAAAAATTTTGTACTAAAAATAATTTAACTGACAAATATTTTGCTAAAAAAATTTTTTTACAAAAAAAACTTACGGAATAAATTGTTTACTTTAAACATTTTTTGCTGCAAAAATTTATCGAAAAAACTTTTGTTACGGAAAAATTGATTATTAAAAAAGAAAATTTACCTAAAAATATGTTTTTAGTTAGGAAAAAATTTTAACGGAAAAAATTGTTTTAATGAAAAAAATGATTTACTAAGTTTTTTTTACCAAAAAAATTTACTGTACAAATTATACTTAAACTATTTTTTACAGAAAAAATTGTTTATTGAAAAAAAATTTTACGGGAGAAATTTTACTGAAAACATTTTTATAAACAAAATTTTTACTGAAAACCTTGTGGCCTGGAAAAATTGTTGACTGGAAAAAATTTTAACTGAAAAAATTGTTTACATAAAAAATTGTTTACTGAAAAAACTTTTACGAAAAATATTTACCTAAAAATTTTACCTACACATTTGTTTACAGAAAAAATTGTTTGCTGAAAAAAATGTTTACGGGAGAAATTTTACTGCAATTATTTTTACTCAAAAAATTTTTATTGACAAAATTCTTACTGAAAAAATTGTGGACTGGAAAAATTGTTGACTGAAAAAATTGTTAAGTGAAAAAATTGTTTACTAAAAAAATTATTTACTGAAAACTATTTTATTGAAAATATGTTTTTATTTAAGGAACAAATTCTAACAGAAAAAATTATTTTAATAAAAAAATTGTTCATTGAGGAAACTTTGTAAAAATCTTCACCAAAAGATATTTATTGTTTGCTGAAAAAAAATTGTATGGGAGAAAGTTTACTGAAATTATTTTTACTGAAGAAATTTTTGTTAATAAAACTCTTTCTGACAAAATTGTTGACGAACAAAATTGGGTACTGAAAAAAAATTTGTGAACTTGAAAAACTGTTAACTGAAAAAATTGTTAACTCAAAAAATGGTTTACTTAAAATACTTTTACTGAAAATATGTTTTTAGTTAAGAAAATATTTTAAGGAAAAACAATTGTCTTAATGAAAAAATTGTTTATTGAGGAAATTTAGTAAAAATCTTTGTCGGAAGATATTTATTGTTTGCTGAAAAAAAATTAGTCAACATTTTTGTCAGTAAACAATTTTTACTGAGTTAACAACTCAGTCAGTTTAATGACAAATTTGTTAACTGAAAAAATTGTTAACCTAATAAATTTCATGCAAAAAATGTTTACGCAAATAGTCGTTTACTAAAAAAAAAGGAAAAGATTTTATGGGAAAAGTATTTTTGGGAAAGAATTTAACGAATTTGGAAAAGAGTTTACATATTTTTGAAATTTACTGTAAAATTATATCGAAAAAATTTACTGAACAAATTTTTATTGAACATTTTTTTATTGAAAATTTAATTTACTGAACAAAATTTTTACGAAAAAAAAAACTTTTATTAAGAATTATTTTTTAGTTTATAGTTTTCCATTTATAAAAAAAGTTTTAATAGGAAAAATGGAGTTAATAAAGAAATTTACGGAAGAAAATTATCAAAAAAATGTACTGAAAAATGTTTACTAAAAATTTGTTTACTGCAAAATTGTCGACTGAAAAAATTTACTAAAATTATTTTTACTAAACAAATTATTATTGAAGAAATTTTTACTGGAAAAATTCTCACTAAAAAAAATTACCTAAAAACATTTTACTCAAAAATGGGTTAACACAAAATTATTTAATGGAAAAACTTTTACTGAAATTTAATTTTGAAAATTTTTAAAGTTTATTAAAAAAATATATCGCAAAAATTTATTGACAATATTTTTAACGAAAAAATTGTTACCAAAAAAATTTTCTATTCAAAAATTGTTTACTGAAAAATTATTTATGAAAAAACGTTTTATTGAACAAATTTCTGCTGGAAGAAAGTTTGCGGAAAAAATCGTTTACTAAAAACATTTTGTACGGGAAAGTTTTTACTGACAAAATATTTTTAAAAATAGTTACGTTATTTTAAAAAAAAATTAATTTAAAAAAAAAAAACATTTTTACGCAAACAATTTGTACGAAACCATTTTCGTTGAACAAATTACAAAGACAATTATTTACTGATCATTCTTATTAAAAACAAAAAGTTGCAACCTTTGTTATTTCTTAGCGCGTGCATACGTATTAAGTAGCTGTTCTTTGTACGAATCTTGGAATAAAGAAAATTAAAAATGCAGCAGTAGTAATACTTTCACCATTTGGGCAAAAAATCGTACTTTCGATCAAAAAACGTTGAACTTTATAACGACGATAGATGAGTTCTTAAACAGCAGTAAAAGATGACGAGGTAATTATAAACGGTGTGCTTCTTGTTTGGGGAATAAAGAAAAACCCAAAGGAAGAGATTCACCACCTATAAAAGACATTTCCTCAAACCGCAATCAGACCGTGGGTTGTCCATTTGGATTGGAAATGATGAGATTAGCAATTTGTTATTAGGTTTCCTATAATTTCTAATATGATAGTTTGATTGTCTGCCCTCAATCGAGCCACCGGCAGAAGATGTTTGTCTCATCGGTGGTTTTTATTAACGTGACAACAGAATTGATTCATTGATGGAAAAATGCAATTATTCAGTAAACTGAATTGCAAAAAAAAAAGAAAATACTGAAAAAAACTGACATATTTACTATTCCAACTTTACTCATATGTAAGTAGGACAAAACTTTTAGTTATTTTTTCTATTTATCTGCGAGTATTTATCATTTATGGTTTTTAACCAATATTTAGGCTAAAGATACAACAAGTTGTATTTATAAAGTTTCATTATTCATTTCCTAGTTTAGCTACTAAAATGGTCAAAATAACTATTCAACATTTTGAACAATTTCGAAATAAACTCAATATAATCAAGAAAAAAAAAACATATATTTTTTTACGATAACTTTAATTAGTTGAATTTATACTAAGCCTATCAATAATACGTTAAGGTAAACTAGGTTTTGTTTAAGGAACATGTCTAGTATTTACCTTCAGAATTATATTTTGTAACTGATTTTGACATAAAGTGATGGAAAAGTTTTTAAAAGAATGTAGAAAAAATTGTCATTGGTAAAAATATTTGCTTTTTTTTATAATTCAATTTAATTCGCATTCTCATGTCATAGACCAAAAACTATGCAAAATGAAACTTTTCATTTTTTTTATACAAAAAAAAAAAGAAAAGAAATACGAATGCCTAAATTTATCTAAACAATTTTAATCAAATTGAATCCAAGGACACTTAAAAAGATGAAAAGAAAAAGAAAAATATGGAAAAATGTCTTTATCAAGTTCAAGGTGCCGATGACCATCGTTTGGCTACGAATGGAATTAATCCCAAATATTGATGCTATTGGGAAAATATTCAAATTTTTATTATTTTCTGTAAGTGATTGTTTATGAGTGGATGATGAGAAAAGAAAAAGTCCAAATGGGCATATTTATTCATCAATCGAATTTGTATATTTTCTTTTTGTTCATTTCATTTTGGATTTATACGCATATGGATGGATTTTAAAAGAGTTGTTGTCACAGTGAAGAAACGAAAAACGCAATGCCGGAGCTAATCATCAATTCACCTCAAACACTTCCTACGAACAGTAACTAGACTGAAATTTTGATCGTGAACAAACGCAACCGTCATGGTTAACTCTTTGGACAGGGCCAATTCGGAATCCGGACACGTACCTACGAACGTTTTCCAATTGAAAGACCATCAAGAATAGACAAATCCCAGTAAACATAGAGTGACACCAGTATAGTTCCACTCGACGATTTAGTCCGAAAAATCAACTGCCCAGACTCTAACAATTTCACCAAACCATACACTCCGTTGTCGGTAGTAATTTGTATTTATTTTGTTTGGCTTTCATGTCATGTACACCTCTTGGAATTCGTGTACTGCTCACTGAAGAAGTTCAAAGCATGGAAAATATGGAGTTTTATACACAATAATTTAAAGACAATTAATACGGATATTATTTATTATAATAGAGAAAATTTAACTAGTTCAAAATTGATATTATAAAAACTTTTCTAAAAAAAAAAAACAATAAAAACAAAAACTTTTTAATGAAATAAAATGGAAAATTTTTAAGAAAGTATCCAAAAACTTATAGTGGTTTTTAAATATCATTTTTACATAGAGTTAGACGAATATTTTAGCTATTTTATTTACTTAAATAAGAAAAACTAATTAATTAAAAGTCCATCGTAGAGTCCTATTTTATTGATGAAAATTTACCTGCATTGACGTCATAAAAACCATTCATTGATTAGCATATATTTAGTATGCAATTATTATTAACTGGGTAAGATTATTTGTGCATTCATTATTTCAATAATAAAAAAAAATTTGTTCTTTGTTCGTTTAAAAGGAGAAATAATATTTTATGGTAAAAGTGCGCAAGCATTCCATTTTTCAAAACAATCATTTTTCATTGTGTTTTTAATTAAAAATTGAAAAATTTCTTAATATGGGATAAACTTCATTTACCATTTTAAGATGGACATAATTTCTTTTCGTCACAAATTTATTAAAAATTAAATATTCTTATTTATTTTTGTGAAACAATATTAAATATTATGAAAAGAAAAGAAAAAAAAATTGAAATACTACTTGTTTTAGCAGAGACATGCACCAAATGTTAGCTAAGCTTCAACTTATCAACTGAAACCGAATTATAATAACTTAATAAAGAGTATTTTAAGAAAATTTATTTAATAAATGATATTTATAATAATTTTTCTTTTAAATTATATTTTATAGAGTTTTTAATAATGTTTTTCTAATGAAATAGCAAAAATTTTCGAATATTATATATTATTGCAGTTTCGACCAAAGAAACGATTTGTACCAATTTTCTAATCTTCGAACCAAATTTTTTTGTGTTTTGTTGAACGTAATTCTGACAGTTCTTAACATGTTTTTTTTTTTTGTATACAATTCAGCTTAGGGAAAAGTGCGAAAATGCCAAATGTGATTTAGAGAGACATGTGTTCAATGGAGAGAGAAATGGATTTGGATTTAGTTGGAAAGCTACAAAGTTTTAAATGTAAATTTTTATCATGTTTTCCAGTTAAAAGCATAGATTGGCAAGTATTATTTTTCATGTCGCAAATAGTGGAATTTCAACTGATATGGAATCTTTTTAATAGACTGAACTTGGCTACTTGAACTGGTATGACCAGAAACTGTTTGCTGATGGAACTGTTCTAAGTGAAGAAAATAAAAGATTTCCTGTAAAGAAAAGCTATCAGGTGGTATTTTTAAAAGCAGCCATTGAATGGCTAGAGTCTTGGGAGAATGCTGATGTTCATGATAGTTTGTATGAAGCGTTGTGCACTTTACAAATGCACCATGACGATAATGATGGTAAAAACGTTGTGTTCCGGCACTTCCATCTGCCCAATCGGAATGAGACAATAACTTTGAAAGAATGCACCACTTTTGTCTCAGACGGAACAACTGGCCTCTGTAGTTGGCAGGCGTCTATAGCATTGTCAGAATGGCTTCTGCAAAACGAACCTATTATTAGAGGAAGATCTGTGGTTGAGCTCGGCTCCGGAACAGGTCTCTGTGGTTTAGTCGCTGCCAAGCATTGTGCCGTTAAATCAATTTTACTAAGTGATGGTAGTACTAAAGTTTTAAACTTGTTGAATGAGAATCTCTCCAGAAATTTGGAACCGTTGAACGATTATCCGTTAGAGAACGATGTGGGAGAATGTTTTCTTTTCAAACAAAAAGACACCTTCGTTCGGGCTATGCACTTGCCATGGGAAAATATCCACGAATCGAATATTAAAAATATAATTAAACCTGAAGTTATACTCGCTGCCGATGTTGTCTATGACTCTTCTGTTTTTGATGCATTGTTACATGCCATAAAATGTATGTTCGAAATTGCTAAAAAACATTGTTTTATGGTGTTAGCAGCTACTGTTCGAAATAGGAAGACGTTGGATGATTTTTTAAAATTGTTAGGTTCGTTTGATTGAAATTTTTTTTTTTTTATATTATAAAACAAGATTAAATTTTACGATTTGATTCCTTTTTTCCAGACATAAATAATTTCGAGGTGAAATCGATGGCATTAGAAACAAATTCAAAGAAGCAACAACTATTTTGGGATCCATCTACTGAAATTGAGTTATTTCGGATTGGAAAAGGATAATAATTCGAACAGATCAATTTTATGATTTTTTTTTTAAATAAACAAAAACGCCAAAATAATTTATCAACAAGTTTGTTTTTCAATTATTCAATTACCTTAGTCAACACGATAGACAATGCCAGCTCCTGAAAACAAATAACAAATTTTAAAAACAACCACGGCGGATGATAATAAAATTTTTAACTATGCGTAGACAAATAGACTAGACCAACAGCGGAAGATTTCTTTCTCTCCGATATTTTGGGCAAGAAAACTTCTCGAAATGCGTATTGGGCATACTGCGCTTACCCAAGATTCATCCGTTATACCATTTCTGTGGTGTCCAACCGATTATATCTCATATTCTTAATGAATGCTAATTAATCCAGAATTTACTTTTTAATAGGACTCTTTCCATTGTGATGCTCCTTGATATAAACATTCCTTTTCCTAGACCTCTTTTTAATTTCCTAAAACAATCAAAATTATTATCGACATTAAAAAAATTCCAATGGCAAAAACAGAATAAAAAAAATTGAGCTAACAATGATTGGCTGATGTCAGCCTATTAAATTGTTGACGATTATGAATGAATTATTATTGCGCACACACTTGAAATATGAATTTATTCAGTCCGATTACGATTGAACTCTTTACACTAATCGCATTGAAGAGTACTGTAATATAATTTAAAAATATAAATCACCCGTGCAATTCAAGCACTTATCATTCGTGGGACTATTTATGTTCCCACAATTTTAGGAATCTGAATTCCTCCGTAAGAATTAGTATAAATACTCCAGTTTTCTGAATACTGGAGTTAGTCTAAGTTCAAATTCAGTCTAATTACGATGAAGTGGATCCATGCCTACATTGTGTACTGGAAATATTACACAACGTAAGGAATCGATACACTGCACTCGGACAAAACAAACCCGATGATTTTTTTTTAATTGTAATAGAGTAAGTGCATTTAATTTAAAAAATATATAAGTTTTGCTTTTTTCTTGAAAATCCGTTCAATTAAAAAATCGTATTGTTTTATTCAAATTAGTTGTTAAAATAAAATATGTTATAATAAAAAAAAGTAAGAAAATAAAATGAAAATGTTAAAAATTATATTGCGGGATTATTTAATCAATTAATATAATTTAATAATTCATAATAATTATAATCTTCGATAACTGGTGACCCCGACGTGATTGATATATTAAAATAAACCTCTGCCAACAACAACAAGTAGGCTGCAACAAGCATCCACAACAACAATAAATAAGTCGAAATAAGCAGCAGTAACAACAACAAGTCACAACAAGCAGTTATAATCAGCGACAACAACAAGCCGCAGCAAGCAGTAACAACAACAAGTAGCTACAGCTTATAACAACAAATAAGCCGCAACAAGAAGCAACAACAATAAAAGCCAAAACAAGCAGCGACAACAAGCCGCAGCAAGCTGTAACAGCAACAAGTAGCTACAATTACAACAAGCAGCACCAACAATAAGCCGTAACAAGCAGCAGCAACAAGCAACAAGTAACAATCAATAATCAACAGGCAACAATCAATAATCAACAATCAACAAGCGATAAGCTACAAGCAACAATCAACAAGCAATAAGTAACAATCAACAATTAACAATCAACAAGCAACAAGCAACAATAAACAATAAACAAGCAACAATCAACAAGCAATAAGCAACAATCAACAATCAACAAGCAATAATCAACAAGCAACAAGCAATAAGCAACAATCAACAAGCAACAATCAACAATAAACAAGCAATAAGCAGCAAGCAAGAAGCAACAATCAACAATCAGCAATCAACAATCAACAAGCAACAATCAACAATCAACAAGCAATAAGCAACAATCAAAAATCAACAAGCAATAATCAACAGGCAACAAGCAATAAGCAACAATCATCAAGCAACAATCAACAACAAACAAGCAATAAGCAGCAAGCAAGAAGCAACAATCAACAATGAACAATCAACAAGCAATAAGTAACAATCAACAATTAACAATCAACAAGCAACAAGCAACAATAAACAATAAACAAGCAACAATCAACAAGCAATAAGGAACAACCAACAAGGAAGAAGCAACAAGCAATAATCAACAAGCAACAAGCAATAAGCAATAATCAACAAGCAACAATCAACAATAAACAAGCAATAAGCAGCAAGCAAGAAGCAAAAAGCAACAATCAACAATCAACAATCAACAAGCAACAAGCAACAAGCAATAATCAAGAAGCAATAAGCAACAACCAACAAGGAAGAAGCAACAACCAACAATCAACAATCAACAATCAACAAGCAATAAGTAACAATCAACAATCAACAATCAACAATTAACAAGCAACAATCAACAAGTAACAAGCAAAAAGCAAAAATTCAACAAGTAACAACAAACAAGCAACAAATTCAGAATTAATGTGAGCTAATATAACAAGTTAATGTATGTATCCCTTTAACATCGTATTTCCGAGGGAGGGGGAGGGGGGCTGTACTGATGTAGTGTGCTACGAGTTCTAACAGTATATATGGTACTACACTTCAAGTAGGCTTAGATTAAATTTATTTTAATTTACTTAGTAATAATAAATTTAAAAGAGTTCAGTTGAAGTATAGTATTTAATTCATTAGCATTGTCGCCAGAGGAGTTGAATGTCAATTCCATCATAAACTGGAATTGATAATCAACTCCTCTGGCAACAATGCTAATGAGTTGAATACTACACATGCAGTTTTTTTTTTTTTTTTTAAATAATTGAATTGAAAAATTGTTGTATTGTTTTATTTAAATTAGTTTTTAAAATAAAATTAAGTTATTTAAGTTAGTTTGTGAAAATAAAATAAAGTTTAAATAAAAATAATAAAATAAAAATGTTAAAAATTCTATTGCGGGACTATTTATGAAAAATAAAAGCGAATTATAACGTTAACAACGCGCCAAAAGGAAGAAGAAATTCAAGTATGGCCACCCTAGTATATTATAGGGTGGTCCATCTAGCGGTTCCATTTTGAACTACTATTTATTTGAAGTACCAGAGTGTTAAATGTCAACACGAATTGACAGATTGTTAGTTGAAAGTCAGAATTTTACGAAATGGTAATCCATACGCTTGAAGAAAAATGGGAAATATTGAGAACTTACTTCCAAAGTGGTGAGTCTTCAACCCAAATTGTGAGAAATTTAAAAAGAAATGAGTAAATATCGAATGCCATCACGTGAATTTGTGGGCAAATTCGTGAAGCGAGTTTGCGAAACTGGTTTGTTGGATGCCAAAGCAACTCGTTCCCGCTCTTAGGAATTGAACATTTCTCGCACTTCTCTGTTGAGAATTTTACAAAAAGACCTCGGTATGAAAGCTTACAAAGTTCAATTAGTCCAACAGCTAAAGCCGCATGACTATCCGATGCGTCTTCGGTATGCCCAATGGGCTCAAGATCAATTGGCCGAAGATGAGCATTTTTACCGAAAAATCATCTTTTCGGATGAGGCCCATTTCCACCTTGGTGGGTATGTCAACAAACAAAATTGTCGCATCTGAGGCTCAGAAAATCCATACGTCACAATGGAAAAGCCGATGCATCCACAACGAGTCACGGTTTGATGCGGATTTTGGGGTGGAGGCATCATTTGCCCGTTTTTCTTCGAAAACGATGAAGGAGCCGCCGTTACGGTCAATGGTGAGCGCTATCGTGGCATGGTCAACGAATTTTTGTTTCCAAAAGTTGAAGAGAATGGCATGGACGACATTCGAGGCCTTGAAACACGAAATCAAAGTGGCTATTGACAAGATACAGGCCCGGACAATCGAAAATGTACTGAAAAATTGGGTCGAGCGAATGGGGTACTGTAACGCCAGCCGTGGCAGTCATTTGAATGATGTTGTGTTTTATTCTTAAATTTCAAGGTTCAATCTTTTTAATAAAACCGGAAATTTGAAAAAACATACACTAGTTTTTTTATTATTTACATTTTAAAACAGAACTTCTAAATTGTCCACCCTGTGCATTGGTTAAATTTAAATTTTATAAGCTCAACTTTGGTATTAATTTTTAATTTTCAAAGCTTTTGGTGCGTTGTTAAATATTTAGCTTAAAAATGTATTTTCACACTTTTAACATTATCTTTTAAAGGAATTGTCCTTGCTTAAAGAACTTTTTATTAATTATCTATTTGAAATATTGTGACATTATTAATAATTAAATAAGATTATATATCTACCTTGATATAGTTAATTTTTATTCTAAGTATAATGCCGATACGAAATATTTTCCATTTAAAACGCCTACAACCATGTTCATATTTATTGATAGTCTATACAATAGCTTAGTTTAAACAAAAATAGAAAATAATTAAATTGTTCTTAAGCAATTTCCAAAAATAATCGCAGAATTCGAAAGTGTCTGTTTCGTTTTTTTTAGAGACATTTCTAATGAAAAGTAATATAATCAGCCTTCTGAAAATAAAAAGGTTATTTTTAAAAATAAAATGGCTATATTTGTCTATTCATTGAAATATATAAAGTTTCCATGGTTTCTTACTTCAATTCGATTTTTTATTTTACATTTGACCTATACGCCTTGTTGATTGTGTATAGTAAGAATTTAAATAAAATATAAGTATAGACCTGAAAAATGTAAAATAAATAAATAAATACATGTGAAAAAAATTGAAGAAATTTCCCAAAGGCAGATCAAGCGTAAGGACGTAGAAAAAAATTTAAATATTTTTCTTATTACGCTTTGTTTTCGCCAAAAATTGTGCTCATATTATTTTGTTTCATAAATATGCACATATGTGCTCAATGTTCTATTTATATTCGTATCTAGATAGATATTACGTATATTGTGAATATCATACTGAGTTTTCTCTTATAAAAAATGCATAATCCTTTTTCTTTCTTTGCTGTACTATTTTGTATTGTATATATTTGAAACAAGAAAACTTGTCGATAGGGCCGGAATTTTTCTAAAGAAAACAAAGACAAATTCACAAGGAATCTATATATTTGATCCTTTTATGAAGGTCAATTTCTAAAGGAGCTACTTTCTTTTCTTTTAATTTTTATTCAATTAAAATAAAATTGAAACTTTTTTATGTTATTCGATTAAATTAGAGCAAACACACAAAAAAAAACAGAACTGCATACTCAAAATACAAATGAAGCGGAATTTGGGGATTGTGTTCTTTTCATTGGACATAATTTTTTTTATTTTAAGGGTAAACTATAGCAAAATATTACTTTTCATAGATGTATACACAATATTCAATTTAATACAATATAAAAAAATCTAGTACTTTCATGATGTTTATAAGAAATTTTTTCTCTCAAGCCAATGTAAAATTTTTAAAAGAAAACAATTTTAGGGGTTTGGAGTCAAAAATCAAAATTTTCTTCAAAAAGACAAATTATCTATTGATCTGTCTTTGAAATGAACAAAATTACAAATTAAGTTATTTTCATTATTAGTAAAATATGGAAAATATAAAATAATTAAAAAGTCTTTTAGAATTTAGAAAATTAAATTCGTTTCTTTTACTATTTGATTAAATATTCCTGTCAATTCATTATAATCTTATTCATTTTATATACTGCAAATATATACCTTTTTATATTCTATACATAATATTTGTTCTATCCAGAAGTATTGATTAATTTTTTTTTAAAACTTTGCTTTGTATTTGATACCTGACAGGGTAGATATGATCTATTGGCAATAGTAAATTGACTATAAAAGAGGGAAGCAGAAAGTAAAAGAACATTTATCAAAATTATAAGAAGATTTAGATCACTCACATGAGGTGCACAAGCATACTAAAAAGGAAAATTAATACAAAAAAAAAATACCACTTCAAATTTGTTCAGACAAATACTTATGCTTAGAATATACTTTAGGGATTTTTCAGTATTATAGCAAGTCACTAAAATCAGTTTAGCATTTGATTGGATTGAATAGAGCAGAAAAATGATGAAATGATATCATTTTAGGTGTTATTAAAATAATTTTCTGGTAAAAGAATCGGAAATTAATATATTCAATTTAAAAAAAAAAATTACTACAAATAAAATCTTGGCGATTACCTTTTTTTTCTCATTTATTTTCTAGAATAATAGTTTGGAGAAAAAGAAATCCATTATTTTTACACTAGATGGCCGTAATGATGTATGTCTCGTAAAGTATTGATTAAATAAGTTCAGACTTATTTAATCAATACTTTACGAGACATACATCGTTACAGCCATCTAGCGTAAAAAATAATGGATTTATTTTTCTCGTTGGAAAAAAGACATTCTATACTAAAAAAATTCGTTTACAGTTTTTTGATTGTCGATTCTGTTGTGAGTTATAGGGTGTAAAAGATGAAAGTTAACAAAGTAAAAATTTGGTATATTCAGGAAATTCACAATTTCAGCTCCCTGATGCAAGTCAGGGAGCTGAAATTGCGAATAGTTTTTATGGTACCGATACTGTTATAGTCAATTTTGGTTTCGTTGATTCCATTTCGGTATTTTTAATGTTAAAAACGGGTAGACCCATCGTCGAAAATGTCATGTCGATAAAATTTTATAAATAATCGAAGGAGACCGGTGTGTTAGCAGTCATAGCATCGATCGACCACAAAACAATTTTAACCATCTGCATCAAACTAGATTCAAAAAAAAGGTCGATGTTCGGATGCCACACGAATTTACGCAAAAAACACGATGGATTGAATTTCTATCTGTGAAGCCTTGGCAAAACGGAACGGAATCGACACATTTCTTAAACGGATGGTGACTGGGGATAACAGTATTGTCCAAAAACGATCGTAATCAAATCTCGGTGAAGCGGCTCAAAGGATGGCCAACCCAGAACTAACGGCCAAAAAGGTTTTGCTATGCGTTTGGTAGGACCGAAAAGCAATAATCTACTAAGAGCTGCTTCCATATGGAACACTAAATTCGGAACTCTACTGTTAACAATTGGACAGTTTGAAGCTAGCCATTGACAAGAAGCAGTTTCTACATATGCTCTACCTGCGCTTGTCCTAAGAGGTACCCAAGCCTTTTGGCCATAATCAAACCACCCCACCCCCCACATAACCACTTCCGTGTAGTCATGAGTCGAACATTTTATGACTTTCTTCTTACAATCCACCCACCCTTACAGTTAAGCTAAGCATACGAGGTCTGTTCAAAAAGTATCGCGAATTTTTAATTTCCGCGGGTTACGTATATTCGATTTTCGATTTTTTTGTGGCGTTTTGTTGGTACTCATATCTCTCATTTTGAATGTTCAGTTAATTTTTGTCAGCTGCTTTGCTTGCACGTGTTTTGGCTCGTCTTCGATTTTTGCTCAATTTCGACCAAAAAGAGCATCGCATTAACATAGCTAAGAAGCTGTTGGAGTCTGTCCGCGATGACCCAAATTTGCTCCAGGGGGTCATAGCTGGTGACGAATCATGGGTTTATGATTACGACATGGAAGCCAAAGCTCGATCATCCCAATGGAAGCTGCCGCACGAGCCAAGACCGAAAAAAGCGCGTCAAGTTCGGTTGAATGTGAAGGATTTGCTTACAGTTTTCTTCGATTGCAGAAGAGTGGTACATCATGAGTTCTTGCCACAGGGTAGAACGATCAATAAGGAATATTATCTGCAAGCTATGCGCAAGTTGCGCGAAGCAATCTGCCAGAAACACCCGGATTTGTGAAAGAACAAAAATTGGCTTTTGCACCATGAAAACGCCCCTTCTTACTCATTGTTGCTTGTGCGGGAATTTTTGGCCAAAAACAACACACTAATAATGCCACAGCCACCGTATTCCCTAGATCTAGCCCCCTGTGACTTTCTCTTGTTCCCGAAACAGATTCTTTGATCCATTTTTTGGAATCGACAAAAATCGAAGACGAGCCAAAACACGTGCAAGCAAAGCAGCTGTCAAAAATTAACTGAACATTCAAAATGGCCGAATTTGTGGGCATAAGTGAGAGACATGAGTACCAACATAACGCCACAAAAAATCGAAAATCGCATTTACGTAACGCGCGGAAATTCAAAATTAGCGATACTTTTTGAACAGACCTCGTATGTGTGCATTAAAATAGGAAAATCGATGGAAATAGCGATTGACCAGGAGCGGCTAAAATTGGACAACAGAAGAGGTGTTGTGATCCATCAGTACAACGTTAGTGGTGTCCGAACCTGGCACCAAGCGATTACAATCTTTTTTTTATAATTGAAAATCTTCTTTCAAGAGAAGATTGCTTAGTCGAGTTTTAAGCCAATAGGGACTAGGGCTTCTATGAGAGAGTTAAAATTTCAGAATGATATATTATATTGGGTTATCAAGAAAGTAATTTTGTTTTATTATGAAATTACTTGCCGAACAACCGAATAGTTTATTTATTGGCCTTTTTTCTTTAAGTGAATCACTCAATTTGTTTAACTGATGACAGTACACTTCAGACTTGATCGTTGTGTTGCTGGGTAGACGCTCAAAATAAACGATTCCTTTGAAATCCCACCAAACAGATAGCATCACCTTTTTTTGATCAATATTGGCTTTCGGAGTACTTTGAGCCGGTTCATCTTTTCTACTCCAGGTTCTTTTGCGCTTAACATTGTTGTAGACAACCCATGTCTCATCCCCAGTGATTATACGTTTCAAAAATGGATCATTTTCATGGCGTTTGAGAAGCAAATTACAAACGTTAATGGGACGGCACAAATTTTTTTCTGTAAGAAGATGAGGAACCCATATGTCGAGCTTTGAGATAAAACCTAGCCATTTCAAATGATCATGAATGGTCGTATTAGATAAATTTAATCTCTCAGCAACCTCACAAGTTGTTATTCGCCGATTTGCATCAATTAATGGCTTTATTGTGTCTTCATCAGCTTCAACTGGCCTTCCAGAACGTGGTGCATATTCGAGATCAAAATTGCCGGATCGAAATTTTGCAAATCAGTTTTGGCACTGGCGCTCACCAGTGTATTGTGTACTCCATACACTTCGGATAATTTTTTTTTTTTGCTTGAACGGCATTTTTATATTTTCTATAGTAAAAAAGTAAAATATGCCGAAAATTTTGTTTTTCACTTTCCATATTTAAAAAACCTACTGTCCAGAAAATCGAATTTTTGCACAAGCAAGCCTTGCTATGTCAGCTGTCAAAATACATTTGACTATGTGGCTTAAGTACGAAGTTGGTCGTGAAAAAATACAATTAAATCCTCTGTTGAGAAACAGCTAAATTACTTTCTTGACAACCCAATATTTAACTGATTTATAATATATAAGATGTAGTAAAAAGTAATCCATTATTTTGCCAATAGATTGCTTTAGGAGTCTGTATCTCCCGTTGTAAAAGTGCGATTAGGTTGCACTAGATGGCGTTAGAAAGATAAGATTTCGTACTAAAAAAGCTTTTGATACAGTTTTGTGATTACTTGACTCAGTATTTTTTTTAGCACGCGTCAAAGATGGACACCAACAAAGAGAAAATACGTCATATTTTACAGTTTTTCTTCGATAAAGGCGAAAACGCAAGCCAGGCAGCTGAAAATGTGAATAGTGTTTATGGTCCTGATACTGTAACAGCCAATCATGCGCAATTTTGGTTTCGTCGATTCCGTTCCGGGAATTTTGATGTCAAAGATGCACCACGCTCTGGAAGGCCAATTGTCGAAAATGTCGATAAAATAATGGAAATCGTCGAGTCCGACCGTCACGTTAGCACTGTTTCGATTGCCCAAGAGTTAAACATTGCACAAAAAACCGTTTGGAACCACTTAAATAAGGCTGGATACAAAAAGAAGCTCGATGTATGGGTGCCACACGAGTTATCGCAAAAAAACCTCATGGACCGAATTTCCTGCAACAATATCGATCCATTTCTGGAGCGGATGGTTACTGGTGATGAAAAGTGGGTCACTTACGACAACGTCAAGCGACAACGGTCGTGGTCAAATCGCGGTCACCCGGCGCAAACGGTGGTCAAGCCAGGATTGAGAGCCAGGAAGGTTTTGCTGTGTGTTTGGTGGTACTGGCAGGGAATCACAATTGGACCGTCTGAAAGAAGCAATCGCACAGAAGCGGCCAGCTTTGGCCAATAGGAGAGGAATTGTGTTCCATCAGGACAACGCCAGGCCGCATACATCGATAGTGACTCGCCAGAAGTTCCGGGTCCTTGGTTGGGATGTTCTTATGCATCCACCTTATAGTCCGGACCTGACACCAAGTGATTACCACCTCTTCCTGTCTATGACGGATGAGTTTGCAGGTAAAAAATTCGCCTCAAGAGAAGATTGCGAAAATCGACTGTCCCAGTTTTTTGCCAATAGGGACGAGGGTTTCTATGAGAGAGGCATTATGAAATTACCTCCAAAATGGCAACAAGTTATCAAACAAAATGGTGCATATTTGACCTAAATCCTATCATTCTATCTATGCTAAATAAAACCTTCAATTTAATGCAAAAATAATGGATTTCTGTTTACTACACCTTATATAGTAAATTTAATAAAATGAATCACCAGCTGGAAGGAGATGATTTGAATTTGATCAAAGCAAAGGCAACTATTTCTGAGTTTGTGTCAAAACAGTCCTTATACAGACAAAATTTGGGTCGAAAACAACTCTATCGACTTCCGAATCTTTTCTCTATGGAAACAAATGACGACAACATTCTGGTATTCTTTTTGTCTGTGGTACTAGTCAAAAAGGCGATTTTTAATACGGACTGATCTTTCTTAACAGACATTTAAATGATTTGGGTACAGACCAAGGCGTTTGGTCCTGTTCGCCTCCTAAATATTGCTTGCTCCGAATAAAGCCCCTAAAATCTCTTCAATGCTCACCGGTTGGGCGGTACCAAACACGTTGGGAACCACTGATTTAGATCATATTTCAGTGCAATTAACTTTTTATTAAAAAAAAATTATACAAAATGTTTAAAGTACATTTAAAAATATTCTGTGATTAAGCACAATTCAAAAAAATTGTTTTAAAAAGCTTCCTTTGGAAAATGTATAAAAAAGGAATTAATCACAATTTCAAAAAAAAAAACAAAATTTAAAAAGAGAACAGGAAATGAAAGAAAAAATTGTTAAAGGATATTAAATAAATATTCGAATAAGTAAATTTACGTAAGCTAATAAGAGGGAGCATAAATGGTTAAAAAGTGTACACTAAAAACTCTACACATTCTCTGAAAAGAATCAAAATACGTAAATAGCATGTTACCCAAATACAAGTGGGCATAAAAATGAATTTGTTAAAAAACAAAAAAAAACAAAAAAAATATGAAGAAAAAAGGAAAATAAATAAATGTATTTTTAACAAAATAAAGTGGAAAAAGTCAACAGGATTCAAAAAAATCCTAAGGAGTGAGGAATAGAGATAGAGAATAAAATGAAAAAGGAGAGATAGACAGAAATAATACTAAAATGAAGGAAGAATGTGAAAAAATTACTTTTTATTTTCTAACCGCGGAAATATCGTTTTGCGTGCTTTTATCATCAGAAATTTAATTTTGCGTAAAAAGTTAAAAGTTTTTTTTAATATTATTATTATTATTTTTTTTCCCTAAATAACAATGAAATCAGTTATAACAGAAAGTGGGCAATTTTTATTACTATATATTTTTTTCTCTCACCCCAATACTATTGTATGTATAAATGTATTCAGATTCCCCCGCTATCTATTCGTCAGATCCTTTAAACATTTCAGTTTTGCTAAGTTCATTGTATTTGGGTGGCAAAATATTTGAATATTCAGCCTTTGTTGTGGTTGGTTGGAAAGCCGACTGCTGTTCACTTAAGCCGTATAATCGAAAAATGTAATTGTATAGTACGGGGTGGGTGGAGAGTCGTTGAGGGTCCTATATGAATAAAATTTGTACATAAGTACACACACATTCAAATCATATAGGATTCGGTTCTGTAGACGCATAAAACATATGTACAAATGTACAATAAAATATCGGACGAAGGTATTCGCATTCAACAGCAAAAGCTCTGCCAAGGACGAATGTTGATGGGTTGGAATTATCTGCGACGGAAGATGTTGGAATTACATTAAAAAATTGTTGCAAACGTGTATATGGTATACATGTACGTGTACAGATAAAATTTCGTTCGGGTTCGTGTAGCAGAATTTTCACCAGGATGGAAACAATTTTCTATATTATTATTACATTTTTTCCACTATGAAGTTTTCTTCTCATTTTACCGTTTTGGTAGGAGTAATTTTTTGTTATTGAGAAGAGTATGGCAAAAAAAAAAATGTGGTAACATTTTCCATTTTTGTACTGAAAGCTTTGATGTCGACAGCGGATAAGGTTGCGGTAGGCAAAATAATTGGTAGACAAAATTAATATCGAAAAACTAGCAAAGTTGGCCATGCTCACCACAATCCCAATATCATGGGCCGTTTTTGAGGGCTTTCCATTAAGTGTACTGCAGTAACGGCGTGAATATCTTATACACATAGAGAAATATGAGATCCGGTTTTTTTTTTTAAAGTGTTCAGCGAAATTACTGGACAAAAGTTGTTTCTTTGTCAGAGGTTTCTGCCCTTTATTCCTGCAGTGTCATCTACTCATACATGGTTGTCCCACATGTTGAATTTCAGACTATGAATGGAGTACAAGAGCTGGAAATCCTTTCTGTTCTTCTGTTTGTATGCAGAGTATCCTCGTCTATCGCTTCAATGTCAATGAAAGAGGAAAATAATTACGTGAAAAAACGGTGTACATGCTAAGGTGAAAAAGGATATAGAGTCTCTAGTCTACTCATTTTATTCTACATTTGTTCAAACATAAAATACTAGAATCAAGAATAAAAAATGATGGAGAATGGGTAATACATTTTTTTTAGCCTCAACATTACTACTTTAGAGTTTGTAACTGTCCCACGAGGTTGTCTACCACTACAGGAGGTAGCCGATTTGATCCTAATTCATTCTTTTTATATAATTTTTGACTATACAAAAATATATACTCATGTAAACCAGAAGTTCCTCTTTGAATAGAGTATACCTTGGTTGAATGTTGCGGAGACAAAACCACAATTTGTCCTTTTTATTTTATAGTGCTACTTTGATCTTAACTGCATTACATGTCTGCACCCCACAGTTGGAAATATTTGAAAATTTCCAGAAAGCTTTTCATAAGCTGATTATTATATTTTCTGTACAGTTTAACTTTATTGGGGCAATTTTATACCTTTTCATATGACTACACCATACTTGTAAGTAAATATTTTTAAAAATATCTCTACATATTGTATATGTGTATGTAAATAATTGCCAATACATAAAATTCATGCCATTTTTTTAAAGAAAACAACTCAGCTTTTATTAAAGTAATTTTGAATATTTCAACATAAACTTCAACTCTTTGATAGTTCATTCACATTGTAAAAAATCGTATATGCTTTTTAAAAAATTAAATAGAATTTTTCCATTGATATAAATTGATTTAAATAAAATTTAAAACAGATTCAAACGATGTTTAAGGCATTTTTTTTTTGGTTGGATAATACAAAAATTGGGTTATCCATTTTGCAAATTGGAAAGTACAGATCTGTCATTATAAAAGTGTCAAATATATATATTATTTCAAATTATATTTATTTTTCTTAAAGTATGCCATTTTATAAAATTTATTTTTTAAAGAACATGGTTAAATTGTAAAAATTGTCTACAAAAGTGGTAATTCTGCCATAGCCACGTTTTGTACAAACATTTTCTTCAGAAATAAGTTTCATATCTCGCTGGGTGAATCCGTCGATAAGTTATATTACTACGCATAATAAAATTTAAAAAATGCAGATTATCTTTAAATTTTACAGTACTTAAAAACCAACAATTGCAAAGTAATGGCGAAATTACAACCCGAAATGTGAAAAACAGTCATCAAAAATGACCTCAAAAGAATCGGGTCCTGCAAGTACCAGGTGTATAAGCTAAAATTTACTGTTTTTTAGTAAAAAAAACATGTTTTTTTCATAGAAAGCAAAAACAAATTTATTCAAAGTACTTGCCCTTGCTAGCTACACATTTTTCCCATCTCTCGGGCAATTTATGGGTACCATGCCAATAAAATTCCTTCTCTTTCGAGGCAAACCCTCCATCAAGCCATTTTTGGACGCCTTCATAAGAATCGATGTGTTTTGGCGTCGCTCCATCTGCCTATCGTTCAATTAATGCTGCACCCATTTTCCGATTTTTTCAGTCTTCCCCATGGCACGCAGACGCATGGAAATGGCTGGTTGAGTAACACTTAATTGCTCCGTGAGCATTTTTTGGGATTGGGTATCGTCTTCGTCCAAAAGAGCCTACAATTGATGGTCCTCAACCTTCCTAAGCCGATTTTCACGCTTCTTGTCCCACAAGTCGAAATTGCTGTCTTTGAACCGATGAAACCAATCTCGACACATTATTTCCGATAAAGCACTGTCACCATTGGCCTCCATAAGCATTCGATGCGATTCGGCAGCCGATTTGTTCAAATTGAAGCAGAAAAGCCGAGCTTCCCGCATATGCTTTTTTTCTGGCACAAAACTAGACATGATTACCAAAGGAAAAATGTATGTTGATGTACGAAATTGCTGACAATGTACTGATTTATGTTGACAGATGTGAAACTCATAATAAAAAAGTATGGTATGCTCATGGTAGCTTAATACGCTCACTCACGCTATCTATAACCAAACAGCGGATTTAAGCTTATATACCTGGTAATTTAAATAAAATTGTATTTAATAAATAATGGAAAAGTTAAAGAAATAAACAAAATAATAGCTAAATTATAATCTATATTTAAAGTATAATTTATAAAACTATATTTTTAAAACCCGAAATTTGATTAAGTTTTATATTTTTTATTTGAAACACAATTTTTTTTTCTCGAAACGTGGCACAGGATTTTTGGTATTTCATGAAAAGATCTGTTTTTTTTTTATAGATTTAAACCATTTAAAACATATTTCAGATATATTATAGTGAACATTCTTTTTTATATAGAAAAAAAAACATTAAAAAAAAACACAAAAAATAAAACACAATAAATATTATTGAATGTTATAATTTCTCATCAAATAGCATATATTGAAATTTATTTTAAATAGGATAAAATTTATTTATTTATTTCTAAAATAAAAATAGATGTTGATAAATTTTGAACTATTGCATTTTCGTTATAATTTATGAAAGTGTTTTGTTTTTTTTTTACCTGCAACGATTTGTAAACTGAGCATAATATTTCTGAAAAGATTCACTGCTTTCATAATACGAAACAAAAGAGTTTGAATGGTTCTTTCATATATTATTATAAGAGGTGAATTTTTCAATAAGGATACTGAAACCTTATGTTTGGTAAACAGACAATGACTGCAGTCAGAGCTGTAAAATGTTCGAGATTCGGAAAAGTTTTCCATCATTCATAGGAGCGGTTACCATTTTTGTGTCACATTAAAGCACATCTATCTAGAATCTGAGCAGACAAAGCACAACTTGTAACAATAAACCGCAAAAGACAAAGCCATTACCTGTAAAAGCGCATTTATAAATGAAAGCTTTAAAACGGGCTGTTCCAACTGGGAACTGTGTACAGAAGAAAATGTAAAAAGGCGAGATGTTCTTATAAAATATCCAATCCTGTAGAAATCTTAAGAATAGAAACAATAACTTTGAGTCTGACTCAGATCTGGAACGTTTTCGTAAGCGAATAGGGAAACGCTTTTAGTAATTTTTAATCTTTAATGGCAGCGTTCAACGAGAATAGGGAAGAGGATCTGATTGTTTAATCTTCGTGGCGTATGAATCAAGTCTACAGAAAAGCTATGGAAAACAATCAGATTGCAAAAATTCTCATCCTCTCGTCGTCAAATATGAAAATGCAGAAACGTTGTGGATTCAATGTGTACTAGTGAATATGGTATTGCATAATACTGCATTATACCATATTAACTATAGTTCCATATTCTTCGGACTGATAGGTAGATAGTGTAATTAATTTTTTTCTTTGCCTTCACAAATCTTGATATTGTTGGTTGAAAATGGGAAATAAGAAAAATATTTAATATCAAATGTAAAGTCTAGGATTATAATTGAGATTTTCTTTTTAAATAATCATATTTGCATAGCGTTTTTTTCATTTTTAACCATCAAATAAATTTCATTAAACATCCAGTCTTAGATTTAGTATTTTATTAAATAGCAAATTTATATATTTAACGTCTACTTATAGCATGTATAAAACCCTATTTCAACAATTAGATTTTGCATATCAATTATTTTTTAAGCATTCTGTAGTGTACGTATTCGTATTCTCAATAGTCAAAACACTATTTTCAATATCACATACTGCCAAAAAAATTTCTTTTAAATAAAAAGTACAGTATAAAACAGTTTGAATAAAATACACAAACACAAAATTATAAGAGAAAAAAAACAGTGTTGATTGGAGAAAGCATTTTAAATTGAAAATCCCAATAAATCAGCACCTGAGTTCAAGGTATATTGCACAACCAATCTACAATTAGTATTGAAAAGGCGACTCTTTGAATACGAAAAGGCTTAATTAGAAAAAAACTGCAATATATAGAACAGAATCGAAATTAGGAGTTTTTATGTTATGTCGTTTATTATTTTTTCTTTTGGACTCATTTTAAAAATCTTCCAATCAGGATTTTTTTAAGAACTTTTCCCAAAGGCTTCAGCAACGTTCAGTAAAAGTTGAAACATTTTCGACCATAAATAAAAGAAAAATAGTCAATTCCATTGTGTATTATGGTGAATTTTTAGTACTTATAGAAATAAAGCATATCAATATAAAATAAATAAATTCAATATGGGCTTTCATCTATTGTAACTGAAATTGTGCTTTTATTTTTAAATACTTTCAAAACAAAACAAAACTATGGTATACGAAGTACATTTTTACTTTTATTTAGTTGAATGTATCTTTTGAACAAAACTAAATTGGACTAGTTCTTCAATAGTGAACGTGGTATATGGTTATTTAAACTGAGGTTTATTGCTCATATAAAGTTGAATGAAATACTTCAATTGCAACCATACACAAGGATTCTGTGAATAGCCAATATACACCTACACTATAAACAAGTAGTGATTGGCTTTTCCATTCTCTACAGTTTCGTTTTTCCTTAAAAATCATTTATTTCTAAAAAGAAAAAGAAGAATTCATTAAATATTGACTTATACATACTTCGTATTGAAGAGAACTTTATGTTTTATAGAAAATATTTAATGAAAAATTTATTTATTATTTGCACCTTTTTTTGTGGTATTGAAAGCTTGTAAACATAAGAAAAAAGTTAAAATTAATCTTTCATATATACGTATTTGTACGTAGTTATTATTATTTATTGCCACTACAATCCCTTGTGGGTTGTGTCCTTATTGAGAAGAGTTCGTCAAATTTCTGTAGTGACGACTTTTGTCTGGCCAATTTGTGACCAGCAAAAGCCGTCACTAGAGAAATTCGATGAACTCTTCTTAACAAGAACACAGCCCACCACAAGGGATTGTAGTAACAATAAATCGAGTCTATTGAGGTGCTCTTCGGCATAGCCCTTCCACCTAATGGTTGGTCTTACTCTTGCACGTCGAAAAACCGAGTTTCTGGAGAAAATTCTTTTCATCCACACGATGTGTCCTATCCACAGCAACCCTCCTATTTTGATCTTTTGGACAACATCAGCTTTCCGATGCAAGGGATATCAAAGAACTATTATATATACACTTTGCGATGCAAGTATATATAACACTTTTTGATAACTTAATTGGCTAAAGCAATTTGAAGCTCATCACTGCCCACCATTGTCCATGTTTATGACACATACGAGGTCTGTTCAAAAAGTATAGCGAATTTTGCGTTTTTTCACAAATTATTTATTTATTCATGAACATCTATTTTGTCCCCTTCAAAGTAATCTCCACAAGATATTATACACTTGTGCCAACGTTTTTTCCAATCCTCGAAGCACTTCAAAAAATCATTTTTTGTGATCTTGTTCAGCTCCTTCTTCGATGCCGTCTTTATCACCTAAATCGTAGCGTAGCGTCGTCCTTTCATGGGGCTCTTTAGTTTTGGGAACAAGAAAAAGTTGTAGGGGGCCAGATCTGGGGAATACGGTGGCTGCAAAATATTAATGTATTATTTTGGCCAAAAATTTGCGCGCAAGCAACGATGCGTGAGCAGGGGCGTTATCATGGTGCAAAAGCCAAATTTTGTTCTTCCACAAATCCGGGCGTTTCGGGCGGATTTATTCATGCAACTTGCACATAACTTGCAGGTAATATACCTTCTTGACCATTCTACCCTGTGGCAAGAACTCATGATGCACCACGCCCCTGCAATCGAAGAAAACTTTAAGCAAAACCTTCACATTCGACCGAACTTGGCGCACTTTTTTCGGTCTTGGCTCGTGCGGCAGCTTCCATTGGGATGATCGAGCTTTGGTTTCCACGTCATAACCATAAACGCATGATTCGTCACCAGTTATGACACTCTGGAGCAAATTTGGGTTATCGCGGACAGAGTCCAACAGCTCCTTAGCAATGTTAATGCGAAGCTGTTTTTGGTCGAAATTGAACAATTTTGGTACGATTTTTGCATCGACCCGTCTCACGCCAAATCATTGGTAAAAATCGAATGCCACGAGCCAATCGATATGTTTAAGTCCTCAGCAACTTCACTAACGGTAATTCGCCGTTTGGCCAATACTATTTTCTTCACTTCATCAATGTTTTTGTCTGTTGTTGACGTGCTCGGGCGTCCGGTACGCTTTTCGTCGTTCACATCTTCTTGGCCCTCTGAGAACATTTCACCCGTTGCATCGGTCCAAGGTAGCTTCACCATATGCCACAGTATTTGTTTTTCACATAAAATTTAATACAGATTCTTTGATCTGTTTTTTGAAATGGGCAAAATTTGAAGACGGGCCAAAACACGTGTAAGCAAAGCAGCTGTCAAAAATTAACTGAACATTCAAAATGCCTAAACTTGTCGGCATAAGTGAGAGATAGGGATACCAACATAATCGAAAATCGAATATACGTAACCCGCGAAAATTCAAAATTTGCGATACTTTTTGAACAGACCTCGTATACGAGTTGTTAAATGAACTAGACGGGCTTCGCTAAGAGCGATCTAGCAATACTGAGAACAACATGGAAACATAGCTTGTACATTAGTCCTTTTAAACCGTCAAGTACAAGTGTTAACCTTCGGCCCGAGATCATGATAAGATAAATTTTGTTTTTCTGGTGCGTTCCAAGAAATGGAGCAGTAAAATTTGGACTAACAAATTCATTAGTTTGACTTGCGAAAAGTTGTAACGAGCCTTTAAGGAACATTTCTCATACATTTTAAGCACTTTTATTTTAAAAAAGGTTTTTTTAAGGTAATTCTTTGAAAGACTTAGAAAAGATCCAAAAACAATTGAAAGGAGCTGAAGGCGATTCTAGTTGAATCCTTTTGGCACTGTTACGAAAAATAAATATTAAAATAATTTTTTTGCACAAGCTGAATAAGGATCTACTATCATGAATAATCCTTCACCTCATTTCCTTTGCACTAATTTTTTTTTTGAGAGTTTATTAAAGACCCTTAATATACAAATTCTTTCAGAAGCTCAAAGCTGGTTTTTTTTTTTGAGTTAATCATATTCTTGTTTTTGTTCTTATTTAATACTAGATGCATAGAACTAGCTACTAACCTCTGAATTTATAAAGAGCCCCACTGACTTTTTGAAAGCTTTATATTATCATCAAAGAGTATCCTAGTATAAAATATAGTGACGACGGATTGCCACACTATTTTTGAGACAAGCATTGAAATATTAGAAGGCAAGACGTTACCTTGGCGTACGTCATTAATTGTTCAAAAAGTTATTTAGATACGCATCTGTTTATTTAAATTTTTTTTTGTTGATAATCAAATATTTCTTACTTAAGATAAGCTTTGTGAGATTCACCTAAAATTAGTCTTAACTTAATGGTTTATTATGTTATAGCAGTTATCATCATCAACGTCGCGACAATCGGTAGTCCGGTCTAGACGACTTATGATGTTGCTCCACCGCGGGTAAGTTCTACCTCATCTACTGGGACCATAAATAGAGCCACTGTAGACTTTCTGGGCAGGATCTTCCTCATCCTTGCGGACAAAAATTCTTCCAAAGCGTGGATCTCACCGTTTAATAGGCTTCAAAACAGTCTATCCTCATGTAGGTGGTCAAAATTTCTTCCAAGGAGGTTTATTATTTCCGTGTTATTATTACCAGGAAAACACTTTTTCTGGAAGATAAAAATAAATTTAACTATAATCTAGCGACTGATTATTAGAAAAAAGTAAATGCGTAGAATTAATTTTTTTTAAGTTAACAATAAATATTCGTTTACGTATAAAGTTCAATAGTATTTATATCAACAACAAGGTGAACATATTTTTTAAAGATTTTCTTAATATTTTTCTTATAAAAGCCGAAGTTTAATAACCGAATAAGATGGTATTTTGTAATCACTAGAACGTTTTTTCTTCAAATTTTATTTTTACAACAAATGTACAAAATTTTTTTATTTATGTTTATCTATAAACAACTTAATAATATTAGTAGTTATTCATTAAGTCAGTCTTTTGTTAATAAAATTAACGATTGAAATTGTTAATTTTTTCTCACTTAATTGAATCCCAGCTGCGTTTAATGTCGCCTTTTACAATAATACAAGTAAGGATAACAAAAGGAATAATGTCGTCCATTTGGTTGGATGGAAAGTGGAGGGTCTGATAAACTTTTGTTATACTTATAGTAATGTAAGGCTATATTTATACTAATAAAGTTTCGTTGTCATCGATGTTGCGAACTAAAACAGTTTATTTAAGTCATAAAATAACATGCAATACATTTCCTTAATGAAAATTTTATGATATCTATTAACAACACGTCAATAATATTTTTATAAGATGGAATTATATTACTGTCCATATACAATTGCCGGAAATTTCTAATAATCTTATGACAAAATATTACTTTTCATAAACATTTATTTTAATCAGAGACTATTTAGGTGAAATGCTATAGTATGACTGGACGCATAATTTGGTGTAAATGGAAATGTTCTTAGCTCGTGGAATACTAAAATTATTTTTGTTTATTTTATTTTATTTTTTTCGACTATTAAATAAATAAAGCATTTAATAAAACTGGACTTACATATAAATTTTCTTTATATTCAGCTCGTTGATTGTAAAAATCCTTGTCAGATGGTTTTGGCATTTAAACGTTTTATTCGAAAAATTTCACATAAAAATATGATAATAATTTTTAGTTAAGGCATTCATTCAATCAGAAATTATTTTATTATTCTATACATTTTTTATCTATAGTTATTATTTTTATATAGAGAAAAAAAAATTATTAAATCAGAAATATTTTTGAATATTGTCGGTTAAATTTATCTTATAATTTAAACATTTTTTTAATAATTTTTACTTTCTAATATAGCATATTAGTTAATATTTAGTTGATTTTTAAAAAAATTTTATTCCTTATAACATTTGTAGTGAAATGTAAATTCTTAGTGCCACGACATTGCACAACAATTAAATGGATCCGAACTCAATATTGCTAAATGTTGTTTTTATTTTTACTCAAAAGATGTCACTAGCTTTATTGTGCATTTGACGCAAAAAATGTAACTGATGACAAAAGGAAATCCTTGTTTTTTTTGCCTAAGACTATAAGAAGAATTTATTGAAAAAAATAAATAAAAAAAGTTTAAATGCATTAAAAAATAAAAATATCTTTGGAAAATTTTTATAAAGATATGTTCATATTTTTATTGTTTTTTTTTTATAATACCTAAACAGAAAGTTAGATTAAATTCTATTAACAATTTTATTATGATAATCAAGATATGAAATTATAATGTTAGCTTTTATTTTCGTGGCAAAGAGGAATTTTTTTTTTGTTCGCTACTTTTACTAAGCTAAAAAGTTTGATAATGCTATATTTTTTTTCTTACATCAGCAAGTTCTAAAAATGCTATATAAAAAAGGAAGGAGGAAAGAAAAAAGATTAGATTTAAATAAGCCAAATCAGGATGAAAATGATATGACGAGGGAGCAATCATTGCTCTGTAAAAGACGTCATGTTTTTCTTTATGTTTATATCTAAATTCTTGACATCTGCAGTTATACGCATATAAATGCTTCCATAAAACCATCACGCGCGAAAGCTTTAAGAGGCTTAAGTAAACTTTCATATAGAGGAGTATATGGTGTTGTCTAAACGATAGAAGTTTTATGCTAAGGGTAGGGGTAGGAATGGTATTAGATGTTGTACATATACTCATAGAATGGGTATGATCGAACTGAGTATGGTGACGAATTCATACAAGGCAGATAGAAGTATTCGTATTTAAAGACATGCCTCGAATACTAGAAAAAGCTTCAGTATGCCATTAAGACAGTACGTGAGGTCTTTTCTCTCTTACAGTTTGTTCGATTTTTCCGTTCGCCTTCTGACCTACACGCCTGTGCCTTATGTCCTCTTTTTTGTTATTAAGTTGCTTGAAATGGTAAAATATACAAGGCTTTTAGAAGATCGGTTCGTAATATACCAAATATCGTTCAAATATGTATGTCTTTCTGTCCTTATGTTAGATGGGTAGGATTGAGAGGTAGAGCTGCATATTACTATCAGTATTTGTTTAGAAATATTCATTAGATTAACGTTGTGGTTTTTTATATATCCCCTACGTTTATCTAATAATTGTGAGGGTTTTTTTATAAATTTTTTTTATATAAACTCTTTAATAATTATTTAACAGAGACCTTTTTGGACAATAATATTTAGGTGCATTCTGATAGGTTTATTACTGAAGGTCAGTCCTTATATAAATATGTTCATTTAAAATTAAATTTTCCGATATTTTTAATTCTAAAAATACTTATATCTTTAGCTGAAAGAAATATGTTTGTAGTTCTGAATCGGTGTAGGTTTTGTTTTATGTTCGATGATAACTTCTTGTACAATATTCAGCAATAGTGTTAGCTATATAAAAGCTTAACCAGAAGTGCACGTTTTCTGTTTGTTCAAATACATATAAGAGTACATTAGATTGGATAGCCCATGTGCCCATCGAAGAAAGCTAGTTTTCCGTAACGATTATGGCAGAACATAAATCTGTGTTTGGTTAACGAACGAGATTTTTATTTCAACGAGAATAGTACAACCAAGGAAGACCATCCTTCCTTAAATATTCAGTTCTGAACGTTTTCATATTTTTTTTTTACAAAATATTTTTTAAGTACATTTACTTGCATGTAGTCGTAAAAAAGATTTTTTTTTAAAGCCGCACTGTCAGTATGTTATATAGTTTAAATTTTAAAATATATACTTGCAAACATGTTTAAGAAATATATCTTATATAAAAATTGTGTTTTATTATATTGCCTAACCACATATAAAATATAGCACTAGTCAAAAACTTTATATTACTATTCTTGCCATTATATATAAAATATAATATTAATCAAATAGTTGTTATGAAACGTCTTGCAGGACTTGATCCTTTTGAGTTAATTTTTGATGAAATTTTCATATATTTAATGCTATAATTTGGCTATTACTTGACAGATATTAGTTAATAGTCACTATAAAGTTTAAAAATTATCTATGTCAGTCTGATTTTCGTGTAAGTTTACAAGAAACATATAGTGGCATCAAATAATAGCAAAAAAATTGTTTTCCAAGAAAAAATCTAATGATCAGAATATAGTAAAAATTCTTTTTATTTTATAAAGGTAACAACGCACCGTTGGCTTATGAAAAAATCTGTGGAATTTATGATGAGAAAGTGCTGTATCAAAGTCAGTAGAACGCTCATGGTTCACTTGCTTTCATTCTAGAAATTTCGATGTGAAAGATGAGTCTTGTTCTGGTCAGCCAATTAACGAAACATTCTCGAAAAGATTGAGCAATTGAACATTCATTATCAAACTATTTTAAACCATTTGTGAAAGGATGGTTCCAAAAGGAAACTCGATGTTTGTGAAAAATAATTTTAACCAACTTAACAGCTTCGTTACGTTACGGAAGCGCAATGAAATCGAGCCATTTCTGAAGAGAATCATAATTGGCGATAAAAATTTTGTAAACCACAAGACAGATCATGGAAAAAGAGAGATGAACGACCACAAACAATTTCTAAGTCAGAATATATGGGGAATAAGGTTATGCAACTCGAGATATTGCGCCAAGCAATTGGGAAAAAATGCCCAGAATTGATCAATTGGAAGGGCGTTTTCTTCGCTTGACCACACACATCTTTGATGACTCACCAAAAATTAGGAGAGCTTGCCTAGAAAGTTTTCATATAGTCACCGTATAGCCTAGACATAGCTACCTCAGACTATTACTTGTTTCGATCTCTGCAGAACTTCAACCAGAAACTACAAAAGTTCTAAGCTGATGAAATAATGGTTCTGCCTGAAAAATGGCAAAATATTGTCAATAATAATAGAGAATATTTGGTTTGAATAAATTGATTTTAATACTCTAATTAAACGTCTCTATTTTACTCAAAAAATATCACGAACTTTTTCACAAAAAATAGTCGGTTATCTATTTTTACTCAAAAAATACCACGAACTTTTTCACAAAAAAAGTCGGTTATCACGGATACAATGGGTTCTTCAAAATTACTTTTGGGTTTACAGAGGCCTGGAAACCCAAAATAAGCGTTATCATTCTCTCCTTTAAGATTCTCCTCTTAAATGGCGGTAAAATATTGGCTAAGGCACAACCACCACTTTTGGAGGAAGTCTTACAATTTTACCACATTTTTTCGGTGCTGAATTCATATTATAAAATGACAAACCCTAAACTAAGCAAGTTCTATCTTGGATGACATATATTTGACAGCTGTCAAATGATGGAGTTCTGTACTTTCGCAACTACAAAATTGATAATAGTTATTCAAAAAACAAATTTGATAATCAAAAAAGTTCTTGAACTTCTCAAAAAATATACAAATTGAAAAAAAACTTTTCTTAAGGTTATTATATTCTTGGTTCATTATTTAAATTTATTTATAAGTATAAGAAATTTATTAATTATTCACATTAATTCTATATAATAATTACAATATAAGTTTTATTTTTTCAAAATTCATCTTCTTAATATAAATTAATGAATTTTGTAGATATATAAAAACAAAGCCTATTTAGCTATTGAATACATCGAAAAATGTAAGGTATTTCAATGAAAAAATATGAAAACAGTAATTTTTGTTTGTTATTGAAAAGTTTTTTTATGGCTTCAATTAATTAATTTCTGCTGAAAGTTTTATTTCAACATCAGATGATGTCGTTTTCATGGAACACAAATTACTTTTTAACAGTTTTCCATCTTAGCTATGAAAAGACTTGCCTAAAGCTGCCTTACACCATCTTTGGTAGATAAATAAGAGTTTTTATATACGAATATAAAATTTTTGAAGAATTTTTTCTGTAACCATGAACATATATTTGGCAGTTACAATAAACCACTAAAATGATGCATACCATCTAAAATCTATTATGGTGTTGTTTATGTATTGTTTGGTTGAGGGGTATGGTTCGGCTGCCGTTAGATTCATGGACAAGTCGAAGAATCCAACTTGGAGTACAGCAGTTAAAGACTTTGTGAAAGTTTTCTGGTGACAGCTGTTCGTAACATTACCTCGGAAAATTGCTAAATCTGTCCAATTTTTAAACGATGAATAGCCCCAATGCACTATTCACCATTTGACATTCTCTTCTAGTTTCTATTGTAGTTCCCTTCAGACAATATCTTTATATCTCTGGTTGTAGATCTTCATCATGTTTAATAGTAAATATAGTAAAACTTTAATATATGAGTATTACTTTAAAATTTATAAACGTCCATCAAATATATAATTTTTTACTTATTTTCATATATTATTTTCGAGTATATGTAATTTTGTGTTAAAAATTCAATAAAAAAAAATTAATGTGTCCTATAGATTTTTATTTATACACTCCGTAGATAAAATTTTAGCGACTAAATTTCTGATACTGTACGAGGTAAGACTGATTTTTTCTCTAACAATTTAATTTTTTTTTAAATATTTCAATATTACCCCCTTCAAAGTAGTTAAGACTTTAACTGGAATCGCCTTCAGTTCCTCAATTACATTCTTTGAATCTTATCGACAGAGCCAAGATGATATCATTTGAAACAACTTTTGATCTTGAATAAAAAACAAGTTATACAGACTTAGGTAAAATGAATAGGGGGACTGAGAATCCACAGAAATCCCCTGTTTGACCAAAATTCGCTGATGGATGTCTTTTTTTTTAAGTTTAGATTAATGAGGTACAGGGGGAAACCTTCAAAAGGTACTCGCCTGGAAGACCTTCTACCTGCCAGACGAGTTATGCGGGATTTTTACCTCGCTAAAACCTACCTGTACCTCTACCCTTGCTCCCGGAACAATGGTTCACCGACGGCACTCTTTGTAAATACTACTTCGCCGGGGCTTTCTTATTTGATATTACTGCTTTCCCGATATTATGACGCCTCGCGGCCTATTCTTCGTACGTGGTCCGAAGATCCTTGATTAAAGATTCCGCGTACTCTGCAACTCTGTTCCAAGCCGATTGGCTCTTCAGCATGCACTCTCTCTCTCTCTCTCCAGATCTGCACGTGTTCCCTCGTAGAAGGGGCATTGGGAGAACACGTGTTCTGCATCTTCGATCACATCGCGGCAATGACGACAGTTTGGGGAGTCAGTTCTCTTGAATCTGTGCAAGTATGCCCGAAAGCATCCATGCCCAGTCAAAAGTTGTGTGATGTAATACCCGACTTCCCCGTACACGCGAGTGATCCATTTGGTGACATCTGGGATCAGCCGATGAGTCCAACGACCCTTCGTCGAGTTGTCCCATCTCTCTTGCCAGAAGCGAAGACTCTCGAGTCTCTCCTCTTCACAGAGGACCTTTCGCCACTTTTCCTTCTTCCTACGATGTTGGCGTTCACGCTCTCCTGCCAGGATGTCGATGGGTCAGCATGATACAATGACGTTGACCGCATCGTGTGATACCGTTCGGTATGCTGACGCTACTCTGATCGCTGAGAGCCGCTGGACTGATAACATTGTCTTGCGGTATGTTGTTAACTCTAGCGATTTCGCTCACACTAGTGCTCCGTATAGCAGGACCGAGGTAACTACAGTTGCCAGTAGTCCCCTTCGGATTTGCCTGGGGCCTCCGATATTGGGCATTATCCGCGAAAGCGCGCCATGTACTGCTGATGCCTTTCTGCTGACGCTGGAGGTGTGCTCCTTGTAGTTGAGTCTGGCATCCAAGACCACTCCTAGATACCGGATGTAGGGTAGCGACTGGATGTCGTGGTCGCCTACTCTTATGGTGATGTTATCTATTTTCTTCCAGCTACTCACAAGGAGTGTTTCAGTCTTATTTTCCGCCAAAGATAGGTCTGCCGATGTCATCCACTGTCTTATCCTGCGGATGGTGGTGGAGAATGCGGCTTCCAGTTCCTCCAGGTGTTTGGCTACAAGGACAACTGCTACGTCGTCCGCGAAAGCCACGAGTGTTGTGTTCGGCGGTAATTCCAGATGGAGTACGCCGTCGTACATGACGTTCCACAAGAGTAGGTCCAGGACAGAGCCCTGAGGTACCCCTCCCGTGACCCCATACTTCGCTGGTCCATCAGCCGTCTCGTGGTGTAGTAGTCGGTCACTGAAGTATGATCTGACCATCCTCCGTAGGTAGTAGGGCACCCCCATGTTCTCAAGAGCCTTCAAGACTCGGTCTCAGCGGGCCGAGTTAAACGCATTCTTGATGTCCAGGGTGACAATGAGGCAATACTTTTTGGAACCGCCTTTCCGTCTCTTTCCTGATATGGCTTCCTTTGCGATGTTGGTGACGAGTTCCAGCACGTCGATGGTCGGTCTCCCCTTCCTGAATCCGAATTGGAATTCGGAAATTTGAGGATCGAGGTAATGCTTCAATCTGTCGGCCACTGTCCGCTCCAAGTTCTTCCCGTCCGAATCCAACATGCAGAGTGGACGATAGGATGCTGGTTCGTCCGGTGGTTTTTTCCCTTTTGGGATAAGAACCAATCTTTGTTGCTTCCATCGAGTCGGAAATACGCCTTGCCGCAGACAGGCGTCGTACATGCTTATGAACATGTCTGGCTTGGCGGCAATTGCACTCTTCAGTGCGATGTTGGGTATGCCGCTTGGTCCTGGTGCCTTGCCATTCTGCAATCTAGTGCAGGCCCTTGTGAGTTCTTCCATGGTCACTCCGGGAATTTCCACTTCTTCATCCTCCGGGTGGTAGTCGGGGAGTTCTGGTTTCTCCGGGAATAGATGTTCTACTATTCTGTGCAGCATGTCGGGACAGGTTGGTTTTGTTGCGGGTAGGCTTTTAATCCTATGCATGACCGTCTTATACGGTCTGCCCCATGGGTCCCGGTTCACTTCCGCGCAGAGTTCCTTCCGACAATCTCGTTTACTGGAGTTGATTTCGTTTCTGAAGTGTCTGTAGTGTACGATTTGAGTTGAGTGGAAGCATCGAAGTGTCTGTAATGTGCGATTTGAGTCAAGGAGTACCCAAAACAAATAACCATTTTTCTTAGCTTTTGAAGGACTACTCATCAGCTTCAATGTTAGACGATGGTCGGACTTCACAAAAACCGTCACTCATTCCACATTTTCATTAGTTTCGAATGTTGAAGAGATCCCTGAGCAAGGTCCATTTTCCACTGCTTCTAGGTATTTCAAAAATGAATTTTGGCACCGAAAACCATGTGCTATTTATAAGAAATGTTCGCCCTAAGCACATTGCAGCTCTTCGTAAATCAAACTTATGGATTTGCGATTCTTAAAAAAAAATTTTATGACACATCCTTGCTAAAAATTTTAGCCGTTCCATTTTCCCTAACGTACTTCAAAAACGCATCTATTGAATTGTGTATTTACCGAATGACGTTCAAGATTGTTTTGTACGTCTAGAAGAGACTAACACAGAAACTATATAAAGGAGAAATCCCCATTATTTAATTTTCTACCACCTCTTGCACAATCACTAGACTATTCTTGGATACTCGAACAAAGGAAGTTTCTTGAATATAAACAATTTCTGTATGAATCTATAATATATCAATCTGTATTTTGATAAACCACAATGTAAATAGACCAAAGCCCAGAAAGTAAAATAACCGCAGAAGCAAAAATGGCTGGTTGAATACAATTTTGTAGATATATTATGGTGTCAGAATAGTAAAAACTCCTATGTTATTGTTGTTTTGTTATGTGCCCCTATATTATCTTAAATAAATTATGATCAGAAAATATTGCTTCAAGTCTCACGTTGAAGTGAGGCTCTTGCCCAGAATATATGTTCTCAGAATTTATGTTTATTTTTTAAAATCCATATTGTATATCGTTCATATTCTCGTGTTACATTTGAATAGTTCCTTGTTAATAATTAGTGGAGAGCAACTGATGTATCCAACATACTATAGACCGTTTTGTGTATCTAAAATGTGCAATGGAAATAGAAAATTAACTGAGAACATTTTAAATTCAAATTTTATTGTATCTGGTTGGTTTTGTTATCACAAGCAAGTTTCAATGAATATTTACTAGCCTATCCTTTTTAGTTAATTGTAAGCATTTTAAATTCAATTTTATTTCTCTTGTCTAATCCTTTTAATTTAATTAATTATTTTTTTGTTTTTTCTTCAGTTCGATAAAGATCCTAACAAGTATACATATATGAAATATTCATTTGTTAATTCAAGGATATCTGCTACACTTTAATAAGTTTTATTTTTTCTCTATTAAATTGTGACTCAAAAAATAAGTTTTACTATTAAACAAAAGTGATCAGCAGTTGGAAAAGGCTATTAACATTTATGTTGATGATTCGAAAACATCGCAAATTTTCTTTTTTTTAATGTCATCATATTTTTTGGTATATGGCATTTAGTTATTAAATAAATACAATGTCCTCTTAATGCTAATTATAATAACTCTGTTTGGCATAGTTCGGAATGTATCTCATTTATATTTCGTGTGATTTATTTTTATAGTTTTGGAATTGTCTCGAGCTTATTGGTATAGACCTTACTTTTTATGTAGCCTCAGAAAAATCATAAGACTTCGGCCGTCATTTGACCTTATTGTTGTTTGAGATAATATCTCCTAGCAATTTCATTCGCAATAGGGTCATTGTTTTACGCGCTGTGTAATAAGTTACATGGCGCTCATATTGTATACGTCCATGTTTATTTGTTTACTTATAAAGAATGTGAGGCCATTTGACATGACTCATGAGGCCATTTGACAACTCTAGTGTGGGTTTGTGTTGCTAGCTTCCTTAAAGAAAACTGATTGATAGTTAGTTGCAGGAAAATGTCAAATATTGTTGAAGTTCGTAGAGCATACTTAAATGTTTAGTAAGTTTAAAAGGGGGCTTAGAATAGGAACTTTTTTTTTACTAAGAGCAGCTTAATGAACAAAGTCCTATTTAAAAAGAAATTCTGGATTAAATGGCATTCTTTCACGGTGTAACAAGGTTTCAACATTGACTCTTTGTAGATTTTTTGCATTTAAATATTTTAAAAAACACGGCACCATTGCCGTTTTAAACGTTGGTCGTTGGATGGGAGCGAACCCACTTGTTGCTAAGGGATAAGGATGATGGGATATAATACGAATGGAATGTTTATGCACAGTTCACGAACGAATGGAACATTTAGATCACGATGGATAACACTGTTGCATATATAAAAGGAAGCATTGACAATTTTTTGAAGGAGTCGAGATTATGGAGGTAATTGTAATGCTTGGTCGCCGACGCCAAAGTTCGAGTCCGTATGTCCAAATTGGTTTCACCGTGTTGTGAAGAAATAAATTACTCTTCGTTGTCAGTTTTGTTCTATATTTAAGGAGTCGTAATAATTGTTTGTAGCATCTTTTAAGTTCACAACTTTTTATTTTCATATACGGATTCCTGATTAATCGTTTGTCTTATATAAGTCCAAGTTAACACACGCTCGTTTTTTATGGAATAGTACTGCCATTTTGGGTTATATGAGGAGCATGGTTTTGGCAGAGTGTGACAGTAACAATGTGCATATTTTTGCTCAATGGTTGTAGCTCGGCTTCTAAGCAGTGGATATATTTTTGAAAGATAGTGATGCCTTTGAAAAAATCTTTATGATGCGTAAAGATTGCTGTATTATCAGTTAGAATATTATTGTGGTAAGGAATATAATGAATATAAATGTTATAAAGGATTGGATCTAGAAAGTTACTCTGAGAGACATCGGTAGAGATAAGATAATTTTCAGAATATTCAATATTTTCAGCTATCAGAAAATATATGCCCGAAAGATAGGATTTTAGGATGTGGAAATTACCAGACGGTAAGACTCGTGGGAGTTCTCACGTTTTGACCTTGTTCGGGGCCAGGGATTTCTCACGTTTTCCAATTAATCTTTTACGGGACCAGGGATTTCTAACGTTTTGCATTGGTTTTTTTTACATTTTGCACTAATAAATGATTTATTGTTGTCTCAAATCGCTGATTATGTTGACCGAAAAAATCACGCATTATGCGGAATAAAATTCTTGCAACACAAACATTTTCATAAAACGCTTGAATCAGTTTTATGCGTTGTTCAGCTGTAACTAAAGTTTCCAAAGCTTGCTGTCAAAGATCTACATTGAATCATACTTTATATTATTGAATTACAGTCTTTTTTTAGGATATTAAATTTTATCCATTAATTTTCAAATTCTTCTAAAGTCAAAAGAATGCAAAGCTTAATTTTAGAGTATTTAAGAGGATATGAAGCATTATTTATTAAGAATGGTAATTTTTTTTTTGCCTTTAACTGAACAAGCTTTTTTAGATTGCATACTGAACACTATCAAAATTCTTCTTTATTTCAAGAAAGCATTTAGTATAAATGGTGTAAGAAAAAAAATGGTAAAATAAAATACTGAAAATCATGTTGAAGAAAATTCTTAAAGGGAAACTGATTATGCACAACCTTACGACCTCAGAGTATTTGTCTGTACTGTATTAACTTAAGCTTTGCTTGGTCTGACATTGAGGATACCTGTTAGGTTGAAGAGAGTGCTCTCTCAAAAGACTTTAGTTGAAACAAATTCACTCACACATAGAACTTTTAATTACACGTATACTTGACATAAAAGCTTTTTGCATAACAAAATGTCTACTTCAGTTTCTAACAGAGATGCACTCAGAGTAATTGCATTAAAGTGAAATGAAAGTTGTAAGATGGAATAGGCAAGTAGATACTCGTACATGTACCTGTACGTCTATAAAACTTATGGAAATTTCCTCATACGGCAAGTATAGACTTTTGGCGAGACGATACACTATTTTCAGGTAACCTTTTGGTAAACGTCCCCTTATTCCCCGCTGTTGATATAGATTCAAACTAAACGTATTACATTTAATTGGGGTATGAGGTGTAAAATGTTACTAGATGTCTGTCAAAATATTGTCGTTGCTGCTAAGGAGAGCAGCCCCTTAGTTGGCTCTATTATTTGTGCTACTTGACAGTATTCTAGTCATAGACCGTCTGCACATGAAACCCTTTTTATTCGAGAAGGAATTTTAAAGTCTTATTGTCACTTTCGACTGATGATGATACACGTAAATTCAGTTTATACAATACTGATTCGGTGATTTGTAGCAAGACAATTATATGGCAATAACTAGTTACACAGTATATCCATTTACTTGACAGCATTTCTAAAGTGGCTAAAAAGAAGGTCGCGCGCCGACCCGCATTATAAATAATAAATTCCGATAAATGTAACAATTACCTGCAATTTGGAGTAGTTTTATAAAATTTCCTATGATTTTTGCTTTTTTAAATAGAAAATTTTTCTAAACTATATATTATGTATTAATTCCGCTGAAGGTGTTCTATTTTATACGTAGACTATAATTTTATATAATAAATTTCTTTACTATTTTAAGCCTATCAAAATAATGAAATTTCTTTTGAAAGTTTTAGTTTAAAAGTAAATTGACGGAAGAGGAGAAATATTTTATAATGTCAAAATAGAATAATAATTTTATAAAAATTTTTATATACTTTTTAAAGAACTTTAATTTTAAAAAAATACAATATCTTAAAATCTAAACACGATAAAATGAATATGAAATATAAGAAAAACTTATTGAATTGTGGAATAATTTTTTTTAAATATTTTTATACTCCAATATTATTATTTTCAAAGTAATTACCTTTGGTAACTGTACATAGGTGGGAAAAATATTTGCACCCTTCTTAGCAGTGCTGAAAGGCTTCAATTGGAATCCCCTTCAGGTCGTTTACAACACTTCAAGGGGTTTACTTCCGCCAAAACGATCAAACAATGACCAATACCAGTCAGAAATTTACAAAATTCTTTACTGTGCCTCCCTGAGTAGGAGTACCTACCATGTATTAATAAAAGAAAAAGTAATACTATGGGAGTTAGGTTCCTCAGGGTGCTTGGTCACATTGTGCCAGACCAAGGGCAGGTGCCTTTGACCGAAACGTGGTGGCTGTAGTTAATACCTATATCGCGGGTACAGACGTAGAACTGGTGGTGAGAGATATCAGGAATACCGGCATATGATAGTAAAGGTTTAGGTAGCAACGGTAGTACCTGTGATGAATGTAGCTGGTTTAGTGGCGGTACCAGATTGATAAACAAGAAGTGGCGAATTAAAGGCGAGGTGGGACCGCTCACTGTTATGAATTTAACAGACGGATTTCTTGATTGCTTAAATAATAGAACAAGCCGCCAGGTCTTGTTAAAGCAGAGAATGGTAGAGTGGGTAAGCTGAGGCCACTTGCCATGCGAAGGACCCAGAATGGGGTTCATGAGAAAGAGCGAAAGACCTTTGAGGGAACCAATTAGTTGATAGTTGAAGGGGCGAAAGTGACTACATGTGGAAATTTAAGCAATAAATCAACGAGGAAGTGGAGGTTGAAAGTAATCATACTGCGAGTAACTATCTGGACCTAATAAGCAGAGCTGGGAAAATCCATAAGAAGTGGAGGTCTTTTTTTTTCTGTTTAGATTAATGAGGTACAGGGGGAAACCTTCAAAAGGTACTCGCCTGGAAGTTTTTCCTGCCAGCCGAGTTATGCGGGATTTTTACCTCGCTAAAACCTAACCTGCACCTCTGATCTTGCTCCCGGAACGGTGGTTCCCCGGCGGCACTTTTTGTAAATACTACTTCGCCGGGGCGTTCTTGTTTGATGCTACTGCTGTCCCGATGTTATGACGCCTCGCGGCCTATTCTTCGTACGTTGTGTGGAGATCCTTGATAATGGATTCCGCGTACTCTGCAATTCTGTTCCAAGCCGATTGGCTCTTCAGCATGCACTCCACTATATTTTCTGGACTGATGGAACTGTCCAGATTTCTCTCCAGCTCCACCCGCGTCTCCTCGTAGAGGGGGTACTGGAAGAACACGTGTTCTGCGTCTTCGATCACATCGCGGCAATGATGACAGTTTGGGGAGTCAGTTCTCTTGAATCTGTGCAAGTGTGCCCGAAAGCATCCATGCCCAGTCAAGAGTTGGGTGATGTAATACCCGACTTCCCCGTGCAGGCGAGTGACCCATTTGGTAACATGTGGGATCAGCCGATGAGTTCACCGACCCTTTGTCGAGTTGTCCCATCTCTCTTGCCAGAGGCGAAGACTCTCGGGTCCCTCCTCTTCACAGAGGACCTTTCGCCGCTCTTCCTTCTTCCTACGATGTTGGCATTCCCGCTCTCCTGCCAGGATATCGATGGGTGGGCATGATGCCACGAAGTTGACCGCATCGTGTGAGAAGTGGAGGTCTGTTTTGCGTTGATTGAGCGTATGCCAATACCCATGGTCGTTGGTGGTTAATGGTTTTATGTCTAGCCTCTGAGGAATAGTATAATGCTTATCAATAGTACCAAGATGATATTCTTTTGAATTGTTTTTAATTTTAGACAACAACAAAAATCACACAGTGTGTGATAGTGGAGATAAGGAACCGCAGGAGTTAGTTTTTCTGACGAAAACTCAGGGTGTTGTCATGGTAGAGCAAAGAAGCTCCTTTTCTGAACATTTCAAGGAGTTCCAATGTTAATCGACACTTCGTTCTCACAAGAGCCCTCACTCATTGCACATTTTCATAAGTTTCCGAAGTTGAAGAGATTCCCGAGCAAGTACCATCTTCCATTGCATTCCGCTCCTCCAAAACGCTAAATGCCAACGAAACCTTGTATTTTGAATAAGCAATGTTTCTCATAGTCTTTTAATTAGCGCACGAGGTTGAATCTAGTAATGCACATCTAGAAGTATCCCAAAACTCTCAGTGATGTCATTATCTGCTCTTTTCGTACACTTGTTAATCATAAATAAGACTTGCAAAATATTGTTTTTTATATATTTTTTCACTAATAAATCATGAACCGAAATTTAAAATAATTAACATATCATTTTATTGATTAATATAATAGATATTTAAACTACAATATTTTAATTAAATATTTCTATGATGATAATTAAAAAGATGAATTTTATTCGAAATTTTCTAAATGAAAAATGCTCTACTCAATTTGGATGCAATAAAATGATTAAGTCTTAACAAAAACTAAAAGAAGAGTTTATTTTCGGATATTTTATCAATTGGAACATTTTATTAAGTTGAAATTATTTAAAATTTATCACAAATTTGTTTATCAAGTTGAGTTTATATACCAGACAATAAAGGCAAATAACGATTTTTGAGCGCTTCAACAAGAACAACAAGTCATTAATAATGAAAAGAAATTATAAGACTCGGAATAGAGTTCTATAGAAGTCAGTTTTGGGTAAACATCTCCGAACAGATCTGTCTCAATTAGGCCATTAGTGAGCTTTAGAATTTTTATTAATAATAAATTGACATTGATGAAGCCCTCAAAAACTGTTTGTTTACCATCACTTTGCAAAATACGTAGACAGTTATTGGTAGTAGCTGTGGTCGTCGATTTTGGATTGGAAGTGACAGTATTAGTCGGGAAATTTTCAGTGGCGGAAAATTTCCACAACGAAGAAAAATTGTCAATTTTCATGCCTCTCTACTTTATACACTTAAAATGTTTTACTGCAATAGTATAGAAATATTCTATAGACTATATACCAAAAATTATGTAAGAATTGTTCAAACATTTTGGCCATAAAAGCTATAACGAGGAGAACAAAACAAATATTAGTGAATTTTAAGGGAAATGAGACTCTTTTCAAATTGAGAGATTTGTAATTTGAGATGTTTTCTAAAGTAAATGGTATTCGTTTCATTTATTTTTCCCTTACCAGTATATTTATTTTGCTTTTAACATTATAAAGTTGATATTTATTTTGGAATAGTTTTTCCTTTTTTCTTAGCATTTTTCATTTTAAATATTAATTGGGTGGTGGTTGTATATTAAATAGGACATTTTCAGAGTAAATTTAAGACTAATTGCGCAATATGAGAATATGAACTAATTTTTTTCAATAGTAAATAATTTTTATAAAATTTATACGAAAATGTAATATCTTCAATGTCATAAAAGGTAAGAATATCTGAAGACAACTAATAGAGACTGTTGCTCACAAAAATGGGAACTAGTAGAGTATTAGTCCTTTATGCGATTTCGAAACAAACAAAAAATAATCTTTTTTCATATAAAAGTATAGGCAAAAAATAGTTGTATTTCTGGCTGGCACTTTTATACAAAAAATTTCGTGGTCACCAAATGGTTTGTTTAGTTTAAAGATTTCAAACTGCCGGTTTTCCTATTGGATGATTGATCCAATGACCGACAAAAATCACCTTTTATCGGTTTAAACTAGTTAATTATTATAAATTAGAGTATATATTTCTATTGTCCAAGCAAGAAAAGTAAATATTTTCTATTGTCAAAGTAAAGTACTATCTGGCTCTCGACCTGGCCCTCGTCCAGAATTTTTGGCGTTACAATTTTGTTCTACTGACGTGATCTAATTATATCTTGTGTATTCTCTTATATTTTTCCTTATTTTTTTCGACATCTGCCATCTTCTTGTATGTTTTATAATTTGAAATTTTGTTTGTTATGTTTGTTAAGCATAACTACATTAAAGGCCGTTTAACGACACGATATCCTACGGCGTATTCAGACTCTAGTAAGTTTGCATACTAGCTGCGAACCTACTCGATGAAGCCGCGTCAGAGGACCTAATATTAGATTAAAAAATAAGCTTATAAATAGTTTTAAGTTAGCATATCAAGTGTTAAGTAATTATTACTTAATGGATTAAAAAATTTAAATTTTTTTAAAATTTTTTGTTATCATTACTGTAACAAGCAATTTAAAGGGTTTTGGACATACTGCACTAACACAAAACTTTTGCCAAGAAAAGCTTTTAGAGAAGAAAATTTTTCAGAAAAATAAAAATTAGTCCAATGTGATTGCTTCCGGTTTAAAACTGCCTCAGATTCAAATGGTCATTGTTACTATTTGCCCAATAATTTTGGTATCACTATAAAATTTGAAATTTCATATCTGTTGTTGACATTTATTATTTGAAATTAATTTTTCTTTATTTATTTTTTTCAAGCATTTTAAAAAAAAACTTATATTCTGCATTTGGTTGGTGATTTTAGAAAACATCTTTAAATGGGAAACTTTTTGTTATTTACAATATTATATTTGGTTCTATAATATTAAAGATATTTCAAGTTTATCAATACTATGAGTTAATAAATATAATTTTTTTAACTATTTATATTTAAAGAAAATAATTCAACCAAAATGGATTTACGGAATTTTTGTGATAAATAATGAATTCAGAATTATATTCATTACCAAAAATTTATTTATTGTTCTAATCGATATCGATCATATAACATTGATAGATTGTTTTATACGAGAATTGTATAAAGGGAATTTTGTGGGTGCAGAAAATTTAACAATATTAGATCTATAAAGGAATTCTATTGAAGAACTGAATAATGATGTGTTTATGCATTTGAAAAATTTACAAGAACTTAATTTAGGAGATGATAAATTAAAATATTTACCAGCATACCTCTTTCAACCAGTTCATTTGTTAAGAAAGTTGAATATTTCTAGGAATGAAATTCAAATCGTTGATGAAAATGCTTTTAGAATTAGTAATAATTTGAAATTTATAAATTTATAATTTGCAATTTGTTTTGTAGTTAATTTACCTGAAGTTCAGTTATTTGATTTGTGTAAAAATATGATAACAGCTATAAAAGATAATATGCAGAAAAGTTACGAGAACAAAGATTACTGCCATGCATTCTGTGTATTAGAAAATTTGGAAATTTTAGATCTTGGTTATAATGAACTAACCTATTTGAATGGGCATACCATTCGTCCTTTGGAAAATCTTGAAAAACTTTCATTTAAATATAATCAAATAAGTAATTTTGATATTTTAAGTATTATTAAAAATATAAATTTAAAAGAATTATTTATGGAATAAAATGATTTGTCTTGTAAATATTTATATGCAATTAAGAGAAATGTAATTCTGAAAATAAAATATGAAGATTACAAAAATACTAATAATAATTAGATAAAATTAAATGTAGAAACTGATTTAAAATGTATACTCAGTGAGTAAATTTCAAAATGGATATATTCAACAATATTACAAATTTTCATTTTGTTGAAAAAATAAATGCGAAATTTCATTATGTCACAAATATTATTCAAAAATAATCTGATTATATAGAAAAGTTTGACAAATATTTTCAGAGAATTTTCCAATCAAAAAGTAATTCAAATAATTAAAAAAATAAAATTTAAAAGCTAATATTTTGAGTCAATTAATTATTAAATTAAATTAAGTAAATCTACAAAATTTTCTGTATTTTTATTATTATTACTAACGGATTATTATTTATTTTGTAGTTTAAGAACTATTAAACCCATTCATTTAAAAATTATTAAATAAATATGACCATTTAGGTAAACCTAGCTTTCAATATTATTGGTAATATACCTTCCAAACAATGATCATAAAATCCACAGAAGATATGAGGGTTGTATGATTAATACCTAATCCTCAACAAAAAATTGTGCTGTTACTATTAAGGCAACTTTATTTTTAGTAAACATAACCTTTCATAAAAAGTCTGTCAAATTTTCAAGCAGCTACGTTATTTAGTTCATGTGTGATAGCTATTAAACCACTTTTCTAATTTTGAAACAATGGAAAAAATTGAATACCGAAATTTCTAATGATATGGGCATCTGAATTAAATGAGTAAATTATGATAAACAAGCATGTGTATCAATTATAAAAGAATGTTAGCCAATGTTCAAACGGAATTTGAATGATTTTTAGTATCGATTCATAATTTTTAAATAAACATGGACTCATCACAGCACACCATAGATCAAAGAATAGCCCAAACAATGGGGTTTTTATATCGAACTGACTTTATCGGCTGAAAATATCATGACCACAATGTTTTGGAATATAGGCAGCCTAATTCATGTTGAATATCTTAGAAAAGGCAAAACAATTAATGGTGAGTATTATGGCTGCTTATTGGATCGTTTTATCTATGCTGTGAAAGAAAAACGACCGCATTTGGCGAATAAAAAAATTCTCTCTCATCAAGGCAATGCACGCGTGTCATGGCAAAATAACACGAGTTAGGTTATAAATTGCTTCTGCATCCATTTGTATTCGCCAGCTTTAGCCCCCAGAGACTTTTTTCTATTTCTGAATATGAAACAAGAAGATTTTGCTCAAACGATGAGATCATTGCTGAAACAAACGCCTATTTTGAAGGATTGGAGAGATTGTATCTTTAAGATAGGATACAAAAAATAGAAATATATTTAACTATGTTTATTGAGCTAAATGGACATTGGTCAACTAAAATTAATTTTATACATGAAAATGTTTTTTTTTGTTGCCAAGGCCAGGTATTAATCATACAATCCTCATACACTGATTGGGTGCTACAACGGCAGGCTTTCGATGCTAAATTTTTTTTTTCCAGAGATGAGACCCATTTTTCACTAGGCATGTGCATAAATAAGCAAAATTACCATATATGGGGCTCTGAAACCCCCAAGTGAGTGTAGGGAAGGCATTGTATATGCGAAATGTTATTGTTGAGGTGTGTATTTTCGTCTGAATGTGTCATTGGTCAGTATTGCATTAAAAATTAAGAAGAAAAGACCTTTAACGTGAATTCTAAGCGCGATGGCCGCATCATAATCAAGTTTTTTTTGTCCTAAACCTAAAATTTTAATTTCAGAAATGATGTTGGCTTTATTTTTAGGATGCCTAATTTTCAAGTTGATACCGTTGGACTTTTTTATTTAAAGATATGTGACAAATCGTGTTTATTCAGATGAATTTTCAAACTTAGAAATCAACCTCAATCAAGTAATGGTCAAATTACAGCTGAAATGTGCAAAACAGTCATTAAAAATTACTACGAAACGATTAAGAAGTCTTGTGCTAGCCATTTGAATGAATTTATATTTAATTCATAATGCCAACGTTTAGAGAAATTGAAAAAAAACCAAATTTAATAAAAATTTAAATTTTCGATGTGTTTTATTTAACTTTACTTTTTAAAGCATAAAGTAGATAATCCTCTATATATTATTACTATAATTAATCAATTTTTAAGTAATCTATATAATTTTGAAGGATTTTTATTAAAATTTTACTTAAATTGTTTTTAATATCTTATCAATAATTATTAATTTTTAAAAGTTTAAGATTTCATATAAGAAATAATATTAATAAAAAGTAAAATATATTTTATACATCAAAATATAATTTTTAAACCATGAAATAACTCCTGTAAAAATTGAACTATTTAAGAGAATATGTTATGCCTAAATGAGTTACAATTGAAAATTGGATTATTTAATATCAGAAAATTTTGTTTATTCGATAATATTTGTATGTGTGTGTGTGTGAATATAGGAAATACGCACATATATCGTTATGATTAGATGGCGACGAATTTGATCCATTACAGTTGGCGCAAATGTGACACAAATTCAATAATCCAAAAACAATATTTTATCCTGAGATTTGACTCAACCATAAATCATAAATATGTGCTTGGTGTAAGGGTAAAATATTCAACAATAGGGGTGAGTTTATTGCTAAGCTTATTCGTGTAAATTTTGTTATGGTGATGATATTGTCGAGTATAAGGAGAGGTGGCTGTAACTTCCAACAGTAACTGTCCGAATTGATTTCTAGTCTAATTTGGAAATTTTCATTGAAATTACTCTTGGCAGCAAGACAAGATAACAAGATTTATAAGAAGGAACCGTTGGCCAGTACATAGCCTTGGGAAAATTTTCAAACTTATGAATATTGTTACATTTTATAAAATACAATACATAGACAAAAACAACAATCAACTTATTATTTATTCATAAACAATCAAGAAAATTTAATAGTTAGACGTCCCATAATGGAATGAGTCGTAGGCGATAATCCAAGATCGTACAGACCATGTTCTAAACAAATGTTGGCCTCTTTTAACCTCTGCACTATTACTAATATTATGTAGAATATTTTTATGTATAATAGGTTATATATATTATCAAATATACTTAAAATATTGAGAAAATATCTGGTAGCTTTGGTATTTTCATGTTTGTTAATTTTTGGTCTATGCCAAATTGCAATGCCTAGCATTGGTTAGAAGAAGATTGAAATATTTCCCAAAAGTGAAAGGATCAATTAATCAATCACTTTTAGTATTAATGGTCTTGTTGTGTCATGGACGGTTTCCTGTCTATTTCGAAAAAAAAATTATTTATTGCAAAAAAGTGCCTTTTTCCCCCCGTTAAGTGGCAAACAATAAAATCTTTCTTATTAACACGATTAACTGTTAGGATCTTTTTAATTTTTTTTATTTATCCTTATAACTATCATGTCCTGGAATCAGAATTAAGGCGAAGATGATGGCAAACGTTACTCTTAAATAGAAAAATTATATTCCAGATTGCGGAGGATATATGCTTTGGCTAGAAACTTCTTACACCGTTTAAGGACACTTTAACATTTAACCGCATTTTTGTAATAGTAAATATGTGGTCATTCCAATGAATGGTTGGAATGACCACATATTTCCGTGGTCAGTGTACGTAAGGTTGTGCGAGAGAGAGAGAATGAAGATTGTTGCCTTAAATGATTAGGTGCATCCAATTAAACGGAAATGCGCCGGCTGCGGCTATGAATGAGTTCAGTGTTTATATGTGCGGGAATGGGTTGGATATAGCACTGATCCAGGAGCCATACTCCTATGATTGATCAGTGTGCAGATTGGGAAGATCCGCCAGGACGTTCACCAGTGCCAGGGCCGGGGGCAAAATTGACTCGGCCGTCTCTGTCGTTGGTGTGGGTATGGATGTAGTACGTGTTGATGAGTGTTCGAATAAATTTGGTGTGTGCGTGTACATAAAGAAGGGGGGAATAGAGCTTTATGCTGTCTCGGTGTATTGTAGGTTCTGATCTGAAATAGAGCCGTACCTGCGGTATCTCGATGCAGTATTGGCTAAGTGTGGACGTTCGCCTGTGCTGATTGGTATGGATGCGTATGCTGTTTCTCCTCTCTGGTATAGCAAGAGGGGAGACACTGACTAGCTGAGTTATGTGAGGGGCAGGCATCTCGAGGAATGGATTCTGGCAAGTGGTATGAATGTACTGAATGTCCCGAGTGAATAGTACACTTTCAGTGGACCGAATGGGTAGAGTGACATTGATGTCACACTGAGCAATCGTTGCTGCTGACTGTTCTGAGTATGAGTGGAGAATATTGCCTGAGGGGGGAGGGGGGTGAGCGATCACAACCTCATCGAACTGGTGGTGACTGCGCCAATGGATGACCATGGCGAGGTTTCTGCGCGTGGTAGGCGTTGGATGACCATGGCGAGGTTTCTGCGCGTGGTAGGAGGTCGTGGCTGAGATCTGTGAGTTTGCTGGATTTCAGTCGATACGATTAGAATCCCTCTTGAAAGGATTTTTGGCAGCCAGTAGGCCGCCTAATGTTCGTTTGGAGACGGTCGGGGTCCGAAATGCGCGAGAAGTGAAGTACCTTGGGTTGAAGGTTGGAGAGAGGCTGAACTTTCGGCCTCATTTGGAACGTCTAAGGAGGTACGTAGCCGGTCTGGTGAAAGTGCTTCGCAAGGAATGGGGGCTTCTATCCAGAACGGTGAGAGTCCTGTATAAGAGTGTGTTTGTTCCGTGTGCGATGTATGCGTCTTGCGTGTGGGCTGACACTATGCGCCACCAGTATGTGAGGGTTGGCATAAACTCAGTGCAGCGTATGGTGCTGTATGCATATTTGAATGTATGTAGGACCGTGTCGACCGAGGCGATTCAGGTTCTCATGGGAGAAATTCCATGGGACCTGGAGGTGCTGCGTGGAAGTATCCACTACCGTCTACGGCGGGGCATCCAGATTGCTGGTTGTTTGATTATGACTGATGAGGTTCGGAATCTTAGTCCAGTCCTGAACAGGATGTATGAGATATGGCAGTAACGATGGGATGAGAGTGTGAATGGCAGAGGGACGTACATATTCATTCCGGATGTGTGCTTTTCGTCTGCGTATGGTTTTCAATTTGGTATGTTCCTTGGGTATCTGCTCACGGGACACGGCAGTATGAATGGGTTCCTGCATAGGTGAGGTCTGGCAACGGAGGCTAGATGCCCTTGTGGGGCGGAGAAGGAGAGTGTTAAGCACCTTCTCGTGGAGTGAGGCCTGTAGCTCAATGAGCGGAGTTTTCAACTTGCATGATTTGGAGGCGTGTGGAATCGTGGTGAATGAGGGTGTGGATGTGAGTGGTTTGTTGAGTGTGAAAGAGAGATATGAATTCTTGAATACGTTTGCCGTGACACTGTTTGAGAGACAAATGAGAATGGTGCGTGAATGACACGCAGGGTGGCTACAACCGATTGAAAGACCAAGGTCGATTCCGGTTGTACTTTCGGGCCTTGGCAAACCCGTGTACCTGAGCTGGCTGAGCAGTGCCTAGGAATTTACAAGATTCCTTACCGTAGCTCAATGAGCGGAGTACAAAGCGATGTCCTCTTAAAACATAAATTGGTACTACGGGAATCGGGGGCCCCCATAAAAATTCACTATGCCCGATTGAGGTGAGGCGCCATTTGGCATCTACGTGGTGGTTGTGGTTAATACTCATGTCACGGGTACGGTCTTCGGATCGCAAGTGGGTGGTAACTGGCAAATGTAGCAATGCATTGCACTTATCTCGGGAACTGTCACTGCTAATGACAGTAGAGGTTTTAGATAGTCCTCGCCCCAGCATGTTGATTGAGCATATCTCGATTCCTATAGTCGTAGGCGACTCGTGGTCTTATGCGCGAGCAACTAAACCACGTTGAATAATAAACTATAACTGCCCCTAATACACATACTAAGAAGGGGGAATGTCAGGAGATATTGGTTTCGCTTAAGAGACAGAAGATGGCACTGTGTTTTGAAAGGACTTTATTTCACTCTGTTATCTGAGCTCTATAATAATATTTTGTCTATTTTAGAATTAAAAGAGTTGAACTGGAAAAATGTATAGACAAGAATCAGGAAGCAAATATGAATAACTGCATTCGATTGAATTAGACGGTTCAGTCAGAAAATTACTTATAAAAATAAGAAATAGAGTTGGAGATAAAACAGAACCCTGGGGAATACCACCATTTACTTGGTGAACTGCGGACTTGAACCCATCTAAAGTAACTTATATTAGAAGGCTTGAAAAGTACCTTCCAACCAATTTAAGGAGACAATCGTTGTCATAATAATATACGTATTTTCGATAAAACTCTATCGAATGTTTTTGAAATATTCCCATAAAAATGTAGAGTGTGATTAAACTTTCCAAATTTTTTTGCTACGGAAATTATTTACGTGGTCAATAAGGAGCTCCCATAATTTAAGAAATTCTATTAACTGATAATTTATTAGTATTTCTCTGATCTTAGAAATAAGGCACGTTAGTACAATAAGTCAGTAATTGTACATGGAAAAAACTTGTTGTTTTTGGGTACTAGTCGAAGAAATGCAGTTTTCCATGTACTCGGAAAAATTTCTGAATAAAAAGATAAGTGGAAAAACATACGCAGTCGGTTTGCCAACTATAGGGGATATCTATTTTTTTAACGTGAGAAGGAGAATTCTTCTAAAGACTATTTAGAGATGTGGAACTCTATTGTATATGGGATATTTAACAATTAGCAATTACTTCACGGCGATCAGACGTCCTTCAAGCCTATTATCCTATCTAGGATGTAGGCTAGCCCTTTATTACCCTTTCCTTTTGCTGGACCTTGTCAAATTGGTTCATATTATAGTTTATTTATCAATTATCTGTTCCGTTCCACGTGGATATGTGGAGCACAGAGGTAATAATCCCGTCTTTCTTTATTCAATAAATCCAAATGTCGCTGCCATCTCGTTACTGCCTAATTAATTCCCTCCTTAGTAATCGTTCGCCGATGGATTTCATTAGTTCCCATCCTTGATAATACATAGGTTTTGACCCTCTCATCCATCGAAAGCTCGATTAGCGGCATGTTGGCGATTACGAAGACAGTGTCATATGGGACAATATGGAATACTTTCGAAACTCGAAGAACGATCCGAAGATATATCGTCATCGACTGATACTTGTATAATTCAGTTGCCATAGTTTTTTATCAAATGCCAAGATGCATAGAATACCATAAAATTGATAACGAGAGACGGAAGCGTCTGTCGATGCTGTCTGGGCCATACGTGGTTAAGCAGCACCGATTTTTAAACCGCCAAAGTATAGGGTTTTCCAATAAGAGTAATATGATTTCTAAGTGACGTTTCGGCCATTTTTAATATGTCATATTCTGTCTTTTTTTTTTTAATATGTCATATTCTGTCATTTAGTAATGTATACAATTTTATCATAGAGAGATATACGCAAAAACAACATTTACAATTTATTCAATTTTATTGTCAAAATAATTGTTCTCCAATTGCAACTTTTCGTGCGCAATTGGAGAACGATTATTTTGATAAATAAACAAAACTGTCGATTCTTGTGCGAAGAAAATTCACAAATTATTCATGAACACCCATTACATTCACCTAAATTGATAGTTTGGTATGGTTTTTGGTATGGTCGAATCATCGGTCCGTACTTCTTTCGAAATGAAGCTGGTAACACCGTTACTGTCAATGGAGAGCGGTCTAGATCGATGATAACCAACTTTTTATGGCCGAAATTGCAAAAACTTGGTCTTGACAATATCTGGTTTCAACAAGACGGGGCTACGTGCCACACAGCACGTGCAACAACCGAATTATTGAGAGAAAAGTTTGGAGATTCGATTATTTCAAGAAATTGTGACATTGAATGGCCTCCAAGAAGTTGTGATTTAACACCATTAGACTATTTCTTGTGGGGTTATATGAAGTCATTGGTCTTTAGCAATAAACCAGGCTCTCTTCAAGCTTTAGAAGTCAATATTGAACGTGCTATTCATGACATACGACTTGATTTAGTGGAAAAAGTGCTAAATTGTATCAATTGTACTTGACATTAAATAAAAAACATTTGAATTTTCTTAACAATTAGTGTTTTTTTTGTAAGAAATCATATCACTCTTATTCGAACACCCTTTACATACTGACGTCTATCTAAACCGCTAGAAATAATATCGCAATCAGTGATGGTGACAGTAATCATCACCTTTACTTTCCTGTTGCTGTTCAGTATTGCGTCGGTTTTTTGATCAGCACTTTCAGCACTTACTGATAATAGTCAATGCCGGATGATATGGACTGTATCATATTCAGTTTGAGTAACCTTAACTAGGAAAATACAGGCAGTAATCGTCTAAATATCATCCACAAAACGAACCAAAGTTCGATCTCTTGGCTTTCTTGATCTCATATTGGTTTCTTGATAGACTTAATTCGTCTCAGTATTCATCACCAGACGATTGGAGAATATTAGCAACCAGCGAATTTGAATATACGAAGATTCTATTCTATAAGACCCCATAAGAGATGAAATTCAATTTACTTTCAAATTATTTATTAACTTTGTAAATTATGTTTTATAATTAATTGATTAAAAAAACTTTATTTTTTGATAATATAATTACTATACAAACAATAAAATGACTGAACTTAATTGAATATTCAAAATCCTGAATATATAATATATGATCCTGTTCATTTATAATAAGTAAAAGTCTAAATTATTCAATATAAAATGGAATTATTTTGGGTATTCTGTTATTCGTGGATAATTTCTGAAAGATTATCAGAATATATAGCAAACAGTCTCAAAGGTTAAATAAAAATCTAAATTTTCCGGTGAAATATATTCAAATATAAATGAGCGTATTTTCATGAAATCTAACTAACTTAACAGTGGTTATATTCGTTCGTAATTTCACTGTTAATTTTATTTCAGTCATTTTGAAACGTTTTCCAATGTATGAATATACATAAGTAAGAATAACAGATGATGTGGTTTTTTATTGCCTTGGGACAACTGTAGACTTTTTCAAACTTATCAGTTTTGTTAACCTAAAGTCCTTGGAGATTTTTCAGGCAGTTTTAATCAAGATAATACGATGCCATGGGAATTGCTTAGCAAATACTTTATTCACTACCATGACGATAATATGAATTATTGTAATAATTAAATTTTTGGACAGGCAGATAGACAGAAAGACATACACGTAGGGGGAAGGATTTTTTTTTATTTTCAAATTTATTCTAATACGAAATTCTTGAGATATTGTCTGAAATATGGAACTTTAAGTAGTATCGGGAAAATGTCCAAAAATAAACATGACTCTTTGTATATTTTAGTACATCAGTTTTTTTTGTCATATTGTACAAAAAAAAATTGCTGCTTATTTAGTAGGATTTTTTTAAATTAATTTAACTGCCAAACAGCCATCACAGAGAAAGAATAAAAAATTGTTTACATATAAACTGACAGGTTTCGTATTAACTTAGTTTTTAATTGAATTTATTTGGAGCGTCTTAACAAATACAATTTAATAATATTTAAAAAAAAATACTGTTCGTATAAAGATTTGATTTGAAAAAAAAAATTGATTTTTTGAAGAGAATACTCTTGAAAATATTTACATTATTTTCAAAGTTTATAGAATTGAATAGTCTCACCAAACAAATATCTTTAAAATTTTTTAATATAATGATAATAAAACAAATAAATTTACTATAAATACCATAAATTGTTTAATGTAATTTTCGAACTCTTATAAAATAAAAGATTTAGGCAATATTTATTTAATATTCATGATCTGATATTGGACTATTAAAATTCGCTTAATCTGTGAATCATTCGTGCTTATAAAATGATTTTCCACATACTTTTTGACAGAATTACTAGCGGTGGATAAGGGTCTAAAGTATTTTTGCCAGTTGTACCAGCAGCAAACCCAAATCAGAAATTTATCATATTTTTACAGCCATTAGGGAATCAGAATATTGGCCCGACAAAAAAAAAAGGGCAAAAACTCATGGTTGACCAAACGAAAAATCCAATAAAACTTCATTTGTATTTTTTTTTTGTTCAAGCTTTTGTGAGCTTTCTCTCTAGCCAATACGAAATTCTTTCGTTTGATGGTGGCAGTAATATGTCCTGAACATCCATATGAAATGCCCAATTTGATAAATTTATTTCCACCATATTAATCTGGGATTGTGAAAGTACCATAAAAAAAATGGAAAATGCAAGGGGGAATAAACAGGAGCAAAAGTGGTTATGATGGGTTACTATTCTGCTTAACCAGTTTTCCTATTATTTACTTTTTTGTTGTTGGTTTTTTAGTTTGGCTCTTTTTTTTGGTTTTAACGAACTACAGAGAAATTGTGAAATATTTTGGAATAAAATTCTCATACAATTGATGAATTTTGAAAAAAAGGAAAAATGGAATATTTTTGTAACATTCTTTTGGAAAATAAAATGAATTTTATTTATTTACTTTTCATTTTGATAGAGCACAATCCTTTTATACCACTTTTAAATTTGGTAAAGCAAATTTTGCCAAATATATTTTACAGATAAGTCTTATCTATGTTTGTAGTCACGAAATTATTAATTTATGAACCTTTCATATTGTAATCATGAGGTTTTATGGTAAAAGTCAAAAGATAAAAAAGGATCTCATTGGAATGTTATTTGTGTAAAAATTATAAAAAAAACTATCTTTTTATGTAAAAATCATAGGTAACTATATACATTAGCTAGCATTCGTATAAATATTATTTCTTAGAATTCGCTGAAGGATGAAGATGGAAAAATTATTTTGCGATCTATCCCGGCCGGAAAATCGACTTATGATTCAATTCCTGATTAGGGTTGGTCATGAAATAATTTTTCAGCCTTGTATGTTTTTAGCTTAAATAGTAGATGCTTTAATTATATCGGCTTAGCCATTTAGTGTCTCGGAAAGTACAGCCCCATCATTTGAAATCTGCAAAAATAAATATCGAATACGCAAAAGATACAAAATTTTCTTCAGAGATAAGGCTCATTTCTCGCCCGGTGGATACATCAGTAACCAAAAGTGCCATATATAAGGCTCTAATAACCTATAAGTGACTATAAAGATGCGATTGTATCTATGAATAGTAACTGTGTGGTGTTTATTTTGGCCTAAAGGTCTCATTGGTCCATATTTAAAAATAAAGAACGAGAGACTATTACCATAAATGCGGAATGCTATGGCCATATACACGTAATAAGTGACTTTTTTTTGGCCTGAACGTATAATCAGTGCATGACAATTTAGGTTCATTTTACTAAAAGTGTGCAGGAGGTAACATGCAAATTTTTAATTTAATTTATAAAAATTTCAATCATTATTTTACGATCTCTCCAAGATCATAAAATTTGCAACTGTTGGCATTTTACTTGTAAAGCTATGCTGCAATGTGTAAATATATTATAAAAAATAACTTAAAAAGGATCGAGTCCTACAAAAATTCTGTTAGCATAACATTAATATTTTATTACTTTATGGCAAAGTTTATTTAACCTATATAAATAAAATATTAGTAAAAATCTATATTTAAAATATAGTTAAGTTAAGTTTATTTTCCGAACCACAAATAGGATTATCCAATATAAGAAAATCTCAAAAATTTCTAAATACCTCAACTTATTTACAAATTTCTTAATACAAAAAATAATATATAATACTTTGTAATATTAAAAATTATAATTTTATACGTTAAAAAAATATTAATTTTCTAAGTATGTGGTTTGGAAAATATAAAAGCACAATTTTTATTTATATCGGAATAAGAAAGTAACATTAAATGAAAAACAAAAATGGCACACAAAAATATGTCCTTTTCTTTTGAGTAGGTATTTTTATTGTGATCTATTAATTGATTAGCTTTTGAAAAAAAAATTCAACTTAAAAGAAATTGTTAAAATTCATTAGCTAATTTATTTTCGTTTATCAACAAATAAATGCATTTATCAAGAAATTTTAAAAAAATTTGAAAAAAAACCCGTAAAAATCAATAGGAAATTGTAAAGGTAATGTGATCGATTTGATGTAAATCAACCATGAAATTAATATGTTCTTTTTTTATGTGTATGGGAATTGAATTCTGTTCAGTTTCGATAAAATAAATATAAAAAAAAAACAAAAACAAAATAATGATAAGGTAAAAGAAAGCCATTACATGGTTAACAATTAAATTCTATATCGATAAGAATCCTGAATCCTTTTTTCGTCTATTTTCAATTTCCTCATTTTTCCTTATGGTGATAAGGAAAAATAGAATAAAAAGAAAAATTAGAACTCATAAAGAAAGATAATTTCTTTTAAAGGCTTTCAAATACTGTACACGTATGCTTTTATGGCCCCGTCCCCTACTTACCAACCAACCATTTCTCATAATAGCTTCGACAACTCTGATGTTAGTACTTTTATGAAAGAGGAGCCGTCCCTTTTCCTTTCAGGGTTAATTCTTATCCTGAACGGAAGTAGAATTTTCACCAAAGGCCCTCAATTCTTTTTGAGTCAACAATCTTTGACATTTTCCACGGTAAAAGTAAACATTAAATGAGCATTTTCCGGCACATGTCGTATCTTATCCGGCATTTTTAAGAACTCATTCAGAAAATCATTTGTTAAAGAAGAATATAACAAAAGATACTCGTAGAATCTAGAAGGCTTATACTTTTATTTCAACCATTTTTATATTTATTTAACTGCAGTATTTTATTCTATAATCCTGTTGTACCTTTTACTATCCAATCATCTAAGAATATTCCATACTCTCGATCGTCAATTGTATGGTTTTCCATTTCTGTGGCGGCTTATTATGCTACTTGCTCATTATAGTTCTGTTCGGTTATTTTATATCATAATTTAAGATGCTTTATTTCTTTAGATAACCCTATTTCATTAGATAATTAACTTATGTTTTTTATTAATTCTATTACAAAATTGTTATGTATATATGTATATGTATGAGAGTAGCTTATCCTTTTGTATAAACTTTGAAATTAATCCAAAGAACTTCTTTAAAAGAAGAAATTGAAAAAAAGAAAATAATGCACTACTGAATTTTTTTCTCTTGAAAAGAAAATTGAATAGAAATGTTTTATTTTATCAAATAATAGAAAAAAATATTATCAAATAAATTTAAAATAATCATTTTATTAAATTTAAAAAAAAAATTTTAAAGACTTATTAATATTAATAAAAGAAAAGCTAACTTTAAATTTATTAATTAATAAAATAATAACAATCAAAATAAATGCAATAGAAAAACTGAAAATAAAAATTATTACAAGAGCAAAAAAAACCCAAATAGGATTAAATTTGAAAAGAAAAAATGGATTTTATTACACCGTCAAATACTGAAAAGTTTCTAATAAATAAATGTGTCCAGATAGATGAAAACATATAAACAAGCCGGTGGTAGAGTATGAATTTTCCAAAAAGTTTTCAAAGTTTTGTGGAGTCAAAGTTTTCATGTTTTGAATATTATCCTATTTGGCCTTAAGTCAGTATCCTTTTGGTGGTTAATGAAAGGAAACTGCATCCTATAATACCCTTTGATGTTGTTTAGCCTTTTCAAGTATACGATGACTATTATGTCTAGCCCCTGGTAAGACATCAGCTTTAGTAGTCTTAGAACTACCAAGGAATAGTTGACTAACAAAACCGAAATTATTACAAACCTTCTTCCAGAGAATATTCTATTTACTAAATAGAGGGTTGATGATGAATAGTTCTTACTTTCTATCAGGCAGGATATTTATAGTTGAAGGTAATAGAAAATTTTCTGATTTCTATACCTCCAAGTTAGTTGTAATTAATATCACAGATAAATCAGGTGGGAAACCTTATAAGGGTAATGATATTGGAAACTAATCATCCTTTTTTAGGTTAACTATGTAATATTCTGATTCAAAATGAAATGCTATTATCGGAAGAAAGTTTCCAATATTCATATTTGAGTTTTGAAGGTCGAATACTTGTGAATACATGAGAAGAGATGAATTCATGGGTGAAAATTTTCGTTTGCCTTGGACCTTACGAATATAACCAAATAATATCTTCGGTGCTGATGTGAGATTGAATTCACAGTTTCACAGATATTAAAATTCATGACATTTTCATATGATTTCTGGAATGTTAGAATAATTCGCCCCATTGCCGTCGTTTCAACGGAGTTTCCGATTCAATTCAGGGACAGCCATAAGAATATTTTTGTGCCATGACTATGGTTGGGACAAATCGAAATGTTCTGTTAATATATATTCCATTATAAGGGATGTTTTGAATTTTAATAATTTTCATTTTTTGTTATGGTTGTATTTCGTTCTTTCTCTCTCCGATTAGCATTTCAATTCAGACATATACAAAGAAATCTATGCACGTACATATGAAAATGGTGAAAAATTTCTTGAAAATGGAATATTATATGTATTTTTAGTTTCATTCTCTTTTTATTATTTTATTTTTCCTTATATCAATACTATACGAATACTTACATAGATTTTTGATACATATTTATTATTATTATTATTATTATGATTATTATTACTATTTGAAGAAAGTAAAACGATGAAGGAAAAAAAAAATTGAAGAAAATGAAATTCATTCACTTCACTTTCAGTTAGTGTAGGTAGGGTTGAAAGTCTATGTTATGAAATAAAAATTTTAGAATTCTGTCTGCAAAGAAATTACGGATCATATGAAGTTATATAAAAGTGAAATGTAATTTTATGCATGAAAAAATCCTTCATAAGGTACTGGGCGGCGTATGTATGCATTATAACCATCTATGGGATTTTGTGTAAATCTACGAATATTATTGCATACAGCTCATGTGAGTATATGAGTATATATTAGCTTATATTCTTCAATATGGATACATTTTGTGGAAACATAGAGTCCTTTGCCTTTTTCTATAAAAAAAAAAATATATTTATCAATATGTTTGTATGTTGAAAAAAAAGGGAAAGGAGAGAGATATAGAAAAAGAGTAGGCAATGGAGAAAACAGGGTGATAAAGAGGTACAGATAGAGAAAATATAATAAAATAGCAAAAAGCTGTAAGTGATTGACAGTTTCCCACAGAAAGGGTGCGAAACGAAATCATAGATGACACATAGTGACGATGAAAGCTACAAGCTAAAACCAACATACTGTATAGTACATACATGAATATATGGACAAAGCTTCAGCTATGTGGAAAATGAAAATGCTGTGAAATTTTAATTTCCATTTTAACAGTAACGAAAGAATTCATGCATTAAATATTTACAATTCTGAAAAGAAATTTTCATTTTTGATTGAATAGAAATTTTCATATACTCTCATACGTAGAAATATGAGTATCCGGCCCCGGTAGCACAGTCAATAGCGTACTGGGACTACCAGCCAAAGGGTCGTGGGTTCGAATCCCACTGTAGCAGCATGGTCCTACGCTAATTTACCTCACCGCTTTACTTTCTAAATCTTCTTTCATATCCTTATCCCCTTTATCCCTTCCTCTAAGCGCCATATGGCCCAAGCAGCCGCGTGCGTCAATACCAGTCTGACCAGATTTACTCTAGGACAAAATCTGCATTTAAAAAAAAAAAAAAAAAAAAAAATATGAGTATCTATGTGTCATCTACTAACTAAATTTTATACTATAGATATGAGCATAATATGACTGTATATATGTTTATAGGTCCTATATAATAATATATTTGGTAAAGTAAAGAAAAAAATAGTATTTTTTGCTGCTCCTTTTTCTTTTATTTATATTATCACAAAATATATTTTAATGAAAAAATCAGTTAACTATAAGAGAAATTTTTCAAGTGTAGATTCAATTTTAAATAATAAATATTTTTGTACAAAAGGGATTTATTTACAATAAAAATATACCTATTTATATAAGTGTATTTATGTATAAATGATTATAAAATTAAAAATTTATTAAAAAAAAAACATACATTTTAATGTAAGTAAATTTATTTTTTATTTGTCATACATATTTTTCGAATCTTTATAAAAGTTTTTTTTTTAAGTAACCTTAAAAAGGCATTTTCAATTTATAGAAAAATTTGATATTTTCAATATTTGATAATATTTTCGAGTTTCTGAAATTTCAAATAAATATTTACTCTTAAATACGTGTATACAAGATAGTATTTCATGTTTATAGAACGAAATAGAAGTGTATGTTGAATGGTTTTTTTTTTAAAGATATTGTTTAACAAACAATCTAAAAAAATTTGTTAGTATAAAAAAAAATATAGAATTTACTGAGAATTATATTTACTATATTTTGTTTTATAAAAATAGTTAATAAAATAACAATTTGATAGTATTTATATTAAGCTAGTTTTGTCCGATGTGCTATGATAAGGCCATTTGGCGACTATTATTAAACATGATTACTGGAAAATAAATTTGCGTTTTTTTTGCGGTTGAAATAGATCATAATTGAACATATTTTTTATGGCTTTATATCGATCAACTTAATTTTTGACAGTTGTCCGAAAAAAAAGATAATTTTGGTTTATTCTGCGTAAATGAAGCTAACAAACTCTCGAATATTTATCCAATATTTTTTGGTGTTCCGAAAGGTGGCATACTAACCTCAATCCTTTGTACTGTTTATATTATTTCCATTATACTCATATAGGGTGGACCATATATGGAGTGCAAATTTAAAAGTAGTGTATTTTTTAAAATTTCCGGTTTTATTAGAAAGATTGAACCTTGAAATTTAAGAATGAAACACAACACATTTAAATGACTGCCACGGCTGGCTTTACAGTACCCCGTTCACTCGAACCAATTTTTCAGTACATTTTCGATTGTCTGAGCCTGTATCTCTTCAATGGCAACTTTGATTTCGTGTTTCAAGCTCTCAATTGTCTCTGAATGGCTTGCGTAACATTTATCCTTAACGGCTCCCCACAGAAAATAATCGAACGGGCTCAAATCACAGCTACGAGGCGGTCAATTGACATCAGAATTTCGGGTGATTATTCGCTTATCGAAAGTTCTCAATATTTCCCAGTTTTCTGGAAATGATGTTGTATTTCATTATTAAATTTCAAAGTTCAATATTTCTAATAAAACCAAAAATTCAAAAAAATATGTACTAGTTTTTAAATGGACCACCATTTTAAAATGCAACTTTAATATGGTCCACCCTATATAAACAGTAGAGTCCACGAGTAAAAGTAACGTGGATATCACTGTTTATATAATAGTATCCACGTTACTTTAACTCTCTCTCATGAGCCTTTTTTCGTAATGGCTGTAAAATACCGTAAGACCTAAAAGTTGGGCTTATATTTACGAGGTCTGTTCAAAAAGTATCGTGTATTTTGAATTTTCGCGGGTTACGTATTTTCGATTTTCGATTTTTTTGTGGCGTTATGTTGATACTCATGTCTCTCACTTATGCCGATAAGTTCAGTCATTTTGAATGTTCAGTTAATTTTTGACAGCTGCTTTGTTTGCACGTGTTTTGGTTCGTCTTCAATTTTTGCTCAATTTCGACCAAAAACAGCATCGCATTAACATTGCTAAGGAGCTGTTGGAGTCTGTCCGCGATGACCCAAATTTGCTCCAGAGGGTTATAACTGGTGACGAATCATGGGTTTAGCTCAATCATCCCAGTGGAAGCTGCCGCACAAGCCAAGACCGAAAAAACTGCGCCAAGTTCGCTCGAATGTGAAGGTTTTGCTTACAGTTTTTTTTGATTGCAGGGGCGTGGTGCATCATGAGTTATTGCCATAGGGTAAAACGGTCATTAAGGAATATTACCTGGAAGTTATGCGCAAGTTGCGCCAAGCAATCTGCCAGAAACGCCCGGATTCGTGGAAGGACAAAAATTGGCTTTTGCCCCATGATAACGCCCCTGCTTACGCATCGTTGCTTATGCGCGAATTTTTGGCCAAAAACAATACACTTATAATGCCGCAGCCACCGTATTCCCCAGATCTGGCCCCCTATAACTTTTTTTTGTTCCCGAAACTGAAGAGCCCCATGAAAGGACGACGCTACGCTACGATTGAGGAGATAAAGGCGGCATCGAAGGAGAAACTGAACAAGATCACAAAAAATGATTTTTTGAAGTACTTCGAGGATTGGAAGACAATATCTTGTGGAGATTACTTTTTCATGAATAAATAAATAATTATTGAAAATTCACAAAATTCGCGATACTTTTTGAACAGACCGCGTATATAACTAGGACTGCATTTTGACAAACCCTTGATACAAGCTTCAAATGTCTAGAACTAAGGAGACGATATCGATAAATAGGGCAAGTTCAAAGTAATTTTATACAATGCCCTATTTCAGTATGCACTTATAGACTAGAAGTTTGTGGTTCTACTAAACCTTTTAATCCCCGTTGAATCCCATTCCTTCAGTCAAAAATCATTCCCGTCTTTTCAGTTATACTTATCCCCTTTTTTGACATCTAGCCACTACTTCCTTTTATATAATAACCCATCTACGATTTAAACATCACAAATCTTTAATGGATATTAACTCCCTATAATCCTTCACTCAAATCAATACTATGTTATTATCTAAAAATACTTGTTACTATATTATAGTTATAGATAGTAAGAAAAATAACAAAACTTCCACAGTTAAAAAATTTCAATTTTATTGTACGATGTCTTCTATGATATTAATATAAAATTATAAATAAAAATCATCATTTTTCCAATATATTCTGTAAGAGCTATTCAAAAACCTCAGTACTAGTTACTATGATAGATCGAGTATAATATATGTTAATTGCTCTTCTGTTGAATTATAATTGATTAAATTTTCTAATAAATCTTCTCTTATCATAAATAAATATACTGTTCAGAGTATAAAGTACAATATATAGAAACCATTTGGGAAATATTCGATAAACAATTAGTTTTGTATTAAATGCGCATAACTTATCGTATTGCAAAGTGGAGGAAAATTTGTCGATATTAATGTAAATGAACGGAAACATTATTTTCCTGAATCGCTGACAAAACAGAAATAATTTCAATTAATTAGAAAACAATCAATACATAGCAAATATCTATCTACTTCTGTGTATCTGTCTTTTGATATAATTGTATATGGTATTTAGAGCATGGTTTGAATTTTTGTTATTTATGCAAAAGTACTTTGGAGTGCTCGGAACGCATACAGAACTGCATGGAAATATTGTCTGAATAGGTCTTCATTAACACTTTGCGAAGGTAAAGGCAAACATAGTATAGAAATAGCTGAGTAAACGGCTCAAATTGTATTGCAAAGTTTCTAGCCACAATCTGGTTTGATACTAAAATGTACAATTTTATCTAACATAGACTACCCTAAACGAAATGGAGCTACATGCCAACAAATACATTCATTTATTTTCTGTGAACATTTATCCAATCGTTGAATAGTTAGTCGTCCATAATTCGTTGAAAATTTCGATTTGTTGTGTATCGAAATAATTATTTCCAATTGTGAAATAATCATGTCCATGCGGTCGACACTCATCAATTAGACATGATTAGTACCATTATTTGACTTTGCACCCAAAATTTTCAATAAGCCTTCATATAAATCCGTAAACTGTACAAAAACCATTGAATTGTATACATTCGACTCTAATAGACTTTAATATGGAATTTTTATAATAAATATTATTAATTAAAATATACGAAATTAATTAATCTTATAGATACAATCGAAATATTGATTTTAAAGTTTTTTGCATAGACACAATCAAATAAGATATCATTTACGTGAACAATTTTAAATTGTTAGATAAATAGAGGAAATTCTGTTATAAACAATTTCATAAAGATATTGTTTAATACAATATTTTGAATAAATATTTGACCATTAAATATAATAAAGATTCAGAGTTGTAATAACTAACATTTTCGTCAATTGTTAATTCAAAGTTGCCAAATACTCCCCTGTTTTAAAGGCAGGTTTACAGATCTTGGTTTTTTTTATTTTAATTTTAAATGTTATCTACAACTACTTATACTAGTAACAAGCAGATTTTTTAAGGGAATATACATGGACATGAAGACATGTGGAGGAAAACACCCATCGATGTTACCTCTAGAACAGGGTAATTTTATTTTATAATTTTAGAGAATCTCTCGGCCATCGCCGTTTTAAACGTCGATGGGTGTATACTGGAAGGGTCGGAGTGAAAAATTCCCCTCCTAAAGGATTAGTGTGGAAGAATAGACGCGAATCGAATTTTTTATATCGGGAGATGCAAAGTTCACGAACAAATGGAACATTTAGCAAAGTTCACGAACAAATGGAACATTTAGGTCACGGTGGATAACAGTTTTTCGCACATAAAAGGGGGCATTGACAATTTTACGAAGGATTCGGGATTGTAGGGATTGGATTGAAAGGGAGTTGGAATGCTTAGTCGAACCCCAAGATTCTAGACCATATGTCCATATTGGTTTCAGAACCGTATTGTATATCAATAGTTTACTTGTTGTTGTAAGTTTTGATTTATTGTCTAGGAGACGTAATAATTGTTTGTATCGTCCGTTAAGTTCACGTCTTTTAGTTTTCGTATGAAGGTTCCAGGTTAACTTTTGTTGAATATAAGTCCAAGGTAACGTACGCTATTTTTATGTGGAATAATACTGCCGTTTAGGGTTATGTCGGGAATTTGTTCTCGACAGGGTGTGAAAGTTACATGAGCAGATTTTTGCTCATTTACCTTCACTCTCCACCTTTTGAACCAAGTTTCTAAGGAGTGGATATGGTTCTGTAGGATACTAATGGCTGTGGAAGGATCTTTGTGATGTGTCAGGATGGCTGTATCGTCAGCATATGTTGCGGTTAGGATGTTGTTGTGGCAAGGAATGTCATGGGTATAAATGTTATAAAGGATAAGACCTAGGATACTTCCTTGAGGGATACCGGCGGAAATTGGATAAATGTCAGAGTACTCAATATTTCCAGCTACCTGAAAATATCGGTCTGAGAGATAAGATTTAAGGATGTGGAAATAACCGGAGGGTAGGACTCGCTGCAACTTCCAAAGTAATCCAGGGTGCCATACACGGTCGAAAGCATGCGAAATGTAAAGAAACACGCCTGGGGAGTATTCCTTTCGCTCTAGCAAACACGCTATGTAGTCGACTACGCGATGACACTGCTGGATAGTGGAATGCTCAGGTCGAATGACACCCTCGGTTTCAAAAATGGGATAAAGGCGTTTTAGGATTAATTTTTCTAGGATTTAGATCTGGTTTAACACCATTTTATTACCTGTCATTTTTTTAGTTGACATTTAATAATTAAAGAGAGTAGATGTGGAATTTTTTTTTAAAAGTGCTTTAAATTTTAATAGAGCGTATTTCGTGCTAAATTTTCTTTACAAAATAAGTTCTTCAAGAACGTTGATGCTCTGTTTATCATTCAGTTGAAAAATTTGAAAGAAAATGTTAGCGTCCTGTCACAAAACGCCCAGGCTTTGGTTCGATAGACAGGACGCTTGAATAAGAATATTGCTGAGATGTTTAGAGGTATAGCTAAAAGCTTAGAAACCTTATATCCATAAATATAAAATTTAGAAGAAATCAAACACAAATTTTCAAAAAACAATTGACTTTATTCTAAAACTTCATGGAATATCACATTTTTTGTGAAAATCTGATGGTTTTTTGCATTGACAATGTAAGATATAATTTTGGCCATGTCACTTATTCATTGTCATAGCGAATACAGGACAACATGAAAGGCAAATTAGAATTGCTAGGCTTCAAATCAATCCTTGGAATCATCACAATTTCAGTTTTGAGAGTCAACTTGAACGATTTGATCATGTAATAGAGAATGTTCATTTTTCAAATTTTTGTACCTTCTCCTTCTCCTGTGACAATCAACTTCTTGCTCACATTTTTACTGCACTTGATTTTCATTCTTTAATCTTCCTATTTCTCTATGAACAATTCTGTCACTTCGACGTCTAACTGTTGCTTGTTGAGCTGCCTCATTTGCTCGTGGAAATTTTTGAGCTTATGTATTTGCGATTCTTTGAACATGAATTTGTTCAGAAGATGAATTATTCAAAAAGTTTTGTTAATATCTTTTATTAACTTGACGTCTTCTTGAAGATGGTTGTTTCTTTTAAACTGAAAGTTATTAATTCGATTTCTTTGTTATTATTTCGATTTCTTCTTGGTGACATTTTTTTTTTAAATAACAAAATATTTATTTAAATTATTTGATTTAATTGTAATTTACAAACTCAAAACAATTCTAAAACTTTATATCCAATGCAGCATGAAAACCTCCAAACAAAATAGTTGAAAAAGACTTTTCGATTGTAATGTCCGCTGTGTCGATGGGGCTTACTATGATGATATCGCATGATTGTTAGTGACCGCATATGTCCTTTGTCAGTAGCATTTTTATAAATGAATATGTTGATAAATGAGTAAAAAGCTCACCAAATAATAAATCGATATTAATTGATTTTATCGATTGCTCGAGCGATGATTGTTTATCAAATCAAAAAAAAATATTATGATCACTTGTATACAATTTTTAACGTTTTTCTGAAATTTCATTCGTTTTAACGTTTTTCTGAATTCTTTTAAAAATTGGCTCCATGCAAACATCTTGACAACGACAAAATCTATTATATAAAAAAAATTATTTTTTGAATTATAAGATTAAAAAATCTTATAATTTTTCTCTAACATTTTAAGTTTACGTCATCAAAAAATGACCATTTCACAGGTGATACACGTATATTGAAAATTTAAAATTTTTCTTATTGTGTCAAATACACCTACATTTTTTTCTTTACATCATCGAGCGATCTGGAACGGTTTTGTCAAAAAATTCGAAAAACTGAGTCTTATGACAGACAAAAGAAGGCTTTTATATACAATATATTAATTAGTTGCAACGTTGTTAATATGACTGGTAAGTGGTATACAATAGAAAGATTCTACTAAACTTTTTCATATATGAATTGGACCAATTAGGGTTCATGCTACAATGGAAATCCTGCGACCGATGTTTCCTGTTCGAATTAAGCCGAAAAGTGTTTATGTCGATTTGTCTCTTCCTCCTCAAATTTAATCGTCCCTGACAGTTGAACAACATGAAGAAAATATATAAAACGAAATCAATGGCAACCATTTATCAAAATTTTATTTTACATTTAACACCTATTATTTTCCATAAGACTTATTTGTTTTTTGCAACAATTTTATTTTATTTTTATATTGCAATATTTCCTATACATCGGAGAAGATGTTCTTTCCTATGTGCGTATCAGTGCTGTAAGGTTTCAACTGGAATCACCTTCAGCTCCTAGATTTTACTGGCTTGGATGTTATCGACAGTATCAAGATGGCGTCCTTTCAATTTATTTTAGATCTTGAGAAATGAAAAAGTCAGACAGACTTGGATAAAGTAAAAAAGGGGGCTAGGGAGCTGCAGTAATTTCTTCTATCGGCAGATGCTCGTTAAGGAAGATAACCGTGTGACAGAGAGCTTTGTCATGGTGGAACATTCAAGTGTGTGCAATATCCGATCTGATGCGAAGAATTCTTTTTTTGAGCCTTTTAAGGACTCACTCATCAACTCCAATGTTAATCGACAGTTTGACTATACAATATCCTTCACTTGTTTCACAAGTTCTTAAAAGCACCGAACGACTAATGTTCTTGATAGGAAATATTCCCTATTATCGTGTAATTACTGGACGTGGTTAAAACTTGTACTGTGGATTAAGGAGGGACTAACGTACAAATTCTGTAGTATTATCAGAACTTTTTGTGTTTCCAGTCTTGTTACTTTTCTGCGATGAGAATCGTAGATTTATATCGTCTATAAATGATTTTTATCAACTACAAAAAAACTGTTTTTTATTTCAAACCAAAAATTGTGAGCTTATCTTCAAAGCGTTCTGTACTTTGTAGTGCATTATTTTCAAAGAATTAACTTAATTCATAACAGTATGCCTCTTAATTTATTGAATAGATTCATTTGGAATGGTCAGCTGACACTGTATACGCTCCTTTATACTTTGAGAAATATAGACACCAATATTTATGATAGTTGGTTATATTAATGAAAGGCACTCATCTTTCTCATTTCTACTTTAGTGATATTTAAAATCGAATAATATGTTAATTAAGCTTCTATGCTTAACATTTGTTACGTGGATGGCCTTTCAATTAAATGTTTTTGAGGTTAGGCTATGCTACATCCTTTCAACTGTACTAGTATGAGTGTGATTCAATCTACAGATGCAAATATTTACATAGAAATGGTCATTTACGATTTAAATTGAATAGGAATATATTGTGTTGTGTGTTACTGAACAGGATTCTATCTTGAACTGATTATTTTCTGTTTGTTAATTTTCTACTATATTTAATTATTCGAATTTAAAAAGAAAGCAAGGTCTGCTAGCAAGTTTTCTAAATGTTCACTATTATTTTACAAATTGTGCGATTGTATGCATACTCGTAAAATTAAAGCAAAATAATAAAAAATAAGCACCTCAACTAAAATTTGAATAGACGGAATAATGGAGTGAAAAGTATTGTAAATAGATGGAAAAATTCCATTTGGATAGAAACGTCAACCGCATGTTGAACAATATGGAGAAAGGTTAGGTGGCACATGTAGATAGAAAGAGAGTTGGTAATCCTTACTAAAACTGGTGAAAAGCAGCATAATTTTATGCAAATTGCTACGAACAATGGTGCTGCTAATTGCAAAGTCGCATTCAGTTGTCGCGGCTATTCTTGCAAACTATCTTTTCGTCTCATCGCACAGTCTGAATGTTAATTGTACAACAATTGTTGCACAGTTGGATGGAAATAGTGAGGCTTATTTGCATTTGAATATATTAGCTTCTCAGATTTTAGTATGTTCAACATACGAAAGGTCCACTATCCCACCTGTATAACATTATTCTCCGCCTTCAAATCAATGTGCATACACGTATGTCCGAAGATGTATCTACATTTTTAGATTGTGGAAAATTCACCCATTTTCAGAAGGTATCTTCATTGTTAAATGGGACATTTTGATAAATTTATTCACATTGTTTTCCATTCTTTGTTTATCGACATTGAATAAAGTACAAAACACTAATTTTTGAAACATTTTTCTGTAGTGTACAATTTTCTAAAATAAATCCAATTGTCATTACAATTTATTTTTTAACCGTATCCTAACAAAAAGTATTAGTTCTTCTAATTAAGTCTGACATAAAAATTTTATATGGTCTATTTAAATTTAATCTTTAAATTTTAATCAATTTCAACCTATGAGTAGACATGTAAAATAAGAGAAAATAGATTAAAAAGAAATAAAAAAGGATTACTGTCTATTTTATGGTTCAAAAAGTACATTCCTGTCATTTGATAACTGCTAAACGTTTATGTCATTCTGGGTAGAGTAGGAATTTATCTTAAGATTGTTTTACTGTCTATCAATAAGTTTAAATTATAAACTTTTTTTAAAAACGCGATGGTTCTATCGTAACCACGTTTCAAACAAAAATTTCTGCAATGGTGAGGCAAAATTACCATGCTCTTAAAACCCGCAATTGACTGTAAAAAATCCATTTTATCGACGAAAATTGACTATTTAATATGCACTTTCATCCGAAAAAGTTATTGGTCAATATGAATTTTTAGGCTGAACTGGAAGATTTTTTAGCCTGAACTAATAAGACAAATTTTAATTATCAATTTTTTTAGCCTATTTTATATGGAAAATATATGGTTTCAACAAAACGGCATTATAAATTACACAACACGACAAATTTCAGTTATATTGCGCGAGAAATGTACCCAGGACGTGTACAAAGTCTGTTCAAAAAGCATCGCGAATTTTGAATTTCCGCTGGTTACGTATTTTCGATTTTCGATATTTTTATGAAGTTATGTTAGTACTCATATCTCTCACTTATGCTGACAAGTTCAGCCATTTTGCTTGTTCAGTTAATTTTTGACAGCTGCTTTGCTTGCACGTGTTTTGACTCGTCTTCCATTTTTGTCCATTCCAAAAAATGGTTCAAAGAATCTGTATCAAATTTTGTGTAAAAAACAAAATTAATTGTGCGGACGCTTTGCGAAAAAAAAATGTTCTCAGAGGGCCGAGAAGATGTGAACGACGAAGAGCCAAGTTCGGTCGAATGTGAAGGTTTTGCTTACAGTTTTTTTTCGATTGAAGGAGCGTGGTGCATCGTGAGTTCTTACCACAGGGTAGAACGGTCAATAAGGAATATAACCTGAAGGTAATGCGCAAGTTGCGCGAAGCAATCCTCCAGAAACACCCGGATTTGTGGAAGAACAAAAATTGGCTTTTGCACCATGATTACGCCCTTGCTCACGCATCGTTGCTTGTGCGCGAAGTTTTGGCCAAAAACAATTTACTAATAATGCCGCAGCCCCCGTATTTCCCAGATCTGGCCCCCTGTGACTTTTTCTTGTTCCCGAAACAGATTCTTTGATCCATTTTTTGGAATGGGCAAAAATCTAAGACGAGCCAAAACACGTTCAAGCAAAGCAGCTGTCAAAATTTAACCGGTACATTCAAAATGGCCGAACTTGTCGGCATAAATAACCCGCGGAAATTCAAAATTCGCGATACTTTTTGAACAGACCTCGTATTTGGTGATGTCAATTGGCCTCCAAGATCATATCTGGATTGCCGCTTTTGGACTTTTTCTTTCAATATTTTGCAAAAAATTGGTAGAAAATTTTTGAACTTTACAGAATTTAAAAACAACATCCAAGTAATGATCGAATAATGTCATTAAAAATTACCTCGAGAAAGTGTTCAAAAAAGTCATCCGAAATTACCTCAAAAGCATTAAGTCCTACAAGGGGCCATTTATTTTGTGCAATTTTAGTATAATTAAATAAAATTATATTGAAGCTTATCCTCCGAAGCACAGTATAGATCCACTTTATGTACAGTTAGTTTTTTTCTATAGTAATTAACAAAAGCTTTCAGTAATTTTACGTTAAATTATTGTTAAATATTGAGCGTAATAATTTTGGTAAAATTGAAGTTTTTAATGCAACTTTTCGAAAATATGTTAAAATTGAAAAGTTCTATAGATGATGACGAAAACTTCCCTCTTCTTTCAATGTGAATACAATTTTTTTTTATCAAATTATATATAATTTCATCTATATACATATGTTCGTTTATAAATATGTATGTAAATAGTATGAAGATGCTTGCAATATAAACCGATCGGGTTAGGAAAATATGTAAAATTTTAACCAAAAATATTTGATGCTTCTATGCACGTATTTTACGTATACATGTGATGAAATTTTTGATTCGATTTTTCCAATAAAATAGCGAAAGTGTAGTCTTTTTCAGAATGTTATGGAAAATAAAATCGTACGATATTTGCCAAATTATGACCGAGTATAAAGATGGGATCAGAAAAACGGATACCATTTCGCTCAAAATTCAGTTTCCCTTCAATAAAAATATCTAACTTTCCATTTAGCTGCTATACAGCAACAAAAAGAAGAAGTCGAGAAGGAGTTAAAGCTGAAAGTATGCGTATTATCAAACTTAAAGTTTCGTCGCCATATGTTTTTTTTTTGGGCTTGGTTAGAATGCGCTGAAAGTACATATGGGAGGATATGTTCATATCCTTTTGGAAGAAGGATCTATCGCAAGTGGATTTTTATCGAATCTACTCATAAAACCCCGAATGCATATATTTATTTATTTATATTTACATAGAATAAAATGTACAAAACAAAGTGTATGTCTGTATAAATGTGTATGTAATAAGACAGAAGATAAAAAAAGCCTATACAAAATTTTTCAGGGGATGAATATTAGGGAAGTAGCAAATATAAAATGAGAGGCAAATGTGAACGGACAAACTCTAGTTTTCAATTTTAGCGTCATTTTTTTTATATACGGAAGTTAGTATGGAGCTTAACAACCCGGAGAAGAGGTTTTGTTGGGATTAAAAATGTTCGTGTAGTAACTTTATGGTAAAGTGGATTTTTTATTTAATTTAATATAGTTTTTCTTTGACAACTATTGAAATCGAAAATGGTTAACCGACTTTATCAGATCATTTACGAAGAAGAAATTGAAAGTCTTTAGGCTGTAAATGTATGTTATGTATTTATTGTATTCAATTTTAGATTTGCTTTGCTATTTCAGTATTCATTGATAATATTTAAGGCTATTTGTATATACAAAAAAAAATTTTTTTACAACAAATTAACTTAGAACATTTTTACTAGCTGTATCCGTTAAATAAACCCCTCGTAATGATCGGTAAATAGTGTTAGTTGACGGTTTGAACCTCTGGAAAAAAATTCTATTAAACAAAACAAATACAGTCAATATAACTTTACCTTTCCAGCAATTTTGACATGTTCTTTTTCGGGTTTTCGATAAAACTAACTCCATGAAAGCCTTTTATCAAAAAAGCAATGGTTGATAATAAGAAATTTTGGTTTAAAAGAAAAAAGACATCGGACTTACAAAACCTGACATCGGACTTACAAAACCAACAGCTGCACTCAAATAAGTTGACAGATCGCGTCAAAACTCTTCATGACGATTAACTACATTGTTAAGTTGGTAATAAAAAATAAATTATTATAACTAAATAATTTAAATAAAAAATTCCCGATACTTATCCAAAAGAAATGCCATAATAACTTTGTTTTTGTTGTAATAGTTTTGATGTTCGAGTGTTATATGATTAATACCTGACCTTGACAAGAAAAAAATATTTTTATTTATAATATTCTTTTTATTTTTACCATAATCTTCTTTTAGTTCGATACACCTATTCCAACGCTTTTTTTTATCTTTCCTATCCCATCTAAAAATACGATCTCTCCAAAACTTCAAAATAGAAAAATGCTGTCGTTTTGTTTTGAGGCCATTATCTAACTGGTCTAATAATTCTGTATCGTTTTTTCTTTTTGAAGACAGTCGATGAAGATTATACTATGTCCCACAAATAATAGCCATAACCTTTCAAAATATTGTGAATTTCAACAGAAAACGTTTCAAGTTTATATTCTTTTATCTCTTAATTAAAATTGCATTTTATTACTTAGACAGGTTAGTCATTAAGTGAACAAGAGTTTACTATATAAACTTTTAGGATGTTTTTAATAATAATGCTGGCCATATACACAAACATTCCTACTCAATATTGGATATTTCGTTTTATTAATATTCAATCGGGTAATGCTAGTGAGCTAGATACACATATATTCGAATTTTGAGTTATTTTTAAACTTGTACCAAACACATTACTGCTGGTAAAATTGTGATCCTTAGCCGATGCTCCACGAATTCTAACCATCTCCTGAATGCGGATGAAAATTCAAAACTCAAATAAACAAATCTAATTCGTAGCTTACCATCACGGTTTCTGTTACTACTATTATTGTTTTTCTATTCTATTCATGACATATATGGTTATCTTCAACCTACATATATACATACGCATAGAAATATATAAGAGGAGTCGAGTATATAAATAGTTTTATTTTTTGGAAGGACATTTTGGAAGTATACTGTATAGTATTCAGTGCCATGATGGTATGATGTCTTTTTGCCATTCCATATAGACTGAAACCATAGAAGTCAGTGGTCTGTCAAAAAGTTTTAATGGAATTTTCCATAATTTGATACAAAATGTGAATACGATATGAGATATTGTGAGATATCCTTGCATAAATGTTAGCTACCTTTCTCCTCTTCGATGTACTCTCTTTTTTTTTACTGCATTTTATCTACATATATATATATATATATATATATATATATAGAGTATATTTCTTATCATATTCTCATGATGCAGTATGACATCTAGTCTCGTACATCCATAATCAAACCGCACAACTTTGTTAAAGTACACGAATATGTCCGCACCGCTCCGCAACGCGTCATACAGCACCAAAAATCGAAATATGATTTATATTGTACCATATGTACATAAATATATTATCCTTAATATTCTTTCCACTTTGGAACATTTTCCTTTTCTGAAATTTTGATTTTACTCTTCAAAATCAAAAATCTAAGGCCGTCGCCCAGACAACATCAGAGTTGACGTCGCAATTAAATTTTCAATTTTGTTTATGGCAGACCAAAATGGAATTTTTCTTCCTGTTGAAATGGAATCTCTTCCAGGTTGTGATGGATTGGTGGATACTTATTTTTCAATTATAATTAGAAGAGAATATCGAAATGATGCTATTTAGATGAATTTTTGGCCGATTTATATGTTGGTTCCTTTAATAAAATTACAATTATAGGTACTCAAGATGAAATTTTACCAGTCCTTGGAGTGAAATTTCTGAAATGGTGATCATTATACTCTTCAGCTCGAGTCTTCACCAAATATATATGTATGCATTTCAAAAATTGATTAATTTCGAAAAGACTTCTTAACAGTCAATAAATTTTAACTTACCAATCATCAAACTAAAGTGTGCCCATTTCATGACAGAATGAATAGTAGATTGTTAGATAAAAAAACTTGAGTTTACTGTCAATTAAAGACTATTCATATAAGTGCATATGTTGTATTTCCAGATAATTATTGCTGACTGTTGTTATTCTAGCAACTATTTTCTGGCTTAATAATTCAACTTAATATACACAGAAGTATGTAGATTGGTCTATTTTTGTTGAAAAAACACAATCAATTCAATTGAATTGAATTGGGAAGAAAAAAAAAATATGCAAGAAAAATCTAAAATAACTCAATTTATGGTTAGGGAAAATAGAAAAAGTGTTGATTTTCTTCTGCACTAGGTTTTACTTGTGTACTAACGTTCATTCCTCTGTCTAACCTCGTTCCCAATGGGATATATGGTCAACAAAAATACATGAGCTTGTTCAGTATCGTTTAAATAGAGCGCCATAAAAATGGGAATAGACAAACTGGACATAGTCGACAATGGCGTCGACCATGCATAAGTTCGATTAAAATAGAGGATATAATCCTTTCAATAGAGACATTTCGCCTCCATCTACATTGCTATCGTCAATGCCGAGTTTTCACTTATGTTTGTTGACCTCATTCCTTCTTCCTAATGAGAACTGTTGTATACTTTGCCGTTATCATATTGAATATTGTATACTTGAAAACTATTATTGGAATGCGACTACATTTGCCGCCTTCTTCAACTTTTCTTAACTAGTATTTTATTAAGCTTTCTAAACTATCAGACTCTATTAAGAAAATTTTTGATTAAACAAATTTGTTATTATTTAATTACTTACACTAAATTACTATATCCAATATTGAATTATTGAGTGATTTTCATTTTCTTAATGGTTTCTTAAAAAAATATGCCGATGGAAAATTAGGGACGGTTTGCAAAAAAAATATATTTAAAATTGACTGCAGGAAAAAAATTTTTTCTTATTCAATAATTTTTCATCCAATAATTTTATTTTATTTTAATACAACAATGTTATCAACTTCAAAGTAGTTCCCTCGGGCAGCCCCATAGTACTTCTGGAAGGCTTCAAATGGAATCGCCTTTAACGATGTTACTGACAGTACCAAGATGTCATCTTCTCAAATCCCTTTTATTATCAAGAAAACATATTTTCGAATTTTTTTGTTGATATTTGGGATAAACACACAAAAACGCCTTTTTCCAAAAAAAAAAAAAAACTTGTTAACATAGATAGTCCTGTGATCATTTTCATGATAGAGTATCGATCTATAAGAACTGACTTTTTCAGCGCAGCTTCAATGTCAATTTATAAACCTCCAAAAATGTGTTTTAGATTTCCACTCAGTGGCATAAAGCGTTAAGCTTGGCTTCAAGTAGAATCGAGTTGCCAGTTAAACTTCTTTGGATGCTGTCAACAGTACCAAGACAATATTTTGGGGAATAAATCAGTCACCACGGACTTTGATCAGCTAAATAGAAAAAGGGTTGGATGGGGTGGGGTGAGTTGATATTGAGGCTGCGGAGTTACCGAGATCTCTATTTTCGACAAAAACTCTTTCGTGCAGATGGCCGTGTGGGAAAGTGCGGTGTCATGGTGGAATATCCATGTCATCCGATTTGATGCGAAAACCCCTTTTTATGAGCTTTTCAAGTAAATGCAATGTTAAAATATGGTTTGACCACAAAAGAGCCGTCAAATTTTTGTAAGTTTTTGATGTTGAAAAGGACGTGGTGAGCAATGTTAGCCTTCTCATGGTACTTGTCCCTCCGAAAATGTTTTATGCCATCGGAAAACTTATAAAATAATCCTGAAAAACCCGTTGTAATTTTTCATAAATCAAACTCGAAGTTTCACCAAGTTAAGCACAAAATGTGGTGGGGTATCGTTGCTCCAAATTCCGCTGTTCTATTTTTCGTAGTGCACTACAAAAACACATTTCACTTATCACGCTCTATAGGAGGTCGCGTAGCTTTCGGACAAGTCTACGAGGGCTATCAGTATTATCAGATCACCTCATATACTGTAAAAGTGATACTTTATAAATATTATAATAGAAAAATAATCGTAAAAAAAAAGATAAAATCAATAAAATAGTCAATTAAAAATTGTCACCTTATTTATTCAAACTACTTTTATTATATAACTATTCATAAAGATCGCGTTAGGTAGTTAGATTTTTCGATATGAAATTTATCACCTAAGGCTATTATAGAAAGGATTGGTTGTTTATAAGTGTTTGCAGTAATACTCATAAAACCGAATATCCAACATTAAATTGGGCACGGTGGATTTATTTTATTATGGGTGGTGATAATACAAAACCAAATAATTGCCATCTAATTTGTGTTATTGCATTCTGCATGAAATGAAGTTAAGAGAGGAAATTTGCATAGCAACTTAAAGAACTCGTAATTTGCTTTAAAGATGTGCCTCAGGTTCTTGCGAGGAAGAAGATGTCCCTAACCCAAATGTACCACCAGTATTGTCATGCTCATTTACGGAATACTCCGATAAGGTGATGTTGGGATTAGTTGCTGTGAATATTCGAAGATTCGAAGACTTCTTATATGCGTGGATGGTGGATATTTCGTAGACAAATATATTCCCTTTCAGCAATTGTGTTCGTTTTTATTCGGTTTTGTTTTTTTTTCTGTCGAGGGTGGATATTTCACTGATTTTAAAATCATTTCAGGGAGCTTAACGAGACTCCACTGAACGATAACATCTTATGACTGTTCGTGCAAGATACGAGTGTGTTCGTTCACCCCTTTTTTTTTACCTTACAAAGAACGTTATCTCCTGTTGATTTAATCCTTTTTGTTAGCTATACTGAATCGTGGTTTCTTCCTTAAGTTGTTGCAATCTTTATAGTTCACTTCAGTTCATTTCTTAGATTAACATTGTTAATGATATTAACGTGAAGGTGATAAAATGTAAATTTAATGGTGAAAATTGGAAATCTGATAATTGCAAAATATACCATATTATAATTTCTTCTATTTTTTATCTTAGTAATAAGGTTTTCTTCGTTTTTTGTTTATAAGTTTTTTTTTTTAAATTTATTTTATAAAGCATTATTTTAGTAAGATCTGTGTAAAAAGTACTTTTTCTTTACAATTTTCTATTTTCTTTTATAGTTAATAGGTTTTTGTTTTTATAGAAATTATTAAAATTTGATTTTTTAGTTTTAAGTTAAAAAATCTATGTTGAAAAATTTTATTGAATTTGTAACTATGACAAAAAAGTCAATTTTTCAACAGGAACTTTTCCAAAAATATATCCTCGAATTTATAGTAATTTTTACTAGTGCAGATATGAATTAAATTGTGAAAATTTCACCAAATGTATGTGACTTGAATAAAGATGAGATGGAAAATTGAAAATTATGCAGAGCGTGATGGAATCCTGACGTATGATATTCAGATAGGGTGGAAAAAGAATGAAAAATTATTCATATCAGCGATCACATCCTGTTCGCATCGAATAGACTCTAGAAAAATTTTCTATGAGAAAAATACCTGAATACAGCCTGTTAAAAATTAAAATGCACAGATACCTCTAAAATTGCGGGAATGATAATGACTGAGTGCGTAGTATACTATTCGTATTCAAAACAGAACGTATATTATATACACGTATGACTGGAGAAAATATTTACTTCTGAATTTTGTAAGAAAGTCCAAGGGATGTAAGACGTTTAGTACAAAAGTGTACTCGTACATGTACAATAATATTTTCTAGTCAGATCAGGTACACAGCTGATGTAATAGATATATTTTCGTTACTCTACAAAAGAATTATATTAAAAGCCTTGTCATGAAAAACCATCTAAATGATATATATATATTTTTATTAAACAGTAAAAAAGCAAAATTACACAAACCAAACAAAAAAACAACAACAAGCCGACATTTTTTTGGTTTGTTTTATTTTATTTTAATATATATTTTTCGAGTGTACTCTTTAATTTTACTAATTATTTTCAATTAGACAGTTTTTAATAATTATATATGGTATAATTAAACTATGTTTAGTTTTCTATTAATTTTAAATAATTCCTCTTTTACTTATATTAATTTATTTTACTTTTAAGTAAAATGGGTTACAATAAATTTTTTTAAACGAATTAAAATATGTATTGTAATTTATTTTATAAAGGTGGATTTGATTGTAAATTTTTAAAGATTATAAAATTGATCATAGCTTTATGTTGTGGAATCTAAGTACATTTTAAATTTAAGTTTGATTAAATTTTTATTTTTTTTAAATTATGAAAACTATGCCATTATATATTAAAGTAAAATTATTGCCATGAAATTCTTTGCAGGACTCGATAGTTTTGAGATAATTTTTTTGCTCATTTAGGCCATTTCCTGTCAGATATTGATTCTTTAGTATTCTTAAGTATTAGATTCATTTGCATACATATCATATTTGATATAATTTTATAAAAATAAAACTAAAGGTGTCACAAACTGCATTATTTTGAACACTAAACTGACAAAACAAAATGTTGAAATTTATGCGTTCTGTGAAGTGTTCGCCTGATAAAGCCAAAATTTATTAGGTTGTATGACTTTTGGCATCATTTTGTTAAAACTATATACGTTCTATATTAAGTTTGGGCTCAGAAATTTTGATTACCTTTTGGGAATATCGCTCAAAATGGACTGTACCGTTCTCTCCCTCTTAATTTTCAAGTGCAATAATATATTCAGACCAAAATCCACAACAGGACTTATTACTTTTCACAGATACAGTAGCTTTTCCATAACAACTTGTATGATTTCTAAGTTTTATACATAATAAGTGCGCTTATTGGTAATATTTGTCAAATTAGCATATGATACTTTCCAAATTAAAAAGTGGATAATTCTTTAAAAAATATTTTTATTTAAACATTTTTTTAAAAAAAATTTGAAATTATAAAATTTTATTCGCTACATTAAAAAATAAAGATTATTTACTGACCTTTTTTCTTATAATCGAAATTTTTCTTATAATTTTGTAGCGCTGTAAACATTTTTTTAAGGGAAAATAATTTGGAGGTACCTTTACATCAGTTATATAAGAATAAATCTCTTTCCTTAAAGCGTATTCTTAACTTTGTAAAATAATTTATTTTATGAAATATTTTGTCATTTTTAAGGACGTTCACATCTAATTATATTAGCTATCAAATAATGTGTGTGCATAAAACTACTGTAAAGAAAATGATAATATCATTTTGTTTAGAATAATAAAATCGTTAATATAATGTAAAATATTATTAATCGAGTAATATCTTTAAATGAGGAGCAACTAGAAGGAACAAACCATTTTGTGAGTATTTTATATGAAATATTTGAAAGGAAAAGACTACCAATAAATTGTGTGCTTAAATTTCTGTCATTTACCATTCATACTTATATGTGCCTATAAGGTGCACATATGCAAATGAATTATTTAGATTTTCATATTTCCAACAGTCGATGAAATAACAAAACGCGTACGTATTTGACTCGCACATTGTTTACATAGCCATTAATTAAGGCAATAAGAGGACTTTTGGTCCAAGAGCCGTTGAATCCACTTTAGATATGAGATACTTTCTATCTCCTCATGGTAATTTACATATTCGTAAAAGTGCGTTGCGTATATGGTAGTGGCAGTTTTATTATGGAAAAGAGTTGAAGGCGACCACAATTAGGCATATGAAGTATGGACCAGGATGAGGTACGAACGCGCCAAGATTTTCCCCATTAGAGGAATGGGTCATAATTTGAAGTAATAATGAAAAACTGGGGCGTTTGTTAAGTTTGCCAAATAACTGTCGACCTTTTGTTTAACAAAGAATTTGAAAGGGTTGATTAAGTTTTATCGAAATTAGGGTTGAAAAAGTGGCAGTTCAACCACCCACCGTGAAAGGGTTCCTAATGGCGGAAATTCTTACCATTCGAGTACTAATACTTCAGTCGATAGGGTGTGTTGTTATTTGCTGACTGCTAACGGATACAAGAATAAATGCATTTATTCATAAAATGTTAAATATTATGCGAATAATTATATACAATGGAATTTTTTTTCTATCATCGGCATTGTCGTAAATTGAATTCAATATGAAAGGGTAAAACCTGGATCAGGTAAATTTCTCGCTTCCCTCAAAGCTATTTATTTATGTTAGGCTCTTGTAATATGCATTTGGTTTGAGCTATAACGATGTTTGTTAGAAGTTAAAATAGGGATTGCAGAGTATACTATTTGGTGTTGATGATGAGTATTGTTATAATTAAATATTGACGAAGAGGGCTAGTGAGGCAAACACTAGTAAACAATGCAAATATGCTATTTCGTATAGTCGTAATTATCAGCTCTACGTTTTCTTTGAAGTTAATCATGAACAGGAATTAGAAAGCACTTCCTTTTCATTTTACCTCCTATATCCATATAGGAATAAAGTTTTTAAGAAGTAACCATTTTAAATTAGGTTCATCCAAAATGTAGAAACAAAGATATTTTGCTCATTTTATTCCTTTTATCTTTCTTAGTATCAGATTTGCATTAAATTTTATGTCTCCTAACTTGGTTATTCTGATGGTGTGTCTTTTTTCACTTGAGCATTTTTTTTTTTAAATTTTACCAAAATAATATATTCTACAGTTTATTGGTGGGGATATATTTCGACACTTTTTTTTAGAGAATAATATTACAGATGCGGTGGTAGAGCAACAGTTTCTAACAACCCAGCCATGACGACTATCCCCAGAGAAACATTGATAATTACCGGCAGAGTTCTGTGTTTCTTGAATATTCGTAACGAAACAAGAGAAGCCTGTAAATTACTGACTGAATCCTTGGATGAACATAAAAATTGATTTATGTTGAAAAACAATAACAGGTTCTTCAACAAGAAAATTTATGCCAAAGTTATTCTTAGAAATTATGACTTGTTTGGTGAAATTCACTCTCGTCGTACTAGTGATTTTTTATTGAAGCTGTTATTATATTCCCGCTACGAGTGATTTTTATTTCATTTTTAGAGCTTCTTTTCGATTCCTTCTCACACCAACACATTTCACTAACTGAAATGGTAGTTCATATATTAGAATAAATTTTTTTTATAAGATTTTTCTTGTTGAAAATATCAACCTCCCTTAGTATTTTGTGAAATAAAATGGGTGTTCACAAATTTGCCTTAAGTTTATAGTAGCAAACTGAATAGAATATTAAGCAATAAAAAATCAGTCACAGAATTAATGTATTTATTTAGTTGAGAATTTATTTTTCTTCTAAATTATCAATGGTTATTTAATGCGAAAAGTTTCGCGAAATAGTAGAGGCAATAATATTTGCTAAAAGTCGGCCTTCGCTGTCGCCAAAAATTTTATGAAATCATTTCCAGAAGGATTATATTTGCACACAGCAGACTATTATTTGTAGTTCTTTTGTAGTTTACACACATAATAAATTTTAAAGTTGATTATTGAATATAGACTTATCTACGGAGGGATGAAAATTATTAACTTTATGAATTAAATATCGACTAAGACTAAGATAGAGTGATTGCTAGAGTACCATAATTATTTATTAATTACAATGAAAAATAACTTTGTATTCCCTCTCGTATACTTCATAGTAAACATTTTCTATAAAAATTTCCAGCATAAATTTTCTGTAAAAATTTACTGTAAAAATTTTCAATAAAAATTTCTAGTAAAAATTTTCTATAAAAATTTCCAGTAAAAATTTTCTATAAAAATTTCCAGTAAACATTTTCTATAAAAATTTCTAGTAAACATTTTCCATAAAAAGTTCCAGTCAAAATTTTCTAAAAAATTTCCAGTAAAAATTTTCTATAAAATTTTTCAGTAAAAATTTTCAATATAAATTTCCAGTAAAAATTTTCTATTAAAATTTCCAGTAAAAATTATCTATAAAAATTTCCAGTAAAAATTATCTATAAAAATTTCCAGTAAAAATTTTCTATAAAAATTTTCAGTAAAAATTTTTTTATTAAAATTTCCAGTAAACATTTTCTATAAAAATTTCCAGTAAAAATTTTCTGTAAAAATTTCCAGTAAAAATTTTCTGTAAAAATTTCCAGTAAAACTTTTCTGTAAAAATTTCCAGTAAACATTTTCTATAAAAATTTCCAGTAAAAATTTCCAGTAAAAATTTTCTATAAAAATTTCCAGTAAAAATTTTCTTTAAAAATTTCCAGTAAAAATTTTCTATAAAAATTTCCAGTAAACATTTTCCATAAAAAGTTCCACAAAAATTTTTTATAAACATTATCTAGAAAAATTTTCTATAAAAAATATCTATATAAATTTTCTATAAAAATTATCTAGAAAAATGTAAAGTAGAAATTTTATAGAAAATTAATAATTACATAGAAAAGTGTTTATAAGAAATTTTAAAAGAAAAATTTCAGTTACATGACCAGATTAAATTATCTGTTAAAATATACTGCAATCATTTAAGATGGTTTTTCTTAAAGTATTAAATTATTTCCAAACATTATTTTCAATGTGACAAATATCTACGTCTATCGTTCATTGGCAGAAATATATCTAGCAAAATAAATATTTGATTGCTGCGGTATGAGATTTTTATCTTAATTTTTATTTTTGCAGATGGATTTATTCTCTTGGAAAAGAAAATATTTTCTATTCCTTTGTCTAAGCATTGATGGACAGTATTTGCTCAAGTTCAGTCATCTAAAGATATTCAATTGGCTTAACTTAAAATACGCTAAATATAATACTATTGTATCTTGATATTTTTCTAGTTATTGTATCTATTCTATTACCTCTGCATACGTAGGTTGACTGACGTACTCGTACATGCATGGCAATATTTTTATATGTTATAATAGCACACGAGGACGAATACATTGTAGAATAGAGAAAAAAGTTAAGTTGAATCAATAGCGTTATTTTAAAGAAAATCCATTTGTATATGTATTTATTTATTCCTCTATACATGTACATGCATACATACACAATACATTTTAAGATGAGATGAGAAACTGTAAAAAAATTGTCTTCGAATTTTAAAAGGAATTTGTCCAGTATAGGTTTGACCGTTTATCATCCCATCTTATTTTTGGTTTTAAAGATTATTCCAACAAGCTGGATAATCTTCTTATACTGACGACTATAAGGAAAACTTCTTTTTCTGATCTTAATGCATATGTATATGTACAAGCGTATAACAAATATAGATTTATCCTCTTTAATATAAAAGAAGACAGTAATGTTCAAATAATACAGATGAATGTCTGTATGTGTCGGTATATCCATGATTTCGTTGTCATGTACCGGTTGGACAACAGGTATGCAGGTCGTAAAAGTTTGTAGTAAAATTTTTTGCTTCCTAAATATCTCTTGAATATTAGAGGTATTTGGAAGTACAGAATATTTTACTTAAATAAACGTAACGAAAAATCTGTTGCTTATGTGCTTCGAAGATGTCATCCTTAAGGTTTTATTATTGCACTTTGAAAGTATTTTACGAGAACGTGCATGGAATGAGACCATTTTCAAAGCGATTTTCTCTTTTGACAATTTATAATAGAAAACTTGAAAATTTATCAAAGAAATTACAAAAATTGCGATTTTTTTTTTAAATTTTATTTTTTTGACTAAAAATATTCCCGAAATACAAAAGTGAAACTGCGGTTGATGGTGTAATGTTTAATATTTAAAATGGATGATCGAACGAGAATATTTTTACCATTCTCATGGTGGAGCATTCAATTGTCTGCAATGTCCAATCTGGCGTAAAGAACTCTTTTTCTGAGCATTTTAAGGCCTTCTTTATTAAAACTTTAAGTTCCCACATTTTCATCAGTTTGCGATGTTGAACAGGACTCTCTGAGTGAGGTTGGCCTTCTATTGCTACTCGGGCCTCCAAAAATGCCTTATGCCACCGAAAAGCTTGTGCTCTTGATAAAGTATGTTCCCTAAATAAATTTTACAAAATAAAGTTACAACTTTTACTGAGCAAAATTTCGGATTTACCAAGTATAACACAATATTTGATGGCAAATCATTACTCCGAATTTTGTTAGTGCATTTTTCGTAACATTGCGAATTTTGCTGGTTCTATTTTTGTACTGCACCTCAAGGAGATACCTTCGTACAAGCTATGCTAATGCCACAATGTTGCTGGATTGCTCTCAGTGATGTCAGTCACTTATAATCTGCCATACCTCGAAGAGTAAAACATGTAAATATTTTTCAAGTGTTATCATATTATTAAATATAAAACATTAATTATTTTTTTGGATGATTTTTCTTTTAACTATGATCGTATTGCGCGTTTTTTTAACCAATGGCTCGCATATGAGCAGTATAGGAATAATTAAAATGTTACTGTTTTTTTAATAGTTTAAATTATTTTATTTATCCGATAAAGCTATAAAAAGTACATTTTGACAAAAATCTAGCATCAACCATGCCCAGCTGAAATACCATATGTGCTCTCCGAGTATGGTCGTCATTGGCTATATGATATCTAAATTTTAATACCATCACGTCTATTATAACGCCCAAAAAAAAAAGTCTCATTAGTTTTTCTTCAAAACCATAACATAGTAAACTGTATTTTCGCATAATACTTTTACTTTTTAATGCATAAATATTAAAAAGAAAACACAAAACAAAGTTTGAAAATATTCCATCTAGGAAGGATACCAATTTGGTTTTCTTCGAATGATATTTAAAACAAAATCTAAGCCACTTTATAATAAAACTTTTAACAAACAAAATATACTATATTTAGAAAATACTAATTTTTTATTTTTTTTTCGGTATAAAATTATAGGAATTATATTGATTGTGATCTACATTTTGATCAAAGAAACCTAGTATATCGTTTTCATTAATGTCTAATTTTCGAAATGTGCGCATACAAGCTCAAACGTTGATCATTATTATTTGTCTAATAAAATTTGTTGAACAGAAACAAGAATGGCAGTTTATTTTTTACAAAAGTTAAAATATCTCATTTTGATTATAACTTTATGTATTCTGATCCAAACTCAACAAGTTAGTTCGGCCCAAATATTTTTCGGAAAGCTCCAGTGGCCATTTTGTAGATAGAAATAAAAGCCATGAAGATAAATTGAATCTCCATATGCGATCGTTGGTTGAATTATTTATAAAGGATAAAGGACCTGTATGCGGTGGTGTTGTGATTGATTATAATTATATTATAACTGCTGCACAATGTTTATATGGTGTTGATAAGATCAAGTTATTAGTGGCCGCTGCCAAAAATCTCAAATAACAATTGGTATTGGTGGATCATTTAAAAGTTGCATTTTAAAAAGTAAATAAAAAAAATAGTGCATATTTTTTGAAATTGCCGATTTTATTAGAAAGATTAAACCCTGAAATTTAAGAATGAAACACATCATTCCCAGAAAACTGGAAAATATTAAGAACTTCCGAAAACCGAATAATCAACCGAAATTCTGATGTGAATTGGCCGCCTCGGAGCGGTGATTTGAGCCCCGTTGGATTATTTTATGTGGGGAGCCGTTAAGGATAAATGTTATGCAAGCCATCCAGAGACAATTGAGGGCTTGAAACACGAAATCAAAGTTGATGACTGAGCAGATTACTATGTTGTAGAAGTTTAAATAGGGAACAAGGGAATGGAGTTGTTGGATCGAGGAGCTCCATAATGGGAGGAATCCTGCTCGCAAAGTAGTTCTTGGTTAAGTGGCATTCCTGTAGAATATGAGTGATAGTGAAATGGGTGTCACAGGATTGGCAGAAGGGACGATTGGTGTTGCCAAAAAGGAAGTTATGAGTATGAGCAGTATGTCCAATCCGGATTCTGAGGAGCTTCCGCGCCCAGAATTTCGGTATGGATGTTGAATACACTGGTTTATTAGTGGTTATCCAATGAGTCGACAAAAAAGTGTCGTTCTTGGTCCAGTCATCGTGTCTTCGGATGGCTAATGGTGTTAGTTGCTATTCTGTTAGTAGGCGAGGTAGATTGGGAATGACGGTGATCACTGGTCGATGGAGTGTTTCTCCAGCCAACTTGTCAGCACTTTCATTACCCACAATTCCCACATGCCGTGGCACCCATCGCAACTCGACACTCCTATGACGAATTGCGCTAAGTACTGGGTCACTCGATGGGCCATAAATGGCTTTAAGGGCGGCAAGGCTGTCGCTAAAAATAATAACGTTTTGTTGGCTGGGAATATTGGTTGCAATTTCAATTGCCGTTTTGATGGCCTACAGCTCCCCGTAATATGGAGCTGCCCTATAAGGGAAGATTCTACAACATAGAGCGCGGGTGCTGCAGCCAAAAAGTTCGACGACCGAAAAAGATGTAATATCGGTGTCAGCGGCAACAACAATTTCCTATATGTGGACGGATCAGTTCTAGCCTTCTTAAACCTGTCAAGAGAAGCAGTAACTTTCAACTTTGCTCCCAATCACGGTTTCCAATCTGGGTGTGGAGCGGAAGTTTGGAAAACAAGGGGGAGGTTGGATGAAGTGCTTTCAAGGTGGGATATTAATAAGGATAGCGATGATGAATTCCTTTTTGAGCTGGGGAAGTTTTTCTGATAATGTTTTTGATTAAAGTGTGGAGGGGATAATTTGGAAGGCATAGGTTTTTGTTAATTAAACTTAGGCGGGCTTTGTGAAGATAGAAAAAAATAAGTTTTCGACCAGTCTCTATCAGTATGGATTCCACCGGAGATGTCCGATGTGCTACACTGGCTAGTCTAATGCAACGGTTATCCGCTGCCACGACTAGCCTTTTTCATGCTATTGGCACACTGACACATATAGTGAGGAAATAGAGTAAGGTCCCGTCCAAAAGGGCGTTGGTTACTCTAATTGCCTCACTTTGTCTTACCTTACTTTTGCTGCTGACTAAAATTTTAACCATTCGGAGAATGATGCTAATTTTGTCAATAGCATTTTTAATCTGAAGATTCCATTTTCCTCCACGGGCAACCGCATATGATCATTTTTGTCGAGTGTTCGGTGTATGTATTTTTTTTTGCATAAGCGGCAACACTGCTTGGGCACCCTGCATTTTTTGGCTGGGCACATTTGACAGCGACTATAAATAAAGTGGTCAACCCGTAATTTTAGACTTAGTCAAATATAGAGTTCTGCGGCGCTGTGTCTTTGGTGCTATTATGTCGATGTGCTGAAGCAAATTTTTTTGGAACCGTTTGATTTCGGACAATTCCAATGCGGATACACATTTAGGATATAGCATCTCTGTCCTCGATTCGATCCTTCCTATTTAAGATACGGTTTTCTCGATCATATTCTTCCTGTGGAAGATATGGAATTATTTTTAATGGGCAACTGTTACTGCTGTCGCATATCCAAAAAAATTTCATCCCGTACTAGTCCGGTTTTTCAGCCAGCGGTGTAGTAATTCAATAAGTTTTTCTTGATTATTTCCTAAAAATCTCGGAAGTAACCATGTGCTCCCATCATCAAATCTAAAATTTAGGAGTGAATTTGCAACTCTATTCCTTGACATGCACGCTCTAAATAATGGGTTGTCGTGTGAAGGACCCACAAGTCTCCAAAATCACCTGTACCTACATTATTTGAGCCCGAATTTATAAGAAACAATATAATCGTAATTCCTGTGGTGTAGTGGCAAAATAAGTGATTTTGGTTCATTTTAACTCCAAAATTTACAAATACTTATTAAATTTACAATAAAAGAGGAAAAGTATCTGCGGTTGAATTTTTATTTGCATATATTATCAAAATAATTATTTAAATTGTTATAATATTTTTTTCACCTAATAATTGAAATGCCAATATTTTTGATAAATTCTATATAAATTTTTAATTCAAAACGTTTATTATTTATATTTGCAAAATTATAATACCAATCGGATAATATCTTTAAAAAAGCTTAAAAGAATGATCGTATCGCGTTGACTATTATCCTTAAAAAGATTTAGTTTAAGCATTCCCCTATTAAATAGTCTAAAATTATATAAAAAGTATTAGCATTAGAAATAATTACTAAACTGAACACTCATAATCACATTTAAACTTTATTCATCACAAAATTCTATTATTTTAAAATTGATTTAAAAGAATTTCTTTCAATTGGAAAAAAATCTTGAATATTTTTTTTTTAACGTTTACATTTTATTTTTGAGATTATAAAATATTCAATTTATTAGAAATGTCCGCTTTTTTAATTGAAAGACACGTATTGGACTTGTTCAAACTAGGGGAGTACATGGAGTCAGTATGTGTACTGTAAAAATATTCGAAATACGGAAATCATGTCAGGCAATTGTTGTAAGAATATAGATGTTTCCTGCGCTCATATCCAATTAGAATATATTCAGTGGGATTCATTGTATGAATAGATGGACTTAACGTTTAGTATATAAGGTTGGTTGTAATCTACAGTACAGAATAGAAGGAATATAAATCATATTTCCTGGACCAAATACTTAATTAGCTGTACGAGTGGCTAGAGTAACCCTTACGTTAGTAAAGGACGGAAGCATACCAGCAGTCCGATACTAATTGACTTCTGTTACATGTGGGAGTCCTTGATGTAAATTAAACGGAAGGTCTCAAGGGAGAGAAATCGATCGTAAAAGGATGAACTGAATTTAAAGCTATTTGTCCAAACTGAACAAATATGATTTTCTAATGTATTTGTGCATTTTATTTACTCGAATATTAGATTTTTTATTTATACTCTGAACATGGACTTTAGGTAAATTTGGTTGAACCCTTTTCATTTATTTCGATGTAAGTGCAAGTATATATGTATGTAAGTATGTAATGAAATTTTTTATATATATCTACAAATATTTACTATGAAATTTTCATATAATTGTATTTGCTGTAAAATTTAATAAATCGAATTTTGGATAAAATTTCATTAACACTCTAAATTTTTAGTGTAAACATTTAGATACCAGAGATAAATGCGTACCAAAATAGAGAATGTTCTAAGGATAAGTGTGCAACTTTTTATAAAAAATTCGGATTGAACTAAAAACCAGTGATTTTGTTAACTAAAATTGGTCATATGATATATACTTGGCAATTAGGTATAGTTTGAGGAAGATTTATTTCTTATGAGCAAAAATTTGTTCTACGACAACCAGGATTCAGTCTACCAAAAACTATATTCTTTTTTGCAAAATTATATCTATACTTTTATATAAACAGCTTGTTATTCCGACCCAATTTATTAGGTAACATTTTTTGACCGTCACAATGACTTTCGTAAAATAATTACACGATATTAAAAATTGTCTCCATTTCTAATAATTTTTCCGCGTTCATTCGCTATAATTATAAGATATCAATTCACAAAATGATAGTCTACTAAAATATTATAGTATTAAATTAAAGTTGCTGCTTTGGAAGAAAAAAAAAATTTTATTATCAAAACGTACATTGAAACTTGAAAAAAAAAATTTTCTTATTAAAATATTTTCACAAAATTTTTTCTATTTGTTGAATTAATTTTTATTTTTAATTAATTTTTACTTTAAATTCTAAAATGACTTTAATAAATTGATAAGAATACCTAACGTTATTTGGAAAAGATTCTAACGAAAACCGCTGGGGAAATTATTTTCTTCAGTAAAACTTATTGTAACCAAAAACGTTTTATTTTAGATTCTAAAAATATTTTCAATATTTGCTTTTTGAACTCTTTGTAAAATTGCAAAGATTATTATAAAAATAAAAACAAATCTGATAAAAATAAAAAAAATACAAGAATATGAAAATACCGAAAATTTTCAGGATGCTTAAAATATACAAATTGGTTTTTGCATAAATATACGATTAGGAGACCATTTGTACGGTAAAGCAGGTGATCGAAGTATACATGATAAAGGAAATGAAAAGAAATACAACGAAATATCCTGAAAGTCCTTTGAGAAAACTTTTACCATGACTAGAGGATTTGTATGTCTATTTTTTTCTTCTTCATTTGGTTAAGGGTACTCATATATTGTATTTGCTTGTATCAGAGGAGAAATTCTGGATAGACCAAATGGGCACCTTCAATTGTGTGGCAGTCTGTACTCGTTTCAATGTACTTATTGGGGGGGGGGGGGACACTGGAGAATAAATATACCTGCAATGTATACGAAATGCAAGCGGATACTGCTGATGTTTCTTTCTATAGGATAAATACGACGACAACATTATTACTTCATGAATACTTGGCTGTAGTTTGTGGCTTTCGAATAAAAAGTTTCAAACACTGATATTATATGGATACAGATTCCTTTTTATCTGCATACTACAACAGGAATATACTCGTGTTTCAGTATGTGCAACTGATTGAGGACATTTTTGGCTAGAATTCTATATAAATCTGCATAAAATACTATTTTTAATATGTTGTTTGTGCATAATCTAAAGTGGTTATCGGAAATATATTTGAAATCAACATTTTCTCAAATTCTTATGTGCTAATATTGATGTGCTCGTACATATTTACTCATTAAATATATTTGTAGAGGAGATTTTGAAACAGGATATATGATGAGTGTACTAACTTAATTAAAAAAAATTGTTAAATATCACGAAAAGCGTAGTTAGCTTTTGAAGTTCAATGTGTACACCAACGTAGTTTTATCTCCAAAAAAAAGTCAAAATGATATTCAACTATAAAATATTGGATTGAATTTAAATTTGAGGCTTATTGAAATTCCTGATGAAGCTTCATCTTAAAAATTTATTTTTATTTCAAGTTTATTCGTAAGAACTTTTTTTTTATAAAAAGTAAGTCCAGTAAAGCGGAAAAGTAACAAGACTGGAATCACTGAGAGTGATCTGGCAATACGGTGAATATAACAACCACGCAGGTTAGTCCTTCCTGTATGTGTAGCCAAAGTTTTTACCTTGACCATTAAATACGTTTTATAATTTAAAAAAAAAAAATTTTAAATTTTGTGCTTAGCTTAGTAAATCTTAAAGTATAACTTACAAAAAATTTCGAACAGCCTAAGCGGAATATTTCATATCAAGAATATATGATTTTCTTTAAAAAAAAAACCACACTAATTGTTAAGGAAATTCAAATGTTTTTTATTTAATTTTAAACACAATCGATACAATTAAGTTCTGAATAAAATGTCATTCAAATGGCATCCACGACTTCTTTTACAGGAATGAATTCGATGAACCCAATTTTCGAGCACTTTGTCCACTAAATCAAGTCGTATGTCAAGAATAGCACGTTTAATATGGACTTCTAAAGCTTGAAGAGAGTCTGGTTTATTGCTAAAGACCAATGACTTCAAATAACCCCACAATAAATAGTCTAATGGTGTTAAATCACAACTTCTTGGAGGCCACTCAATGTCACAATTTCTTGAAATAATCGAATCTCCAAACTTTTCTCGCAATAATTCGGTTGTTGCACGTGCTGTGTGGCACGTAGACCCGTCTTGTTGAAACCAGAAGTTGTCAAGATCAACTTCTTCCAATTTCGGCCATAAAAAGTTGGTTATCATCCATCTATACCGCCCTCCATTGACAGTAACGGTGTTACCATCTTCATTTCGAAAGAAGTATGGACCGATGATTCCACCAGACCAAAAACCACACCAAACTGTCAATTAAGGTGAATTTAATGGGTGTTCATGAATAATTTGTGGATTTTCTTCGCACAAGAATCGACAGTTTTGTTTATTTACCGCACCACTCAGATGAAAGTGAGCCTCATCGGAGAAGATGATTTTCTTTAAAAAATCGTTATCGTTTTCAAGTTGTTCCAAGACAAAATCAGCAAATTCACGACGTTTACGGTGATTCAATGGCTTCAGTTCTTGAGTGATAACAGTTTTATACGGATGCAAGCCCAAATTCTTTCTCAAAATCCGCCAGGTTGTGGTTTGAGACAGTCCCAATTCTTGAAAACGTCTTGGAATCGACAAATTGCGGTCTTCAGCAATACTTGACTGAACGGCAGCAATATTTTCATTACTTCGAGCGGTTCTTTGTCTTATTGGCACTTGAATATTATGTAAAGAAAATGTACGCTCGAAATTTTTAATAATTCGACGAGTAGCGGGCACAGTTGGACGATTATTACGACCATAAAATGGCAAAAGCGCACGAAAAGTTGCAATTGGAGATCGATTATTTTGATAATAAAATTGAATAATTTGTGAACGTTATTCTTACGTATATCTCTCCATGATGAAATTGTGAACATTACCGAATACAATGAAAAAAAAATTACAGATCATGACATATTACAAATGGAAATCCTAAAAGCACTGGACGACGTATCTTGCTTACGGTGCCCTTCGACACCGAAAACTTATGAAAATCATAACGAGTAGAGGAGGACTTTTTTTAAGGACAGACTGTCAAAAAACACAACACCTTTAAAATCCTATCACACTGAGTCATCTGATAATAATCAGCTTTCGATATCATTTGACGTGGATCACTACGTCGGGACCAAGACCATTTATACACTACATTACTGTAAACGATCCACTTCTCCTCACCAGTTATGAACCGCATCAAAAAAGGATCATTTTCTTCACGTTTACTGAGCATGTCTCAGAGGTTTATGCGTGCCGTTAAATGAATTTTTTTGAGTTCACGAGGAACCTAAACATCGAGCTTGCTTATGTATCCGAGCTTTTTCAGATGGTCGTGGATGGTTGAATAATGGATGTTTAATGTTTATGCAATCTCTCGTGTCGTATAACGCTAGTTTGACTCAATTAATGGCTTTATTTTATCATTATAAACATTGGTTTTCCTTCCTGACTGAGAAGCGTCGTTGAGCATGGAATTTCGTTAACCATCCTTGGTACTAAAGCTCGTATAGAGAATTATCAACGCAAAGTTTACGAAACTTTTCAGAAACTTGGCGCGCGTTTTTCCTTTTATGGAAGTGAAATAATAAAATATGGTGAAAAAACAATGTTTCTTCTTTCATCTTCAACTTGTCGTAAAATCCATGGAAAATAAACAAAATGAATCAATTTCTTTAAGAATGAGGCTATTTCTCTTAATTTTATCCACAATTGGACTGTCTTGATAATGCTCTAGGATTTATTCACAAAATAAGCCCCAAAATTGTCCATCCTCATGTGAAGGGCTAAAATTTATAAAAATAATCATCTTCTCGAAGCAAAATAGCTTTTGTGGAGAACTCAAGTTTTCGAAGAATACTTTTTTTTATACAGCAGTAGCTTTGGTGTTACGGTCAGAATTTCCGAGCGAACCGCTTTAGACTTACTATTATTTTGGCAGTTATTGGATTGACCCTTGACTCAAAATAAGAAAATTATTCAACTTTTAAAATCTTCGAGCAATTCTATTTTCGGTCAATTTTATGTTATATTTTATTCTGTATTGTATTCTAAAAAATTTGAATTAGTTTTTATAAATAATTTAATTTTTCAATATAATTATCATTGCTCTAAAAAGATCTATAACTTAATAGTAAAGTTTTCAAATAGAAAATCATATTTTATTTATTTACACATAAAAAATACTTTTTAATAAAAGTTACTTTTTGAAAATATGTATATGAAAATAAAAACTAAGAGAAAAACGAGACGTTTCTTTATCATGTCGACTTGAATAAATAGATTTTTGTAAATAAAAGTTTTGATAATAAATATTGAATTTTGCCAATTTCACTTGCTTTATAAGAAAACTATTCATGATATTACAAAACGATTTTCATAAAATTTTGAATATTTTCTTTCATTTTCATTCTGGAATAAGGCCCATCATAAAATGTTGCCTGTTGAGTTTATTTTATGAAAAGTTGTATGAATCGAAATTCTTCTATTTGCTTCGAATTTGTCCATAGAATGTTTCAGCAATCGTCAGAGAGTTCACGATTTAGTTCCTCAATGCCAGGATGTCGTACCAGATTGATTTTGACAAAAACTTATTACATGTGTTGACTTAGGAAACCAAGCGATTCTCAATAATTGAACTTTCTCTTTAGGGCAAGCACAATACAACACATGCGTCTGGGGCATGGTGTAGGTTTCGTATATCAAGTAGCAATATGAATGCCGGAAACGGTGAATAGCTTCTTAAATTTCCTTCCATTTAAAGGTGATGTTTGCAGCGTACCAGTATTCTAGGCGACTATAGTTACCGTGATGGACTGGTGTGGGTATAAAGGAAATTGTAAGTGCAAGTACTAGAAAGCCATAGACTAACAAAAGCATCCCTAAGGACATTGATTCTTTCGGTAGAATTGAAATTTTTTCCGAGTTTTTGTACTCGGTCTCATTCGTCTGTATAAATATCCAGATCAATACATTGACACGTGAATGAGCACACTGGTAGGTGGAAATGTAGAAATAATCGCAAAAGCTAAATCATTAGGGAGAACGATACGATAGGGTAGGAGTTTTTGAAACGTTACCGCTGTATCGGTGTTTCTCCTGCACCTGCTTGAACAAGTTTACTTTTCAATCGTCTTTGGCAAATATACCATGACTATTCAACGATAAAATTTTTATTTGGTGCTATCTGAGAAATCCTGAAATGAAACAAGGAATGAGAATAAAAGAAACCTACCAAAAGTTCCTTTTTTATTTACTTTATCTTCTTGTCATCATCGTCGTCATTGCCGTTTACTATTCTTAGCTCCATATTATAAGATATTCTTCCAATCACCTTTTATCTTCATATATTTTGGCTAAATTTCAGTTACTTTATACTAGCTTCAAATTGTTATCATCTTTTTTATCATTACCCCCCCCCCCCTCTCTTTTGTTAATTTCTTTAAAAATAAACGTAAAAAAAATATAATCTCTCAATACTGCACACAACTTATAAAGATTGGATTTTAATAGGTTCTAAAATGGCTTCAGTTGTTACCATTAACGGAGCACGATGCCACCATCAATCGTCCAAGTAATTACTTTCAACTCATCCATAAAGTTGCTTAAGGGAGGTCACCAAAAACCAATTAACGATTAAATAGCATCACTTCGAGAAGCTATAATTGCATACTAAGGGTAATTTTATTGTTTTCTATAATATTCCCATATAAAAGATGGTGAATTTTCCGTTCGAATTATTCAGTTTAAATTAAATAACAATTAAATATTTTTTCTTTTAAATAAAATTACGACTTTTTGTTTTTTTTTTTGTTTTGATAGAGCAAGGATATTTATTGTAAACAATTGAATAATTATTATGTTAGAATTGGATTGTTAATTTTATTTTTACTAATTTTATGGAATAGATAATAGTCATAATTTGGGACTAGATAATAATATCAGTTAGCTTTTTAAGGTCCATTACTAAGATATATTGTATAAATATGTAATATTGAGAAATTTTTAAAATATATTTTATTCTTAATTTAGAATATGTAACAAAAAGACAAATTTTGTATTTATTGTTCGGAAAGTTCCCAGGAAGTTTAATTTCGAGATATGGTGCAGTTAAAATCAACATCTGCCAAATAATAATCAAATTATAACCTGAAATTACGAAAAATTTATATTTCCATGAGACTATATAGAGAGGAACTAAAGCTCTATCTAGTATCCATCAGGGTAGTCATCTTGGTCCATTGCTTTTTATTCTTGTAAAACTAATTAAGCAGGCTGCTTTTTATGTTCCGCGTTGATTTTGTTTGGCCGCCATTTTGGTTTGGATGATATTTGTCTGTTGGTATTTGACAGTCATAGAGAATGGTCAATATAAATTTTTTATGGAATATCTAACGCCGCAATAATGTGTTGAAATTTATTAAAATATTTTATAAAGCCAACGTACACCTGAAAAGATTGATGCAGTGAGGTAGAGTGTTGCTGAATATCCGAGTACTTTTCATCAACGCCGTGCACAAGAAGTGGGAATATCTCCATTATGTTTGTTAAAAATTATCAAATAAGATTTGCTTTTTACCCATATAAAATTTAATTGCCACAACAGCTACAGGCAAATGACCATGAATTGGGAATATCTCCATTATGGGCGACAAAGCATAATTCGACTCAGAAAAGCCAATATTGGGGCACTGAAAATCCTCAACTGATACACCAAAGACTACTACACCCTCGTAGAGTAACTGTACGTGTATGGTACGTCATTTGGGCCGACGGCATTATTGGACCCTATTTCTTTGTGGATGCTGTAACAGTTATTGGTGACCGCTATCAGAACATATTGGAAAACTTTCTTCTGCCCTAATTGGATCAATTAGGCCTACAAAATATGTGGTTCCAACAAGATGGTACCAATTCACACACAGTTCGTGTTACGATGCAAATTTTGAGAGAAATTTTTCACGGCGGAATAATTTAAAAAAAATGGTGATTTGAACCCTCCCGATTTCTTCATGTACGGACTAACAAACCATCCACAATCTCGATGCTAAAGGATAACTTTCGAAACGAAATTGCTGAAATTTCGAATATAGCCTAATATTATTTTGGAAAAGAAACTGGAACTTATTCTGCATGTTTTCCAAAAGCAGTGCATCTTTAAGTTTTGTAATGCTATGTATTACCTCGATACACTTATAATGCTCTTTAATTTGTAAAATCTCAAAATATTTATCTCTAGTTTAATTGTGCTTTTATGGCTAAAAAAATGTGTTATACTAAACGTACTGAATCAGTGTAACGCAATTTTGTTAGGTTTGCATTGAAATATTTTCATTGGCTGGATCCTAAGATTTCTACGGCACACAGATCAGCTTAATTTGAAAAAAAAAACGCAAAGTTTCTGATTTGGTATGAATTTTTTAAGTTCAAAGATTGAATTAAAAATTAATTTTCAGTCTCGTTTAATTAATCGTATAAGATTTTTTTATTGTGGTTGTAGAGAATTCAACTATGCTACTTTTAAGTACTAATTGAAAATATTCATTTTTTCTTTAGACTTGTAGATTGGTTTAGCGGCAATTATCATTGAAATATCAATAATAGAAGAGCGCCTTTTTATAAATTCTATTATGGAAAAAATTAAATTCCTAAAATTTAATGTGAAAAACCAAGGCGAGAATCGCCGTTCTTGTGTATACAATTATTTACTAAAAAAATTCATATTAGTTTAAAAAAATCGAATATAATCTAGTTAATATAATAAAAATATACCAATAATTTTTTTTAACAAAAACTAACACACAATATCCCATGGTAGTAATAAATTTGAAATTATTTAATCGGAAAATATTGAGAATTTAATGCGTATTATCCGTACATGTACTGGTAACCGAAACGTGAAATAACTTATTCCTCATTAAAAATTCATAAAGGAAGTTTTCGTTTAGCAGCAGTAAAATATTTACCAAAATGACCTGCGCTCTAAATTATTAACTGCTCGTGCTCTCCATATATCAAACAATTTATATCAGATGGAAAACAACTGACGAAAACGATATCGCTCTGCACCTCCAATTAATTATCGCAATATACCTTGAGAGCTACGTAGAAGAACAATTTATGAAATTCGCTTTAATTCATTCTATGGGCCCAATAATGGGAAGCAAGTCTAAAAATCGCGACACCATTTGAAAAGGATGGGATGTACTTTACCTAAAAAGATAAATATCAGATTATTAAAATTTGTCTGTACACTTCATTTTACATATACAGTTTGCTAGTACTCGTATCTTAAATTTTCATGAATATTTTACAAGTAAGATAAAAAAAAATTATTCAAACATTTTACTAAAATTATTCACAATTTATTAATGTTAACTTTTTTATTTAATATTATTTTTCAAGCACTTTTAATTGCATTCAAGAGAAAGGGCTAAAAAAATTTGACGCCTCTAAAGAATAGAATAAATTATGTTATTGTATGGTGGTAATTATTTAGTTAAAAAAAATGTAAACAAATCTAGAGAATATACTATTTATTTTAGTAAAAAGTAAGAATTTTGGCAGTGTACTTTAGAAGGAAAAATAGTCCTTTTCGCTTCGGTTAGTATTACCGGTAGTACATTTATCATGTTTTGTTGATCTCGAAGTTACATGTCTTGGAAATCTTAAGCCAACATTTAACATGTTTTGTTGCTTATGGTATCATTTTTTTGGTACTATAAGCCACAAAATATGATAATTAATATGATCTAGATTAAAATATTATATGGAATATATTAAAAAAAATTTTCAAAGGAATGCACATTTTCCGCGCATGCAATAGCTTTTCTTCAGTCACTTGAAAGTTTTCAGAGGCCCCATTTATGACAATTTTGCTTATTAACAGCTATGCGCCGAGTGAGTAATGAGCCTCATCGCTGAAAAAAGTATTATTCACAAATTAAGCATCCAAAACATTTTATTTTAGCACATGGGAATGCATTGTAAAGTGTCTACAAAATCCATACTAAAAACTAGCAAACTTTTTAATTAACAATTTTACCTTAATTGCCATATGTTATATTTACATTAATTGGTAAATATTTTATTCTTAATTGGCAAAATTTATGTATAATTTGTTTGTTTTTCTTCCGTAGAATAGATATATGAAAAAATAATTTAAAAAAAAATCATCTCTGATTAAATTTGATTAAATTGATAAGAATTTATAAAAATATAAAATAATCAAATGGTATAAAATAAAAATATTCAAATAAACGTGCATTTTTTCTTAATCATATTTTTGCAGACATTTTAAATTTGTCATCATTACATATTCACAATATTCGTCCTTGACATGGAGTAAAAAACTTTTTCGTCTGGTATCAAGGACGAGATGAATTGCCCAAAAATATGAGCTTGTTAATATATTGTTTTGCTCTTACTTGTATCTACTTGCTAACATATAGAAATAATGTGTAAAAATAATGATGAGAATTCTTGGAAAAAATTATTTCTATTTTCTTAGACGATAGAATAGAAAAAAAAATATAAACTCTGAAGAAAATAGACTAAAAATACTTAAGAAAAAAAAAGAAAATTACAAAGCAGAATACCTGAATAAGTAAACAAAAATTTTCCACAAGAATGTGCTTTCTTTAGCGTTAATACGAAGCAAGTGAAAAAGCCTGACTTCCACATTCTATAAGATATCTTTAAACCTTACCTCATTTTCATCTTCTTATACATTTTTGATTTGTTTTCTCCTTTTTCTTGTCATCTACCATCTTTTTAGCCAATGTAACCATGGTTTTATTATTTGGCAGAGTTTATGAAATTGTACTGGCATAACATACCCATACCTATCCATATCCATAGTATACTGTTTCCAATATCATTTAAAAAGATACGAAAATTAAAAGGTGTGGTATTTGAATTGAGAAGAACATTGGGAAGGGGGGGGGAGGGCCGGTGGGGTTTGGGCTGATGGAAATGAAAGTTAACCTTGGACAGAAGAGACCGGGAGCAATGATAATATAGGAGAAAAGATGCGGTAACAGAGTTCAAGTGAATGCTCTCGAATCTAACCCGAAAGGAAAAACGGGAATTTATATTTCTAGATGAATATCAGGACAGGGGATGTCCTTTCGTGCCCATGAATATTCATGCGGGGAGCAATTAATTCCTATTTTGCATTTAAAATTTTGTTTATCTTTAACAAAAGTGGGTATACATATAAATTTTATGATTTTCAGTGCTGCCAGTATATTTAATGAATATTCACATCGAATAGAATGGATTCTATAAGCAGTATCTCGCCGTTTCATTTTGTTCGTAGAGTTGATCATAGAATTTCCAACTAGAACTATGTATTTATATCAGTTCACTAAAGGATCTCAATATTGACTTTTTAAATGGTACATGCATGAGTTTGTACGGATGGAAAGTAAAAGAAAACAAAATGTTCACTTCATATATTCAGAACGCTTTTGTATTTGTATGTAGACTTTTGTAAAATATTATAATGAGAAGTTCATGTCTAACATGCTGCAAATGAAAATGGCCACTATTAAAATATTTGACTAAATATATCACTGATTCATATACGTGTACTACCTAAAAGTATAAATATACTAACATCCATATCCGTTGAATGGCAGTTGAATTTATTTCAAAAAATATTATCCACTCAAATATTAAATGAAATATTTTTCCAATTAAACACAATCTACATTATATATTTAAAAGATTTTCTATCTACTATGCTGTTTATTAGGTAGAAATTAATTTCAAAATCTAACTTTCCTAAATAAATTAACGTATTTCGTGTAATAAGTTTTTCTTTATTTCGTTACATATTTATATCAACTATCTTAAAATATTTGCAAGGAAATAGAAATTGTCTATACATAAATTTTAATTATTTTGATTTTGTGCCAAAAAATTTAGTGTTCATAACTTTTAGTTTGGTGTTCATAAACATATTTTCTATCTGCAATCATATATACTATTAATAATAAGCATTTTTCTTACTATCCTTTTATTTTTATTAAGTACAGAGAGAACTTTACTACAAATTTACCGACTACTACAATATTACAAGAAATTGTAGAGTGTGCTGTTTTGTATCAAAAAATTTACTGAAATTTTGAATTTATAAATTTACTTTTTAAAAGGACTTTAGTTTTTTACTACTTCAAGTTATTCAAAAAAAAAAAATAATAACATATAAAAAATCAATATAGATTCTCTCAAAAATTTATGAAGCTTTGATAAATTGTTTTAACAAAATTAGAAGTTCTCCTGATGAGAATACGTAGAATTTTGTCATTTATTCATTGTTAATAAATGATAGATAAATTATATTTATAACACTTTCAGTAATAGTATTAAAATTTAAATCAATTAAATATTAATTTTATTTAATTTTTATTGATATCAGTTACATTACAAGTTAATTTACAATATCGTGAGTTAAAACATTCTTATAAATATCGTGGATGGTAATAGAAGAAATTCATCTGACAAGTGAATAATAATGATAGGATATTTTTTTGGTAAAGGAAAATACACAAAGGGAATATAATGAATATGAAAGAGAATATTAACAATTTTGCAGAGTAGCTTGGATTGTAAAGATCGAATACGATAGAAATTAGAACATTTGATCGAACACCAAAATTCAATTTCATAAGTTCAAATAGGTTCTATAATTATGCGGTAAATTTTAGAGGTTTACTATTTATTGTAAATATTAAACGGGATTGTTCAATAATTGTAGATAATGTCTGTTTTGGAGAAAATGGTGGTTTCAGACAGAAGGAACACTTTTCTATTCATTTACCTTTAATTTCCATTTCATACGCAATGACATTTTTAATATAGGATTGTATACTATTATTTGAGGCCATGTCAGAATATATATGGGTGGTAAGTAAAGCCATATAATCTATGTACATGGCAATATAGCCGAAAAACCAGACAGGATATTAAAAGTATAATTATAAAATAAAATTGATACAAGTCTAATGCGTTGTGGGCTGGAATCCCTTCTGAAAAATACTTTATTTCCAAGAATTCTGTATTAATTGCAACTTAAAAATGACATTGAAAGATATATGTATTTATAAAGAGAGTTTCCAGAGGACTCCAGGATACCCCACATATTCAAAACCATGGCAAAGATATAAAAATACTCTTAGGCAATGCTCTTTCCTATCAAAAAATTTTTTTTCATTATCTTGGAATGAGTAGAATATTTTTAAAAGGCGTTATTTTTTTTTTAAACATTTTAGGATTGGTAGGCGACTAATGAGCTTATTCGGCTTAAAGATCATTAAAATAATTGAAAATATCCAGAATATGGGATTTCGGTTCCGAAATTCCTATATATAAAATTCATAGGAATTCGGAACCGAAGTTCGTTGTTTGTTTTATTAGTTTGTCTTCTAAAACAATTTATCTTTCTGTTTTTTATTAGTAAAATTATTTGTGTTTATTAAGAACATCAAGCCCAATGCAATAAAACGACAAGTTACTATCGTTTTATTGCATTGGGATTGATGTTATTTTGTTTGGAGGAGTTATACTTAAATTGGAATGTTACGGAGAAGGTTAGCATGGCCCCTGCATACGCAAAATCGTAAGAATTTCACATAAAATTGAATATCATAATTATAACAGCAATATTTTTTGTACTACCCTATATGCTATTATGTGTCCTCGCTAATCACTTATATAACTGGATCCTCTTCGGGCAGCTACTCTAAGAACAGATTGGATGATTTTTCATTGGACAGCCTCAGTGCACACGCCGTAATTTTGATTTGCTAGTTTTCGCTGCTGATTTTAATAAATGCTGTTTCAGTTGAGTATATTTGCCTTCAGCTGGTGTATGCAGATATAATCTTGGATTAAAGAATACCTGGAAAGGCCCTTACCGTATATGTACGAGGGTCATTCAACAAGTACTTAGCCTCACCGCCCGATGGAACTGCTGTCACAAAAGAAATTTACCATCGTGCTGTACATTCTTTTAGTAGCCTACTTCAATCGATTCCCTTCATTAGTTTTGTTTTGAGAGCCTTTGAAAGCGAGCGCGTCGGTTGGTTGCACAAAAATGGAAAAAGAACAATATCGTTCAGTGATTAGATTCTTATTTTTGGAAGGGAAAATGCGTCTCAGCTATCTCGTGAACCTTCAATCGACGGTCTGCCAACACGAGATCGTGGACTTTTCTAACGTTTTCCTCCGTTACATGAGAAAGTGGGCATGAGAAAGCTGTCGGCGCGATGGGTGCCGTGTTTGCTCACACCGGAAAACAAGCGCAACCGTGAGACCACATCGGCGACGTATTTGGCGCTGTTTCAGTGCAATCCAGCGGAGTTCTTGCGTCGTTTCGTGACCGTCGACGGAACATGGATTCACTGGTACATACCAGAGACCAAGGAACAGTCGAAACAGTGGACTTCACCCGGCGAACGTGCTCCGAAGAAGGCGAAGACTGTTCGATCGGCCGGAAAGGTGATGGTCACCGTTTTCTGGGATTCACAAGGTGTGATCCACATCGATTACCTCGAGAAGGGTAAAACAATCACGGGGCGCTACTATGCTGACTTATTGGGCCGATTTAACGTCGAATTGAAGAAAAAGTGGCCCCGCTTTGCGAAGAAAAAAGTGCTGTTCCACCACGACAACGCGCCGGCTCACACCTCCGCCGTCGCCATAGCCAAATTGGTCGAATTGCGCTAGAATTGCTGCCCCATCCACCGTACTCTCCAGATTTGGCCCCCTGTGACTACTTTTTGTTTCCAAACCTGAAAAAATCACTCGCCGGGAAGAGATTTGGGTGAGAATGAGGAGGTCATCGTCACCACGGAGGCCTATTTTGCTTCCCTCGAGAAAATGTATTTTTTGGACAGGTTAAAAAAGTTAGAGCATCGCTGGGCCAAGTGTATCGAGCTTGAAAAAGATTATGTGGAAAAATAAATTGCCACCTTTACAAAATTTTCGTTTTTCTTTTGTAGGCTAAGTACTTGTTGAATGACCCTCGTATACGCAATTTTGTGTGCAAATTATTTGTCAAGCGGTGAGAAATGGCAAAAGCGGGATAGCTTTGTGTAGATTTTTTTATGTAGACATGACACCCACTGCCATCTAGTTGTCGTAATGCAAATTTATTGAATTGCAAAACATTCATTTTAATTCAGTTATTGGAAACAAAAATACAATTTAAACACAACAATAGGCAATTTTTATTTTTTGTACAATCTTTTGATACGAAATAGAATTCTATTTGTAGTTTACTATTCATTTCGTTAATATGAATCAAATATAAAGCACCTCAATTTTGTAGACTTTAGGAGAGTTTTTAAACGCGCCATTCTCCAGGAAGTAGTGACATATCGAAAACAGCGGGCTACTTTTATCATTTCTCAATTTGTTTTTTTGCGGTTCGAAAAGTATATGTAAAAGTATTATTTTTTTATTTCTTTAGAAGTATTTACGTAAAAGTAAGTATTTATACAAATAGTTATATTATTAATAAAATTTAATACGAAGTTTTTATTTCAGAAAATTATGCAATTTATTAGAAATTGCTAGAAATTCGACAAAATGAGGAAATCGGGAATTTCTTTCTTTCTTCTTTAATCTAAGGATATAATATCCAAGACGAATGACAATGCAGTATCTCGAAGCGTTTGAGGATATATCGACATTTACTGGTGTCCTGTGTGATATATGCCAATCCGAAAGCAGCCTTCACCTGCGCGAACCATAATGCTGGATTCTCCTTCCAAAATGGTTCGAGCCGAAAAGAAACAACCGCTAATCTTCCTACCGATTAGTGCTGCCACCCGGCGGTCATTGGCTTGTATTATCTGAGAAGGCGCCATCTATAAACAAATACTTAATATAGAAAAACTCCATCAAAAAACTGTAAGAAATTTTGTCTAAAAATGAAATTTTCAACAAAAAAATCTTATAGATATTTTGCTTCTAACCAACTACACATACAACATTGTTTTTTTTTCTATTTGAAATGACATGCAGTTCAAAAGTTAAACATATTTGGCTTATTTCAATTTATAACATTTTTATATATCAATATTTTCCATGTTGTTCAAAATATTTCATTTTAAAGTAATAAAAGTTTCTTTAGTTTAGTTTAGTATTTTTTTTTCTCGGAAGATTCTTTATTATTTTTACAGTATGATAGAATAAGAAAATAACTTAAACAAATATACTTTTACATAGAAATTTTTGTTTTGTTTAAAGAAAAAAGGAGCATTTAGAAAGAAACGAACAAGAGAAAAAGAATCTCGCCGCTCACGTTCTACACTTCAAAACACAATTTTAAAAGTTTTTCAGGACTTCAAACTTAATAAGCAAAAAAAAAAACAACTTTCAAATAAAATTTTTCGAACATCAGTAAAAGTTGCAGTTTTTTTAAAGATTCTCTTATAGTGATAAGGTTATAAGAAATAAGGAATAGTGGGCTGGCTATATTCCGAAGTAGTAGATATTTTAGAATCAGTTGTATTGGAATTTTTTACTCAACGTCAATGTTGCACGGTATTTTTCGATTGGAAAGGATCATTTCGATTCACCAACAACTATGCGTATATCGAAGATAGGTTGGCTCTATCGAAGTTGGAAGGATTTGCAGCTAGCACTGAATGTGAATCAAATAAAAGTCCAAAGTTGATAAACCAATTTATTAGTTGTTGTTTTGTTGTTATATTTTTTATAGTCTCTTGAAACTGGCTACCATTGCCATACTTGTTACTTCAATCTTACCACTTTTTACGAGCACATAGTAGTGTATACGAACTAGTACTCGTTTTTTCTATAGATGACATAGCCAGTATCCACACGAGAATTTCTACATTTCCACTTGAAAATGTTGTACTTTCCTTAGCACTTACGAGCATCTTTATTAGATATTTATGAAGCTCTTTCCAAAGAGCCATTTTTTCATATACCGAGCGTAATCATTAAATAGAAAGAAGGCAAAGAAAATTTTAAGTTGAATAAAATGATTTGAACTGACTAAGTTTGAAAATACTCGTAAATATGATTATTTCGTGTATGAAGAGAAATAATCAAATTGAATGGAAGATTTTTTAAGTTAATATTGTTTATTGTGAAGATTTTAAATGGTCATATTTTTTTGAAAGTCTCTACTCGTATATAAGTTTATGTGCTTGGTTGGAAAAACTGATAATAATTTATTGGTATGTGTGCATTTACAAATATTATTGTTAGAACTTTTGATGAGGTCATAATCGATAGAAGGATTTTTGTACAATGTTCCTCATTAGAATTGCTTCGATTGATGGCATATTTCCGGAACTGTGCTTACGATTAAATTCGATTAGTCTATTTTTGCGTACAAACTCAGATCTGATCCGTTGGTTATTTCTGCTTTGTCGGCTAGTTCCACCGTCTGTTTGGCGGCTGTATTTGTTTACATATGCATCCCTAGAACGTGGCAAGATATGCTGCTGAACAGGAGTCCATATTGGAGAAACCATCGTGAAAATGATTTGCATATCAATGGCTGTAGAGTTCCCCGGATGTAGACAAATTGAGTCTTTGTTACGAACAAATTATTTTCTATGCGGTGTCCTCTTCTCTTCAGTCTGTTTTTCCGAATAAAAAGGTTGATCGCAAGTCAGAGGAAACGTACTCGTATTCTATGGAGTGCAATAAAAATGTTGACAGACATAGAAAGGGATGAGATAATGCGGAAGCACAGAATGAACAAGCTTTATGTAAAAGGTGGTCTGAATGTTGGATAAATTGGGTTGAGTCGGATAAAACAGAAAGTCATGAAGAGACCCGTCGAAGAATTCTGAAAAGGATATGCAAATCATAAAAGCTTTATGTAATTGATTACATTTAATAGAGAAGTCGTATATAGTTCGTAAAGGTGGTAATCAATTTCTCATCTGCCCAAAAGTACGATTTATATTTGGAAATCTCATAAGAGTCTATTGATAGTCAATAAGAGTGTTGAATATCGGGAAAAAGTAAAGAGAATATAAAAAAAATTCTTGTCGTATTAGTAGCTGATTTTAAATGATTTTATCAATTTTCTTATATTACAATGTCAATATTGTATAGTAACTATGATGATATTTTGAAGGAAATAAAACAAGTTTGGAAATTAATTTAAGTTGAGTAGCTATCTAAAAATGCTGAACACTATTCTTCTTCTTTCCACCACCATTACCGTATTAATTTACTATTATTATCTGTTGAACGAATATCTTAAAACCCTGTATAGATAATAGATATAATAAGAGGAAATGGTAAGGAGGAGTAAACTTTCATGGAAGTTTCTTCTGTTCGCATGTAAATATATGAATATAAGTTAAAATTTAATATTTTAATAAGTGACGCTCCCAAACCTTATTATTATATTGTTTTTGAATAAAGAAAATTAAGATTGTTTGGGTGAAATTTTTATAATGAGAAGGCAATTATACTTTTTATAACAAGACAAGAGTAACCGTTTTGATAATGAGACAAACTCACGAACAAATAAGACTTTATTGGGAATATAAAAGTATTTTTGACTATATTTTTTATTGTATTTTAAGAGAATTGGGAGTATTGGTATAGTCCCAAAATTCTAGTCTGTAAGTTCGTGTAGGTTCAGTAAAGTATTGAATAAAAGTACTTTCTTGCCAATTGTAAGTTTAGAACTTTTGTCTAAAAGTCGAATTAATTATCCTTATTATTTATTTAGTTCAATAGAACTAGTTCCCTTTATTATTTAATTAGTTCTATGCTTCATGGCGGACAGTAAAAGTAACGCAGACACATTTATGTTCAAAAACTTTTATTCTCTATTTGGTGAACTAATCTTGGAAAATTTGAATTTGAAATTACTTAAAATCATTTTAATTTTGTATATTCATAATATTTTGAGTATTATTAGAATTGTATGAAAATTTTCATTTTAATATAAATGGTAAAATTTGCATAAAGATGCATTTATTCGTTTCTGTAAAGATTTTACATTCATAAAAGCTTTGATTATTGTGAGTTTTGGATTTTCAAAATGATGTAATTTGTTTGTAATTCTTTTTCGTTCATTTCAACAAAATTAAATTAATGAATATTTTTGATACTGAAATAAGATAAACACTAGTTGTTCTTAGATTACGGTTTAGGCTGATAAGCAATCTATCTATAGCATATGTAATTGTAAACCATAGAATAAACCAAAACAGCGTCTTGTGTTACACGTTGCTTATTTCTAGAGTAATAATTTATGGAAAATTACTTTTCGCTAAAAACCCATTTAATTATCTTATACTTGAATAAATTTTACTTTGAACAACGAAATGATGAAAGTTTTAATGAAAGATTGAAAGCCGCAAACTATGAGCGAAACGAAATGAACGAACCAAACTTTGGTTGGCTCCACCAGCATCACTATCAATATCAGCACCAGGAATAGAAACAGAAATAGCAACGTCAACCGAAACTCTGAACCAATGATTCTCCAACAAACAACCTTCTAAAACCGTTCAAGTGTTCATCCCTTAAATTGTGGATTGGATTCTATGATGATATAAGTTGAGGGAGGTTTTTGATTACCACCTATTTATTTATTTGTTCTTCTGCGATTTGTAATCGTATATGGCAGAAAGAAAATTTAGCAATTTTCCAGGAAGAAAATATATTAATATTTATAACAAAACTTTTATATATAAAATGTTATTTTGAATTTTTAATAAGATACTATATAATTGTGTATAAAATATGCTTAGTTTTATAAGCAGGAAATTATATTATTAACTTCATTGTATAGAGTTTCTCAAGTCTGAAATGTGAGTTAGTTTTTATTTCATTCAAATTTTTTAAAATTTTAAGTTTTCCAAAAAAAACATTTCTTTTCCTCCCTAAAAATAGATACTAATTTTTTGAAAATTCTTTATAATGACCTAATTACTACAAGATTTTTTTTAAGAATACGTAAACTAAGTGCTTTTCTAAAGTGTTGTGTAAACACGATATTTTCAATAGTCCTACAAGAAAAAGTTCGGTGGCATCCAAGGTTAAAATCTTCAAGTTAAAACTAAAGGTAGTCAATTTTCATACAACCTTAGGTCTTAAAATATATGGTAATGGTTTTTCTTAGACGAGTTACACCTTCAGCCTTAAATGGGCCAATCACACCTTCAGCCCAAAATTCGCACCAGGCGGTTACTTCTCGCGGTCAGTCACTTTTCTTAGCAGTAACATGTGGGTTTTAAGAGCCTTATATATAACGCTTTGAGCCTCATTATTCACTAAGCGAAAATGAGCCTCATTATTGAAGGAAACAAACTTAGGGCAGAATTACCGCATTTTAAAAAGTTTTTACAATTTTGACGCGTTGTTTAATAACTAATAATTTTTATATTGTATTATAAAATGGCAAATAAATTTATTGTTAATTGATATAAGGTTTTTCAAAAAGAGTGATATTATTTCTTTTAAAAAAAAACACATTAGTTGTTAAGGAAATTCAAATGTATTTTATTTAATGTGAAGTTAAATTGAATCCAATTTGCGAGCACTTTTCCATTAAATCAAGTCGTATGTGATGAATAGCACGTTCAATATTGACTTATAAAGCTTGAAGAGAGTCTTGTTTATTGATAAAGACCAATGACTTCAAATAATCCCACAAGAAATAGTCTAATGGTGTTAAATCATAACTTCTTGGAGGCCATTCAATGTCAAAATTTCTTGAAATAATTGAATCTTCAAACTTTTCGCGCAATAATTCGGTTGTTGCATGTGCTGTGTGGCACGCAGCTCCGTCTTGTTTGGAACCAGATATTGTCAAGATCAAATTCTTCCAATTTCAGCCATAAAAAGTTGGTTATCATCGATCTATACCGCTCTTCATTGACAGTAACGGTGTTACCAGCTTCATTTCGAAAGAAGTACGGACCGATGATTCCACCAGACCAAAAACCACACCAAACTGTCAATTAAGGTGAATTTAATGGGTGTTCATGAATAATTTGTGGATTTTCTTCGCACAAGAATCGACAGTTTTGTTTATTTACCGCACCACTCAGATGAAAGTGAGTCTCATCGGAGAAGATGATTTTCTTAAAAAAATCGTTATTGTTTTCAAGTTATTTACGGTAGTTCAATGGCTTCAGTTCTTGAGTGATAACAATTTTATACGGATGCAAGCTCAAATTCTTTCGCAAAATCCGCCAGGTTCGTGGTTTGAGACAGTCCCAATTCTTGAGAACGTCTTGGAATCGACAAATTGCGGTCTTCAGCAACACTTGACTGAACGGCAGCAATATTTTCATTACTTCGAGCGGTTCTTTGTCTTATTGGCACTTGAACATTATGTTAAGAAAAAGTACGCTCAAAATTTTTCACAATTCGACGAATAGCGAGCACAGTTGGACGATTATTACGACCATAAAATGGCAAAAGTGCACGAAAAGTTGCAATTGAAGAACGATTATTTTGATAATAAAATTGAATAATTTGTAAACGTTGTTCTTGCGTATATCTCTCCATGATAAAATTGCAAACATTACTGAATACAATGAAAAAAAAAGCTATAAATCATGATATATTACAAATGGCCGAAACGTCACTTAGAAATCATACCACTCTAATTGGAAAACCCTATATATACATATAAAAAACTGCCATATAATAAGGTTATTTTCCGAACTATAAAATCGATAATTCTGTATACGTTTAAATATTTCGGAGTTTTTCCGACCCGATTCAGTAAAATTGCTTATAAAATGGTTCCGAAAGTGCTTATTAGCACAATGGCTCATCAGTTTTCATACAAATATTTAATAAAATTTTTATTTAATGTATCAAAATTATATATTTTAAAGAGAATGTAAAAAAATAAACAGTAAATATCAAATTAAAATATTATAAAAGTCAAGCAGTGGTGAAGAGTTTTATAAAATATTTTCCAGCTTAAGTATAGACAGCCCCAGCAGTGTCATCGAGTTGTCGATTTCATTGCATCCTCCTTAGAAAGAAAAGAGTACTGTCCCGGTGTGTTTCTTGATATAAGTCAAGCTTTTGATAGAGTTTGGCACCCGGGTCTACTCTGGAAACTCAAAAGGCTCCTTCCTTCCACCTATTTCCTAATCCTAAGATCATTCCTTTCCAACCTACAATTCCAAGTAAATGAATCCAACGAACTCTCCAATATCTCGCCGATATTGGCTGGGGTTCCTCAGGGTAGCATACTTGGACACATCCTCTACAACATTTACACATCCGATATCACAATCTGCTCTAATATATTCTTTACTACATACGCCGATGATACGGCCTGCCTTGCATTAAGCAAAAATCCCCAACATGCTTTCGAAACTCTCCTAAACCAAATCCAAACACTCCAGAACTGGTTTAGTAGGTGAAGAATAAAAGTCAATAAACGTAAATCTATCCAGGTAACTTTCACTCTCCGTCGTGAGCCAAGCCCTCCCATATACCTTAATGGCAGTGCCATACCACAACACAACGCAGCTCCGTACCTAGGACTGAACGCTTGCAATGGAACCAACATACAAGACTTAAAAGACAAGAACTTAAAAGACGATACCTAAAACGACTTTGACTTCTAGACAAACGTTCCAAACTTACTATAGACAGCAAAGTACTGTTATACAATACCTTAATGAAACCCATATGGACATACGGACTGGAACTCTGGGGATCTACTAAGCCTTTTAATTCCCGTCCGAGCCAATCCCTTCAATCAAAAATACTCCGTACAATTGTCGATGCTCCATTTTATGTTCGCAATACTGTTATTCATCGCGATCTTAAAGTCCCATTTGTTTTTGATATGGCAGTATCTCGCTATAAAAAGTTCCGATCCCGTGTCCTCAATCATAATAATCCTCTTATTCAAGAACTATCCCTATTTCCTTCCCTAGATATACCAATCGAAGACTGAAGCGTCACTGGTCGCGTGATTTACTAAAATATTCGTACTGAGGCCTAACAGTACACGCTAGCAGGAGGAACTTCATTGGATGTTTACTCCCCACAACATTCTTTCAAGTTAATTAATACCATTGCTCAAATTTGATTATTACAATACTATGTGTAATTGTAAATATCTTAAAAAAAAGGTTTTTAAAAATATTTTATATTAATTTAAAAAATTGGCAATTGTACAATAATTTAGCAAAATATCTGCCTAATTAATATAATATGAATTAAGTTTATTTTCAGATTTAATTTGATGGTGAGTCAAAAATCTTCATTATTATTTTCTATTCTTTTTTTATATAAATTTTCTTTGATACAAAACTTATCACAAAAGTATAATTAAGAACTATTAATTAAATACTTGATAACGATATATGAAAGAAGTTTTATATTGTATAAGTAGATATTAAGAAGTGTATTTAGTTAACAATTTTCATATTAGAAAGCAGACAATTTACGACAGTCAGGAATTGTTCGCTTGGGAGTTGATGAGTAATTTTCTTGCTTCCTATTAAGTGTTTGAGGTCTTATTACACTCTTCTACTTTGATTATATGTCAAAGCTACATATTCATTATTTTTAAGAAAATTAATATGAAGTTAAAATTTAGTTAATTTTGTTTTCAACTAAGTCTGCGGATTAATGTATATTTGATTTTCTTATATCGTTTGTTATTAGCTCAATGAGGTGTAGTTTAAAAAAAGTAATAATAACGTTTAATTTATTTGATGATAACCTTTATATTTTTGAAAATCATTCTTTCTTATATAAAAATATATTTTCTAATTACATCTTGTTACAGTGACTTTTTTTGCTTCAAATATTTACTCTCGAAACTAACTATAAATAATAAATTTTCCTATGTTTCATCCTGAAGAACATTAATTTTGTCCTAAAGATGTTATTTTTCCTTTATCTTATATTCATTCAATTAAACTAATTGAATGAACTTCTAATCAATGTGGAAAGAACAAAAATAACTAAGAAATGGAAAAGAGCATCATTTATTGAGTGTACAGATACATTTGTAGATACACGGATATAACAACGCCACAAATAACTTAAAACAAAACTTATTTGAACTTACAAGGATAGGTGGAGGTGGATATGTTGGAGGGTTTAAGTTCTACTGATGGTGGTAGTATCTTTAATGGTGGTGGTGCTTTAATGTGCGCCGCTTTGAGTTTCAGGTACAATTAGTTACCTATAGAGAAAAGTTTATGTACACTTAAAAGAAAGAAGGAAAGTTTAAAATTAATGATGATCAAATGTAAATAAGACATAATTTTTCATTCGATAGTAAGTACGGCAATAAATGTCTTGAATACTGTATACAGAAATTATTGAATAAGTATCAGATATATGTACGTAAGTATAAATAATATTATAAAAATGGGAATATTCGAATGCAGAATTAAATTGAGTTCGAAAAATAAGAAGAAAAATACACGACATCTTAAAGTGTCCTACTTGGAATAATTGATGGATGGTGAAGATCGTCAGTTTCCTCATGTTTTGATTCAAAGGAGCACAGACTTCTTTTTAAGAAATTACACATGAGCTACTTCTAATGAGAAATTAAGCCAAATACGAAATAGCCCCCATTTGTGTAACAAGAAAATAACAGTTTGGCTTTGCAAGTAATGGAAACTGAACTTATCCTGGAGTTAGTCGTATCTATTATAATTGTTGGGTACCACCACGATATCTGCATTTGTGTTTGGTATTCTCTCGAAGTTCATGAATTCGGTTGTGTGTATCGTAAAATCTTTTAAAAGTAGTCTTTCACCATTTCCAAATAACGTTTATATTTTCTTGAACATTATTACAAGAACTGATTAGTCTGATTTTCTTTTCATGTGAATATCGGCCTACAAGAATATTTCGATCTACTCGAACGAGAGTATACTGCTTGGAAGTATTAAGAATCATTATATCACCTCCACTAACTCCATCCATATCGAACAGAGGATATCGTCGAGCAGAAATTAATTAAGAAAACGGCGTTAGCAATAAAATTTACCAACATACAACATAACATAATACGGATTTAATATGTTTAAATAAAAGTCTATAGGCTTTTGTTAAGCTACACATGCTAATGAACATTTTTCGAAAAGCATTAATTTTTGAACGTATGGGAATGTAAATGTAAATGTTTTTTGAACTTTCCACAAGAATTTAAAATTAATAAACCTCCGGAATTTGAAATTTGATAAATATTTTAATTGAAAACTTTTGAAAGGATATCAGAATACAGTATAGAATAAGTATTTATTTTAAACAAGAAAAGTAATATATATTCCGTAATGTAAGTGTTCAGGATAGGGCAATATTTTTTCTTCGTCTGTAATATAAATTATATAAAATAAGTATAGAATTAATTTATTTAATTGTCTTCTTATATTTTTGTAACAGTTATTAAGATATAATTGAAAAATAAATCATATTAATTTTTAATTATACGTGGTTTATTCAAATTAATTGAAATATCCTTAAGGACTTTTTATTGGAAATATATGAGATCATTTTAACTCATTCACTTAGGTTATATTAATAAGTTTGATTATTTTTGAATTAGTAGAAAACGTTACTCTTAAAGGGCTAATAATTATTTTTTTTTATAATAAGATAACAACTTTAAAAGTGGAATAAATTTTTATATTCGTACAATTATTGGATCAATAAAAATGGTAATAAACTTATATAGCTTTTAAGTAATACCATATATACAAAGTTGAAAAAAATACGAAAGCAATCATATGGTTCAACATACGAGGTGTGACAGCACAACTGGCATCACTAAGAGTTCTTTGGTAACACTGCGAATTTCCCCTTTAAATGGTTTATACCAGGAGTGATAGAAAAATAATGGGTCTGCCACAATTATCCCGCTTAAGCCTGAAGTACAACGTACGTAATCCTGCTTTTTTTTTCTAACGACACTGTAGATATACCGATTGCTAGAGTGTGTGGGATTTTTACTTACTAAAATCCACGTCCCTTTCTACAAATAATACTGCTCCAGAGGCACGGTCAGGTTTTACTCATAAGAAGTAGACTAACATCAAAGTCCCTTATCATATTAAGGCTGCAGTCCGCCCTTTCTCATTCTTCCTGCCTGATAGAGTTTCTTTATTTCGCGGCATGCGTAGTTAGGTACCGAACCTCAGCATGCTCAGGATGTTATTATTTGTATATAGATGCGCTTTTGGGAAAGCTGTGCAGCGGGTATTTTTTTTACTTTCTTTTTTTCTCTGCTAAAACGTTCCAAAATACCTGGTTAATATAATAATCAGCTTTCTAGTTTTAAGAAAAGCCAGACTGAAATGTGGAAACGTATACTCACGGTTCTTCGAGGTATTGCCAGGCATATCCCAAGGTTTATTAATTGTTCCTAAGTTATATAACCTTTACATTGCAGATATATATAAGGTTCAATCTTACATTGCAGACATATGTAAGCATCAATGTAACCTAAAGTATCATTGGAAGCTATGAAAGAAGCTGTCAATAAACTGACCGAATACTATAAGGAATGGGGTCGTGAAGTAAACATTCCAAAGTCAGAGCGCTTGTGCATCACGAAGGAGAAATTCGTACACTGCGGGTCTAGAGATAAAGGTGACTCGTTAATGAGGCTCGTAGAGAATTTTAAGTATCTAGGCTTGAATCTCAACAAGAACCTCAAATTCAACTCCTTCGTCAGGGAAAACATTAAAAAAGCCAACAGCATATTTTGCAGGCTTCTAAGAATGTATTGCTCAGAAATCCTACGCAAGGACGTTAAAGTTATTATTTATAAGCAATTAATAAGAGCGTACCTACGCTACGGCTTCCCCATCTGGTCATATATTTCTCCAACGGTAGCAACTGAACTGCACAGATTGGAAAGTAAGATCTTACGAAAAGCCACAGGCTTCGGAAGATCTATACATACAAAAAAGTTAATTCCTAATGACAGGTTATCCCGGGAGGCAGGCGTTTCCCCATTTGTAGTATGGCAAATGGGAATAATGCCCAAATGGGTGAAATCATTAGCCCATCATCAAAACAGGAAAGTAAGGCAGCTGCTGACGGAAGACAACTTACTGGAGACCTTGAGAAACAACAAGTACCTGTCACCGTTACTTCTAGTGAAGAACACAGAAGAAGTTCTGAAGCAACGTCTCCAGATGTAAAAGAAGAAGCCAAAAGGACAACATCGAGGGTAACAACTACATCACACGAGGTCGGAAGCACCGAAGGATATTAAGAGGACATGTCAAACGCAGGAGTCGCTGGATTTTAACATCATTGTAGTTATAAGAATAATTATAAAAATGCATGTTTAGTTTATAAGAGTTGAATTAAGTTTTAAGGTTAGGTTTTAGGATGTAAGCATTTTTTTCAATTCAATGATAGCAGAAAGCTAAGAACAATAAAGACAAATAATTGAGCTAGGATTAAATATTCTTAAGGGAAAATAGTATTAAGATTGTATTAGAAGACAAATATAAATTTAAGGTTATGCAATAAAGTGAACTTGACTTACGAGGGTCGTTCAATAAGTCCTTCGAAAATCCGAGAAATTGCGCTCGTAGTGTCGGTAAAGATTTTTTTTTGTAAGTAGCATTATTGACAGGAAAGCTGTCAAAATTTCAGCTCGATCCATGGCGTAGGTCAATTTCTATCGTCGATTAAAGTTAACGACATTTATTTGTGCATAAAAATGGAAAAAAGCGAGTTTAGGACTGTCATCAAACATCTCCATTTGATAGGCTTAAGCCCGAAAGAAATGGGGTATCCATTTGATAGGCAAAGCCGAGTTGGATGCAGTTCATGGCATATCTGCACCTGTGTTTGCGACGGTTTACAATTGGGTGAATGAATTTAAACGTGGCCGTATCCACAAAAGATGAACATCGTTCAGGACGCCCAGTTGAGGTGTCTATTCCTGAAATCATCGACAAAATCCACGATCTGATTTTGAACGATCGGCGAATTAAAGTGCGCGAATTAGTTGAGGCCACGGGCATATCAAAAGGTACAGTCGCTTCAATTTTGCATGAAAAATTGTCTGTGAAAAAAATTTCGGCAAGATGGGTGCCCCGTTTGCTCTCAGAGGAGAATAAGCGCAATCGTGCAGTGGACTCTGATGTTATGTTGGCACTCTTTCATCGCAATCCTGCCGAATTCCTTCGTCGATATGTCACTGTGAACGAAACCTGGATACACTCCTATACTCCAGAAATGAAGACACAGTCATCACAGTGGATTTTCAAGGGTGAACGGGTTTCGAAGAAGGCAAAAACTGTGCCATCAGCCGGCAAGGTGATGGCCACGGTCTTTTGGGATTCGCAGGGCGACTACTTGGAAAAAGGAAAAACAATAACAGGAACGTATTACGCGTCGTTATTGCAACGGTTGAGCGAGGAAATCAAAGAGAAACGCCCCCATCTGAAGAAGAAAAAATCCTCTTGCATCAGGACAATGCGCGTGTGCACACCTGCGCTGTTTCCATTGCGAAATGGTTATTCGCACCTCGCTTATTCAGCAGATTTGGCCCCAAGTGACTATTTTCTTTTCCCCAATCTGAAGAAATGGCTTGGCGGACGACGGTTCACTTCCAACGAGGACGTCATTGCTCAAACGGATGAGTATTTTGCAGAACTTCCGAAATACTTTTTTTGGACGGGATAAAAATTTTGGAAAAACGGTTGGAAAAGTGTATTGAGCTAAAAGGAGAATATGTTGAAAAATAATTTTTTTTTTAAAAAACTGTTTTTTTCTATCTTTTTCTAAGGACTTATTGAACGACCCTCGTAACTCACCGCTAAAACATAGTAGAAGTAGATATATTCCGCTTCCAAACGCGATATAGATATTTTTGGTCAGAAATTGGGAAATATAGTTGGCCTCTTTGGTTCTACCGATGGATTTTATTTTTCTCCTGTTGTCGATGATCGATTTTGGTCCTCTCATCAAAGATTAATAGTATATTAGCGATAACACAGACCATCGATTAACATTAAAGCTAATGAGTGTGTCTTTAAAAGACTTATAGAAGAAATTCGTTTTGTCAGATCGGCTATTGCAGATCCTTGGATACTCCGCCATGACAACAAACTTTGTCACCAATGAATTTTTGCCGGAAAAAGGTATTCCTGTAATTCCCCATTCCACCTCTTCTCTTCCACGCTATTCATCTTAACACAGTTCATGTGACTGTTTTATTCCACAAAATCAAGAAACATATGAAAGAACGGTCTCTTAGTAATGTCGATAACATCCAAATAAGTGGCATGGAGAAGCTGAAGATGATTCTACTTGAATCTCTGCAGTCTACCTCGAAGACTTCTCTGCCACTGTATAGCGTCTGAAAACAAAATAAAAATTTTGCAAATAAAACCAATTACTTTGGTTACTTTTCTGCCACACCATGCAAAATTCAATGTACCATTTTAATGAATAATACATCCACGTACAACAAACAAATTCAATTTATGATATTTTTTATTTGAAAATATTTTTTTGTTCATTATGAATTCGAAGTATTTTTTGGTTTATCGTACTTGTATTTAATAAATTTATACAGCCCCATTTAATGCATACGATTTTAGAATATAATCAATTCAAAATATCAAACAATTATTATTTGAATAGTTTTGCTGTGACCTTGTTCGCAGGCAGATTCTCGAATTGCAAAACTTCGTTCTTATCAGAATATTTGATTTAAATTCATTGAGTTTTACTAACAAAAGTCTCATAAGCAAAATTTTAATTAACTTCAGTAACAAATCATCATATCGTCATCAGGTCGTCATCATTGTAGCCTTATCCTGAACAGCAGCTGAAAGCTAAACATGTTTTGCATAAATTTAATACAATTCACTATCCTTTGCCCTTCTGTATAGTATATGTCGGAAATATCGTATTTGTCACGATGCCAATATATTGTACGTATCGCATTTGTACTCGTATCAGTACGAAAATATTAGGGAAGTGCTTCAAATTTATATAGTAGTTGTAATACAATATTTTCACATATTCATATGTTGGCTTGTAAATGTTTTAAATATAAGACAAAATAATGACTGCGTGTATCAGCTACACTTTAACATGTCCTTATATATATTTAAAAAGTATGCGAATAAATTTATCTATTAATATATTCCTACAGAATAAAAGGCATAAATTTAGTACATACTAGTAAATCCATATAAATATATCAGTTCTAGGGGCTCGTAGTTGAGGTTAATCATTATAAGTATGAGTACCTCACACGTGCTCTATTCTATTCTACAGGTATATAAAGTCAATTGTTGGCAGGTTGACAGACACGAACACATGACGCTTTATCCTTCAGCTAGAACACATATGGAATAATCAAATAATCTCATACATTTTGGATTTAAATCTCATCAAAATATTCAAATTTCTCACCTGTGTATTTACCTGTAAAGCAAGCCAATTATTTGCGACATTTTTAACTCAACCATATCATGATTTCGTGGGAGGCTAGCTCTATTCGCTTAATATCAATTTTAATCTTGTTAAAATACGATTATATCAAATGGAATTGATTTTATACTGTCTCATAGGATACTCAGTCCATGAATGTGGAATATTCGTTAGATTCTTTTCACAAGCGGTTTACTTGCATAGAAAAGATAGTTTCCATTGGTAGTATTAATTTTTACGAATTTCCAGTAAAACCCTATTGGGATATTAAATTATTTTTAAATTATAAAATTTATAAACTATTTTAGTTAGTATTTATCTTTCGCATAAATATAATATAAAAATTTCATTATACTTTTTAATTAAATTATAAATTAATCATTAATATTAAATATTTTGTCTACTGAGAAATGTATATTATTATTTCGAATTTTTACTTTCGACAAACAAGTTATTTAAAATATATCTAAAAATTATGGGAATAAGTTCATGCCCTCTTTTGAACAAAGTTTTTCGTTTATTTATATACGAGTAATAATTAATAAAGTGATTTTATTCAGATTAGTCTCTATTAAAAGCATCAGCATTTTTCCATTTTTTGGATCTATGTATCAAGTTCCGATACTTTTATGGGGTTAAATTTTTGTTTTAACTGCTTCCATATATTTTTGCATCGATTTTGCAACCTAGAGGCTAGCGTTGTCGTGCAGCAGAATCAGCTTTTTATATTTATCTTCTCTAAGAATCAGCTTCTTAGATTGAATCTTAATAGCTGCAGTCGATAACGATCACCAGTAATGGTTTCGGACGTGTTCCGGAGTTCCTAATAAATAACATTCCTTTGATCCCATCAGATGTACAGCATGACCCCACAAACAGATGGATCTAATTTTTATATCTTTTTCCATGCTTTACGTCGTTTTAGATTGTCGTAATAAATCCATTTTTCTCTCGATGTCTCTCTCTTTCAATTGATATTGAACGCAATTTACGACTCTTTGGATTATATCGATTGTGTGAAAATGCTTACCGACAGTAGATCTATCAATATATACTGACGCAGTTAACAAATACTCGAGAGATTGAGTAGGATCTGCGTTAAATAATTCTAACAAGCCAGCATCTTCAAATTTTTTCGATGCTCCTTCGCGTTCTTCGTACCTCAAGGCAAAATCATCATCTTTAAATGTCAGAAACCAGTTTCTACATATTCCTTTCGATGTAGCATGATCACCGTAAGTCTTATCCAGTAAACAATACGTTATTACTGCACTTTTCTCAAGAATATAGTCATGAACTAGAACTTCCCGCAAATGCTCCATTATCGCGATTATTGTAGATATTTTCAACTGTCAAAAAAATATATCTTCATGCTGCGAAAGAATTTTGTAATCCTTTTTTTAATATGGCATACCTGTCGTTCAATTTAAAACCATGGATCGCCTATAACCATAAGCATTGAGATACGTCAAAGCAACGCTCAAAGTAGACGTATTCTGTTATGGATTTTGCTAATGGAAAAAATCCAGATTTTGCCACGTATCTCAATGAATATAACATCTAACTTCAATCCAATGTACAATTTTTAAGGCTACCTTATGCAAGGAACATACTTTCAGTGAATTCCTTTCGGTTTCTTCTATGGCAAGTGGCCTCATATATCATTCAAGAAGCAGTCAAACATTCCATTTTTCCATCCGTACAATTTCAATGGTAAACGGTGCCAACCACTCCTCCAATTACATCCATAACAGATAGGACCGTTGTTAATAGTCGATAACCAATAACAAGCTACTTACCCTACTTGTTGTGTAAGTAGCTTGTATACTAGACAGTACCCGCGATATAGATACTAGACCTCAGCTACCACATTTTAGTCAAAGGCTCTTCACCTTGGCTGGGCATGCAGAACGAATCATTGTACAAATTATTCAATGTTTTTATCAAAATAATCGTTCTCCAATTGCAACTTTTCGAGCGCTTTTGCCATTTTACGGTCGTAATAATCGTCCAACTTTGCTCGCAATTCGTTGAATTATTAAAAATTTCGAGCGTACATTTTCTTTACATAATGTTCAAGTGCCAATAAGACACAAAACTGCTTGAAGTAATGAAAATATTGCTGCCGTTCAGTCAAGTGTTGCTGAAGACCCCAATTTGTCGATTCCAAGACGTTCTCAAGAATTGGGACTGTCTCAAACCACAACCTGGTGGATTTTGAAAAAGGATTTGGGCTTGCATCTGCGTAAAATTGTTATCACTCAAGAACTGAAGCCATTGGACCACCGTAAACGTCGTAAATTTGCCGATTTTGTCTTGGAACAACTTGAAAACGATAACAATTTTTTTAAGAAAATCATCTTCTCCGATGAAGCTTATTTTCATCTGAGTGGTACGGTAAGTACGAGTAGCTTGTATAATAGACCGTATCCGCGATATTGATACAAAACCTCAGCTACCACATTTTAGTCAAAGGCTCTTCACCTTGGCAGGGCATGGAGAACGAATCACCGTAGGACTCCCGATCTCTCAAAAATAACAGTTTTGATTAACGAGTATTTGGTTTGTACTCGCACTCAAAGAGGTACAGTAAGGAACTTTGCAAATTCTAGGCCAACTCACATATCGCCGGTCCGCCAAGAACCATAGGTCACTTCTGGTATAGATCCTCTGGTAGGGATCATTCATCTAAAAATGAGGAATATCCCCTCTGGTAGGAATCCTTTATCTAAAAATATTTTAAACTTTAATAAAAACAAACAATATTTTCGAATTAAATACAAAAATAATAAATACAAGGCTTGTCCTTTCATATACCATAATTGAGTGGGTGTGCAATTAGTACACAATTTAATTTAAATGCTACTACTAACATTACTTGAAATAATGACAATAACAAAGCAAACAAATTTACCATAGTGTCCTGATTTAGCTATAGTTGGAACGGTTGAGTATAGTACACAGTGGTCTTGAGGTCGACTCCAGCGACTGACGTAGTCAGAGCGGCCTCTATTTGCTGCCAACTGGCCTGTTTTATTGTAGCAAGAAGAACTTACATTTTAATTCAAATGTTGCTAGAATTAACTTAAAAAACAAGGATAATATGTACTATATTGCTTAAAGCTTGTACCCTTTCTACAAAATCATCTGCTTTTTTATGCAGACGAAACTTTGTAACTTTATAATCCTACAATACTCCCACAATAAATTCAATAAAAGTAGTTAATATTATTTTCCTCATTAGAAAATAAATTTGATTTTTATTTGAAAAATAGAACAAAAATAAATGAAAAGACTCACACATATTTAGGGGCTAAATTCGAATTAAAAGTAAAATCGAATTTGTTTTGATAATATTTTAATTTATTGCAGTAGGTGTATACAAATTTAAATAGTTGCGTGTGCAAATTTAATATTTAGAAATCTATAAGATACATTCTTAAGTATTCTTGCTTAAACAATATTATACATATTATGTTATTATAATTCCATACATGCATACATGTATATAACACGACGAAAGGTAGGTTGAACAGGGTAGAATATCTTAGAATTACTTGAAGGAATTTCAAACAAATGAGCTTAAAGTTTTGCGAAAATGTTTTATAATTTAAATGATTAACTGTTGGGTTGGAAGAGGTAATGTGAACGAAATTACATACCAAGTGTGTGCTATTGAAGCGTATAATAAGTGATTTGCTGTTCCAACTTTGTTTCCTGAAATTCGATTTGATATTTCGGAACGATTTTCCCGCTCATGAAATTTTCATTAGTTTCAGTTGTTTTTAATTAAGGATACAAACCGCTTAGCGGTATCTTGTGCTCAATTTCTATATTCTAAGAAAATAAGGTGAGATTGGTTTTCAAAGATTTCTATGGTATTTTCTATATAAAATTATAACCACAAAAAGAGGTTGGAGATGCTCTTAGTTTTTATCAAAAAATCCACATATACGCATTTTTTATTGTTGTCTATTTTTGAATATTAAAATTGAATTTGCTATTGAAATTTAAAATAAAATTTCAGAAGTTTTCGTAATTTAAATAAAATTTTTAATGTATGGTAGAAGAAACGAAAAATTATTTGACTAAATTTACAATGTAATAGAGTATTTTAAGATATTCTCATTTATTTCATAGGTAAATATTATAAATTCATAAAAGGTGTATTGTCTGACAATAGATCATTAAAATCATTGCACTTGTTTCGAGAAAGGTGTATTCCATGTTATGACTGAATATTGGTCAGAAGCTAGTCAGACATTGCTACAATATTTAGTGTAAGAGAAGCTGGATAATTATTGACGATGGACAAAGTCATACCTAGACTTTGTAGAACATGATGCGAATTACAATTGTAAAATAACTATTGTGCTCTACTATTGGTTATCGAATGACCGAATATTTAAAGGATGAATTCGATTTACATATATGGCAACATTAGTCACGGCATATGTTCAAAGCATTTCCGCCAAAGAGCGGAAGTTCTTGGAAATACATCAGGATATCCGTTCGAATCAATGATGAACTATTAAGTCAATTTTGCCTCTCACATATCTAATACATTTGCATCGCAACTATGCAAATATTCTTCTACAATATACTATTCGAATTTTTTTTTAGTTTGCTAACATATAAGGTATAAACATTCGTTTCCGTTTGGAATTACTAGAAACTAGAAGGTATTACAAATATAGTCAATACTGTTTTGAAAATTCTTTTGAAAGTTTCATTCCATCCCAAAAGATTGGATTCCTTTACGAGCAGCAACACATTTACAAGATTATTTACCTTTTGAAATTTGAACTCTTCAAAGATCGTATTTACTTCCATTTAACTTCCTAATGTGCTTTCACTGAGAGATTTTGTCATAATAGCCCAAATTGATTTTTACCTTTTCCATTTGCATATTTGCCTTTCTTTATTTTTCAAAAGGATAGAAAATTTTATCCAATTTCTTTAACTAAATGTGATATAATTTCAATAAATAAGATTACTGATATATACATTTATATTTAAAGGTAAAATCTTTTGAATAGATGATTGAAATTCATCAAAATTTTATAAATTTTATTTGCATAAAAAAAATTTGTAATTTTTACATTGAATTTGGTCGTAATATTTTTCATTACTTCTAAATAGGAAATTTTTTTACAAGACAATTGATTTTTTTAAATTTTAAAATAATACCTTTTGGAGATATTTTTTGGATATGTTGATCATGTAGTCGTAGAGAAAAGACATTTTTAATTTTTCGTAAAGAATTTTGTTGGAGAACTACTTTCCATCGTTAGTGAAAAATAAGTTAACGCAACATCGGAGTATTCGTCTCTCAAACCTTTCTAATCTTCTTGCCTGGCTCCTCGAAATCGTTACCCAAATAGGGAAGCCATACATCAATAAAAGTCTAATAAGTTGTTTGTATAGTAACAGCTTCGTATCTATAGATAGACCATATCAAGTAGAAATGCTATCCCGTAATAAGCCCGAAGTGCCTTACTCAAATTCAACTCAGCGTGGGAGTAAAACTACAAGACAATTAAGCTTTAAATTCATCGTTAAATGAGAAATTTTATTACAGAAAAATTGAAAATTCGAGAAATTGCATATTACAAAAATTTATACTATTAACTTTTGTAAATCGAATAGTTACAAACTAGTCAGATGTTAAGTGTTGATCAATAAAATCACGCAAATTATTTTTTAAGTACTAGATTGACTTTTTCCTTGCAAGAATTTTATTCTATTACATAAAAGTAGCTGCCTTGGGCAGCTATGTGTTAGGAGACATGTTATTTCTATTCTTCATAGTAGAACTGGAATGTTTCAACTAGAATATTCTTCAGCTCATCGGTTATACACACCTTTGAATGTTATCGACAGCATCAAAATGACGTTCTTAAAAGTTTTTTTTAAATAATTGGTGAATACACAAATTCTTACAAACTAAGATCAGTTGAAAAGAAGACTGAAAAACAATATGAACCCGTTTTACCGATAAAAATGTATTAACGCAGATAGTCTTGTCTCTCCAATGTCCGATGTGACGCGAAAATACTTATTTCTGAGTTTTCCAAGGACTCTCTCATCAGCTTCATTGTTGAGCGAAGGCATGACCCTATAAGAGCCCTGTTAAGTGTTCATATGAGGTTAAACCATCGATTGTTATTGAAGCTAATGACAAAGTCCTTGAGAAACTTAGTTTTTGATATTGGCGAGCAAAAAATTCCGACAAACTCATATCAAATGAATAGGGAACTGAAACACAATAGAAATCCGTTGTTAACGTAGATAGTCCTATGACCGGAGCAATTGTCACGGTATAGTATCGAAGTGTCTCCAATGTCCAATGTATCGCAAAAATCCTTTTTCTAATTTTTCAAGGACTCTCCGATCAGTTTCAATGTTAATCGTCAGTCTGACCTTATAACAGTCCTTTAATTATTATTATTTTTGATCTTGGTCTTTTTGATCTTGAAGAATAGAAAAAAGTCAAACTGACGCGGATCAGATTAAAATGATGGCTGGTTAATTACAGAAGGCAGCGTTTCCGTCATACACTGGTTGATGGAGATGGGCGTGTAATGAGGGTGTTGTCATAGCGGAACATCCAAGTATCTGAATTGTCCAATATAAAGCAACTAATCCTTTCTTCGAGTTTTTTGAGGACATTTTTTATAGATTGGCATCAGTTTTTGATGTTGGAAACCTGCGTGAGTGAGGTTCGTCTCCTACTTCTTCTTGAACCATAAAAATTGCTTTACTTATGCTTTTGATAAAGAATTTTCATTATAAGCTCGTTGCAAGTTTCCATACAAAAAAATATGCGGATTCACTAAGGTTAACACAAAATTTGATACCATATCATTGCTCTAAATTTAACGGCTCCAAATCCCAGTATTTCACTTATGATACTCTTTTGGAACGTAAAGCTCCCGGACGAAGTCCCGAAGTAGAAGAGACAATATTACCAGGTAAAGTGGTTTCGAATAAGAGTGATATTATTTCTTTTTTTTTTAAAAACACACTAATTGTTAAGGAAATTCAAATGTTTTTTATTTAATGTGAAGTACAATCGATACAATTATTGAACGTTTTGAATAAAACGTCAATAAAATGGCCTCCATGACTTCTTTTGCAGGAACGAATTCGATGAACCCAATTTGCGAGCACTTTTTCCACTAAATCAAGTCGTATGTCATGAATGGCACGTTCAATATTGACTTCAAAAGCTTGAAGAGAGTTTGATTTTTTGCTAAAGACTAATGACTTCAAATAACCTCACAAGAAATAGTCTAATGGTATTAAATCACAACTTCTTGGAGGCCATTCAATGTCACAATTTCTTGAAATAATCGAATCTGAAAACTTTCCTCGCAATAATTTGTTTGTTGCATGTGCTGTGTGGCACGTAGCCCCATCTTGTTGGAACCAGATGTTGTCAAGATCAACTTCTTCCAATTTCGGTCATAAAAAGTTGGTTATCATCGATCTATACCGCTCTCCATTGACAGTAACGGTGTTACCAGCTTCATTTCGAAAGAAGTACGGACCGATGATTCCACCAGACCAAAAACCTTACCAAACTGTCAATTTAGGTGAATGTAATGGGTGTTCATAAATAATATGTGGATTTTCTTCACACCAGAATTGAATGTTTGGTTGATTTACCGCACCACTCAGATGAAAGTGAGCCTCATCGGAGAAGATGATTTTCTTAAAAAAATCGTTATTGTTTTTTTTAAGTTGTTCCAAGATAAATTCAGCAAATTCACGACGTTTACGGTGGTCCAATGGCTTCAAATTCTTTCTCAAAATCCACCAGGTTGTGGTTTGAGACAGACCCAATTCTTGCGAACGTTTTGGAATCGGCAAATTGTGGTCTTCAGCAACACTCGACTGAACGGCAGCAATATTTTCATTACTTCGAGCAGTTCTCTGTCTTATTGGCACTTGAAAATTATATAAAGAAAACGTACGCTCGAAATTTTTAATAATTCGACGAATAGCGAGCACCGTTGGACGATTATTACGACCATTAATTGGCAAAAGCGCACGAAAAGTTGCAATTGGAGAACGATTATTTTGATAATAAAATTGAATAATTTGTAAACGTTATTCTTGCATATATCTATTCATGATAAAATTAGAGAGGATGGAAAACCCTATACTTAGAGAGAATGTGTTTCCAGATTGCTCGTAGTAATAGTCATCATAATACGTTTCTGCTACAGCCCATATTATCATAAAAAAGCGACTGCCGAAAAATTTGGGTATAAAAACAGAACATTTTACTGTATCAACCCCCCCCCCCCATTTAGAAATTAACGACTCAATAGTTACTGTGGGTGAATATTTTCAAAGAAACTTTTTATTTTTGCTGAATACTATGTAATTGTGCTTAGTGCACGAATTTTCCTATATAAAAAATAATTTATTAATTGTATCTTTTATTTCCATCGGAAAATATAGATTACTTCTTATCAGAGCTTTCAGTAGTCCATAGTTGAATGTAGCTTGCAATTAAAAATATTCCAAAATGTTCAATATTATTTTACATATCAATTTTATCCCTTATACACCTTTATACATTCGATTCGTTAGTAATGGAAAAAATAATAATTTTGCTCAATTATGTTTTGTTTTATTATTTTTTATCAAATTGATTTTTCTATTGTGAAAGATAATCTTTTCAGAAGTTAGATTTATAATTTAGATCAGAAATGGAATACAGAAAATGAAATCTTTGTAAAATGTATCATATTTATAATTGAATAAAAAATAATCCTAAAATAAAAATTGGAGTGCACGAAATGATACCGAATTTACAAATTGGAATAGAAATTATATTATAAGAGGTAGGAAATTTTCAAAGAGAACGAAGAGCGTTCTATAGAGAATATAGAATCAAAAAAAAAATCGGTCAAATAAAGAACGAAAAATTACACGGTATACAAATGATGCTTAAAGTATTCACTTATTCACAATGACCTCTAGAATTAATAACATTTTAAATTTTCAGTACTTCCGTTTTCCATATTATCCTCCTAACGTTTGCAAACTATTTTTTAGAATTTGTATTTATTTATACTATTGAGTTTTTTGTCAAATGAAAAGTAACTTGAATAATCAATTTTTTTTTTATAATAGGTGAATAGTAAGATGATTTTACATAACAATGTTAGAATATATTATTTTTTTCTACTTTGAAACATCCAATCTTGAAAGTTACTTTCTTCTTTAGAGAAGACTTTTTTTTCATTTCCAAAGAGAGTTTTTTTTAATATAATTTAAATAAAACTTTTTTTTGAAAAACATGTTTGATTTTCGTTATACTATTTGAAATACAATATCTTGAATACTCTATTGTGAGCTATATTTTTCAAAAAATATACAAAACATTTCATATTTATCTGAAGAGTTTATTCTTTAATATTAGCTACCTTTTATGTGTGTGTCAGGTAAATTCATCATATACATAAATTTGGAAAATATACTCCAAAAAAAGTATACACTTGATTTTTTTTTTATTTGTTAACTCAAGAATACGCACATTTTTCAATATAGTGGATACCTTATACATACGTGTATACGTACATATTTACATATGTGCTAACATATGTGGATTTGTTGAAAATACTATATATCAATAGCTCTGCACGACAGTTTTTCTAAGGACGCTTGAAATCAAATTATGGAAACAATATTCCACCATTAGGTTCAAGTAGATGGAAAAATATTGCCAATTTATGATCAGAAGCTTTCGTCCCATCATTGTTGTTAAAGCTTTTTTCATCCCCCTCTCGACGAAGTCAGCTGGTATGCACTCTAAATTTTCTATGTAAGTTCATATTTATGTATGTATATAGTGTATGCATAACTGCTGTCGAATAAAGAGGATTTTGAAGAGGACCAAAAATATGTTCTTCGTAAATTTTGGGGTTGTGTATCAACCGAAATAATATGGAAAATATCTAGGAGTGAATGCCACCCTAAAAAAAGGAGCATATGTAATTGGGTTTGAAGATATTTCTAACATAGTATTTTGTCATTCGACCAATAAAAATTGATTTGTATTTGGAAATTTCCATTTTTAAGATTGTCGGACTAACAAGCTGCCCGTCGTCACCCTAAATGAAAAAGACAAAAAAAAAATATTTATTCGTTAGTGTCAGGGAATATAATCAAGATAGTAACACTTTTCAAATATGTATATACCATATATACTCGTATATATTGGATATGATAAAGTTTTTCATAGAGTAAAAACCGAAATCTAATTCAGCTTTAACTTCACAAATAATATAATTTTATATATGTACATACATACGTACATAAACATTTATGCCAAATAAAATTTTCTGTGAAATGTGCCAGAGTTCTAAATATTGGGGATGATTTTATACAGACCTTTTTGTTACTTTGCTATTTTCATAATTCTGCGATTTTCTCTGCGACATTTGAGTGTACAAATGCATTTTGCAGTGTTTTCTATTTTCAAATAACATACAATAATGAAATGAAAATGCTCACAATAATGAACATCATACAAATAATAACAATAATCATAAAAATAATCATCATTGTATTGAGTTCTATGCCAGAGGGTTGAAATAAAGAGTATGTAATGAAGAGTACTGCAAATACTATTTGATGGCCGTAATGAATATTAATAAGCACTTGGACTTTAGCCTTTTTACGGTCTTTATCCTTTTGAAACGCATATGTTAGTCCTTTACGCTTGGTAATATAACTTTTCTCCATTGAATGGTTTTTGTTAAATTTTATTTAATTGGTGCTAAAATTATTTTTGGCAAATTCAACAAAAAAAAAATTAATATCAGAATTTATTCTAAATTTTGTGGAAATTTGCCATAAAACATGAATAAACAATATTTTTATCAGTTGAGAGTTCGGTCTAGGTTGGCCGCAGTCTTCCAGATTGATAGTCCAGCCAACAGCAGCCTACTGAACTTGATTTTATCCAAACATATATGGTCGTGGAAGAGCTCTCTTATACTATTTCTAAACAGGCAACAGAATCCTCCATCTACACAGGCAGTGGTTTTAATTTAGAACCCAAATTGCTGAAGTATATGTTTACATGAGGACTAGGAAGACCAATGTCCTGTCAGCAGTGGCTTCTATTTAAGATTGACTTCGAAGCTGCGCCTGCCGCCATGTATTTTGTACTGCATTTATTAATATGCGGCATAAATTTTTTTGTCGTAGCGTCAATTTCGTTGAATGCTTTTTTGTATGGCTCGTTTTGATCGAAAATTGATCTCTATAAATATTTTTAAAATTATTCCACCTACAAAAATACTCAATGCTTTTTATGAACTATTGACACTTACCCTATTTGCATTGATACGAAAATTACTAGTTTTGAAACAAACTGTACGAAGGAGTTTTGTTCCAAATTATAGTATGCTAGTCATATCATTATTTAAAATTGTGCGGATTTAGATTTCATATTAACCTAAAAATGTTTGTATAGTGCTACAACTCAAACCAAAGAAGAATCTAACGAGAAGTGACAGAAAAAGTAATGAGGATCCATAGAGCGCGTGATAAATCAAATTGTGTTTTTATAGTGCGTTACGAAAAATGTAACAGCGAAATTTGGAGCAAAAACATGCCATGGAATTTTTCTGTTAAACTTAGTAAAACAATTGCTATAATTTAATCAGTAATCTTTCTATATAAAAAGCACAAGTTTTCAGAGGCTTAAATCAATTTTGGTGAGCCGAAAAGAAGTTTGAAACGAACATTCCTCAGGTAGACCTTCAACATATGTTAATAAACTGGTGAAAATATAGCCTTTTTGAGGTAGAACTATCGATCATTAAATATTTTATAATTAAAAATATATTTGGAAAGGTTCAGAAAAAGGGTTCTTCACATCAGATTGCACATTGCAATACTTCCTATGACATGGCTAACTCCAGCAATTGAAGGCTGATAAGTATGAGACAAACCTTGCTCAGGTAGGCCTGTAATATCAAAAAAAAAATAATGAAAATGTAGACTTTGTGAAGTCGAAATATCGATTATTAAATATTCTATAATTTAACCAAATCTAGAAAGTTTCAGAAAAAGGGTTCTTCACATCAGATTGCACATTGCAATACTTCCTATGACATGGCTAACTCCATCAATGGAAGGATGATAAGTATGAGACAAACCTTGCTCAGGTAGGCCTTCAATATCAAAAAATGATGAAAATGAGGGCTTTGTGAAGTCGAAATATCGATTATTAAATATTTTATAATTAAAACAAATCTAGGAAGTTTCAGAAAAAGGGTTCTTCACATCAAATTGCACATTGCAACAAATGGATCCTTGTCAAAAAAAAGGATTTATGTTGTACACTAGCCTTCTTATTTATTTGAACTAAATGAAAGTGGCTTCAATTTGTTCCAGCAAATCCAAAAAAAAGAAAACATTTAAAATGAGGTCATCTTAGTATTTGTAAAACTTTCTAAAGAGTATTTTTTTTAGAAAAAAATATATAAATCAAAAATGTTCTAGATTATAGTGATTGGATTCGGAGGGAGGTAGACTGTTTCTTCGAACCCCAAAGTTTAAGTTCGTACGTCCAGATTGGCTTCAATACCTTAATCTAGTGTCTAAGTATCACAGCAGCTGCTTGTATCGTCCGTGAAATTCAGTCCTTTTAAGTTTTTTATATGCGTTCTATGTTAATCGTTCGTCAAACTTGGTCTTAGATAACGTAAATATGGGTTTGCAGGATAGTAGATGCTATTATAGGATTTTAGTGAGGAGCTAGAATGTCTAGTGTCATCAGCAGATATTGCTATTAGGTTCTTATTGTTGGTTGGAATATCATGAGTGTTTATGTTATATAATAAAAAAACCTTAAGTGACACTTAATCCGATAAATGATATCTCAGAACGTTTGATATTCTAAATCTCCGAGAGTTAAACTTAAATTAAATCGTTTTTGTTTTATCTTTAACTAATAAATATTTTTTATTTAGTTAAATTTGTTATAATAATAATAAGTAAAGGTACAATAGTAATTTTTATGATACAAACTTTTATGCAAATATAAATAAAAATTAAAATCAACAGAAAAAAAATATAAATTTAAGATATCCCATTAAAAACATCAATAGATAAATACTGACACTATTTTAAATAGTAACTTAAACTTTCTAACATCAATGCAGGATGTGTTTAAATATCATTTCCAACATCAAAGCTATAATAAATTTCGAAACTTCTTTTTTGTTTGCATTTAACTCGTGGATATTTTAAATGTTTACATAACCGCAATAAGAATAAATTTCAACAATTTCTAAGATAATATTAAAAGGGCGAACAAAAATATTGTCTATAGATATATGATTTAGGATAGGAGTAAAAGCTATCCTTAGCAAAAATATACGAATAGATACAATAACTAGTATAAGTAAGCCGATATTGAACCGTTGTTTACTGAAAATATTCACTTTCTAAAATGTTTCATCAGAGCAAATTTTCGGTAGCTTTATGTTAGGAAAATATCTTTTCACGGGAGTGATTTTGTAGAAACATCAAAGGATAGATATTCCTATATCGACAAGTTCCCTTGACATTTCTATGGGGAATTTTTTTTATTATTTCAATTGTTCCAATTTTATTTTATGAAAATTTTCCTTACTCTAAAGAAAAGATTTTCTTTTAGATACACGCACTACATATCCCCAAATGTTATTTGTTTTCGTCTTGTCTTTTTTTTTAATAATAAGAAAAAAAAATAAACAAAATTATTCCTTATACTTATATATCTGCCTACGTTTATGTACGTATATATAGTATGTAAAATTATTATGTGCATACATTTTCTTCCAAATATGTATTTACTTATTTGTTATATACTTTATATTTTTGCATTTATTTCCAATAAGAATGCGTTTGTTCCTTTTTAAAGGAAAATTGTTCATCGATAATATTATAAAAAGTAAATATTATATTGTAGAAAGGGATGAAAAAAATACAAGCAGAAGGAAGTGAAAGCAAAAATCATGAACTTTTTAGGAATGAGAAAAGTTATGGCATAAAAATCCAATAGGAAAGCATGTCACATAAAGGAAATACATTAACTTTATATAAGAACCGATCCAGAATTTTATCCTGTCTATCTGGTAAGTAAAAGATTCTAACTGTGTACAACTTTGTTATAGATGGTAATGCGTATATAAATACAGATAGACATAGATTTACTAACATATCAAAGACGAAAATTTCAGCATTTAGTGTACAGGACTTTTCTGCATTTACTGGAAATTTGATGGCTTCCCTCTATTCATGGTTCCGGAATTAGAGTAAAAATCAATACGGTACAATTTCGCAGCCCTAAATTGGTCGTAAAATGACGCAATTATCGTAAAAAAAAGGAAAGCATCTACGTACAATGTGACTATAGTATATTTGTCAAGGATAGACGACGCTTCGATTCGATACTTGTACATATTTATAGATCCATTGAGGACACAAGTATTCTTGGGTAACACTTCCCTTCAGATCAACGAACACGGACGCAATAATGTAGGCGGAATGAAATCAAAGAATTTCGTATCGAAAGAAAACGAAAAATCTATAATGATGGACTTCATCATTAGATTATCCTTGAGTCCTTCTAATGATTCTTTGAAGTGATTAAAAGTGAACCATTAAAGTTGACTTATTTTTCTTTTTTTTTTGTACAAATATTCCTAAATTTAGGAAGTTTTGCCAGTACGTGTGTGTGTGTGTTTGTGTTCGTATAATTCAGCTAAAAAATAATTTTATTTAACTGGAAAGCATCTATCTCTCATTATTTTATAGGAAATATTAGCAACAAAAAGAAGAAGAAGAAAAAATAAATACAAAAAACACAAATAAACGCTTTTTATTAAATATGAATTTTTTTTTAAATATTCATATTTCCAAACTAATGAGATTTTTTGCTATTTTCAAATATTAGAAGTAGAAAATCTATTCGGTAATCAGTTAATGCTGAAAATGAAAAATAAAGATTGTCCACTAAAATAGGAAATTAAATCAAGGACTTATCGTATTTGAGCAATCAAATAAGTTTATTAGTAAGAGAAATGGCAGCAAACATGAAACATCATCATTAGAAACATGTTAGACGTTTGGTTATGTTGGTTTGGGTTAACAGCGAAGGGGAAGACATTGAATAATATGGACCAGCCTTAGAGTTGGTCCTTGTCTGCCTGTGGACGAGTCACTTCACGTAAAATCATAGTCGATGCTCTAGAAATGGTGAAAGATATCATCGTCATTGTAGGCATCATCATACGTCTTATATTATCTGTCAGCACAGTCCGTCTGTTTGGCATCCCATTAGTTTAGTTGAAGGACCTAATTTGATAGGGATATGCTTCTTGGAGATTGTGATGGCATGTGAGGATGAAACGAGATCCGTCCAGGCATGAATATGTCATTCCGATGTATCTTAGCATAATATGTGAAGTTCCATTGCCATAGCAGTATCTTCGTTGAAAATAGCAAATTATTTGCATTGAAGTGAAGGGACTTTCGTTCAGTGTTTGGTGCAAGCCCAAGACTGTCTGAAACAACATCTTTGAGACATCGGAAACATTCATGTATGAAAATGTGCTGCAAATCGGAAATCGATAACACATTATTGTGACATATTTGAATTCGAATTCGTTCGCTCGAATCTTTACTCCGCTGACGGTGTCGATAGTAGCAGTTTTGCATGCTCGTCGTTATAAATACCTTACCCTCAATTTTCTTATAAGTTTGTGAATTTTTTATTTTTTCTTCACTTTTTCTACTGCATAGTAAGTAACCGTTATTTCACAAAATAAGCCATTCTATCGAAAATCAAAAATCATACTGACTTGCACAATTATTGCATAAGAATCACTGCAATTGTGGTCTTTACTAGTGGTGATGGAATTGGGCTATTCTATATTTTACATATTATAGAATAGCCGGTTTTGCTTTTTTATTTATTTCCTCACCCATTAGATTCACATACATAGCGGATATATTTTCCTCAGTTTTCTAAGACTTTTCTCTGTCATTTTCATATAAAAAATGCCATTTTGCCATATTCGATTTGAACACTTCATAAGACCTTCAACTATAAAATAGATACATGGTCGTGTATATACAATATATAAACTATTGCATGTAAACGAGTACATTTCATATCGTTAGGTTAAATACTTTTATAAAAAAATAAGAGAAATATGTATGGTATAGATCCTTTTCTTTTATGTTTCATTCATTTTTTTTTCTATCCCTACTCTAGTTTATTATCACATTTTATTCCGTCTGACAAGCGGAGTCAATTATTTCGCTCGATTACACCTCACATATCCGCCTTAGAAAGTATATTAATGGAAATTGCCAAAACTACCATTGCCTATTCTAGATTGGATGCCCTTTTACATCTGATTCGATTCAATTCGATTCGATTTTATGTATTTCCTTACAGCAAATGGATAAAAAGGAGACTAATAAACTACATAAGAATAAATGAGGGTCAAATACGATCGACCATATGCATAGAAAGCATTTTTTGAGTATTCGATAATGTGACAATGATTTCTAGGCCATTGAATATTTTCCGATTAGTATTAACCATTCATAATAGTGTAAATAAATATGATGAAAATTTTAATATAACACTTTTATTTCATATAAATATTAATGAATAAATATTTGAAAGGGCACGTATTGGATGTACTCTAAAAATATCGTATTGTTTGGAATAATTTTTCGGAAAAAAAGTCTGTTTTAATTAAATAATAATTAAATTTTGAATTAAACCTGAAAATTTTAAAGAACCTGAAAATTTTATTGCTGATGAAGTGTCCATGTCGGACTATATTAACCAACAAACCGACAACAGTTTCCGAGCTGGAGAGCAACATCATTTAAGCCATCGGTGAGACCCAGCCTGTTTAATGTGAAAGGGTTATTCAAAAAATGACCTCTGGATCACTTTCTACAAACAAAGCCCTAGAAACTATTTGATCAATAATATTTTTAAATAACATTTTATGTTACTTTAATCTGCTATAAAGATAAATTTCTGTTTTTATTAAATTTTAAAGATGAAGCGTCCTTAATGAAAAGCCTTCTCCTACAAGTCACAAGTAGATTTATTGTTAAAAATGTCCCTCTAACGATGAGAGGTGTTACTGCAAAGGATCGCCCAAGATATTTGTCTTACAGGGAAATTGGGATAATATGTTAAATGAGCATGCAATTTTTTATAACGAGAAACAGTTAGTCTCATATATGAGTTCGACATGAATCGTTTGTTAAAATATAGTCCTGAATAACGCACTAGCTATTTTATGGCAACGACTATGTTATGGCAGTAAGGGATGTTGGGAGTGTAAATATTATACAGGATAGGACCAATAATACTAACCTGACAAACGCTGGAGATTTTAAGGTATATTGGGTAGTGTTCAAGATTTACGTTGACTTAAAAAGACCTTTGTGAGAAGTATGATTGTATTATCAGGTATAACCTGGGAAGTAGTTTTTTCTCTCAAATAAGCTGTACTGTAATCTACAATACGGTGGGTTTGTTCGATACTGGATGTTCTACTCTACAGCCGAACTGATGGTCTGGAATTATGCTGGAGCATTTGGGTATGGAATAGAGTCGTTTTAGGATTAGTTTCTCAAAAATTTAAGTTAATATTTGGAGTAGGCCCCTACGATGATTTATTGAGCTTAAGAATCGTGTTTACAATTGAAAATTTTTAGAGCGTGGTACAAAGGATACAATTGTAAATGCATGTGTTAAGGATGATTCCTTTTTTTTCGGAAAGTTGTAGTATAATGTTGTATGTCATTAAGCCTACAATTTTTTTTTAGTTTTAATGCCATTTATGGTAGATATATTAGTTCTGAGTCCTTTTTGTACATTCCTCAAAACTCTTTAAGTTATTTTTGAAGTAGTTTTAGTTCGCTTTTGTCACTGGGCTATGTAATTTCTCTAAAGTCCTACGTTTTTTATTAATGAACTTTGTTATTCATATCTCCTTTTATCTATTAAACTTTATCGTAATTTTATTTTTTTGTCTAGCGTTTGTCTAAGCATATTTCAGAATTTTTACATTTATGAGTTTCGGAAAAAATGATTTAAAAGTACAGGCTATGTATGTATTATAAGAGATACCCAACTATGATTAGAGTTACTTCTCAAGAAGGGTATTTTTATTATTTATATAAAAAAAAAGTCAAATGTTGTTTAGTTAAAAAGGAAGACGTTGGTAAGCCAATGGAACTTCCCGAATAAAATTGACTGACGGCTAGTTAGCGACTGGCTGATGGCTGATATTGTCTGACAAAAAGTTAAGGTATTAGATAATCTGCCAACTTGGCTGACTCGTCGGCAAAATCTGTCCCAAATTGGCTGACGGTGGCTGACGATAATAAAAAATGAAACTTAAACACCACCTGTCACTACGTGAAACAATAAAGTTTCACGTATTGACAGGTGGTGTTTTAGTTTCATTTTGTTCATTTTGTAACATGAAAACATTCAGTGTGTTGTGTCGTCGCTTCCTCCTTATTAATGACCGTTTTTCTACTTTTTTATTGAAAAAAAATTGTTCTGAACAAAATTATATAAATTAATTCAAAAGGAACAATCATTATAAAAAAAAATTTAATGACATAAAATTTGGAAAAAATATTTTTTTTTTTGGATTTATACTTACGTATGAAATGATAAGGTGATGTTGTATCTATTATAGTTTACTACGAGTAATTATAAACTAAGTGCTCGTTATATATAATTATATTTGGAAAAAATATTTTTTTTTTTGGATTTATACTTACGTATGAAATGATAAGGTGATGTTGTATCTATTATAGTTTACTACGAGTAATTATAAACTAAGTGCTCGTTATATATAATTAAATCTATTATCTTTTAATTCTTTTTAAATAAGCGAATAAATTTAATAGAATGTTTCTTTTTCGATAACTTTATTTTTTATGTGGAATTTTCACAATTCGAATTTCAAATTGAAATTTATCATCGAATTCTGTACATTTACAAATTAATGAACGTATTGCTTTATTCAGATCTAAAGGGTTTTAAACAATTACAACAATTTGGATCATGTTAAATTCGATTAATTTTTATGCAGATGTGTACATATACAAGATTTGTATAATGAAACTGTTGGTTACCCAGTGTTGAAGGGGGATTTCCATTTGCTAGCCTTAAATTAAATTGTTACGTTCTGTATTTCTGTAGCTGTACATGCACGTATCATTGGCACTTTTCATTACTGTCACTTCAATGGTGGTTAAGTTCGAATATTCACGTACGGATATATATGCTTATTTTTGTATGCATATATGGGGGTTCTGGGCGGTCTAACTATACTGGAATACGATCAGATGAGACTGGACAGGACATTTAAATGCTGTTCAATTGCATCAAACATTAATAGCTGGAAATTTGCACACATTTCTGTAACCAAATGGCCATTCAAAATCGAATATTCTGGTCTGGTTTTTAGTCCATTTGCCTATTATACGCACACTAACATAAGAGAAGAGAATTTTACTTTTGTTCAAGTTTATATGAATTGTTCAGCTTAGAGTAAAATCACTTAATATTTGTAGGTAGGTAAGGTACTCGTACATACCCAATACTATATAGAAGAAAAAAAATTACATCATGAATATTTGCCATTTTGAAAAATTAATTTCTTTTTTTCTGGTATTTTTCCCATTTTTTTTAAAAAGAGGTAACAGCTTCTGAAATTGAAGATAAAACTTTACCAATTTTCACAACTCGATTATCATATGATAAAAAGTTTCGTAATTTTATGTACAATAATTTTGTAAAATAAATTAAAAAAATCACCTTAAAACTATTATAAAAATTGTGTTAGACATTATGAAATAAAATGTGAATAAATCTGTCCACAAAATAAATTCACAATAGTAAAACTAAACAGTTTCTAGGAAATTCGTATAACAATTATCAAAAATGAATTAACTGGTAGTTAATGTGCAAATGTATTCTTTGGTGGTATCGTATACTAACGACCTTGTACGTAAATAGCATTTAGTATTGCTCAAGTTGAATTGGACTTGACGAGTAAATGGGCGAAGAATGGGAAAGTGATGGTTGGTTGGTGGATGGTTTCAAAGGACTTTCAACTATTCTGTATTGCCGGATTGTAAGTGAAATCTGTTTTTTTCCCATCACATTTGGATTTTGGTTTTTCGGGTTTGTACAACACTCTATCTATATTAGTAGATATAAGGATGTGAGGTTCTTTTTCGATGATGTCGTATTTTTATGGATGAACAACAGTACAAAATTCAATTTGTTTATTAGTGTTTGTGGAAAATATAGAGTGGAAAAATAGCTATAGATAAAAGGACACATACCCTCCATCTATGAATACTAAAAATGCATTTCAACTTTTAAAACATGCTCAACTAAACCGAGTATATCTTCATCAAGCCCCAGAGTCAATACCAAAAAGTATCCTTAGTACTAATGCTACAAATACACGTGCAACTAAAATAGATTACAATTTATTAAAGGAATGTTAGAGTACATCTAAGTGTCTATTCATATTTGAGTGTTGGAGTGCATGAACCGGACACTGGTGCTATTAGTTTCACCATCCGCCATCCCATTGGTGGTATGCAACATATCTAATGGACGAGTTTTTAATGCAATTACGTGACGTTTTTAGGTCCATGGATGTGTCCTCTGTTGGCCAGCCGAATCACGTTGCTAGCCCTCATTCACTTCGATGGTGTTTCGGAAACATAGCAAAGGAAAAAAATGCTTGAAAAATTTAATCTGAATATATCAGAGGTGAGTCCACACCAACGCTATATTCATTTATAAAGTTCATTGCAAAACTTTTTCCTCGGATAATTTAATGTGAAGTGATTTAAGTAAGCTCAATATAACAAATGCACTACCATTTCGGGAAGAGCTATATACATTCACATACAAGTATTTATACTATCGTAGTGAAAAGTTAAAATTAAATTTGCCCTATCGTAAAATGAGATCGACACACAAATATACTCTCAGATGATATACGAAAATATTTATAATAAATCATATTAAATCTTATCATTCTACTGAGATAGATTGAAATTTTTCATTGAATTTTCGCCCCAATTTACGACTTCTTACAAAAGAGCAAAATATTCCCTAATCTATTTGAAACTATAAATATTCATGAAAATACACAACAGAACTAATTTCATTTATGAAGTTTCTATATGAAAAGTCAGTTTTCGTTACAATTAATTATAGAAGAATTTAATGAAATTAATATTATCTATTTTGTTAGTTGCTGGGGATCGGTATATACACACGTGTACATCAAGACAATTTGAAACTTTTTTAACCTAAAATCTTTTTAAATATACCACGTGTATAAGCTTAAATCCGCTGTTTTTTTGGCAAAAAACACATGTTTTTTTTTCATAGAAAGCAAAAACAAAATTTATTTAAAGTACTTGCCCTCACTAGCTACACATTTCTCCCATCTCTTGGTCAATTTGTGGATACCATGCCAAAAAAATTCCTTCCCTTTCGAGGCAAACCACTCATGAAGCCATTTTCGGACGTCTTCGTATGAATCGAAGCGCTGCTCAGCAAGCGCGTGGCCCATCGACAAAAAAGAGGTAGTAGTCGGACGGGGCCAGGTATGGTAAATAAGCGGAGTAGGGTAGCACCTTCCAGTTGAGTGCCTCCAAGAAGTTTCGGACCATATTTGACATGTGCGATGGTGCGTTGTTTTGGAGGAAAATCAGCTTGTCACGTGTTTGTTGATAATCCGTCCTTTTTTGATGCAGACCACGGTGCAATTTGATCAGTTGTTGGTGGTAGTAGTGGGCATTGACAGTTTCACCAAGTTTTGAACATGTCATAGTAGACGATACCCTGCTGATCCCACCAAACGCACAGCATCGTCTTCCGTCCGAAACGATTTATTCTTGGGAAACATGTTGATGGTTGGCCGGGATCAACCCAGGATTTCTTGCATTTAGGATTCTCGAAATATATCTACTTCTCATCGCCTGTCACAATCCGATGCAGGAACGACTTTCTTTTTTGTCTGGCGAGCAAGATTTCGCATGTGTTTTGGCGTCGCTCCATCTGCTTATCGTTTAATTCATGCGGCACCCATTTTCCGATTTTTTTCAATCTTCCCCATGACACACTGACGCATGGAAATGGCTGGTTGAGTAACACCCAATTGCTCCGCGAGCATTTTATGCGATTGCGTATCGTCTTCGTCCAAAAGAGCCTGCAATTGATGGTCCTCAACCTTCCCAGGCTGATTTTCACGCTTCTTGTCCCACAAGTCAAAATTGCCGCCTTTGAACCAACGAAACCAATCTTATTAAATATTATTTAATTACTTTTAGTTGAAAATATTAAAATTAAGCAGGATTATTTCTTATCATTTTGTGATTTAAAAAGTATAGTAATTTTAAAGTTTGCTAATTTTTATATAAAACGATGGTGATTTGTCTGATTGTCCTACTGAATGTATGAAGATCTTTGCATCATTATAACGGATGCTTTTTTGAAAATATTGCTGCTGGTGGCAAAAATGTTTCCCAAATCATTTGTGATTGTTTTACGACATTTGGAATTACATTTCCAGCCATATATAGTTCGTCTCATGTAAGAAATGAATCTTTTTTTTCTAAAAAAAATGTCCTGGTCGGTGAGGAATTATCTATACGTGGTGATAAGTTACGTGAATGATATTTTTCAAATTTTGCGCAAAATTACACCTTAGGAATTTCACATAATCGATTGTATCTGTCCAACAAGTTTTCCGAATTTATTTTTTAATTAATAAAATAAAAATTTTAAATATTTTTTAAAATAACATTTGTTGCGTCATCGAACAGGCAACAAACTTAACGAAGATTTCATGTATATTGTTGCTGATATGTGCGCCACCTATTTAAATTTTACGTAACGAACATATCATCAATACTATGGGTAAGGCTACCATACCAGGTAGCTAAGAATGTCGATGCAGTGTGAGCAAGATATTCCACGACCATTTGAAAGTTAAAAAATTTGTGGATTCAAAATAATTCAACTTTGGCTTAAAAGACTACCATCTAATAATATGGTGGTTAAAATTTGTTCTGCAACATTGTGAGTAGAATACTAAGCGTCAATTTTGGGTGTTTGAGAATAAAAACCAGCCGACGAAAATCATTAGGAGCCGCACAGCGTATTCATAGAATTAATCTTCATCAAGACAAAAAAAACACACACACATTACAGAAAATAATGGATTTTATTACCAGGAGTGAATTTTCAAAATTAGACTTGAATATCTATTCACTCTATAGTCCTCAATTTTTTTGAGGACTATAGAGTGACTTTTATGCATCGCCAATCATCAAAAATAAAATGCATAAAATTCATTTTTCATCATCTGAAGATGCTATTAAATGCTTTAGAACCTATATTTTTAGTGTGTCATCACCTCATTAATGGCAGAACTGTTTTAATGACTTTTTTCATTGATTTCAACAAATGGAAGTTCAGATTCAATATGAAAATATATTTTGGGTTATAAAATTTTCCGAAACACCCTCTATGCACATATGAAATTAATTTGTAATATTTGTACAACATTTGCACTTTTCATCTAATACGAATATGTTCATATAAATTGAAAAGAGCAATAGAATGACTTTAACTATTGTATAACTAAAACTGAATATGCCTAAATTACTAATAAATTCAATTTCTTTGAGTATAGAAATATTATTACTTCTCTACATACATAAATTTAATATAACTTTCATTTTGAGAGAAAAAAACTTATTAATTATTTATGTATATCCAAGGATAAGACTTCATTGAAATGTATCTCAATTAACTGATACTTGATTACATTCCTTTTTCTATGGTGTAGATTTTATTTTATGTTCAATGTCTTATATGTGCTTTATAAGATAAACAAAATGTATAAAGTTGAAATATTTCCCATACTTTTTCAGTTATTATATTTACTTTGAAAACATAATATGTTAGCAGAGAGAAACATTCCATCATTAATCCAAAAAAGCTTTCATCAAATATCGTATAGCAACTTAAATGGCATTCGGTTAAATCTACAACCATGTGTGAGACAAATAAACTTCTATGAAGACCTCCATTAACGGAGTAACTTCTTAATTTCATTGAGAGTCTGTACATATGCATTTTTTTATATAAATACAACTGTTCCTATCTAATATAGATGAACAATATAATATTTATGTATACATACACATATGAATAAGATGAGATCTATTAGATATACGAGTATTCACACAGAACAAAACAATTCTGAAAATATTCTCTAAGATCCATTAACTAACAGCTACAAAAACCCAATAACTTTCCATAAGATGCTTCTAGTTCTCTAATCCCTGTGCAAACTGGGCTCTGATTGCTTCAGTTTTTGATGAAGTTTTTAATGGTACATTTATTAAAGAGAATTTAACTTATATGATAATAAAGAATATCATCGGATTAGTATTATTATTTTTTTTTTGTAGATTCGAATATATGAGATTACCCCTTTCCACATAGCTTGTATGATAGTCTCTCTTAAATGTGTAGTACAAGTTTCGGTCCCGTCCGATAATTACGTGACCCAATAGAAGTTGGGTTTTTGTAGTTTACGGTACGAATCCGCGAGTTTGGCTTATAAAAACTTTCAACACGCCTATGGAAGATATTCGTTATCAAGAGCACACGTTTTTTGTTGGCATAAATCATTTTTGGTAAGCTGAAGAGCAGTACATAACGAAACTTATTTAGGGATGTCTTCACCTTTAAAAACTAATGAAACTGTTAACTTTTTCAAGCACTTCTTTAGAAAAAAAAATTATAATGATCCAGGTTATACAGCATCGATGAGTTGTTGTCCGAAAAAGGATTGCTGTGGTTTCATAAAGTCTCCCCCTCTCCCTCTCCGTTTATCTTAACAAGTGTGTGTGACTGTTTTGTTCCCAAAAATCAAAAAACAATTTTTATGACATTTTTGTTCCCAAAGGTCGTGGAATAAAAGTGAAAAGAACGCCTCCACCAATGCCTAAGACAACTATAAAAATAATATAAATTGTTGCCAAAAAAATTAATATCCTTACTTTTCTGCCAGTCCTTTTTATCTTGAGAATTTTTTTTTATAATGATTTATAGAAAACAATATTATCCTATTTTATTAATTATTCAATATTTAATGTTTGATAGGGAAAACAGTTTTTGGGTAGAATTTTAACATTTCTGGAATTATAATAATAGGTGTAAAAGCTTAAATCCGCTGTTTGGTTATAGATGGACCGTGAGTGAGCGTATTAAGCTACCATAGACACGCCATACTTTTTTTTATGAGTTTGACCACTGTCAACTCATAAAAAAAAAGTATGGCGTGTCCATGGTAGCTTAATATTGTCAGCAATTTCGCACAACAACATAAATTTTTCCTTTGGTAATCTTGGCTAGTTTTGTGCCAGAAAAAGAGCATATGCGGGAAGCCCTGCTTTTCTTCTTCAATTTGAAGAAATCGGCTGCCGAATCGTATAGAATGCTTATGGAGGCCTATGGTAATAATGCTTTATCGGAAACAACGTGGATTGGTTTCGTCAGTTCAAAGACGGCAATTTTGAGTTGTGGGACAAGAAGCGTGAAAATCAGCCTGGGAAGGTTGTGGACCATCAATTGCAGGATGTTTTGGACGAAGACGATATCCAAGCGTAAAAATGCTCGCGGGGAATTGGGTGTTACTCAACCAGCCATTTCCATACGTCTGCGTGCCATGGGGAAGATTGAAAAGATCGGAAAATGGGTGCCGCATGAATTGAACGATAGGCAGATGGAGCGACGCCAAAGCACATGCGAAATCTTGCTCGCCAGACAAAAAAGAAAGTCGTTCCTGCATCGGATTGTGACAGGCGATGAAAATTGGATATATTTCGATAATCCTAAACGCCAAAAATCGTGGGTTGATCCCGGCCAACCATCAACATCTTCCCCAAGACCAAATCGCTTCTGTGCGTTTGGTGGGATCATCAAGGTATCGTCTACTATGAGATGTTAAAACCTCGTGAAACTATCAATGACCACCACTACCACCAACAACTGATCAAATTGCACCGTGCTCTGTGTGAAAAAAGGACGGTTTATCAACAAAGACACGACAAGCTGATTATCCTCCACGGCAACGCACCATCGCACATGTCAAAAATGGTCCGAAACAAAAATGGTCACCATCGCACATGTCAAAAATGTCACCCCACCCCTCTTATTTACCAGACCTGGCCCCTTCCGACTAGCACCTGTTTTCGTCGATGGGCCAGCACTTCGATACTTACGAAGACGTCCGAAAATGGCTTGATAAATGGTTTGCCTCGAAAGAAAAGGATTTTTTTTGGCATGGTATCCACAAATTTCCCGAGAGATGGGAGAAATGTGTAGCTAATGATAGCAAGTACTTTGAATTAATTTTTTTTTTGTTTTCTATGAAAAAAACATGTGTTTTTTTGACTAAAAAACCGCGGATTTAAGCTTATACACCTTGTAAATTAATAAAATTTACCTAAAAGAAATTATCTATTTATGGTAACTAAAACAGTTCAAGGATAAATCAAATAATTTAATTTTATTCATTGTTATTCAGGTATTTAAATATTTATAAGTTGTTCCTTATTCAGAAGCAATTCGATTGCCTAGATAAAGGATGTTTTCTTAGTTAAAAGTAATTCTTAATATTACTCATTAGTGAACAAATATCTATTATCTAGTATTGAGATTTAATACTTAATTTTTAGTGTACTCAAACATTTCTACAAATGTACATTAAATGAAAGGGGTAAAAATATAGAATAAAAATATTCTCGATTATTTACTATGACACTATCCTTCAGGTAAAAATAATTCCTTATCTCGTTTGGTGAGATGTTTTTAGTCGAAAAAAATATCCCAAAAAGACATAAAAAAATCGTGTATGCATGAAAAAATAAATAAACAAAATCCTCCCACAATATATTGTAGATAGTGGAGAAAGCAAACCCAAGCTTTTGCACAAGTTTTTCTCATCAACATAAGCTGACATTTATGCGTTTCCACTTTGCTAAGCTGCATATTTTTTTCGACATTTTCACTTCAAGGATACCTTTTTTCCAGTGAAAATATATTGTTTTTTTTTTTTGAATATGAAACCACAGCTACATTTTAATATTTTTTGCCTGAGGAATATGTAAAAAAGTTCCTAAATTTTTTATAGTATTGTTGTTCTCTTTATTTGGTATTCCCATACATTTATGAAGTGATTTTTTACGCAATACACAAATAAAGAATAAGAGAGAAAAAAATTTGGATAATATTCAAATATGTCGGTTGTGATAGAATTTAAAATATTAAAGTATTCTTTCTATTATTATGCCATGTTTAATATAAAAATGGAATATTTATTATGAGTACAATGAAATATTTTAGTTAATTAAATTGTATTTGCTAAATTATTTTTTCTAATTTTGTTGTGTATTTAAAGTAAAAACTATTGTACAATAAACCAAATGTTTACTATTGAGAGATTAAAATAGATCTGCCACTTTCTATATTATGAAATATATTTTTTATTATATTCAAATAGATTTTTTTTTTTTCAAATAGAAAACTTTCACTTAAAAATTTAATTCATAATACGGTCTTTAAATACTTTTATTATAAATATTTATCCAAATTTCAGATTTTATTTAATTTTTAATTATCTATATTGCTTTAATTTAGCCATTATATATTAGGTATAAAATTATTGAAATTATTGCCACACGATTTGCTGCAGGATCCAATCCTAACTTTTTCGAAAAATTCTAATCTTTAATTTGACCATTCTTTGACGGCTCTAAAGTTTGAAAATTATCTGTTTTAATACAATTTTTCCTATAATTCTATAATAAAATTCAACGGTTTTAAAATTGACGATCATGGAGGTCAATTGACATAATTAAACATCGAAATTATTCGTCCTGAGAACTTTTTGCAAAATAAAACCAAAATTAGTAGTGTTCAGGGGCTTGTAGCATCATCGTTTTTAAACTGTAAATAGTTAAAATAAAAATCTTAAAGTTTATATCATATCAAATAACCTCCCCTCAAAATCCAACATATTGGCCAACATCTGTTTCAAAACGACCTGATATCCTCGATTACTTCATTAGTACTCCTTCAATTACCATAAATTCTAGTATTAAAATTCGCTCCGATTTAAACTCTGATCATATTCCTGTTCTCCTTACCCTTATTTCTAAGCCAATCTTAAAGACTCTTCATCCTAGGCTGATAAATGGCAAAATAGACTGGAACAGATTTAGAAACAAATTAGACCAACAGATTGACTTAAACCGAACGTTAAAGACAGCAAATGACATTAATGATGCTGTAAATGACCTCACTATATATATGGTATACAACGTGCAGTCAAAACCGCTCACATCTCTTACAATACGACACAACTACAAAAATAAAATTTACCAACTAAAATACGGACTTTAATTAACGAAAAAAGAACTGAAAATTAAAATTAGTAAGCTACAACGTGAACTGAAAATTAAAATTAGTAAGCACTATAATGACCTGCATGAAAATTATACAAAATCACTTGGTGACAATATTTCTTTATGGGAAGTCACTAGACGAATACTCTCGTACAAAAGAACATCACACCCACTGAAACAAAATGACAGTAACTGGGCGAAAACAGACAAAGAAAAAGTTGAAGTATTTGCTAAACATTTGGTAAATACTTTTGCTCCACATGATGATATAGAAGACAAATCACCTGCTAACAAAATCATCGAAGAACTAATGTTCCCACTCCCTATGAGTCTTTCTCCCAAAAATGTTAAGCCCTCGGAAATTAAATCTGCAATTCTGCGCCTTCCCAAAAAAATCTCCTGGTTATGATCTAATTACAGCTCCTATTCTGAAGCAAATTTCCCGAAAAGCTTTAGTTTTAATCACATATATTTTTAATAGTATCCTGCGTACAATCTATTGTCCCTTACTCTGGAAATATTCTGTCATTAAAATGATTCCTAAACCAAATAAACCCATTAATTCTCCTTCCTCCTATCAGCCTCCTACCAATTCTTGGTAATATATTTGAAAAACTCCTATTAAAACGAATCTACCCAGTTCTAGTTAATGAAGAAATTATTCCTGATCACCAATTTGGCTTCCGATCTGAACACTCCACTATCCAGCAATGCCATCTCATTGTTGATCATATTGTATCCTCTCTTGAGAGAAAAGAGTATTGCCCAGGAGTATTTCTATATATCTTCCAAGCTTTTGATCGTGTGTGGCATCCTGGACTCCTTTGGAAAGTCAAGAGCTTTCTTCCTTCAACATACTACCTTACCATAAATTCGTATCTCTCCCAACGATATTTCCAAGTTGCAATTAACTCAGAATCCTCGGAAATATATCCTATTCTAGCCGGAGTCCCACAAGGCAGTATCCTTGGTCCCATCTTATATAATATTTATAACCATGACATCCCAGCTTATCCTAATACTATCATTGCTACTTATGCAGACGATACGGCCATACTTGCTACCCATTCAAATTCTGACATACAATAGCTTCCAACAATTTACAATCCCATATCCACAACCTTCAATCTTGGTTTAAGAGATGGAGAGCGAAGGTAAATGAACAGAAGAGTGCTCACATTACTTTCACACTTTGTCAAGGTAAACCTACCCCTTTATACCTTAATAGCAACACGATACCGCAATATGATAAAGTGCGTTATTTGTGACTTTACCTGGACAAGAGACTAACATGGAACCCTCATACTAGATTAAAAAGAGCTGAAGCTAACAGACGTTACCTACAACTTCTTAGACTACTGGACAAACGCTCGAAACTAACAATTAAAAGTAAACTTCTAATCTACAATACAATTATAAAACCAATTTGGACATATGGAATTGAACTTTGGAGTTCAACGAAACGTTACAATTCTTATCGCGTCCAGGCCTTACAAGCCAAGATCTTCCGTAAAATTGTTAATGCCCCTTTTTATGTTCGTAACACTGTAATATATCGTGACCTAAATGTTCCCTTTGTTCACGACCTGTGCATTTCCCGATATCAAAAATTTCATTCCCGTTTATCCTATCACCTTAATCCACATGTGAAAGAATTGTCTTGTACAGCCCTCCCCGGAAACACTGATCGGAGACTTAAGAGACAATGGCCTAGAGATTTTCTAGAGAAATCTAACTTCTGTTAGTTGGAGAACGCCGATGGGTGTTTACTCCCACTTCATGATACACAAGATTGTTAATTAAAATGTTATGTAAATCTGCTTGTTACAATAAAATTGTAGTTGCAGATAGAAATAAAAAATAAAATAAAAAAATAAAAATAACAAATGCCTACTTTCAGAATTATAATATGAATATTTCTACTTTCATGTCCTTTCACTTTCGTTGAGGATATGAAAGTTAAGTTTATATTAAAAAAATATATATTTATTTAGAAAATATTGATAAAATGCTTTTCCAAATTTTTGATAAAATATTTTTATTAATTAAAATGCAAACAACATTCAGTATTCATAGCAAAGATAATCTTTAAAAGCTGAATTTTTATCTATGTTAAATATTAAAAGAAAAAAATTACTGTATAAGAAATAATTTTTTTTTTGTTGAGATAAAATTATGTAAAATAATGAGTAGCATTGAATAATTTGCTTAAAGGTTTTAAGGTAAAGATTTCTTATCTTAATTAGAAGTACTGTAACCAAAAATAGGTGTAAATCGGTGACGGTGTTATACATATACGAAATCGTACCAATTTCTGACATCTGTTTGCTTTGACTATTTGGTCGGTGGGAGGGTATAGGTTTGAGTCTGGAAGTGTTATAAAATATTGGGAGGATAACGGACGAATGGTGTTTGGTTGGAATTCAACAGAACTGAGCAATGTTGGCACTGATAAATTATGCAGTGTTGGTTATCTTATTCAAATATTTTTGTCATTCGAGAATCTTGAGAATGAGAAGCAGTGTATCAAAATCTATGGCAGATTGCATGGCAGTACGATTGCCATTATGAACACCACTTTGTGTTTGTCTTTTCTCGCATTAATTACAAAACTCTGTCTTGAACTCGATTCTCGTTATTGTGCAAGGATCTACTGGTATTCCCGACTTCTTCTCATCCAATTTTTAGAATGCAGACAGGAAATTAGGAAAAGTAGAAACACTGATTGTAGAAAATATGTGGAGAAAATACGATAGACTCATAGGTGGGGTGGTTCGGAAATAAAATTTAGTATTATTTTGTCTTGTTCTTGTTGTTCCTTCAATAGTCAACGAATGTTAGATGGTAAGGATCTATTTACTTTGGTGCGAAAGTGACTATTTGCACATTGTATGGGCTCGAATTCGGCTTCTATTGAATGTGCTCTTATTTGACTTATTTCTTATTACCTATATTTGTTCCCGAGTTTTTCAACACAAATGCCTTTAACAAAAGTTGGTATATACCATATACGTGTATATAACAAATGTACGCACCAGAAGACTTTAATTAAATTTACTTGTGACTTTGGTTATGTATACTATATGATATCCATCTGTTGATAACCCTCTTATTTTGTTAGATGATGAAAACTTTTCTATAAAGTTGATAAAATATTTTAAACGAATTTCTTTAACATAGAAAATATGATTAAATTGATTTAATTATGAGGGTGTGGATATAATTTATTTAAAGTGGATTATTTAAATTTTATGCCAGAAAAAGAATAATATAATTTAAGGATTAGTTATGAATTGAATGTAAAAAAATTTTTTTTTTAGAGAAATAATTGGAAAAGCCTCCTTTAATTAGTATTAACATTTCTGACATCGAATTATATTTTTTTAAAATAATTCTTTGAGTATAGAACGAAAATTAAGGGACTGCATTTAATTTGTAGGATAGTCATCAGTCAGTTGACGGTCTTATTTAAATATTATTTTATTTCTACCCTTTGTATAAATATGAATATTTGTTATTTTTGATGTTTAAAAAAAACAGTCAGAAAAATTGAAAATAACCCGAATTGGGAAAATACCTCTGGAAATAAGACCTTGGAATTTTTATTCTGCCAGTTGAAAAATAAATTACAGATTTTAAATAAATAGGTTAGCTGAAATCGGACCTATTTGAAAGAAAAAAATATAAGGCGCGATAAAACAAACTTATAAAGTGGAACAATATATATAACTGGATTTTGTCGGATATTATTGTATTCAAAACGGGTGAATATGTTACAATAAAACCCGACCAAATCCAGTAAGCTCTATATAGAGGGAGCCAGTCCTAATAAGGTGAGTTACAGTTGGCAACCTTTAACTTCCTTCAAAAAATGAAATCAAAATGCTAAAATGAGTGCAGGATCACCAATATTGGGCATGAGAATTTTGAAAAGAAGGTCGTTTGAATAATGAGCGACATGTTGGTGAAAAAATGCATGTGAGCTACGTGGTTGGTACTATAACGCCTGGTGGAAGGAATGTTGTGGCTTAGGGAGGCGTCGAAAGACTTTTAAAGGCAGACCTCCTGATTACAAGCACGCTATACGTTCGAGAAAAAAGGATTTTCAGAAATGGTTTATCTTTCAGCAATATATTGACCCTAAGGATATTTAACCAAAAATATAATTAAACACACCAAAATTATAATTGTAAGTAAATGCTGTAAGTCACATTCAAGAAGATTCCAATTTTTTTTATATTTGGTGTCTTTCTAATGACCTCTTGTTGAATCTGGAAAAGAACGAAATAATGATTCACTCCTTTTAAGAAGTCTCAATTCTTTTATTTATAATTATATTCTTTTAGAAAATATTATAAAACTAGTGAAGTTTGTCACTGACTTATATGATAGACTTGACAAAAAGCTTAAATTTACCTCCCATTTCAATTACATCGTTAATAAGAGTAGCGTAATGGTGGGATTTGTAAAGCAATTGTCTAGTTCTAGAATATGCTTTTATGGTTTGGTCACGTTATTATTCGTAGACTCCCACCATATACAGATCGCCTAAACCTGCTAAGAAGGCCCATACTTTAAAAAAAAAAATTTGCTGATTTAATTTTTGTTTTCTTCAATCAACCTAATGATTGATAATAGCTTCAAGGACGTCGGCCTAATGGCTGATAATAGCTTTAAGAATGTCGACCTTAGTACGTTAAAGGACTCACTAAAAATACTTTTATTTTCACACCCCCTTTACGTGAGTATTGGTATGTTTTCTTCTTATTGCATATGAGCCGAACCCGTCATGATCGGTAAATGTTTCTCAGCTTTGCTGTGAAAATCTGGCTGTGCTCATCATTTTTGTAAAAGCAAAGAGCTGCAAGGACCTTTAAAGAGGATAATATGGCCACCACATCTATAAAATCTTCCTTTCACCGATTATTTATAAGACCTCTGAGCAAAGCTTCTTCAAGATGGGAATGAAAAATTGAACAGTTATACAGGCAAAAAGCAATTATATTTGGTAATCTTAAAGATTATTCAAAAAAAAAAATAATAATACAAATTTAGTTTCATGTTTAAATTAAAAAAAATGATATCCTTTAAATACTTCTCACTGGTAATGTATCTTTGTACACATATAAATAGTTAGATGCTTTAATAATGGGAATTTACCTTTTCAATATTTAATTTAGTACTTGAGATTTGAAATAAATATATTCATGTTTCGCATTAACTGAAATGCATTAATATTTAAATAAAATATTACAATTAACGGAAAAGCTTTATATTTATAATTAATTAAAATTTTATTTATTTTGAATTTTTTTTCACAACTGCCCTTGAGGAAAAAAACTATTTATTTAAATTTACCATATTTATAAATTCTTGTCGGATACATTTTTGTTTGTTTAAACTTTTAACAAATAATATCAGACTTTATATTATAGGCAATTATTATAGACAAATATTATCTAAACAAATATAAAATAATTATTAAACTAAATTATCTCCCCATACTTATAATATTAAAGCAAATAAATTAATATGCATTTTTAAATACGCAACGAATACATTTTAGTATTTCAAGATGATTGTTGATGAATTCTTGAAAAAAAAACTAAAATATGAAAGTGCACGTTGGTTTATTAATCTAATCATATCTAAAATATAGGTAATATCTATTAAATATCATAGAATAATAGATAAGCATGAGTATGAAGTGTTCTCAAATAGAAACACTCAAACCAAATTGCTATGAGAACAGGAAACCAAATGAATATTATTCGTTTAGAAGATAGGAAATTTTCTTCTCTATATAAATAAAGTCATGCAATTACTTGTATTCGTATCTATTATGGCTATTGCTTAATATATATTAAATTCTCTGATCAAATAAGAATTCCTTTTCATTAAGTTAAGAAGCAATAAAATCTAGAAATATCTATTTTTCCATAAATCTGATGTTGTTGACTATCATTACATCTTAAGTAAGTGCCTATTTATGGGCAAATAAAGGAATAGAAGAGATTTTCTTGTCAATTTGATTTACGTTTGTATGCAAGGAATCAATAAGATTATCATATTAAATACGTTTCAAGATATTCTTTTTCTCTTTGGCATTATTCTATTTATATAATTATATGTACCTACAGATAAATAATATACCGTTCTTATTTAACTGATATTAATACTGAAAGTATAATACTTCAGTTTACTTTTATAGAGAATTCAAGTTAACTCTCTCAACAATTTCTTCCCTAATTTCATTTATTATATTTCTAAATGTTATGTTATTAAAAATTTACAATAGGCATATTTGAAAGCCACTTAAATAAATACACATATATTTGAAGGATGCTAGAAAAATTATTTTATAAAAGCCTCTTGCATATTGATCAAAATTTTTAATTTTATAAAAAAAAATTATTTTTCTTTAATAAATTGAGTACCCTTTGAAATTTCTACAATTTAAGTAATTTGAAATTGAAAAGAAGTAAATTATACTTAATAAAAAATCCATTAAAAAGGACATTTCCTAAAAAAATTATTTCATTTAATTTTTAAAAAAAAACATTCTTTTTAAATTAATAATTTTTGTCATTTAATTTTTAATTTAGAAAGCAAAGTTAAATAAAATATATTAAATATGCAAATTTCCATTAAATTTTCAATTATTTTATATGACGTAAACCTTGCTGTTATATTACGAGGGCTGTTCACAAAATATCGCGAATTTTGTGTTTTTTTTTCAAAAATTATTTATTTATTCATGAATATTTATTTTGCCCCTTCAAAGTAATCCCCATCAGATATTTTCTCGAAGCACTTCAAAAAATCATTTTTGGTGATCTTGTTCAGATCCTCCTTCGATGCTATCTTTATCTCCTCAATCGTAGCGTAGCATCGTCCTTTCATGGTGCTCTTCAGTTTCGAGAACAAGTAAAAGGCATAGGGAACCAGATCTGGGAAATACGGTGACTGCGGCATTATTAGTATATTGTTTTTGGCCAAAAATTCGCACACAAGCAACGATGTGTGAACAGGGGCGTTATCATGGTGCAAAAGCCAATTTTTATTCTTCCACAAGTCCGGGCGTTTCTGGCGGATTGCTTGCGCATAAATTGCAGGTAATATTCCTTATTGACCGTTCTACCCTATGGCAAGAAATCATGATGCACCACGACCCTGCAATCGAAGAAAACTGTAAGCAAAACTTCACATTCGACCAAACTTGGCGCGCTTTTTTCGGTCTTCGCTCGTGTGGCAGCTTCTATTGGGATGATTAAGCTTTGGTTTCCACGTCATACCTATAAACCCATGATTCGTCACCAGTTATGACCCTCTGAACCAAATTTGGGTCGTCGCGGACAGAGTCCAACAGCTCCTTAGCAATGTTAATGCGAAGCTGTTTTTGGTCGAAATTGAGCAGTTTTGGTACGATTTTTGTGGCGATCCGTCTCACGCCAAATCATTGGTAAAAATCGAATGGCACGAGCCAATCGATATGTTTAAGTCCACAGCAACTTCTCTAACGGTGATTCACCGTTTGGCCAATACTATTTTGTTCACTTCATCAATATTTTCGTCTGTTGTTGACGTGCTCGGGCGTCCGGTACGCTTTTCGTCGTTCACATCTTCTCGGCCCTCTGAGACCATTTTGTACCACTGACACCCGTTTCTTCAGTCCAAGGTAGCTTCACCATATGCCACAGTCAACATTTCGAATGCGTTCTCGAAATTATTTTTATTTTTCACACAAAATTTAATACAGATTTTTTTAACCATTTTTTGAAATGGGCAAAATTTGAAGACGAGCCAAAACACATGCAAGCAAAGCAGCTGTCAAAAATTAAATGAACATTCAAAATGGCCGAACTTGTCGGCATAAGTAGGAAATATGAGTACCAACATAGCGCCACAAAAAAATCGAAAATCGAATACACGTAACCTGCTAAAATTCAAAATTTGCGATACTTTTTGGACAGACCTCGTATATATAAAATAACACTTTTTTTTACAGTTATATAGGGTGTTGCAAAATTTAGACGAGATTTGAATTTTGCGACATTTGTATGGTAAAGTGTTGCCAACGAAAAAATAGACAGCATGACAGATGACACTTCAGAGCTATTAAAAATGGAACGCTACACGAAATAGCAACGAGATTTCACTATTGAGCAATATTTTAAAAATAATGAAAGTTTGGTAGCTACAGTTCGCAATTTTCGTTATATTTATGGTCGGAATAGTGATTTAAATTCATTATCTGTGAAGAGATTAATTCAAAAAATTAGGTAGAGTGGATTAATTAGTAATATTAAACACTCTGGCCGTCATTCAATAAGTCGTTTAAAACAAAACATCGAAGTAGTTCGTGAGAGTGTTGCTGAGTGTCTAGGAACATTAATTCGGAACTGTGATTATGAATTTTACATTTCGAAAAGCTTTTTACTGCGTATTTACATCTTCATGCTTACAAAGTTCAATTAACTCAAAAACTGAAGCCTACAAGTTCTTTAGAAAGTTCAATTGACTCAAGAACAATAACGAGTTTGAACGAAAATCTTCAACGATGAGGCTCATTTTCCAAATTGTCGCATTTAGGGTTCAGAAAATCCACGAGTTGTTGTTGAGAAAGAAAAGCATCCATAACTTGTAACTTTTTGATACGGATTTTGAGCTGGAAGCATCATCGAACCATTCTTCTTTGAAAATAAGACGGTGTTACATGATGTACAGCCCAAGCAATAATTACTTCTTGCGTATAGTTTGCGACACTCTTTATATCGTCTTATAAGAAAAAGTCTAACGGGGTCAAATTGTACGATCTTGGAGATCTCTCGGCATCACCAAATACCAAAATTATGTGTCCTGGGCACTTTTTGTGCAATAAAGCTAGCTTTTTTCATGTTATGTAGCTTGTGGATTAGATTAAAATCTTAAGGGTAAGACCAAAAGAAAAGTCTTTAATTTTTTGGCCATGGTGCCCATAATTTCTCTACCCTTATTTCTTAATTTTACTAATTAACATATCTATTAAAAGAGAATGAGCCTCATCGAAAAAGAAAATTTTTTTTGGAAAAATTAGTATACAATACCTTCGAATAACACGTTAAAACTGTAGTTGTTTTTATAATTTTTATATTACACATAAATAGAGATTTTATAAAATGAAATAATTTATGTTTAATAAATGTTACCATAAATAAGATATTTGTTTAATAAGATTGTATTTCCAATAACAGCATTAATCTTTCCAAACAATGCCATGAAAAATAATTCGTTTTTTAATTTTTTTTTTATAAAAAAAATATTTAATTACATTTTATAAAAACTATTAATTTTATTTTCAAATAATACAAAATACATTCAAAATTTTTATTTTTAGTTTATATAAAGTCATGTAGTAAATGTACCCTTTCACCTAGAAATATTTTCAAACATCAAAATAAATGAAGTGTTAAATTTTAACGAATATTTGCAATATTTCAATATTCAAAAATTCATATTTGACATCAAATTGGTTATTCCTTCCAAATCATTTTCTTTTGGGAAAAAATAAAAATAAAAGAAATTATATTATAAATTTATCATATTTCTTTTTTAACAATTCACATCTTCTACATATAATGTAATCGAAATTTTCAAATTATTGGAAAAAATTTCTAATGTATTTAAATAAATTTCAAACTCTTATAACGATAATATTAGAGACAGTCAGAGAGAGAGAGAGAGATATGAGAATGGAAAAAAGGTCCCGAAAGTTATTTTTGAGTTAAGTTTATTTAGGTAAATTGTTTTCCTTTCAGTTGACAGCAATATATTCATGCATATTTTGAATCTGATCAGTGGAAGAATGTGGAGATTATTGCGAAACCGAAATGTACACAAAATCAAAAATTCTATCAAACTTGATGACAACCGGGTCAATAAAGGATTATCGGTGTGTGCGAATATGTGTCACGTTCCCTTATCGAATTCCCAAACCCACACCCTAAACATAAGCTTAAAAAAGAGTTTTGCCTATTTGCATTCGTATAGAATAATAGAACTACAAAGCTGCAGGCAACAGAAAATGTTGTTTTATCTAAAAAGGAAACGTGATGGAAGATTGATGATATTTATTAAAAAAAAAATCTATTTACATAAATTGAAAATTACTTTTTTTCTCTACAAAAATTGTTCTTCTCACATTTTCAGATATGTTATTATGTAAATTAGCATATTCAACTTTCAGTTAAGGGATGTTTTTTCTATTCTTTTCTCTCTTTAAAGAAAAAAATTAGTTTTAATATATTTTAAATATTTTTGTTCAAATTCCAGAAAACTTAAAGAGAATTTTTTAATTGTTTGTTTGTTATTAGAATTTTTAAAAAATTTTAACGGAACAGAAAAGTAAAAATTATTTGCTCACAAAGGTCTTGGATTTCTATATTAAAATGGAAATATATATATTCAGGATGAAAACGTTCTTTTTTTTATAGAATTACTAAAAAAATATTGTTTAATAATATTTCTCTTAGCGTTTTTCTATGAAAATATATGAATGAGTCTAATTACAATTTTAATTTGCAAAAATTTGCATACGAACATTCTATATAATTTTACCAACATAAGCTGAAGTCCCAATATGAATATTGTATTTAAATTTATTTATTCAAATATTAATATATTGATAAAAAAACAATTTCTTGAAAATTGATAGAAATTTAAAAATTTGTTTCGACAGAATTCCGATTTATGTAAATTTAAAGCACAATTTGTTAAGTAAGTTCTACGTTTAAGGTGTGGAATTTCTTCAACATCGATTTTATTTTGCTGTATTTTTATTAATACCATTATATAAAAAGGTTTATAAAATTTATAATATTTGGTAAACATTATTTATTCCTATTAATTTTAAAACTGGAGCTTTTACACGGTTCAACCTTGGCCAGTAACTCCTCGACCCTATAGAGGCACGATAGGTGAAGTTGTGGTTTTATAGTGCATAATGTAAAATGGAATAGTAAAATTTTGAGCAACGAGGTGCCATTACATTTTTTTATAAATTTTCATGAATCAATGAGTTTGACTTGCAAAAAGTTATTAGATGGGGTATAATGCATTTTTGAAGGGCCGAGAAATAGTAGAAGACGAATCTTGTTCACTGAGACCTTTAAAATCAAAAACTAATGAAAATGTATAAGGAAAAAGGACTCTTGTGCGGTCAAATCTGAAGCTCATCGTAAAGATCAGAAAGAGTGCTCTTCGTATTGCAGACAACTACCATACATTTACCTAATTATAATCCATGTGACTTTTTCTGTCCCTAAAGATGAAAAAATACTTCAAAAGATGTAGCAATTATACTGTCGATAATATCCAGAGAGAGGAGTATGACCAAGGAGTTAAAAGCAATTCAAGTTAATGCCTACTAATACTGCTATGAAAAGTGAAAACAATACGTCCGCCGATTTATGGATGCTCAAGTGAACTACTTTGAAATAAATAACATAAAGTGAACTACTGCCACCTCTTCTACATAAATACTAATTAATAGGTAAATATCATATTAAAATGAATATAATATAAAATAAAATTATTACCTAATTTGTTGATATAAAAGTCTTTTAATGGATAAGAGGAAAAAGCAAATTAACTAACCGCATCTTTACTTAATGATTTTTAAGAATAATTTTTGAACGATAATTTTTAAGGTAACATAAGAAAAGCTTCTCTAATTAGAATATTTACATCCTTTTGAAGATATTTTCGTGAATATGAAAATAAATCCCGTAAAAGAAATTGTTACAAAATTTTCGTCCTTTTGTGAAAGTATAATTTTCTTTTCATCTTGAATGAGTCAGAAACGACCCCATTCCATAAATTAAATATTTTGTTACATTTTTATTAAAAATAAGATATTTTTACCTAAGTTCAAATATTCAAGACGAAATTGAACATGAAAATTTCGCAATATTAGGGAAGTATTGCATATTATATTACTTATAAAAAATATATATATTTTATAGTATATATTATATTCTACCATATATAAAGGGATAGTTTTATATTAGAAATTTGTATGAATGTTGAAAGAGATGCCATCAATTGATCAGTAAAAATCCTCTGAAAGGAGGAAGGAATAGAAATAACAAGCAATCACCTCAAAGACAATTCACTTCTATTGAGAGAAAATTACAGAAACCTTTTAAGAAATGCTTTCTTTTTCGATTCTTTCTACATTTGCCCATTTTATTTGCTGTAACCGTTTTTGTTTTTATTTTCTTCTGTATTTACTTCTTTTGCTATGAAGAAAGTCAACATCAAGTCAGCTTTCTAAGAAGACATTCTCAAAGCGATGAAATAAGGAAGCTTTCTCAATATAGAGTGTGTAGATAGCAACAAAAAAAAAACCTGATATAAAACGAAGAAGTTTTATCCAGAAGAAGAACTGAAAATATAATCAAACCAAAGTAAATGTTTCTTTTATCTTGACACTCCAAACGCCCTTCATCCCTTACCAGTCACTCGTTGTACTGCGAAATCTATCTAAGGAGTCTGTATGTGCGCCGTTTCTCAGATAACCCAAAAAGACTCTGAAATCAAATTGTCCTAGTATTCCCGCTTTCTTTACGTTTTCATTGCCATCGTGGCAATACTGTTTGGTGCTTATCATGTCTTGTCAGAAAAAGTTGCTAAAAATAAAAAGAAATTTTATAAAAAGCTTCAGTGAATAAAATACGTAGAAAAGGAACTAGAGGAAAGGTAGTGTACTATTCAGCAAGAAAAAAAATGAAAAAAAGTAAAATTTTATAAGAATCAAAAAAGAACAAACAAAAATTATGTAAAAGAAAACCCACTTATCAGTCTGCATAGTCTTATTTAAGCAACCTTTCCCAATATCTTGTCACCTTAAAATGTTCCCAATACTTTCAGAAGAACTGCACCGAAAATTAAGTTTTGAGACACGTTAATTTAAAGAAAGGTTCCCATTTTTAATATGACACCTTTTCTGAGATCTTTATTAAAGATAATTTAATAAAGCATATCAAAAATGAATTTGAGGCGAATACCTTTTTGATATCACGTGTTGATTTGGAAAATTCTTTTATATATAAGATATCAATAGGGTTTACTAAAAGCTTCTATAAAAAATGGTGTGTCATATATTATTCGTATACACGTATGAGCGTCAATTATTATTATAATCAAAAAATGTGTAAAAATTTTTTTATTAATTCAAAAAGTGAATCGACAAAATGGTAAAAAATATTATTTGATGCTTTAATATAACAATTACTTGAAATAGTAATATTTTTAAGTGATTTTCTTTTAAATAGTATATATTTTTTTAGATCCTATTATATATTTGAATTTGAAATAAAATTCTTAGATTCTAATGAATTATCCAATTTGCGCTATGGAAAGTGAACTTAACTAAAACATATTTTAGATTGCAGTATTAAAAAAATTATTATTTATTTATTTTGTCTCAATCTTGTCATTATATATACAATAATTTAATAAGGTTTCTTGAAGGATTTAATCTTCTGAGGTAATTGTTAATACGTTTTCGCGTATTTCCAGTTATGATTTGGCCAATACTAGTTTTAAAATTTCCTTCGTAAACATAATATTTTACAAAGTTTTATAAATAAAGTCTAACATCGTCCAAAATTATTGTGCGGATTTCGGTATTGTTTTTTTAAGACCACATATGAAAATAAAATCTTTAAATTCAATTTATAAAAAGTCAGTTGTCTGTGACCAAATTGCTCAAAATTGACGATATACGTAAATGTTTCATCGTCCTTACTTTCAAAGAACTGTGGAATAATGACACTTTCAGTACAAATAGCACACTAGACAGTCGCTTTTTTCGGATACAATGGCTCCATTTTAGACACTTGTAGGTACCACTGCAGGGCAGCCGAAGACTTGCTGACACAGCGAGTCAGAGAACTGGACGTTGACATAGCTATGCTGTGCGGGCAGTATGACAACCTTGACACCCAACCATGGGTCTCAGACAGCACAAAAAAGGTAGCAATATGAGCATGCGGTAGACTGCCTTTCAAACAGCTACCAACTAACCCCACCTCATGGTTTTTCAGGGCAAAGATAGGAGGGGTGCACCTGTATAGTTGCTATGCTCCACCAAGTGATCCGATTGACATGTCCGAGGACTTCCTGGACAATCTTGCAGAGGACGTGACAAGACATGACCCGGTCGTAATCGCCGGAGACTTAAATGCTTGGTCCATTGAATGGGGCAGCCATAAGACGGACAAAAGAAGTGAAGCACTGCAAGAGGCTTTATCGACACTAAACCTCACTCTCATGAATGAGGAAACTGCGAGCACCTACCGCAAAGGCGCTGCAAACTCCATTATCGACCTGACGTTCATTAGCAGTATCCTAACAAAAGGGTTCACAAATAGCGACCATCAAGCTATAATCTGGGAAATCAACAACAGTCCCAGAAGCGGGTGGCGTCAGAGACACACAAGGACGCAGCCAGTGGGCTGGAATAGCAAATGCTTTGATGTGGAGACCTTCAGGTCGATGATGAGCGGATCACCAGCGCCCCGGACAACAACTGCCGAGAGCATCACAGAAGAGGTAGCAGCAACCTTGGCGGCAGCCAGCGATGCGTCGATGCCAAGGAGTCGCCTAAACGACGGCCGAGCATCAGTCCACTGGTGGAACCCGACCATCGCCCTACACCGGCGAGCATGCCTTAAGGCAAGAAGGCAACACCAGCGCGCTCGCAAGCGAGACAGGGCCTTGACATAGAAACTCAGACGGACCTATGAAGAGAAAAGGCTTCTTCTCAGAAACGCCTTCAACTAGAGTAAACGAGATTGTTGGAAGGAACTCTGCGCGGAAGTGGACCGGGACCCGTGGGGCAGACCGTATAAGACGGTCATGCATAGGATTAAAAGCCTACCCGCAACAAAACCAACCTGTCCCGACATGCTGCACAGAATAGTAGAATATCTATTCCCGGAGAAACCAGAACTGCCCGACTACCACCCGGAGGATGAAGAAGTGAAAATTCCCGGAGTGACCATGGAAGAACTCACAAGGGCCTGCACAAGATGGCAGAATGGCAAGGCACCAGGACCAAGCGGCATACCCAACATCGCACTGAAGAGTGCAATTGCCGCCAGGCCATACAAATTCATAAGCATGTACGATGCCTGCCTGCGGCAAGGCGTATTTCCGACTCGATGGAAGCAACAAAAATTGGTTCTTATCCCAAAAGGGAAGAAACCACCGGACGAACCAGCATCCTATCGTCCACTCTGCATGCTGGATTCGGACGGGAAGAACTTGGAGCGGATAGTGGCCGACAGAATGGAGCATTACATCGATCCTCAACTTTCCGAATTCCAATTCGGATTCAGGAAGGGGTGATCGACCATTGACGCGCTGGAACTCGTCAAGAACATCGCAAAGGAAGCCATCTCAGGAAACAGATGGAAAGGCGGTACCAAAAAGTATTGCCTCATTGTCACCCTGGACATCAAGAATGCGTCTAACTCGGCCCGCTAGGACCGAGTCTTGGAGGCTCTTGAGAACATGGGGGTGCCCTACTACCTACAGAGGATGGTCAGATCATACTCCAGTGACCGACTACTACACTACGAGACGGAGGATGGACCAGCGGAGTATAGCGTCACGGGAGGGGTACCTCAGGGCTCTGTCCTGAGGCCACTCTTGTGGAACGTCATGTACGACGGCCTTCACCATCTGGAATTACCGCCGAACACAACACTCGTGGCTTTCGCGGACGACGTAGCGGTTGTCCTTGTAGCCAAACACCTGGAGGAACTGGAAGTCGCGTCCATTAATTTAATATCTTAAAAATTGAATTGTAAGAAAATGAATCTTAAAATACTCAGATTTTTACAAAATAATTTAGTTAGATTTCTCGATAATAAAAAAAAAATCGTTTAAAAAAATATTAAAATAATTTGAATAAATAAGATTACAACAAATAATTTTTTTTGTGAAATTAAAAATTATTGAAAACAACTTTCGGATTTTTTCCAAATTGCTCGTTAATAAAAAATCATCATTTGAGATTATAGTGCATGAAAATATTGAACATTGTAGGCGAACGATCATTTGGCATTACCCCAATTGAATGAAGTGAAAACTTTATGGCATTTTCTTAAGCTCATTGCAATTTGAGCTTTATTACTTTGGGTAAAGACCAAAAAATTTTTAAACTATGAAATATGTCGAAAATCTAGAAAGCAATTTCTTATCTCTATTAAGATTGCATGTACTGTTTCCATAAAGTTTGAGCCAATTTTATTTCCAGTAAAAGGAACTCAGCCGACACTCTCTATTCAGTTAGTATATGTGTATATGTAGTCGTTTTAATTCTTCTGTGAATATGGATGGGCACAAATATCTGGAAGCAGTTTTAAAATAATTCAAATATTTCAAAATAAACATACAATTAAGTCGGCCGTAAAGAACGAATGGATAAACTTTAATTTATTTTACCACATACACTATTATTTAGTTTTCGAAATTTTCACTCAAACTTTATTCGGAATTCTTTGTTTTCACAAGAACTTGGGCATATTTTACTTGTAACTTTTGGAAAGAAATTAGTTCAGAAATTTTGTAGGTAAATTTTATAATTTTTACTTTTAGAAAATAGTATCTTAAATTAGAATTTTGAAATGGATATACTTTTTTCCAGGAGTATATGAAACATGTTAATTTTATAATCAAGGCACAGGTTTATTACATAAAACTATATAATTTTTCATGATTGTTCAAAGATAAAATAAATGACGTTAGATATTTTAAGAAAAGTTATAGGATAATTATTATCCTAGGATTATATTTGGCGATTTAATGGCAATGAAGATTTTTTACAGTGATTATTTCTTATATGCTAATTGTCGTCTTATGATTTGGGAAATTTTACAAGTAGTGGCAAAAAAGTAATTCGACCGATTTTTTGTGCAACAATTTTATTTTATTTTTAAATATAATATTTTCCATTTCAAAGTAGTTTCTTGAAAAGCATCGTTTCCTCTTTTCATAGTGGTGATGGAAGGCTTTAATTGCAATCGCCTTAAGCTTTGCGGTTATACTCCTTTAGATATCCTAATAGACGTTATTTTGATCCGCAGTACCAAAATAACGTCTATCAGATGTTTATTATTAATTGAATTGCTCTTTGCTATAAACAGTAGTTGACGAATAACTAAGGCCAAGGCCATATGACAGGAGGCACCATCACGGTGGAGCATCAATGTGTCTGTAATGTCTAATCCGGGAAGAACCCTTTCTCTGAATTTTGACTCACCATTCATCAGTTTGACTGATAATCAATGGTTTGAACTCAGAATATGTTTTCGATATTAAGGACCTTGCTAAACGGGTCATATGAGTTCTAAAAAAATTAGGATTCTTCCACTGCTGCTGTGTCCTAAAAAAATTGATTATGCAACCGAATGTGTGCTCTTGATGAGGCATTTTCCCCATAATCGTATAGCTGCTGGACGAGTTCGAAACTTGTAGTGCATATCTAGGAAGGACAAATATATAAGCATTTTTTTATTATGGTAAGGTGAAAATCATCGAATAACCAGGTATGAAACTTGAACCCACTAAAACTTCCTTACTTGGTTACATTTATATATATTTTATATGGAACCGCCATCAGGCATTACTTTGTCGGCATTTATATATCGAAATCACTACTCTGGTGAATTATTTTTACCGTCTTTTTTCACGCTTATGTAGACGTAGTCTATCCTCCTAGGACGTCCTCGAGTCCAACATCAGGGCCACTACATTCTCCGGTGTCTGGGGTCCGCTAGAACAATTCTCAGCCTCTTCTCTTCGGGCTTTAAATCGGGCACAGTAAAAGTACATTGGGCTAGAATCCAATTTAAAGCAGTTTTGGTAAGCCCGGAAATATTCGTATTTCGTTAAAAATTGGGAAAGGTAATAACCAACATCACCATATCATCGATCTATCCACGGATCCATCACCGATAATAAGACGGTGAGGCCATCTGCCATCAAGGGCATACTCCCAACGATATCAGTCTTCCTAGTAATATATAGTAGGTGTTGCTGAAACCGCAGCCTCACATCAATTATCACCCCTTGATACTTTCGAAATTGCTCCGAAATCCATTCGGCAAATCTAATGGTGATATTGTCTCTTCTCTTCAAGACCAGCCAAGGACTACCTCTTTCTTATAGTCCTCAAGACTAAGAAGAAGCAAACTTTTATTTCAGATCTGTTCTCCACACATTTTCCCATAGTAACATTGTCAGCGAATGCGTTAACAACAACATTTGACACATATTAAATGAATGCCACTTAACTCAGAATTTCTTTTTGAATGTGATTTTTTCCATTGCGGAGCTCCTAGACCTAACCACCCAGTTACCAAGCAATCTTTTAGTCTTCTTAAACTTTTAAATATGTTTAAGATATTTCACAATCTTTGACTTTTACCTACAACTAACTATCGGCCAGTTTATTTATGGAAGTTGGTAATAAAAGCCCACACGATAACCGTCAAATAGCCTCATTATCGTGGTACACTACAAATCATTTTACGGTCTGGAGTGGATGATATGAACTTGTAAAATATGAGGACTGTGTCGTTTATCGCACAGTAAGTCGGTGAAACAATGTTCCTATAGCAAGGATGAATTATCTCATAAAATAAGGAGGTCAAATGGACGCCAACATCTTTCGGTTTCACACTATTAGACTTTTTTCTTTGAGGCTACATAAAAATCAAAGTATACACGTATGCGAATAAGATCAAGATAATATCAAAACTATTGGACTTAAAATTGAGATACATCCCGAACTTAAGCGAAAAGGTTATTAAAAATTTTAATATGTGCATCCTATTTTGGCAGAGGAGTTGTAATCAAAAATTGGCGGAAAAAAAAATATTTCTAGTTTTATTGAATTATCCTATATTAAAATGTTATTTAAGAAATAAATCATTCATAGTTTAGAAAGAATATTTGAAAAAAAAATTCTAAAAAATAAAAACTCCTTTATAAACGTTTTAAATTCTTCAAAAGTATACTGACTATTCATTTACAAATAAATTACTTTAAGTTAAATAGTTTTTAACTTATCAACATTAATATACACGTAAGTTATAAGTGAGTAGAAAATTTCGTATAAACATCATAAAATTATTAATATTCTATTTGAGAAAATATTTTTATTTTCATACTCCACTTGTTGAATAAAATTCAGTTCTTTAGAAAATACCAGAGGGAAAAAAACCCCATATTTCAGTACGTTCTCTTATTGAAAAATATGAAATATTGAAACTGATTTTTAAAAAAGAACATTTGAATTTGTGTTAACTGAAAATGTTCGATTATTTTTTGTGGTAAGAACTAAAGAAAAATTTCTAGTAATAATAAAAATTGTTAAAACACAAACAGCAACTGTTATTCTCTATTATACTCATACGAATATGATCAGTACCCGCAGTGGTATTGCTGAATATGAGTAAGGATATTTCCAGGCCGACGGAAGGGTAAACGAAATGGTAAACTTTCATCCAGCATAGTATCAAGAAGAAAAATGAAACTTTTCTGGCAACAAGAGTAATTTTGAAAAGAAATTTGTATGCAAAATGCAGACAATTTATGATAGTTTCGATTTTTCATTTTACGAGTATACTGGCACCCTATACTCAATACCAAATATTAACCTACCCAACAGAAGAGCCACCAACATTACACTCAACACCCGATAACAGTGTTCTTCTCAAATTCGAATTCATACTATTCTCAGGGGTGGATGCAAGCCCTCACAATTCTATATAATAATTTTTCCTTTTTTTCATACATTCGCATTTTTTCTCTCATAATATCCTTGTATTGCATAGAAAATTGTTCGCTTTGTTTTGATTTTTTCAGACTTTCCTATTGGATATTTTTCTTTTGGTTTTTTATTTTTATTTTTTATTATTCTACATTTATTAATATACATATACGTGCATAAAAGTGGAACGTATTAAATATAGTGGTTGCATTGGAAGAAAGTTAGCGAGTAAGATTCATATTCTGTATTGGGGATGCCTGAGATGGACTACTGATATTCTTGGGATATTCTGGGGTACTCGTACTAAATTGCTTCAGATGTTGAATATTTTGTTGAGTTCCTTTTTGCAAACCAAGCTCTCTGCACGAAATGCATATAAATTTTTCTATTCTGGTTGTATCATTTCGTTGGTGAAGAAGATTTGTGTTTCTTTGGAACTTTATAAGCTTGTCAGTTCTTGTGAATGGCATAAATTATGTCTAATGATACTGTCAGACTTCACTACAGGCATTTAACGATGAAGAGTAAGACGCGTAACAGTATCTGGCGTGCAAATAGGACGAGCTTTTGAAGAAAAGTGTCATAATTTATATTCTCGCCGAAAGATAATACATAAAAGCAGCCACCCACCCCGAAAAGATATGAGTATAACAAAAATATTTTCATCCTTTTTCTTACATATTTGTACTCGTCTATACTGCAAAAGATAAATTAATATATATCCTCTAATATTACTTATATTTTCTATATATATATATATGTATGTGTATCTGAAAAGGGGGATGATAATTGGAGAAAGATTCTGAAATATCAAATGCTTTTATTTGTACATCATTCATTTATCTTAACAGATCAGTCATAATAATTTTTATGACAAATACCAAAAATTATACTCTTTCTAATTGTCTCGTTTTTAAAAAAGTTTTTACAAAAGTGGAGCTCTTGTTGAAATTATTATAAGATAATTTGGCGAGTGTAGATTATAAAGTTTTTTTTTTTTTTTAGAAATTTCTATAAAATTGTTATTTTCTGTAATACTTTTAATAAGTTTGGGTAGTTTTCTCTAGAGAATTTTGTTGATATTTGGTTTAAATTAAAAAAATACTTAACTTAAGAGAGATCAATATAAAATTTTCTATACGTAAAAAAAAATATTGTAAGAGTTTAGAAATATAATTTATAATATCTAGAAAAATTTATAAATAACAAGAAAAATTATAAATGTATACATGCACAAGGGTTTATCCAATTTAAGGTTTCGAAAACAAAATTATATTACAAATACTTTAAATTTTTATTTATTAAATTGCACAAATTTTGCCATTATTTACCAAATATGAAATTATATAAATAATGGCAACAAATTACTTCCAAAGTCGATATTTTTGAGAAAATATTTTATGATATTTCGGGATATATGTGTAATTCGGATGTTATAGTTTAAATGCTCTGAAATTACAAACCATCTATTTTTATAGTATTGTAAATTTAATTTGAGGTAAAGAGCCCAATAGCCATAGATTTGAAGGCCAATTTAGATTACAAAATCTCGAAATTACGTATTCTAGGAAGTTTTTGCTGAATAAAGTAAAAATTTGTCATATTATATTGTTTTTGTGTAGTTTTATTAAATTTGCATATAGTATTGATTAGAGTGTGTAAGTTATTACCTAAGACCAAAATGCACACTTGACCGTCACTTTTTGGGGGGAGATAACAAATGGTTACTCTAAAGTTAATTATAAGTTTTTAGTACTCTATCAATAAAAATATTTCTTATTTATATGTTCACCGAGCAAGAATTGAGCCTCATCGGGGCGAAAAAAATTCAGAACGAAACGGTAGACTTACTACGTATACTTTTATAGTTTATAAAACGGTAACTATATTTTTAGCAAATATTACGGGTCATTCAACAAGTACTTAGCCTACAAACGAAAAACGAAAATTTTGGAAAGGTGGTAATTTATTTTTCCACATAATCTCCTTCAAGCTCGATACACTTGGCTCAGCAATGCTCTAACTTTTTTAACCCGTCCAAAAAATATATTTTCTCGAGGGAAGTAAAATAGGCCTCCGTGGCGACGATGACCTCCTCATTCGACCCAAATCTAAAGGAAAATTCCCGGCGAGTAATTTTTTCAGGTTTGGAAACAAAAAGTGGTCACAGGGGGCCAAATCTGGAGAGGACGGTGGATGGGGCAGCAATTCGTAGCACAATTCGACCAATTTGGCCATAGCGGGCCGCTTTTTCTTCAATTCGACGTCAAATCGGCCCAATAAGTCGGCATAGTAGCGCCCCGTGATTGTTTTACCCTTCTCGAGGTAATCGATGTGGATCACTCCTTGTGAATCCCAGAAAACAGTGGCCATCACCTTTCCGTCCGATCGAACAGTCTTCGCCTTCTTCGGAGCACGTTCGCCGGGTGAAGTCCACTGTTTCGACTGTTGCTTGGTCTCTGGTGTGTACCAGTGAATCCATGTTTCGTCGACGGTCACGAAACGACGCAAGAACTCCGCTGGATTGCACTGAAACAGCGCCAAACACGTCGCCGATGTGGTCTCACCGTTGCGCTTGTTTTCCGGTGTGAAAAAACGCGGCACTTATCGCGCCGACAGCTTTCTCATGCCCAGTTCTTCGTGTAGAATATGATGCATCGTTCCTACTGCGATGCCCACAGTCTCAGCTATCTCGTGAACCTTCAATCGACGGTCTGCCAACACGAGATCATGGACTTTTTCAAGATTTTCCTCCGTAGCAGCCGTTTTCGGGGCACCTGGGCGTGGCTCATCAAAAACCGACGTGCGGCCACGAACAAACTCGTTGAACCAATTCTTGACGGTCGCCATCGAAGGAGAAGAGTCACCATACACAGCATCCAAGCGATCTTTGATTTCGCTGCGCATTTTCCCTTCCAAAAACAAGAATCTAATCACCGAACGATATTGTTCTTTTTCCATTTTTGTGCAACCGACCGACACGCTCGCTTTCAAAGGCTCTCAAAACAAAACTAATAAAGGGTATCGACTGAAACTTTGACAGTAGGCTACTAAAAGAATGTACTGCACGATGGTAAATTCCTTTTGTGACAGCAATTCCATCGGGCGGTGAGGCTAAGTACTTGTTGAGTTAAACAACAGTTTCTAAAGCATAAAACGAATAATCGTATATGTTCATTCGTTTGAGATTCTTATTTTTCGATAATTATTATCAGTAAAAGGAAAGTGAAAGTAGAATTTTGGCAATAATTACTATCAAAAATATTCTAAACATTTTTTATATAAAATTATAACTTCTTATTATTATTAAAGTTTTATTCATTTTTTTTTATTTTTTATATATGTGTTCAATACACTTTAAAAATATCAAAAAAAAAAAATACATTATCGCCTTTAAATTTGCTAGAAATTATCCAAATTCCTAAAGTAACAGCAAAGAAAATGATAATGAAAATAAATACCATGTGTTAATTAACCATTCCCCAGCTTTTAAAGACAAAAAGTGAAAACTTTTTCCAAATAACCAAATCTCTACTTAAATTATTTATGTTTCTTCTTTAACATGCTAGTATATATTATATTAGATTCATACGAGTGAAAGGATAGTAGTATGACTGTGTAATTGCTGGACGACCAAGCATCATATGTTTTCGCTGTTAACTTTGTTTAATATAAGATGGAAAATAGATGAAAAAAAAATGCCTTCTTTGTACTTAAATCTAAACAGAATATATAGTGTATGTTACAAGAATATACTGTGTACGTATTAGTGAGTGTGCTCATTTATGTGCACAATAACGATGTAGTATAAACAAGTAAAGGCAACTCATACAATTTCCTTGTTTGCATTCACATTTACTTTTATCCCTTTTTATCCGAAGTCAAACACTTAAGGGATAAACAAGCTTTTTACGATGTCTGACGAAAGGCGAAAGTTGTTCCCATATAGCCATACAGTATACTCCCACTTGTATTGGTATATTGATGTCTGTACGAGGATATCCTCAATGGTGACTTCGCTATCTTTGAGTTAGGAACATAGGTTTTCAAAATGTACCGAGACAACCAGTTCGTTCCTTTGCTAAATCACTGAACTTCTAAGAAATCTGACGTTATTTTTTTCTCATCACATTTTCCATCTTTTCGACCCTCTGTCTATCGTCAGTATAAGAAGCATCATCTCCGTTGCCATCAAAATGCCAACACACAAATTTTCAATCGAATTCGAAGTGTTCTATGCACACTCGCAATTCCGTGCGAGCACTCGCCTATACACATACTCTTGAATGGAATGTATATTTCGGATAGCATCCAAACTGGATCCTGAACTAAAGATTTTGGTCCTGCTTGGACGATTACAATATTTCGTAATAAGAAAGAGAACCCACTCATGTTCCAGCAACTTTTGGATCCCTTACACGGACATGTGCTGTCTTTCATCCTTCTATTACTGTAGTGCTGGTGTTTTGTGTTTTTGTTGTCTTGTCGTTATCCTTCATATTTTATTAAAATCACTTTCTGCCGGTCTGATTTTGTGCTGGTATGTTGCCTTGAATATTTCCGCCAATACCTCTCCTCACTTTCATACTGATCTCCGTCTGTTTCGTTCCAAATACTGCAGCCTATCGAAAAGAAACACCGGCTAAGGATATTTTATTCATCGCCCCAAAAGTATAACAGATAAATACAGCTACATCGAAAGGTATATGCTTTTATATTATTATTGGATCTACAGCCCCAAGTGTCTTCCGATTGCTTTCATTTCTAAACACTACAAAATCTTTTTCGTTTGGCTTGGTTCGATTTTCTACGGTTTGTCGTTGGTTCCTTATCCCATCTTACTTGAAGCTTACTTATTCCATTCCATGTTCGCTAAACTGACATTTTTTTTCTCATCTATAGATAGATACCTTTACAAATATACTATAAACCTACACATTTCATTCTAGTTAAATCCTTTCCTCTCGTTTATCTCAATTATATTTTTAGGATTTGGTATATTCTTCTTTCAGTGATCACTTGTCATTTTTATGAGGATATGAGCATTCGATTGCGATAAAAATAAAAATGTGTCCTACAATTATCGATATCCTTTTACATACTTATTATTTATTTCATTTATTGTATTGTATTATTTTAAATTTTGTCTAATATGTTGTTTGTTAAGAAATTGTAAGCTTTTAGAATTTATGTACGCTGTTGCATGTTAAGGATATGATCTGTTGAATTCATGTTAGATTATGCGCGCATTAAACGCTCCAAATTTTAATATTTACCAAAAGCTACTCTACTCTATTCATTTTATTCAATTATAATAATTTTTAATATAATTATACTATAACTATATATTTATTTGAAGGAGAATATTCATTTTAACATAAAATCTGAATATATCTTTACAACCTAGTGGTTACATAAAATAATTGATATCGATACAAATTACCTTTAATATAACATCGCTAAAATTAAAAAAACCTTTATCATATTAACATACATCTGTATATACATACTTGGCAATGTTAAAAAAGATTTAAGCATTCTTTGCATATCATCATTTATACTTATTTTTTTTTTATAGTAGCGATTTCTAATGGAATGCAAATTGAATATATTATTCTGACTTTCGTTTTTGTAAGACGAAAACCAAGAAAAATATGTTTGTATATACGGTATAATGAAATAGAAAAAAAGAAATTATATGTACGCTTATCTGATGGAATCTGTTTGCAATTGTGATAGACGACATGACGTGACAACATGTCACTGTAACATTGTAAGGGTGGATTAGGGTGGTGAACTTATATCCTCAATTGCCTCATGTCTAATACGAGTAGCATGCATTGCCATTTTGTTTTGTTCATTATACCAGAAAATGGTGCGCAGAATCCACATAAGATGGTCTAATTCATCCAAATAAGAGAAGCGATCGCAATTTTAGAAGAGAAATAAAGAAGAAGGAACAGGTGATTTACTCTTTAAAAGGAGAAAGCTAACATGCTTAGTTATAATGTATATAAGAGACCTATTAAAGTACTCTTAATGTACCTCAAATTCATCCAAAATCAAATACTCTTAAGTGATCAAATAAACAATTTTCTCAAAATAATCCTTACATAAAATGTCACTAGAATAAAATATGTTGCATGAACACTTTCACTGTCCCGAAATGTTGCTACATATTCTACTATAAATTCATTTCCGCTTGTTGCACAAATATTTCCCCAATAGAAATAAATTTGTCCAACATTTGCCAAACAAACGATAATTCTGATATCGAAAGTAAAAGTTTACCACAAAATTAAATTTATTTTAAAATTTTTTTTCAGTCAAATAATTTTCATTAAAAAATTTTTCAGTAAAATATAATTCAGTAAAATAAATTCCAGTGAACAAATTTTTAGTAAAATAATTTTTAGGAAAAAATTTATTCGGTCAAAATAATTTCAGTAGAAAATTTGTGTGCAAAAAAAATTTTTCATTTAAATAGTTTGCAGTAAAATAATTATCGGTAAAAATTTTTGTGTAAAAATTTTCAGTAAAAATTTTCAGTAAAAATTTTCAGTAAAAATTTTCAGTAAAAATTTTCAGTAAAAATTTTCAGTACAAATTTTCAGTAAAAATTTTCAGTAAAAATTTTCAGTACAAATTTTCAGTAAAAATTTTTAGTAAAAATTTCCAGTAAAATAATTTTCATTAAAAAAATGTTCAGTAAAATAATAATCAGTAAAATAAATTCCAGTGAACAAATTTTTAGTAAAAATTTATTCAGTCAAAATATTTTCATTAGAAAATTTATGTGCAAAAAAATTTTTCATTTAAATAGTTTGCAGTAAAATAATTTTCGGTAAAATATTTCAGTAAAAATGTTCAGTAAAAATTTTCTGTAAAAATTTTCAGTAAAAATTTTCTGTAAAAATTTTCAGTAAAAATTTTCAGTAAAAATTTTCAGTAAAAATTTTCAGTAAAAATTTTCAGTAAAAATTTTTAGTAAAAATTTTCAGTAAAAATTTTCAGTAAAAATTTTCAGTAAAAATTTTCAGTAAAAATTTTCAGTAAAAATTTTCAGTAAAAATTTTCAGTAAAAATTTTTAGTAAAAATTTTCAGTAAAAATTTTCAGTAAAAATTTTCAGTAAAAATTTTCAGTAAAAATTTTCAGTAAAAATTTTCAGTAAAAATTTTCAGTAAAAATTTTCAGTAAAAATTTTCAGTAAAAATTTTCAGTAAAAATTTTCAGTAAAAATTTTCAGTAAAAATTTTCAGTAAAAATTTTCAGTAAAAATTTTCAGTAAAAATTTTCAGTAAAAATTTTCAGTAAAAATTTTCAGTAAAAATTTTCAGTAAAAATTTTCAGTAAAAATTTTCAGTAAAAATTTTCAGTTAAAATTTTCAGTAAAAATTTTCAGTAAAAATTTTCAGTAAAAATTTTCAGTAAAAATTTTCAGTAAAAATTTTCAGTAAAAATTTTCAGTAAAAATTTTCAGTAAAAATTTTCAGTAAAAATTTTCAGTAAAAATTTTCTGTAAAAATTTTCTGTAAAAATTTTCTGTAAAAATTTTCTGTAAAAATTTTCTGTAAAAATTTTTTGTAAAAATTTTCAGTAGCAATTTTCAGTAAAAATTTTCAGTAAAAATTTTCAGTAGAAATTTTCAGTAGAAATTTTCAGTAGAAATTTTCAGTAGAAATTTTCAGTAGAAATTTTCAGTAGAAATTTTCAGTAGAAATTTTCAGTAGAAATTTTCAGTAGAAATTTTCAGTAAAAATTTTCAGTAAAAATTTTCTGTAAAAATTTTCTATAAAAATTTTTTGTAAAAATTTTCAGTAAAAATTTTCAGTAAAAATTTTCAGTAAAAATTTTCAGTAAAAATTTTCAGTAAAAATTTTCAGTAAAAATTTTCAGTAAAAATTTTCAGTAAAAATTTTCAGTAAAAATTTTCAGTAAAAATTTTCAGTAAAAATTTTCAGTAAAAATTTTCAGTAAAAATTTTCAGTAAAAATTTTCAGTAAAAATTTTCAGTAAAAATTTTCAGTAAAAATTTTCAGTAAAAATTTTCAGTAAAAATTTTCAGTAAAAATTTTCAGTAAAAATTTTCAGTAAAAATTTTCAGTAAAAATTTTCAGTAAAAATTTTCAGTAAAAATTTTCAGTAAAAATATTCAGCGAAAATTTTCAGTAAAAATGTTACATTTTTAGTTAAATGATTTTTAATAAATAATATATTTTTAAGTAAAATAGTTTTTTCAAATTCGTATCATTTAAAAGTGTAGTAAAGTATTTAGACACATCTGTGACAAAGGACATTTATTTCCTTGGTTATTTCGAAATAAGATATTCCCGAGATTCCTTCCATAGAAAGAAAATGCTTTTTAATTTTGAATAGAATTTGGATCGTGTACTCACTAACAATTGTATCATTGGAGGAATAGAGAGTGGATAAAAACTGATTGGTGCCTAGGATTATCCTTTTGTTCTAGTAATAATAATTCACATATTAACTTTGAGATATTATCAGTTAAAAATAGATTGAGAATAGATCTAAGAATTTCTGAAAATATTTTGCAATAATATCGATTTTAGAATATTCAGTGGCACCAATAAATTTAATTTGACTTTCCTTACTTAATGGTGTATCTTATTTAATGTCGAAAACGCGGAAACTTTTTTGGTGTAAGCCAAGTGCACTTACTAATCGTTTTTTATATTCTTGAAGAATTTTATTTAAATTATATTAGCAGGTGCCTTGGAAAATAACTGAATTATGATATTTATGAGCATACTAATAACTTTTTCGATAGAAACAAAATATACTTTTTGTATACTTAGCACGAATGTATGTGGGTGGATAAGCTCTTTTTATATCAAGGTGATTATAAGATAAAAACTACTAGATAGTAAATAAAAATGGAAAGCGATTAAGAAAATCGAAAGTCTCTATAGGCCATCACCAATCATATTGCGTTTGATATACGATTGCACGAAAACGGTGAGTCCTTTTCAATAATTTATCATTGATTAATGTTAACAATGTAATTCGTTTATAATGTTTTTGATCAGATTTTTCCAGTTAATGAAAAACTTAAATATTTATGAAATCAATTTTTGCTTTAGTGCTTTCTATTAAAACAACTGTCAATCAATTTCAGGAAATTCTCACGTCGGAAAGTTTCCTGGAATTATACTGGAAAAAAATATAGCTTTTTAATTAAGTGAAAATGATTTTTAATAAAATATTTTATTTTATATTCCTTATTTATAAATATATAAAATACACACTAATAAAGTTATAATTTAAATAATTCAAAATTCGAAGTCTTTAAAGATGAAAAATAAAATATTTAGAAAAATCATGATACCAGGAATGTTGACATTCTTTTACGATTACGTGAAATTCGTTTTGTCATTGAATTTTTGCTTGAAGGCCGCAACTGTTTCAGGCAATTTAATTTTCAATATTCTACTCCTCTATTTGATGAAAAGGTAAATTCTTTGATATGCGCCGGAAGTTCACATCAATTTGAATTTGAATAATTCCTATTCTCCTAGGGTATTCTGTGCAAATTGACTGAATTTTGCTAAAATGACAGTTCTAAAATCAATTTCCGCTCAATTCCTCTAGAAAAATTCATCTGATTCGATTCGATTGGCAAATTTTACGAAAGTTAACTTTTTTTTTCATCCTATCACTCATTCAATATACAAGAATGTCAACATATTTTTTTGATATAAAAGAAATTTACTTTTTAAATGCTAATTCTTATTTAAAATGTTATTGTAAAAATTTTTATGCACAGCATGAAACAACAATTTCACAAAATTTTTAAAATTTCACCTTTGAAATATCTTCAGAATGCCTAATGCCTGTTCTGTTTAAGCTTCAATTTTTTTTTGCAAATATACCTTTTAAGATAAATATGATTGATTATCTATTAAAAATCTTATATAAAGTATAATTAAAATAAATATAATTTTACATATTTTTTTTTTGGTTTTTCTATCACATTTGATTTTTTCAAAAATATCTAAATGCTAAAATATTCATTTCATAATGTTCGCATGGTATTATATGTAATTAATCCAAAGCTATAATCTAAGCATTAAATTTGTTGATTCATATTCATAAATCGATATTTCTCTATGGAAGCTAAAACGATAGAAGAGAATAGTTGCAAATCTATTATATAATATTGAAACACTTCGGACTCCATTAACAAGGTTAAACTTACCGAATACTGATGGTAAGATCCTGAAATCTTTGGATTACGTGACATGATTCCAAATTGTATAGTTGACAAAATTTATTAGTTGTGTATTGAAGTTTTACCAGGTAACCAATTAGTGACACTGTTCTATATCCGAAAATATATTGAAGATATTTGAATTTTTGGAAATATTCCAAATTTAGTGTCAGCATAAATTGCATATTTGTGCTGATCTATTTTATATACTACATTAGATGAGAAATTTATCAATATTTTGATTGTATTTGTTTATAATAACTTTGTTATTTTTATTTATACTCTAAATGAAAGTGTACAAAAATAGGGAAAATAATTTGGAATAAATAAAGGAACCTTTGCACAACGCTTAATTACTGCTTGTTTTCTTGGTTGCTACCGTGCTGGCTATAAATGTTGGTGCGGTGCTAGAAATGACGTCATGCGATGCTTGTTTTCAAGCTGGATTTTAAAATTAGAACTGGCTGCAGAAAACATGATCTTGCCATGTGGGCGACATTAAAAAATGACATAAACTGCGAAATCAATGGGCAAGCATCAAAACCAGTTAGAAATCCAATTTTAAAACAAGCATCGTTTGAAGCCAACATGCATAAAAACCATCAAGAAATCAAGCGCCATAAACCACTGCTTACGAATCCTGCAGACAAACCAGCATGAAAAAAAGCATCGTGTACAGAGGACATAACACACAAAATTTAATATCGAAAATTTTTTTGAATATCGGCATTATGTATGAAATATAGCATGACTCAAATTTCTGCCACGAGACTTCTTGCTGGAATAAAATTCTTTTAGGTAATTTTTGCTAATTTTTTAGCCATAAACATTTATGGCTGTAATTTGGGCATTACTTGACGGATGTTAGTTTTCAAATACTATTAAAAAATGTTCATGTTATGTTACTTGTAACGCCTTTTGTTGGCAGTATAGATACTGCAAATTAAAATAAAAAGTCAGCCTACGCAGATATATTGGTTTATCCACAGAAAATTGTGTATTTTTTAGAGCCTAATATACACCAATTTTTTTTATTGGCATATTCACTGAGTAAGAGATTAGCCTCATCGCTTAAGAAATTTTTTTCGAAAAGAATCATCATATTTGTAGAAAGTTTTTACAAATTTCACACATTTTTGGTAGTTAATTCATTTAAAATATGTCTTTTATACTAAAGAAATATGAATGAAAAAAATTTCTTAATTAAAAATTAATTATGACAGCTATTAAATGACAGGCCTGTACTTTTAAATTTACAAAATGAATAATCCCTTAGATTTTTCTTACAATATATAAATTAAGATCTTTCCCAAATTATATCATAAGCTAATTCATAATATTATTTTGCTATTTAGTGTGAAACACTTGTGAGTATAGTTAAAAAATTGGAAAAAAAATATAATTTATTTTAGATAAAAACTATTAAAATTTAAAAAAAAAATCTAAATAAATTGAAAATAATTCTACACGTAAGTAAGTTGAAAATTGATCTATTTTATCAGAGATAAGAAAAAGCTTTTCATTAAAGAAAAATACCAGAAATACGTATAGTACGAGCATAATAAAAATATTTTTAGCTTTCACCATCCCCTTTTGCAGAGCGTTGTAGAGAAATTTTCTCTTATACTCTAGTGTAGTTGATAGGAGAATATGAGAACAGCTTTGGGAGAATAGAGAAGCATCACAGAGAGAGCAACAGCTTTTATATTTACCATATACTGAACTATTTGAATTTGTACGTGCCGTGGATATTCTATAAGCTCCAACCATTTCCATTAAATTACTTAAGTTTATTTGTTTAAATTTCTTCCTTGAATAAGCATTGATAGATGTAAGAAGGCAAGAATGGGAAAAAATATATGGAAAAGCTGATTGTAAATCTCAGAAGATATTTTTCAGATGAGAGATGAGATAATGGTAATTATACCACAACATAACGATGGTAATAGTGATGTATTGTTATATTAATTTAACCTTTAAATACCATTACTCTCTGTAGATAGATTCACAATATAATGCATGCATATTTATTTACTAATATTAAAAGTTTTCTTTAGAAACTTTTCCGTACGCATATGGTACCATATTACGATGGTAAACACACATCAATAATCTTTGAAGCCTCTAAGAATGGAATAAACAAACAAAAATTGTACACGAGCAAATTGTATTTATAATGCTTAAAATGAGTGTGAAAAATTTCCAAATCATTGGTTAAAAACTTTTTAATCTTCTTATTTAAGAAAAATGTTTTTTTTTATAAAGAAAAATATTGAATTTAGATCAGTTTTCATATAAACATAAAAATTTATTGAAGACGGAATATACGTGTATATTTCGAAAAAGAAAAAATAATAATTATTGAAGGTTCTTTAATGTATAATCCTTATTTTATGATAACAGAAAATTTTATTTTGAAAGTTATCCTTTTAGTTTTTATTTTTTTATAATACCTTATAATGTGGCATTTTTTTCTTACTCAGGATTCTAACCATACGTCCTTATTTTTTTGGAAAATCCTATTCACGACAGTATCCAAAAACATCATATTTTTATAATAAAATTTATTTTTAAAATAAATATAGCCTTGTGAATATCATTTAATTAACCTATATTGAAGACCTTGTAAATATTCTATAATTAATTTGAAATTTAACATATACAATTATGCATTTTCACATTCAACAAGGAAAACATTTTCATTAATAATTACGGTTTGCCTACAATATTTATTACTAGATAAGGAAAGTGTATAATATTCATTATTATTTGTTTTTTATTTATGTATAAATATATGTACATTTTTTTTAGTTCATGAAAATGGTAAAACGTCAAGTGAAATTATTTATTGACATCCCTTGATGGTAATAAAATGATTCTTTATTATCGGTTGTCAATTTCTGATGTGAATTTATTTATAAAAAAAAAAAAAAATTGTTGTGAACTACCCTGTTAAAAGGGCATACACTCGAGAGTTTACTTTATTTTGTATTAATGGTAAAATATATCGAAATATAAGTTCATTCATTGTACAACACATTTTATAGGAGGTGAACCATAAAAAAATAACAAAATTTTAGAAATATTGGAATTGGATATGAATTCAATTATACTAATGTTGACTTTAGGTAAAATGTTGGACTTTTCAAATGGATTTTGTTTTGTTGAGTTGGACATTTTTTTTATTCCTTAAAAAGAAAATATGCTCAAATTTACTTAAAGAATTTTTTATATACTTGAATTTGTTAAGCTAAATATGGTGTATATGAAAAAACAATAAATCAAGTATTTTTTTAAATCGAATTATTTTCATAGAAATATTTTTTTACAAATATTAAATTATACCATAAAAAAATTAGTACTTTTGAATTTATTTTGTCTTTTCTGACTAATATACTCCCGTTATAGTTAAAATTATATTAATACAATATATCAACAAAATCTAAGTTTAAAAAACTTAATAAGTTATTCAACTTTTAGTTTAAAAAGTATTGCCCTGTCATTTGACAGCTATAAAATATACCAGTTGTATAAGCTTAAATCCGCTGTTTGGTGAAACTTAGTAAAACTGTCAATGCCCACCGCTATCACCAACAAATAATCAAATTGCACCGTGCTCTGCGTGAAAAAAGCACGGATTATCAACAAAGAAATGACAAGCTGATTTTCCTCCATGACAACGCAACATCGCACACCTTAAAAATGGTCCGAAACTACTTGGAGACACTCAACTAAGAGGTGCTACCTCACCCCGCTTATTCACCAAACCTGGCCCCTTCCGACTATTACCTGTTTTCGTCGATCGGCCACGTGCTCGCTGAGCAGCACTTCGATTCTTACGATTTGCCTCAAAAGAGAAGAAATTTTCTTCTTCGTGGTATATTCAGTTAAAAAGTTACCATTATAATAGTATGGAATCAGTTTTTTATCAAATGATTTAAACAAATTTGGAGATTGTTGCTTTAAAATTAATTTGTGGCTCTTCAAATACTGGATTACGCTCCTCAAAATGGTTTTTAAGTTTCTTATCATATTTGCACTGGTAGCTGTGATAGTATTAAAATGCTGACGATATTTTCTTTTTGTTGTTATAATAGATCATCCGGAAGAAAAATAAAAATCAACAATTTTGACATATTCTCGCAATGAGTATGAAGACATTATGAAATTTTATAAAATTCTTTATAATCTGCAAAAAGAAAAAAATTTCAAAAATAAAAACTAAAATGCATTTTAAATCAGTGAGGCCAAGTTGACCCACCCTACATTTGCCTATATATGTGTATATTCACATGCATAAAGTGTTGTAGGAGTATTATATGTATGAATAGAAGATCAAAAACTATTTGATTATGCCACATACGAAGTTGAAAGAGAGAGTGTGATATGGAGATAAAGAGGTCCTCGTACATTTACTAAAATTTTAAAAAGAGAAAAAAAATTAATCATAGAAATAATAAAAATAAAAGTTAATACTATATATCGGGTAATTTTTTGCTACTTGGTTTTTCATATTTTTATTTTTAACATGTTACGCATGACACATAACGTGCGTTAAAGTCAAAAGTGCTCAATTGGCATTGCCATTTTATCATAGAAAGCCTTATACTCGAGCGATTTGTCTATTTGTCACCGTTCACAGCAATTGGGATTCTGTTACGCGACTATGTGGAAGCTTTTATGCAAGGATCTTGATCTGAAAGCATATATTGGGTTGTCCAGAAAGTAATTTCGTTGTTCCTAATCTTCTTACGCGAAAAAATTTGTGCCGTCGCATTGACGTTTGTGATTTGCTTCTCAAATACCAAGCAAATGATCCATTTTTGGAGCGTACCATCACTGGGGACGAGAAATGGGTTGTCTACAACAATGTTAGGCGCAAAAAATTCTGGAGTAGAAAAGATGAACCGGATCAATGCACTTTGAAATCCAATATTCATCAAAAAAAGGTTATGCTATCTATTTGAGCTTCTACCGAGCAAACTGAATGATTAAAGAAAAAAGGCCAAAATTGGTCAATAGGAAAGGTAAAGTGTCCCAACAGAATAATGCGAAACCTCATACAAGTTTGACCACTCGGAAAAAGCTTTTAGAGCTTGGATGGGATAAACTGCTACACCCACCATACTCTCCAGAGCTAGGACCTTTCAATTATCATTTGTTCCGGTCTCTACAAAAATTTTTAGACGGTAAAACATTTAATTCAAATGAGGAGGTCAAAAATCACTTGGATCAGTTTTTTGCCAGCAAAGAACAAACATTTTATGAACGTGAAATCATGCCACTGACAGAAAGATGGGAAAGGGTATTGGATTAGACTAGATAATATTTAAATGAATAAAATATTAATTCACTATAAGAAAATCGTCGTTCATTTTTATAAAAAAATTACTTCCCGGACACACCAATAAAATACAACTCGTGCAAGAACTGAAGCCGAATAATCTTCAGAGCTCATTTCTGGTTGAATGGGTATGTGAATAAGCAAAATTGGACCATTTGGTCTGATGGAGAACGACAGGTGAAACAAGAACTGCCATTGCACTCAGAAAAATGCACTGTTTGTAGGCTGATGGGATCAACGATTCGTATTTCTTTAAACATGACGCTGACCGCAACGTTACCGTCAATTGATGATTTTGTCTAAAATGGAATAACTGCATCTGGTCAACTTGTGGTTCCAACAAGACGACGCTACATGCCACACATCACCTGAAACAATAGACATATTAAGAGATGAGTTCGGTGAGCAATTTATCGTACGATCGTGCGATTTGACGCCTCTAGACTATTTTTTATGAGATAACGTGAAGTCACTCATCCATGCCGATAAACCAGCTTCACTTGCAGTTTTGGAAGACAACATTATAAATATTATTAGCGAGATACTAGACAAGATGCTCAAGATAGTGGGTCAAAATTGGACCTCTCGCATGTATCACTTAAAACGTAGTCGTGGTCAACATTTACGAGTACATGAAAAATAATCTTTAAATAGTAAATGGCAAGCATTTATTTATCGATTCAAAAAAAATTTTTTTTTGCAACACTTAAAAAATCACTCGGTATTAGTGTTCAAAAGAAAAACTACGAACATTCATGATAATGAAAAAAAATGTTCAAAAAACATAGAAAATACCATCGAAAATTAGAGACAAAAAAAATTTCAATTTAATTGTAATATTTAAATATTTAAATTATATACCATTATATAATTTTAAAGGGAAAACTTTCTTTAAGATGGAGAAATATAAAATAAAAAAAGAAGATAAATAAAAATTAAAATAATAAGAACATATTGGATTGCCAAATCGGAAAATAATAAGCAAAAAATAATTTTGAAAAAATTTTATATTGAAAATAAAACTTTGATGAATTTCTATAATGATGGCCAAACTAACGTGGGACCGAAGAACAAGAAGGAGAAACTGGAATTTGAATTACTTTTATACAAGAAATAAAAATAACTAAGGAAGAAAATGTTAATAATTTTAATTTTATTTGGAAAATAAACTCAGAAAAATAATGTAAAAATCCCGAAATTTTTCTCAGCAAAAATAAAAATCATTTAAATTCTAAAAATCTCGAATTTTTTTTTGTTTGATTAGCTATAAACTATAAATAGTTGGGAACAATGTCAAGGCTACGGTCAAATTCAAATTAATCTTTTATAAATAAAGTATAGGAGATTAAGATATTTAAAATAAATATAAAAAATATAAAAATTAATTTATTACATTTCGCTATTTAAAATAAATTAGATTGTAAAATATTTATGAATATCCTAGAAAAGTTTTAATTTATACAGTTTCTTTTTGCCTGTTAGAATTAATTTTTTTTTAGCCATATACTTATATCAAAGCTAGATTGGTTTTTAATCGATACATATATTGGGTTGGTGCAAAAGTTATGACCGTTTTTTATGATCCCAGGTAAAAAAATTTTTTCTTCAGAAATGATGAATAGTATCTTCTTTTAAATGATTGCATTATATAAAGGATGCTTTCCCTCAACTTTATATTCAGTTTTGGCCTGGCCAGAGTGCAGTGAAGAGCTCTTGTATTGTTTCAAAATGTCGGTCGATAAAGTGCATTTACGTCATTGTTTACTTTATGAATTCCGTAAAGACAATACCGCGAGTGTGGCAACCAAAAACATTTGCGAAGTGTTTGGAGCAGATGTCATCAAAGTTCGTGTATGGTACGAAGATGGTTTACAAAATTCCCATGTGGGGATTTTTCACTAATTGATAAACCACGTACCGGGCGGCCATTGAAGTCTGATGAAGTCAAGTTAAAAGTCATAATTGACACCAATCCACGTCTAACCACCAAGGAAATCGCGTCGATGATTGGAGTAAACCAAACAATCGTATTAAGGCATTTGAAGCGTATGGGGATGGTTTCGCGGTACGACGTTTGGATACCTCATCAATTGTCGGCTGCCAATTTATTGGATCGTGTTTCAACGTGCGTTGATTTGAGTGCGAGACAAAAACATGAACCTTTTTTGCAGCGTTTGGTAACAAATAAAATGTCTTTTTCTTATAACGCGATAAGAAAAAGACATTGGGCTATACCTGAACAAGCCCCATTAACAACTTCGAAAACCGAAATCCATCAAAAAATAGTTATGCTTTGTGTTTGGTGGGATTGTAAGGGTATTGTGTATTTTTAACTCTTAGAACGCAATCAGAGAATTACAGCAGAATGATATTATCAGCAATTATCCAAATTGAACATCGCCCTTCAAAAGAATAGACCAGAATTGGTAAACAGAAAAGGGGTAGTGTTTTATCACGACAACGCGCGACCACATGTGGCTATGATGACCCAACACAAGCTAAATGAGTTGAATTGGGATGTTATCCAGCATCCACCGTATTTATTCCGATCACTGCAAAATTTTTTAAATGACAAAAAATTTGATACAATAGAGCAGGTAAAAACATCCCTTACTACATATTTCGCATCAAAATCCAAGGAATTTTACACTAATGGTATTAATAAGTTGATAGAAAGATGGGAGAAGGTTATAAGAACGGATGGAAATTATATAATTGATTAAATAAATAATACAAATCTAAAAAAAAAATGTTAAATTGTATATGTAAAAAACGGTCATTACTTTTGCACCAACCCAATATATGTAATTATTATAACTAATTTTTATATAATATTTCAGATTTGATAATAGAAATGGTGTAGGATAATAAATATATACGTGTATGTTAACCACCATGAATTATTAAACTTGTAAAAAAAGGAAAGATAAATTTTTATAATGAATTCTGATCAATCCGTTTTTTATTCAAGCTTGCTCATCCCTTAGGCTACCGGTCCGGCGAGCATAATTTTCTGAATTAGCGGGTGTTTTCGGAGTGATCATCGTCGGCGAAATCGGACCAATCCAAAATTATATGGTCATGGAGAGACAGTCCGCCCCACTCTTAATTGTTTTGCCCAATATTTGCTGTTTCTTTCCGCCCTGCTTTAAGGGATTTTTTTCGTATCTACTGCTTTTATTGATAAATAATATGTTTGAAACAAACTAAAACAATAAGTATATAAATAAAAAGAAAAAGAGGGATATACAATATGTATTTAGTTTTACACTTTTATTTCATACGTTTATATTTTTTTATGCTATATTTAACGTGTATTAAAAAAAAAAACAAAAAACAAATTCATATAAAATACATATTAAACAAAACTTAAAAAATAAACATAAACTTCAAAATTCAACAATATGTACTACATATTTAAATATAGAATTCAATTTGGTATAATGTTTTAATTCAAATTTAATTGCTCGATGACGTAGAGAATGATGTATCATCTTCATAAGTGGTGTAATCAACCGCTAAACGCTTTTTTGCTGGTGAGTCAGGAGATGTTGATGAACTTATTGCAAAAGTCTTGCGACTTCCTGAACTGGATGCCAAATTACGATTTTCTTTTGATTTTGAGCTAGGTGATATAGTTTTTGTAGCAAAAAAATTTTTTAAAGAGCTTTATTTACTATGTTTTTTCATTTTCCTGTATAATTCTGAATAACAGGAATATGCGTTCATAATGTCTTTGTTAACCTTTAAACTCCTCTCAAAATCTGTATCGTATTTTTCAAAAAGAGCTATTCCATTTTGAAAACATTGGAAAGCATCTGATAAAATTTTGGATGTTAGTCCTTCAAGTTGAGTGGATTTTTCTGCGACATTGCATACTAAATTTTCAGGTTGTATCTGTTCATTTAATTCTAAAAGATCTTCATTGATGAGAGGTTCATCGTAGGATGCTATAAGTTCAACTACATCATTTGAATCAACTTCTAAATGATTTCAGCGTTATTATATTCGCAATCTTCCCTATCTTTTGTCTCCTGCGGAAATAATATATTCCAGGTCTCTTTCATTGTAGAAACTGAAATATCATTCCAGGTGTCTCGAATTGTTTTTATTGTATTCCACCCAAACAAAATATTGTATTCCACCCAAACTTTTTTCAAAAATTCCCTACCTGAACCTTCTTTACTGTCAATTGCAGCAATTATTTTACTGAATGTTTTTTTTATTAAATAGTTCAGTTTAAATGATGCGATAACACACTGGTCCATGGGTTGAAGGATAGATGTGGTGTTTGGAGGTAAAAATTCAACTCGAATATTATCGTTGCCTAAATTTTGCGGATGACCGGGAGCATTATCGATAACTAATAAAATTTTCTTATATGTAAAAAAATGTACTTGTACGTAAGTGTGAATCATTGTACGTATAATAGGCAAATGGGGACAAAAATGAGATGTAAGTAAGTGCGAGTGTACGTAACACGGAGTATTACTGTATTTCTTTTTTCTCCACAAATAGTTTTTAAGAGAAACTGTTATTTTTTAGTTTAACTACATTATTTTTCTGAGCTGTTTTTCCCCTCTTTCTTTTCCTCTCCTATGGAAAAGTTAACACCTTTAGGTATCTCCATTTACCCCTAAGTGTCCCCAGGCATCACTTTTCCCACTTTTCAAAACTTTTCACAAACCTCGAACCCTCTACACTCACCGTAAATGTCTTTTAACATATTTAATAAAATAACTTCAATTACTTTTTTTTAAAAAAAATTCTATTTGCATTTAGCAACAAAAATTCCAAATTATACGCAGAATTCAACGAAAGACAAATAACTGACTAAAAATAATAGTTTCATGAATACTAAAAATGTTTTTTAATTGTAAATATTACGAATTTTATAAAATTAATGAAAAAAATGTTGTCAATACTTTTATGTTTTAAAGATAAAGTCATATTTTCACCAACGCTTACTCTAATTAATTTGAAAAAAAAAACAAAACCTAATAGAAATTATAGAAACACTTGTAAAAATAATAAATAAAGATATTTCGTCAATTTATAATAGTAGTTTGTACAAGACAAAAAGAATATCAACAAAAAGTTTAACAAGTAATTTAATAAAATTCACTTTGCATTTACTTGTAAATATATGCTTATGTATGAATATCCGTATATTATTTATCTATGATAGATAGAGGGATTAATTGAAAAAAGTAAATTAAGTATCTTAATCGTCCAAAAAAAAAAAAAAAATTAATGAAAATAATAATAGTAGAATTGTTTTTGTTTTTCTTCTATTTTCCATACTAATTAACGATGAACCGCGACAACGATTTTAATATTTCCGATAACATAAACACGCAAATAAAAATTCCAAGCTACACAAATTCAATATGACAAAGTGCAACTGAACATGAAATTCATCGAGAAACAAATTTAAACCTTTTAGAAACATTAGTAAGAATAATTACAAGTCAACCAGTCCTAATTGTTTGAAATAAGCTCGTAATTATTTGGAATTCATCTAAATTACCTCAATTCAGGCGAACAGGACCTTTTCAATCCTAAACAGTAGTTGGAGCTCATGAAAAGTCCATTCGACATTTGACTAATTGAACTCGATTGTTTATTGTTATGAATTAGGAACAACGATTAAAATGTTTACTCCCACTATTGAATGCTACTGAAGCCGTTGGCGAGAATGTCTCGTCAAGTATATTCGATCAATCAATTTTTGATTCTCTTATACAAAATGGAATAATTTCATTATAACTTCTAGCTTCAAATATGAAATGGATAGAATTTTTCGAAATTATACTCTTTTTTCCATGTTCGAATTGATTATCTGAATTCTTCTGAATGTTAGTGTTCCTATTAATTAATAGTTCATAAAACTTTGCTGTTTCTCTTTAAAATAAAAACAATAAATTATAAATATTGATAAATTTATTTAAAAAATATCGAATAAAGTATATGAAACCTAACAACACGTTCTTTCATCGTTCATGTAGATTGTTGAGCTTTTTCATTAAACTGCAGCAATTTCAATAAGCTGAATAAGTTAAACTAATTTAAAATATTATATCAGCTAAAAAGAATTTAAAGGATCTACAATATTTAGGGGGATATTAACAGAATTTTTAAATGGAAAATGTTCTAAAAAAAATTGTTACTGATTATTAGCGGAGACTCAAACCCATATAGATCAGCATGGTCATATACGAGGGTAATCTCAGAATTACCCGGGCTAACAAATAAAACACAAAAAATTTGGGTAAAAATATTTTTATTTCTCAACATAGTCTCCTTTTAGCTCGATACACTTTACCCAGCGGTGTTCAATAGCTTTGATACCCTGTTTATAGTAAGAACCGTCGAGCTATTCAAAATACTCATAAACCGCAGACTCCACATTTTTATTATTGGCGCGCAAAAACCATCGTTTCATCGATGGTTATGAATTGACGCAATAACTCGGCTTTATTGAAACATCCTTATGACGCTGTTTATGTTCCATTGCGAGCAAAGGCGGCACCTAACTTGCGCCCAGCTTTCGCAATTCCAAATTTTCAGTCAATATGCGATGTACGGAGTGAAAGTAATGCTTCACATAACGATAACCAGTTTTTTCTATGTTAACAAATTCACTGACAAACAAATACTAAATAACGCAGTGTCATCAAATTTAAAACTGAATTTTTATTAAGTTGGTCCTTTCGAGCATAGTAATTTTTTTCAAACAACAACTATCATATATACATTAGGTCGGGTACACCTTAATAGGACCCTGACCATCCTCCTTACGTATGGAGGATGGTCAGATCATACTTCAGTGACCGACTACTACACTACGAGACGGAAGATGGACCAGCAGAGTATGGGATTACGGGAGGGGTACCTCAGGGCTCTGTCCTGAGGCCACTCTTGTGGAACGTCATGTACGACGGCATACTCCATCTGGAATTACCGCCGAACACAACACTCGTGGCTTTTGCGAACGACGTAGCGGTTGTCCTTGTAGCCAAACACCTGGAGGAACTGGAAGCCGCATTCTCCACCACCATCCGGAGGATAAGACAGTGGATGACATCGGTAGACCTATCTTTGGCGGAATATAAGACCGAGGCACTCCTTGTGAGTAGCCGGAAGAAAATGAAGACCATCACCATAAGAGTAGGCGACCACAACTTCCAGTCGCTACCCTACATACGGTATCTAGGAGTGGTCTTGGATGCCAGACTTAACTACAAGCAGCATATCTCCAGCGTCAGCAGAAACGTATTAGCAGTACAGGGCACGCTTTCGCGGATAATGCCCAATATCGGAGGCCCCAGGCAAATCCGAAGGCGACTACTGGCAACTGTAGTTACCTCCGTCCTGCTATACGGAGCACCAGTATGGGCGAAATCGCTAGAGTAAACAACATACCGCAAGACAATGTCATCAGTCCAGCGGCTCTCAGCGATCAGAGTAGCGTCAGCATACCGAATGGTATCACACGATGCGGTCAACGTCGTGGCATCATGCCCACCCATCGACATCCTGGCAGGAGAGCGTGAACGCCAACACCGTAGGAAGAAGGAAAAGCGGCGAAAGGTCCTCTGTGAAGAGGAGAGACCCGAGAGTCTTCGCCTCTGGCAAGAGAGATGGGACAGCTCGACGAAGGGTCGGTGGACTCATCGGCTAAAACCAGATGTCACCAAATGGGTCACTCATGTGCACGGTGACGTCGGGTATTACATCACCCAACTCTTGACTGGGCATGGATGCTTTCGGGCATACTTGCACAGATTCAAGAGAACTGACTCACTGCCGCGATGTGATCGAAAATGCAGAACACGTATTCGTCCAATGCCCCTTCTACGAGGGGACAAGGGCAGATCTGGAGAAAAATCTGGACCGTTCCATCAGTCCAGAAAACATAGTGAAGTGCATGCTGAAGAGCCAATCGGCTTGGAACAGAGTTGCAGAGTACGCGGAATCTTTAATCAAGGATCTTCGGACCACGTACGAAAAATAGGCCGTGAGGCATCATAATATCGAGACAGTAGTAATATCAAATAAGAACGCCTCGGCGAAGTAGTATTAACAAAGAGTGCTGCCGGGGAACCATCGTTCCGAGAGCGAGGGTAGAGGTACAGGTAGGTTTTAGCGAGGTAAAAATCTCGCATAACTCGGCTGGCAGGTAGAAGGTCTTCCAGGCGAGTACCTTTTGACGGTTTCCCCCTGTACCTCATTAATCTTAACTTTAAAAAAAAAAAAGGAACCTTAATAGGACGAAATTTCCGATTTTTAATTCCAACAAGTTTGGTGAAATATTTTTATTCTACTTGAAAGAATTGAACAAAATTTATTCTACAAATGATATTTAAAATAGTCTATTTTTAATTCAGTTCCAAGTTTTCCAGTTAAAAGAACGTTGGTATGATATTTGCCTTCCATACCGCGGATTTATGAAAACCAAGTATGCATGTTGTGGAAGTTGGTTAGTTCATTTGTGCTTAATGTGGATTTATCAGTCCATATAATGTATTTGGTAAGTGCATATATAATCATAAAACTGCTGCTACAATAGCTAATAACATAATTTTAAACTTTTAGTCGAATATATTCGAAGTAATTCTTGTACAGGTCAGATGTCCAATACCTTTATTTTTATTTATGATAGTTGACTTTGAAAAGGTTAATAAATGATAAAATGGTTCACAAAAGTATCAAAATATAGGAATGAGCGAGATAAAGATGGTTCATAACAGAGGGTAAAAGTTGCATGAACACTTTTTATCTCATTTACCTTTGTTCTTCATTTTGTCATCCATCCTTAGATTTGTAGGATTCCCTATTGTGATAGTTTTACTTTTATGTCAGGATATTTATGATGGAAGAGATCTCGAGAATAAATATATATTTTATAATGAATGGGACCAATGATAGTGCTTTGAGAGATACCGGCTTTAATAGAAGTACAATAATATGACAATATTCTTGGTTTTTATAAATTTGATTGACAATTTAACTTATATTTTAATTATCTACCTTATCTTTTGTAATTGTCACATTTAAAGGGAAATCTTTTTAAGTTGTTACTGAAAGTATTGATTTAAAACGCCGTTGCAAATCACATTGTTTTTCAACAGCTACACTTTCAAACAAATACTTCTGATATTATATTCGGTAATTTTCTAAACATTTTATATCATTTTTATCAATGTCATTCTCTTCAAAGAATTTCCTTTCGGCTAGCTATGCACTCTTTGTAGCATTGATGGAAGGCTTCAACTGGAATCTTCTTCAGCAAAGAATCGCTTTCTATCAAATTGTATCCTTTTTAAATATCATTTTATCTTAAAAAATAAACAAAAATTCACAATCGCTAATATCAAGTGAGAACGAGTGCTTATCAAAACGCCGAATTGTTTTTTTTTCTGACAGAAACTCGTTGATGTCTGCTATTCAAGGACCTTCAGTGTTTGGCGATATTTTGACCTTATGATAGGTCTTACTCGTGAAGTTGTCAAAATTGATGACCTCCTTGAACGAGATTTCCCTTCCACTATCTCTCGGCTGTCCAAATATCCTTTATGCCACCTTGATCAGTAATGTTCTCCAAAGGATTTATCAAGTCTATCACAAAATTTGATTGCATATCATCGCTTCATATTTCGCTATTCCATGTTCCGTAATACGCTAAAAAAAATACAATTTCACTTATTACACTCTATAGGGTGACGTATTTACCTGAGAAACTATGCGATACTATAGAAACTTCCATTATATGCCTAAGAGTGAAGCAAACAAAAGCTAAATGAAGGAAATATCCGTAGTATTACCTGATTGATCTTAGTGATGAAAATGAAAGTTTTATTACTTTTCAGATACACCTCGACGCTACTTTTCAATCTGAACCAGGATTTCTAGCAGGTAAAATATCTTTTTCTTAGCAGACTAGAAATTTAATGTAGTATTTATTCTCACTGAAAGTGGCCTAGAGTTTTGTCCATTCAATCAATGGCAGTCTAATTTTTAAAGCATTTTGTGCATTTATATAATCTCCCTGTACATATCTATTTATTTATTATGAGAAAAGGACTCGGTGCTCAAAACTTTTCTCTTGACTTTTCCCTACAAATCCCTTGCATCCGAGTATTATTCATAAGCACATATTCTGATATACAGTATCCTTCTATATATGTAACTATTTTAAATTATTTAAGTAATTTGTTTAACCTATTTTCGATATTATTTAGTAGAAATTTAAAATTCCTTTCATAAGTAAATATTTGATGAATCGTTTCGCTTATGCTTTCACTTCAAATTAAACATCAGAAATATAACTTGTCACGTAATGTAGATATAAAGTTGAACGAATGCTAGTATATTGTAAGGTGTTATTAACAATTTGGAAAGTTTTTACTTTTTCATCCTCTATTAATATCGATGGCATGCCAATGAATATGTCTAGTTTGTATGACTGTGAGAAAATTGAACATAAAAATGTTATCAAGTTAATGCAATTGAGAAATTTCTGCACATTTCTTAGTTGATAAATTCAATTTATTACGGATATATACCCTAAATATATTTGTATGTGTATAAATATTTTGGGGAGAAAACCTGTCGTAAGGATATAATGCCTACTATGTGCTGAGAAAAATATATTTCAGATAACAATTTTATTTTTTATTCATTTTTATTTTTATATTAAGACTTTTGTATTACTACTAAAAGATATCATTATAGTAATAAAATTATATTTTACTTTTCTTAATATAATTAATTTCTTCTTTTATACAATACAGGTGTGTTTTATAGTAAATATTCTTATTTATAGAAACAATTATAACTATTGTCAAGGAAAAAAATATTTTGAATCGGAAGTTTTCTGATTAATTTATTAAATTGATCTTTATTAAAACTTTAAAAATTGTGACATATTCCTCAGTTTTAATATTTTAAATTATATATTTTTTTTTCAACTTTACAAATATCTACAATAATAATATATTTATATAATAGTCAAAAGCAGATTTATATACAATAATAGTTTTGGTTACCATGTAAGGCTGTGGGGAGTAAATAACCATCGAAGTTAGTGTAGGGAAGCTCTCCAACAAGGAAATTGGTATGATTGGAAAAACGAATGTAATACTTTTTATAACGAGATACAGTTACATTACGAGCAAATGTAGCTTTAAAATTCCAATGATTAATATCGATAATGTTACGAAGTATTTTTCACTGAAGAAATGGTATTCGACGGAAATTAGAAGGTTTGCTAGTGTGCCTAAGTTCTAGTCTATAAGTCTATATTGGTTTCACTAGGTTCGTAAGTCTGTATTAGATCCACTAGTCTATACAGATTTGTCCTAGTGGAACAGAGCCCTTAAGCGTTTGTCTAACCTCAGTCCTAGGCATGACACTTTTTTGTTTTGTTGTATTCAACTGCTATTAAGTTATATTGAAAGACATGAATGTTTTTTGGAATCCGAAAATTTTGGATGAATGTTGGGGATTTTTATAACCTGTAAGGCAGGCTATATCATCTGGCTATATAGTAAGCAAGAAACTAGGATAGATGGGAATATCAAGTGTATAAATACTATAGAGGATGGGAACACGTATGCTGCATTGCGTAACTCTAGCAAATATTGTACAAATACTCGAAAGTTCATTATCTTCATTTATTTAGAAATATCTAACAGTATTTATTCAGTTTAATTTTTGGTACATTTGTCTCTTATCTTAACTTATATACTAAAACTGTATAGTATTATCTTACTGCTAATCTTAAGGCTAAATCTTATGCGTAATGCGATAATTATCGTACCTTCTTAAGCGCTTAGGCTGAACTCTTTTCTCTTTTCTTTTTAATGTTAATATTTATTTTGTCAATATATAATACAAAGTTGCGATACCTTTCTACTTATGTATGGCTTGTCAGGTATATGGGTTGTTTGAGCTAATACTAACTTATGAATTAGGTAACAAAATGTAGTAACAATAAACTTAAACTTAAATTTAATCTAAAATTTAAAATAGGTGAACTATTAACCGAAGTGCATGCCCCTTCTGACCGCATCATAAAATTTAACGTTGTTAGATGTGCTGAAAAGATTTTCATAGGCTTAATCAATAATTATTAAAGGTGATTAGTAGGTTGAGGTGTTGTTGTATTGTTGATTATTGGGGATATTCCTAATGAGATGATTAGGATGAGCGATGACCTTTTGGATATACTTTTTGGATATGTTGATCATGTTGTCACAGAGAGGAGACATTTTTGATTTTTCGTAAAGAATTTTGTTGGAGAAGTACTTTCCATCGTTAGTGAAAAATAAGTTTATGCAATATCGGAGTATTCGTCTCTCAAACCTTTCTAATCTTCTTGCCTGGCTCCTCGAAATCGTGAACCAAATAGGGAAGCCATACGTCAATACAGGTCTAATAAGCTGTTTGTATAGTAATAGCTTTGTATCTATAGATAGACCATATCTATTTTTAAATAGAAATGCTATTCCGTAATAAGCCCGAAATGCCTTTCTCAAATTCAACTCCGCGTGGGAGTTGAACTTGAACAAGGAAGTAAACGTCACACCTAGATATTTCAATTTAGCTGCCGCATCTATCTTAACACCGTTCAGCATAATAGAAATTTTACTTTTTGCAACTATTTTCCAAAGTCCCTGTTTTGAAGAGTTGCAAATGCATATTAGCTGCGTTTTTTCTGAATTAACTTCGATTCCCCACTTCTTGTAAGTATTATGAATATAATATATAGTAGAGGACCTGAAATAGATCCCTGTGACACACCCCGCTGTAGTGGGAATTTGGCCGATACCTTATTATACAATTTTGCACTGAAGAGTCTGTCAGCCAAAAATGATTTGTACATAAAAATCAGTCTTCGATCAATTTTCAGTTTTATAAGTTTAAACAGCAGTCCATTCCACCACACTGTGTCGAATGCTTTCTTGATGTCTAGACTGCAGATAACCGTGCTTCTTTTGATGTTTAATCCTCCGGTAATATCGCTGTGCAATTTCAGTAATGCGTCCAGGGTAGAGTGGTCCTTTCGGAATCCGAATTGATTGGATGGAATTGCGTTCATCTCTTCTAGTTGTAATAACAGTCTATCATGGATAAATCTGTCAAGAATTTTTCCGATGTTTGAGAGCAGAGAAATTGGTCTGTGTTCCGAAATTTTTGCTTTAATGTTTTTTTTTTGGGATATTAACTATAATGGCCTCTTTCCAAGTTTTTGGGAAGTAGAAATTGTTCAAACAGTTATTAAGAATTATAAGCAAGGCTGATTTTCCGTTAAACGTTAAGTTTTTCATCACGCAGTTAGGAATTCCATCTGGACCCGATGACTCTTTGCTGTTTAAGAGTTTTAAGTAATGGTATATGTCCTTAAGTTTAAGAAATAGGCCATTCAATTTCATAGAAGTGGCTCTATTTTTGCCACTAAAGTTACATTGCGGCACGCCGGTCTTCATATACTCCCCAATTCTGCCAATTACTGTGGAAGCGAATTCACCTTGCGGGTTAGAAATATCTTTTTGTAAGGAATGATTTAAGTATAGGAAAATATGTGGCAAATGATGGCTCCTCTTGAGTTTCTAAAGTAAACCCGAGTGCAGTGTTCGTTCAAAATATTGACTTATGTCTAGAAATACACCGAAATAATACTTTCTTCTTTCTATAAAAAATACAATAAAATTTATGATAAAAACCTAATTTATGATTGGTAATTTAATTTTAGGATTCGAGTAGGGGATGTAAACGGTGAAGGAACATTTTTGTTTTAAAATTTTTGATCGGATTGGAAGGATACTTATTCGTTCATATGAAATGGGGTAGCTCATTGGAGTCTTTCTAGTAACTGTGAGGATTTCGAGTTGCTTAAGTAAATTGGAGATAATCAGATCATAGTCGATTATTTTGTTTGTAGAAAGGGGTGATTGGTGATAAAATTGGTAGCTTCGAAAGGGGTGATTACCTTTAGGAGAAAATTCATTGATAATATAATAATCGGTTAAGTCTTAATTTTAATAAAATGTGGTTTTTTTCTAGTATGTCTTCATTAAGAGTAAATATTTCTAATGGCTTTTCAGTGAATGTTTCTGCTTTATTTGTATCAGTTTTGGCACAAATTCCATCGGTTTTTCATTTATTTATCAGAATAAATTTTAATATATTCAGAAATGTCCTTTTTAAATCTATTTAAAAATATATAATATAAATTAACTATAAAATCAATTATTAATAATCTTATATAATAAATTTAAAATAATTGAAATAATTATTGAATTATATTAAAATTTTTTATGAAATATTTATCAATAATAATTAAACTCTTTGTATATAAATTAATAACTCAAATATAATTATCCTTTTACTTTTAATTGAACAAATTCATGCATACAAATTGAGTATAAAAAGGGAAATCCTATAGCTTCAGAATAATTATATGGATAACCTATTAATTAAAAAAATGCTAAAATATTACTGGAATTAATTTATAAATAAAATTGATTTCCAAAAAAAAAACAAAAACAGAAACTTCAGGTTAAGAGAAAAATATAACTGCTTAAATCGAAATGTGAAAATTTTTTATGAAACACGAAAAGGACCAAGCCGAACAGAAAGTAGATCGATGCTTGAATTAGTCAATTCCAGTGAGAAAGTGGGAAAATATCATAAAATCTCCTTCCTTCCATAGAAAATATTTCATATGAACTGATTTTATTGATTTTGTAAAAATTACTCCAATTTCAGTGTATGTAAATTCATTTTCAAAGTCAATCGAAAAATTATTTTCTTGTTCAATTGCTAACCTGCAGGCAGTTAAAATATTTGCATTACTGTCCCAATTGTACTTGATGAGGGTGTATATACAAACCATTCGATATAAAAAAAATAATTTAATTAATAAAAAAGAACAAACAGATAAAGAAAACCTTATTTTGTAAACTTTTGTAAAGCTTTATTTTTATTTTTCATCAGAACAATGCTCCTTTCCGATTTATATACGTGCACATATTTATTGGGTCATATTACGTTTTGTAATCGTATTATGTGATTTAATGTCATATCCTCTTTTGTAATGAAAATGTGTAATTCCATATTTTACAATTAAACTACTTATTTTTTGTTTTTGTTTTTGAACATTTAAAATGACAGAAATGGCGAAATATGTGTATTATCCTCAGTGGCATGTTGACGTGAATATATTTTAATGGAAAGGATATTTTTTAGCTTTACTGAACTGAGAACTTTTTATACAAAATTAATGCATATGAAGGTAGGAAAGGGAGCATTAAATAAAATATAAAATAAATGAAAATGTAATAAAGGATTATAAAATAGAAAACAGAGAATATTTTATCAATATAGGGTTTATATATAGGGTTTTTCAATAAGAGTGATATGATTTCTAAGTGACGTTTCGGCCATTTGTAATATGTCATGATCTGTCATTCAGTAATGCTTACAATTTCATCATGGAGAGATATACGCAAGAACAACGTTTACAAATTATTCAATTTTATTATCAAAATAATCGTTCTCTACAATTGCAACTTTTCGTGCGCTTTTGCCATTTTATGGTCGTAATAATCGTCCAACTGTGCTCGCTATTCGTGGAATTGTTAAAAATTTCGAGCGTACATTTTCTTTACATAATGTTCAAGTGCCAATAAGACAAAGAACCGGAAAATATTGCTGCCGTTCAGGCAAGTGTTGCTGAAGGCCACAATTTGTCGATTCCAAGATGTTCTCAAGAATTGGGACTGTCTCAAACCACAACCTGACGGATTTTGAGAAAGGATTTGGGCTTGCATCCGTATAAAATTGTTATCACTCAAGAATTGAAGCCATTGGATCACCGTTGAATTTGCTTATTCTGTCTTGGAACAATTCGAAAAGCATCTTCTCCGATGAGGATCACTTTCATCTGAGTGGTGCGGTAAATAAACAAAACTGTCGATTCTGGTACGAAGAAAATCTACAAATTATCCATGAGCACCCACTACATTCACCTAAATTGACAGTTTGGTGTGGTTTTTGGTCTGGTGGAATCATCGGTCCGTACTTCTTTCGAAATGAAGCTGGTAACACCGTTACTGTCAATGGAGAGAATTATACATCGATGATAACCAACTTTTTATGGCCGAAATTGGAAGAAGTTGATCTTGACAACATCTGGTTCCAACAAGACAGGGCTAAGTGCCCACACAGCACGTGCAACAACCGAATTATTGCGAGAAAAGTTTGGAGATTCGATTATTTCAAGAAATTGTGACATTGAATGGCCTCCAAGAAGTTGTGATTTAACACCATTAGACTATTTCTTGTAGGGTTATTTAAAGTCATTGGTCTTTAGAAATAAACCAGACTCTCTTCAAGCTTTAGAAGTCAATATTGAACGTGCTTTTCATGACATACGACTTGATTTAGTGGAAAAATTGAGTTCATCGAATTCATTCCTGCAAAAGAAGTCGTGGAGGCCACTTGAATGATGTTTTATTCAGAACTTAATTGTATCGATTTTACTTCACATTTAATAAAAAAATTTGAATTTCCTTAACAATTAGTGTGTTTTTTTTTAAAGAAATCATATCACTCTTATTCGAAAACCCTTTACTTATAAAAATTGAACTATGTAATTTTTTGTAATGAATTTAAAAATTATTTTTAAGAACATTTCATTGAAAATATATAATTTGCTCTAAAGATAGGTTTTAAACTTAACTTTGATTTCAATTTGATAAGTTGTGATTTTGTTGGTTGATATTTCATAGTATGATAAAATGGAATAATGTACCTTCAAAATTAAATTTTAAGTGACAAAATTAAAATAAAGTATTTACTATAAAAGTAATTATTTTGAAACTCTGAAAATTGCATAAAAAATTGAGTAGGAACAATGTACCTTCAAATTGAACTGTTTATCGTAGAGTGAATTAATTTTAAAGAACACGGTCCGCTGTTCAATAAACCGAAGCCTGGGCATCTTTGATCTGGACACTCAACCTGTGTCCAGGTAGCTGAAAATCAGGGAACGTCCCTCTATAAAGCATTGCGCGCAATAATTGATTCTCTCCCAAGTTGTTATGTAGAATATTTTGTAAAAAGATTTGCATTTGTTCGCTTACGAAATCCAGGTGATACTAGAAATTCAGGTCAAAGCTGCCGTTAATCAAGCAAAAACCTTTTAGAGGTCCATAGAATCATTACTTTATTTAATGTGATATACCTATGATTAGATATAATATCAAGCATCGCCTAAGATCATAGGGGTTGAGATACGTCCAATCAATGTGCAAATATGTATAATGAACTTCGCCAGCACAGCTAGTTAGATCCAGATAATCGCACGTATCTCAATTAATAATCCAGCTTGCTCAAATCAAACACTCAATTTTCGGATCTTCTATACCAACCAAAAAACTTTCCTTTATTTTATTATCATCTATGGCATGCTCACTTTACCATATCATCTTTTTAGCCAAGTCTTCTTGTTCCATGCATGAAGCGGACAAACATTCCTTCTCTCCATCTGCCTATTCCAATGGTGAGCGGTCGCAAACTGTTGGCCGCGCCCCTCGTTACACTACATATATTTATGCGTCCGCCGCTCACCAGCTCTAACCATCACAGGTAAATCCTTTTGCTAATAGTAAGTAGCCAGTTACGAGCTAGTTACCCAAACTATTGGTAGCAAGGTCTACCTTAACCTCTACTATCATCTGCAGTGATATCATCTGGAATCCTCCCATTCCTCAACTCCAGTCCTAAGACTGTACCCGACATGTAGGTATCAACCACAGCTTCCACGTTTTACCCAAAGCTCCTCATCGTGACCGGGTACGGCAGAGAAACCACCGTTAGGCTCCCGACCCCCATGTTGTCAGTCAGTTCTGCTTTTAAGTGTATCTAGTGGGTGCTCTTCGCTCAGAGAGCTACAGTACGGAACCATGTAAATTCCTTGGCATTGCTAGGTCAGCTCAGATGTCGTCAGAAGTGTCCCCTTTACGAGGTAAGAGGACCATAGACAAAATTCTGAATTTTTACAGAAAATTGATAATGAGTAACGATGGTTCAAACCCTCGGGGAATTATAGTGGGTTACGATAATTGGCCGGGTACAGTTAGAAATCCAACCGAATTTTTTTATCTGAGAATTGGACAAATTGGGATATTACGACTTATACTTCTCAGATGTTGCGACTAACTATTAGGTTGTCCGGAAAGTAATTTCGTTATTTCCCAACAGAGGACTTAATTATATTTTTTCACAACCAGCTTCACACTTAAGCTGCATAGTCATACGTATTTGGATAGCTAACATAGCAAGGCTAAAATTCTATTGATTCTTCATAGTAGTTTTTAGTTGATACCTTTTAAATATGGAAATTAAAAAACAGCATTTTCGGAATATTTTACTTTTTTGCTATAGAAAAGATAAAAATGCTGTTCAGGCAAGAAAAAAGTTATCCGATGTATATGGAGAAGTTGTGTTAGGTGAGCGCCAGTGCCAAAATTGGTTTGCAAATTTTCGTTCCGGCAATTTTGATCTCGAAGATGCACCACGTTCTGGAAGGCCAGTTGAAGCTGCTGAAGACACAATAAAGGCATTAATGGATGGAAACCGGCGAATAACAACTCGTGAGATTGCTGAAAGAATAAATTTATCAAATTCGACCATTCATGATCATTTGAAACGGCTAGGTTTAACCTCAAAGCTCGACATATGGGTTCCTAATCTTCTTACGGAAAAAAATTTGTGCCTTCGCATTGACGTTTGTGATTTGCTTCTCAAACGCCAAAAAAATGATCCACTTTTGAAGAGTATCATCATTGGAGACGAGAAATGAGTTATCTACAACAATGTTAAGCACAAAAAATCCTGGAGTAGAAAAGATGAACCGGATCAAAGCACTTCGAAACCCAATATTTATCAAAAAAAGGTTATGGTATATTTTTGAGCTTCTTCCGAGCAATACAACGATCAATTCTGAAGTGTACTATCATCAGTTGGACAAATTAAATGATTCATTTGAATAAAAAAGGCCAGAATTGGTCAATAGGAAAGGTATAGTGTTCCAACAGAATAATGCGAAACCACATACAAGTTTGACCACTTGGAAAAAACTTTTGGAGCTTGGATGGGATATATTGCTATACCCACCATACGCTTCAGACCTAGCACCTACCAATTATCATTTGTTCCGGTCTCTTCAAAAGTTTTTAGACGGTAAAACATTTAATTCAAATGAGGAGGTCAAAAATCACTTGGATCAGTTTTTTGCCAGCAAAGAACAAAAATTTTATGAGCATGGACTCATGCTACTGCCAGAAAGATTGCAAAGGGTATTGGCTCAGACTGGATAATATTTAATTGAATAAAATATTAATTCACTATAAGAAAATCGTCTTTCATTTTTATAAAAAAAAACAAAATTACTTCCCGGACAAACCAATACATCGTCAATTTTTGACTTAATTCTTCCAGGAACGATCGGTGGCAAAATTTTCATTATAGTCCCCACAGTGTATGACTTGACACCAAGAATTAAGTCAAAAAGTGGTAATGTATGTTTAGTTAGTCTTCTTGCTCAATAGATTTAACTGCTCCCGATTTCTTCCTCTTAGGAAACATAACGCAACAATATCAATGGTATTTAACTGGAAATGTGCGAAAGCATTTTGAAACGGATATTTTCATCAAAAGGCGGCGTATATTTTTTACAAGGTTCGAGATAACCATTTAGATAGTATTATTTCGCATACATAATTTGCAAATCTATATAAGAGATTTTTGTTAACAAATTACTATTTTTCATTTCAATCTAAACTAATAATGCCACAGCCACCGTATTCCCCAGATCTGGCCCCCTGTGACTTTTTTTTTGATCCATTTTTTGGAATTAGTTTAGATTGAAATCAAACAGATTCTTTGATCCATTTTTTGGAATGGGCAAAAATCGAAGACGAGCAAAAACACGTGCAAGCAAAGCAGCAGTCAAAAATTAACTGAACATTCAAAACGGCCGTACTTGTCGGCATAAGTGAGAGACATGAGTACCAACATAACGCCACAAAAAACCGAAAATTGAATATACGTAACCAGTGGAAATTCAAAATTCGCGATACTTTTTGAACATACTGAACTCATGAATTTAAGCAAGTCTCAATTAAAACGAAAATCATTTTAAAAAGCCTATTCTATTTATCTACCGTATTTTTTTTTATTACACTTCCCTATCCTATTATACATATATAGAATAAGGATAATCCTTAGGATGTATAATAAATTTTGAAAATTTTGTCTTACTAATTTAAGTAGGAAACTTTTTGTGTCGTAAATAGATTATTTTGAATAAGTTAAGCCAAACTTAGTTAGAACTATTCTTTTGTTAAGAGTATTAAGCCTTTTAGATGTAAAGTATTTTAACAAAAACAAAAAACAACACTAGAATAAAAACGAGAAAAATTTAAGAGAATATACGATCATAAAGACTTTAGAAAACTTTGTTTTACGTTAATTTGTTAAGACTTGAGGGTCGAATGTTGTAAGCAATTGAGGATACACACAACGTATCAAGTTTGATCTAATTTTATAAACTCAAATATGCCAAAATAGACCTATGAAAGTGTTTGACTGATTAATTATTTCCATATCCTGTATACGATATTATTATATTTGTTTTCAAACATTGATACGAAGGACAAAACGCTTTTGGGTAAATTTTATCGTAACTGAATTCCAAATAAGGTTTCAGTGTAATATAATTTTGTTCGATTTTCTTCTGTAAATACTTACTAACGTTGTATGGATAATAATTTTTGAGAATCATTTTTGCAATGTTCGTAAATATAGCAGGGTAAAGACAATCTATAGAATGGAAAAATAAATACGATAACTGAAAATCAACAAGAAGTTCGTACAATTGGATTGCATCCAACCGAATAATCTGTTAAAGTGCTGACCACAAATCTAAATTGCTCTCTAGTGAGACGTTCGAATTCAAAACAATATCTTCTTATATAGTATAGTGACTGTGAACATAGTCCTTATTGATCGATATTAAGTGAATCCAGGTACAATTCTCAATTCGAGAACTGAATAAGATTTGTGACAAAACAAGCCAAACCCAATCCTTCTCGTTACAACTTAACTTACTTGGTTCGAACGTACTTATGAGATGTTTTATATTTTTTTCTGCTCCTTTGCCAATGTATATTAAAACTCCACTTCGATTTCAAATGCTTATCTTTCGATTTGTCTATTGGAAGTTTGGGGAATAGAAACTGCTAAATTCTCCGTCATACAATCTCTCGATTATTGTCAGTTTCATCAATTGCCAATTGTCCTTAATAAATGGTCCTTGCTCACTTAACGATATAATAATTTTTTTCTGCTTTTAAATATCTTCTCTCAATTATTCCCAAAATAAATGGTATTTCTGTAAACTGATTCGATTTAGAAGTTAATCAACCAAATTATTTCGAAATTTATATTGAGTTGGAATATTTTATTTTAATTAAATTTAATTTGTATTATATTTACTAGAATTGAGTATATTTTTGAAAGTAAGTATTTTCGATTTGGGATTTTAAGGTAAAAATTTGTAGGAGAGAAAACAAAGTTGTTCAAGTAATTATTGTAATTATGAGAATATTGTGTTCAGCTCACAAAGTGATTCTTCAAATACAAAAAGTAATGAGACTTGTATCAAAATATTTTCTACATACCTTGTACAATAGTCTCTTCTGGGCCTTATAGAAGGTAATAAGTAAATTTGAAATTTTGTAGTTCGTAACAAAAATGTAAATACCTTGTACGAGGTGTATAAGCTTAAATCAGCTGTTTTTTAGTCAAAAATACACATGTTTTTTTTAATAGAAAGCAAAACCAAATTTATTCAAAGTACGTAGGCTACTATATATATTTCTGGCCTAGGCAACACTAAGTGTTGCCAGGTGCGATCTGACATTTCCATTGGAAAGTTTGACATTTTTTAGCATAAACGTACTCAGAACGTTTTGACGTACGACTATCATTTGTGTTGTTTACAGTGACTTGAAAAAATCAATTTGGCAAAAAAATGGAATTAACTCGTGAACATTTTCGTGCGATCATTTTTCACAACTTTCGACGTGGATTATCACGACAAGAGTGCATCGATGAACTTAAATCTTTGTATGGCTATGAAGCACCATCCTATAGCACTGTGAAAAACTGGTACAACGAATTCAATCGTGGCCGACGCTCGCTCAAAGACGAATTCCGTGAAGGTCGTCCAAAAACAGCCGTTGTTCCAGAAAACATCGATGCCGTACGTGAACTGATAATGCAAGACCGTCATGTGACATACCGTGAGATAGAGGCATGCCTAGGCATTTCTCCCACCAGCATACATTCGATATTGCATGAACACCTGGCCGTAAAAAAGGTTTGTTCTCGTTGGATCCCGCACAATTTGACAATCGCTCAAAAAAAGGCTCGTGTGGATTGGTGTAAAGAAATGCTGAAAAAATACGATCGCGGTGCTTCAAAAGACGTTTATAAGATCGTCACAGGTGACGAATCATGGATCTATGCGTATGAGCCCGAAACAAAACAGCAATCGACCGTGTGGGTCTTCCAAGACGAGTCAAATCCAACGAAAGTTGTTCGTGGAAGAAGCACTTCGAAGCAAATGGTCGCTTGTTTCTTTGGCAAAACTGGTCATGTGGCGACTGTTCCGCTTGTGCAACGTAGGACGGTCAATTCTGAGTGGTACACCACCATTTGTTTGCCTGAAGTCTTCGGAGAAATTCGAAAAACGAACAAGAGAAGTCGAATCATTGTGCACCATGACAATGCGAGCTCTCACACATCGGCTCAAACCAGCGCCTTTTTGACCGGACAAAACGTCGAATTGATGGGTCATCCTCCGTACAGCCCTGACTTGGCACCCAATGACTTTCAACGATTTTCGTCGCCAGAAGATGCTGTTGAAGCATTCAAAAACCATGTTTTGGAGGTGTCTCAATCGGAGTGGAAAAAGTGCTTCGAAAATTGGTTTGAGCGCATGCAAAAGTGTATAAATCTTGATGGAGAATATTTTGAAAAACAATAAAACCTTTTTCGTTGATAAATATTCGCATTTTCATTATTAGGCCAGAAATATATATAGTAGCCCACGTACTTGCTTTTGCTAGCTACACATTTTTCCCATCTCTCGGGCAATTTATGGGTACCACGCCAATAAAATTCCTTCTCTTTCGAGGCAAACCCTCCATCAAGCCATTTTCGGACGCCTTCATAAGAATCGATGTGTTTTGGCGTCGCTCCATCTGCCTATCGTTCAATTAATGCTGCACCCATTTCCCGATTTTTTCAGTCTTCCCCATGGCACGCAGACGCATGGAAATGGCTGGTTGAGCAATACACAATTGCTTCGCGAGCATTTTTTACGATTGGTTATCGTCTTCATCCAAAAGAGCCTACAATTGATGGTCCTCAACATTCCTAGGCCGATTTTCAAGCTTCTTGTTCCACAAGTCATAATTGGTGTCTTTGAACCGATGAAACCAATCTCGGCACGTTGTTTCCGATAAAGCAGTGTCACCATAGGCCTCCATAAGCATTCGATGCGATTCGGCAGCTGATTTCTTCAAATTGAAGCAGAAAAGCAGAGCTTCCCGCATATGCTCTTTTTCTGGCACAAAACTAGACATGATTTACAAAGGAAAAATGTATGTTGTTGTTCGAAGTTGCTGAAAATGTGCACTGATTAATGTTGACAAATGTTAAACTTATATAAAAAAAGTACAGCGTCTCTATGGTAGCTTAATACGCTCACTCACGCCATCTATAACCAAACAGCGAATTTAAGCTTATACACCTGGTACAATAGTTGTACCTTAAAATTTTGTGTTACACTTGGTGAATCTGTGAGTTTAACTAATAAAATGTTGTGCTTCCTAAAATAACATGTATCCTCACTCAAAGAGGCCTTCAACATCGCTAACTGATGAAAATGTAGAACAAGTGAGAGCTGTTCTGGGGTCAGACAGTTGATAAATACTGAAGTTCCTTGGAAGGATCAGAAAAATAATTCTTTGCGTCAGATCAGACATTGGAGAAGTTTTAATGCTCCACTATGACGTAACAGCCTTGCCACACGCTAATTTCTATTAATGAGCTTATGTCCTAAATACGGAATTCTACGGTAAACTTACTAAAAACTGCATTGATTTTCACATAAATTTACAAAAAATACAAGTTCTTAAAAATGCGAGAAAAATTGAAAATTTTCCTTTGGGGGACTCATGTAAGATTTGTGATTTTCGTCGAAAATTTAAATTTCGCCAATCCATTATTTTTTAAGTCCAAACGATACAAAAATGCGTAAATTGTTGAAAAATGAATCGATTTTCACAGAAATTTATGAAAAATACGAGTTCTTAAAAATGCGAGAAAAATTGGGCACAATACTTTCGATAATGAAATACTGTAGCCGACGAACTGAAGGCAATTTCGGTTGAAGACTTCCGTCACTTCTAAAAAAAGTATCAACCACTACATGGCTGATACATGAACTTCTTTAAAGAGGATAAATATTGATATAAAATCAGTCTAATTGTTTTTCTATCACATTTTGTATTTCAAATTAATAATATTTTTAAAAAAATCTTTCTACTCAATAGAATATCATGCAAATCAGAAAAGAAATACGTTTCAATCCAAAATAGTTTAATTTAAATTAAAATTTGAGCTTTTCCACAAAATATTTAAGTTTATTTAATAAACTTAAATATTTGGTGGAAAAGCTCATGCTGAAATATGAATTTTTCTTCTTTTATTTATTTAAGAATCGCATTGAATAAGCATGTACATTTACTAAGCCAGATAGCAAGGCTCTCATAAATAAAGCTAAGCATAAGTACTCTACAGACTTAATTATTAAATTTTTTCTAAATATATTTTCAACACTCTCATAAAAAAGGGTTCTTTATAAATTTGGAAATACCATCCTCCATACACATAGAATGAAATTCATAGTATAAATTCATAATTTATTGTAATGTCTTTAATCTAGTCTCTCCTTTTAAAAGTAATATTTTCTAGAAATTGTATCTTAATTATAGCATTTTTTTTAATAAAATTTTACCAAATATAAAGAAAAAAAAACTGTTTTTAATAAAGTAATGTTTGTTTTTTTTTTTACTAAATGAGGAGATACTCTTGAATTATTAAATTTAATTGAATTTTAGAAGAGAATCTTTTATATTTACGATGGTCAGAATTTTATGATTTTGGGTTAATTTTTATGATTTCTGTTTGGACATTTTGATTTTTTATAATATATTTACATTATGAATTTTTCCGAAGGTATTTGTTTATTTTATTAAAAGAAAGTTTTTTTTAAATAATATATCCTCATTCAGAGACTACCAGTACCTAAAATTAATTATCTTAATTGATATAAGATTAGCTTTGAGAATTAAAATTATATTTGCTTATCATTTGTGAATAATTTTTTAGATAAAACAGTTTATTTTAACAAACAAAGTTTTTCTAATTTTTACTTGCACATATCAAAAAGCCAAACTTTAAGTATAAAAGTAATTAAAATGAATGAATTATTTAAGAAAATATTAGTACAAATTTATAGAAGAAAGCACAGAAAAATAGAACATTTTAAGTATAAATAAACAAACAAATATAAAATAATCTGTCTGAGGTAAATAATTATACTAATGTAGTAGGCAGAAAATAATTTGCCCTAAAAGCATTATGACCACGTACTCGTATATAGCTGTTGTTTTAATCATAAGGATCTGATTCAGATTTAGTAGCATCTGGCATACACACATTTGTGTCGAGTTGGTATTTTCTCTATCCTTAGAGGGTAGCTCGTCCTCCGCATTTGGATATAATCTTTTCGTTACGGTATGTGCTACGGTTTGCCTTCAGTTAAACCATATAATATTAATCAGGCATAAGTAGTATTTTCCCCAAACAATCTCTGATAATCTTGATACTAATATGAATTTTGACCCTTTAAGAAGTCATATTTCGCTAATAGCATTTCCTTTCGAGATATCGCAAATCTTGTCGTGAAATAAATATCCTGCAGAGGAGATGTTCAAAACCGCAAATAGGAGCAATGTTCAACGGTTGCATGATGAAGAATATGTCAGAATATTTATGAATGTGAATATGTTTATTCTACATAATATATAACATGGTTATTTACTGAGATTCGTATGGTGATGCTGTCATTAATAATTATTCTAACTAAGGCAGATACGTGTAATTTTCCTAGAACCGCTATTATTCTACAAAAAAATTGGACCGTTCAAAGGCTCTGAACCTTAGAAGTTGTTCTAATATCATTTTTCAAATGTTTCCTTTACTCATTTTACCCTTATTTTCTTTAAAAATATATTTTTGTTATTAATAATCAATTTAAATAGGAAGCTAACTATATGAAGCGTTATTTATAAATTTATAGTCACATAAAGTAATGGTTTTTTTTTCGTTTCCAAATAATTTCAAATAGTTTTAAAATTTTCAGAATATTCACAAAACTTACAATATATTTAAAAAAAAAACTAACGATCATAGACTTATGGATTCAATCACAATTTTTTGAACGTTGTATTAAAACTCTTTTTTTTAAAAATTTGCAATAACATATTTTTTTTGCCTTGAAAATACTTGGTAATTTTTTAAGCAATTTTTTCAGAAGTAGTGGATTAATTTAATTCTTACTTTTAAGGGGATTTTTCTGTAGGCTTAGTCTTTCGGTTAAACTTATCCCATAAACTCTTTCAAAGAATTCTTAAATCCTATCATTCGTTCCATGATATCGCACAGTAGCAACCACGAAATTATTATCATTCCAAAGGACAATAGTGACCATTATTGGGTATATTTTGCCCCTATCAATATCTATTTTTATTAAGATAGTCTTAAAGCTAACATTGCCCATACAATTGAATGGGGTTATGTATTGTATGAGTTGTATTGTAAATAAATACGTGCCTTGTTAGACTCTACAATTTTAATCTAAATAAAAAAAATCTTCCGTCTGAATATTTATTAAAAACAGCATTTTTAAAATACGAAGTCTATTCAAAAAGTATCGCGAATATTGATTTCCGCGGGTTACGTATAATCGATTTTCGATTTTTTTGGCGTTATGTTGGTACTCATATCTCTCACTTATACCGATAACTTCGGCCATTTTGAATGTTCAGTTAATTTTTGACAGCTGGTTTGCTTGCACGTGTTTTGGCTCGCCTTCGAATTTAGCCCATTTTCGACCAAAAACAGCATCGTATTAACATTGCTAAGGAGCTGTTGGACTCTGTCCGCGATGACCCAAATTTGCTCCAGAGGGTTATAACTGGTGACGAATCATGGGTTTATGATTATGACGTGGAAACCAAATCTCAATCATCTCAATGGAAGCTGCCGCACGAGCCAAGACCGAAAAAAGAGCGCCAAGTTCGGTCGTATGTAAAGGTTTTGCTTACAGTTTTCTTCGATTGCAGGGGCGTGGTGTATAATGAGTTCTTGCCACAGGGTAGACCGGTCAATAAGGAATTTTATCTGTAAGTTATGCGCAAGTTGCGTGAAGCAATCCGCCAGAAACGCCCGAATTTGTGGAAGAACAAAAATTGGCTTTTGCACCATGATAATGCCCCTGCTCACGCATCGTTGCTTTTTTGGCCAAAAACAACACATTAATAATGCCGCAGCCACTGTATTCCCCAGATCTGGCCCCCTGTGACGTTTTCTTGTTCCCTAAACTGAAGAGCCCCATGAAGGGACGACGCTTCGCTACGATTGAGGAGATAAAGACGGTATCGAAAGAGGAGCTGAACAAGATCACAAAAAATGATTTTTTGAAATGCTTCGAGGATTGGAAAAAACGTTCTTTTTTCCAATCCTCGAAGCACTTCAAAAATGATGTTTTTTTTGTATAATATCTGATGGGGATAACTTTGAAGGGGACAAAATAGATATTTATGAATAAATAAATAATTTTTGAAAAAATACAATATTCGTGATACTTTTTGAACAGAACTCGTATACCAAATTGTATTTTCAAATATACCAAATCGACCACCAACTTGACCTACAAAATATCCTTTATCTTACAAAATACATACACTCTCGATCGTATTTTTATTACAAATTTTTCTGAATTAGGGAGGTTTTAATTTTTTTTTTAAATTTTAATTTAAAATTGTGGTGTATTGGACTCCTCTGCAATCTCAAGGCTACCTTTTTATAATTTTATAGCTCTCCCAACATAATCATTTACACAGAATTCTCAGAAATATATCATATTTCATTTGAAGTCCTACAAGGTAATATACTTGGTCCCATTTCTATATATTTCCCTTTCAACTTTTCTTTCGGAGATGAGCGGTCTGCTGTAGTTATTCTACTGTCTTTATTTATGCAGTTTTTAGTGCGGTGACATACTTCGTCCAGTAGAATTTGACTAATCGGGTATTTATCCATGATTGGTTTTTCCTTCCGAAAGCTGGTATTGATATTTCTGTGCTTTTCATGGCTGATGAATTTTTCAGGTGTTTTTCTCCGTATTCAAACTTATGATATCTTGGACGGTAATCCAGCTTGCTAATGACTATTCAAGTACCCACATACTTGACTAAAAAGACTTAAAACAAACAAACGTTATCGTAAACTATTTAGACTATTGACCAACCATTCGAAATTAATAATAAAAATCAAACTCTTTTTATAAAATAATAAAAAAATACTTTTCAAAAACTAAAAAATTTATTAAAATTTTCTAACTCTAGTTGATTAGATAACCGCCAATAGGTGTTTACTACTACTTCATTGCTTGTTATATATACTTTTCAATATAAATACTAAAAAAAAATACCTGCAGTAAGAAGAAGGCCTAATAATTTGGATAAATTAATTAATTTATTACTCAATTTACTACAGCAAATACTTCAAAAAGTTTCTTTATTGAATCACTTAAAAAATGGCCAGCCAACAAAGCTTTATATAATCGACCAAAAATAAAGCAGCTCTTAATAAACCAATTATTTAAAAAAAACTTAAAAATTATTTAAAAATTAGTAAAATAAAAATGCAAATCTGTTTTTCTAAAACCAGTTACTGAGTTTTAGTAATAAAAGTCTTCTTGCAGGCCTTAGGAGGTCACTAACAAATTCTTCGAAACTTGTCTTGTTGAGATGCGTCGCAAAATAAAATAAATTCGAATGCTCGTAAACTGGTTTTTAGATAAATAAAAATGGTACTTAGTAATGATAGTTTTTTTTTAAATAATATTTTTAATTCGTTATAAAATAAATAATGTTTAAACTTTTAAATAACTCCCAAAAAAAGAAAACAAAAAACTGAATCTATAATCATACGCAATCTTATAAAGTAGACACTTTAACGCACTTGCCCATATAAACTGCAATACACAATAATATAATATGTACACGGGATGAAAAAGTGATGATGAGGTTATAAATAAGGCCCAGATAGCCTTACAGGCTCAATTCATTTAAATACTCTGACTTAGTAGAACCTAGTGACGATCGTCTTTAAAAAATGATCAGAGGTCTTGTGTATGTGTATGTTATTCTTTGTATACAAGTAATATTTTTTTTAATCAGTATAAATGGGCAACGATTTAAACAAATAATTATTGACCTCGAGGATTATTGTGATTCGTTCGGAACATGTTCGCATATGGAATACCCAAACGTGGATAAAGTGATCAGTGATAATTCCAGTAGGATTGAAGGAAAAGAAGTACTTTTTGCTGAAAGTAATTTTACAACAATTCCGGAATATTTATTTCTAGTATTTCATGAAGTGATAAATCTAGATTTGGAAGAGTGTGGAATAAGAAAACTTTTTAAATGGAATTTTCTCGGTGCAGAAAACTTGAAAATTCTTAAGCTAACTTCTAATGAAATAAGTGAAATTGCTAATGATACGTTTAGTCATTTAAAAAGTTTACAAGAACTTTATTTCGATTCGAATAAATTAAAAACTTTACCATCATATGCATTCTATTCAAATAAAGCCTTAGAGCTAATATCATTGAATAAAAATGAAATTAAATACATTGAAGAATATGCATTTCATAGGAATAATCATATAAGAGAAGTGCGATTGACATATAATCAATTAACATTAAATGAAAGTGAAAATTTCCTATCCAGACTATCGAAAGTTGAAGATTTAGCATTAGGAAATAATCAAATAATCTACATAAAGGATACAACATTTGTGAGAACCAAAAGTCTACAGAATTTATATTTATGGAATAATAAAATCAACAAAATCGATTGTAATGCATTTAGAAATCAGATTGAATTAAAATATTTGGACATAAGTGCCAATGAGTTAACATCGATTAATATCAACACATTTGATCCATTAATAAATTTAAAACATTTATTTTTGCATCATAATAAAATTCGAAAACTGGATATTCAGCACATATTAGAAATTTTACAATTGAAATCTCTCATGTTGCATGATAATTATTTAAATTGTGATTATATAAACGTTATTGAGACTGATAATCGTTTAAAGAGAATTCAATATAATTTCCGGGGTTGTAAAAATACTACTGACAATGTTGATATGGAAAATTCTGTTGAGCAGAATATGGAATGTGATCTGAATGAAGATCCAGAACGGAGGAGACCTGGTGAACGATTAAAATGTGAATCAAAAATTTTCGTTTATGAGAAAGTTAGTAATCAACAATTGGAAATTAAAAATTACGAGAATAGCGATATTGCTGAAGACGAAGGTGACGATTTTGAGGATTGTGGTGAAGTGAAAGTTCTTGAACACACTGTTCAGGAATTTGTTAATGCATAGTTGTTATTTTTGTATACTTCGATGATTTGTCATAATAAAATTAAATCTACGAGTATTCAATTAATAAATAGTCTATTATTATTTATCGATTAGATGGGAAATCTTCGGTGTTATAAATTTTACTGTTGGTCAAAAACTGTGATCGAACGTTCGTTGGTCATTTTGAATTACTGCATTTTTACTGTCGATTTAAGAACAGCCCTATAATTGGGTTCCTAAGCTCCAATATTTAATGATAATTGTAAAATTATATTACGCAAATACCTTAAAAAAATACCGTGACACTCTTCAGATTATTAATTCTTACTTTAAGTGAAGTTAATATTTATACTTATAAATATTAATTTTTTTTTAATTGAGAAAATATAGTCTTGTTATTGGACCGATTTTTTCAAAATATATTATTTAAAATAAAATTTATTTATATAATAAAATCTGAATAATAAATAATTAAATAGAATAATAGGCTCTGAATGCTGATATTTTGTGAATTTTTTTTTTCAGTAATGAGGCTTATCTCTTGTTTGGTGGATACGTCATATTTCAAATTTTTGTAGTTTTTTTTATTGTCGATTCAGTTTTGAGTTATAAGGTGTAAAAGATGGAAGTTAACAATGAAAAAATTCAATTTTGCTTTGAAAAAGGTGAAAATGTTAGCCAGGCGGCTGAAATTGTGAATGATTTTTATGGTTCCGATATTGTCACCTCGCAAAAGTATGCCCATCATCCAAATATCGATAAAATCATGCAAATGATCGAAGTAGATCGGTATGTTAGCAGTCATAGCATCACCCAGGAGCTAAAGATCGACCACAAAACGTGTTTTAACTATATGTTAAAATCTGTTGAAAAGCTGAATTAAAAAAAAAGCTCGATGTTTGGGTGCCACTCGAATTGACGCTAAAAAAACATGATACACGTAGATTGAGTTTCCATTTGCAAAGCCTTGGCCAAACGGAACGTAACTGGTTCATTTCTTAAATGGATGATGACTGGGAATGAAAATGGGTCCCATACAACATTATTGTATAAAAATGATAGTGGTCAAAGCGCTGTGAAGCTACTCAAATAGTGGTTAAACTAGGACTTACCGTCAGAACAAGGTTTTGTTGTGCATTTGGTGGGACTGAAAAGCATTGCAATACTTCCTTAGGGATAAGAAATTGGCTTCAATAGAAGATTGTGAAAATCCCTTAGTCAAATTTTTCCCCAATAGGGACCAGGGCTTCTATGAGTGAGGTATTATGAAATTACCTTTAAAATGGCAACAAATTTTAAACAAAACTGTGCATATTTGATCTAAATTGGACTATCCGAACCATGTTTTTTTTTTTAATTTTTACAGATATTTACAACTACAACATAGTAATAAGCAAATTTGAGCAATAGTATTAATTAGCTTGAAAGGTTGTGGGGAGTAAACATCCAATGAAGTTCCTCCTGCTAGCGTGTGTTTCTGTTAAGCCTCAGGATTTTAATAAATCACGCGACCAGTGCCGCTTAAGTCTTCGATGGGTATTTCTAGGGAAGGAAGTGCAGGATAGTTCTTGAACAAGAGGATTATTATGATTGGGGACACGAGAATAGAACTTTTTATAACGAGATACAGCCACGTCAAAAACAAATGCGACTTTAAGATGACGATGAATAACAGTATTGCGAACATAAAAGGGGGCATCGACAATTGTACGGAGTATTTTTGATTGAAGGGATTGGATTCGATGGAAATTAGAAGGCTTAGTAGATCCTCAGAGTTCTAGCCCGTATGTCCATATGGGTTTCAGTGAGGTATTGTATATCAGTACTTTGCTGTCTATAGTAAGTTTGGACGTTTGTCTAAAAGTCGAAGTCGTTTTATGTAACGTCTTTTTAGTTCTTGTCTTTTAAGTCTTGTATGTTGGTTCCATGTCAAGCGTTTGGCTAAGTACAGTCCTAGGTACCGAGCTTCGGTGTGTTGAGGTATGGCACCCCCATTAAGGTATATGGGAGGGCATGTCTCACGACGAAGAGTAAAAGTTACCTGGATAGATTTACGTTCATTGACTTTTATTCTACACCTAGTAAACCAGTTCTGGAGGGTTTGGATTTGGATTTGGAGGGTTTCAGAAGCATGTTGGGGATTTTCGCTAGAATCAAGGCAGGCCGTATCATCGGCGTATGTAGCAAAGAAGATATTAGGGCAAATTGGGATATCGGATGTGTAAATGTTGTAGAGGATGGGTTCAAGTATGCTACCTTGAGGAACCCTAGCCAATATCGGAGAGATATTGGAGAGTTCGTTGGATTCATTTACTTGGAAGTGTCGGTTGGAAAGGAATAATCTTTGGATTAGGAAATAGGTGGAAGGAAGGAGCCTCTTGAGTTTCCAGAGTAGACCCGGGTGCCAAACTCTATCAAAAGCTTGACTTATATCAAGAAACACACCGGGACAGTACTCTTTTCTTTCTTAAGAGGATGCAATGAAACCGACAACTTTATGACACTGCTGGGTAGTGGAGTGCTCGGCGCGGTGAACCATGTTAAATAAGGTTTTGAAATAAACGTAAAAATAATGGATAATAAGGCGACATTAAAAGCCACAGAATACGACAAATTTTGGTTTTAATGCCCGAAAAGTTCCCATGACGCTTAATTTCGATATAAGTTGATATCAATTTGCATCCAAGATCGTGCAATTTGACACCGTTGGACTTTTTTTCTGAGGCTACACAAAAAATACGAGTAGAATTTACGCAGACAATCTTTAAACTGTAGAACATTAAAAAACCAACATCCATCAAGGATCAATGTGTGCGCATTTTCCCCTAATTTGAAATAAAATTCTTAAGATAATCTAAATTTTAGGTTTGATTTATTTACTTTCCAAATAACAAATTTTATAACATAATCCAAAAATCAATAGGACATATAAGGATTCATCTCAAAAAGCCCCACTGAATGATTTAATTTTTTACTTGTTGTCACGAAAAAAACAACGATGCAGTTCAAAATTAACAATCTAATCACTAATTCAAGGAAAAGTTTGATGCATACAGTATAATTGACCCATGTAATAACGATATTGAAATTGACGGAAGCAGTCAATTTGACGCACTGAGTAAAGTTGATGCATGCATTAAAATTGAGATAATCAGTAAGGTTGCCGCATGCAATAAAGTTGAAGCATACAGAAAGTTTGACGCATGCTGAAACGATGAGGCGGCGGTGCACTCGACGCATGCAGTAAAGTTTATGGATACAGTTTAGTTGAAAAATGCAGTAAAACTGCCGCATGCAGTAATAATTAGGCATGCAGTAACATTAAAGATTACAGAAAAATTCACTTAATGTGAAAATTAATTGACACCACCAAAGTTACCTTTTTATACGAATTTGAGTGTAAATTCCGGTCAACTTTTTTTTAATCCTTCTAATAAAATAGTCCTTAACGAAGTGATATTTTACATTTTTTTTTTATATTAAAAATCACACACATTTAAATAGATACACATGAAAATATTATTGACCAGTTACACATAGTTTGCAATTCGTTACTTTTTCCTTTTTAATTGAAAATTTCAATTTTAAATACATTTTTTCTCATTATTATAGAAAATTTATCTACTGTACATTCCCTTATAAAATGTGAATCCCTATTTTTAAATAATAAATTCATATAAACTTTTATTCAATTTACTTTAAAAAAATTGCATATTTTATGATATAAAAAAAAACGAAAATTTTTTCGTTAGTAGTTGTTTTGCGAGAAATCGGTGAGAGACAAAAAAAAATAATACCATTTACCTAATACTTATTTGAGCTATATTTCAAAACAGCAATTTCTATTACGTAAAAATATAATTTGAAATGATGTTGGTAATATTTCCCTTTGGAACAATTACTTTTAATTTTAGGGCATATACTTATGTGTTCATTGATTCTCTTTATTAAACATTACAAGCCAACTTGTGCACATTTTTCCATTTTAATGGCGTCAAATTAACCCAGCTTATCACTCTGTATTATGCAGACTTTCAAAATTCATCCTTATTCCCTAGCGACTAAGCATACGAGCATTATGTTAAAAGGAAATTTTGCTTTATAAAAAGCGTTAGTCTATGAAAAGGATGTGTATATTTGTATGATTTTCTTCAAATAAATTTTTTTTTTAATCAATTTGAGTTTTTTTTGTTCGTTTGTTTTAGCATAGATTAATGGAAAAAGTTAAAATTTCTTTCGTTAGATTTGATGTATTTTATTTTATTTTCGTATGGTTGATTTTTGAAAGAATATTTTTTTTTATTATTTATATTTAATTAGTAGATTTGATTGAATATAAAAACTGAAAATAAGGGTTATTAAAATGAATTAGTACAGAAAGGTGGATTAGAACAAATTCCTAACGTTCTTATGCATAAAATGAATACATTCCAAGCGTCACTATAGGACTGTTACAGAAATAATTAAGAAAAACGTAATAAACAGAATGATGAATAATAAAATATCAAATTGTATTAAATTACTTTAAAATTAAAATAAAATTAAATTAAATTAATTATGACCCTTATGAGTTATTTGGATTGTTTAAGGAAGACGAATTAAGAGAAAACTGTCTTTTTTGTTGCTGTAAGGTTTATGCAATAAGAGCTAGATTTGATTGAAAGTTCCGATTCTTGTCTCAGAGACCTTGCAGCAAAATAATTGTAGGAAGTAATTAGAAACGATTAAATTTTATAAACTAATGAAAGGAGTTGTTTCTACTTCTAGCAAATAAAAAAGAGGACTAATGAAAGGATTTGTTGCGTCTTGGAGCATCACAATAGAAGGAAACAAGAAATTCTGGATTACCACCTTGATCAAAAAGTTCCCGCAACGATGGAAGTGTGGAGCTCCCATCGTTCCGATTTGAGTTCTTTTTTTGTTAAGTTGGTACATCTGTTGTTGATATTCCCTCTAAATCTTAGCGTCATAGCTTGACATTTGCAAAAGTTACGTAGCCAAGAGTACATCTATATCTATGTGTGTTGGAGATTTTTTACAATTTTAGAAATGGATTTAAATTTGCAACAACGAACTTGTATTAAATTTTGCGTAAAAAACGGATTTAATTGTGCGCGAACGTTGGAAATGTTGGAAAAGTGTTTCGGCAACGATTCTCTAAAGAAAACGGTTATTTACCAGTGGCACGAACGGTTCAAAAGTGGTCGTGAGTCAATCGAAGATGATGAACGCAGTAGCAGACCATCGACATCGAAAACCGACGAAAACATTGATAAAGTAAAAGAAATGTTGGTCAATAACCGCAAATTAACCATCAGAGAGATAGTGGAGGACTTGAATATTGCCTATGGATCCGTCCAAGACATTTTGGTTAATGATTTGGGTTTTCGTCGTGTAGCAGCAAAGTTGGTGCCAAAAGACCTCATTTTCATGCAAAAAAGAGACCGTGTTGACGTCGCAAAAGACATGATTTGCGAGGCTGAATCCGATCCCACATTCATCAAAAGGATCATTACTGGAGACGAGACGTGGGTTTATTTGGGCGTCTTGAGACGTTTGTGTGAAGCAATTCGCCGAAAGAGACCGGAATTGTGGGCAGAAAACTCGTGATAACGCATCGTCGCGCAGTGCCATCAATATTCGTAATTTTTTGACGAAATATGCAACAAATACCATCCAACAACCACCGAATTCACCTGATTTGGCTTCCTGTGACTTCTTTCTGTTCAATCGAGTTAAAAAACCATTACGAGGAATGCGTTTCAACAGCCGAGAGGAAGTAATAGAAAAATCGCAGGAAGCACTGATGGACATACCGAAAACCGAATATAAAAAATGTTTCGAGGATTGGATCAAGCGCTGGTATAAGTGTGTTAAAGTCGATGGGGATTACTTTAAAGGGGACAATATAGATTTAGATGGATAAACTTGAATTTTTAATTTTCTGAATAAATTCCGGTAACTTTTTGATCAAGGTAGTAAGTGGCATGTATTTCAAATATGTGGAATGGTCAGTTGAAAGCCACATGATTGGTATGTAGGATAAGTTTGGCTACCGAATAGGAAATCATGCGTAAGTGTGGTAGGCCCAATCCAAATTGTGAGAAGTTTCCTTGTTCAAAGCTTTGGAATAGTTCTTTAGTTTACGTGGAAAAAAATCCTCCAATTTCGGTCCAGTCTGTTTGTCCACGTATGGCTAAAAATTTTGAGCACCGGATTATTTGATGACCAAGGAATAGTCTCTAAGGCTGCAAGATGCTGCGATGTTTGGGCAGATTATTTGCAGTCATCATAGAAAGGGGAGCGTCTACCTGGTAGGACTCCACACTTGACCTCGTGATATTCACCACCATCAAGCTGCATAATTGCGAATGATTTTTTGTGGTCATCGAAAACAGTGTCCGTGAATAAAAGTGTATAGTAGCTCAATCTATTCACCAATTCAAGGAAAAGTTTCCTATAAATGGGTGGATTGGCATCAGACTTTTTGCTCCCAACCATGGTTAACAGTCTGGGTGTGACACAAAGGTTTGACAATTAAGACAACTGTTAGATGGATACATTTCCAACTTAGAGTAAGTGGTGTAAATATTTCTTTTTTGCAGGATATATTTGAAAGAGTAAAGGATTTTGTAAATGACGTTAATAGGAAATTTTATAAAGACAGTTAATATAGTCCAGTTTAAATAAGAATAGGGTCTTAGGTGTTGTATTGTATTTAATTCGTAGCGGTTTTTTGCAAAGTTTCGTGGTTTATTATAACAGTATCATTGCAGAAGCATTTTTCAAAGTATTGTCCTTCGTAATCCACTACTTTTTGCCATCTTTCTGGTAATGCTCGGATAATTCAAAGTATTGTCCTTTGTTATCCACTACTTTTTGCCATCTTTCTGGATACCGCGTCGAAAAAATTCTTCTTCTTTAAATTCGATGAAAGAATCGATCCAATTTTTGGTCATTTCGTAGTTATCGAAGTGCTGCTCTAACAAGCCATGCGCCATGGATCGAAACAAATTTTAATCAGATGGGCAATATCCGGCAAATATGGCGGGTGAAGCAGAATTTCCCATTTCAGCGTATTTAAATAAGTTTTCACGACTTTCGCAACATGGGGTCTTGCATTGTCGTGGAGCAAAATAGCTTTGTCGTTTCGATCTTTATATTGCGGCCACTTTTCTTGTAATGCTCTGTTCAAACGCATCAATTGTCGTCTGTATACGTCTCTAGTGATGGTTTCACCCGGTTGGAGGAGCTCATAATAAATAACACCCACCTGATCCCACAAAATACACAGTAAGATCTTCTTTATATGAATATTCGACCTGGGGGACGATGTCGATTCATGACCGGGCAAGCCCCACTATTTTCTGTGTTTGGGATTGTCATAGAGTACCCACTTCTCGTCACCAGTGACGATTCGATGCAGAAATCCCTTCCTTGCCTGCCGTTGGAGAAGAATCTTACAGGTGACTAACCGCCGTTCGACGTCCCTTGGCTTCAACTCATGTGGAACCCACGTTCGCTGTTTTTATACCATTCCTATGGCTTCCAGGCGTTTTCCGACCGTCGAAAAGTCGACTCCAAGCGATGTGGACAACTCCCGGAGTGTTTGGCACGGGTCTTCATCGAGCAACGTCACCAAATCTTCATCTTCGAACTTTTTCGGCTGTCCGGGACGTTCCATGTCTTCCAAATCAAAATTTTCATGTTTAAACCGCGCAAACCACTTTCTGCAAATTTGCTCAGCAAGAACGGCACTTTTCTTCATGTTGAAGTAATGAACTAACACTCCCCGCAAAAACGATTTTTCAGGCACAAACTTCGACATGTTTGACACTGCGCAACAAGTGCTACTGACACTATAACAAAATGTCATTTAGTGAAAAAGTTGCGTTATGTCAGTAGCTTCTGGGAGAATATTTAATTTTGTATGTGTGACTATGGATAGTTGGCTAACGCCATCTTTTATAAAACGCTACGAATTAATTCCAACACTTGGTATCTTAAAGATATTAATAGCAAATTATATAAAATATGACAAGATTAATTTTTTTTTGTTCTTATTACAAATCTAATAACAAAGAATTTTTTTTAAATATCCTCGACAATAACAATATTATTCGAAAAAAAAATTCTCCTTTCTTAAAGACATCATTTTTATTTAATGCTAACTTAAAGTCATTTTTTTTTAAAAAGCAAAGTAAAACATCTACAATATTTTAATAAGGACATATAATAAAATCATTAATGGAAAATTGCCTAAGTATCAATAAATACTAGTACCAGCCACGTGCAATCCCCAAACCATATGCTCTGTCAGGAAATAAATAGACTGAAACAATTTTTCTATCAGTTTCATTAGATACTTATTCGTACAAATCGATTTTCCAATTGAACAAATATCGCTCATAAAATTGAGTGTATTTCAATTGAATTCAACCAAATTCGAGTAATTTGACTAGATTTAGGAAAATAAAATCAATATTTTTAGAATTGTACTAAATTCAATTGCAAAAACAAACAAGTGTAAGAAGAAAAATTACTCAAATCAAATTCAATATGAATAACTCAAAACTATGTTGGATTTGAAGTGTTCCAACAGGATTTGGAATGGTCTATTTTATTGCTGAGTGCATAGATGCACTTCACTATAGAAGCAAGTTTTATCTAAATTCTCTTATTGCAAGTATTCAGGGATTTCCATATGAAACTTCATTAATTTTTTTATTTTTCAGCTATTTTTTTTCCGAGTGTATATATAAATAGTAAATTTGAGTTTTTCAATTCATTGTAATTGATTGAAAATAGATTTTTTTTTCTTTATAAAAGACATATGTATTAGTGTGTTAACATTTATTAGATTGAGGATTATTTTTTTCAGTAATTTTTTACTTCAATAAAATTTATTACTGACACTGACTTTTTCGCAAAAAAAATATTTAAAGGTGAAAGAGCAATTTTCTATTTGAGAATAACAGATAAAAAATATATATTCTTTCAAGAAAAATAGCTTTTGTGTAAGTTTTCTGACACTTCTTGTTCCAGTTTTCAGTTGGAATGTGTATTGTGCACTTAACTCTACTGATAGTCATGCAATTTCAGTTGACAAAATTCGGAAACTTTCGCTCATTCAAGAAGTATGGTCACAATGGCAAGTGCATTATGCAAAAACGTATCACCTATGCAACATCCTTTTTTTTTGATTTGTTAAATTCTTACTTTATTTTCTCTATTCTTTATTCATTCCAGTTTAATCCTGAATAGCTATTCCGACATTATTTTATTATATACAAAATGTTATTTTATACAATCCTCACTATACATTGAGTGCAGGAATATTTAACAAATAAAATGAAATTCTTTAAAGAATAATATATGTACTATTAGAGAAAAAGGTATGAAAATTTTAAAATGGTGAATGATGATATTCTTGTTTGATTCTTTACAATAACTTTTTTGTATATTGTTGATTTTGAATATTGTATACAGTTTATTCGAAAACTTTTTTTACCGTATCTCAATATCAAGGATCAAACATCAATTCATTTTTGGTACTTTTGACTTTCTACTTTAAATTTATATCCATGCATATACGTTTTTTAAGTTATAGTATCAGGTTATTTGGAAGAAATTCCCTATGGTTTGTTGAATGTTGAATACCTGTAGACTACACATATGGTAAAAGAAATGAAATAAAAACTTGACATATTTGCGTATGTGTACGCTTTTGTCCCAAGGGAAATATCTCTCATGCTCGTGCTCTTTCAGCTGTTAAATTGAACCGATAAGGATGATTTCGAAAAGTATTTCCCTCTTAGAGACAAAATATAAATAGGTAAATAAATAACAATAATGCAAGAAGACGTATCCATTCATACATTTTATGTTGTTATGAGTAAACGATATTATGAGTTTTGTTATCACTGAAAATTATAAAATGATATGTATCTGATGCTTTTTATTATTGGTATTCTTCTTATTTTCTTTTTTTTGCTCATAACAGAATAAAAATATTATATTTTCATATGATATTTAAATTTTTGATAAATAATATATAAGAATAGTAATATTTTTAATCAAATATAAAACCAATTTGATAAAAACTATTTTTTTTCTTCTTTAGTTTAAATGATATCTACAATAACATACAATTTGTGGTAGGTAGATTTTTTAAGAGAAGATACAAGGACATGAACAAATTGGGGATGTTTCCTCAAAAACGGAATGATTTATTTTATAGTTTTTAGTCGATTGGTGTATAATGGAAGGGTTCCTCTTGCTAAACTTATGATGATAGGATAGGATGGAATTTTTTATAACGAGAGATGTACAGTTCACGAACCAATGGATCATTTAGATAACGATGAATAAAATTGTTTCGTACATAAAAAGGAGCATTGACAAATTTTCAAGCGATGCAGGATTGTACGGGTAATTGCAATGTTTGGTCGTCGAATACCAAAGGTCGAGTCCGTATGTCCATATCGGTTTCTGTATCGGGTTCACTTCTTTTTATTTTCGTTTGTGGGTTTCAGTCTAAAGCTATTTGTCGATTATAAGTCCAAGGTAACGTACGCTAATTTTTTTGTGTGTGTGAAATATTAGTACTAATTACACAATGTGTCTCAAAAATAACCGAACTTTATATTTAAATCATACAACATGCAGCGCCATCTATTGAACAAAAATGGAACAAAGAGCAAATATAAAATTTTGTGTTAAACTTGAAAAAAAAAATGCGCTGAGACATACGAATTGATGGAAAAAGATTGTATAAGTCGTACTCAAGTTTGTAAGTGATTTATACGATTTAAAAATGGTCGTGAGGATTTAAATGACGACCTAAGGCCAGGTCGTCCAGAAGCTAGTAATCGTGCTGAATTGGTGGAAAAAGTCCGTGAAATCATTGGTATTGATGCAAATTTTACTACGAGAATGTTGGCTGAGGAATTAAATAGGAGTAAAAATACGATTTGGAGAATTCTAACTGAAGATTTGGGTAAAAGAAAGGTCTGTACGCGTTTTGTTCCACATGAATTAAATGAAGACCAAAAAATCGCTCGTGTGGAGCATTGCAAAGACATTGTTGAAACTGCTGAAAACGATCCAGACTTTCTTGATTCAATCATAACTGGTGATGAGTCATGGTGCTTTAAATATGTCCCTCAAACTAAGCGTCAATCTGCTGAATAGAAGTCCAAAGGCGAGCCAAAACCAAAAAAATTGCGTTTTCAGAAGTCGCGAATCAAGACAATGTTGATTACTTTTTATGATTCGAAAGGTATTGTCCACAAAGAATTTGTTCCAGAAGGTTGAACTGTTAATGGAGAATACTATTTAGGCGTTTTAGATCGTTTGTGGAAAAGAATTGGTCGTGTTAGACCTGAATATCCAGTAGGAAAACAGCAGTTTTTATTGCACGATAATGCACCACCTTACAAGACTAAAAAAGTGAACGAATTTTTGATGAAAAAACGTTTTTCTCTCATCAACCACCCTCCGTATTTGCCTGATCTATCACCATGTGACTATTTTCTATTTCCAAAACTGAAAACCAAGATGAAAGGAACATTTATGATGATATTCCAGCCATTCAAGCAGCCGTAACCGAGGTGCTGAAGAACATTTCTATAAATGACATAAAAAAATCTATGCAGGCGCTGGTTGATCGGTCCAAACGTTATATTGAGTCTAATGGAACCTATTTTGAATAAATAATAACTTTCAAACATAATATAATGTGTATTTTATTCTATATCCAAAAAGTTCAGTTATTTTTGAGACACACTGTTAGGTTTATATCAGCAATCTGCTCTTGGAAAACTGTTAAAATAACATGAGTACATTTTTGCACAATTACCCCCAATTCCACCTTTGAAACCAGGATTCCAAGAAGTGGATGCAATGTTATAGAATGGTGATGGCTGTGGCAATATTTTTATGATGTGTAAGGATGGTTTTATCATCCACATATATTTTGGTTATACTATCACTGTAAAAAGAAATATCATGAGTGTAAATGTTGTAAAAGGTTGGACTTATTATGCTTCCTTGAGGGACACCGGCGTAGATAGGATAATTGTCAGAACACTCACTATTTTCAGCTACTGTAAAATATCAATCTTCAGGAGATAGAATTTTAGAATGTACACATAAATAGAGAATGGGACTCTATGCAACTTCCAAAATAATCCAGCATACCATACATGATCACAAGCGTATGTTACGAAATGTCAAGAAATATGCCTGGGAAATTATATCCCATTTCGTTCCAGACATTATATTATATTTTATCAAATTTTCGTGTATACAATATATGAAAAAACTTAGCTCTATTAAGATGATTATTTTCTTTTAAATATTGAGACAGTTATTAATCTTTTATTTGTCTACTATTGTTCAATCAATCGAAAATTTAAATTCATCTAAATAACATCAAAGCAAATTATTTGATACTTTTACAAGACTATAATTATGAAATTCTAATAATTAAGATAACTTAAAAGTAATAATTTTGTAATGATCATTATTACAACTGATTAAATTTTGATAATAGTTAAAAAGCTCTGCTACAATTTGATACTCTTTTTTTTTTAAAAAAAAAGGAAGAAAATATTTTGCCTTTGACACAAATATTTGTAGAATTGGTAACCCAAAAGAGATTCTATTGAAATTGATATTTATTTATAATCGATCTAATAATTGTGAGAAATTTATTCTTCAAAGAAAATATATATACAAAAGAATAAGAATATCGCAATTCAAATTTAGAAATAAAAATATCGATTTCGATGAGTAGACATACACTCTGGCAAGGATTGTTTGTGTCGACATTTCAAAGAACTTTGATCGATTTGATTGAAAATTGAACAAGTACAAACTCAAATTGAATGAGTCTTATTAACAAAAATAATGATTTTTTATTTTTTAAAAATACGTGATTTTTCTTAGAAATTTGTTTTTCTTACTTTGAATAAATTTATTTATTTCGAAATTTACAGAGCATACTGATAGAATTTCTTTATTATTGATTGTGTACTGCGTCAATTATCTGAAGTAAACAAAAATAAACTTGAATTATCCTTGTTGGAAAATTATAAATTAAAAAGTGAAACTGAATATTATAATCTTTTATTTAAACTTATTTTCATTTTTCTGTTGAGCAAAACATTAATCATAATATAAATTCCAATTAATTAAATAAGATAATAATTATTTTAGTCTCTTAACAAGATATATATAAATTCATACTCAACTAAAAAATACAATTCTATTAAATATTTTGGACAATCGATTTTTACAAATAAGAACATTGAGAGTACATTTAAATTCAATCAGTTTAGTTCTTTTGTTTACTAGTTGACCAGTGGCACATAGACGTGGAAGAAAATAATTTAACTTCAAGTGTGGATGCATCTTAAAATGAAACATGCCAGATACTATTTTTAGAGGTAAACCAGTTAATTCTGCCTGAGCAAGCATGAACAAAATTTTCAACGAACAAATATATTCGATTGTACTTCCTTCTCATAGAAAGAACCCATTCTGCTAAATAGAGTCCTTTTCACACAACTACTTCGAAATAGTATCACCATTAGTTTAAAGTAGTATTTATTTATATCTGTTTGTATGTATTATTTTATTATGATTGTAAATTTTTAGTTAAAGTTATTGAGTTTGTCTGCATTAAATTTTATTTAAAAAGCCTTTTTTTTTAAAGGGCGTATATAGAAAATTTTATCAAAATTCAAATAATTTTAGTTTTGTTTTTTAAAATTAGCTAAAATTGCATCTAACGGGTGTTGTCTTAAATAAAATTGTATCGAGAGGGTGTTGTCTTTAATGATTCGTTGGATAACTTATCTGTGCCATTGGTTGCTAGGTGATAAAAATTATTCTAGCCACTTACCGCAATTTATCTAATGCACACACCAACTGTTCAATTTTGTTTTCACTTCTTTGTGATGTAGAAAACTTGTTTCGAAATAGTTCGGTTCGAGACCACTTTCGGCACTAATTTCGAAATGTTCGATTTTATTATTTCAAATTAAGAGTGTACGCAGTCAATTAATAATTTTTTTTCATAAAATATATAATATTTTTAATATGAAACAATTTTTATAGGATTTAATTTCTGAAATTGAATATTTAATTATTTATAATTGTCACTGTTGTCTTATTTTAATATTCCGTTACGAAATAATAGAATATTTGAAATTTTTTCAAAAACTTTGTATAAAAAAATTCTTTTTTTTTTTCGATTTTAATTGATTACATATTTTATTAACGTGAAAAAATTGAATATTTTCTTATTATTTACGCATTATTTAAATAAATTAAGAGTTTAAATAACATCAAATAAAAAAATCGTTTTCCATTTTATTAACTGTGTTTATTTATAAAATAATTTAGATATTATGAAAACTTCCATTTTGTTAACTGTCTTTTTATATAAAGTAATTTAGAAATTATGCAAAATTAAATGACCCGATTCAATTGGCTTTGATAAATTTTCATCTAACAAGATTCCTTGGTAATGATGACACATCCGTAAAATCATGACAACAACATTTGACTAAAAGTTATAAGAATGACTTGCACTTAATCAAGTAAAGTACTTGATATTAGTCTTTTCTATGTAAAGTCCTCCTTCATGGTCAGTGACCGACAACGACTCTCACTAATGCATAAAATATAAATTCCTGACTGTTCCAGCTAACAAATTTCATCCGAAATGATGTACTATTTTTCGAAAAAATCCTGTTCAGTCTAGCTGAATGACCAACAAAATTTCCGGCTCGTAAAAGATGACAATCTAACATTGTACGTATGCCTATGTTAAGACTTTTCCAAATTGCAAGTAAATATTCTTATAGGAATAAGTGACGAAAACAAGGGTTGAGAATATGGGAAAATAATATGGAACTAAACATAAAAAACAAAATAATATAAAATAAAATGTCCATTTTTTAAGTGAGATTATAAAAGAATTGTGCAAATGAAAGTTGAAAAATCAAAGAAACTCTTATGATTATGGTATACTGATGACCAATGCGGTCGGTTGGTTAGTATCTAATATCGAAGAAAACGAAGTGATATGAAGTGAATCTGCTCTGAAGGGTTGTGTGGCAAAATTAAACAAATAACTGCTCCCCAAAGAATTGAAGAAAATTACGAGTCGGATAGTTTTTGCACGCCGCAGGTGTATTTTCATATCAAAGTTCGTAAGGAGAATTTTTACCATCCACAACCTTAGGCTACTAACAATGAAAAAATCCATTTAGGAAATACGAGCCTGAAAGTACATTTATGGGGGTAGCATTTGTTGCCCGGTCATTTTATTTCACCACGAAAAGATAAAACTTTAGTCTAATATACCAGTTCAGCCGGATTAGAGACTAGCTTCTATAGTATAGTAGATAGTATGCATTTCCTTTACCATTTTTCTCTTCTTTGTAGCCATTTAAACATTTATACGAACGCGTGTTTATTTAGTTACATGCAAGCAAATAGTTGTCGACTACAAGTGTATGCACAATAGAACCATATACCGATATCCCTCTAAACGAATGAGTATCTATATTAAGGGTAACTTTTTCTATTTGTATAAGCTATCTCTGACCACAGAACCATATGTATAAGTATTTCTGAAGTAAACTTAAAATCAGGTGAAATTTTACATGCTTATTAAGATAAATAAAAAGCTATCTTTAAAATGAAAATCATTTTTGGGTTCAAAATTAGTTTTATTCAAAAAAATAAATTCTTTATAAAAACCCTATAGGGGAGCTTTTAAAATGAATTCTTTTATGCCTTTTACATTTTAAACTAAATAAACATACCATATTTATAGAAGTAATTCTGATATACAGATTTAGTAAAATAATATTTATTATCAAATATTTATCCTTTGTGTAGAGTTTATCTGTATCCAAATAATATGATATTTTATAGAATTTGAACTCATGCATAAAATTAAATGAGCGGAATAACTTAGTATGTCAAATAATTAAATGTGTTTCTGGAAAATTCAATTTTAATTGTGATACGTGTACCATCAGTTCATGCGATACTTGAAGTAGCCACAAATTAACGCACTATTTTATGGTCCATAGTTATTGGGATTAAAAGTTTATACATGAAATGATCTCCAGTAAATTATATATAAAGTCCCTTCTGTAAATGAACGAGATACTTAAAGTTTTCGAAACTGATCCATTATTTATTTATAAAAGTTTGATTAAAAATGAAATTAAATAAAATCTGTATAAAAGATTTTAGCTTAAAATGGTCCTGATTCTTAAAGCAAATATACACGTAGTCTGGAAATAATTTTTAATTATTTTTCTGTTATTTTTAATTAATTTATGATTCGACTGTATCAATTTATAATTAAGATTAATAAATATTTTTTGTTTATTTTTTATTTTGGGAAATTTCTGAATATTATTTTTGATCAATTTTTTAAATAAAATTCTTAAAACCACATGAACGTTTATATATTTGATGAGTTTTTTTGTTTACATAGCTTAAAAAAAAGCTACTGTTTTATTGAAAAATATCAACAACCAGAAAAAAATCGAGTCTAAATCAATTTGAAAAGTACAGAATGAAAATTAATTTTAACTTGATTGTAAATAAAATGTTTTTTTTTTTTTTATAATATCCCATAAGCAATTAAATGTGGCCCAATTGAAAATGAAAACTTCAATATCTATACCACTTTTCATATTGATTTATTTATTTTCAATTACAGTCGGATTGTTATTTATTACAATTTGTTTATTTTGAATAATTGGCATGAAGAAAAAACAACGTCAATTAATATGAGACAAGGACGAAAACAAAAGTTGATTTGAAATTGAATTGTTGAATATGGAAGAGTATATCTATAGTATCAGATCAGTAAGACTCACCACAATCTATATTACTCGGGTGACGCCATTACGGCTGGAAAGGGTATTTTCAAACCGAAAAATAAAAAAAATAAAAATTTGCAATAATAAATATCGAAAGTAAATTTTTACTACAATATAAAACCAAAAGTAGTGGGCAGCATATTTCCACTAAAAGGGGGTGAAAAATATGTAACCGTACTAATGTAATATATCAAATAATTTCTGAAGAAAAATAATGTTAGTGGTAAATCGAATCTTTACCGATAAATTTGAACAAATAACATCGAACCACCCTTATGCTAGAAATTGAAGCTTAAGTTCATAGGGCGAAATAAAAATTCAAAAGAAATCGAGCAAAAGGAAATTATAAATTGAAATAAAATGCAAAATAAATTGTTTTTTGGAATTCATCAATGATGATGATGACGGCTGAATGGCTGGGATCAAGTACTCCAAATAAGAAAATGAAAACAAATTTCTTCCTCAGTCAGTAGGCGACCCATTTTTTTTATTCGAGTATACTAAGATCTAAATGGGTAGAAGTTGTGGGTTGTTGTGCAGATGAAACAGCAGACAATGACAGGAGATGCTACTCCGGATGAGAATCGTTTCTGATTGCGAATGCTTAGCCCCTAAGGGAATATGAAACGTTTTCCGGACTCTAGCGCTGACAATGTCGACTCTTTTCCGGAGGAAGCAATCGGAAATCCTTTCTGCTAATTAAGATTCACCCCAGATATCGTCGTCCTCAGGATAACATTCTTCTTCGTGGTTAAGACAAAACAATATTCGTCGAGTTATTTTCTGATATTCATACACCCGAAGCTGTGTAACCTATACAATCCGGATATGTTCGGTTTATCTGCTATTCGATTTCGTGGCATAGACATAAAACGATGGATGATGGCTGCAATTTCACTTTCTCAGGCTTGGTAAATCTTACCAAGGAATACCTCATGTTACGAGTATAAGAAATTTTTCTTCAACTGTTGCCGCTAGAAACCAACGATCAACCATTCTGTAATTAATTTGCACACGAGCCAAGTTAATCTAAATTTAATATTTAATCAAAGCGTTTGTAACTAAGAAGTTGATGACAATGATATTGTTGGGGATTGCTTTACTGAAAAGAATACCATCAAATATGGGGAAATAATGTACACATTTATATTTCTTGGAAATGTTTGGATTTCTTAAAATTGGAAGTTTATATCGTAAGATTGAGTATGAAATATTTGTTGGGGAAAATGTCATTATCTGCTAAGTGTGAGCTTCTAATTGGAAATTAGATTTATTTACTTTTAATTATTATTCTCTGAGATAATAAGAAAAAAAAAGAACAAGTTGTATCAACAAAAAAAATGAATCAATATCATTTTTCTAGAATCGTTAGATCAAATTCTTGATCAAAAGGAAATATTCTAAATAAAGGAACCCACAAAGAAAACTCTTATTATCCAAATTCATCTATCATCTAAAGTTTTTGGCAAATAATTTTTCCTTATCGTCAAAAATTTTTTCGTTGTTGTTGAAAGATTACGTATTTTCTTGCTGTTATGTTTGTGATTTCTTTGAAATTTTTCGCATTCTTATTATCAAACAGAGTTATGGTGATAGCAGTTAGTATCCGGAGACAGTTGAAATTTTTTGACTAAAAAAGTCAACATCAGAGTTTGCCTTTTGTAAATGATATCAGACAGTGACTTTTATAGAAAAATTATAATTGGACGTCATGTAAAAGTCGCGATCTTATTTTTATTCCATATTATCCTTAAGAGCATGCAGTATTCAACAACTGGAAAACACAACATTTCCCATTATATAAACATTATTATTTTTATCTTTATCTTTTTTTTTTATTATTATTATTATTATTACTGATATATTATAATTTCTTGCAAAACTAAGGGAAAGTACAGATTTCTAGGGTTGCATGAAAATTTAAATCTACAATAAAACGGTATGCATGGAATCATATATAGTCTGTATCTATTTCACAATATATATGGGTAGTACTGTTATAATATAATGGCAATCCTTATAATATATATTCGGATGTATATACCTTCGATACACGTGCATATATTAATTTTAGTTAATTTGATAATATGCCCTTGAGGTGTATTGTAGAAAGTTTGAAAACCAGAAAAGTTCTGGTATATAGGATTTTGTGTATTTTACAAATTTAAGTACAGCCTTTGGGAGTCTACATTGAAATTTCTTATGATATTCCTTAAGAATATTCAATGAGGTTAATGAACTTTTTAAAGAACAAAACTTTTGTTTTTTTTTCCCTGATTTTTAAAGAGCAAAAGAAAAGAGTTTTATAGTATTTATAAAGTTGGATAGTACTTGTATAGATTTTAGAATATGTGTAAATACTTGTAAATTCATAAACGAAAGTGTTACATTTATTTTGTAGTTTGAAATGTGCAGCTTTGTCAGTTGACAGTTCTTAATAAAATAGGCCCGAATTTATGTAATTTTAAGAAATCGGTGGCATAAGCCATACAAACTTCAAAGAACGCAAAATTTCGAGATTTGATGATGTTAACTGAAGACACCGCTGCAAAAAGGAGGCAGCTCCATTTTATCAATTTTTTCAGGAGACGCACAAAACTGTATCACTACGAATTCTGTGGATTTTTTTTACTTTATTCATATGTGGAGTTAAACTCTATTACTTAATACATAATATACTCTAAAATTACTCCTTTTGGAAATTTGGATAGATAATAATATAAAAAATAAATTGATGGAGGATGCGAAAAAAAGTCAATAATAAATTTTAAGTTATATATTAACAATTGTTTTTTTTCAAAAGTACATAATAAAGTAATATTACATTAGTCTGTTAAGATATATTCTTCGTGCCCAACAGTTTGCTTTTCTTCTTGGCTCTTCAGCTGGTCATAACACCACATACAGTCTGGGGGCACATATTTTGTTGCGAGTTCTCGGACATGTACACATAGATATAAGGTGTAGTAAAAAGAAATCTATTATTTTTGAATTAAATTGAAGGTTTTATTTAGCATAGATAGAATGATACGATTTAGGTCAAATATGCACCGTTTTGTTCGATAAATTGTTGCCATTTTGGAGGTAATTTCATAATGCCTCTCTCATAGAAACCCTCGTCCCTATTGGCAAAAAACTGGGACAGTCGATTTTCACAATCTTCTCTTGAGGCGAATTTTTCACCTGCAAAATCATTCGTCATAGACAGGAAGAAGTGGTAATCACTTGGTGTCAGGTCCGGACTATAAGGTGGATGCATAAGAACATCCCAACCAAGGTCCCGGAACTTCTGGAGAGTCACTATCGATGTATGCGGCCTGGCGTTGTCCTGATGGAATACAATTCCTCTTCTATTGGCCAAAGCTGGCCGCTTCTGGGCGATTGCTTCTTTCAGATGGTCCAATTGTTGACAGTATAGGTCCGAATTAAGAGTTCGGCCGTAGGGGAGCAGCTCATAGTAGAGCAGCTCATAGCCAGTCCACCAAACACACAGCAAAACCTTCCTGGCTGTCAATCCTGGCTTGACCACCGTTTGCACCGGGTGACCGCAATTTGACCACGACTGTTGTGGCTTGACGTTGTCGTAAGTGACCCACTTTTCATCACCAGTAACCATCCGCTTCAGAAATGGATCGATATTGTTGCGATTCAGCAGCGATTCGCAGATAGAAATTCGGTCCATGAGGTTTTTTTGCGATAACTCGTGTAGCACCCATACACCGAACTTCTTTTTGTATCCAGCCTTAGTTAAGTGGTTCCAAACGGTTTTTTGTGCAATGTTTAGCTCCTGAGCAATCGAAACAGTGCTTACGTGACGGTCGGACTCGACGATTTCCATTATTTTATCGACATTTTCGACAATTGGCCTTCCAGAGCGTGCTGCATCTTTGACATCAAAATTACCGGAACGGAATCGACAAAACCAAAATTCCGCGTGATTGGCTGTTACAGTATCAGGACCATAAACACTATTCACATTTTCAGCTGCCTGGCTTGCGTTTTCGCCTTTATCGAAGAAAAACTGTAAAATATGGCGTATTTTATCTTTGTTGGTGTCCACCTTTGACGCGTGCTAAAAAAATACTGAGTCAAGTAATCACAAAACTGTATCAGAAGCTTTTTTAGTACGAAATCTTATCTTTCTAACGCCATCGCACTTTTAAAACGGGAGATACAGACTCCTAAAGCCATCTATTGACAAAATAATAGATTACTTTTTACTACAACTTATATTTGGGGCGCTTAAGTGGTAACGGCCCAAAGTAGATGTAGAAGCAGGTAAAGTTAACGTAACGACATGTTTCTGAAGGATAAGCAAGTCCTTTAGCAAGGCAGAGGCAACACTGCTGCATTCTACGCCTTTTGCCATGACACGGTAGGAAGATATCCCAAATTTTTGTTTCCTTTTGTTTAAAACGGTTGTTTTGAAAGACCCTTAAAAATAACCAATGAAATCTAAAATCATATCTTGGGAAACTGGAACTACTATAAATTTTTGGCATGTATTTTTAACCAGTTGAACCCATTCTTTTGGCAAATAGATCCTTTCCCATTTCCTTTTCTCTTTTTCGATTAATCCAAAGCTTCTGTCGCAAGGAAGAAAACTGTGCCCCGGTTCTGGAAATCTGTGTATTATTTCAAAAAATCTGTTAGTATTTGCAAAAAGTGTATAAAGATACTGAGCCAAGACTTTGTTTTTATTTTGTGAGCTTTAGATATCGGAATATATCTTTTTTTTAGACTGTTGGTGTTAAAAATTCTTAAGAAAATGGTGTAAAAAGTTTACTACATCATTAGCTCCTTTCTTGGCTATGGGTTCATCGTACATGAAAAAGTACGATTTCCTAGAACTAGCTGCAAAAATGCAAAAGTTATATTCCCACAATTGCCGTTTAAAAAAAAACATCACCACTAGTTACATGTGGGAGAGGCATATTTTGTTGGAAATCGAAAGCTAACAACTCCATCTCATCCTTGTTCTCTGAAATTTCTGCGGTGTCTTCTTTCATTTTTGTATAGAAGTATTTTGCTTTTTTCTCGTGCACCTCTTTTTCAGTTACAAGATCCTTTTTCACATTGATTTAAAATTATAACCTATTGCAAGCATTTATCATGCATGTTCATTCAGTGCAAAAACGGGGCAGCTCCGGAGCTTTATAAAAAATTCCGAAATATTGTATTTATGTAGATAATTTTTAAAAGTTTAGAAAATTTAAAAACCAACATGCGCTAAAGTAATGGAAAAAAAGTAAATTTTAAAATTTGCGCAAAAGTTATCAAAAATTATATTGAAAGGATCAAATAATTTTGTTTTTATTTTTTTAAATGAGAAAATTTTAATAATATAAATAAAATAAGTGTTTTTTTTATAAAATCTTAATCAAAAATATACATTTAATTAAACTTTACTTTTCGTAAGATAAATTAGATGAATTCATAAATTAAATAAAAGCTGAATTTATGAAATAAATTTTTGTTATAAAAAAAAAGATTTTTTTCCTTAAATTTGAGCAGATTTTTTTATTTGAAATACCACCTTGATCAAAAACTTACCGGAATTTATTCAGAAAATTAAAAATACAAGTTTATTCATCTAAATCTATATTGTCCCCTTCAAAGTAATCCCCATTATGCCAGCGCTTGATCCAATCCTCGAAACATTTTGTATATTCGGTTTTCGGTATGTCCATCAGTGCTTCCTGCAATTTTTCCATTACTTCCTCTCGGCTGTTGAAACGCATTCCTCGTAATGGTTTTTCAACTCGATTGAACAGAAAGAAGTCACAGGAAGCCAAATCAGGTGAATTCGGTGATTGTTGGATGGTATTTGTTGCATTTTTCTGTGCGACGGTGCGTTATCATGGTGCAAAATCCACGAGTTTTCTGCCCACAATTCTGGTCTCTTTCAGCGAATTGCTTCACACAAACGTCTCAAGACGCCCAAATAATACACTTTGTTTACTGTCCCGCCTTCTGGCAAAAACTCATGATGTACTACACCGTTGTAATCCATGAAAACCGTGAGCATTGCCTTCTTTCTTGACTGAAAACGACGTGGTTTTTTTGGTCTCGGTTCATTTGGTGAACGCCATTCAGTTGCCTTATGTCTGGATTGCGTGTCGTACTCATAAACCCACGTCTCGTCTCCAGTAATGATCCTTTTGATGAATGTGGGATCGGATTCAGCCTCGCGAATCATGTCTTTTGCGACGTCAACACGGTCTCTTTTTTGCATGAAATTGAGGTCTTTTGGCACCAACTTTGCTGCTACACGACGGAAACCCAAATCATTAACCAAAATGTCTCGGACGGATCCATAGGCAAAGTACAAGTCCTACGCTATCTGTCTGATGGTTAATTTGCGGTTATTGACCAACATTTCTTTTACTTTATCAATGTTTTCGTCGGTTTTCGATGTCGATGATCTGCCACTGCGTTCATCATCTTCGATTGACTCACGACCACTTTTGAACCGCTCGTGCCACCTGTAAACGACCGTTTTCTTTAAACAATCGTTGCCGAAACACTTTTCCAACATTTCCAACGTTCGTGCACCATTAAATCCGTTTTTTACGCAAAATTTAAAACAAGTTCGTTGTTGCAAATTTAAATCCATTTCTTAAATTGTAAAAAATCACCAACACACTGAGATAAATGTACTCTTAGCTACGTAACTTTTGCAAATGTCAAGCTATGATGCTAAGATTTAGAGATAACATCAACAACAGATGAACCAACTTAACAAAAAAAAAATTCCTTTAATCGGAACGATGGGAGCACCACACTCTTTGATCAAGGTGGTATTTTCTTTTTAAAGTTTATCAAATTTAACACGAAATTATCTTTAATAACTATTATTGCAATTTCCATATTTAAGCTATAAACTTTACAGAAATTTCGATACTAGAAGCAGAAATATACAAAATAAAATAAATTAATTTTATAAATCTTATATAGTATCATATATTAACTAAATAAAAAAAATAAGTACAGATAGCTAATATGAGTAGTCCTTTGATATGAAAGGAACTAAAATACTACAAAAGTGTTCATACTCTTTACTTTGTTCGGCCGTCATTTGAATGTGTTTTCGGTGAATTAACATGAATCGAAAAAAGTTAAGTTTTGCAAAAATCCTCGTACAGGAAGGAACCACGACCAGTTTAGAAGGGCTTTCGTCTAAAAGGGAAAATATGCAAAAAAATTAAATGATAGGTGCTGGATGGCAGCACACAAAGGACTAATTTTTTTTTCAATACAAACACATACAAATACGAGTATGAATGAGATGGGAAGTTACGCGCCCAAATTAGTCGAAGGAAGCTCAGTTTTCAATGTTTTGGTGTTTAATTTTTTTCTATCCGCTCTCACATATGCAGCGATCTGTCTCTGTTAACAGCTTGGCAGGACTAGGCTTCCAAGCACAACCATTCTGACCTTCACCGTGCACCCTCTGTACACAGAGTTGGAAATACATTTTTCAATCTTTGCCGACATTAGACGTCCGTTAAATTAATGACTCGGGTGTGAAAATTTGTTAGCAATTAACAAGATTAATTACACCCGAGAGAATGGTAGTTTTGGTAGGAAGTGTACTCGTATGTAGGGGATATACTCGTCCATATATGAGTATATGGATGTGTTGTGATTAAGAAATATTGACGGCAGGTACTGTGATTTGAGAGCTTATTTTTTACTCTTAAATATTTTTTTTTCGTAACAGAGTTAGAAATGCACTTTTGTTAAATTTTTTTTTTAAAATAAACTTTTTGTATAACATCACTGCTTCAAATGCGAATAATTTTCTTTCGTATATATTTTGATATACTTATTAGAATGGTATTCGGAGTGAGAGATATTTTGAAAGTTTTTGTAAATAATAAATTTTTATAAAATAATAACTGCAGCTTTTACGAATGAGAAAAGTTCTTCCTTCTTTTCAACAAAACCGCATATGAAAATTTGTCTCTACTATTGAGCTGATTCACGACTAAGTAAAGATCTCGACTTGATTAACGAAAGAAAATTTTAAATGGCTCTGAAAAAAATTCATAAAATATTAAATAAATTAATTGAAAATAATTTACATCTTATATAATATTTCCATTATTTATTTTCTTATAGAAAAAAATTAAAAATTTTCTACAAAATCCAAAAAAAAGGCACATATTTTCTGCCTTAAAACTTAGATTCATTTTTCTTGAATTGTTAATTGTTGTTCTCTGAAATAAATTATAAACGATTTCATTAATCATTTTTGGTATAAATCCATCGATCAGACTTTATCAGATCATTGTACCATCATTTAATTAACGTCAGAATATAGCCCAACATCTATAAAAGTTGAAATTAATATTAAAAATGTCTCCAAACTTTCGAAATTATTACCTTGTAGTACAGACGATAGAAAATGTGGCCGACCTAAATTCGATGTGTTTTTCTGTATAATAATTTCTAATTTCAGTAGAGTTGTTTGGAACTTATTCCATTCCATACTTCTTAGAATATTGTATAAAATCAAGGGTAGCTAGAAATATCACTAGAATCAGTTGTGTACTCATACTCTTTGAATTAACATTTGGCTTTGTACGTCTTAAACTGAATTATGAAATTCTTATCTTACCTTTGTCCGTGGGCGAAAAATAATGAAAGAAGTTATGAAATGGTTCCAAAGAAATAAATTATTTCAGTCACATATCAAAGTAGTCATCTCGGTGTATCACTCCTCATATAAAACTATGTTAATCAGGAGAAAAAAGTAAACTTTTTCCCTTGCAATGAAGAAGAAAATCTATTGGCAACTCGCAACTGAAGTGGCAGGAACGGTGTTAGAGAAATGTGGATGAATCTTAAATAGTATTCAGGAAAAATTATTTTAACTAAGTAAATAGCAGAGATTATGATGAGAACCACATGAAAAATAGTGAAAAGCAAAATAGAATATATTAAATTATGGCGATTTGAAATTCTTTCATTATATTTTCTTTAGGTTTTAGTAAATTTCTCTTCTCCGTTTATGATATTCATGATTATTGCATTGGAATAGAAGCGGCGCCAACGTCATTATACATAACCGAAGGCTTGCCGAGTTTATTTTACAAATACATGAACAAATTTGATTAATTTCTTTAAGGTATATTTAAACTAGGTATTAAGGAAATATTTAAACTATGCTGTAATACTAATTATCTGAAATATTCTAGTTCCGAGATAATTTTGTTAAAAAAATCCATCTTCAGTATAATAAGGATTTTTTTGTTATTCCCCATATAATTTTCCTCATCAAAATTAAGGAAAACTCTTTGTTTGAATTTTTCCTATTTTCTATGTAAATATTTGCACCTTTATTCTATATTTGACTGCACTCATTATTATTCGAAAATTTCATAAAAAACTTGATTATTTCCTATTAAATTCGTTCTAAATTTACGCTTATATTGATAAGGAATACAATTTACTTGAAAATTATTTGTTTTTAATTTCGTACTAAACTGTATGCTTATGACTACAGTGTACTAGTATATTATAGTGCAGTAGCATACTACAATCATCTAGTCTTAGATTATAATTATTTTGTTTTCATTTGTATTAAAATTTTTTTCAATAAGTCATTTGAATAGTTCGTTTAACTTACTATGTTGTCTGAGTTGAATAGTTCGTTTTACTGGACAACAATAGCAAAAGTAAATGTTTTTGAATGAGTTGAACTTTGTTAAATAAAAGCTTCCTTTGAAAGTTAACATAAATTTTATTAGAACTTTTATATTGCTGACCCCGACGTGATCGGATAAATTCCGTTTAAGTCTATATTCGACAATTTAAATTTATAAAATATCACCAGTTGGATTCTCAACAGGTGGTATCGCACATCGGCAAGACGTACCATAACCATTCGTGAAAGGATATTTACACTCCACATTCCAATCATTATCGAGCAAGCTATGAATGGTGCAAAATGGATCAGGTAGTCCTCATAAGCTTCCGTTCTGTCCATAGAATGATATTCAGGGCTACAATTATTATTAGTTGAATGATTGGCATTTGGATAATCATCGCCCGCAACATACGCATTCTGAACTTGGATATATCGAACGAGATTCAGGCACAAACTGCAGTAACAACACGGCGGTATTCGCAAACTCATATCATCGGTATCGGAATACGTCAGATACGATTCCTCTGATTCCAATAATTGATTAATCACTAATACAAACGCAATTATCATAATCGAATAGCTGATTAGAAACGATTTCGGAACATAAATGGTGAGCAGAGCCGCAGCCGATATTATGGAATAAATCTGTGATGGAATATTCTTTAATGCCTCCTTAATAGCTAAGAGGAGCATCAGTTCGTTTCCCGTTATACAACAGTCACTGCAAGAAGCAAGAAGCAACACGGTACAAAAAACAAGCATCAAGCATCAAGGAAAAATCATCAAGCATCAAGTATCAAGCATCAAGCAACAAGCAACAAGCATAAAGCATTAGGCATCAAGCATCAAGCATCAAGCATGAAGGATCAAGGACTAAGAATCAATGATCAAGCATCAAACATCAAGCATCAAGCATCAAGGATCAAGCATCAAGCATCAAGCATCAAGCATCAAGCATCAAGCATCAAGCATCAAGCATCAAGCATCAAGCATCAAGCATCAAGCATCAAGCATCAAGCATCAAGCATCAAGCATCAAGCATCAAGCATGAAGCATCAAGCATCAAGCATGAAGCATGAAGCATCAAGTATCAAGCATCAAGCATTAAGCAACAAGCATAAAGCATCAATCATCAAGCATCAAGCATTAAGCATGAAGCATCAAGCATCAAGCATCAAGCATCAAGCATCAAGCATCAAGCATCAAGCATCAAGCATCAAGCATCAAGCAACAAGGATCAAGCAACAAGGATCAAGCAACAAACAACAACCATCAAGTGTCAAGCATCATGCGTCAAGCGTCAAGCATCAAGCATCTAGCATCAATTATCAAGTATCAAGTATTAAGTATCAAACATCATCAAGCATCAAGTATCAAGCATCAAACATCATCAAGCATCAAGCATCAAGCATCAAGCAATAAGCAATAAGCAATAAGCAACATGCAACAGGCAACAGGCAATAAGCATCAAACATCAAGCATCAAGCATCAGTCAAGTAGTGAAACATTTTAATTTATCCCCGTAACTCCGTAACGGTGTTAAGCACTATATTATGCTTAATTAACTGGTACACATGGTATAGTCTCGACCAACTCTCCCCTCATTAGTATACGAAACACAGTCTCGGAAATATAGAAACATCAATTTCAAGCAGCAACAATACAGTTACGGACAGTTTACGCAGGACTTCATATGAAAATATTGTGCTACCCATTTCATAGTTCGGAAAGTATACCCTATCATTTGTCAGCTGTCAAACACAAATTGCGTTAGAGGCAAAATCTGTTTAGCTTAAAGGTAAGCTTGGATGCTGATTCTTCGAACAAATTTTGATAGATAAATCAATAAACAATATGGCCGTAGTTGGATGACATTTAGTCCCTAAGATCGTGCTATTTGGCTCAGTTGGATTTTTTTTAGAGTTTACTCAAAAACTCGTAATCCTCAAACTTTATAGTGAGAATTATCTGAGTAGCTGCATAAAAAAATTAATTTATAATAAGGAAATAACAATTATCCATTACTGAATTTTAAGTGCGTTTTATTTAGCTTTACTTTCCGAAGTATAAATTGTAAATAAAAAAAAATACATAAAATTTTGTACTGGTCTAAACGCAATTTCTCCCAAAAAGAAGACCGAGTACGACAGTCTGTATCGAAAAAAGCAGCACACAATACCATATAAAAAAGCACAGGAAAGTTTTTTACCAATTATAACTGCAATTATGGTCAAAAAGGACGTACTCGAGAGCTTAGGACATATTTAGAATTTAAATTTACTTGAAAAGATACAACAAAAAAACTATGTTGATAATTATAAGTAGAATATTTTATTAATTCTATGCAAAATAATTAACAACACCTATTTTTGATAGCTAAAAAGCACTGCTATTTATTTTCTTCAGATTATTATCTTTCTTGAGGATTTAGAAAATTACAAATAACTAATTTAGAAGTTAAATAAAATTGCTTAGTATTTTATCTATTCAATATAATTATTTAATTAAGAAAATCTTTCTAAAATTTTTCAACTGTAAAATCTATGAAAATATCAAAAGAAAATTTTCCCAAAAATATTACATTTTAATGAATAAAAAAATTATATTTTTGAAATTAAAATATTTCGATTTTACTAAAACGATCTAGGATCTAATAAGATAGCTAAGATATTATGCCTTACATATGAAATGAACTCATACATTGAAAGTTTGACTTATAAATCTAAAATCTCAATAAGATAATTTTGAGCAATTATGTTGAAAATTCTTAAATATTTCAAAGTCTCTAAAAATACGTATTTGAAAATTTAATGAATTCACTTTTAATATTCGATTATCGATTAAAAAGTTGGAACGAAAATATAATTTTTTTTATTGAAAATACTTAATTATAAAAAAAAGTGTACTTCACTTTAATATCATGACAATAAGAAGAGTATAAGGATTCCGTCATTAATTTCACTTTTCATCAGTTCACATCTTTTCAGATGTTCTAGTTAATAAAAAAATAAATGTTTTTATTCCCTCGTGCATTTGTATTTTGCTCTTTCTTAGCCTACCAGATTATTATGGGTGAATTTTCTCGAAAGAATCTAAGGATATAAAAAATGAATATATAAGTAGATTTTGGAAAAAAAAAGTATACAATACTATCTCACACGAGAAAATAAACAAATATTATGTGGGAGTATAAAGAAGCAAAGAAAAATATAAGAGAAAATGATTGTGAAAAATGTAAAAGCTGAAAACATGAAGGAATTGCGATGAATATTCTAAAGGATGGAAGGAATATGATAACAAAAAACAACTTCTGATTAAATTTTTATATTCAATCTCGTGCATTTACTCTAGAGACAAGTCCAAGTATCAGATATGAAAATAATACAAAAGAAAAAATTCAATACTTCATCCTTTCAGAGTTTAGAATATTTTATATTTTATATCGAATAACTTCCAAAAATACGCACATGACAGCTTTATAAGTTGATGCTGTAGTATTTGTACTTTGTAATATAGAATATATAAAAGTTAAATAGTAAATTGAATTATGTGCACATATTATTAGAAATGTAATAATAATAAAAATATCATATTTCAATTTAGATTCATGTTAATAATTGAAGTTTTTATTTAACAAGAAAAAGAAATTTTTTTGCAGTGTGATACAGGATTTATTTTTTTCGGTTTAAGTTAAAATATAAATTTTTTTTGCAAATTATTTAAATATATTTTAAGTCTTTTAATTATTTTTTATTTTTAAAATACTTGAGAAATATAATCAATCGCGTTATGAGTATTAAGGATGAGGTCTTTTAAGATCTTTCAAGATATGATAACAATTTTTTTAATTAACTTTTTTTAAGTAACTTTAGCTACAATACAAAATAAAAAAATACTTTTTGCATTGAGGTTTTAATTAAAATTTTTGTATTTGAAAATATTAAATGAAGCACGTTTATATTTTTGTTAAAATTTTTGGTATACTACAGAATCTTACTAAAATTTTAAAAAGGTTACCTTAATTAATTTATTTAAAAAATACTATCTACTTAAATCTAATTTTTTTCGAAGTGTTTTAGATTCGTTAAGAATTCTTAGTACAGCACCATTGGTTTTTTTTTTACTAAAAATTATCACAAATGTCTGGGGTTTTTTTTAAAACTATATTTATTTAAATTATTTATTAGAAGTATGATTGTTTTTAGTTGTATTTTGAGATCTATTGTAAATACCTTTGAAATTTGATAATAAATAATTATTATATTAAGCATGAAATATAATATCAATCGAGTGGTTGCCATTAGACTTTTTGTAGGAATTCATTTTGGAAGTAAATGTTGAAAACTTTTTCGTATATTTTGGACTGTAATTTTGTTTTGTTTCACTTTAAGCTTTACTTTCAAGAACACAACTTTCAACAATAAATGCTAAGGAATATCCCAACAAATGCTGGGAAGTAATTCTACTTCTCCGATCTACAATATATGATTAGATTCATCTTAAACATGCAAGCCATGCAAATATAATAAAAAGAAAAAAGAAAAAACAGATTTAAGAAAATAGTAAAATTCTATAACGTTTAGTAAAGTACCCCCTAAACATGTAAGAGAACTGAAGCTACAACTTTGGGAGGGAAAAGAAAATTTTCTTCAAAGAACTTTTGGTAGTACAAAAATACGGTTTATTGGTTCGTGTAAACCATAGTTAGACGTAGAAAAATTAATGTGAAGAAGAGGAAATCTTCTTAAGTTATAATTCAGCCGTCTAAATGAAACCAATTTTGTAAGTGCCTGACAGTCAATTTTCGGTGTTATAAAGTTGGTGAATTAAAACTAAATCAGCAACTTTGTGTCTTTTCTTCAGTATAGGCATTTGAAACAAATTGTGCCAATCTGTGTAAGGAGAAAGTCTAAGACAATCAAGCCAATGAAAATCTTAGGTCTAACTAAGGAAAAATATAAATGCAACGAGCTATTACCAGGTGTATAAGCTAAAATCCGCTTGTTTTTAGCCATAAAGCACGCCAAAAATAATTCCTTCTCTTTCGAGGCAAACCACTTTATCAAGCCATTTTCGGACATTTTCGTAAGAATCGAAGTGCTGCTCAGCGAGCACGTGGCCCATCGACGAAAATAGGTGGTAGTCGGAAGGGACCAGGTCTGGTGAATAAGCGGGGTGGAGTAGCACCTCCCAGTTGAGTGTCTTCAAGTATTTTCGGACCATTTTTGACGTGTGCGATGGTGCGTTGTCGTGGAGGAAAATCAGCTTGTCATGTCTTTGTTGATAATCCGTCCTTTTTTTACGCAGAGCACGGTGCAATTTGATCAGTTGTTGGTGGTAGCGGTAGGCATTGACAGTTTCAACATCTTATAGTAGACGATACCCTGCTGATCCCGTCTTGGGGAAGATGTTGATGGTTGGCCGGGATCAACCCACGATTTCTTGAGTTTAGGATTCTCAAAATATATCCACTTTTCATCGCCTGTCACAATCCGATGCAGGAACGACTTCCTTTTTTGTTTGGCGAGCCAGATTTCACATATGTTTTGGCGTCGCCCCATCTGCTTATCGTTCAATTCATGCGTCACCCATTTTCCGATCTTTTCAATCTTCTCCATGGCACACAGACGCATGGAAATAGCTGGCTGAGTAACACCCAATTGCTCCGCGAGCAATTTTTACGATTGGGTATCGTCTTCGTCCAAAAGAGCCTGCGATTGATGGTTCTCAACCTTCCTAGGCCGATTTCCACGCTTTTTTGTCCCACAATGCGATTCGGCAGCCGATTTCTTCAAATTGAACACAAAACAATACATGATTACCAAAGGAAAAATGTATGTTATTGTACGAAATTGCTGACAATGTGCTCCGATTAATGTTGGCAGATGTCAAACTCATAAAAAAAAGTATGGCGTGCCTATGGTAGCTTAATACACTCGGTAACACAGGATAGTCCTCTCGACCAACGCTTTATAAAGCCTAAAACTGTACTACCTTTACCAACAATGTTGTTATTGTGGGGAATAAATTCAAGTTTCAGAGTTCGTAATTACTTTAACAATGTCTTCAATGACAAGAATAAAAATAATGGGTTAAGATGTCTACCCTGCGGAACACCAGTAAGTACTTCAAAATCTCTTCATGAACAAGTGCGAAAAGACAAATTATAGGTCCTATTGGGTGAAATTCCATTTTTTTTAGTTAAAACAAAATAAGCGAGTGAGGAATTATATCAAATGCCTTATTTAAGTTAGTGTAAATGCAGTCAATTTGCAAACCTTTAGAAAAATTATAAGATATGATAGAAATAAATGTAAGGAGCTTTATAGTTATGGATCTGGAAGCCATAAAACCATGCTGATTAGGTGAGATTAAGCAACTACACTGTCTGATGAGCAGCGAATATATTAACAACTCTAATAATAATTTTGCTATAGGTCTATAGTTAATAACCTCGTTTTTACAACCATTTCCAAAACGAGTATTAAAAATGACTGTTTCTAAACTTTAAGAAATTTACCACTCTGGATTGATTATTTAAAAATAGTTGCCAAAGGAGAAAGAGCAGCGATGGAGCATAATTCAATAAAAATAGGAGGAATACCATTAAATTTGAGTTCATTAATACTAGTCAGAATGATATCTTGAGTTATTACAGGCATTAATTCCAAAGAAATTGGTAGATCAGAAAGATGCATAAATTCATTTAAATTAATTTGAAAATGATCGGAGGAAAAGCCCTTCTTAAAATAAAATGCGAAAAAATCAGCTATGGTAAAGCGTTATTGCTGGAAAAGCCATCATAAAGTATGCTTGACGGGTAACTATCAATTTTCCTTTTCATTTTAACTAATTTGAAGAAAGATCGAGGATCATTATACAAGTTGATTCGAATAATATTAAGATAATCGTTATACAAAGAATATATTTGATCACTACTTGATGAAAGTTCGTTTTAAAATGCTCTTAAAGTTGAAGATTAGCACCCAATATTATCCCATCTGCTGACGTTAGGCGGAAAAAATATCTTTTCATAATTAACAATAATTAATCTTGAAATTGCGCATCGTAGGAAAATTTCGCACAATTAAGCCGATATTTATCGTATAGTGTGGCTTATTGTGCCTTTTTTTTTGAACCCACATAGTGTATGTGGTAATACTAAGGTCAAATCGGCGAAACAAGATTGTTTTCACCTACTGGGTCACTTGTTCAATTAGAAAAAGGTCAGGTAAAAACTTCAAAAGTAAACAAAGTAGCGTACTTTAGATTTTTCCCATTTTTAATTTTTTATTGTAAAGAATCGGACCCAAGATACTGCTTTGAGAAATTCCGTCTTTAAAAGAGGTAATACTGGAGTATATAATTTTAAAAGTATGCCATGAGCCTTCATAAATTTGAAAGTTACGTTCTGACCGATAAAATTTAATTTTATAATATGTTGGAGGAAAAATGCTTCTGAGTTTTCATAGGAGTCCGACATGCCAAACGCGTTCAAAATCCTATGATATATTAAGAAATCCGCTCAGACAATTTCCATTTTCCGCAAAGTAAAATTTTTTTTTATTATCAAACAAAATACGAGGTCTGTTCAAAAAGTATCGCGAATTTTGTGTTTTTTCAAAAATTATTTATTTTTGGATGAATATCTTTTTTGTTGCCTTCAAAATAATCCCCATCAGATACTATTCACTTGTGCCAACGTTTTTTCCAATCCTCGAAGCACTTCAAAAAATCATTTTTTGTGATCTTGTTCAGCTCCTTCATCGATACCGCCTCTATCTCCGCAATCGTAGCGTAGCGGCATCCTTTCATGGGGCTTTTTAGTTTCGGGAACAATAAAAAGTTACAGGGGACCAGATCTGGGGAAAACGGTGGCTACGGCATTATTAGTATGTTGTTTTTGGCCAAAAATTCGTGCACACGCAACGATGCGTGAACAGGAGCGTTATCATGGTGCAAAAGCCAATTTTTGTTCTTCCACAAATCCGGGTGTTTCTGCCGGATTGCTTTACGCGACTTGCGCATAACTTGCAGGTAATATTCCTTATTAACCGTTCTACCCTGTGGCAAGAACTGATTATGCACCATGCTCCTGCAATCGAAGAAAACTGTAATGTTTTCGTCTGTTGTTAACGTGCTCGGGCGTCCGGCACCCTTTTCGTCGTTCACATCTTCTCGGCGCTGAGAACATTTTGTACCACCGATAAACGTTGCTTCGGTCCAAGCTAGCTTCACCATATGCCAAAGTCAACATTCGGAATGCGTCCGCGCAATTAGTTTTATTTTTCACACAAAATTTGATACAGATTCTTTGATTCATTTTTATGGATTGGGCAAAAATTGAAGACAAGCCAAAACACGTGCAAGAAAAGCAGCTGTCAAAAATTAACTAAACATTCAAAATGTCTGAACTTTTCGGCATAAGTGAGAGATATGAGTACCAAGATAACGCCATAAAAAAATCGAAAATCGAATATACTCACTAGTACGTAACCCGCGGAAATTTAAATTTCGCAATACTTTTTGAACATACCTCGTATTCTCAGTTACCTGGAAATTTTTTAAGTTTTATTAATATTCAAAAGCTTTTTTTTTATTTCTCCTTATAATTTTATGTTGAGTTGTTTTTTTTTTTGAAGGATTAAATTTCAAAACTAATAAAATGAAATGTTCATTAGAGATGAAAGATTATTTAGTCTCTTTTTAGTTGTGATTACAAAATTTTAACCATTACACGATTTCAGTTTTAAGTTTATTCATTTTTTTTTTGCATTTAGTTGAATAAAATATTCTACTGGATAATTGTGAAGCTTTAGAAATATTCATAAAATTAACTTCGTTCTTAGAGAAAATATGTTACGACTTAACGTTAGTGAAGCAACAATGGTACGTGGAAAAAGGATTTGCAGATCTGTTGGCAATTGGAGTGAATACCAGTATCAGAAACTTTGAGAATTTTAACCATCATATCAATATAATTTTCCTCATATATAGTACAAGTATATTGTGCTTGATGCAGTACTAAAGCCAATTATTCTGTAAGGCTTGAAAGTTATCCTTTTGTGCAATACCTAATCTGATTATGCCTTATGGAAATTCACTTCATCGCTCGACTCTGTACAAAAGCTTATTAGATGTTATTATTAAATGAAAACGTGCAAACTAATACTTAAACAAATCAGTTTAATTTCGTATATTTTCCACTTTTCTCCTTATTTCAACTGAAATATTTCCTTTTTCCATATAAAGAGAAGGTTTATTGTTCGTGTTCTGTGAGTTTTCAAAGTTAAGTACTTTAACACAAATCAAGAGATGGTATTATTCTGAAATTTGTGAAAGATTTAAAGAGCTAGAACAGAACTTAAAAACTAAGTCCTTTTCGAGAGCCGATTGTGGTTCTCTTGTAAAAAGATATACAAAATTATACTTAAAAGAGAAAAGAATAATTTCAATTAAAAATGAAGAAGAAAAAACTAGCATAAATATGAAATTATTTAAAAATATTTATAGTTCTTTATGAGTACTAAAGATATTAATTTTCTAGTGTAATCGTAATACGAGTAGTTATAAAAATAAATTTTTGGTCAGAATCAGTATTTTAGGTTATCGTAAAAAAAGACGATTACTTGGATTGAGATACTTTTACCTATAGTAAAATATCTTTATTAAGGATAATGCAGCTTAATTATTTGTCTATGGGTGGAAATTTACGACTCAAATGAAATTACATTACTTTGAGGGTTTAAGATGTCACTAGCGCGCTACAATATCCTTTTACTTAATATTTAGCCAACTGTAGATACAGTTTTATATTTATTAATCTCGTCCTTTTTCTCGTCCTTGAGTAATTTTCCCTTTGCGTAACACATTCCCTTCGCACCTTCAATACTTTCATACAAAGGGCTGTAACTATGTATACGCATTCGTTTGATTCTCGGTTTCTCTATTTTATGAACGTCACAATTACCTTTGCTTCCTCCAGGGGCGTATTTTATGCAGACAGACCTCTGCAGTCAATGCGCACATAATTTTTAATTACACTAAGCAATTAATTAAGAATTAATTAAAATAAATGGTGTAAAAAGCTCCTCTCGGATTATTTTTATACTATCCACTGCAAATACTAGCAGCTGTAAACTCGAATTAGTGAGGTGATATTTTTGAGATTTTACGTTAACATTTATTTATACAGTATTACTAGCCTTCAGTTAAAACCAAAAAAAAAAAAATGAAAATAATATAAAAAAAGGATACTTATTCCGATATTCTTTTGAAGAGTCTTTAAAGAGCATTTTATCGTAAAAATTATATTTGAAATGTTTGCTTTAGGATTGGGTATTTTTTACGATTTTCTTCTTCTCTGTTTTAGTAAAGAAAGTACTTCCTTCTTTGATTACAAAAAAAAAAAAAATTTAAATGGGCAACAAATTTACGCAACTGAAAAATTATAGTTTATGAAGGTAAAAAGGAAGCAGATTTTTTGATTAGACGGAAATTATTTAAATAAGAATTTATTGCAAATTTGTAAAAAAAAATTACATTTTCCTTACGAAAAATCTATAAAATATATTTAAAAGGAAAATAGCCTATTATACCTAAAATGAAAATATATTTTTATTAAAAAGGAAATTTTTATGGATAGATAAGTAAGTGAAATTTGCAATTATCAATAAATTTAAATGTTATAAAGAAATTCCATAATAAGAATAATTTTTTATTTAGTACTTTCATAATTTTTTATTTTATTTTATCCAAAATAATGAGAGAAGCATTATCGGTGAAGAAATCGTTTTAAGGAAAATATACGACGTTGTGTTTTTTTCAATAATTCATTTTATAATCATTTGGATATTATCAACAGTACCAATACGATGTTGTTTCAACTGATTTTTGAGTTTAGTGAACAAACAAATTTGCACGGACTGCAATCAGGTGAATAAAGGTATTGAAGAGCCACAGAAATCCAGTTTTATGACAAAAACTTCGGAATAGGGTGGATTGATGGGTGTGCGAATAAAGCCTCATCTTGGTCGAGCATCCAATTTCCAATCTGATGCGGCGGACTCTTTTTCTGAGCCTTTCAAGGAGTACAGGAGCTGTTACTCATTCCTCGATTCTATCATATTTTTATGTTGAAGGTATCCATAAAAGAGTTCATCTTGCACTACTTCTCGGCCCTCTAAAACTGCTTTATGCCATTTGAAAAATTTATGCTCTTGATAAGGAATATATCCAAAAGACTCACAAAATAAAATTTTCTGTAAAGTAGATGTCAGAAGTAATCCAAAATTTCATCAATCTCAATACTTTTATGCATATCTTATAGGTAATATATTTAAATAAAACTGCATTATTAATAATATTAGGGAAAAAACTATTTATTTACCAGAGGTATACGCTTAAATCCGCTGTTTTTTATCATGAAATCACATGTTTTTTTCAGAAAGCAAAAACAAATTTATTCAAAGTACTTGCCCTCACAAGCTACACATTTTTCCTATCTTTCGGGCAATTTATGGATACCACGCCAAAAAAATTCCTTCTCTTTCGAGGTAAACTACTCATCAAGCCATTTTCGCAAGTTTTCGTAAAAATCGAAGTGCTGCTCAGCGAGCGCGTGGCCCATCGACGAAAACAGGTGGTAGCCGGAAGGGGCCAGGGCTGGTGTATAAGTGGGATGGAGTAGCACCTCCCAGTTGAGTGTCTCCAAGTAGTTTCGGCCTATTTTTGTCGTATGCGATGGTGCGTTGTCGTGGAGGATAATCAGCTTGTCTTGTCTTTGTTGATAATCCGTCCTTTTTTCACGAAGAGCATGGTGCAATTCGATCAGTTGTTGGTGATAGCGGTGTGGATGGACAGTTTCACCAGGTTTCAACAACTCATAGTAGACGATACCCTGCTGATCCCACCAAACGCACAGCATCGTATTCCGTCCGAAGCGATTTGGTCTTGGGGAAGATGTTGATGGTAGGCCGAGATCAACCCACGATTTCTTGCATTTAAGATTCTCAAAATATATCCACTTTTCATCGTCTGTCACAATCTGATGCAGGAACGACTTTCTTTTTTATCTGGCGGGAACGCGTTTTGGCGTCGCTCCATCTGGCTATCGTTCAATTCATGCGGCACCCATTTTCCGATCTTTTCAATCTTCTCCATGGCACACAGATGCATGAAAATAGCTGGTTGAGTAGCACTTAATTGCTCCGCGAGCATTTTTTGCAATTGGGTATCGTCTTCGTCCAAAAGAGCCTCCAATTGATGGTCCTCAACCTTCCTAGGCCGATTTTCACGCTTCTTGTCCCACAAGTCAAAATTGCCGTCTTTGAACCGACGAAACCAATCTCAGCACGTTGTTTCCGATAAAGCACTGTCACCATAGGCTTCACTAAGCATTATATACGAATCAGCAACCGATTTCTTCAAATTGAAGCAAAAAATCAGAGCTTCCGCATATGCTCTTTTTCTGGCACAAAACTAGACATGATTACCAAAAGAAAAATGTATATTGTTGTACGAAATTACTGACAATGTGCACTGATTAATGTTGACAGATGTCAAACTCATAAAAAAAAGTTCGGTGTGCCCATGGTACGCTCATTTACGCCATCTATGACCAAACAGCGGATTTTAGCTTATACATCTTGTATTTCTATCCGTTATCCAATAATAAGGGTTTTATCAAAAACAAAGTCTCTATAATTTTTCTCAATTTATGTCTGTATCTAAAAATTATACTTTCTAAGTGCATAATACAATATTATTTGCTTTTTTAATAAAAAAAAATCTACGACTCGACTGAAAAATTTGACAGATGATACTCGTATTAAAAATATTTCCATCTTTATCATGTAGCAAAAATAAATATTAAAACGTTTTGAATAACCTTTGAATATCATCCGTTTGTATTTATCATCATGAGAAAAGATTTAAAAATAAGGAAAAAAATAGATGACAAAATTAGAATAAAAATGAGTTCTTAGAGCTTGTTGAAAACTAAATTCAATTTGAATTTTTAATTAAATGATTTTCAAGCAAAACAGATAAATGTGAAAAGTATAAGAAAAAAAAAACAACAACAACAACAAAATAAATGGCATTAAGATAAAAATGACTTCTAAATATGGAATTTATGAAATGGAAATTTGTTAGGGACTAGATTATTATCAATAACTCATTACGTTAAATAACGATAGGAAAAATTTGCATTTTCTTTATTTGGAAAGATTCGTTTGTATTTTCTGTCCCTGAAGGGTTAATATTCGTATAGCTGCAAACAATATCTGAAAAGATTTAGCTTCTGATTAAGGACAGAATACGCGCAATTTCATCGCTACTATAAACAAATTTCCTTATTTCAAGTTGTGCCTTTCATAATCCTTGCTAATTGAATTTTTCCTTTTCAAAAAATAAGAAATGGATTCTTGATAGAATTTATTAAGTAATGCGAATTTCTTAAGAAATGGAATTAAGAAAATTAAACCAGAGGGTTTTATAGATTAAGATTCTTTTGATAAAAAATATTTACATAGAAAGCGAACTTTCTGAACATACTAATTTAATAACAAATACGATTGTATATATTCAATATGATAATGGATCAGGATCCATATTCTATCCATTGGAATTCATATTCAAAAAAAAAAAAAAAAAAAATTGAAGTGCTTAGAAAATGGATTATTATCCTTTTCAAATTTTATATTAAATTAATTAAGAAAATTTTTAATGGCGTTGTTTTTTTTTTCTTTTTTCTTTTTCTATTTTACAAATATGAACCATCAGTTAATTGTTTTGCAATTTTATTTGAATATATTTTTATTTGTACTCATAACATTGAGAATCAACTATTTGGTTCTACTTGCAGAGGAGTTTTCTGTATAAGTTTTCACTACTAATTATCGGGGTTTTTTGCTATAATCTTCTTTTAAAATCTTCAAATATCGTCCATAATTAGATAAAGGGTTATTTTTTGCTAGTATAGTTAGTTGAATAATGAAGAGAATATCGTTTTCATTATTATTTATATTTTAGCAAAGAAGTTTTTAATTAATGACTTTTTTAATAGGAAATTTATAAATGCTATTTTTATTTGAATTAATCTATTTTTTTTCTATGATTTTTAACTAGTTTACATCTTTTGCATGTTAACTGTTTTATTAGGGAAAATCCCATAATTTAGTCTTATACTTCGTATGTTATAGAATCATGCAGATACGCCACAAGGTGGTCGATTTGGTACTATACATTTTATTAAGACTTTCCTCTTCTAGTAACAAGTGCAAACATTATTTATACTCATACTAAATGTTATATATTCTCTTATGTATACTATCATTTAAAAATTGGAAGAAGGAAGAAAAAAATTTGTGATAGCCGATTATGATGGAGTATATTTATACTTAAAAGTTTTAGTCTCCAAACTCAATTATCTGTCGGAAGTGAAATTTTATAATAATAAATCGGAATTTCATTATTGCCCACAGGATTGTTTACTATGCAAAGTTAAATCAATTGACAAACAACTATGGTCCATAAGGCCTGCAATGATGATAGACCAGAAAAGTTATAAACGAAAGATTTTCATATTAATTTTTATGCAAATTAATTTTTCAAAAATTTTTTTTCTCTTAACTAAAATACAGAATAATTTTTCCATTATTTATTTCCATAAACTCTACAATTTTTTTTTTAAGTAAATAATAAAACAATAAAATTGAAAAATAATAAAACTTTGTCATAGGACTTTTTATTAAAAAGCTTTTCTTTTTTAATTATATTAAAATCAGGGAATGGAAGATGTCTAGATTATTTAAGGTGTTAATAGTTGTGTTATTTCTTTTCAAATATTTTTTTTCTTAATCAATTAGGATGCAAATACTTTTTGTATTGTTATGGTAAGACTTAAGTTCTTCTTAAAAAAGTGGTTGTAATGGTAAAAAAAAAATTATTCCTTGTTTATTCTTGTAAAGATGGTAGAAGAAATTTAACCTTTTTTGTATTAAACTTTTTAATTAAAATTGTAAGAATATTTTAAAAATAAGTCACAAATTGATTTTAAGTTATAATTCACAAACAATCGATGGATACATAGTTTTAAAAAGTATCAATAAAAATTTACCACTTCCGGTAGAGGAATTTTTGTACTAACGCATCAATTTTTAAAATAGAATATAACCAATCAAATTTTTTTCATATATGGGAAAGTACATCCCTATTATTGGGCAATGTTTAAAAAATATATTACAAAATGTGAAATTTTTTTTAAGTGTATAATATATCTTTTAATAAAATAAAGAATTTGCAAAAGCTGCAACAATTGGATCGAGTCGTGCATATAAATAATATTATAATTTTTGCATAATGACAAATTATTAAACCTATAAAAAATTTGGGTATATTCATAGACTAAGACAGGTTCAAGACTCTTACGTATTAAATATATTTTGACCACGTACGAGTAATTATATATTCACCTAATTTGGAAAAGGCGTTTGACCGGGTTGGTTCTCACCCGGTCCTAAGTCAACTGCGTGACTGGGATGTTGGGCCCCGCATCCTGCACCTTTTAAGATCTTTTTTGACAAATCATAGTGTCAGAGTTCGAGTCAATGGTTTTTTATCCTAAGTATACAACAGTCAAAATGGACTTCCTCAAGGCTCCCCTTTGTCAGTGCCACTGTTTAACGCCTACATACATTCCCTATCAATTTCCCTAGCTAATATACAGAATCTATGTCATTTGATCTATGCCGACAACATCATTCTGTTTTCCTCCTCATTGCTAAACACCCCCTTAACCCAAGTCCTGCCAGATGGTTTGCATCAACTTTCCGCGTGGATGAACCAAACAGACGCATTTAATAATCCTGAAAAGTGCGAGGCTATCCATATTTGCATTTGGTGCACACCTTATTGAGAATAAGCGAAAGCTGAAAATTTTAGGACTAACCTTTACTAGTAAATTACTAGTAAATTACTAGTAAATTACAATGATATAGCCTTCAAAATTAGTCAAATAAGCAACATGCTTAAATTCTTTTGTGGTATTAAAATGGGTGCACATCGTACTACCATTTCCTACATTGCTCAAAATCTTGCCTATTGTACAATCGACTATCTTATCCCAATTTACCTGGTCACTCTAAAATCGACACTGCTCTTAACAATATCATCCGTACAGTCACGGGTGCTTTTCGCACTTCTCCAGTAGAAAGTCTTTATATTGAATCGGGATTTGTTAATTTGGAAACACGTAGAAATCTTCTGTCACTTCATCTTATTGCGAAAGGTCTCTCTTTCCGCTATCATCCGCTGCATAAGTTAATAATTAATTTGCTGAATTTAAAGCGCATACCGCGATTTAAATCCGGTCTTTTGGAAAGCTGCAACTTGTACAAACAATGTAATATGTCCATTCCTTGCAAAATTAAAAATGCTCCCATTCCTCGATATTGGTTATTAGATCCTACAACGTGCGATACTCTCCTTAGTTCGCATAGAAAGCTTTCAACTTCCACTCCACTTTTTGTCCTCGAACACAACAAATTTCTGGTAACACACGTTGAAGCCGAACACTTTTATACGGACATATCACAAAGTGTTCATGACGTTTCTGCCGTAGTTGTTTCACAAAATTCTCAAACTCTCTTTTGCACAAATCTCCCAACCTATTTATGTATTTTCTGTGCGGAAGCCTTTTTCATTCTTTCCTCCCTTAACATAACAGCTAATATTTCTGCTCAGTGTTTCATCCATACAGACAGTCTCTCGGTTTTAAAACCAACTTTAAACCCTTCCAACAGGGATCCAATTATTCTGCAAATTAAATCTGGTCTCATAAATCAAAAAAGTAGGACCACACATCGTTAGATTCCCTCTCACAGTCATATTTTAGGAAATACTCAGGCCGATGAGTTAGCTCAAATATGCCATAACATGCCTCTTATCTCTCATCACCCTGTGCCATAACATGCCTCTTATCTCTCACAATCCATTTTAAATTTAATAAAATATTGCCAAGCTGTGGACTTAAATAATATTTGGAAACCTTCAAACTATTTTCTTAGAAAGGTATGTCTTTCAACCCAAACCCCAATGTACAACCCAGAGCAAGGAAGGTCGCATTGCGTGGCGTTAACCAGGGCGCGTATTGGTCATTACAGACTAACAAAAGAGCACTTGCTATCAAAACGTCAACCACGTAATTGTAAGTTCTGTGGAGAAATTCTCAATTCGGATCACTTTCTCTTCAATTGTAGGCATACTAAAGTATTTCTACAGCTACATGGTATAGAAAACTTACCTGCTCTACTTTCACCTCAACAAAATCCGAATGGACTTTTTTTCCTGTTGTTAAATCATCTAGGCCAGGGGTGGCCAAGTTTTGTATACGTAAGATCGACATTTTATTTGAAAAATGTGTCGCGATCGACTTGTTGTCATATGCGTAGTCTAAGTCTAAAACTCACGCCCAGGGGAATTAAAATAACATGAATAATTGTTAACAATATTTATTACTTCTAATTAGGTATACATAAACAGAGATTTAGAATTTATTTATTACTATAACCTTAATGGGAAGGCTGTGTTTGCATATCTTTAACCAAGAAATCATAGTTCGGTGTATATCCTGATAAAGATAATAATAATGAGTCTTGAGTATGCGAATCAGTCAGGACAGAACGTTGTTTGCTCTTCATTAACTTTAAATACGAAAACGCTGATTCACACAGGTATGTAGATCCGAAACACGAGTAAATATATTCACTACATTTTGTTATTTTGGGGTATTTTGCTCGGTTGACGTATTTCCAAAAATCATCTTCAAATTTTCTGGCTTGTAATATTAAATCATTTTGTAGAATTATAATTTCATTTTCTAACGGCTTTTGCTCCATAAGAAATACGTCAGAAATTTTTTGGCTAATGCGTTTTACACAATTTCTTTAATTTTTTCAAAATCTTGGAATCTTACTTCAAAATTTTCAACTATATTTTTGGATCTCAGCGACATATTTGTAGATGTTATAATTAATATTTTTATGTTTATGTAGGTTATCCGCCATATTTTTAAAAATGATTCAGATTATTTTTTTGCAGATCTTCCATTAGCAAAACAAATTTTGTTTTATGTGCATCTATGCAGCTAATCATATCAATTATTGTTTTATTTTTACCTTGTAATTCTAAATTTAAATTACTCAATATTGAAGTAAAATCGGTAAGAAATGCTAAATCACTAAGCCAAGTTTCATCATTTAAATTTTCACAGTTTTCATGTTGGTCTTCACGAAAATTTATTACTTTAGGCAATAAATCACGAAATTGTTGCAGAAATTTACCTCTGCTTAGCCATCTTGAATCGGTATGTAGTAATAATTCAGGTTGCCATTCATTGAGATGGATTTGGAAGAGTCGCCGTTTGAGGGAACTTGCTCGAATTGAATTAACAAGTTTAAAAGCTATGTCCATTACCTCTTTTGTGTTTAGTCTCTTGCTGGCTAACACTTGCTGATGAATTATGCAGTGGTAGCTCAAAAAGGCTGGAAATTCATTCTCATTTTGACATAAGGCTATAAATCCATTTATGCGACCTATCATTGCAGCTGCGCCGTCTGTTGTTATTGAAACTAATTTAAAAGGTGGTACTTTCAAATCACTGAGCAAGTTTTTAAAGGCTTTGAATATATCTACACCTCTAGTCATTTCTTTCAAAGAAATCATACCCAACAATTCTTCTTTAGCTGAAGAATTCATCACATTGAAGAGAAAAACAAGAATATCTACTGATATCATTATATAACTGTTCTTTTACATTTCCACTCATTTGCTCAATTCGTCGCGTCACAGTGTTTCGTGACAATTGTAGATCTTGAATTGCGGCAATAATTTCACTCTAGTTCTTAAAATTATTAAAAAGTGAATCTGACATTTCCAAAAAAAATTCCTTTACAAATTCACAGTCCGAAAATGGTTTACATTTTTTTGCTAAAAGATAGCTAACTTTGAATGATGCAGTAGTTACTGCTTGTGACTTCAATGTTGGCCTCTTGAAAACATTTTGTCTATTTGCTAATTGTGTTTGAAGATCCTTAACTTTGCGTTTTCTCAATTCGGAAAAAAAATTCAAACTCAATGTTCTCACCGCGGATAAATAATACTACTATTGTATAATAAAAATAATATTGTTAATACTAAAGAAAATAAACTATGGCAGCACCAAATATTCAAGCTAAATGGCGTTTGCGCGTTACGTTGACAAGCTGTATTCCATTGGACCAATTTTGATACTACACTAGTTGTGTATCTGTCATCATCTACTTTACCTCGAACAGAGCAGTAATTTTCCACTGGAGTTACGCATACAATGTACGGTAGGTGGATTGTAGTTGCTACAGTGAAAATAGATAGATTTGCGGGTTCGTTGGTTATGTTGAAATGTCATATTTTTGTTTTTATTGTTTATGTGCGAATAAACTCAGTCTTGTTGGTGACTATTGTGTGATTGTATTTTACTGCTGTAGTGATATGTTCATTTTATTGAGAGTCTACAGCGCTGTAGCAAAATTGGTCCAATGTAATACAGCTGTTGCTTTCGATTACAAATGACACGTTGGTTACGTTCAGCCGCACCCTTTTTACTAAAGCAATTATGAATTAAATAATAATTACTTGTAATTACGAATAAAGCGATACTTATTACGTCAGTCATCTATGTTCGGTATGTAATTTGTCATTTTATTACGTATGTTCTATTGAAAAATCTTATCTTATTTTACTCGAACGAATTATAATACATACTGGTAAAAATATGTTGTATGAGTTGCAGCATATGCATAATGAAACGTTATATACGATAGCGTTAATGATATGGCCGATATACATGATAAATTAGAAAAGAATAAGTAACTACAATACTAAAAATTTTCACACTTCAAGATTAGTGAAGTGCTTATTATAAATAATAAAGAGATGTTATGATTTCATTTGTCATAAAACACTTAATTCCGTGTATACTGCCATAAGTCAAGACATCGCACGCGATCGACAAAAATTGGCTGCGCGATCGACCGGTCGATCGCAATCGGCCGGTTGGCCACCCCTGATCTAGACTATAGAAACCAATTGTAATGCTTTTCTCTTTTTTTTTTGTTTTTTTTTATTTAATTTTTGTTTTAAATAAATTTTTAGCATAAGTAAATTTAGATTTTAAAAAATAAAAAATAATTTTAGCAAAATAAAATTAATAAGCGCCTTACCAGACTACCCAGATTTATTCTGGGACAATCTGTTTTAATAAATAAATATATTCACCTACAAGGTTAGCCTTGCTCTCAATACAATCCATCAACAATCATGTTCATGACTCATTCTAAAAGCAGTAAACTTACCGTCAAATGAAAGTGAAAATTCTGGCTTACGTACTCGGGTATAAAGTACGAGTATCTTAAAAAGTTTTTTATAACTAACTTCGGAAATTACTCATAATCAATAGTAATTCCCTGATTGTGTGTACGCCATTAGAAATAGGAAAAAGTCCCACGTGATGCACGAATTCATTTCTTTACTGACGTCAATGCGCTTCAATCTAAACGTGTTATATTTGTTCGGAATTGAAGAAAATCATTGATAATTTGTCACTGAAAATAGAAAAAAATCCATCTACGTAATGGGGTAAATTTATCTAAAATTAATTGATTGAAATTTCAATAGGAATTGGTCGAGTATCTAAATTTAGATTCAAGTCTCAGAAGGCTGTTTGTTAGTGTTTGTATATATTTTTTTCATGCATTAAATCGTATCTGTATTATTAATTAGTATTTAATTAATAACCACCTTTATTTGTTTACGAAAATTTGTACAATAATAAACGTAAAAGAAAAATTAACAGCAAACTGGTGGGTATGCCGAAGTTCATTAGTCTCACATGAGCACTTCGTAACCAGTTTGACTCTGAGAAAAAGCTGCTTTTATCAAACACTATGTAGACTTTGGTAAAATACCGAATGGGAATTCCTACAAATCAGTCAGCTTAAGATGACGTATTTCAAATATTGGTAGGGAGTGTCAGCCTCAATTCCCATATATACGAAACTCTATCAGATTTCAGTTTAGTATTTCGCTATTGGCAAGTCTTATAACTTCCAAGTTTGTATTTCGTGTTCCGCTATTGACAGTTGAAAATGAAGCATTTAATAAAATTAATATTTTTCCAAATTGGATTTTTTATAACAATTGTACTCGGTGAAACTGCCGAAGTTGATCTTAAAGATTATTGTTACGAAAGTGGTTCTTGTATAAATTTTCGAATCTCGAATGCCGACAAAGTGATTTGTAATACTGGAAATAAAGTTGAAGGAAAAAGTTTCACATTTTATACAAGTGAGTTTGAAACTATACCGAAAAATTTATTTGCATCGTTTAACGAATTGGAACACCTGACGATGGAACGATGTGGTATTGAGAATTTGCATCGATGGAATTTCGAAGGTGCTGAAAATTTGAAAACTCTCAATCTACGAAACAATCAAATCAACGATTTACCGGCTGATGCATTTACACATTTAAGAAGTTTGCAAATTCTTCGAATAAATTCAAATAAAATCATTAATTTACCGGCAAATATATTCCATCCTTTATCAGCATTAGAAGAAATATTTTTAAATTCAAACGGATTAGAAATGGTTGATGATAGTGCATTTGGTGATAATTCAAAGTTAAAAAGTGTTTGGATGACAGACAATAAAATCAAATTGAATCCAAATGAGAATTTTCTTTCAAAATTAACAACAATCGAGGAGCTTGGATTGGAAAAAAATTCCATAAGACACATCAACTGGGAAACATTTTCTGGATTAAAAACTCTTAAAAAACTTATTCTAAAAAATAACAAAATAACCAGAATTGACGGTGATGCATTTGAGAATTTATCCAACTTGGAATATTTGGATTTGAGTTCAAATCGGCTAACAAGTTTTAATACAAAAATGATCGCTCCTTTGACAAATATGAAGACATTATTGCTCTCTGAAAATCATCTGTACGACATCGATATTATGAATTTAGCAGAAGATGTCAATTTAGATGTTCTTGAAGTAAAGGACAATAATTTGAAATGTAAATATTTCGATCAAATTAAAAATGACTACCGATTCAGTGCTGTTACCTTACGATTTGATGGATGTAAAGAGGAAGTTACTTATAAGCCACGAAGACATTTAGCCAAAATTGGTAGATTCTAACAATCGTAAAGTACACATAATTTTAGATATAAAAATTTTTCATAAATATCTTAACATTGATTCTTTCCGAATTTATTAAAATGTTCCATAATCATTAATATTAACATTTTAACGATAACTTATATGTTAGTTTAAACACAGTATTTTGTTTGTGACTGTTAGTTTTAATTAAAACAAATATTTTGACTGCCATTAGTTATTAAAAATAAAATAAAAATTATTGATAATTAATTAAGATTAATTTTAAGATTTTTATATTTTGTATAATTTCATATTTTTAAGATAGAATTTCAAAAAATTGTATTTCAAATTAAACAAAGCGTATACAAAATATCTTATGTGTAAGAAACCAAAGATTTGAAAAATTATTTCATATAAAAATGCAATTAAAATAATATTTTTTTAATGATTATTAAGAATGTAGTATTTTATATAATAATGAATTTTATTTATTAAGTAGAAATTTTTTTTTTTGCAAATAAAAAAAAATATTTTTTAAATAAAAGAAATTACGTTTTTTATTTAAATTTTTTAATTATAGATAACATTTTGTTTCTGTTTAGAAAAATTAAATTTAAAATCAACGACTCTATTGTGAATATCCATTTTGAACTACTACAATATTTATATGAAATGTCAACACGAATTGACAGATTGTTAGTTGAAAGTCACAATTTTACGAAATGGTAATCCATACGCTTGAAGAAAAATGGGAAATATTGAGAAATACATTCATAGAACGCACACACAACAGAAACGGCGTAAATCATTGGGGGCCAATTTAAAAGTTCAGTATGCGATTGAAGCGGTTCCTTTAAAACAATTTTTCATATGTGATATCATTTATTCGTAAAGAAGCAGATTTTTTAATATTGCGGGTCTTGTTGTTTGATAGATAGTTTTGTAAATATGCAATAAAACACAGTATTTTTTTAAAAAATATTTATTTATTTATTATGTATTTTCATATTATTTATTTCACTGTATATTATTTTAGTCCCTTAAATTTTCTTACAAACACTTTTTATACACCGGCACTGTACTATTTCATAGTAAACATTGAACTGTCAACATCGGATTTGTTTACATTTATTCAATGCTGAACTTTTCACTTTTTGAGCAATTTTTGGATAAAATAAATCACTAAAAGGCATTTAGGCACATCACAAATAAAGTTTTTCTTATTTTGTTTAGTAAAAATAAAGATGTCAACTTACCGAAAGAAAGAAATTCCCGGCTTCCTCATTTTCCGTATGAGAAGCAATTTCTCATAAAGCACTTCATTTCTTGAAATAAAAACTTCGTATTAACTTTTATTAATATTATAACTATATGTATAAAAACTTACTTTTCCGTAAATACTTCTAAATAGATGGAAATAACACTTTTACAAACACTTTCCGAACCGCAAAAAAAACAACTTCAGAAATGATAAAGCTAACCCACTGTTTCGGTATGTCACTACTTTCATGGAGAATGGCGCGTTTGAAAACTCTCCTAAAGTCTACAAAATTGAGGAGCTTATATTTGATTCATATTTACGAAATGAATATTAAACTACCAATAGAATTCCATTTCGTATCAAAAGATTGTACAAAAAATAAAAATTTCCTATTATTGTGTTTAAATTGTATTTTTGTTTCCAATAACTGAATTAAAATGAATATAAATTATGGTTTTGCAATTCAATAAATTTGTATTACGACAACTAGATGGCGGTGGGTGTCATGTCTACATAAAAAAATCTACATAAAGCTAGCCCCGCTTTTGCCATTTCTCACCGCTTGACAAATAATTTGTACACAAAATTGCGTATACATATACGGTCAGGGCCTATCCAGGTATTTTTTAATCTAAGCGTACGACCGAGAATATTACCGCCATTGCTGAAAATGTTCGTGATCATCCATCAACATCAACTCGTCACCTTTCTCAGGAATTCAACATTTCTCGCACTTCTTTGTTGAGAATTTTGGACAAAGACCTCGGTATGAAAGCTTACAAAGTTCAATTAGTCCAACAACTAAAGCCACATGACCATCCAATGTGTTTTCGGTTTGCCCAATGGGCTCAAGAACAATTGGCCGAAGATGAGCATTTTTACCGAAAAATCATCTTTTCGGACGAGGCCCATTTCCAACTCGGTGGGTATGTCAACAAACAAAATTGTCGCATCTGGGGCTCAGAAAATCCATACATCACAATGGAAAAGCCGATGCTTCCACAACGAGTCACGGTTTGGTGCGGATTTGGGGGTGGAGGCATCATTGGCCCGTTTTTCTTCGAAAACGATGAAGGAGCCGTCGTTACGGTCAATGGTGAGGGCTATCGTGGCATGCTCAAAGAATTTTTGTTTCGAAAAGTTGAAGAGAATGGCATGGACGACATTTGGTTTCAACAGGACGAGACCACTTGCCACACAGCCAACGTAACAACGCAACTTTTGGGCACTGCTTTCGCAAACCGAATAATCAGCCGAAATTCTGATGTCAATTGGCTGCCTCGAAGCTGTGATTTGAGCCCGTTGGATTATTTTCTGTGGGGAGCCGTTAAGGATAAATGTTACGCATGCCATCCAAAGACAATTGAGGCCTTGAAACACGAAATCAAAGTTGCCATTGAAGAGATACAGGTTCAGACAATCGAAAATGTACTAAAATATGGGTCGAGCGAATGGGGTGCTGTAAGGCCAGCCGTGGCAGTCATTTAAATGATATTGTGTTTTATTCTTAAATTACAAGGTTCAATCTTTTTAATAAAACCAGAAATTTGAAAAAACATACACTAGTTTTTTTTATTTACTTTTTAAAATGGAACTTCTAAATGGTCCACCCTGTACATTGAAACAAAATTATAGGAGAGTGGATGGGCTAAAAAACTTATGAAAATTCAAGACATATTTTGAATTTTACTTGAGTTTTTCCAGAGAAATGGTAAATTTTATTCTTTAAATAGGACTATTTTTTTGTGCTGAAAATTTCGAATTTCCACGCTTTTCTGAATTATAAATAATCAGACTTGACTAGACTGATACTATAATATGAATAACTGATTTGTTAACGTCCTGTTTGCCTTAAAAGCAACTTTAAATAATATTCTACTTTTTATTTTATTTTCTACATTACTGTTCTTAAATAAAAAAAATTTAACATTTATGAAATTATTTTTATAGTCGGTAAAATACAAATTTAAGACTCTGGCTACGCTCACAAAAGATATTTATAATCGCAGAAAGACAAATTTAAGACCCTAACTAGTATTTAACTTTTTACACAAAAATTAAGAAATTAAAGCATTTAATATACGTGTAATATTATAAAGTGGAGATGCAACTCCAATATTACTGGATGTTTTTATTACTATTTATTAGAACTATATTCCTCAGACAAAAAGAGTTCGACAAGATTGTCAGTTGACACAGCTTTTCGCTTCCAATATCCGACAAAGCGTCCGCATGGGTCCTACTCAGTGTACCCCGTCTATTTAAGAGACAGCCTACGCTTGCTGGTGTGCCAACCGGATTTCCACAGAAGATTCCTTTCACAAATGAGTTTCTATTCCTAGAAATCGCAACCTCGGTACGTTTATTTATCGGAAAGATAAAAAGAAACCTTAGTACATCAGCTTACCGGTAGAGGAATTACAAAGAGTAGGCCATCTTTTTTTTTTTTGTTTTTTTTTTTTTAACTTTCAAAATATCTGTCTTATCATGATTTTATTTTTACAACTATTAAATATAAAATAGTACAATTTTAATTATAAAGTTATTAACAAGAGAGCAAAGGGCGTTCTGTAAAAATGACATTTCGTAAAATTCGTTTCTAGCGACGACGCACATTTTCACATAGACGGTTATATTAACAGAAGGAAAAATGGCCGAATCTAGGGTGCAAAAGCCTTTATATAATTTATGAAAAATCAATGTATCCTAAAAAAAATTCACTGGGCTGTTTTTCAGGTCGAATCCTTCCAGAGGTTCTTCCTGTGAATTCTGAACAATAACATGACATGTTAACGAACTTTTTATGGTCAAAATTTAATAAATTAATTGTAAAAGGATTTTAGTTTCAACAATAAGGTGTTACAATTTGGTTTCAACAATAAGGTGCTGAATACTAAATTTGTATGCTTAATACTAAATTTGGTGTATTAGCAAAATTGCGATTTTGCACCGCTGCAATTTTTGTCTTTGAGGCTATTTGAAAAGAAAAGTATTCGCCATTCAGTCAAGAAAAATTAAAAACCTTAAAAAAACATTCTGTCGAAAAATGAGGCCGTTGATCCATTTTTATTAAAAAAGTTAATAAGAAAATTTTGATTTTCGTATGTATGTGTAGGCTTGCAAACTGAGTCGTGGTAGTTATGAGAATGTTATTTTTGTTATATCGGGTTTTCAATAGCAACTTGACTTTTTTTATTTCGTACTGTGAACGCACTCTTTAACCAATCAATGCGTTGTTATTGTCAAAACACTCAATAACTCAAACATTTCTGTCATGCAAGGAATCACAGTCAAAAAACATTTACAAGTAATTACAAATTACTACGCAATATCCGGGTTGGTGATTGCAACTTTAAGAGTGCTTACGCAAATTTAGGTCGTCATTCTCATTTTTGGTTGAATGGTTTCGTCAACAAACAAAATATACATTATTGGAGTTAAAAAAAAACCTCATGTACTTCATGAAACACCACTTCATCCATAAAAAGTGTCTGTATGGTGGCTTCATTGGGCCATTTTTCTTCGTTGATGAAAATGACTGTCACGTTACAGTCAATGGTGAACGCTACAGAGACATATTGCAGCATTATCTCTTCGATCAATTTCATGGGCTGGACATCAATGATATATGGTTTCAACAAGACGTTGCTACATCCCACACTGCGGGAGAAACAATAGACTTATTGAAGTCCAAGTTCGGTGAACGTGTTATATCGAGAAAAGGTTCTGTCGATTGGCCACCGAGATCTTGTGATTTAATACCTCTAGACATTTTTCTGTAGGGCTACGGTAAATCGATGATCTATACAAACAAGCCGGCGAGGTTAGAGGGCTTAAGAGCCAACATCGAACGAGAAATAGCGGCCATTCCCGTCGAATTGTGTGGCCGAGTGATCGAAAATTGGCTACAACGAATCGATGGCTAAAAGCGTGCCCGTGGTGAACATATAACCAAAGTCGAGTTTTATTCATAATTGCATTAATTGTACTTTAAGGCGATAATAAAAGTTTTGATATATCTTAAATTGTTTGTGAAATATTTAAAAAAATGTTGTGAAGTTCTTATTCAAAAACCCTTTATATAATTGCTGTAAATTGAGCTTTTATTTTCATGAAAATATTTCTATGCTTAAATTGATTTTTAAAAAAACCAAACGATGGCCCTTTCTTAACATACTCGTGTGTCTTATTTTCAACACAAAGCTTGCGATGAAGTTTTCTTTTAAGACAATCAAATGCAGCTTTATTACTACCCGCCATTATTTATATTTTGAAGCCATATGATAAAGCCGACAGTATAAAGGTCATATAAACTGGCAGCTTCATCATCCGTGGAATTAAAATATTTTGCTCAACCTAAATAAGGCACTCTCTATAAGCGAGCATAACCCTTCACTTTATTTCTTTCGCACTCATTTTATTTTGAAAATCCTTCAAAAACCCTAAATAAATAAATTTCTTAAAACCCTAAAAGTTATATTGTTATTTATCTATTGTGATATTTTTATTTATCGTAATAAAGGGTTTTAATTGTTATTAAATTAAACTGCCATAGTTACTATGCTAACACAGCTTAGCTCACTAATGGATGATCATATTAGTTTAGAAAAGGTATTCCAAACTACGCACATAAGTAATTCTTTTTTTATATAATAAAATTACTGTATCAAAATTTACCGATACTTTATATTTTCATGTCCTACCTATTTAAATAAAACTAAAACTTTTATGCAATGTACTTAAAAGAGAAATTATTTTTAAAGAAAAAGTAAATAAATCAAAACAAAAATCACGATCATAATGAATAGTTAGTTGTTGGTCTTTTGTTAATTTTATAGTTAAATAAAAAAGAAGCCATGAATATTTAAGTTTTCGAAGAGGCTCTTTTTGTACACAGATACGCATCATGATTAATTTTACGATAGTATAAAAGAGGACTATGTTCGCTAAAGGCAATGTTAATAGAAGAAATTTTATTTATGTTTATTTTTTGCATATACTCATGAGCACTTTATGAATTTCTCCCTTATTTGTGTTTTATCATCAACATCACTAAAGTTTCTAGTAGCAAAAAAAAAAAATAATAAAAAATAATAATAATAAAAATAAAAAATTAAATAAATGATGTTTCGTAAAATCTTTGTACACAAACTAGATAGTCGCTCGTATATGTTAACGGAGATTTTGTAAATATTCGTACTCGAATTTTCAGCTTTCCTGGTACTTGTTCATTTATGGTTAACATTCTTGTACTACTATTATTCGTATAATGTTTTTACTTAAATCTTATCATAAAGAAAGCTTTTATATTATAATAATACCCTAAGGTGATTTTCCTCTGCATTTAGTCCTTCAAAATTAAACTCTATATAGATAAGGTATGCACAGGTGTTTGTGTGCTCTTTGCTAAATGCAATAGAAAAACCAAATTACTAAGTTCATCTGGAATATTATGGAAGCCTCATCAATATCAGCATATTCGTTCAGAATTTAAGTGGATAGCATACGTAGAAAATATTCTCAATTTAAAAATAATCCCTTCTAATTCCCACCTACAAGCAACATGTTTTATGATAACACGTTTAAGATGCGAATGACTCTGAATTTGGTTGATTACGTTTCCATTCAATGTGTTTGGGCGGAAATTACGAATGCATCGAGGAAATTTTTTTAAATTCACCAAAAGCTACATCAGCAAGTTATTATGAAAAAAAAAAATTTATTCATCTTATACGATTCATTTTTAAAAATATGATTAATCTTTCAAATATAAATTGCTCTAAAATATTCGTTTTAGAGAGTCTTTTCTGAAACATTTTTTTGTGATCTGAAATTATAAACAGCTTTTTTAAAACATGAATAAATGTTACCTGATACAGAAGAGAGGAGTACAAATCTCTCTAAGTTTAATATTGCATAAAAGTAATGAAACTGGTTTTTGTTTGGAACAAAACAACAATTTTATTTTATTTCAATACCAGGATATGGTCCTTTGATCTTCCGGAATAAAAAAAGTTACAAGGATTTTGATTAGTTGTATGTGGAATCGGGAGATAAAAATCCGTTGATGGAGATGCGAGTACGACAGGGCCATTCTCATGGTGGGGACTGTGAAGGACTTCTTTATAAAAACTCATCATGGCCCACATTTTCATCAGTTTTTGATTTTAAAGCTCTCCTTGAAAGAGGTTCTAATAATGTCTTCTGCCACCGAAAACCTTGTTCTCTTGCTAAGAAATGTCGCATCAACGCTCGTTTTAACTTTCCGTCAATCAAACTTGCGGCCGAACTTTGCCCGTTTTAACTTTCCGTCAGTCAAACATACAAATTGATGGCCGAATATTGCTCCAAACTTGACTATCTCATCTTACCCTGCAAGGAGGTCACTTCTGGGTGAAAGACTTAGCTATAAGATCAGTACCAGAATTGGCGTACGGGTCTTGGCGAACCCGCGGTACTTGAGCTGATCTATCAGCGCTAGGAAATTACAAGTTTCTTTACTGCAGCTCTTTAAAGCAGAACTGACTGATACTACGGTGGTCGGGAGCCCCATGGTGACTGGTGGGCCGTGCCCGGCTAGAGTAAAAAGCCTTTAGCTGCAACGTGCCAGCTGTGGTTGATATCTATATCGCGGTTACGGTCTTAGAACTGGGATTGAGAGATGGAAGGTTCCCGGGTGTAATTACTTCAGATTATAGTGGATGTTTAAGTAGGCCTTGCTACCAACAGTTAGGGTAACTAGCTTGTAACTGGTTGCGGACTGTTAGTAAATTGACCTACCTGTGATAGAAACAGCTGGTTTACTATATAGTAGGACTAGATGGTTGCATAAATGTGAGTGGAATAATGAGGGGAGCGGTCAAGAGGTTGAGACCGCTCAACATTGGAATTGAAAGATGGTTAATGTTGAAAGATGGTAGAAATGGTATTGCCACTTGCCCATAGAGGGAACTGATATGGTTCAAGATGATGGTTCAAAATGAGGGAACCTGATGGAGTGTTCCTTGCATGGGAAAGTCTAAGCAGGAATAACGTTGGAAGTGAACTGGGTTACTGTTGTATGATTGAGATGCGTGCAACCTAGTAAGCTGGGCTGACGAAATCCATTACTAGACAGGTTCGTAGGTAGCACGTGGTATTAAATAAAAGATTTTATTCTGTCCCATCTTTCGTAACGTACTGCAAACAGAACTTCACTTATCATGCTCTGTGAGTCGCGTGGCCAATGGTTAAACCTCGTGCTTCATGTATAGGAGGAAAAACGTACAAGTTATATAGAGGGTAGGTTCGTAGTGTTGCCATATCACTTAAAGTGATGTCACTCTCATTTTAAGTGTATCTAGAGAGCAAGCAATAAGTCTCATGGGTCAAAAAAATTACGGACATTTTTAAAATTTTAACCGCTGCTTAAACGATCTGTAATGTAAAATGGTAAAACTTATTGTAATCCCATAGCTGAAGATTAATCAGCAAAGTTACCGTATATAGGGCTCTGAAGACCCACAACTAATTGCGGAGAAGCTATTTTATCTCGGAAGTGTATTTTGGTCTGAATATATCATTGGACCGTTTTTTTTGTTGGAAAATTAAGCAGAGACCATTTTTACAGTCAATGCTGATGTAATGAAAACCATCTTTTTTGGCATGAATTTCAATCTGGAGCATACTTGGTTTCAACAAATTGGTATCACAAGTCTTAAATGCGAAAAATTCCGTTGGATAACCCTTTACCTTGATCCTTGTTTTTTTCGAAATACTTTTCCTTTAAATAAGTTCATTTTTTACTTTAAGTGCAATTTGATACAGAAGTTACTGTATCAAATTGCACTAAAAGTAAACAAAATTTTCGTACTAGTTAGTAATTATTGAAGTTTTTTTTTTAATAATCTTTAGAATAAATTTAAAAGTGGAAACGATTTGTTTGTAAACATAATTCCAAAAAAAAAATTATAATAATTTCATGTAAGGTAATCAAGTATGGAAATTAAATTATAATAGACGTTTATGTGTTGTTGTTCTTTTTTTAGATTTTTATCAAAATTAGCATTTACATTTATGAATGACACACGGAATAATTAAACATACTCGTAATTGTTGGTAGTACGAGTACATGGTTGGTTAGTCTGCTGGTCGGTTCAATATCACTCAACGAAAAGTAGAACTGTTCAACAGTTCTTATCTTAATTTACACACGGTAGAGATCTGTCAACGGAAGGTTATCTCTTCATGAATGTGATTATTCTGAAAGCATAAGACGACAACAGAAGACGTCCACCGAACCAAACACAAGACATAAAACGTAACATTAAGAAATTCTCCTATGTTCAGAAACATGCAAGTGCAAGTACTCTCTTATGTTTATACACACAAAAACTTTATATCATTCCCATTTAAACAAATTCAATGTTTTTGAAGTTTAATATACCTTGAACGCTTCCCAGAAACCGAAAGTATACAGTCTCATATTTTACCAAAGAACAATAACGTTGAACGTTGAAATTTATCCATTAGAAAATTTACGTGTACGATAGAAAAAACTAAATCTTTAACTTAATATTCAGTGTTATTGAAATATTAAAAAAAAAACAAATGTTATGTAATATCTTAGCAAGTATAAATTAGATAATATTGTTAATTGTAACTGTGTATGAATGTATCAGTCTTTGGGAATTTATTAAAATATTTGCAGACAAATCTCATGGAATAAGTGATAATATTCTCATTTTGCTGCAATCCATCGGAAGTGCATTAATATGCATTTTACATCCATCTGGTTAAGGTTTTCCCACTTATTGTGGGAATAATTTAAATTGACAGTTCTAGGTTAATTCTAGTTCAATATTTGCTTTTATTATTTTTCTATAATTTAATAAGAATAGTTTTGTTATATAACTTCTTCAACAACTACAGTTTTAATCAAAAATTCATCGATATACAAAAACCATCCGATTATTATTAGTACTATAGTAAATAATTAACTAAAGAGTTTGTTACTAAATTCGTAGAAACTTGAGTTGTTAATAAAACAAGTAATCAATGGTAGAATGAAAAGATTAATTGTAAATGAATTTATGGTGAATAATTGCGAATAAATTGAACTTAATTATGATCAAATTAGTTTGTATGACTTGACTCTTCATCAAACGACCTGTTCGTTCTGATATCTAAAACCAAAATTAATTAGTTGCCACAACGACAAAAGATGCCTAATTCTTTTATTAACTGTAATAGTATGTATTTATAGAAATTCTAATAATTATAATTCGTAGAATATTGAAGTCTCAGAAGTATCTAATTTATTCCTATAAGAACTTTGGAACAACTTCAATCAAACCACTTTGAATTTCCACCTGAACAGGTGAACTATACGAATGCGTACCATAAAAACTTATATTATATTAGCAATATGGGTTTAATAGTATTGATTATTTATGCTCTTCACTGTATTCTTCGAAAAAGTTTCTTTAATAATTTGAACCTTTTTAGAAAATAAGTCATGCAGAAAATTTGTTGGAATTTCTAATTCCAAAAAAAAAAAAACTTGCATAAAATGTTTCATATAAAGCAGTACATTGATAGCAATAATTAACCAACGCCGGTGAACATAATTACTCAAATACCTTATGACACTTAGATAATATTGTATATTTGCCAAATGAATTTTTTCTCAGAGATCTTTCATAAAACCAAATCAGGTAATTTTTTTGCTGTTTAGTTTTTTATGCTTTTATTTTTGAGAGATCACATATGACACAAGACGGGTGTGAAAGTCAAAAGTGCTCAGTGAGCATTACTATTTCGTCATGGGAAAACTTACATTCGAACAACGCTTACAGATTATTGAATTTTACTATCAATATTCGTGCTCTGTGAAAAATGGGTTTTGGGTACTTCGACCATTTTATGGTCATCATAATCGATCTACTGAGCAAGCAAACCATTTGCGTAGAATGCGCGCAGGGGAAAGTATTGTTGCCTTAGCGTCCAGTGTTGGTGAAGACCACGATTTGTCCATCCGTCACCGCTCACAGCAATTGGGATTCTGTTACTCGACTATGTGGAAGATTTTACGCAAGGATCGGAAAGCGTATAAAATCCTGGTCGTGTAAGAACTGAAGCCGATCTGCCAGAGCGTCGAATTTTCAGTCAGTGAGCCATAGAAAAACTTGAGGAAAATCTTTTTTTTTTACAAAACATGCAGTCAGCGATGCAGCTCATTTCTGGTTGAAAAATGCATTAAGCGATGCAGCTCATTTCTGGTAGCACACCATACTTTTTTTATGAGTTTGACATTTGTCAACATTAATCAGTGCACATTGTCAGCAATTTCGTACAGCAACATACATTTTTCCTTTGGTAATCATGTCTAGTTTTGTGCCAGAAAAAGAGCATATGCGGGAAGCTCTGCTTTTCTGCATCAATTTGAAGCAATCGGCTACCGAATCGTATCGAACGCTTATGGAGGCCTATGGTGACAGTGCTTTATCGGAAACAACGTGCCGAGATTGGTTTCGTCAGTTCAAAGACGGCAATTTTGACTTGTGGGACATGGAGCGTGAAAATCGGCCTAGGAAGGTTGAGGACCAACAATTGCAGGCTCTTTTGGACAAAGACGATACCCAATCGCAAAATATGCTCACGGAGCAATTCGGTGTTACTCAACCAGCTATTTCCATGCGCCTGCGTGCCATGGGGAAGATTGAAAAGATCGAAAAATGGGTGCCGCATGAATTCAAGGATAGGCAGATGGAGCGACGCCAAAACACATGCGAAATCTTGCTCGCCAAGAGGAGCCGTTTCATGTGACAGGTGATGAAAAGTGGATATATTTTGAGAATCCTAAACGTAAGAAATCGTGGGTTGATCCCGGCCAACCATCAACATCTTCCCCAAAACCAAATCGCTTCGGAAGAAAGACGATGCTGTGCGTTTGGTGGGATCAGCAGGGTATCGTCTACTATGAGATGTTGAAACATGGCGAAACTGTCAATGCCCACTGCCATCACCAACAACTGATCAAATTGCACCATGCTCTGCGTAAAAAAAGGACGGATTATCAACAAAGACATGACAAGCTGATTTTCCTCCACGACAACGGACCATCGCACACGTCAAAAAATGGTCCGAAAATACTTGAAGACACTCAACTGGGAGGTGCTACCCTACCCCGCTTATTCACCAGACCTGGCCCCTTTCGGGATGGGCCACGCGCTTGCTGAGCAGCACTTCGATTTTTACGAAGACGTACGAAAATGGCTTGATGAGTGGTTTCCCTCGAAAGAGAAGGAATTTTTTTGGCGTGGTATCCATAAATTGCCCGAGAGATGAGAAAAATGTGTAGCTAGCGGGGGTAAGTACTTTGAATAAATTTGTTTTTGCTTTCTATGAAAAAAAACCTGTTTTTTTTATTAAAAAAAAGCGGATTTAAGCTTATACTCCTAGTATTCGTAATGGCGAGTATTGATTTATCTATTCAAATAAAATATTTGTATATTTTTGCAATTTTCTATTTTCTTTTTAATTTGAAACGCAAACACTTAAAAAAATACTTGTAAGAAACAATATTGTTTGCAAATCTAGAAAAAATTCTCAGTGATTATTACAGAAAAGAGACAATATTCATACCACTGTAATTTAGAAGCGACTTAGGTGTGGTTTTTTGGTTTTTGCTCCTTATGGAAGCGTCATTGTAAAGCTTGTTGACTGATTTGCATGTCAAACTTAAATAAATCAACCTTTTAACACTCGTTACTATGCGTTTCATGAGCGTAGAGTCAATATTTGCTCTTCGAAGCACGTTCCTAGCAACGTGTTTGTGATAATCTTTTTGAAGACAATTCAGCTCCTTCTCAACAAGCCCTGATGCATCGCATTTGGTACCCAAAATATCAACTAAAATAATGCGAACTGTTTTTTGACACATGATCAGATGTTGATACATCTTTTTTCGTTAGAATAAGGATCGCCATTGCCTTCACTTTGTCAATATTTTCGGTAGTCAAGGCAAGTCTACAGTTAACTTTCGGCTTTCATTATATCCATAAGCTTCGATTTTTGATAAATCTAACTAATTATAAGCTCTCTCCAACATATGCAAAGATTGGTCACAATAAATTGTGTTGTTCATGGAAATTTTTCGTTCAATATTTTTTTTCCTTATTAAAAATCGTAGATCACAGTAGACATTGACTAACAGAACTAATAGCTCTACACCAACTAGTTAACAGATTGCTGCAAGTCTCTGCTTGACAATTGCGTGCATTAGTACCAACGTAACAGAAGAAACTGAAAATGTTTTTTCATATATTTTATGCGCACTTTTTAAATATATAATTTCGGATAATTATTCAACAGAATATATTTCAATAAATTTTCAGTATACAATATACTTGATAAAATATCTTTAGTAGAATTATTATTTAGTGTCCAATTTTTTTTAAAAGCAAAAATTTGGTTTGAAAAATTTATTTGGAAATTTTATGTAACATTTTATCATAAAAAAAAACTAAACTTTATCATAAATTATAATTAAAAGTTAAATTTAAAATGTCAAAATTGCAAAAGGACATGTAAGAATAATAAAAATAAAATTAAATCAAGTATTTATTTAAGAACAGTACAGTTATTGGTCGACTAAATATTTTCATATTAAATGTGACCCATTATATACTTAAATTGTATGAGTATATGTGTAAGTTAATGCATTATGGATATTTTGGCATGAAAACAAAATGAACTCATTGAAATTATGACCATTTCCGGTTCTCATGTTTGACCTCATTTTAAAAATTGTGTTTATTGTTTGACAAAGTTTAAAATTGAATTAAAATATTAAAAACTAAGCAAAGAAGACTAAAAAAAATAAAAAAAACAATAATTTTCTTTTTATGTTAGCTCGTTAGCCGAGTTTGGACAAAACTATTGACGTCAGTTTTAAGTATGGCATGCTGTATATTAAAAGTATCAAAAGTAGTAATAATTGGTGTTATTTTTTTCTAGTAGAATATTTTTGAAATTATATATTTTAATAAGATTAGTTAAGTTCATAATTTTACTGCAAAAAAAATGATTTACATATATGAAAATAAATTTTCATATTTGATAAAATTGCCTTTTGCAAATATGATTTTTTTTTTAATTTTGTCTAAAAAATTTCTATCAAATTTGACAAATATAATATAAATATATTTATAAAGTCAATTAGTTTAGAAACTCATTTTTTAATATGGATAGACTAATTATCGAAAATGGTCTAAAATATTGGCATACACGAGGTCTGTCCAAAAAGTATGGCGAATTTTGAATTTCCGCCAGTTACGTACTCGTATATTCGATTTTCGATTTTTTGTGGCTTTATGTTAGTACTTATGTCTCTCACTTATGCCGACAAGTTCGGCCATTTTGAATGTTCAGTTAATTTTTGACAGCTGCTTTGCTTGCACGTGTTTTGGCTCGTCTTCGATTTTTGCTCAATTTCTACCAAAAACAGCATCGCATTAAAATTGCTAAGGAGCTGTTGGACTCTACCCGCGACGACCATATTTGCTCCAAATGGTCATAACTGGTGACGAATCATGGGTTTATGGTTATGACGTGGAAACCAAATATCAATCATCCCAATGGAAGCTGCCACACGAGCCAAGACCGAAAAAAGCGCGCCAAGTTCGGTCGAATGTGACGGTTTTGGTTACAGTTTTCTTCGATTGCAGGGGCGTTGTGCATCATGAGTTCTTACCACAAAATAGAACGGTCAATAAGGAATATTACCGGAAGGTATGCGTAAGTTTCGCGAAGCAATCCGCTCGAAACGCCCGGATTTGTGGAAGAACAAAACTTGGCTTTACACCATGATAACGCCCCCGCTCACGCATCGTTGCTTATCCAAAAACAACACACTAATAATGCCGCAGGCACCGTAGTCACCAGATCTGGCCCCCTGTAACTTTTTATTGTTCCCGAAACTGAAGAGCCCCATGAGAGGACGTCGCGACGCTACGATTGCGGAGATAAAGATGGCATCGAAGGAGGAGCTGAACAAGATCACAAAAAATGATTTTCTAAAGTGTTTCAAGAATTAGAAAAAACGTTGGCACAAGTGTATAATATCTGGTGGGGATTACTTTAAAGGGGACAAAATAGATATTCATGAATAAATAAATAATTTTTGAAAAAAACACAATTTCGCGATACTTTTTGAACAGGCCTCGTTTGAGGCTCAGGAAATCTGCAAGTGACTGTGCTATTAGACCAACAGGATACGACTGAAGGTGTCCAAAAATAATACCACAAACCATAAAACACGACAAATTTCCGTTATGTTGCTCGAAAGTTCCCAGATTTAGCAATGTTAATTGCCCTTCAAGATCGTGCAATTTGACGCCGTTAGACTTTTTTACAATACTATAAAACCTTACTGAAAATTCTATTCACTCAAATAATTCTAACACTTTAAAGCATTTAAAAACCATAATTGGAAAAGTATTCAAAAAGTCATCAAAAATTAGCACAAGACAGAAAACACGTCAAATTTTCGTTATGTTGCTCGAAAGTTCTCAGATTTAGCGATATTATTTGGCCTTCAGGATCGTGAAATTTGACACCGTTAGATTTTTGTACAATACTATAAAACCTTACTAAAAATTCTATTCACTCAAACAATTCTAAAACCACTTTAAAGCATTTAAAAACCACAATTGGAAAAGTATTCAAAAAGTCATCAAAAATTACCTCGAAAGCCTCAAGTTCTGTAAGAATTTTTATGGCAGTCACTTAAAAAAATATTGTATTTTATGATAAATAAAATTCCAAAAAAAAATTTATTAAAAATCTGTATTTAAAGTGTATTAAATTTGAATTTTTTCTCCAAAGTGCAAATTGGATAACACTTTATTTAAAAACTCATTATTTAAGTTTACTTGTAACCATTTTTTTTAATACCAATAAAGAAGAAAGGATACAAACAGAACATCCCCTTTTATTTTCATTTTTCATATTTGTATTTGTTTTCAATTACAACTGAATGAAATTGAATTTTCTGTGGAAAACAAAGCTATCAGTCCGGAAATGAAAGTGCGACAAATCGATCTATTCGTATTGTTTACTTTGGAAGAGCAATTTCAACTTTTCTGGAATACTTGAATGTGCATACACAGTGCAGTTGGCAATATTGTAGGTGTTGGAATGCACCCGGCCAGTTACATATAAGGTGGAAATGCAAATAAGGAATTTGATTTTTTTTTGCATTGGTGAAATAGGAATGGAAAGGACTCATCTCCGTGAAAAATGTATGGGAATACGATTTTTGTTGATTCAATGCACGCTAGTAAAAGATCTAAAACTGCAGCATGGAAACGTTAACAAGAGCTGACTGGGATAGACTTTTTCGGATTTTTGTTATCTGGCAAACAGGATAGGCCGCTTTGGTTATAACTTCTTCCTGTACGAGGGACATATGAAATTTTCAAATTTATTTATCGAACTTATCGTTATTGGCAATTGTTTATTAAAACCTATTTTTACATTTGCAAATGAAATTGAATTTTAGTTTATATTAACGAGAAGAAATACCAACAATGGAGAGTTATCCAATTTGTATTGTAGAGAGTAAAGTTAAAAATAGTACATTTCAAATAAAGCTTTTGATTTATGTTTTATTTTATTATATTTTCTTTATTTTGCCATTATATATTACATTTATCAATTTAAAAATGTCTTCTATAAAACTTCTTGCAGGATTTAGTCCTTTTAAGGTAATTTTTAAAAATTTTTTTCGCATATTTGAAGCTGTACTTTAGCAATTACTTGATGGATAATTTGTTTTCTAATCCTCTTAAATTAAAATTTTACTAATAGTATTTTTGGTATTATTTTAGAAGAATAGTGTAATGGCTTTAAAAGTCTAATACTCATCACCAAATCTTGAAAATACTTGTCTTGCATATTTTTTGCACAATAAGTTCAGAATTCGTTGTGTTATACGTTTTGTAATATCGTTCTATTAAAACCACATATAGAACGGAATAAATACAGCGGCCAATAATAGATTTAGACCAAAATGCTTACCAAATAAATATAATGTTTTTTTTTAATGGTCATTTTTATATTTTTTAAGGTTTGATAATTAACGTATCCACCAAGCAAGAAATTACCCCCATCGGGAATGAAAATTTTGTGTGCAAAGTTGTTACGGCAGGATCGCCACTATTGCAGAAAATTTTTACAGTTATTTAATAGTTCAAATATTTATAATGGCATATCTTATTATAATTAAATATAATATAAAATAATATATGAATTTTAGAGTTGTTAAATTACAGAACTATACTTTCCAAATTATAAAATGGATAATCCGTTATAAAATGTTATAAACGTAATTTTACTCCAAACCATTTTTTTCCTATTTGAATATTTATTAACTATTAGTAATATCATTTATATTTCTTATTATAAATTTTATAGTCTAACTTTACGTAAGTTTTTGATAATAATTATAAAAAAATTATTTTCTTTTAAAAACGTTCTATAACATCTAAAAATGATTTTTTTTCTTCGTTATTTATACGTTTGGGTAAAAAGAAATCCATTATTTTTTCATTAGATGGCTCTATTGATATTCATCTCATAAAATATTGATCAATTAAGTTCAGACTTGTGCTCAATGAAAAAGTGACATTCCGTACTAAAAAAAAATTCATTTACTAACATTTTATAATTTTGCTTTGATAAAGGTAAAAATGCAAGCAAGGCAGATGAAATTATAAATGATATTTATGATCTTGATATTGTCACAGCTAATTGGTTTTGTCGATTTTCTTTCAATATTTTCGATGTTAAAGATACACCTGGCAAAAGTAGGCCTACCGTCGAAAATCTCTATAAAATCATGCAAATAATCGAAGTAGACCAGCATGTTAGTAGTCGTAGCAAATCCCAGGAGCTAAAGATCGTTAGCCCAAAACAGTTTAAACCATCTGCATTAAGCTGGATTTAAAATGAAGATTAAAATTAATGTGGTGGGTGCCATACGAAATTAACGGATAAACTTTCCCTCTGCGAAGTGTTGGTGACGGATGGTGACTGTGGATGAGAAATAAGTCATATACGACAATATTATGTGAAAACGATCGTGGTCTAAGCGTGGTGAAGTGGTTCAAACGGTGACCAAACCAGGATTAACAGCCAGGAAGGTTTTGCTTTTAATTTGGTGGGACTGAAAAGGAATAATCTACTATGAGCTTCTTCCATATGGCCAAATACTAAATTCGGACCTCTGCGGTCAACAATTGTACCGTTTGAAGCTAGCAATTGACCAAAATCAGTTTCTACATATGCTCTACTTGCGCTTGTCCTAAGAGGTACCTAACATAATTGACCATATTCTCCCCCTATAACCACTTCCGTGTGGTCATAGAGACGGACATTTAAAAACTTTCTTCTTTAAATCCACCCACCCTCACTGTTAAGCTAAGCATATGCGTGAATTAAAATAGGAAAATCGATAAAACTTATTGGAAAGCATGCGAAACATTCCAACGTTTGCACCTCAGACTCCAACGTCTGCATCTCAGACTGCGCCCCACCTGGCTGCATCACATTTAAAATCCACAGTCACCAAGAACTCTACGCCAATAGTCGAGGTCCATTCTTGGTGGTCTTCCGAAGAATTGGGACCCCATGACCACGAGTTCGCATTTACAACAGATTATTTTGAATATGGAGCGATCTTACTTTTGAGTTCCCATAGGAACGCCAACCAAAATTTCAGGGTTCGCTCCCCTAAAGCACTATTAGACTTTTGTACCATGCACCATACTTCAAATCATATCCCACCAATCAACCTCCTTTGTATTTTTGCTAGTTATACATTTTTCACCTATTCTTATTCACCCAAATTTATTTAATTATTTTTCTTCTTATTCTTCCTCTTGTTTTACTACACTTATTTTTCCGGAGAGTTTTTGTTGAGAATATGAATTGAATAGGCAAAATATTCACATGAAGGCACGGAATATCCACTGTAGGATATCTACTTTTGCTCCTTGTTAGCAACTTGCCACCATTAGAATGATAAGCTGGTATATACTTAACATCACGCCGTGGGGGCGGAAGTGACCAGAAGCAGCCAAAATTGGCTAACTGGAGAGGTGTTGTGTTCCATCAGAACGACGTTAGGCCACAAAAGTACGAGGTCTGTTCAAAAAGTATCGCGAATTTTGAATTTTCGCCGGTTACGTACTCGTATATTCGATTTTCGATTTTTTGTGGCTTTATGTTGATACTCATGTCTCTCACTTATGCCGAAAAATTCGGCCATTTTGAATGTTCAGTTAGTTTTTGACAGCTGCTTTACTTGCACGTGTTTTGGTTCGTCTTCAATTTTTGCTCAATTTCGACCAAAATCCGCATGGCATTAACATTGCTAAGGAGCTGTTGGACTCTGTCCGCGATAAACCAAATTTGCTCCAGAGGATCATAACTTGTGATGAATTATGGGTTTATAGATATGACGTGGAAACCAAAGCTCAATCATTCCAATGGAAGCTGCCACACGAGCCAAGACCGAAAAAAGGGTTTTGCTTACAGTTTTCTTTGTAATCACAGGATACAACGGTCAATATGGAATATTACCTGCAACTTATGCGCAAGTTGCGTGAAGCTATCCGCCAGAAATGCCCGGATTTGTGGAAGAACAAAAATTGGCTTTTGCCATTTTTGGCCAAAAACAAAACACTAATAATGCCACGGCCACCGTATTCCCCAGATCTGGCCCCCTGTAACTTTTTCTTGTTCCCGAAACTGAAGAGCCCCATGAAAGGGGCATCGAAGGAGGAGCTGAACAAGATCACAAAAATGATTTTTTGAAATGCTTCGAGGATTGGAAAAACGTTGGCACAAGTGAATAGTATCTGATGGGGATTACTTTAAAGGAGACAAATAGATATTCATGAATAATTAAATAATTTAAAAAAAAAACACAAAAATCGCGGTACTTTTTGAACAGACTTTGTATATACTGACTCGCCAGAATTTCCGGGAGTTTTTAATGCATCCACCTTTTAGTCCGGACCTGGTACGAAGCGATTACCATAATTTTTTATAAATTGAAAAACTTCCTTAGTGATAAGAAATTGGCATCAAAAGAAGATTATGAAAATCGCTTGTTGGAGTTTTTCAACTTTACCATTAAAAAGTTACATTAAAATGGCAGCAAATTACAAAACAAAACGACGCATTTCAAACTCAAACCGAACCATTTGAACCATGTTAACTAAAGTCTTATTATCGAACAATCTGAACCATGTAAAATAGACATAAAAATAATGGATTTCGTTTTCCCCAAACCATAATACAACAAAATGGAGTGGTTGAAAAATATTTTTGCTGATGAACAAATTTGATTAAAAGCAAATATCGGTAAATAATATTATTGCGAAAAAGTATAAATAACTTAATACACCTAACTGATTGCAAACATACTTATGTACGATATATGGGCTTTTTATAGAGATCGATCCCTATACGAATTTGCACTTCACATAAGCGTTATCTACGTTCCGAAAGCCGGAGATCTACCAGAACTAATCACCATGTTCGCCAATGTAAAGTGAATCCTTACAAATGGCAGGTGGATATTGAACAATATACTCAATATATTCGTATATGGATGTGTATTGAATGAAATGGATATTTTCAGGCAGTTCAAAGATTCTATGAACAATGATAGAATGATCAAAATTAATAATGAATAGACGTAACCAACTTGAAACTGGATTAAATGGGAAGCCAGGGTTAATTAAATTTTACCCGCACCTGAGATGAATGCCGAACGTTTTCGATTCGGTCAGAAATAGTAGAGCTTTGAAGTTTCATTCAATCACTCTTATTCGAACAATAATCTCATTCGAATCGATTTTGAATACATTGATTTATTCATATCAGCCGGAAACCCTTAAATGTCCTTTATGAGAGTGTAGAAAGCAATTTTGTATTTGATAAAACATTTATATGAAATTATTTATTGTGTTTTAAGTAAATGATCTTAAGGATTTGGAAATTTTCTATTATATTTTTATTTTAAATACCAAAATAGACTTTTTCTCTATAATTGCTGTCATTATGGCTTCGTATTATAAGTTAAAAAATTTTGCTTTCCCTTCAGTTTGAGGAAAAACTTTAAAAATTTTAACTGAAAAAATATTACTCCTGCTACTCTCCCTCATCAAAGTTCAAAAATTAATTAATAAAATACGAGATATTGTATAAAACTAATGAGTGTGATTTGTTTTTTGTTAAAATTTTATTTTATTTTCATACATTAATGTCATCTCTCCTTCAAAGTATGAGTAGTTACTTTAGGAAGCTATTATTGGTGTTATAAAAAGTCATCCATTATTTTGCCAATAAAAAAGTGTTGTAAAAGTGCGATCGGGTTGCACTAGATGACGATAGAAAGATAAGATTTCGTACTTAAAAAAGCTCCTGATACAGTTTTGTGATTACTTGACTCAGTATTTTTTTAGCATGCGTCAAAGATGGACACCAACAAAGAGAAAATACGCCATATTTTACAGTTTTTCTTCGATAAAGGGGAAAAAGTAAGCCAGGCAGCTGAAAATGTGAATAGTGTTTATGGTCCTGATACTGTAACAGCCAATCATGCGCAATTTTGGTTTCGTCGATTCCGTTCCGGTAATTTTGATGTCAAAGATGCAGCACGCTCTGGAAGGCCAATTGTCGAAAATGTCGATAAAATAATGGAAATTGTTGAGTCCGACCGTCACGTAAGCACTGTTTCGATTGCCCAGGAGCTAAACATTGCACAAAAAACCGTTTGGAACCACTTAAATAAGGCTGGATACAAAAAGAAGCTCGATGTATGGGTGCCACACGAGTTATCGCAAAAAAACCTCATGGACCGAATTTCCATCTGCGAATCGCTGCTGAATCGCAACAATATCGATCCATTTCTGAAGCGGATGGTTACTGGTGATGAAAAGTGGGTCACTTACGACAACGTCAAGCGACAACAGTCGTGGTCAAATCGCGGTCACCCAGCGCAAACGGTGGTCAAGCCAGGATTGACAGCCAGGAAGGTTTTGCTGTGTGTTTGGTAGACTGGCTATGAGCTGCTCTACTATGAGCTGCTCCCCTACGGCCGAACTCTTAATTCGGACCTATACTGTCAACAATTGGACCGTCTGAAAGAAGCAATCGCCCAGAAGCGGCCAGCTTTGGACAATAGGAGAGGAATTGTGTTCCATCAGGACAACGTCAGGCCGCATACATCGATAGTGACTCTCCAGAAGTTCCGGGACCTTGGTTGGGATGTTCTTATGCATCCACCTTATAGTCCGAACCTGGCACCAAATGATTACCACCTCTTCCTGTCTATGATGAATGATTTTGCAGGTGAAAAATTAGTCTCAAGAGAAGATTGTGAAAATCGACTGTCCCAGTTTTTTGCCAATAGGGACGAGGGTTTCTATGAGAGAGGCATTATGAAATTACCTCCAAAATGGCAACAAGTTATCGAACAAAACGGTGCATATTTGATCTAAATCGTATCATTCTATCTGTGCTAAATAAAACCTTTAATTTAATGCAAAAATAATGGACGCCTTTTTACTACACCTTATATATTGGCGGAGCCGTTGTTTCCATTCTTCGTTTTAATGATGGATGGCTTTTAGCACCTCGGTTACGACATTAACAAAATAACGTCCTTTTAAGTTTTTTTTGATTTTCGGGAACAAAACAGTAATATGAATTTTTAACAGATGATTATGCAGAAGGCAATTACAGTCGTTTTTTTCCACCAAAAATTCATTGAAAGATGTGACAGAGCCATTGTCATAGTTGCGCATCCAAGTACATATCTGCAATATCCGATCTGACGCGTGGAATCTTTTTTCTGTCTCGGTTGATAGTTTATTCTGAAGACATAGAAGCCCCAGACAGTGTCACAATTCCGTGTTCGTAAAACTTATTACTTTTGCTAGCAAAAAACTGAATTAAATGTGATTTTATATCATCAGCGTCATTAAAAATTTTACCATTTAAGGAGTTCTGCATGGAACAAAATAAATAATAATCTGAAGGCGCTAGGTCAGGGCTATATAGTGGATGTGACAATACATCTCAACCTAAATCCAATAATTTTTGGCGAGTGACCAAAGATGTGTGCGGCTTTGCATTGCCATGCTGGAAAATACCACCCTTACGATTTGCCAATTCTGGGCGCTTTTCTTGAACTGCATTGCTCAGTTTGACGAGTTGTTGAACGTACACGGTGAAATTAATCGTTTTGTTTCTTGGTAAAAGTTCAAAGTGCAGAATTCCTTTATAACCCCATCAAACTGACAGTATAATCTTCTTTTGGTGCATCTCAGCTTTTAATGTCGTCAAAGATAGTTCATCTCGCATCACCCACGAAGGTTTCCGATTAATGTTGTTGTAAACTATCCACTTTTCGTCGCCAGTTATCGGTCGTTTCTTTAAGCTAATGAGGAATCCATAAATCAAGTTTCTTAACATAGCCAAGCTGTTTTAATTTTTTTTTGAGCTTCTCTGCAATCTCACGTGTTGTGCTATGACGATTTGAATCGATAATGGCCTTGATATGGGTGTCATAAGCTAATCGTTGTGTATTTATTAGTGAAAAATCACCAGAATGAAATTTAGTAAACTAATTTTGACACTGCCTTTCTTTCAAAGCTTCATTCCCGTACACGGCACATAACTTCTTGTGTACCTGCGATGCATTCTTACCTTTTCGGATATAATACAATAAAATACATAGTGTGTCCCAAAAATAACCGAACTTTATATTTAAATCATACAATACACATATGCAATGCCATCTACTAGTAATCGTGCTGAATTGGTGGAAAAAGTTCGTGAAATCATTGGTATCGATGCAAATTTTACTATGAGAATGTTGGCTGAGGAATTAAATACGATGTAAAACACCATTTAAAAAATTTTAACTGAAGATTTGGGTAAAAGAAAGGTCTATGCGCGTTTTGTTCCACATGAATTAAATGAAGACCAAAAAATCGCTCGTGTGGAGAATTGCAAAGACATTGAAGATCTAGACTTTCTTGATTCAATCATAACTGGTGATGAGTCATGGTGCTTTAAATATGACCCTGAAACTAAGCGTCAATCTGCTGAATGGAAGTCCAAAGGCGAGCCAAAACCAAAAAAATTGTGTTTTCAAAAGTCTCGAATCAGACAATGTTGATTACTTTTTATGATTCGAAGGATATTGTCCACAAGGAATTTGTTCAAGAAAATCGAACAGTTAATGGAGAATACTATTTAGGCATTTTAGATTGTTTGTGGAAAAGAATTGGTCGTGTCAGACCTGAATATCCAGCAGGAAAACAGCTATTTTTATTGCACGATAATGCACCACCTCACAAGACCAAAAAAGTGAACGAATTTTTGATGAAAAAACGGATTTCTCTCATCAACTACCCTCCGTATTTGTCTGATCTATCACCATGTGACTATTTTCTATTTCCAAAACTGAAAACCAAGATTAAAGGAGCATTTTATGATGATATCCCAGCCATTCAAGCAGCCGTAACCGAGGTGCTGAAGAACATTCCTATAAATAGCTGTAACTTTCACATCCGATTTACATGAATTTAGGTGCGTTTGAAAGAGGATGTATGTTTATTTTGAATGCTGTAAATTTTTAATAGATAGCGCTGCATGTTGCATGATTTAAATATAAAGTTATTTTTGGGACACACTGTGTATGTCTAAAATTCACGTCTTGTCCTTCCATTTTTAAATTTGGATGAAAATAAAACAATTTTTTACTAAATTAAAGGCGGAAGTCCAAACAACCAGAAAACTATATAGGTTAGGTGCTTTGAACACGTTGACATAACAAAATAATGTGCTAATACCAACTATTGATAAAATCCGCAATCACTTAGTTGCCAACCCCAATATAAGCTTTGTAGAGAGAACGCTGGCTGTGTTGCCAGATCGCTGTCAATGATATTAATCTTAATACCTTTTTTTTCAGGTGTTCAGCTTTATAATATTACTTTCTTTTTATTACTATTAATAACATTTTATTATTATTGATATTACCAAAAATATTACTAACTTCACTATTAGTTCATATTCTAATAAATACTCGTATAATTTTAAACATTTTTATTATTTTGATACTATTCCATAAGAATCTTAAGTAATTTTTTATATAATATTATAATATAAAAAAAGGATTTGAAGAAAAACGAGCTTAAAAAAAATCAATATACACTGTCTACCAACATTTAGATAAGAAATTCTTCCAAAAATGATAGAAAAAGAAATCATCCAAGCGACAATTGTATATTCAGTCGACCCTTGTAACTTGGAACCTTTGGTCATGTTTCGGTTGACCTGTACTGTTTACCATTTCATCGTACGTGCGTTATTTTGTAATATTGCGCAAATGAATAGAAGCTAACTGACTATATAGTCTATGGAGTATATGGAGTAATGGTTGGAATCCAACTTTTACAATCAGCCCAACGTAAAGAGATTGGGTAGTTGGTGGAAATGTTTGCAATAGTAACAGGCTTTTAGTCGCATATAGACATGTAACATTGGCATGGGCCATTGGGGTAGAAAACTGAAATATTAACAGAAGATGACCCCTGTTGTAAAATATATGATTCTGTCTATGGCTGGTTGGTTGGTTTTTGGTAAAATGTTAGTCTGATAGTCCATAGAGCTAACCACCAAATCATACCGTACCACCTGCCCGCGATATGAAAGGTTATAATCTGACAAACGCATGTACATTTTCGGTATGATCTGACCATTCCAATCGTGTCCGAACAACAGGCAATTGAGAAGTTGAGTGGTTTGAGGAAATGCCAAGGAGACACTGCCAGTGGGAGCATGGCGCACTGGTGTGGGCGTCAGCAATATCAGTCGTTGGGTAATTTCATCCATGTGTTACAATCAGCCCTTGTTATCATCCGAATGAATGGTTATGTCTGCAGGACATTCAATGCTCCAGTCTTGCTAGATACTCGCATATAAAAATTGCAATTTTTGTTATCATTGGTCATGACATGTGCTTTTATGGGCAACCATTAATGTTAGACTGGCTAGTGCAACTATACTTGTACAATGACTCATATTGAAGTTGCATTGCAAAACTTTACTCTCCTTAATATCTAATGACATTTCCACATTCCTTATTTTAATCGGTTATTCGTTTAGTATTTTATTGAATAAGATCTTATGGAACATTTGCAAAAAATCGCATATATTTTTAATTAACAATTTTCATTTAATTATTAGAAAAAAATTTAATTATAGTATAAGCAGTTAATTGATTTTTTTCCTAATTAGATATTAAAAGATACTTGCTGAGTATCAGACAAACACAATTGCTGCAAATTGAAATCAATTGTCATTATGGATTTTTAATGAAGATCCTAGACAAAAGTGGATCTGTTTTCTTTCTTCATTTTATTATTAAGTCAAGTTTTATGATTATTAATAAGATATTTGCTGTGATTTATTACTTTTAGAATTAAAAAATTAATAACAAATAATACAGGGTGCTTTTTCTGATCCAGATCAATTTTCTTTTAGCATTTGACAGTCGTAGAGAATTGTCGATAATAATTTAGTATTGAAATTATTAAAACATTTTATATAAATAATTGTTCAATTGTGAATATGCGGAGAAAATGACGTGACTTTTTTGGTGTTAATCATATGCCGAGCAAGTGAACCATTCAGTGTGTAATGAATAATTTTGAAAATATGCATATACTGGAAGATAAAGCAAAGACTGAGCGATAAAACACAGAAATTAAGCCAACGTACACCCGAAAAGATTGATGCAGTGAGGCAGAAAACTGCTGAGTGTCCGGGTACCTCATTTCGATGGCATGCACAAGAATTGGGCACATGTCCATCATGTTGGTTAAAAAATGTCAAAAAAGATTTGCTTTTTTACCTGAATAAAATTCAATTGACACAACAGCTACAGGTAAATGGCCATGAACGGCGATGAGACTGGGATGCTTGAGGTAAAGACGACCACCATTTTTGACAAAAAAAATCATTATTAGCGACAAAGCACACTTCGACTTGGCTAGCTTTGTTTATAAACAGAAAAGCCAATAGTGGGGCACTGAAAACCCTCAATTGATACACCAATGATCACTACACCCTCTTAGAGTAATTTTATGGTACGGCATTCGGGCCGGCGTTATTATTGGGCCATATTACTTTGAGGATGCTGCAGGCAATGCTGTAACAGGTACTGGTGACCGCTATTGGGAAATATTGGGAAGCTTATTTCTGCCCGAATTGGATAAATTAGGCCTAAAGAATATGTGGTTCCAATAAGACGTCGCCAATTCACACACAGTTTGTGCTACGATGCAAATTTTGAGAAAAAATGTTCCCGGCCGAATAAAGTCAAAAAATGGTGATTTGAACCCTCCTGATTTCTTCGTGTAGGGGTACATCAACAAACCATCCATAACCTCGATGCTTAAGGATAACTTTCGAAACGAAATTGCTGAAATAACACTATAAGTCTGCGAAAATGTTATGAAAAATATGCTTAAAAGAGCTTGCCTTTTAGCCGCGGCCAGAGACGGGCATTTGATCGACATTATATTTAATACGCAATATTAAAGACTATATAATCAATCAATAGAATATAAATTAAAAATTGTATTTCACTTAAAAGTTATTTGAAAATTTTTTGCGGAAACCTGTAATATGGCTACACAAGAGATTTATTTTAGTTCTGTCATAAATATTATATTTATAGGATTTTTTTTAGATAATTTCCGAAAATTCAGATTAATTTTTATAAGGCTGATATTTTTTGAATGCTATGTTAATAAAATGCAGGATTCAAAGTATTGTTCTACCTAAAAAAATTTCCATTTTGTTCTTTTTAAAATCAACTAAAAAATGAATTCATTTTTGATTTTTAACTAATTAAACGTATTCAAAATTTACTTGAATAGCATCAACCGAATATCGAAAGGACCTGTAGAAGTATATATCCAATTATTGTATATGACGTATTTACCTTATCAAAAGGGGGGTTAAAAGTATTCATTTTGATGATGGGCACCCATGTTGCGCATGTTTTTGACAAATAGAGCGCGAATGTCAAGCGGTGATGAAAATTCTAATAATTAAAGTTCTTCGATGGAACCATAGATCTCTAATCTATCAGTTGGCTTCAAATTCACAATGTCCACATTGGACAGGTTGTTAACGATAAAGCTAGGTTACTGAATAGCATTCGAACTGGTGCCTTTCAATTAACAGCAACTGTGGGTGTAGAGATTCTTTCAACATTTCAATTACCCAACGGCGGCAATTCAATACGTCGTCTGCAGTAGTTAAGCACTTTGCATCATGGAAACGCCAAAAAATTCATCTCAACCCAAAAGCAGTTTCGATTTTTTCGTATTTTAATGAAGATATCCTATTTCAGATTGACCATTATGTCAGCAGCAGAAATTTTACTTCGAAGAATTTTGTTTTTTTATCTCACCGACTATAACGAAAAAAATTACAAATCAAAGCTAAAATAATTATTTTTCGTTTTCGTATTCATTACATTCTATTTAATATTGAAATAAAATATTGAATGACATGTCCAATATAATGATAGAGGTTGGGGTTGATTTAGTGAGTGGGTTTTTTTTATATTTTATTTTGTAAATTCTTATAAATAGTATTTCCAAACTTGTTGAATATTTGCTTACATAACAAAAATTCATTTCGATGGGGTTGTTGGTGTTTAGCTATAATAAGGGTAAGAGACGATCAACAATAAATGTTGGAAATGAACAAAACGGGGGGGAAATTCGTCACCGAAACTTGTACATTTTTTCCCCTTCCTGAAGTCATTTTCATCACATTTTACTCCTCCATTGAGTGTGAATTTAGTCACTCAGTTAATTGTGGATGGTGATTTTTGCAGATATCCAAAAAAATTCATTTGTAAAAGCAACTAATAATAATTGTTTCGAATGATACGAATCTTTTGTAAGATCTTAATTCATAATTATAATTTTTGTAATATTATTCAATATAAAAAATTATTTACAATTTCTTTTTTTCGTTAATCAATTTGGTTTAAATAGATAAATAAACTAGGTTATTTAGAGACTTGCAAACAGATGCATCTTTATACCATTCATTGAATTTAAGTTACTTTTAACTACCAAAACTTGGTTTATATATATTTGAAATGAAAAGAATTTATTTTGTTTTTTTTGTTAATTCCTTTTAAATTGCAATTTACCATATTTGGGACAAAATATTTAATAAATAAAAATTTTAAGTTGTAAAAATATTTTTCTGAACTAAACTAAGTAATTAATTGCAAATAATCTAAATATTTTCGGGCCAAGTTTAAAAATCAGTTCATAGTTTTTAGGCTTAATAAATTTTGTTATATTTTGAGAAGCTCTTAAATGTATGCAGTGCTAATAAAGGGACATTTATTAAGCAAAGCCATACTTATCTGTGGCAAAGACTAGATAGTCAAGACATTTACTCACCAAATAGCAAATACACTCGCCAGAGACTCGGCAAAGTGGGAAAATTTTCGATGGCAACTGTAATGAGAGAGAAATCAGAAATCGTCAAAGTAGTCTCGTGCACTGGCTGGTAAATGGATTAAGTCTTAGGTAAATATTGATTCGCAAAGTTAAGAGATTAAATTTTTTAATAAATGTTTTTCAAAAAATTCAGTTACTAAGAGCAGATACTGTTCAAAAATTTGTATTTTTCCCAAAATTTTCAAAATAACTGAATTTTCTATTCTAAGTAAATCATAATTTCTAATTGAAATTAAATAACAACAATAGTGGAAAGCTGAAATTTTCTATCAACAAAATTTTATTTTAAGGATTTTTTTTATTTTTATTTGTATTCGTTCCTTTATTTAATAGTATTATTTAATAATAACATTGCCAATCAATATATTGTACATAGTTATTTATTTATTATAATTTAATTGAAAATGGTCAAAAAAAAATCAAGATAAATGCAAATATATAAAATTATTGTAAGAAGAATTTTTATTTTCAAGAAATGTATTATATTATTTATAAGAAGAATTATTTATTTAAATTCCTAGGTGAATTTTAGAAAATAAAAACAAAACACTTTTAATTAAAAACAGTATATGTTTGTGTTCAACTATTGAAATATATTTATCGATTTTTAACAAGCAATTAAATATAACGAATTATTTTCTAAATCTTTCTTTATCTTATTATCATTTGCTATTGCAAAAAAAATACAGTAAATTTAAGGTACAACTAATACAGAAATATATATTCTGTAAATCATTTGTTTTTTTTCTTACTGGTTCTACTTAAGGAAATAGTATCCATTTACTTCTAGTAAGTGGAACAATTTAATAATAAGAAATTTAACTTTTCTACAATACTATTCGGCTCAGAAACTTTTATGTTCATTTCGAAAACTTTAACATTAACCAATTTAAGTATAAGTTTTTTTTTATCAGTAAAGAGAGAAAGTTTAAAAAATATGAATGCACTTTGTAAGTAGTAAGACACTTAAACACTTGTAAATTGGTATAATACGGCCAGGTAATCGAAAAGTGTTACTGGAAGAGGAAAAAGTTTACATTTCTGTATTAAAATTATGTATGATAATATGAGACTTCTATCCGAAATAATAATACAAACTATAAAACTTTTGAAAAAGTAAAATCTAATAAGTTTAATAAAATAAAAAGTTTCCCATTTTATTTTATTAAATTTATATATTTTCAACATCAATAGGCTTAGAGCTAAGTCAATTGATGTTGAAAATATTTAGGAAAAAGTAGAAAATTAAAGTTTCAGAATAAGTTTTTTCAAGTTACTGTGTTTCACTAATAAATCAGAGTTATAGTAATTGGATTTTCAGTTTGGAAAGTATACCTAACCGAAGAGAGGGGATTTGCAAATTTTTATAAAATTGGTAATAGGTAAAAAGTTGATGTACTTATTTATGTAAGTTTTTCAATGAAAAAAAAAAAACAAAACAATATTATTCTTAGATAATTAAATTATATATTTACTCATATTTTTATCAGAACTATAAGAAGAAAATTATACCAAATTATAAAATGTTAATAAAACGATCTAAAAGTGAATTTTTTAGTAATAGTGTTTTCTTTTTTTACAAATGCCACAATAAAAGTGTAGCCTTTAATGAATTTCTATTAATTTTTTTTTTGCAAAAACTTGTAAGGGAAAATAAAGTTTTGTTGCCTTTTTTATAAGCAATCTTAATTTTAAATTCAGTCACGTTCACAGTGAATCCTTTATTGATTTGCTTTCTTACTTTTACAATATAATTTCAAAATCAATTCCACGATTGAAATTCCAATTTGAGTTTGTAAAAGAAAAAAAAAATTCTCAAGATAACTTCAAATAGACTTAAAAGTTCTTGTTAGTAATTTTTACAATTTTCTGATCGGATTTTGATTATGGTTATTGTTTGAATATATTCTATCGGATTTTATGGAAATTTTTTTTAATATATACAAAAGAAAAAAAAAGATTCTACATAAAGTTAAATCAGGTCTTTATCGAATAATAAAAATTTCTATAAAAAATTTAATTCTTATAAATTTACTATGAGATATAAGCCATTATTATTATTATATACGAGCTTCTTGTTGTTGTGTGCACATTCCTACAATTTATCAGTATTCATATACTATCTTGTAACTATTTTATAGGCCAACGTTTGTTATGAATAATTGTCTACGAAGTGCATCATCTCAAAACAGTAACTACAAATTAAAGGTTAAAGTCATAGCAAATAGGACGAGAACATTTCAACTTTGAGTTAAGTGCACGAAATAGGAAATCTTCTACTGAATGACCCAGTTCCATGCTTCATATGTCAATCTTCCATTAAAACTACGACTTACTGTGCACACGTATACGAAAAACCCTTAGACAATATATTTTAACTGATGCAATGTTCTGTATATGTCTTCGTACTAGTACTCGTATAACAATTTATAAACCTTAATCTTCAGATGAAACATATCCCAAAGGGTTATCATACTATACTCGTATAGAAACATTGCATAATAAAAATGGATATAGTCAAATAAGCTCGAATGTAAGGAGGAATATTTATTGTCGTATCTTTTTATAACGCGCCTTTTGTTACATATCTGAACTTTTATAAATGGTAGAAGATTTTCCAAAAAAAAAACTCACATTAGCATACATATTTACGATACTTTTCAGGGATGCTTCATAGATTGTTATGAGATAATATTGAGTTTTGTTGAAGAGAAAAATGTATCTGACTGTCTAATGTTTGGGGGATTCGTCTTACATAAAACATTTGAAAATGTATACGTATAGAAAGTGGAACAATTTTAGGTCGAAATGACATAATGCAATTATCGTAGAAGCTTTTGGCTGCATCATGTTCTATTTCTTCTGCGATGGTATCCAAAAACTCGCATAATATAACAATTTCTGAGGGCACACAATGCACGAGTACTAGTGTTCGAAGACACCATTTCCGGATAGTAAAAATATACGAAAACGAATGCATGTTCATTACAAAATGTTAACTGCAAATGACAGTTAAAAGTAGTATGTCCTCATACAGGACTTCTATTAAATTCTCTATTCACTGGAAATGAGTTCAAGATAGGCAGTATATTTTACTATGTTTAACTTTCGAAATACTGCTCATAGTTTGTATAGTACAAAGGCGAATGCTTTGATTGAAATTCGTTGCATATAAACAAAAATTCAAAAGGGAAATAAGCATAAATAGTAGAAACAAAAAAAAACAGTATATTTCGAGTAATATTGCAGGAAGTTGAGAAATGAGTTGGTTAAAGGGTTTTTATATTTCCATAAAGCTTGGTAGTAGGTATATTGCACATGCTAAGAAATGTAAGCAAAATGAGGAAAAAAGTTAGTTTAATTTAATATTTTACGAAATGAAGTAGAAAAGTTCTGCGGCTGTCATTACTGAGACTAATCTGGCAACATGTAACCTTCATTACAAGTAACTACGTGTTCTTAGAAATGTAGAATAAGTGAGTGTAACTGTGAGGTCAGATTGTCAATTAACAGGTTTTTTTTATGTAATTGTATAGGGTTTTCCAATAAGAGTAATATGATTTCTAAGTGACATTTTAGCCTTTTGTAATATATTATAATCTGTCATTTTTATATCATTTTATTCAGTAATGTTTACAATTTTATCATGGAGAGACATATGTAAGAACAACATTTACAAATTATTCAATTTTATTATCAAAATAATCGCTCTGCAATTGCAACTTTTCGAGCGCTCACTTTCATCTGAGTGGTGCGGTAAATAAACAAAACTGTCGATTCTGGTGCGAAGAAAATCCACAAATTATTCATGAACACCCATTACATTCACCTAAATTGACAGTTTGGTGTAGTTTTTGGTCTGGTGGAATCATCAGTCCGTACTTCATTCGAAATTAAACTGGTAACACCGTTACTGTCAATGGAGAGCGGTATAGATCGATGATAACCAACTTTTTATGGCCGAAATTGGAAGAAGTTGATCTTGACAACATCTGGTTCCAACAAGACGGGGCTGCGTGCCACACAGCATGTGCAACAACCGAATTATTGAGAGAAAAGTTTGGAGATTCGATTTTTTCAAGAAATTGTGACATTGAATGGCCTCCAAGAAGTTGTGATTTAACACCATTAGACTATTTTTTGTGGGGTTATTTGAAGTCATTGGTCTTTAGCAATAAACAATACTCCTTTCAAGCTTTAGAAGTCAATATTGAACGTGCTATTCATGACATATGACTTGATTTAGTAGAAAAAGTACTCGAAAATTGGCTTGATCGAATTCGTTCCTGCAAAAGAAGTCGTGGAGGCCATTTGAATGACATTTTATTCGGAACTTAATTGTTTTAATCGCACTATACATTAAATAAAAAACATTTAAATTTCCTTAACAATTAGTGTTTTTTTTTTAAAAGAAATCATATCACTCTTATTCGAAAACCTTTTATTTGAAAAGATCTACGAATTTTCTATGTTTATTCAATATTTGTCTTGAAAGGGAGTCATCTTCTTATTGTCAAAAATATCCAAATTTAATTTGAAGCTTTCCAGCACTGCCATGAAAAGTGTTAATAACACCTCTGCCCAAGGGAACTACTTTGAAAAGAAATTATTTTATTAAAACAAAAAACAAAAAAAAGTTAGTCTCATTACTTATCTTCCACACCTCGTATCCATTCTAAAGTATGAAGTGAATTTTGCGGAAAATTTATTACTATTAAAATTTTATATAGCATATTTTCGTCAATTTTGCTATTATACATGAATTATCACCTACCCTTATTGTACATAAAATGTCAGCATGATGATAATGAACATAAACGAAATGTTTTCGTCAATTGAATAGGTAAGGAGACATTGTCGGTAATATTTTTGATATAAATACGCAACAGTAAAGGATGTTCAAATTAACCAAAGAGCATATCATATAATATTAACACGTCAATTTCATAACGTTTACAACTCTAATTATAATTTTGTTCGTTATTATTTTATTAAGATCTGTTGTAATTTCGTTCTTGTTATTTTTTTTTTTTACTTTCATTTTTATAGATCTCAAATTGCTCTGCAACTTTGCTCACTTATAAACGTAATCACATAAATTTTTTTATTAATATTTAAGAAGATACAAATCGAATTTACCATTATTAATAATATGTAATTAATAACAAAAAAAAAAAAAAAATGTTGGGGGCTTAAGATTTTTAAATAAATAGATTAATATTTATAGTCAAATGGACTTTATGTTGAAATATAAAAAAGTATCTATTTTGAAAAAATAAAACAGTAACAAAAATAGGAAAAATCTGCTTTTAATTAAAAAGTTTTTTTTTCCAAATAAACAACGGAAGAGATACTCTTCTCCAAGAAATTCAATGAGGAGAGATACTAAAGCTTTTATCCTGCTAACCTACTTAGAATTATGAATTTCTCACAAGAGTGTATAAGAGATTTTCCAAAAAGCTTTTTTGAATAACGATGGTATGAGTACTCATTCTACTTTTGCCAAACCAAATACACTATTTGGCGGAGAAATTTGAACATTTGAGGTAACCTCATTAGGTTGACGTTAATTTAGAATCATTACGATGTCTGTGAAATTATGACCAAATGATTTGAAAAATTATTTATTACGGCTTTCTCTCATTTAGAATAATTGCAAAATAATATAAATAAATTCTACTTTTAAAGCTAGTTTTATTAATTTCTATACTGAAGTTGAACACATTTCAATTTTACTTTTCATTTATTTTCTATGTCTATTAAAGATAATCCTTTAAAAAAATATAATTTTTAATAAAAGTTTCTCGATTCAATGTTGATAAATATTTAAATTTTAGCAAATTTCCATGTTTTTGCTGGAAGCGTAAAAATTTCAAATTTAATTTGTTGTTTTGGAAAAGCTTTTAAATCGAATTTATCAGTAAAATGGAAAAATTTTTTTTTTTTAAATTTGATTTAAAAAAGAAAAGTACAAAATCTTTTTTGAACTTTTTTTTTTAAATTAAATTTTTACAATTTTTTTCTTATTTAAAATGTTTTGGAAAAAAATTTACCATTAAAATCTACAAATATTAAGGAAAGGTCCTCAAAAATATTGTAGCATATAAATTTTGGTCGAAATGGAGCCTTTATTATTAGTTTTAAAACTCTAAATATATAAAATAGAATAAATATATAGATGAGCCGTTTTTAATAGATTTTTTGGATTTTATTAAAAGCATTGAATTTGAGTTATTCTGCGTTAAATTTTGGTAAATATATTTTTTTTTGCATTTTTTTTAAAAAAAAATTAAAAAAAATATTTTACAATTAATTTTTAATTCTTCAAACTTAAATACTTCAAAATATTATTGAAAAATTATAAATTTAAGGATTATTGAAAAAATTTTGATTATTTGAAAAAAAAAATTTATATCAAAAAACTTTCACGAAAAACTTTTTAGTATTTGGCAAAATGAACAAAGAAAATAATTCCAAAACTTGTTAGACAAATGAGAAAGGATAAAATTCGATAACTTAATATTTTGATGTTTGCGTTTATTTATATTTGCGTGTAGGCATAATCAAAAATACCAAGTAACAGATAAAACAAATAAACATAGAAGAAAAGTGTTCCACAAGCCTAACATTCTATTCCCAAATGATACCAAAGATCGTAAATCACAAACCCTAAGATGATATGAAACTAACAAGACAGTCACAAAAGATCACCCTCATGTTAAATATTGTGTATTCATTCTATAAGAAGTATCTATACTCATACATAATATACGATATATAAGGATTAAACCAAAAATTCTATCAGGACTAGTCTGGAATGTTATAATCTTATATGCTATGTACGAGGCGCTATGGGAAAAATCACAAACAAAAAGTTGTGTTAGATTTAGTAAGAGACTATCCTTAATTCGTAGATTTATATATTTTAAATACTTTTTATATAATTTTTTTATGGTAAAAAAAAAACAAAACTAAAAGAAAACTCTTTTAAATCTTATTAATTATGCAATATGAAATTCCTAAAATTCGTCAACTTTTTCTAAAGGTTTCGATAGATTTTCTTGGTGGAATACTAATAAAAATTACTAAAATGGAAGGAAGAGTAAGTAATTCTCAAAGATTGTTTATAATTTCTTATGATGTTTACCGTTTTCTTTTTCTTTTACTTTTAACATAGTACTAACTTCTGAATATATTTAATAATATTGAATACTTCAGTTCTGGTGATGAAGAATTTTCAGTGAAAATTAAGAGCTACAACGCCCCAAGGGATGCATTCAGTCATGATTTGATTTTATATTTTTAACACTTCTCAAGTATATTCATAGTCTAGAGAATATCTTAAGCTAATTAACATTATAAAGGGAAGGATATTTTTTTTTTTCAAAGATAATATTTATTTGCATTAAAAAAATTCAAAAATAAATTTTTAATACTAATAAGCTTAAATATAGTTCAAAATGAATTATAGTTAATTTTTGGATAATTTTATATTATGAAAATTGTAAATATAAGAAAAACACTTACAGGACCCAGGATAGAAAAGAGGGTTAACTAGTGCATATCATACTATCCTAGTATGCAATTTGTTGATGGAAGAATTTGTTCAAGGGATGCACCACAACAAACTTTATGCATTTTGAGTACCGACAGAAATAAATTGAATTTTACCCAAAACGGATGTTCAAATGCGGAAACAGAACCTCTGTTTTACAATTTGATTCCATTACTAGTGCAGATATTCGCACCCGTACTTGTGTACTGGGTAAATATACTCGTAGTGTTGAACGTGTACATCATATCCTCATACTCATAGTTTAGGAAATACGATAGCAGAAGATGAGTTATCATATTACAAGTAAGAATATTTACATTTAGATACCGTTTACATACACGTACATACACGTACTTATATCTACATGAATCTTATTTCTATAGGATAGACAATTTATACACATAATGTATTGGTTAACAAACGCAAAAAGATTTCACAATAAAGTAACTAAATTGAAATTCTTAGTCTAATTCATATCTGTGTTATATAAAATGCCAAGTTATTAAAATATCAGAAAGTTTTGTAATCGTAAAATTAATTTTAAGTTGTTATAAAATTGAATTTATGTCTTGTTCGTGCAATCATCATCCAATCTACATTAAACATGCCACCTTTTCGAAATTGTTTAAGTGCTTCCCGTATATATTTTGCACACATACACCTCAACCAAGTCTACACAGTTATTTGTTGTTTACAATAATAAAAAATTGTTATTAAATAGATTTATCTAAATTTTACAATAAAAAACAAACTTATTTATATTTAAGTATTTTATATAAAAATATTATGTATAGCAAAAATTCTGTTCCTTTTCTCTGTTAAAAATAAAAACTCATCCTTAAACTCTTAAAGGAAAGTGAAAAGTTTTCAAGCAGACGCATTTCAATGATGGCAGTGTACAGTGGCTAATGAGCCAAAATAATGATTTATTTATACAGGAAATCGATAATGTGCCCATAAAATAGTAAAATGATTCTTCATTCAATTGCTCCCCTTATTCTGAATTTTTTTTTTTTTTAGATATTCAAATTGAGAAATTGTCAAATTTCAAATCGATCAAATCAAGATTTATTTAGCGATATTTTCAATTATACAATATTGCACGATTTAATTAAGGGCAAAGATATATTGCACAATACAAATTATATTGGAATAAAATAATGATAATATTAATTTTCAATTATTTTTAATAATAGAATATGTTTTATCTTTTTTTTTCAATTATTTTAAAAAATATGTGTTTATGGCAAAGTAAATTTGTTATGTTTCGAACACATTTGCGATGAGTAAAGAGACGTCGTCTGATCAGTTTTTCATGAAAGGTTATCCATTTTCCATTTTCCAGATTAGAAATTATAGTCCTATCACTTAAAAATATTCTAATATTATATAGTTTTTTCATTAGTTATTTTTTTTCTATATAATAGCTTCAAAATATATATTTTTATAATATTTAATAAATATATTTTTTTAAGATAACAGAAAACTTTAGTATTAATTACGTTAAAAAATAATTCTATTTAACTGTCACCTTTCCAACTTTATAATATATTTTTATATATTTTTAAGTAGTAATTTTGTTAGTAAATATTTTAACAATTTAATCTTGGAGTTTTTTTTTTTAGAAAAAATTCAGAGTTTTAAGGAATTATTTGCATAGTATTAATATTTTTTTAAATATATGATAAAAATCCAAAAACCTTTGTACCTTATATAGACTAATAAGCCTTCTTCCTAATTTTATTTAAAATTCTTGAAAAAATTATTCTAAAATGCTTTTTCCTCAGCATTAATTTGGATATCGAACTGAGCATTCCTCTATTCAGCAGTGGCATCATTTAGTCGCCTGACCGGGGGGTATAAACAATCTGTTTATTTCCACATCCTGAAATCCGATATCTCAGAAAATATTAAGTTTTCTGACATATTGCCTATTTTCGCCAATGTCCCTCAGGGAAGTATCTTAGCACCAATCCTTTACAATATTTACATCCATGATATCCTTATCGCAACGTATCATAATGATACAGCCTTCCTTATAGATCACAAAAATCCTTCTATAGATATCAATTTATTACAGAACTATTGTACATCCACACCTTAGAAACTCCTTAAGAGCCTGGCCGATAACAGATCCATAATATAACTTTAAACGGCAGTAATATTCTACAAAACACGCACGAGCGTGCGTTACCTTTTATTTATATTTGATAAACGGTTAACTTGAAACCCTTACACGTAAACTAAAAGAAGTAACCTTAACAGACGATACAAACAATTACTAAGAGTTCTCGACAAAAGGACAAAACTGACAATATATAATAATTTATTTCTATATAACACGGTACTGAAACCGATATGGACATAAGGACTCTAACTATGGTTTTTGACTAAGCATTCAATTCTCTTACAATTTAAACGCTTTTATTACGTATCCTTCATAAAATTTCCAATGCCTTCTTTTTGAACTGTGCATCTCCCGATATAAAAAATTGTAGCCGCGACTATCCTACCATCCTAATCCTTTAGGAACAGAACTGTATACTTACACCCATCGACATTTGTAATGGCGATTACCGAGAGATTTATTAAAATTATAAAATAAAATTATCCTATTCTAGAGGCAACATCGTTGGGTATCTTTCTTTACATGTCTTCACATCCTTGTATTTACATTCATAAAAATGTCCTTATTACTAGTTATCTTATCAGGCAACGTCGAGAATATCAGGCAACGCAAATCAATTGTAAAAATTTCTATAAATTCTTTGGATCCTAATTTTTTGAACAAAATTTTCTTCAGCAATAAAGTCTATTTTAAGTTTGGTAGATACGTCAATAAGCATAATTATCATATGCAAAGCTTTAAAAATGTAAAAGTATCTTTGGAAAAATTATTATATACACGAAAGGAGGCTCCAAGGTCGTACGATTATTTGCTGCAAAAATTGGCCTCCAAGATCATAGGATTATTTGCTGTAAGAGTTTTTCTTTTAAAAATACGTAAAATATGACATTTACGCAAAAAATCTTTAAACCAAATAGAATTTAAAGACCAACATCCTTAAGATAATGGCTGAATTATAGCCCAAAATATGAAAAAAGTCACCATATACTTCCTCAAAAGGATCGAGTCCTGCAAAATATATTTTAAAAGACATTTTGCTCATTAAATAATGAATTATTAAAAAAAATGATTTTAAGCACATTTATTTAACATTACTTTCCAAAGCATAAATTGGGAAAATTTTTATTATATTTACGAACAAAAGTAATCAGACTAGAATCACTGTGGACGATCTGGCAACAATGCAAATTTCTCGTCCAAGCAGTTTTCACTTTAGTCCCTCCTAGATGTGCAGTACAAGTTTCTATGTCGTTTAAAAATTTAAAGATCCTCTAGAATTTTCAAAAAAGTTTTTGAATTTTTAAGAAACTGGGTTCTTACGTTTAATCGGAAATTGTAGATACTCGAATGCTCCCTATCACATTGCCATTTCCATTAGTGATTTTTTATCGAAAAAAATGATTTTTGCGTTTCTTCTATTCCTCTGATCTAAATCATTTAGATGATTTTTTTTTATTCCTAAAGATAAAAGAAAATACTTAAAATGACTTCGTCTTAGTACTAACGATAATATCTAAAAAAAATATATTTAAGGAGCTGAAGCCAATTCTAGTTGAAGTGCTACTGAGAGTGAGAATAACGGCTTCTCAAATGTATAGCTGCCCAAGGAAACTATTTTAAAAGTAATAATATTGATATATAAAAATAAAAGAAAATAACTGCTAAAAAAGACAGCCTCTTAACGTTTCTTGGCAACCTCAGTAATAGCTCACTAAATGTTATATAAACGCCCCTTCAGTCACATTTCCACATGATACAAGCTTAAAAAAGTTGAATCCATGCTGTGATTTGTTTTGAGATAATTTTAAACTTTTAAGTCATACAATAATAATTACTTCAATTTTTTATAAGCTCAAATTTAATATCTTATATATAAATACGATTATCTGTTAGTCAACAATGCTTTGACCTATAAACAGATATCCTATATTGTCCATAGTTTCCCTGAAAAAAACAGCCAAATAATAAACAAAAAACTCTTTTATATAATTAATACATAAACTAATAGAATTATTTAATAATAAATCATATTTGGACTTTTATTCTTTAATTTAATATAATCTAATTTTTTATATATTTAATTTAATCGACAATGATTAGTTACTGTAAATAAATCCGAATATGTACCCTTTTTTTTATAGAAGAATAAAATTGAAAAATGAGGTTTGTTTTCTCTACAATAATTTTCCATATTTTGTTATGTTGTTCGAGGCAATTCGTTTCCCACTTCATTACCTAACCATAGGAGAAAAAAAAATATTGTGTTCATTCCTATGGAAAAGTAAATGTTTAACAATAGCAAGTTAGCTTATATGTGCTTGGAAACTTTTATTCACCATAAAATAGAAAACCATACCATTTAGTGGATTTATATTGAAATGAAAGAAAAAAAAATACAAAATAAATGCTACTAACAGGAAGAGTTCATATTAGGTATATAGGTCTCCTGATTTTAGGTCAACTGCTACATAAAAGCTTCTGAAATATTTTTTTCTAAAGCTAAACACTCTAATGAATTAAAAGCCTGAACAATTATTTGATGTGTGCATGCATATTCAATTTAGTTTTTATTTAAAATTTATGCAATATTTGTATTAATAATTATTACTTCAAAAAAATATATATATTTCATTTGTGTGAGAAAAAATTGCATATCTTTTTTCGGAATAGTTTAAATTTATCAATAATATAAATATACTTTTAATTTAATAGAAATTAGTACTTTTTAATAGAATTAGATATTTAAAAAAAGTACAATAACATTTTAAATTATCGCACAAACATTATTTCCAATACTATAAAATTTCAATTTCTGTTAAAAGTTAAATTTTCTTTTCTTGAATAAACAAAATTTCTTCGAACATAATTTTTATGTTAGAGTTAATACCGATTGTTCTGAAATATCACCCATCACAGCTGGTTTGTCTCAAGGCAGTAGCTTTGGTCTACTTCTATATAATATTTATACTTTTCACATACCAAATAATTCCAAAACTTTAGCCGGTGATACCGCTATTCTTGCATTCCACTTTAATATCAAAACAGGCTCAAAATATCTATAATCCCATATTAAAGTCTTCAAGACTGGTAGAATGCGACTTGAACTTAGCAGACGTTATCGTCTTTTTTTAGACAAAAAGACTTGAACTTAGCAGACGTTATCGACCACTATTTAGACTACTGTAAGGACGACCAAAACTGACAGTAAAGAACAAGCTTTCAATTTACAACACAAATGGAAATACGGAATAGAACTGTAGGGTTCTACTAAGCGTTCCAATTCTCTCTAATTCAATCCCTTCAATAAAAAATTCTCCAAAATATCATGACCTAAATGTTCCGTTTGTTTATAACTTATATGTTTCTCGTTATAAAAAGTTCCACTACCGATTATCCTGTCACTATAACAGTCTTATTAGATATCTCTACTCCGTTACTTTTTCCATAAACACTCATCGGCGTTAATATAATATGTGTATGACTCTTTAAATTGAGTAACACTAATGTGTGTTTTCTCTCACATATTCCTTTGCTATTATTATAATACCTTAGCCATAAAATCGGGTTATTACAATACTTATGTAGTTGTAGATTGTTATGGTTTAGATAAAAATATTATTAAAGGTATTTTTGGGTGTTGGAAAATGATGAGGAAGGTATTAATATTTGGATTGAAAATAAATATTTTCTAAATGACCATACTCAGCGACCACATTTTGCAGATAAGCATGCTTGAAATAGCTTTCCGGAAAGATTGTGGGGGGAGTACGAAATTAGTTTTGATATGTGTTCTCGCAGAAAAATATCATGCCAAAAAAACGTAAAGGGAGTAATGAACACACTCGTGGAAAGGGAAGGGAGAAAACAAATAATAAAGGTAAGAAGAGAAAAATAAATTTAAAAAAAATTAAAAACAAAAACCGAAAAGAAACTCAAAGAAGGAGACGAATAGGGAATGCGATGGAAGGCAAAAAGTCGCAAAGATAAAAATGAAAAAGAAAGACAAAAGAAAAAATAAAGAGTCCCAAAGAAAACCTAAAATTAATAAGCTTAAATCCGCTGTTTTTTAGTCAAAAAAAACACATGTCTTTTTCATAGAAAGCAAAAACAAATTTATTCAAAGTACTTGCCCTCGTTAGCTACACATTTTTCTCATCTCTTGGGCAATTTGTGGATACCACGCCAAAAAATTCCTTCTTTTTCGAGGCAAACCACTCATCAAGCCATTTTCGGACGTCTTCGTAAAAACCGAAGTGCTGCTCAGCGAGCGCGTGGCCCATCGACGAAAACAGGTGGTAGTCAGAAGGGGCCAGGTCTTCACAAATTGCCCGAGAGATGGGAGAAATGTGTAGCTAGCGAGGCCAAGTACTTTGAATAAATTTGTTTTTGCTTTCTATGAAAAATATGTGTTTTTTTGACTAAAAAACAGCGGATTTAAGCTTATACACCTGGTATATGGAATTATCACGTTGACTTTTGGCGTAATCTGTCAATCAGTTTGTATATAGCTTTTGGTTTTGGTATTCGATGTCAAATGTGCTCTGAAATTTTTAATTTTGAATAAAATTGCGTGAAATTTTCTTTTACGAACAAAATTTCTTGTGGTTAATCATTGCTAATAATAAAGAAAGCTTACAACGAATCATCTTTATTGAAACACAAATCTTCGATGTGTTCAAAGGAGTCAAAGGGTGAGCCAAAGTGGTTGAAGGCATACCTCGTTCCGTTTGATCTTCAACATCAACAAACTGAAGACAATATTCATGGAAAATCCTCATTCTAGCTGAAAAGATAAGGCTGAGGATCTGGACATTTTCCTCGAATTCGTTAATACTATTTTAGTTGAAGTTTCGGAAGAAGCTGAATTTTCTTAAAAAAGAGAACTATAAACAGGTTGCTAAGATATGCTTTAACGAGTTAATTTTGATTCTACTCTCATGAAAAACAGAGTAACTTTCAAAGGAGTAAACCGTCAATAAACTATATTATCAGAGCGTTATGAAGCGTTTAAAAGAAAGTGTTTTTTGCGAGGAAAAAACAGATTTTTTCTTCGATTTTGCGTCTATATAATACACTGTACCCCACAGCAACTATTAACGTGATTTTTCAACAAAAAACTGAAAAGAATATCATCTCTTTGACTCCATTTGAGCTGTTCTGTTTCCCAATATGAAATTTCCATTTTTTGGAAGACGCTTTAAGTCCATTGAAAAATTCACAAAAATAGCTAAAGGCGACATAAACAACTGCTTGTAAAAAGTATTTTGAAGAGTGGATTACTTGCTGATATATATTTTGAAGCCGACAAAATAAATTCAAATTTAGTATATTATAGATAATCATACAAAATCATGTGTTTTTTGATATTTATAAAAAAAAATTCCATTTTTTCTTATGTACGAATATATACGTTGATATAAATCTAAGTCCAAATTAATTAAATATTAAGTAAATATAACCAATTTGTTTAAAAGAATTTAAAATCAGTAGCATAGAAATAACTTTAAGTGGAACACCTACACATTATTATCAGAGACTAGGGAAAAATCCTTTTTCAAATAACATTTCGACTAGAATAAGATAAAATGTAAAAATTCACTTAAAAACAAACTGGAAAATATATAAGCATAAAATAAAAATTTAGTTTCTATAAAAAGAATGAAGATAAAAATATTAATAATCTACTTCTGTATCGAAAATTATATCTAAAAATATGAAAATTATATTTGTATAGTATAAAAACCAAACACACATACATTAACGAACAGAAAAGAAGATATTTTTAACGAAATCCTGTGATATCATTTTACGTTTAATGAAATTGTCTAATTTACATTTGAGGGGAGTTCATCTATTTTGGTTATCGTATATATTTTCAGTATTCACTTTTAGATTACGCTTCTTCCAAGCATCATTATTGCAATTCAGGGGCACGCAAGGGAAATGTAATTATTATATTCTATCTATTCATAGTCGGTTTCCAATTACGAAAATAACAAAATGCTAAAAATTATCATTTAAATGTGACAACACGGGCAATAACTAAGCGTACTTAAGGAGCTTTTTATGGTCACAATCGTGAATGCGAAGGAATCTACAAAAGAATGATTGTCTGCCTCAAGGGGATGATTATACGACAATAATATCAATAAAATATACGATGTGAAGGACTGAAATAGGAAGAATTACGTATAGACAAGTCTTGAAAATATCAGAAAATGAAATAATAAAATTACCAATAATATGAGATAAAACGAAATGAACTGAACACAAAGGACTTTGTCCTGCACGTAAGCTTTAAGAAGCGATTATCGGCATGAAAATATCGAAGGAAAAATGGAAAACAAACACTTTTAAACGAACTAAAAGTATCCTTTAAGAGTTGAAGAAGGAGCTTTTTTCGAGGATCATACAATAAAGAGAGGTCTATATACGTTAACTCAACCGCCTACTCTGCCATTTTCATTGAATTCTCGAATCCATATCCTCAGACACTATAACATTAATATTCATGTTAAATAGGTTGTTGTAAGCCTTTTAAGTAGAAATTATTTCACGTAAGTGAAGGCGGCAAAACGCAGTCTATCAGCTTATATCATTCTTTTATTCTGATACTATTTATACTCTTCAACCATATACGAATGGATAAAAGGGCAAAGAGTACCAACATCTTTAATATGGCTAGGATCATAAATAGCTCAAGAAAATCTCTGCACTTGAAAATTACGACCACATATCGCCTACTGTATTTACACTCGCATCTAAAAGGATATATGGACTAGTACATTTGAGGGAATTTCTATTCTCCCTATTCACATACTGACTATAATTTTATTTTTCGAAACAAAAAACTTTGACTAAAGTTTCTAATATTGCTTAAGATTATAATGTAAGTTATAATAATAAAGTGTTACAAATCTACTAGTATGTCCTCTATTCTTTTTAAAGTTATTTATTGATTTAGGAATATCTCAATCAGTTATTTTTTTTAAAAATAATATAAAAAAATTAATATTTTTCGAAATCTAAATTAGTTAACAATTAATTTTTTTATTTTCAATTTATTTTTGAATGATTTATTAGGTCAACTTTATTCATAAGATTTAGTGTAAGTTACTAAGTTTTTGAAGTTAAGATGTATGAAATCAAAAATTTAGAGGCATTGCACTTTAGTGTGGCGTGCGCCATCTACATGAAATGAACATGGTACACTTTGTGGATTGTATTGTACCTATTCTTGCTACAAAGATACACTTTTCAATTTGGAAAAAGTTTTCGAACGGAAAGCTTATTTGCACTAAGCTTTTATTGAACTTTACAAAAAGTGCTTTCGAAAAATTAACTATTCGTTTATTGTTTGTTTGTTTCAGGTAATCCATTTTACAGTTTGGAAAATATAGCTCTGTTATTTAATCATTTTTAAATTTATATACTAGCAAAAATTACAATTAATTAGTAAAATATTTGCCATTACAAAAAAAATTAATTTTACTATTAAATTAAAAAAATTTATAAAGCAAATACACCAAAAGAAAAATTTTTACTGATGAGGTGATGGAATTATGTGAATATATACAAATTAGGAAATTTGCCTCAATTATATGAAGCTCTAAAAACCGGCAACTAATTATAAAGAAGTTGTTGTATATGCAAAAAGTATGTCTTTATTGTTATTTTTTGAAAATAAAGAACAAGAGACCGTTACCATCAGTTGTGAACGCTATGACCGCATGATAACCACCTTCTTTTAGCCTGATCTTGAAGGTAAAATGGCACCATAAATTAAACAATAAGAAAAATTTTATCCTTATTTATCAAAAAACTTCCAGGATGCATAGTTTCAATAATGACGATTAAAAATCGTCCGATTAAGACACTGTTGTACTTTTTTTTGTAAAGCAAAATTAAATATTGTGTTTACATATATGATTTTTGAATTCTTGGTCGAAATGTTAAAAAATTATCTTAAAAGGTCCAGCAAAAAATCCCATGGCAGCCATTAGAATATTTTTATATTTTTTGTATAATACCAAAATCCAAAGATTATTATTAAATAAAAATTCTATCAAAATCTGAGCTTAAAGTGTATTTTATTTAAATTTACTTTCCGGAGAAAAATAAATCTGAAACTAAAGTTGAAATAAATCTGAAAACAATTTTGTTCAATAGTAGTCAAATTTTGTATTCATTGATATTTGGAAATATTACTCGTATTATTCAAAAACGATAGATAAAATTGAATATAACGAAAATGCAAGAATATGCTTGGTGCAAAATTTTAGCAATATTTAATTTAATTTTGCATTTTAAATAAAAAAAATAACCATTCTTTAAAAAAAACTCCATTAATTTTAAAATAAATTTCGAACATTATAAATTTAAAAAAAAAATGCTGCAATAAAAATATTATGTATTTTCATATACATATGCACAAATTTAAATTTAAATTAATCATCTTGAAAAACCATTAACCTGAAATAATATACCATTTAACTCTAAAATTAGTCATAAAATTTAAAACAATATAAATTCCATTTCTTACTAATTCATACATACTCGTATAATGATCATTCCATTTTTAATTGCCATTATTTCAATTTTAATTACTGAGCAATCAAAAAGAAACTAAAGTTAAAATTTTCCGAAGATTTGCATGTTTTCGTATTCTTGTACATTTGTTTTATTGACAAAGACTTGTTAAAGATTTTTAACTATTTAAATACTATAGCTTCATTCATTTATTCATTTTTAGTGCAAATGAATTTTATTGCACATTCAAAACTTTGTATTTAGATATGCAATTTAATTCAAATTACATAAAAAAGGAATTACGTCAATGCGAAACTACCAATTCATATTAGGTGTTTTTTTTTTAAAATAGACTAAGGCCATTTTATTGTTTTGTAAATGCAAATTTATATATTTTTTTTCTAAAAAAAAACATGTCATTGCTCTAAAGTTTATTTGATTATTATGAGCTTATTTTATGTTTAAACAAAGATTCCCATAATAATTATAAGAAGCTATTTTTGAAATGTGAATGATAATTGTTGGTCAGCAAAATGATGTTAGGCTAACACCGATTATAATATTTTTATTTATAGTAAACTAGCTAATAGTCAACACGCGCTCGGCTATATATAATATTTGTGGTTTCTCCATTTGGTGCGAAAGCGAGCAAATGTTTTGGCTTTTCTACTCTGGAGCAAGCAACGTATAGTTGCCCATAGGCTAAGCAAGCATTTGCTAAATTCAATCCAGCAACAATTAGCGAATGTCCTTGGGCTTTTTTGATTATCATTGTGAAGGCAAGGAGCAATGTCAACTGTAGCCAGTTGAAATTGTATTGGTAGGACATGTGTGAGGTGGAGGGGGGAGGGGGTTTGCTCGTTGGATAGGGTTTGTTCATCATTAAAATTGGGAGGAATTATTGGCATACGCAGAATCAGCTTATGTTTACCGACGATAATTGTTGCTTTTATCACATTTGGCATTAGTATATTAACGGCAAGTCTAGGCGAACTTAAATTTACAATTTACAGGTTTGTATTTCGTTGGCTTTCCAGGAAGATTTTATTTAAATCCGATTATTTTATTTTGTTGAAGTCATCATTCGTCGGAGCTAAGATTACCCGGCCGCAAAGCAAAGAGTTATTCTTGAAATTTCTCTTAATGTTTAGAAAAAACAAATTTTATTTTGAATAACACCTAAATAAATTTGCCATTGGACGAAAATATATTTTTTGCACTTAAACATCGCAAAAGCCTATAAATATCGAGTGATTGTTTTGTTGTTTAGTTTTTTATGTTTTTATTTTTAACAAATCACGCGTGATACATAATATATGTCAAAGTCAAAATTTCTCAATTAGAATTGCCATTTTATCACGCAAAGACTTACATGCTCAGAAATTATTTAATTTTATTATCAAAATTCGTGCTTTGTGAAAAATGTGCTTGGCGCACTTCAACCATTTTATAGTAGTCATAATCGACCTACTGAGCGCAAGCAGTTCAAGCGAAAGTGACAAAATTTTGCAACAATTTTAAGTTATTGGACATCAAACCACCAACATGTGTGCGTAGAGTGCGTACATAGGAAAATATTGCTACCATAGCGTCCAGTGTTGGTGAAGACTGCTGTTTGTCCATCCGTCGCCGTTCACTCCAATTAGGACTGTGTTACTCGACTATGTAAAAGATTTTACGGAAGGATCGGAAAGCGTATAAAATCCAGTTCGTGTAAGAACTGAAACCAAACGACCGTAGAACAACTTGAGGAAAATCCCTTTTTTTACCAACAAATTTTGCTCAGCGACGAATATCAGGAATGCGTATGTGAATAAACAAAATTGTTATATTTGGTCTGATGGATAAGCATAAAAACAACTGATATTACACCCAGAAAAATACAGTGTTTGGTGCGGTTTATGGGCTGGTGGAATCATCGTTTCATATTTCATTAAAGATGCTATCGCTCGACAAATTCGAACTTTTTTTTGCCCAAAATGCTAGAAGTGCATCTGGTCGACATGTGGTTTCAACAGAACGACTCTACATGTAAGAAGACAGCATCTGAAACAATGGACATATTGAGAGATGAGTTTAGTGAGCAATTTATATCACGTTTCGGATCGGTGAGTTTGGCACCTAGGTCTTGCGATTTGACGCTTCTGGACTAATTTTTATGAGGTTACTTGAAGTCACTCATCTATGCCGATAAACTATCATTCTTTGAAAGACATTATTATACTTATTATTACGTAGAAACCAGCCGAGATTCTGTTAAATTGGATCTCTCGAATGGATCACTTAAACCGTTGTCGCGGATAATATTTACATCAAATAATTTTAAAAAGTAAATGGCAAGAATTGATTTATTGGTTTTAATAAAATTTTATATACTTTTGTAATATTTTCATATTTATTCGAAAATTTGCAAAACAGACACTCGTTAGTTCAGACAATTACAAAAAAAAGGATTCAAAAATTTAAAACTCAGATAAACAAATTTATTTTTAATTAAAAAAATGCACAAAAAAACAACAAAAAACGCAAAGGAATGAACAAAAAATACAATTTTTTTTAAATAGTTGCACTACAACGTCATTTTGGCTGCCAGTTAGAGCAAAATGGGTAGCGCAAAAACAGTTCCAGTACCCAAAAGCCCTTATATATATAGACATTTTTTATGATAATCCGTTGAGCGCCTTAGGAGTCTATAGGAAACATAAAAACAAATAAAAATTCACTTTTATGTGAGTATATATATATTAAATATTATAGAATTGATTTTTATTAAATAATTGCTTGCTCAAATTTAATTTAAATAAAGCATTTCCTATCAAAATAATTAAATCAATAAATAGTTGAAACCGAGTAGCTTTCTGACTCCTTTCACCCCAGGATAGGTTGTAGCGCTGAGAATTTACATTTTAGAACTTATGTAACTTTAGATGATAATAACAATAAATAAAAATGTTGCTTACTGGATTTACTGATCACTTCGTATTCTTTGCCAATTTTTTATTATTAAAAAAAAAATGAGAAATCGGAAAACATGTTCACATAAGATAGAAAGGGTGTGGCATCATCTGCTAATTTTTTTCGTACATAATTGCAATAACTCTATATGAAAATTAGAGATTATTCTATGACAAATATATCAATAAAAAAAAACCGTTCAAGCTCGTATGATTACCTTCCTTTATATACGAGATCTTTTCAAAAAGTATCGCAAATTTTGAACGTTCGCGGGTTACGTATATTCAGTTTTCGATTATGTTGGTATTCATATCTCTCACTTATGCCCACAAGTTCGGCCATTTTGAATGTTCAGTTAATTTTTGACAGCTGTTTTGCTTGCACGTATTTTTGCTCGTCTTCGAATTTTGCCCATATCAAAAAATGGATCAAAGAATCTGTATTAAATTTTGTGTGAAAAACAAAAATAATTGCGCGGACGCATTCCGAATGTTGACTGTGGCATATGGTGAAGCTACTTTGGACGGAAGCAACGTTTATCTGTGGTACAAAATGTTCTCAGAGGGCCGAGAAGATGTGAACGACGAAAAGCGTGCCTGACGCCCGAGCACATCAACAACAGACGAAAACATTGATGAAGTGAAGAAAATAGTATTGGCACGTTAGACGGGTCGCCACGAAATTCGTACCAAAATTGCTCAATTTAAAAAAAAACAGCATCGCATTAACATTGCTAAGGAGCTGTTGGACTATGTCCGCGACGACTTATGGGTTTATGATTTTGACATGGAAACCGAAGCTCAATCATCCCAATGGAAGCTGCCGCACGAGCCAAGACCAAAAAACGCGCGCCAGGTTCGGTCGAATGTGAAGGTTTTGCTTACAGTTTTCTTCGATTGCAGGGGCATGGTGCATCATGAGTTCTTGCCACAGGGTAGAATATTACCTACAAGTTGCGTGAAGCAATCCGCCAGAAACGCCCAGATTTGTGGAAGAACAAAAATTGGCTTTTAACATTTTTGGCAAAACACAACACACTAATAATGCCGCAGCCACCGTATCCCCAGATCTGGCCCCCTGTGACTTTTTCTTGTTCTCGAAACTGAAGAGCCCCATGAAAGGACGATGCTACGCTACGATTTAGGTGATAAAGTCGGCATCGAAGGAGGAAAATGATTTTTAGTAGTGCTTCGAAGATTGAGAAAAAACGTTGGTACAAGTGTATAATATCTGGTGGGGATAACTTCGAAGGGGACAAAATAGATATTCATGAATAAATAAATAATTTTTGAAAAAACGATCATTTTTGAAGAAGAATAGATCAATAATTTCACCAGCTCATCAGCCGCACTAAACAGAGATATTTTTAGAATGCATCGATTTTTCGTAAATCACATGAGGATTTTCGGTGCCTCAGATGTGGCAATTTAATTTGTTACCTTAGTCGTCTATGTGCAAATGTGCTTTGTCGTTAAAAATGTTATGCGCATTTACTCTATTACTAAATCTGAACTTATTTATACTTAACAGCGGACAAGCCTTTTTTTAAAGTAAAAAAAAAGTTAACAAATTACCCACCCTATATTTTCTATTTCAGTAAATTGAATAACAAAATAATTAAGAGGTAATATCTATAATAATAAAATAATTCGCTCAGCGTCAATTTGAAATTAACAAAAAAATAGTTACAATTTCATATAACAACAATAAAAAGAATGAAAATAATTCGATGAATCCTTATAAAAATATAAAAATATGAGTGCATATTAACAAAATTTCATATTCATTTTGATGGGAATATCTATAAGGACTTTGTCCATTTTTGGAGTATTCTTTCATTCTGGAGAAGTTTTGTTTCGAATTGACTACTCAATCAAAAATAATATGACGTATGAGATATAAAGTTTACCAAAACTTGAAGCAAACTCATGCTAAGCCTCTTAAAGTTCCTATGGTCATTAGGAGAAGAATATCGAACTAGAATCGATATGTACACATATACTCATAGCTAAGAAGGAAGTTGGCAAAATGAAAATAATTCTATTCTATGAGTATTTACTCTAACGAGTATATAAATGTGAGAATATAATATTAATATTAGTACATATATATTTATAGTTGTTGTAAGGATACATATGTGCAAAGCAAAGGAAATGTGTATAAATGTTTATATATTTTTATGTAGAATAGGTATCCACTTCAAGTTGTATGTATTAAAAGCAATATCCGTTTTTATTATCTGAATAGGATAAAAGGGATACAAGGATTACAGGATACGATTTGTACAAAACTGAGTGGTAGATATTTCCCTTGGCATTAGTATCCATCCCACAATGGTATTATATTTATTTATGCTTTCTATTTTTATCTATCTATTTTGAATTGAGGAAAATATGAATATTAATGATGATAACATAAGCCTATATAAATCGATTGGATGAACTTTAAAAAACTTGTCTTAAAAAGCTTTTCGAATGGAAAATAGCCAAAGAAGTTTAGATTTCCTTTATAGGCATTTTTATAAATTTTTTCTCTCTTTTGCATTAAGACTATTATAGAATGGCTTTTATCTTCTAAGTTTTCGAATACTTGAAAAGATGTCTACATATATATATATATATATATATATTTATATAAGCGATCATAGATTAATTTATAGTGTGTTTATTGCCCTTTTTAAAAATCGAAATTGGTTTTCCTTGAAAAGAGCAGGCATTTTTTTGTTGATGCGAAGACCTCTTATCTAGTTTCGAAATGTCCAAAACACTTGTAAATATACATACACGTATGTGTCTATTTTAATAAAATTATAGCTATTTTAAGGAGGGTATTGAATGTAATTTGTTTTTTTTTAAGATTTAAATTTCGTTTGCTCTTTAGGAAATATGGTCCTTTTTCCGGTGTATAATTTCCTAAATAGAAAGATATACTCTTTTATTAGAAGATATGACCATATGTATAATAATCATATTCCATATCCACTGGAGACAATGGAGTAACAAATTCTAAAGTATTGTTGCCTTTTATTTTACTTTGTATCCTTGTCACGAACTGAATCTGGAAAAAATATCAACTGATTGCTACCATTGAAGTCATACCATATGCCCGTTTGTCGGTATGAGTTTTGTAAATCAAAAATTCTTTGTTTTTATATAAATTGCATGCGTTGTCTGTTATTATCCTTACATTTTTAATTTATCCTTGTTACTATTATTCTTATCTTATCTTACAGGGATTTTTATCATTTAAATGCATGTGTATATAAATCAGAATTTAACAATAACAAAAATATTAACAAAAGTAAATTGTTGAGAACAAGAATTATATACTCTCAGCTCGTATTTATGAGAATATTAAGGATTTCAATTTCTACTATAAGCGTTTAACATATGTCACAGACATTGTAAAGGAAAATTTGCAATGCCTAATGTCTGGAGTCTAGACAGCCTCATTTTGCCCATTTTCTTATTTTTCCATCTTGGTTTACTGTTTTAAAGATATTATATTGAAAGAAAAATACCATATTTGCCTGGGTGTATTTTATTTTTTATTTTTTTTTAAAGATTTACGCTCTTAAGGATTATTGAATAATTTAGATTAATTTTGTAACGAAATTAGTATTTATAAAGCAAAGAAAATTTTCGCTATGGTTTCTTTTCAGTATTTTTTCTTATATATGTATTTTTTCCTTTTAAGTTCAATTAGAATAATTAAACTTTAAAGAGGATTTTTTTTAAAGAGCGGTTACGATAGAATTTTCAATTGAAATTAATTTATTTTTGTATTAGTTTTTATGTTATTAAATATTTTGGAAATATTTCTTAAATGATTTGCAAATAGAAAAAAAATTTACTAGTATTGGTTCCAAACTTCTCACTTTAGTGACATGTATGAACTTTAAGGAGTTTTTGATTAACGGAATGCTTTTTACTGACCTAAGCTATAATTGAAAATTTTCCAAGTATATATGAAAGACTGAATATTTTGTTTATGACAAAACGTGAACATTTGGCTTAAGTAGACTATATTGACTGTGCCATGGATTATTTTTTACTTATTGGCACGAATGCTCTAATTTAACAATGCCAAAAAACTTTACTTAACAGTGCGATAAAATTGTGCCACAAAATTTTCCACTTGAATGAGATGCATAAAATTATTCTATTAAGCGGCATGAATTCCTATCTACAGAATTGCATAAAACAAACTGATTTGGTTGAGTGCATGTCAGTTTAAAAAATGGTTTCGCGGCATTCATTTTTACTTTTGCTTTTGCCAAAAAATATTTTTTTTGATAATACTTAAGGTAAGAGAGCATAACACTTAATTAGCAATCTCATTTTAAGAAAAGTAATAAAATATTATCGTTAAGTGGCATACGGTTTTAATCGAAATATTGTCAAAAAAGTTATTTTAACAATACGTAGGGTAATTTTCTTTACAATACTTAGAGGAAAAGTATATGCCACTTAATGAACAATCCCTATTTAAGAAACGACATAGAATATTTAATTAGGTGGCATACATTTTTACTCTTAATATTACTGAAAAATAGATTTTTTCGATAAACCGTAAGGTAAGAGAGCATGCCACTTAATTAGCAATCTCATTTTAAGTAATATAATAGAATATTTTAGATAAGTGGCATAATTTTTAATCTTAGTATTGCCAAAACATAAATTTTTTCGATAATACTTAAGGTAAGAGTGCATGGCACTTATTTAACAATCCCTATTTAAAAAATTCCATGGAATATTTCAGTTAAGTGGCATACGTTTTTACTTTAAGAATATTTTAGTTAAATGGCATACGTTTTTTATTCTAAGTATTGCCAAAACATAAATTTTTTCGAAAATACTTAAGGTAAGAGAGCATGGCACTTATTTAACAGTTCCTATTTAAAAAATTCCATGGAATATTTTAGTTAAGTGGCATACGTTTTTACTCTAAATATTATTACAAAAAATATTTTTATAATACTTAAGATTAAAGTTCATATCACTTAATTAACAATCTCTATTTAAGAAATGTTATTAAATATTTTAGTTAAATAGCATATGTTTTTATTCTAAGTATTGCCAAAAAATAGATATTTTTTGACTTAACTTAGGGTAACAGTGCATGCCACTTAATTAACAATCCCTATTTAGACATTTTTACTCTAAGTATTACTGAAAAATAGATTTTTTCGATAAACCGTAAGGTAAGAGAGCATGCCACTTAATTAGCAATCTCATTTTAAGTAATATAATAGAATATTTTAGATAAGTGGCATACTTTTTTATTCTAAGTATTGCCAAAACATAAATTTTTTCGATAATACTTAAGGTAAGAGTGCATGGCACTTATTTAACAATCCCTATTTTAAAAATTTCATGGAATATTTCAGTAAAGCGGCTTACGTTTTTACTTTAAGAATATTTTAGTTAAATAGCATACGTTTTTATTCTAAGTACTGCCAAAAAATTGATATTTTTTGACTTAACTTGGGGTAACAGTGCATGCCACTTAATAGAAAATCTCATTTTAAGAAACAACATGGAATATATTAGTTAAGTGGCATAAGGTTTTATTCTAAATATTGTCAAAAAATTAGTTTTATAAAACTTAGGATAAAATTTTATGCTACTTAACCAACAATATCTATTTTAAAAAATTAATGAAATTTTTTTGTTAAGTGGCATACGCTCTTACTTTAAAACAATTTTAATAGAGGATTAAATCCTGATTTAATAATATTTCTTCATCTTTAAATAAATCTTTTATTTCATGTATAATTATAACATTTGCTTGAATAAAATTTCAAAATATTTTATTGAATAATATAAGAAAGTAACTGTTTCGGTGTATGTGTTAAAAATAAAAATAGAGAGCATTTTTTTTTAAATAAATTTTTTTGAATACATTAGTTTTCTTTTAAATTCATGTAAAAGTTTCTCTTCAAAGAAATAATTGTTCTCATTTTATTACATAAAGCACATTATAATAAGTGACTATGAATACTTTTCTTTCTCTAGAACGTACAAGTAGCTACACATGACTTAAAAAAGATGAGAAATTATTTTTTAAATCTATGATTAATAATAGTTGTGAATAGATTTTTTTGACGACTTATTGTGTACTAATGTATTTTAGTTATCCCGTATAAGTATGAAATATGTTAACTAGAAATTACCCATTAAAATGAAGTCTTTTAAAAGGACTTAAAACTTATGTGTGAGAATATGGTAAATTTATATAATAAGAATTTCCTATTATATTTTGGAAAGTTTTTTTCACTATGCCAACTTGAATGGAAATAATTTTTTTTTTCTTTCAATATAACATTAGCATAAGAAATGATTATAAAGGTGGTATAGGATTATATATGACAACTTAGACAGTATCTAATTCAATGCAATTTTAAATTACGCGGATGATTTAACATTGAAGCATACAGCATATTGGCAACCAGTTAAATTCAGGATGTTTATAGTGAAACGGCGAACATCGTCGAGCACTTTATTCCATGAAAATCGTTTTATACTTTCAAGTTTGCGTTCACGATAAGATGATTTATGACTTTTATCATAGGCAAACTGGCTGGTGAATGAATCGGTTTAGCATTCACAACGAGGTGTAAAAGGATAAACTCAACATTTTTCCGGAAACTTTGCATATATTTATATGTCGTTGTATTTGTGGTATTCTTAATAAATGTTTTCCATCTTTCACTATTGTAAGTGTACTGTAGCAGAAAGAATTATCGTAATATATATCCAAGTAGCTGAATTTCATTTTCCTTTTTACGAAAATTCATAACTTTAAAGAACGAATATTATTCACTTAAGGGCATTTTTTTAATTTTATTTGTATTTATTAAGAAAATAAAAACTTTTCTTTTTTACATAATTGTAAACGATAAATTATTATTGAGCATCCTTTACGAAAAAAAATACATCAATTATTTCTGTATTCATAAACATTTTCCATTTAATGGCACTGAAAATATGGGCTAAAAAAAAAGTGCAATTTTTTATGAAAATATCCGAATTTTCTTATAAATATAAATTGTTTTAAGTATCAAATACGTTTGTGGTATTCAGAGTAGCAAAATTTAGTTATCATGCACAGTGCTAAGCAGTATCATAAAATTTATTTGGCATGAGATTTGAATTTTATTGCCGTTTATATGTGTAAATCTATATAATTGAAGGACTTTACATTTAAAAGAACTGAAGAATAGTTGACTTTTAAATAAAAAAAAAAAGAAGCCTGTACCATTTGAATATGAATTTAATGGCTTAAGTTTAACTGCTTGAACATTCCAAGTTCACAAAATGACAAACTCTTAGCTTTGATGTTGGAAAATCTCCAATTTACAGCACATGCCATACTTATACGGTTTCAAGAATTTTATTTTCAATAGTTGAAAGTCGGCTAAACTCTCATAATATGTACATATTTTTGCTTTTAGTTTTTTTTATTTCTAGAATTCATATGCGACGAAAATTGTAATTTCTCAGTGATGATTTCTTTGACATTGTGCTGACAGATGGAATGTCTATACTATTAAGGAAAATCTTATAGGTTCTTAGAGAAAATTAAATGTTACCGCATATGAAGTCTCAAATTCATATTAAATATAAGCAATTTATTTCTCTTTTATGAAATTATTTTTGAAATTATTTGCAAACTGATATTTTTGCATCATTCTCGCAGAAGTGTTGATAGTTGCTTTTATAAGAAATTGTAAAAAAAGTCAATGGTTTCTAGAGTAAATTTACTCAAAAACTTATCGTTAAGTATGTAAAAAATTATTATTTAAAAAGAATTATTTTTACTTAATTTTTGATGACTTTTTCGAAATTCAGTTATTATTTGCCGAATGTATTTTTTTTAAAAGTTTGAAGCTTAGCGATTATCGTCGTAAATATGATTTTCTGAATAACTTTACAAAGAAAGTCGAACGGTGTCAGATCGTATGATCTTGGAGGACAATTTATATCACCAAACCTCCGAATTATGCAGTTTGGGTACACTTTTCATAACAAAACTAAAATTTATCTTGCTGTGTGGCTTCGGATATATAATGTTTTCGATACCACAAATAGTACAGATTAAAATTTTTAAGTTCAGGCAGACAACGGCCATAGTGCTTAGAATTGACGAAAATGGTTCTTCCACCTTCATATTTGAGGGTACCATTTTTTTGTGATAATAATCACTTGTAAAGGGTTTTCGAATAAGAGTGATATGATTTCTTTTCAAAAAATATATACAATTGTTAAGGAAATTCAAATGTTTTTTATTTATTGTGAAGTATAATTGATACAATTAAGTTCTGAAGAAAATGTCATTCAAATGGCCTGCATTACTTCTTTTGCAGGAACCAATTCGATGAACCCAATTTACGAGCACTTTTTCCACTAAATCAAGTCGTATGTCATGAATAACACGTTCAATGTCGACTTCTAAAGCTTGAAGAGAGTCTTTAAATAACCTACAAGAAATAGTCTAATGGTGTTAAATCACAACTTCTTGGAAGCCATTCAATGTCACAATTTCTTGAAATAATCGAATCTCTAAACTTTTCTCGCAATAATTCGGTTGTTGCATGTGCTGTGTGGCACGTAGCACCGTCTTGTTGGAACCACATGTTGTCAAGATAAACTTTTTACGATTTCGGGCATAAAAAGTTGGTTATCATCGATCTGTACCGCTCTCCATTTACAGTAACGGTGTTACCAGTTTCATTTCGAAAGAAGTACGGACCGATGATTCCACCAGACCAAAAACCACACCTAACTGTCAAGTTAGTTGAATGTAATGGGTGTTCATAAATAAGTTGTGGATTTTCTTCCCACCAGAACGACAGTTTTGTTTATTTACCGCACCACTCAGATGAAAGTGAGCCTCATCGGAGAAGATGAAGTGAGCAATTGAAGAACGATTATTTTGATAATAAAATTGAATAATTTGTTAACATTATTCTTGCGTATATCTCTCCATGATGAAATTGTAATCATCACTAAATACAATGAAAAAAAATAACAGATCATGACATATTATAAATGACCGAAACGTAACTTAGAAATCATATTACTCTTATTGGAAAACCCTATATGTTTTGAAAGTTTTAACTATGGTAACTTTTCTTAATGGCGTATTCACCAATCGATATTTGAGCTTCATCGCTCAAGAATATTTTGTTCGAATCGTGACTACGGCAAAATCACTTCTTTTGCAGATGATTATCTTATTATTATTTAAATAAATAATATCTTAAATAATATATATACTTGACAGTTGTTATATAAAAGAGCTGTACTTTACAAACAACAATATGGATAATCCGGTGCATAAAGACATAAACAAGAAAGCTTTCATTATTTCTAGAGTCCCCCCTTTCTATATATTGTTGTTGTTGTTATTATTTTTTTCTCTCTCCAAAAATACAAAATGAATTATAACCTATTCAACCCTGGCACAATATTTTCAATCAATCCAATATAAATCTGAAAATATAATTTTAGCAATTTTACAAAACATTCGAAAGTGGAATAACTTTTAATCAAGTTCTAGAAGGAATACTGAATAAATCATTAGAAAAATTCCCTTCTCCTTTTTAAACAAATATTTCCGTGAAGAAAATGATTTGCTGGTATTTTCAGTTAGTTGTTATTTTGTTAAATTAAACTTCACTCATACATCATTGCAGAATTTTAACGTTGCTAAAAAATTAAATTTCAATTTCTAACAATTGCTGCCAATTGAATTTTTGATGTAATTGGTTTGGAGTTTATTTTCTGAATTGTTTCCTGTATTATTATTGTCTTTCTGGCATTTTACGGTAGATAAACTTAAGTGAAAAAACGTAGTACAAAATCAACAAAAATATACTCGCATGTATGGTAGTGAATACGAGTACTGGTCTATTTGGATTGTGGTATATAGGGAAGATTTTGTCTTTTAGAGTATTAAATAAAGTCATTTTTAGTACTTGTGAATCCATTTGATTCCATCTGAAACTGTTGCAGGACAACCAAAGTTGAAAAGAAATCAAATTAACTTTTTAAGGACGACCAATACTAAAATCACTTCCATTGCACACCTCTTATACTTTGATGAATACTGTCTAGTTTTGAGTGTATGAAACTATAACAAGGATTCACTATCAATTGGATGGGCACTCGATGACTATGACTAAGCTTTGTTGGTTATATACAGATGACAGCAATATGGCATAAGTGAGGGCGAAAGGGGGGAAAGAATCACCACAACAGTAAGTGGATGTAATTGCAGTGAAAAGTTACGAGGGCGGAAAAGACTGAATTCTGATCTGCAAATTTGATTAGAGTCTCTGACTTGGTAAATTTGATTATGATCGTACTTTTGTCCTTAGAACCAGAACTTTATAGTTAGTTGCACGTGGTCATGAATCCTGAAAATCGTTTTTTACAAAACTCAAACTCTTTTCCAATGCATTAACGAAAAACCGGGGTTAGACTTGGTGAACCCTTCTTCTTTTTTATGGGTTGCCTTATACTATATCCAAATAAGAATTTCGAATTCACTTATCCATTTTTTGTATTATGATTATTTTTTCCTTTGGAAAATTCAAAATTTAAAAGCAATTATAATCAAATTTGTCTGGGAAGTTTTTGTAAAAAATAAATTTATAAAAGTGTATGTAAGGGACAGCATTTGAACTTATGTCAACGCTTGCTTTAAATAAAATTAGATTATCACCTTTTGGATTACAGTTGTTAATGAGATTGATTTCGAGCTGAGAATAATTTTAATTGCTTTTTTCAGTTAGTCACCAACACAATTTTAAAACGCACAATTAAAGTGATCCCCAAAATCAAGTAAAAAAAATTATAATTTTATAATTTTTTTTTGTCACTGTAGTTATGGTGACCTACAAAATTATGTAAATAAATTTAAAAATATACAATTTTGTAAGTCACTGTCATAATAGTGATATTAAAAACCTTAGATTATAGAAGAACTGGATAGGCCTCTACACAAAAATTCTGTCCAAATTTTGGAATTCTGTTCAAATTTTTTTGAGAATACATTCGTAAGAACGCACGCGCTTGCAAAATAACTTTTCACGAAACACTTCGTATTCTAAAATAGAAACTTTCTATTTACTGTCGTAAAGAATAAAACTATTTATGTAAATGTATTAATTTATACTTACTTATTCGTAACTCATTTAAAATTTAACAAAACCGCACTTAAACTTTCACTTCGCGATAAGTATCTTTATTGTCAACAAAAATATGCAAGCATTTCGGTATGTTACCATTTCATAGAGAATAGCGTATTTTAAAACTCTTCAAAAGTCTACAAAATTGGCGCGCCTGACATTTGATTAATATTTACAAAATAAATAATTTAACTAGAACACAATTGCATTTAATACCAGTAGATTGGAAAAAATAAATTTTGCGTTCTGTCGTGTTTAAATTATATTTTTGTTTGGCATAACTGAGTTAAACTGTACATTAAATAATATACAAGCAGTACCTGGACGGGCCAATCCAGGTATTCTTAAATCTAAGTTAAGAACCATTAAATAAAGCTGTAATTACATTATATTCTTACTTAGTGTAATTACAGTATCAGACAAAAATATGTACCTGGGGTAAAAGCTGAAATCCCCTGTTTGGTCATAGATGGCGTGAGTGAGCGTATTAAGCTACCATGGGCACGCCATACTTTTTTTTTATGAGTTTGACATCTGTCAATATTAATCAAAGCACATTGTCAGCAATTTCGTACAACAACATACATTTTGCCTTTGGTAATCATGTCTAGTTTTGTGCCAGAAAAACAGCATATGCGGGAAGCTCTGCTTTTCTGCTTCAATTTGAAGAAATCGGCTGCCGAATCGCATCGAATGCTTATGGAGGTCTATGGTGACAGTGCTTTATCGGAAACAACGTGCCGATATTGGTTTCGTCGGTTCAAAGACGGCAATTTTGACTTATGAGACAAGAAGCGTAAAAATCGGCCTAGGAAGGTTGAGCACCATCAATTGCAGGCTCTTTTGGACGAAGACGATACCCAATCGCAAAAAATGCTCACGGAGCAATTGGGTGTTACTCAACTAGCCATTTTCATACGCCTGCGTGCCATGGAGAAGATTCAAAAGATCGACAGATGGGTGCTGCATGAATTGGACGATAGGCAAATGGAGCGACGCCAAAAAACATGCGAAATCTTGCTCGCCAGATAAAAAAGAAAGTCGTTCCTGCATCGGATTGTGACATGCGATGAAAAGTGGCAAGCATCAACATCTTCCCCAAGACCAAATCGCTTCGGACGGAATACGCTGCTGTGCGTTTGGCGGGATCAGCAGGGTATCGTCAACTATGAGATGTTGAAACCTGGTGAAACTGTCAATGCCCACCGCTATCACTAACAACTGATCAAATTGCACCATGCTCTGCGTGAAAAAGGACGGATTATCAGCAAAGACATGACAAGCTGATTTTCCTCCACGACAACGCACCATCTCGTACGTCAAAAATGGTCTTAACCGAGAGGTGCTACCCCACCCTGCTTATTTACCAGACCTGGCCTCTTCTGACTACCACCTGTTTTCGTCGATGGGCCACGCGCCCGCTGAGCAGCACTTCGATTCTTATGAAGATGTACGAAAATGGCTTGATGAGTGGTTTCCCTCGAAAGAGAAGAGATTTCTTTGGCGTGGTATACATAAATTGCCCGAGAGATGGGAAAAATGTGTAGCTAGCGAGGGCAAGTATTTTGAATAAATTTGTTTTTGCTTTCTATGAAAAAAAACCATTTTTTTTTTGGACTAAAAACCGCAGATTTAAGCTTATCCACCTGTAATATTATATTTTCGTAATTTTACTACAAAGAAAATGTAATTTAAATTGATTATTCTTATTAGTCATGGCAATTACAATTATCTATAGAATTATGAGAATTAAATTTAAATAGCTTTTCATGTTAGTTTCTGCTTTAAAATTATGTAAATAAAACTCGAATTGCACCAGTTTGTTAACCACTGTAATTACAGTGACTAATAGAATTATGTAATTTAAATTTAAATTACTAATTCTTGTTACTGTAATTGCAGTTATCTATTTATTTATGTAAAAAAAATATTATATATTGTTTTTAATTCCATATATATGAAAATATATTTATTGTGTTTTTTTTTAGTGAACCGAACTATATATTATGGTGTTCTTCGCAATAGTTTGATTCATACTGACTGTCTATTTTTGTATCCTTCATTTTGCATGCGATCCGTTATTTTACAAAAAGCACTCTGAAGGTCACAAAACATTAAAGTGTTGTCACATTTAGTAATTTAAAAGCTGTCATAGCGAAAAAATAGCTCATAAGTTATCGTTATCCCGTGGTACTCCTATGTTAACTCATTGATCTACGGTTAAACATAAATATTTAAAGACTCTGTAGTGACATGATAAACCTAAATACTAATAAATATATGCAGCCCAATTAAGAATTCGTATCTATATGTTAGATATGGTATTCATAGAACCCAAAATGAACTAATTAGAAAGTAGCATATTAGCATTATGTCAAAGCAACAATCTAATGTGTTCTCGATTTTATAAACGTCAGCCAACAATGGTTAGTTCTACTGCACCACCTACATACTCATTTATTAAATAATAACGTAAACGTATCAAAACAAGACGATTACGGGTGTATTACACTTTCATTTGTAATACTATGATTAGCATATTGCAGGTAGCGAACACCGCAACCCCAGCCATCGTATTATTGTATAATAGCACGATGACACCAAAATGCAGCGTAACTTATTGCACTATTGGTATCGGTACCAGGATTGGTGCTGGTACTGGCACCGAACTGAGCTCCGTATAAATCGTTTATGTGTAAATTAGATAATACCGTCTATTGGGATTTGCATATTCAAATCAGTCTTATGCTACCTTATCGATAATTCGGTTGATGCTTTTGTGCATTGGATTCTGAAAATGAGGCTAGTATACGTAGCATTCTTGATAAGCCAAACGAAGATTGCCGATGTCTACTATCGCTATTGTGCCCGGACAGTGCATTTCCAGTGCTTCTTGCATACATACTCGTACACATAAGCATACCATCTAAATAAGACACTTTAACAGTGTGGCTAGGTAACTATTATTCTTATATGAAAGCACAATTCTCCATTAGTAAGACTTACCATATATTAGATGAAATGAACGATGATTAACCTAAAAGTTGCCAAGAATCTAGTTCGATTTAACTCTAAGCGAAAAGGAAAATATATTAAAATCTAAATTGTGAATTTTCCCAAAAAAATATAATACATTTGGTGGATGTCATTGCGGTCAGCGAACAGAAACAAAACATAAATTTTCGTAATTATTTTCCCTTGTACTGCCGTATTTTTCAATTAGTACTGTTTAATCGAATTTCTACCCTGAACTGATTTCTTTGTTACAAAATGAAAATGAAACAATTTCCAAGTAATCCTTTTTATATAAAATTAAACATCACAGTCACGTGTCCTTTCCTTTAGGTTTGATTTTGGTTCAGTTTTCCTTTTTTTATTTATTGTTATTTACAAAGGCAAAATCTAAATCCAGAGTATGTGATTATAATTGAAGAATTTTTCCTACTGCCAGACATTGTTGCTTTAGACGTCACAGATTAAGAGTAATTTACGTTTATGATTATCAGCCTTTAATTATGCATTGTAATGTTCTCATGATTATTTAATTATTGGCTTTCAACTGTAAGCAGGGGGAGATTTATCTGCTTTTGAAAGAATATTTTCTAAACCAATTTTAAGACTTTAATCTATTTTATTGAATTTTTTTTTTTGATTATATAAAATCTTCCATAAAATATAAATTAATTTTTCTTGCAGCTAATTATAATTATAATTTACGTTGCCTTAAAATAATTATAGAAGCAAATTAAGTTTTTAGATTTCAATTTTGACAATATTCGTATTATTGTGTAGTGAATTTTAAGTATGTACGTGTATATAACACAATAACAGAACTTTATAAATGGTTTTCGAATAAGATTGATATGATTTCTTTCTTTTTTTTTAAAAACACACTAATTGTTAAGGAAATTCAAATGTTTTTTATTTAGTGTGAAGTACAATCGATATAATTAAGTTCTGAATAAAACGTCATTCAAATGGCCTCCACGACTTCTTTTGCAGGAACGAATTCGATCAACTCAATTTTCGAGTACTTTTTCCACTAAATCAAGTCGTATGTCATGAATAGCACGTTCAATATTGACTTCTAAAGCTTGAAGAGAGTCTGGTTTATTGCTAAAGACCAATGACTTCAAATAACCCCACAAGAAATAGTCTAATGGTGTTAAATCACAACTTCTTGGAGGCCATTCAATGTCACAATTTCTTGAAATAATCGAATCTCCAAACTTTTCTCGCAATAATTCGGTTGTTGCACGTGCTGTGTGGCACTTAGCCCCGTCTTGTTGGAACCAGATGTTGTCAAGATCAACTTCTTCCAATTTCGGCCATAAAAAGTTGGTTATCATTGATCTATACCGCTCTCCATTGACAGTAAAGGTGTTACCAGCTTCATTTCGAAAGAAGTACGGACCGATGATTCCACTAGACCAAAAACCACACCAAACTGTCAATTTAGTTGAATGTAGTGGGTGTTCATAAATAAGTTGTGGATTTTCTTCGCACCAGAATCGACATTTTTGTTTATTTACCGCACCACTCAGCTGAAAGTAAGCGCACGAAAAGTTGCAATTGGAGAACGATTATTTTGATAATTTAATTAAATAATTTGTAAACATTGTTCTTGCGTATATCTCTCCATGATAAAATTGTAAGCATTACTAAATACAATGAGAAAAAAATGACAGATCATGACATGTAACAAATGGCCGAAACGTTACTTAGAAATCATATCACTCTTATTGAAAAACCATATATTTAATTCATACAACATGCAGCGCCATCTATTAATCTGGATCATATGTGGTTTCAACAAAATCTCTACATAAGCCACAACAACATGACAAATTTTTGCTCTATTTTTCCCAACACACACAATTTCCAGAATTGCTTATGTTAATTATTGGACTTTTTCTACAGAGTTCCATAAACGAAAATATTTATTTTGAAAATGTTTAAACTTTAGATAATTTTAAATCCAACATATGACAAGTTATGGTCCAATTACGACCCGAAATGTGCGAAACAGTAATTAAAAATTACCCCAAAATGATCGAGTCTCGATGCAATCATTTGAATAATGTAATATGCGTAATGGAATAATTTAATTAATATAATAAGAAATTTATTCTCCGATTACTTTGACGTATTTTATTCTCTTCCAGATTGTGCATTACCTTCATTTTCTATGAGGCAAATTCAGTTCCGCAACTAGTACTATTGGAAAAGTCTACAGCTGATCCAGATGGTATATCCCCCATAGTTCTGAAGAGGTGTTCTTGTATATTGGCAGAACCACTGCGTGTGCTTTTCCACCTATACTTTTCTTCTGGAATTTGTCCGCATATATGAAACACAGCATTCGTTCAATAAATTACCAAAAAAGGCGGGTCCCCTTCCCTCTCCAATTACCGACCACTTTTACTAATACCCCTTCTTTCTAAGGTCAAGGAAATATTGATAAACTATCAGCTAATGAAATATCTTGAATCAAGGAGACTCCTCAGTGACCGTCAATATGGTTTCCATAGCAGAAGATCCACAGGTGATTTGATGGGGTACCTATCCGAAAAGTGGTACCACACTCTTCATTTCTAAATTCATTAAATTCTGATATAGGCATTATGTTACTCTTGGGCTCAAAGAACAGAGTGGTATTTAATACTACCAAAACACTGGCCAATATATACAAGGCATATATTCGCCCCAAGCTGGAGCATTGCACTTATTAAATAAGATTCAAAAGATATTCATAATTCCTCTAACGCCAGTGATTGATAAAAAAAATAATTAAAATCCTAACTTTACATTCCTTGAGGCAAATTGAATAATTCTTTATTATTTTTTGGAGAAATTTTCGCGATTACAGTAAAAGTCGGCGATTATTGCGTCAGGTTAATTTCTGATGACGCGATAATCAAATTCCAACGTGACGGGATGTTTTTGTAGCGCACAGCGTGCGTGCCTTTGTACGTTGCCGCATCACTGTGCACGGACACGGACACGGATTAGCTTTTAGGATTCTTGGTCAAAAACATTAAAATCGCATGAAACGCGTCAAATTTTTTTTCAAACTCAGTTAATTGAATTTATTTTTTATATCGAAATTAATATTGTACAATAGCAAATAATTTATTAATTAATTAAATTAACTTATATAATCAATTATATATTGTATAAAAAAAAGAGAAAATTGTTAAGTCGATAAACAAATTCGCTACTAATTTAAGTAAAACCAAAATTGTTCAATTATTGTTAAATCTACAATTAAAATTTAATATACAATATAATCTAAATGAAGTTAAAATTCACTTCCATTTAAAACTTATAATAAAATCGAGATACATTTTTGGGGAATTAGTCCCATGCTGTTATTTAAAAGCAATAAACATTCATTAAAATACAATTTCGCAACGACATTCATCACCAGATCTCGAACATAAGCTCTCAGGAGGGAATAATCCTTGTATTGTGCTGATCCTATCCGTTCACGTGCATATTATATTTTTATTGTTACTATTTTGATTGTAACTAAAAGCAAAGCTATGAAAACATTTACCATTTAACAATTGCACCATGTTTGTTCAGAATTTAGGCTATCCGTACTTAATATTGTTTATATAAATTGATAAATTAGAATTGATAAAAAATTTATCACTCAATTTTATTTTCAATTGATTTCACTTGTCTTTGTTCCCAGGTACAGTATCTAAATCTAAAATAGTAAGAAGGGTATACTTTTTTTTAGATTTTTCAATTTATAAAGAATTTATAAAATGCCAATCTTAATTTCCGTATGACAAAAGTCAAAGTGAAAGTAATAGTCAGAACAGGCAAATACATCAGCCACAACAGTGTAGAAGCATTCAATTGTAAAAGAACAACTTCACTTGGATTTGGGACTTTAATTTGTTTTAGTATGAAAACTTTGTTCCCAATTTGATAAGGGTTAATTTAATTTCATTGATTCTATTCTCTCGATATCCTCTAATATAAGATTGGCGAATCAATTATTCGATTCTTAGTACTGTAACCATATGAGGGGTGGTCTTTTTATTCGACTAAAATTTCTTGTCTGAGCCAAAAATCCACCAAACTTGCTACGACATATTCACTTGTTAATGAAAAGAAATAAAAATTTCTCAACTTACTATTTTTATCAGCAAAACATTTTATATATTCACAAATGAATTAAACCGACTTATCTGATAGAATCAAACAGATTCTTTATACGAATGTATGGTGTTATTTATGAACTTAAAAACAACAATATTCAATGTCGTTCTAAGAACGGATATGCACGCATTCAGTTTTATATTAAAATGCAAACCATACTCGTATAAATAGAATTTCCAAAGAATTGTGAATAAGGTAATCATTTTGTAGCCTTTTCAAAAGGATTTACTTTACATGGAAATTATTTGTGGAAGGGAATCGCGTGACAAAAAATTATTTCAAAATAACATTTGCCTGATTGTTAAAAATAAAATTTTTTCATATATTTCTATAAAATCAGATAATTTTTGCTGCCACTTTTATTTCTACTACTCGAAATGCATAAATTATTGTGTGTTGTGCAAGTTTTAAAGGTGAATGCGTTGGCGGGTATTGATGTTAAACTTTAGTGTTCCGATTTAAAAATAAGCATGTAAAAGGTGGTTATTTTAATGAGAAAAATTTTTATTTGTTCAATTTCGGAATTGAAAATATTGTCGTTAACACGATTGTATTTTTATATATAAATTATGAGTGAATTCCGGTAGTTTTATGATCACTTAAGTATATTAGAATGATTTGAGTGCTATTGAGTTTTTGCACGGATTCTAGACCTATATACTTTTTAAAGTAAATAAATTTATAAAGTAACCTTAGTACCAACCGTACATTAGCCTTTAAAAAAAGAATGCAATCAATATAAATGTTATTTGGTTAATTTATATCAATTTTTATAGATGTTCCAAGAGATAGCGATTTTTGTATATTAATGTTATCATCATCAGCAATAGATGTACTTTGGCGGGAGCACATTTTAGCCTTCTTGTGCCTATGATAGCAAGATTTTACTGGAATCACCTCCAGCTGATCAGATAGACTCTTTTGGATGTCATCGACAATACAAAGACTATGATCAGGTGAATACAGGATCCAGTGGAGTTTCCTTTTCCTGAAAAGAACTTGTTGATAGAGATAGACATGTGCCCCAGAATTATGTTATATTGGAACATTCAATTACATGCAATGTCCGATCTGAAATTAGGGATCCTTTTTCGTAGACTTTCAAGGACTCGCTTGTTAGCTTCAATATTACTCAATTGTCTTACCTTAAAAACATTTCTTATAAAGACTACAAGTCTTTCGCCCTCACTTGTTCCATAAATTTAATCAGGATTTGACTTTAAAGAACTCCATGAACAAGGATTGTCTTCCAATGCATCTCAGACCTCGAAAAATTCTTTATGACACCGAAAGACTTATGGTCTTTATAAGAAATATTCATTATCAGGACGTTTCAACTTTATGTAAGTTAAATTTCTGAATTTATGGGATATTGTCGCTCTAAAGTTCGCTGTTCAATTTTTCGTAAAACGCTCCAAAAATACAACTTCACCTTTCACGCTTTGTAAAGACACCCAGTTACAGGATGAGGTTGAAACTAGTGCTTCATGTCTAGAAGGAACTCATTTAGAACCGCTTTCAGTTATGCCACTTTCACTACTTTTTTGCTACTAAAGAAGTAAAGAATTTTAACAAAATAAAGTTCGTAAAAATCCAGTAGATGCTCTTCTAAATTTTTTTCAATCATTTTGTTTTATGTGGAAAAAATATTCTGGAAATATTTATCAATAAATTTCGTATTCTTTTCTCTTTAATAAATTGAATCCTTAATAAAAAAAATTCCTTTTAGTATGTAATTAGTAGAAAAATATTGAAGGCATCTCAAGTAAAAAAAGTAAAATCATTTTCATTTCTCAGTGTAATTTTTGAAAATATTTTCCAGTACAACTTTAACAATCCAATTAAAATTTTAATTTATATTATATTATAAAAAAAAGGATGGAAAATCATTTACGTTTATATATTTTTCTTGCAAAAGTGTTGCTTCTCTGAAGCGAATAATTGGATTTTGTAATTAAAAAAGCTCTGAGTGCACTTGCAATTTTGTTGCCAGTCGTATGCATCTTACTCTAGAAGAGTTGGTCTGGATGGATATCCATTTAAATGCAAAAGTATGTAGAAACGGAACGACGACAATCACAAATCTGCCTCGAAAAATATTCCAAAAGTTTGCTTAAGGATCGTTAAATCTGTCGAAAGACCACAGTTGGATAGAGTTTGACAATTGCCATATTTAGGATAATTCTTACCATTTTGGTAATAATTATCCAAAATAAACGGGTAAAAAAATATCCAAATATTTCTTTAATATAACAAATAAAAGCTAAACTATTCTAAGAGATAACAAGTTTTGATAAATTTCAATTTAATTCGTACTTGTTTGAAATTATTTTAATTAATTTTTATTGAAATGAAAACAATTTAAGTCTAGAAAAATATTTCAAAGTTTTTGTTTAGATCCTTTGAAATTATTGGTTTTTTTGTTTTTTTTTTAATTGGATTTTTCTTTAAAAATCTTACAAGAAATTATGTATTTTTAAAATTATTTCTGAATAATTTTTATATAAAACTTTTAATACAACTAATGGGAAAGAAATATTTTTTTTTTTTTAAGGAAAACATTTTCATTTCTTCTTTTAAAATTTCTTCTATAAAAAAAGTGCATTTTTTAATGGTGGGGTATTCCAAAAATATTTGGCCGGGAAGTGCCGGTGGGTGGTTTTGCGACTTGGCCAGGGAGAGACGTAACAGCTAAGTCTGTCCATTACAATCGACGATCAGCTCCACTCTTTCCAGATTTTCTTTTTTTTTAGGGTTTCGGGTGGGAGAGAACCGCTTTGCACAAATTTCGAATTTTCCCACCATCTCCGCATAAATCAAGCATGACTAGCAAAGTAAGGTGTTCTACATGTTCATCATAAAAATTGCAAATTTTTATAGCTTCCCTTCGCATCCAAGATCCAACAGGGAATAAATTTTATTTTTATACCATCCCTTTCCATCCAATATCTACCAGGAATAAAATTTGAAAAAAAAGTATAATATATTAGATCTGATGCTAGAGGTCTTAGATACAATAATATAGCGGAAAAAATAGACTAAATATTTTTAGCCATCATAGCTGCTGGGCTTAGCATAACTTATAATTCGTTTTGTTTTATGTTTATATTTCTATTGTGTGAGATGATATTTCTATATTGGTTCATTCCCATCGGAATTGACCTAACATGACCTCAAGTGTACCGCTCTAGAAATTCAAAATGATTTAAACACATAAATGTGTTAAATTTACACAGATTAGAATGCTGACCAAAAACATGTCACACTGAATTTTCAAATAGGGACAATTTTCATACATACACCTCAGTAGATTTTACATAAATCCAGTTCGTTGGGGTGAATGTAAGTCGGGTTCGCATCTATAGAAGTGTTAAGATATTGTAAGTTTAGTATTGCTTTTTAGAATAGTTCGACACACATAGCTACAGAACTGAAACCACAATATTGCCTTAGCCTACGTAGATTCATATAAACGCGCTTGTATATCAACATTTTGTCATAATGTTTTAGATTTGGAGCTTTTGCTTATACACTTCTTGTGTTCAGTTGGTCTTATTGTGAATTCTTCCCCCTGTAACTGTAGCCATATTTTGGTATGTGTTCGACATGGAAAATTTATCATTGTTACAAGAAGATGACTCTGATAGAGGTGAAATGGGTCAGGCGAAACATAAATTTTGTAACATCCTTTAGCTGCCATATGTCCAGTGTCACAAATAACATAAATTGGCTATCTTTCTATGTGGGTGGAACAGGTAACCATCGGTCTATAGGTCCTTTGAATTTCCTATTCATGTTAACTATAATTTTACCTACAGCAGAATAAATAATATGATCGAAGCTTAATTGTTATTAACTTAGGAAGCCTAACTGCTAACTAATATGTTATGTGTGGATAAGAAAGAAAAAGAGAGTTTCTGTGTAATCCAATGAATTTGATGAGTTAAAAAAAAAATGTCTATTTATTAGATTAAAATACTTTCGTAAAAGGTGGAAAATAATTAGTAATTAAAAAACAATTTATTAAAGAATTATTTTAATACAGTTCATTTGAGTACTGTTCCAAATTTCTCAACTTTAGTTTCACTAAAACATGAAAGAATCTTTTACTATATTTACAAGAATATGTATTCTATCTTCAAACAGCAGTGCTTTTGTCAAGTATTTTTTAATTACAAGACAATAGCAATCTTAATGAGTGGCAGAGTTTCAGATAAAATGACAATATGCCGTGAAAGTGTCTCTGACTATTTAATTTACTTTGCATAAATTAATTTTCCAACTTAATCATTCTGAAATCTTCGTTTCACAGTACTTTGTCCTTACCAACTTATATTCAAATTGTACTTAATCCAATTCAAAATTGTTTTGTTGTGTATGTATTGGTAAAGCTTACATTTTACCATTGTACGATTATATGAAAATTTTAGTTAGTTAGATTTACCAACTATTTGGAAGGACTATTTATCCAGGATAATATTCTATATAACTAAAGTGTCAATGACAGTTCACTTGCATAAATGTTTACTTCTTGTTATGATATCCTTTATTTTGCTATGGTTTTAATTATTAGTTGAATATTTTATTATAGATGATGTAGAATAAAAATAAGCAAAATAAAGGATATCATAACAAGAAGTAAACATATTAAATAAAATTTAATAAAAAAATTGCAATACTATAAAATTTTTTGCTTATACAATTTAATGTACTTCTGATTGCACATGAGCTTAAGATAGGAGATGTGGCAATAAAGTAATAAGACAGGCATCATTTAGATTGATTTGGTAATACTGGAAACTTTACTTCTACAAATACTAAAACTTTGGTTGCTTTTTGGAAATACAGGGCAAGTTTTAACCTCATTTGGTAACAAGGATTTGCTATAAAGCCGTAACATAGAACAGCAAACATTTGGAAAAACAATAAGCCATAAATTCTTATTACTTAGAAAAAATTTATAATGAAAATGTGCAATGAGTGAGGGCTCTCATAAGGTCAGGCCGTCGATTAACAAGTTTGTTTTAGAAAATAGGCCTTGGAAAACAAAAAAAAAGGTACATTTACTTGGATGCTCTGGCATGATAAAGTCTTCTCTTCCATAAATGAATTAAATGCGTGCCTAGAAGCTAACCCCCCCTTACTACGATTTTCAACCCACCTTAAATTACATAGTATACCCAATAATGAAACACACAATAACTATTTTATTACTTACGAGGATTTGAAAGTTACTTTCCAAAGTTTAAATAACAAAAAATCGACGGGACTAAATAACGTTCCTAACATCCTTCTGAAAAAATTGCTGGACACGCTAATTGCTCAATATGCTATAGTTTTCAATAATTCATTAAATAATGGATATTTTCCAAGTAATTAGAAAACAGCAAAAGTCATAGCAATACGGAAGCCCGGGAAAGACCCCACGGATCCGAGTAACTACCGGCCAATAAGTTTAATATTTAATGTCAGCAAAGTCCTAGAGAAAATCGTAAATAAATCTATCCTGAATCTCCTGGGCAAGAATAATATACTTACGGATAACCAATTTGGTTTTCGAGCCAAACACTTAACAGTGCTAATAACCTCGTATCTAATATATGTTGGGCGATAAACAATAAAGAATGCGTGCGGAGTCTTCTTGTTGATTTATCAGATGCATTTACAATAGTGTGGATTGACGGATTGATTTTTAAACAATTTAAATACAACTTCCCAATATATTTGATTAAAATAATCAGAACTATGATAATAGGTAGAAATTTTTTAGTGGAAGCAAATGGAGTTATAACAGACGAGACGTATGATATTAAAAACGGGTTGCAACAAGGAACAGTTACATCACCGATCCTGTTTATAATTTATTTAAATGAGTTGCTAGAAATCTTAAATAGAAATAATCGCGAAAATAAATGCATTGCTTTCGCGGATGATCTAACTATGTACACAGTAAACAAAGACTACCATAAATTAGGAAAAAAATTGCAGTTCATGTTCAATACCGTACTGAAGCATGAAGATTGAGGATTAATTTCAAGAAGTGTGAGTCAATATTATTCAGAAATCTGCTAAGATTTTGCCATGTGTCAGTTCAAAAAAATTGGAGACAATTTGGAGTTAGAGCAGGGAATGTTACGGTTTTGGAGCATAAGAATGCAGTGAAATATATGGGAATTTGGCTGAGGCATAACCTGAACTATGGTGTGCACATCAAGAAGCAGCTGGATAAAACAAAGGCAGCATTTTATTTAGCTAAAAGGCTGTTTTATTCTAAATTCCTGTCGCCAAGAGTGAAAGTATTGTAATTGCTTATCAAGCAATTATTAGGCCAATACTGACGTACGGCAGCCCGATATGGTTCAACATTAGTGGGTCACTGATGGAAATATATAGAAAATTTGAAAAGAATTGTTTAAGAGCATGCCTGGAATAAACAAATTATCAGCACTATATATCCAACAAAAATATTTACAATTATGCCCAAGTTATACGTATTGATAATTTTATAATAAATCTCATAAGAAACCACTTTGCAAAAATCGCTTCAATGGACAATGAAAATAGTTTGGTTAACCATGTAATTTACCCGAGTACAGATTACATAGTCAAAACCCTGAACACGGGTTTTATCCCCCCGGAAGGTTTTATGTTTCTTGATTAACAGGGTAGCATACAAAATAATAATAAAATCTCGATATTCTACCATACGAATAGAAGAGCAACTGCCAAAGCAGTGCAAGCCCACCCAACAAATGGAAGCTTAAAATTCAGTACACAGTTAGCTGATAAAGAAATTAATTCAAACAGCAAAGCTTTATATTGGTGAAAAAATTTGTAATAAAATAAAAAAATAAAAAATAAAAAACAAGAAAAAGTAAAAACTTACAGATAACATAATACTAAAAAAAATAACAATTTGATAAAAAACTAATTACTTAATTGTAAAAATGAAATATCATAGAGTAGCTCCATAGTGGGTCATTATGATAAGTACGGAACGAAAATTACAATAATGCTTTTAGAATTGTTTAAGCATCGAAAGATTGAAGTACTATAATAAATAAACAATTATTAAAAAAAAAAAAGTCTTCTCTTCCATGGACTTCTCCATCAACAAGATTTTGTCAGAAAAAATAGATTCCTGCGATTTACAGCCTCTTGATCATTTGATCTAAGCTTTTAGAAAAAAACTTGAAAGGATATCTACTCGATATTAATTAAAGGACTGAAGGTGATTCAAGTTGAAGCCTTTCAGCACTGCTACGAAGAATTGAAATAGCGCTTCCACCGATGAATATATAGCTACCCAAGGGAAGTACTTTGATCAGTTTAATTTTCTGCCATACCTCGTATCATGTACACATATTCACGAGGTGTAATTTAAAAAAAATTTAAAGATATGTTTACTTAAGATATCCTTATTAAATAATATGAAAATAAAATTATTATCAATAAAAATGTGAATTGTAATAATTTAATACTTTTAAATTAAAAAAATTGATTATTTTTATTTAATAATAATTTTCTAAAAGTAAAGTTTTTACTATTTGTAAATTATCCTTGAAAAAAAAAATATCACCAAGCAATGTCAAAAAAATTCGTAAAAAATGGAACAAATTAAAGTTAATAATTTCCTTAAGATGTTTTTACAAAAAAGACAAAAAAAACCAGCAAGAACAACCCAAAAAAAAGTTTCCATTTTTATTGCATTTGTTAGTATCCAAAAACAGATAAATTATTTAAAGGGGACAAAATTTAACAACAAGAAGCATGACAAGCAACAAGAAATCAAATTGCCCAAAAATATATCATAAAACTTTTCTACTTTGCAGTCCTATTATCCTTCGGTAAATGTTAGAAAAATCATGGGAAAAAGTTGGGATTTTTTTTTTTTTTTTTTGGACTTTGAGGGAGGCGTCACAAATTCATTCTGAATTGTAAACATTTCCCTTAACTTTGTTTGTAAAAGAAAATTTGTCCAGCGTTATGAAGTGATTAAAAGAGTCCAAAAGAAAAACATCGTTTTCGAGGACTAAGCCCTGCCACACTACTATTTATAGATACAAAAAAAAAAAAATTATCTAAAAACTCGTCCTTTCAACTGCTAAATCTGATTTATGATAAAACTTGGCTATAATATTGCGTAGAGGCGCTCTACTCAAATTTGTTGAAAAAACTTGCGATAATATTTTCCGTTGTGCAGATTTACAAATCTTGTTGATATTTTTATGCCTAACATTAAAATTGCTTTAAGTAAACAAAACTCTTTCAGAAAATCCTCAACATATTTTATATTTAGTAAAAAAATGTACATTTTAAGATTTTCTAGTGTAATATTTATGAAATAATTTTTTTCTGAAAAAAAACAGCCTATTTCACAATTTCTGTACCTTTTTGGATGTTCGTATTAGACTCAACTTGAGATTTATTATAAATATCATGTTTTGTTTGTACATATTCGTATATTTATTATTAATTTAATTAGAAATACTGCTATTCTAAGGATATTTTAAGCATCAATCACTTTTTAAAATTAAACAAAATTTCAAATTAGTGCGAAAATTTTTGATTGATTTCAGTAAAACGACCAACGTCAACATTTATTTATGAGCAGGGCGAATTGTAAATTGAAATTTAATGGCCAGCAGATTATTCAATAATTTATAAGTTTATTCCCTGATTGATGCTGACTCAGAGACTATCATCAGCTGTGAAACGCCAACAGATAAATACCAAATAAAAGGTAAAATAGATACTTGATTGGAAAGGATATTACAGAGGTTATTTTAACATGATTGCCCATAATGTGGATATTATTTTTTTTTTCATTTAGCTTTGGATATTCACAGCTATGGCCCACCCCCACACCAAAAGTCATTTCACCATGTAAATTTTTCATCCATTACTTTAATGAGTACCGAAATGTGAAATTGTAACGAGTTGATTAAGAAAAAGTTGACACGTTGCAATTTTTAATTTGGAGAACACCCACACCCGATAACATGTAAAAGCTATTATATCACAAATTCAGAATGAACGTTCCATTATGAAGACTACCAGAATATGCTTATTCAACAATATGATAAAAATTGTATACATATGCTTGTTTAATTAATTTAAAAAAAAAATTTAATAGTAGTGCATCGGTTCGATATTGCTAAAAAAATAATAAATTTGTGATGATTTGCAAATCAAAAAATATTGAAAAACATTTAAGGTGTATTCATTTTCATTGTGTCTATTTTATTACTTTTAATGGAATATTTCTAATAAAACTATATATGAAATTTTCTATGTAAATATATTTTTAATAAAAAATTCACTAAATTTTATAAATAAATTTGTGATTTAAAGAATTTTCCTTAAAAAACCCAGTTATCCATTTTATCGTTAATAAAATACAGGTCTGTGGATTGATAGTTATCAAACAATTATATTTTCTAAAGTAGTTTTTAATTAGCTTTAAATTTGCCATTTTTAATTAAATAAAATACTAAAATTATAAAAACTTTTTATACAAATGTTGTGATATTAACGTAGCCATTTTTCGCGCTCATTCAAACAAAAATTTCTCCAGCGATGAAGCTAATTTTCCGCTCGGCGGATACGTCAAAAAAGGAAATTGTTTTCCATATATGAGGCTTTCAAAACTTAACTGTAGAAAAGCCATTGTATTCGAAAAAGAAAAACATTTTGGTAAAGGGTATGCATTTTGGTATAGCGGTGCCATTCGTCCTTATTTCTGAGCATCTTGAAAATTAAGAATATCGTAAATTCGGGATACTATTTTATTTTTGATGTAAACTTTAAGATTTTAATCTGAACAATATGTGGTTTTTATAAGATTTTCAATTAATTTGATTAAGCTCTACTTTCCGAAGCAAAAATTGCATAAACCTTTACTAATGGTAATATCTGAAAATTTATATCAATTTATTTTATAGAAATTTAATACAATCTTTTGTATTGATAGAGAAAATAACTTTCATCCTCTTAAAATATTCTTTTAAAATTAATCGAATTCTTTTCAATATTTTTAAATCACATCCAATTCAAATTTTTTTTTAAGTGCAATTTAAAAAAAATTATCGTTATCAGGATTTTAGGATATTTTAACCTGCAGTAATAAGTAATTTGAAGGAACTTGCATTATCTTGAAATACATAACTTTTGTCGATTTCCATCAATCAAGTTAGGGTGTATCCTTGGCGACGGAATTATTTTTAATGGAGGGTTCGATGATGAATTAATTAGCTTTTCCTCCCTTGTGATGCAGAATAGCAAATACAAATTAATTAGTTTTCCACTCAATATCATGCACCAACCAAACAAATATGACTTGCAAAACTATATTCGTTTATAATGATTCAAGAGGAATTATCGATTATGGTCTATTTCGGTGGGGATACTTTCTTATAGAACGTTATAGTCATTACGATTTTTTCTGTAAGATTTTATCGAACAAGTGAAAGTTTCGAAAAAAAATTTCAAAAAAAAATTCTTGTTTAAATCTTTAAAATTAATATAGTAATCATATTAAAAATCATTTTTCTTTTTAAAAAAAATATACCTAATAATATAGATTTTGTGTTCTAAAAAAACTACCCCACATAAGATGTTCGATTGTATATATTTTATTTGAATATATAGTAAAATAAAATTCAACATTTCAAAACTAATTGGACATACGATGGAGTACTGAAGTGGATGTAAGTATTCTACAGACTATCATGAGAAAATTTGATCCTCTTCCACTTAGCTAAAGTGTTGGTGGCTATTTTCCATAAGGTGCACCACTCAAAATCATTTCCAATTTGTGGCAAGTTTATGTATGCAAATTTTAAAGCATGACTGATCATTGAATATTTCTTATGAGAGCGCATAGAATTTTGTGAAAACTTTATGTAAGAATTGAATAAGTGAATAGACATTTTTAAGTAAATTTAATTATAATAAATTGAATGTGCTCTACCATATATTTAGTTTAATTATTCTAAATAATAGTTTACTATTTACTAGTTAATTATCTAACAGTTCAGTTTTTTTTTTTTTTGTAAAATATTCGAATTTATTATGACACTTTAGTTTTATAGTAAATAAATTGGGTTCATATTAAAATAAACTAAAATTATTTGCTGATAATTTTTTGGGAATAATCAATAGCATTAAAATAAATGAACTATTCGATAAATGTTGCTTGTTTATTTTTAGCAAATAGTAGAAAAAAATTTTCAGAATTTATTCCTACAATTCATTTAAATGGGGAAGCATTTATTTACACTGAATTTTACAGAATCCACAATTTATTTACTATTCAGTGAATATATAAAAATTGAAAGTGAAGAGATATCAACAAGTGTGCAGGTTTTATTAGTTATTCAATAAAATTGCTGAGGTTTTAATATTAAATAATACTTTTTTAAATTGAATTTTTTAATTATATTTATTTTTTTCTTTTATACAATGAAATTTATAAATAAGAACCTTTTTAAAATACTAAAAAAATTTTATGAATGATTTTCTGCTAAAAAAAATAAAAATTTTCAATAGAAAATAAATTTCTATTAAAAATAACGCTTTGAGGAAGATAAACTTTATAATAAATAAATAAATACAATCATTTTTATAAGACTTCCATAAAAAATAAAAGTTTTTAGAATTTTTTTTTCTGAAAAAAGGACCGTAAAAATAGGAAAAATAATTTTTCATTAAATAAGAGTGTACCATACCGAGTAGCATGTACACACTTATTAGCATCTGCTCATGTTCACAAGCCAAATGAGCCGTTCGTTGCTGCTGGGAAATTATAATGGTTCGTGTAGATGATAAAAGATGGGTTGAGCCAAATCTAAATTCAGTTTCTGTAGAGCAGTTTTCTCATATAAGCGCTACTTGAGAATAGTTTTCTTATTATTTGATATTTTCCAAATAAAATTAATAGAAAATAAAATAAAGAAAAATTAAATAAATTTCTTATAATAAGAAATTTAAGGTATTTCCTATTTAATTATTTTTAATAAATAACTCATATTTAATAATAATTATTCAATGAAAAGAATTTTGATAAAATAAATTTTAAAAAACAATCAAAAATATTTTTGTCAAAAAATTTAATAGAATTGAATTAGAATTTCTGAAATCTCTCATTGATGTTGATTCTCATCCCCACTTCTTCGGCGTTGGAGGCCAGAACATTCAGTTTCTCCTGAATGCCGTTGAAGGTGTGGGACATGAGGCATATGTCATCGGCGTAGTGCAGGTCGTGGAGCTTCTCACGCAGTGTCCACTGGATACCGTTGCTGGCTGTGTTGTTAGTGCGTTGAAGGACTAGATCTAGGGTGATTATGAAGAGGATAGGCGAGATTACGCAACCCTGCCTGACTCCTCTCGAGATGTTGAATGGATCGCTGTTTCGTCCTTTGAAGCGCACTCTACACGGGGCCTCACCATAAAGTTCTCGGATGAGATCGATGATGGCCTATGGGATGCCTAGTTCAGCCAGAGCACTCCAGATGGCGTCGCGAGACATCATGTCGAAGGCTCTTTCGAAGTCAACGAAGAGAAGATAGAGCGGGCTGTTCCAATCGTTCGACTGTTCAATGATCATTCTTAGGCTGTTGATGTGATCAACACAGGAGCGGTTTGGTCTAAAGCCAGACTGCTCGTTGTGAAGGGCACTTTCTACTGTTGGAGTGATGCGAGTCAGGATGATTGAGGCGATTAGTTTCTGGATGGTGTTCAGCAGAGTGATTCCCCTCTAGTTTTTGCAATCGCCAAGGTCACCTTTCTTCGGGATGGTGATAATTGATCCTTCTTTCCAGCTGTCCGGGAAGTGGCATTGTGTCCAGGCTTCTGCGATTATAGGATGCAACAGTGCGGCCAGGAGTGGCGGGTCAAACTTCAGAACCTCTGGGGCCAGGTTGTCAGGTCCGGGTGCTTTGCTGTTCTTAAGCTTGTTGACTGCTGTTGTGATCTCCATAATCGTGGGCGGTGTTGTTGGGATGGATCTTCGTGGGTTTCTGCGCATCACAAGAGGAGCAGGTTGGAATTCTGGAGCTACTGGAAGGGATTCTGAGAAGAATTCCTTCCAGTGGTCGAGTTGTTCTTCATCCGTGGAGAGAGCTTGACCGAATTGATGCATAGACATTGCGGATATCGCTCCGTTGTGCAGCGGCTTCTGCTTCGCTGGCTATTCCATTGAAGTAGTTCCTCTTGTCATCCCTTGCCATGCATTTGACCATCTTTTGAGCAAGGTTGTACTTCGTCTGTAGATGGTGCCATTCCTCGCGGGTTTGAGCAGTTTGGAGTAGACCTTTCAGCTTTCTTCGTTCTTCTATTTGAGTCCAGGTTGACGCGCGGGCTTGCTCGCAAATATCTCGGCTGTCTCTGGATTCTGCAGGCATTGGATATCGTGCCGGCGTTCTGCGCGACCTTGTTTTTTAGTTGCCGCAGGCCTTAGTTTGACCACCCCAAGTAACAGCTGATAGTCGCTGTATATGTCAGCTCCTCGGATTGTCTTAACGTCCAGGAGCGATCCGAGGAATTTTTTGCTTATCAGGATGTGGTCTATCTGGTTGCGGGTCACATGATCCGGAGACTGCCAGGTGTATTTGTGGATGTTCTTGTAAGGAAACTTGGGCCACCGATGAAGAGTTGATGAGCTGAGCAGAGGTCAGTGAGACGGTTCCCGTTGTCGTTTCCCTCTGCGTGGAGGCTGTGTGTTGACCGAGCTAAGATCAGTGTTGTCCTGGTCTACTTTAGCGTTTAAGTCGGCCATGCCAATTTTGATGTCGCTCTTCGGGGCAGATTGAATACACGTCTCTAGTTGGTGGTAGAGGGCTTCTTTGGTGGCGTCAGTATCTACTTCGGTTGGGGCATAGCACTGCACGATGGTGATGTTTCGGAACTTCGAGTAGAACCTGGCTATCATAAAGCGGTCGGAGACTGGTTTGTAGCCCATGAGAGATCTCTTTGCGTTGGCTGATAGGATCAGTTTGGAAGAGAGTCCGGACGTTCCAGGTACCTATTCGGGTTGTCCGATGAGAGCCAAATGAGTTTTTACCTGAGGTATGGTCCGGATGGTTCTTCTTGTGCTGTTTCTTGATAAGGTGTTTTTTTATTTACTAAAAAAAAAAATTCTTTCTCAATTTACTAAATAAAAAATTCTTTTTTTTTTTAAATTAAAATAAATTATTTAAAATATCATAAAATATAGAAAAATAAAAAATTATTGATAACCACACTTTTATATTTTCCAAAATGAATTTTCTAATATTGGCATAGTCAAACAATTGCAAAAAATTAATTAGGTCGGAACGTATCGATTTCGAGTTCATTCAAATATTAAATAAAATTCAATATTTATGCAGAGTTAGTGTAGGTGTAGAGGATAAATGGTTTATAATAATTTTCACCTCATAGATTTATCAATGGAATATGAACTGACCAAAAACAGTATTGTGGAGCATAGTAATGTTCGTGTATAAGTCCTGGTTTCTAGTTATAACCATAATATGGAAAGCGCAAACAAATTACCGCGATGATTTTGGCAAATTTAATGGAATTCCAATCAGGACAAAGCTATTGGAGTATGTTCAGAAACTAAAATTCAGGCGTTCCTTTCCACCAGTAACAACCCTTCACCGTAATACGACCAAACAAATTTTTGGTGCAGATTTTAATACAATACCACTACATGTGCTTTTATTAACAATTTGGTCTACTATGAATGTTATGTTTCTGTTTTAATTTTCACTTAACAATTGATTGGAGATATATCGCTCGGGAAGCATAAAGTAAAATGAACGCGACATTTCGCAAAATGACAAATTCCATTCTAAATTCGCAATAGAAATTCTTCAATTAAAATGGCAAAAATGACAGTCGGTAGATATTCGTGTAACCAAGGCTAAAAGTATGAGTTTTGTTGACCACATAGAATATGAGCACAGCCATCTATGAATGAGGAATTGTTTTGGTACATCTAACCATGTTTTAGTAACTGTAATTAAATGCACCTGAATATGGAACTAAGCACAAAAGGAATACTTGTTCTCGTAGAGCTAACAATACTGACATTTAGACCTGCAACTATAAACAGGACAATATGGATTTTATGAATGAACGGATATAAACCCCCAATGGATATTTTATTCTTGAAATTGAATATTACTGAACTCAGAATATTGTACTCTATACAATACTGTAAATTGTATACTAAATTGAGGTTAATTATATTCTTAATTAGCTCTCTTCTGTTAGTTAAGTTAATTTCATGTTTTAGAAAATCACTTTATATTATGGAAGGAGCAACTGCAAAAGGCTATGAAATTCTAATAAACACATATTTGCGAAACCAAATAAAATGATGTTCTAGAATGTTCATAAAAGTTTAAATAAAATAATAATTAGGCTGTTGCGTCAGAGATTCTTAAAATATCATATCAACAAATAACAAAAGTAAAAATTAAAAATGTTAATACACGAGGTGTGGCAGAAAAGTAATGATACTGCTTTTGTTTACAAGAATTTTATTTTATTTTTATATATCAATGTTAATCTCAACCAAATAATTCCATATTGGTAAATATACATCGGAAGAGGTGTTGTGGCTACTCTTCATAGGTTTCATCTGGAATTTCTTTCAACATCTCGGTTACACTTATTTTGATGTTAAAAGGGTACCAATATGTCATCCTTTCAAGTTTATTGTGATCTTGAGGAACAGAAAAAAATTATATGGACTCTGATATGGGACACCACAGGAACCCATTTCCCTACAAAAACTCGTTGATAGATATGTCCATGTAATAGGTTACGTTATCATGGTCAATAGAACATCCAAAAGTCCTTTTTTTTAAGTTTAGATTAATGAAGTACAGGGGGAAACCTTCAAAAGGTACTCGCCTGGAAGACCTTCTACCTGCCAGACGAGTTATGCGAGATTTTTACCTCGCTAAAACCTATCTGTACCTCTACCCTTGCTCCCGGAACGATGGTTCCCCGGCGGCACTCTTTGTAAATACTAATTCGCCGGGGCTTTCTTATTTGATATTACTGCTGTCCCGATATTATGACGCCTCGCGGCCTATTCTTCGTACGTGCTGCGAAGATCCTTCATTAAAGATTCCGCGTACTCTGCAACTCTGTTCCAAGCCGATTGACTCTTCAGGATGCACTCCACTATGTTTTCTGGACTGATGGAACGGTCCAGATTTTTCTCCAGATCTGCCCGTGTTCCCTCGTAGAAGGGGCATTGGAAGAACACGTGATCTGCATCTTCGATCACATCGCGGCAGTGATGACAGTTTGGGGAGTCAGTTCTCTTGAATCTGTGCAAGTATGCCCGAAAGCATCTATGCCCAGTCAAGAGTTGGGTGATGTGATACCCGACTTCCCCGTGCATGCGAGTCCACCGACCCTTCGTCGAACTGTCCTATCTCTCTTGCCAGAGGCGAAGACTCTCGGGTCTCTCCTCTTCACAGAGGACCTTTCACCGCTTTTCCTTCTTCCTACGATATTGGCGTTCACGCTCTCCTACCAGGATGTCGATGGGTGGGCATGATACCACGACGTTGACTGCATCGTGTGATACCGTTCGGTATGCTGACGCTACTCTGATCGCTGAGAGCCGCTGGACTGATGACATTGTCTTGCGGTATGTTGTTTACTCTAGCGATTTCGCCCATACTGGTGCTCCGTATAGCAGGACGAAGGTAACTACAGTTGCCAGTAGTCGCCTTCGGATTTGCCTGGGGCCTCCGATATTGGGCATTATCCGCGAAAGCGCGCCCTGTACTGCTGATGCCTTCCTGCTGACGCTGGAGATGTGCTCCTTGCAGTTGAGTCTGGCATCCAATACCACTCCTAGATACCGGATGTAGGATAGCGACTGGATGTCGTGGTCGCCTACTTTTATGGTGATGGTCTCTATTTTCTTCCTGCTACTCACAAGGAGTGCCTCGGTCTTATTTTCCGCCAAAGACAGGTCTGCCGATGTCATCCACTGTCTTATCCTCCGGATGGTGGTGGAGAATGCGGATTCCAGTTCCTCCAGGTGTTTGGCTACAAGGACAACCGCTACGTCGTCCGCAAAAGCCACGAGTGTTGTGTTTGGCGGTAATTCCAGTTGGAGTAGGCCGTCGTACATGACGTTCCACAAGAGTGGCGCCAGGACTCTAGTAGTCGGTTACTGAAATATGATCGGTGACCCTCCGTCTCGTAGTGTAGTAGTCGGTCACTGAAGTATGATCTAACCATCCTCCGTAGGTAGTAGGGTACCCCCATGTTCTCAAGAGCCTCCAAGACTCGATCCCAGCGGGCCGAGTTAAATGCATTCTTGATGTCCAGGGTGATAATGAGGCAATACTTTTTGGAACCGTCTTTCCATATCTTTCCTGTGATGGCTTCCTTTGCGATGTTCGTGACGAGCTCCGGCGCGTCAATGGTCGATCTCCCCTTCCTGAATCAGAATTGGAATTCGGAAAGTTAAGGATCGATGTAATGCTCCAATCTGTCGGCCACTATCCGCTCCAAGTTCTTCCCGTCCGAATCCAGCATGCAGAGTGGACGATAGGATGCTGGTTCGTCCGGTGGTTTCTTCCCTTTTGGGATAAGAACCAATCTTTGTTGCTTTCATCGACTCGGAAATACGCCTTGCCGCAGGCAGGCGTCGTACATGCTTATGAACATGTCTGGCCCGGCGGCAATTGCACTCTTCAATGCGATGTTGGGTATGCCGCTTGGTCCTGGTGCTTTGCCATTCTGCAATCTAGTGCAGGCCCTTGTGAGTTCTTCCATGGTCACTCCGGGAATTCCCACTTATTCATCTTCCGGGTGGTAGTCGGGGAGTTCTGGTTTCTCCGGGAACAGATGTTCTACTATTCTGTGCAGAATGTCAGGACAGGTTGGCTTTGTTGCATGACCGTACATCCAAAAGTCTGCAATGTCCGATCTGATGCGAACAGCCTCTATTTTGAGCCTTTCAAGGACTCACTCATCAGCTTTTATGTTAATCGGTAATCCAACCACATAACCACTACCAAATTTTTATCAGTTTTTATCAGTGTATCCCAGACTTGAATCCCATCGAAATACTTGTGGTCTTGATAAGAAATATTCATCATAGGCTCTTTGATCTTTTATAGGCTCCTTGAATCAAACACATGGATTCACCAAGCTTAACACAAAATTTGAAGACGCATCCTTGATCCAAATTTCACCATTTATATTTTCCGTTAGTCCAAAATTGTTCCATTTTCCAAAAACTCGTATTTCACGTCTAATTTGTGTTATCAGAAAAATTTTATTCCATACTTTATAAATTTAAGGGAACTTAAATTATTACAAACTAAATTGAACCATACCCTGTGCTTTTTAAAACAGACCTAATGCATTTTAATCTAGGATACAAATACTCAATTAAACTGAGTATAAATCTTTTTACAGATATTATATTGAATATTGATATTTAATTGCGGAAGCACGTCTAAAGAATTATGAGCTATTTGTGTTGTATTGGAGATAAAAAAATTATTCCTTCTTCAAATAAATACAATTTCATCACACAATCAGTGCGAATTGAAAGCAATATTATTATTGCTTAAATTATCATATTAAATCATAAATAATAATCTATAACTATAAATAATGGTAAAACTATAAGAAATATTGCAACAACAAAAATAGATTACATTCTAGATAATACCTTGGAAATATGTAAAATTAAAATCTAAGTGAAGAAAAAAAAAATGATGATTTTCTAGGCATAGTTATTAAGGCATTGCACGATTTCAATTACTCTGGTCGGATTGAATAGAATTATAAAATGTTTATTATTGAAATCGAAAGCTTGGAAAGGAAAAAATGATCCTACTTAGATGAAAGAAAGATAAACAATCCGAAATGACGACTAGAGATGTAAAAACATCTTAAATATATTTAAAAAAAAAAACTTAGGATGGCTAAATACACAACAAAAATGTACAAGTGTATAGAAAGAAAAATTCAACATTTCAACAATATAATAGAAGGCTGAAAATAAAAAATTCAAGAATTATATCCTTCCATTCGTAAGCGTGCCATCATGCCCTGGCTCCTTGCAATTGGTACTGGTTCTCATTGCCTGGGCACGTTCGAAATTCAAATATTTGCCTATAACTTGAATGTGAGTGGAATTTGTGATTTTGATTTAAGGGAAATGCTATTTGGTGTAATAGTAAAAGGGAAGAAAAAAATAACACAGTTTTCATATAAAATGAATAAAAAAAAAATGCAATAAAATAAAGTAAAATGAGAGAAAATGGGGCTCCACTCTAAATGGAGAAGAAAAATTGAAAATGAAAATAAATAAATGTCAGCTAAACGATTGTTAAAAACGAATCGAATTTCTGGAATGAGGGGAATCCATCTTCTATGGTATCGACTGTGAGTACTACTGTTGATATCCCGATTCCCATTACGACACTGATCCCGGCAAGCATGTTCTCCGATTACCCACGGATACGCTATCAATTTCCGTTTAGATGTTTACTTATGGAAAATAATTTTATCCGCAAATATTTGCAAATTTAATTAAATGGAACCACAAAATTAGAAAATATATTATTATTCCCTATTGGGCAATAGGGACAGGCTGTGACTACGATGCCCATTTAATATAGAATTGCAATTCGCTATTTTGTACGATGGTCTATGGCTATACTGTTGAATTATTTCAAGGAATTTAATTATCCTGAAACTACAACAAGTCCGTTTTATGGACTAAAGACAACGTGATATACATTCAAGAAGGTATTTTAATTTGTTTTTTACTCTTTCGTACTTGTTTTACGGCTTGTTTTTGAATATTACTCCCATATTATCAACATTTTAATATATATCTAACGTATCCATTGCCAGTCAGGTTTTAGCAATTTTTCAGTCAAAAGAAAAGATCTTTCTGAAACAAGTCTCCCTTTAAGATTAAATTTGTTAAATAATTTTTTCGTAATGTTTTAGTAATTTATTAAGGAATTTATTACTGAACTTAAATGAAACAAAAATGTGGTATTTTATTCCAAAAAAAAAAAGAAAATAAACATAAAATTTCAGCTGCTTTTAACAGTCGAAATATTTATTCAAAAAAAAAAAATTCATTTTGACTTTATTTAAATATGATTAAATTAAAATAAGTAAAGTTAAATTAATTCTTATTCATAAAGAATTTTGAAAATCTAAACTCAGAATAGATATATTTGCCAAAAAAATTTTGTGTAAAATAAATATTATCCAATATGAAGAATCTAAAAATAATTTATAATTAAATTTATTTAGTAAAATATATCATCGTATGTAGATATATTTGCTTCAGCTACAAATTAAACTTATTATTAGTCAAAAAATTTAAATTCTTCAATTATCAATTTTGATAATAAAAACTTTTTCTATTGGAGAATATGAACAAAATTATTTTCTGTAAGTCAAGGATAACATATATTATTAATGAAAATAGAAAATGATATTGTTAACTGGTATTTTTTAAATTTTTAAGTTAAATTAATTATGAAGTGAAAAATCAATTAAAAAAGCGAAAATATTTGAAGTTGCTCATATTTATAAAAAAAAAGGATAGTTATACGCAAACAATTCATTTAATCCTTTTTTTAAAAATCATTTCGGCTATTAATTTATACTGAAACGTTAATATTAAGTGCCACGATAACTCAGGCTATTTGGTTATAACTAAAGGACACTCCAGTAATAACTAAAACACACTTTTTGAACGTAGGGCACATTTTATTAAATTGTTTTACTAAAATTACAGAATTTATAAAAAATTGTTATTAAATAAATATAGAGAAAATTTAAATTTTGTTAAATATTTTACGTTCTTACTGACATCTGTTATATTCAGAATAACTTTTGAATTGGTTGAAAGCACAGCTAACTAATCGAAAGCTTTTCGAATAAACATTTCGTTGCTATTTATTTATCTAAGGCAGATAGATACCATTTAGAATTATCCTTACCTGTATTAGATTTTGAAAGTTAATAAAAATAAATTGAAAAAATTATACAATTTTTAATTATATTTTGCTCATACAAATATAAAAATTTCCTTATTTCCAAAAAAATTATTATTAATTTGTAGAAAAATAAAACAACGAATTTTTGGGAATTTGGATGGACCATAAAAAAATTATTTAGTACGTTAAAAATTTCAAATATTCTTACAAAAATTGTTTTCAAAATAACTAGAGGATAAGTTGAAAAGGGATATGGAATAATGAGTTAACTTTCATAGCTTAAATATACCCAATTACTAAATTGACAAATATTTGTAGTTTCAATTTGGTAGTAAACTTTTCCCTCCACAATTTCTATTTCCTTGATAGTATTAGTTATTCGAAAGTTAGGAGAGGGAAACTATGATTGCCTGTAAATCAAAACTTTCCACCTTTGAGTAAATTGGTCAAAGTACGGTCATTTGCTGTTCATTAGTCAGGAAGTAGAAGACCATCCAATTTTGTAAACAACAATTGTTATTTCCTTACGTTGTGGTATAGAAACTGTTCAGTTTCTATGAAAATGTACTCATTACGCATTTGTTATTATAGTTTGTGGGTGAAATCCTTTGGTGGTTTTCTCTATAACCAATTACTCTATTTATGAAAATTACTTCATTGACAAATATAAACTGAAGATTTATAGTCAATAAAATTTAAAATTCTTTAAATATTTGATTTTTTTTTAAAACTCTTCCTTTTGTGATCGATAATCTATAAAATAATAACAAGTAGATTTTTAAAATATTTTAATATTATCATTATACACAGAAAAAGAGTAAATATCTATTGATGTTTTTTAAAATGTCGATGTATACTTTCGAGAAGAAAAATTTAGGACTAATATTTTTACAAGACGATTGTCATAGAATAATAATCGACTATTTTATTTTGTATTATGACTTATAGACAATTCACGAACGAAAGGGTCAATAATTGACCTTCGGAGTTCTATTCTATTAGTCCAAATTGGTCTCATTACTATATTCTATATAAGTAATTTTTCATAGAATGTTATCTGTATCCTTTTAGTTTATCAATTTAAGTCATAAGAAGCATATCATAAAAAGTAAAAGTAGCATGAACACTCTTTTGTAGGTATAACTTTATTATCCAATTTCTAAACTAGTTTTGAAGGGAATCAATGTGATTTATTTATAGTAGGAGGCGGTATTCAAGTTGTTATGAATTGACAGGAGACTGATTTCATTATCGGATATAGCTATTAAGGTATTGTCACTCGAAGGAATATCGTGGGTATAAATATTTCACAAAAATGGTCTTAGAATGAAGCTGTGAGGAACATCAGCGAGGATAGGGAATATCTCATTCTAGTTAACATATGGTATTCAGTTTTTTTCAAAATATATTTCTGAGAGATATGATAAGATGACGAGAAAAGAAGTGGGGAAACAATTTTTTTAATTCTGGTCAATGGTCTATCTTATCAATAGAAGGTCTACAAATTAGAACTTTTTTTAAAAATTTTAACGAAATACACATTTTGTATGAATATTTTAAATATTTTTTTATTTTGTAAACATCTTAGCATTTATGAATTAAAGTAATAACGGGCAAAAAAGATCAATTCTTTTGATTATATTTTTGCATAATTGTGAATCTATTTCAGGGATGACGCCGTTGATATTAATTTGAAAGTCTTGAATTGTATGCGGACTATTTTTACAAACTGTATCTTTCACATAGCTCCACAAAAGCAATTCCAACGGCGTTCCACAGCTCCGAGGCGGCCAATTGACATCAGAATTTCGGCTGATTATTCGGTTTTCAAAAGCAGTGTCCAAAAGTTGGATTGTTACGTTTACTATGTGGCAATTGGCCCCGTCCTGTTGAAACTAAATGTCGTCCATATCATTCTTTTCAAGTTTTGAAAACAAAAATTCGTTGAGCATGCCACGATATTGAGCATGATGCCTCCACTCCAAAATCCGCACCAAACCGTGACTCGTTGTGGATGCATCGGCTTTTCCATGGTGACGTATGGATATTCTGAGCCCCAGATGTGACAATTTTGTTTGTTGACATACCCACCGAGGTGGAAATGGGCCTCATCCGAAAAGATGATTTTTCGGTAAAAATGCTCATCTTCGTCCAATTGATTCTGAGCGCATTGGGCAAACCGAAAACGCATCGGATGGTCATGCGGCTTTAGTTGTTGGACTAATTGAACTTTGTAAGCTTTCCGAGGTCTTTGTGCAAAATCCTCAACAGAGAAGTGTGAGAAATGTTCAATTCCTGAGAACGGTGACGAGTTGATGTTGATGGATGATCGCGGACATTTTCAGCAACGGCGGCAATATTCTCGGTCGTACGCACTGTCTTAGAGCGGGAACGAGTTGCTTTGGCAACCAACAAACCAATTTCGCGAAGTCGCTTCACGAATTTGTCCACAAGTTGACGTGATGGCATTCGATCGTTGCTCATTTTTTTTTTAAATTTCTTACAGTTTGGGTTGAAGACTCACCACCTTGGAAGTAAGTTCTCAATATTTCGCATTTTCTTCAAGCGTATGGATTACCATTTCGTAAAATTCTGACTTTCAACTAACAATCTGTCAATTCGTGTTGACAATTAACACTCAAGTACTTCAAATAAATAGTGGTTCAAAATGCAACCACTAGATGGAGCACCCTGTATAATCATTTATTTTACCTTTGATTTCAATTTCCACGATAATGTCCACATCACTAAACATTAAAATATGTGATAGTACTTCAACGACAACGATATGCTTAAAACAAGATCTTATTTTGCGATAAAACTGTTTGCATTTATCGTTTATTGTCGGAAATTTGTGCTCTTCCATAAGATTATGACGATTTTAATAAAATTTTGACAGCGACAACCACATGCCGTCGTCAGCAGTTGTCGGAATTGAGTTTGCACCTTTTCCTAGTGCTGCCAATGTACGGTACTCCATTGGCAGTAACTGTATAACCAGCCTTATTTTGAACAAATAGGGACCAATGATGCCTCTAGCCCATAAAACATACCATATACGTGATAATTGAAATGGTTGTTAAGCTTGAACAAGTTAAAATGAGCTTGTTCCGAGATTACTATTTCTGAAAAACTAATACCATGTTCAGTGATTCAATCGGCGAAATTTCAACGTAGAAAATGATTAGCAAACCGATATTTTCAAGTAGCTGAAAATATTGAGTTTTCGGACATTTATCCTATCTCCGACAGTGTTCCTCAGGGTAGCATCCTAACTCCATTCCTTTACAATATTTATACTGACAATATTTCTTGTTGCACTGATATACTTTCCACGACTCAAGCTGATGATACAGTCATCCTTACACATCACAAAGATCCTTCCATAGACATCAATATCCTGCAGAACTACATCCACCCCTAGTATTCCAAAATACGGTTATCCATCGTCATCTAAATGTTCCATTTGTTCGTGAACTTTGTATATCCCGATATAAAATTCTTTATTCAAGTCTATTCTACCATCCTAATCTTTTAGGAAGAGAATTGTTCACTCACATCCTTCTATTATACACCCACCGATGTTTAAAACGACGATGGCCAAAAAACTTTTTCAAGTTATAATATAATATATTATCCGGTTTTTGAGAAAACATGTCTTCCTTTACATATCCTCATATCCTTGTATATATGTTCTTAAAAATCTGCTCGTTACTAGTTGTAAGTAGTTGTGAATAATATTAAATTAATAAAAGAAAAAAAAGAAAATAGTTAGTCTAAACTGATCTAATCAGCGAAATTTCGACATTGAGAATGATGTGATGGCTTTAATTCTTGCTGCAATACAGGCACTATTATTGAAAATGTTGTGAAACCGATCCTCTGAAAAACTTTCATTCGTCGACACAATATTTTAGAATCTCCAGCTGAACGGCCTCTACGAGATCGTATTATAATTGGTATATTTTGTACTGAACCAGGATATTCAAATCAATCCACCAAATTATTGGATTGCAGGCTCAGAGAGACAATAATTATTATCAAAAATATTGCAAATTTTACGAAATGTATTATACCTTTTACGAATCAACATTTTTTATAATTAATTTTAAATATTTTTTTTAACACAATTTTCGAGCAAAGCTGAAGGCATTACTCTAATACTGGAACAACCCACAAATAACAAAATGATAAAAATACCAACTTAAAAAAAAAATTTGAAAAAATATCACACTCTAAAAATAAAATAACAAATAACAATATTATAAATAAAATAAAAAAAATTAAAGCGAATATGTTAAAAATTTAAATGTTAAAACCGTCAACATAACTAATTTCAATTCTATTATAAAAAAAAGTTCTAATTGGTATACCTTTTACTATATATTCTATAACACGATAACTATCCTGAATTAAAAAATGTCCTGTTCTAAATCCAAACTGCTGATCCGCAATTATGTGCTTGCACTCAACAATGTTTTTCAAATATTTTTTTTGTGTGGATAATTTTAATTATTATTGAAAGCAGATAAATGGATCTGTATTAGATATTTTAATTAAAAGGGAGTTCTAAAATAATGGGCAGTGACTAGGTACAGGTAATATAAAGGGTTTTCGAATAAGAGTGATATGATTTCTTTTCAACAAAAAAAAAACCCACTAATTGTTAAGGAAATTTAAATGTTTTTTATTTAATGTGAAGAACAATCGATACAATTAAGTTCTGAATAAAACGTCATTCAAATGGCCTCCACGACTTCTTTTGCAGGAACGAATTCGATGAACCCAATGTTCGAGCACTTTTTCCACTAAATCAAGTCGTATGTCATGAATAGCACGTTCAATATTGACTTCTAAAGCTTAAAGAGAGACTGGTTTATTGCTAAAGACCAATGACTTCAAATAACCCCACAAGAAATAGTCTAATGGTGTTAAATCTCAACTTCTTGGAGGACATTCAATGTCACAATTTCTTGAAATAATCGAATCTTCAAATTTTTCTTGCATTAATTCGGTTGTTGCACGTGCTGTGTGGCACTTAGCCCCGTCTTGTTGGAACCAGATGAAGTCAAGATCAACTTCTTCCAATTTCGGCCATAAAAAGTTGGTTATCATCGATCTATACCGCTCTCCATTGACAGTAACGGTGTTACCAGCTTCATTTCGAAAGAAGTACGGACCGATGATTCTACCAGACCAAAAACCACACCAAACTGTCAATTTAGGTGAATGTAATGGATGTTCATGAATAATTTTCTTCCCACCAGAATCAACAGTTTTGTTTATTTACCGCACCACTCAGATGAAAGTGAGCTTCATCGGAGAAGATGATTTTCTAAAAAAAAATCGTTATCATTTTCAAGTTTTTCCAAGACAGAATCAGCAAATTCACGACGTTTACGGTGATCCAATGGCTTCAATTCTTGAGTGATAACAATTTTATATGGATGCAAGCCCAAATCCTTCCTTAAAATCCGTCAGGTTGTGGTTTGAGACAGTCCCAATTCTTGAGAACGTCTTGGAATCGACAAATTGCGGTCTTCAGCAACACTTGCCTGAACGGCAGCAATATTTTCATTACTTCGAGCGGTTCTTTGTCTTATTGGCACTTAAATATTATGTAAATAAATGTACGCTCGAAATTTTTAACAATTCGATGAATAGCGAGCAGAGTTGGACGATTATTACGACCATAAAATGGCAAAAGCGCACGAAAAGTTACAATTGAAGAACGATAATTTTTATAATAAAATTGAATAATTTGTAAATGTTGTTCTTGCATATATCTCTCCACGACGAAATTTTAAACATCACGAAATACAATGAAAAAAATTTTAACAGATCATAACATATTACAAATGGCCTAAACGTCACTTAGAAATCATATCACTCTTATTGGAAACCCTATACTTACAAAGGAATACTAAAAATATTAATCAATAAATTCCTCTGCAATGGCGAAAAATACGAATTTTAAAAAAACTTTCAAAATACTAACACTTTCCGTTATTATAAGAAAATTTTAATTATATTATGTACAAATTAAATTGCATAATATTATTTAAGTATTAATGATTAATTTTACAGTCTACTAAGTTTGAAAATAATTTCGTTTTATTTGATAACGTGTAAGTGTTCTACTTCCACATGATATATATACTCGTATAAGCTGTGGCTTGATAATCTTCGATACCTGAAGTCATAGAATATTAATCAAAATCTGTAGAGTTGTTCAGTTTCACCTTTGTTACACCTCAGCGACATTTTACCAATTACCAAAAGTGCACAGTGACATACATACATGATACATATGAAATTAACTATCGCATTGATACTATAGAAAATGTCGAGAGTGCATTTACCCAAAAAGTGGCTGGTTGGGATTCACCTATAGAGTTTAAAATTTAACCCATAAGAGTAAAACTTAATAGCACTTTTCATTGATTCCCTTATGAAGTCTACTTACAGTCGAAAGGATCTAACAATATAGCCAGTTTATTCCTGCTCGTAACTTGGTACCATTCAATAAAGATAGTCAAATTTTCCACAGAGTAAAGGTAGAGTTTTAATACAATTACCGTTTCGTTCCATTGACTAGTTATTAAAAATTTAATCGTTCTTTACCCCCAAAAATATACAATATAAAAAAGGAGACCATTGCTAAAGTTCAAAGTCAGACGATTGTTATTTCAGGCAAAATCAGATATTCTCAATTTATCATAGACAATACAATATTTTAACGTACCTTTTCGTTTAAAATTGTATTTTTTTTTTTTGCATAATTTTCTTTTCACATTTTTGATAATGTATTTTTCTTTAATTGGAATCCTTTTTGCATTCAACCAAATATTCAAGACAACTACCATCAACGTAGAAATTGATTCATCTACAATATTTGTCATGATAGAAAAGTTGCATTTCTAATAATCAATTTTATTATAAAATTTCTAATGAATAATTTTCAGTTTATTTAAATTTCATAAAAGAGACACTATCTTTAATGTAAATGGAAATCTGCAATGTGAAATTAAGTCAAACGAAAATTATCAGTCAACATTAAAGTGTGTCTAGACTTTGACGCATTTATTGTTAAACACTTTCTACTCGTCCTTTATGCAAATAGGACATTCCGCTCTAGATACACTTTTTGTTACTTCTTATGAATATATTACGTTTAATAAATAATATAGAATATTCGAGGATGTTTTCTTATTATTTTTGTTATTATTTCAATTTCTTTTTGTAATTATAATAACGAATATTTTTGCAATATTTCTCTTTAATTTCAAATATGGTATACCCTTTTTTTCATAAATATAATATCAAAATAATAATACACTTTTCATAACTTATTACCATAATTTGAAGAGCAATTACAGTATGACACGATTTTCATATTATTCTTAATATTTTATATGATATTTTGTTTATTTTTTTTATACTCGTACTACACAAAGTAGTGCCAATTTATCATATTTTAGACGAAATATAAAAAGAAAAAAATGAATAAACTCTGAAAAACTTGTCATTATTAACATGATAAATGATTTTTAATTCAAATGTTGCAATTTTTATTTAAGTAACTAAAACCATCAGATTGAAGAATGTTTGACAATAATTTGACATTTTCATTATATTTTTATGCAAATAAGAGTTAATAAAATTGAAGAGAAAAATAATCAATAAAATACAAATTCATATTGATTTTATATCAAATATTTAAAATAAATATTTCTATTTCAGTTTAAATTTTCCGATAAGGTCTGTTAAAGTACGAGGGTCGTTCAATAAGTCCTTAGAAAAAGATGGAAAAAAACTGTTTTTTTTAAAAAAAAAATTTTATTTTTCAACATTATCTCCTTTTAGCTCTAAAAACTTTTCCAACCGTTTTTCCAAAATTTTTATCACGTCCAAAAAATAGGATTTCGAAAGTTCTGCAAAATACTCATCCGTTTGAGCAATGACGTCCTCGTTGGAAGTAAACCGTCGTCCGCCAAGCCATTTCTTCAGATTGGGGAAAAGAAAATAGTCACTCGGGGCTAAATCTGGTGAATAAGCGGGATGCTGCAACAATTCCATTCTCAATTCCGCAATTTTGGCCATGGAAACAGCGCAGGTGTGCACACGCGCATTGTCCTGATGCAAGAGGATTTTTTTTTTGTTCAGATGGGGGCGTTTCTTTTTGATATCCTCGCTCAACCGTTGCAATAACGACGCGTAATACGCTCCTGTTATTGTTTTTCCTTTTTCCAAGTAGTCGATAAAAATGATGCCCTGCGAATCCCAAAAGACCGTGGCCATCACCTTGCCGGCCGATGGCACAGTTTTTGCCTTCTTCGGAGCCCGTTCACCCTTGAAAATCCACGGTGATGACTGTCTCTCCGTTTCTGGAGTGAAGTAGTGTATCCAGGTTTCGTCCACAGTGACATATCGACGAAGGAATTCGGCAGGATTGGAATGAAAGAGTGCCAACATAGCCTCAGAGTCCACTGCATGATTGCGCTTATTCTCCTCTGAGAGCAAACGCGGCACCCATCTTGCCGAAATTTTTTTCACAGACAATTTTTCATGCAAAATTGAAGCGACTTTACCTTGTGATATGCCCGTGGCCTCAACTAATTCGCGCACTTTAATTCGCCGATCGTTCAAAATCAGATCGTGGATTTTGTCGATGATTTCAGGAGTAGACACCTCAACTGGGCGTCCTGAACGATGTTCATCTTTTGTGGATGAACGGCCACGTTTAAATTCATTCACCCAATTGTAAACCGTCGCAAACACAGGTGCAGATGTGCCATGAACTGCATCCAACTCGGCTTTGATTTCTTTCGGGCTTAAGCCTTTCAAATGGAGATGTTTGATGACAGCCCTAAACTCGCTTTTTTCCATTGTTATGCACAAATAAATGTCGTTAACTTTAATCGACGATAGAAATTGACCTACGCTATGGATCGAACTGAAATTTTGACCACTTTCAGGTCGACAATGTTACTTACAAAGAAACTACGAGCGCAATTTTTCAGATTTTCTAAGGACTAATTGAACGACCCTCGTAGAATGAATAAAGCGCCGATCTTGGATGATTTCAACATTTCACACAGATTTCATAGTTTTGTGGGTTTGAGGATTTGATGACAATTGGTTTTTATACATAATATGAGTTCTCGATTTGGCTGTTATACAATCGTTTCCTTTTGTGAAAATTTTACAAATTTTATGTTTATTTAAAAACATTTTTTTTTTTAAATTATTCCAAAAATTTACAAATAATCCAAATAATATTTTTTCTTCATTTTGTGTCTTAGAAAGTATAGCTCTGTAATTAAAGAATTCTTAATTTAATTTTTAAAGTATACAAAAGTGGTGGTTCGGCCGTAGTTAAATTTTACACTTTACAAGGAAATTGTGGAGGCTCATTTGTGTAGGCTCACGTGGATACGTTAATAAACAATAATTAGAACACTCATAAGTGACTTCTCATTACATTCGTTAAATTATCAGGCCACGTAATTTCGAGATTTGTGGGATGCAAGTTGACCTACCAGATCGACCAATTTAACACGGTTGGATTATTTTTAAAGGTAATCAGAGGATCAGGCTTTTTTGTAAAAATTTTCAAAATATAATACATGAGCAATATTTAAATTTTAGAGTATTGAGACACTGCTATCGGTTATGTAATGGTTAAATTATAATGTGAAATGTACGAAAAAATTATCAAAAAAATTACCTCAAAAAGATCGAGTCCTGCAAGAAGTTTCGTGATGGTTATTTGAAAAAAAATTATCAAACAAATCGGGTAATCCTTAAGAATAGCCTTTACATACTTATAGCGCTTTACAGCCAACTATTTTTATTTATTAGCTTGAATTTTTTTAATTTAATCAAGGAAAACTGCCTAAAAAAAATTATTTATATTTAATTTTCGATTATATGTAAAAAAAAACCTAAAAAAGTTACTAAAAATCCATTGTAGAAAATTTATTTTCAATCTGAAATTACTTTTTTTTTACTTAATAATTTATTAAAAATATATATATACTCCCGAATTTTTTGAATTTTCATTATATTATATATATACACAGTCAAGTTAAGTTTTGTCCTTTCATTGGAAAAGGATTCTCATACTGTATTTAGATGAGAAAATGCTTTTAAATATATTAAAAAGTATTATCCAAATCCAAATATTGTACGCCTTCTGTGAAAGAAAAAAATATCATAAAAAAGAAAAGTCCAAATAGAATATAACTTTTCACAAAAATACTATAAATTCTTAAATTATATTAATGCATTATGGTTTGTGCATCAAATTCGAAAGATTCTATTGGATTGATATTTTTAAAATGCGCAAATAATCAAGAAAATTTTTCTCATTAAATAAATTGATTTTTATTCAATTAGCTAAATCGATTGTGGCTATTTTCAAATTGTACGTGTATATTGATTAAAGTTATATAGTATAAAATGAGTATTTTCATCAGTATTGGATATCCTTTAAACTATAATACAATATTTGACGACTATAATTTATGAGCATTGTAGTAATTAAGTAATTAAATGAAAAAATGGCTTTTCAATTTAAAGTATATGAATTTTCAGTCATAATATTATGTAAAAAATCATATTTTAAACAATAGTAATATAAGTTAAAGCCTTATTCTATAAGAAGATTCAAATAAAATAATTCCTGATGATTGAGTACAAATTTTCTATGATAGTGTCCTAGTATTCTCATACGCATAATACGTAAAATAATAATAATAATAATAATAATAAAAGTAATAATATTCATCGTCTACTCTTCATCATCATCATGGTCATCATAAAAGCATTGTCGTGGTCATCGTGGTTGTCGTTGACGTCGACGTTATTACTGTCATCGAAACATACTGAAATGAGACAAATTTCGTCTGCTTTTGGTTATACTATATAGTCTGTGGATACGTTTGGGGATAGCAAGAGATGTGGGTTCATTCATTCGACCACTTGTTTCAATAAACCCATTCTTGTGTAAAGATGCGAAACGTAAATTTGCCTGCATCCCTTTGATTAATGTTCTGGCAAATATTATCAGTTAAATATGATGACCAGACCGGTAAGGAAGCCATCAAACTGGCTGCAGTTGTTGCTCATTCTTTTACCATCGCCCACGCTGGGTCCTCCATTCAATTGTTCAACAATATCACAACGAAACCACCAAAGGGCACTACTAGTCTATGGGGAACTGGAATGGTTTCGCTTATAGACTCTCTTCAGTCGACATTTGAGTTTGGTTTATGTAGATCTTCGCAATTAATATATCTATAAATGTATATGCTCTATTAAAACAGTGAATTAATATTATAAATGAGTATGTGTATTAGTTGAGGAAAATTTATGTATGAATGCGTGTGTACGCAAGCGTATGCTTTTAGATTAGGCTTTGTCGATGCTAAATGTAAATGAGAGAGCTCCTACGTGAATGTCCTGTTTATGGCACATTCCTTTCACTTAGTAAAGCAAAGAAAAAGCTAGAATATATTCATTTAGTCCAGGATATTTGCTTGTATGCCTTGTACAATTGTGTTCATTTGGCACGACCATTTTATTATACGAAGGATTTCAATCCGATAACCATTCATAGGGGTAATCTCTTCATAATTTCTTTGTAATGTGTATTCATTCGTCGCTAAGGAATTTATTCGTCTTTTTTTTTTCTACCATAATACTCGTCTATCTTTTATTTTCTCTATAAGCTCTCTTTACTATTATCTGAAAAGGGTCATCTCATAATCATATCTATTATCATTATAATATCAATTATTTGATGACGAGAAAATATGAAAATTAATTTGATATTATTTTCTTAGATTGTACCATTATTCTGAACATGTTAGTGCATATATTAAACTGTCTCTTTTATGTCAAAACCAGACTGACAGAAATATAAATAATCATCACAAGAGGAAAAATTGTTTTTTATTCAAAAGAAAATTAATATGGAATATTTTCCTATAATTAGAAGATAACATTTTCTTATATAATAAATCACAGTTAATTTTTAGGATGAAATTCTAGCTGAAAGTAGGAGGTGCGGTAGAAAATAGTCCCTAAATATAATTTGATTTACGAAAAATTTCAAGTTATTTGAAACTTGAAAACAAGTTATTTGATTTTTGGAAGTATAAAAATATTAAAAAACTAGCTTTGCTGAGGCAGACCTTCGATTAACCAGTTTTTTCTTTAAAGAACTGCTTCAAATACTCAGAAAAAGGATTCTCCGCTTTCGATCGAACATTGTAGATACTTGTGTGCTCTACTATCAAAACACCGCCGGTCATATGGTCATCTTCATAAATGAAAAAAAAATGGATTACTTTCGTTCACCCTACCTCCTTTTTGCCTATTGAACATATTTAAGTTCATGTAAAGTTTTTCCATGTGGTTAAAAAAATATAGAAAAATACTTGAAAGGTAAAATACACTTTAAAATTTTTTTCTATATTTTAAAAGGTAAAATACATTTTAAATTATAGAAAAAATACTGGAAAGGTAAAATACACTTTCAATAAGAAGTAAAGATAAAAAGCTGAAGGCTTCCTTCCACAGCAGCTACGAAAAGTGGAAACAACGCCTCCTGGGATGTACACCCGCTGAAAGAAACTTACATGAAAGGAATAATATTGATGTGTTAAAAAAAATTCTCATTTCTTTTCTGCTATATCTAGCATATATTTAATAATTTCTTACTATCCGGAATCAAATAAATAATTATCATTTAGAAATATCCTCAATAGACTTGTACTTCGTAGATGATAAATCGCTTACTCTGAATAAGTCTGGTGTTTGCAAAGTGAATTAAGATAAAATTTTATAACAGATCTCCGTCTAGAAATTATAAATCCAACTTTATGTATGTAGGAGCATCTTCATATATACAAGAACACATACAGATATGCGTTTGCATATGTTTTCATACAGGAGAATTTATTTTTTTCGTTGCTTGTATGTATTTTCTATAGGCTTTTTTTTATACCCAAACGAAGGGAAGCAAAATGGATAGAAAATAATCTAAAATGCGATTAAGGGCCATTGAGACATGAACTGAAAGTGTACAGCTCCAACATACAAAGACTATCGGATTATATGAAGATTACAAAGGCCAACAAGATGCTGCTCCAGCTTCTGTAATAATCTTTGTCTGCATCAAAAGTGGATTTTTTCCGAAATTCGACGATGCTTATGAATGCATTTGGATTTTTGATATATTGCAGGTTAACGATTCATAATCTCCTTTGACTGTTAAATCTTAACGATTCTGTTAGGGTGACGCCATAAGTACATAACTTAATTATGATTTGAACGCGTATAGAATTAATTTTGTATAATAGTTTTCCCTTCGACTAATAATAAACACATTTCAAATAGTCCTTTAATCAAAATATCTAAATACAATATTATTTTTCGATGATATATTATATTTATAAGTTGATGGAATTGAAATTATTCCAATCGAATCACTTTCTGTCGAAATCGGTACGAACAATCCGAAGAGTAAATAATATAGAATTTTGATTCTATTTTCATCCAAAAAATGATTTTTTTCATATATTTTTAAAGGTTATCTCTGTGGTAATTTTTGTTATACAGTGCTAGCCAAAAAATTTCGTTTAGTTTGTTTTTATTACTTAATTGATAAATTAACCATTTCAAATCTTTTAGGTTTTGTGTCTGCTTGGGATAAAGTTTTATTATAAATATATTGCTTACTTATTTAATTACTATTTAATAGTGGTGAATATGAAATTTTGTAAAATAAAAAAATTGTGAAAATGGTTAAAGTTACGTATAGGGTGGTCCATCTAGCGGTTCCATTTTGAACTACTTTTTATTTGAATAACTAGAGTGTTAAATGTCAACACGAATTGACAGATTGTTAGTTGAAAGTCAGAATTTTACGAAATGGTAATCCATACGCTTGAAGAAAAATGGGAAATATTGAGAACTTACTTCCAAAGTGGTGGGTCTTCAACCCAAACTGTGAGAAATTTAAAAAAAAAATGAGTAAAGATCGAATGCCATTACGTGAATTTATGGGCAAATTCGTGAAGCGAGTTCGCGAAACTGGTTTGTTGGTTGCCAAAGCAACTCGTTCCCGCTCTTAGGAATTGAACATATCTCGCACTTCTCTGTTGAGAATTTTACACAAAGACCTCGGTATGAAAGCTTACAAAGTTCAATTAGTCCAACAGCTAAAGCCGCATGACCATCCGATGCGTTTTCGGTTTGCCCAATGGGCTCAAAATCAATTGGCCGAAGATGAGCATTTTTACCGAAAAATCATCTTTTCAGATGAGGCCCATTTCCACCTCGGTGGGTATGTCAACAAACAAAATTGTCGCATCTGGGGCTCAGAAAATCCATACGTCACCATGGAAAAGCCGATGCATCCACAACGAGTCATGGTTTGGTGCGGATTTTTGAAAGGAGGCATCATTTTTTTCGAAAACGATGAAGGAGCCGCCGTTACGGTCAATGGTGAGCATGCTCAATATCGTGGCATGCTCAACGAATTTTTGTTTCCAAAAGTTGAAGAGAATGGCATGGACGACATTTGGTTTCAACAGGACGAGACCACTTGCCACACAGCCAACGTAACAATCCAATTTTTGGGCACTGCTTCCGAAAACCGAATAATCTGATGTCAATTGGCCGCCTCGGAGCTGTGATTTGAGTCCGTTGGATTATTTTCTGTGGGGAGCCGTTAAGGATAAATGTTACGCAAGCCATTCAGAGACAATTGAGGCCTTGAAACACGAAATCAAAGTTGCCATTGAAGAGATTTTTTACTGAAAAATTGGGTCGAGCGAATGGGGTACTATAAGGGCAGCCGTGGCAGTCATTTAAATGATGTTGTGTTTCATTCTTAAATTACAAGGTTTTATCTTTCTAATAAAACCGGAAATTTAAAAAAATATACACTAGTTTTTTTTTATTTACTTTTTAAAATGGAACTTTTAAATGGTCCACCCTGTATGAAACGAAGATGTCTATTTTGATACTCATGTAAGAAAATTTATCCACATAAAGAATGGTTGCAGCTATTGTGAAAAGGATCAGGAAAACGATGATTATCGAAGATCATTTCTTAAGACTACAGTACTTAAGAAATTGTTTTAAGACCTCTGTGGAGTTTAAAACAAGTCATTATTAAGCCCAACGGATCGGAATTCGTGTACAGCGACCGATCGTTAAGCCTGCCTTGTCAGCATCTGCCAGTAAGAATTGCTTGCTTTCGACCCATGACCACATCCATTTGACTGATCAAATTTGGACGATGGTGTTTTTTTTTGCTTCTGGTGAGTCCAAATTTAAAATCTACATAAACTATGGACGGTTATTTGTTAGACAAAAGAAGAGTGCCTGCAAATGATGCCACCAAAGACAGAGTTTTGAGTGGAGATCAAACAGGTCAATTAGCATTTATGGACCAAAAAATCATAATTATCGACGACACTTGCCATTTTATTTTTCAACAGGATAATGGTAAACTAAAAAATTATGAACACAAATAATAATATTGAAAAAAATTAAACAAATTTTAGAGTGGAACGTAAACAAAGCAGTACCTGGAACATAAAGGGGTAGATGTGTTGATCTGATCACTATTATATACTTTATCTGAACCTAATTGAAAACATCTTGTCATCAATGAAATTGAGAGTAGCAGGAATATGCCCAATAATTAAAAATGGTAATAAAAGAGACGTAGGCTTCCATAACAGTAGAATTTTTTCTATTGCTGTAAAAATAATTTTTTTTTTCATTTTTCCGCATCTCAAAAAAATATTTTAAAACATTTTTCCTATTTTGAAGTATTATTTTATTGCACAATTTAATTAATTAAAATAATAATAATTATTTATCAAATAAAAAGATTTTTATTTTCACACATCATAGTGAACAAATTTTTTTTTTGACCAGTATTATACAAAAAACATTAATGGCTAATTAAGGACTATTGAGCTTGTGTAGTATAAAGTAAAATTAAATAAAATATATTTACTTGCAATATTCAAATTTCTCTTTTATTATATTGCTAAAATCTTGTTATTTTGTATTATTATCATAAATTATGAAGAGATATGGTCATATGAAAACTGACATTATAAGATATTGGTTATCATACGATCATAGAGCTTTGAATTTACAATATTTTCACAGATTGGCACGTTTAAACCAAAATGTACAACAGCCAGTCAATTTTTATAGTTCAATTATAAAAAAATTTTGTCGGAAAATAAAAAAATCTGTATTTAAAGACAAAATGTAAAATGGCAAGCTTTAAGCTAAATCAAAAAATATTTAAAAATACCAAAATATTTAAACACTGTACCATGGTAGATTTAAATTTTCCAAAACGAAATATGGATAAACCTGTACCGTTATTATTTTCAATTCTAATATTAAATTTGCAGAACTTTTTTTTATCAATAACTGTGATTAATCATCACACTATGTGAGTTTGTTTGTTAATTTACAGTTTAATTATTCAATGTAGGAAAAATCACTTTCAGTTATTATTGTACTGTGTGCATACCTGAACAAATTCCTATAGAAGCTTTGGCTACTAATTAAATTCTAAGCTTTTTCTAAACCCATCTATTTGGCTATACTGATTTTGTAGTATTAATGCGTTTAACGCAAAACACTCTAGTAGATGTAACTAAACTTAGAGTTGAGCTTTTTCAGGTATTTCTTACGGAAATGCATTGAATTAAATGTAAAGTATGATCATCAATCATAACTGAAGTCGTTCTACTCAATCTTCATCACCAAACGTGTCTAGATGTGCAAACATGAATAAATTACCCGTAAACATACGGAAGTGTGTGTAAGTTATCCTGTGGCTAAATCGAGTCTTACAGGATTTCAGAATCCTAACAGTTAAGATATACCATCACTCGTGTCTATGTAGTAGAACAGAATCATCGAAATGCCGGATTCTTAGAATATCTTCAATTTAGTATGGCTGCTGATTCTAAAGTTATTGATGTCAGCAACCTGCCCAAGGTGTGAGTACGCTATTTTTAGAGATTCAATTGAAGGTGGAATCATGTGCTAGAACATGTAATCGATCAAACGCAATTAATTGCAGGCTTCGCAGCCTCAGACACATGGTGTGTAAAAGAGAACCTTTTCCCAACGGCTGCTAGTCACAGTATTTGATTTTGATGGAAGATGATTCATGGAACATTTGAAAAATTTCCCCGACTTCTGCTTCCATCATCTAAATATATGACTATATCGGCTTTCTATCACCATACTACTTTCCATTAAATTCCCTATTCACAAAAAAACAACAAAATAGAGTCAATTATTCTTACTGGAAATATTTATACTCAGATCATCGGAGTTAAATTTATTTTCTGAACTATTCACCGATTTGACGATGGATATGCGATCTGATGAAGACGCGTTTTACGCAATTTCCAAAAAAACTAGCATGTATTTAGTGTGCCAACTCGATCGAGTCATCTTAATAAAAAGAATTTCTAATGATGCGCTGATAGTTTTATTAGATCTAACATAGTGAAAGTGTGAAAAGTCAAAATCAATTTTGAAACGTTTTCCCCATAAACACTTGTAGTTCTTGTAAAACGATTAATCAAAAAATTTGTTTCGAATTTAAAAACTAAATATTTTGAAATATAATTTTTATAAATACACAATATTATTCATTTTATGGTTTGAAAAATGTAGTTGTCAAAGAAAAATATTTTTTTTTTAAAGATAAAATTTGCTATTTTCCGTTTGATTACCAAAAAATTGCCAAAAAATTCTATATAAATGGTAATTCTGTCATAGCCACGTTTCGCACTTTACGAGGAGATTATGACCTTCAGCGATGAGGCTCATTTTTTGCTCTTTTTTACATCATCAAGCAAAATTGCTAAAAAGGTGGCTTTTAAAATCCATAAATGAAAGCTTTATTTACGGGACAACTGACTGTCTGGCCTACCAAGATTTTAGTCTGATTGCATTATTGGGCGTATTTCTTTGAAAGTGGATAATATGAGAATTTTACCATAAATTTGGAGCTCTGTGGCTACATGATAAGAGATCTTTTTTATTCTATGGTTAAAGATTTCGATTTAAATTAAAGAACAAAACAGTATAACAAGGTGCACAATATGATAAAATTTGGGCGAAAAGTTCCGAAGACGCGTAATATCGAGATTTGATGATGTCAATTGGCATCCAAGATCGTGCAATTTGACGCTGTTGGAAGATTTCTTGTAAGACTACAAAAAAGATACGTAGTAAATTTTTATACTTTAGAGCATTTAAAAAAGGGTATCTGGTGTACTAAGGAACTAATTATAACATGATATGTGCGAATAGCTACAATAATTAAAAATGACCTCAAAATATTCGAGTCCTCCAAGAAGCCACTTGGCTTATAATATGGCAAATTTAAAAAATCATGCACATATTGAGAATAATTGATTTTTTTTTAAATTTTGATATACTTTTTAGATCTTACGCCAATTATTCTTAGAGTTTTTTTTCTTTACCCACCGAATTTATAACAAATATTTTTTTAGTTAAATAAATCTTAAATACAACTTACTATCTATTGTATATGGAAAAAGATCTAATTCAAAGCAAAGTTAGTTGCTGTCAAGGAAATATTTGAAATATTTCGGGACATTACAATACTTAATAGGATAGGATAGTGTGTTTGGTCTCCAATTCGAATTGCACCCTGAAAATCCAGAATTTCCCTGAGGTGATCTTAATGTACGAAGCGTTACACGAGGCAATGGAGAGTAAATGTCACACATGTGGCCAATAAATCAAAATTTTTGAAACCAATTAGATGGAAATTTGTCGTCGTCATGGTATATCTTAGCTTGACTCTGATTTCTTTTTGCTTTCTCCGACAGTGTTCGGTTGTCGTAATATTTTTTTTTAAAGACAAAAATTCGTTGAATGATAGGCGATTGAGTCAAAAGTTCTCATTAAGTTTTGCCATAGTCATATTTTATAAAATTCACCTCCCTACCCCCTACCAACATAACATTTTTTTTTATTTATTTCCTTCTTTTACTATGAAGTATACATCAGCTCGGATTTATAAATATTTTTTCTGTTGTTTGGTATTATTTTTTTTGTGTATTTTAATTAAAAAGAAGAACAGATTTTAAACTGAATGGAGCTCGTGTGAGGGGAAATATGCGGGCATTTATGGGGCGATTATGTTTCTTCGTAACTCATAATTGCAGACAAATATTTTCGTTTAAAGGGTTGTCCCATTGAATATTCCGTTGTGATGAATTAGTCCTAAAATGCTTTACTACAAGAGAAAGGCATTCCCCTAGGCCAGCTATTCAAATGAATATTCGTATCCACTTGTATGAAAATTATGAATCTGATGTATGCATATGCACGTCATGATCTATGATTGATATTTGTTGGCTTTTCTAAAATCCTTATATGAACACCAACCAAAAAAAAATCGGAGACAACCAAAAAATTTCATAATCATCCACATTGACACATTTAATAGGCGCTCTAAAATTATTAAATTCTTTGATGAGTTTTGGGTGATTAAATGACTGAATGTGTTTTATGTCGAAAATTGAAAAGAATACTTTATGGAAGCGTTTACTAAGTCATTATACTTAGAAGATTTTTTTATTTATAATTAATCGTATTCTCTTGAGTTTGTAATTTTTTATTAACATATTTTTAGTATCTATTTTAAGAAAAATTATCTACTAAAAGTAATCATGACGCATTCATTTTTATGGTAAAAAACCAAAATTATTAAATTATAAAAATTCATATACAAAATTATAACTATTCACCAGTTTATCCGAAAATGATTCTCAAAATATCCAAAATTTATTTCTAGTCATGCAATCTGTTGAGTTCGAATCCACATTCATTCAATGCAGGGGAAAAAAGGAGAAATTGATGCGCTGAATAAATTGTAGATACCAATAAATGAACAATTTTAAGGGTGAATGAATGTTTTGAGGAGATAAATGAACAGGCAAATGAATGCGTTAGGGGTGCGAATGAATTATATTCAATGTGATTTTTCTTTTTATTCATATTCCAATAGAATAAAATAAGCAACAGGTAAATATGTATATGACATGTAAAATCAGTTAATAAAATTAATAATGTGAAAATAAATACATATTAAAATTTTTGCTTACTAGTAAAAATTTAATAAAATATTTTTCAAATATTTACTAAAAATTAGTTTGAAAAAATTATAAAAAAATTAAAGAATTTTTTATATTTTTTGCAAGAGCTTTTAAATTTTAAAATTGAAACTTATTTTTGTGTTACTTTTTCTGCAATATATAAAAAAAATTGTTTTCACAAATTCGAATTTTGTAATTACAATGAAAATATCTACAAAATAGCATAAATTAAAATTAAGAAAAATTTGTTTGTCATATTTTAAGGAATATCCAATTGATAATCTAGAAAGTATACCTAAATAAAATATTTTTTTAATTTACAATATTTTTTAAGCTTTTATTTTTTATATTATATAAACTTTGCCATTATTATTTTATTTTGAAAATTAATTTTTTACTTTCTCATGACTTTTCCGCACATTTCGGGGTGTAATTCGGCCATTTCATGACGGACGTTTGTTTTTAAATGCTTTTAAGCATTAAGAACTGTCTCCAATATAATGATTTTCTATTTTTTTTATAAGAAAAAATCTAACTAGTTATTTTAAATCGAATAAAGTTGGAGGCCAATAGATATCTAAAATTCTCAAAATTAAGCTACTTGGAAAATTATCGTAGAATAAAACCAAAAATTGTAATTTTGTATTATTTATGGTAATAAAATCATATATGATTTAGATAAAAATCTTTAAGTTCGAATAAAAAAAAGTTGGTTATCTTATGTACTCACAATTGACAGAAATAATCTCTTCTTTTTCGTTTTAAAAATTATACGGGTCAAATAATAATTTTTCCAAATACAAAGGCTTTTTCATAAGAACTTGTACATTTTTAGAGCTTTATAATAGAGAATTTTATTTATTAACGTAACCCCTGAGAAAAATATGATCCTTATCACTGAAGTAAATTTTGATAAGAAAATAAATCTGTTGGCGAATTTCTTTTATAATTTTTCTAATTAAAAGGTCAATTTTTTTACTAATTTTTTTATAGAACTGAAATACTAAATATCATATATTTTAAATATGATTAAATAATAGGACTGTTCTTTCAAAACCGCAAAACAAATAACTGCGAATTTAGATAAAATATTGCGTAAAATACTGCCAAAGAAAATATTAGCTTCTAAAAGCGCTTTAAGAAGAGTGTAAACAATAAAATATTGTTTTTTAAATACAGGGTGCTTTTTTATGTTCCACATCGATTTTGTTTGGCCGCCATTTTGGTTTGAACGGCAGTTGCCTTTTGGCATTTGACAGTTGTAAAGAGTCGTCGACAATAATTTAGTGTTGAAATTATTAAAACATTTTATTTAAATAATTGTTCAATTGTGAATATGCGGAGAAAATTACGTGACTTTTTTGGTATTAATCATATGCCGAGCAAGTCAACCATTCAGTTTGTAATGAATAATTTTCAAAATATGCATTTACTAGGAGGAATAGCGAAGTATGGGCGAAAATTAGGCCAACGTACACCTGAAAAGATTGATGCAATGAGACAGAGTATTACTGAATGTTCGGATACCTCTCATCGGCGTCGTTCACAAGAATTGGGAATATCTCCATTATGTTGGTTAAAAATTCTCAAAAAATATTTCCTTTTTACCTGTACAAAATTCAATTGACACAAGAGCCGTAGGCAAATTACCATGAACGGCGGCGAGACTAGAGTGCTCGATTTTTACACCTCGGATTAGGCGACTAAAATTTTTAGCAAAAAAATATTAAGAGAGACGAAACACTCTTCGACGTGGCTGGCTTTGTTAATAAACAGAATAGTCGATATTGGAGCACTGAAAACCCTCAACTTATATACCAAAGACCACAACTGATATACCAAAGACCTTAAATTGATTTATTGTAAATATTGATTATTGTTTACATAAAAAATTGCTATAAAAAGTTAGTGAGGAAAATAATACTCTTGTGCAGCCATAGAAATATTTTTATTTAAATATAAATGATTGTAGGTAAGTTTTGGTCTGAATTCAAATTTAGAAGAATTCAAATTTTGCTATTTGAAAAAATAAAAAAATACTTTATATGTTTAACCTCAAATTTATATTAATTAAAGGTACTAAGAAGTGGTAATTATAACTTTTATAGATCTTATCGAATTTTCCTCCCGAAAGGAACCAAATTTAAATTTGATTTACAATTAACTTCTTTAATAATTAAAAAAACATCTTTATTAAATAAGAAAAATTACTCTTATACAATTATAATTTAATTTTCAAAACTTTACATTAAAAATAAAAGATAGTTGAATAAAACATTACTTTTCAAATATGAAACTTCTTTTTTTATATTTAATTTTCTTTTTGCATCTGTAGATATATCAATATCCTCATCATTTTGTAGGAAACGAGATGTCTAAGAAGATTGCTACAATTTAAGTTAAATTATACAAAATAGTTTTATATTTATAGTACTATTAGTGCTAATTAATTGATTAATAAATTAAAAATTAAAAGACTGTTTAAATGTAATTTTGTTTGTTTTAATAATTAATTATTTTTCTATTATATTAGATCAATTTATTGCAATATATTTTTCGAAAGTGTTATGATCAATACCATATTATATAGCCCAATGATGCCGCCGGCCCATTGGGCTATATAATATGTAATATATTTTTCGGAAGTGTTATGATCAATACCATATTATATAGCCCAATGATGCCGCCGGCCCATTGGGCTATAATAAGGAGAGTAGAGTTACTCTACTGTATGGTACGTCATTTGGGCCGGCGGCATCATTGGGCTATATTTCTTTGAGAATACTGGACGCAATTCTGTAACAGTTACTGTTGACGGTTATCGGGACATATTGAAAAACTTTATTCTCCTCAAATTGGATCAGTTAGACCTACAGAACAGGTGGTTCCAATAAGATGGTGCTACATCAAACACAGCTCGTCTTACGATGCAAATTTTGATGGAAATTTTAATGTCAAAAAGTAGTGACATCAACGGGCCCTGCGATACCAAAATTTAGACACTCCCGATTTCTTCGTAAGTGTGGGTATTTGAAGATAAAGGGATACACTAAAAAACCAACCACAACCTCGATGCTTAAGGATAACATTCGAAATGAAATTGCTGAAGTCTGCGAAAATGTTATGAAAAATGTGCTTTAAAGAGCTTGCTTTTTACCGACATCATATTTCATACATAAAGTTAAAAACCATATAATTAATCAATAATATATAGTTTGTAAAATTATATTTCATTTAAAAGTTTTTAAAAAAAAACTTTGACCTGGAACAAAAAAAAACACTCTGAATATCTACATATTTTTATTTGATCAAAAGTTATTAATTTTTATGAAAATTTAATGCTGATTTGATTTATTTTTATTAAAATTAAATTCTTAGTTAATTTTTCATCTATCAATAAATGGTAGTTTAATAACTCTTTAACGATTATAAATAATACTTAAGCCATAGTGGTGCTCACCAATTGTGTCTGGGGATGGATATTTATTAATTCGAGAGCAGACTTTTTAATTCTTAAAATCAATAAATATACGATGAAAAATTGATTATTTTACTAAACAATAAGAAGATAGAATAGTCAAATGCATTTACAAGAATGCCTACCACAGGCAAATTCCAGTCTCTATTATACAACGAAAATCGTTTAACTTGTCTCTATAATAGATACTAACCGACGTCTTTCATTCACAATTCCTATTTGTATGAAAGAATCCAAAATAAGATGGAAAAAAAAATACACAATCGGCCTCGTTGTTATTCATGCATACAAAAGATATAAGCTTGACAACCATACATATGTGTATGTGCATTCATATATTGATAGTATAGAAGCACCCTTCTACACTGTTTTAAAAGAACAACCCTTTCACTTGAACTGAAGATGACACTTCCTTTTATCAGCATCCAAGTGGTGCTTATTGCGTACTTTTGTTGGGCATAGATACGAGCATGTGAAGCCTGTACTTCTAAGCCAGCTATTTTATCCTCTGTCTAAAAGGTGACATTCTCCCAGATAAAGGAACAATGAGAATTCTTGTACGTTGGAGCATGCTTAAGCCAACCCGTATAGATGGTAAGCCATTTTATAGTGTACTCATTTCGAATAGTCAGCACCAGCAGGAGTATCACTTTATACATACAATCTCGATTAAAAACTTAAATTTTATCCAAATTATGATGTCTACTTGAAATTTATCTAATTTTTCTTATAGACCTATATTAAATAATATTAATCGCAAACTTTTCTATCAAATCCAATCTTCATGTTATATGCATTTCGGAGAAAAAGCTCCTATTGTCTGGTGTGTATATCGATCAAAATCGATTGTGCGTAGGCTGAACATGATTTCGAATTCCATTAAGTGTTTTCAATCCTCATTTTCGTTTCAAATATCGTATCATCCCTTTCAATCATGTTAAATTTTACGGTTTGGGAATTTAGCTTAGGCACAAAAAAAGCCCCAAAAAAAAACTTCGAATAAAATTGGAAGGTAATAAAAAAACAAGAAAAGTAGATACAAGAGTATAATTCGAAAGGAATGGAAAATTCTATATATGTGAAAACTTTCAAATCGAATTTCCGTTCCCCATGTTACATCAACGTCAAGTTGAGTAAACTCAATCCCAAGTTATGTCTAGCAACACTTGAATGGTCACGCGATATCTCGAGCGGAACTAATAACGAGCTCGTGGGCTTCTAAGTTCGAAATCCTGCTAACGAAAGGACCTAGAATACATGTGTGTATATAGACGAAATAAAAAGAAAATTATATGAGTAAAATAAATAAAATTTCCATTAAAAAAAAAACTGAAAAAGAATGAAAATATATTCAAGAAAGATAACATTTCCAATTCAATTTTTGTTCAATAAGAATTTTGATTTTTATAGAAAAATTACCCAATCCAAAGATAAGATTTTATCTACTGCCAATACTTAAGAAATATTTACACTAATAAGAGTATATTTGTCTACATATTAAATTGAAAATAACATGAAGTAAAATTGAATTATTAAAATACATATTCAGCAACATAAAACTTCACTTAAGAAAAAATAAGGTACGCTCACTAAAGCATATTAATTCCATTTTCGAGGATGTATGAGGTGTGAGAGAAAAGTAATAAGACTGGCATCACTATGGTCGTACCCTGAATACAGTTCTTCTGAAGCTTGATAAATGAAGATTTGTTTTTATAGTCCGCTACGAAAAATTGTACAACGCGATTTGTAGCAATACTGCGCCGTTGAATTTTGTGTTAAGCTTGGTGACCTGTCCAAGTGTGTTTCTAGATTCTAGAAAGTCGAAAAAATTCCTTCCATCTACCAACCACTTGATAATATAATCATATCTCTCACAATAGGAATTTAAAGTGTCTGTGACTTTCGAACACTCCCAATTCCGTTTATACGGCGCTGTTCCTCAGGGTAGCATCTTTGGTCCTATCCTATTTAATATCAACAGTTCTATTATTCCTACATCTCCTAACACCCTCGCTGCCACGAAAATCCTCTCCTGCTTCCAATATTTTACAAAACTATCCCCTAAAACTCTACTGCTGGTTCTCAAAAAGGAGAGTAAAAGTCAATGAACAAAAAAACGTTCCCATAAATTTTACTCTTTGAACGAACATAAACCGAAATGGCAGTATAATTCCTCAAGAAATACAAGTGCGTTATTAAGGACTACATAGATTGTTGGACTCACGCTCGACGCCTTCAACTGACAGCAAATTACTTATTTAAAACAATGTACTGAAACCTATATAGACTTATGGACTCGAATTCTGGGGCTCTACTAAACCTTCCAATTGCGATAATACGAGGTCTGTTCAAAAAGTATCGCTAATTTTGAATTTCAGTGGGTTTCGTATATTCGATTTTCGATTTTTTGTGGCGTTATGTTGGTACTCATATTTCTCACTTATGCCGACAAGTTTGCCCATTTTGAATGTTCAGTTAATTTTTGACCGCTGCTTTGCTTGCACGTGTTTTGGCTCGTCTTCTATTTTTGCCCATTTTCGACCAAAAACAGCATTGCATTAACATTACTAAGGAGCTGTTGAACTCTGTCCACGACGACCCAAATTTGTTCCAGAGGGTCACAACTGGTGACGAATCATGGCTTTATAGTTATGACGTAGAAACCAAAGGTCAATCATCCCAATAGAAGCTGCCGCACGAGCCAAGACCGAAAAAAACGCGCCAAGTTCGGTCGAACCTGAAGGTTTTGCTTACAGTGTTCTTCGATTACAAGGGCGTGGTGCATCATGAGTTCTTGCTATAGGGTAGAACCGTCAATAAGGAATATTACCTGCAAGTTATGCGCTAGTTGCGCGAAGCAATCCGCCAGAAACGCCCGGAATTGTGGAAAAACAAAAAATGACTTTTGCACTATGATAACGCCCCTGCTCACGCATCGTTGCTTGAGCGCGAATTTTCGGCCAAGAACAACACACTTATAATGCTGCAGCCATCATATTCACCAGATCTAGCCCCCTGCTACTTTTTCTTGTTCCCGGAACAGATTCTTTGATCCATTTTTTGGAATGAGCAGCTGTCAAAAATTAACTAAACATTCAAAATGGCCAAACTTGTCGGCATAAGTGAGAGACATGAGTACCAACATAACGCCACAAAAAATCTAAAATCCAATATAATTCGATCCAATCAGACAAAAAATTGTGAATGGACCTATTTATGTTCCTGTTGTAAAAAACTTCCTTTTGTACGTAAACTAATTGTTTCTCGCTATAAATAGTTTCATGCTCATTTACCGTATATTCCCTACTATCTTATAAAAAAAATTATCCATAGCGACCCTCCCCAGTAATATCCCTTGCCGATTGAGATGGTAATGGGCACGAGAGTTATTAATCTAATCAAAGGTTAGCCTAATTAAGTCTGATAGTTGATGTAGCATCGATAGATCATAGCTTCTACTTCATTTTGTACGATATAATAATTAAGAATAATTCTTGTAATATTGAATATTACTGATCTTTCGATGATCCATTATGACAACGATCATTTTCATCAAAAAGTTTTTATCAGAAAAACGAATTTCTGTGGCTCCTCATCCCTTCATTCAACCGATCAAAGTACATGTAATCTAAAACCACTTGAAAGAACAGCACTTTTTACTGTCAATAATATTCAAAGAAATGTAATTGAGGACCTAATGGCGATTCCAATATGGAAACAACGCGTCTGCTGATGTATAATTGCTCAACGCAACTTTTTGAGAGGGGATAATATTGATATAGAAAAATAATATGAATTTATTATAACAACAAAAGTCAATTTCGTTAGTTTTCTATAAAAAAAAAATGTCAATTAAAGATACAATACAAAAAAAATTATATTTTCCATTTTTAAAAATTTAAAAATACCTTTAAAAAATGCCAAATTAATCTACAATACATTTAAACCTCTGTATAATATATTTTCTATATATACAAGTACAAGGACATTAAAATTGAAAAAGTAACAATTGGAAAACATTCTAAATAGAATTGGATAGAAACCTTTATCTCATTATTATCCAAAGCAAATTCTGAAAGTACCCAAAATGCGGAAGAAATCGAAATACGCTCGAAATCCTTCCATTTTCATGTACGAAAAATATCCTATATAATATGAATAAGTTCTATTTTAAATATTGTAATTTCAAGGATGAAGATTGCTTTAAGATATTTATTAGATCCCCAACAGAACATGTATAAATATATGACTAAATGTACGAGTACAAGTATAAAATTATTTATTTTCGTAAATTTCAATTTCCTACTCGAATGAGTTGAATCGAATCGTGGTGTTTTGTTTCCCCAAAAACTTTAAACGCTTCGAAACAACCTTGATGGATTTATTAAATTTTAATACTTTCCAAGTGGCGTACATTAATATTTACTTATTCCGGAGTATCGTTCGAATTGATTCTATAATGGGGATGTATGAACATACGCCGTAGATATTTGATGAAAACCAAATCTTCGATATGCTTGGATACATAATTTTAGAGTATATCCACCTTCGTAAACTTCCCTTATTTTATTAGAAAATTCAGCAATTCATCAATTCTCATTCATAAATTTAATAATAAACCTATTTACAAATAAAGAATGAGATATACAAATTGAATTTTTAATAAAACTTTATACTTAAATGAAAATAAAAAAATATTTACAAGACAATATAGAACTTAAAGAATAAATGATAAAAATTTCTATTTATTTATTTAAATACACAATTTCCTATAAAAGAATGTAATGTTAATAAATTTATAATATTATATAAAATAAAATCAAAAAGTAAGTAAATTACATGATAATGAATCGAGTACTTTCTTGTTTGTTTAACGGAATGAAATACGGAAGTGCCTAAAGTGGTGAGAGCTTTAGTATTTTCGTAAAACTTTTATATCAAAATCATACCCTAGAGGAATGTGCAAAGATGATTCACACAGGTAGCAATATGCTTTAGTAAACTACTTCTAAATACACTCGTAATTAAGGGACTAAAGAAATGTGAATGGTACAAATCCTTTTGGGAAAACCTCATGTGCCTTAAAGTAGTTAAAATCGATGCTGATTCTAAGGAACAGTACACAGCACCTTTTCTATTCATTAAACCACACAGGAACTGGGAATATATACACTTTGAGGTATATTACGGAAAAGTCAGCATGGCGTTAAATCGAAATTTGCGGTTTGCTTGTCTGATTCTATAAACTTTGTCCTTAAAATACATCTCCAAGGAAATTTTCTATAGCCACAGGCAAAAATGTGGAGGATGTTTTAAGGAAATAAGTTTCTGATCGCTATATTGTTTACTGGAAAACGATTAACGTTTAAACTCCATTAAGCATATTTAATGGAAATTTATTCAGTTATTCCGCCTATGCACCCCCGCACCGCTACTGCTCCACAACCATCTGATAACATATTTTGAAATACAAATTTAAAAAAATATATATTTTCGAATCTTTTTTTTAAATTATTTCTATTTCAAAAAATTCCTATTTGCCATTATTGTATTTATTCTCTTTGAATTTGAATTTAAAATTTTGGAAAAATAAATTTAAGCAGATCCTTTTAATAAAAGTTAACAAAAAACATTTTTTTTTAAGGTGTCAGAATTTTTTTTTTTAAAAAAAAGCCACTAATATTTTATAAACGTATTATAAGACATTTTGAATACATGAAAATACTCTACTCGATAACTGCTTGGAACCACCATCATTTATAAATACATTTTTTGTTATTTTATGTTGTGCAATCAATAAGTAAGATTAATTTTTAGAAAAAATCTAAAGGTTATTTTATATTTAATTTTTAGTAAAAATCTGCCGGGAACGGGCAAACTATTTGCGTCTATTAGCTATGCTTCAGTAATTATTGTGATAATTTTTTTATTTAAGTAGCAAGCAATGAGGAAAAACGGGAAATGAAAAAAATTAATAGTGAAATTGGCAAAAACGTAAGGTGCGAATAATTTTTTTAGAAATCCGCACAGAGAAAAAAGAAAGATGTCCCACAAGACATTTTGAGAAGTTCTCAATAGCGTATTCTCACGAAAGATTTGCATCTTTATGCTTTCAAAATTCAATTGACTCAAGAACTGAAGCTTACTGACCACATACATCGAATAGAGTTTATTGAATGGATTATGGAATAACAATAAGATCGATCAAACAAATTTAGCGATGATGCTCATTTCATTTTCATGGTTTGCTTAATCGACAAAAATTTTCATATTTGGGGTTCAGAATATGTGGTTTCAACAAGATGGTGCCATACGCCATACAGCCCGAGAAACAATCCAATTACTGCGTAAGTTATTTTCTGGTCGTGTAATTTCCCGTTTTGATGATCAGAATTGGCCACTTGGATCATGTGATTTAACGACGTTGAATTTCTTTCTTTGGGTTTTCGTTAAAGTGCAAGGTTTATGCCTTGAAGGTGGAAATTCACAGTTGTATGAATGAAATTCAGCCATATTTATGCTAAATGGTCATGGAGAATTACAACAAAAGACAGTGTATTATATACATGTGAAGGTCATTTTCTCGATGTGCTATTCCATACATAACCTTGTACTGTAGACTTTATGAATTAATAAAAAATTTACAATCCTTTCTAACGGATAAATTTCTAAAAATTTACAATTCTGCGCTGAACGCTTACACCAAAAGTTTGATGTGGTGCGGTTTCTTAAAAATTTAAAGAATTTCTTTGGAATTAAAATTTTTTTAAACACAAAAAAACTTTCATCGTCGCCGAGTACGTTTATTTATTTTTGGAGTTTTTAACTGTCTCAATTGGAGCTTATTTTGTGTACAAACAATTTGCGATATCGCCAAATTACTATCTAAGAAATTCTGGAGGAGCTCGGTGAATAGAATTTCAAAATGAAAATTTTTCTACACTTTCTATTTATAAATATTCCGAAATTCTTTCTTTTTTATTATCATGGAAAAATCGCGATTTTAACCAATTTACATACAATATATAATCTTAAGAAGTGAACCATACTGATTACCTGTCTCTCGATCGGCATCTCGTTCAAAATTTTTAGTGTCACGATTTTGTTCTAGCGGCGAGATGAATTTATTTCCAGACCATGTCCTACCATTATCAAAAAATGATGAATCAAATCTATAAGAGAGCATTATAGTATAATGAATCCATTAAAATTAATTTTAATAATATTTCTAATAATATTTTTTAAAAATCTGATGTGAATTTAAATTGTTTTGTTTATGTTTGATTTACTAATCAAAACTTTTTAAAACTATTGTTGCTAAACTTTTTATATTTTTGCTGATAGATCCTAACAGTTGTTGCATAGAAGGCAGCATTTTTTTCAACTTTATAATAAAATATTCATTTGAACTTTCTTTCATTTTGCTAAAAATAGGCTTACAATTTTTTTTTACTGAAAAATATCACACCAAATCTACCTACGAGTAGAACAATATAAATGTTCGTAAGATTTTGGGTGGTATCAAACAGATGTCGGTTATTGTATATAATTTAAAACTTCCTTCAAGTATATAAACAGTCCTTATTTGACAATAATTTTTTTGTTTGCCAAATTCATACTAAAATGACCAATTTTAGATTTGCATATTTGCGTAAATCATTTAATCAATTAAATTTAGAAATTCTTCATGACTTCTCAGAAAATACAAAATATTATATACGATAATGTGGAGAAGATATCTCATTGCTCCACTCATTCATGCATGGTGTCAGTTCAGACTGGGAGTCAATTACTCGATTTTAAGACGGAAGCTACAAATAATAGCAGGTGTTCATATCCCCAGCTGGTATAAAACCGTCGGACACAAATCTTGTCAAATTCAGTACATTTAAGTTTCTAACCACTACGATTTTGTCCTGCAGTGGATATTCACCAAACATTTGCCATTCGTTGTATCTACACTACAATCTCCAACACAATAAATAGAGAAAAAAAACGAAATCCCAAAAATTTAGTAAAAATAAGTAGTTACTTCGCCTTTAAGTCTACGATCTTGCTCGGAAAGAATTCCTTCTGTAAATTTTCTTTTAGGTTAATTCCCTATACAGCAATATGGAAGTTTATAAATAAACTCTTTCTTGTAATTAGATTGAGTATATTTGGCAAAGAAAATTGAATGAGTTCTAATTTTAGATACTTTTGGAGAAAATTTCGAAAAGGCATTACCACTGAGATAGCTGATGTTTAGGTGTCGTACGTTGAGATTATCCGGTGTATTCAGATTTCATTCAAAACGTGGCATATTATTTTACTTTTACTTTTAGTTCAATGAAGTTTAGTAAAATGTAACTGAGGTGGTGTAACGATTAATTAAAATGTAAAACAAAACCATTGGAATCAAGTGAAATTGTAAACTGACACGTTGGATTCCTTGTGGTTATCCAACTGTTAAGGGTATGCTGTAGTTTTGATGTATACGACCTGGATGGGATCATGGAATATAAATTCTTTAAATAGCCTTTTTGATTGCCTTAAAACCCTCATTAATATTGTAACGACTAAATGACAAAAATTACTTCTAATTCATTTTTCAATGGTTTGATTCCATGGAAATTCTTTAATAATTATTTTAGGACGATATATTCACTCACGCTCACGGTAATGGTAATATTAGATTAGAATGTTCAACGTCAATACTATTTATTAATTTTTAGTACAGTCTACGTAATTAACAACAACAAAAACCCGGGAACCTCCATCAATATGATCTTTGGATCTATTTTGAAATGAAAACATTGGCAACTGAGAGTGGAACAATCCTTTTTAGTTTTATGTAGCAGTGAACCAGCAGATTGCCATAATTTGTTGATCTAAGAAATGTGACACAACTTTAGCAAAAGATGAAAGGCAGATTTTAATAAAGATATTTCCAAATACTGCAAATGACTAGCGGATATATCTAGAATCTACTAAAGGGGACAGTTTATGTTACCGAGTTAATTTGAGATGACTTGAAAGTGAACGCCAAAACGCATTTGGCTTCGACTTTATTTTATGATTAAGTACAGAGTGTATAGGAAAAGAACAAATAAGAGATCTTTGGATATTTTACAACGAATTTTCTAATTATTTCTTATTAAATGTAATTTTATTTGAATATGTTATTAAAATATCGTACTTTCAATTTATAGTCACACCAGCTCAATGATACTATTTTTAATTAGAATTAGTATTTCGAAAGTCATTTACTATTATATATTAACTAAAGGGCTATCAATTTCATGGTTTGGAACGTATAGCTTTATCATCTGATAGTTTGAAATAATAAACACTTTTTGCAGTAAAAATTGATTAAGTTTATATTTGCTTTATTAAATTAAATATAATTATTTAATAATGCGTACAATATACGTTGATTGGACGTTGGTAAAATAGGTTTCGGATGCTTCTTCTTTTCAGCAATAAGACTTTTTCCTTTTTTGGTGAATATATCAATAAGCATTGCCGCGTATGAGGCTCTAAAAACCCACAACTCATTCTGAATAAGCTATTGTATCAACAAAAAATTACCGCCTGCTCTATATTTTGCCTTTAAGTTTTCATTGGCCCAGTTTTTCTTCAAAAATGAAGAAGGAGAAACCGTTACCATCAATTCTATGTGCTATGGCCATAATCTCGATAATCTCAACAATCTCAATCATGCAAAACGCAACACGCAACATGCAACACGCAATATGCAAAAAGCAACACACACCAGCCAACACGCAATAAGGAACTAGCAAAACGCAACACATAAAACACAATAGGAAATCTGCAACATGAAAGAAGTAACACGCAACATGCAACACGCAACACGGATCACGCAACACGCAACACGTACCACATACCAGCCAACTTAAATAACTGAACACGCAACACGCAACACGCAACACGCAACACGTAACACGTAGCAAGCAACACGCAATAAGGAACTAGCAAAACGCAACACATAACACACAATAGAAAATCTGCAACATAAAACAAGCAACACGCAACACGCAACACGCAACACGTAACAAGCAAAACGCAATAAGGAACTAGCAAAACGCAACACATTACACACAATAGGAAATCTGCAACATGAAACAAGCAACACGCAACATGCAACACGCAACACGTAACACGCAAGACGCAACATGCAACACACATCACGCAATCCGCATCACGCAATCCGCAAACCGCAACACGCATCACGCAACACGCAACACGCAACACGTACCACATATCAGCCAACATGCATAACTCAACACGCAACACTTAACACGTAACAAGCAACACGCAATAAGAAAATAGCAAATTTCAATACATAACACATAATAGGAAACCTGCATGATGCAACACGGAACATGCAAAATACAACACGCAACATGCAACAGGCAACAATATTTAGATCGAAAGCCATAAATAATTTTTTCATTATGTAGGAATTGTTTGTATAATTTTAATAGGTTTTTCAAAACTTTATCAATCATGTGTATGAAACTAAGAGTTCTTTTCCCCATCTTCCTAGATGCGGAATCTATAGTATCTTTAAATGGTACTTTTTTTTGTAAATTATTAAAATATTTCCGATTTTATAAAATAATCTAAGCGTTAACTATTTTCAGTGCCAACCCACTTTCGAAATGCTTATAAAATATACTCACAGTAAGTCTTGGGTCTGTCTAAATTGCTTAAATAAAAAAAAAATATTAAAAAATTAATTATTCCCTGTTATTTATAAATGACTGTATTTTCATTTCGCGAACTGACAAAGAATTGAACGGAAGTCTCCCCCAAAGTCCGGAAATTTCTTTTAGAAAAAAAATTGACTAAATTTACGAGGAAGAGTTTAATCAATAGTCTTCGGCACAATGGATTAATCTTAAATGTAATTGAATGAATTGAGAATAAGCAATTACTCTAAAAGTCAGTCAATTTATATTGGCAGGGCTCCAAAATACCGAGTGGGAAGCTATCAAATGAATTAGGACCAAAATGTCTGACTGATATGGAACCCCTCAAAATTGTATTGTGTATTTTTTCAACTTCCGTTGAAATTATATTTTTATTTTTATAAAAATATGTTTAGGAAAATCTGGACAATTATAATTTCTTATTAAAATTTTGTCGGGAAAAAATATATTCAATTTAAAAAAATTTTACTTAGAATTTGTTGTGGTCATAGGAAAATTGAAAATTTGTTCATATTAAAAACACATTATCCGATGGAAAAATAACATGGAGCAGCTTTTTTTGTTTACCAATAAGCTAAAGTGATCGATGTGTTGAGTGTATTTTGTAAAATTTATTGGAAATTTATCAATCGCAACAAGTTTCTCGTTTCGACACTGTAAATAACATGAAGCTATCAATATTCATTTGGTTTCAGTTCAAACGAGCACATTCTAATCTGTTCACTTCAGTTTTATATTTATTGAGTTTTCAATTCATTTCTGCTTATTTTTTTCACTGTTGATTTCATGAATTCCAAATGTACTCATATGTCTGTAATATTAGAATTAAGAAATGTTAGACACTATATGATATTCTATTCTAAAAATACTTCACTAAATGTGAGAAATAACAAGTGAAGAATTCGAAATATAAATTACGATTTCGAACCAAAACTAGAGAATCTGATTTTGAAAAATTTCCTTTGGCCAAGAATAATATATCAGAGATTATTTCTGACATTGGTGAAAAATTGTTGAAAAATTAATATTATTTGCTTAAGTTATTAAAATAGATTTATATGCAATATTTTTAGAATTTTTGTAAAATATCACAAATATAAATTTGCTGACTATGAAGAAGAATATTTTTTTATTAGTTAAAAACAAAAAATATCACTAAATTAAGCATTTTTGTGAAAAACACATAAGAAGATGGTTTCTAAACACATAATAATTTTACAAAAAATACCAAAAAAGTATCTAACATATAATAATATTTCTAAATAGATTGTGGATGGCAAATTTTTATTATTATCTATACTGGAAAAATATTAAATATGCATTTTAGTGAATTCTAAATCGCGTTATTTTCAAAAATTATTTACTTAGTCATGAATATCTATTTTGTCCCCTCAAAGTAATCCCCTAAAGATATTATACACTTGTGCCAACGTTTTTTCCAATCCTCGAAGCATTTCAAAAAATAATTTTTTGTGATCTGGTTCAGCTCCTTCTTCGATGCCCTCTTTATCTCCTCAATCGTTGCGTAGCGTCGTCCTTTAATGGGGCTCTACAGTTTCGGGAACAAGAAAATGTCACAGGGGGCCAGATCTGGGGAATACTGTGGCTGCGACATTATTAGTGTGTTGGTTTTGACCAAAAATGGCAAAAGCCAATTTTCATTCTTCCACAAATCTGGGCGTTTCTTGCGCATAACTTGCAGGTAATATTCCTTATTGACCATTCCACTCTGTGGCAAGAACTCATGATGCACCACGCCCCTGCAATGGAAGAAAACTGCAAGCAAAACCTTCACATTCGACCGAACTTGGCGCTTTTTTCGGTTTTGGCTCGTGCGGTTGCTTCCATTGGGATGATTGAGCTTTGTTTTCCACGTCATAACCATAAACCCATAAGTAGTCACCAGTTATGACCCTCCTGAGCAAATTTGGGTCGTCGCGGACAGAGTCCAAGAGGTCCTTATCAATGTTTTTTGGTCGAAATTGAGCAAAAATCGAAGACGAGCCAGAACACATGCGAGCAAAGCAGCTGTCAAAAATTAATTGAATATTCAAAATGGCCGAACTTGTCGGCATAAGTGAGAGACATGAGTACCAATATAACGCCACAAAAAATCGACATTCGAATATACGTAACCCGAGGAAATTCAAAATTCGCGATACTTTTTGAACAGACTTCGTATATTTTTGGAAAAGAGGTTATCCAGTTTCTACTTTGAAAAATAATGTTTAATAAAATATATTTTTATTTAAAAATTTCGATAAAATTTCAAATTAATTATATTGCCTATTATTTTTTCATTATGCATAAAATATAACATTATTTCTATAGCTACCATGAGTCTCCTTGTATGACTCAATCCTTTTGAGGTAGTTTTTAATGACTTTTTAGAACATTTTTGGCTGTAATTCGAACATTTTTGACGGTGTCCAATCACATTATCTTGGAGACCAATGGCATTAGCAAATGTCGAAATTACACGCCTTAGATACTTTTCGTTCAATACAGTGAAAATTTGTCGTATTTTGTGGCTTGTGATGCCGATAAAAATTCTCAAGTTCAGGCCAGAACTATGTTGGGTCCCTGATACAAGACTAGAGACTTTAAGGCCATTAGGCGAAATCATGTTTTATATGGGTTTGCACTCCTAGCTTTCCAAATAAAACTAGTCGAACTTTGGTTGGTGGTAGCGTGAATTGTATATATTAATTGTATTTTTTTGGGCAAATTCAATAGAGGACCTTGAAAATGAGTTTTTGGACAAAGAGCTCATACAAGCGATATTCAATTGATTATCGAAAAAAACTTTTAATATTTTAACACTATTTTGTGACAACATTATTTAACGCAATGTACTCTGAGAATTCATTATCTGGTGAGGCTATATTACAGAAATATTGGTTTATGAAACAGCGGTTAAAAATCCCGCCAACCGGATGGATGAGCCCCGTAGTGGCAATATCCTCAAAATTGTTTTAGTGGCAAGGAAATATCCTTCCAAAAAAATTTTTAATAATTAAATTTGTTGTTTGATTTTTTTTCTTCAAATTTCTTATAATCTTCAAACAAAAAACGGATTTACATACGTGTAAGTTATATGCATTAACACTATCTGAGTAAAATCTTTTGTTTTTTGCAGTTTGTATCCAATTTCAAAATTTTATATTGTGCATATATAAGCACACACCTATCCACATATAAGTACGTGTATATACAATAAGTAAATTGACTAGATTAGTGTGTTTTTTCTAAAGAAATCTTTACTGTAAAAGGAAAAGCATTACTATCCATCCACCAGTTGATTTAATGAAAATCAAATACTATAAAGGAAGGGACATTTATTGCTAATTAAGTTTACTCGCCGACTCCCTAGGTGAAGATGAGAAAATTTCATAAAGTAGCTGATTTGATTAATTGCATGGAGCACTGATTCGTCTTCAAATGCAGACCAAATATGGGGTAATTTGTTGGCTCATTCCAAACGGCAGCAGAATTAAGCAATCTATTGTAGAATATTACGAGTTGCTTCTTAGCGATCGTCTCTTCCTTTATCGTTTCACATCCATGACTACTACCAAATTACCTCCGAAGACTGCGTATTTATTGAATTCAATTAATCCCAGACGTGACATCCAAGAAGATTTTTTCCTCCAAGATATCTCGGCACGGCAATACGATGACGATATGGCGTCTTAAACATTCTCCTCTAACGGCATGATACGAAAGATACCTTCTTTATACAAAAAGGAAAAGCAGAAGCAAATGATGAAGAAATTGCTATGTACTTGCATAGATACTTGTACATGAATATTTTGTCTTGTATATTTGATGAAATCCAAAGTTTGTATTTTATCAATAGGACAGGATAGCGTATCGGAAAAAGCTTATACTGAGTGCCAATAAAAATTTCCATAATGCAATAACTTTTACTGATTCGTTTCGTTTTGTTCACTCAGGCAGGCAGGATTGGTGATGCATCCCCGTGGGTGGACGTAGCACCTTTCCAGCTGTTGTGCGTTTCCTTCACTTATATGTACACATATACGAATAGAGAACGAGTTTGTGCAGGTGGTGGCCATATAATTTCACCCCAGTGTCAATGTAACTTGTCGTTGGCTAGCGGGAGTGAAGCGTTGAATGTTACAACATTGGATCGATAAAATGGACAGATTTGAACACAATTGAATACAAATAAAATCGACACGGGATCTGCATCAGGAGCAGAAGCGCATATAAGCCTGCATAGGACTACGATATCCCATCGTATAACATCACACGGTATTTTGTAGAATCGCATCAATTCTAATCAGAGTTCAATATTTTTCTTTATAGCCGATACGAGGGCGGACGATTTTTTTTATGTTCCATTTTTATGAACAACAATTCTTGCAGGACCATATATTCTCAAACACGAGTATATCCCCGTACACATGCAATATAAAATCCTTGTTTGGGCAGATGTCTGAATATAATCGATATATGTGCATCCATTGACATTACAACATGGACAAGAGTTGCTACTAGTATTCTGCTCCAAGCTCAACGATCTCAGGGACCGGAAAATCAAAATCTACTAGGTATACAGGGATTTATGAATAAAATCGCACGTGACCAGAATATTTATACTGCATTCAGGAGACAAATAAAAAGGAGCAGTACGCATTCAACTTTAACACAGATTTGATTTGGAATTAATTTCATCTACTTGTGTAGTTGGGAAATTTTTCACTGTCGCTATAGATTCACTGTCAGATCCATTTCAATTCCGTTATTTGGATCACTTTCAAAATTTTCGCATAAACACTGATAAGGGGTTGTTGCTTCCAAAAGTATAGTAACAAACACAGGGTTTTAAAATTATAGACGAAGAAAAGCTGACGAATATTGTTACAGGCACACTTTTACGATTATCGAAAAATTTGTTCTGTTGGTTTAGAGATAATCTCTTCATGGTTTTCCAGTAATCAAAAGTAGCGAATATGCATTTTACGAAAATATATTTATATCTAGAGTGAATATATATATTTTGTTTTAAGGGGTGGAGGGGGGGAAGGGTACTTACATGAATATGATTAAAATTAATAGAATTAAAAATTTGATTTACTTATCATTGGATTTAATGCTGAAGAAATTTGTGGAATTTTCCATTTTCGAATTAATTATTCGATAATTTATAGTACAGCATCATCAATTTACCTCTATAATTTGATAGTCATGAAACGTAAACATAATTAAAATTATGTTTATGTTTGATGGCTATCAAAATTAACCAAAATTAGTATAAATGAGGCTCTTAAAACCCACAAATAACTGTAAAAAAAGCCATTGCATCTTAGAAAAGTGACTATCTGGTATGTATTTGGCTAGTAATTCTTTGAACAGTCACAATTCTGAGCGCTATGGCTATATGATAACAGACGTTTTTTTTAGTCCAAACTTGAAGATTTAAATTTGGACTTTAAAGTGCTTTTAATAAGAAGATGCCACAACCTGTAAAATAAGACAAATTTTTCTTTTATTTCGGGAAAAGATCAAAGATATCATAATGTCATTAACTCTCGAGATCTTTTGATTTGAAAAAAAAAATAATTTTTAAACTTAAGAGTATTAAAAAACTAGCATCTTTTAAGTAATGGCTGAGTTACCGTCCGAAATGTGAGAAAAAGTTATCAAAAATTACCTCAAAAGGATCGATTCCTGCAAAATATTTTATCCAAACTATTTGAATAATGTTTGATGCAATATATAATGGCAAAATAAAAGTAATATAATTAAATATTTTTTTTAGAAAAATCTTTATTTCAAATATGTTTGATTGTAATTTACTTTCTAAAGCATAAACTGGATAAACTGTTTTTTTTTATATGCTGTGTATAAAAGTAATACGATCGTTTTTAGAAATTTAACTTATTAGTACCTTGATGTCTATGGATTGTGTTGATGCAAAAGTTATGACCGTTTTTTACAAATATAATTAAACATTTTTTTTTAGACTTGTATTATTTATTTATTCAATTATATAATTTCCATCCGTTCTTATAACCTTCTCTCATCTTTCTATCAACTTATTAGTACCATTAGTGTAAAATTCCGTGGATTTTGATGCGAAAAATGTAGTAAGGGATGTTTTTACCTGCTCTATTGTATCAAATTTTTTGTCATTTAAAAAATTTTGCAGTGATCGGAATAAATGAAAATCGGAAGGAGCAAGATCTGGAGAATACGATGGATGCTTGATAACATCCCAATTCAACTCATTTAGCTTGTGTTGGGTTATCATAGCCACATGTGGTCGCGCGTTGTCGTCATAAAACACTACCCCTTTTCTGTTTACCAATTCTGGTCTATTCTTTTGAAGGGCGATGTTCAATTTGGATAATTGCTGACAATATCATTCTGCTGTAATTCTCTGATTGCGTTCTAAGAGTTAAAAATACACAATACCCTTACAATCCCACCAAACACAAAGCATAACTTTTTTTTGATGGATTTCGGCTTTCGAAGTTGTTAATGGGGCTTGTCCAGATATAGCCCAATGTCTATTTCTTGTCACGTTGTTGTACATGACCCATTTCTCATCTCCCGTTACCAAATGATGCAAAAAAGGTTCATGTTTTTGTCTCGCACTCAAAGCAACGCACGTTGAAATACGATCCAATAAATTGGCAGCCGACAATTGATGAGGTATCCAAACGTCGTACCGCGAAACCATCCCCATACGCTTCAAATGCCTTAATACGGTTGTTTGGTTGACTCCCATCATCGACGCGATCTCCCTGGTGGTTAGACGTGGATTGGTGTCAATTATGACTTTTAACTTGACTTCATCAGACTTCAATGGCCGTCCGGTACGTGGTTTATCAATTAGTGAAAAATCCCCAGATCGGAATTTTGTAAACCATCACCGTACCTGTCGAACTTTGATGACACCTGCTCCATACACTTCGCATATGTTTTCGGTTGCCTCACTCGCGGTATTGCCTTTACGGAATTCATAAAGTAAACAATGACGTAAATGCACGTCATCGACCGACATTTTGAAAAAATACAAGGGCTCTTCACTGTACTCTGGCCAGGCCAAAACTGAATAGAAAGTAGAGGGAAAGCATCCTGTATACAATGGAATCATTTAAAAGAAGATACTATTCATAATATCTGAAGAAAAAATTTTTTACCTAGGATCATAAGAAACGGTCATAACTTTTGCATCAACCGAATATATACAATAAGGCATAATATTTTAGCAACAAAAATTAATTATTATCTTCAGTAAAAAAGCCTTTTACTCAACTCATATTTTAGCATCTAGAGAAGAGTTTTTCTTCAATCTTTTTAATATTTCAAAAATTTAATAAGTAATTCTCTTTGATAACTACTATTAATAACTATCGGAACATACACATATAAATATTTTTATGCTCGCCAATATCTGTGAAAATATTGAAATATATTTTTATTGGTGAATTCGAACTAAATGATTTGTAGAAATTTTATCGCAGCAATAAAAATCACAGCAAATAAACAAAATGAAGAGGCAATAGTAATATTCCTCTCCGTATTTTCAAGCAGAGTGTTGTACATGAAATTACAAGGAATCGTTTCATTTATTTCACGTGATAATCGTAATTCGCCTCTTGGCACGTTTCACACATATTGCCTACAGTTTTCGAAATGCCAATGAGATCCAAAACCCACAAAAACTCCCACGTATCCATCGATAGTGTACAGAATAAGTACACGTATAGTACCTATTTTGTATTTGGATTTAACTTTTACGAATATAACTAAAATAGTGCCAGAACAACCAAACCGATATTTTGAATACAGCCAGTTTGTTGCATCTTTTGCTTTGGCTTTTGAATATCATCGAAAAATCTCAATTTTCAGGACAAATATCAGTTATCAAGCATGACTTATGCTTTACCATTAAAGATGGGAAGCTCTACCGTCACATAAGATGTCGAATTTATCAATAGGATTAATACTCCTAACTGCATTAAAATTCCACAAAGAGAACTATTACGATTGCTCCATTTTCATATTCCCATATGCAGATATGAACTTCCATACAGAAATTCCTGTGCATATTGCCGGAATAAATACTCTATTATGAAATATTGACTTTAACCACTCTACACATACATGAGTCTATGATGGAGGGATACCCTTTAAATATTGTATAGAGTCTCTTTAAAGGAGTTTGGTGTTTTTGTATGATTGCGAAAAAAAATTTTGTACGCGGTTGCAATATCGCACCTTCCTTGGACAGTTCGTTTTCATAATAAAATTCATATCATGTGGTCAAGAGTATAATTTTGACCACTAAAATAATAGTGTGCTGGTGAAAATGTTACTTGCTTTATGGCAAATGGAACTTTTATGATCTTTTGATGGAGTCGCAAAGACTTACAGAATTAACAGCGTAATCAATTTATGCACGTATGGGCTAGCAGCTATTCTCCATCTAAGCCAAAGTTAACCTACAAGCAGCAAGTATATTAGTATATGTTCGTACATATAGTGGATATTCCCTATTCCTTTTGTATAAAGGGCAATTTTGTTAGTTAACTTTACGATGTACTTTTCTTAACGAATCTATAAATAATTGAGTTTTATTGTTAGCATAAAAACCAAATGAATTATTTTATATAAAAACGTAAAGTGCGTACCATATGTTATGGTTGAAATACAAAAATTACTACAGTTTATATACTTATTCTCATATATCCTTATACATAGTGTAATTCTATGATAATAACAATAATAATGATTACAGAAATTTTTATTATAGATCAAGTTATTCTATTATTATTTTGAATATAATTATTTTGAACTTAAATGAAGTTAAATTTGATTACTTCTACGTCCTACCAGATAGTATAATTTAATTTATATTTTTTTATAAATAAAACAGAAAAAAAACTTTCCACAATATACTTTATAAAATGTCCGTTTCGTCTCATCTGCTTGAATTTTCGAAACTTTGAACATCGTCACTAGTGATAAATATCGTAAATGTTCTATTCAGATTATATATATATATTCACTATTAATAATTACTATTTTCTGCTCATCAGAAAACTGCACTAATTATCTTCGTTAGTTAATTAGGTAAATTATATATATTTCCTAGTTCATCTGTGTACCACACCGATAATTGGATTGCTTTTATTCAACCATCAATTATCTTCATCGCAATAGTGAATCGAAGTTTGGAACTTTTATCAGAATAGCTAAATTCTATTTTACAGTAGTTTTACATAATTAAAATCAGCAGCTTTCCATAGTACATACACATATATATCAGTGCTACTTACGGATTTTAATATCTTCTTATTTGAATAAAAATATTTTATCAAAATGATACAATAGATTTTTTGTTTGTTACTCTGTTTGTGAATTTGCAATATTTTCGATTAAAAGTTTTGTTTAAAACCTTCTCATAATGGGTTCATTTTTGAAATATAATTTGCAGATACTAACTGCATCTTAGAAGAAGAGAGTAAGTAACCTTAGGCGAAACTGGAAATTTTCTTCTATAGAAAGCGTTCGAACTCTACTTGACTTCATCAGACTTCAATGGCCGCCCGGTACGTGGTTTTATCAATTAGTCTACTTAACTCGATTGAGCAGAAAGAAGTCACAGGGAGCCAAATCAGGTGAATTCGGTGGCTGTCGGATGGTATTTGTTGCATTTTTCGTCAAAAAATTACGAATAATGATGGCACTGTGCACATTTCTGGTCTCTTTCGGCGAATTTTCTTCACGCCAACGTCTCATATCGCCCAAATAATACTCTTTGTTTACTGTCCGGCCTTCTGGCAAAAATTCATGATGCACTACACTGTTGTAATCCATGAAAACCGTGATTTTGACTGAAGATTACCTTCTTTTTTGACTGAAAACAACGTGGTTTTTTTATCTCTTTTTTTTTCTAAAAAAAAAAACGATGTGGTTTATTTTTAGAGAATCGTTGCCGAAACACTTTTCAAGCATTTTCGCGCACCATTAAAACCGTTTTTTACGCAAAATTTAATACAAGTTCGTTGTTGCAAATTTAAATTCATTTCTAAAATTGTAAAAAATCGCCAACACACATAGAGATAGATGTACTCTTGGCTACGTAAGATTTGCACATGTCAAGCTATGACGCTAAGATTTAGAGGGAATATCAACAACAGATATACCAACTTAACAAAAAAATAGAACTCAAATCGAAACCATGGGAGCGCCACACTCCCATCAATCCGAAAAATTTTTGATCAAGGTAGTATTTACAATCCGATCGTAAGATAATTTTAGAGTTATCAAATTTATATTTGGCTAATTAAACAGATAATTAATAAATATAACATTAAATATAAAGTTTGTTTTTGATATAATTTCTACAGAATTGATAATTCTGCCGTATTCAAATTTTGAACAAATTTTTTTCTCGAGCGATGAGGCTCAAAAACTTGAGTTGGTGAATATGTTAGAAAGCCAAATATTGTTGTATATGAAAGGCTCTGAAAACCCACAAATAACTGGGGAGAAGCTATTCTTCTTGCATATCTGATGTACATTTATGTCGGAAGATGTTATTGATTCTTGTTTTTTTGAAAATAAATAAGGAGAGACCGTTACGATTAAATCTAGACTTTTTGTGATTTCAATTTATAGGCACCACAAACCATACAACATGATAAATAACGAATTTATTACTAAAAAAGTTTCCAGAACGCGTAATTTCGATATTTGGTGATGCCAATTGGCCTCTAAGATCGTGCAATTCGATATTTTTGAATATTTATTATAAGATTTTTTATTATATTAATTTTTGTAGGAGAATTTGTTTTTTTTTAATATCGCTAAAATAAAAGCCAAATTATATCACCAAATGGACAAAAAATTCATCAAAAATTATATTAAAACTAGCGAGTCCTGCAAAAAATTGTATGGCATTTATTTAAATTATAATAAAGGGTTTTCGAATAAGAGTAATATGATTTCTTTTCAACAAAAAAATATACTAATTGTTAAGTTCTGAATAAAACGTCATTCAAATGGCCTCCACGACTTCTTTTACAGGAACGAATTCGATGAACCCAATTTTCGAGTACTTTTTCCACTAAATGAAGTCGTATGTCATGAATAGCACGTCCAATATTGACTTCTAAAGCTTGAAGAGAGTCTGGTTTATTGGTAAAGACCCATCAAATAACTTCAAATAACCCCATAATTCGGTTCTTGCATGTGCTGTGTGGTACGTAACTCCGTCTTGTTGGAATCAGATGTTGTCAAGATTAACTTCTTCCAATTTTGGCCATAAAAAGTTGGTTATCATCGATCTATACCGCTCTCCATTGACAGTAACGGTGTTACCAGCTTCATTTCGAAAAAAGTACAGACCGATGATTCCACCAGACCAAAAAACCACACCAAACTGTGATGATTCCACCAGACCAAAAAAACCATGAATAATTTGTGGATTTTATTCGCACCAGAATCGACAGTTTTGTTTATTTACCGCACCACTCCGATGAAAGTGAGCCTCATCGGAGAAGATGATTTTCTTAAAAAAATCGTTATCGTTTTCAAGTTGTTCCAAGACAAAATCAGCAAATTTCAAGACGTTTACGGTGGTCCAATGACTTCAGTTCTTTAGTGATAATAATTTTATACGAATGCAAGCCCAAATCCTTTTTCCAAATCCGCCAGGTTGTGGTTTGAGACAGTCCCAATTCTTGAGAACGTCTTGGAATCGAAAAATTGCGGTCTTCAGCAACACTTGCCTGAACGGCAACAATATTTTCATTACTTCGAGCGGTTCGTTGACTTATTGGTTAAGAAAATGTACTTGAACATTATGTAAAGAAAATGTACGCTCGAAATTTTTAATAATTCGACGAATAGCGAGCACAGTTGGACGATTATTTCGACCATAAAATGGTAAAAGCGCACGAAAAGTTGCAATTGGAGAACGATTATTTTGATAATAAAATTGAATAATTTGTAAACGTTGTTCTTATTTATATCTCTTAATGGTGAAATTGTACACACAGGTCATGACATATCACAAATGGCCGAAACTTCACTTAGAAATCATATCACTATTATTGGAAAACCCTATATACGAGTATAATAAGTGTAAATGGCAAAGTTAATTTTAAATTTAATTAAAAACGGAATTTTGAGTATATTTAATTAATATTTACTTTCCATAGAACAAATGGAATAACACTTTTTTTAACAATATGATATACATTTTTTTAGAAAAGCCATCCTTCAAAATAATATGTTCTAGATTCAATTTACAAAAGAAACTCACCAATAAAAAATATAAATTAAAAGAAAAACTCTACATCAGCTATCTTCTAATCAAACTTATTTGTTATGATAAAAGAAAAAAAAGAAATAATAACGAATTGTTTACTTTGCCATAATGGACGATGAATATTATTATTAATTATATTCAGTGTTTCGGATATTTATGCGGAAGGATACGAGTATACTTCTGAATAAAATCATTTATCAAAGTCTAATTCGACCCAAAATAATTGCTCTATAGCTAGAAACGACTTTCAATCCCTTTTCTGTTATTTTCTTGCATACATATATACATACATATTATACCAAATGAGGGTTGCTTTTATATTTTATAAGCCCACATGGACAACACTATATATCCTTTTTCATTGTCTAAGGATATGGTATCCACATGTTATTATTATTTAAAATTGTTTTATTTAGAAAGGGACTCCTTAGATGGACCGTAGATAGTTGGTGACGACTTTGTCCAGATAATCTTCGATGATATCCTTTCTTATCCTTTTTGAATTGTATCTCTTAAGTTCTTTCCATCGAATCCCATTATCGTTAGTTGAAAATCAATGAGTTGGAAAATATCTAGAAACAAAGGAATGCTATTTCAATTATTTTCTTGTCATGTCATTTTCAGGAAATACTAGTACAACCAAATAAACTCTTTATACCCAAAACTAGTTATCAAATATATCAGATAACAAAATGATATCCAAAGATATAAATATATATGTATGTTGGTATAAAAGAATAAAAGTTTAATTATGCGAATTTTAACATTTGTTTTCTGTTTATTATTTATTAAGAAAAGAAGTATTTAGATTATCAATAAAAAGATAAACAATCATCAAACTTCGTATAGTATGCTAATATTTTGCACATAAGGAATTATTAAAATTTGTACTTCGAAAAGTAAAGTTAAATAAAATAAATAAAACATTCAAATTTTAATTCAATTTTTAATAAAATATTTTCTTTAAATGTTGCCATTATATCAAAAATTTAATATTTAACAAATGGCTATAATATGACTTCTTGCAGGACTCGATGCTTGCAGGACGAACAATATCAACACCAACAGTGATTTAATTAAAATTAATATATGACGGTTATTTTTATTAATGATTTAAATTCTCTATATTTTATGTTTCATTTAAGACTCTTACCCTACTTAAAACTATTTTAGAATGTTAGTAAATGAAAATTTATACAAATGATTATGTTTTTACTTGATTCATTATATTTTTTTCAATTCAAAGTTGCACTGGCCATTTAGTCCTCTATTGGCCAAAGTTACAATGTAAAAATTTTTCTTTATTTAATACTAAAAACCAATATAAACTAATGATACATGTAAAAATATATATATTAAATTTAATTTAAAAGTTGAGAAATAACAATGTTTCTAGTCATGGTCTTTTATCCTTAATATAAACTCTTAAATTTATATGATTTTTGCTGCGAGTCAATGTAACTTACAATTGACCATTCCCAAAAATAGGTTTTGTAAGGTACACCCCTACATGGTTAAAGGATTGTTCACCTTTTCGGAAATTGTCGATTGAATAAAAAACCAAAACGATTGCAAATTGTCGACTCTTCATTCTGAATTGCAAATTCCTCTAACTTTGCTCCAAACCCCCAAAAAAATGGAGCCAAATTAGAGCAGTTTGCAATTTAGAATAGAATGCACACTTCTTCACCTTTGTTACTTCCAGTAATAGGTTGTACTTTTTTAATATTTCACTTTAAAGATTAATACTGAAATCGGTGACAGACCAACATATGAGAGGACGGGAGCTGGCAGTGCGACATTACAGAAGCTACCACCTTTTTAGCCTTCTAGGAGTGGTCTTGGATGCCAGACTCAACTACAAGGAGCACATCTCCAGCGTCAGCAGGAAGGCATCAGCAGTACAGGGCGCACTTTCGCGGATAATGCCCAATATAGGAGGCCCCAGGTAAATCCGAAGGCGACTACTGGCAACTGTTGTTACCTCCGTCCTGCTATACGGAGCACCAGTGTGGGCGAGATCGCTAGAGCTAACAACATTCCGCAAGACAATGACATCAGTCCAGCGGCTCTCAGCGATCAGAGTGGCGTCAGCATACCGAATGGTATCCACGATGCGGTCAACATCGTAGCATCATGCCCACCCATCGGCATCCTGGCAGGAGAGCGGGAACGTTAACATCGTAGGAAGAAGGAAGAGCGGCGAAAGGTCCTCTGTGAAGAGGAGAGACCCGAGAGTCTTCGCCTCTGGCAAGAGAGATGGGACAAATCGACGAAGGGTCGGTGGACTCATCGGCTTATCCCACATGTTACCAAATGGGTCACTCGCCTGCACGGGGAAGTCGGGTATTACATCACCCAACTCTTGACTGGGCATTGATGCTTTCGGGCATACTTGCACAGATTCAAGAGAACTGACTCCCTAAACTGTCATCATTGCCAGGATGTGATCGAAGACGCAGAACACGTGTTCTTCCAGTGCCCCCTCTACGAGGAAACGCGGGTGGAGCTGGAGAGAAATCTGGACCATTCCATCAGCCCAGAAAATATAGTGGCGTGCATGCTGAAGAGCCAATCGGCTTGGAACAGAATCCAGAGTACGTGGAATCCATTATCAAGGATCTCCACACAACGTACGAAGAAAAGGCCGCGTGGCGTCATAACATCGGAACAGCAGTAGCATCAAACAAGAACGCCCCGGCGAAGTAGTATTTGCAAAGAGTGCCGCCGGGGAACCATCGTTCCCGGGAGCAAGATCAGAGGTGCAGGTTAGGTTTTAGCGAGGTAAAAATCTCGCATAACTCGTCTGGCAGGTAGAAGGTCTTCCAGGCGAGTACCTTTTGAAGATTTCCCCCTGTACCTCATTAATCTAAACAGAAAAAAAGAAAAAAACCTTTTTAGCCTAACATTCCAGAAGCTTGGTTTCTTCAAGTACCAAAGGACGAAACTAAATATCGACATATGATTTGCATTCTGACCCAGAAAGTTATTTGTAGGGTTATAGATATAATTAGAAACTCTGGGGACGAAAGCAAATATGATTCACATAATAATGCTCTAATTTCTTGCCACACCCTTAGCGAAGAGAATCGATTAGAAAAGCTAATCCGCGATACTGAAATAGATGATACATGTCCTTCTATCTTTTACACAGATATAGAGATACTAATGGGTTCTTTACTAAATGTTAACCATCCCTATTAAGCTCCTGAATATTTCAGATAAAATATGTCAAATTTTTAAACAAAGATTTTTAATGCAATTATTTCTTTGATTAAATTTGTCAAGGTATTAACATGTTTTCGACTTCTTTATCTGTTGTAACGTAGAGCCCATATTCTAACCTTCATAAATTTAACCACAGAAATAAGTGCATTAAAAATCGAGGTAGCTGACTAGTACAAAAAACCGAGAGGACTCGAAGAATTCAGACAATTCAATCATCTTTCCAGGTCTAGATCCAACTCACATTGAACTGACTAATCGTCGTTTAGATCCAACTCACATTGAACTGACTAATCGTCGTTGACCCCTTAACCAAATTAAATTTTTTAATTGATAATGGAACGGACATTTCTGTTATTCCATGGCGTTTTTGACAAAAATCAACTCGATCTAAAGATTACCCCCTAATAGCTGCCAATTGTACTCCCATTCCGACTTCTGGAAATACCATATTTTAAATCAAAATTTCGTTATCGCTTGGAAGGGACTTAACTTTTCTTTTTACAATAACAGCAGTCGATAGACCAATTATTGGTACTGATTTTTTTGCCAAATTTTATATTTTAGTGAATCTTGAATATAGAAAATTAATTCATCCATAAACCAATTGCCAGATTTATGGAAAACTTGCTTGGCAAAAATACCTAGTATCAAAATCATAAAGATTCAAATAATTTTACAAAGCTTTTCTAAAATGTATTCCGGAAATCACTTCTACTTCAAATTTTACTACGGAAATAAAACATACGGTGCAACAACATATTTAAACCAACAATCCGATCTTATATGTCCACTTGGGATTGGTAGACCTTTAAAGTCAGCGGCCTCATTTCCCACTTCGTATGGCCGCTAAAGCAGATAAAGATTGGCGTCCTTGCGGAGATTACCGTCGACTAAATAACATTACCCTTCCGGATCGATACCCATTAGCCCATATTCAATATTTTAACTTCCACATTCATGATTTTAGAATCTTTACGAAATCGATTTATTCCGGTCATATAAACAAATTCCCCTCGCATTGGACGATATTTAAAAAACAGCCGAATTTTTAGAACAGTTATTACAGCAAATGCATTTTTGGAGTTCCGAAACTACATGATGTTTCTGAACAGGGTATTCTTCCTTCTAAAGATAGGTAGCAATTACCTGAGGAGAACTAATTAGCATACTGTATATAATTAATTTTATTAGTAGGCTTAGAAAAATCATATGATATTGGAGACGAATTAATATTATCAAACTTTGTTCTTAGAATGGCCTTTGTTCTTAGAATTGACGGTGGCCAATGATACGTTCAGTGCAAAATTTACACCAGAGACTTATTTTCTGCAGATATAATAGCCTGTGTATAATAATTTGGGATTTTCCTATCTACAAAAAAAAAGAAATGAGCCCCATCGCTCAAGAAAAAATTGATTGAAAATTTATCATCCAAAGCCTGTTGTTCAGACTCCCAATCAACGTATTAGTTTACATATTAAGAAATTTATTTAATTATTATATAAAATGGCAAATATTATTCTAAATAAATATTATTCTAAATTATATATTTTTTAATAGTCTTAAAAATAAATTTACTTTATTTTCTAATCCGCAAAATGAATAATCCGGGATTTATCAGAAAATTTCTCTCTTACATATCTTCCAAAGTTTGTAGTTATATTTTAGGTGAATTTTCAAATCGAGTATTATTAAAATCATTTATATTAAATTATACCATATTATAGGAGTATTAAAAATATACTCATATCAATGGTATTATATTTTTAACTTAAACAGTGCTTCAAAAATTATCAATAAATATGCAAATTTCATTTATTTTTTATATTCAGTTCATGTAATAGGAAATCTTTTGGAATTTATTAATTTTACTATTATTTTTATTAATGTAATAAAATGCTGTTTACATAAATTACAAAATAATTTCAGTAAAAATAGAAATTTTTATTGATTTATTTTATTAATTGACAGCAATAACATGTGTTGATAGTTTAAAATTGTTATTGCCTAGAGGAACATCTTATATAGTATGTAAGTGGAATTGTCTCATATAATTCTATATTGAAAATAAAATAAAATACTTATAGTTATTTCACTATTGCACTTTGCATCGGATGCATAGTCACTACTTTTCAGATACCAACTATGAAACATGAAACATAAACAAGATCATTTCCCGGATGTACGTTTATATGAGCAAATATCTAAGATGATACTGCATCCAAACATACTTAAAACGAATGCACTTTTGTTGTAAATAAATTTGCTTGGATATATTTTATAGTCTCAGCTCTACTTTACGGAAATTTTATAGTCATGAATAGATAACTTTTTGATCTAATTCACTTAAGAAAATTTCATTTTATTTTTCAATTTTAAATTTTTGAATTTTATTTCTCTTGAAAATACTTTTCAATAAAATCCAATTTTAATCTTTATGCTAAAGTAAAATAAAAATAATTTTGATATTTTTTTGGTATTGTACTAATACTGTTTTATAAATATCGATTTAAAAAATAAAATATAAACCACAGAAAAATTAACAAAGTAATTTTTTTTCTTATAAAAAGAAAATGTTTACTAAGAAAAAGCAGTAAACAAATTAATGTTGTTCATGAAATTTACGAAAAAGTATAATTAATAAAGTCTAGTAAAAGGAAATGCTTTACAAGAAGAAAAAAAATCTATCGAATTTTGTGTTTCTTGAAATAACTAAAAATAATTTTTGATAAGGGGGAGTCAAAGATAAATTATTCTACATAGATGAGCATTTAATGGAAATCACCCCTTTTGTAAAGTTTTTCTGCTGATTAATTAGATTTCCGCCCGTTCTTATTTTAATCACTAGACGCTTAAGTAAAGAAATTACTTTTCATGTTATTTGTTGCTCCAGAGAAAAGGCAACCAAGTGTGCCCTTTTCAAATGAAAAAGAATGTGTTTATCCCCAATATTCCAGCGGTTATTTAACTTTTTCCTATAGTTCTTGTTGCATTCTATCACTAAATTTCTAGACGGACGATTATTGTATTTGAAAATACTCATGGAGGAGAGGCCAAAATACTTTTGGAGTATGTTGAGTGTCTGAACCGAAGTACAAGCTGAAGTATTGAAATTGTTTCCCATGCCCAATAAACAATTCAATTAAAAACTCAATTTGTCACCATGACTAAAACCACTTAGTAGCGACTTAAAAGGATTCCCCAATTACTTCTGGTCTCGTTGTTCCTCTAGAGTTACAGAATTACTCGCCAGTATCCAATTAAAATACCTTCAGAAATATTTTCCACGTGCACACCATAAAGAAATTAGTGAAATAATGTTGACTGCCGCCAACGGTTGCCGCACTGACTTCAACATTTACCCAATGCGCTTCCTTTCCGATTTTCCAGCTGCACCTACTATCAATAGTGCCATAGTCCTCTTGGTGTAAATGTATTAATTTCATGGCAACATATACGAAACTATACTGCAGTGAAAATTTTCATAATACGAGTAGCAACCCAGCCATACCCTAAGCATACCAAGAAGAGCCTCAAACACGTTTACAATAATAAAAAAAAAGTTAAATTTATTCTTAATCTTTGCCTTTACTCGCTTTTAAGTGGATTTTCACGGGTTTTCATCTCAACAGTTGGTATTTTACTCTTTGTGGGATCCAACAAAAATGTTATTTTCAATTTTTCACATTTTTATATTTAATTCCTTAAATTCTTTTTGTACATCAAATACATTCTTCATCGCCATTATAAAGACAAACTAATTTAATAAAGAATTAAAATGATTTTTATTACTCTTAATATAGTTTAAATATCGGTTGCTGTCCTTATTTAGCTATTCAAAAACTAATATTCTAGATTATTATGCAACAAAAAAACTTTCACTCAAAAAATTAGGAATCTCAATGGCTGAAAAAGTAATTTTGTGGAAATAAAAAAAAATAGGCTCAGATTTATGTTAGTTTTTGAAGGTCTCAGTAAGGTTTTTGCGGTGAAAAATAGCGTTTTTACAGTCTGATTTTTTTATATTTTTAGGGCTCAGTTAACTAAAAAATTCTACAAGAAAGGTTTGGAGGTCCCTATTTAAAAATTTAACCAGTTCGACATACAGATCTTTATGTCCGATGGTTCCAACTGCTGCCTCACTAATTTTTTTAATAGGAATAATTTCATTATCAAAGTTCGGCGCTCTTTATTTCAAAAAGTCTAGATATCTATCGACTCAATTCCACATATAGATCAATATATTCGATGGTTCCAGTTGATCCCTCACTAATTTTTGTATTGGAAGGATTTCATTGTCAAAGTTCGGCGCTCTTTACTTAAAAAAAGGACGTATCTATTGACCTACTTTTACGAGGGTCGTTCAATAAGTCCTTAGAAAATCCAAGAAATTTTTTTTTGTAAGTAGCATTATCGACAGGAAAGCAGTCAAAATTTCAGCTCGATCCATAGCGTAGGTCAATTTCTATCGTCGATTAAAGTTAACGACATTTATTTGTGCATAACAATGGAAAAAAGCGAGTTTAGGGCTGTCATCAAACATCTCCATTTGAAAGGCTTAAGCCCGAAAGAAATCAAATCCGAGTTGGATGCAGTTCATGGCACATCTGCACCTGTGATTGCGACGGTTTACAATTGGGTGAATGAATTTAAACGTGGCCGTTCATCCACAAAAGATGAACATCATTCAGGACGCCCAGTTGAGGTGTCTACTCCTGAAATCATCGACAAAATCCACGATCTGATTTTGAACGATCGGCGAATTAAAGTGCGCGAATTAGTTGAGGCCACGGGCATATCACAAGGTACAGTCGCTTCAATTTTGATTGAAAAATTGTCTGTGAAAAAAATTTCGGCAAGTTGGGTGCCGCGTTTGCTCTCAGAGGAGAATAAGCGCAATCGTGTAGTGGACTCTGAGGCTATGTTGGCACTCTTTCATTGCAATCCTGCCGAATTCCTTCGTCGATATGTCACTGTGGACGAAATCTGGATACACTACTACACTCCAGAAACGAAGAGATAGTGATCACAGTGGATTTTCAAGGGTGAATGGGCTCCGAAGAAGGCAAAAACTGTGCCATCGGCCGGCAAGGTGATGGTCACGGTCTTTTGGGATTCGCAGGGCATCATTTTTATCGACTACTTTTAAAAAGGAACAACAATAACAGGAGCGTATTACGTGTCATTATTGAAACGGTTGAGCGAGGAAATCAAAGAGAAGCGCCCCCATCTGAAGAAGAAAAAAATCCTCTTGCATCAGGACAATGCGCGTGTACACACCTGTACTGTTTCCATGGCCAAAATTGTGGAATTGAGAATGGAATTGTTGTAGCATCCCGCTTATTCACCAGATTTGGCCCCGAGTGACTATTTTCTTTTCCCCAATCTGAAGAAATGGCTTGGCGGACGACGGTTCACTTCCAACGAGGACGTCATTGCTCAAACGGATGAGTATTTTGCAGAACTTCCGAAAGGAAAAACGGTTGGAAAAGTCTACAGAGCTAAAAGAAGATTATACTAAAAAATAAAAATTTTTTTTTTTAAAAAACAGTTTTTTCCATCTTTTTCTAAGGACTTATTGAACGACCCTCAGTACAGATCTTTATATCCGAAGGTCTCAGTAAATCCTTTACTAGTTTTTTTTATAGGAAAAAAAATTATTGTGAAGGTTCGGCGCTCTTAACTTCAAAAAGTCAGGTTATCTATCGACCTGCTTCCATATACAGATCTTGGTATTCGACGGTACCCTTACTACGAGTATCAGCAAGGGTATCTATTATTCGATAATAGATACCTTTGCTGATAGTAGCTCTCTTGCAATTTAAAAAAAAAATCTCATAGCCAAGTTTTTTTTATATATTTTCTTATACAAAAAAATATCATAGTCAAGATCGACTTTGTTTTATATGAAAAAATTGTCAAATTTTTATCGTGTTTGTCTCTTTTTAAATTAGAATATAACTGATATCTGGATAGGTAAACATTTTGTAGTGAATGTAATGTTTTTCAATTATTAATTTTTGACTTTATTTTGTACGTTTTCTGCTATTTTAGAATAATTTTGTCATAATCCACTTAATTTGATGTACATAACCCCAATTACTTACAAAACTTCATTAACTGAGAATATCATATTTCTAGTGCGGCAGCCGTGCGCATCTGCGGTTATTTAGCTTTCATTTATAAAAGTTATTATGCTAAAATTATGTTGACATATTTCGTTATTTGAAAATTCTAAATATTAATTAAAAATACTTTCAGAAAAAAAAGTTGCATCGCTATGACAATTATATAAATTATTTTTTTCGTATTATTTTCCATTTCAATTTGACTTAATAAATATGAAAATTTTTCCCAATATAAACTGCAATTAAAATCGAGATAATATAGATTAAATGAAAATAGTTTTTAAAACTACAATAGAGAATATCGAGTCTAGGAAATAATTTTTTGATTGCATTTAATTTGGTCAAGGCTTTATGAATTGCACTGCCTATTTTGATAATATATCCTAGCTTATTATAATTTTATCGATCATCTGACACTATAGATAAATGAACTATGATAAATCATAAACTCAGTATGAAAATTGTGTTAATTACCGATATGTCACGAGAGAGTAATTTATTTGTCATATCGGAAAAGCATAGTCGAATATATTACAAATATAATGGAAAATGTTCAATTTTATCGACTTAATGCAGTGATATCCTTTTGCATAAATATAGTGCATTTTCGATACTAGATTATTTGACCAAATAAATAGACCAAAGAATGGAACAACAAATTATATTATTTTTGAATACTATAGAAATTATAAAGAAATTTTCGTAATATAATTAAGATAGACGATACGAATTGGAAAAATTTCAAAGGATATTTTCTTTTTTTAGCCATTGCTTTATTTTCCCAAAAAAACTAAAATTATTATCAGATGTTTTCTGCTTTTTAATAAATAGTTAATAAAATATTTCTACTGTAACGATAGGCTCAAAAGTATTTTAAAATAAAGACTTATCGAAAAGCAAAGTCAGATAAACAAAAACACGTTAAACATTCAGATTTCGGTAAAATTTTTATTAAATTGGAACTTGTCATAATGAACAAATTTTCAGATTATTAAAATTACTTCTTACAGGACTCGATCTATTTGAGTTAATTTCTGATAACTTTTTTGCAAATTTCGTGTTATAATTCGATCATTATTTGATGTTTGTGCATTTTTAAATGTTCTAAAATTAAAAAATTATCTAAATAAACATAATCTTTTGCATTACAGCTCAAAGTGACTCAAACCGTATCTAATTACGTGTTTTGGGTAATTTTTATTTTTTGTGTGGCTTGTGGCATCTTTTTGTTAAAATTACATGTGGTAAAAATTTAAATTTTTTAAATTAAGCGAAAAAATTCGGCTTTATCGTGGTCAGAATTAAATCTTTATTTTCAAAGAAATACGTGGCAATGATATATTCAGACCAAAATTTCCAAAAAGATAATAATTTTTTATCGTGGATACAATGGCTTTTGTTTAAGTCATGTATGGTTTTTTTTTAAAAGCCTTATATTCGATAATATTGTTTATTAAAGTATCTACCGAGCAAAAAATGAGCCTCAATGCTGGTCGACCAAAATATCTTATAACTTTTTACATTTTGAGGGAATTTAATGATCGACTAAACGATCGATAATATAAAATGACATACTTTTAGCTAATTAAATATGAGTATTATTTTTAATTACTTTTTTTTAACAGTAAAACGATAGAACTATTGGATGAATGCAAAAGTTATTGCAAACAATATTTTTTCTTCAGAAATGATGAAAAGTATCTTCTTTTAAATGATTCCATTGTATACAGGATGCTTTCCCTCTACTTTCTATTCAGTTTTGGTCTGGCCAGAGTACAGTGAAGAGCCCTTGTATTTTTTCAAAATGTCGGTCGATAAAGTGCATTTACGTCATTTTTTACTTTATGAATTCCGTAAAGACAATACCGCGAGTGTGGCAACCAAAAACATATGCGAAGCGTATGGAGCAGGTGTCATCAAAGTTCGACAGACACGGTGATGGTTTACAAAATTCCGATCTGGGGATTTTTCACTAATTGATAAACCACGTACCGGGCGGCCATTGAAGTCTGATGAAGTCAAGTTAAAAGTCATAATTGACACCAATCCACGTCTAACCACCAGGGAGATCGCGTCGATGATGGGAGTCAACCGAACAACCGTATTAAGACATTTGAAGCGTATGGGGATGGTTTCGCGGTACGACGTTTGGATACCACATCAATTGTCGGCTCCCAATTTATTGGATCGTGTTTCAACGTGCGTTGATTTGAGTGCGAAACAAAAACATGAACCTTTTTTGCATCGTTTGGTAATAAAGAAAATGTCTTTTTCTTATAACGCGATAAGAAAAAGACATTGGGCTATACCTGGACAAGCCCCATTAACAACTTCGAAAGCCGAAATCCATCAAAAAAAAGTTATGCTTTGTTTTTGGTGGGATTGTAAGGGTATTGTGTATTTTTAACTCTTAGAACGCAATCAGAGAATTACAGCAGAATGATATTGTCAGCAATTATCCAAATTGAACATCGCCCTTCAAAAGAATAGACCAGAATTGGTAAACAGAAAAGGGGTAGTGTTTCATCACTGTGGCTATGATGACCCAACATAAGCTAAATGAGTTGAATTGGGATGTTATCAAGCATCCACCGTATTCTCCAGATCTTGCTCCTTCCGATTTTCATTTATTCCGATCACTGTAAAATTTTTTAAATGATAAAAAATTTGATACAATAGAGTAGGTAAAAACATCCCTTACTGCATTTTTCGCATCAAAATCCACGGTCTAAAAAAAAATGTTTAATTGTACCATATATGTAAAAAAACGGTCACTACTTTTGCATCAACCCGATATTCCCTTTCCAACTATAAAATTAATATTTCTATAAATTTAATTACATTTGATACTGTCTATAAAATCAAATATATATAATTAAATAGATAATTTACAATTATCGTTTTTGTTTTAACTAAAAACTCACTTAGATAAAATTGTTCAAGTATAAATATCACACATATAAATTTAGAAAATTAAAAAAGTTGAAAAAATTTCGAAAGTAAGACAAAATAATTATTATACGTTAATATATTTCGGCATTTTTTTTTACTTTTAATATCATGGAGGAGTACGTACTATGAGAAGTTTTCAGTTTTAATACGATTTTTGTTATTAGTGTGTATCTTTATGGTGAACTTTGACAAAGCATACATTCTTATAGAATATAACTGAAATTTAATAAAACTTCCAACTCTTGATAACTTTGTAAAAAGTTACATACTCTTACATTCAGAATTCTCACATGTTCAGTATTTCTTAGTTGAAACTGTACGTCGTATCCTTCTATTATATATTATATATACATTGAATATATTCTTGACAAAATTCAATTTTTTCGAATTATTACATCATGTTTGCATCTGAACAGACGTATGCCTATGTAGCTATCCTATATACTCACTCATATTTATATGAGTTTCAATAAGAATGGATCCATATATATGACTTTTTAATATAGGCTAGCTATAATAAAATATCCACCAAAAAATAATTCAAGTTTAAAACTTATTTTGTGAATATTCATGATGTATTTTCGTATATACTTTTAGATATCGGAAAAGTTTCATGTTATATTTTACTTTATCCTTTATACACATACATATATGTAAATTCAAGATTTTCGTAATAAAATTATATAAAATTATACCAGAAATAAAATGGAAAACTTTTTTATTTATTACTATTATTTAATATTCAAGACTTATATATGAGCTTTTCCAAAGTATTTTTTATCAAAGTTTTTATTTATATGCTCATAAGTACAATCAAAAATTTAATAGTTAATGTTTGAGATGAAGAAAAATTCTTTTTCTATTTTAATTATATATTTTATAATATTTCTTATTTTCTGGAATTTGATTTTGTATTAAATAAATTTTAATAAACATATGTGTTGATTGGAAAAGTAAGAATATTTTCTTTCTTTTATGTAAATACGAACGTGCTTATTCAATGAAAGTAGAAATAGTCATAATATTGACTATTTGCTATAGAGTATCGGGTTTTACTGTACCCTCGACTAATGTCTCCTTGTCTGAACAAAATGACCTTTTGACTTGTGACATGTGGTTGCCTACAAACAGTGCCATGTGTTCTAAATTACACTTTTCTCCATTATCCCGAAAAGGATAATTCTTTTGGTTTAATTCGATACCGTGTTCTTTCTGGACAATCAATAATTCCGGATTGAGAAACTGACAGGACAATAGTTATCTGTTCCTATCATGTAAACGGGACAATGATGTTCACATCGTCAGATATTTTTCCGTTTTGCAATAATAAGTCAGCTTAAAGGATTTATTTTAGTCCTTTCCAATCAATAATAAAATATGATATGCTCGTATTTGCAGTTTGAATTCTATGAATTACGATTCGACACGCAAATGGCATATAATTTTCATAAAATTTTATGCTTTAAATCAAAATTCGAATTTATTTAAATTTTTATTTTTCCTATAAATATGTATAAATTTCAATTATTTATAGTACTTGTAATAAAAATATTTTTTTATAAGAACGAAAAAATAATAATTTGCTATTTGTTTAATTTCACAAATAAAGTTCGCATTTATTTGCGTAAGAAAATAATAAATATTTACAAATTAAATGAAATGGAATATTATGTTTTCATATAGAAAATAGATTTTTGTTAAAAGTATTTTTTAAGTATTTATATTGTATATGAAATCTGATCGAGTCATGTTGAGGCCAAGTATTTTGATTACTCAGTAAAAAGAATTTATTTTCGAAATTTTTTTTTTGTTATATAATTTTCTATTAATAAATTATTTCTTATAAAAAAAAATTGTAAAAAATGTCCTTCAAAAGTTGAATATATATTTTTCTTCCTTGAAATTTACTTCCAAAAATAAATTCAAACCATACATATCTTGAGGATTGTTTACATAAAATATTATAAAAATAATATATGATCTGTATTGAAAATGTCAAAACAAATCTTGGCAACCTCTCTCCCTCAAATAAAATTCAATACATATTAAATAGCTTAGAAAATGTCCTTCATGATTATATGAAAGGAGAGTTTTAAGATGAAATAATTTTTATATAGTATGGCATACTCTCAATCCAATTTATTTTTATTATACAATAATTTATTATACAATAATTTCATCAAATTTCTTTCAAATAATTAATTTCATTTATTGACGGTGACAATTTGTCTAAAATACACATAAAAACTATAATATAATCAAAATCAATAATAATAATGAAAATTTTTTTGAGATAAGAATACATTTTTCTTTATTGGTATTTGAAATGAATGTCGATCATCATTTATCATTCACTACAGTCAGTTTTTTTTTATGAACGCTTAAATCAAATGGAATAAAAGTCCACCTTTCCGACATGTCATATATTATTGTTAGTTCTACAATGAATAATTAATTTTTATATGTCAACGTACTTAGCATACATAGTAGTAAAACTGAATATAATTGTTTATTTAATAAAAAGAACAATGTGCCAACTTTTGTTTTAAATGGAAATGCATATGATTACAACCCCAGATATATTCTTTGGTGAATGAAATTACCCTATTTTCCTATTTAATGTGTTTTATTAGTAAAAAATATAAAAACTTTAGATATAAGCATTTATTTCCACCCTAATTCATATTCGGTAAATTTAATATTAGATAGTTATAAGACAAGGGGTGTCAGTTGACTTGCTTTTGTTGTACTCGTATATTTGTTGTTGGTTATTAAAATAAAATAAATTGTGAAATATATTTAATAAATATAAGAAGATGATTAATTCCCTAAGTAATATATTAAATAAATAATAGTTTATAGGTAAAGCATATTAAAAATTTCACTAGTTAGATTTTTCCCATCTCTCGGGCAATTTGTGGATACAGCGACAAAAAAATTCCTTCTCTTTCGAGGCAAACCACTCATCAAGCCATTTTCGGATGTCTTCGTAAGAATCGAAGTGCTGCTCAGCGAGCGCGTGGCCCATCGACGAAAACAGGTGGTAGTCGGAAGGGGTCAGATTTGGTGAATAAGCGGGGTAGGGTAGCACCTCCCAGTTAAGTGTCTCCAATTAGTTGGAGACACTTAACTGGGTGGTGCTACCCTACCCCGGGGAGGAAAATCAGCTTGTCATGTCTTTGTTGATAATCCGTCCTTTTTTCACGCAGAGCACGATGCAATTTGATCAGTTGTTGGTGGTAGCGGTGAGTATTGGTGATGGTTTCACCAGGTTTCAACATCTCATAGTAGACGATACCCTGCTGATCCCACCAAACGCACAGCATCGTCTTCCGTCCGAAGCGATTTGGTCTTGGCGAAGAAAACCAATCTCGGCACGTTGTTTCCGATAAAACGCTGTCACCATAGCCCTCCATAAGCATTCGATGCGATTCGGAAGCCGATTTCTTCAAATTGAAGCAGAAAAGCAGAGATTCCCGCATATGCTCTTTTTCTGGCACAAAACTAGACAAGATTACCAAAAGAAAAATGTATGTTGTTGTCGGAAATTGCTGACAATGTGCACAGATTAATGTTGACCGATGTTAAACTCATAAAAAAAAGTATGGCATGCCCATGGTAGCTTAAAACGTTCACTTACGCCATCTATCATCAAACAGCGGATTTAAGCTTATATCCATGGTATATAAATATTTTACATAAATTTTAAGCTATTATATTTATTTTACTTTGCCATTTTTCATAAAATACAATTTTATTTAAAAAGATGTCACAATCATTTTTGCAGGACTTGATCCTTTCAAGGTAATTGTTGATTTTTTTTTTGCGCATTTCGTTCTGTAATTCGGCAACAACCTGACAGATGTCGGTTTTTAAAAAATCTAAAATTTTAATCACTAAATCACGAAATTAAACTTATGCGTAAAAACGCCCAAAATTGTAGTGTTAAGTGGCTTATGTGTTCCGTTTTGTTAAGATTACATTTATTTCAGACGAAAATCTTTAAGTTTTGGTTAACCAAAATTAATTATCGTATGGCCAAAGCGTTTAGACTTGATGGTTACCGTGTCTCATTTTTCATTTGTCAAAGAAATAGTGGCTAATGGTATTTTCAAGACCAAATGTATAATATACAATATAAAAAAGTATAATAAAAATTTGACTGGTCTAATTTAAAATAAGTGAATACCAATAATTTTTTAATTTTATAATTAATATAAATTTTATAATTAATATAAATATTTTTCTATATATTAAATCTATAAAACCTATTTTATGATCGTTGAATTATAATCTCAACAAAAATATTGTAACAAACAACATAAATAATCTTATTTTTTATACACAATTTAAATTTATTTATTGTTAGTAATAATTCAATTACTATAATTGCACATATGTTTATATAGTATGCAAATCATTCAACTAAATTTAACTTAACTTTTGTCAATATTATGTGCAAATAGCCTTAAGGTGTTTAACTTAATACTTAAACTGAATACAAACTACGCATAGTGTTGACTATGTGTTTTGTATACAAATATTGGCTAATAATAAGAAGAAATTAATGTATCGGTTAGAAATTATTAATTAATTATTGAAATTATGTGTATTTAGAAAATTGTATTCATTGTGTAGTATAAGTGGAATAATTTAAGATATTTTGTGGTGATATACCATAAAAATATAAATATTTAATGTAATCTTGAAGTTCTTTTTGTAGGACAAAAACAATTTTCCTATGAGTTGATTAAAATTATATTTTGTTCATAATTGTAAGGGCCTCCTACGTATTTCACTATTTACATCGAAATCCATGCAGTCAAATATAAAAGGTATATAATTTAGTATCACTCTATCAAGCCTCAATTATTCATTCATCTTCTAACCACAGATACTCAGTCTAAAATGAAGCTCATAATCTCTGTTCATAGTATAATATTACTAAATTTAAATTGACATTTAACTAGCCGCAGAATAATTTTGTAAAATACGAAAAGGACTATCGACTGATATAGTCAAAAATTGTTTCTAGATAATTTTAGTAATATTCCTTGAGCAGGTGTTTCTCTACCGACTGTATTTGTACTGATTTATTTTGGCCTGTTTACAAGCAATCAATCAATACCATTCGCGTAGCTGTCAAGTTATTGGGCGTACCGCAGTGGCACGATAAGTCCAGTGGCGGCCCATAGATTCAAGCAGCTGCTGGCATTTCTCCCATCGTCCTCCCATTATCCTCCACTCTTACTTGTTAGTGAGAAATTCATTATAATTGCAGCAATTGCACACATCACCTGTCATAAATATTTTATTGTGTTGGTATGGCTTGGTTCAACCACAAAAGCGCCATACAACGTATCGACTCCCATACACATACTTGACACAAAAACTAACAAAATTACTTTTACGAGGAATCGTAGGATTTGTACTTCGGTCTGTACGTCAAGTTATATTGGTGGTCTGCTATCCTGTTAGCTTCTAGAGAGAGCATGATTGATGATGAGCTGACGTGATTGATTTGTCAGAATTGGCAATGGTATGGCGCGAGCGAACTGTTACAAAATGATTAATCCCGTGAAGCCATGTCAGATACCACCTCTCCAGTCATCCTCACCAAATTCCAACACCAAGAATTTTGCAAACTAATAATTCGTTAACAATTCGTAATGATGCATACCTACATGATTTACAAAATTAGTTTGTTTCGGAAAAAACCAAAAAGAAAATATCATTTTTCCACTCATGCAATTGACAGCATCCAACATCGTTACGTATGTACTCATATAAGTGGCGCCTATATATTTCATAAATTTGTCAAGTTTTAAGACAAACTAAACATTTTATGGGTAAAAATTATTTCATCGCGATTATTTTGATTATACTATTTAAGCATGATTTGTATCCTGAACAGCTTCCTGTTCTTAAACACTTTATAGTTTAGAAAGAACAGCTTCCTTAGATATTAAAAAACAATATCATTTACGAAAAAAAAATTTAGGATACAAATTTCACTACCCTTTTAATACGCACAAGACACACAGATTGCTAATTTTTCTTTACTCCGTGAAATGACGGCTCTAATAATCCACAAGTGACTATCTGGTGTGCAGTTTGGACTGAAACCTACAATAGCACCTCCAGAAGAAGCTGCTAAGTTCATCGTCAATTCTAAGCGCTATTGACCGTATGGGGAAACTTTTTTTTTTTGGTCTGAAGTTGAAGATTTTTATTTGGACTATTGTGGTTTTAACAAGACTACGTAAAAAGCTACAGAACATGGGAATTTGTCGATTTATTTCGCGAAAAGTTCCAAAAACGCATAATTTGAAAATTTCGTGATATCAATAAGCATTCCAGATCACGCGATAAGATGCCGTTGAAAATTATCTTAGTAAAGGTTATACTAAAAATAATGTTTAAGTAAAGAGTTTTCAATAAAACCAAAAATCAACAAGTAATGGCCGAATAACAGTCCAATATATGAGAAAAAGTTAATAAAAGTTACCTCAAAAGAATCAAGTTCCGTAAGAAGTCTTTTGGTAATTATTTGAATATTTTTTTTTTGGAAAATGACAAAGTCAAAGCAAGAAATTCTAATAAAAGTTCAATTAAAATCTGAGCTTTAACGGAATTTTCTTTAGTTTAACTTTTTAAAGCATAAATTGGATAACTCTTTATTACCGATAATAATTGACAGGAATAATAATGGATCTTCAGACTATAATAATGGATCTTCAGACTAAAGACGAAATAAAAATTTTAAAAAACCTTATTTAATACCTAAAATAATGTCCAGCTTATAATTATCATTACTAACATAGAATTTCATAAAGCTAAATCCCAGAAAGAGAATGCTTTAAAAATAAACCCCGGCAAACATTTTAATATATTGTATATTTGCGACGACATATTTAAGATAAACTCGTATTTGGTTGCATACCCCACTGTAATACTGTTATATCTACCCCCTAATGGGAAATTAATTGGTCGTTTCATTGATTATTTATTCTTTGAGCTTTTCCCGGGGCTGTGTAAATGCACCCGGAAATAGCGCCGCCATATACTACTACCCTAGCCATTATACAAAACCGTAAAGGAAATTTTCTGGTTCATTTCGTTGCAACAGGACTCTTTCTATAATTTTTTTTCCTTTTTTTTTTTTTATTTGTATATAGTTGTACAAAGGCCTGCATGATTGGGTAAACGTTGCTATTGGCAACGTCGCGATTACTTTATATGATTTGTAAAAATGGGACATTTTCCCACTTATGTACATCCACAATGTGGCGGATGTTTTTATTGGTTTTTATTTCCGCTTTCGCTTGGATCAAATTAATTTTCTTCTCGACTCGATTAAAACAATTCAATTTAATTCCGTAGATAAATTTCGTTTATTTCGATCGCATTATTTCTTGTTGATTTTTCTCTCGATTTGGCCAAAATACTAAACGTGGAACCATTGCGACAACATTGACAACGCAACCATTCGACCAATTACAGTTGTTTTTGTATAAACAAAGCACCACCCTATTGGATAATATACGGGACATAACAAATTCGTATCCGTAGAGGAAGATTTCTTTAGTGGATCAATTGGGAATGCATACAAGAGTAGCGCCGCACCCTAATCCATAGCTAGAACGTAGTAAATGTTGTTTCTATTGAATAAAGATGATGACTGCCGCGGAATTTATTAAGAGTAATTCCTGTGTAAATATTTGTTGTTTCGGGCTGCAATACGAGTGTACTCTATGCTGACGATTACCCCCAGTCGAAAAACGGAATGTTTATCGAAGCCGGCAGGATTATAGAATTAATTTATTTGCAATAGTTGGTCACCCATGCAGACCTGGATTCAATGAAGCTCTGAAGGGATTAAATCATATCGATAGACGACATCCGCCTTCTTTGAATAGCACCTAGGATATTTCAAGTAGAATAACAATGCTGCCAGTCTCTGCCACTGTCATATTTCCACTTATTTCATCACACTCTGTTATTTCAATTTTGAAAATTTATATTTTATTGTAGCTATTGTAGTTAGCAAATATTTTACTTCAGGATGAGGCTGAACAGAGCTCTTGATGATTACGTAAACATCTGCTTTATATCCATCCGGTTTCTGTTTATGAATATAGCAGCGTTCAATATTTTCAAAATGAATTTTATATCCTTTTTGAAAAGAAGATGCTTTCTTCTTTTGTTATAAATTCAAATAGAAAATTGTATTTAAACTTAAACTTATAATCTTCTTTTTTATAATTAAAAAGTGAATGGCTATCGAAAAGTTTATCGCTTCGGTGCATATTTCTAATAGTTTTGTTCAGGTAAAAGGAACTCGTTTAAATAAAAGCTAAAAGTACTCAAAGTCGACTAAGGAAACTAAAACAAAAGAAAAAAAAAACAAAACCAAATAAATAAATATTTGGCATAATGACTATAAGTTCAGCATTTAATATTTATAAGAAGTCTAAGACAATATCAAATAGAAGCTTAGGGCAATGAAAACAATAACGATGAAAAGACGATTACGCTGAAAGGCCAGTACTTTTCGAAATTAATTCTCAGAATAGTCTTTACCATATCAGGACGTTGGGTACTTATTCTGATTGACCATTATTTAAATAACACCCTTTTGCCTAGTCTCCCCATTTTTGTGATGGCTTAATACGGAAACCACTATCTAAATGGTTCAGACACTAAACCATACTGTTTTATCCATTATCCCATGTGACTGACCATTTGATATGCGCCAGCTACGTACAATCATATGGACACTGGACTATAATCATCGGCCATTCATTCTATTGACCACTACAATAAGAAGGAAATGAAGGGGATTAGAAATAGGTCATTAAAAAGGCATTTCCATAATGACAAATTCTTCCTAATATGACTAGTCCGAAAATTCTAAAAGGGTGACACTATAAGGAATGTTTAACTGGCATTCAACCATAAATTAAACGTTCCAACTAGGAAACAATAGAACTTTTCTTGGCATGATCGTATACTGAAAAGTAACTAGTCATTTTGTTGCAATTCAATGAAATTTTCTACTCTTATCGGAAACTATACAAAATTGGAAGTTCGTTCATGATGTGTAAAACTAATTGAAAAGGATTCGTTTTTATTTTAAAAAGTTTATTAAAATTACTCCTTTACTAAAAATTTACTACAAAAAATATTCTAATTCAAAAAGACAAATTTATACTTAAATGGATAATATTGAATATAAAAGAAGAGGATGTCTTCATAAAAATAAAGGATTAAAATATTCAAGTTTTTTTGCAGGACACAATTCTTTTGGGGTAATTTTTTATAATCTTTTTCACATGTTTCGGGCTTTAAATTGAACATTACTTGATGGATATTTTTTTATTTTTCAGTACTCTAAAGTTTAAAAACTATCTGCGTTAATATAATATTTTATGTAACTCTATAAGAAAAATTCTAAGAACCTTATAGATACTGCAATTTTGGGGACTAATTCACATTACAAAATCTCTAATTTACGAATCCTGAGAATAATTCACGCTATAAAGTTAAGATTTTTCATTTTGTCTGACATATGGTGTCATCATAATATGTTGTCTGATATAATTTTCAGCAAAGAGGCTCATTTCTCGCTCGGTGGATATGGGCATAAGCAAAATTACCATATACAAAGTCTGTTCAATAAGTATCGCGAATTTTGTGGTTTTTTTTTCAAAAATTATTAATTTATTCATGAATATCTATTTTGTCCCCTTCAAGTAATCCCCACCAGATATTATACACTTATGCCAACGTTTTTTCTCAATCTTCGAAGCACTTCAAAAAATAAATTTTTGTGATCTTGTTCAGTTCCTCCTTCGATGCCGTCTTTATCTCCTCAATTGTAGCGTAGCGTCGTCCTTTTATGAAGAAAAAGTCACAGGGGGCTAGATCTGGGGAATACGGTAGCTGCGGCATTATTAGTGTGTTGTTTTTGGCCTAAAATTCTCGTATCATGGTGCAAAAGCCAATTTTTGTTCTTCCACAACTTGCAGATAATATTCCTTATTGACCGTTCTACCTTATGGCAAGAACTCATGATGCACCACGCCATTGCAATCGAAGAAAACTGTAAGCAAAACCTGCACATTCGACCGAACTTGGCTCGTGCGGCAGCTTCCATTGGGATGATTGAGCTTTGGTTTCCACGTCATAAATATAAACCCATGATTCGTCACCAATTATGACCCTCTGGAGCAAGTTTTGGTCATCGCGGACAGAGCCCAACAGCAATGTTAATTAGATGATGTTTTTGGTCGAAATTGAGCAATTTTGGTAGGAATTTCGCGGCGACCCGTCTCACGCTCAAATCATTGGTAAAAATCGAATGGCACGAGCCAATCGATATGTTTAAGTCCTCAGCAACTTCTCGAACGGTGATTCGACGATTGGCCAATACTATTTTCTTCACTTCATCAATGTTTTCGTCTGTTGTTGATGTGTTTGGGCGTCAGGCACGCTTTTCGTCGTTCACATTTTCTCGGTCCTCTGAGAACATTTTGTACCACCGATAAACGTTGCTTCGATTCAAGGTAGCTTCACCATATGCCACAGTCAACATTCGGAATGTATCTGCGCAATTAATTTTCTTTTTCACACAAAATTTGATCCATTTTTTGGAATGGGCAAAAATCGAAGACGAGCCAAAATATGTGCAAGCAAAGCAGCTGTCAAAATTAACAAAATTCAAAATGGCCGAACTTGTCTGCATAAGTGAGAGATATGAGTACCAACATAATGCCACAAAAAATTGAAAATCGAATATACATTACCCGCGGAAAGTCAAAATTCGCGATACTTTTTGAACAGACCTCGTATGCATGTAGCACAAAAAATCCACCAGCAACTGTAGAAGAATCTAAAATACTCGAAAAAGGCTCATTGAAAATGAACCAAAAGAGACCTTTAACGTTAATAGTAAAAGTTATGACCGTAAAAAAACACTAATTTGGTTTTTAAAAAACGTCACCGCAAGCCGCACACGAGAAATTTTGGCTTAGTTGCGTGAAAAATTTTGAGGACGCGTTATTAAAATAAGAGCATTTTAAACCAAACATTCATTACGCAATGGCCGGATTGCAGTCCGAATTTGGTTCATTCAAGGAGTCTCACAGTCTAACGTAAACTATTTCGCTCATATCCCGGCCAACTCGATTTGAAAAACAAAGAAATCATATTCATTTAGTTTGTCCGAGTACAGTGTATCGATTCCCACAGTGCATACTATTGTGCCAGTAAACACTTTAGGCATCGATCCACTACTACACATAGCATGAACTCACTTAAATAGAAAAACTACCCTTCGCAACATATCCACCTGTAAATGGTAGTTTTCGTTATTGTTGCTATTATTATAGGTAAGTAATATTATTATCATTTAAAAATATCATACAACGGGTAATTTTTTGAGTGTTTTATTTTCAGATTTGCCAAAAAATACAGAAAAATTGCAGAAGTGTTTTTGAAATTTTTCTGTATTGTCGTTTACCTTTTCAAAATTGTTTCGAGTAAATGTTGCCAACGACTACGTATTAAGTGATCCATGCGAGTGGTCTAATATTGAACCGCTTTTTTCGACCATTTCGGCTGGTATCTCGTTAATAACACGTGTAATTTTGTCTTCCAAGGCTGCAAGTAATGCTGGTTTACCGGCATAGACGAGTAGCTCTATAAAAAATAGTCTAAAGGCGTCAAATCGCACGATCTAGGCGGCCAACTCACCGGTCTGAAACGTAAGATAAATTGCTCACCGAACTCATTTGGCAATATGTCCATTGTTTCACATGTTACATCTTGTTGAAACCATATGTCGATCAAATGCAGTTCTTGCAAAATCATCGACCGATAGTTAAGGCCATTGGCGGTTACGTTGCGGCCAACGTCAGAAGGTGGTTCGGCTTAAGTTCTTGCACGAGCTGGATTTTATACGCTTTCAGACTAAGATCCTTGAGTAAAATTGTCCACATAATCGAGTAACACATTCACAATTGCTGTGAGTACTGACGGATGGACAAATCACGGTCTTCACCAATACTGGACGCTACGGCAGCAATATTTGCCTCTGTACGCACACGGTTTAGTGATTTGATATCCAATATCGTAAAATTGGTGCGAAATTTTGATACTTTGCTCAATATGTAAAATGGTTAAAGTATGCCAAACACATTTTTCACAGAGCACGAATTTTATAATAATAAAATTCAATAATCTGCAAGCGTTGTTCGGGTGTTAGTCTTTCTGTGATGAAATGGCAATGACATATTTAATATACTTCGCGTGTCATGCTTAATCTGTCAAAAATAAAAACCTTCGATACATTTTATTTAAGAAAATATTTAAAGATTTTCTCTAATCGCGGTCCTTTTCATTTATAATATACTATTGATTTTCTTGACATTTTTTATATTAGATTCATATGAAGAAATTTTAGAAAGATTTATAATTTAGAGTTATAATATTTAAGTATTTAAAAGGGGAAAATTCTTTGATATGAAAGGGAAATTTTGGATATTTGTCCGTTTTATCTACAGGAAGAAGAAAGTTTCGACTTTTGCAATAGTACTTTTCCGTTTTTATATCTTAATTTCTTCTACTTATTAATCTATTTTAGTAATTTAAAAATGACTAATAATTTTAGAATATATTTTTTGAAGATTAATTATTTTGGAATAAAAATTTATACAAAATATATTTGCATCTAAAGAAGAGAAAGTTTTTAATTTCGCGCATAATCCTTTTTCTTTTTAATATGGAAATTTTTTTCTCTTATAATAATTTATTAAAATTTATACTTATTAATATACTTATTTATCGCTTTTTTAGATTTTAGTTTTTTTTTTCTAAAAAATCTGTTTTTATTACAATATTTTTCACCTTTCTTTCTGTATTTCTTCTTTTTCCCCTCCCAAGGAGAACTTAACCCTTTCGGATGTCACCATTATCCCCTAAATGTTCTTGCATGATTTTTGCTGTTTATGATGGGTATGAAAGCACATCTCTTTTTGATCTTTTAAAAACTTCAAACCCCCTGCAATCTTTGCATAAAGCTAGCGACAAGCATGCCTAGCAGAAATAGGTGCTGTCTGAATATGGTCGTCATTTGGCCATTCTGCTGGGAAACTTCATATTCATTAAAATTTTAATTTTATCCAAATTTTAATACTTTCCCATCCTGTTTAGTATCCAAGAATTCATCAAATATTTTCTCAATACCATAACAAAATATTGGGATATAATTGCTAAGATAAAGGAGATATTATCAATAAAATGGAAGTGACTCATCTCTTTCTGTAAAGTTTCGTCGACAATATATTAAAAAATATTGTCCCCTCAAAAGTAGCTTTATATGTCTGTAAGTATATATATGTATTTTAAGGAGTATGTAAATATCACCATGGAATATGAGAATGACAAGAATATGCTATCAATAAGCTATTATCAAAAGCACTGTTGCTAATGGGGTTGCCTGATTGAAGTATCTCTTATCGAAAATCTTCTTCTTCGACGACATATTTAAACGACTCAAAATATCAAATTGCAATTAATGTCAAACCATAAAAGCTTCGTACTTCAATGATTTATTGAAACTTTAGCTTTGGACGAGTACGCAATTTAACTTTGCTTCTGCGAATTTCAAGTGCAAGTTAGACAGAAGAGCCTCAGTGATAGAAGATGTAATATGTTTGAATGAATAAGTTCTCTTTAAAAAAACTGAAAATGACCAAATTATTTATTCTACCACTAGTAAAATGACGAGAAGGAAATATATTATAAAACAGTCACTTAGTAATAGAGGTTATGGGCGAAAGTACGTTTGGAGATGAATAAGGGCAGAAAAAAAAACACGATTGTGGTCGACTATGAATGCTAGAGAAATAACTCTTTTTTTCTTTGTGAGTCTACTTCAAGTAGTACAATATGTGCCGTACTATCATCGAAACGCGATAAAAGTGTGAATGGTAATGGGTGCCGGAACCGGATAAAATATACGACCGAACAAAACATCCACCTATAAAAGAATGCACACACACACACATACACTAATAACAATGGTTTCTAGGACTGTGCATAACTTGAAATATGAGCAGATGATTTCAATTTACTGGCTGCTTCCTAGACATTTTCCTCTTTCGTATTTTGCAACTATTTGTCTTTTTTATGTCCTCATCCTAACCGTTACGACGAGCTCTACTAAGAAATATCCTATGCCATTTATAACAGATAAAATATAGTCTCATTTGTAAATGAAAGGATGAAGTGAAAATTTCTCCTTACGTATGAATCTTAAAAATGTCTTCGCTACATCGCGCTTTCAAATTTTATAGCAAAAAATTGATACTCGCGATTTTCTGCTATTAAATTTTATCGTGTCCTTCATTTCTATTTCATTTAAGTTGATGTTCAAAAATAATGTTCAGGTCATTTAAAGATATATTCTTTATTATACCTTAAAATATAGAGGGTGCTTAATATTATGCTTGAAATTAATATAAATATAAAAATATTGTAGTTTAAAATAAAATTTTTACCTTATGGTGAATGTACCTTATAAAAAAAATATATTTTCCGATAGAATAAATTAATTTTTTTATGCAAATTTTAATAAAAAAGTTCTTCAAAGGCTTAGAAACAGGAGTTTTTCCTTGATGGATACTCCATCATAACAACGCCTCCTGACACAAGGTTCTGGAGCCTACTTTTCACCTGACCTACTTAAATGGGATCTATTTATATTCCTCAAGATGAAAAAACATTAGAATAATACCATCTATTGTAGATCTTTTCGATTCTATCCAAAGAAATATAACTAAGGACCTGTAAGTGATTCCATTTGAAGCCTCCCAGCACTGCTACTAAAAATAGAAAAAAAACTTTATTCTATGCTTAGTTTATGCAAACGGTTTAAATAGGAAACTTTGTTCTATAAATTTTACTACAATTGCAAATGTTTACATTTTCATAACGAAAAAAAAAGGATATTTCTATTTAAAGACTTTACAAAAATATAAAATTAAATTTCTTAACCATATACCTTGTTGAATATTAATATCAAAACTTACTTCCTACAAAATAGAATCTAAACTTTATTTGTTGTGGATCATTTGAACATGACACCATCTCTTCCCTCAGCATTGATGTGGAACTGCCTTGAAGGACGACGAGTGGCTTGCAGTATCATTCATAATATATGAAAAGGCTAGTTAAGTGATGAATTCATGAACAAATAGGATATTATTTTCATGCTGTTGGCAAACGATTACAAATTTTGTTATAGTCGTATTATAGAAAGGAAGCTGACTTGTTATTATTATCAAAGTTCGCCCTTTCATAAATGTTGTGAAATTTTATCCTTGCTCATGTGTAAACTTCAAAGTTTTATATTAGGCCTGAGCTAACCTCGATTCGAACATAAAGTCTTGTAATTATTCATCTCAGATGAATTTGAAGAAAGTTTGTTATTCCATATGCTAGCACTCCCCAAAGGATACTTGAGCATACATCGTCCAGGCATACAACTTATTATTATGAGAATACCGGATTCGGATGGTTGATTCTAGTCCTGAAATTGGGGCCGGCCCGACCGTTCCTTTTATGTTCAGTTCTTCAACTTTACTCTATTTGCACGTGGTGACCATACGAGTATGAAACCCAATATCGGTGTGGAGCTACATTGCTCCAATATTATAGACGAACTAATCATAGACATAGACTTTAAGTTTCAGTAGTGGTTGTATTTGATGGTGTGCTAGTGAGGTTTGGGGTTGAATATTGGGTCACGGTATAGGTAGTCTGATGTAGTTCAGTTACTATTCAACTTTGATTAAGTGTAAACATATACTTTCGGTGTTAACCTCTCCGACTGGCCATTTGTCATTGTCCTGGCGACTGGTAGGTTGAAATGTTAAGTCGTAAATATCCGTTCTGCAGTCTTGGCTGGCTTCCTTGTTGTATTCCATTTTACTTGACGATAGCTGTTGATATTGTGTTGCTCGCTTGATTTCCGTCTGCAACTGGCCAAGGTGGTCTGCTTCTCTCTATTTTGCTACTAACAATAGTTTGTACTTCTGTGTTGCCAACGTTTTTAATGTTAAGAATTTTATCAGCTATGTTACCAGCATGTGAAATGGTATTATTTACCAAGTGTAAACTGCTGAGATTTCTAAATTCTGGCTAATGGTTATTCATGGCTTAGACTTTTCATTGGAACCATTTATGTGCGTCAACATGTGCTTGTGCAGAAGATCTCATGTGTGAATAATGAACATAAAATTTCCGAGAACTGATTTTCTGTTAGCTAAACAACCAAGCCCCAACCAAGTCAGCCAACTATTCAGTCAGTCAGTCGACTAAAGCTTGTTGGATCGTAATGGTATCAATAAGGTCGAAAAAGAAGCTTACCAAAAAGGTGAATATGGGCATGTTTTAGGACAAAATCAGCTTTGAATAATAACGAAGCAAAGAACATTTGTACAACCAGGTGCCTTTAATACATTTCGAAATTACCACCTATAAACGCTTTCACTCATGCAATAAATCATTGACCCTGAACGTTCAAATACGTGTCCTAGCTGGCAGCTAGTCTATATTAGAAAGCATCCTGAATACATTTACTTCCGAATCTATACCAGTTATACTCTAATGAAATAAGGTACCCACATGAATTGTAATCATTTCTCAAGAAATCACAACAAAAACTTAACTTATGATTTCACAAAAATTAAGTTCGGACGACAATCGATCTTCTATAAAGTAACCAGACTAATGTTCATTATATTAAATGGGAATTCATAATGTCACATGAAATAATGAGGTAGTACTTCATTTAAGGATTCGATTAAAGATTCACTTTGATTTACTACTAAATTATTGAATAAAGAATACATTTTCTTCACAATCATTGAATATTAATTGAATAATAAATCAAGTATTTGCAAATGGAATACTAGAAAATGTTCAAGGGTAGAAGTAATTTTTCCTGACAACCAAACTTAAATGAATAATTTTGCAATAGTTTTTTTTTTCTTAAATATAAAAATTTATCTAATAATAGTAAAAAAAAAATTTTAATATAAACAATCTGTTCCAAAATTCATAATTTTATTTTTTAATGTAAATATTATAAAATTATTTATGAAAAATGTGATTTTTAAGTTTAGATAATATGTTGTACTAGTGGGCAAGAGGACAGTAAAAGAGGCTTTTACTCCTAACATCGGTGACTGCGATACTATTTTCGGAGTTATCGCTTCGGTAAAAGCTATCTTCAGCTTTGGTCAATATCTGAGAATAGTTGCTAAAAAGGCAAGTCGGGTTGTAAATGCCTTAGCAAGAGTCACATCTAACCACAGATCGTCCATGCAGAGCCGATACAGGTTACTATCCATAGTTATCAACTTTATGATACTCCAGACAGCCCTATTTGAACTGAAGATATGTCGACCGAATCCTACAAGCGTCAGGTATTGCCTGTACATTGTCGAGGGATACTTAAAGTCTCGATAGCCAATTTTGTGGATGAAACAGTTAGAATATATCGTCGACAATGGAAGGGGATATAAAATCCATCGACAGATGCCAACGACACTGAAATTTACCGATTAAAGAAAGATGGACTCATCATCTCATTCATGACATAGCCACATGGAATTGAAGAGGTCATGTAGAGGTGGACCTAATGTCTGACAGAACAATGTCTGACCTAAAAAACGCAAATCATGTCTTCTTCCATTGTCCACGCTTTCGCGGTGAACGACTGTCCCAAAAGGGAATCATGGCAACCATGCTGGGCTGCGGTGACTGAATAATTGAGTAATAAAGAAGCTCAGCCAGGAAGAAAGAATGAGAAAAGGGCAGCCTACAGTATAAATATTGTACAATAGAATATTAGGCTTGATGTCAATCTACTCCCCATGATGATGAGTCACATTTGAAGAAAAAGAAATAGGGTTTTATTATTTAAAATTCTCCCCAACTCTGTAGGGATACGTTTTTCTAGAACGTCTTTAGAGAATTTCCCCCAACCGACATAAAAAAATAAATACATACAACATTAAAATAATTAATAATAATATTATTTATACATTTTCTATTTGAATATAATTTGAAAAGTATTTAATAAACTAATGAAATATAATTTATTATTAAACCGCAAAATTAAAGATTAGCAAAACTTCAGTATTTATCTTAATCGCCCCTTAACTTATTTATTGATTTATACGTAAATCACGGTCTGTACAGATTTTCACCTCCTCTTCGAATGTCAAATACGTAATACATTATTTATTTTGTGCATGGGGGCTAATCTACAACAATCTCCCTTCGGTTTTTGATTCCGTATTTTCATCCGATACGATTTTTATTATTTTTACTACTACCTAGCGTACGGTTATAGGGGATGAACATTCAAAACATGGGAAGATTCACTTCAACTAAATATGAAGGTAGAAATATTCGCCATTTTGTAATGCATTTTTGATACAAGCTCATGAATATCACATGAGGTATTTTTAAATTACATCACCAACTTTTCTATGCTCTTATCTCAAGGTATAGAAAATGATTTTACTGAACCTTACTGTAAAGGAAAACGTACACTATAAACTCTGATATGAATTTTCTGTGTAGTTTAAACCGCATCCTTTCGATTTTTTCGAATCAGTAAAATAGATGGTAAATTTCATGAAAACATCACAAATAATGGACATGATGTTTATACGTGTACTAATAAAAAAAGTCATTTCTTATAAAAATAAAAATCCAATTGGAAATTTTTAAAATCCAACATATGCGAATACGATCACAATTAATATATTGTACTTGTTCACCCCAAAATCCAAAACAAAAAATTACAACCAGAATAATACTAAAAAAATTCAATATTTTTTCAGTAAATTTATTAATATTGAAATTTTTTTCCGGTTATTATATATTAATAAAATGCAAAGAAAAAACGAATCAACCATAATATGGCTGCTGGCGAAATAAAAAATTCCTCCCTCAGGCTCTAAGGCTATATGAGTAGAAATAAATTATCTAGAACCAATGTTCAACTGCGTGTAATTATGTTGGCTTCAGTTTACTATAAATTCAGTAGTCTACCATGTATTGTACAATAAATAAATGATGTCTGGGCTGTTTCGAATTGAAGATATTGAATTTTTTATGAAAACTCACTGGCCAATATGGGTGGGCATAAAAAATAATTTAGGAAGTACGATCAGTGCAGTGATTTTTTTCATTTCTTTTGCCTTTAGTACAAATTTTTTATATACAAATTTTATAAGGGTGTGATTTGATAGGGTGTAAAGTCAACTATCTCACCCTATATTTGTACACTAACTCTGTGTGATTTGTATCAAACTTTCTATACGCTGAAAGGAAGGGTATAGATAAATTCGATTATGAACCGGAAAGGATGCCATCTTAGTGCGTTAACAACTCGAGCCTAAGGGCTAGTTTGGTCATTACGTTTGCTACGGCTTACGTTACTACGCAACTGATCACCTTTATGGTATGTATGAAAGAAAGTCTAAGGAATTTAATAAGCCATTTTCTATAATCTTGCTCAGTCTAGTGTTCATAAATCAAATACGACAACTTGATAGATTGAACTTACTATAAAAAGGAATGCGCCTTCTACTTAGTGTATATAGACGCACTTCGATCTGACTTAATTAAAATTTTCCCCTCTGAATTTTTGGTGGCTAAAATAAAATTTGAAATATTCACTAGAAAACTAGAATTTCACCGAAATCATTCTAGTAGATTGAGTAATGTTTTTGTAAACTCATGAAGATACTATTGGAAGGGAACTATTTCATTCTCTTTTGCAGACGAACGTATAAATTGAAAAATCTCAAAAATGCATAACATTTTCATCCCCTTTTTTGTTTAATAAGTACGTTAGCCAAAAGGCAATTTGTAATTCTCCCCTTTAATATTTTTTTAATACACAGATTCTAATGAAAATTTAATACAAATTTCTTCCAATTTCTCACTTTTTCTTTTCAACCCTAATCAAAGATGTATTGAATTTTTATAAAATTTTAAATAATTGTGAATTTTTTGTTTTTTTTTAATGAATTTCATTATTACTTTTTCATAAACTCTCATATTAGGGTTTGCAATATTATATGTTTAAAAATATCTCCAAACTTTCTTTATTTGTAATATAAAACTTACGAAAAAAATGCAGACTTTTTGAATTGCTGGAAATATATTTTTTGAAATAATTGTCATTTAATATCTTCAAAATAATTAGTTTAACCAATTTGTACTTCGGAAAGTAGTGTTCCCAAAGGTATATCTAAAGTAAAAATTGAAAACAATTTTATTTTTTAATACAACTTCTTATTATTATGTACGAGTATCTACAAGGTATATAAGCTTAAATCCGCTGTTTTTTAGTAAAAAAAACACATGTTTTTTTCATAGAAAGGAAAAATTAAATTTATTCAAAGTACTTGCCCTCGCTAGCTACACATTTTTTCCATCTCTCCGGCAATTTGTAGATACCACGCCAAAAAAAATCCTTCTCTTTCGAGCCAAACCATTCAGCAAGCAATTTTCGGACGTCTTCGTAAGAATCGAAGAGTTGCTCAGCGAGCGCGTGGCCCATCGACGAAAACAGGTGGTAGTCGGAAGAGGTCAGGTCTTGCGAATAAGTGGGGTGGAGTATTACCTCCCAGTTGAGTGCCTCCAAGTAGTTTCGTACCATTTTTGTCGTATGCGATGGTGCGTTGTCGTGGAGGAAAATCAGCTTCTCATATCTTTGTTGATAATCAGTCCTTTTTTCACACAGACCACGGTGCAATTTGATCAGTTGTTGGTGGTAGCGGTGGGCATTGACAGTTTTACCAGGTTTCAATATCTCATAGTAGACGATACCCTGCTGATCCCACCAAACGCACAGCATCGTTTTCCATCCGAAGCGATTTGGTCTTGGGGAAGATGTTGATGGTTGGCCGGGATCAACCCACGATTTCTTGCATTTAGGATTCTCGAAATATATCCACTTTTCATCGCCTATCACAATCCGATGCAGGAACAACTTTCTTTTTTGTCTGGCGAGCTAGATTTCGCATGTGTTTTGGCGTCGCTCCATCTGCCTATCGTTCAATTCATGCGGCACCCATTTTCCGATCTTTGGTACGCAGACGTATGAAAATGGCTGGTTGAGTAACACCTAATTGCCCCGCGAGCATTTTTTGCGATTGTGTATCGTCTTCGTCCAAAAGAGCCTGCAAGTGATGGTCCTCAACCTTCCTAGGCCGATTTTCACGCTTCTTGTCCCACAAGTCAAAATTGCCGTCTTTGAACCGACGAAACCAATCTCGGCACGTTGTTTCCAATAAAGCACTGTGACCATAGGCCTCCATAAGCAATCAATGCGATTCGGCAACCAATTTCTTCAAATTGAAGCAGAAAAACAGAGCTTCTCGCATATGCTCTTTTCTGGCACAAAACTAGACATGATTACCAAAGCAAAAATGTATATTGTTGCACGAAATTGCTGACAATGTGCACTGATTAATGTTGACAGATGTTTAACTCATAAAAAAAAGTATGGCGTATCCATGGTAGCTTAATACGTTCACTCACGCCATCTATGATCAAACAGCGGGTTTAAGCTTATACACCTGGTAAGAAATTATAATTAAAAAATTACTACAAAAATTCTACCAAGACTAGATATTTTTATGGTACTTTTTTAAAAAAAAAATTGAGCATTATTGTTTAAATGATTAAATTTAAAAAAAAATTGCGCATTATTGTTGATTTTTTTAATTTCAATAAAAGAAATTTATTTGCTTTAATATAAAAAATTATATACAAGCAAAAGTCCAACACTATCAAAACGAATGCTTTTGGAGACCAATTGACGTTATCAAATATCGATATTACGCATTCTGGGAATTTATTTTATTCCGTAATAAAGCTAAAATCTATCGTATTTTGTGGCTAGTGGTGCCGATTGGTTATAATCACATATGGCTTAGGTTAAAATTTTTAAGTTTAGTCCAAAAAAGTTAATTATCTCGCGACCATATCACTCCAAATTGATAGTTCAAAGAAATACGATAACCATCTTTCCCTCTTCAAGCGCATTTATCAGATTTATAGAAAGTTTTTATAATTTTTATGCATTATTTGTAGTTTTTCAATTTATAATATAAAATGTCAAACCTTAAGAAAAAACAAAAAAAAAATATAATATCAAATTTTATATTTGTTTGAAAGCTTTTAAAAAAAACGAATTTTACTTTCCAAATAAAGAAGTGGATGATAATTTTCATAAATTTAATGTTAACCAATTAACTTTGCTAGTTTTTTCACTCATAAATTTTCAAATTGTTCATGTTTTCTTATAAACGTAATTATGTTTAGTATAACTAAAGGTGATTTATTTGATCAAAAACACGACAACCATATAATTCTAAACCGATAAGAACACTTTTAATTTAACACGCAATTGGTGACATTTATTATATTTCAGTCATGTAACTTAATTAAATTACTTTAATTTATAGCTTTCAAAAGGGTTCTGATACGTTTGAATAGTGAATATTCTAGTTTTCTTTACGTTCGTCTGAACAACGTATTTTAATATTTTAATCCTGGGACTAAAACTGATTTGGATTTTTTTAGTAAAGGTCAAAAATTCATTTGTAAATCAATCGTGACTAAGTCTATCAATTTATTGTAGTAAATAAACAAACTTTATGTGTCTGTAATGGAATAGAGTGTATTGTTGGAAAAGCTTAATAAATTTACAACGATTACGTTACGAAATTTCAGAGGAAAACAAATGATAGATTAGTGACTATATGAACATTTTCACCAACAACTTCCTGCCGCCAAAAGTCTCATGAGAGAAAGATTAACTAACGATACGAGCTTTCCTCATTTTCATTTTCATTTTTAATTTTTATATTCATTTGCGTACATTTTCAACCGAATTGGAATGATTGAAAAGCTTTCGAAATGTGGTCGTTCCTCAACTTGATACTTCCGATAGAGATTATATATTTATAGGTTCGGCGGGATTATTTATTTGTTTGTATGGTTTTATTTTTCGAGTGCGGCTTTAATTTGGACATAACCGGAAGGCTTAATAACAGCAATGACCGAGTCACGTGCTCGTTACGCCTGATAAGTTTTCTGATGGTTGTTTTGGCCGTTGGTGTCCTTTCGAATGTTTTGTCACGTGGCACATCTCCATCATCAGGATGCTATAAACAATTACGTGAAGTACCCATCCTTCTTATGGTATTGGACAATATTCACTACCACAATTGCTATTTTCTCTTTAGGTTGATTTACACTCTATTCGGCTTAATATCGTTTTCGATAGATACCGAAGCGAATTTTGCTCCTCTCCTTATAATTCGTGACAATATTAAAATTTCATAGCCGAAATTGGTAGTATTTTTTTCCACAAGTCAGATGTGAGGACATTGGTCGTTTGTGAAATCGGCTGGAGTAACAACAGTGTTATGGTAGTGTGATGGTGTACGTCAATGTCAACACCCTCGTCAGAAGGACATGTTAACGTTTCAAATTCACTGCTTTTGCGAATGACGAAATACAAAGAAACGTGGAATACTGGTAATTAAGTTCCACTATAATTTGGTCTATTCAAGAATTCGGGCTTTCTAGGTTCATATAACCAGTTTGCTTGTATTGGATAGATTCACGTTCATTTTGCGATGGTCATAATCTTCCGCTACTATAGTGGGTGTGAGAGAGCGACTGTTGCTGCCTGAATGATTTTCAACTCCAGATACAGGGAGATTTCCGAACATTTAGATGCCGACACCATATCAACCCTCGATCCCTTAATGTCCCTTGATATCCGTTCTGTGACAGAATATTTTATCACTTTAATTAAGGACTCAGCAGGAGGGCCTGCAGTGTTAAATGGGAAATGCAGCACCAAGAGATGAATTGGCTCCGACAGCCTGGGTTTTTGCTGCATACGACAAATACTCTGATCCCTGGACACCATGAAAAGTTTCCCGTTCGTCGACCTGTCAGAATTTTTCCTCATTGTAACCTAACAAATAGCAACAGTATGAGTAACTGCTATGATTAACTGCGAAAGTAATTTTTAGCGCTAATTTTGTCAGCACGATATACACCCTCTCCGAGCATATTGATACAAATATACCTATGGCGGCAGCATATGAATCTGAACGTATAAATATGATATAACTCGTATATGAAGGCAGACTCGAATGTTAACTAACATGAAGCCGTAAGTGTAGGTGTTCTCTAATATTTGCCTAAGTAAAATTAATTCAATTTTCGGTTAATAATAAGTGAACATGTATGCTTGTTTTTCGTATATAATTTCGGCTTTTAGCACACTGTCAAGTTATTTAATTCCAATAGCTAAAATGAATAGATTGAATTCTAACATTCTAAAACATTTTCAAAGCTAAGCTAATTATAGTTTTCTGTGTACGTATTTTTTTTAACAATATTAAATTTTAGTAGATCTCTATTTACAAAAAATTAAAATTATCCCCATATTAAGTAAAATAGGATAATTCCTGGAATATGTTAAATAAATTCTATATTAAAATACAAATGGGATTAAAACTAACTAAAATGTCTTTACTATATATTTAAGCAAAAATAGGACAAAAACCTTAAAAAAAAGGTTAATAAATTTGGTGGTTACAGAAATACGATGGTCATTCAACAAGTATTTAGCCTACAAAAGAAAAACGAAAATTTTGGAAAGGTGCCAAATTATTTTTCTATATAATCTCCTTCAAGCTCGATACACTTGGCCCAGCGATGCTCTAACTTTTTTAACCCGTCCAAAAAATACATTTTCTCGAGGGAAGCAAAATAGGCCTCTGTGGCGACGATGACCTCCTCATTCGACCCAAATCTATTCCCGGCGAGTGATTTTTTCAGGTTTGGAAACAAAAAGTAGTCACAGGGGGCCAAATCTGGAGAGTACGGTGGATGGGGCAGCAATTCGTAGCGCAATTCGACCAATTTGGCCATGGCGACGGCGGAGGTTTGACGCGGAGCGTTGTCGTGGTGGAACAGCACTTTTTTCTTCGCAAAGCGGGGCCGCTTTTTCTTCAATTCGACGTCAAATCGGCCCAATAAGACAGCATAGAAGCGCCCCGTGATTGTTTTACCCTTCTCGAGGTAATCGATGTGGATCACACCTTTCCGGCTGATCGAACAGTCTTCGCCTTCTTCGGAGCACGTTCGCCGGGTGAAGTCCACTGTTTCGACTGTTCCTTGGTCTCTGGTGTGTACCAGTGAATCCATGTTTCGTCGACGGTCACGAAACGACGCAAGAACTCCGCTGGATTGCGCTGAAACAGCGCCAAACACGTCGCCGATGTGGTCTCACGGTTGCGCTTGTTTTCCGGTGTGAGCAAACGCGGCACCCATCGCGCCGACAGCTTTCTCATGCCCAGTTCTTCGTGTAGAATATGATGCACCGTTCCTTCTGCGATGCCCACAGTCTCAGCTATCTCGTGAACCTTCAATCGACGGTCTGCCAACACGAGATCGTGGACTTTTTTAACGTTTTCCTCCGTAGCAACCGTTTTCGGATCACCTGGGCGTGGCTCATCAAAAACCGACGTGCGGCCACGAACAAACTAGTTGAACCAATTCTTGACGGTCGCCATCGAAGGAGAAGAGTCACCATACACAGCATCCAAGCGATCTTTGATTTCGCTGCGAGTTTTCCCTTCCAAAAACAAGAATCTAATATTGTTCTTTTTCCATTTTTGTGCAACCGACCAACACGCTCGCTTTCAAAGGCTCTCAAAACAAATTTAATGAAAGGAATCGACTGAAACTTTGACAGTAGACTACTAAAAGAATGTACTGCACGATGGTAAATTTTTTTTGCGACAACAGTTCCATCGGGCGGTGAGGCTAAGTATTTGTTAAATGACCTTCGTAGTTATTATTCATTTTTAAATTCGGAAAACAAAGTACTACGAGTATCATGTTGTAATTATTTAATAAATACATTTTAAAAGTAATATTACAGCCCAAAAAATTACCAAAAAAATACATTAAAAAATTACTTTTAAAAAGTACGAGAACTGCATGAATCCTGTGAAAAAACTCTTTCAAGTTATTATATATTTATATATATTACTAAATGGCAAAATTTACATATACTGTTTATGTATATATTTATTTAATATTATATTATAAAATTTAGCATATTTAACTCGAGTTTCCAAAGCGTAAATTGGATAATCCAATATGCTTGAAAAAAAAGTCTTCTTAAAATGGTAATAAAAATTTATACTAATATTTAAGTGAATCCAAAATAATACTAACAACCTCTTTTTTGGTGATTAAAAATAAATAAAATCAATTCGAAGGCAGAGAGAGATCGTACAAAATAATACCTTTCAGAATACTTATCCATATTAATCTCTTAGTTATTTTAAGAATATTTCAGATATTAACATTAGCTTTATAGAATGCAATTAATAAGAATAAAAAAATTGATTAAGAACAGTAATTATATGCTTTGATATATAAAAATCTATGCCATTTAATTTTTAAATCTACAACGCTTCTCTACGCTACATTCGGGCAATCAGTTTTTATCAATAAATAGTAAAATTTTTATTCCATATAATTTCCTAAAAATCACTTTTAAGGAAATAAATTCATTAAAATCACCTTTTCTATTGTATCTTCACATGCTGTTGTCCATCAACTGCATTACTTTTTCTAGTAATTTTCTAAAAAAATACTTTATTTTGTTTTTTTTGTTAAAAGAATATAATTTACTATGATTTATTGACTATTCAAACTATAATTTAATCGTTTGTTCATCAAATTATGTCCATGAAATGATAGCCATTTGCAATGCATTTCTATCATTCATATGGTATATTCACTGTCCAATAGATACAAAATAGTCCAATTATAGATGAATGGAACCCTTATTAAAATCATTTCCTTGCTATAACCATTAATTTTAATCTCATTTAAAGTTAATTTATGCATACGAGTATCGTTAATTTTTATAAAATATGTTCAATCAGTTACCTACATACACGTATGTACATATTTGCTAACAACACCAAACCAGATAGTTACGATTTCAGTCGGTTTATTGCTATGAAAAATTTTCGTGAATCGTTCATGTGAACATGCCGTTAAGACAGATATTTAATTTTGCGTAATTTAAATGGAATACCTTTTAATAGTCACAAATAATAGGTTTACGAACCATTTATAACACTAATAAAATTCGACATGCAGTGTAAAATGCGCGTGTGCTTGGACACTGTTTGAAATATGCAATTAAAACACGTAAAATATAGGACTTTGTGTGGGGTGTTTGTATACTTACGCCACATGTTTACTCAACTCGATGAAATTTACAACAAAAAAGAAAAAAATAACAAAAATACTCAAAGGTAGAAATAAAATTAATAAAATCTATAACAACAACAAAATGAGAAGGTAACAACATTTTATATGCAATTATTTGTAAAATTCAACCATAGTGAAAAGCCTGCAACCCTTACTGTGGGAAGCCCGATGGAAATTGGTGAGAGTGTTGTTGGTTGCATTCTGATAGGCTCGTATTTATGCAGATCCCTTTCGCAGAATATTGTAAAATTTGCAACCAGTCAAGGGGCGATGTCACTGAACAGATTCTGGTCACAGAGGAATGCAATTACAGATTAAAGCTATCATTTCCAAATAATCACACCCGCTTTTCACAATTTGCACGTAATTTGCAGCTGACTTGGGCCATCGGTTTTCAGTTTTGTCGCAATGACAGTACACTAGTGCAACGATGAGAGTTGGCGATGTCATTTACTTATCCACTAATATGTATTATGCGGGGGTGCTATTAACCTTAACCGTACGATTGAACCTAGAACCTATTTAATCTCATTGAGCTTTGAGCTAGTCAGCCATACCACACCACACATCACAAAATTCACTCCGACGGCAGAACAACAAAAGCCTTTTAGTGTTCGAATGCATATATGCATTATCCCAGGGCATTATTTACTACACATACATTAATATTTGAAATAACAAAAACTAACTAAATTACTAATTAAATTTAAATTTAAATATTTAAAAAAAAGTTGCTTTATTAAAAAAAAAACGCTTGTGGGTATTATTTTCTGCATATAAATTTGGATTTTTTCCTAACAACAGATTCTTGGCTTCATTGATACAAGAGTGGTTCGAAAAATTCTCGGTTTTGGCGTTGCTATCGATAAGAATTTTTCTTTGTTAAGCTGCCATATTTGCCATATGCGAGGTCTGTTCATATTTTTTTCGGTTATAAAGACGAGCTAAAACACGTGCAAGCAGAGCAGCTGTCAAAAATTAACTGAACATTTAAAATGGCCGAACTTATCGGCATAAGTGAGAGATATGAGTACCAACATAACGCCACAAAAAAATCGAAAATCGAATTTACGTAACCCGCGGAAATTCAAAATTCGCGATACTTTTTGAACAGACCTCGTAATCATATGTTTAATAACTAACATTACCGGCCCGGTTACACAGTCATTCGAAGGCATCCCGGATTCGAATCCCACTGAGGTATGGTCCTACGCTAATTCCAAAAACAAAACATTTTTCCTCTCCATCCTAATTTAATTTCCTTATCTCGTAATCCCTTGACGCTAATGGCCTTTAGTATCATGGTGCTGACAATAATACAATGCAAACAACAACAACAACAATAATTGATATTTGATTATGTGGCAGATTATGTGAGAACTCAACAACAACAAAATTTCACCTAATTTTTTTATGTCCAGTCATCGATTGATTTGGATGTGTTTGGCAATTTTTATGAAATGGAGAAAATTGCCAAACACATCGGTAAAAATTGTGCCGTTATCAAAGTATTCATTCGTGAATGATGATTAAACATCAAAGCAAAATTATAAAAACTTGTTAAAAGCTTAGGAGAAGTCAACCCTAATAAAATGGATATTAAAATGTTAACGTGGTTGCACGAATCGTGAACAACTACAGGAATTATTGAAAAATATTTACCTCTAGTGTTAGATGAATGGAGAGTGAAAAAGTTGAAAGTGTAGACATCTTAAATGGATCAATTTTTGACAGACGAAATGACATTTAAAGGACAGCTATACATTGGTATAAACGTGGATGCTGAAAATCTTCAAGTTGAAACGTTTCTGTTACACTCCTTTGGATGTTATTGATATTACCAAGTTGACGTCTCTAAAAATTTATTTTGATCTTGGGAAACAAAAAAAACATACTCGAACTGTGGTTTTTTTAATAGGGGTTGGGAGGCTAGGCTATCTTCATCAACAAAAACTCGTTGTCGCAATGCATCATTCGTAAAAAAAAAAAACTTATAAATCGATGGTCTGATCTTACAAGAGCCATCATTTGTTCCACATTTTAATCAGTTTCCGTGTTCAAGGCCGTACTGAGCAACGTTCATTTTCTACTGCTTCGCAGCCCTCCAAAAATGCTTTATGTCGCCGAAAAAATGTCCCTATGCGTTCCGCAGGGAATTTTCTCCATTCACTCATTGCAACAAATTAATAAATTTTAATTTAAATAAAATTTTAAACTCATAATGCATAAAGCTTAGGAGGTTTACCGTTAGAGGAACGCACATCTAGTACGAAAGTCCGCAATGTTGCCAGATTGCTCATTACTGTTCTGCAACACATCCTATTGTCAAAAATATTTGTCATTTACAGTGGGTGTCCTTTTTATTTAGCTTAGAAGAAAAAGTTATAGAAACTCAAATTATAAAGGATTTCCATATTTGCCTGTTCTCAGGACTAAAAAAAAATTGTCTCTCGGAAACGATTTTCAACAAAGTATTTTTATAATTCATTGAAGTATAAAAATAAACGTAATTTTTACGTCAAAAATTATACTTAATTAAAAAATGATAATCATGAGAGCCGATAGAATCGAAATATTAGACATAGCCACGGATTACTACCGTCAGCTATACGACAACGACAAAACACAAGACGAAATCTATCAACTAACTGAAAACGATACAAATAATAACGAAGAAATTCCAAGTATACTGAAAGAAGAAGTAGAAAAAGCTATTAAATCTCAAAAAAGAGGCAAAGCACCGGGAGAAGATGGCATATCTAACGAACTTATGATAGGAACATCTGATATTATAGTAGACACTATTACAGATTTATTTAACCAAATTTTTGAGACAGAATGTATACCTCACCAGTGGACCACGTCAACTATAATACTACTACATAAAAAGGGAAATAAAGACAACATAACTAACTACAGACCCATCAGCCTGATGTCGAACGTATATAAAATCTTTTCCAAAATACTGTTGAATCGTTTAACAAAGACTTTGGATGAAAACCAACCCAGAGAACAAGCAGGCTTTCGCAAGGACTTTTCAACAATCGACCACATACACACCATAAAACAAGTTATCCAGAAATGTACAGAATATGGTATCAATTACTATTTGGCGTTTGTAGACTATAATAAAGCTTTTGACTCATTAAAATATACAAAAATATGGGAAGCGCTTACAACACAAGGGGTTGAAAACAAGTACTTACAAATTGTTGAAAATATATACAAGAACATGAAAGCGAAAATAAGATTAGAAAGAGTAGGTGTGTACTTCCCTATAAAAAGAGGAGTCCGACAGGGAGACCTACTATTACCCAAACTTTTCTCGGCGGTGCTTGAATATATATTTAGACGTCTCGAATGGAGTCAATATGGACTAAACATTAACGGAATGCAACTAAACCATTTAAGATTTGCAGACGATCTAATTCTAATCTCTGAAGACCCGAGAAGCCTGCAAGCAATGCTTGAACAGTTGGTGTACGAAAGTGAAAAAGTCGGACTCTCCATGAATAATACAAAAACCAAAGTAATGACTAATTCCGACAAAATCACCATTACAGTCAATGGCAACAAAATAGAGTACGTCGATGAATATACATACCTAGGACAGATAATATCACCAAAAGACCTTACAACATAAGAAATAAACAACAGAGTACAATTAGCATGGAAAAGATACTGGTCTCTTAAAGAAATTGTCAAAAACCCGCAGGTACCACTTAAAGCAAAGAAAAAAATATTTGATTCCTGTATTCTACCTATCATGACATACGGATGTCAAACTTGGAGTCTAACAAAACAAAACTTACACAAACTAGAAACCTGTCAACACAGCATGGAGCGAAGTATGCTCAAAGTCAAGTTAAGAGACAAAGTAAAACTAGGAACATTACGTAACTAAACTAAAATTAACGATGTAACATACTGCATAAGAAAATTTAAATGGAGTTGGGCAGGTCATATGATGAGGAGTAAACAAGAAAAATGGGATAAGGATGCAACCGAATGGTGTCCGAGACAAAATAAAAGAAAGAAAGGGAGGCAGCTTCTGAGATGGGAGGACGATATTCGGAAAGTAGCCGGTGCTACGAGGGTCGCTCAATAGGTCCTTAGAAAATCCGAGAAATTACGCTCGTAGTATCGGTGAAAATCCGAGAAATTACGCTCGTAGTATCGGTTTTTTTTGTAAGTAGCATTATCGACAGGAAAGCTGTCAAAATTTCAGCTCGATCCATAGCGTAGGTCAATTTCTATCGTCGATTAAAGTTAACGTCATTTATTTGTGCATAACAATGGAAAAAAGCGAGTTTAGGGCTGTCATCAAACATCTCGATTTGAAAGGTTTAAGCCCGAAAGAAATCAAAGCCGAGGTGGATGCAGTTCATGGCACATCTGCACCTGTGTTTGCGACTGTTTATAATTGGGTGAATGAATTTAAACGTGGCCGTTCATCCACAAAAGATGAACATCGTTCAGGACGCCCAGTTGAGGTGTCTACTCCTGAAATCATTGACAAAATCCACGATCTGATTTTGAACGATCGGCGAATTAAAGTGCGCGAATTAGTTGAGGCCACGGGCATATCACAAGGTACAGTCGCTTCAATTTTGCATGAAAAATTGTCTGTGAAAAAAATTTCGGCAAGATGGGTGCCGCGTTTGCTCTTAGAGGAGAATAAGCGCAATCGTGTAGTGGACTCTGAGGCTATGTTGGCACTCTTTCATCGCAATCCTGCCGAATTCCTTCGTAGATATGTCACTGTGGATGAAACCTGGATACACTACTACACTCCAGAAACGAAGAGACAGTCATCACCGTGGATTTTCAAGGGTGAACGTGCTCCGAAGAAGGCAAAAACTGTGCCATCGGCCGGCAAGGTTATGGCCACGGTCTTTTGGGATTCGCAGGGCATCATATTTATCGACTACTTGAAAAAAGGAAAAACAATAACAGAAGCGTATTACGCTTCGCTATTGCAACGGTTGAGCGAGGAAATCAAAGAGAAACGCCCCCATCTGATGAAGAAAAAAATCCTCTTGCATCAGGACAATGCGCGTGTGCACACCTGCGCTGTTTCCATGGCCAAAATTGTGGAATTGAGAATGGAATTGTTGCAGCATCCCGCTTATTCACCAAATTTGGCCCCGAGTGACTATTTTTTTTCCCAATCTGAAGAAATGGCTTGTCGGACGACGGTTCACTTCCAACGAGGACGTCATTGCTCAAACCGATGAGTATTTTACAGAACTTCCGAAATCCTATTTTTGGACGGGATAAAAATTTTGGAAAAACGTTTGGAAAAGTGTATAGAGCTAAAAGGAGAATATGTTGAAAAATAAAAAAAATTTTTTTTTAGAAAACAGTTTTTTCCCATCTTTTTCTATGGACTTATTGAACGAGCCTCGTACTTGGAAGAGGACGACTCATGACCGGAAAGTGTGGCAAGCTCTAGGGGAGGCCTTTGCGGAAACGCAAGACAATCTCAAAACCAGTGTCAATTAACATAAGTGATAGTAACTTTCTTCTAAGATTGTTAAATAAAGGCTATTATTATTATTATTATTATAATCATGAGAGCCTGTTTGGAGATTCAAATCTTTATTAAGTGAAATATAATAAATTCAAATATCTCTTATTGTTACGTACTTAATAGCAATGTCTCTGATTGAATATTTGCTTTCAAATGAAATTCATTAGTTCATCATTTATACCATATTCGTTTTAATCACTTTAGGGACATAAATAAAAAAAGAAAAACTATTTATTTGAAGCAATTTTCATAGCAGTAGAAATTGCAAAAGAAAATTCCATGAAAGTTTCTCGACTCAATGAAGATTATAAGGTTATATCTGAGAAATTGAATTGGAAAAAATACCAAACATTCCAATTGACAATATCTAATGGACTGCAGTATTTTCAGCAATAGCAGTCAATATTGAAAATTCCTTTTTAGCACCAGAACTGGATTCTAGCAGATTTCAAGGATACCATATTCTATCAGTCCACCCATAAATCCAAAGTATTTGTGATAGTAAAAGATAACCATAGGCATACAGAAGAAGTGCAGTCATTTGGAATTATTGTCCACCTTAGATGGTACTCAGTTCAATGATGAGGAGATGCATTCAATACAGACTAACTGAACTTAGCAAAGGGCTTAATACTTTGTACGTTGCCAATAGAGATCCGATACTCTTTTTCAGTACTTTTTGCAATTTATTTCAGGAATTTGGCATCTATGTGAATATCCATGAAGCACAGCCGTATACCAACGCATTTATGCACACAGAATGATTTGGTTTCCGAATGGTCTGTATATGGTCTGTATGAAGTAACACATAATCCATTAGCCTTGTCTATGTACCACGGAATGGTGATAGTACAGCATGAAAATTTCCATTTCCATCGAAATCCCTTAATCCAATAAACCAAGAGCAGAGGATTCGTTTGGCAAACAACCTATCTGTAATTATGGATTCAAAAAGCCCAACTTGTATATTATACCCTTTGTAAGCTTATCTGTATATATGAAAGTTAGCTTATGCTTTCCAACATACATTTTCCGATATAGAATCCGCTTTATGAAAACCGGAAGCTCACTACACTAGGATTTGTACAATACATTTGCCAGTTTGCTAAGGTAGAATCTCTAGCTACCACCATTCAACTCAATATATAAACTATAATAAATGAATTTAAACAACAACAATATGCCATTGGCATATTAGTATGTAATTAGATAATTTCATATGAAAAATTTGTAAAATACCATATTTTCGAACATTCCAAAAGGACACATTGTAGAGAATATTATAGCGATTAAAAGCCATTAGTTATCCTATTAAAATTTTACAATCAAAAATTATATCATAGCAGATTATTTAAAAACGTTTTACTAATTAACTTTGGGTATCATTCTTTTTAATTGTTTTTTTTTTGTGAAATTTTTTTTCTGCAATATAGGATATATTATATAAAAATTTATATTTTCATTGATTTTAATTTTAAATTATAGTAGCAATGATTACAGCATTATCATCAATAAGGAGAAATAATCTGGAGTTAGGTCTAGGCTTTCTGAAAAAAAAATTCCAGATGTCCCCACTTCATGTTTTTAATGTCCTGGGTATGATATCTAAAATATGCTGAGAGTGTCGTATACAAGGCAGACTACGTCTTCTGGGACCATAAATTGAGCCACTGTAGTAGACTTTCCCGGCAGGATCTTGCTCATCCATGCGGATGAAGTCTCCAGCCCACCAAAGCCTATTGAGTTTAATTTTATCCACAACTGGGCGGAATAAACAGATTCCAAAATCATTCATCATCATGTAGAGGTCCACAAAAATTTCGAAGGATCTTCATCTCAAAAGCAGACAAGAGTTTGCAATGGTTTTTGCTGCAAACCTAAGGGAACTCTATATTTTACAGGTGAAGCTTCGATGTTAGGTCTAAAAGCTATTGAGGGTGGTACCATTCATAGAACCACGTTATTATTTTACATGATAATTGACTCTGACATTGATGCGGCTGCTTTCAGCCTTCCTCTCAACCTACTCATGGTCAGTTTAGTTAATTTAATTAATTTTTCTGGGCTGCCGAGCTCTCTTATGGTTGACCATATACCAACTGTTACTTTTTTTTTGGTGCGAATAAGACAGCGGAGAATATTTATAGATGCTACTCTCTAACGTAACACCTCTACAATTGCTATACTCTGTAATATCTCCTTTTTTGAGTATAGCATAAATAATGTCCAGCTGCCAGTCATCAGGTATTTATTCGCTGTTCCATACTTGGACCAGTGGGAATCGTTTAGTAAATCAAAATGCATATCATTTTATATACTTTCCTTCATATTAAAGAGAGGTTTGGATATGAAGTTGAAAATAATTCAAATTTATATACAATTTAACAATATTTACATATCCGGTCTAATAGACAACAATAAACAAATTAAAATCAAAATAACTTTGCCAAATATGTTGACATTTTGTGTAGATTTGTTGGTTCAGTGTGGCAATCATGAAATTTCCAACAGAAATAATTATTGACAATGGAGAATAATTTCACCAACATTGTAAAAGGTGAATAATGAATTTCAATACCACCAATCAAACCGAATTGTTTTCAGCATTTCTGCTATTCATATTTTTTCATGCTTAAACCACTTAAAAATTACTGCAAAAAAATTGCATGTATAAAAAGAGAATAAAATTAATAATAATGACAATATAAAAATGCATTTTTCCAATTCAACTGATTTAATTTTATCGATTTCTATTATAAACAGTCTGTAGATTATCTACCCAATCCTCAAACTTGGCATATTTCACCTCAAATATTGGCAAAATTAAAATGACAGAAAAATATCGTTCGAAGAGTACGACCAAAAAAAAAATTTCCCATCAATATGCTATTATAGATTATAGGAAATTGCTATATTCATTATAATATCCTTTAATATTTGGTAGATGCATGTTGAAAATTTAAAATTTAGTAATTGGAAAATAAATGAAATTGTATAGGACTCATTGCAGTTAATTTGATTTCATTAACCAAAATGGAACTGGATAGTTTCAAGCAGTTAAATATCCTATAGAGTTCTATAGTAAAAAATATTTTACAAATTAATGAAGCATTAAATAAATTTTAAAATTCAGAGCTTAACGTAGGGATTTTAAAATCATTTTAATGTATGATAATAAAAAAAAAATTCTATAGAAAAATATGCTACTAATTTATGTTAATTGTTAATTAGAGAAAATATGTTGACTGCAAAAAAAGTTCTCAATACGAATCCAATAATAAAACAAGGGCTAATATAATTGATAGTAATTTAAAATTGAACTTTTTTGAAAATTGTATAGTATTTCCCCCGCAAAGGAACGAAAACAATCTCATCGGAATGAAAATACCATCCTAGCTAAGAGAGAAAGTTGTTTCTTGCATAGGTAACTACTGCGAATACCAAACAGTGCATACTCATATGTGCAATTGTGTTGAGATGCATTTATGTATGTATTTAGACAATTCCAAAATGCCATATCTGAATAAGGTATTTAGAAATGGGTCACTGACTGTCAGAAAAACAAACGCAAAGATAAATCTTGAGCTTATGGGACTTTGAATTATTTCAATATTCTTACTCCACCAAACTTGGTTCAACTCAAGTCAACACAACTGCAAGTGGAATTGCAAAGAACGTCCTGGAAATAATTCGAATTTCATCACATTCCCTAGACTGCATATATGCAGAAGGAATTTGAGTCAGCACAAAAAAATTCCTCAAGGAATATTCTACCTTTTTTTTATCCTTATCTGATCCTTACTAGCTGCAAATTTCTGCGCATTTAACAAAATATGTATAATGCAGAAAATGATGATGGAAAAAAATTAAAGAAAATCAACAAAAAATTTGAATAGAATGGGTTGTAAAATAATACTAGAGAAACAAGGTAGAGTAGCAAAAAAGGAATGAAATTATAATAAAACCGAGTTGAAGGATATTAAAAAAAAAAATGACGCTTAGAACAGGCAATGACAAAGTCAACGATAGCAACATCGTCAAAAGAAAATAGTTTCTGATGCAGTCAAGTCTTATCGAATTTTGTGTCTCTAGAAGTCTAGTGTTGTCTAGGATTGTCTAGCCTGATCCAAACTAGTTTTGTCTAGTCAAGCAGTCTGAACTTCACATTATAGTAGTGAAAAGCTCTTCTGGGAGAGATTCATATATGCAAATGGATATTGTGCACTTTTCACCTTCAGTCATTTCTTTTACGCTCAGTAAGGATTCGCTTGAAACACGAACCATGTACGAGTAAAAATGCATTCTTTTCCATTCATTTATTATTTATTAACAAACAACATAACCCACTTGCCAGAAAATTTCACTCTTTAGTCACATGATTTGGAACTAAATAAAAACAAACTCATTTTTATTATAATTCAAATATATCATATGGGAACCTTTTTAAAAACCATTTTCCATACTGACAGTTGGGAAAAATATCCTTTGTTCAAAATACCCATGCATAATCGATGTAACAATGGAAATTCTAATTTCTGTAATTTCGATTTTAAGAGCTTTTGTAACATAAATTACATTGGAAATTCATATGCACTAATACGCATTTAATGAAAACAAATCTCCAAGGTGAAAATGCAATATTCTAAAAATAATTATAAATGGTCGCTGAAGTCCATCAAGGCAAAGTTCACAATGATATTAACTAGTCGCCAGAGAGCAATACTATTCAAGTTCGTTAAAAGTTTCTGCATGAAAAGCTTTTAATATACTTTGATTATTTGAATAAAATCACTTTTCTTAAATTATTCTAACATTAAAATTTATCAGTAGAGTTCATATTTGAATTTCTATTTAATGGACTATGAATTATTAAAAATGAATAAAAAAAATCCAAAATATATCACTACAGGAATTTTCTAAAAATTAACGACCTTAGATTTAACAATAAATTTTCAGTTTTAAATTTTCAATCAAAATATTTTCAGTTAAAAGATTTTCAGTTTAAACATGTTCAGTTAAAAAATGTTCAGTCAATAAATTTTCAGTCTTGAACATTTTCACTTATTAAAAACTTAATTTCAGTAAAAAAAAATTTTGCAGTAAAAAAAAATTTCAATAAAGTAAATTTTAAGTTAAAAAAATGTTTACTGAACAAATTTTAAGTAAAAATTTCCAGTAAAAAATTTTTAGTAAAAAAATTTGGCCCAAAAATTTGCACTCAACAAAAAAAACTTCCAGTAAAAACAAATTTCAGTAAAAATTTCTAGTAAAAATAATTTTCAGTAAATATTTTCAGTAAAAAAAAATTTACGGTATCAGTTAAATAAATTTTTAGTCAAAAAAATTTCCAGTCAAAAATTATTTTTAGTAATAAAAATTTCCTATAAAAAAAATGTTCAATAAAAAAATTTCGTGCAAAAATATTAGGTCTTGAAATTTGCACTCAACAAATTTTCAGTAAGAACTTATTTTCAGTAAACATTTACAATAAAAGTTTTCAGTAAAAAATTAATTTACAGTAACAAAATTTTTCATTAAAAATTTTCGATAAAAAATGTTTCAGTAAAAATTATCAATAAAAATAATTTTCGATAAAAATTTCCATTAAAAAAATGTTTAGTCGAAAAAATAATATGTTTCAGTAAAAATTTTCACTCAACAAATTTTCAGTAAAAACTTACTTTCAGTAAATTTCCAGTAAAAATTTCTAGTAAAAACAATTTTCAGTAAAAATTTTCAGAAAAAAAAAAATTTACGGTCAAAATTTTTCAGTTAAATAAATTTTTAGTCAAAAAAATTTTCAGTCAAAAATTATATTTAGTTATAAAAATTTCCTATAAAAAAATTTTCAATTAAAAAATTTCGTGGAAAAATATTAGGTCTTGAAATTTGCACTCAACAAAATATCAGTAAGAACTTATTTTCAGTAAATATTTACAATAATAGTTTTCTGTAAAAAATAAATTTACAGTAACAAAATTTTTCATTAAAAATTTTCGATAAAAAATGTTTCAATAAAAATTATCAATAAATTTTTAAGTAAAATCTTATTTTCAGTAAAAAATAAATTTGCTGTTAAAAAAGTTTCAGTTAAATAAATTTTCAGTCAAAAAAATTATCACTTAACAATTTCAGTCAAAAATTATATTCAGTAAAAAAAAAATTAAGGAAAACAAATTTTCAGTAAAAAAATTCATTCCAAACATTTTCGGTTTTTTAAATTTTCACTCGACTAATTTTCAGAAAAAATTCTCAGGAAAAAATAAATTTGCAGTAAAAAAATTTGTTAAGAAAATAAATATTCAGTAAAAACTTATTTTCAGTAAAAAAATTACAGTAAAAATTTCCTGTAAAAAAATGTTTAGTAAAGAAAAATTTCAATAAAAATTTTGAATAAAAAATATGCTCAGCATAAAAAATGTTCAGTAAAAAAAAATTCCAGTAAAAATTTTTCTCAACAGTTTTTAGTAATAATTTTCACTTAATAAATTTCGAAAACTGTGTCAATTTAAATATTTAGGAAGTGCAAGCAAAACTAATATACGAATATTGTAAAGGACCAAAAATTATGTGGTTAAATAATTGAATTTAGTGTAAGCACACCACAACGTTTTCTGTCAATCACCTTATTCAGCATTATTGCCACCATTTTTACTATGTGAACGATTTAATAAAATTGTAATTAGTCCTTAATGCTGCCCTCAAATGCAGTTGTTTTCTATGTAATTGTACACCTTCTTCCCTTTAAAATTTTATATTACATAAATATATTATAGTAGCTAGAATGAATGATCTGAAACGGAATAAATGTGTGGAATATGCTGGGCGACAAGTGCTATTTACAGGTTCTGACGTTGTCAATGGAGCGATTTACATTCTTGAGTCCTCCACTTAGCATACGCGTGTGAATTTGACATGTATCCTTAGCGACTATTACCTTGAGGGCTTTCAGTTCTAATGTTTTGGGTTTTTGCTCATTTTAATTTTTACATCGAAACAACAACACCCTTGGAAGCTTTAATTTAAATTAAGGACTATTGTTCTTCAGGCGTAGCTAAGCCAAAGGTAACTTTCTCGGTTGATTATTCGGTGAAAAGTAGTAAATCGTCGTAATTGTGGATGACATCTACAAAAGAATTGTTCTCGAATTTTCTAAAACTTTTCATCCTCGACGAGGATTTAGTTCCCCTTGAATTTCCTATCTTCTCTACAAACAATGAGCTGAATGGAAAGTCTGCTGGCTATAACACGCCATTGTGTGCTTTTCCTCAGCGGGCGCAACTAAATTAATTCCTTTTGCTGCTCATTGAGTTTAAAAAAAAATCGTCCCGTTTCCTCAATTATTTCATTGTATTAATAATATCTTAAGTTACTATAATTTTTCCATGCGCTACTTACGCCTGAAGAGGGACGTGTTTTGGGTAATTTTCTCTCCTATTGAAAATTTTATGTAATTGAAAATTGTTCGAACAATATACACAAGAAAAATTAATTACTATTTTTTTTTTAAGTTTTACTGAAAGATTTTTTTTTGTACGATTAGTTTTGAGTTGATATTTGATTAAGAAAATCTCTATTATGATTCCATTAATTAAAGACGGTAATTATTGTGATTTATTGGAGATCCGTGTTATTTAATTCGTGGAAATTTTAAAAGTTCTTATGTAAATGATTATCCAAGCGGCGTGTAGTGTGTTAGTGCCTACAATCAAGTAAACTTACTTAAAATAATTTATTTGAATAGTTGAGTTGGGTGATGATTTATTGTTGTAAAAACTTCTTCCAGGATTCGATTATTTTTTGGTAATTGCTTATGACTTCTTTGCACATTATGGACTGTAATTCGGCCATTTTTTGAGGGTATTGGTTTTTTTTTTATTTATTTGACAGGTTTTTTATTTCTACGTTATTGTACAATTTTTGCATAACATATATATGCATTTATACACATAGACATGAGACACAGCCGCTCCTATGGAGCATATAGCGGCACTAGAGACTCTGTGAACTCTCTTCATCTGCTTCTGTCTTGGGCTAGCCTTTTCACTTCCGACCATGACTTGCCAATTTGTTGGTGTTCGCGGTCGACCGATCTTCTCCAAGTGGTCCTTGGTCGTCCTGTGCTGCGATTGCCCTGTGGGTTCCAATCTAGTGCCATTCTTGCTATGTCCGTAGGTGGTTTTCGCAAGGTGTGGCCAATCCAACTCCATTTCCTGCGTTTGATGTCAGCTAGCAGGGGTATTTGCTTCGTGAGAAGAAGCAGCTTATCGTTCGTAATGCAGTTCGGCCAGATGATCTTGCTTATATCCCTCAAGCATCTGCTCACAAATGTTTGAGGCTTACGAGTCGTGCTGTCGGTTACTTTTCATGTTTCGCAGCCGTACAGCAGGACTGGCTTGACGTTTGAACTGAATATTCGAAGTTTAAGTGCTATGGAGAGGTGGTTGGAACGCCACATGTTCCCAAGTGAGATGTACGCTTGTCGCGCCTTGTTGATGCGCGTTTGGATGTCTGTTTCAGTTCCACCATCCTTGCTGAGCATGCTGCCAAGGTAACAGAACTTTTCGACATCTTCAACTTGGGTACCGTGTAGCATCAAAGGCCTCTCGCAGGTGGCGCCGATACGCATCAATTTGGTCTTCTTGATGTTGATTCTCATCCCCACTTCTTCGGCGTTGGAGACCAGAGCATTCAGTTTCTTCTGAATGACGTTGAAGGTGTGGGACATGGGGCATATGTCGTCGGCGTAGTCCAGGTCGTGGAGCTTCTCACGCAGTTTCCACTGGATACCGTTGCTGGCTGTGTTGTTAGTGCGCTGAAGGACTAGGTCTAGGGCGATTATGAAGAGGATAGGCGAGATTACGCAACCCTGCCTGAATCCTCTCGAGATGTTGAATGGATCGCTGTTTCGTCCTTTAAATCGCACTCTTCACAGGGCCTCACGGTATAGTTCTCGGATGAGATCGATGATGGCCTGTGGGATGCCTAGTTCAGCCAGAGCACTCCAGATGGCGTCGCGAGAAATCATGTCGAAGGCTCTTTCGAAGTAAACGAAGAGAAGTTAGAGTGGGATATTCCATTCGTTCGACTGTTCAATGATCATTCTTAGGCTGTTGATGTGATCAACACAGGAGCGGTTTGGTCTAAAGCCAGACTGCTTGTTGCGAAGGGTACTTTCCACTGTTGGAGTGATGCGAGTCAGGACCATTGAGGCGATTAGTTTCTGGATGGTGTTCAGCAGAGTGATTTCCCTCCAGTTTTTGCAATCGCCAAGGTCACCTTTCTTCGGGATGGTGATAATTACTCCTTCTTTCCAGCTGTCCGGGAAATGGCATTGTGTCCAGGCTTCTGCGATTATAGGATGGAACAGCGAGGCCAGGAGTGGCGGGTTGAACTTCAGAACCTCTGGGGCCAGGCTGTCAGGTCCGGGTGCTTTGCTATTCTTAAGCTTGTTGACTGCTGTTGTGATCTACATAAACGTGGGCGGTGTTGTTGGGATGGGTCTTCGTGGGTTTATGCGCATCACTGGAGGAGGAGGATGGAATTCTGGAGCTACTGGAAGGGATTCTGAGAAGAATTCCTTCCAACGGTCGAGTTGTTCTTCATGGAGAGGGCTTGACCGTGAGGGTGTTCTTTTTCCGGATAGTTTACGAATTGATGCAAAGACACTGCGGATGTCGCTCCGGTGTGCAGCGGCTTCTGCTTCGCTGGCTATTCCGTTGAAGTAGTTCCTCTTGTCATCTCTTGCCATGCGTTTGACCATCTTTTGAGCAAGGTTGTACCTCGTCTGTAGATGGCGACCTTGTTGTTTAGTTGCCACAGGCCTTAGTTTGACCAACCCAAGTAACAGCTGATGGTCGCTGTATATGTCAGCTCCTCCGATTGTCTTGACGTCTAAGATATTGGTTTGTAAATGCTTTTAAATTTTATTATTGTCTGAATATAAAAGATACTCGTATTTTACATACCTTTCTTAGAGGCAAATTGACATTACCAAATTTTGAAATTTCGCATTCTGCGAACTTTTTGCGCAATAAAACCAAAATTTGTCATGTTGTTTGGCTTGTGGTACCATTTTATTAAAATCACATTTGATATAGATTAAAATCTTTCAGTTCAGGCTAAATCATATCGCCATAGTACTTAGAAATTTGACGTTAAGTGTCTCTCCTTCTTTATTTTCAAAGGTCAATGACATCTTCAGGGCAATGACATCTTCAGACCAAAACACATACCAGAGAGTTACTTTTCGAATATACAACTCTTTCTGTATAGTTATTAGAGGGAGTTGTATATTGCAAAACTGCTTATTATTATATGCACCAAGAGCCTAATCGGCATCAAAATTTTACAATTTTACCGCGTACTTTTTCGGTTAAACGATTTATACACTAGACAAATGTCATCTTGTATATATGGAGTAGACATAATAGATAACCATGTATAAATCCTAATTATTTTTCCTATATTCAAAGTAACAAGTTCTCAACAATCCTCATCGTTAATTAACATATAGTTGAAAAAAATTTTGTAGAGTATTATAAATCCTTGCCATAAGCCATTGCATGATTTTTCCAATACCAGACAAAGACTACTTTTTAAAATTCATCATTTCATTAAATATATATTCATTTCGGTCATTCTTCTTCTGACTTTCTTGTTTTCCATTATCAAATTATCAATCATAACTAGAGTAATGGTGAGAAATTTAAATAAAAATCTCATAAATATCAAACAAATTATATATAATTAGACCTAAATTAATAGTATAGTGATGACATTTAAGTAAAATAAATATTTTTGGCATACTTTTTTTAAAGTATAATTCTATGATAAGTTATCGAGAAGTACAGCTGCTACCTCTCAAACATTGATTACCTTCAAGTTTCAAGAAATTAAACCACAAATCCTGCATAATTTCTCCATAATTTTAGCTTCATTTTTTTTTTTTCTTTGGTGTTCAAATTTTTTCCATATTTCTACTTTTAGAAAAATATTCATAGGATTCGACAATTTATCATCTCTTAACAATCTAATTTGGGTATCTAGAATTTGTTTTAGAAAGCCCCACATAATCCTCAGATGAAAATTTGCATAAAGAAAATCCTCAAGTTGCGTGTCTCCCATCAGCTAACATTCCAGCGGCGATGACGTTTTATCTTCTTTACCATTTTTTCTTCTTAGTCCTTGGTAAGATATATTATCTGTTCTATACTTTATAAGTTAGTTCTACACATAGACGATGGCTAAATATTTCTTAAATATTTTTTCGTATGGTATTTTCTCTATGTTAGAATTGTGTTCATGTCCAATGTTGAAGTGTGTAAGATTGTGGTTTTGTGTGTTCATTTAGCTTTTAGTATTTTATTTTTCAAAGAGATTCAACTAAAATAACAACAGCAGTAGCTAACATAACGGACACAACCATAATCATGCTATTCTAGTGGACCTGATTTATCCTATAACGAAGAATGATAAAAAAAAATGGCATGCCATCCATCATAAGGGAGGCCAATGTCTGACACTAACAGCTTCCTTGCATGCTGAAATGATACCGTCAAGAGAAACAAGTTGGAAATTATTGTTGTGAACCTTAAAAGGATCTAAGGAGATATGTACGCAATACCAAAAAGAAAGCCGCAGAACGTATTATCTTACTAGTAACACCACCCATTCCTACTCTAGTGTAACTGATAGTAGAACAAGTCATTTTAATATATACTTACTTTACTTCAAATAAGCTCACTAGTGAAACTTTTTTTGATAGGCACTCACCTAGAAGTTGACTAAACTCGAAAGTAAAGCCACAAAAATAATTCGAATCAAGAAGATTTGTTCTCTTGAAATATAGGCGGAAACTTTTAATTTTAAGTTTATATGAAAATAACTTTAGATTTTGTACCACGCAAATTTGAATTGTACTTTTTTTGCATAGCAAATAATTTTCTCTTGTTCAGAATAATAAAGAAAAGAAAATCTGTAAAGATAACAAAAAACTTCTAATACCCGATTTGCTCTTAGAATATATAATTTTTTTTTCATGAAACCAAATGGATTTGTGATCAACGTCCATAGTTACACTATGCAAAAGGACTTCATTTTATTGGCAACACCATTTCCTTCCTTCTCCTCTTTTTCTATGTACTGAAACTTGGATTTTTTTTTTAATTTCTGGCATAATTTGTTGATATTTTCTAAGTTTTATAGGAAAATAAAGTTAAGTGCATATTTTTTTTTATCCTTATAAAGCTTGAACCAAGTTTATAGTGAATTTGATAATGAAGTTTCATGAAAAATATAATAGTAGATAAGTTTTAAAGTCATCCAATCATGCAAAAATACTCTTTCGAATTTGATCTATTGGTTATTACTTGATGTAAAAATATCTTCTTCGGCGAATTTTTATTTTTTTTTTATTTTGAAATTATTATTTTATTTGGAAAAATATTTTTCTTTTGTAAATAATAAGTTTTGATAACTAAAAAGGACACAGATAGATTCATAAAATTGTTTCAATGTCATACGTTGTCTGGCTAGATTTCAATGGGCGATACAAAAGTGTGGATATTATGCAAAACGAGAGATTCCGATAACGAGGAGAACAAGAAACGTTGATGGAGGTGGTGGTGGTGGTACGGTGATGATGATGATGATGATGATGACGACGACAATGATGATGATTAGGATACTGATAAGGGTAGCGTAGACGTTGATTGCTATGGGGCTGAACCAAACATCACATCAAGGTCGATGGTAGCACCAGTTCTGATGATATTTTGTGGATAAACATGACCGTTCCTGTGGCGTTCGTCATTCTAGTGATAATGAGAATGAAGGCAAAATCCTGATGGTGACAGCGATAGGATGCCTGGAACAGCAAAAGGCATCGATTATTACCCATTCCACGTTCGCATAGAGAATTTTCCTCAATTTGATAAATCGGCTTACGTGCACGTGTCTGATCACATCTCTGAACGAGTCTGCAGGCAATTCTGTTTGGTAAAATGGCATAGAGCTATGGCAACGGGCAGAGGGGAAATAGGATTCACTATCAGAAACCTTTGCAATGCTATTGATTGTTCGACGATGCAAATTCTTCCGATGTTGTCGCGAACTATTCAATGTTAGTACGAGTATGGCGTTTGCAACCGACAGCAAAAAGTCATAGCTGCACTCTAACAACGGGCATACACATATATCGACCTCTAGTAAAATACAGCTCGAATCAGAATTAAAAAGGGGCTGGTTTCCATAGATAGGTACACGGACATTATTTGTGCTTGTAAGAGAATATAATATAGCTCAACAACGATATGCATCGGACCGAAATCAACCCTTACTGCAGTTGCCCTCTTGGTATAGCGTGTGCTTAGTATGATTTTTTATTTAGGATTTCCATTGAAATTGTTTGAAAACCTATTGTCGATTGTGGGGCCAATGTACTTATTTAACAAGTTAAACCTTATTAGAGGGTGTGGACTGCTTTCCGCTTGTCCATCAAATATTTTAAAGACGGATCCTTAAAGGGACTATTCTATTTGCTGATATTATCTAACGAGACCTCTTACAGACTCTTCGGATAGCCTTTTCCGATTCGGAAATTGAGGTTACCAAGAATATTAAGCGTCAGCCTTATGCAGAAAAAGATTTCATAATCAAGACTGTCTTTAAGTGACATCTTGAAGTCTTTATTTGAATTGTTTAGTCGTGAAACCATTTCCCCGATAAGTCTTTTTTATAAAAAGAATTTCTATAAAAAGGACATTTATAACAGATATATCCTTTTAATAAAAACTCTTTTCACAATATCCACAAAAATTTTCAAATGTTAACAATATTTGAATATTTTTTGTTATAGATTTAGAAGAATAAAAAAATTAAAAGACATTATAAGAAGTGTACTTAATGATCAGTTATGAAGTATATGAAAAATGATCTAATTTGCGCTTTTAAAAGTTAAGTTTTTTATTTAAAAATTTGCCACAAACTTCATGCAGAACTCAATCCTTTTGACGTTGACTTGTGCACACATCTTAAGTATCGCACGATCTTGGAGGCCAATTGACATTACCAAATTTTGAAATTATGCGTTCTGGGAAATTTTCACACCATAAATTATACCATAGTTCATATTGAAATTTTTAAGTTAAGGCCTTCTTTCTTTTCAAAGAAATACTAGCACAGATCGAACTTCATATTAGACAGTCACATTTTAGAATAAAATATACAATAAACAATTACCTTTTTATGATAAAATGGATTTTTCGCGTCCTCTTGTGAATTTTCAGAGCCGCACATATGGCAAATTTGTTTTATGATGAAAAAAATTTGTTAAAAAACTTAGCAAAATTGGTCCCTTTAACTGATCGATTTTTTAAACTGGCTAACTTTATTGCATAAATAGTTGGGCTATACTTTCCCAACTACAATATAAATTGTCCTTTATGTGCATTGAAAAATTGACTACATATGATACAGAAAAGACAAGGATAAAAAATCAAAAGATATTAGAAATTTGTGCTGATTTATCAAAGGAATGGTACTCGTATTTTTCCACTTTTTTCCCTTTTATCACAATCAATTTATGTAAACAACATGAGACAACAATTTTACATAAAAACAAAGATTCGTCCTCGAACTCAGGAGTATTATTTAATATTCATGTACATTTAAAATCAGAAAATACCAATTTATTGAGAAGAAACTGAATTGTCTTTACTATCAAGAAGAGGACATAATAAAGCCTACAATGTCAGACGAGCATTTTCCGACTAAATATGTCATTACAAAAAGGATCGCAAACGGAAAATTCTGCTCAACTAAAATCGTAGCAATTTGAATTTCGCATTTTTAAATTACAATGAATAGTCAAAATATTGTTGTCTTTTGCAGAAATATTTTTGCATATAACAATAAGTGATTCTAGTAAATTATTCAGGCTAAAACTAAAGCAAATCGCAACTGTTATGAACAGAGCTACGGCTACGAACAGTTTTGCAAATGATGTTCTTCCATTGTATGTAGTGTAGTACGTTCGGATAGTCAAACTTGGTACAATAAAACCAACTTGAAAGGATACAGGACATGGAGAAAAGAATCTATACAAATTTCGTTGGAAAATTTGTAACAAAAATAAAAGCTCAAAAAAGAAACAAATGAGAACATGCAGCAGATGATATGAATTGAGAAACAGCAGAACAGAAGCCAATATTAAGCGAAGGCAATTGAAGAAAACTTTTACTGTACAAGTAAAAAGTTCATTTTCCGGAAAGTTTATCTTTTTCGAGCATTATTTGCTATTTTGTCGCTATGCCTTACTAATAAATACACTAAACCATTTAGGAAGATTTTCAATAAAATTAAAATTTTTTTTTAAAAAAAAAGAGAAAAAGGAACCGACTATCAGAAGAAATTATATTAAATTTTTATCAATAACAAACAAAATATTGTCAAAGGTCCTAAACAAAATTTTTATTATAATAAACCTATGTATGTATGAATTTTTTAAAAAATTATCTCTTTTCGTAAAAAAAAACTTTAGATATTTTTTTTGTTAACAGAAATGAATTATACGAGTTCTGTTCAAAAAGTATCGCGAATTTTGATGTTCGATTTTTGATTTTTTGTGGCGTTATACTGGTACTCATGTCTCTCTCTTATGGCGATGAGTTCGGCCATTTTGAATGTTCAATTAATTTTTTACAGCTGCTTTGCTTGCATGTGTTTTGGCTCGTCTTCGATTTTTGCTCAATTTCGACCAAAAACATCATCGCATTAACATTGCTAAGGAGCTGTGGCCTCCTGTGACTTTTTCTAGTTCCCGAAACTGAACAGCCCCACGAAAGGACGACGCTACGCTACGATTGAGGAGATAAAGACGGCATCGAAGGAGTTGCTGAACAAGATCACAAAAAATGATTTTTTGAAGTGTTTCGAGAAAATATCTGATGGGGATTACTTTGAAGGGCACAACATAAATATTCATAAATATATAAATACGAGGGTCATTCAAGAAGTACTAAGCCTACAAAAGAAAAACGAAAATTTTGGAAAGGTGGCCATTTCTTTTCCACATAATCTCCTTCAAGCTCGATACACTTGGCCCAGCGATGCTCTAACTTTTTTAACCCGTCCAAAAAATGCATTTTCTCGAGGGAAGCAAAATAGGCCTCTGTGGCGACGATGACCTCCTCATTCGACCCAAATCTATTCGACCAATTTGACCATGGCGTCGGCGGAGGAGTGAGCCGGCGCGTTATCGTGGTGGAACAGCACTTTTTTCTTCGCAAAGCGGGGCCGCTTTTTCTTCAATTCGACGTCAAATTGGCCCAATAAGTCCGCATAGTAGCGCCCCGTGATTGTTTTACCCTTCTCGTGGTAATCGATGTGGATCACACCTTGTGAATCCCAGAAAACGGTGGCCATCACCTTTCCTACCGATCGAACAGTCTTCGCGTTCTTCGGAGCACGTTCGCCGGGTGAAGTCCATTGTTTCGACTGTTCCTTGGTCTCTGGTGTGTACCAGTGAATCCATATTGGAAAAATAAATGGCCACCTTTCCAAAAATGAAAATTTTGGAAAGGTGGCAATTTATTTTTCCACATAATCTCCTTCAAGCTCGATACACTTGGCCCAGCGATGGTCGAACTTTTTTAACTCGTCCAAAAAATGCATTTTCTCGAGGGAAGCAAAATAGGCCTCCGTCGCGACGATGACCTCCTCATTCGACCCAAATCTATTCCCGCCGAGTGATTTTTTCAGGTTTGGAAACAAAAAGTAGTCACAGGGGGCCAAATCTGGAGAGTACGGTGGATGGGGCAGCAATTCGTAGCGCAATTCGACCAATTTGACCATGGCGACGGCGGAGGTGTGAGCCGGCGCGTTGTCGTGGTGGAACAGCACTTTTTTCTTCGCAAAGCGGGGCCGCTTTTTCTTCAATTCGACGTCAAATCAGCCCAATAAGTCAGCATAGTAGCGCCCCGTGATTGTTTTACCCTTCTCGAGGTAATCTATGTGAATCACACCTTGTGAATCCCAGAAAACGGTGGCCATCACCTTTCCTACCGATCGAACAGTCTTCGCCTTCTTCGGAGCACGTTCGCCGGGTGAAGTCCACTGTTTCGACTGTTCCTTGGTCTCTGGTGTACCAGTGAACCCATATTTCGTCGACGGTCACGAAATGACGCAAGAATTCCGCTGGATGGCGCTGAAACAGCGCCAAACACGTCGCCGATGTGGTCTCACGGTTGCGCTTGTTTTCCGGTGTGAGCTGGATATATTCCAGTTCTTCATGTAGAATATGATGCACCGTTCCTACTGCGATGCCCACAGTCTCAGCTATCTCGTGAACCTTCAATCGACGGTCTGCCAACACGAGATCGTTTGACTTTTTTAAACTCGTTGAACCAATTCTTGACGGTCGCCATCGAAGGAGAAGAGTCACCATACACAGCATTCAAGCGATCTTTGATTTCGCTGCGCGTTTTCCCTTCCAAAAACAAGAATCTAATCACCGAACGATATTGTTCTTTTTCCATTTTTGTGCAACCGACCGACACGCTCGCTTTCAAAGGCTCTCAAAACAAAACTAATGAAGAGAATCGACTGACAGTAGGCTAGTTAAGGCATGTACTGCACGATGGTAAATTTCTTTTGTGACAGCAGTTCCATCGGGCGGTGAGGCTAAGTACTTGTTGAATGACCCCCGTAATTTTGAAAAAACACAAAATTCTCGGTACTTTTTGAACAGACCTCCTAGTTTTATTCAAACAAGTTTTTTATTAATATTAACTGTATGGGCTGTGGTAGACAAGCTATGAAACTGACATCTGGCAATACTGCTGATTTTCACCCTAGGCGGACCACTATGAAATATATCATCAATTTTATGGAAAACAACGAATCGATGAAAACATTCCTTATCATAAGCACAAGATTTTCGGTGACATAGAGCAAAAAGAAGCGTCGAGAAGTTGTGGAAAAAAAAACTTGGTCAGAGAGATCTTCGACACTGAAAACTCATGAAAATATAAAATATTTTAATTGAAGGATCTAGTGAGGTGAGAATGTCCAATAATTTTGCAGCTCCCCAAGATCAAAAATATTTTCTGTTCCCTAAGATCAAAAACATTTTAGTGTTATCTATTTAAGAGAGAAAAATATAAATATTTTTATGGGAAAATATATATTGAATACACGTAATAGTACCATAGAAAGAATGCTACATTGACAATTTTTATATATAAAAATTAATAAATTAATGTATAAATACAATTTTTATATATAAAAAAGTATCTTCTTACTGCAAATATTTACCTTATAATATACGGTTTAAAAGGAATGAGTTGTTTCCAATGTGATGTGTCAAAGGTATCGTATATATTCATATTAATAAGTGCATGGAAAACCAGCAATATCAAAATTAATTATAATATTGCATGCACATGTATAAGATTCATTCATACTTACACTGAAATGCAGTTATAATGCATGCATACCAAAAAGGTATTAACTTAAAAGGAATATTAGATTAGCTTGGGTGTATCCTTGATACTCCTCCGTTATAAGTGATCACATTGGGCACAAGGCCACTTGAAAATTTCAACGTTGGGAAAGGTAAATATATTCGTTGGTATAAATACACAGAAATAGTTCTACTTATAAGTAAATAGATTCTGTGAAATTGAACTTCGCCATGTTAACCGATTTTTGCAGTACTTGGAAAATATTTTTAATTAGCCTAAAAATGTATTAATAAACATAAAACATAGCTAAAAAAATGTATGATCAATTGTATTTTTTGAAAACTTTTTTCCTGAATTATTATCAGAATTTTCTGTCAAAACATGTTGTTTGGCAAAATGTTCACACCCTTAGAAATTTAATTCCTCCTACATACCATACGGATATGAATATGAATCAGAAAACAAAATGTATTTTAGTTAAAATTCTCTCCCACAATCATATGTATGCGGAAGTATAATATATATCAGCATAATTATTTGCAACATAAATATGCTATTTTATTATCTAATTAGTAATTGCTTGTAAGTAATTTATTTAATTAGTAAAACTATTTTCAAGTGCAATCCCATTAATTATGCTACATAACTAAATAGCCCTTTTGCTTATATATACACGTAATACTCATAAATTTGCAAATAGTTTTCAACTATTGTATTTGAACTAATATTTTGCTAAAATTTCCCTATTCATTTGATTCTCTGACTATTTGAATTTATATCTGTTTATCTACAATAGTTAATGATTATTACCTATTAAATTTATGGCCAAAAATTTTATTTTATTTCGCGATAATAGCTGATTTATGTATATGTAAGAGGGTTGATAGTAAATATACCAGGTGTATAAGCTTAAATCCGCTGTTTGGTCATAGATGGCGTGAGTGAGTGTTTTAAGCTACCATGGGCACGCCATACTTTTTTTATATGAGTTTGACATCTGTCAACATAAATCAGTGCACATCGACAGCAATTTCGTACAACAACATACATTTTTGCTTTGGTAATCATGTCTAGTTTTGTGCCAGAAAAAGAGCATATGCGGGAAGCTCTGCTTTTCTGCTTCAATTTGAATAAATCGGTTGCCGAATCGCATCGAATGCTTATGGAGGCCTATGGTGACAGTGTTTTTTCGGAAACAACGTACCGAGATTGGTTTCGCCGGTTCAAAGACACCAATTTTGACATGTGGGACAAGAAGCGTGAAAATCGGCCTAGAAAGGTTGAGGACCATCAATTGCAGGCTCTTTTGATGTAGGCAGGCTCAAAAAATGCTCGCGGAGCAATTGGGTGTTACTCAACCAGTCATTTCTATGCATCTGCGTGCCATGGGGAAGATTGAAAAGATCGGAAAAAGGGGGACGCATGAATTGAACGATAGGCGGATGGAGCGACGCTAAAACGCATGCGAAATCTTGCTCGCCAGACAAAAAAGAAAGTCGTTCCTGAATCCTATTATGAGAGGCGACGAAAAGTGGATATATTTCGAGAATCCTAAACGTGGGTCGATCCCGGCCAACCATCAACATCTTCCCCAAGACCAAATCGCTTCGGACGGAAGACGATGCTGTTCGTTTGGTGGGATCAGCAGGGTATCGTCTACTATGAGATGTTGAAACCTGGTGAAATTGTCAATGCCCACCGCTACCACCAACAACTGATCAAATTGTACCGTGTTCTGCGTGAAAAAAGGACGGATTATCAACAAAGACATGACAAGCTGATTTTCCTCCACGACAACGCACCATCGCACATGTCCAAAATGGTCCGAAACTACTTGAAGACACTCAACTGGGAGGTGCTACCCCACCCCGCTTATTCACCTGGCCGGGCCCCTTCCGACTACCACCTGTTTCCGTTGATGGGCCACGCGCTCGCTGAGCAGCACTTCGATTCTTACGAAGACATCCGAAAATGGCTTGATGAGTAGTTTGCCTCGAAAAAGATGGAATTTTTTTGGCGTGGTATCCGAAAATTGCCCGAGAGATGGGAAAAATGTGCAGCTAGCGAGGGTAAGTAATTTGAATAAATTTGTTTTTACTTTCTATGAAATATAAGGATTTAAGCTTATACACCTGGTAATCTTACCGTTTAAAGCGAAAAGGAAATATTCAACAAACATTTTATATTATTGTAAAATGGATTTTTTTTAATCGTTTATTTAGATAGAATTTTCCATATATGAGGAATTTAACACTAGTTGGATATCTGAGTAAGTAAAATTGCCGAATCTAGAGCTCTAAAACCCCAAATGAGGTTGTGCAGAAGCTATTAAATCTGCCACATGTTAGTCTCTGGGGTGCATTTTGGTTTGAAGGTGTGATTGAAAATAAAGAAAGAGAGGCAGTTACAGTCAAATCGTTTCAATAAGATACGAAACGTGACAAATTTTATCTTTATTGCGCGAAAAGTTACCAGAACGCGTATTTTCGAGATTTGGTAATGACAATTGGCCTCAAAAGGTGTGCGTGTTGATGCCATTAAACTTTCTCTTGTAGGTTTACGTAAATAATCATGTTTACGGAGATTATCCTCAAATTTGTGAGCATATAAAGTCAGAAAAGTAATCAGAAATTACATCAAAAGGATCAAGTCCTTCAAAGAATATTATGGCAGGTATTATTTTTTTTATATTGCCTTAATTTAAGTAATTTAATAAAATAAAAAACTATTTAAAAATCAAATTTGTTTATATGTTTTATTAAACTTTACTTTCCAAAGTTTAAATTGGATAGCTCTCAATTTTTATTGTATACTACACGAAGCAAAGAACATTATTAATATACAGAAAATTATACACATTTATCCACTTTTTTGTTAATAAAATTTTTAATAATCTCAAAAAACACTTTCAAAACTTTTAATAATTAATTTTAAACAAAATCAACAAAAATCGGTTTTTTTGCCAACTAAAAATAATAACAAAAAATACGGGTGCCGACTGGTTCGATTTTTTTAGCCACAAGTGTTAGCGAAAAAGAATTATTGAAATTGGTCGAATTTTTTGCCTTGCGAATGGTATAAAATAGAGATCGTCTGATAATATTGTACTCTCCCAACAGTCTTTTGTTGCATGCCGGTTCGGACAATATACTTTTAGCATCCCTGCACTAGTGACAAAGTTTATTTGTTGAATGCATTGTAAATACGGAAAGATTTTATAAATACACTCCGTGAAGAGAGTCAGAGAGTACCAACTACAATATATGATAAACAGGGTTAAAAGAGAAATGGCCTCGACGCGTGATTATTCAAGAGTACAGCGGCGCACACTGCCACACATTGCCTTCGAGAACTTAAAAACTGCATTGTGCGTCTCTCGAGTGCCTGTGCGCGTAACGCAGAAGTATTTACTTGAAAAGCAGTATTTTTTTTTAAACTCTGCAATTCACAAAAAATAAAGAGAAAAAATGCAATAATTTATATGCAGGCGATAATTGTTCCAATAAGCAACCGGCGATAGTATGCAATTGTGACTTCTTTTCTTAATTGACAAATTAAATTTCAAATGTAAAATAGAAAAATAATATTTTATTGCAAAAATTTGCACTAAACTGTCATAATAGCAGACATTTTTAAAGACAAATAAAAAATAACTTGAAATGCATTTTGCACATTTCGGTGAATCCCCTTCGCAATATAGCCCATTCCAGTACTTACACGACGTAATCTTGTATTACCCAGACAGGACAATAAAAAAAATAAAATTTATCAGCTGCTTATATTGACGATATTTCACCCCCTAAATTAAAGGGAGAAACAATAATCATGAAAACAAATCTACTGAAAAGGAATCCTTGTGCAATAATCATGAAAATATGCTCTTTTGTATCGGCCATTTAGTAAAAGGAAAAAAATAACAACAAATTTAAAAGAAATAAAATTTTTTTATTTCTATATACAGAATAGCTGACATGCTGTGAAATTTAAATAAAATATGAAATGAAGTGTGAATAATAAAAACAATTTTTTTCGTGGTATACCACATATTAAAAATGTCAAAGGGTGCATGAATGAAAACTTTTGTAAAGTAAATACGTATTATATCTGTAAATGTATCTTCGTGCGCAGATAGACTAATGTTAAGGGGTTTCCATTTTTCTTGTATTCATAATTATGCTTAAAAGAGCTAATTCTATAATATTTCAAAATTAAATAAAAAAATTATACTTCAGGCCAAAAATATAAAAAGTAAATTCAAATAAAACTTTGATTTTAAAAGGAAATTCAAATAAAATTCGGAAATGAAAATTAATAAATGAAAAAAATTGCAATTTTCTTTAAATTATATTAATTTTTATCATATTTTATTCGCATATTTTTTGTTATCAAATTAAAAATACAATAAATTAAAATAAAATATGCTGAAAATTCTTATTTATCGAAAAAGTCTCCTTTACGTTTTATAACAAATTGTGCAGTTAATTCGAAGGATTCATTGTATAGGGTTTTCGAATAAAAGTGATTTGATTTATTTTCCAAAAAAAAAACACACTAATTGTTAAGGAAATTCAAATGTTTTTTATTTAATGTGAAGTACAATCGATACAATTAAGTTTTGAATAAAGCGTCATTCAAATGGCCTCCACAACTTCTTTTGCAGGCACGAATTCAATAAACCCAATTTTCGAGCACTTTTTCTACTAAATTAAGTCGTATGTGTATGTCATGAATAGCATGTTCAATATTGACTTCTAAAGCTTGAAGACAGTCTGGGTTATTGCAAAATACCAATGACTTCAAAAAACCCCACAAGAAATAGACTAATGGTGTTAAATCACAACTTCTTGGAGGCCATTCAATGTCACAATTTCTTGAAATAATCGAATCTCCAAACTTTTCTCGCAATAAATCGGTTGTTGCACCTGCTGTGTGGCACTTAGCCCCGTCTTGTTAGAACCAGATGTTGTCAAGATCAACTTCTTCCAATTTCGGCCATAAAAAGTTGGTTATCAATGATCTATACAGCTCTCCATTGACAGTAACGGTGTTACCAGCTTCATTTCATCAGAAATGATTCCACCAGACCAAAAACCACACCAAACTATTAATTTAGGTGAATATAATGGGTGTTCATGAATAATTTGTGGATTTTCTTCGCACCAGAATCGACAGTTTTGTTTATTTACCGCACCACTCAGAAATGCAAAAGCGTACGAAAAGTTGCAATTGGAGAACGATTATTTTGATAATAAAATTAAATAATTTGTAAACGTTTTTCTTGCGTATATCTGTCCATGATGTTTATTGGAAAACGCTATAGTATCCTTTGAAATATTTTTTTAAGGATTGAAAGTGCTAATCCAAAATAATTTCATGGTTTTATTGTGTAGAGAATCTCTATATAATTATGAACTATGTTGAGGATCGTTTTCCTGGTGCATAACAAATCCTTCACCAAGAAAGCGAAGTTCTGATGAAAGAACAATATTTATTGTAGATACTGCTTATTTTTTAAAATTCTTTTAATTCGCGCCAAGTCTCCTACACCATCCTCAAAGCAGCAACCTCAAACCATAATCGAGTAACTACCTTATTTCACGTTGCTACCACAACTTCCGGTAGGATTTTTTCTCTAGCACGTAAATTCTTACATTTAATTTCAATATTATTAAGTTTAGAATTTTAAGTGTTAAGATTATTTTTTTTATATTTGTTTTTTTTTTTTTAAATAAAATGAATTATGACAATTTTTCTAGAATAATACTTTTAGAACTAAAAATCGGGAACTTTGAACTCTTCAACAGTCTATTTTTTGATAGAATAGAGCCCAACTGATTTATTTTTATTTTTTAGCGCTTAGATATGGTTACTTAAATGCCATGTGCTTATATAGACCAGCAGTTCTCAATTGCCATTTCACCGTTACTAAAGACCGAATTTGGAGTTCTGTCGATCTCCCATTGCTTTTACTAAGATTCTTTCTAAAACTAGTATTTTTTAGGTAAAGCAAAACGTTGAATTTTCATATTTAGCCAACTTACAGCAGAATAATATAAAGAAGGTATTCCTTTCATATCTATGTTTTGTATATAGGATAATGTTAAGGCTTGGACGTCTAAATGAAAAGCTTAGACGTCCGAACACAGCATCATAGAATTTTAACAAACAGGAGTGCAAAATTGATAATAAAAATTACTTGTTTTGGCAAAAAAAGGACATGAATAAAAATTACCACATTCTTTTTAATATTTTGGCTCCGAAAAAAATATATACTCTTACTTATTCTAAATTTTTATCTTACAATTTATTATATAAGCTGTTTTCATTGGACCAATTTTGCTACTCACAAGTACTTGCGAGTAGATGTCCAATGAAATGCAAAATTTACTGACAGCAGTAAAATATAACCTCAAAATAGTCAACAACAATACTGAGTTTACTCACACATAAACAATAAATACTGAGTTTATTCACACATAAACAATACTGACAAAAATATGACTCTTCAACATAACCAACGAACCCGCTAAGCCATCTATTTCCAATTCAGGAACTAAAATACCCTACCGCAAATTGTATGGCGTAACTACGCATACGAACTACTCATTATAAAAGGATTAAATTTTTTTTTTTAATTTGAGGAAAGATTCAAAATTTAAAAACAAAATGGTTAAAATTTTTATTTATAAAAATATTTTTCCTTTTAATTTAGTACAAATAATTTTATAAAAAACCACCTGACTTTATCTAGCAAGCATTTTTCTATGACGATATACATTCCCAAGTATTTTTATAAAAATATCTTTTCGATATCAAATTATCCATATTTAAATATTATACTAGTTCAGAATAATAAACTGACACATTTATTTTTCTATATGTACATACGTGTATTTACTTCCAAAACAAAAAAAAAATTATTTTTTTTCTTTCAAGTTAGGTAATTTTCGATGAAACTTATTCGAAATTAAAACGCTAGCTGGTATCTCTCATCTTACACTTCGTCAATTATTAAAACCTATCATCTTTCGAAGGCTTCTAATTTTGGTATAACATAGAGAAAGAAGGTTTAGAGGGATGGTCGTGAAATTGTAATGTTGAGGATTCAGCTTATTAGACAGTGAACCGAATGTAGTAGGACGAAAATGCAGAGAAAAATTGGAAAAAAGCTCGTCGAATATCGAAACTTTGTTTGAACAGATTCAGATCACGTGCGTTGGAAACTTTTTCAATACAAGCCGAATGTGTTTTGTTAATCTGGAACCATCATGAACGGCTCATCATCGTGACCACCATCAGCTCGGGTGGATAAGTGAATGGTTCCACTACTCGTGTATTTTTTTACGATTGCATTTGCGTCGAGAAACGTTGAATTGTTGACAGAACGGGAGAGGAAAGTACATAAGAAACTGTAACCCAGACCTCATACTCCCACTGGGGCCGTCGACATTGTGGACTTCTCGCGCAGATTGACGATGAATTCCTATGTGTCATTATAGCCCGACAATGGCACCCGCGTATACTCATGTCAGTTGCCCACCCCTCATAATAGATATTTTCCTCTACCATACCCGCCGATGGAGCTAGTGCCAATATATGGCCACATTCAACCACTCATATTACACTTCACATGTGTTTCAAATTTATCATAATTTTTCGGGGAGCAATTAGAGTGGAATTTGTTCGTCTTTGCAGTGTCTTGCGTTTGACGCCCTCTTCCGCATCGGCCCGACAGACTGTCTGCTCTATACCAATGCTCCATGAATGTTTCTTTTCGAATATATTTTCGTCGATGGTTTTCTAAGAAAACGACAAGTGGAATTAAGACATTGAAGACATACTTTGAAGGACTACCTTGCAATTATAATATAGCAATTCACACACACACACACACATACATTTTAAATTTGGTAGCGTATATTCATTGCGTTTAAGCATCTTTTAGATTTTTGTTCAGTTGTATTTGGGTACTCCTCGGATTTCTTTCTTCGGCCTATTTACTTTTGATGTTTTTGCGCAATATAACATATTGTAATGACGTCTTCATCCATGCATGGCGGGGAGCACTTCAACTGTATCAGATTATTTTTTTTTTATATTAGAAGTGCTGAATGATGAGTTGTCAATTTTCACCTTAATTCCAATTAAAAAACCTTTCTTCAAAGATGTCAGTATTTATTACAATTTCTTTGAAGTGTTTTTAATATTAGTAATTTTAAATCTTTTTTTTTTAAATTAGAAAACAGAAAATATATAATATATTAAAAATTACAACTAACTATAAATAACGAGGCTAATTTCTGTTTCGATCGATACGTCAATATGCAAAAAAGGGCATATATGGGGCTCTTAAAACCCCCCACTAACTGTGCAAAAAACCATCGTATATGGAAAAAGTGATTGCCTGCTAAGTATTTAAGTCGGGTTATATAATTGGCGCGTATTTCTTTAAAAAAATATGATGAAGTAGGCACAATTAAGATCAATTCAGAACGCTATGTCCGTACGATAACCAATTCTTTAGTCTGAACTTAAAGATTTTAATCTGAACTATATGTGGTCTTAACAAAATGGCCCCACAAGCCATAAAACACAATAAATTCTGACTTTATTGTGCGAAAAATTACCAGAACGCGTAATACCCAGATTTAGTTATGTCAATAGGCTTTGAAGCTTTATTCACTCTTGTGGGGTTACGTAAAGGAAGGTGTTAAACTAAATAATTTTAAAATTTTAGAACATTTAAAATAAATATCTGCCAAGTAATGGTCGAATTATAACCTGAATGGTACAAAAAAATGCATCAAAAATTACCCCATATGAACAGAGTCCTGGAAAAAATCTTGTGCTGGCCATTTAAATAATTATTATATTGCAAAGATTTTACTATTATTCATAAATTATACATAAATAAATATTTCACTAAAATCATTATTTAAATTTTATTTTGTTTAACTTTTTTTCAAAGGGTAAATTGGATAACATTTTACCTTTTAAGAAACTGGGATAAATTTTCATCTATGGAAGCCTAACTTCAGAGTAACATCTTAAAAATCATTTTTCAAATACATACATAAATAGTGATAAAATCAAACAAATATTAAATTAAATAAAAACAAAAAATAGGGAAAAAAATCTAAGCCGATACATGAAAAAATAAAATATTTTATTTGAGTTCATCACTTCGACAAGAAAGTTCAAGTTTGTTGCACATAAAACTATCAAAAATGTCGCCATATTCGAGAATCTTGATATCTTTAAATACTCTATGAAATAACTGATTTTAGATTCTACTAATGAAAATGGGGATACATATTTTTTTAAGTATGGTACACTTATTAAAGAACGATTTTTCAAGACAGTTGATTTTTTTTTATTGTCGTACGAAATATGATCCTCAGATCGGATGCGATAAATCGTTTTAATTTCTTTTTAAACATTTCGTTCGAGGTGTTCATTGATGATTTGGAACAGGTTTAAAGATTTCGAGACTTTCTTAACTGAGTCAAGAAAATATGGAATAGTATCTGTGTTTATACTAGTATTCAATAATTCTAAATCTTATCAATATGAACGGTTCTTATTATTGCATGAATTCAACTCAAACTCAAACAATCTGAGTTCTGTTTTGAAAAGATATTCTTTGGTAGAATTTTTTTTTAATTCTTTGAGAGCAACTAAAAGTATCTAGACGGTTAGCAGTTTAAGTAAAAGTCTACTCAATTAATTATAGTCTCTTTTGAAAAATGTTTCGGATTTGGGTACCATTGAAAATTGTTTTCAAAAGGATTTCACTCAGTCTCCTCCGAGTGAGCACACTATGTTAGATAAACAAAGGTAGACAAGTGCGATCCAAATGAACCTTCCTCATTTGCTTGAAACGCAACTGAAGAGAATACTCTGCAGGGTCACTACCCACACAAACTGACCTAGACTAACTTCTGCCATGATATTTAATGTCAATTCCTATTAATATTGGCAAGTAGTTGAATTTAGTTGCAAATGCCTTGAGAAGCATAACGAATTTACGAAACGATACGTCTGGCGTCCTATTGACTAAACCAATAGCCATCATTCATCCAGCAGTCATCTTATGCATTCTCAGATTTAATATCTTCTTCCAGTATTTCTGTTATGTGGGTTGATATAATGTATCGAAGGTTCTCGTACACATATGTGTGGGCTAAATGTGACACTTCACCATCTGAATGAATAAATTGCAACTGCAATTTATAATGGATGCTTTTCAATAATATGCAGTATATTCCAGCAGACGGAAAAATTAAATTTTCGACAAATAAATTGATTTATTAAAAAGGCAAATTATTTGATAGTTAATTTCTTGGCATAGAATTAGAAGATTTTTTGTAAAATAAACAATTTGTATTTGTTAAATTTTAAAACCTCCGAACTTTCATGATATTTTATAATAGAAAACAGTTCATTATTATTAATTCATAAAACTTATTTTCAAAACTTAATTTATATAAATTTTATATTTATTAAAGAATATTTTCGAAAATATTTTTAGACAATTTTCCATTTTTCTTGTTTAAAATTGCCCAAAGTATATTATTCACAAGCAAAATTTATAGTATTCAAAGTACATTTTACCAATTTTTTGACGAGGTCATTACAATAACATAAGAATCAATAAGATTTTCATGGTTTTTATTACAGTCAAACGGCGAGAACAAATCTCTGAAATGTACTATCGTAAAAATGTGATATATTTTCGTCATTACAAAATATCAAACGTCTGCATTTTCACTTTAAGTATATTATTCCATTTCAGATAGAGAAAAGATTTGAAAACAAAGATACCTGAAGACCAAAGCAAGCACTGTTTTGTTAGAATATCTTTTTGCCAAGCCTTCGAAATATGTGAATTGAATTTTCGCAACGTTTCAGGTTAAAGGTCACAAATTTTATGACACTTCTCCGATCTCGAAGTCCAGACGTTTACCGACCTACCTGTTCTTGAGATCAAATCTTGGTTGCTCTTAGATTCTCTCACCTGCAAATTATGAGTTGTTCAGAAAGTTGTAAAGAACAGTAGTAAAAATCAATAGCCATTTGTGGCACGTCTTCAAGCACGTAATCAGAAAATTTTATGGGATATTTTTGAGTTTTTCTTTGGCTTTTATTTGGTGTTTTTATCAACTGTGAATGTATCCAGTATCTTTTTAATGAGTTCTTCAAAGTTCTACCTATTGCAGACTATTGTGTAAGAATGATTCTGTCCTTAGATCTATTTGCCTGTTATTTCTTCTATCAACTTTTTAGATTTCTCTTTTATTGTTTTTAAATTCATATTAACTAATTTTTTTCTTTATTTATTAATTAGTTAATTTTTGAGGATAATTTTCATTATATGATATAAAAAGAATTAATAGACGTTAGTATGAATGAAGGGATATTCATTATACAATTAAGAAAGCATACTTCTGTTATTTCACAGCTGTCATTTACGTATATCAATTAATATAAAAATCGTTTAGATCTAATTTGTCATTTTATATTATTGATTGTTTTATCGATACTGCAGACTGTTCGAGTAAAATTTCTTCAGTGATGAGACCTATTTCTCGAAATTATCGCATATGAGGCTCCAATTTAATTCAGATAGGTTTAGAGAAGCCATTGTATCTACGAAAAGTGATTCGTCTGACGGTCTCATTAGTCCGTATTTGTCTGAAAATTAAGAATTAAAAACAGTAACCGTCATTTCTGAGTGTAATCTAGACCATACTTGTTTCTGGTATCTGAACCATACGTGTTTTTAACAACAAGCCACCACGAGCCACACAACACGACACATTTTTAATCCATTGCGCAGAAAGTTACCTGGACGCACAATTTCGATATTTGATGATGTCAATTGGCCTCCAAGATCGGAAATGTTCATATTCTTGTATTTAAAATTAGAATTTTATTATATCAATTAATTACCCAATATTTTTCAACTACTTCTAGCTGCTGTATTTTTTATTGGTTATAATTAAAAATAATTTAACATTTAGTATGATCATTATTATGCTTAAAATATATAGAGGGAGAGAGGAATTGAGAAAAATTAACACCTTTTAGGGTCATTGCTAGCCCTTTTGTAAATAATCACTAGGGAAAATACAAACGTCTATTTCACATACCAACATCTTTACTCCAGTGTTATATTCTCCTCTACTTGATGTTAGGGCAGAAACGATCTTCTGACCCCGTGTCAGATGGTTTAATTCATTGATATTAAATTACATGGGATAGTTTGCTTTTAAAATTTCTAGAAGTAAGGCGAACAACAATAAATTTGTCATTGCCATGGTTTCGATGTTGACAATTCATACATTTTTTACATCGTACCAATTAAGGAAGCTCCTACATGTAGCTGTTTGTCCAGTTTTACTTCCGACCAAATTTGGGTCTCAAATTCCCGGACAGAATACCTACGACTGTTGGGTCATCGTTAGTCAATATTTATTTGAAAATGCGGTGGAATAAATAGCTACTTCTGTCGGTTAAAATATATTTCAACACCTGGTACTATTGTTTTTTACCTTTTGTCTCCCTTTTCACATACTCTTAAAAATTTAAATGATATTTGTCCTTTTTTTCATAACTAACAATGTACTTTGATCGCATCCATTTATTGTGGTTGTTAAAATTTATTTTCTTATAACAGATTGTTCACAAAAACTTAATTACAACAATTACTAAAATTTGGTTTCAGTTATTTTTTGAAATATATTTGCCTAATTTATTTTTCAATATATCGAAACTGCTACTCATTTATTTGTAAGTTAAATAAAATAATTTTTACAGTTCCTTAAATATTATTTTGAAAGTATCTAATTCAAAAAAAATTTCTAAATTAAAGCCAAAAAAAAACAATACAAAAATATTTCTGAGTTAGTCAAATTTTACTAAATAGAAATAATAATGACGGAGCAGAGAGTATCTAAATCTTAATAAAAAAAAAATCATAACTAATTTCATTTTGATCCAGTCTAACACCATCAGTTTGTGATCAGCTGTCAAAACGGATTACCTTCAAAATGGTAACAAGCTTTACTTTATTACGGATTAAATGCCATCCCCTCGATTGATTCTGAATGCATTCTTTATCCATTCAAGATAAATTTTGTTTACTTTAGTGGAGTGGAAACTCACAATTTGGAACCCTTGCAACATAAAATAACAAATTATTCTTCAATAGCTGGGCTTAAATTCAATACGAACGCATATGTTTTCGTTTATCTATCAAAAAAGGAAGAAGGCAAATGAATTTGTTAAATCCCTCAAAATACATTTAAAGAAATATGAAATTTATTTAAAAAATATAAAAAAAAATTCTACAAACTTAAATTATTCATAAACGTGCATTTTAAATATTTTCTAAAATACCCAATGGCAAAATAGCACGATAGCCACACCCAAGGTTCAAATATATTTTCAAAATAAAATTGTAACCATGGTCCACCTCCACAGTCAAATTTTAATTTTAACATATTTTTTTAAAAATATTAATAAATGTTTTTTTTAAAAAAAAAAAATATTTTTTAACATAACCTCAAATCATATGAAAAATCGAAAGCGTACACAACAAAATACAATAATTTCGAAAAATATTTTTATATTTTTTATCAAATTGAATGGAATTGCATGAAAGTTCAAAAATACGAAACCCGCAGTGACCTTGGGTTACATGTAAATAAATGACGGCATTTAAGATCTTAACGCATATAAATAATCAGTAATATTTCAGTTAATAGCAGCAATTTCAATTCTAGCAGCGACAACAAATTATTTCCATTTATGACAAGGTTATTGACTTCATTTGTTAACATTTACGGCAATTATATTGAATTTATTTGGTCACATTTGCGATAGGTCATTAGCCGCATTTATTTGCATGTAAGCAAATATCTGAGATAGCGTCTCTTTTCATATGATCCAAGATCATTGATCTAATTTGCATACATATGACCCTAGGTCAGATATCGCGTTTGTAAACATTTAAGCCCGTTTATAAACATCTCGTATGCTTCTCCTTTTATATGTCGTTTCTTCACACATAATCCAAGGTTATTCATCACGTTAGCTTGCATATGAGTCAAGGTCAATACACAAATATTTCATTTACTTCCCTACATGACCTTAGGTCATACATTTTATTTGCTTAGATAATATCTTGTTTTCTTACATTTGAACCAATACTATTGACCTTGTTTGTTTACACAGAAATCTCGTTTTTTTAAACATGACCTAAGGCCTTAGGTCTTCTTGCTTAGATATAATCGTAGACAATTTTCCTTGTTTGTTTTCATGTGAGATAAGGTCATAGATTATATTTAGTCATTCATTAATCAAGATCCTTGAACCTATTTTCTAAAATATGACCTAAGGTCTTAGGTCTTCTTGCTTAGATATAATCCAAGATCATTTCGCTCGTTTGTTTTCATGTAAGATAAGGTCATAGATTACATTTAGTCATTCATTAATCAAGATCCTTGACGTTGTTTTCTAAAATATGACCTAAGGTCTTAGGTCTTCTTGCTTAGACATAATCCAAGATCATTTCGCTCGTTTGTTTTCATGTAAGATAAGGTCATAGATTACATTTAGTCATTCATTAATCAAGATCATTGACCTTGTTTTCTAAAATATGACCTAAGGTCTTAGGTCTTCTTGCTTAGACATAATCCAAGATCATTTCCCTCATTTGTTTTCATGTATGATAAGGTCATAGATTACATTAAGTCATTCATTAATCAAGATCCTTGACCTTGTTTTCTAAAATATGACCCAAGGTCTTAGGTCTTCTTGCGTAGATATAATACAAGATCATTTCCCTCATTTGTTTTCATATAAGATAAAGTCATAAATTACATTTAGTTATTCATTAATCAAGATCCTTGACCTTGTTTTCTAAAATATGACCTAAGGTCTTAGGTCTTCTTGCGTAGATATAATCCAAGATCATTTCCCTCGTTTGTTTTTATGTAATATAAGGTCATAGATTACATTTAGTCATTCATTAATCAAGATCCTTGACCCTATTTTCTAAAATATGACCCAAGGTCTTAGTTCTTCTTGCGTAGATATAATCCAAGATCATTTCCCTCATTTGTTTTCATATAAGATAAAGTCATAGATTACATTTAGTTATTCATTAATCAAGATCCATGGCCTTGTTTTCTAAAATATGACCTAAGGTCTTAGGTCTTCTTGCTTAGATATAATCCAAGATCATTTCCCTCGTTCGTTTTAATGTAAGATAAGGTCATGGAATACATTTAATCATTCATTAATGAAGATCCTTGACCTTGTTTTCTAAAATATGAACCAAGGTCTTAGGTCTTCTTGCTTGGATATAATCCAAGATCATTTCCCTCGTTTGTTTTCATGTAAGATAAGATCCACGCTATTGACTGAAACAAATTCCATATTGAAAAAATATTTCGAGCTTGCAAATAGCAATAATTTCAATATTTCATTTGTCCACCCCCTATATCTTTTACAAAATTCTTCATTTGAAAATAAATTTGAAATAATCACATTGAGAGTGATTTTTTTCCAACAATTTACTTCGCTTTACTAAAAAGGAAAATTTTGTCGTGGCTATTTTTAGTCGCATTACTTACTTATTATTCTCAATTGTAAAAGCTTGATTTTAATAATTTGTGTACGTATACTATCGTATTACTAAACATGCTCTTAAACAGGTCTGGTTAGTACTCGTACATGGAAATACTATATGGGTACATGTACTATCAGTAGCTGATCTCGTGTTTGATGGCATCGAACTCTTATTAACTGATAGTCTTCAGGTTATCAAGTTTAAATATTCACCAGCTTTCTTAGCACACAGTCTTTATTAAATCTTTTATAAACTATTAAGGTGCATTTAATTTTAGTCGGCTTTTACTTAATTGAAAATGATCAACAATAAAAATATTATTTATATTCAGTGTATTTGTGGAATTTTTATAATAGCTTGTGGGGCTGATCTATTTGGTATTGACGTCGTGGACTACTGCGAATCGCAGGGAAATTGTCGATATTTTCAATTCGTCCCGCCTGCAAAGGTTTTTTTCAATCGTGAAAACAGACTAAATGGATCACACTTTACATTTTATGAATGTAGAATATCAGATATTCCTGCTAATTTATTTTTTGTATTAAACGATATCAGAAACTTAACTATGAGTGATTGTCAAATCCAAAATTTGAATAGAGAAAATTTTGTTGATGGTGAAAATCTGAAAAGTTTAGATTTATATGATAATCTTATTAGTGAACTTCCGAGTGATGTATTTAAAAATCTAAGAAGTTTGGAATATATTAATATTGGTTCAAATAAATTGAAAATCTTACCCGCAAAAGTATTTCATCCACTATGGTCCGTAAGAACGATTATTTTGTGGAGAAACGAAATTCATTTTATTGATAATAACGCATTTGGAAATAATGTGAACTTAAAAACCATCGACTTATCAAAAAACCGATTGACATTAGGTGCAAACGAGCAGTTTTTTAATCATCTGACTAGTGTCGAAGTGTTGTGGATGTACGAAAATTCAATATCGCGGATCACTCGGAATACATTTGCGGAGCTGCGTCAGCTGAGGGAGTTGCTCCTATGGGGCAATCGTATCACAGAGATCGACTGTAATGCGTTCCGGAATCTTCAAAACTTGGAATATCTGGATTTAGCAAGCAATGAACTGAACGCACTCAGTATTCGAACGTTATTGCCTCTGAAGAATTTACGAAAATTGTTTATTTATAATAATCGAATTCGAGAATTTGACATTCGCGCAGTACTTGAAAATAAAAAGATTTATAGCTTGTCAGTATTTAATAATTCGTTGCCATGTTCATATATAGATGAAATACGAAGCTCAGAGTTGCTGTTAAATGTTTCATTTCATTATCATGAATGTAAAGATTTCGTTGATGATCAAATAGCCGAATTCAATAATGTTAGAGAATATCTTGGATGTGTAATGAGTGATCTTAGTTACTATGAGATTTTTGCTGATAATATCAAATGCAAAGCACGTGAAATATCTTTTTACGAAATGTTTGATGCTTCTTTAATTGATAATGACCGGAGTAGTTTCAGTTCAAATTCAAGTATTTTTGAAGATTGTGAATAAGCAATTATATTTTAAGCCATCAAAAAGTTTTTATAATTTAATTTTTACTAATAAAAGTATTAAATAATTTTAAAAAAAATAAATTTATTTTAAAAAAATATCTAAAACTTGTAGTTTTATTTAATAAATTTGTAACATAATACGAGGGCAATAAGAAACTGTTCAGTTAAATTAATGATATTTTTCTAAAAATTGGGTAGAGATAAAAAATTGTATCTGGTTTTGGAATTTAAGTTCTAAACGATTTTTTTATGTACAAATATAATCAAAAATAAAGTCTTATCCAATTTACGCTCTGGAAAATAAAGTTATTTTGATGAAATAAATTTTAAATAAAGATTTTAATTAGTTTTAATTTTATAAAATATAATTTTATTCGAATTTCTACGATAATACTTCTTGCAGAATTCGATTCTTTCGAGGTACGTTTTGATGACTTTTTCGTATGTTTCGGGTTGTAATTCAGCCATTAATTGCAGATATTTATTTTTAAATACTCTAAAATTTAAAAAATTCTCTACATAAATAATTATTTTTTTTGTGGTTTTTAAAAAAAGTTCTAACGGCATCAAATCACGCGCGATTTTGAAGTACATTTGATATAAAAAAATATCGATATTGGAATAAAGTCAAAATTTATTATGGGAATATCTTTAATTTTAGGCAAAAAAAAATCAGTTATCATAAAGACAAAAAATCTTCAAACCAAAATGCACCTCAATTTTCGAAGATATAAAGATTTTTACAGAGTCATTTGCAAGTTTTTACAGTACAATTTATGGAAACTTTGTTCATTAACAATATTTTTGTAAAAACTGTTAATTAATATGAAAGTATTTTTCAAATTAAAAAATAGATAATCTGTTATTTTAATAACAACATTACAATAGTTATTGCTTTTAGATTTTTCTTATAGAAAATAATTCAATTTTTTTCATATAAAATATAGTCACTTTTATCTATTCCGAATATGGTTTTTTGAAGAAAAATCATACATAACAAAAAGCTCTGAGCATAACTGACAAAGATGATAATAGTAGTTAGTGTCATACCATAATTCCAATTATACTGTTCAGAAACATCGTATATATTTATCTATCCCAGCTATGAGAAGCTGTTTTATTCCTAATATTATATATGACGGTGATGAAATATGAATTTTGTTGGAAATATATACGAATAAATATATTTAGTTGGCTATATTAAACTGCCATATCCTTTCACTTACGTCCACATTTACCGTGAACGATAGCCTTATTCAGGATATAAACAAAAACTCACAAATATTCTTACAAATCTTCCACATGGATACTTGTCTCTTAACTAAACTTAATACACCTCAACACTGAAAATTACTCCCCCCCCCTCTAATACCCTTCTACACTTTTCCAAGGCTCCATATACGGTATTGATTAAATTTGCATTTTCATTTCACAAACGGATTAACTGAACAAAGTCAATTATTCTTACATGACGCAAATTATGTTATGTGCAAAGTGTCAACGTATGCCGGGATGAACACTTCGATAGTATCCTTTTTCTCAGCTCAATATGCAAATGTATCGTATAAAATCGACCTAGACTCAGCCCATCCAACAGGAACATTGAGTATACAGTGTTGCTTGTGGCTACATATCCCATATATTATGTTGCTGACGTAATTCTTAGTTAACTCAATCCTTCTATTGATCTACACATTATATAAACCTTTATATTCGACCGTATATTATGTAGTTATTTGTATAATCTAGGAATGAGTATGTTGTGCTTGAATAGCCACCTAAAATAGAAAAATCGATTAGGAATTTGAACTAAAGTTAAAATACTAAGACAAGACAAAAGAGTGCATACATAAATTATGCTTTAGAATATTTTTATGGTGTCCATTATTTGTATTTAACATATAGTCAGCATATTCTATTTTTTTTAGAATATAATACTTTGTTTAAATAAAAATTTATAAAGTCACCTATGTACCAAAAATATTTTTTAAAAAAACGAAGTAAATATTTATAAAATTAAGTTTAATGCTCCCAAAATAATGAATAAATTTTACTCTGTTTTCTGATTTTTTTTTTTCAAATGTAATCCAGGTAAAATTGTGAAATTTGTTTTAAAGATATTTTCTTTTAAATAATTTCTATATACAATATTAGTTTTAAAGATAAAAATTATTACACATTATATATGTAAAAGATTATTCATTCTTTAGTTCGAAAAACATAATACTGTTATTTGATAATTAATTTATAAATATATCAATAAATATAAAATTTATTTAGATTTAAGTATGCCATTTGGTAATCTAAATTATTAAATTACTTTTAGATCCATAGAAGGTACGAAGATACATCGATTAGATGCTAGAACAACAGTATTTGGAAGGTGATTTTTCGATAAAAAAAATTCTTCAGCGATGAGGCTAATTTTAAACTTGGTAGATACTTCAAGAAGTAATGCGAGGCTCTTAAATTTTTTTGTGTTCATGGAAATGGCTACCTGATATGCATTTTTGTCTGAAGGTGTCATTGGTCCGAATTTCTTTTAAAAATGAAGAAGGAGAGATCGTTATAATCAATTCTGAGAACTATGACCGCAATATAACTAAAAATTTTTTAGGTTAAACTAACATATTTGCATTTGTACCAAACGTACAATTTCGAAATTTGGTCATGTCAATTGCCATCTTCAGATCGTGTGTTTTGATACTGTTGGACTTTTTTCTTGGTAAGATATACATAAAATTATATTTTGCAGATAATTTTTGCAGAAAACCAATATTCGCCAAGTAATGGCCGATTTATAGCCCGAAATGTTCAAAAAACTCATTAAAGATTACTTCAAAATTTTCGAGTCCAACAAGAAGTTTAATGATAAAAAATAATTATTATAGTTAAATAAAATATTTAAAAAAATTTTTATTTACAATACGTTTTATTCAAATTTATTTTTTAAATCTCAAAATTGAATTAATTAATCTTTATGTGTGTACAGCCAATATGATTATCAAATAGTTAATTTTCAAATAGGAGAAAAGGAAGAATCTGATGTAAAAATCCTAGTTGATAAGATAAAAAAATTGTATGCTGAAATATCTGCAGTAGTGAATTATGCTTAACCTGTTCTCTCTGGGGTAAAACTGTACGAATGAATAGTTGTCATAGTAAAAAGATGGAGGAACATTCATTGTGGGACATCTTGAAAACAATACAATACAAAAGGATTGTTAAACAATAGTAATCAGAATATCCCTAGATGATGATGATCTAACCTACCCGGAACGTCCTTATTTATAAAAAGACTACTGAAATTGTTAAATGGTAAAATGTCGAAATTTTGGTTAAACTAGCCGATTTGTGGACCGCAGTGCAGACGAGATTCATTTCCGAAAAGTAGCCAACTATTGCCCAAATGAGACATTGTACTGCAGGTGTGGAATTGTTTCAGGATTCGCACGGGGTTTTTCCATCTCCTTAACCATACCTACCATCCGAAAGACCACTATCGTCATTATTACCATCATTGTCCTCATCATCGTCATCGTCACCATTCTCATCACCATCATAACATCAACAATACTCGACTCGCATCCTCAGCGGATCAGATATCAGGACTGTAGATAATGCGATTATTAAATGCTATTGCGATGGTAGATATTATACCTCCTAGGTAGCTTTGGAACGATGGGTATGCTTGCGTAAAACCGAGCAATAGATTTTTATCCTATAAACTAGTACGTACACATTTATACAGGACATATATGTATATGCATACATTTGTATGTTGTCATAGTGATGAGTGTATAATCATATTTGCAAAGATACGACGAACGTGTGCACGGTAGGATGGACAAAAAGGTGCACTAGTCAAGCGAAAACACAAACAAGCAATCTGGACGATCCCTTGGGGTAATTTGAATGAAATCTATTGGGATTTTAGGGGTTCTTTCAGGATCAAATTAAATTCGGAGATTTTTTGCATGACTGCACATACAAAAACTTCAATTACTGTTTTTTACGGTCATTCTTGGCTGTGTCGCTACTAATACTTTCTGAATTTTCGTTCAAGTTGGATTTGTTTTTTTTTTGTTTTTTTTTTTTGCAATCCCAAAAAACATTTCAAATTGGAATTAGCGAGATTTAGTTTCCATCTTCTAATCAAATACAGATCAAGGTAGACAGAGAATTTATACGAAGGGGGAAAAATTCAGTTAAGGACTAATTAAGATGATCCTTAAACGATATAAAAGAGCTTATCTGCGATAATGTGAAAAATGTACGTAAATGTTTTTGATAGGCTTGATAATCAATACAAGTGCCAATCTCAACTATAGCACAAGAGATTTATTTTCTATTTTTTCTTATTATTACAATACTTAAAAAATAAAATATAATTTTTTTTTTTAATACAATAACATAAACGATTAAAATAGATGCGAATTAATGTTGTTAAAAACTTTTGATTTCAATAGAATTTGTAGAAATTTACTAGCGATTAAAATTAATCCGAACACAGAGTGTTCTCAAAGAATTTTCAGTACTTATTCGATATTAACAAGATAAAAGGGCAATTACTTTTCGAATAGAATTATACTTTAAATAGCACAGATTTACTGCATTTAGATTTTCCGAAAAACTTTTTAAGCTCACTTTAAAGTTCATTCTGTTCATTCGTATAAATTTGTCCAAACAAAGTGAGCGGACACTGCTCTTTGAGTTCAAGTTAGTCCCATTTTTTTCTAGAAAGGCTCGACGACAGTAAAATACATTTTCCACTCTCTTCGATAGTCGTTTTTTTTTTCTCTCCTGATTTTAACTTTATTAAGGTTTGTTTTTATAGAAATATTAAAGAACATTTCTACCTTCGTGCTAACGCTAACTCTGCCTATTTAAATTAAAGTGAGTGCTTGTATTCGCACTCGAACGAGTATATGAAAAGTTTTGCACCTGTGAATAGATTCAGCCCCACCTGTATGGAAGCAAAATCATACTTATATGTACATATAATGCTGATTCACTTCTCTAGGAGTATATTCTGAAATCAGTGGCTTGCACAATCTTTTGTCTAGTAAAATAATGGGTACAGCTCACGACAGGATAATTAAAGGAGTACCAAGTCTTGTCCTCTTTTAGCTATGGCATTTTTTTTTTCATTTGTATTCTGGACACTTTAATGCAAAAAAGGAACCGTTTTATAATTTTTTTTCTTCTGTTTTCCAAGTGCTACTGTTAGTGAATAGTATTTTACTGTTTTAGTGAACTGGCAAGGACGACGTGATTTAATATGTGCCTGGTTATTTACGAAAGACAACAGAGAAACTCTATTTTGAGTTTAATTTGTGGAATTAAATTTTGTTATTTTGACTTTTGCTTTTTTATTTGTTTTTTTTTACGTAAAAAAGTTTACTTTTTCTTTAGAAAAAGAATCAAATAAAAAAAATTATCCAAGATAATATGTAACAAAAAAATAATGAAACAGTTTTTAACAGTGACTATTTGACAATTATTCTATTTAAAATTTTATTCAACTTTTATTTCCATAATTTTTGTTTTTCAAATTATCTTTAAGGGTTTGCCATTGGTTCTTTGTAAATAATGCACTTATTATTTAATAAATACTTATCCAATTTGAGCATTAACAAGTCAAATTGAATAGAGCACATTTGAAATACAGATTTTGATTTATCACTTCAATCTTGCCATTATGCATAAAGTAAAAAAATATTGTAATGTTTGTGATAAGATTTCTTCAAGGACTTGAATTTTTGATAAATGCAGCCCCACAAGAAAAGTCGAACTGCGTCAAATTGCACGATCTTGTGTCAGTTGCAATTACTTATATTATGTATTTTGTCAATACGAGGCAATTTGATAGAAATCGAAATAATGGCGAATTAGCGACAGATGCTGTACCGCCAGAGAAATCGGAGAACGCTGTGGCTCGATTTGAGGCTTGTACGGAGGAATGAAAGGAATCCTCATGGTCATGGCAAAATCGTTTGGATACTACTCTCGATGGCAGATGGACTCGCTTTAAGATCCCCCAGGGTTGGCTACTACCTATTCCAATTGTTAACTGATCATGGATGTTGTCGGGCTTATTAACACCACTTTACAATGGACTTCAGTCCAATGTGCCCTTCTTGTGACGGAGTGGTAGAGAGTGCGGAGCACGTGTTCGTTTACTGCACCCGATTCCGAGCGGAAAGGAAAGTGTGATAGAAATGTGTTGGCGCAGAATGTCGAGGCACTGATGTCGGACTAGTTGATGGCTTAGGAGGCTCTCGATGTCTTCGCGACAATAGTCCTAAGAATATTTCCTCTTGATGGAACAAAAATAGTAGCAGTATTGAACCGAGTATCGATTTCAACCAATCCCTGTCTCACGAACTAATACCTAGTAATATGAGCTAGTACGTGGTCTGTTCAAAAAGTATCGCGAATTTAGTATTTTTTCAAAAATTATTTATTTAATAATGAATATCAATTTTGTCCCCTTCAAAGTAATCCCCACCAGATATTATACACTTGTGCCAACGTTTTTTCCAATCCTCGAAGAACTTCAAAAAATCATTTTTTATGATCTTGTTCAGCTCCTCCTTCGATGCCGTCTTTATCTCCTCAATCGTAGTGTAGCGTCATCCTTTCATGGAGTTCTTCAGTTTCGGGAACAAGAAAAAGCCACAGGGGGCCTGATCTGGGTAATACGGTGGCTGCGGCATTATTAGTGTGTTGTTTTTGGCCAAAAATAGCAAAAACCAATATTTGTTCTTTCACAAATCCGGGCGTTTCTGGTGGATTGCTTCACGCAACTTGCTCATACCTGCAGGTAATATTCCTTATTAACCGTTCTACCCTGTGGCAAGAACTCATGATGTACCACGCCCCTGCAATCGAAGAAAACTGTAAGCAAAACCTTCACATTCAACCGAACTTGGCGCGCTTTTTTCGGTTTTGGCTCTTGAGGCAGCTTCCATTGGGATGATTGAGCTTTGGTATCCACGTCATAACCATAAACCCATGATTTGTCACCAGTTATGACCCTCTGGAGCAAATTTGGTTCATCGCGGACAGAGTCCAACAACTCCTTAGCAATGTTAATGCGATGCTGTTTTCGATCGAAATTGAGCAATTTTGGTAGGAATTTCCCGGCGACCCGTCTCACGCCAAAATCATTGGTAAAAATATTTTATAAAATAAAAACTAATTAAAATCTTTATTTCATTTAACTTTATTTTCCAGAGCGTAAATTGAATAACATTTTATATAAGTGAGAGACATGAGTACCAACATAATGCCAAAAAAATCAAAAATCGAATATACGTAACCCACGGAAATTCAAAATTGTTAGTTTTGTTGTGAGTTCTTAAAGCACATAATTTTACTTATTGACATATTGTATTTAATGAGCGAAAATTGAACCTCATCTCTGAAGAAAATATTCCCCCATCATGGCTATGGTAGAATCGCCACTTTTGTAGATAGTTTTTACAATTATATCCATTGTTCCATAGTTAACGAGCTATAATATGTAATGGCAAATTTCAACTTAAATAAATATTAATTAGAATAACATGTTTATTTGGCAATTGTCAATCGATAGAAGTGTACTTTTCAAACGATGAAATGGATACCACGGCTTCGCCTGATTTAATCATTTTAAAGTATATTTAGCAAGAACAAAAATTTAAAATTGGACATTAAATTCACTTTATCGCCAATCGATATTGCGATTTTTTGTTACAATCTATCAGAAAATGCCAATTGGCTAACTTGATTGATTTACAGTCGACATTTAAGGTTAGCTTGGATTTAAATTGTAGAAAAAATTTTCTGATTAAATTACTCCAACTAAAATCACATATTTTAAAATATTTTTGTGCATTTCTTTTAGAAATAATAACATTCAATGGAGAAATATTTTCAATAAAAAAGCAATGATTTTTTGTTTGCTAAGAATAAATGCGAAGAAATTCATTTGAACGACGATAAGCCAAATCAATTAGAGAGAATTTGTGCTAAAATAAACTAATTTAATGGAAAATCATGCCAAACTAAACAGCACAAGGCGGTTAGATACCAAAACGTGCTATATTGTGATTGGTAATGAAGTCTTGAAGCTGTGAAGTAACGCCTCACTTGGACAACACCTCTTTTTAGAAAATGTTGCGGTCTGAAACAACATCGAATGGGATGAGTAATTCCAAGTCAACGGATCAATCGTTTCGATCTACGATACATAGACACAGATTCGTACCATCTTATTGGATTCGGAGATTTGCTTTAAGCTAATTTTAGATACCAACAGAAAATACACTCTAGAATCTTCCTTCGTTTGCTATTGAGCAAGACCGTTTCAGTTTTTACTTTTTATTCAGAACTGCTTCAGATGCTCGTATCTCTCTAATATTAGTTGTAAATGAAAAATTGCCTTTGATTGAACCGCTTTATGCGAAGAATAATTCCCAGTCCAAACGTGGATGTGTTTATTTAATTTCGAATTTATCGTTAATCAGGCGGTCATTTAAAAGCAATCGAACGGATGGACAACGGGCGAGAAGTTCCGCAGCAATTAGCAGACAGAAGAGCAGTGTCTTTGTTGTTGATGGTGCAAAGCGAACTGGAAACGTAAACTGTCATAATTCTGTTGCAGTGGAAATTACGAGTATTAAGTTGATTGCACTTCTCGATAGACTGAACAAATGTAGGCGCTTTTAAATGGGAATACATTGCCTCGGAAAACAATTTCTAATTTTGCACTAATTAAATACCAAACACGATGTCTGTTGGTTATGGATGTGGTTGCAATCCAGTTCATATACTCGACTGGATGACTTGGATGACTGAATGACTGACTGTTGGCGATGCTAAAAACGAGGTAAACAGTGAGTGCTTTTTATTAATCTTGATATTCACAATCTTAGTCAGATGCAAAGAGATGCTATCAACCGATTGCTGAACCGAACGGCACAAGCGATTCCTCTGTGTAGAAGTTCATATTTATCCTAACCATCTGGTACACTATGGAGTATGTTATGTGTATTTTTATGTAAATTTTTGTTATGCCTCTTATGATGGGATCATATGCAGAACTACGGACTATGTGTATGAACTAAAAATAATCTTTTAAATTGCGTTAACCCACCCTACCTATACTATGTGTATTTATGCTCGCATTTACATTTGCGTATTCAGGCGGCATTTCTCTCATAGTATCCATTCGAGTGTATATTCCAAGTAAACAAGAAAAATATGATTAACTCGATGATAGTTCAGATCTTTTCATCAGCAAAAAAAAAAAAATACAAAAATTTAAAAAAAAAACCTTCCGTTACGAAGAGTATTCTATTCTTAAAATGCTGCTCGTCGCACTTATAACACGTGTTCGCATACATAATTATGTCGGCTTAATAATGGATTCCCCCATTCATCATTCATTCATAGTTTAATTAGACTGATTGGTATACATTAAAGGTATTTTTCTATGATAACTAATTATTTATTCAAGTAATAAGTATAATAAATTTCATTAAAACTAAAATTTTTTTTTCGCGATTATAAAATTTTTTGCGATAGTAAACGATTATCCATTTTGTCGCGTAGAAAATATAAATTTGTCATTTTACAAATATGGAACAAAAATATTATGACTAATAATATTTGCTTAGATTAATTTTGGCCATTTGATAATTTAACTAAAAAATAATATATTTAAATTGTAGAAACTCTATAAAATTTGTGGTTCCACCGTAGAGTAGCCATATTTCGGGAAAATTTTCTTCCGCAATGAGGCTTATTTCTGACTCGGTGGAACTCTTAAAATTCATAATTGACTATGGAGACTTTATTGTATCAACAAAATAAGACTGTCTGATGTGCATTTTGATCTAAATTTATAATTGGGCCGTATTTCTTTGAAAATTTAGACGGGGAGACTGTTACTACAGTAAACCTTAATATTTTTAATCTGGATTTTACCTGTTTTTAACGAGAACATACCACAACTAACAGATTTGGAAACAAGATCGTGCAATTTTATGCAAAAATGGCATTTCTTATGAAGTTATGAAAAAATCAACGATCAAGTAGAAAATTTTTAAATTTTAGAGAATTCAAAAATGTGCAAATTACAGCCCAAAATATATGAAAAATTTATTAGAAAATGACCTTTGGAGATTTGGAAACAAGATCGTGCAATTTGATGCCAAAATGGCATTTCTTATAAAGTTATTTAAAAATCAATGATCATGTAGAAAATTTTTAAATTTTAGAGAATTCAAAAATGTGCAAATTACAGCCCAAAATATATGAAAAATTTATTAGAAAACGACCTTTGAAGATTTGGAAACAAGATCGTGCAATTTGATGCAAAAATGGCATTTCTTATGAAGTTATGTAAAAATCAATGATCATGTAGACAATTTTTAAATTTTAGAGCATTCAAAAATGTGCAAATTACGGCCCGAAATATATAAAAAATTTTATTATTAGAAAATGACCTTTGAAGATTTGGAAACTAGATCGGGCAATTTGATGCAAAAATGGCATTTCTTATGAAGTTATGTAAAAATCAATGATCATGTATACAATTTTAAAATTTTAGAGCATTCAAAAATGTGCAAATTACAGCCCAAAATATATGAAAAATTTATTAGAAAATGACCTTTGGAGATTTGGAAACAAGATCGTGCAATTTGATGCAAAAATGGCATTTCTTGTAAAGTTATGTAAAAATCAATGATCATGTAGAAAATTTTTAAATTTTAGAGCATTCAAAAATGTGCAAATTACAGCCCGAAATATATGAAAAATTTTATTATTAGAAAATGACCTTTGAAGATTTGGAAACTAGATCGTGCAATTTGATGCAAAAATGGCATTTCTTATGAAGTTATGTAAAAATCAATGATCATGTATACAATTTTAAAATTTTAGAGCATTCAAAAATGTGCAAATTACAGCCCGAAATATATGAAAAATTTATTAGAAAATGACCTTTGGAGGTTTGGAAACAAGATCGTGCAATTTGATGCAAAAATGGCATTTCTTGTAAAGTTATGTAAAAATCAATGATCAAGTAGAAAATTTTTAAATTTTAGAGAATTCTAAAATGTGCAAATTACAGCCCAAAATATATGAAAAATTTATTAGAAAATGAACTTTGGAGATTTGGAAACAAGATCGTGCAATTTGATGCCAAAATGGCATTTCTTATAAAGTTATGTAAAAATCAATGATCATGTAGAAAATTTTTAAATTTTAGAGAATTCAAAAATGTGCAAATTACAGCCCAAAATATATGAAAAATTTATTAGAAAACGACCTTTGAAGATTTGGAAACAAGATCGTGCAATTTGATGCAAAAATGGCATTTCTTATGAAGTTATGTAAAAATCAATGATCATGTAGACAATTTTTAAATTTTAGAGCATTCAAAAATGTGCAAATTACGGCCCGAAATATATAAAAAATTTTATTATTAGAAAATGATCTTTGAAGATTTGGAAACTAGATCGGGCAATTTGATGCAAAAATGGCATTTCTTATGAAGTTATGTAAAAATCAATGATCATGTATACAATTTTAAAATTTTAGAGCATTCAAAAATGTGCAAATTACAGCCCAAAATATATGAAAAATTTATTAGAAAATGACCTTTGGAGATTTGGAAACAAGATCGGGCAATTTGATGCAAAAATGGCATTTCTTATGAAGTTATGTAAAAATCAATGATCATGTATACAATTTTAAAATTTTAGAGCATTCAAAAATGTGCAAATTACAGCCCAAAATATATGAAAAATTTATTAGAAAATGACCTTTGGAGATTTGGAAACAAGATCGTGCAATTTGATGCAAAAATGGCATTTCTTGTAAAGTTATGTAAAAATCAATGATCATGTAGAAAATTTTTAAATTTTAGAGCATTCAAAAATGTGCAAATTACAGCCCGAAATATATGAAAAATTTTATTATTAGAAAATGACCTTTGAAGATTTGGAAACTAGATCGTGCAATTTGATGCAAAAATGGCATTTCTTATGAAGTTATGTAAAAATCAATGATCATGTATACAATTTTAAAATTTTAGAGCATTCAAAAATGTGCAAATTACAGCCCGAAATATATGAAAAATTTATTAGAAAATGACCTTTGGAGGTTTGGAAACAAGATCGTGCAATTTGATGCAAAAATGGCATTTCTTGTAAAGTTATGTAAAAATCAATGATCAAGTAGAAAATTTTTAAATTTTAGAGAATTCTAAAATGTGCAAATTACAGCCCAAAATATATGAAAAATTTATTAGAAAATGAACTTTGGAGATTTGGAAACAAGATCGTGCAATTTGATGCCAAAATGGCATTTCTTATAAAGTTATGTAAAAATCAATGATCATGTAGAAAATTTTTAAATTTTAGAGAATTCAAAAATGTGCAAATTACAGCCCAAAATATATGAAAAATTTATTAGAAAACGACCTTTGAAGATTTGGAAACAAGATCGTGCAATTTGATGCAAAAATGGCATTTCTTATGAAGTTATGTAAAAATCAATGATCATGTAGACAATTTTTAAATTTTAGAGCATTCAAAAATGTGCAAATTACGGCCCGAAATATATAAAAAATTTTATTATTAGAAAATGACCTTTGAAGATTTGGAAACAAGATCGTGCAATTTGATGCAAAAATGGCATTTCTTATGAAGTTATGTAAAAATCAATGATCATGTAGAAAATTTTTAAATTTTAGAGCATTTAAAAATGTGCAAATTACGGCCCGAAATATATGAAAAATTTTATTATTAGAAAATGACCTTTGAAGTTTTGGAAACTAGATCGGGCAATTTGATGCAAAAATGGCATTTCTTATGAAGTTATGTAAAAATCAATGATCATGTATACAATTTTAAAATTTTAGAGCATTTAAAAATGTGCAAATTACAGCCCGAAATATATGAAAAATTTATTAGAAAATGACCTTTGGAGATTTGGAAACAAGATCGTGCAATTTGATGCAAAAATGGCATTTCTTATGAAGTTATGTAAAAATCAATGATCATGTAGAAAATTTTTAAATTTTAGAGCATTTAAAAATGTGCAAATTACGGCCCGAAATATATGAAAAATTTTATTATTAGAAAATGACCTTTGAAGATTTGGAAACTAGATCGTGCAATTTGATGCAAAAATGGCATTTCTTCTGAAGTTATGTAAAAATCAATGATCATGTATACAATTTTAAAATTTTAGAGAATTCCAAAATGTGCAAATTACAGCCCAAAATATATGGAAAATTTATTAGAAAATGACCTTTGAAGATTTGGAAACTAGATCGTGCAATTTGATGCAAAAATGGCATTTCTTATGAAGTTATGTAAAAATCAATGATCATGTATACAATTTTAAAATTTTAGAGCATTCAAAAATGTGCAAATTACGGCCCGAAATATATGAAAAATTTACTAGAAAATGACCTCAAAAGGATTGAGTCCTGTAAAAATGGCAAAGTTTTTTCAATAGAAAAAATAAAAGTTCTACGAAAATCTTTGTGCTAACTTTCTAAAGTACAAATTGGATTATCCTTTATCAATTTTTTATGCTAATAAAATAATTTTTATAGTTTTTATATCTGTCATAATTTGTTATAAACTTTTTCCTAATATTTTCAAAAATACTTCCAAATTAGTAAAAATTACAATAATATAAGAATATTTTGAAAATTATTTAATGATAATTTTTTTTATTGAAAATTTCATTTCTAATAAATAAAAAGCCTCTGACCTCTCGTACGAAAGAGAAGAAATTTTTCCCTCACATTTATTCGCAACACAATAAAAATAAATCTTTTGCTAAAGGATAACATGATACTGATAAAGGGTATCCACATAGGATACTACAAACATTTTATTGAAGACGTTAATGGCTGTCAAGATGATAGATATTTTCCCATTATTCTTTGTCGTATAACTTTACTTCCACTCCCTTTGCAGTCAATTTCTTCAAGATGATGAAAATCCACCCTTTACAGCCTTATCAACATGTCATTTATTTTTTTTCATCCTGATTATCACGAATACTGATAAGATGAGAAAAACATTTTCTTTATACCGAACTGAATATAAAATTTCCCTTTTTCGAAAATACGTTCACCTTATATGCATTCGCAACATCCCCCATTTATCAATAATGTAGGAAAGGTGTTTGCAATTTGCACAATAACGAAAATATTTGATAAATTTTTCACGTTATGAATACTATTGAATAAATTCTTCTCCATATTATATGCCAGTACATGAAATATCCATTTCAATTTAATCTTATTTTCAGTAATTTTTCTCAAGACTTGTACTGGATTTGTATGGTAAATATTGACTTCTAAACTATTTAATATTTTGTATGAGAAATGAAATGATTTTATTTATTATAAGTAAAGTGTATGTATTTATAATATAATGAAGTGATTTAGTCTATGATACATTTTTACAGAAATATCAATTTTTTATTGCATTTACGTAGAAGTGGAGTCATTGAACTAGGTCTCTTGGAATTTTAACGTCAATTTAATGTAACAAATATGGAAAATTATTCTAAAAAATCCTTCTTCATCAATAATACTCTATCAGATGCTAATAATCGTATAAAAGAATTTTCAAGAATTTCTATATTCAATCAATATGCGTCATATTATTCTTAGAATCATTATTGTTTAATATTATGACTGTATTCAAATTTTATTCAAATTTTTTCACTTAAAAATATAATTTCAAATTGATATTAATTTAAATTAGATTGATATTATTTGAAGGATTGGTAAATATATTTAGTTTCTAGTTAAAATGTAGTGGAATTAAAAGAAATTTTGGGTGTACAAATGGAAAAAAATTTGAAATTTTATTGTGGAAAAATGTCCATTGTTAGCCACAACTTTTTTCCATCTTTCTGGGAGCATACGGATTTAATGTCAAAAAAACTTCTCGTCTTTTGAGGCGATCCACGAATCGATCCAATTTTTGATCTTTTCGTAAGATCGGAAGTGCTGCTCAGCTAGGCCACGCGTCATTGATTCGAAGAGGTAGTAGTCCAAAGGAGCAATATCTGGTGAATACGGTGCCTAGTTTAACCACCTAAGCAACATGTGGACGAGCGTTGTCGTGCTCCAGAATCCATTTGTGGTGTTTTTGCTCGTATTGTGGCCGTTTTTTCTTCACTGTTCGGCTCAAACGCATTGGTTATGTTCGGCAGCGAACTCCTACGATGGTTTCCCTTGGTTGCCATAGCTCATAATATACCACGCCGAACTGGTCCCACCATATACATAGCAATGTTGATGCAAGGCCGTCGCGCCTCCACGACTTTGGATCCACTTGTCATCACCAGTCAGAATACGATGCAAAAAACACTTCGTTTTTACCGTTGGAGCAGTTGTTCGCACGTAAAAAAATGCCATTCGACGTCTCTCGGCTCTAACTCATATGGCACCCAATTTCCTTGCCTTGTTGTTCCCATTGCGTTTGACATGAAGCTTCATCCACCAATGCCTCCAATTCTACGTCTTCAAACTTTTTCACCGGTCCAGGATGCTCCTTGTCTTCCACGTCGAAACCACCACTTTTGTAGCGTTGGAACTATTTGCGACACGTTCTCGCACTAATACAAGTCTCATCATAAGTTTCTCCAATCATTTGGTGCGCCTCAGCCGCAGATTTTTCGTATTGAAGGCAAAAAGGAAAACTTCCCGTAAATGACGCTTATTTCGCTCAAATTTCGACATTTTCACGCACAAAAAAATATAGAACGCCGATAAAAAGTCACAATTGTAATGATGAGTTCTTGACAGATGCCTAAGCTTACGATTTGACGTTTCTGATCCGATCGTTTTTCCCAGCATTTACAGCTGGCCATCTCATATGGCAGAGTAAAATTTTCAATAGGAATAAATGCATTTAATCTTAAACTAATATCAGTCAAGAAATGTGAAAAAGTCCAGCAAGATATTGAGTCTTGCAAGAAATCTTACAACAGTTATTTACATAATATTATTTTTTGTCCATTCTGATAAATTTTTAAAAAAAAATCACTAAAAAAAATCAATTTAAATCTGACTTTTAAGTATGGTTTATTTAACTTTACTTTACAAAGCATAAATTGGATAATGCGTCATTTTTCGACATGTTTATAAAATAAGAGTGATATGATTTCTTTTAATAAAAAAAACACACTAATTGTTAAGGAAATTTAAATGTTTTTTATTTAATTTTAAACGCAATCGATACAATTAAGTTCTGAATAAAACGTCATTCAAATGGCCTCCACGACTTTTTTTACAGGAACGAATTAGATGAACCCAATTTTCGAGCACTTCTCCCATTAAATCAAGTCGTATGTCATGAATAGCACGTTCAATATTGACTTCTAAAGCTTGAAGAGAGTCTGGTTTATTGCTAAAGACCAATGACTTCAAATAACCCCACAAGAAATAGTCTAATGGTGTTAAATCACAACTTCTTGGAGGCCATTCAATGTCACAATTTCTTCAAATAATCGAATCTCCAAACATTTCTCACAATAATTCGGTTGTTGCACGTGCTGTGTGGCACGTAGCACCGTCTTGTTGGAACCAGATGTTGTCAAGATCAACTTCTTCTAATTTCGGCCATAAAAAGTTGGTTATCATCGATCTATACCGCTCTCCATTGACAGTAAAGGTGTTACCAGCTTCATTTCGAAAGAAGTACGTATCGATGATTCCACCAGACCAAAAACCACACCAAACTATCAATTTAGGTGAATGTAATGGGTGTTCATGAATAATTTGTGGATTTTCTTCGCATCCGAATCGACAGTTTTGTTTATTTACCGCACCACTCAGATGAAAGTGAGCCTCATCGGAGAAGATGATTTTCTTAAAAAATCGTTATCGTTTTCAAGTTGTTCCAAAACAAAATCAGCAAATTCACGACGTTTACGGTAGTCCAATGGTTTCAGTTCTTGAGTGATAACAATTTTAAAAAATCCTTTCTCAAAATCCGCCAGGTTGTAGTTTGAGACAGTCCCAATTCTTGAGAACGTCTTTCAATCGACAAATTGCGGTCTTCAGCAACACTTGCTTGAACGGCAGCAATATTTTCATTACTTCGAGCGATTCTTTATCTTATTGGCACTTGAACATTATGTAAAGAAAATGTACTCTCGAAATTTTTAACAATTCGACGAATACCGAGCACAGTTGGACGATTATTACGACCATAAAATGACAAAAGCGCACGAAAAGTTGCAATTGGAGAACGATTTCTTCGATTATAAAATTGAATAATTTGAAAAAAAGACAGATTATGACATATTACAAATGGCCGAAACGTCACTTAGAAAACATATCACTCTTATTGGAAAACCCTATATTTATGAAATTCATTAAGAACTTTAATTGCAGAAAAACATTTTATGAAAATTATTTTTCCAAAATTTATAAAATTTAGTTTGCTTTCCAAAATCGTTCAAATATTTTTCATATATTTTTCAATTTTACGTTAGATTTTATTCTTTATATGCTATATTCCGTCATTTTAATAAAAGATTTTTAAAAATTTTATATTAAAGTTTTAGTTTATTTGTAAATAATTTTTCCACAATCATATAAGCTAATGAGAGAAATATCAATTAAATTAATAGTAATTATTTTCAATAACAAAAACATTTTTCAATGAATTTTTTTCAAAAATAAAATATTTTCCTTTTCGATATATATTTATAGTATCGGTATTTTTATAGATATTCCTCTGTATTTTAAATCCATATTATGTAAAATAGTAAAATGAAAGTACAAATATTATGGAAAGGCAACTCGTGCCGATTAATTTCATTCAAATTATAAGATTTATTACTGGAAAAAGTCAAAACATTGCATATTTCCATGCCAGACCAATCCCATCCTATTCGCAAAAGAATCTCTGGAATTTGTAGATACTCTGTTAAGATATTTGCTTCATCATGATCAAAATCCTTGCATATGTTACCATCGCAAATAGTCCACCATTCGTTGAAGATTTAATAGAATGTCGTTCGTTTTTGCATTGAATTTTTGTTATTCTTTTGCATTCTAATTAATTACGAATAATGCAACTAATTTTATTTTTGCATTTTCAATAAAAACTCTTAATGAATGGAAAGCGGATGCAAGTAGTAGAAAAAGAAAATGAAGCAAACATAATCGACGGCATAGTGGCGAATACGAAATTTCATTGATAAATTAAGAGTTAGTTAGGACTGGGCAATACTCCAGGGAAAATTGCATTTAACATTGTTCGACTTGAATGGATTTCAGTTAAGCGTAGATAAAAATATCTTGAAAAAAAAATCATTCTTAAATATTTTCCATGCATTCTTAGAATTTATTTTCATTTAACAGATGGTGCCCCTTACATCAACTAAAGTACAATATTACGACATGGTATAAAGTATAGAAATTAAAGTGCAGTTTGAGATAAAAATATTATTTTGTTTTTATTTTAAATATGATATATCTATTTTAGTTAATTTTATTAAAAGTTTCTCTATAAAATTATAATGATAGCATAAATTACTCATATAGAAAATAATCACTTACGAAAGTACACAATTGAGCATGTTTGAAAAATTTACCATAATCGGATTAATTTAGCATATTTTTGACGCATTTTTGTAACATGAGCTTGAACCTAACTAGCATCTATCAAATAAAAGCCGAATTATGAAATTACTTAAATGCCTTTAATACAAGACTTTTAACAGGACCTGATTCTTTTGAGATAATTTTTTCTAATGTTCGGTTTATAATTTGGCTATTATTTGTGCGATGCTAGTAAATTTCGAGTAGTTTTATAAAAAAAATGCCAATGAAGTCAAATCGCAAGATCTTGGTAGTTAATTGACATCATCAAATCTCCAAATTAGACCTACTGGACATTTATTGTGTAATGAAATATAAATTTGTCATGTTGAACGGCTTGTGGAATTGTTTCCTTAAAACTGCATTTTTTCTGTATTAAAATCTTTTGGTGGCTCGTCTTCATTTTGATAGATACAATAGCTCCTTCACAGTTAATTGTCGATTTTCAGAATCTTCATAGACGGAAATTTTGCTAATTGACGTTTCCACCGAGCGAGAAATATAATTCATACCGCGTAACGTGACTATGAAACTATCACCTTTATTATAATTTATTTAATTATAAATTTACCATTTATCAAAATGGCAAATTTATAAGTAAATAAATAATTATTACTTAAAATGTTATGTTTGTTTGATAATTGTCCAGTAATAGGGCTATACTTTCCGAGCTTTAAAATGGATAAACATATGTAATGTATCCAGATGTTGGTGTAATTGAATAGAAAATGCTACAAAATTACAGTTATCCAAGAGTATTTTCTTTTGTATCATCTTAAATAGTTAAGGGTAATGAAATTTAAATTCCATGCGCCTTGACACCAAAGGCCATATGGCGACAGGACGCCCTTAAGCTATATTCGAACTTGAGTACGTTTCCTCGACTTTTCCATTTCAGAGGACATTTGGAAGTACTTTATTCAATAAGCTTAGACTTATTACAAAAAACTATAAATTTTCTTGACATTTTTCTCTTTATATTGTATATTATAGCTGTATTAAACTAAATGATCTGAAATTTTATAAAGTAGTAATTACGTGGTAGTAAATTTTTCATTGGGCTTTTGTAATTGGCCGATACCCTTACTGCTAAATATTTGATGTCAAGATCTTATCCGCCTTAGGTCTTATTTTTAAAGTGTGAATTTAATAACAAAAACTTTTTCGAAAGATATAAAAAAATTCTACCTCATATTGGTCATACGTAACTTAAATGAATTTTTTGCTATTAGCACAAATACAATTTTCAAATTATCCCCTAATAATATTTATTTTATAAATAAATCCACCTGCATTTATATTAAGTCATTTATTTTTGATTCTTTTGAAAGTGTATCGATTTATTTTGACCGAAATAAATCTAGAGGGGGATGATATCGACTCAGTCATACGTGGGCAAATGACGTATGACACAAAAATAATTGGAAGAACAAATTCGTTTCGGTGTCGATTTCGAATCTTTCGATTTATTCTGTGTCGAGGATTCGGAACCTGATCACTGTACTGTTATCGGTCCCAGGCTATTGTGCAATCGGTCGAAGACATTCTATTACCGCAGCACAATCCGGTGGGATTTGTATTGTAGATGGATGGAATTAAGGAACCGAATAAGAAATATCCCTAAACATCGTATGGGATCTGAGTACAAGTAAACCTGATGCACGTCACTTACACAAGTTCGATGACGGTAAAGTACTTGCATTTGTCCACCATTAAAATATGTGGCCACCACCCTATCATTCATCCCTATGACAATCATTTACACATACTTGTATCTGTGTTTCTAGGCGTCTGTACATCCAGGGTAGTATAGAACTTTGTAGATAAACTTGTATCTCGTTACGTGCAACTTAGTTTGGTGCACTCTGAAACACCACGCAATAAATATTTGATGACTGATATGACAGTTATGCGGTGTTGGATCAACTCATGCAGAAAATTATGTTTTCTACTAATTTCGAATAATCTGCACAGATGTACACGTTTGTGTGGTGAAAATAGACCCCTCCGGGATCCAACAAATCAATCGATACGATAGCACAGTTGCTTCTGAAAATGTGACGCTGTTATTACGAATGCAGAGCTTTTTTTTTTAAACAGTCAACTTGGCGAGCATAACTCGAAAATTACATTTGAAATCGTTTAATTTCGTGTAAGTATCGTAAATATTCATAACTAAAAGCATGTTATCCTATAATTAATTAAAAATGTCCAAGTGTGGAATATGGAAAAATTACTGATGCTTATATAATTGCATTTTATACTAAAATCAATAAAAGCATTTTTTTCAGGCCATCAAGTTTAATCGGTTATACTCGTAGATTGATTGAATTTTTTTTGCTTTTAATTAAATATTTTTTCATGAAATAATGTAAATTTTTGCAAAAAATATTGTATTTTCTCAACTTTGTATTTGGACTTATATCTTTTTAAAGGCAATAATTTTATGTAGTGTGGATTATTTACTCTTATACTATAACAATCCTATTATCTAGTGATTTTTTTATGATAATTTTTTATGTCGTAAAAATAATAAAAGCTTTTCGAAACTATTACTTTTTGTATTATGTATGAATATTGGTCAATAGCTGAATTATGATATTAAAATGTTGATTTAATGTATGAGATGCAGAAAAATAATAAAACTAATTTTTTTACAACAATTAAATTGTATTTTTTTTTAATAAATCAATGTTATTTTCTTCAAAGTAGTTCACTTTAATAGCTATACATCGGCGAAGGCGTTGTTTCCACTATTCTAAATAGTGCTGGAAGGATTCAACTGGAATCGCCTTCAGCTCCACTGTTACACTCTATTGAATATAATCGACAGTACCCTCCACAACAGAAAGACGAGCAGAGGAAAGAAGCACATCGAAACACCACGAAAGTACATCCAGCAACACATCGGCAACACTGTGCCACTGCAACATGTCGAGAGCAGCAAACAGATTGCAGACATCCTCACGAAGCCACTCAACAGGAGAATTTTTGAGACGCTCCGCTGTAAATTGATCAAGGAGGAGTGTTGAGATTTCATCAATTGACAGCTGGCCCGACCTAACCCAACCCAACGTCATCTATCCTTACCTTACACTAATCTTTTGTCTTATATAGAGTCAAAGTTGGTAATATTCTTTCTATTGTATTTTTACTGATCTAAGTTGGCAGGCGATAAGTTTTTATTTGATAACTTCATGTGACAGCAAAATAACAGGGGTTATTTTTGGGAAAATTATCAAACAATAATCAATACCAGAGCTACCTTCGGGTTTTGGCCAATCCTTGGATCTGAGAGGGCCTAGCAGAACCCGGAGTTTATAAGCTTCCATACTATAGCTCTATTACTGGGATTTCCCACCATATATAAGGTTTTCCAATAAGAGTGATATGATTTCTAAGTGACGTTTCGGCCATTTGTAACATGATCTGTACCATTTTTTTTTCATTATATTCAGTAATGCTTACAATTTTATAATGGAGAGATATACGTAAGAACAACGTTTACAAATTATTCAATTTTATTATCACAATAATCGTTCTCCAATTGCAACTTTTCGTGCGCTCACTTTCATCTGAGTGGTGGGGTAAATAAACAAAACTTTCGATTCTGGTGCGAAGAAAATCCACAAATTATTCATGAAAACCCATTACATTCACCTAAATTGACAGTTTGGTGTGGTTTTTGGTCTGGTGGAATCATCGGTTCGTACTTCTTTCGAAATGAAGCTGGTAACACCGTTACTGTCAATGGAGAGCGGTATAGATCGATGATAACCAACTTTTTATAGCCGAAATTGGAAGAAGTTGATCTTGACAACATCTGGTTCCAACAAGACGGGGCTACGTGTCACACAGCACGTGCAACAACCGAATTATTGCGAGAAAAGTTTGGAGATTTGATTATTTCAAGAAATTGTGACATTGAATGGCCTCCAAGAAGTTGTGATTTAACACCATTAGACTATTTCTTGTGAGGTTATTTGAAGTCATTAGTCTTTAGCAATAAACCAGACTCTCTTCAAGCTTTAGAAGTCAATATTGAACGTGCTATTCATGACATACACATACGGTTTGATTTAGTGGAAAAAGTGCTCGAAAATTGGGTTCATCGAATTCGTTCCTGCAAAAGAAGTCGTGGAGGCCATTTGAATGACGTTTTATTCAGAACTTAATTGTATCGATTGTACATCACATTAAATAAAAAACATTTGAATTTCCTTAACAATTAGTGTGTTTTTTTTTAAAGAAATTATGTCACTCCTTTTGGCAAACCCTATACTTTTGAAATAAAAAATGCTACCTCGGGCTTTGACCAAGGGGATCTTGTGGTGACTGATTCTAGTCATCCGAGTACTATCACTACAGTTTAGATAGGTCTTGCTACCAATAGTTTAAACTGCCAGATGGAAGCACAAAATGTGATGAATGGAAAAGAGGTGAACAGCCTTATGGTAAAATCGCTCATTGTTGATAAAATGACAGACCTGTTCCTCAATTGCCTCATAATTAGAGCAAAAAGCAGGGTTGCTAAGAAAAATGGAAATGGTAGAGTTGGTAACTGTTTCCAATTTAGTTTAAATAGTGAAGTGTGAAGCAGAGCTATGGAAGGCTGGAGTAGAGGCAATCTTCCATAAGTCGGAAACTGAACTGAAGAAGTTCGACTGCATTAGGCAATTAACTGAAGAGATGCTCGAGTATGCTGGTAAAATTTTGAAATTGGGCGAGATGGTTAAACTGGAAAAATCCAAAACAAGTCTATTGGGCGTATCCAAAACCCTATAGTAGTTGGCGGCCATGGTATTATGCTTAATGATCGGTATGCCACGTGGAATTGTTATTGATAGTACCAAAATGACGCCATTTTAAGTTGTTCTTTAATCTTTTAAAGCAAAAGAAATCGCACTAACATATTTCAGGTGAATAAGTGAGCAAAAAAATCAAAAAATTCTATTTTTCTGACAAAAACTTATTGATGGAGATGGACGTGTTTCGATGCGAATAACCCTCGTTCTGATCCTCTCAAGCACTTTCTAATGCACTCCTAATCAGTTTCGATGTTCATCGATGGTCTGACCTCAAAGAGCCTCAGTAGTTCCACATTTTTATCAGTTTTTTGGGTTTGTTTTTTACTACTCTTCCATATAATCTCAATGCCATCAAAAACTTGTGCTCTTGATAAGGAATGTTCCCTTATCAACTTATCATAAGTAAAACTTGTGGACTCACTAAGTTAAACACCATTTTTCGCAACGCACTATAAAAACGCAACTGCAAACTAAATAGAATATTATCTTAAGTTATTATTCACATATTTTTAAAGCTTCCAAATATTCATTTAAAGAATGATTTTTTTTTAATTGTGGATGATATGATTTCAAAAGCCACTCGAAATATTAATGGTACTTTGATCAAATATAATAGGAAAAAAAACTGGAACAAATTATCATTAAAATGCAATTGAATTGTTATAAAAGTTTGTTCATCTATCGAAAGAGTGATTAAATAATTTTTATCTACTATAATTAAATTTTTTTTTAAATTTCAAAGTACTAGAATAATAGTAGAGTATGTGAAAAATTTTAAGAGGGTTTTCATTTTATGATTTTTCGTCATTTTTGGTTGTAGTATTTTCACAAAGTTGATGACTATAAATCGGCTCATCAAATTTAAGAGGTACTAAAACCAAACCCATTTCAATATTCTCTACAAATATGGAAAAAAAAGAAATGCAAAAATAAAACCCTGAAAAGCAAACCAGAAAATAGAGACTCTAAATCGCATACGTTATCGACGATGAGCTTTAAAGTCTGAAGTGTCGGTCTGGCAGGTCTGGTTTATTTATCCATGAGTGCGTGGGTCTTCCTTCTACTCCATGCGGAGTAGAATTTACACGGATTTTCGATTTTTATTGTATTTCGAGTGTATAGGATACTTTGTCTGGTGGATTTTTATGCTATTTTTCCGGTATTCAACGAGTATAGCGTATTATGAACGCGGTTTCGTGTAAATAATCTTCTGAATTTATAATCTATCATTTAATATAAAAGTTGTAATAATAATTTTATGTTCAATACATTCAAAATGATCGATAATAAATGAAATTTTTCGTATTTAATTCGAATGTCCTCGCCCAATATGACGATGATGGGTGATGGGTGATATTGTATACTAGCATCTATAAATTGGCAATAATATTCTTCAATAAAAATGTTCATAGGCAATATTTAAATATTATGATTTTTGTATCTTTAAAAATTTTATTAAATAATAAAAATGATGTTAAAAATTATCATAGTCAATAAAATTAAATGGGGAATAGATTAATTGCACTGGCTACATATAAATGAGCAGTTTTGTTATTTTCAATTTTTCTTGTTTAACGAAAAACTTTTTTTTTAACTTTGAATTCTATATAATTTTATTTAAATTAAAATAAGTTATTTAAGAGTAAAAATATTGTTTTTAAGAAAACTTTAAAGAAATCTTTTTCTGAAAGAAAATAAAATACGAATAGTGGAATGTTTTTGTAGTTTGACTCTGAATTATATTTTTTGATAAATCTAAAATCCAATACGGAACCGCTCATATTTTTGCTAATGTATTTATTGGGTTGCATTGGTTTGAAATTTTTCTTGTGAGCATATAAAAGTCTAGTCGAGTTTTAGCAAGAATGGGAACGATTTCTATAGTTTTCTTCTTTAAATTTATTTGATGAAAAATGTGTGCTGGTGGCAGTTTGATAACTAACGAACTATAGAAGAGTCTATTAGTTAGTATTTGTATAATAAGTAAATGCGATCTTTTAGAATAGGAATTTGAATAATATAAATATGGGAAGAATTGGCAAAATTAAATTGCCTAAAAATTAAGATATTTTTTTTATAGATAATGAAAATGATTGAAAATGGCATATGGAAGAACTAATAACAGCTACAACCGAGAGAAAGAACGGCGACCAATTTTAAGGCAAGCATTGAATTCTGCCTTAAATACTAGATAATTTGCATCAAAAGTTAGGGTATAACAGTTCGGCTGAAAAGTTTATAATGTTGACGTCTAGATGGCGCCTCTTGCAAAAATTATCACAAAGCACCATGCTTCAAATGATTCCTGTCAAAATTTGACAGCAATCGGTCGATTGGTTCGTGAGATATAGCATTTTGAGTGGAGCAACTTTTGTTATTGAAAAAAAAATGGATGAAGACGAATTTCGTGTATTGATAAAACATTGCTTTTTGATGAAAAAAAATACAGCGGAACCCAAAGCATGGTTTGACAAACGTTATCCGGACTCTGCTCCACCTTTTTCAACTGTGAAATATTGGTTTCGTCAATTTCGAATTGGTCGTACGAGCACAGTTGATGCAGAACGCAGTGGACGCCCAAAAGAGGTGGTTACGGCAGAAAACATCAAAAAAATCCACAAAATAATTTTAAATGACCGTAAAGTGAAGTTGAGCGAGATAGCTGAGACTCTGAAGATATCGAAAGAGCGTGTTGGACATATCGTGAATAAATATTTGAGCATGCAAAAGCTGTGTGCAAAGTGGTTGCCGCGTGAGCTCACTGTGGATCAAAACAACAACGTGTTGATGATTCTGAGCAGTGTTTGGAGCTGTTCAAGCGCAATTAACCCGAATTTTTGCGTCGATATGTGACAATGGATGAAACATGGCTCCGTCACTACACTCCAGAGTCCAATCGGCAGTCGGCAGAGTGGAGAGCGAGCGACGAACCGAATCCAAAGCGTGGAAAGACGCAACAGTCGGCTGGCAAGGTGATGTCGTCTGTATTTTGGGATGCACATGGTATAATATTCATTGACTATCTCCAGAAGGGACAGACGATCAACAGCGACTATTATATAGCGTTATTGGATCGTTTGAAGAAGGAAATCGCTAAGAAACGGCCTCATTTGAAAAAGAAAAAAGTGTTGTTTCACCAAGACAATGCACCGTGTCACAAGTCGATGAAAACGATGGTCAAACTCAATGAATTGGGCTACGAATTGCTTCCCCATCCACCGTATTCTCCAGATCTGGCTCCCAGCAACTTTTTCCTGTTTACAGACCTCAAGAGAATGCTCGCTGGCAACAAATTTAAGACCGATGATGAAACTGAGGCCTATTTTGAGGCAAAACCGAAAGAGTACTATAAAAATGGTATCGAAAAGTTGGAAGATCGCTATAATCGCTGTATCGCCCTCGAAGGCAACTATGTTGAATAATAAAAATGAATTTTGCAAAAAAAAATATTTCTACTGTGTTACGTTATAAACTTTTCAGCCGAACTGTTATAGAAAAGTTTTAGGACTTTTCCGATATTAAAATTGTTGCAACTTTAAAAAAATACTTTTTTAATAAGATCTCACCAAAAAATTCCACGACACCACATGAATGAAAATACGGACCAGAAAGTGGATATTTTTTCAGAGATAAGTCGTCTTGTTTGGATGAACGAAAAATATTTTCTTATTATTTCCAGGATTTGAAAAAAGACCTAAATAGTTGTTTAGGTACAATAATGGTCTAGGTTGCCTTTTCTTACTAAGGTGTTTTTTTTTGGAAAATTAAACTGCAGCAAAATACAAACAGCGGCTGGGAAACCTTACTAGTAAAATTAATAATACAGTGAATTACTGAAGATGGTATTTTCAACAGGATAACATAGTCAATATAAATACTGCAAAAATAAAGGAATGTTAGATGCTATTATATTCACGAAAATTGACTGTCTGTTTTGAATTTTGGTCTAAAGGTGTCATGGGCCAGTATTTTTTCTACAGACAATTTTTAAACTTAGCAATAATTAAAATCTAACATCTGTCTAGTAATTGCAGTCCAATATGTGCAAAAACATCATCAAAAATTACCTATAAAAGGTCGATGCGTGCATGAAGTCTCGTGGCTGCCATTTGAATAATATTTTTTGACAAGGACCAAGAAATAATAATAAAATAAATATTTGAATTTTAAGTGTGTTGCAATTGAATAAATCTTTACTTTGCAAATTCATTTAAAAAGTATAGATAAGTTTAACGTTGCATTATCAAATCCCTTTTTAGCTTCATTGCATTCAAGAATAAATTCTATTCAAGATAGGGTTAATCAAAGTTAACAGTTATAATACAATATAAAAAACAGTATACCTTTCATAATATTCCATTCAATTACCAAATAACCTACTATGTTATTAGAATACAAAGGAAACATGATTCAGAGTGTATCAATAATGTTTAGGGTGAGCCAATCTGAATATTGCACACCGCCTTTAAATTTCATGTCGTATGGTTTTGATGTAATAATTGAGTTGTGCATATAAAAGTACAATAATTTTTTTGTTACAAAGGGTAATATTATTTTCTTTTTATTTGATACACAATATATGCTCTATAATTTTAAGAGTTATTCTCAATGAACAGGGCGTGGACAAATTTAAAAGTTATGTTTGTATTTGATATTAACTAGAATCAAAAGAATTAAATTTGAAAAGTTCTAAAGGAAATTGATTGAATTTTATGCTCGTAGATGTATTTAAATCTGATGGTGATAACAAAATTAAAGACTAAATTGACAAGAAAATTATAGCCTTCAAGTGCAGTGATTGAATATGTGCCATTTTTATTGCATTCGTAATTAAAATTATAGTTACACTTCTTCTAAGATCTCTAACAAGTAACTTTTCATTTCATACAGTTACAAAATAAACGAGGTAAATCTTAGGCAGCCGTACATACATAGGCGGATAAATCGTTTTCACTCTTCCCAGCAATGCTGAAAGGCTTCCACTGGAATTGCCTTCACCTCCTCGGTTACTATTGACAGAACCCAGGCGACGCGCTTTCAAATGGTTTTTGATCTTAGGAAACAAAAAAAGTTTTGAAAATTACAGCAACTCTCTTTTTTAACAGATGGCGTTGTTATGGCGAAGCATCCAAATATCTGAAAATAGAAGGTTCGATCTCATAAATATCCTCACTCATTCGCATTTTTATAGGTTTCCGATGTTAAAGTCTTTTCTGCGCGAGGTTCCACTGTTTATTGGCCATGCCAAAATGTTTTAAGTCAACGGACAATGATTCCTGATACAAGTGACTTGTCTCTGGGAATACAAGGATCGTTATCGTGGCACAGAATTTAAGTGTCCACCATTATCGATCTGACGCAAAGAACCTTTTTTCTGAGCCTTTCATGGACTGCTCGCCATCTTACGTCTCAAACAACGGATATAACTTCATAAGAGAGCTCTTACCCGTTTCACCTTTTTTTCGATGCTAAAGCCTTTACTGCGCTACGTTTATGTTGTACTACTTCTCGGTTCTCCAAGAACTACCAAAAAATACATATGTTATTATACTACCAAAAAATATATGTGCTATTAATAAAAAATGCTCCCCGAAGGTTCTTTGCAACTTTTTGTAAATCCAACACGTTGATTTATTAAGCTCTAACACAAAATATAAAATGGCAAATCCGCAGTGTTACCAGATCAGTTATGATTTCTCCTCTATACCTCGTAGAGTATCTTCAAAAAAAAATAATTCATTTAAATTCCCAAAATTATGTTCTCTCCCTAATCCTACTATAAACCGATTGAATATATTTTCCTAGTTTTATTTCGTCAAAAATTTCTAACACGTTTATAATATAAGCCGATTGATAAATTTCATTTTATTTAATTTTTTTTATCACCTACAAAAATAAATATTTATAGTAGACGGAAGTTGCAAATATTATTAAAATAAAACACATATAATATTTTATATTATTTAGATTTTCTTTAGATATCTTAAGATTTTTACCATAAAAAGTATTTCTGTACAAAATACTTCAAATATTTAAAAATTTCAAAAACAATAATAAGCTTTGTTCGAAAAATAATAATTTTTATTGTTGGGGTTATACACCCTCTTAGAAAAATGGCAACTGAATAAACGATGTATTCAGAGCTTTTTCATAAAGCTTTCGAAAATTTCATTCAGCCAGGACATAAGGAAAGCTTCCAAAACTTTATTTAGTTTACAATACATTCCACTTGTTATCGCCACTGTTCTTAGAGAGAAGTATCTGTAACTCGACGAGTCCTCTGAACTGAATGCAAATTGAATTAATAGGAAGAATTGCAGTTAAAAATATTAAAGAAAACAATTGTTGATGGAAATTTGTATTTTAAAAATTAAGTTTTTAATAAAAAATTGTTTTAAGTTTAAAAAAAAAAAATTTATAATAAAAAAAAGTAATAATTTTTACAAATAGTTTAGTTCGGTAATATTAATTTTCAATGTTTAATTTGGATATTAACATAATGGTTTAGTTATTACTATAAGCTTTTATAACCATTTCAAAATTACTAATCTCTCATTTTTTTTAACATTATTTCAGTTATTACAGGAAGTATATTTCTTAAAGTGTAAGTATATATTTGTGATAAATTTCATGACTCATTTTATGTTTACCGCAGTATTTTATTATCAGTAATTTTTCTCTTATATACTTTTCATCCTGTTTTTATATATATATTTTTTTTTTAATTTATCCTATCTATATTCAAGAAGGAGTTATTATCTTTTTCATATCAATATCCCAGAATTGTGCGGAATTTTTAATGCATTTTGACAATTGAATATATTAAAAACTTCTTGAATTTTTTTTAGTAAAAAGGATATATTTAATATACGTTTTGAGGCAGACTTTTAATTTCTTAGTAATAAAAATTCTCAAACAATTAAAAAATATTAATTCTTTAATAAAAATTGGTGCCAACTAAAAGTATCCATAAATTTAGGTACGTTTTAAAAAAGAAATGTATAATTTTTTATGCTAACCTTCTACTTCCTTTTTGTTATTTTTTTTGTTGAATAAATTCATCTGATTTTGCTTTCTTTTTGGTTTTTATAAAATTTTAATTTAGAAAATATCTCCAAATATCCATCCTAAAATTATACAATATTTTTGTCGAGTAAACAAAAGAATATCTTTTATGAATAAAAAAAAAAACGACTAAACTGCTATATTCAACAACAAAAAATGGAAGAAATTTTTCTTGAAAGAAAAAAATGAATCGACGAGAAGCTTTTCTACATTATGATACCTGTGTTCTTCTTCTTTTGTCTTTTTTTTTGCTGCAAAAATCACGTCAGATGCTACTGACAGATTTTACACCTGCTTTTATGTTGTTCAGCGCTTTTTCGAATTAAATTCTCAGAAAACAAACGTTCCTGTTATACCTTTCATTATTTGTAAAGTTACCTTTTTTCTTGTGTATTAAAATTTTTCTGAGAAATAATTTTTCAATTATGATTGATCCACGAAAATTTTTTATATATTTGTATATATGTACATATCTAAAATAATACAATATATAAATTGTTTATAGTAATCTTAACACATATAAGAATATAATATATAATAAGTACATGTGGCGTTGCAAGAAAGAAATGAGACCTAGAACTTCATATCCAAATACCAAGCTTGTATGATAGTTCCTCCAAAACGTGTAATACAAGTCGTCCGGCAACTACTTGACCTTATAGAGTGAAGTTGTGCTTTTCTAGCAGGTTAGGAAAAGTAAAATAATGATATTTAAAACAAAAGTAAAATAACGATGATATACCATCAAATAAAAGTTGCACAGGCTCCTTATCAAGAGCACACGTTTTTCGGTGGCATAAGGCATATTTTGAAGATGAATAACTAGTGGAAACCAAACGTCGCTCAGGAAGGTCTTCAACAACAAAAACAAATGAAAATAAAAGAAGATCTATCAACCAAGTTTTTTTTTTACAAAAAAGCCTCAACCAAGTTTTTTTACAAACTTGGTTGAGGCTTCAAAAAAGCCTCAACCAAGTTTTTTTACAAACTTGGTCAAGAGGCTTGGAAAAATGAGCTTTTCCCATCAGATCAGCTATGCAGATTCTTGTATGTTCAACCACAACAATGCGCCTAATCACATTGGCATCAGCGTTAAAGAGTTTATGTCTAAAAACGGGATAACTGTGGTTTTCCAGTCCCCCTATTCACCTGCTCCAAATTCCTGTAACATCTTCCAGCACCGCAAAAAAAAACATTAAAAATATCATTTCTATACTGTCGATAACATCCAAAGGAGTGTATTCTAGGAGCTTAAGGCGTTTCCAGGTAAAGCCTTCCACCACTATTCAGAAAAGCGGAAACGACTCTGCCGACGTATAGCTACTCAAGTGAAAACAAATTGTTGGAAAAGGAAAAATTCTGTCTCATTACTTTTATGCCAAACCGGGTATATTTGTATTTTAGCAAATTATAATTAAATTTTTTAATTTTGTGGAACTCTTTGGGATCTTTTCAGTAATGAGATATTGTACCTATAATAAGTGTATTAACAATGCAAAAAAAAAAATTATATATGCATTTTCACATCTATGTAAATGGAGTTTTCTTTTATAGTCAATCTGTAAAAGCTTTTAAAATTGAGCAACAGAAATATAAAAAACAACATTGAAAAAATGAACGGCAATAAAAGCCAACAGCCGTAAAAGCATAGTACGTACAGTGATTAAACAATAAATTTTCACAATCGATTAAGCCAGATGAGAGGTGGGTCGGTAGTCCCTTTTGGGATTGGAATAAAATAATTTGTTAGCCACCAAAAATATGCCACTGTCTAAACGGGCAGGGAAACGGTTACCACATCCGGACACTAGAAACTTGTTCCATATACTTATGGAGCTAAAAACAACAATCAAATACCGGAAGCAGGAAGCCAACAAATAAACTGGCCTAGAGAATGGAATCTCGGCAATAAATTAATATACACACAGGATGCTACTACAATATATACCAGATGATGACCGAATTTCTATTCGAATGGAAAACCCTTGGAGATCGTACGTACACAACTACACAATTCTCGTGGTTGATTTCTTCTTACACGAATAGGAAATTGCATGCGCTCTTTGGGGTGGTAGCTTGGGTGTATCAATCTTTCATGTTCAATTTTAATGCGTATTTTTTTACTCATTGTCACCACCAGTAGTGTTAAACACTAAAAATGGCATGTTCTGTTTGAGTACTCGTAAATTTTTGTACCAATTTATAACAGCAACGATTTTATATCCTTTATAATATGACTTTATACAAAAATTTTAAATGTTTTTCTTTTTAAATTTTATTAAACACAGAAAAGGTTCTAATTTTTGATTTAAAATAATTTCATTAACTTTTTAAGTAAAGTTCTGATCGAAAGTAATAAATCACCATTAACCGGGGGTCCGGTCTAGGCGTGCTAAATCAAAAAACTGGAGACGTTCGATAACCCCTGCATATTTTTGGCATCCTAGCAAACGCCGCCACTCTACCGAAGGCAGGGTCTAGCTCTTCTTCTGGGACCATAAAAGATGCCACTGTGGACTTTCCGGGCGGGATCGTACAGTTCACCACTAACATCTCGTTGTTAAAAAGGCTCCTGAATCGGCCATCCTCATATAGGGTGCCAAAAATTCCTCAAAGAATATATGAGGATGAGTAAGACTAGTGTCCTGTAGAAAATAAGATAAGATTTTTTTTATTTTTTATTTGACAGGTTTTTAATTTTTACGTTATTGTACAATTTTAACATAATACATATATGCATTTATACACATAGCCATGAGACACAGTCGCTCCTATGGAGCATGGAGAGACTCTGTGAACTCTCTCCATCTGCTTCTGTCTTGGGCTAGCATTCGTAAGTCATAAATTTACCTTTTAAATGTATATTTTATAAAAACTTATTGATTGTAGGTTGAAATTGCCTTTGATCCATTATTGGAAGCATATTTATTATTTGCAACATTATCAAAAAAAGTCCAATATTAGATCAAACTTGTTGGATAGCTGGTTGGGGAGCTCCGGATGAAAGCAAAACCATATCAAATATCCTTTTGAGCACAACAGAAAAACGACAGCATGATTTTCTGTGTACTGATGCATTTCGATACAACAATCTTAGAACAATGTGTTTTACGAATAACGCATCTCTTGGACCAGCACTAGTAATAAAGAAATATTATTGAAGCATAATTTATTAACTATATGTATTCTATGTGTAGTTGGACTCGGGAGCAGGACTAATTTGTGATGGCGTTCTTGCTGGCATATTTTCGAGGAAATTTAAATGGAAATCCCTATATGTGGATGTTGCATTCCACTATGAATGGATTGTTCAATATGCGCGTGGTATCCACTATGACCAAAAATCAAAAGCATCCAAAATCAACATTAAATTAGTATTATTATTTTAATTATACTTTTGATATTATCATAATAAAATTAATGAAAAAGGAAAAAAATGTTCTCATCCTTTGATGGCAATTTAATAATTTCAATTTGATATATTTTACAATTTTATAAAATTGATATTTTGGAAAAAGGGATTCGTAACTCAGGAGTAAAGATGGGGAATATTGTACTCAGTCAATCTGCGAAGCTTTTAGCATAGGCCAACGATATCGACATTATATCTTGATGAGAAATTGCTAAACGAGAGAGGTTCATTAAGATTGAGCCAATTGCGAAAAATCTTGGGCTGCCCATAAATTGATCCAAAACAATGTGACGTGGTGGCAGTGTGGACGTTGAAGACAAGATCAATTACCACTAGTTGCACATGGATAGGAGATTATAGCTTTGGAAGAGGTAAATAATTTTTCTATCAGGTGTCAATGGTTGAGACCATATAAGACATAAATCTTGCCAGTCCTCATGTATTCTTTGTAACCTTGGGTCCTTTCCCAACACCATTCCTTTTCGAGGAATTTTAAACCCGATTCCAGGAATTATTTAACAGCAAAATCATAAAGTCTACAGTGACTCTATTTATGGTCCTTAAAGATGATGTAGGCCCTGCTTTTGATGGAGCGATAGCGGCAGTCAGGATGCCAAAAATGCACTGGAAATGTCGAACTGGAAGATTGCAGCATGAAGCCGGGACGTGAGCATTGCCAGTTGTACCTCCGTTGACGATTATTGTAAATAGAACGTCTTCGAAATAGCCTTAAAGTCAAGTTCAGTACCGTGCTGCTCAAGAGGTCCTATCAGAGTAAAAAAATGTAATCTATAAGAAATTATTAACAAAATTTAAATTTTTTATAAAATTCCAAATTTACTTTATTGTATTAAATTAAAGGATATACATAGTATGCTTCGATAGGTACAATTTTTCAGTAAGGGTAAAACTCAAAAAAAACGTCAATAAATCGTTATTTTTTTTCTTAAATTTTTATTACTTTATATTATTATAATTATGAAAATATTATATAAAATTTCCTTATTAGTTTTTTTAATTTTAAATATTTTGAATAATTCTTTTGCAAAAGTTCTTTTTAGCATTTATGGTGGCGAAGCCAGCAATTATAATGAATTTCCATCGATTGTTAGTAATATATTAAATATGTAGAAATATTATTTGATTAATTAATGCAAATATTTTTCTTAGGTATCCATACAATTTCAACAAAATCATATATGCACTGGAAATCTTATAACATATCAGCATGTACTAACTGCAACACAGTGCAAGCGATCTATATCGTCAGATGTACGCAAAATTAAATTTCTCTTTTAAAGTTTATTAATTGTTTTAATATTTCAAGTTAATAGTTTTTAATATATATAGCTAATTGTAGTAGGTGGCATTAAGCATATAATTAAGAACTGTGCTAAAGGAAAACAAGTAAAAGCAGTTAAGGAAATAATTACTTATCCGACATATTTTGGATCTGAAGTTCATTCGGATATAGCGATATTTTGGGTAAGACGAATCCATTATTTATTTGGATTAAAAACTTAATTTGATCTTACTTATAGTTAGTAGGAAGATTTCATTCAAATGAGCATCCATATTTGGGTCTGGCCATAGTAAGTGAAAAGAGACCGTCGCAAGATGCATATTGCAGAGTAGCTGGTTGGGGGGCTACTTATATAAATGGTAATGTTTCGGGGATACTTTTGAGTGCAATGCAACACCCGAGGGATATTAGTTTCTGTTCTTTTGAATCGTCTTTTGATGCTAAAAGAACATTGTGCTATGGAAAAGACACTGAAATGAGTGGTCCTGCAAGAGTAATTTTGATATTATTTAGTACGAGAGCAAATTTATTATTAAAAACATTATAGGGCGATAGGGGAGCTGGACTAATATGCGATGGTCGTCTTGCTGGTATTAATACAAAAAGTCGTCCACATACGTTCATATATGTGGACGTTGCATTTTACCAATCATGGATTAACAGAAAAATTGGTCATTCTTACCATGAACGCAGATCGCAAGCTTCGAAATCGACCAAAATCATATTTGAAATTTTCCTTTTGACTATATTATTAATATTGTTAAAATAAAATTCAAAATTATTAAATAGGCCATTTTTTAAATAATTATTTTTTCTTATTATAAATGTTATAACAGTTTGGCCTCATAAGAAATCCCATTCATTTCGCATTTTTATCAATTTTTCCTTGAACCAGACTTAAGTACTTTTTGGACCACCAAAATTAATTTAAGCCACCGCAAAACTTGTACGCATGTTAAGGAATAGCCTTTTTTTTTTAAAGTCAAACTCATAGATTCATAAAGCTTAATATAAAATTTGATGGTACATTGTTGCACCGAATCTTCCTATTCTACAATATTTGTCGTAATGCCCTATAAGAGTACCACTCACTTATTACGGACGAGCGAGAAACTTGCACTACACGTCTAGGAGTGACTCACGTAATGGGGTTCTCAATTAGAGCATTTAAGCCAAGATATTTTTCTAGAGCCACTATTAAATCACAAAGATAGTAAAATCGTGATCGGCTACGTAAACAAGCAAAATTATCGGCAACGTAAACAAGCAGAAAAAGCAACCACGTCAGTTCTAAAAGCTTCCTTTGAATCCAGAAAACTTACTGTCTAATATGGATTTTGGTCGGGCGTACTGTTCTCGGAATAAGGCTGACGAGCGATAATAATCGATTTATTATAGCCTCAATTGGACAATTAGAATTGACTTGGACACTATATGGTTCCAACTGGACGTAATTTTCCATATCGCGTTATTAGGACACATGCTAAAAAATGGATCTTTAGAAATATTTTTCGTCTTTTGATACTTTAAGAAAATTAATAGTGTCAGTGGGGTTTAGAAACTTTTTTATTAAAAATATTGTTTATTTAATTACATATAAGCTTTCCTGGACATGAGCCAGAGGCACAAGTTTCATGTATATCGGTATTATTAGTTTCACAACTAACCCTAAAATCTAAAAAAAATCAAAAATTAAAAACCGCTCCCATCCGATAACCAAATTTCTATCTGTACGCCAGCATCATGTCACTTTGTTATTTCCAAAAGGACGAAATTTTTGACTTCCTTTTAGCCTTTTCCAGAATAAACGTACTTTATCATTTCGTATATATCTACTTTTTGATACTTTACGATAATAGAACTGGACAACTGATAAACCAAAATCTATGTCTATCTAAATAAAGAAGATTTTTCTTCTTTAGGTTCCTTTTTTATAATTTTATATTAAGTTTTTTTTTTTTTTCATTCATTTGTCATTCTTTTCAACATGGACCTAAAGCCTGAAAAGGGAAGATAGCCAAGGCTTGAAAAGGCTGAATCTTTTCCCTTAATCAATTCTAACAGAATAAAATGAATTTCAAATATAATAAAACTTTTTCGATTTCTCTTTTTCTGTCCTCTTTTCTTTAGCTATCAGACTTTAGCAAACTCAAATTTCAAATCTGATTAAATATGGAAACTTAATTTTCTTTATACACAATATAAGTAATTATGACATAAATTCAGACAATTCAATTGGAGTTTCTATCAATTTGGTATAGAAATTTTTATTCTTATATCAACAAATAAAATTGATCATCGATAATATTTTTAGATAAGTTTTGCTTAGAGAGTAGATAATAATTAAATTATATTGAATTTTTTATTTCTTCTATATTATCAGTTGTGGTTTTTTTTCTATATTTAATTAATATTTAATATACGAGGTCGTTCAATAAGTCCTTAGAAAATCCAAGAAATTGCGCTTGTAGTGTCGGTAAAGATTTTTTTTGTAAGTAGCATTATCGACAGGAAAGCAGTCAAAATTTCAGCTCGATCCATAGCGTAGGTCAATTTCTATCGTCGATTAAAGTTAACGACATTTATTTGTGCATAACAATGGAAAAAAGCGAGTTTAGGGCTGTCATCAAACATCTCCATTTGAAAGGCTTAAGCCCGAAAGAAATCAAAGCCGAGTTGGATGCAGTTCATGGCACATCTGCACCTGTGTTTGCGACGGTTTACAATTGGGTGAATGAATTTAAACGTGGCCGTTCATCCACAAAAGATAAACATCGTTCAGGACGCCCAGTTGAGGTGTCTACACGTGAAATCATCGACAAAATCCACGATCGGTTAATTAAAGTGCGCGAATTAGTTGAGGCCACGGGCATATCACAAGGTACAGTCGCTTCAATTTTGCATGAAAAATTACCTGTGAAAAAAATTTCGGCATTCGCAGGGCATCATTTTTATCGACTACTTGGAAAAAGGAAAAACAATAACAGGAGCGTATTACGCGTCGTTATTGCAACTGTTGAGCGAGGAAATCAAAGAGAAACGCTCCCATCTGAAGAAGAAAAAAATCCTCTTGCATCAGGACAATGCGCCTGTGCACACCTGCGCTGTTTCCATGGCCAAAATTGTGGAATTGAGAATGGAATTGTTGCAGCATCCCACTTATTCACCAGATTTGGCCTCGAGTGACTATTTTCTTTTCCCCAATCTGAAGAAATGGCTTGGCGGACGACGGTTCACTTCCAACGAGGACGTCATTGCTCAAACGGATGAGTATTTTGCAGAACTTCCGAAATCCTATTTTTTGGACGGGATAAAAATTTTGGAAAAACGGTTGGAAAAGTGTATAAAGCTAAAAGGAGATTACGTTGAAAAATAAAAACTTTTTTTTTAAAAAACAGTTTTTTTCCATCTTTTTCTAAGGACTTATTGAACGACCCTCGTATTTAGAATTATAAAAAAATTCAACATTTAAAAGAAAAAATAGAAACGTACTATATTTAGGATTTTTTTAGGAGTATTATAATTTAATGCAAGGAACGTACAACTAAAAAATTAATTTTAATTTGAAAAGTAATATTTTGCTATTAGCGTGTTAAGACAATTTTTGGTTTATGGCCACGTCGTCCATTTTTGCAGGCTCATCTAGAAGTTCCAACTTTTAATTGCTCGTTCGAGTAAATCTGAATTCTGGCTGTACTGCTATGCGCTCATTGTTGGCCTCTAAGACTCGACAACGACTTTATATGTCCCTATAAGATATAATAGAGCCTTGTCAAGCCGTATCTCCTTAGAGGCTAATTGACACCGGTCCACTGCGTGAAGTTATATTGTTGTGTCTTTTATAATAATCGTTCGTTAAAACCCTGTAACACTGTTATTGATCATAACGTAAGCTCGTTACCATGCCTCTAGTTTGCAAGTCATACTAAACAACAATGATATTTTTTAGACATATGTTAATAATGTATCCAATATTTTTAATGGAACGAAACTAGCTCCAAAAGCGGAAATTTTGTTTATTTACAAAACTACACATATTTAGCCATAAATGAACCTCATCACTAATCATAAATTTGCGATATAACGCAATTTTGCTATTCGAATTGCATTTGGATAATTTGGGAATTTTGTTCTTAATGGCAAAAAATAATTTGGATTGGCAAACTTTTACGAACGACAGAAATTCTATCACAAAAAAATCAGATATTTTAGATCTACCAAAAGAAATAATAAAAGTTAATTTCAAAAATTTTTGTGTAAGATAGAATTTACTAAATAGAAAAACAAACAAAAATTAATATTTTAATATATGATATTGATATGCATGAAAAAAAATACCCAAAAATAAGTTGTAAAAAAGACACATTATCCAGTTATTGCGAATTTTATTTAATAAAAAGTTTTTGAAAAAAAAATTGCCTTCTTGAAATTCCCGGAAAGATATTACAAAAACCATAAGCTTAGATGGAAGGTAAAATGCGGCAACAAAATCATCTTGGTATTAGGCTTATGGCATAATAAACCTAAGAAATATCTCGCTTAAGCTCTATTTGTAAGCACACCAAAATAAATTACAGTGCAAGGAAATTCGTGGTCAAATAGCCTATATATCCTTGCTGTCTAAACTCAGATAAAATCACATTGTACGTATTATTTAGGACTAAGGCTTAGCTATAGTATGAAAATTGCAAGGATTCATATGCTCTCGTATAATAAGAATGGAAGGGTAAATTGTTAAGTATTAACATACACATGCATACAAACACAAAAATTAATGTATGTATATGTGTATGCGTAATAAAACCGACATCGATAAGAAATGTCAGATCATAAATTTAACATTTCAATTTTCTAGATAATATTCAACTGATATGTTTTTGATGGTATTGCGTACACATATTAACTGATTTTAAGCATTTAATTTATTTGATATCGTAAATTCGCTGTATTACAATTTATATCATAATAAGTGCATATAGATAAATATCTTTTTTTTCTGTATTCAAAATTAACTTTATGGGGCATTCCGTAGATGATGGCTGCATTTGACAAAAAAATACTAATTTTAAAGATTACCAAAATTTTAAAAATTAATTCACTATGCTTTTTAGCAACTTATACAGTGAGGGGCAGAAAAGTATAAGGCCTGGCATTACTGCAAGCGATCTGGCAATTCTTCGGAATGAACCGCTACAGAACTTATACGTAAACACTTCCTAGACGTGGAGAATTTGTCAATTGAACAAACTGTCAAACAATTAATTTCTACAAAAGTCCTCAAAAGATTAAGAAAAATGGTTATTTGAGTTCGATCCGACATTTCAGTTATCAGATTTTCCACCCACCATCACAACACCACCTGCCCTACAGCCAATTTTATCAACAAGTTTTTGCTCAAGAAGATAATTTTTGTGGTTCCCCAGTCCACCCCACTTATAACCGACACTTAGTTCACATGATTTTTTTTATAAGTCAAGATCGAAATATATTTTTTTGGTCATATTGATAATGTCTATACCATCGTCCTACAAGGGGGGCACAAAGTGGACACCAAATCCGCGGTCCTGTGCTGGCCTAGCAGACCTTATCTGCTCACTATCGCAGGTACAGTCTTAGCCCTTGAATCCTGGGTGCTATCACTGCAGAGGATAGTAGAAGTTTAGGTAGGCCTTGCTCCCAACAGTTGAGTATGATGAATAGAGCTAGTTAGAAGCAGAACGAAGTAGTTCCACAAATGTGGGAGAGATGAGGGAGCGGTCTGCTGGTTGAGACCGCTCACCCCAGGAATTGTAGGGAAGGTAAGATTGAATGTTTGCCTGGTTCATGTATGCGGCATGAAAGATAATTAGGAGGAAGTAGAATTGGAAGACTAAAAAGAAGAATTATGGCGTTGAAGCTTATATGAGGAATATAAAGTAGATGGTGAATATCAGGAAGATGATGAAGAAAAGGAAACTGACTTTAAAGCTTTTCATAACTTATACTTATGTGAGTGGATTGTACGTGAAGAAGATGAAGAAAATTAGGAATATGAAATAAATGGTGAAGACGATGAAGATGAAGTAGACGATGAAGATGAAGAAGATGACGAAGAAAAGGATGGTGTCGAAGCTTTGCATAGCTTATACTAATGTGAATAGAGTCGTGCCTAAAGAAGATAAAGAAGATGAGGAAGATAAGGAATATGAAGTAGATGGTGAAGATGAGGAAATTGAAGTGATGATGAAGATGTAGAAGATAATGAAGAAAAGAAAACTGGTTTTGAAGCTTTTTATAACTTATACTAATGTGAGTAGTATAACTACGATTCGTAAGCGAAGAAGATGAAGAAAATGAGGAACATGAAGTAGATGGTGAAGACGATCAAGATTAAGTAATAATGAAGATGAAGAAGAAAATTAAGAAAAGGAAATTGAATTTGAAGATTCTCATAACATATACTAATGAGAGTGGAGTCGTGCCTGAAGAAGATGTAGAAGATGACCAAGATGAAGAAGTAGTGAAGAAAAGAAGAAAAGGAGAACCAGAGAATTCTCCACGCATGAAGTGGTCCAAGCAAGAAATTAAAGAAGAATCCGTTGGATTTGAGCGAGCTGGGTTATCGATTGAGATTCGTGCAACTACATAGATCTGCCAGCTTAGCTGTCGAAATCCATTACAGAAACGTTCGTTTGCGCGTTGATTGGGCGTATCTTATCCCCTACGGTCGTAGGTTACCCGTGGTATTATGTCTAACGATAGGTTTGTCACATTCAATAAAATAATTATTCTGTCTATAACATCGAAAGTGGTGTAATCGAGGAGCTGGCATCGATTATATTGTAGCTGACGTTACGAAGCTATATCCTCTTAAAGCGGTGAAAGGGAATAACAATCATAAAATAATAGCTCATTACTTTTTTGCTGCATCTTGTATGTCAACTTCTTCAATAAAAATTACTAAATGAATTGAATGAACTCATTTCTGTGAAAAAAAAACCTAAATTCCATATTAATGTTCAGAAAAATGAGTTCAGATAGAATATCTATAATATTTCTTAGGAAAGTTTTTATTCAAAAATATTGAAAAAAAGTTTTTTTGCTCATAAATATTTTAAGATTTATTCACAATTCAATCATTTATTTATGAATCAAGTAATAAATTTCGATCAATCTTAGATAATGAAAAACTCTCATATTATTTTTTTCTAAAAAAAAGAACCATTGAACAAAATTTCTTAGTTTATTATTATTAAATTGCTTTCAAAAAATATCTTTATTCTTATAATTAAAATCATATAGAAGAAAAAATAATTAAAAATTAAAATATTCATTGGAGAAATGAGAATCTTTTAAATATATTATTAGTTAATATTTATAAAATGTTAAATCTTCTGTCTGAACAGTTTGAAAGCCACAATTTGAATTTTTATCTTCTTGTTCGCTTTCCTTAGAGAATAATTTTGTTGCTACTTGAGACATAAATAAACTTGTAATACGGAGGGTAGTCCATATCTCCATATTATTATATGCATAGTGCATTCCATAGCATAACGTTTTACTGGAATGCATTCTATGCAGTGCTTTGCAATATTGCGATTATGGGGAAATCTGAGAATTTTTATGAACTCGTTTCTCGTGTGGAGGTCAGCCTAGTCAGGATAGAACACTGAATGCATGCATATCGAAAATAATGTTTGCGCATTAGGGGATGCTCAGAGCTATATTCAACTGTGGATACACTTGCATTATCCTAAATCTAGAGTAGTATTAACTCTAAAGTCTTTGCTAGATAGAAGCAGACTGGAAATCACTTTTTCAGACAAAAGCTAAAAAGCCCATCGAGCCGCTTTTCAACAAGAGTTTTAATTACCGTTGAATGTTCTGGTTCTGCATGAAAAGGTGCTATACAAGAAGTCCTTACTTGAACGAGGCGTCGGCAACAGAAGACCTGCAGATTTCATCTCATCAGTTTTGAATGGATCGCTTGAGCCTTTGTTTTCTAGCCTAATCTTCTGTACATTCCCCTCAAACTTATAAGCCCATCTATCTACTATGAGTATTCGATACTTGTGAATACATTTCGAGTGGTCTCATATGTACTCCTTTCTCATAAAATTCCTTTATTGTAAAGTATAGTAAGTACTCTAGTTAAAAAAGGAATTTCTCCTTTTTTCCTTTTCTTTTTAATTTTTGCCTTCTTGTTCATACTCGTATACGAACCTATTCATAAACGATAGAGTTAAATACATCTTAATTTTAAACTTTATAATAATTTTAAAGAAATTTTATTAAAGAATTTAATTTCTTATTTTATCAGACATTAAATTTAAGAAAAAGGTAATTTGTAAGAAAATCGAACATTTTTATTTCAAAGAAAATGCACCATCAAAATAATATTATTTCGAACACTAAAAAAATTATATTATTTCGAACACTAAAAAAATTATATTTTCTATATCTTATTAAATATTCATTTTCATAATATATTTGACCGTAAAAAATATTTTCAGTAAACTTAAAAAATCTACATTATTAAATTTGTTTTAATTTTTATAAAATTTGTAATATTCCATTTTGTACAATATGAAAAGAATTTTAATTTCAAACATTTTTAACCTACTTTAGGTAGCAAATGAATAACGAAATGATTTCTTCAATTTATGAAAATCCAATTAAAGTCAAGAAAAATATAAACATTCAACTAATTAAAGATCAATTTAGAAATAAATAGAAATTTTCTTCATAACAGCTAAAAAATACCTTCCAGCATTTACTACCAGAAACATTTAAAGCCAACAACTAAGAATATACTCGTATCTAACAAAAGTTGCCTTAGGATAAACGAAGCAAATACTTTACGGAAGAATACTTTTTAAAATCAACATTCACGAAGCAAATTAGACCATTACAAGGATAATTCAACCTGGATAGCCAACGATGGCAAATCACTTTTTAGTATACATAGTCTTCTCTAATCTTATAGAATTTTTTTTTCAACAAATCCATCCCTTCCAAATATTGACAAGTGACGGTAAAAAGTAATTTCTGAGCTGAATTGTTGAAATCTTAGCTATGGACCCTTCGACTTTGTCAGCTAATAAGATACTGAATAATTTTCCCTTAGATTTTTTCTTTTTAATTTTCCACCTGAATTCACAGTTCCTGGAAAAGTTTCTTCCAAGAATTTATAAATTGTAAAATTCCAAGTGAAAAGTAAATAAAAACTGCTTTTGCAATATTCACTTCTGTCAAGATAGGTAGGCGGTGGAAAAATCTAATAAGGAACAGAATAAGTGAAAAATTAAAAAAGAAAAATTAAAATTAATACGAAATGATCAATTAACATGTTATTAAAAATTATATCAAATGTTATTTCAGAGCTGTGGTTAGCGTTTTGAAGTATTTAAACAATTTAAATGCGTTTTTTTTTAAAATGTTTAATGAGGTTCCATATTTGCAATATTTCAGATTTTTTGACTATATTTAACTAAACGGATAATGGTATTTCCATTACGAAAAGAAAAAATACTTTGCAATAAATTAATTAACATTGTTTCACTGTTTTAGAAAATAATTATTAATGCTTATTTTTTTTAAACTAATTTCTTCACGAACCAATGGACACAGTTCACATTGAAAATTAAAAATACCAGGTGTATAAGCTTAAATCCGCTGTTTAGTCATAGATGGCGTGATTGAGTTTGACATCTGTCAACATTAATCAGTGCACATTGTCAGCAATTTCATACCACAACATACATTTTTCCTTTGGTAAACATATCTAGTTTTGTGCCAGAAAAAGAGCATATGCGGGAAGCTCTGCTTTTCTTATGGAGGCCTATGGTGACAGTGCTTTATCGGAAACAACGCGCCGACATTGGTTTTGTCGGTTCAAAAACGGCAAGTTTGACTTGTGGGACAAGAAGCGTGAAAATAGGCCTAGGAAGGTTAAGGACCATCAATTGCAGGCTATTTTGGACGAAGACGATACCCAATCGCAAAAAATGCTCGCGGAGTAATTGGGTTTTACTCAACCAGCCATTTTCGTACGTCTGCGTGCCATGGGAAAATTGAAATGATTAGAAAATGGGTATAGCATAAATTGATGGAGCGACGCCAAAACACATGCGAAGTCTTGCTCGCCAGACAAAAAATAAAGTCGTTCCTGCATATGATTATGACAGACGATGAAAAGTGGATATATTTTGAGAATCGTAAACGCAAGAAATCGTGGGTTGATACCGGCCAACCATCAACATCTTCCCCAAGACCAAATCGCTTCGGACGGAAGACGATGCTGTTCGTTTGGTGGGATCAGCAGGGTATCGTCTATCTGGTGAAACTGTCAATGCCCACCGCTACCACCAACAACAGATCAAATTGCACCGTGCTCTGCGTGAAACAAGGACGGATTATCAACAAAGACAAGCCAAGCTGATTTTCCTCCACGACAACGCACCATCGCACATGTCAAAAATAGTCCAAAACTAATTAGGGACACTAAACTCAGAGGTGCTACCCCACCCTGCTTATTCGCCAGACCTGGCCCCTTCCGACTATCACCTGTTTTCGTCGATGGGCCACGTGCTCGCTGAGCAGAACTTCGATTCTTACGAAGACGTCCTAAAACAGCTTTATGAAGGGTTTGCCGCGAAAGAAAAGGAATTTTTTTGGCGTGGTATCCACAAATTGCGCGTGGTATCCACAGGGAAAAATGTGTACCTAGCGAGGGCAAGTACTTTGAATAAATTTGTTTTTGATTCCTATGAAAAAAAACATGTGTTTTTGACTAAAAAGCAGCGGATTTAAGCTTATACACCTGATACATAAAAAAGAAATAATCAATAGTAAAAAAAATTATAGGCTTTATTGTGCAAAAATTTTCCAGCCACAAAATCGCTAACCACACCTTTTTCCCACCTTTCTGGCAGCATACGGATTCCATGTCGAAAAAACTGCTCGTCTTTTGAGATGATCCACGAATCGATACAATTTTTGGTCGCTTCGTAAGATCAGAAGTGCTGCTCAACCAGGCCAGGAGTCATCGATCGGAAGAGATAATAGTCGGAAAGGGGTGATGTTTGGTGAATACGATGCAGGAGGTCCCACTTCAGTGTTTCCAAATAGGTTTTAACTACCTTAGTAACATGTGCACGAGAGTTGTTCTGCAAAATCACTTTGTTGTGTCTTTGCTCGTATTGTGACCGTTTTTTCTTAAATGCTTGGCTCAAACACATCAGTTGTGCCGTAACGTGCTCTTGCGATGGTTTCACTCGGTTGAAATAGCTCATAATATACCACGCCAAGCGGTTCCCACTAAATACATAGCTTGAAGTTCGAGCCATGGATGTGTGGCTTTGCCGTCGATGTTCATATATGGCCGCGGCACCCTCACGATTTTCTTCACTTTGGATTGTCGTAATGGATCCACTTTTCATAGCCAGTCAGAATACGAGGCAGAAAACCATTCCTTTTTTACCGTTAAAGCAGTTGTTTGCACGTGAGAAAACACCGTTCGACGCCTCTCGGCTTCAACTCGTACGGTACCCAATTTTCTTGCTTTTTGATAATTTCCAAGTCTCTCAAACGATGGCAAATGGCTTGTTGAATGATTCCCAATGAGTCTGCAAGTCGCGTTTGACATGAATTTGGATCCAGTAATGTCTTCAATTCTGCGCCTTCATGTCTACCACGTCGAAATCACCACATTTGTAGCGTTTGAACCATTCGCGACACATGCCTCTTAATCACGCATTAATTGGTAGGTCTACCAGCGGAACGCGGCAGAAAAAGCAATTACAAGCTTCTCAAATAAGCGAGGAACCACAAGCAAGCAACGAAGCAGTTGCTCAATCGCATGCATCGGAAACAAAAGAGTAACAAATAGTAAGAGTTGAAGCAGCACGCTTACGAGCTACTCGATCTCTACGAGCAGTGCATGTTGACTTGAATCTTAGTGCATTCCAGTATAGTGTCAATTACGACTACAATCTGCTTTCAAGTGTTGATATTGGCAAAGGTCTGTCAAGAACTCCTCATCATAACATTTGTGACATTTTATCGGCTTTATATATTTTTTTGGTCGTGAAAATGTCGAAATTTGAGCTAAATAAGCACCATTTGCAAAAAGTTTTCTTCTAAAAAACTGTGACTAAGGCGCGTCGAATGATTGTAAATTCTTATGGTGAGTCGTGTATTTGCAAAAGTGAAAATATTAAATGACGAATATTTAAAATTCAAAATGCTCAGTTAGCATTGCAATTTTATAATAGAAATATTTACACCCGAACAAAGTTACAATTTTATTGTATTTTATTATCAAAATTTGTGCTCTGTGAAAAATGTCTTTGGCGCACTTCAACCATTTTATGGTCGTCATAATCGACCTATTGACGCACTCTACACCAAACCGTGTGGGCAGAGTGCGTTAAGAGGAAAATATTGCTGCCATAGCGTCCAGTATTGGTGAAGACCGTGGTTTGTCCATTCGTCGCTACTCACAGCAATTGGGATTGCGTTACTCGACTATGTGGAAGATTTGCAAGGATCGGAAGCGTATAAAATCTAGTTCGTTTAAGAACTTGATCGACCTCCCAAAGCTTCGAATGTTCAGTAAGTGGGCCTTAGAAAAATTTTAGGAAAATCCGTTTTTTTTACCAAAACCTTGCGTTTAGCGATGAAGTTCATTTCTGTTTGATTGCGTATGTGAATAAATAAAATTATCGCATTTGGTCTGATGAACAAACACAAAAAAATTCCCTGTTTGGTCCGGTTTATCGGCCGGTGGAATCATCGGTTTTTAAGAGGTCGCTGGCTGCAACGTAATCGTCAATGGCGCCCACTATCGCTCTATGATTTCGAACTCTTTTTGCTCAAAATGAAAGAATTGCATCTCATCAACATATGGTTTCAACAAACGGCGCTACATGCAAGACAGCACCTGAAACAATTGACATATTAAGAGATGAGTTTGGTGAGCAATTTATCTAACGTTTCGGACCGGTGAGTTTGAAGAAAAAAATCTTTAAATTTATGGTTATAACTCTGACAATTGACATTAAAGGTTTCTTTTACTTCATTTTCAAATAAAATACGGGCCAATGAGCTCTTTCCGAGTATTTTCAACTCTTTTACTGTTGCTGATAGATTTTTTGGGCTATGTGGACACACGGAAATTTTGCTTATTGCCGTATCCACCGAGCAAAAAATGAGCTTCATTACTGAAAAATATATTGTTCAAAAAATTAGTGCAAATAATCGATATAAGGAGAATTTTATTTTGAAAGTAATTTCCAAACTATAGAAAGTTTAACTAACTTATGATAGTTAAATGTGAAGTAATTTTATCATCCTGCATTACAAATTCAAGTGTTATCCTTTTTCTAAGCTTACCTCTTAGAATTGGGAATTTTTCAGTTTCATTTTTCATCTACACTTTTTGGTATAATTTTTTTTCCGTTTTTTTTTTCGCATGCATAGTCGTATGAAAATAAGAACCTAACATTTTTCTTTAGCTGAATCTATCATCTAACAAAGACAATGGGTTAGTGAAACTTTCTGAGGGCAAATTCCAATTGGAAAAGGTTTTTAGAAGAAAAATCGAAACTTTTCGTCCTCGAGGAAAATCATCACTTTTATACATAAATCACTGCCACACTCTTGTTGAATTGATGCGACAAAAACAAAGAAATTTCACTTCGTTTTTTGTACGAATAACGTGTAACTTTAAAAGTTCTTCCAGTTCAAATTCTTTCGAATGTAGGATGGAACCAGAATTAATGGTTCGGCAATTCTTTATCCCATCCACACAATCTGGGTAAGCGGATCCTCTGGCAAACACTTGGAAAGGAAATGTGGCTATGTTCTTAGTAAAACCATTTACATGGCATGGTCGAATGAACGAATGTTTGCCTCACAAACCAATCTATACTATTTTTAAGAGAAAATTACTAGAAATTGTCTCGAACTGTTTGTTTTCTTTGCGCTCCAATAAGTTTTGCTCCATTACGAAAAACCATTCGAAAGAAAATACTTTAATTTCAATAAAGAAAAAAATCGAACGAAACGAAAAGAAAAAAATCACAATGAAAAAGGAAAATTCTTAGAAAATAAAATCAAAATTACAAATAGAAGAAAATGATTTTTAAATTTTTATAATTTATACAATAAAAATGAACAATAAACAAATTATGTACCTTGATTCATTTAGTATGTTTTAATATTTTCTTATTTCAATAGAAAACCACCACTTTACGTTTGAAAGATTTGAAGAAAAAAAATTTTTACTTTTGATTATTTTCCGAACAAAATTAAAAAGTTTTATATTAACTGTAAATACGAATACTAGTTAGGATCAAATTTTTAAAAAGTTTTATATTTTCTTATGCACGCAATGACATTCTAGTCAGGTTGTAAAATGTCCACCATAAATTTGTCATAAATTTCAAAAGAAAAACTGACACAATTCCAAGGAAATTACTTCCAATGTGAAAAGAAAGTTTATCGGGAAGATAATCGTGCCTTAAGGAGATAAAAGAAAATATTATATGTTGACAGAAGAAGGGATGACAATTTGTCTGTCTGCTTGTCTGTCTTTAGAATAAATCCTATTCGCACAGTTCTAGGCCTAAAAGAATGTCATCATAAAAAATGATGAAACTGATATTCTTATATCGTAATATGTCTCAGAGTATAAACTTATACAAACTCAAACTGGATGACATGTATTATGTGAAGAATAATTGAGCAATTCCAAACTATTTCATTTTCAGGTAAACCAACAATATGTCACTGTATTGGATGAGATATTTCATCTTTTGCCCTATGTTGTAGGAGAAACAATTTAAGGACGAATTTTTTTTTATTGTTGTATGAAAATTTCGATTTATAGAATTTTTTTTGCAAGCATTTTTTGTTCTTATTATTGAATAATTTATATTCTTTGCAAAAAATGTTCATTCACCAAAAAATTCTATTGTTAAAAAAAAATGGAAGTTCTTTCTCCCTTTAGGCTCAAAAAGAGAGAACATCCTTTATCAGATTTGCCTTTCCTTTATTTGCTATTTGTGATATTAGAAAATAACTTTTAATATTTATTCTATTTGGGAATGTAAAAATTTGAAATTCTCTGAAAAATCTATATTGCAAATTATATTGGAAAATTTATATTAAACTCAGGTATTAAAATCAATTTGTTTAAATCCCTTTTTAGTATGTAATCCAAATTGATACCTTTGATAGAAATATATGAAAAAGTTTGTTTACTTAAAAAAGTTTTGGTAAAGAATTTTTCATATATTTTCTTTAAATTTTTAAACACATCCTAAAAGTATAATGCTTAAAGGAAAATTTCCATAAATTGACACTAAAAAATATTTACTATTTATGGCAGAAAATTAATGGGAGTAATCTGGTAGTACTAGAGACTTTCTTCGTGAGTCCATGAGTTTGACTTTCGAAAAGTGCCAAAGAGACTATGGAAAACAATCCTCATCCAGAGCTCAAGATTTTCGATAATAAAAAGCATTTTTGGAAGGGCTGAGAAGTAGTGAAAGATAAACCTCGCTTAGGACAGTGATCAACATCGAAAAATAATTGCAAAAAAAGAATTTGTGACTTCAGGACGAACGTTTTTATAAAGAAGTCCTTAAAAGGCCCTGAAAAAGAGTTCTACGCTTCAGATAGGATATTGCTGATACTTGGATGCTCCATCGAGCGTCCATTTCTATCAATGAGTTTTTTGTAAAAAAAAATTGATTTCTGTGCTATGGCAGAACTTTTTTTACCTGATCTCAGTCCGTAAAGCTTTTTTTTAGTTTCCTAGCATAAAATCCACTTGAAAGGAGGCGTTTCTAGTTGGAGGCTTCCAGGATCTGCGCTAATCTATGTTTACCCAAAGGAATTACTTTGAAGGGGATAAAATTAGTATAAAAATACACCCAAGGTGGGCTAATTTCCTAGGCAACAATTATTGAGACAATTATTATTGCCGGTGAAAGCGTTATAGCGATATTATAGAGATACCCAATTGAGTAGCACGTCGACGAGTAGACACAGGTCTTCAAATATTATACTCCGCTCCTTAAAACGGTTTATTAAGTTTCTTATAATGCTTTCACTGGGAGCTATGATAGTATTAAAAGGCTGACAATTTTTTCTTTGTGTTGTAACAATAGATCATCCGGAAGAAAAAGAAAATTTAACAATTTTGACACGTTCTTACACTCAGTATGATTATAAAGAATTCTATAAAATTTTACATTATAAAATTTTATAGAATTCTTTATAATCTCTACACAAAAATTTAAAAAAATTTCAAAAATAAAAAAGTTATATGCATTTTATATCAGTAAGTCCAAGTTGGCCTATTCTATATCTTTAGTTTTCTGCCGCATCCCTTATAGATAACGTAAAAGTATATGTTTGACTTATTTTAACAAATAGCAATTATTGAGAAAAAATCACTCTCATTAATTTTTTGCCACTTTCTTTATTATCTTTATTATTCTAGAATTTATTACATATTTTGAAAAGCTGTGTTTAAATTTTTATCTTAATAGAATTCAACTGTACACCTCCATTGATTGTGGAGCGGTTGAAAAGGTAATTTTTAATATTCATAATAAAAAAGGTAAAAATTGTAAAAAAAAATATAAAAATGGTAATTATCTCATATTATTGGTAATATTAATTTTAATTTCTAATAGTAAGAGACAAAAAATTTTCGCATAAGAAATGATGTTGAGCTCTTGTACATAATTACCTTAACTATTATTAAATACTATTGGTTTGAATAAAATTCACTTAAAAGTTTCCTTGCATTCTAATTAGTATTATTAATATTCTCTTAAGTATTCAAATATAATTAAATATTATAACATATAAATATAATTGTATTAAAATTCAATTCACAATATTAACTTATTAAAAACCAATTAAATTCATATTAGAAAATATTAATATCAGTTGTCTAGAATATGAGTATTTTCGTTGATATTTGATATAGGTCAGCAGAGGGTAAGAATCTTTTGTAGCTAAATCATAACTAAAGAAATTCCCATAATGCATGTACTAGAATATTGTAAATATGAACTTTTAGTACAATAATAAATTTTCTCATGTCCCATACTGAGCACAAATCAAAATATTCTCATTCAAGTGTTAACCTCAAGAACTGGAAAACCTCAGAACACACAAGCACGGTAAGAAGTTCAAAGACCAAATCATAATAGTAATCCTACCGCCAACATAGTTGTAGACTAGATAAAGTTTATGTTCACCATACCCCACATGTACGTTTTGGAGATGGAATGTCCTCTTGGAATATTTTCGAAACTTCTCACGTTTATGTAATTTTATAAAATATATTCTTAACTGGGTTATTCGAACAAGCAAGTGTACACCTCTAGTTGCCGTAGTCTAGGACGTGAAATTAAATTCCAAATTGAAATTATTCCCGCTGAAAAGGAGCACGGCACTCCCATATGAATATTATTCTTCAGTTCTTATTTCCAACAAGTACAGTTCTCCACCACCACCACCTTACCATTCCAAACACGTTTCCATTTTCATCCTAGCACTGGTGTACTCTTCAAGTTTACCTGTAAACATATTATAGTCCACGTACCGACAAAATAAGACGCGCCTGTCTCCATCAATTTTTTTTTCTTCAATAACGAGTCATTTTCTCTAGTCAGTCTTGTTTTTCCTTTATTACACTTTGTATTTATGACCTCACCTTCTTAGGGGTTGACCTGTTTGTATAATATTGCTTCTGGCACATTTACACTATTTTTGGGGTGCAAATTAAAAATTTCCGCCGTTTTGTAATCGCAGCTACAATGTTTCAATTAAATTCTATACGATTCCCTATAACGAGTGACCTTTATGACTAGAGAAACATTACCAACATAAAAATACTACAAATTGAGAATCATAAAGTAGAAAAAGTGTAGAATTCTGCTAGAAAAATATAATAACTACTTGTGAAGGAGGACTTTTATATATTCTTTAGTTAGTTCTTCTTATTCTTTTCGTCCTACCTTTAACTTTGTAAACTGACCTAAAAGCTGTGAAAATGTGACAAAAGCTCTGCGGCTATAGTAAAAGGCATAAAGTTGCTTCGAATATGAAAAAATACATTTTCACATTTGACACTGTTTCATTTTCTATTATTTTTACATTTTGATCCTTTTTGTTGTTTATTCAATCGTTTTACTGAAAAACTAGTATGAAAACATTACTATTGTAGACCTGGTTTATACGCCCGGTTGAAAGGACTAAGAACAACTTGTATACATGACCTGCACTTTATACCTTACGGGTTGAACACATTCCGGACAACCTGTTCAGTCCCTTTTCATATAAAAACTTTGTGTAATTTTATACGATAGCTAACCACAAACTGTGTAACAGTCGGTTAAGGTAGTTTAGATGATATTTTTTCTTCTAATGCGATGTCATTACACGAATACTTCGGATGAATACGGTAAGAAGAAAAGGTGTCTTCATGAATAAAAGCTATACGGTTACATCTTAAAGAGTACTAAATTTCTTATTCATTTATATTATTTTCTTTCAAATTCTATATTTTACATAAATTTCCATTTTATAATTCGGAAAGTACAGCCATGTAAATTGGCAGCTGTCATAGACATAATTCTATTAAGATAAAGTTTATTTACTACGAAATTTACCATATTACTTTTCCAGTTGATTAGCCAAAAAACTATATAAAAATTGTCAGAAACTTCTTCACTCAATAAACTATAGAGAAGCCACTGTATCTGCAAAAAGTAACTGTATGATCTGCATTTTGATTTAGACCATATGTGGTTTATAAAGACGGAATTAAATTCGCCTCCAAGATCTTACGATTTGACGCTGTTTGACTATGTAAATTAAGCATCTTAAGAGGCTATGTGAATTACGTATCATAAAATTTCTCCTTATTTACGTAGGAAATTATATCAATACTGGTCAAATAAGGACCGATTTATAACCCGAAATGTGTAATCAAAAAATTACCTCAAAAGGATCGAGCTTTGTAATAATTCTTCTGATACTAATTTTATCAATATTATTGTAAATATAAAATGACATAATACACACAAGATTATTAAAAAAAAAATTTAATCAGAACCTAAATTTATTGTATGTGTTATTTATCATTACTTTCCGCGGCACAAATTGGTAGTCGTATTATTTCAGAGATTTTTTAATTTTAACTCTATAATAAGATAGAAAAATCCTTTACGATTTGAAGGAAAATTAATGTTTTATTTAAGAATATTACAATATAATAAAAAAATATTATAGATTATTTCTTAAATTTATTATGAATAATTTTATACGTAAAAATTTTTATTATATCTTTTCGCATTTTTATGTAACTTAAAGTATTTTCTAAAAAAAAACAGGTTCAAGAATTTTTACTTAACATAAAATCGTCGATTATAAATAATTCAATTCGCATTTGTCTGTAGTATTTCTATAGAATAAATTTCAAGAAATCAAATTCTTTAAGAGTTCTACATACAAAAATAGAAGTGGTCTCTTGTGGCTTTTATCTCTATGTGCAAGGATATGAATGGATTGTTTTAGTCCTTCCGAAATAAAAACTGATTCGGGTTTTCTTTAATAATTTATTACAAAAACCAATTTATTTATCGTTTAAAGTTTTATATTTTTTTGGTGGAATATACAGAATCCTTTTAAAACATTTTTAATTGAATAAAATAAATTTATGAAATTTGTATATTTTAAGAAAAAAATCTCATAGAAAAAATTTCTAAATTTTGATAAAAGCTATATTATTTTTTAGTTATTTGAGGCTATAATAGAGTAGAAAATTAAACTTTATACAAGATATATTTAGATACAGTAACTTATAGTTATGTTTTATTCGGTTTGAAGAAAAATATCATGATTATTATAGTACCAAATGTTGGTGTGGTGGAGAAAAATTTCTCATAAAATAAAATAGTGTATTGCAATCGCCTGAACAGGAAATTAATTCTGTTCACGTTTCTAGATGACTTTATTTTCAGAATAAACTTTTTAAATGTTTCTACTTAACGCTGAATAAAAGTTGGTTGTATTCAAAACTTTATTCGGTTGGCCTAACTTTTCAGTTCACTATGTCTTCTTGCTCGTATTTTATTAGTTTTGTAATAACCTTCACTATTATGCTTCCCTTTCTAATTCTACAAGCCTTCTGAGGCTATAGAAACTTTGAAAATTTACAACCATGTACAGAGATAATTGGTTATTTTAGTAAACCTACTTTTTAGTATATATTCAATTCGAATTTATAGTATTTAATTTCATACTATTTTTGGACTAAAGTAATTATTTAAGAAGATTTATACAATATTTAAATTTTGTTTTATCTAAAATTTTAGGAAATGTTTTTAAAAACATTTTAGTACTCAATATTAATAAATTTTTTTTATGAGATTTCTTTTGTGTTTTGACAATAAAGTATTGGGCACGTCTTATTTTTCAGTTTTCTTTTATTTAATTTTATTTCTTAAAGTTAATGCAAGAACTTACATTTTCGCCATAAAGGCCCTTATGGAAAATTGCAGGCCTTTATCATCGAAGCTTACTACTATAGGCTGATCCATCTAGTGGTTGCATTATGAACCACTATTTATTTGAAGTACTTGAGTGTTAAATGTCATCACGAACTGACAGATTGTTAGTTGAAAGTCAGAATTTTACGAAATGGTAATTCATACGCTTGAAGAAATTTGGGAAATATTGAGAACTTACTTCCAAAGTGGTGAGCTTTCAACCCAAATCTTTGAAATCTTCAACCCAAGACCTCGGTATGAAAGCTTGCAAAGTTTAATTAGTCCAACAGCTAAAGCCGCATGACCATCCGATGAATTTTTGGTTCGCCCAATGGGCTCAAGATCAATTGGCCGAAGTTGAGCATTTTTACCGAAAAATCATCTTTTCGGATGAGGTCCATTTCCACCTCAGTGGGTATGTCAACAAACAAAATTGTCGCATCTGGGGCTCCATACGTCACTATGGAAAAGCCGAAGCATCCACAACGAGTCAATGTTTGGTACGGATTTTGGACAGAAGGCATCATTGTCCTGTTTTTCTTCGAATGCTCAAAGGTGAGTGCTATCGTGGCATGCTCAACAAATTTTTGTTTCCAAAAGTTGAAGAGGACGACATTTGGTTTGAACAGGACGAGACCACTTGCCACACAGCCAACGTAACAATCCAAGTTTTGGGCACTGCTTTCGAAAACCGAATAATCAGCCAAAATTCTGATGTCAATTGGCCGCCTTGGGATTTGAGCCCATTGGATTATTTTCTGTGGGGAGTCGTTAAGGATAAATGTAACGCAAGTCATCCAGAGACAATTGAGGCCTTGAAACACGAAATCAAAGTTGCCATTGAAGAGATACAGGCCCAGACAATCGAAAATGTACTGAAATATGGGTTGAGCGAATGGGATACTGTAAGGCCAGCCGTGGCAGTCACTTAAATGATGTTGTGTTTCATTATTAAATTTCAAGGTTTAATCTTTCTAATAACACTAGTAATTTAAAAAAATTATAAACTAGTTTTTTTTTATTTACTTTTTAAAATGCAACATTTAAATGGTCCACCCTGTATCTAAAACAGGAAAGAAAATTATTTCCAAAGCAAGAACGGTTCACGAAAAAAATAATTAACTTGGGCTACAATTAGTCCGACAAAACCAAAGCCACTGAGATATGGACTTTCCGAGCCAAATTTTGATATATGCATTTTTAAGATAATTTTTATTATCAAAATATTTGAAAGTATATTCCTCCTAACTTACTAGAAACTTATAATTAATATTAAAATAATTGTCTTTTTTTATTTATTTTAAGTGTTTTGACTGTTCGATACAGTGTATGTGCGACGTAGGTAAGATGAGTAATATCCTAGCTGTGACAGAAAAGTAATGAGACTGGTTTTTCTTGATTTTATTTATTTACATCAATATTATTCCTTTCAAAATATTTTAGTTCTCTGAGGCATTGTTTTCATTGTTCATAGCAGTGCTGGAAGGCTACAGCTTGAATCTTCTTCAGCTCCTCAGTTATACTCTTTTCTATATTATCGACAGTAGCAAGATAACTTCCTTCTGAATGATTTATAATTTTGAGGAAGAACAAAAATCACCTGTACTTTGATGGAGGAGATCCTGTGACAGGGGCTGTTGTCATAGTAGAGCAAGAACCATTTTTTCTCAACCATTTTATTTTGCCCTTGAAACAAAATGATTATTTTTCACTGTTGAAGGTCTCCCTGAGCGAAGTTCGTCTTCTACAACTTTTCGGCCTTCTAAAAATTCTACACGAAACCAAAAAACTTCTATCTTGATTAGAATTGTTCCATACAGGCTCATTGTAACTCTTTATAAGTCAAAGTAGAGGATACATTAAGCTTAGCCTAAAATTTGGAGGGACGTCGCCATTCATTAAGCTTAAAAATATAACTTCACTTATTGTGCTATCTAGGATTCCGTAGTTACCTATCGTTAGACATTATAACACGGGCTGCCTACGATCTTAGAGGTTAAGACATGCCTGGTCAACACAACTCCGATCATGATCGCCGATTTACAGTAAGCAAGCAGTTACAAGCTGATTACCCCAACTATTTGTGGGGAGGTCTATCTAAACCTCTACTGTCATAAGCAGTGACAATATCCACGATAAGAGCTGCTATCTTCAGTCCGATAACCATACCCACTCTGGAGTTTGAACTCCCCTCATTGCCATGACCCCCTGTTGATATTTGAAATTTTCCTAGTTTGTGTTTCTGAAAGTTTTCCACGAAAGTGTCAAATACCAACATGGGTCATAATGTAAATTCGTATAAGCAATGGGAGGGGTTTCGAAAAAAACTACTTAGAACTACTTGCCTGGCCTGAACAGTCACTAGATCTTAATCGAATAGAGTGTTTGTGGATTTTATTGAAACTAAAAATAAATAAACTCTAAATTTCTTGAGATTTAGGGTTTATTTTAAAAAATAAAGTTTATTCTTTTAAATAGAGAGTAAAAAGTTCTTGCAGGTTCATCCTGGAAAACAGGGCCACAATCTCTGTGTTATTTTTTTTGGATTTCGATTACTTCCAAAAGATGTCGCTCAGTATAAACTTTAAATAAAACTACCTTAGATTTTTTAAAAATGTCAAAAATTACACGTTCAAATTTCAAAATCACTACTAGAAACTATTGAAAGTTATATACTTATCTTTATAGTAAGACTTAAGACCTTATAAATAATAGAAAATAGATAAAAATATTATAAATTTAAAAATATTACAAATTAAAATTGAAAATATTGAGTATGTATTTTTTAAGTTGGGTATTTTGGAGTCTACAAATTAAAATGTACTTCTTTTAAGCAAATACCATTGAAACTTTTATTGCACAGTCCAAAATAGATACTATTTGAAATATAAAAATATTGAAAGCTTTTTGAAATTTATAAATCAAATTTTATTAGACATTAAATAAAGAAGATTGGAATTTTTTTTTTCAAGAGCAAATTTATTCACAAATTATGTAGTAGAAAAAAAACAAATAATTTTGATACAACAATAATAAAATTTATAAGATTTTTTGCCATAAAGCCTAATTTCCTTTAAAAATATAGTGAATATTTAGTTGTTTTTTTTCTCGAAATATTCACGTACCTTCAGAAACTTTGTTTGTTATTTTTTGAATGTTTCTCTGTTTGTCATTCTAGAAGATTATTTTTACATGTCAAGAAGTAAACACGCACCGAAGTAATTTACAAATGATTGATGCAAGTGTATACATTTCTTTTATAATAAAATCTAAAGAAAATGGAAAGAATTCAGAAAACTTTATAAAAATAATAAAGTTTCTTCTTTTCTAGAAGAAAAATGCTTTTTTCATATAAAATTTTAATCATACAATCTTCTCAATATTGTTGCGAATTTCTCTGAATATAATATAATCTCTGGTAAATTTGGTATTTTTTTTTTTGTTATTATTATCGTAAGTTTGATGGAAATAATTTGTAACAATTTAACAAAAAAAAAAAATTAACTTTTCCATTTCATTTATGATATGAACAAGAAATTTCAAAAGTTTTTATGAATTTTATTTATAAACAAGAAATCAAATTTGTTACGAAAAATGATATTTTTGAGGTTAGCTTCTATTTTGTAAAATTTTTTACATTTTCAAACTTTTATGAGCTTCTTTTTCTTGTAATAATTTTATTTATTCGATTTTCTTCTTCTTGCAATTTGGTAAAACTTATTCACAATTGCTAAAACGGTTATCGTTTTCAATGTAATTTTTATATGTATGTACATTTGAAGGACTTGATACCTTTCTGATTACGATTTTATTATTATTTATATAAAAAACTTTATAATAATCTCCATCAAAATATATTTACAGCATATTACATATATGATTCTATGAGGAAATATGTATGCTGTTGAATTCTAGCATCTGGCACAAAATTCTAAAGACAAAATACCAGTAGACATTAGCCGAAAATCGTATTCATGTCGCATGTTTGCCAGAGGTTTGTTCCTTTTTCAAAATCGGGACTATTTTCAATTTGATCAACATTTGAATATCAAATTTGAATTTTTCGTTCTGATAACGCACAATATTAGAGCATACATTCTGCCGACGTGGCGGATCACATCTGTTCTCGAGTACTTATGCTCATACAAAACGCAACAGCACCCTTTACACTCATAGTACATACATATATTGTTTGTAAATAATCCGAGCACATCAAATGCAAAGGATATTTTTAACGAAAATAACAAAAAAATATTATTGTGCACGCTTTGTTTAATAAGGATTCAATTCAAGACTATACATAATAGGAGGATGGCGCTATTCTAGGAATGTGTTAGGAATCTGTGCATCTGCAGAAGCACGTAAAAATGCTTTATTGGGTAATTTTTCTCTCTTCAGTTCATTACTTCTGGTCCTCCACCTCAATCGCGGTCCAAGCAACATACCTATTTGTTGATATAATTCCATTCACGTTCATTTATTCCCATTCTTATATTCTTTTATTAGTGAGTGATTCGTCGTTGTTGTTTTTGTTTTTGTTTTCATTCTCATTTTGGTTATCGCTTGTTGAAACCATTTCCAAAGTAGACACTGTCTCACATGAAAAGCCCAAGCTGTCCATATTCTCATAAAGTTTTGACAGGATCACAGCACAGCCATCACAATTATGGAGCTATAAACATTTACCATCCTGCAAGCACCTAAGCCCATCCATGCTATTGATCAGCTCTAAGAATTGTAAACAATAAAAAGAATTGCTATAAGAAAAAACAAAACCAAAATGATATTCTACATTGTATGCAATATTCTTCGTTTACCGTATATTTTGTATTGTTTAACCCCACCATGCTAGGTGAACCCTCATCAACCCTGTCCCGTCAATTGGCAACTGTATCCAATGTTAGATTCTATGGGTACCGTTCAATAGAATTCTGTGAAAATTGTGAAAAAGCGAAAAACATTGGGCATATCCTTCTTAGAATGGTCCTGCCAACACATGTACACACCTGTGAAGATTTGCTGTTCTACGCTTTGCTATGCTGTCGTGAAAATTCGCTGAGAGATAAAAGGATTTTGCCCATAGAGAATCGAACGTGATTGGAATTTAATCAAATGGAATTCACTAAGGAATTCACGTGTCAGTAATGGTGTTAGCAATCTTCTATTTTATTTTACTTTATTTTATTCTTATTCCTCCTCTCTCCACCAAACCCCCACTACAGTCTATAGCTTAGCACCTATGAACATATATCGTGTATAAGGATATTTTGATATAGCTACGTAGGTGTACATATATTGGAAGGAAGAAATGTATAAAAAAAAATGAAAATATGAAAACCAAATAGAAATAGAAATCCAAATAAGAAACATAACCGAATATGCTTGTACTCGTATGATAAACGCACTCCACATGGAAGATAAAATAAGGGTGGGCCCATTAAATTTTCTGTTCATATTTCCAATAATCTATTTTGATTTCTACTATATTGACAGAGTTTCTTTTCTATAGAATTTATTTCATTTTCAAAAAAGGAAACATGCTTTATTTTTTGACAAATTTCTTTTTTCCGTACATGTTGATTTTGTCGAATAGTTTTTTGGGGGTAGAAAAATTAACAATTTATAAACGTACGAAAAAGTTTAAATTGATCAATTTTTTTGTTGTATTAATTAAATTTATTATTAGAAGAAAAGAAAAACTTTAAATTCAATTTATTAATATTATTTTAAAGTTATAGTAATACTATTAACTTTTTCATTCGATTTTATATCATAACTTTTAAATAGAATTTTTTCTTTGATTGATATTTGTACAATAAATTTGATTTTTGACAAATAATAAAATTTGATTAGATATATTATAGGCCTTGAATGAGAATGGAGTACAAAATTTAGCTTTGATTAGCTCGGAGGGAATAGAAATAATACTTTCACTGTAAAAGCTAATACAAGAGTGCATATACGAAGTTTTAAAAATTCGAAAAATCTTAAGTAAAAAATTATTATTTAAAAATAAATGGAGACAAAAAATTCATCTTCTCCATTAGTTTTTTCCTTAAAAATTAATAAAAAATTTTCATAAATATTTTTGTCATATAAATACATTTGAATAATAGATATTTATTAATTTCTTTGTTAATTTTAAATATTTTACTAATAATTTAAGTAATTTTATTATAAATCAATCTTTAATAGTTACAATTATTTACAACAACAAAAAACGAATCTTATTGATGGGTTTCATTAATTTAATCTTTTATTCTATAGTTAATTTTATTTTGAAAATTTAGTCACTAATTTAAAGTTTACTTCCAACACTTTACTATTCATTGGTGTCACCTGTTGGATAGTAGAATGATTGCAGGTTTTATAGCATCATCTCTTGAGCAGGAAGTGCATTTACTCGTATTTAGACTTAGTTTTTTTTTCTCCTTAGAATTTATGAATTTCAAGAGATTAATATAAAAAATTTTAACGAGATATAAGAGACTCAAATCCTATGAATTTTTTTGAGAAATGTTAAATATTTGTTTTTCTATGTAAATCTCGTCTGTCTATTAAAGTTTTATACATTTTGTGCTTGAAAAAGTACAGCTCTGTTATTTGATAGCTATTCAATAAGAACATAGTTTAAGACAACATTTACTTAGCTTTACGTTTGACATTTTGTATTATGAACAGCTAAACTACCAAGCAATGCTTAAAATTTGCATAAAAGATACGTCGATTAACTGCTGAAATAATAAGCTTTTCTGAACAAAATTTTCTCAAGTGATGGAAGTTCTTTGTTCTATTACACGAATATGTCAATACGTAAAACTGACATTTATGGACCTCTCAAAACACACATGTACCTATGGAGACGTAACTGTCTGGAATGGATTTTGATTTGAAGATCGTTTCTGAGCACTTCTTCGTATAAACTTAAAGATTTTTATCTAGACCATATATAATTTCAACTAGATGACGCCACAAAACATAACAAATTTTAGATTGATTGTATAAAAAGTTCTTAGGACGTGAAATTTCTAGATTTTGTTATGTGAATCAGCCTCAAAGATTGTGCAATTTGGATATTTTTTTGTTAAGCTTTCAAAAAAGTTGAGTTTACGTAGAAAATTCATAAACATTAGAACATTTAAAGACCAACACCCGTCAAGTAATGGCCGAATTTTGGCCGTACTAGGTCTGCTAAAAAAGTATCACAAATTTTGAATTTACGCGGGTTAGGTATATTCGATTTTCTTTGTGGCGTTATATTGGAACTCATGTTTTCACTTATGCCGACAAGTTCGGTAATTTTGAATGTTCAGTTAATTTTTGACAGCTGCTTTGCTTGCACGTGTTTTGGCTCGTCTTCAATTTTTGCCCATTCCATAAAATGGATCAAAGAATCTGTTTCGGGAAAAAGAAAAAGCGACAGGGGGCCAGATCTGGGGAATACGGTGGCTGCGGCATTATTAGTGTATTGTTTTAGGCCAAAAATTCGTGCACAAGCAACGATGCGTGAGCAGGGGCGTTATCATGGTGCAAAGGCCAATTTTTGTTCTTCCACATATCGGGCCGTTTCTGGCGGATTGCTTCGCGCAACTTGCAGGTAATATTCCTTATTGACCGTTCTACTCTGCGGCAAGAAGTCATGATATAGCACGCTCTTGCAAGCGAAGAAAACTGTAAACAAAACCTTCACATTCGACCGAACTTGGCGCGCTTTTATCGGTCTTGGCTCGTGCGGCAGCTTCCATTGAGATGATTGAGCTTTGGTTTCCACGTCATAACCATAAACTATGCAATTCATCACCAGTTATGACCCTCTGTTTTTCACACAAAATGTGATAAATATTCCTTCATCCACATTTTGGAATGGGCAAAAATCGAAGACGAGCCAAAACACGTGCCAGCAAACCAGCTGTCAAAAATTGACTGAATATTCAAAATGGCCAAACTTGTCTGCATAAGTGAGATATATGAGTACCAACACAACGCCACAAAAAAATCGTAAATCAAACATACGTAACCCGTGGAAATTCAAATTGCGCGATACATTTTGAACAGACCTCGTATATGTGCAAAAAGGTCATCAAAAATTATATTAAAAGGATGGAGTCCTGGCAAAAGTCTGGTGGCAACTAATTGATTTTGTGCAAAAATACTTTTACGATGCAACGTCGATTCGATGGATAGGGTAAAAGACAAAAATAAAAACTATACAAATTACGAGACGTCTACACAACGCTCTCTTTATCTATCATGTTTTTATTTCTGACAGATCACGCATGACACGTGACACATGTCAAAGTCGAAAGTGCTAAGTTAGCATTGCCATTTCATCATAGAAAGGCTTCCATCCGAACAATGCTTACAGATTGTTGAATTTTATTATCAAAATTCGTGCTCTGTGGAAAAAAAAACATTTTATGCTTATTATAATCGGCCTATTGAGCAAGAAATTAAAGCCAAAGTGACAAAATTATTTTGCGGTATTGGCCATCAAACCACCAAAACGTGTGTGTAGAGTACGTACAGAGGAAAATATTGCTGCCATAGCGTCCAGTGTTAGTGAAGATTGCGGTTTGTCCATCCGTCGCCGCTTACAGCAATATATTGTGTTAATGAACTTTATGGAAGATTTTATGCAAGGATCTGAATGTATATAAAATTCAGTTCGTATAAGAAATGAAGCCAAATGACCTGCCAAAGCATCAAATTTTCGGACAAATTGAGGAAAATCCTTTTTTGCACCAAAAAATTGCGTTCAGCGATGAAGGTCATTTCTGGTTGAATGCGTATGTGAATAAGTAAAATTATCGCACTTGGTCTGATGAACAGACACAAAAACAACTGCCATTGCACCCAAAAAAAATTCCCTGTTTGGTGTGGTTTATCGGCCGGTGGAATCATCGTTTTTAAAGAGGTCGCTGGCTCAACGTAATCGTCAATGGCGCCCACTATCGCTCTATGATTTCGAACTCTTTTTTGCTCAAAATGAAAGAATTGCATCTAATTGATATATGGTTTCAACAAGATGGCGCTACATGCAAGACAGCACCTGAAACAATTGACATATTAAGAGATGAGTTTGGTGAGCAATTTATCCAACGTTTCAGACCGGTGAGTTTGCCGCCTCGATCGTTTGATTTCACGCCTCTAGACTATTTTTTATGGGGCTATGTGAAGTCACTCGTCAATGCCGATAAACTAGCATTACGTGGAGCCTTTAAGAAGAATAATTCACTTGTTATTAGCGAGATACCAGCCGAGATGGTCGAAAAAGTGGCTCAATATTGGACCTCTTGCTTGGATCACTTAATACGTAGTCGTGGCCAATATTTACAAAAAATAATTTTTAAAAGGTAAAAACCAAGCATTGGTTTATCGATTCAAATAAAAATTTTATATAAATACTTTTGCAATTTTCTGTATTTTTAAAAAAATTTGAAAACAAAACACTTAAAAAATTAATGAAGACGTCGACATTAATGGAGACGTCGACTTTAATACATTTATTTTCTCATTAAATTCATTCATTTTTCGCACAAATTCGGGATGTAATCCGGCCAATTGCGTAATGGATGTTGGGTTTTAAATGCTCCAAGGTAATAGAATTATTTCGTTGAATGATATCTTTCAAAATTTTATAAGGAAAAGTTCTACGGTGATCTGGGAGTTCAACTGACATCAAAAACCTTCGAAATTTTTCACGCTACTAAGCCAAAATTTCTCGGAATGTGCGGCTTATGGTAAGATTTTTTTTAAAACCAAATTAAAATCTTTAAATTTACGGTCATAACTCTAACAATAGACGTTAAAGGTCCCTTTTTCTTCATTTTCAAATAAATGAGCCTTTTCCGACTACTTTAGACTCTTTTACTGTTGCTGATAGATTTTTTGGGCTATGTGGACATACAGAAATTTTGCTTGTTGTCGTATCCACCGAGCCAAAAATGAGCCTCATTACCGAAAAATATATTGTTCAAAAAATTAGCTCACGTAATTGATTGTTTCAGTTTCTAATTAGTATAAACATTATATTTATCTATATTTTAAAATGTCAATAATAGTACTAAATAAATTTTATTTATTTATTATTATTTTTTTTAAACTATGAAAAAACAGTATTATAGTTTCCAAATTACAAAATGGATAATACCTTAGTTTTTGCCAAATGACTTGAGGAGTATTTTTCTTGAAAATCTTTTTTTCCTACTATCGTATGCTAAAGGATATTTATTGTAAGAAGATAAAAATAATTTTGATAGTGTTGATCGGATTTTAGTATAATTTCATTTAACATTTAAAGTCCTTGTGCTCTCCAAAAAACTTTTTTACAACTATCTCGGCCATTTTACTATCAGTCGTTATTTTTTCAATACATTTAGTACGTAAGCTTCTTATTATGTTTCTCATCATACAGTATAGTTTTTAATAGACTAATTTTTAAATATTCTCTTTTTGGCTTTCAAACTAAAAAGTTCGATTTTTATAAATTATTTCAAGCTCATTTATCAAAATATGTCAACAGTCACAAATATTTATGTATGAAGTTTTTTATTATTGTAGTAAAAGTACTAATGAACCAAAGCATATTTAGTGAATTTTGGTTTCATCATTTGCAAAAAATTTGTATGGTTTCTGTTAGCTAGTTAGTATACTATTGAAAGAATCTACCCGTCGGCTGAATTTTGTAATATCAACGAATGAATAAAATATTTTAAGGATGGTTTACATGTACTAGTATTTAGAGCAAATATTATTTCTCTACATTATAAAGGGCATTGCTAATTAGGACTGTCGTTCTCTATTGGATGCCAGAAAATTTACCATAGTAATGAAAGTTATTTATAAGGTTTTTCATTTTTAATGAAAATAATTACCTCTAAGCTTTTGAAATTTTATATTGTACAAACAAACCATAGATTATTTTTTTAATGGTTGTTTTATTTATTTGGAACTTTTAATAATCAGACTCATTTTATTTGGTTTTTTCTTTTTTATTGAATTATAAAAGTTAAGATGAAAATTTGGAAATAATAATAAAACGAAATATATTAAATTATTTGTTGTTTTTTTTTTTTTTTTAATTTGTATTTAGTTTTAAATTTTCTACAGATTATATTTCCATGCAATATAAATGGTTGGTCAGTCATTTATTTATTATGCAAAAGTCAGCAGTACTTAAATTTTAATAAGATGCTAGTATAAAAGAGCACATAAATGTCAAAAGTTAGAATTACTAGATAGTGGAAGGCAATGTCCTTTGGCAAGATCAAAATACGGATGTACAGCTTAAGAGTTTGTTATAGAAAGTGCCATATTAATAACTTACGGCTTTCTTTAGATTAGCAAATAAAATTTGTCACAAACTATATAAGTACTGTCCAGTGAATAGAAATAAACCGTAAATGCGTCTATAGTCTTACCAAACATCAAACGTAAATGTACGTTTCTCCAGAATTTAAGGTAATGAAAAAATGGCTAAGGACTCATGAAATGAAACTCATGTGCTCAGTATACTATACTAAGAGTACATATATTGTATTGTATGGAAGGTATCATAGTAATAGGAATCATCATCGTTCAACTGGCCATAGATGAAAAAGTAAATAAACATATCCGCAAACAAAAGGAAGTGGGCGACGGAATAGCGTTCAGGATATATTCTGGTCGTTTGAGATACGCCATGACATGAAAAAAGGGAATAAAATTGAAACGCACAACGAAGAGATGCAGATAAAACGGTTTCATAGCACGAAAACATAAAAGCGGAAAGAATACTCCAACCAAGATAAGACTATGAATAAATTAAAAGTCCTTGGCCATTTTACAAATAACAAAAAGGAATCATCATGACTTAACATCATCTCACCAAAATGCCATCTACAATTTGCCTTCCTTATAAGTGACGGTGGCAAGATGGCATCGTTATTTCAGGAAAGCTTAAAAGAGTATTACCAATGTCCTCGTAAATTTAGCACTAATTTTTTTCCTTTGTTTGGTATTAAGTTGATTTAATATTGTTGGTTATAGTTGGTATTGTGATCTTTTTAATGTTATTCATTTTATAAATTTTAAATTTAATGTGTGCCTATCTATTGATGTATAGTAAAAAATCAAAGGACCAATTTACGTTCTAATGAAAAATGTGTAAAAAAAAACTCATTTTTCTCGAAAATCAAAACTACAAATTCGTTTTAAGAGGAGTTCTTTATAATTTTTCAAATCTTAAGTTCTATTTTTTTCTATATTAATGGACATTTATTTCTTAAACTTAATGGAAAAGTATTTATCTACTTGAACTTTCTAGAAAAGTATTGTGCATGAAAATTACTTCTGAAGGAAAAAAATAAATAATTTTTTTTCAAATATGTTCGATATAAATCTGCACTAAAGACTATGAATATCTATTTGGAATATATAATATAAAATAACATTCAGAATAATGTAATAAATAAGTCATTCACACATTTGTAGAAAAAAAAAACAAAAAATGGAAAATCATCGCATATGATTACCATAGTCGGGTACTAGTATAATATTTGCTGCAAAAAGAGAAAAAAATTCGAAAAAAAATAATTGCTAACCATAACCCATAACATAAATCCTAATTCTAAAAATAGGTAACTTTTGTAAAGGTAAGTTCATGTTATGGGAAACGTAAAAGAAATTTTTCATTTTAATATATGACAATATCGCATGTGCACAAAACTAAATTCGAAAAGGATTTGTGGCTTTCCTTTATATGTTCGTTGTTATATTAGGAAATTGATTGAAATTTATTTGACAAAAGTAATTTATATACAAAACTAAAAAAATATGCTTGTGATAAGATAAAAAGGAATTTTATTGGATTCTAAGAAAAAAAATAGTATAAAATTTCAAAGAATTTTCTTATATACTCCAACTACTCCTGAAGATTCTTAGTAGCATTTTTTAGAAAAAAAATATTTCATTTTTATGAGAATTCATCTTTTGTAAAAAATATTGAAATTTTGAGGAAAAATCATCTTTCAGCTTGTGGAAAGGAGAGATGTCTCCGGCACACTCGAACTTCTTCGTCCATATTTTTCAGGTAGAACTTTCGTATTTCGGGCAAGTGGTTTTCTTTCGTCCTTTCGTATGACGGAAAATGGTACTCAACAAGGATCACAAACTTTTCATTGTACTTTTTAAAATATACTCGTATATATATCAATTTCTTATACCATTTAATATCCACATATCAACATTTCCTATATGCAGATAATATTTTTGTACTAGAGCCTGGAATCACAATGTAGCCAAAGTGCAGGCTCGGAGCAAGAAAAATTATAACATGTCTTAATGTGTGCAGGAAGCGTGATTGTAGCAAAAATATTTCACCGCCTAGCCTGTTTCAAGTCCTGAGTATTTTCATTACTCGTGGAGAAAGATGAAATTTACAGAGCAACAGAAAGAGTCCGAAGTAATGGTATGATTTGATAAAATGATTTTCTCTATTTGGTTACTATGTGCATCAGAATGTCAAAAGAAGGGTTAAGGCGAATCGAGGCAGCGTTAAACAGTTATCGCAAACAAGCCATTGGTGTACATCGCACTTGTCAAGTGGACTTAATCCTTTTCATTGAGCGACTAGTGGAGGTTTCATGCGAGGAGGCTCCGCTATGGCTGAGTTACTTCCATGAACGGTATGCGGTGGTGTGCGGGAATAATGGGAGGGTTTTTCGCCAGATGATGCGTGGCTGTCCACAGGGATCTGCGGCCGGCCCCACTGTCTGGAATATGATGATGAATGGTCTCTTGGTGCAGTTGGAGGAGGCCGCCTGTGTTGTGGTTGCATATGCGGACGATCTTCTGCTCTTGATTGAGGGGGGGAGTAGGTCTGCGGTGGAAGTGGCGGGAAGCCGCTTTGTGCGTATGGTTTGTGAATGGGGGGAAAGGATGGGTGTGAGGGTTTCCGAAAGGAAAACCGTGTGTATGTTATTGAAGGGTTTTTTGGCGGCCAGTAGGTCGCCCAATATTCGTTTGGAGACGGTTGGGGTCCGATACGCGCGGGAAGTGAAGTACCTTGGACTGAAGGTTGGGGAGAGGCTGAATTTTCGGCCTCACTTGCAACGTCAGAGGGGGCGGGTGACCGGTTGGGTTGGCATGCTGGTGCGAGTGCTTCGCAAGGAATGGGGGCTTCGGACCAGAACGATGAGAATCCTGTACAGAAGTGTGTTTGTTCTATGTGCGATGTATGCGTCGTGTGTGTGGGCTTATACCATGCGCCACCAGTATGCGAGGGTGGCCATAAATTCAGTGCAGCGTATTGTATGCATGTTTGAATGTGTGTAGGACCGTGTCGACCGAGGCGATGCCATGGGACCTGGAAGTGCTCATGGGAGAAATTCCATGGGACCTGGAGGTGCTGCGTGGAAGTATCCACTACCGGCTGCGGCGGGGCATCCCGCTGGCAGGTTGTCCGGTTGGGAATGATGAGGTTCAGAATTTTAGTCCGCGCCATCAGCGCGTACTGGTCATGAACAAGATGCATGAGATATGGCAGCAACGATGGGATGAGAGTGTGAATGGCAGAGGGACGTACATGTTCATTCCGGATGTGTGCTTTTCGTCTGCGTATGGTTTTGAATTAGGTATGTTTTTTGGGTATCTGCTCACGGGATACGGCAGTATGATTGAGTTCCTGTATAGGCGTGGTCTGGCTACGGAAGCTAGATGCCCTCGTGGGCGGAGGAGGAGAGTGTTAAGCACCTTCTCGTGGGGTGTGGCCTGTACGGGGACTTGCGTTATTTGGAGGCGTGTGGAATCGTGGTGAATGAGGAGGGTATGGATGTGAGTGGTGTGTTGAGTATGAAAGAGAGATATTAATGCTTGAATGCGTTGGTCGTGGCACTGTTTGAGAGACGAATGAGAATGGTGCATGAATAAGTGCGTGAATGACACGTATGGTGGCTACAAGGCCGATTTCGGTTGTACCTTCGGGTTTGGGGGAACCCGCGTACCTGAGCTGGCTTAGCGGTGCCTAGGAATTTACAAGATTCCTTACCGTAGCTCTACGAGCGGAGTACAAACCAAAGTACTCTTAAAACCAAAATGGGTACCACAGGAATCGGGAGCCCCACAGTAGAATATACTGTGCCCGATTGAGGTGAGGCGCCATTTGGCAGCTACGTGGTAGTTGTGGTTATTGCTCATGTCGCGGGTACGGTCACTGCTAATGACAGTAAAGGCTTAGATAGTCCTCGCCACCAGCAGGTTAACTGCCTGTAATGGTGGTGCGTTGATTGAGCATATCGCGATTCCTATAGTCGTAGGCGACTCGTGGTCTTATGCGCGGGCAACTAAACCACGTTAAATAATAAACTATAACTGATCGAAAATCAGTTTTCTTCACGTTCGTAAAGCTTCAGTCAGATTTATTTATTATTATCTTTGCCTTGCGCTTGGACAGATAGATATACACATATATAGGCGGACATATTGTTTCCTCACTTCCTAGCAGTATGGCGTCCTTTTAATTAACTTTTGATTTTGGAGAAGATAAAAGTCACAACTTAGTTTTGCTGAAAAATGTTCTGGGGAACCATATAAATCGTTTTTCCAGTAAAAATTCCTTGTTGGAGATGGCTGTGTACTAGAAGGGTTTTCGTGGTCGAGCATTTAAGCATCTGCAATGTCCGATTGGTGTTGATTTTACCCTTCATCTGAAAAGATGAATATATTTTTTTAGATGTTATCGACAGTACCAAGGTGACATACTTTCAATTGTATTTTTATCTTGCGGAACAAAAATTATTTACACCGATAGGAAGCCGGTAAATAGGAAAGCTGTGTATCCGCCAGAATCCTCTTTTCTGACAAAAACTTGTTAATCAAGATGGCCCTGTAACTGGGTTGATTGTCATGATTTATCCAAGTATCAATAAAACCATATCTCATATAAGAACCCTTTTTCTATACGCTATAAGGACTCACTTAATAGTGTCAATGTTAATTAAAGGTTTGATGTGACAAGAGCTCTCATTTATTCCACATTTTCCTTAATTTCAATATATGGGCAAAGTTGATCTTCCACTGCTTCCTGACACTTTTGATAAGGAATGTTCTCCGTAGGCTCGTTAAAAATTTTCCTAAGTCAAACTCTTGGCGAGATTCACTTATCACTTACTACAAAAACACACATTCATTTATTATCCTCGTGGTATTTAAATATGAAATATTTAAATATGACTCGAAAGAAAGCTCTTTAAAAATATATATTTTTAAGAAACTATTCTTTTTATAGAAAAAAAAATGTTTATAAAATAATAATAAAAACTAAATTCTTTTTTTAAAATAAACATTTTGTAATAAATAATATTTTGTGTTATGAAGAACCTAAGATTTATATGATACACCTTTTTTAAGCTATATAAATTGAAAATGGGTTTTTAGGTCAAATCAATACTTAAGAGAGTTTTTAATTAGTTTCAAGATAAACACATATTTTCTTCTTTTATAATACAGCTATTCACAAACACGATGAATAGTAACAGTTTTTAATATTCCCATTATCTCAGGTTGACATAGGAAATGATATGTAAATTGTGAGCTTATCCTCAAGAAATACTAAAGAATCCCATCAGCTATTTAACCATTGGGAATTTCTAGAAATTACACAGTAAAAATTTATCCTAGTCAGTTAATTAAAAATAATATTAGAGAATATCATTTCTAAACTCTATAGAAACATCCGTTTTGTAGCTGCCATTTTATTTAACTATTTACGTAATTCACTTTTTATGCAATTATAAATGAAAATCGCAATAATTCCTACAAGACTAACTAACTTGGATTAAAAACGAACAGCAGTTTGCTAATTAATTACGTAATATAAACTGAAACCGAATATTAAAATTTGTATTATTTTCGGATGAATTATTGGATTTAGTTGGAGCATAAAATTACCTTGAACTGATGGTAGTAATTCTCATGTTTCACAGTATAAGTTTGTGTAGTAAAAGCTTTTGGTTAGTTACAAGGTATGTGTACATATTCATAGTTCATCTCTATTGAGAATATATTGTAGAACAACTGAGCATAAAGAATAAGTTTATGTAATAAAATTCGAAGTAATAATAAAATATAGTGTTTCAAAAGTTAATTCATAGAATATATAATTTCTGGTAAATAATTTAAAGAGAAAACGCATTTAAAGATGGCTGACGACTAGTCTTTAGAGTACCTGAAGATACTAGTTAAATATAGGTAATAATTTTCAAGTGCACATTGTTCAGTCAATTCGGTCTCAATTTCCTGTTTGATTTCCTTTCTTGTTCATTGATTAACGGAAGTAGATGGCAATTTAAATCAAAATTGAATTTTAACGATTTTAACATAAAAAACTCTCTCTTTCTCTCTCTCTCTCTGGGTCTATTTTTGCAAGTTAGCATTATACAGATAATTATTGAACAAACGTTTTCTGTACGAATAGCTATAAAATGTATGAGTATGCTTAGATTGGTAAGAAAGTTTCTGGATGCCGATGGATCCTTGTGCGCTTTAGCAGCATTAACAATAATCAGGCCAGTAGGAAAAATGGAATTTTAATTGCAACCATAAATTGAACTGAAACCGCTGCTCTGCTGCTCTACAAATACTAAACACAATTTGTTCGATGCTGGTTATATAGCGGCAATATTAGAAGGATTTCTGCCATTCCCAGTTCCTAATGGAGTTCGAATGAAGCTGAATAGCAGCCTTCTAAGGATAGTTCAATAAATAGACTGCTGAATGGGTGCATTTTTCAAAATACACTCGTTCTTCCACAAAGCAAGTGCTACAGAAATACTTAATCAGAAGGGTTAGCTTACTCCAGCGATTCCTAAACAAGGGTGTGTACGTGTACTTAACTACATTAAATGCACAAACTCTTTTGTATAATAAAAGTAAGTTTTTGCTTAGTTTGTGAAAATGCAAAAATCAATCAATCGATCGATCAATTCATTGATCATTTGGTAATACTAGAACTGTTGCAAACTATACTCTGGCAATATTTCTACTACTCAACTAGTACAGAGAAATATTAGAAGAGTTATTTGGTTTTAATTTCGATTTCCGCAAATGAAGTGCACACTAAAAACAATTTTAATTTGGCTCTTGATGAAACTTTAGGTGCAATTGTGGCTGCTGTTAGCAATGATTTAATTCGTATAAAAAAAAACAACTATCCAGAAAAATAAAAATTGTGAAGTGATGAAATTGTAGAACAAAAAACGTAAATTGGAAGAAATAGTGAAAAAAATTACAAAAATTATTTCGCAATCACCAGAGAGATGTTGTTATTGTGATGTATTTGCACTGGCAAATTTCCTATATTGCACTAGCAAACTACTTCCACATGAATTGATACAATCTAGCAAGAATTTTGTTTGATTAAAATCGTAACTGGTATAAAAACCGAATGGAATTTATTTTAGATTTTCCATTAATTTTCGTTTCTTTTTATATCAACTGAATATAAGTACTAAGAAAAATTTAGGTCATGCTAAATAAATTGTTCTTAACTATTTAGCAAACGTTTCCATTTAAGATTTAATAAAAGAGAAATTAATATAATTAAAGGATTATCCAAATTATGCTTTCAAAAGAAAAGTTTATTAAAATACATTTTCAATTTAGATTTTGATGAAATTTTTAATTTATTATTTTACTAAAAACTTCCTATTATGCATCAAGTATAACATCATTCAATTGGCTTCCACCAGTCTTCTTTTAAGTTTTGAACGGTATGCGGAAATTACGTGCCTTGGGAACTTTTTGTTCAATAAAGCCGAAATTTTTGTCGTTTTATGTGTCTTATAGCTCCATCTTATTAAAAATTAATTGTAGGCGGGAAAAATTTTCTTATTAAATTTGGCTGAAAATTTCCGTTAATATTGTTACGATTCAATGTAGATTCAATAGATAGAGTAAAAGATAAAAATAAATTTAAATCAACCACTTTTAATCGCTGTTCAGACTTAACTAAAACTAAAACTAAACTAAACACTCTCTCGGTAGCAGCGCTCGCATTCATACTCTCTGAAACCGATTTTCTGAAATCTCCTAGAAAATGCTAGAGCCATGCTACATCGTAAAAATATTCTGTCCTTCTTTACTAATCAAAGTGGCCAATGACACCTGCCGACAAAAATGCGTACCAAACAGTCATTTTTCGTAGAAATTCTGTGAGAGAATTGCTTGTTTTTTTTATCTGCAACTATAATTGTATTGTAACAAGTAGATTTACGTATTATTTTCCCCAACTAACGGCATTCGTCCAACTAACGGGAGTTAGATTCCTCTAGAAAATCTCCAGGCCATTGTCTCTTAAGTCTCCGATGAGTGAATCCGAGAGGGTAGTACCGGACAATTTTCTCACAAGTGGATTATGATGATGGGCATAGGTCTTGAACAAAGGGAATAATAAGATCAAGATGTATTAGGATGTTACGAGCATAAAAGAAGGCATCAACAATTTTACGGAGGATCTTGGATTGGAAGGCTTGGACGCGATAGGAATTGGAAAATTTCGTTGAACCCCAAATTTAAATTCCATATGTCCAAATAGGTTTTATATAGCGTTTGACCAGTAGTATAAGAAGTTGTATGTAACTTCTAGTGGCTTCAAGTTTTTTTGGTCTAGTATGAGGGTTCCATGTTAATCTCTTATCCAGGTAAAGTCCCAAATAACGCACTTTATCATATTGCGGAATCATATTGCTATCAAGGTAGAAAGGGTTAGGTTTTTCTTGACAAAATGTAAAACTAATGTGAGCACTCTTCTGTTCATTTACCCTCACTCTCCATCTCTTAAACCACGAATTGAAGGTTGTGGATATGGGATTCTTAATTGTTGGAAGCTATGTCAGGATTTGTATGGGTAGCAAGTATGACCGTATTATCTGTATAAGTAGGAATGATAGTATAAGGATCAAAAGGGATGTCATGGGTGTAAATACCACCTTGAGTGTGGTGCTTCCACCGTTTCGATTTGAGTTCTGTTTTTTTTTGTTAAGTTGGTACATCTGTTAATCTTAGCGTCATAGCTTGACATTTGCAAAAGTTACGTAGCCAAGAGTACATCTATCTCTATGCGTGTTGGCGATTTTTTATAATTTTAGAAATGGATTTAAATTGTCAACAACTAACTTGTATTAAATTTTGCGTAAAAAACGGATTGGAAATGTTGGAAAAGTGTTTCGGCAACAATTATCTAAAGAAAACGGTCGTTTACCAGCGGCACGAGTGGTTCAAAAGTGGTCGTGAGTCAATCGAAGATGATGAACGCAGTGGCAGACCATCGACATCGAAAACCGACGAAAACATTGATAAAGTTAAATAAATGTTGGTCAATAACCGCAAATTAACCATCAGAGAGATAGCGGAGGTCTTGAATATTGCCTATGGATCCGTCCAAGACATTCTGGTTAATGAATTGGGTTTCCGTCGTGTAGCAGCAAAGTTGGTGCCAAAAGACCTCAATTTCATGCAAAAAAAAGACCGTGTTGACGTCGCAAAAGATATGATTTGCGAGGCTGAATTCGATCCCACATTCATCAAAAGGATCATTACTGGAGACGAGACGTGGGTTTATGAGTACGACACGCATTCCAAGACATCAGGCAAGTGAATGGCGTTCACCAAATGAGCCGAGACCAAAAAACCACGTAGTTTTCAGTCAAAAAAGAAGGCAATTTTTGTCAGAAGGCCGGACAGTAAACAAAGAGTATGATTTGGGCGTTATGAGACGTTTGCGTGAAGCAATTCGCCGAAAGAGACCAGAATTGTGGGCAGAAAACTCGTGGATTTTGCACCATAATAACGCACCGTCGCACAGTGTCATCATTATTCGTAATTTTTTGACGAAAAATGCAAAAAATTCACTTGATTTGGCTCCCTGTGACTTCTTTCTGTTCAATCGAGTTAAAAAACCATTACGGGGAACGCGTTTCAACAGGCGAGAGGAAGTAATGGAAAAACCGAAAACCGAATATAAAAAATGTTTCGAGGATTGGATCAAGCGCTGGCATAAGTGTGTCAAAGTCGATGGGGATTACTTTGAAGGGGACAATATAAATATAGATGAATAAACTTCTATTTTTAATTTTCTGAATAAATTCCGGTAACTTTTTGATCAAGGTGGTATTATATAAAATGGGACCAAGGATACTGCCTTGTGGTACTCCGGCTAGAATAGAGTTAATTGCAACTTAGAAATTATGTTGGGTAATTGCTTCTTAAGAACAAAATTTTCAATATACAATTTAGTCAAAATTCAAATCAAAATATAAAATACCGAATTGTAAGCTAAACAAGAATTATTATTTTTAGTATTAGTTTTTAACAGCTGCCAAATGAAAGGGATATACTTTTTGAGCAACAAAAAAGATGATCCTTTATTTAAAGGGATTATTTTTTTTTTTAAATTATATAATAGATTTTTGTATTGCTAAATATTTAATTTCAAAATATTCCTATTTACACGACAGCGGTGGTATATAGCGTCTTGAAGAAAAGCTCATAGCTGAAAAAGTAAAGCAACCAGCACAAAAAAATATCCCTAAAAATTTTTACTTATAAGCAACGAAATTCAGATTTATATTCAAAAATTAGTAAAAATTTTGAAAATAAAAAAATATTTAAAAAAAAACTGTTCAATTTGTTTAATTAACGTAATTTTATTGAAAATATATGAACAATATCCTCACAGTTCCCATGGCTAAATCCACATAATTGATGAGATTCGATTTAATAAAATTTTAATATAATTTATACACATCGTATCATTATGTGACACACAATTTAATATTATATTTAAAAAAAAAAAAAAAAAAACACTGGAAAATCGAGAAAAAAACGTATCAATATAAATTATCTCATATATCATTGCTATTACCCTTATCAACAGTAAATGTGATATAATTAAAGTCAAAAGCTGGTAAATTTTATTACCCACACTTTAAAACATAATCGAATAAAAACTATTCTTTTGTTATAAAATCAAAATTTAACCCGTCCACCCATACTAATGCTTGTGTTTGTTCCATACGCAATCATGTGCATACGAATATGGTATCATTTTATGAATGCAAGTCCTTGAAAGAATCGAAAAGCTCGATGGCATTCAGAGGCCGTACACAATCCATTATGGAAGGACATTAATAGAGTCCCGGACTCGAGTAGTTTATGAACGCTGCTTATACGCAACCAATAGGGTGTAAAAATGACACCCTCTGGCAAGCTCATATTTCTTCTTTTACTCTGTTGCTTTTGTAATATTATAATTTAGAGAGAGAAAAAAATTATACCCATTTTACTATCATGTCCTGCTTAATACACGATATACTTTCGCATTTGAGTTCGTATGCAAATTCTATACAGAAACCGCTTAATTTAGAAGTGGGGTACTCTTCCATACTATAAATTTATAAACAAACAACGTTCCACACATTGGTATATTTGCTTATTTTTTCCTTTTTTCATTTTGGGTTTGTTTTTTTCTTCTTCTTTTTTTATAATTTTGTGTCGATCTATAAATACATGCATGAACTTTTATATCGTTATGGGAAAGGCCGTAAATTTTCACAATCGATAAAACTGTAAAATGGACCAGAAACAGATAAAATGTGGCACATGACCGTAAAATGGTTGAAAAGAAGTGAACAAAATGGAAAAATGCTGCTGCTCATCATAAGAAAATGATATAAGGGCTGGAATATTATTTCGAGAGCTGTGGATAACATGTCTTATGGTGGTAAATGGCCATTCCAAGACTGATCCTATACCATATATGTGCTAGGATGAACGGTTTGCGGCCTGTTATTCAATATCGATGGATATAATATATCAACACCGAATGTACGCGTTTGAGTATTTGTCGAAATGTGCAAGACGGGAGGCTAGGAACCAATTCTACTATATTGATATACCATAGATAGATGATTGGTGTTGACGATGAGGAGTTCCATGCGGAAAATGTGGTATGGACAATATTTTCCGAAAATAAATTAAAATTTTTAACATAAATTTTCAAAACTTCTGTGGCTAAGTGGTGCACAACACACTCACGTTAGCATTCAATGAACTCAAAATATTGTACTTTGCTAGATGAGTCAGCTTAACCCAATTCCTATAAAATCTTCCCCATAGGTTCTTGCTTATATAGAATATGTATCGGATAATACACCCAAAAACAGTATTCATATTGAAAAATATTAAATTCATTCATAATAATGCGCAATTTATTATACACAACAAATATGCTTCCATCAAATGTTAAAATTATATTGTATAATTTATATATTATATAAAATGATCTGTAAGGCATATAGCGGTACATACACATATTTGAATGTGACCACATATCATTAATTAATATTCATTTGTACACAAAAGCCAATAGTGATTATTGATTGATTGATATTCTAGAAATTTAATTAATTATTAATCAATTACATAAAACAATGATGCTTTATAATAAATCAAATATACACACATAACTGATTATAATTAAATCAATATTAATAAACTAGATTTTTCAGAATAGAATATTTTTAAGTATAAATTCGTAAAATTGGAAAGAATTTTTCAGTAAAAACTATTAGATTCTGTATAAATTTTGAAATTTTCGGTAAAAAATGTTAAGTGAAAATTTGCGGTACAAATTGTCAGTAAAAATTTGCAGTAAAACTATTCAGTAAAAATTTTCAGTAAAAAAAATTTTCAGTAAAAATTTTCAGTACAAAAAATTTTCAGTAAAAATTTTCAGTAAAAAAAATTTTCAGTAAAAATTTTCAGTAAAAAAAATTTTCAGTAACAATTTTCAGTAAAAAAAATTTTCAGTAAAAATTTTCAGTAAAAAAAATTTTCAGTAAAAATTTTCAGTAAAAAAAATTTTCAGTAAAAATTTTCAGTAAAAAAAATTTTCAGTAAAAATTTTCAGTAAAAAAAATTTTCAGTAAAAATTTTCAGTAAAAAAAATTTTCAGTCAAAATTTTCAGTAAAAAAAATTTTCAGTAAAAATTTTCAGTAAAAATTTTCAGTAAAAATTTTCAGTAAAAATTTTCAGTAAAAATTTTCAGTAAAAATTTTCAGTAAAAAAAATTTTCAGTAAAAAAAATTTTCAGTAAAAATTTTCAGTAAAAATTTTCAGTAAAAAAAATTTTCAGTAAAAAAAATTTTCAGTAAAAAAAATTTACAGTAAAAAAAATTTTCAGTAAAAATTTTCAGTAAAAAAAATGTTCAGTAAAAATTTTCAGTAAAAAGAATTTTCAGTAAAAATTTTCAGTAAAAAAAATTTTCAGTAAAAAAAATTTTCAGTAAAAAAAATTTTCAGTAAAAATTTTCTGTACAAATTTTCTGTACAAATTTTCTGTAAAAATTTTCTGTAAAAATTTTCTGTAAAAATTTTCTGTAAAAATTTTCTGTAAAAATTTTCTGTAAAAATTTTCTGTAAAAATTTTCTGTAAAAATTTTCAGTAAAAATTTTCTGTAAAAAATTTCAGTAAAAATTTTCGGTAAAAATTTTCAGTAAAAATTTTCGGTAAAAATTTTCAGTAAAAATTTTCGGTAAAAATTTATGGTAAAAGTTTGCAGTAAAAGTTTCCGGTAAAAATTTTCAGTAGAAATTGTCAGTAAAAATGTTCAGTCAAAATGTTCAGTCAAAATGTTCAGTAAAAATGTTCAGTAAAAATGTTCAGTAAAAATGTTCAGTAAAAAAAATTTTCAGTAAAAATTTTCTGTAAAAATTTTCTGTAAAAATTTTCTGTAAAAATTTTCTGTAAAAATTTTTTGTAAAAATTTTCTGTAAAAATTTTCTGTAAAAATTTTCTGTAAAAATTTTCTGTAAAAATTTTCTGTAAAAATTTTCTGTAAAAATTTTCTGTAAAAATTTTCTGTAAAAATTTTCTGTAAAAATTTTCTGTAAAAATTTTCTGTAAAAATTTTCTGTAAAAATTTTCTGTAAAAATTTTCTGTAAAAATTTTCTGTAAAAATTTTCTGTAAAAATTTTCTGTAAAAATTTTCTGTAAAAATTTTCTGTAAAAATTTTCTGTAAAAATTTTCTGTAAAAATTTTCTGTAAAAATTTTCTGTAAAAATTTTCTGTAAAAATTTTCTGTAAAAATTTTCTGTAAAAATTTTCTGTAAAAATTTTCTGTAAAAATTTTCTGTAAAAATTTTCTGTAAAAATTTTCTGTAAAAATTTTCTGTAAAAATTTTCTGTAAAAATTTTCTGTAAAAATTTTCTGTAAAAATTTTCAGTAAAAATTTTCTGTAAAAATTTTCAGTAAAAATTTTCGGTAAAAATTTTCAGTAAAAATTTTCGGTAAAAATTTTCAGTAAAAATTTTCGGTAAAAATTTATGGTAAAAGTTTGCAGTAAAAGTTTCCGGTAAAAATTTTCAGTAGAAATTGTCAGTAAAAATTTTCAGTCAAAATGTTCAGTCAAAATGTTCAGTAAAAATGTTCAGTAAAAATGTTCAGTAAAAATGTTCAGTAAAAAAAATGTTCAGTAAAAAAAGTTTTCAGTAAAAATTTTCTGTAAAAATTTTCTGTAAAAATTTTCTGTAAAAATTTTCTGCAAAAATTTTCTGTAAAAATTTTTTGTAAAAATTTTCTGTAAAAATTTTCTGTAAAAATTTTCTGTAAAAATTTTCTGTAAAAATTTTCTGTAAAAATTTTCTGTAAAAATTTTCTGTAAAAATTTTCTGTAAAAATTTTCTGTAAAAATTTTCTGTAAAAATTTTCTGTAAAAATTTTCTGTAAAAATTTTCTGTAAAAATTTTCTGTAAAAATTTTCTGTAAAAATTTTCTGTAAAAATTTTCTGTAAAAATTTTCTGTAAAAATTTTCTGTAAAAATTTTCTGTAAAAATTTTCTGTAAAAATTTTCTGTAAAAATTTTCTGTAAAAATTTTCTGTAACAATTTTCTGTAAAAATTTTCTGTAAAAATTTTCTGTAAAAATTTTCTGTAAAAATTTTTTAAAAGTTTCCGGTAAAAATTTTTAGTAAAAATGTTCAGTAAAAATTTTCAGTAAAAATGATCAGTAAAAATTGTTTAGTCAAAATGATCAGTAAAAATTTTCAGTAAAAATTTGCGATAAAAATTTTCGGTAAAACTTTATGGTAAAAATTTTCAGAAAAACTGTTTAGTAAACTTATTTTAATGAACCATTTTCAGTATTAACAGATCAGTTAACATTGCTAATAAAAATTATAAGCTTTTTTTTTTGCATTATTTGTAATTGGAGAATTTAATCAACTTCTCTTAAAATATATTTTGTCTTGTAAAATCTGAATATTTTCAAAACTTGGCCAATTATCGTTCGTTATCGATTACCAACACAGGTAAATTTTTATCTTCAACAGATTTGGACTTAATTCAACCTATTTCCATAGTACTGAGATTTTAATTTACATTGTAAATATTGTGATATTTTTCGTTTCCACTGCTTTTTCCAAAAAATATCTTGAGTTATTTTTTTCTGCACTTTTTTTTTATAGTACACGTATCTGAAAACTTTTCTCGTTACCCAATTACGCGAATCGTTGTCGATTTTAAATTACATCATTCCCCAACAGTATCTATGAGCAATATTTTCAGTAAGTCCCACCCTGATCCAAATCGCATTTTGTTGTATAAGGGTATGGAATTTACCAATCAACGTAAAGTTTATCCGCTATAGTACTTCAAATTTATAATGGGATCCCTAACGGAGCCATATACCTTTATCATCGGGTAAACAGGTCAGACGAAAGTGCTATTGAGATTCTTCTTACTGAGTATAAAACGTCTGCAGCCACTGTAAATTTTGATTATATCTAGGCTGATACTTTCATTATTCTCTCGAAGTCGTCTACATTTTTGAGGGGTACGGCACTGGTATTTATAGTGACCGTTCGTACTATATCAGGGACGAATAATTTTTTTTCTCGTTAAGTTACATAAAAACCGAAGCTTGTATATTTTGTACTAGAATACTTCGAATTCGTTTACTATTTTGTTTGGAGAATAACCAGCACATCGCGTTAGTGGTATGAAAAAATCGATGGAAGGTAAATTTTCGATTCGAAGTTGGTTTATATTTGTTGATTCAGAAAATTCGGAACAGTCGAATTTGGTAGCATTTTCCCTGTTCTGGTGCACTGCTTGCACAAATCCTCACAAACTTGAACACAATACTTTATGGTTCTCTATAGGAATACAAGAGCAAAATAATGTTCCACAAAATAAACAAAATGTTCAGAACTTTCCGTTCAGATCAACAAAAAAAAAAGAATAAAAAACTAAAATCTCTAAAATGTACTTCTTTTAAAATTTTAGCTAATATGCTCTTAATAATATTAAACGTAAGAAATAAAATAGAGGAAATAAATTTTCATTAAAAATGATAAAATTTGATATTATTTTTATACATTAGTGTTCTACCTTTTGAAGTATTTCCCTTGAGCAGCTAAACAGCGTTGAAGGCGGTTTTTGCTTATATCGTAGGAGTGCTGGAAGGCTTCAGCTGAAATCGGTTTCATCTACATGGCTGCTTTACCAATAGTACCAAGATAACGTCCTTTAAAATGGTTTTTAATCTTAAGACATAAGGTCAAACCGACATTTTACTTAAAAATTTTTTTACTAAAAATTGGGTGAATAGCAAGCCTGAGAAACTACAGCAAACCTTTTTTCGACAAAATCACGTTAATGTAGACGTGGAGATGGCCGTATGAGAGAGGGTTTTGTCATGATGGAGAATCCAAGTATCTTTAATGTTCGATTTGAAGCGAAGAACAATATTTTCTGAGTTTTTAAAGGAGCTTTAATATTAATAAATAGTCTGACCGCAAAAGAACCTTCCTGAGCGAGGTTCGTCTTTAACTACACATCTCCCTTAAAAGCTCAGAAAGAAAATGCTTTATGCCGCTGATAAACTGGTGCTGTTCTAAAGGAATGTTCTCTACAATCTGGCAGTTATTCGACAAGACTAAAATTTCAAGTGCATGTCTAGGAGCTATGCGGAGGGGAAGACTACGGTTTTGCTAAATAAATGTCTACCACATAAAAAACTGAAATACAATTGTTTTTTATAAACTTTCGGTTTTTATAAGGAATTTTAATTAAAGATTTTCTTGATTAACAAATATTTTTTAAATATTTGTATATATATACAAATGGACAAATGGAAAACCGCCGTTTTTTTTCAAAATCTGAGGCCTTATTTTCGAAAAATGGTCATATATTCATGCTTCAAAGTATTGTCCCATTGCTGGACAAAATTTTTTAATATTTTTCTGGCAGCATACGGATTCCATGCCGACAAAACTGCTCGTCTTTGAGGCGATCCACGAATCGATCCGATTTTTGATCTCTTCATAAGATCAGAAGTGCTGCTCAGCCAGGCCACGTGTCATTGATTAGTAGTCGGAGGGAACGATGTCTGCTGAATACTATGGGTGGGGGAGGACGTCCCACTTTAGTGTTTCCAGGAAGGTTTTAACCTTGTAGTGTCTTTTGCTCGTATTGTGGCCGTTTTTCTTTCAATGCTCGGCTCAAACGTATCAGTTGTGTTCTGTAACGAACTCCTGCGATGGTTTCACCTGCTTGCAACAGCTCATAATATACCACGCCGAGCTGATCCCATCAAATACATAGCATGAGCTTCGAGCAATGGATGTTTGGCTTTGAGTCGATGTTGTTACGTGGCAAGATTTTCTTCACTTTCAATTATCGTAATGGACACATTTTTCATCTCCAGTTACAATACGAAGGAGTTTACCCTTCCTTTTTTGCTATTGGAGCAGCTGTTCGCACATGAAAAAAACGCCGTTTGACGTTTCTCGGCTTCAACTTGTATGGCACCCAATTTCCTTGCTTTTACATCGTTCCCAAGGCTTTCAGACGATGGAAGATGGCTTGTTGAATCACTTTTGTATCGTTGGAACCATTTGCGATACGTTTTCTCCCTAATACAAGCCTTACCATAAAATAACCCTTTTTTGGCACAAATTTCGATATTTTCATGCACAAAAAAATATATAACGCGGACAAAAAATCTCAAATGTAATAATGAGAAGTTGTTGATGATTTAACGTATCTAATCCGATATTTTGGACCAGCATTTATTAATTTGGACTCCATACTACAAATAGTTTCAAAAAGGAAAAAACTAATACTTGAATTTATTAGTATTATAAATTTTTAAATTCAATTTGTAATAAAAAATTTTGAGGAAAATTTTAATTTCTTACATACTTAAAAATGATTAATTTATATATATTAGTAAAAAAATAATTTAAAGTGTATCATTTGTACTATAAAACCTACCAAATTAACTATTGATGAATTTTATTTAAAATGAACGGAAAAATATGAATATTTTTTTTGCTATTTTAACCAAATATTAAAAATTAGGTAGTCGCACATATGGTAAAAAAACTATCTAAGCAAAGATTACGGATTGCATTTAAGAGTAGATATGCTAAAAAAGATAGTCGAAAGATTCTTTCTATAATTTTCTTCATTTTAATATAATTTCAAATATTTAGATAACATTCAGAATTTGTTTAAATCTTTAATTATCAATGAAAGAAAATTTAAAAACCGCATACTTTCAATAAAAACATTTCTAACAAAAATAATATCTTAAATTTAAATTCGTAATGGTTAGAATATGTATGGACATAATGTCCGAATTCGGACACAGCATGGACATAAATTCGAAAATGGAAATAGAAAAAAATGCCCGTACTTGTTTTAATTTAAAAAAAAATCTTATTCTCCAAATCTTAAAGAAGACTTTGTAAAATTTTTTGTTATTGAGGGTAACTTTAAAATAACCCTCAATATCTTAAAGAGAAGAATTATTAATATTTCATAGTAATTGATTTAAATTACTGCTCATCCATATTATGTACGATTGATTAATTTAAGATACGAGTAAGCTCGTAATGACTAAGGTATCTAAGGACGTGCTTGAATATATACGTACACATTCTCACGTACGATTGATAGTAAATATATTATGACCGATCGTATTCGTGCTGGTTTGTATATAAGCACTAAAGTCCATTTGAATTTAGTTTCTGTTTAGCATTAATCATAAGAGCATAAATAAACAAACAAGATACAATGTTGCTTCATTAACATTTGGTAAGTAAGACTGACATTAGCTTTGTGCCGTTTTATGCTGCGGTGAACTATGATCAGCAAGAAAATGTGAACTGCGGCAAGAGGGCTGTAAATTGAGGTTAGATACGATGAGGTGTATAGAATATCCAATACAAGACTATTTAATATACTTGGTTTGGTATTCAGTGGTATTTATCCCATCACTTTCGGAGCGGTACTACAAATGACTCGTGATTACACACAAAACCATAGAATCGACATTGATTCCTGGCCAATAGAACATATTTCGATGGTAGTATAGCCTAAACGTTGCCAATAACAGTCAATAAGGTAATTAACATCAAATGTAATGTGGTCTCTCTTAATGGCTCGACTCGAAATCTCCAATTCACTATCGAATCTTTCATTAATTTTATTATGTTCGTATCTGATACATTTCCAACTTGATATACGACCATGTGATATATGGGATTAGAAGATTTTCTTATTGTTATAAATTAAGCCTAAGATGTTTATTATGCAACAGAAATATCACAACAACAACAAAAAATATTTTAATTTTATTTGGTATTAACCTAAGAATTTTCAAAGATATCTTAGCAATTTGCTTATGTAATCAGAAATGATAATAGCAAATAGGTTAAATAGCTAAAATGCTCATTAGAATTGTATTAAATATTTGATTGTTCTTATTTTATTTTATTTTTATATTTATTAAATGAAAATATTGTACATATCAAAATATATTTACTGTCGGAACAAACAAAAGAAAATTGCTTAAATAACTTGGTTTTTGCCTAAAAGATTGAATTGAATCCGGAATTTTGAAATGTTATTAAGTAGATTGATTAAAAGATAAATTTAAAAAAAAAACTAATTACAAGTAACAAATTTTAATTATACTTCCAGATTTATAGATACTTTGAGTACACAAAATAGAATTTTCTTATTTCTGCAACTATGAAAAAAATATAAAAATATTCGCACTTTCTACGCACAATCAATGCGATAATTTTTTTAAAAAGATAATTTTCTCTAGTCTATGCTGACTAACGAAAGTATGAAAAGGTTTAATATATTTTAAGGACTGATGAGATTCACGTGCGATGAATCGAAAGATAGTTTTTCTTTAATCATTATAGTTTTATAGACATCCATTGTGCTTTAAGACTTTTTTTAAATAAAGACATTTTAATTAAAATTGACTGCTTTTGTTTCCCAAATAAAAAGCTTAGAAAATGGCTTTACATGCTCATTCTCTCCTTATCATTGATTTTAAAGCATAGCCCAAAGATTTTATATTAAATCCAACAATTTAAAATAAAAATGCAATTTTTGTAAAAATAACTAAAACTTGAAGATAATTTCATTTTTTTTACCTTTAATTCTAATGAAGTATTAAAAAGCTGCACTAATGCGAATATAAAATTTTTTATAATATTTGAAAAAAATTTTACCTGAGAGCCTAAACTTGTTCAGAATTGTATAACAAAAATCAATAATAACTTTTATATATTAAATAGTGTAAGATAATTGGATAAACTGCCCACTCAAAATAAATAATATTTCAAACTTTTACCATTTAAAATAAATAAACACTCTTTATTGATTGAAGTTTTCATGTTTTGATCATTTTAAATAACAAATAGTTGAAAATGAATTTTCATATATAATTGATTGAGTGGTATAAGAGGCAATTGATTGATGCTTTATAAAAATTTGATTTCAATATAAATTTCAATTAGATACATTTTGAAAATTTATTTATTTAATATTAATGGTATTAAATAAATTTGAAAATATTTCCAATATTAAGCGATATAGAAAATTTTTTAAAAATAACAGAAACTAGTAAAATAGTATATTGGCTGTTGGTAGAGATTGAAAAGAAGCAGGCTTATTCTGAATAATTACTGATACTAATTAAATAATTTATTAATACTGTAATGTACTATAAAATTACCGTAATTTAATTGAATATTAATTATCTTAACGAAAAAATATGTTTAGCTTTCAATTCTATTTCGTAATACGAGGTCTACCATATTCAAAAGTATCGCGAACTTTGAATTTCCGCGGGTTACGTATATTTGATTTACGATTTTTTTGTGGCGTTGTGTTGGTACTCATATATCTCACTTATGCAGACAAGTTTGGCCATTTTGAATATTCAGTCAATTTTTGACAGCTGTTTTGCTGGCACGTGTTTTGGCTCGTCTTCGATTTTTGCCCATTCCAAAATGTGGATCAAGGAATATGTATCACATTTTGTGTGAAAAACAGATGGTCATAACTGGTGACGAATCACATGGTTTATGGTTATGACGTAGAAACCAAAGCTCAATCATCTCAATGGAAGCTGCCGCACGAGCCAAGACCGAAAAAAGCGCGCCAAGTTCGGTCAAATGTGCCGATTTTGCTTACAGTTTTCTTCGATTACAGCGGCGTGGTCCATCATGAGTTCTTGCCACAGGGTAGAACGGTGAATAAGGTATACTACCTGCAAGTTGCGCGAAGCAATCCGTCAAAAACGGCCCGATATGTGGAAGAACAAAAATTGTCCTTTGCACCATGATAACGCCCCTGCTCACGCATCGTTGTTTGTGCACGAATTTTTGGCCAATACACTAATAATGCCGCAGCCACCGTATTTCCCAGATCTGGCCCCCTATCACTTTTTCTTGTTCCCGAAACAGATTCTTTGATCCATTTTATGGAATGGGGAAAAATCGAAGACGAGCCAAAACACGTGCAAGTAAATCAGCTGTCAAAAATTAACTGAACATTCAAAATGGCTGAACTTGTAAGCGTAAGTGAGAGACATGAGTACCAACATAACGCCACGAAAAATCGAAAATTCGCGATACTTTTTGAACAGACCTCGTATACTGTCTAATGCAACTACGATAATTGGAAAATCACAAATGAGAAAATAAATATATAAAATGCACAAAGTGTGGCGGAGAAGTAATAAAACTGATTGGGCAGCTATGCATCGGCGTAAGGATTGCCTCCACTCATTGTAGCAGTGGTGGAATGTTTCGACCGGAATCACTGGTAGCTTACATTCCTTTTGGATATTATCGACAGTACTAAGATGACATCCTTTCAAGTATTGTCTGATCTTTGGGTATAAAAAAAAGCCTGACGACTTATAAATATCACAGCAATCCTTTGTTCTGGACTTCCATCCAAAAGGGTCCCAAAAAAACACTTTACGGTCCATTATACTATAAATTCCTTATCCCGTTAGTCTCTCCTAAACAAAAAGTGCAAGAAAACACCTGATAGTGCAAAAAACCTCATAAATTATATTTATGATTTTTTACTTACGTATAATTTAAATAGATGGCGCACAAATCAGTAAGACTATACATGGAATCTTCGTTCAGTTTTGATGCCTCTGGTAGCACTTCTGCCAGAAAATTCCATGTTTGAATGACGCTTCGTCGAATCAACGACGAAACCGACAGTATGATCGTATGATACGATCGTAGATACGAGGAGAATACGAAGTTACCGGCATCATGAAGAAAAATACCACACGAGGTAGATTTGTCATTCGGTGTTGAGCCGTTGGTAGAAAGAGATGTTGATATTGTGCCGATTTCTTTTAATTTAATTCTACTTTAACAAGAAGAAAAGTGTACCGAAAAATTTGAACAAAAACCATAAATAAGACTTTAGTTTAAAGAGTTGAAAACTTAATAAATAAAAACTATAATAATAATAGAAAGTGATTGTGGTTATTAATAAATTAGATAAAAAGAATTAATAAACATTCAAATTTCAAATAGTTTTGATTATAATTTATATTTTTTTATATATAGAAATACAGAAATATCAAAACTAGCTTTTGGATGGAAAAATAATCGTGGATAAACATTCGTATTAGGCAACCCGAAATGTACATAATAACGGCCCACCTACTGGACAAAACATGGCACCGCAGTAAACTGCACGAAAATAAGCATGAGGATAGCTGCATCAGACCGATCATCTACTAAACAAAGATAGAAATATGAAGGAAAATGGATGGATTTTTATTTCTGACAAGAAGTCGTTAATGAAGATGGCCGTGTAACACAAGTGAATAACCCTTTTTCTGACCCTTTTTAAAAATACTCATGAGATTCAATGCTATACGATGGCCTGATCTCACAAAATCCTTTACTAGTTCTAAATTTTCATGAGTTCTTGATGTTGAAGACCTCCAAAAATATGGCTCCTCTTCCACTGTTTCATAGCCCTCCAAAAATCCTGTATTCTACCAAAAAACTTGTAATCTATTAAGGAATCTTATAACTTTTCATTAATTAAAATCGATGGAATCACAAAGATTAACCTAAATTTTTTGACTGTGAAGCGTTGGTTTAAATTCTGTTGTCCAATTTTTCATAATGCATTATAAAAACGCAACTTCACATATCACGCTCTATAGTACCGTATAATTATGAGACGTGGTTAAAACTTGCACTGCAAGTCTATAAGGGCCTATCGTACAAGTTATGTGGAAATGAAGTTTGCACTGTTGCCAGATTGCACTCAGGATGCTCGAATCATTATTTTCTTTGCAAGGCCTCGTAGATAGAAAAGTTCGTACTTATAAAAAAAAATCTTTATTAAATAATGTACCATTTTATTTCGAGGTAAAAACTTTTTAGAAAATAATTACTAACGACCTCTGAAAGATATCTTCGATTCAGAACCGGAACAGCATGATTTAAAAGTGCCATACAATTTTCTTTGAAAAGTTATAAGCAATAATTTATTGGCATTACCATTTCAAGTAACTCTATTTTTGAGACACCAGAGGTCAAATGGACGATAGAATTTAATTTTTCCAAATTAGTAATAGTTTTTAAATTCCTTATATCAAAGTCCACTCAGAGAAATGTTAAGAGAAATTTTAAGTACTTTGTCTTAAAAAAAAGTACTTTTTCAGAAGATAGCATTTTCCTCTTAATCTAAGATTTTATTGAAATTTTTAATACAACCATCATCAAAAAGAAAAGAAGAAAATAAATATAAATAAATAAAATTTTCAATATTTTTAAGTAGAAAAATTAAGTACGGCTCCATAACGTGTATTACAAAATCATTGAAGTTGGTAAAATTTAGTATTCATGTGTAAGAATACATGTATTCTTTCTTACCTTTTGTGTTGATGACATGTTTCAGTTAAAATGTCTAATTTTATGTCATCAAAACAACTTGGTAGAGTAATAAAAAGTCAACCAAATGCAGTCATCAAGAAGCTTTTCTCTGCTCTTCATTTATCAACAGTCATAAAAGTTACTACACTTTTGCCCATAATACTATATATGTACTTAGATTGTCTTTTATATTCTTCTCTATAATAACATACGTAATGGAATTGAGTTCACGAATGGAAAAAGTTTACGTGTTGACTTCAATAAAATATATATTGTATAAATGAAAAGTATATTAAAAACGGAAATCATTTCAGAATACATTTTTCTGAAAATGGATTCAACGCATTCTACGAGTACATATGTTAAGGATGTGATTTATCGTATTATTTTTTTAAAAAAAAAAGCTTTATATAAAATATTGCTATAAGCATACATAAATCCTATCATTCCAAAAAGAGATTGGATAAAAAATACTCGTACGGTTCTTAAGATGCAAATTTTAGTTTATATTTCTTATACTTTCAATAATTTTCAAATAATGGCCTATGAAATCAAACGTGGAATATACCCTTTTCTGGTGAGTGGTTGTAAAATATCGAAAAGGGTTAATCTTAATGAATATTTATTGAAAACAGTTCCTCCCAATTATTTTCTATAACTCTTGTTTCCTAATTCACTATTTCGTAATTTTTACAACTTCATAAATATTCTGATGTGCGCACTCATTCGTATATTCAAATACTTACCTCAAAATAATGTAATAGACTAGCACTTTGTTTATTTATTTTATTCAATTTCTTGTTTTTTTGGTTTTGTTTTTGGTGAGTAATGTCACAAATCAAAAAGAAAATTAAATAAGAAAACCATCCCCATTTATGTCCAATGTACTCCTAACTAAAAATATATAGTCGAATAGTAACATAGAAAGTAGGAAGTTTTATACCATATTCACGTTGATGGTAGTGATGGTATTCGATTTTCCTTTAAGAAGAAAACTTTACCATCAAAAAATAAGCTTTCAACTCACGCCAACTTATATTGATTGATGGAATTCGACATTTTTTCGGGTTATAAAAGTTTGACAGGAATTTATGCCAACTTACACTTTGCCAAATAATTCATTTTACTTTCGCGTGGCTTAGTTTCTTTCAATAAAACATTCATAAAATTCTTGAAATACTTTTATGACTTTATGACAATTTTATTGAAGTTTATGAATAGAAGAGTTTTTTACCTACATTTATTATTTTATTACTTAAAAAAGAAAAACCAAAAAAAAAATTATAATAAAGTTCACCATTAATATGAATACTTATAACTTCAAACAATTTTCTCCGTTTCTCTATAGTAAAAGTTGAAAATTAGCCATAATAGAATTATGAGACTTTATCAATAGTAATTCATAATCATTTAAGTATAATCTCATAAATGAATGAATATAAGTTTTATTATTATTATTTAATTAAACTGTACATGGTCGAATATTTGAACTTTAGAAAAAATTCATTTTAAACAAATTTTTTAAATTAAATAATTCTAAATTTTAATAGTCTTACATACAAACATTCAAATGCTATATTTTTTTTATTTTAAATGTTATCTACAACTACTTATGCTAGTAACAAGCAGATTTTTTAAGGGAATATACATGGACATGAAGACATGTGGAGGTAAACACCCATCGATGTTACCTCTAGAACAGGGTAATTTTATTTTATAATTTTAGAGAATCTCTCGGCCATCGCCGTTTTAAACGTCGATGGGTGTATACTGGAAGGGTGGGAGTGAAAAGTTCCCTTCCTAAAGGATTAGGGTGGAAGGATAGATGCGAATGGAATTTTTTATATCGGGAGAAGCATAGTTCACGACCAAATGGAATATTTAGGTCACGGTGGATAACAGTGTTTCGCACATAAAAGGGGGCATTGACAATTTTACGAAGGATTCGGGATTGTAGGGATTGGATTGGAAGGGAGTTGGAATGCTTAGTCGAACCCCAAAGTTCTAGACCATATGTCCATATTGGTTTCCGAACCGTATTGTATAGTAATAGTTTACTTGTTGTTGTAAGTTTTGATTTACTGTCTAGAAGACGTAATAATTGTTTGTATCGTCCGTTAAGTTCACGTCTTTTAGTTTTCGTATGAAGGTTCCAGGTTAACCGTTTGTCGAATATAAGTCCAAGGTAACGTACGCTATTTTTTTGTGGAATAATACTGCCGTTTAGGGTTATGTCGGGAATTTGTTCTCGGCAGAGTGTGAAAGTTACATGAGCAGATTTTTGCTCATTTACCTTCACTCTCCACCTTTTGAACCAAGTTTCTAAGGAGTGGATATGGTTCTGTAGGATACTAATGGCTGTGGAAGGATCTTTGTGATGTGTCAGGATGGCTGTATCGTCAGCATATGTTGCGGTTAGGATGTTGTTGTGGCAAGGAATGTCATGGGTATAAATGTTATAAAGGATAGGATCGAGGATACTTCCTTGAGGGACACCGGCGGAAATTGGATAAATGTCAGAGTACTCAATATTTTCAGCTACCTGAAAATATCGGTCTGAGAGATAAGATTTAAGGATGTGGAAATAACCCGTGGGTAGGACTCGCTGCAACTTCCAAAGCAATCCAGGGTGCCATACACGGTCGAAAGCATGCGAAATGTCAAGAAACACGCCTGGGCAGTATTCCTTTCGCTCTAGCGAACACGCTATGTAGTCGACTACGCGATGACACTGCTGGAAAGTGGAATGCTCAGGTCGAAATCCAAACTGATGCTGAGGAATGAGACCCTCGGTTTCAAAAATGGAATAAAGGCGTTTTATGGGAAGGAGGCTTATAAGTCTATATGAGGTAGGAAGTTTTTTTGGCTTATTGGGTTTTGGGATCATCTTAATTATGGAAAACTTCCACAGGGAAGGAAAAAATGATGTGCGGAGGATACTATTATAAATATAGGTTATAAGGACGAGGGTTTTTTTGGAAATTTGCTTCAGGATTTCTGAAGTTATTAGGTCATATCCTGGGGCTTTTTTTATTGGAAAGGTGTTCTATTGTGAATTTAACTTCGGAAGGAGTGAAAAACTTAGGAGGTGGACTTATGGGCAACTGAGTTGATATTTGTCGGAATATTTTTTCGTCATGCAGAATGTCTTGGACATCTTCGTGAGGTTTAAATATGTTTTCTAAGTGTTTGCCAAAGATGTCGGCTTTCTGTTTATCCGTTTTTGCCCAAGTTCCGTCGGTATTCCGAAGCGGGTGTGTAGCTGTTTTGTATTTGAGAATTCGTCTGGTAGCTGTCCAGAGTAGCTTATTAGTTGTCAGTGATTCTGTGTATTCAGTTAATCGTTTGTTATTATAATTAATTATTTCTTGTTTCAGTTCTCGTTGTAGTTGGTTCAGTTTTTTCTTCTCATTTGCTATATTTTTGAAGTTGAAATTGACCTATAGCTATCGCCAAGATGCATTTTCGTTGCGCTGTGAAATTATGTTTTCAATTCAAATTTTATCAATTTTATAGTTTGGAAAATAAAATAATATTATTTACAACAGAAAAAACGAACTTATAATTCAACAAAATAATTATTTTAAATTTAAGTCCGCCATTTAATATTGTTAATTGATAGTTTAATAATAAATACGTTTAAATTGATGAATACGTTTGAATTGATTTCATTAAGGCGTAGTTGTCGTCATCAGTGATGAGGCTCATTTTCCAACTAGTAGAAAAATTTTCATTAAAATAAAAAATAAATAATTGGTGTCATTAATTCTAGGGGCTATGGTTGTATGATAACTAACTGTTTTTTTACCTTAATGTAAAGTTTTTTAACCAAGAACAGGACGAACACGATTGGTTTATCCATTTTGTTATTTAATAGTTTTCGAACAAACATGCCACTAAATATAATTTTTTTTTACTTTACATAAAAGTATTCAGTGAATTTGTGAACAACCAAAAAACACAAATGAATATTAAAAATCAATTATATCTATAAAAAGTGACTGCCTGGTATATTCAATTTTTTGTCTGAAGGGTATTATTTGGCCACATTTCTTTGAATATGAGAAATAAAATATTTTAATAATCAATTTTTTATGGCCTGAATTTAAAATTTTTAATCTCGAGCATATATGGTTTTAATAAAACAATTCCACAAGTCACATAATATGAGATATTTAATTTTTATTAATCGATTCGTTCCCAGTAAAATCTACTAACTTAATTTTTTATTAATTCCAAAATTTGGTTATACGAGGGTCGTTCAATAAGTCCTTAGAAAATCCGTGTCGGTAAAGATTTTTTTGTAATTAAAATTATCGACAGGAAAGCTGTCAAAATTTCAGCTCGATCTATAGCGTAGGTCAATTTCTATCATCGATTAAAGTTAACGACATTTATTTGTGCAAAACAATGGAAAAAAGCGAGTTTAGGGCTGTCATCAAACATCTCCATTTGAAAGGCTTAAGCCCGAAAGAAATCAAAGCCGAGTTGGATGCAGTTCATGGCACATCTGCACCTGTGTTTGCGACGGTTTACAATTGGGTGAATGAATTTAAACGTGGCCGTTCATCCACAAAAGATGAACATCGTTCTCTGAAATCATCGACAAAATCATCGACAAAATCCACGATCTGATTTTGAACGATCGGCGAATTAAAGTGCGCGAATTAGTTGAGGCCACGGGCATATCACAAGGTACAGTCGCTTAAATTTTGCATGAAAAATTGTCTGCGAAAAAAATTTCGGCAAGATGGATGCCACGTTTGCTCTCAGAGGAGAATAAGCGCAATCGTGTAGTGGACTCTGAGGCTATGTTGGCACTCTTTCATCGCAATCCTGCCGAATTCCTTCGTCGATATGTCACTGTGGACGAAACCTGGATAAACTACTACACTCCAGAAACGAAGAGACAGTCATCACAGTAGATTTTCAAGGGTGAACGGGCTCCGAAGAAGGCAAAAACTGTGCCATCGGCCGGCAAGGTGATGGTCACGGTCTTTTGGGATTCGCAGGGCATCATTTTTATCGACTACTTGGAAAAAGGAGAAACAATAACAGGAGCGTATTACGCGTCGTTATTGCAACGGTTGAGCGAGGAAATCAAAGAGAAACGGCCCCATCTGAAGAAGAAAAAAATCCTCTTGCATCAAGACAATGCGTGTGTGCACACCTGCGCTGTTTCCATGGCCACAATTGTGGAATTGAGAATGGAATTGTTGCAGCATCCCGCCTATTCACCAGATTTGGCCCTGAGTGACTATTTTATTTTCCCCAATCTGAAGAAATGGCTTGGCGGACGACGGTTCACTTCCAACGAGGACGTCATTGCTCAAAAGGATGAGTATTTTGCAGAACTTCCGAAATCCTATTTTTTGGACGGTATAAAAATTTTGGAAAAACGGTTGGAAAAGTCTGTAGAGCTAAAAGGAGATTTAGTTGAAAAATAAAAATTTTTTTTTTAAAAAAACAGTTTTTTTTCATTTTTTTCTAAGGACTTATTGAACGACCCTCGTATCATTTGGTATACAAATTCTACCGATTCGTTGCCGTTGGATGTTTTCTTGTATACTTACATGAATGATCTTTTTAACACAGACAATCTACAAAATTAAGATAATTTGAAAATCATCATCCGTCAATAAATCACCAAATAACAGCCTAGAATATATGAAATAGGCAATAAAAATTATCTCAGAATTCCTGTAGCTACTATTTCAAACCTTTTTTTTTAAACGATTGAAACGCTCATTATACAATAACTAATTAAAAAAAATTTATTTTAATTAAATTTTTTTGAACTATTTTTTCCGAAGGATTAATTGAATAATCCTTAAAAAATAAAGACCTAATAGCGTTATATGCGCATAATTTATTTACTATAAGAACTTACAAATATTTTAAATTTTTTCTTATACTTAAGGAAAGAAATATACAATTTTCTTGCAGACATATATGCTAAAAGCTTTCAAATAATTTCATAATAATTAATATTATACTTATTGTATTGCAAAATGTATACAGAAAATGCATTTATATGATCCTATATATTTGTTGGAAGCCTAGTAATTTCTAAAACATAAAATAAAAACTAAAACAAATACAAAACTCTTCAAAATCTTTAAATAATATTTTCCTCTTCGTTATTCAGAAGGACTTTTAATTTGTTTAGAATATACTTTCAATATATCTGAACGAAGAAATGTACTCATTCAGTTAATTATTTTCTATAGAATCTCGAAAGAAAAAATTGCCTAATTCCATATACTTTGTTATTTTTAATCATTTTCAATTAAGTGTCGAATAATTAAATTTCGTAAACTGGCAAAAGGATAATGACATACGCGCTTCCTTGCTTTCTGCGCATTTAGATACGACAATCTGAACAGCTAATCGGATTATTATATTCAAATGCTAAGCAGCTGCCTTGAATCGTCTTATTTTCTCTCTATTTTATCAAAATTCTTACTGATTATGAGCAGGATGCTGATGATGGAATGTGCGAAAATGTTCATAACTTCCAAAACAATATCAATTCTTGCAGAAACATCTTCTGAAATAAACCAATTTAAAATTTTCCACGTACTCTTCTTCTTAAAAGTATAATAAGTAAGTATACAGTAACTAATACCATCAAATTATTTAATCCTTAAATGAAAATTCTTTATCATATCGAGAGGTTAATCGAGTGAGTCTGAGACAATTTTCAAGATGGAAAATATGTGCTTTTATAAAGATTTTTGTACATTTTCACAATTTTTTTTTTCTTAATTAAAAAATACAATTTTCTTATCATAATATTTCATAAAATTACAGATTAAAAAATTAATTTATCAAAAATATTTTTTCCAAAAAGTAGTCGCTTTTGTGTTTATTATTTTTCAATTTATTTAAAAAATTACAAAATTTTTTAAATTAATTACCAATAAAAGTTTTTTTTGATTAAAGATAATTTCTTTATGAAATAATTATATTAAAAGTCATTGAAGAAAAATTCTAAAATTTATTTTTAATATTAAAAAAAATACAAATGAAAATAATTAAAAAATTATAGAAATTGTAGTTTTTATAGCACTTTGCATTCTTCAATTGGTGGAGGAGGAATTATTTCTTTTTCATGTTGTTCACATCCTTCCAAATCAAGTTTATACAAATCGACACGTTCATCATCGAGCACATCGGTAACATAATCACAACTCAAACTATTATATTCTAACGATAGCATTTTTACTTTTGAATTTTCTATCAAATCGATTATATCGAAATTATAGATTTTATTATAGGAAAGATCCAAATCGAACAGTTTCGGCATTGGTCTAAACACATCCAAATCAACATATACTAGTGAATTATTGCGCAAGACAATCGCTTCAATATTTGGTGTATTATAGAAAGATCCACAGTCAATTTCACTGATCTGATTTCCAGCCAAATTGACTAGTTGAAGATTTCTCATAAACGGAAATGTATCCTCGGTCAGGTGTGTTAATGAATTGTTTGCCAACCAAAGTAAATGTAATTCGGTTAAATATTGAAGAAACTCAATTTTTATATCCAAATTTAGAAGATTATTTGAAAAAGATGCACTGTCTACACTATTATTAATAGAAAATGCTTCCGGATGAATAAATTCAATCTGATTATAATAGAAGAAGACATTGGTGAGTTCTGGCAATGGATGGAATAAACCAGCAGGTAAACTTGTGATATTATTATAGGCCATGTATAAAAATTGCAAACTTTTCAAATGTGTAAACACTTCACTTGATAGTTCTGTAAGTTCATTATTCGAAAGGTCAAGCTTTACTAAATTATCACCACCTACAAAATTCCAATCGTAAAGTTCTCTAATTCCACAGTTTTTCATTTCCAGCTCTTGGACTTCAAACAATACTGAAAATAAATGTTCCGGAATTGTTATGAATTCACTTTCTTTGAATCTGTAACTATCTCCTTCCACTTTCCACTTTAGATCCAATATAATTTTATCGAATTCGGCAAACTTAAATCCCTTACAAACGGCCTCATCTTGGCAATAATCAACAAGGGAAACATCGTACAATATTTCCCCATTTATACACAAAATGTAAATAAAAACTTTCAACAAAATCAACAATCTTCTCATTTTCGAAACTCCTGAAACGATTCAATACGAGCACTTTCCAAGAATACAATATTGACTAAGTACATAATTGTGATCGGCAGTTATTTATACTCTCTTAAAGATATGGAAAATATTTTACTATTCACTTGACCTTTCATGATGGCATGTTAATTTATTTTATTGTATTAAATTATTGACATTATCAGACAAAGTATCTTCTGAACAGAAATGATTTCTTCTAGTTGACCAAAATAACTTATCGTATCTCTGATGGTATATCTTTTTTTTTTATGGAAAAAATTGAATTCAGATTAATTTGAAAACTTTTGATTCAATTGAATAATTTTTTTGCAATTAAAAAATTAATTTAGATTAAGTCCAAAAAAAATAGTTTCAAAATAAAGAACACGACCTGTGAGTAGGAAAGCAATGAGGCATCATTGAGTGCGATCTGGCAATACTGTTGATTTTTAGGTGGGCAGGTCAATCCTGCACTATGCTGCACCGATTTGAGCGGATCGGTTGATTGGAGCAATCTACATACGTGGAGTTGACTCAGCAACAATCGTAGCTGCGCATTAAGGGTAGTCTGAATATTTTGAACGTTGCCATATGAGAAAAATTTACATTCTGCCGGCGGAGTTACATTTACTGTGCCGCTGAAGAAGTCGGAATAACATAGTGGCGCGATGCAAGGCTGGTACAGAGGAAAAAAGTGGTGGAAACGTCGATAAAAAAAAGCGTAGTGTTGGTTTCTAAATATCCCAATTGTTAATGGGACATAGGTGGTTTTGGGTTTACCAATGAAGTTTTAAATTGGTACTATAGTCCCCTTCTTGTGACGGGATAGTAGAGAGCGCCAAACACGTGCTCTGTTACTGCACCCGATACCGTCTGAAAAGAGAATTATCCCAGAAGTGTGTTGACGGATCCCTGGTACCGGTGAACATCGTGGCCCTGATGTTTGACTCGAGGATGGCTTAGGAGTCTATCAATATAGTCGCGACGATATTCTTAAAAGATGATGATAGTGATAATCCAGCACAATCACGATTTAAATCAATTCCTATCCTACGAAGTAATGCTCGTGGGGATTTCTAGAAATGTAACAAAATAAGGATAATTTTCAAGTGGGTTAAAATTCTACATTTTGTTTTTTGATAATTTTCAAGTCACTATAAAAAAAGCTGCTAATACGTTAGTTCCTTCTAAGTATATGGTAGAAATTTCAACCTCGTCCGGTGACTATGGGAGCCTATAGAGGGTAATAAAGGAAGTTGTAGTTTTATAGTGCCTTACGAAAAATGGATTGACAGAATTTTGAGCAGGAATGTTCCATCTAGTTTCGTGTCAAGCTTGGTGAATCTCAAAAGTCACCTTATGAAAAGTCGACTTCTTAGATATCACAAAGTTCGACAGATTTTTGATGGTATAAAGGAGCAGTAGTAGAAAATTCGCTCAAGTAAGCCCTTAGCTTAAACAGTTTATAAAAACGTGGAACGAATAAAGGCTTGTATGAGGTCTTAGTAAAATTCTCTGAAAACTTCAGGAAAAGGACACTTTCAATCAGATCGGACACTGCAAACACTCAAATGCTCTACCATGACAACATCTTCCGTCACACGATCATCTCTATTAACGAGTTTTTATCGCATAAAGTTTCTACTTTTAACATAATCATAGTCCCGTTTGTCTGTTTTGTTCTCAAATATTAAAAAAATATTTAAATTTAGACATTTTTACCGATAGTCTGGTTCGACACAACATTCCCCATATTTTGAATGAATATCACTAAACCCAGCGTTTCTTTTTAAATAGGACTTATTCCATTGTGGAGCTCGTAAGCCCAACCTTTTCACTTCCAAATTATTTTTTTTTAACCTTTTTAAATATTTAAATATCTTTGAATTTTACCCCCAGTAAACTAAATGCAATTTATTTGTAATGAAGCTGGCAACGCATACCTTCACGAGATATGACTTCATAATCTTGGCGGTAAAAAATGGTCTATAGTTCTTGTTTCAGATAGGAAAAAATAATAATTATCATAAATATGTTTGAAGGGTATACTCGGTAGAATAATATCAGCGAATTAGTTTGAGAATGGAATTGATTCGAGAAAGAATTTTTAGTAGCCAATAACTGACCCTTTTGCAAAATGGTCTTCTCTTAGCTTATTTATAAATATCCTTTAATGGAATTACTTTTCTTTCAACATTCAATGAGTTTCTGTTACTTCCAACTTTCATAATTAATAATAATTTTATTAATTTATCTGCCGTATTTGATCGATTGCCGTTCAAAATTTTCTTCTAAAAGATTATTTTTCAGTTACTTTTAGAATTTGCTTCGATTGTTAATTATTTAGTTATACTCGTAATGCATAATTAAGTATCAATTTTTTTCATGTCTTAAACTCTTTTGAAATTTATTATTAATAAAATAAAAAGTTAGTTTATTTGTTGAAAGAAAATTACTTTTTCATATTGTATTCGTTGAGGAAAATGAATTAGAAAACGAAAAGAAATGTATTCGAATAATCGAAATTTATTCGATTTACGAGTTTTTCCTTTCTTACAGAAGGAATAAAAAATTACCTTCCTTCGTCTGAGGATGAATGGAAAAGAATAGATATGAAATCAGAGAAAATTATAAGGAAAGCAACCAAATAAATTATTAAGCATTATTGTGAGTAAATTTATTTGTAATTTATCACTTTAACACACTTTTATAAATGTTAAGTAATTCGAGAATTTATTTATCTTTGAAAAATGGTTGAATAAATGGTGTAATCACTAACCGTTTTCGTTATAAACCATCCTTAATTTAAAGGGTTCGAGTCTGTCACACTCAGCCATTTGGAAAGTCATTTGTCAGGACTTGGAATGCTCATTGTTCACCGCTATCCGCTAAAGGCAATAGCAAATAGTGCCTAAATATTGAACGAACCATATCCGATACGATCGATTATTTTAGCTGAACAGCCCCATTGAGCAGGATTTTCTCATCATTCTCTTATATTGTTAGCAATAAAAATAGCAATAATCGAACACCCACAAATGGATTTGACATCATCGATATCAAACGAGAAAATCTCTGAAATGTGTCAATAGTATCGACATCAAAATGAAAACTGATGAGATCGGAAGGTATTCTTCTAAGAATTTTCACCAAAAACATTTCGAACCAAAAATAACAAAACTCCAAGCTGCTCGAATGCTTGGCCCCATAGCTTACTATCGGTAGACATTTCTGATTCCACTATCTTGCCCAACAAACAACATGTTTTCTGTTGGCATTGAAATGAAAATCCTTAATCCTGGCTACTATCTAAATCTGTTTATCTTTCGTTTACGTTTACGTTAGTGTTCATGTTAGCGTCTTCTGCAGTGCTCCCGTCATTATTGTTGCTTCAGTCATTGTCATGACAGCGGCATTGGCCATTGTTTTTGCTGCTGATATTTTCCTTATTCTTATTATATTCGCTGTTGATAAAATTTAGATTCCTTTAACCAAATCCTCGTATTGTCGAACAATGACTACCGCATTCTTTCAGGTTATTGTACACGTCGGAAAACAACATGACTTACGGTTGTCGCTTTATGAATGGCTACGAATTCTTATCTATGTGTAAATTCAGGAAGTTCATATATTCATACACGTAGTATGAAGAAGGACGACAATTGTTACTCTTTTTCGTGAAGCCCGCATGTTCTCATTCGCTCCACATTTATCTCAAGGAATCTCGGAAGTATCTGGCACGGTGACTTTCATTCGCACTTGTTTACACTCATCCAGTATTTGCACACATTCTGCTGATGTGCACGATTAGATCCTCCTGAATGTGAGTTGATTCCTTCAACGAATTCAAACACTTTCAACCAACTCGACTAAATGAGTCTGCCAAGTCAACTGCTTACTTGTCTACTTTCGGTACTAAGAAGTCTACCAACAGAGATATACTATTTTACCAGTCTCAGTATAACTATCACTCTTAATATACGACTTGTAGTGTTTGCTGAAGGAATAGCCATACTAGAACCATACCTCTGCCAGTACCTGCTCAAGAATATGAAGTGGATTTCGGGAAATGTTTGAAGTTCTGCAAATGACAATAGGCCATAATAATTAAAGCTTGTCGGAAAACAAGTTGATAGCTCTATTTGTTCATGTTCCCTATTTTATTACAACTAAAGTGACATTTTTTATTCCCATTCATTGCATACAAATATAAGAGTACGCCAACGAATATGGAACCTTCTTAAATGCTACTTAATGTGCGAGAGTGAAGTGGAGTTATTTATCAAAAACAAAATTGAAAGAATACTTTTGCACTCGATATTAAAGGTTGTGGATACTTTTTAATTAATAGCAAAATTATTAAATAAAGAATAATTAAAACTCATTAGAAAAAAAATGATTTCGTGAGAATTTAAATTAGGTTTCACTTACTTTTAATTTTTTTGAATTGATTCATTCGATCTTTTTAGTAAGCTCAAAGTTGCTTTTTTTTAAGGTTAAAATGTCATGAAAATCAGCTTTAATTATTAATAAAATTTTATCTTTAAAATTGATGTTAACAGTTATAAGATTTGGAATGTTTCTTCTACCTCCTACGTTAAAAGGAATTCATCCTACTTTTTTCTTCTGATCTCCGAATTGGACTGAGCTCTATCCACTCATTATCTTCATTTATAGATCTTCCTGTTTCAGCCATATTGAAAAGCTTTTTTTAGGAGCGGATTTGAGGGTTTCTATATCACTGTATAAATGCAAAAAGGGTAGACTTTTATCCATCAAAATATGGTAAACTAGAATTTGTTGATGGATAAGGCTGTTCATAGCCATGCAACATCCTTTGCTGTCATCTAGTTTGCTGGCAGTTGCTTCAGTTCGAAGTTGGCCTCTGGCAGTTGGTCTTAGCCTTACGGATCATAAAATAAAGGCCGGAAGACAAGAGATAGGTGATCACGGGACTGTAGTGGTTTCAGGAACACTTACTATACGTTGGTGGGAAGGTTTCGGAGACAAAGATGGCGCTGGCGCTCCTAATTCTGAACCTTGGAGGACTCAGGCAGAGTAGGAGGATCCTGTTGTCGACCGTGGGCGGGTCAATCCTGCTCTATGCTGAACAATTTTGGCGGATGCGTTAATTAGAGCAACCTACATACGTGGAGTATACCAAAACGAAATATTGACAGATGAGCAGCAGAGGCTGTATCGCCAAAGAGGTAAATATGACGTTCTTCGTACGGACGAAAGAAATGAGTGCAAGAGGAGGTGGAAAAAAAGTTGGGATAATGTTTCCGATGGCAGATGGACTCACTGTCTCATCTCGGTGGTGGATCCGTCGGTAGATGGACGACTTGGTGATATTGGTTACTACCTATCCAATATCACTTTAAACTAGGATTATAGCCACATGTGCCCCATTTTGTGACGGGATGGTAGAGAGCGCGAAGCACGTGTTCTTTTACTACATCGGATTCAATGCGGAAAGCGAAGGGGCACGAAAGTGTGTTTAAGGGCCACTGACACCATAGAATATCATGGAACTAGTGTTGGACACAAGAACGGCTTAGGAGATTGTCAAAATTCTTGCGATAACAGTCCTAAAAAGACTACGTCTGCATGAGCGCGAAATAAAATGGAAGTAATAATTTACCAATAATCGTGGGAAGATATAGAAATGTGACTAAGTAAGGTGATTATAGTGGGTTAAAGTCCCAGACTTTGTCTTTCGGTGATTTTAATCTTACTATAACGAAAATACAAAAAAAACTTATTGGCAATGTATGGTATCTTACCCAAAGATAACCGAAACTTTCCAGGATGACTCTGACAATTGAAATGACAATTAAGACTGTAATTAACCCTGAAACAATGAAGTTTAATTATTTGGAGTAACAGTTCCGCATCTTTGGGCGGCATCAATTAATCCACTTTTCAACTACATTAGATGCTGAACAACCAAAACATTCAATTGAATTGGATTCGGGGTCATGTTAATATACTTGGAAATGGCCGGTCTGATCAGAAGGTGGAGAGGCTCTTCATCGTCTCTTCCTGACCATCTGGAGATTTAGCATATTTGGCCATGAGTAGATAAATAAACTGGCTCAACAGTGTCTAAAAATCAATAAATTAATATGGTTAATAACCCCTTTTAAATTTTGGGCATAGATAGCTCTCGGAATTTGAAAGAATAGCATTAAGGATAAAATTGGTGATCTCCGATTATTAATTCTTTCCTTAATGCTATTCCCGTTTTTTTATATCAGTCTTTAGTACTCTTCTTTTTATATATTAGTCTTTGGTACTCTTCTTAATTTTTTAAATTACTGCTTGCAACGCCAATTAACATGGACCATAAATTAACCAAATAACCTCATGGTCGGGGCGCCGAAAACTGAACCTTAAATTATCGAAATTTGGTTAAATTGTTTTCAAGAATGTTTAATAATATCAAATTTTATCGAATTTTTTTAGAAAATTATTGTTATTATTTTGATTTAATGAAAAATTCACTTTTCTTTGGATGTTTCCGGCAGTACTAAGATGACGTCGTCATTGGGGACCACAGGAATCCCTTTTCTCGATAAAAAGTCGTTAATGGAGATGTCAAAGTGTGTTTCCGATGTAACGCGAAAAATACTCCTTTTTTGAGCCTTTCAAAGCATGCAACTCACTACTCGTCGTCAGTCTCAATGTTAGTCGACGCACTAATAAAGTCATCACGTATTCTGCATTTTAAGCAATTTTCGATATTAAGCTTCGTCATCTTGACCCTCAAAAAATTGCTTCTTGGCCTCCCAAGTAGCAATTTTTTGAGGGTCAAGAAGGCCTCCCAAGAAGCAATTCGTTGCTACTTTTAGAATGACAAACTTGCGGATTCATCAAGCTAAACACAATATTTGATAAGACATCGTTGCTCTTTATTTTGCTGTTCCATTTATCGCAACGTACTACAAAAGTACCACTTGACTCTGTAGGGCCGCACAGTAGTATTATGTTATTTAACGTAACTTATCTGTCATTAAGTATAAAACCACAAGTCGCCTACGATCATAGGGACTGCGTTACGTTCAATCAATACACCACCATTACTGGCAGTTTAGAGTCAGTAACCAGTTATGAGCTGATTACTCCAACTATTAGTGACGAGGCCCATTTAAATATCTACTGTCATAAATAGTGACAGCGCCCGAGATACCTCCCACGTTAACACCATGGGGCACCCCAATTCCCATGGTATCAATTTTTGTTTTAAGAGTACTTCCGTTTGTACTCCGCTCATTGAGCTATGGTAAGGAATCTATAGCGGCGCACAGTAACCTGACGAGATGGAAATTTATGCTGCTCGTCTAGAAAGGACTGACTCATAAGACAGTATTTCTTTACTTTTCTACCACACAGCCTACTAAACTTTTCGAAATTAAATAAACAATTTAGAATAAATTTGAATTAATATGAAAAAAAGATAATAAACACAATTTGCAAATATCAATTGAGTGATTAAATACCAGATACTATAGACTTAATTATATATGGTGAAATAAAAAAGTTTATATCCTTTCTTCCAAATACTTTCGCACACTCTATTTTCCGTAATAGGCATCCAAAAATAGAATGAACGTAACTTAATCGGATTTTGTTATCATATACGAATTTTTTTTTCGAATTTTATTTTCATATATATTTTTTTTGTACACTATTTTATTTTATTTATATTTTTTGTTGCTGTCAGCCATCAGTTACGAATAAGTTCTTAAACAAAAAGCTTTTCTATTTGGCAATTATTTGATATTTTCAGCTTTTATGTGTAATTTAGTGCTGGCAATAAACGGCAATGTTTCAAGTTAAAATGTTTGGAAATTCAAAGTGGCCTCTTAGGCTTTTATGCCACTCTGGTGTCATGTCTCATGTTCGGTTTGATATGCTCTACTAATGTAGAGGCAAAGTTCATTTCAGTTTTATTGAAATGATACTGAAAAGGCTCACAAAGCGACGGAAATCCATTCAATTTTTCTATTCATTATCACACATCAAATCGAGACTTCCGTATATATACTCGTAATAGGACATCAGACCAGACCCCGTTTATATACTTAATACCAACACTTTTGAAAAACTTATAAAAAAAAAAAACTTAAGAAAAGGACTTGGCTTATCCTGACTATAGGTACATGGGCATATATGTATATATGTCTCAGTATGCTCTTTTAGGAAATTTTTGTTCTTTTCAACTTTGAAAATTGCTATGAAAGCTAACAAAACAAAGTATGAAAAAAAGGAACTTAAATAACAACTGAAGAAAAGAAAAGGGCTGCAAATGAAATGAAAATGGAAACTTCAGCACTGTTCGTATATTTTTACGTGTCTGAAATTTGATAAAATTACGTTTAGGCCTTGGATCCACTCATGTTTCCAATATAAAAAGAGTCGACATAAATGAATCAATACGTTCTCTAACCAAAAAAAGAAGAAAAAAATACAAACAACACTAACGAAAGAAAAGAAAGGTCTTCTTTGACGAATAGTACCCCATCGAATCAACTTTATCGAAACTTTTGCACCTTTTTACATAAAACTTTCAACATTTCGATGAATAAACATTAAATGGAAAAATTCAGCTAAACTTGTACTAAGAGAAGAAACTTTGCAATAGATTAGATAACAAATCTAAGCTTAAGTAAACTCTTTGAAGAATATTTTATTTACACTTTTAAAAGTTGAGTTTTTGCAAAATAGTTTTAAGTCAATAAAGTTGCTTTTTTTCTATTTTACTTATGTTTTTGCTAATCCTTTAACAATGTTTTAAGCACCGGAAATAAAAGCTCAACATTTTTTTTTTCTACTGCTAAGAATATTAAGTTTTGTTTTTCTCCATTAAAAATTAATCTATTATTTTTGTTACATCATTTCTTCTCTTCAAATCAAAAGTTTACCAAGTTCTCTATCAAAAGTTTTCAATTTAAAAAGTATAACTCTGTCTTTTGGCAATTTATTTATATTTGTCAAAACTAAATTTATATATAGCTTTAAATTTTCCATTTCCTATTAAAGGATTGCTTAACTGATCATCGAAAACGCAGAAGATACACCGAATAACTATTGCAGGAACAGTTTTTGGATGCTAATATTCTAATAAAGCTCATTTCTCACTTGGTGGATACGGTATTAAGCTAAATTTTCACATATGGGGCTCTAGAAATCCACAAGTTACTGTTAAAATAATTTACATTCCATAAAACTTGTACCTAAAAAATGTTAACCAATTGGCAACCATATTTATTTTAATTATTTTTAGTTGCAGCCATAAACCTCACTTTTACTTTATTGTTAGTTTTATTTAAAAGTAATTATTTAATTTAGTAGAAAGGAAAAACTTATCAAAAAACAAATGGATATACTGTATAATTTTCTGCTTATAATATTCATGTAAAAATAAATGTGCAGTATAAAAGTTGTAATAAAATTTTTATTATTTAAATAAAGAAGCTTTTTTTTATTTTTAAAGGAAACTTATTTAACAAAATTCCAACCCCTTCAACAACGCTAAAATTTTAATACAATATTATGAGTTGAACATGACCATTTAACTAACTTATTTAAAGTGGTTGTTGCCTCTTGTTGCGGTTTGTTGTTGTTGCTTGTTGTGTTGTTGAAGAGGTTGCCGTTGTTGTTGATGAATTTGAGATTGTTGTTGAATGGGCTGTTGCTGAATTGGCTGAGCCTGACAGCATCTGCTATACTATTTGCTGATACTGAGTTGAATTTGCAGTCGTGACTCCGGTTGAACCTGAGGCTGTGGGTTATAAGATGCCATTAACACCAGTAAGAACTCCGGCTATTATAGCACCACTAGTAACACCAACACTTCCAACAAGTGAGATTATCGAGTTTAGCTTAACTATTCCAGCAACTTATTTAAAATTTATTAATATAAACGAAAACAAAATAATTTTAATCCAAGCTTTCGTGATAGTAGTGTGCTTATGCCCTATAAAAAAAAACCAGGTGTATAAGCTTAAATCCGCTGTTTTTTTGTTAAAAAAACACATGTTTTTTTTCATAGAGAGCAGAAACAAATTTATTCAAAGTACTTTCCCTTGCTAGCTACACTTTTTTTCCATCTCTCGGGCAATTGGTGAATAACACGCCAAAAAAAATTCCTTCCCTTTCGAGGCAAACTACTCATCAAGCCATTTTCGGATGTCTTCGTAAGAATAGAAGTGCTGCTCAGCGAGCGGGTAGCTAATGGACGAAAACAGGTAGTATTGGAAAGAGGCCAGGTCTGCTGAATAAGCGGGGTGGCGTAGCACCACCAAGTTGAGTGTCTCCAAGTAGTTTTGGGGCATTTTTGACGTGTGCGATGGTGCGTTGATAATCCGTCCTTTTTTTCACGCAGAGCGCGGTGTAATTTGTTCAGTTGTTGGTGGTAGCAGTGGGCATTGACAGTTTCACCTTCTCATAGTAGACGATACCCTACCGATCCCACCAAACGCACAGCATCGTCTTCCGTCCGAAGCGATTCCTTCTTGGCGCAGATGTTAATGGTTGGCCGGGATCAACCCACGATTTATTGCGTGTAGGATTCTCGAAATATATTCAATTTTCATCGCCTATGACAATCCGGTAATTTTCCAATCTTTTCAATCTTCCTCATGGCACGAAGACGCATGGAAATGGCTGGTTGAGTAACACCCAATTGCTCCGCGAGCTTTTTTTGCGATTGGGTATCGTCTTCGTCCAAAAGAGCCAGCAATTGATGGTCTTCAATCTTCCTATGCCGAGTTTTACGCTTCTTATCCCACAAGTCGAAATTTCCGTCTTTGAACCGATGGAACCAATCCAATAAAGCACCGATGCGATTCGGTAGCCGATTTCTTCACACTGAAGCAGAAAAGCAGAGCTTCCCGCATACGCTCTTTTTCTGGCACAAAACTAGACATGATTACCAAAGGAAAAATAAATGCTGTTGTACGAAATTACCGACAATGTGCACTGATTAATGTTGACAGATGTCAAAATCATTGAAAAAAAGTATGGCGTGCCCATGGTAGCTTAATACGCTCACTTATAAATAGTAAAAGTTATAAAAAGAAGGAAAACGTATACTTTTTAGAGGATTTTAAAAGTAAAAATCTAAAAAAAATTGTTTTTAAACATCAGTTCCTCCCCTTTTCCAAGTGACGCAACTGACTTGAGGACCCAATAAAAATAATTAACTAAAATTTAAACCACTTCTCAAAAAGGTTCTTAATTACTGCTTTAGATGCTGATTTTTTAAAATAATTTTCTTCTTGAACATTTTCAATTGGATTATATGCACTTTTAGTAAGATGGCGCTGCAGACGAATGATTCCAAGGTTTAACGATGTTGATTGGCTGGATTTAGAATTTTTGCTCTGAAGCTTCATAAATTATCTGAAATTTTTCGGATAATTTCTAAAAGTAAAAGTATTCAAAAATAAAGAACCGTCAAGTACTCGTAATATCCGAATTACAGCTTTTTATATCACTTTTTAATATTAATGTAGAAACAACAATTTCTATTAATTATTAACACTAAAAAAAATTATGTAATTATCAGATAATTTTTTTTTTTGTTGTTGAAAATCATAAATATTTAAGCTTATGCATGTGCTTTTTGAATACACTTAAAATTATTAATCCATCTACTTAGCAAAAATATATATATTTCGGAGTCCATTATTTATAATCCCCATGTGATTATATATGAAAACAAAGCTTAATTTCAGTCATTTTTCGAATTCTGTATAGCAGCAAACATTTCCCAATAGTTACTCGAATATGACAAGAATTCCATTTAAGGTTTGATTATGTGCATAAATTATCCAATAACTTTCATCCATTTCATATATGAATCAATCAAAATCAATATTAAAATTTAATGTATTTAGATGTGGAAGGGGGGAGGGGGAGGATGTATAAATAAATTGAATGTGAAAATTTAATTAAAATGTGAAAATTTGAAGGAAAAAATACATTTTTCCTTCGACGTTCGAATTATAATTGACGGCGTGAAAAATTGAACTTATTGAGTTTTTGAAGTATTTTCCGATAACAATTTATTTACTTACTTTTTCATTTCAACCCTCATGCACTCTTTTAATATTATATTAAGTTTAATTTTTGTTCAGCTTTTTTTGTTTTTTTTTTTTTTTGCATATTGATTACTGGCAGATGTGAAATTTTCAAACAGAGTACAATAAATGTAAACGTGAGAAGTAAGTTTCGTTTTTTTTATCACAATGACTAATGGGAACGGAACATATGCTTTTCATGTGACTTTTAAGGGAAGTTTTTGGAATATGGAACACACCCTTTACGTGACTTAAAAATATTCTCTATAAAAAATTTGCTAAAAAATATTTCATATTATATTTTCTCAAAATCCTTAACACATACGAAAGGGTGTACATAAGTAAATAAATATTTTTTTTATAAGAATTTATGCATTCTTATAGTTAAATCTAAGCAACTACCGAGCAAACACTCAAATGCTCTACCATGACAACATCTTCCGTCACACGATCATCTCTATTAACGAGTTTTTATCGCATAAAGTTTCTACTTTTAACATAATCATAGTCCCGTTTGTCTGTTTTGTTCTCAAATATTAAAAAAATATTTAAATTTAGACATTTTTACCGATAGTCTGGTTCGACACAACATTCCCCATATTTTGAATGAATATCACTAAACCCAGCGTTTCTTTTTAAATAGGACTTATTCCATTGTGGAGCTCGTAAGCCCAACCTTTTCACTTCCAAATTATTTTTTTTTAACCTTTTTAAATATTTAAATATCTTTGAATTTTACCCCCAGTAAACTAAATGCAATTTATTTGTAATGAAGCTGGCAACGCATACCTTCACGAGATATGACTTCATAATCTTGGCGGTAAAAAATGGTCTATAGTTCTTGTTTCAGATAGGAAAAAATAATAATTATCATAAATATGTTTGAAGGGTATACTCGGTAGAATAATATCAGCGAATTAGTTTGAGAATGGAATTGATTCGAGAAAGAATTTTTAGTAGCCAATAACTGACCCTTTTGCAAAATGGTCTTCTCTTAGCTTATTTATAAATATCCTTTAATGGAATTACTTTTCTTTCAACATTCAATGAGTTTCTGTTACTTCCAACTTTCATAATTAATAATAATTTTATTAATTTATCTGCCGTATTTGATCGATTGCCGTTCAAAATTTTCTTCTAAAAGATTATTTTTCAGTTACTTTTAGAATTTGCTTCGATTGTTAATTATTTAGTTATACTCGTAATGCATAATTAAGTATCAATTTTTTTCATGTCTTAAACTCTTTTGAAATTTATTATTAATAAAATAAAAAGTTAGTTTATTTGTTGAAAGAAAATTACTTTTTCATATTGTATTCGTTGAGGAAAATGAATTAGAAAACGAAAAGAAATGTATTCGAATAATCGAAATTTATTCGATTTACGAGTTTTTCCTTTCTTACAGAAGGAATAAAAAATTACCTTCCTTCGTCTGAGGATGAATGGAAAAGAATAGATATGAAATCAGAGAAAATTATAAGGAAAGCAACCAAATAAATTATTAAGCATTATTGTGAGTAAATTTATTTGTAATTTATCACTTTAACACACTTTTATAAATGTTAAGTAATTCGAGAATTTATTTATCTTTGAAAAATGGTTGAATAAATGGTGTAATCACTAACCGTTTTCGTTATAAACCATCCTTAATTTAAAGGGTTCGAGTCTGTCACACTCAGCCATTTGGAAAGTCATTTGTCAGGACTTGGAATGCTCATTGTTCACCGCTATCCGCTAAAGGCAATAGCAAATAGTGCCTAAATATTGAACGAACCATATCCGATACGATCGATTATTTTAGCTGAACAGCCCCATTGAGCAGGATTTTCTCATCATTCTCTTATATTGTTAGCAATAAAAATAGCAATAATCGAACACCCACAAATGGATTTGACATCATCGATATCAAACGAGAAAATCTCTGAAATGTGTCAATAGTATCGACATCAAAATGAAAACTGATGAGATCGGAAGGTATTCTTCTAAGAATTTTCACCAAAAACATTTCGAACCAAAAATAACAAAACTCCAAGCTGCTCGAATGCTTGGCCCCATAGCTTACTATCGGTAGACATTTCTGATTCCACTATCTTGCCCAACAAACAACATGTTTTCTGTTGGCATTGAAATGAAAATCCTTAATCCTGGCTACTATCTAAATCTGTTTATCTTTCGTTTACGTTTACGTTAGTGTTCATGTTAGCGTCTTCTGCAGTGCTCCCGTCATTATTGTTGCTTCAGTCATTGTCATGACAGCGGCATTGGCCATTGTTTTTGCTGCTGATATTTTCCTTATTCTTATTATATTCGCTGTTGATAAAATTTAGATTCCTTTAACCAAATCCTCGTATTGTCGAACAATGACTACCGCATTCTTTCAGGTTATTGTACACGTCGGAAAACAACATGACTTACGGTTGTCGCTTTATGAATGGCTACGAATTCTTATCTATGTGTAAATTCAGGAAGTTCATATATTCATACACGTAGTATGAAGAAGGACGACAATTGTTACTCTTTTTCGTGAAGCCCGCATGTTCTCATTCGCTCCACATTTATCTCAAGGAATCTCGGAAGTATCTGGCACGGTGACTTTCATTCGCACTTGTTTACACTCATCCAGTATTTGCACACATTCTGCTGATGTGCACGATTAGATCCTCCTGAATGTGAGTTGATTCCTTCAACGAATTCAAACACTTTCAACCAACTCGACTAAATGAGTCTGCCAAGTCAACTGCTTACTTGTCTACTTTCGGTACTAAGAAGTCTACCAACAGAGATATACTATTTTACCAGTCTCAGTATAACTATCACTCTTAATATACGACTTGTAGTGTTTGCTGAAGGAATAGCCATACTAGAACCATACCTCTGCCAGTACCTGCTCAAGAATATGAAGTGGATTTCGGGAAATGTTTGAAGTTCTGCAAATGACAATAGGCCATAATAATTAAAGCTTGTCGGAAAACAAGTTGATAGCTCTATTTGTTCATGTTCCCTATTTTATTACAACTAAAGTGACATTTTTTATTCCCATTCATTGCATACAAATATAAGAGTACGCCAACGAATATGGAACCTTCTTAAATGCTACTTAATGTGCGAGAGTGAAGTGGAGTTATTTATCAAAAACAAAATTGAAAGAATACTTTTGCACTCGATATTAAAGGTTGTGGATACTTTTTAATTAATAGCAAAATTATTAAATAAAGAATAATTAAAACTCATTAGAAAAAAAATGATTTCGTGAGAATTTAAATTAGGTTTCACTTACTTTTAATTTTTTTGAATTGATTCATTCGATCTTTTTAGTAAGCTCAAAGTTGCTTTTTTTTAAGGTTAAAATGTCATGAAAATCAGCTTTAATTATTAATAAAATTTTATCTTTAAAATTGATGTTAACAGTTATAAGATTTGGAATGTTTCTTCTACCTCCTACGTTAAAAGGAATTCATCCTACTTTTTTCTTCTGATCTCCGAATTGGACTGAGCTCTATCCACTCATTATCTTCATTTATAGATCTTCCTGTTTCAGCCATATTGAAAAGCTTTTTTTAGGAGCGGATTTGAGGGTTTCTATATCACTGTATAAATGCAAAAAGGGTAGACTTTTATCCATCAAAATATGGTAAACTAGAATTTGTTGATGGATAAGGCTGTTCATAGCCATGCAACATCCTTTGCTGTCATCTAGTTTGCTGGCAGTTGCTTCAGTTCGAAGTTGGCCTCTGGCAGTTGGTCTTAGCCTTACGGATCATAAAATAAAGGCCGGAAGACAAGAGATAGGTGATCACGGGACTGTAGTGGTTTCAGGAACACTTACTATACGTTGGTGGGAAGGTTTCGGAGACAAAGATGGCGCTGGCGCTCCTAATTCTGAACCTTGGAGGACTCAGGCAGAGTAGGAGGATCCTGTTGTCGACCGTGGGCGGGTCAATCCTGCTCTATGCTGAACAATTTTGGCGGATGCGTTAATTAGAGCAACCTACATACGTGGAGTATACCAAAACGAAATATTGACAGATGAGCAGCAGAGGCTGTATCGCCAAAGAGGTAAATATGACGTTCTTCGTACGGACGAAAGAAATGAGTGCAAGAGGAGGTGGAAAAAAAGTTGGGATAATGTTTCCGATGGCAGATGGACTCACTGTCTCATCTCGGTGGTGGATCCGTCGGTAGATGGACGACTTGGTGATATTGGTTACTACCTATCCAATATCACTTTAAACTAGGATTATAGCCACATGTGCCCCATTTTGTGACGGGATGGTAGAGAGCGCGAAGCACGTGTTCTTTTACTACATCGGATTCAATGCGGAAAGCGAAGGGGCACGAAAGTGTGTTTAAGGGCCACTGACACCATAGAATATCATGGAACTAGTGTTGGACACAAGAACGGCTTAGGAGATTGTCAAAATTCTTGCGATAACAGTCCTAAAAAGACTACGTCTGCATGAGCGCGAAATAAAATGGAAGTAATAATTTACCAATAATCGTGGGAAGATATAGAAATGTGACTAAGTAAGGTGATTATAGTGGGTTAAAGTCCCAGACTTTGTCTTTCGGTGATTTTAATCTTACTATAACGAAAATACAAAAAAAACTTATTGGCAATGTATGGTATCTTACCCAAAGATAACCGAAACTTTCCAGGATGACTCTGACAATTGAAATGACAATTAAGACTGTAATTAACCCTGAAACAATGAAGTTTAATTATTTGGAGTAACAGTTCCGCATCTTTGGGCGGCATCAATTAATCCACTTTTCAACTACATTAGATGCTGAACAACCAAAACATTCAATTGAATTGGATTCGGGGTCATGTTAATATACTTGGAAATGGCCGGTCTGATCAGAAGGTGGAGAGGCTCTTCATCGTCTCTTCCTGACCATCTGGAGATTTAGCATATTTGGCCATGAGTAGATAAATAAACTGGCTCAACAGTGTCTAAAAATCAATAAATTAATATGGTTAATAACCCCTTTTAAATTTTGGGCATAGATAGCTCTCGGAATTTGAAAGAATAGCATTAAGGATAAAATTGGTGATCTCCGATTATTAATTCTTTCCTTAATGCTATTCCCGTTTTTTTATATCAGTCTTTAGTACTCTTCTTTTTATATATTAGTCTTTGGTACTCTTCTTAATTTTTTAAATTACTGCTTGCAACGCCAATTAACATGGACCATAAATTAACCAAATAACCTCATGGTCGGGGCGCCGAAAACTGAACCTTAAATTATCGAAATTTGGTTAAATTGTTTTCAAGAATGTTTAATAATATCAAATTTTATCGAATTTTTTTAGAAAATTATTGTTATTATTTTGATTTAATGAAAAATTCACTTTTCTTTGGATGTTTCCGGCAGTACTAAGATGACGTCGTCATTGGGGACCACAGGAATCCCTTTTCTCGATAAAAAGTCGTTAATGGAGATGTCAAAGTGTGTTTCCGATGTAACGCGAAAAATACTCCTTTTTTGAGCCTTTCAAAGCATGCAACTCACTACTCGTCGTCAGTCTCAATGTTAGTCGACGCACTAATAAAGTCATCACGTATTCTGCATTTTAAGCAATTTTCGATATTAAGCTTCGTCATCTTGACCCTCAAAAAATTGCTTCTTGGCCTCCCAAGTAGCAATTTTTTGAGGGTCAAGAAGGCCTCCCAAGAAGCAATTCGTTGCTACTTTTAGAATGACAAACTTGCGGATTCATCAAGCTAAACACAATATTTGATAAGACATCGTTGCTCTTTATTTTGCTGTTCCATTTATCGCAACGTACTACAAAAGTACCACTTGACTCTGTAGGGCCGCACAGTAGTATTATGTTATTTAACGTAACTTATCTGTCATTAAGTATAAAACCACAAGTCGCCTACGATCATAGGGACTGCGTTACGTTCAATCAATACACCACCATTACTGGCAGTTTAGAGTCAGTAACCAGTTATGAGCTGATTACTCCAACTATTAGTGACGAGGCCCATTTAAATATCTACTGTCATAAATAGTGACAGCGCCCGAGATACCTCCCACGTTAACACCATGGGGCACCCCAATTCCCATGGTATCAATTTTTGTTTTAAGAGTACTTCCGTTTGTACTCCGCTCATTGAGCTATGGTAAGGAATCTATAGCGGCGCACAGTAACCTGACGAGATGGAAATTTATGCTGCTCGTCTAGAAAGGACTGACTCATAAGACAGTATTTCTTTACTTTTCTACCACACAGCCTACTAAACTTTTCGAAATTAAATAAACAATTTAGAATAAATTTGAATTAATATGAAAAAAAGATAATAAACACAATTTGCAAATATCAATTGAGTGATTAAATACCAGATACTATAGACTTAATTATATATGGTGAAATAAAAAAGTTTATATCCTTTCTTCCAAATACTTTCGCACACTCTATTTTCCGTAATAGGCATCCAAAAATAGAATGAACGTAACTTAATCGGATTTTGTTATCATATACGAATTTTTTTTTCGAATTTTATTTTCATATATATTTTTTTTGTACACTATTTTATTTTATTTATATTTTTTGTTGCTGTCAGCCATCAGTTACGAATAAGTTCTTAAACAAAAAGCTTTTCTATTTGGCAATTATTTGATATTTTCAGCTTTTATGTGTAATTTAGTGCTGGCAATAAACGGCAATGTTTCAAGTTAAAATGTTTGGAAATTCAAAGTGGCCTCTTAGGCTTTTATGCCACTCTGGTGTCATGTCTCATGTTCGGTTTGATATGCTCTACTAATGTAGAGGCAAAGTTCATTTCAGTTTTATTGAAATGATACTGAAAAGGCTCACAAAGCGACGGAAATCCATTCAATTTTTCTATTCATTATCACACATCAAATCGAGACTTCCGTATATATACTCGTAATAGGACATCAGACCAGACCCCGTTTATATACTTAATACCAACACTTTTGAAAAACTTATAAAAAAAAAAAACTTAAGAAAAGGACTTGGCTTATCCTGACTATAGGTACATGGGCATATATGTATATATGTCTCAGTATGCTCTTTTAGGAAATTTTTGTTCTTTTCAACTTTGAAAATTGCTATGAAAGCTAACAAAACAAAGTATGAAAAAAAGGAACTTAAATAACAACTGAAGAAAAGAAAAGGGCTGCAAATGAAATGAAAATGGAAACTTCAGCACTGTTCGTATATTTTTACGTGTCTGAAATTTGATAAAATTACGTTTAGGCCTTGGATCCACTCATGTTTCCAATATAAAAAGAGTCGACATAAATGAATCAATACGTTCTCTAACCAAAAAAAGAAGAAAAAAATACAAACAACACTAACGAAAGAAAAGAAAGGTCTTCTTTGACGAATAGTACCCCATCGAATCAACTTTATCGAAACTTTTGCACCTTTTTACATAAAACTTTCAACATTTCGATGAATAAACATTAAATGGAAAAATTCAGCTAAACTTGTACTAAGAGAAGAAACTTTGCAATAGATTAGATAACAAATCTAAGCTTAAGTAAACTCTTTGAAGAATATTTTATTTACACTTTTAAAAGTTGAGTTTTTGCAAAATAGTTTTAAGTCAATAAAGTTGCTTTTTTTCTATTTTACTTATGTTTTTGCTAATCCTTTAACAATGTTTTAAGCACCGGAAATAAAAGCTCAACATTTTTTTTTTCTACTGCTAAGAATATTAAGTTTTGTTTTTCTCCATTAAAAATTAATCTATTATTTTTGTTACATCATTTCTTCTCTTCAAATCAAAAGTTTACCAAGTTCTCTATCAAAAGTTTTCAATTTAAAAAGTATAACTCTGTCTTTTGGCAATTTATTTATATTTGTCAAAACTAAATTTATATATAGCTTTAAATTTTCCATTTCCTATTAAAGGATTGCTTAACTGATCATCGAAAACGCAGAAGATACACCGAATAACTATTGCAGGAACAGTTTTTGGATGCTAATATTCTAATAAAGCTCATTTCTCACTTGGTGGATACGGTATTAAGCTAAATTTTCACATATGGGGCTCTAGAAATCCACAAGTTACTGTTAAAATAATTTACATTCCATAAAACTTGTACCTAAAAAATGTTAACCAATTGGCAACCATATTTATTTTAATTATTTTTAGTTGCAGCCATAAACCTCACTTTTACTTTATTGTTAGTTTTATTTAAAAGTAATTATTTAATTTAGTAGAAAGGAAAAACTTATCAAAAAACAAATGGATATACTGTATAATTTTCTGCTTATAATATTCATGTAAAAATAAATGTGCAGTATAAAAGTTGTAATAAAATTTTTATTATTTAAATAAAGAAGCTTTTTTTTATTTTTAAAGGAAACTTATTTAACAAAATTCCAACCCCTTCAACAACGCTAAAATTTTAATACAATATTATGAGTTGAACATGACCATTTAACTAACTTATTTAAAGTGGTTGTTGCCTCTTGTTGCGGTTTGTTGTTGTTGCTTGTTGTGTTGTTGAAGAGGTTGCCGTTGTTGTTGATGAATTTGAGATTGTTGTTGAATGGGCTGTTGCTGAATTGGCTGAGCCTGACAGCATCTGCTATACTATTTGCTGATACTGAGTTGAATTTGCAGTCGTGACTCCGGTTGAACCTGAGGCTGTGGGTTATAAGATGCCATTAACACCAGTAAGAACTCCGGCTATTATAGCACCACTAGTAACACCAACACTTCCAACAAGTGAGATTATCGAGTTTAGCTTAACTATTCCAGCAACTTATTTAAAATTTATTAATATAAACGAAAACAAAATAATTTTAATCCAAGCTTTCGTGATAGTAGTGTGCTTATGCCCTATAAAAAAAAACCAGGTGTATAAGCTTAAATCCGCTGTTTTTTTGTTAAAAAAACACATGTTTTTTTTCATAGAGAGCAGAAACAAATTTATTCAAAGTACTTTCCCTTGCTAGCTACACTTTTTTTCCATCTCTCGGGCAATTGGTGAATAACACGCCAAAAAAAATTCCTTCCCTTTCGAGGCAAACTACTCATCAAGCCATTTTCGGATGTCTTCGTAAGAATAGAAGTGCTGCTCAGCGAGCGGGTAGCTAATGGACGAAAACAGGTAGTATTGGAAAGAGGCCAGGTCTGCTGAATAAGCGGGGTGGCGTAGCACCACCAAGTTGAGTGTCTCCAAGTAGTTTTGGGGCATTTTTGACGTGTGCGATGGTGCGTTGATAATCCGTCCTTTTTTTCACGCAGAGCGCGGTGTAATTTGTTCAGTTGTTGGTGGTAGCAGTGGGCATTGACAGTTTCACCTTCTCATAGTAGACGATACCCTACCGATCCCACCAAACGCACAGCATCGTCTTCCGTCCGAAGCGATTCCTTCTTGGCGCAGATGTTAATGGTTGGCCGGGATCAACCCACGATTTATTGCGTGTAGGATTCTCGAAATATATTCAATTTTCATCGCCTATGACAATCCGGTAATTTTCCAATCTTTTCAATCTTCCTCATGGCACGAAGACGCATGGAAATGGCTGGTTGAGTAACACCCAATTGCTCCGCGAGCTTTTTTTGCGATTGGGTATCGTCTTCGTCCAAAAGAGCCAGCAATTGATGGTCTTCAATCTTCCTATGCCGAGTTTTACGCTTCTTATCCCACAAGTCGAAATTTCCGTCTTTGAACCGATGGAACCAATCCAATAAAGCACCGATGCGATTCGGTAGCCGATTTCTTCACACTGAAGCAGAAAAGCAGAGCTTCCCGCATACGCTCTTTTTCTGGCACAAAACTAGACATGATTACCAAAGGAAAAATAAATGCTGTTGTACGAAATTACCGACAATGTGCACTGATTAATGTTGACAGATGTCAAAATCATTGAAAAAAAGTATGGCGTGCCCATGGTAGCTTAATACGCTCACTTATAAATAGTAAAAGTTATAAAAAGAAGGAAAACGTATACTTTTTAGAGGATTTTAAAAGTAAAAATCTAAAAAAAATTGTTTTTAAACATCAGTTCCTCCCCTTTTCCAAGTGACGCAACTGACTTGAGGACCCAATAAAAATAATTAACTAAAATTTAAACCACTTCTCAAAAAGGTTCTTAATTACTGCTTTAGATGCTGATTTTTTAAAATAATTTTCTTCTTGAACATTTTCAATTGGATTATATGCACTTTTAGTAAGATGGCGCTGCAGACGAATGATTCCAAGGTTTAACGATGTTGATTGGCTGGATTTAGAATTTTTGCTCTGAAGCTTCATAAATTATCTGAAATTTTTCGGATAATTTCTAAAAGTAAAAGTATTCAAAAATAAAGAACCGTCAAGTACTCGTAATATCCGAATTACAGCTTTTTATATCACTTTTTAATATTAATGTAGAAACAACAATTTCTATTAATTATTAACACTAAAAAAAATTATGTAATTATCAGATAATTTTTTTTTTTGTTGTTGAAAATCATAAATATTTAAGCTTATGCATGTGCTTTTTGAATACACTTAAAATTATTAATCCATCTACTTAGCAAAAATATATATATTTCGGAGTCCATTATTTATAATCCCCATGTGATTATATATGAAAACAAAGCTTAATTTCAGTCATTTTTCGAATTCTGTATAGCAGCAAACATTTCCCAATAGTTACTCGAATATGACAAGAATTCCATTTAAGGTTTGATTATGTGCATAAATTATCCAATAACTTTCATCCATTTCATATATGAATCAATCAAAATCAATATTAAAATTTAATGTATTTAGATGTGGAAGGGGGGAGGGGGAGGATGTATAAATAAATTGAATGTGAAAATTTAATTAAAATGTGAAAATTTGAAGGAAAAAATACATTTTTCCTTCGACGTTCGAATTATAATTGACGGCGTGAAAAATTGAACTTATTGAGTTTTTGAAGTATTTTCCGATAACAATTTATTTACTTACTTTTTCATTTCAACCCTCATGCACTCTTTTAATATTATATTAAGTTTAATTTTTGTTCAGCTTTTTTTGTTTTTTTTTTTTTTTGCATATTGATTACTGGCAGATGTGAAATTTTCAAACAGAGTACAATAAATGTAAACGTGAGAAGTAAGTTTCGTTTTTTTTATCACAATGACTAATGGGAACGGAACATATGCTTTTCATGTGACTTTTAAGGGAAGTTTTTGGAATATGGAACACACCCTTTACGTGACTTAAAAATATTCTCTATAAAAAATTTGCTAAAAAATATTTCATATTATATTTTCTCAAAATCCTTAACACATACGAAAGGGTGTACATAAGTAAATAAATATTTTTTTTATAAGAATTTATGCATTCTTATAGTTAAATCTAAGCAACTACCGATTCCAATTTAGTAAAAATGAAACCGTTTTTCAATTAAAAGACATTTTTATTTATATATAAAGTACATGAGGGAAAAAATCATAATTTTAAATAAAAATATGTAAACAGAAAATTACTAATTATTCTATGTACATACTCGAAAAGGGCTAATACTTAATTAGAGTTATAATTTATTTAAACGTATATGTAAGTAATTAATTGGTTTATATGGAAAAAAATTATGTATATAGAGTAATAACAATAGTAATAATTTTTACTTTAAATATGGTAATTAAATTCGTAATTAATTTTAGTGCCAGAAACGGATGTAAAAATGAATTTATCATTGGCTGGATATTCACTATTCATTAATTTCATAGCATGACTCGTGTCGCAAATTGTTCATATTCGGATTGTACTATAATTATTAAATTGTATAGTTTTGAAATGGGAGAGATATTATGTAGGAATTTTGTCAAATATGGGAAGATATATGTTGCTTACAGAGGTTATGTATATAAAAGGGGAAGTGAAAGGATAACATTGAATTTATTGTGAAGTATTTCTATTAATTCATTTAATTTTATATGATATAATTTCTTCTATGATAAATTGTTTCAAAATAAGATAACTTTAATATATATACATATATATATATAAAAGAAAGATATAAGCGTAAAGTAGAGTTTGGCATACTAGAAAAGCATATGGATTAAAATGACAAAATAAATCTAGGAGCACAAGTAATAACAATGATTCTACCAACAAATAAAGATGTTACTATTTCCTATTATTTCCAGTTTTGTATTATATTTAATAGGAAAATGATTCTCTAAAAGAATTTTCTACTTATAATTTAGCATATAACCATATTATTTATATAAATCTTCGAATGTATAAAATTAGATATATTTTATCCATTTTATAGTTAGGAAAAAGTTGACCTAGTCTTGATCAGTTGTTAAATATACCATACAATATATATTAGTTAGGATCATATTTTTTTAGATGTTAATATGCCATTTAATATAATTGATAATTTTATAATACATTAAATTTGTAAAAACTTTCTACAAAAGATACGTTAATATGCTAAATTACAATAAACCAGGATTTTAACACCCAAAACGAAATACGGAAAAGCCACTGTATCTACGAAAAGAGACTGTGTGGTATGAATTTTCATATTAAAGGTCCCATTGACCCATATTTCTGTGAAAATAAATAAGCAGAAATAGTTTACATCAATTCTGGGTATTCTGGCTATATGATAACTCATATTTTTAATAAAAATTTTAAGATTTTAGTCTGAACAATATGTGTTTTTTTTTTAAAATATGGGCTTTATTGAGCGAAAAGTTTCCAGGGTGTGAAATATCTAGACTGGGAGATATTAATTGGACTCAAAGATCTATTCTTTTGAATTTGTTTATATTCTTAAAACATAGAATATTTAGATATTAAATTATTGAGAGAAAAAAAATACTTAAAAAAATAACCTCAAAAGCAAGAAAAACAACCCCTTTTTTCTATTGAAACGAAATTTTTTGAAAATTTATCGAAATTTTTCATATATTTTTCTTTTGAAAAGTTACCTATAAAAGGTTATCTAAAATATTTTATTGCAAAAACTATTAAACGTAAATAGAAAAAATTATAAATAATCCTTAATTAAGACAAATGGAAAATAGAACCAGCCTGAGAGGATTTTAGTATTAAGAATTTTTTAAAACTTTACTTCTCAGTGATAAATATAACATTTAAAATGTATTTGAAAAAAAAATTAATTAAATATTCCCTTTCAGCTTTAAAGTATTTTTATAATAGTTTAATAATTTTAATATAATTTCGGCAAAAAAATTATTTCAACTTTTCATAAATTCTGCTGAAAATATTTTCTAAGATAGAGTTTTCAGGTTTTTTTTCTCCAAAAATATATTTTATTTTATTACATAAACTTTATTACTTCAATTTCTTATTATTTGCATGGTTTTAAACGTAGAAAAATAACTTGTTACGCTCTATTTTTAATATATTTTTTTGGTGAATACTACCCTTACAACTATATTCCTTTAATTTATAAGTGTACAAATAAAAAAACATATATTCAACAATTAAAAATTCCCTTTTCATCTACTTTTTTTTTAAATAAACAAAAGAAAGAATAATTGAATAATAATTTTTCGTAATATGGAAAGAAGAACGAATATTGCACTCGTAAAAAAATTCTTTTCAAATTTCAAACATGACCATAAGCAAGAAGACAATTTTTAAAACTGATAATAAAGCAAACTTTCCAAAGTTTACTCTCATTTACAGAGTAGAGAAATTCTCTTATACGATAGGGGATGTACTGAGCCCCACTATTTTTACTGAGTTTTATAAGAAAATCAACTTTAAAATGGAATATTTTTGCTCATTCTGAGCTTTGAGTATTTTCTGTCCAAAGCTGAATTCTCTGAGAGACTCTCTAACAACCCTATTGTTGTATTTTTCGGTAGCATCAATTTCATTTTGAATGGGTGGTGAAAGCTTTAATTCTGTTACACCCACTCACTCAATTCAAAGCGTGCTTAACATAAAGAATGTTGAGAGCGTGCGTTTATCAAACCAAAAATAAAACAAAATGAGAATATGTTTGGTAAAATTGTGCTTGCTGCCCTGCAGCACGAAAGTTCGACGTCAGTTCACGACGGATTTTTGATAAGGATCGTTCGTCATCGAAAGGATACGCGCGTGTTTGAGCTTTCTGAACGTGCTTCGTACAATTTAATCCGCCAAAAATAAATAAAAAAAAATATTTTCCATATAATCAAACGATCAAAATTAGCAAAAAAAAAATTATTAAAAAAATAAAACCAAAAAATTTACTGGATATTATCATAGTTTGTGTTAACAATTCATATTAGAAAAAAAAATTACTATATACTAAATAATCCTTTCTAATAAAGCCCGGATTTATGTCTATACTATCTTCATAATATGTGTTGTTTATATTACTACAAAAAATAATCTCTTAGCATGTGTACTAGCCGATAAGCTCATCTATCAATTGTTGATGCACGTGTCATATAAGCGACGAGCCCTTGCCATTAATACGAGTACGTACGAATATACTTACACAGGATATAAATAATTATAAGTAAAAATAAAATAAAATAATTACTAGTATTTTTTGAATTTATTTTATTAAATTTAACTATATTCTTGGTAATATTATTTTTTATTTTATTTATAAGTTTATAGTAATTAATGAGAAAATTTTCTTTTTCGTTTTTATAAAATTTTAATGATTTTTATTAGAAAAATATGATTAGGAAAAATCTTAAAAAATAAAAGATGGAAAATAATAAGTGTCCGTTCTAATGAATCCTTCTTAATTGTGCATAATTTAATTAATAAAATATAAATTGATAACGGTCGATAAAATTAAATTATTTATATAATATATAATGCTGATTGAATATATGTAAGTGTGCTTTAAATAATAATAATAAAAATATATCGAGGCGCGGGTTAAAAGCATTCGATTAATTTACTTCGATCGAAGGATTGTAATTTTTTGCTATAATTTTTACTGCATAAATTTGTATTTGCCTAAATAAGTTTTGTACTATTGTTAAAGTTTATTCATCTTTATATACATGTGTAAATGTATAGATTCACTTTCGTATTTGTGTATTGTATTTATTCATCCATTCAGTTATTTATCTGCTCATCTATAAACGTTTACCACCCCATTCACATATATCTTATATAGAATCGTTGAAAAAAAAAAGTGAATAGACAACCAAGAGGAATGAAGAGATAGTCTTATTCACACAATAAGATAAAGTGATAACAATCTTTTGATGGAATAAAATGGATTAAGTGATTATCGCCACATTGCCATCATATATATATGTGTACACGCTGGAGGAGCAGCAGGATATCTGATTCGGAATAAATTTATACCAAAAACAAACAGAAGAAAAGAGTGCACAAAACATATATATTAGTGTGTTCAAATATCTAAGACTATATGAAATAAAATGTTAGCCGTACGCGTAATTCTCTAGAGAGTATCTCTGGTAAAGACTTTGACCGAAATAGCATTTTAATTACTCTTCTATGTACATTGTATATTCGTAGTACGCATCCTTACACCTATCTATCTATCTATCTATCTATCTTTGCGGACAAAATTAATAAGTGCTATAAAAATAAACTCGAATAATAAAAAGTAATAACAACTTATACTATTTATGTAAAAACATGTATGTATCAGTATTTGTGTTAGTGTAGTGGCAATTTGTACTGGCTTGTGGTGATTTTGACTTTTTTTTCTTCTGATAATTTTATTCGAGCATAAAACTTGAAGAACACAAAACCTTCTGTCTTTTAATAAGCATCATTGTCCTTTGCTAATGGATTTCATATATTTCTGAGTTGACATCAACTAAAAGTGGATAGATATACTCGCACTAATTAATTAAGGTAAATATTAGAAATTATATATTATGTCACATTAACTGATCATTAAGAACTTTTACTAATAGAAGATTACAGAAAAAGAAATATTTCTTATTTCATATCATTTGGTTTGGTGCGCAAACTTTTGACATGAATTTCAGCTCGATCATATTAATATTATAATTGTTCAAATAGATAGCTTATTTTCTATTCATAGGATATAAGCAATTTCCTCCAAATATGATATTTGTTTCTATAAGAAATATATTGAAAAGCTGTTAATATCGATGTAAGTATTATTGGTTCGATTATCCTTGGAAGTGGTTGTAGTAATTTTACTAAAAAACAGTTATTTATATTTTTTGTTCTTCTTTTATACCTTTTCAATACAATATAGATTTTTTTTTTAAATAATTTTTCTAACTATACATGATATCAGATAGTAGAAGTAGTTAAAATTACAAAAGACTCAATTAAGAATCGAATTAATTTCCTGGAATTTAATATAAAATTTTTGTATCTAAAATATTGTTATAAATTTTTCAAAGAAACATTGGTAAAAAAAAAATAATTTTAGTCCTCCTTTCTCTAAAATATACATTTTATTCCAAATATCCAAATTTTTTCTTAAAAATAAAATTTTTTTTTTATTAAAAGATCAATAAATAGTTTATAATTAAAAGTTAATTTTATTGATAATAAAGTAGAAAAATTAAAAATATTAAAAAAAAACAATAACTTTCTCTTATTTGAAAAAATTTAATTATATATAGATACAAAAAATAATTTTTTTTTTTAAATAAGTGGTAAATTTTGAAACATTTAAAATGCGATTTTTAATTGATTGAATACAAAATAATAATTAAAATTATAGAGCTTTTTTCATTTTTCTTAAAATTGATTGAATACAAAATAATAATTAAAATTATAGAACTTTTTTCATTTTTCTTAAAATGTCAATAGATGTCACTACGTACAAAAGTGGCTCCAGCTATTAACAAAATCTATCAACATAAAGTCCTAACAATTATCCAATTTGACACTAAAAATTTTACTTTTTTATATTGCGTTAATTTTGTCATTAAGTAAAAATTTTAGTATTATTCCAACAATTTTCACAACACTTCTTGCAGAGCTCGATCATTTTACGATCATTTCTTAGGCTGTAATTTGGTCATTACTTGACTGATATTGGCTATTAAATGATTCAAAATTTAAATCATGTCTGCATATAGATACAATTTTTTATAAAACGCTATAATCATAATTATAATGGTATCAAATTGTACGATCTTGAAGGCCAATTAACATCACCAAACAATAAAGTTATGCGTTTTGAGAACTTTTTGCAGTATAAAACCAATATTTGGCATGTTATGTGGCTTTTGATACCATTCTGTTCAAACCATATATTGTTGAAATTGAAATCTTCAAGTAAAAGCCACAAAAAAATTTGGTAATCCTGCGGAAATAGAGCTTAAATTCAAAGTCTCTTCTTAACGGTCTCTCTTTCTTCAGTTTTAAGAATATACCCTCAGATTAGAGTGTACACCAGATAAGAACTTTTTGTATATACAATGGCTTCTCCATAGTTATTCGTTCATGTATTATTTATTTACATATCCACAGAGCCATAAATAAACCTCACCGCTAATGACCATAATCTCGTCTTAAAAGTCGAAACGTTACTCTGACAAAATCACTACTTTTGTAAAAAAATTTAATTATTTTAACATATTTTTTGGTAGTTCAAAAATCTCTATTATAAAATGGCAAACTTTTTTTTAATAAAATATAATAATTATAATATATTTTTATAGAAAATAATAAGTAATGAAATTCCTTTTTTGTTTATTACAAATGGATTATCCTGTACTGTATCTGAGGTCATAAATTTGTTGGACCATTTTTTTCCTAATCTCCGTGAGAAAACTTTTTATATTTACCATTGAAATATGAAAATTATTTCAAATTATTCCCAACATTTCAAACTTTAATAATTAATCAAAGTAATAAAAACATTATTAGAAATTGTACCTTATTAAATATGGAAATATAAAATACTTTCGCCAAACATTCTATGTGCTTATGTACAGCAATAAAATTATAATTAAAAATAGTTTTATTATTCTATTTTCATTAACATTACCATTTAAATTTCAATTTCAGTTTCTATTCTCTAAAGAATTTCTATATTATTAATAATCTTTGATTTGTCTCTACAAAATATATTTGAAATTATACTGAATGTGATACTCGTAATTTCAACAAATTTTCATTATTCATACAGAAGCATTAAAATTTACAATTGGAGAAATACGTACTCGTAAATCAAAATTTTCAACTACTTAAATATTCTGTAATCGATATCGTTTACATATTCATAAACATGAATACATACGGATTCGTATACAGCACGTTGAAGACATTTCAAATCCTATAGGGTGAAAAGGATTCATTGGGATCAAACCTTTTCCAACTAGCGTGATGATTGTGTGTGATTCTCTTGTTGACAGAAGGAATATTTTATGCATATTTTCAGATGACATATTACAAAGTAAATGGTTTCGTACATACTCTTATTATTAAGCTTGGGATACCCATAAAATTTGAAATGCCTTATTTGGAGAATTGTTTATGCTTTTTGTTCCTGGTATTATCTACCCATCTGGATCCATTATATACCACCACCACACACACAGAACGTTCTATTCTCCTATTTTAGGCAAGTTCACTTCTTTGGGATTATTGCGAAAATCTGTCGCATTGAAAGGAGCCTTTCAATAGTTATACGGCATACAGAATTTGTATTCTCCTAAGGATCAACAACTTTTATTATTCAAATGTCTTAAGTGTATTAAACTATATAATATTTAAACTGCATTCAACTAAAATTCACCTTTACTCTATTAATATATGTATTTTGTTGCGTAGGTAGGTTGAATACATTTTGCAAGGATATTCATTTCTGGGTAGAAATTTTCGCGACTTATAAAATTTTCATATTCTACAATACAAAAATTTTAATTTATTCCGGAATTATTTTATTTATATTTTATATACGCATATATATATATATATGTATATTATGGAAATTTTACAATATTATATACTAAAAAAAAAATTCAATGTTGTAAAAAGGAAAATAATATATTATATATGAATTTCTCATAAGCTTGAAAATTGAAAAGTTCCAAAAATAAGTTCCAAATCAAATATGAAAATAAACAGAATACTGATATTACCTGTTAGAATTTTATTATTTTCTTACCTTATGATACTTAAGGTATTTTTTTTTATATTATTGCATAAGTATTTATTTTGTAATATTTTCCTTTAAAATTTTTATTCATCAACTTTTTTTCTTTTTTGCCTTTTTTTTAAAAAAAAAAAAGTATTTCTACAAAAATCGTTGCAAAGAAAAACCAAATAAAATGGAATAAAGTAGGTAGAATCAATTTACCTAAAAAAGATGTAAAAACTTAGTCGTCCTGACTTTTTTGAGAGGCAAATTTCTGCATATTCAATATTTTCGGTTGTTCAATGACGACTGTTGATACAGTAAAAATAGATTCAGATCTTTTGATATTTACTGTAGTTGAATCAACATATCTGATGCATACATATGTAGATACCTCCTTATTACTATAAAAATAAAAAGATTTCTCTTTTTTCTTATACGAGAATAATTATAATTGATTTGAAAAATATTTTCTTATTTGTCGGAAGTTTTTTGTTCATTCAGAGCGCCTTCTTTTTCTTGCGAACAAATTACAAACGGAATTTCTTTTGAAAGGATATGTAAGCTTTTTGAAGTTTTTCTATAATACAAAGAGAAAAATTATTTATATATTCGTAAGTATCCAATATTTTGATCTTGAATCTTAAAAGGATCAAAATTAGAAAGAAGAATCTCTATAACAAAAGCACAAATATAAACATTTACATACTCTCAATCTTATCATGTTCAAGATCAAAAATATAATTTATATACTTGACTAGAATATACCCTTTCCCATGTCCTTTTTTCCTGTAAACTATTTGAATGAAATTTGTATGCAATTTTTTTTTTTGCTCCTTTTTACCCAAACAACGCAATATGGACATATGTATGGAAATGGATTTTTGATATTGAACAAATATTACATAAATAATATTATATGCAAAATGAATTAAACTGAATAAGGTAAAAAGGATTCAATAGTATATAAAAAGCTGTTTTTATTATGTAGGCAAATATTATATATGGTGTTTATGTTTCTTGGTAAATGGAAAATCGACTTCCGTTTATGCTCCCTCACCATTTGAAAATCATTTTCAATATTTTGTTTATTCGCATAAGATTTTATGAGTGCCATGACAATATAACTTTTTAGCTTTTATATGAATTTTGAAAAAAATGACAAGTGAAGTTTTTTCGCAATAAAAATAAACTCAGAAATTTCTTTAGGGTTTTTTTGTAAAAATTCTAAGAATTACACATAATTCAAAAAAAAAAAAAAAAAATATAATAATAAAAATAAAAATATTTAAATATATTTATTTATTAGTGAAATAATTTTATTGACAATCTTGAAAATTACGTCGGCTCAATAAGACGAATAGCAAAATTACTAATTTCAAATATACTTAATACTATAGTCCGTGGGAGGAATCGATATTATTTTTTATTAATAACTTTTAATCTTTGAGTAGAAAATATAATTAAAAAAAAATTTCTCAAAAGTTTTTCTGAAAAGCTAGGCAATGATAAAAAAATAAGATTTCAGATATTAATGAGAATATTTGGGATAATAAAAGAAGAAGAAATATTCTTTCAAATAAAAATGCTCCTTTTTTTGTATTTATTTTCTAACTTTAAAAAAAAAGGAAAAGTAATCTTGATAAAAAGATTTTAGTAAAATTCCTTTTCAATTTAATTCAGAAAATCTTTGATTGTTGAATATCTAAAAAAAAAAAACTTTTTAATTATTATCTTATTTATAGAGTGGAGATTATTTCAATTTAAATTGATTTAAGTTTTCAAATTTCTTAATCAATTACAAAAATTCTGATTTTAATTATAGAAAAAAAACAACTATTTCACAGTCAAGATTTAAATCAGATTTCTTAAAAAAATTCTATTTCTAAACAAATGGCTGTCCAATTTGCGGTATTCAAATGTAAAAAAATAATAAAATATATTTAAAATTTAGATATTGAAATATTTTAAAATATTATATTTCATAAACTTTGCCATTATATAAAAAGTATAAGAATAGTTTAATAGTAGCCATGAGACTTCTTACACGACTCGATCCTTTTGAAGTATTTTTTTAAGATTTTTTCGCACATTTTATGCTGTAATTCGGCTATTATTTTCCGGAGACCGGTTTTTAATAGCTCCAAAATTTAAAAACGTTCTACCTAAATATGATTTTATCATAGCTTAATACGAAAAAATCCTATGGCATTAATTTCTTCTATCTTAAGGACCAATCGACCAAATCTCGGAATTACGCGTGCTTGGAATGAATGACACACAATAAAATTCTGAGACCAAAATGCATACTATTAATCTTTGCGAATACAATGGCTTTTCTACAGTTATTAATAGGTTTTCAAATCGAGATAAATAGCAATTTTGTTTATTGATGCATTCACCGGAAGATAAATATGCGCCTCATCGCCATAGAAAATTTTATTTCTTTTAAATTTTTATAGTTTAATTGCACTGGTCTAAAATTTATCTGCATCATAAAATGGCAAACTATATACACAAAAAATTTACCACTTTTATATGCTATATATAGTAAAATATTTTGTTTGTTTGTTTGTAAGGTCCCTTAGACATATGCCAGGGGCCACTTCATAGCGCCACGACCGTGAGGCCACTTGACGGCTTCGTAGTACGTGTGGGAACTAACCTGAGAGAGACTGGTCTGTGGTTAGTAGTATAGAAAGTTGAGAATTTTGTTATATTTTGTGGAGCAGATTAGTATGTTTTAGAAGTTTAAATAACAAGGGGACTAGGGAATTGAGTTGTTGGATCGAGGAGCTCCATAATGGGAGGAATCCTGCTCGCAAAGTAGTTCTTGGTTATGTGGCATTTCTGTAGAATATGGGTGATAGTGAAATGGGTGCCACAGGATTGGCAGAAGGGACGATTGGTGTTGCCAAAAAGGAAGTTATGAGTAAGAGCAGTATGCCCAATCCGGATTCTGAGGAGCTTCTGCGCCCAGAATTTCGGTATGGATTTTGAATACACTGGTTTATTAGTGGTTATCCAATGAGTCGACAAAAAAGTGTCGCTATTGGTCCAGTCATCGTGTCTGCGGATGGCTAATGGTGTTAGTTGCCATTCTGTTAGTAGGCGAGGCAGATTGGGAATGACTGTGATCACTGGTCGACGGAGTATTTCTCCAGCCAACTTGTCAGCACTTTCATTACCCACAATTCCCACATGCCCTGGCACCCATCGCAACTCGACACTCCTATTACTAAGTAGGTAATGACGAATTGCTAAGTAGGCTATGGGCGGCAAGGCTGTCGCTAAAAATAATAACGTTTTGTTGGCTGGGAATATTGGTCGCAATTTCAATCGCCGTTTTGATGGTCCACAGCTCCCCATAAGATTTAGCTGCCCTATAAGGGAAGATTCCACAACATAGTGCGCAGGTGCTGCAGCCAAAAAGTTCGACGACCGCAAAAGATGTAATATCGGTGTCAGCAGCAGCATCAGTTAACAACAGTCCACGATCTTTTAATCCGTCCAATTGTTCAAGGAACAATTTCCTATATGTGGACGGATCAGTTCTAGCCTTCTTAAACCTGTCAAGAGAAGCAGTCACTTTCAACTTTGCTCCCAACCACAGTTTCCAATCTGGGTGTAGAGAGGAAGTTTGGAAAACAAGGGGGAGGATGGATGAATTGCTTTCAAGGTGGGATATTAATAAGGATAGCGATAATGAATTCCTTTTTGAGCTGGGGGAAATGATAATATTTTTGATTAAAGTGTGTAGGGGATAATTTGGAAGGCATAGGTTTTTGTAAATTAAACTTAGGCGGGAGTAAAATATTTTTGTATTATTAGAGTTGTTTTTTCCCAAATTAAAAATTGGCTAATTCTCTATTAAAAAAAAAAAAAAAAACATATTTTTTCATACAAAAAGTTTGTAAGTTTTTATATTTTTTTTTTCAGCATTTGACTTAAAAAATAACTGAAAATATTTCATTATATCAAAAGGTCAATACGATATTTTTTCAATAAACAGTGAAACCAAAAAAATACCTAAATTCCATCCAATCATAATAAATAATTAAGAGTACACCTACTACACATTCTCGTAAGTTTAAGGACAATTTTTTTTTTTCGGAGGCTCCTCAATTTTATTTCTCACAATTAAAAAAAAAAATTCTCTTGAAAATATTTCTATATATGTGCTTATGTGAATAGATGTTTTTCTTTACATATTTTATATAAACTTTCCGACTTATGTGTGTGTAAATATTTTTAATTAAAACTTTTCTCTGTCACAGTCAGGTGCACAATTATCTAGGTAAGTAGTTTAAAGTGGGATACCTTGTTCTATATTTTATTCCAATTTATTTTTGCTATTCTTCTTCTTTTATTATCAAGAAAAGGAATTTTCTTATTATTATATTTTACTTTTCTTATTTTTTGACCTAAACTTTAGATGTATAGTATACCTAGACGAGTAGGTGTAAATATTGTTAAAGTGATAATGTTAAAGTATAAATTTTATAAATTCTTTCGGAAACTTTCAAAGTGCGTACATGTTTGGTTAATTATATCTTAAAATTATTTTAGTTTACATTTTAATTATTTATATTCAATTCAATTTGGTTAGTAATATTTCACCTTCGAAAATAATAGCCAAGAAGATTTATAATTTTCTTAAGTACTACAATTTTGAATGTACAGATTTAAATATAAATGGAAACGATTCATGGTTGCTTTTGAAATCAATAAGAAATAATGGATTTGATTCAATTAATACAAAATGTATGTGATTAAATTTCAATACGATAATTTAGTAAATCGATAGCATGACAGAGTATTTATACTACAATATAAATCAATAAAGATTTTCAGAAACACTCATGGCACTATCGAATTGGAAGTTTTCATGCTCGAAGGTATTCCAAATTAAGACAGCGTTTGTACTTTCTCTGTAATTGAACTGAAAATGAATTATTCCCAAAATTATACGAGAAACTACATATGTATACATACAGTGAACTTAATTTTTACTCTAATAAGCTTTAGGTTAATTTAACCATTATTTCGTTTACAAAATTAATGGAATTTATTAGCAAATAACCAAACAAATTTTCTATAATTAATATAATATCTAGACTTAAGCGGATCTGGTAAATAAAAACAAAACTGAAGCTTTTTTATAAATAATAAATATTTGAACGTGCAGCAAAGAAAAGTGAAATTTTCTAATAGAAATTACTATGCTTTAATAATTTATCATTTAAGAAATTGTTACTTAATTTATATGCTATCAGGCATAATAACTTAATAATCAATATCATAGTTTTGTTAATTTTGGTCTAATTTCGATGATTTTTGAGTATTTTTATGAGTTGTTTTGAGGACACAATTTATTGTATACTATCACATTTGCAAAAAAAAAATCCGAAATTACTGTTTTTTAAATAATTCATCTTTATATAGAGTTATCCAATTTGCGCTTCAAAAAATAAAGTTTTATTATAAATATTTAATATTTAAAAATTGACTAACTTTTTTAAGAATTATATTTTCTAAACTTTGCCATTAGATATTAATATAAAAACTTGACAGAAAATTTGTTAAAGTACTCTAATATTATGAATAATTTTGATTATTATCGGGATGTTACTCAACCATTGCTTGATAGCTATCAGTATATAAATACTCAATAGTTTCAAGATTATCTTCAAAAAATACGATATTTTGCATAATTCTATAAGAAAAAGTCTTGTTAAAAAAATTGTTAAATAATTGAATACCAAATTGACATTAGCACCAGAACAAAAAAGAACCCTAATCGCTGAAGAAAATTTGTTGAAAAAATGAGCATCCAATTACAATTCAATCAACGTATTTTCATGCAAAGATTCTGACACTCAATTGGAACATAAAACTAAATGGCAATCGTTAAGCTAAATATATCTAACTTTAGATTATAAATATATTGAATAGTTGTTAAATTACAGAACTGCATAATCCGGTATGCATGAGGGCAGTATGATAAGTAAGTGATAAAAGAAATAAAAAATTAACTTATTTAACAAAAATTAATTTATTTTGAACTAAGTCTACTGTTAGCTTTATATACTTTATCCAATGATATTTCAACTCTACCACCCCTGTTATATGATTAATATACCACCCCTGTTATATGATTAATCAAACTCTATCAAATAGGCCTCCGATTTGGCTATAACTTTACAAATTTCCTTCCACCAAGCCATTACTTTATATTTGGAAACAGAAAGAAGACTGATGGAGCCAAATGTGGATAATATGGAGTATAAAAAGTAATTTATAATATATTTTAATTATACTTATTTTGCTGTTACAATTGCCAATGAGTATGCAGGACCTACGTTAGGAAATTTTTTTTTGGTAAAATACGGTCTTTATTATTCAACTGGTTTTATAATTACTATAAAGTACTATCCAGTTACGTTTTGAAACCGACGCAAAAAAAAACACTCCATTGACGAACACGTTTTTGATCCGGTATTAGCAAACGTGGCATATATCTTATCGATAACTTTTTCGTGCGCAAAATTTCATATCTACATATTTTTTTCAAGATATTTACTACATCAGCCATTTCATACACTTTTACTTGACATGATATAATAGATTTTATTATTTAATTCTTCGGTCTTTTAATATGGTATCATAGATTTTATTATATATTTCTTGTGTAGTAATATAAATTGGATGTCCTGTGTAACCAGAGTCGCTTGTACTTGTAGGACTACAAAAATATTTAATAAACTAATTCTGAATCATCCCAAACGATGGTGAGGAGTTCATATAATAATTTTCAAGCTTGGTTTGATATCAGATATTGTTCTTTTTTGTTAATACAGAAAACTCACTTTTTATCGTATCAATAAAAAAGACAAAATTTATCTTATTTTAAAGGCTGTAAATACTTAACTAATAAACAAATGCTTATAAAATTTAGTGTGTTATATGGTTAAGATCACCCAATGATAAAAAAAAATTATCGTTTTACTGTTATCTACTATATGTCTTGTTTTTATCATTGACTTTTCATATTACCATCGTTGTTATGTAAAAATTAATTTACAAAAACATTTTCAATTTTTATAATAAAAACTATTAACGAACTCTATTTACGAAATTTTGTTTTTGTTCTTTTAGGAAATTTCAGATCAGTAATTTGATAGAAAACATATTTACTCTCAAATCAATATGTTTAATTAAGAATTTGGTATCCTTATTATCTCTCAGATAATAATCATAAAAATAAATTGAAATTCGAATACTATCAAAACAAAAGCAAAAATTATTTGCATAAAAGCTTTGTTAAAGAAATAAAATAAAAAACTTCTCTCTACTCCAATTACGTATATACCCAAATGAGAAGGTGAAAACCATTTTCTATTTAGGTAAATTTTTTATAAGCCACAATTTTGTATAGTCATTTTTAGGAGAGAAGAAAAAATAAACGTTAAAATGAAAATCTTTAGATTTAGAAACTAATAACAGTATCATATCTAAATAAATACTAACCAAAAAGTACTACTCAGCAAGTGTTTTCCATTTGATTACGTTAAGAGGCTAACCATTAGTGAAAATTATAGACCCTTGTTAATATTTTGCCGAATTAATTTTAGTTTAAAATGGCCCATTTCTAATATTAGATAGCCTTGACGCCATTATTAATTCTTCTTTTGACACCATTTACCTGCCTAAGTACTTAAGTATCTAAGACTATTTCCAAATGGAAGACATCTCTTTGTATAACTTATAGAAACACACAAACTTGTCGGCATTTTCACTAAAACAGTGAACATACAGTAATCGGCTTAATACTTCTACATTTGCCAAATCTGAACTTGAACTTTTCTTTCCATACCAACTGACTACTACCATTTTCACACTACCAACCACCAACCTATTGACTTAATGAATATTAGAGAATAGCTTGAATACATCTATTATTATATATGACAAGAGGTAGTATATGGGTTAGAGTACGATATGCAAATTAACATTTTTTTTTATAATTTTCACAAAATGGCCATTTCTCTTTTGATTTACCTAATTTCAAAATTATCAACAGAAAACACAAAGAACCGAATAATAATTAAAACGGAGAAATGGCTCGATTTCTGTCCATTCTCACGGTATCCTATATAGATGAACAGATAAACTTTTCTATAGTCGCCATTTTGCGATAGTACTTCCCAAACACTTTTACAAACATCAATGGCTGCTTGCTCAGTTTTATATAAAAAGGATCCGCTACTATCGTGAATTCTCATATTCGTATTCTGTACTCCATCATTTTCATTAAAGTTCATTTTATGTTTTAGTTGTGATTAAATTGGTTTTCCTGATTTTACGAAAACTCTCTTCCAACAATATTTTTTTTATTCACTATAAAAAAAAAATTAATAATGAAGAATTCTGCTTCCTACTAAAAATGATGTAGTATTATATATTTTAATCTATTAAAAGAGATAATGAATATTTTCAACAAAAAAAAAACAAAATATTTTTTTAAAAATATGAACGATAAGAGAATTTTGTACACGCTTCTATGATATTTTTAATTATGTAAATTTTAAATTTTTGTGGTCAAATGAAAAGAGATTAATTATACTGGAAGGTATTAATTAAAAGTAAGGATAAAAAAACTGTTGAGACTGCGTTAAATATATTGGCTTAATTGTATAATATTCAAAATTAATAAAATTCAATTAAAAAAATATAATATATATTAAAGTGAGTTATTTAGAAGCTAGCCAAAAATATTTGATATTTAAAGGAGCTTTTTTACATGTATTGTATTGTTTTTGTCGTTTAAAGTTTTTATATTTAAAAAGGAACTTTTTCCTTTTTAAATATTTTTTTTTATATTATATAAAAATATAAAAGATTATTAAAGGAACTTTTACATAAGATATTGTCGTTTAAAGTTTTTTTTAAAAATATCCATCATAATTTTTAGACAAATTTTTAGAAAAACTTATATTTAACAAAAAAAATTCCTAATTTGTATTCTATCAATTTACAAAAAGTATTGTAATTAATTTTTTTAAAGTATTTTCTTGAAAAATTTGAAGGATTTTTTTTTAATTACCAGAAATAATTTACTATCTTTTATAACAAAAATATCTCTGTAGAAGGATTTCACGATATTTGCAGGTATAATGTTTTATTATCTTTTAGAGTGGTCGAAATATTTTACTTAACAAATATAAATGATCTCAAAATATATAAGCTTAGGTAATACCTCAAACTAAACTAGGCTAACATTTCGTATTTTTAAATAATATTCAAGGATATTTTTAATAGAATTTTACCATAATTTTAATAGAATTTTAATACACAAGTATATATATAAAAAAAATGGGACTGATTTCGTTATAGTAAAAATTTTATTTGGTTTTTATACCATAACTAGAGAAAATCCGTCAAAAATGGTATCGCTCACCATTAATCCGTCACTCGCGCACTTCATCCATTCTCTTTAAAATAAACTAAAATTCTTTTCAGTTCAATTTAATTATAATTACAATTTGTAATTTAAATTTAATAATAACGATAATCAAACATTCCAAATTATATATTTAAGCTCAATTATTTAAACACAAACAATAGTAAACTTACATGATGATAGGAAAAGTTTATGTATAAACTGTTGCACCAAAAATGCACTGTTAACTACTTAACTCACTAATAAACAAACAAATACAAATAATCTCAAATATGCAAGTTTAATTCGTCTGAAATTGACAGATTATTTTGAACAAATCGCTTTCCAATATGACGGCAAATATATTTTAATAACCGAAATTCATAGTTTGATAGTTTTTTGTAAACAAATTACAGTTCTGTAGTAAAAAGTTTACCGAAAGAATGCTAACAGCGCCATCTATCAACATTAATTACAAATGAAACGTTCCGGATTATAGGTTAGGAACAGATATACGGCGACCATTATATTTAGTACGAGGTCTGTTCAAAAATTATCGCGAATTTTGAATTTCCGCGGGTTACGTTCGATTTTTGATTTTTTGTGGCGTTATGTTGGTACGGCCATTTTGAATATTCAGTTAATTTTTGACAGCTGCTTTGCTTGCACGTGTTTTGGCTCATCTTTGATTTTTGCTCACTTTCGACCAAAAACAGCATCGCATTAACATTGCTAAGGAGCTGTTGGACTCTTCCCGCGATGATCCAAATTTGCTCCAGAGGGTCATAACTCGTGGCGAATCATGGGTTATTTGTTATGACGTTGAAAACAAAGCTCAATTGGTCGAATGTGAAAGTTTTGCTTACAGTTTTCTTCGTTTGTAGGGGCGTGGTGCAACATGAGTTCTTGCCACAGGGTAAAACGGTCAATAAGGAATACTACCTGCAGTTTATGCGCAAAAATTGCCAAAAACAACACACTAATAATTCCGCAGTCACCGTATTCCCCAGTTCTGGTTCCCTTGTTTCCGAAACTGAAGAGCCCCATGAAAGGACGATGCTACGCTACGATTGAGGAGATGAAGACGGCATCGAAGGAGGAGCTGAACAAGATCATAAAAAATGATTTTGATCCGAGGATGTTTCTATACAAAATTCAATTGGCTCAAAAATTGCACCAAAAAATCAGAATTTACTGTTTTTCAAATAACTTATCTCTTTATAGAGTTATCCAATTTGCGCTTCGAAAAATAAAGTTTTATTATGAATGTTTGATAATTAAACTTTAACTAAATTTTTAATGAATTATATTTCATAAACTATGAAATTAGATATTAATTTAAAAAGTTGGTAAGAAATTTCTTAAAGTACTCAAATATTTTTGAATAATTTTGCTTATTTATTTGAACATTTCGGGATCGACAGAGGCGTTTTGTTCACACTTTGTGGTAGTGCTAGAAAGCTTTAACTGGAAATGCTTTCACTTCCTCAGTAACACGCCTTTGTATATTATCGATAGTGGTAAGCTGATGTCCTTTTAATTGTTTTTCTACAGTGCCAATATGACGTCTTTTCAAGCGGTTTTTATTTTGTTTCAAGCAACAAAAAATGAATCATACGGACTTAAAGCCGGTAAATCAAAATGGGCATGTAACAGAGGTTTTTTAATGGTAGAGCATCTAAGTATCTACACAGTCTGATCTGATACAAGGAATCCTTTTCCTAACCCTTTCACGGACTTTTATATAAAAAATTGGTTGCCAGTTTGTCCTGGAGCCACAAATTCTTTGCCAGTTTGTCCTGGAGCCACAAATTCTCACCGAAAAGTTTGTAATTTTGATAGGGAATTTACGCTAGAGTATCTGGCAACTCCTCGTAACTCGGACCAGCGGATTCACCAAGCTTAACACAAAATTTTATAATCCATCGTTGCTCCGCAGGTATAGAGATAAAATCCGCAATGTTGCCAGATTGCTCTCAGTGATACCAGTCTCATTACTTTTCCTTTGTTTATATTCAAAATAAGAAATTTTAAAAATTCTTATGTTATACACAGAATTTTATAAAGTAATATTTTGAAAACAATTTAAAAATGCACTTTTAATAAGTCTACATAAAAATATGTTGAACAACTTTTGTTAAAAACTTTAATTAAGTAACAAGTTTTGCTTATCTTTATTATATACTATATGTACTATTAAATAAAGATGCTCGTTTCTTTGAAAATGTACATTATCAAGAATCATCTGCAGATAACTTATTTTGAATTGAAAAGAAAATAAGAAATTTCTTATAGAAATGCACCTGCGGTTACATTGAACTCAAAGGATCCAGTATAAATAGTATCTTGTATCTGAAATAGTATAAATTTGTTAATATTCTAAATATGTGTATGAGTATATGAGTGTACATATGCATAGAAAATTTCCTTATGTTAGATGATAAATTGAATGAAAATATTAAACCGAAACCAGAGGAATCTTTGGGTTGCCCATTTAAGATAGTCTATAATCAGTTTAGAGTAAGTGCTTTTTCCAGCCGCTTCAAGTTCTTAAGTTTAGTTCAGTTAGCCAGTTTATTAGTGTAAGACATACCCACATTAACCGGAAGGTAATTTTCTGCTCTTGGCTAAATCTTTATAGTACAAACGAGTGGAGTTACTCACGTAAGATGATTCCCTAACAAAACCAAACCAAAAATACTATATGAGCATGTATTTACTAGTGTACGAAAATATAGTAAACTGCTGTGTGTGGTTAAAGAAATGATGAAGTGGCTGAATATGAGTATACCCCCATCAGTGATATGTTACAAGGTACTGTGCCAAGTTCCATTGCGTATTATGTTAGTTGATACTTGAGAAAGTTTCTTCCAATGGATCATCGTCTTCATATCAAATAAGTTACTTTCCATTTGGCTCTACTAAGTACACACACACACACACACATAAATACGTATGTACAAGAAAAGATAAAAAATGAAACCAAGAATCTTATGGCCTCCACCCGTCATTTTTATTTTCGTTTCCATTTGATATCCCAAAAGAGCTTAATTATATTTCCCTTATCTAAATAATAAATTAAATTTTCTTTATTTAATTATTTAATAAGAAAAATCGTCTATATATTCATTCATATAAATTACTGTTTGTTTCTCTCTCTTATTACCAAGCTTTATGTATTGATAAATATGAGAAAACTTAAAGCTTTCATTTCGAAATATTGCATTTTTTTTCAAAAGAATTTTTTTCCCAGTTCCATTAAGATATTAAAAAAGCTATGCACAATTTACAATTGCATTTTGTGATATGACAATGTTTTTGAAATATGGAATAGAAAAAATAAAAATTTTATGAAGCAGAGTACTATGTAAAAATATATTTTATTGGTTAAGTCAAAATGTAAACTTTCATTTCAGGATTTGTTGGAAAATTCATACGCCACCAAAAAAAAATTCATTTTATAGTGCGAAAAGAACAACCCTGTCAGGTTAAATTTTTTATTTAGAAATAATTTTATAGATAACAGTTATTTATAATAAAGTCTTTCATTTTATATAAAAGCTCGACTATTTATATAATTACCATAAAATATACAAATGATACGTCAATGAGGTGCTAGAAAAATAAGATATTGATATTTCCTAACAAAATAAAGGCTTATATTACCAGAAGCTTTAAAAACTTATATGTAAATATAAAAAACCTACTGTATAATTAAATTATAATACCAGGTGTATAAGCTTAAATCTGCTGTTTGGTCAATGATGGCGTGAGTAAGCGTATTAAGCTACCATGGGCACGGCATGTTTTTTTTATGAGTTTAACATCTGTAAACATTAATTGTCAGCAATTTTATGCAACAACATAAATTTTTCCTTTGGTAATCATGTCTCGTTTTTTGCCAGAAAAAGAGCATATGCGGGAAGCTCTGATTTTCTGCTTCAATTTGAAGAAATCGGCTGCCGAATCGCATCGATTGCTTATGCAGGCCTCTGGGGACTGTGCTTTATTGGAAAAAACGTGCCCAGATTGGCTTCGTTGATTCAAAGATGGAAATTTTGACTTGTGGGACAATAAGCGTGAAAATCGGCCTGCGAAGGTTGAGGATCATCAAATTCAGGCTCCTTTGGACGAAGACAATACCCAATCGCAAAAAATGCTCGCGGAACAATTGGGTGTTACTCAACCAGCCATTTCCATGCGTCTGCGTGCCATGGGGAAGATTGAAAAGATCGGAAAATGGGTGCCGCATGAATTGAACGATAGCCAAATGGAGCGACGCCAAAACACATGCGAAATCTTGCTCGCCAGAAAGTTCCTGCATCGGATTGTGACAGACGATGAAAAGTGGATATATTTCGAGAATCCTAAACGTAAGAAATCGTGGGTTGATCTAGGCCAACCATGAACATCTTCCCCAAGACCAAATCGCTTCGGACGGAGAGAATGCTGTGCGTTTGGTGGGATCAGTAGGGTATCGTCTACTATGAGATGTTGAAACCTGGTGAAACTGTCAATGCCCACCGCTACCATTAACAACTGATCAAATTGCACCGTGCTCTGCGTAAAAAAAAGGACGGATTATCAACAAAGACATGACAAGCTGATTTTCCTTCACGACAACGCACTATCGCACACGTCAAAAATGGTCCGAAACTAATTAGAGACACTAAACTCAGAGGTGCTACCCCACACCGCTCATTCATCAGACATATCCCCTTCCGACTACCACCTTTTTTCGTCGATGGGCCACGCGCCCGCTGAGCAACAGTTCGATTCTTACGAAGACGTCCGAAAATGGCTTAATGAGTGGTTTGCCTCAAAAGAGAAGGAATTTTTTTGGCGTGGTATCCACAAATTGCGCGAAAGATGGGAAACTTGTGTACCTAGCGAGGGCAAGTACTTCGAATAAATTTGTTTTTGCTATATATGAAAAAATATGTGTTTTTTGACTAAAAAACAGCGGATTTAAGCGTATATACCTAATAGTTTTATTTGGTATATAAGCTTAAATCCGCTATTCTTACACTATAAGATATACGAAAACTTTCCAGGACGAGTAATTTGCAGCTTTGTTGATACCAATAGCCCTCCAAGATCGTGCGATTTGACAGTGTTGAAATTTTTTTTATAGAGTTTGGTAAAAGATGCGGACAATATCTAAACTTTAAAGCATTTATAAACCAAAAATTATCAAGTTATTTCTGAAATATAGTCCAAAATTTGCAAAAAATAGTCTAAAAATTACCGATGTTTTCGGCCAAGTCCTGCAAGAAGTTTTTGCAGTTATTTAACTAATATGGGGTGTCCGGAACTAGATGCAATTTGTATGACATGACAATCCAATTATTTATAACTAAATTGGATAATATGGATGTGGACAATAAATGATTTCTCGTTCTGTTGATCAGAATTGCCTGCCCAGATCATACGATTTAACTTTTTTCCTTGGGGTTTTTAAAAGTCAAAGATTTATACCAACAAGCCCTCGACCACTCACGCCTTGAAGAAGAAATTTGAGCGTTGTATCAACGAAATTCAGTCATATAAGGTGTAGTAAAAAGTCCATTATTTTGCCAATAGATGGCTTTAGGAGTCTGTATCTCCCGTTGTAAAAGTGCGATCGGGTTGCACTAGATGGCATTAGAAAGATAAAATTTTGTACTAAAAGAACTTTTGATACAGTTTTGTGATTACTTGACTCAGTATTTTTTTAGCACGCGTCAAATATGGACACCAACAAAGAGAAAATACGCCATATTATACAGTTTTTCTTCGATAAAGGCGAAAACGCAAGCCATGCAGCTGAAAATGTGAATAGTGTTTATGGTCCTGATACTGTAACAGCCAATCATACACAATTTTGGTTTCGTCGATTCCGTTCCGGGCAATCTGTTTCGATTGCCCAGGAGCTAAACATTGCACAAAAAACCGTTTGGAACCACTTAAATAAGGCTGGATACAAAAAGAAGCTCGATGTATGGGTGCCACATGAGTTATCGCATAAAAACCTCATGGACCGAATTTCTATCTGCGAATCGCTGCTGAATCGCAACAATATCGATCCATTTCTGTGGCGGTGGTCAAGCCAGGATTGACAGCCAGAAAGGTTTTGCTTTGTGTTTGGTGGGACTGGCAGGGAGTCATCTATTATGAGCTGCTCCCTTACGGCCGAACTCTTAATTCGGACCTATACTGTCAACAATTGGACCGTCTGAAAGAAGCAATCGCCTAGAAGCGACCAGCTTTGGCCAATAGGAGAGGAATTGTGTTCCATCAGGATAACGCCAGGCCGCATACATCGATAGTGACTCGCCAGAAGTTCCGGGACCTTGGTTGGGATGTTCTTATGCATCCACCTTATAGTCCGAACCTGGCACCAAATGATTACCACCTCTTCCTGTCTATGACGAATGATTTTGCAGGTGAAAAATTCTCCTCAAAAGAAGATTGTGAAAATCGACTGTCCCAGTTTTTTGCCAATAGGGACGAGGGTTTCTATGAGAGAGGCATTATGAAATTACCTCCAAAATGGCAACAAGTTACCAAACAATATGGTGTATATTCGACATAAATCGTATCATTCTATCTATGCTAAATAAAACCTTCAATTTAATGCAAAAATAATGGATTTCTTTATGGAAAATTTCAATAAAAGAATGTGTATGTGCCAAGAAAGCCGTGCAGACCATTTACCTAATATGCTATATTAAAAACCTATATTTTCTATTAAAATTAATTTTTGCGTAATTATAAGGGACACCGTATATTATATTTTTATATAATTCAAAGATTTACGTAATAAAGTAAATTAAAAATTAAATGTAAATTTAAATTTAAAATTAGTTCTATTTATTTTTACTTTTTAAAGTGCAAATTAGGAGGCATTTTATTACGAAAATATTCTAAATTCTAACAAATTTTCTTCTGTTAGTTTTTAAAATTGGTTTTTTTATTTATAAATAAGCAAGTCTATTTTTTTTCTATATAAAAATTTTATAAAAATTTCATATAAGTTTAAAAACAATTCGAACAATCATCAATCCATAATTTATTACTATCAATTTTTTCATAGTTTATGTCACGAAATTATTGTATTTTTCTGTTTATATTTTGTATAAAAATGACACAATATTCTATTGTCACATTTTAGCTACAGTTCTACTAGTATTCTGGTACTTTATTAAAATTTGTGGAATTTATTTGATTGTCGCATGTCCCAGTTATACAATACCATATTCCAAAATACTTACTTTTCAATATCAAATGCGAATATTATATTTATTTGTTGACTATTTATGTAAAAAAAAAAATAGCCAAAAAAACCCAAATGCAATGTCAACCGTTCCTCATAACTAGCAAAATTTTGCATCCTTTCCATATTATTTTTGTTGAAGGTTGATCATGGGGCCCCTCAGAATAAAAGGCGGATGTCAATATCAGCGCAACCATCGTATCGTTTTGGCATTTTCAGTTGTCATTGTCAAAATATAGAACATTATTGTTTATTTTTTTTTTGGGGGGGCTTAACCAAATATGTACATATTTTTTTATATATAAAATGTCAGATGAACAAAAATCTACAAATAATCAATAACTAAATATTCTCATAGAGGAGGACGCGTATCATAGAAGAATATATGACAGAAAGTTTGCTATAATATTTCGCTACGTCGAGGAAGAATGCCCATAAAAATTCGAATATTGCTAAGGTATTTCATAGTCAATCGAAGGCGTACGAATGAAAATGGGGAGTGGGGATGGTTGACAACGGATTCATGGAGAAGTTTTTGTTGTTGACATAAGTTCGTGCACTAACAAGCAGTACACTTCTCTGGAAAATGTCACTTCTCTCGTAAGTTGAATACACGCAGATCTGTATACGTGGATGTTTGTGAAACTAAGAGCAAATGTTATTTAAGAGTGGTCCTACGCTTTTTCCCGTGCATCCTTCTTAAATTATAAATGAATATTCTACGAACATACGCCAACAACAATATTATAGGAGAATATTTATCTGCTAAGCCTAGTCTTCTTGATATTTTCTTATTCAACATAGAGAAAAGACAAACGCCAATAAAGCTGCACAATATTTTACGAAGCAATTCTTCTGATATATTGTTCAAAATTTTTTTTCCCGAAAATATTTTCCTATTTCCTTGCAACACCATCCAGTTTAGTGATATCTAACATTAAAGTTTTTATTTTGCACTTTTCTTATTTTGGATAGCTCGTATAATTTAACATTTATTTAGCAAAGCTTCTCAGCTACCAGAATATTTTCAATAAATAGCAAAATTCCACCGAGATCCTTGGCCCCCTTCTATCTCTAACTTGCCAAATTGGAATCTAAGTACACTAATGGAAATTGACATTGAATGAGAAATGCAAATGCGAGTTCGCCTTTTTCGAATTCCTGACTGTAATAATTGCCAGATATGAAAGGAATTTCAAAGCAGACAAGTACAAGTACTTTTCGGTGCCATTTAGCACACCTGACTTCAACCATGCGCTTAGGTAAGATTGTTTTTTCTTTTCTTTTGTTGATACGTGGCTTTGCATCGCATACTTTCACAGATTTTATGTATTTTTTATTAGAAAAATTTCACGGAATTTCAATTTGAAGGAATTTTGTATTTTATATTCTTAGATTTTTCCTTTCTTTTTTGAATTAATTACAAAGGTAAAAATATTATTGTCTAAATTTTGCAAACTTAAAAACATTTTATTAAAATTTATGGAAAATTGCTAAAATTTTTAATCAAAAATTTATAGTATAAATTATAGTGAAACCAAAATAAAAAAAAAAAAAATTATTTGATAAAAATATTCCTTTTCTGCTATTCACGGTGCATACTTAAAAATAATAAAATAATTTCGGACTAATGAAAATTTTTGAAGTGAGGAAAAAAACTATAAATTAAAGAAAAAGAAAAAAGCAATTTTTGAGTTTTTTAAGGTTATTGGGGGAGGGGGGGTAGGTGTCAGAAGAAACAACGAGGGTATGGCAAACAAGGCGGAGAAGACTTGCCAGTTCCGCGTCTTCTGAATATTTAAGATACTCTGCTGGAAATTTATGTTCAAAGCCAAGTTTTCCTCCCACCCAATGTAATGAAGAAGGCTTATCGCTCCTTTCTTTCGAATCAAAACCAAAACACATAACATAACAGACAATGCTACTTATATTATAATATACGAGGGTCATTCAACAAGTACTTAGGCTACAAAAGAAAAACGAAAATTTTGGAAAGGTGGCAATTTATTTTTCCACATAATCTCTTTCAAGCTCGATACACTTGGCTCAGCAATGCTCTAACTTTTTTAACCCGTCCAAAAAATACATTTTCTCGAGGGAAGCAAAATAGGCCTCCGTGGCGACGATGACCTCCTCATTCGACCCAAATCTATTACCGGCGAGTGATTTTTTCAGGTTTGGAAATAAAAAGTAGTCACAGGGGGCCAAATCTGGAGAGTACGGTGGATGGGGCAGCAATTCGTAGCGCAATTCGATCAATTTCGCCATGGCGACGGCGGAGGTGTGAGTCGGCGCGTTGTAGTGGTGGAACAGCACTTTTTTCTTCGCAAAGCGGGGCCGCTTTTTCTTCAATTCGACGTCAAATCGGCCCAATAAGTCAGCATAGTAGCGCCCCGTGATTGTTTTACCCTTCTCGAGGTAATCGATGTGGATCACACCTTTCCGGCCGATCGAACAGTCTTTGCCTTCTTCGGAGCACGTTCGCCGGGTGAAGTCCACTGTTTCGACTAATCCTTGGTCTCTGGTGTGTACCAGTGAATCCATGTTTCGCCGACGGTCAGGAAACGACGCAAGAACTCCGCTGGATTGCGCTGAAACAGCGCCAAACACGTCGCCGATGTGGTCTCACGGTTGCGCTTGTTTTCCGGTGTGAGCAAACGCGGCAACCATCGTGCCGACAGCTTTCTCATGCCCAGTTCTTCGTGTAGAATATGATGCACCGTTCCTACTGCGATGCCCACAGTCTCAGCTATCACGTGAACCTTCAATCGACGGTCTACCAACACGAGATCGTGGACTTTTTTAACGTTTTCCTCCGTAGCAGCCGTTTTCGGGGCACCTGGGCGTGGCTCATCAAAAACCGACGTGCGGCCACGAACAAACTCGTTGAACCAATTCTTGATGGTCGCCATCGAAGGAGAAGAGTCACCATACATAGCATGCAAACGATCTTTGATTACGCTGCGCGTTTTCCCTTCCAAAAACAAGAATCTAATCACCGAACGATATTGTTCTTTTTCCATTTTTGTGCAACCGACCGACACGCTCGCATTCAAAGGCTCTCAAAACAAAACTAATGAAGGGAATCGACTGAAGCCTTGCCAGTAGGCTACTACAAGAATGTACTGCACGATGGTAAATTTTTTTTGTGACAGCAGTTCCATCGGGCGGTGAGACTAAGCACTTGTTGAATGACCTTCGTAGATTGATCCAATAAGACCGTAGACCCTTTTTATTTAAATGAAATAATATAAAAAAAATTTTAAATAATTTTTTTTATTTCAATATATTTTTTACTCTACAAAATTTTTGTATAGAACAGAATATCAGCCTTACAATCCTGGTAATGAAGGATGCGCCGATAAAATCATTTAATAATTTTTTAGGACAGCTCGAACCATGTCGCGCTTATAATGCGTTCGATATTATGCCTCAGCTTTGTAATCATCTCGGCTTTGATGGCAGAAACATCATTTTTAACGTGGCCTTAGTTCAAGTTCACTTTATTGTATAACATTTATATTTTTATATTTGTCTAATACAATCTTAATACTATTTTCTCTTAAGAATATTAAATCCTAGCTCAATTATTTGTCTTTATTGTTCTTAGCTTTCTGCTATCCTTGAAATAATTCCTACTACTCGTAAATAAATAATATTTTAATTAACTTAATTTGACATTTTGAAAAAAATGCTTACATCCTAAAACCTAACCTTAAAACTTAATTCAACTCTTATAAACTAAACATGCATTTTTACAATTATTCTTAAAACTAATTTTAAAACTGCAATGATGTTAAAGTCCAGCGACTACTGCGTTTGACGTGTCCTCTTGTTATCCTTCGGTGCTTCCAACCTCGTGTGATGAAGTTGCTACCGTCGATGTTGTCCCTTTGGCTCCTTCTTGTACATCTGGAGACGTTGCTTCAGAGCTTCTTCTGTGTTCTTCACTAGAAGTAATGGTGACAGGTACTTGTTGTTCCTCAAGGTCTCCAGTAAGTTATTTTCCGTCACCTGCCTTACTTCCCTGTTTTGTTGATGGGCTAATGATTTCACCCATTTGTGCATTATCCCCAGTTGCCATACTACAAATGGGGAAACGCCTGCCTCCCGGTATAACCTGTCATTAGGAATAAACTTTTTTGTATGTATAGATCTTCCGAGCCCTGTGGGTTTTCGTAAGATCTTCCTTTCCAATCTGTGCAGTTCAGTGGCTACCAGATGGGGAAGCCGTAGCATAGGTACGCTCTTATTAATTGCTTATAAATAATAAGTTCGACGTCCTTGCTTAGTATTTCTGAGCGATACAATCTCAGAAGCCTGCAAAATATGCCGTTGGCTTTTTTAATTTTATCCCTGACGAAGGAGTTGAATTTGAGGTTCTTGTTGAGATTCAAGCCTAGATACTTAAGATTCTCTACGCGCCTCATTAACGAGTCACCCTTATCCCCAGACCCGCAGTCTATGAATTTCTTCTTCATGATGCACAAGTACTCTGACTTTGGAATGTTTACTTGAATAGCCCATTACTTATAGTATTCTGTCAGTTTATTAACAGCTACTTTCATAGCTTCCAGTGCTACTTTAGGTCGCATTGATGTTCTGTAAGCTACAGTATCGTCGGCTTATAATACTATATGAGTATTTCCGCTTAACTGAACCTTACATATAGCTGCAATGTAAAGGTTATATAACTTAGGACCAATTAATGAGCGTTGGGTTATGCCTGACAATACCTCGAAAAATCGTGAGTATACGTCTCCACATTTCAGTCTGGCTTTTCTGAAAGCTAGAAAACTGATTATTGGATTAACCAGATATTTTTGAAATTTCATTTTTATGAGTTTACCCAAGTGCGGTACGCTATCGAATGCCTTTTCAATATCTAACGAACAGAGCCATGTTGAACGGTTTTTATTTCGTTCCAGTATAACGTCTGTGTGTACCTTTAAAAGTGCGTGCTGTGTAGAGTGGCCTTCGCGAAACCCGTATTGGAATTCTGGAATTATGTTTTCTTCCCCGATGAAGAGGTTAAGTCTATCTGGGATGAACCTTTCAAACAATTTTCCCACGTTAGACAGGAGTGATATTGGCGGGAAATCTGCTTCCGTGCAGGAGTGCTGTTTCTTTTGAATGGTTACAATATCTCCAGACTTCCATGTTGTAGGGAAGTACCCATTATTAATGCAGTTGTTACAAATGAGTATTAGCAATGTTATTCCTTCTTCTGGCAGGTTTTTCATTACTAGACTGGGTTTACCATCCGGTAACTTGGATTATCCTCGTTCCTGTATCCTGCTTCGCGTTTGAATTCGTCTATGGTATCTTTCACGATCGTTTTATTTCCGAAAATATTTTGGCTATCATATAGTTTAGAATAGTAATTTGCGAACATTTCGCTTTTGATTTTATTATCCGTGATAATTCTATTCCCCTTCTTCAGACCTGGGCTGCCTTTTGTTCTATCCCTTATTAATTGCTTAATTTTAGAATAAGCATGTGGAACGGGCTCTATGTTACATAAAGTACGTTTGAATGAACGTGACCTTAGAAAAATAGTTAAAATTTTAAGATCTTGTCGGCTACTTAAGCTTCGATCGAATCCTGGGAATTTCGATCGCAATCGCACCCTTTTTTTCATGTGCTGTTTGGTAATTAAAACAATTTTAATTTTGTGTAAATCCATCTTATATAATTTAGGCTACAAAAATTTTGTTTGTTTGTGTGTAAAGTTTCTGAGACAATGAGGCCATTTGATGAGTTATTGTTTGAGTTTCTATTTGAAAAATATAATGCGTTAAGTGGCATTCATTTAAAATATAAAATTATAGGGAATGGTGAGTTGAATGCTAAAATGTTATCATGTTACGATAATGTTCACATTCACCGTAACAGTATTACCGGAATTATTTTCAAAGCAGTGTGGTCCGATGAGTCCGCCATCCCGAAAACAGCACCAAATAGTGACTTGTTGTTGGTGCATAGGGGTTATTTTTGAATGACATTTGGATTTCCAGTACTCCCAAAAATATTATTTCTATTTCCTTGGAATGAGCAAACATGCTCGTTAACGTGGACATGAACCTCAATGCTCATAAAGATTTTTTGGTGAAAACTCGGCATCAACTCTTTGTTGTTCAAGCATCAAATTGGGAAATAAGCGGTTTTTTTTTGTTAAAATTCGCCGAGTACTACTCTAGGATACGAACAATTACTGCTCACGACAAAATACTGCGGTCGTTGGGATCTGGGCCGCACATTTTCTTATTGTTAACGAAGATATCACGACCCAAGATTTGGATCATTCTTTAGGCGTCGTTTATTATACATATATCAATGACTTAATTTGCCAAAGGCTATAAGTGATAGTTAGTTTAAAAGAATAAAATAAAAATAACATTATTATCTTAAAAATAATCACTATCATATATCCACCCTTTAAAAGTAACAATTTTGAAAATAATACAATGCAAATTACTTTACTAAAATCATATCACTTCGAGTATACATAATATAAGAAAATTCTTTCACAGTACAATTTTTCCTAAACCATTTTAAACAATTTTTTCTTTTGTGTTTTTTTTTTTTTGTAAGTAAAAATTCAATATTTTCCTACTTGACTTCAGCAGTTTTCACTTTCTTCTATAACTTACTTAGCATGTGAATTCATGTTTTTATGCTCCAAATATCATGCAATATGCTCCTTCTACACACTATACAATGCAGTAAAGCTTCCTTGAAATATTCGCTCGCCGAGCACTGTGTGTTTATTCATGTCCATCTAGCATGTCGTATCTTTTTGACAGTAAAACGAAACTTTTTTCAAAGTAAACTTTGAGTAACGAAAGATATCACAATAACTTCTGAATGAGTTTGCCTTCAAACGGGTTAGCGTTTCTACCCCCAAAATGAAAAGTTATCTCCATCTACAAATTATATTCGTACTTTTTACAAGTATCATTTTTTCCCTTAAATTACTCCTTTCCTATACCAGTAAACTCTCCACAACACCCACGGTTGTATTTTCCTTTTTATTTATTATGAAACATAAATTATTCCCTTATTCCATTTCATATTTATGCATACTGTGAACGGATAAATTTTATATAAGTTATTAATATTTGAAGTTACTTTTGCATGTCAAAGTCTGTACATTATTGCAGCAATTTAATTTTTCTTTTTCTACTTAAAAAATACAATATTATAGAATATATAGAAGAAGAAAAAAACAAAATGGAAATTTGCAAAATTTAGTCGATCTTACAAAAATCCTTCAAATTCATTTTATCAAAATATAAAAATTTCTTGTAAATTTGTTTTACGCTGTTTATTATGACTTCGATAAGTAATCGATTTGAATTATTTTCTAGATTTTTTTAAGCAAAATAAACGTTTTAATAATACATTTTATATATATATATATATAATTTTCCTGTTTTTGATATCCTCTACCCTGCGTAATATACAATTACATCTCCAAGCCCCTATGCCACATAAGTACAAAATTAATATAATCTTTATCGTATGGCAATAGCTTCATTAATATTAAATTATGTTACAAGTAATTTAGAAAAAATACTTTTGAACATAATTTGCACATCTAATAGTAGTCTTAGGAGTGATATTATAAGGATGGATTCTAGGCTATTTTAAGTAGCGCCACGCCTTTAATGCTATTTAAAGACAATAAACTTGTGAATAACATAGCTTAACTTGGGAAATAAATAGAAGTTGGAATTCTATTTTTTGGAGCGAATTATTGTCATTTACAAGATTAAAGAAGGGACTGAAAAAGGGAATAGTTCTACGAGGAGGTAAAATCCTGCCACTTAAAAAGTAGCTTCACATGAATAGATTCGTGTGACGGTATACAGGTTTCACTATTCGACCAATATTACTAACCATACAAGGCTAGGGATGTTAATTGTCATTTCTTTAGTAAATTGGGTATACGAGGTCTGTTCGTATCGAGAATTTTGAATTTCCGCGGGTTACGTATATTCGATTTTCGATTGTTTGTGGCGTTATGTTGGTACTCATATCTCTCATTTATGCCGACAAGTTCGGCAATTTTGAATATTCAGTTAATTTTTGACAGGTGCTTTGCTTGCACGTGTTTTCGCTTGTCTTCGATTTTTACTCAATTTCGACTAAAAACAGCATCGCATTAACATTGCTAAGGAGCTGTAGGACTCTGTCCGCGATGACCCAAATTTGCTCCAAAGGATCATAACTGGTAACGAATCATGGGTTTATAGTTATGACGTAGAAAATAAAGCTCAATCGGTAGAATGTGAAAGTTTTGCTTACAGTTTTCTTCGATTGTAAGGGCGTGGTGCATTATGAGTTCTTGCCACAGGGTAGAACGGTCAATAAGGAATATTACCTGAAAGTTTTGCGCAAGGTGCGCGAAGCAATCCGCCAGAAACGCCCGGATTTGTGGAAGAACAAAAATTGGCTTTTGCACCATGATAACGCCCCCGTTCACACTTCGTTGCTTGTGCGCGAATTTTTGGCCAAAAACAACACACTAATAATGCCACAGCCACCGTATTCCCCAGATCTGGCCCTCTGTGACTTTTTCTTATTTCCGAAACTGAAGAACCCCATGAAAGGACGACGCTACGCTACGATTGAGGAGATAAAGACGGCATCGAAGGAGGAGCTGAACAAGATCACAAAAAATGATTTTTTGAAGTGCTTCGAGGATTGGAAAAAACGTTGGCACAAGTGTATAATATTATGAATAAATAAATAATTTTTGAAAAAACACAAAATTCGCGATACTTTTTCAACAGACCTCGTATACGAAATAATTGTACTTCTTGGCGAATTGATCAGCATATTCTATTTATAGCCCTTTACTGACCTGGAAGGTAGGCAAGACTCCAATAATTTAGCCACTTATACCGGATGCTATCTAAAGATGGCAAATTAAAATAATCGAGTATTATGGGATTATCTGTAAAGATCAACTGTATTTGATAAACAGGGAGTTATAGAGCATTTTCAAATGCCCTCCCAACTGGCCACGAAAGTTTGGAATGTTCATCTTTTTTGTTTCATAGTTAAAAAAATTGTATATTATTTATAGTAAATAATTAATAGATATAAATTTGGCATTATATATTATAGATTGTACAACTATCAAACGGTACGCTGATTACGTACAGGAACACCGGACTTTTCTTTTCTCCGGGTTTTTGAACAATTTTAATTTTTAAAAAGTGCCGATTTTTTAACAATAATTTATATAACGATAAGGTGAAATACGCCTGTTGTTTGGTAGATACGTTAATCAATAAAATATTTGCGAAAACCCATAAGCGATTATGGAGAAGCCATTGTAACCGCGAAAATTGACTTTTGTCTGAAAGTGTTATTGGACCATATTTCTTTAAAAATAAAAAAAAGAAGAGAATGTTACCGTCAATTTTGAAATTTTTTATCTGGACTATATATATTTATAATGAGATGATGCCAAAAAACACATAATAATACAAATTTTGACTTTATTCGAAGAAAACTTCATAGTATGCGTAATTTCAAGATATTGCTGCCTTCAATTGATCTCCAACATAGTGCGATTTGACGCCGTTAAACATTTTCTTATAAAAATTTATAATAAATCAGAATATTTAAGATTAGTTTAGAATAAAGGGTAAGGAGAATAGGATAATCGGAAAGGATTTCAATACTAGAATTCATGGTAATTGAATTAATCTAGGATATCAGGTCGTTTTGAACTAAAAGTTCGCCAGTATGTTAGATTTTCATTTGGCAGCGGTTAAATACTAATACTAAAAATTATAATGCTTGTTTAGCTTAAAATTTGGTATTTTATATTTTAATTTTGTCTAAATTGTATAATGAAAATTTTCTACTTAAGAAGCAATTACCCAACAGAATTTCCAAGTTGCAATCAACTCAGAATTCTTGGAAATAAATTTTATTCTAGCCGGATTCCCATTAGGTAGTATCTTTGGTCGCATTTTATATAATATTTATACCCATAACATCCCATCTGATCTAAATATTATCATTGCTTCTTATACAGATGATACGGCCATACTTCTATCCATACAAATCCTGACATAGCTTCCAACAATTTACAATCCCATATCCACAACCTTCAATCTAGGTTTAAGATATGGAGAGTAAGGGTAAATGAACAGAAGAGTGCTCACATTACTTTCACACTTTGTCAACGAAAACCTCCCCCCGTTATACCTTAATACCAACATTATTCCATAATATGATAAAGTACGTTATTTGGGAATTTACCTGGACAAGAAATTAGCGTGGAACCCTCATACTAGACTAAAAATAATTGAAGCTAACAGACATTACCTACAACTTCTAAGACTACTGAACAAACGCTATATAAAACCTATTTGGACATATGGAATTGAACTTTGGGGTTCAACGAAACGTTCCAATTCCTATCGCCTTAAAATCCAAGATCCTCCGTAAAATTGTTAATGCCCCCTTTTATGTTCGTAACAACATAATACATCGTGATCTAAATGTTCGCTATGTTCAGGACCTGTGCATTTTCCGCTATTAAAAGTTTCACTCCCGTTTATCCTATCATCATAATCCACTTATGAGAGAATTGTTCTGTACTGACCTTCTCGGAAACATTCATCGGAGACTTAAGAGACAAAGGCCTAAAGACTTTCTAGAGGAATCTAACTTCAATTAGTTGGACAAATGCCGATGGATGTTTACTCCCACTTCATGATGCACAAAATTGTAAATTAAAATATTATGTAAATCTGCTTGTTACAATATAATTGTAGTCGCAAATAATAAAAAAATTAATAAATAAAAAATTAAAAATCAGAACATTTAAGCGATGGATGACCAAATTACACACCGAATTATGCGCAGCAGTCATTAAAAATTATCTCAAAAACGATCGAGTCCTGAAAGAAGTTTCACAACAGCTATTTAAAAAATTTATATTTTATGCATAATGGCAAAATTAAGAAAAAATAATTAACTGAAATTTATATATACAAGTAAACTCTATATTTGGAAAATATTTTACCAAATAAATATTATATATAAACTCTAAAGACGGTAATTGTCTCTCTTTCCTAATTTTTAAATAAATCCACACCAGACGTAACTTTTCGGGGATATAATAGTTTCACAGTTTCTTGTGGGTTTTTGAACCTCTTACGGCACACATATAAGCCAACTGTCGAATAACACGAAAATAGATAACTCCTTTTCCTAGGCCTAATTCATTTCATATGCAACCAAGAGCTATGTACATATTTAGTTGATGCGGATGCTTAATATTTTGGTACCTTTAGAAGGTCCTTTTTGTGTTCTATCGTATAGAAATATAACTCAACACAAATATGATAATGCTATTAAATTTCCAAAATATCAAATAAAGCCTAATGATTTTTGTAACAAAATATTCTGTTTGTCCTCTAAATGGTTATGCTTTTTGACTACATGTCATAGTCATGTGTGTAATTATTCCGATTGTTGAACTTGAAACAGGTAATCAAAATTAACATATTTTTTATACTAAAATCTATATATGAATATTATACTGTAGCGTTTTACAAAAGATGGCGTTAGCCAACTATCCATAGTCACACATACAAAAGTAAATAATCTTCTAGAAGCTACTGACATAACGTAACTTTTCCACTATATGACATTTTGTTGTAGTGTCAGTAGCACTTATTGCGCAGTATCAAACATGTCGAAGTTCGTGCCTGAAAAAACGTTTTTGCGGGGAGTGTTACTCCATTACTTCAACATGAAGAAAAGTGCCGCGGAAAGTCATCGTATTTTAGTGGATGTCTACGACGAACATGCTCTTGCTGAGCAAACTTGCAGAAAGTGGTTTGCGCGGTTTAATAATGGAAATTTTGATTTGGAAGACATGGAACATCCCGGACAGCCGAAAAAGTTCGAAAATGAAGATTTGGTGACGTTGCTCGATGAAGACTCGTGCCATACACTCCGGGAGTTGTCTACATCGCTTGGAGTCGCCTTTTCGACGGTCGAAAAATGCCTGAAAGCCATAAGAATGGTACAAAAATAGGGAACGTGGGTTCCACATGAGTTGAAGCCAAGGGACGTCGAACGGCGTTTAGTCACCTGTGAGATTCTTCTCCAAGGGTAGGCAAGGAAGGGATTTTTGCATCGAATCGTCACTGGTGACGAGAAGTGGATACTCTACGACAATCCCAAATGCAGAAAATCGTGGGGCTTGCCCGGTCATGAATCGACATCGTCCCCCAGGTCGAATATTCATGGAAAGAAGATCTTACTGTGTATTTGGTGGGATCAGCTGGGTGGTATTTATTATGAGCTCCTCCAACCGGGTGAAACCATCACTGGGGACGTATATAGACGACAATTGATGCCTTTGAACAGAGCATTACAAGAAAAGCGGCCGCAATATAAAGATCGACACGACAAAGTAATTTTGCTCCACGACAATGCAAGACCCCATGTTGCAAAAGTCGTGAAAACTTATTTACCTCACCAGACATTGCCCCATCTGATTATCATTTGTTTCGATCCATGGCCAAAAATTGGATCGATTCTTTCATCAAATCTAAAGAAGAAGATTTTTTTCGACGCGGTATCCGAGCATTATCAGAAAGATGGCAAAAATTAGTGGATAACGAAGGACAATACTTTGAATAACGCTTCTGTAATGATACTGTCATAATAAACCACGAAACTTTGCAAAAAAACGCTACGGAAGTAATTCCAACACCTGATATTTGACCGTAATTTCCAAAGCTCAAAGTGGATAACTCGTCAGAGTTAGATTATTTGGAAAAATGCAGATCAGAAAAAGTGTTTCTTATTCAGCAGAAACGGAATTATGAGTATATGTGTCACTTAACTTTGTAATTATTTTTTCTCAAAATAAAATGTTATAAAGTAAATTTTTTTTTAATGAATAGTAATTAAAATATTTTTTTGAGTTTTCATTATTTTAATTAACATTGCATGTAAAATTATTATGTAGAAAAGTTCCTCAAAAACTTATAATTATTATTAAATTATAAAAACTTTACCTATTCCCAACTACTTTTAATAATATTTTATATAGACTTTTCTTACTAGGAGACAAACATAAGTGAAATATAAAAGAATATAAGCATTTGTAATTTACAAATATGGTATAAGATATTAGGTAGAAAAATTTTAATTGCTACAATTTCTTTGAAATATTTCAAAAGAAATTTTCTTCAGGTAACATGTACCTGAAGAAAACTTTATATAAATTTTATTTGTATCTGAATAGTACAATACTGAAGAAAAAAAAATGAATATTTAATAACCAATTAGAGTCGTTAGTTTGTTTTGTGAAATCTCTTATAAAATTGCCATAATTTGATAGTATAACAAATATTCAATAGAATTCAATTATTTATTGAATATTCATAATTTGATCAAATAATTTTCAAACGATAGGCGTAACCATGTACAAAATTTCTAAATATCAACATACATAAGGACAATATGCTTGTACACTCATATTTCTCAAGTTATCGGTTGTATCAATAAATAAATTTTCTTATAACCAAATTAGAAACAATTTGGTTGTGGCTCAATACCATCTCTCTTATCTTTAGTCAGCCATCAAAATCTCATTACTTATGTCTATCAAAATTATGAAAATAATTTGTCAACGATAATATAATATTTTGAAGCTGTTACCATTACTTTCGAGTAGATGAGAAATTACTGAGCTAAACACAAACTAATTAAATTGATAAAACCAGAAAATTTCCATATTACATTGTACATATTATATTACACAACGTTCATTTCCGATTGGCGGTTGATGAGCGTTTGTTTTATCTTCAAATTTATTTTGAGGTATTTCATTGAATTTTCTTAACAATTGAAATTAAGAAAAGGAGATTATTTAGAAATTTCCATTTTGAAATGGTAATATTCTTTCGGTATCCTTTCTTGAGTTTTTTTTTTTTTTTTTTTTTTGGTTTTAACCAAGTTTGCTTATTTTGCTTTTATAAATTTGTACTTAGAGAAACAATTTATCTTCTTTATTTAATCAAAAATGCTTTTGGCATAAAAGAACAATACAAAAAAAAAACAACACTACAAATTCTTATATTATTATATTTTATATCAACAAACAAGTATACTAGTTAATAACGACAGTTTAACAATAAACTAATTGAAACTTTCGTTTTTCTTCAATCTTTTACTCGTAGAATTGTAATTATCATTATCCTTATCATTGAATGTATTTTCTACCATCCACTAAGTCTCATCGGACATATACAAATTATTCTATTTGTAAGTTTAAGTACAACATGGACTAATCATACTGTTCTCATACTAGGAAATTCATCTTATTGTGGGCAAGTGTTACCCCTACTTTTGTGCAAGGACACCACTTAAATAGTTTGTGACCATTTATACCACCTACTAACCCAATTTCAGACAATAAATAAATAGACCAACCATCTAAAATCCTCCATGTATATAGCCCTTTAGCAAAACTATTCAGCTAAGAAGTCCTTTCAACCATCCAACCATCTTCTATGACATTTATCCTGTCTGTTTATATTCTGGCATTCGAACCACATTTTTTATGTCAACTGAACATCTTCGTCGGTAGACGGATAGATGGTCAGCAGAGAAGGAGTTGCTTAATCGTCATGGTCTTATATAACCAGCAGATCCATCAAACTGATGTCCTTGTAATGTAACGATGAAATCCTCCTTAAGATGTATCCCATAAAGAGTAGACACATGATTATATTGCAAGAATATTCAACAGAATTTTTCCTCTTTCTGAGTTGTTATTTTTTTTTCAACCTTGTCTTGGTTACCATACAATCTCAATTTTGTTACACTCAACTCTAATAGATATTACTATTAGGGCTATTTTTTAAGGATATCTTACAATTAAACTGAAGACTCTAATAAGCATTCTCGTTAAGCAGCTATTATTTCTACAAAAAAAAATCCATAAAACTACTTAAGACTTATAACCGTACATACTTATGGATTTTCCCCTTTTTTTTACACCCTTCAGAAATTATATAATTTATATACTCTTTTTTTATAGATATTTGAATATCTTCCATAAAAATTACATATAAAATGATTATTAGGAAAATTACATTCGGCTAATAATCATCCTGCCACAATTGATGAATATTTCTCATCTACTTAATAGAGTTCTTTAGTACTTTTCGACTTAATTTATTTTATATTTTTTTTACAATTATTCACAATAAAAATAAAAAAATTTGTTATCCAATTAAAATAGATAAAATATTGCAAAGATACATTGGGCAAATAATCTTCAACTAAATAGAATTCTATTGAAATTCGTATTCAAGAACGAAAAACATCAACTTGAGAATCCATTGTATAATTCAAATGAACGAAAGATGTTGAAAATTTTGAAGAGTCCTGTTCTATATAATCTTTAAATCAAATATAATTAACGAGAAGATTTTATTTAAATATTTTTGAGAACAGTGACAACAAGTAAAGAGACAGATTTTTTTTTCTATTTTTGTACATCAATGTTATCTTCTTCAAATTAGTTGCCGTGAAGCTGTGGTTTTTATTCCTATTAGTAGTCTTGGCAAGCTTCGACAGGAGTTGCTTTTAGCTCCTCGGTTCCACTTCTTTGGATATTATTAACAGTACGAAAATGATAAGGTCCTTTCAAGAGATTTTTCATCTTGTGGAGTATACAAAAAATACACGGACTTTTTTTTAGATCAGGTGAATAAGAGAAAGGGTTGGAGAATCACAGCAATCCCATTTTCCGATAAAAACTTTTTGATAGTGATGACCGTGCGATATCAGGAGGCATTGCTATATGATGGAGCATCAAAGTATCTACAATGTCCGATCTAATGCGAAAGACCCTTTATCTGAATATTTCATTATTTTCATCAGTTTTTAGTCTATGCACGAGATTCACCTTCCACTGGCTCTAGGCAATGCTAAAAAGGGGCTCAGAAACCGCAGGACTCCATTTCGCAGCAGAAACTCGTTTATGAAGACTGCCGTTTGACAGCGCCCCCACTTGCTTCACCTTAAAATATTGACGAGTTAATAATCAGCGTCAATATTATCGACAGTCTAATATCACAAAATTCCCCGCTTGTTTCGTTTTTTTAAGTTAAGCTCTAGAGGGTTCGCGTAGTTACCGTGGTTGATACTTAAACTGCATGTCTAGGATGGACTCAATTTACTTAAAACTGCATGTCTACCAGGTGTATAAGCCTAAAACCGCTGTTTTTTAGTCAAAAAAAAACACATGTTTTTTTCATTGAAAGCAAAAATTAATTTATTCAAAGTATTCGATGCGATTCGGCAGCCAATTTCTTCAAATTGAAGCAGAAAAGCATATCCCACATATGCCCTTTTTCTGTCACAAAACTAGATATTATTACCAAAGGAAAAATGTATGTTGTTGTATGAAATTGCTGACAATATGCACTGATTAATGTTAACAGATGTTAAAATCATTAAAAAAAAGTATGGCGTTCCCATGGTAACCTAATACGCTCGCTTACGCCATCTATTACTAAACAGCGGATTTAAGCTTATAAGCCTTTTTCTGTACGTGACAAGTGCTTGTTGAAAAAGCCTTTTTCTGTACCTTTTAAGGACTTCTTGATAAAAATGTTTGTTTCCCCAGTGAGGTTCATCTTTTACTTTACCTCGTCTTTTGTCTGTCCAAAAATTATTTATTCCACCGAAGAACTTTTGCTATTGATAAGGAATAGCCTCTTTGAAATTGTTCATAATTCAAACTTGGGGATTGCTGAAGGTTTGCACAAAATTTTTTGGCGCAACATTTCTCAAAATTTTTTTAGTTTTTTTTCATTTTGCGTAACGCACAACATAAATACCACTTCGCCTATCAGGCTTCGTAGCGCCTCATAGTTAAAGGAGGATGCTAGAACTTCTACTTCTACAGCATGTCTAGAAGGCACTAACGTACAAGCAATATAGAGGAAAAAAATTTTGTATTACCAGACAGCTCTGTGATGTCAGTTTTATTACTTTTCTGCCCCATTTTTAAATTTCAATTATGAACTGTAGAAAAAGTAATTTTTTTTGGGATATTTATCTGAGAATTGATATTTTTTGAAGTCTATAGGATCAAAAAATTACTATTAAAAAAGGAGAGGAGAATACTTAAATAGAAATTTATGTCTGTAAGTCTATATAAAAAATCCATAAGTAAAGAGAGTGAAAACTGCTAATGAGTAGAGAAAAAAAAATTAGGTTTCAAGGATTTTGTTTTTTAACTTAATTTTTATTTTATCTCTTAATTTTTAAATTCAAGAAAACTTTCAAAATTCTCCTAAAGAAAGTTAGCAATTTTGACTTTAATATAATCAGACAAAATAAAAATCTATTCTCCTAATTTTAATAATCTACTTTTTGAATATACTTTTCTAATTTTACAGACCATAACATCCTTAATCATACACAATTTGTCAATCCTTTTAATTTACTATTACCGCATTTAGTTTGATTAACAAAAATTGATCTAATCAAAATTAGCTTTTAATATAATCTACCACAAATGATAAGTAATAATTACAAATCATCTATTATTCATATATTTTTCCATATTGTCGACCACTAATTGGGATATTGCAAAAACCCATTTTCAAAATTAATTTATTCATTTGCGGTTTTAATACTTAAAGAGTATCATTTCCTTTTCTGAAAATTTCAAATGCGATAGAATTTTCTATTCAAAGGCAGAAAGGATGAATTTTCTTTAATCTCGTATTCAAAATATTTTTTTACCAAAGCTGATTTAAAATTTTATGCATTAAATTTGTTTATTTTTTGTAAGTGATTTTGAAATAAGAAGATTCTAAAGAAGAGAAAACATTTCACTTTAAATACTTATTATGGAAAATTCAATGTTGAAATGGGGAAAATTTTCCTTTCCAGAATGCTTTAATGTCTTACTCTAATTTCGATGGCTTTTATCCTATTTTTCTCTTATCCTATTTTCAATTTGTTCTTGTTTTTTTTTTTTAGAATAAAAGATTTCCATTTGTGTATTCCGAAACTAGTGCTCGTATTCGAATTTCGCATTTATCCTAAAATACCTCGTAGGAGTATAACATAGTTCAGATTTCTATTTTATTTCACATTTGTATTAGGACAGAGACATTCCGAAATGTCAAATGTATTTTCTAGTCTGTAATCATATAAGCATACACCCTATACGAGTACTCACAAATTGGTATTTTCTATTGGATTTTGTGCAGACAACGCTCTTGTGTTTTCGACACACGTAGGCTATTTCTAAATCCAGTTAAAACCATTATCGGATTCGATGGACCAATTATAGCAGAAAGTGTTTTTCATTAATGCAATTATCGTAATCTAAATCGAATAGCTCAATGCAAGAGGACATTTGAAAATTTGGGTCGTCTAGAATTTTTACTCGTTCTGTCAAGGACTATTTAATAAGATACCGAAATCCATCCTTTTTCATCCTGTTAGAAAATTTTAACTATTTCAAAGTATTGTTCATACCAACTTACTTTTAAATATAGAAAATTTATTTAAAAAAAAAACATTTTCCCAACTAAAATCAGAATAAGATACTCGTAGCAGCCAAATATAAACAAGGCAAAAGATTTTTCAAAACTTTTCTCTGATCCGTTCCCATTTTTAAGTTTTCATATGAAAATCCACAACACCTTCTTGTTATTTATTTATCATGAATGTCTGTGGTTTTCAAATTCTAGATGAAAGAACATATATACCTGTTAAATTTTTAATTTGAAGTTCTAAGCAACCAAAGCTTGTTACTATCTACACTTCAAATGTCCTTGTACCAGTGAAATGATGGACCAGAATTTCTTCGAAAATCCCTTGGTCTGTGCATAACTATAAGTATTTTTATAGTTCTGCTTTGAGTCTTTCATGTAGAAGTTAATATTAGGTACTTATTCTAACCCAACATATACAACTGTTTGCAATAAGTTAAAAAAAATTTCTGCAGTATATGTAAAATGTGTGTTTTTTTTTTTGAAATCCTTGCTATCATAAAAGAAACTTTACAGTACAGAAGCGTATCATGAATTTTCATATAATTTTCATTTGGTTTGTGTAAACTAACTTTTGTAAAAAAATATAGAAAAATATCATCACGTACTCCAGATGTATCTAATAGACAAAGAGTACCCTACAGTATAAGAATGTTCGAATCTATTTCTATCATAAGAACATACAGTTTTCTGTTATCCTTTTTCCAAACCACAATAACGTTTGCTGAAATAGTATAGCAAAATTTATTGAAGTATGTGTTCAAGCAACAGAATGCCATTATTTGCGGTGATTGAGGATATTTATTTTACAAAACAGATTGTATTATAAAAATTCATATTTTAGCACCTTTTGCTAAAAGGACCTTATTAAAAAATATGAAACTTTTCTCTAATATACCAACAGATAAAAGTCACTTTTTTGTATAAATTCAAATAGTTAATAAGCAAATACTATTTATGGAATAAGAGTTTTTGAACGATATTATAGGCAATTTTTAGTTTGAATTATAATATAATATATTATGTATAATAAAAATAGTATCTAAGGTAGAATGGAACTGATAAAACAAATTTAAAATTATCCAAACATCAAATTAAGCGTACGTTATTGGTTTTTTTTTAAATAATTTTTTTTCGAATAAAGACTAAATTTTTCTACAAATAAATCACAACAAAATTTTCTTTTTGAATTTTTATATAAATAAGAATTCACCTTTTTGTGCTTTGGAATATATTGTAAAAAAACCATACTTTACCAGGTGTTTAAGCTTAAATCCGCTGTTTTTTAGTCAAAAAAACACACGTTTTTTTTTTCATAGAAAGCAAAAACAAATTTATTCAAAGTACTTGCCCTCACTAGTTACACATTTTTCCCATCTCTCGGGCAATTTGTGGATACTACGCCAAAAAAATTCCTTCTCGTTCGAGGCAAACCATTCATCAAGCCATTTTCGGACGTCTTCGTAAGAATCGAAGAGTTGCTCAGCGAGCGCATGGCCCATCGACGAAAACAGGTCGTAGTCGAAAGAGGTCAGGTCCTGCGAATAAGCGGGGTGGAGTAGTACCTCCCAGTTGAGTGTCTCCAAGTAGTTTTGGACCATTTTTGACGTGTGCGATGGTGCGTTATCGTGGAGGAAAACCAGTTTGTCATGTCTTTGTTGATAATCCGTCCTTTTTTGACGCAGAGCACGGTGCGGTGGACATTGACAGTTTCACCATGCATTGACAGTTCTCATAGTAGACAGTTTCAACATTGACAGTTTCCCATGTATTGACAGTTCTCATTGACAGTTTCAACATTGACAGTTTCTCATAGTAGACGATACCCTGCTGATCCCACCAAACGCACAGCATCGTCTTTCGTCCGAAGCGATTTGGTCTTGGGAAAGATGTTGATGGTTGGCCGGTATCAACCCACTATTTCTTGCGTTTAGGATTCTTGAAATATATCCACTTTTCATCGCCTGTCACAATACGATTCAGGAACGACTTTCTTTTTTGTCTGGCGAGCAAGATTTTGCATGTGTTTTGGCTTCGCTCCATCTGCCTATCGTTCAGCTTATGCGGCACCCATTTTCCGATCTTTTCAATCTTCCCCATGGCACGCAGATGTATGGAAATGGTTGGTTGAGTAACACGCAATTACTCCGTGAGCATTTTTTGCGATTGGGTATCCACTTCATTCAAAAGAGCCACCAATTGATGGTCCTCAACTTTCCTAGGCCGATTTTCACGCTTCTTGTCCCACAAGTCAAAATTGCCGTCTTTGAACCAACGAAACCAATCTTGACATGTTGTTTCCAATAAAGCACTGTCACCATAGGCCTCCGTAAGCAATCAATGCGATTCGGCAACCGATTTCTTCAAATTGAAGCAGAAAAGCAGAGCTTCTCGCATATGCTCTTTTCTGGCACAAAACTAGACATGATTACAAAAGGAAAAATGTCAGTTGTTGTACGAAATTGCTGACAATGTACACTGATTAATACTGACAGATGTCAAACTCATAAAAAAAAGTATGGCGTGTCCATGATAGCCTAATACGCTCACTCACGCCATCTATGACCAAACAGCGGATTTAAGCTTATGCCCCTAGTATGTTTAGATTTTCACAAAAATTTTACTTATTACTATTTTATTTTTTTGTTATTTTAAATTAACTATTAAACAAATATTTAAATAATTACTTTGAGACATCTTGACCTCAAATTCCGCAATGACTTGACGGATGTTGATTTTTAAATGCTTTAAATTTTAAAAATTAATTATGGAAACGCTACATCTTGTAGGCGTATTGAAATAAAAAAATCTCGAAACTATGAGTCCTGGAAACTTTTAGGTCAATAAATCCAAAATTTAGCATTTTAAGTAGCATCTGATACCAATTTGTTTAAACCACAGTTGGTTTAGATCAAACTCTATAAATTTAGATTAATAAATATTAGTTATCATGTGGTCTTAGCACTCAGAATTAACCGTTACTGTTTCTTCTTATTCATTTTTAAAGAAATGCAGACCAATAGCATACCAGTAAGCTATGTTCCATAAACTAAATTAGTTTTTTTTACAATTATTTGCAAGTTTTCTAAGGCCCCATCGTTTATTTACGTATCCACCAAACAAAAAATAAGACTCATTACTGAAAAAATCATTATTCAAATTCTACTGTTTTAGAACCTAATTACCATAATTATTATACATTCTATAGTCAATTTATTAAATGACAAATTATATTGTAATTATTTTTTATCTTTATTATATTTATTTGCTTAAAATTTATCAAATGACTTTTTAAATTGTCTAAAATTGCAAAATGGATATAAACTGTCTGCTTCACACTAAAAATCCTTTTAAAAAAAATAATTAAAATTAAATTTTATAAAAAGGATATTTAAGGAAATTCTTAAATAAAATGGCATTTTAATTTTCAGAATAATTAAAATCACCCAAGAAGTGCAGTAATCTTAAACCTAAAGAATACTTGAATAGACTTCTCTTGGTATAAGATATCTTTTCGGTTGTTGATAACATCTAAAGCTTAATTTAAATTCAATAGATTCATTAATAGAATTGAAAAGTCACGACATTGACTAATCGGTATTATATATGTATATATATAAAAAAAAGGACAAATTAATTGAAAATCAATTAAGTACCATTACAGTTATTTAAAGTTCAAGTTTAGTCATCATTTCCGAATAGCCGGGATCATTTCGACTTCTCTTCTAATAAGTAATAAGACCAGTTAATACAAAGCTTTACTTAAATGAAGGGTAAAAAAAATATTTGACGAATGAAAATTATGCTACCATTTTACTCTGGACTTCACCAACAAGGAAAAATAGACAGCCAAGATGGTAAAAAAAAAATACTTTGAAGGAATTGAAAGCTGACAGTATTAAGTCTGGTATATTCCTTTCAAATGAATATTTGGATCTTTCCCAGCTTATACAAGTATCCTTCAATAATATCATTTCAAGATATTTGTTGTGGATACTTTCCTTCAATAATGTTTTTTATTATCTTTTATTTTCAAGTACAAAAAAAAAACACACACACAAAATAAATAAATACTTTCCCTTCTAAGAAATCCTTAAAGAAGTTTGAATGGATTACTGAGTGTCCCAAAAACAAGAAAAAAATTGAGGTAAAATAGCATTTTTACGATACTTTTCTATATTTACACTCAGTATTTTTTTTCTTTTTTCATTCTATCATATCTCATCTTCTATTTTATCTATGTTCAGCATATATATATTTATTTGTTTTTATATCAAATATTTTTCTATATTCCTATTCTGAACGTTTCTAATACAATATTTAGATGAAATCCTTAAGGAATCAATTGTCATACGTAAACGATTTTTGAGAGGAACTTACACAGAATTTTCTAATCCGAAGATATTGTTTTGTTCATCTGATTACAGGGATTTATTTTTGAAATGGAAGACGAAATCCAATAGGCAAGGGACTGATCCCTTTTCAAGAGTAATTGAAGAAGGATACTTAGAACCAAAAAAACAAAAAGGAAAAAGAAAAAATGGTCTCTCGGAAACTAAGTTTCATCTTCGAAATCAATGAAATTAAAGTTAATCAAAAGTTAATTTTTCGACCATTCTTTTTTTCTCAGAACATCTATGATATTTTATTAATATGTGCACACAAAATGTATCTACACAGAAGAAAAAAAACATATAGATACTAAGCTATAATATATCTAGATTACATTGTTATAATGATATAAAATTGAATAAATTCGTAAATTTGATTTGGATTTTTATCCTTTCAAAGTAGAATGTTAGAAAGAATTTTGAAAATAATTTAATTATTCTTTTTTTTTATTGGATTGAATATAATTGTAGTTAAGATTAAATTGATATTTGAACATTTATTGGAAAATATATATTTTTTTAAAATCTTATTTGCCTATCAAATGCCGCTTTACTCCGTATTTAATTAATTATTATACGATATTATTGAAAAAGGATGCCTTTTTCTTTCTTTTATAAAAGCCCCTAATTATTGTATATTAGGAAAAAAAAGGGTGCATAACAATGAAATAATTTAACCAAAAAATCAAGTCAACTGAATAATAATAAATTTATATTTGGCATACTACAATAATTCAGTATGTCCTCTGACCACCAAATACTTACTAATAATAATCATGAACCCATTATTTACTCAGCAAGCACGTAAATGTATAATAGGTGTTGTAATTTTTCAAGAATAATTCCTATACAAAGACGCCAATCAAATGAATTAAATAGAAAAATAGATGTTAATAAATTAGAAGAAAGGAAAGGAAATCAAAGTAGAAAGGACGAATGGTAAAAATCATTAGAGGGTTTCGTGATCAAATTCTGAACGCGACAGGAAATTCCAAAGTGGCGGTAAATTTTTCAATCAGTACATTAAGTGTTCTCTTACAGATTTTAACTTTTTTTTTTTTGTTGCTACCATTATCAGACATGATTAATCCAAGAAATTATTTTCAATATTAGCTAAATTAATATATTGCCTAGTCAGTCACAAGTTAATTATTTTATTTATTATACCAAAAGTTTTATATTTTTGTTGTTGTTCTCTTTCTAAGAAATAGATTTTGAAAAGCTTTCACTAATGCAGTCAAGAACGTAAATAATTTTTTTTTTATTTAAACAAAAATTTTAATATAATAATTTTGAATATAGATACAATATTTTTTTGTTAAAAAAAATATATTTAACGTAAACAAAACGCTTAATGATAAGTTTTATTTTTTCTATACTCAAATAGGCTAAGAAAATTTTCGAATTTTATACTCAAAATGTATGAACTTTTGTTGTTTCAATATGTGTGTTTTTTTTTAATTCATTTTTTTTAAGTCATTTTTTTAAGTCATTTTTTTTGGAGTCATTTATATATGCAAGGATGTTATAGAAATGAAAGAGCGTAAACGTATTCAAAATAATACTGCGAGAAAGCGTGTTTATGCAAAAAATCGAGAAAGGGAGATTAAAAATGTAATGAAAAATTATAACGAAAACAAACCTGAAAAGAGAAAAGCTGCTCGCGAATATTACCATGCGACTAAAGATGAAAAAAAGGCCAAAAAACAAAAGTTGATGTTAGGATTGTATAAAACGAATAGACGTAGTACTCATTACAGAAACACACTTTACGTCCAGGTCCAACTTCTACATACGCGACTACACAACGTTCGGGACCGACCATCCTGATAATACTGCCCACGGTGGCACTGCTATACTCATTAAAAATTCCTTATCCTTTTCTTTTCCTTCCTATATTTCAGAAGATTTTCTTCAATCCACCGCAATATCAATTGACTGATCCCTGTCCCCTTAACTATTGCCGCAACCTATTGCCCTCCTAATAAACCTATAAACTCCCTTGAATTTAGGTCATTTTTCCAAGCTCTTGGGAATTCATTCATTGCTGGTGGTGACTTTAACGCCAAGCACCCACAATGGGGCTGTCGAGTCTCTAATCCCCGTGGGATTATTCTTAACCAAGTGCTTTCATCCTCTCCCTACGAAGTCATCTCTCCTCCGACTCCCACTTACTGGCCAACTTCCCGATCTAAGCTTCCTGATATTCTAGATAAATTTAACTAGTCCCATGAATTCCTCCAACATTAATGTTAATTCACCTCTAGATCTTAACTCCGATCATAGCCCTGTTGTACTAGTCCTCGATTCCCAATCCACTCAAAAAGTCAATGAGCCGAGACTTATTTATGGACAGAACAAGCACTAGATGACGCGGTACACAAGTTTCCATGTTAATTACAAAACGCTACAGCCTTTTCGCAAAAAAGTAAAAACTCGAAACCTACACAAAACCTGACAATTCAACCATTAACAATTAGGCGTCTTATTGCAGAAAAACGAAAAGCAAGAGCTCATTGGCAACATACAATAATGCCCAGCAACAAAACCAAACTGAACAAACTGCAAAAAAAACTACATGACGACATCACAAAATATAATACAGAACGTTTTAGAAACTACACTTCAGCCCTAACGAAAAACAGAACTTTGTGGACTGCTACAAGACAAATACTATCTTATAGAAAAACAAAGCACCCCTTACGAAAAACTGACGAAACCTGGGCCAAAACGGACAAACATATAGTAGACGCTTTTGCTGAACACCTTGCACAAAAATTTACTCCACATGAAGACATATTAGACAGGACTCATTGTACTACAACCGAGACGGAACTATCCGTTCCTTTATCTATAAGTCTTCCCCGTAAGGCAATCACTGCTTCCGAAGTTGCCAATTTAATCAAGCTCCTTCTTAAAAATAAAGTTCCTGGCTATGATCTGATTCCCTCCAATATACTCCAACAACTCCCTAAAAGAGCAGTAGTTTTCCTTGCCACAATATACAACTCCATGCTTAGAATAATACATTTCCCAATCCTTTATAACTTTGCCATCATTAAAATGATCCCTAAGCCCAATAAACCAATAAACCACCCCACTTCCTACAGGCCAATAAGTCTCCTTCCACTACTCTCAAAAATCTTTGAAAAAATCCTCCTTCGCCGCTTACATCCTCTACTCGAATCTTCAAATTTAATTCCTAATCACCAATTTGGTTTCCGCACCGAACACTCCACTACCCAGTAGTGTCATCGAGTTGTCGATTTCATTGCATCCTCTTTAGAAAGAAAAGAGTACGGAGAGCACCCAGGTCTACTCTGGAAACTCAAGAGGTTCCTTCCTTCCACCTATTTCCTAGTCCTAAGATCATTCCTTTCCAACCGACACTTCCAAGTAAATGAATCCAACGAATTCTCCAATATCTCTCCGATATTGGCTGGGGTTCCTCAGGGTAGCTTACTTGGACCCATCCTCTACAACATTTACACATCCGATATCCCAATTTGCCCTAATATCTTCTTTGCTACATACGCCGATGATACGGCCTGCTTTCCATCTAGCGAAAATCCCCAACATGCTTCCTAAACTCTCCAAATCCAAATCCAAACCCTTCATAACTGGTTTACTAGATGGAGAATAAAAGTCAATGAACGTAAATCTACCCAGGTAACTTTCACTCTCCGTCGTGAGTCATGCCCTCCCACATACCTTAATGGCAGTGCCATACCTTAACACACCGAAGCTCGATACCTAGGACTGTACTTAGACAAACTCTTGTTTGGTGAACGGAGCGAGCAGGGGGGAAGCCCTCTAGTTATTTATATAAACACATATTGCGTTGTTTGAGAGGAAAGAGTACCGTCCAGGTGTGTTTCTGAACATATGGAACTCTGGCTTACTTTGGACTTTGAAACAATTCTTTTCCCTCTACTTACTACTCGATAATACTCGTACAATCGTAACTGTCCCAGCGGTTTTTGTAAGTCGCTATGAATTTGCACCCTCTCAAATTACTCCTATAATCGCTATAATATTTGCCTTTACCTTATCCTTTTTATTATCTAAACTTCCGATATCATTACATATCCTACCCACTTTCGCTACAACTTATGTTGATATCGTAACCATATTAACGACTCATGAAATGTCCTCTTCATCTTCAATATTTTCAAAAATTATATTCATCAAACCCAAAGCTTATTCTCGAAGTATATATTAAACTTAAATGAAAAAAAAATTTCTTTACATAAATGTGCACCAACCTCTTGCTTCCCCCTCTCACGGAATTCCTATCACACGAATTCCTTTCGCAAAAAATTCTTCGTTTTTATTACGAGTAAAAGTTAGTTTACTCTTCGAAAGTTAGGACTACGAGGGTCATTCAACAAGTACTTAGCCTACAAAAGAAAAACGAAAATTTTGGAAAGGTGGTAATTTATTTTTCCACATAATCTCCTTCAAGCTCGATACACTTGGCCCAGCGATGCTCTAACTTTTTTAACCCGTCCAAAAAATACATTTTCTCGAGGGAAGCAAAATAGGCCTCCGTGGCGACGATGACCTCCTCATTCGACCCAAGTCTTTTCCCGGCGAGTGATTTTTTCAGGATTGGAAATAAAAAGTAGTCACAGGGGGCCAAATCTGGAGAGTACGGTGGATGGGGCAGCAATTCGTAGCGCAATTCGACCAATTTGGCCATGGCGACGGCGGAGGTGTGAGCCGGCGCGTTGTCGTGGTAGAACAGCACTTTTTTCTTCGCAAAGCGGGGCCGCTTTTTCTTCAATTCGACGTCAAATCGGCTCAATAAGTCAGCATAGTAGCGCCCCGTGATTGTTTTACCCTTCTCGAGGTAATCGATGTGGATCACACCTTTCCGGCCGATCGAACAGTCTTCGCCTTCTTCGGAGCACGTTCGCCGGGTGAAGTCCACTGTTTCGACCGTTCCTTGGTCTCTGGTGTGTACTAGTGAATCCATGTTTCGTCGACGGTCACGAAACGACGCAAGAACTCCGCTGGATTGCGCTGAAACGTCGCCGACGTGGTCTCACGGTTGCGCTTGTTTTCCGGTGTGAGCAAACGCAGCACCCATCGCGCCGACAGCTTTCTCATGCCCAGTTCTTCGTGTAGAATATGATGCACCGTTCCTACTGCGATGCCCACAGTCGCAGCTATCTCGTGAACCTTCAATCGACGGTCTGCCAACACGAGATCGTGGACTTTTTTAACGTTTTCCTCCATAGCAGCCGTTTTCGGGGCACCTGGGCGTGGCTCATCAAAAACCAACGTGCGGCCACGAACAAACTCGTTGAACCAATTCTTGACGGTCGCCATCGAAGGAGAAGAGTCACCATACACAGCATCCAAGCGATCTTTGATTTCGCTGCGCGTTTTCCCTTCCAAAAACAAGAATCTAATCACCGAACCATTTTTGTGCAACCGACCGACACGCTCGCTTTCAAAGGCTCTCAAAACAAAACTAATGAAGGGAATCGACTGAAACTTTGACAGTGGGCTACTAAAAGAATGTACTTTTTTTTTGTGACAGCTGCTCCACCGGGCGGTGAGGCTAAGTACTTGTTGAATGACCTTCGAATATCTTGACAAGCAATTGAATGCACATATGAGACGACAAAGACTTCAAGTGAGCAGACGATACAAACAGTTACTTAGACTGTTGGACTTACGTTAGAGATTTAGAAACGATAATAAATTACATTTTTACCAATTAGAACTTACGGAATAGGGCCCTGTTACTCTACTAAATCCTCCAATTCCTATTGGAATCAATTTCTTTAGTAAAAAATACTTGGTAAAATTGTCGATGCTTCTTATTGTCATCTAAAAATTCTCTTCGAAAGTAAACTAACTATTTCTCGTTATAAAACATTTCATAAGCCTTAAGGAAACTTGGGACTATATTTTGACAAATGGTTGAACCCATATATGAGACGATAAAGACTTGAACAGAGCAGACAGTACAAACAACTACTTAGACTGTTTGACTTACAATCAAGGCTTAGAAATGACTATAAATAACTTTTTTATCAGTTATAAATTACGGAATATGGCCCTGTTACTCTACTAAATCACTCAATTCCTATTGGAACCAATACCTTTAGCAAAAAATACTTTTAAAAAAATTGTCGATGTACCTTATTATGATCTAAAAGTTATCTTCGAAAGTAAACTAACTATTCCTCGTTATAAAAAGTCCCATGCTCGTTTACCATATTATCCCAGTTACCTAGTGACACTCTGCATTTCTTAAAACTGGAATGTTCTAAACGCTTGTTAGGCTATCCAAAATAAGCTTAATAAATTAAGTCTCAATTATTGAAATAGCATTGATGGGTGTTATCTTCTCTTTAATATTATACGATGTTATAAAAATACTTCTAATAATATAACTGCTTGTTACTTACAGTGGCTGGTGGATATTTATATATTGTAATATGGTATATAAAAAATATTTTACTAAACTTACACATTTTAATTTGCTCAATTGGAAATTTTTCATAATAACTTGATCGATTAGAAATGTTTCTTTTAATTTTTCGAAAATAATACAATTGCAAGTTGACACAATTTTTAATTTTTTTTGTTCACTCTGTAAAGAGCTTTTCTTAACAAAAGCGAAGACAATTAACAGTCATTTGAATATCTATTAAGCTACACGTTATATCACTAAATTAACAAGTGCTAGACTGGAAAGTGTATTTGATGTCTTCCGCTAACATTTGAAATGCAAATGTTTATAAACTCTAAAAGCTTTTATATTTATAAAGAACAAAAAACAATATTTTTGCTACTATGTATGAATGTGTACATGTACAAAACCCAATATAAAACACTTTGTATTTCTATGTTTTTTGCTGATTATTCAAACAAATTTTCAGTAGGAAAAAAAAACTTCTCTTCTTACTGTCGTCATAAATTAGGGTAAATAAGGAACAATTTTTTCTTTCTTATTCAGCAATACATAGAAAACCTTAGTAGGACACCAAATATGTGAATAAGAAACGAAGCCGAAAGCCAATAGTAATAGGAAATTTTTTTTGTTCGTATCATGAGAAAAATTCTTATAGTGAAAAGGTGGTCTGCGAGAAACAGGATAAAAGGACTAGAAATAGTTGAAAAGTTTGCAAGAAAGCTTTCCGAACGTTCTGTGATCCTTTAGTGTCTTTGGTTACTGCACAAAACGATTTACCAGAATTCATTCTAAGCATTAGTCACGTACTGACAACTACAAGTGTTCCTTAGTTTGCATGCAATCCACAGTAATAATATGTGTTATTCGAAGGATGTGAATGTAAACATTTGTACAAGTATGCAGTATAGATTTGCACAGACGAACTGATAGCAGAAGAGGAAATGAATACTAAACTAGAGAAATCTTCTTTTCTTAAAAATATACAATACACTTTCTGGTAGATTTTCATGAAATTTTACTCCTTATGACTGATATTATTCCTGTCTGCTACTGCTTTCACTTGCACTTATATCCACATACATATTTGTACTAGTATTTCTTACTCGGTTATTTGCAAAGTCTTCTTTTTCCTTGCAAATTTATAAGAAATTTTGCATCTTTATTTGGTTTTTTGTTTGCAAAAATGTTTGAATGTGCAGAACCAACATTGACTTGTATACCAATTGTACCAACGTCAGAGAGAAAAAAAAAGTTTTTTCCCATTCATCCTTGTTCTGTTTTCTTCCTTATTTCATATATTTTTCGCATGCATATTAGAGTAACCTGGTTGGCCACAATGAAAATTTTATAGTTTATTTGCAAAAATATTTTATATTTACGATGATATGTACAAGTGCTTAGGACAAATTCATTCTGACGACATGGCAATAAAATTTCAAATTAACTTTTGCCGGCTATCCTGTTTGGAATGTTATACATTTTGGCGTCAAATTATTTCCTCTTTTCTTGGTGTTACATTGTTCGAATATTCAGAATATTTAAAAACACTTTTATCGATAAATGGCTAGCTTTTTGCAGAAAATTAAAGTTCATAAGAGAATGAAATTGTACTCGAAAGGAAATTTTAAAGGTGGTGTCAATCATTAAGTACTGGTACCTAAGATGAGATTTCAGATACCGTTTGATACCATACACATATTTGGATAAGCGTTACTAGTTATCAATGCTTATTCGATCGATTGTATTTGGGTTAGTACAGTTTTAATACCCCATAAAAAGGAGACTTGCATTATTGGATTTAAAAGTTCTAAATGGGCCACCTCAAATATTTTTAAATAAAAAAAGTCCATCACCAGAGACGTGCTGGCAAAATTTGTCAACCAATCTGCGCTATTTATTAAGTGGTAGACTCGGAGATGGGGGGAACCCAGACTTAAAACCTGAATTTCCAGCAATATGTTTCTATCAGAATACTAAAACCTAACTTTTGGCCTATATATTCAGAGACCAATCTAAAGTTTTCGACAAGGAAACTTCTTAGGATTAGAATTAGTACCGGAGGTATAAGCTTAAATCCGCTGTTTTTTTAAGCAAAAAAAAACATGTTTTTTTATAGAAAGCAAAAAACAAATTTATTCAAAGTACTTACCCTCGCTAGCTACACATTTTTCCCATCTCTCGGGCAATTTGTGGATACTAAGCCAAAAAAAATTCCTTCTTTTTCGAGGCAAACCACTCATCAAGCCATTTTCGGACGTCTTCGTAAGAATCGAAGTGCTGCTCAAAGAGCACATGGCCCATCGATGAAACCAGGTGGTAGTCGGAAGGGGCCAGGTCTTGGGAATCAGCGGGGTGGATTAGCACCTCCCAGTTGAGTGTCTCCCAGTAGTTTTGGACCATTTTTGACGTGTGCGATGGTGCGTTGTCGAGGAAAAAAATCAGCTTGTCATATCTTTGTTAATAATCCGTCATTTTTTGACGCAGAGCACGGTGCAATTTGATCAGTTGTTGGTGGTAGCGGTGGGCTTTGACAGTTTCACCAGTTTTCAACATCTCATAGTAGACGATACCCTGCTGATCCCACCAAACGCACAGCATCGTCTTCCGTCCGAAGCGATTTGGTCTTGGGGAAAATGTTGATGGTTGGCCGGCATTCTTGCATTTATGATTCTCGAAATATATCCACTTTTCATCGTCTGTCACAATCCGATGTAGGAACGACTTTCTTTTTTGTCTGGCGAGCAAGAACTTGCATGTGTTTTGGCTTCGCTCCATCTGCCTATCGTTCAATTCATGCGGCACCCATTTTCCGATCTTTTCAATCTTCCCCATGGCACGCAGACGCATGGAAATGGTTTGGTAAGTAACACTCAATTGCTCCACAAGCATTTTTTGCGATTGGGTATCGTCTTCGTCCAAAAGAGCCTGCCTAGACCGATTTTCATGCTTCTTGTCCCACAAGTCAAAATTTCCGTCTTTGAACCAACGAAACAAATTTTACCACGTTGTTTCCGATAAAGTATGGTCGCCATAGGCCTCCATAAGCATTCGATGCGATTCGGCAACCGATTTTTTTCAAATTGAAGCAGAAAAACAAAGCTTCCCACATATGCTCTTTTTCTGGTACAAAACTAGACGTGATTACCAGAGGAAAAATATATGTTGTGGTATGAAATTGCTGACAATGTGCACTGATTAATGTTGACAGATGTCAAACTCATAAAAAAAATATATGGAGTGCCCATGGTAGCTTAATTCGCTCACTTACGAAATCTATGACCAAACAGCGGATTTAAGATTATAAACCTAGTAATACTGTGATTGCACGCAATGCTCCTTTTGCCAAAATTACTGAGTTTCCCTATTTTTTTGCATATACTCAGTAATGGACTCTCTTACTTGACCTTTCAACTTTATTTCCAAGTCCTCTTAATAAACTCCTAAGCCACCTAGGTCTTATTAATAAAATATAATTTTGCCAATGCTTCAACATATGTTATGAAATTCTGACGATCTAGGTCGTGATGCTAAAGGAGTGACCCTTGACCAATATGTTCATGGAGTACCTTCTACAAAAAAAATCGATCTCCAGGCAAGTTCCTTGCAGTGAACTGAGTGCCACAGGATTTGCAAATGAGACTTAGTGGCTAGAGGTACAGCTTGGCATTTTGTTAGCAGATTGGCATAGCTACAAATTTTCGTTCCCCAAAATTGCGCCATATCCCGGAACCCAACGTAACTAAACACCCCTAATCTTAAATAGGTTATGTCGAATCACGTTAAGTACAGGTTTATTCAATAAGCCACGGAAGCCATCCAGGGCATCACAGCTATCGCTAAAAATAATTACATTGGGGTGATACCATAGTTTGATGGTCAACAATTCTCAAGATATGTAACCGCCTTGTAGAAAAAGACCTCACATATAAATAGGCTTCCTGAAGCATTTCGACGAGGCCTTACATATAAGCAAACACAAAAACGATCTATTTTCTTTTAAATATTTCTTTCGAAATATGGGGACCCTTTTTACTAATGATCGGTTTTACGATCATGTATTATTTTTCGCTACTGCTAACCTACTGCTTATTTTCATGAAGTTTAGTGCAGTGTTGTGCTTCGTCCAATAGGAGGAGCGGCCATTATATCCTTCCAAAAGCGGGATTTCAAAAATTAAATTATAATGGAAAAAGGTGAAGTATTTTTTTTTTGGCAATTAGCGTAGGATCATGACTCAGTGGGATTCGAACTGATGACCTCTTAAATGATAGTCCAGCCCTCTAACTTTTTTTTCACTTAATTCAATGACTGCAATTTATAACATATTTTCGTGAACTACAGGATCAGTATTTGCTATAATTGATCATCGAAGAACATGGCCAACTCATCAAGATATAAGTTCCTATAAACTAACGGAACGATGTTAGCTTTTTATGCCTACCAACCATAATAATTTTAAACAATAAATTCTTATAAAAAATGTTTTCCTTAAATTTTTTAAAGAAAGATGCTCAAATGAAAATTTTTTTAAGACTAGAAAAAAATTCTCCACTCTGAGTGAACAGAAAATAATTTTTTTTAGCATATAACAAAAATTAAAACATAATTTTTCAAAAAAAAGCTTTATTTTTTCGAAAATGTACAATTCTAATTAAATGAATAGTCACTTCATAATATCATTAAAATTAGTGCTCGTATTTATACTAAAGCCAAAGTTAGTTAAGTACTTTTAGTCGATATTCTCAAAGTCATAACTTTTCAAATAAAACATTATTTATAAGTGAGGAAAATTAAACTTGGAATTGTTCATAATGAAGACATTGTACGATATTCCAGAACCAAAATACATAACTATCCACATCAGCTAACATAAGATATTATTATATAGTGACAAAGGATAAGGGATATCTGTGTAATATGCATAGGCTTGACCGAAGCAGAGAGGGATAAGTACAGAAAAAGGACTAAAATTGCAATTATCTACTTGTGTAGAATATAATATGAGAAAAGTATATGAGTGTGTGTATGTTTTTATTGTATTTTGTCCCATTCAAGATAATATCAGCTTAATGATCTTCTACAGCATGGGGTAAATTAGAGAAATTAAATTGGATTGATAAAGCCAAAAGGGTGTGTAATACTAAAGAGAATATTCAGAATAATTCATTTATAGTTGCTATCGTGTAATAGACACAACTTATAATTTATGTTATAAAAATAATTCAAATTAGCAAACAAAAAGATTTAGCCTATAATAAAAGTTTGAAGAAAATATACACCATGACTAGCTTTCCCAGTTCTCATATAAAAGTCATAAGCAGAAACACTTTTCAGGATAATTATTAGATTGAATTCCATTATATAAAATTATTCACATTCTGGAAATTGAGATCTTAGATAATGTACTTTATAAAAATAATAAAACAAAACTTCTTTTTTAGAATTTCATAGAATGCATTTAGTTCATAGTAAATACCTTAAAATTTTTACTAACCTATAATCGAATGAAACGTGACTTTGCTTACTTCGTAAATACGTAAATAAGTAAAGTTTTGTGGCAACTGAATGAAGTTTAAAGTTGTTCTAGATTGAACGAAATATAGTGAACATTTTCGCCTATTAACATTGGAAAAGGATTAAATAGCAACTCAGAAATCAAATCAATCCCTTGACAATGGTATCTAAATTTCCCTAAACTAATTTATACAAGACTCAATGGCAATATAAGTTTTAAGCATACGATTATTTTTTCCCCAAACCTATATGAAAGGATGATGTTGATAAGATATTTTGGAAAGTATTTCTTCATAAATACAAGTATTATTATATGTGTAAATAGGGTGACAAGAGAAAATGTGAATGGTTTATTTATTTTGAGGCCGGAAATGAAATAAGCAAAACTAAACTGTGAAATGCTACAGAAAATGCATGAAAACTCAGTAAAACTTTTCTCTACCATCTATCATATCCTTTTGCAATGAGGTGGAGTTGAGTTCGAGTCAGAAAAAAGACTCCGAATATGTTGGCAGTTGTAGTCACATGGTTATAGGTAAATAGAATGTTTGGATGAACAGTCAAGAAATCATCCATGCGGTTGGGAATACACATGTTTGCCAAATACAACCATTCATTCGCCGATGTTCACTCGACCGACAGCTACTAATTTCAAAACTCATTTATTTCAGTTTCGTGTTCACTTCACTCACGCAAATACTAATTGGTAATACACTTAAGTCTAGTTGGAAGTGAAGTCATTTATTTTGATATTCGATTCATTAATATCGATTTAGCTATACTCGTAAACGGTTCAGCGAAGCCATCAGACATACTCATACTCGTTGTGATCCCCAACATTCATATGTCCATTGGTCAGTATCTCTCACAAAATTTAAGTACTTGAGGTATAGCCAAATATTTTAATAAATGCCTACTAGAGATCCTGGTGGCTACACTGCTGCTTCACACTATTTCACTCTAAACCCATTCATATTCTTCTCTGGCGAAACTTTAGTCATTATCCGGTTACAAATGCGACTGTAAAGTTTAACCAAAATATTCCCATCGTAGATAAGTTGAACATGCAAATCCCATACTGGACATATAAAATGATAAAGGGGTCCATTTGGCAGATGTAATAACTCATTATGACTCAAACCGGACAGTGTGTATAAATTTTGGTCACCTCCAGTGAATTTGTGGTTCTTCAAGTGAAATGGTCGGCAATCAAAATCATTAGAAGTCAGTCCCGCACTTGAAAATTTTTGCAAGTTGTCTCGGTCATTCGATTAATAGTCGTACTCGTAAATTATAAGATCATCAAATTGACAATTCCGACTAATATGAGTCATCCACACTCGTACTGATCTCGTAAATGGTATAAATCAACACTTAATCACATTCATCAAAACACGGCGAATACCTTTGCTCGCAGACAATTACTAATTGTTGTGATTTACCTACAAAAACTCACCGACTTTTTGGTTGAAATTCTTTCGTAAGTGTTTCGTGGAAGAGGTGCGTTTATCAAAAATCACCGATGAGTGTTTACACGTACATCAAACGGACGGAAAATCGGTTCAATAAATTTTTCTGCTGACTTCAAATCAAATAAAATCATACAATTTTCAAGTTTCCTATCAATTTTTACGATATATACACACATATTAGATACATTTATTTACGTAGGTACATACATATCAGTGTACATAACTGACAAAAATCTATACGAATGAATCTGGGAGAAAAAGATTCATTCTACAATTTAACGAAATTGATTTGGCATAAATGGAATTTTCCAGAGCTTAACTGTTAGTATGGATTATGTGTGATTTTATTGTAAATATTTGAACAAAATTCGTATTGGATCTAAAGCTGATTACTCTTAATACTATTGCATTATCAAATGACATGAGGTATTTTTTTTCGTTTTTAACAAAAATTCTCCATCGTCATATCCCTTCAGCTCAACGCTCCTTGTACCCAATAAAATATTATCGTAGAAATTGTTTTTCAATATTAGAGATAAAATGATAGAAATACTTTTGATATTTTCATATTAAAAAACCAATAAACAATCACGGGAAGACTTAATAATAAAAAAAAAATTACTATATTTTTTTACAATTGCTCCATGTTCTGGAATTAAATTTGACAACAAAAAAGAATAAATCGAAATTGCTTCATTTTATTAATAGAATTTTCGCATAACAGACATTTTATAAATAAACATTCAGGAAGGATTTTCCAGATTTGAAAAATAATTTATTTTAAAATTAAAAATTTTACTATTTAAATGTCCTTTTTTTGTACTATAAGTTTTTTCCTTAAGATATAGAGAAGTCCTTTTAACAAAAAGGCTTATGCTTGGAAGTATTTTAAAAGCAAGAATTTTTTATATTAATTTTTAAAAATAATTGTAAGTATTTACAATCTATGATAAGCGGAGCATGCTTACATTAATTTTTACCCTTTTATTAATTAAAAATTAATTAAAAATTAATAATTTTTTTTTGGGCATGTTATTATTTACAAATTAGTTTAAAAATGTTTTTTTTTATTTAATTGTTTAACCAATAATAATTATACCAAAATAATATTTACCAAAATAATTACTTGACAAAACATCGGCATTTTTTTAAGTCTTATTTACTTATAGGATTTTTTACATAAACCTTTTGATGTAATTTATTCTACAATATAAATATTTAAAGAAATTAGAATCCGATTATTGTGGCAGTAATAACATTCTGTTCAATGATCCTAATTGATCCTTACAGCAAAAATGGTTTGAGTCATTAATTACCTACAAGACGAAGGTATTTAAATTTTGGTCACCTCCAAGCCAAAGTTATTTGCAAAGATCCTTGTCACCGAAAAAATAGTGGAAATCTCTAATATATTCAAATAGTTCACCTTCGTAACTTGTCCTGTTATTCTAAGAAGGTTCTATTTTGGCAGTACTCAGAAACCCCTCAAAACCAGTACATTCCCTTATATTGGGTTGGCAACTAAGTGATTGGGTAGTTAAAGTTGATGAGACCCATATCAACGCCATTATCGATTCAGATTGTTATAGCACAACACGTAATATTGCATAGAAGCTTAATGTATCGCATACATGCATTAAAAAAAAATTAAAACAGCTTGGCTATGTTAAGAAACTCTATTTATGGATTCCGCATCAGGTTTTTTTTTAAGTATATATTAATGAGGTACAGGGGGAAACCTTCAAAAGGTACTCGCCTGGAAGACCTTCTACCTGCCAGACGAGTTATGCGGGATTTTTACCTCGCTAAAACCTACCTGTACCTCTACCCTTGCTCCCGGAACGATGGTTCCCGGCGGAACTCTTTGTAAATACTACTTCGCCGGGGCGTTCTTATTGACGCCTCTCGGCCTATTCTTCGTACGTGGTGTGAAGATCCTTGATTAAAGATTCCGTGTACTCTGCAACTCTGTTCCAAGCCGATTGGCTCTTCAGCATGAACTCCACTATGTTTTCTGGACTGATGGAACGGTCCAGTGTTTTCTCCAGATCTGTCCGTGTCCCCTCGTAGAAGGGATATTGGAAGAACACGTGTTCTGCATCTTCGATCACATCGCGGCAATGATGACAGTTTGGTGAGTCAGTTTTCTTGAATCTGTGCAAGTATGCCCGAAAGCATCCATGGTCAGTCAAGATTTGATTGATGTGATACCCGACTTCCCCGTGCACGCGAGTGACCCATTTGTTGACATCTGGGATCAGCCGATGAGTCCACTGACCTTTCGTCGAGCTGTCCCATCTCTCTTGCCAGAGGCGAAGACTCTCGGTTCTCTCCTCTTCACAGAGGACCTTTCGCCGCTTTTCCTTCTTCCTACGATGTTGGCGTTCCCGCTCTCCTGCCAGGATGTCGATGGGTGGGCATGATGCCACGACGTTGACCGCATCGTGTGATACCGTTCGGTATGCTGACGCTACTCTGATCGCTGAGAGCCGCTGGACTGATGACATTGTCTTGCGGAATGTTGTTAAGTCTAGCGATTTCGCCCACACTGGTGTTCCGTATAGCAGCACGGAGGTAACAACAGTTGCCAATAGTTGCCTTCGGATTTGCCTGGGGCGTCCGATATTTGGCATTATCCGCGAAAGCGCGCTCTGTACTGCTGATGCCTTTCTGCTGACGCTGGAGATATGCTCCTTATAGTTGAGTCTGGCATCCAAGACCACTCCTAGATACCGGATGTAGGGTAGCGACTGGATGTCGTGGTCGCCACTCTTCCGTCTACACACAAGGAGTGCCTCGGTCTTATTTTCCTCCAAAGACAGGTCTGCCGATGTCATCCACTGTCTTATCCTCCGAATGGTGGTGGAGAATGCGGCTTCCAGTTCCTCCAGGTGTTTGGTTACAAGGACAACCGCTACGTCGTCCGCGAAAGCCACGAGCATTGTGTTCGGCGGTAATTCCAGATGAAGTAGGCCGTCGTACATGACGTTCAACAAGAGTGGCGCCAGGACAGAGCCCTGAGGTACCCCTCCCGTGACCCCATACTCCGCTGGTCCATCCTCCGTTTCGTATTGTAGCAGTCGATCACTGAAGTATGATCTGACCATCGTCCGTAGGTAGTAGGGCACCCCCATATTCTTAAGAGCCTCCAGGAATCGATCCCAGCGGGCCGAGTTAAAAGCATTTTTGATGTCCAGGGTGACAATGAGGCAATACTTTTTGGAACCGCCCTTCCATCTCTTTCCTGATATGGGTTCCTTTGCGATGTTCGTGACGAGTTCCAGCGCGTCGATGGTCGATCTCCCCTTCCTGAATCCGAATAGGAATTCGGAAAGTTGAGTAGATGTTCTACTATTCTGTGCAGCATGTCGGGCCAGGTTGGTTTTGTTGCGAGTAGGCTTTTAATCGCTTCTAAAAACAAAACGGATCTTTTTCTGAAACGACTGATAACTGGCGACGAAAAGTGGATAGTTTACAATAACGTTAATCGGAAACCTTCCTGTGTGATGCGAGATGAACTACCTCTGATGACATCGAAAGCTGAGATGCACCAAATGAAGATTATGCTATCAGTTTGATGGAATTATAAAGGAATTCTGCACTTTGAACTTTTACCAAGAAAAAAGGAATTCTGCACTTTGAACTTTTACACTCGTCAAAAATTATTGGAATTAGGTTGAGATGTATTGTCACATCAACCATATAGCCCTGACCTAGTGCCTTCAGATGACCATTTATTTCGTTCCACGCAGAACTTCTTAAATGGTAAAATTTTTAATGACGCTGATGATGTAAAATCACATTTAATTAAGTTTTTTGCTAGCAATATTAATAAGTTTTACGAACACAGAATTATGACACTGCCTGACAGATGGGGCAAAGGGTCATCGACAAAAGCGGACAATACTTAATTGAAAAAAGTTATATTTTTAAATAAAAATTTTGAATTTTTCTTCTTATTTAAAATCCGCAATCACTTAGTTGCCAACTCAATAGTACCAATCTTGGAGCTTACCAGCATCGGTTAGATCTAAAATTTTCAAATTTGGCTCATTACTCAAAAGTACCTGTTTTTATTGGTTAATTTTTTTTCAACAATTTTACTTTATTTTTATACATCAGTATTATCCTTTTCGCATTAATATCCTTTCTTTTTCCACTCTTTCTTTCGTGGCGTTATTTCCACTATTTGAAACAGTGCTAGAGGAGAGCTTCAACTGAAATCGTTTTCAACTCATTGGTTATATTTTAAATGGCAAACTCTAATCAGGTGAACAGTGGGGCAGAAAAAATACAGGAATACCTATTCCGAACAAAAGGTCATTAATGAAAATGGTTTGTGACAGGAGGCGTTGTGATGGTCTATCCCTCAAGCCTCTGCAATTTTAATGTGACGTGATAACCATTTTTTTAGGCCTTTTAATGACTACTCACCATCTTTTATATTAACTGATATATAATATGACTACTCACCATATTTTCTCCAGTTTTTGATGTTGAAGAACTTCCAGAGCTAGATTCGTTATCCACAGCCTCTCGGCTTCTTAAATATATTTTTTCTGACCCTTAAAAAGAGTTTTTCTTATATAAAGCTTGGTTAACAGTTTATTCTGGATAGCCTGACCCTACAAGAACTCTCTATTGTCAAATATTTTTAAGTTTTTTACGTAGACTGCCTTTGTGAGCCACCAACAAAATTATGCTCATCCCTGACCATAGTCTGTTTTCGGTCCTCTAAAATGATTTTTCTAATCCTTCCAAAAATATTGAATTTAAAACCTTAGTTGACAAATCATCCGTAAGTCAAACTTGTGGATTCATCAAGCTTAGCGCAAAATTTTATGGCATATCGATTTTCCACAATTCTACACTGCAGCAATGAAAGGAAAAAAATCCTTTTTTGCTTTCTGGGAGTAAAAGGAAAAAATCAAGCTTTTCCAATCTATTTAAGTTCATGACTAGATAGAATTACTTTATTATTAATATTCATATTTGTAAAACTTTTCTTCAAAACTATTTGAAAAATTTATTTTATTATTAAAATATTTAAGAACATTCCTTTCAAATGTATTCACATATAAATACATATTAAAATTATTTCCAAACTAAATAATCATATTAAAATTATTATTTCACTATTTATAATAGTTTACTTTGTTCAAAAATCATTATTTTAATATCGTCACAAACTAGGACTAAACTAGACTGGAAATAGCGTTATCAGAATTAATTAAAAATGATTGTTGTAAGCTAACTTTTAATTAATTTTAAAAGTAGTAGTTGCGGTTTACATTGGAAACATTAATCCCTGTTGTGGTTTTCGAAGGAATTTTATATTGTATATATTTTTTTTTGTATTTGTTATTTATAATTTTTGGTTGATGTAAAATTCATTATCCCTTTTACTGATATTATTTCTTTTTAATCATATCTATATTTTCTAGATACACTCTTATATTACAACTACATTATTCTGAATATTAAAATAAGATCATAGGTAAAAACTTTACCTTTCCCGCTACTGGGAAACTTTAGAATAATTCTCAACATTTTATTGCTAGTTATTTAAAAGTTTTTCATAAAATATTCGAAATTTCTTTGATAATTTAATCATTATAAAATCAAAATTTCATGATTATATAGGATGTAAGAAGTAATCACGCAAGAAATAATTTTTGATCAGGCTGGATGGCATTTGGCGCAATTTAGAGACCAAAAACTGGATTATCATGTCGCGATAGTGAGCATCATTAACTGTTATTGACTAACCAGCTGCATTTTCGAATAAGAATGGTCCGATTATGCCTGCAGCACTTTGTGGATGAATTTATTTCTCAACAATCACTTGTGGATTTTCTGAACCTCACATACGACAATTTTCTCGATCAACCAAGCAATCAAGTTGAAAATGAGGCTCATCGCGGAAGATGATTTTGCTCGGTCCACTTGTTGTTGTTCTATATCCATTCCCCGAACTCCATTCGCTATGCGGGATCAGTGGGCTTCAGTTCTTGAGTCTATTGGACTTTGTAAGCATGTAGATAGAAATTTTTCGTAAGAATACGCTGTAGAAACTACTCAAAATATCCAATTCATGACCACAGTATCGAGTTGATGTTCCTAAATTCTCAGTAATACTCACACGAACTACATTAAAGCAGTTTAAGATCACTAATCGATTCAGTGTCCCTTAATTTTTTAATTAATCTCTTCCCAGTTGATGAAGTTAAATCACAATTTCGATAATATTTTGTACAAAAATCGCGAACTTTCGCTGCCAAAACTAAATTATTTTTAAAATATTACTCAATAATTAAAACGCATCATTCTTTTGTGTAGCTGTCACACTGTCTTTTTTTTTTGTTGGCAACACTTGGCGCAAAATTCAAATCTTATAATTATAAAAAAATTTCTTTTCTAACTAAATTTATGCAAAAAAAATTATTTTTATATTTATTCATAAAATTTATTATTATTTTTAAAGAGTTTTATCCTTCGTTCAAATTTAATTAGCTGCATTTTTAATCAAAATATATTCTAAAGTTGTTCAAAAGCATTTTTTTTTTAATAAAAAAAAACAAATTTCAAATTATATAGCCGATTTTCTACCCAAAATCAGATGTGAATCCTTTAAAATATTTTATAGAAAATTGTTGGAAAACAATTTTAACAATCAAAAAAAAAGCACAAAAATTCAAACTTTCTTTTTAAAGAAACCAAAACATTAATAGCTCTTTTAATATAATAATTTTAATTGGATTTCGTTTATTTTTAACTTCAATTAAAATTAAAGTAATCATAATTAGATTTTTATTTTATTGATAAGAAAAATTCTTTAAAAGGAAATAATTTATGTATTTTTTTTTCTAACAAAATAAATATTAATTTTGTGAAAGTATAGAATGGACTATATTGAAATGTTCAGCGTTTTGATGGTGTTACAAACTTACATGCAAATAATAATAGTAAAAGATGATACCGATTTCGATTGTTTCGATTAAAATTTATGTCCTAAAGAATATTTGGTATGCAATCAATGCTCACGGAATCGTTAATATTTCCGGAAGCGATTCGAAATTCAGTTGTAGACGATGGCTAGCATATTGAACCGAATTACTTGGAACAAATTGGTGTACGAAGCACGTTCAGCCTTGGCGATTTACAAAAGCATTCAGATGTAAGCTGCACTTGCAAATGTACTCCCACAATCCCCTTAATAGCCCCGAGATTGTGTTCTTTTCGAAATGGCCAAAGTACAGAACTATGGGTAAATGAATGCTAATGCGGGCGATACTTTCACTGTACATAATGATAGGAAATTTCTCGAAGATAAAGCAATTACACAGCACATTATGGACTTGAACAAACCTTTATGTTCCTCGCATAGTCCTTTGGCTTCTGTTCATGCACTTACACGTACACATACATGTATGCACATAATCCTACGTGAGAAAGCAACGATTTCAGCACGTTTCACATAATTTGATAAATTCATTTTTCGTGCGGGTAGTCTTTCTGTACAGCCAACAATGTTCATAATGACCTGCTTCTCTCCGTTCGACAATGTTCGGGAAGTTGGAAAAGTTGTATGGGATTTCATCGCGTAAAGCTTCTAGCGTAATACTCCGTTGGCAATTTGCAATCGCACTGCACTTACCTTCAGTCCTTCGCCTCTTCCCCTATCCGGCGGCCACTTTATCAATTCAAAGTTCGTAAAAGCTATGATATTTCGCGAATAAAAAAGCAGCAAAAAGGAGCAAGTATAGACAATAGAAAATTTCCTGGAAACGAATTAAAAGGAAAACTTTTTTAGTGCTTACTTCCAGCAAAAAAAACTTGTAGTCAAAGTACTCACTCGTAAGATGTACAAACTTTTAAAAAAGGATATTCTGATTTTTTGTATTTATTGTTTTGTTTTTTTTTTTTTTTAAGTGGAACCTATTCTATAGGAGGATATTTGGCGATTGCACTTATTTTAAATATTATGTCTAGGCGGTAAAGAGCAAGCAAACAATTTATAAAAGGCCACAATTACACGAGTTCATAGTTTTTCATCATATTATTTTATGGATGGTAGAAATTTTTGGAGTGTACCAGACGAGATATCAAATTTCCTGAAATACTATTTTTGACTGCAGTGTATTAGACACAGAAAAGCTCTTAAAGCCAGCTTAACTATTCTTCATCCATCTAAGCTTAGAAAAATTCATTGAGTTTTTTTTTTTTACTTCGCTTTTAGTTGATTCTGATTTTGCTCTTTTTATAAAGTGCACACATTTCTACTACCAAATAGCCATCCTTGCTTTCTCTATATTTTAAGGATAGAAATAAAATGGGTTCTATTCCATACAATCATTTTATTATTATTATTTTCTCACATTTTATGGCGTTTCTTTTATTATTTATTTATTTTTTCATTATATTTTTCTTGGTGCCGCCCTTTTTCATTATTTTTATTTTTAGTCCTGCAGGGATGATTTTTCCACTCTTACGTTACGATTTCTATAAGAACTCATAATAGCTAAAAGTTCATATAGAAAATACTGACCCAGAGCACATCAAAATTATAGCGTTTAGAAAGAAGTTGTTGGTGTGGTTTGGTTATTTTTACTTCTTTTCCGCGTTATATTTTCTTCTTCGGTTTTTTTTTTAATGATTGCTGTAAGCAGTATGAGACCGATTTAAGTATCTTCGGAATAGGATGATAGAATTCAAGAAAAATGGTATGTTACCGCGAATACGCTATAGAAACTCAAAAAAGGATGAGAGAATTTCGATGGCCATACTTTCTGTTTGTGGCCTTAATAATAAATTGCAATCACGTATAGAACGATACTGTCGTCATTTCACTTTTTTATTTAGCCTCTTCTATTCCATGAATATTTCTACACTTTTTCCCCAATTTCATTTTCTGTTATCCTCTTTTACCATTTCAACCTCTGACTTTGCCCAAGGATGTGCTTACCATTTTTGGTTTTTATCGTTTATTTCCTTTTACAATTTTTTTTCCCACTGAATAAATCAGCAAACTTTTCCAAAGTAGGTGTGTAACATTTTGCAAAACTTCTATTAAGAAAACCGCTTCTTTTTCTCCCCGTCGCTTTCGTAATAAGTTTAATAGAGCAAATGTTTCGGAAGTCAGCGTGCTAATGATATAAGCGAAATGTTGATGGTTTTTGCTGCCAAATATCAAATGAAACGTCTAAAAACAAATCCATTACGAAATGGGTAAGATGGTACAGCTACAGTTGGCATATCGCTACATTCCCCAACCAACTCCAAAACCTAACCTAGTGGAAGAGAACAAAAATAAAACTAATGGTAAAATATTCAGCATCAATTCAATGAAACAAATTAATGATTTATGTGTTCCGAGATCCAAAGAAATCTACCACGGATATTTTATATCCTTACGAGAATATTCCTACTAAATAAATGCTATATGACATCACGTTCAAAATATATACTCGTATTGGTAGTTGGTTGGTATATTGGTATGCCAATAGTACCGATATTGATTTCTATTTTTCGATTTTATTATTTTTTCATAATTTTCAATGTCGAATTGATCCTGTTTTTATAGCACATGTAATATAGGTGCTTTAACAAACATAAACTAAACGAGCAAAAATACCATTTTCTAAAGATTACTAGTTTGCTTGTTTAAGCCGTCAATATATTTCGATAAAGGTAAGGTAAGCTTTGATTTCTTGAATTCAGTAGATTATCGATTATGCAAAGACAGTCAATAAGAACGTATTCTGGAATAGGAAATTGAAACTTTCCGAAATCTGACTGTATTTGGAAACTATAATGCCTTAAATTTTCTTACAGTAAGCTACAAATTTATTTCAAACGTAAGGTCCCTTATATTTATCAGTTTTTTGAAATATTCACCGAAATCAGGTAGAAATTTTTCTAATACTAAAGCTCTCGTTGAAAATTGATTTATGTACAACAAGAATACTTTGAAGTCCAGATAATTTTGTCTTCTTTTTAAAAACTTTGCATCTAGACGCTAAAGGATATTTTTTAGACAGAAAAAATTAAATTAATAATCAGTATTCAAAAAGAAAAAAAGTTCTTTATAGCTGAATATAAAAACTCTTGTCTGTGATCTAATTACACGATAAATTTTAAAGGAAAATTTCTAAGAAACATTTTTATAAAGGATTATCCAATTTGTACTTTGGTAAGTACACTCTAGCAAAAGATATCCACAATGCAGATTTTACTAAAAGTTTTATTTAATTATTTTATCTAATGTGTGCTATTATAGATCAAATATAATTTTTTTAATCAATTACTACAAAACTTCTTGCAGGACTCGGTTATTTTGATATAAATATTTAAGTGTTTTTCACAAATTTCAAGCTGTTATTCGAATATTACTAACTAATATTCGAATAACAGCTTGAACATAAGTACATGTAGATTTTTGAATGCTATTTAGTTTGAGGAATATATAAAATATTCTATATGGCTTTAGAAAGAATTATCCACTAACGTCAAATTGCAAGATCTTGGAGGCCAATTGACATCAGCAAATCTAGAACTTGCATGTTCTGGGAACTTTTCAAATAATAAACCTAAAAATTTATCGTGTTATGTGGCTTTTGGCTCTACTTCAATAAAAATGCATATATAGGGTTTTTGAATAAGAGTGATATGATTTCTTTTTTAAAAAAAAGACATTAATTGTTAAGAAAATTCAAATGCTTTTTATTTAATATTATGTACAGTCAATACAATTAAAATCTGAATAAGACGTCATTCAAATAACCCCCACGACTTCTTTTGCAGGAACGAATTCGATGAACCCAATTTTCGAGCACTTTTTCCACTAAATCAAGTCGTATGTCATAAATAGCACGTTCAATATTGACTTCTTAAGCTTGAAGAGAGTCTGGTTTATTGCTAAATACCAATGACTTCAAATAACCCCATAAGAAATAGTCTAATGGTGTTAAATCACAACTTCTTGGAGGCCATTCAATGTCACAATTTCTTGAAATAATCGAATCTCCAAACTTTTCTCGCAATAATTCGGTTGTTGCACGTGCTGTGTGGCACGTAGCCCCGTCTTGTTGGGACCAGATGTTATCAAGATCAACTTATTCCAATTTCGGCCATAAAAAGTTGGTTATCATCGATGTATACCGCTCTCCATTGACAGTAACGGTGTTACCAGCTTCATTTCGAAAGAAGTACGGACCGATGATTACACCAGACCAAAAACCACACCAAACTGTCAATTTAGGTGAATGTAATGGGTGTTCATGAAAAATTTGTGGATTTTCTTCGCACCAGAATCGACAGTTTTGTTTATTTACCGCACCACTCAGATGAAAGTGAGCGCACGAAAAGTTGCAATTGGAGAACGATTATTTTGATAATAAAATTGAATAATTTTTAAACGTTGTTCTTGCGTATATCTCTCCATGATAAAATTGTAAACATTACTAAATACAAAGAAGAAAAAAGAACAAATCATGACATATAACGAATGGCCGAAACGTCACTTAGAAATCATATCACTCTTATTGGAAAACCCTATACAATAAAAATGTTCAAATTAGGCGAACAAAATTTGGGTCATTGTGCTCAGAATAGATTTTTGTTTTTTTTTCAAAGAAATATGAAAATCAGAAAAACTGCAGACCAAAATGTACACTACAAAATTACTTTTTGTGGGGGAAAATTAAGCCACATCACTGAAAAAATAAACCGCATCTAAAGTACCAACGTTTTTATAATTTAATTATATTGTTTGACAGTTAAAAAATAATAAAAATAAAATTTATATAAATATTTACCAGTTGATAAACAATAATAATATTTTACTTTTTGTATCACCAAATGGATAATCCTTTTTTATAAAATTACAAAACCACTTTGGACGTATAGACTATAACCTGATGGCCTAAATCATTTAAGATACTCTGCATAATAACTGTTGCTCCTTTTTATATATTTTTTTATAGTAAAATATGCAATACATTGCGACAAATTTTACTTCCATCTGTCCTTACTGCTAAGGCGTCTGTCCTTAAATTATAATCGACTTCTAAGGTGGGAATTTCTTCCTACCGTTCCAATAAACACACGTGAGTGCTTAAATATATAATGACCGGAAGCTCTTTAAAAATTAATTTCAAATCAAATTGATGATCAAAACAAAAATATGTTGTTGTTTTTTTTTATAGAAAATAAAATATTCGAAAACAGACTTAAAAAATTATTATTTTGTAAATACATCAAAAAGAATATATTTTCAAATATTTTATAAGTTACTGTAAGAAAAAACATTATTCACTTTAGATTATTTATTTGAAAAGTACAGATTTAGCATAAGTTCAACTTTTATATAATATAACCAGTATGAATGGTAAATTGACTGTGAAGTGAAAAAATTCTTCAGTTTGACACAGTTTTAGTATAGATAATGAAATGGAAAAAAGGGATAAGACAAATTGATGGAAAACTTGAAGATTATTACATTTTTGAAATACTGAATCAATTGGTTAAACTTGGAAATCACTTTTATGTTCCCTCTATATCTTTCTATCTCTCTCTCTTTAAAAGTATCTAAAAGTATGCAATCGAAAGTTTAAATCCCCAATGTGCGCTTCCAAGTAAACGTAATCCTTGTAATATTCAAATCGGATGCAGTGAGCGTAATTTTCTTACGATTTCCATATCGCTTGGACGACTTTGCTTATTCCAACATTGAACTTCAGATTGAGTTTGTTAAATATTGTTCCGTAATTCTTTGCGAAACTTTTTCGGGAAAATAAATTCAGAGAATAATGCAGTGAAAAGTTTAACCATCCCGCCCTACTCCCATGCCACCATTTTGGTTATCTTTGGGTAATTCACGATCGCCTATGAAACTAAAAACAGTCGAAGAATATAACAAAATTGTTTGACACTTTTTGCTTACAGCTGTCTTAAACAAAACAAGACTTATAGGGGGACTGGGAAAATTATAAATTTCAAACAATTCTTCTCTAAATGTTTTAAGCATATGATTTGAATATTAAAGAACTCAATTACATTAATGAACAATGAAGTACACACAATGAAGTAAGGAGACAAATATTTTTTCCTTCCAACAGAGAGAAGATGAAAATTATAAATTTATGTTCTTCTATGTCAAAACAACAACAAAAAAAAATACTTTAATGTTCGTCAAAATAAAATATAAAAGTTTCTGTTTATTAAAATTTCTTATCGTAAAGAAAAAAAATTTATTTTTCTATCCGAATATTTTCTACTTTCAAGAAAAAATTACATTTAATACGATTTTTTTTCTTCTGTTTTTTCCTGCCATATTGTAAATAAAAATGTTTATTTGTAAATATATTATTCAAGTCGAGGTATCTTCTTTGTTTTGTTTTTTCTTTTTCTTTTCAAAGAGTAATGAAGGTGATGAATTTAAAATTTTTGCACGTGCCACACTCAAAATATAAGGTAAGAAGGATAAATAATTATTATTTAAAGAAGAATTAAAGTCGTTCTATTAATGCTCATAGACTTGGACAAATTTATTTGTTTATTTGTAAGGTAGGCGTCCATTTATTGATGAGTCAATGTCTTGCGTGGGTTTGCGTTACAAGCTTTTTTTAAACAAAATAGGTCAATAGTTAATTGAATTGAAGGGAAAATTCAAAAATTGTTAAATTTTGTAGAGCGTAATTTAAACGTTTGAGATGGTTAAAAAGAGAGCTTGGAAAAGAAATAGTTTTGCTTAGTAGCTTCACAATGGATTTAGTCCTATGCAAAAGGAAATTCTGGTTTAATCGGCATTTACTTCAAATAAGGGGAATGGTCAGTTGAATGCTACAGGAATGGAATAAAGGACGAAATTAGTCACCGACGAGGAAATCCTGGGTAGGTGCGGTATGCCCAATACGAATTCTGAGAACATTCTATACCCAAAACTTTGGAATGGTTTACATGGTTTTGTCCAATAAAACCCCCTTTTTTCCATCCCCCAAACCATCAATCAATCGATCCATTCATGATTTAGGATGCTAACATAACAGATATCGGCGATTCTTATTAATTACCGGATCAGTTGACGATCCACAAATAGCTTCGATGGCTGAAATACTGTTGGAAAATATGGCTAGGCAATGGCAATATGATAAATCAATGATAAATGCAAGAAATTTAGCTAATATCAGTAAAACGATATTTTTTTTAAAGTTTGACAATTTTCAAAAGATGCCAAATCAATTTTTATAAACATCTGTTATTTAGTTTAGTTTTAACAGCCAATAAGGAGAGACAAGGTTAATTTTTTCTTTTAATATAGAAAATATACGGTCGAGTCAATATGTATAAAGCAGCTGGCATAGCAAACATCTCAAAAGACTATATGGGCAATATCTTACATAAGCTTTTGATATAAGAAAGCTATCGGCGTGATGGGTGACATATTTTATAACACCTGATCAAAAAACATGTTCGTGTAACTATCTTAATTGAGTGTTTAGACTTTTTAAGCATAATCCAAATAAATTTTTGTATTGATTCATACTTATAGATTCATCTTATTTACCAAAAATCAAAGGTCAGTCAAAATAATGAAATTCCACTATCGAATGTGCATCAAAGGAGGCAAAAACTGTTCTATTGGTAGAAAAGGTTATGGCTACTATTTTCTAGGATGCACATGGTATAATTTTCATCGACTATCTTGTAAAAGCAAAAAATATAAGAAGACTATATTATACAGCATTATTAGTCCATTTGAATAATTAAATCAATACAAAACAATTTAGCTCCCCACAACTTTTCCCTATATTAATGACTTAGGACTTTTGTGGAGAGTTTGACAAATGTTACTAAACGGATGCTATAAAGAAAATGGAATATCGTTAACTGAAATATAGCAAACTAAATAGAGATTATGTTAAAAATTGTAATTTATCACTGAATTATCATACTGCCCTGGTATTATAGTTAACTGGGAGGTTCAGCACATTCTCAATTGTTGTCCTAATTGTCTACAGCTCATCATAGAAAGGAAATCTGTTTATATGGATATTATCTACTGTATAGTCCATAATGCGTACTACTTTGTAAAAATAAAACATTTTCTAGCAAAAGATTTTCTAGTTATGGGTGTATAACCTAAAAAGGCGGGATTTACAACAGAAGGCATAATTTTTACACATGGTTTGTGTTAATAATAACTCATATGGAATTTTGGAGGTTAAACATCTATCATTCATTCTCGATTAGTCATTGAACGAAATAGCGAAAACAACAAAGTTTTTTTTTTGCTTCAAAAATGTCGAATTTCGTACCAAAAAAGTTCCATTTGCGGGAAGTGTTGATTTACTTCTTCAATTTGAAAAAAAGTGCAGCTGAAGCACATCGATTGCTCACCGAAGCTTATCCTGAATATGTTCCATCGATTTCAACGTGCGAGAGATGGTTTGTGCGGTTCAGAAGTGGTGATTTTGACACGGAAGACAAAGAACGACCATGTCAACCGAAAAAGTTTGAAGATGACGATTTGGAGGCATTACTCGACGTAGACTGTTGTCGAACTCAAGAAGAAATTGCAAAATCATTGGGAGTCACTCAAAAAGCCATTTTTAAAACATTTGAAAGCAGCAGGATTCATCCAAAAGCAAGGAAATTGGGTCCAATATGAATTGAAGCCGAGAGACGTTGATAGGCGATTTTGCATGTCCGAAATGCTGCTTGAACGGCAGAAAACGAAGTCGTTTTTGAATCGAATCATTACTGGCGACGAAAAATGGATTCATTACGACAACCCAAAGCGCAAAAAATCGTATGTGAAGACCGGCCAACCAGCCAAGTCAACGCCAAAGCCAAATATCCATGGCGCCAAGGTAATGCTCTGTATTTGGTGGGATCAGAAGGGTGTGATCTATTATGAGCTATTGAAATCGGGCCAAACGATCACAGGCGACCTCTACCGAACACAATTAATCCGTTTGAAGCGAGCATTGGCCGAAAAACGCCCGGAATATGCGACCAGACACGAAGCCATAATTTTCCATCATGACGACGCTCGGCCTCATGTTGCAAGACCGGTTAAAAATTATTTAGAAAACAGTGGCTGGGAAGTTTTGCCTCACCCGCCTTATAGCCCAGACCTTGCCCCGTCCGACTATCATTTGTTTAGATCCATGCAAAACGCCCTCACCGGAATACGCTTCACTTCAGAACAGGGCATCAAAAATTGGCTCGATTCATTCTTGGCCTCAAAACCGGAGCAGTTTTTTTTGGCGCGGAATCCATATGTTGCTAGAAAGATGGGAAAAAGTAGTGGCTTCCGATGGACAATACTTTGAATAAAATATATTGTAACAATTTTTCAAAATAAACACTCAAAGTTTGCCAAAAATCCCTCATTTTTGAAGTTTTATCCATAATTACTACGTACTGTACAAAAGAAACCATCGAATGGTTTCTTCAATAAACTGCTTTTGGCGCGCGCTTTATGACATATTGTGCCATTTTGTTGAAATCAAAGCTTTTCCAAATTACTACGTACTGTACAAAAATAGGAAAAAAAACAGCAATTTATAACTTTGAACATCTTCCAAGCTTTAATCCGCTTATTATATATAATATAAAATTATATATTTTATAAAAGATTTTCAAATTCTATGCAAAAAATAGAATAAAGCTTCAGACATGAATTTTTTTCATTTACTAATTGATGTTTATCGAATTTCTGTAAATAGCTTTGCACAGTTTCAATCAAAACCTACTAAACTCCTTGTTATCTTCAATTTTCAAAGTAGGTATTTACATAAAAGATACAGCCATAAACTCCTAAAGTCATTATCTTAAATTCTAGCCCATCTCATTTGATAGCTGAAAAGATATTAGACATTTTGTGAATTCCTTTTAGACCAGCCAATATCCTTCAGTATCTATTTAAAATAACCTTCAAAATGATATTCTCTGTCAAAATCCAGACAAGCCGATAAATCTTCAACATTTTCTTAATTGCAAATAAAATTTAAAAAAAAAACAAAATTCCAAAAATCTGTTTGTTCAATTTACTCTAGCCATAATAAGAGTTTTTTTTTTGTTATTTTCATTGAATTTTATTAAATGTTCAAAGAATTTATCTGAAATAAAGCTCCTGAAAATAAAACTGAAATTAAATGAAAATATACTGTTTCAAATATTGTATAAGAAAATCCATTAACAAAGGTAATAAAAAACGGCAAAAAATATATTAAAAATTGAAAAAGTTTTTCTCGTTTTGATTTATTATTGCAAAAAATTTAAATCAATTTTACTAAGAAAAAGTTAAATAAAAATATAATCTTACAATTTAACTCTTCTTAAATATTTTCTAATAATATAAGATTGTTTAATTTAAATAAATAAACATTTAAAAATTATATAAAATCTTACATTGATAGAATATAAATTTTCAATATCGATAAAGTTTTTCCTCACCCCACATTTTAGCCAAAAACACATATAAGGTTTTGTTTGATTTTTATTGGAAAAGTTTAATAAAAAAAAAAAAAACAGAAATAGAAATTCAACTTAAATATTAATATGAACATGGTTAAAAATAGGTATAAAATCTATAAAGAGCTATAAAAAAAAGAGTATGTGGTAAAGTTTAAAGAATTTTTATTTATTTAATGTGAAATTATCGTAGGTGAAAGGAGATAGTCTATCGGTAATAGCATCAATACCTGCCGACTTATTATTGACAAGGTTTTTTTTTTGGGGTAACCGTGGTAACTTGATTTAGTAAAGTTGAGAAAGTAAACCGTAATAAAATTTTAATTCACTTCGTGTTTTATACATGAAAAAGTATCCTTATAGACATAAATAAAATCTTCCATATCGCAAGCCAATGGCAGAGCATATGGCTTTTATCCTTACAGGAAGTATTGCCCACAAATGTACACTCTTAACTAAAGCAAATGGACAACAGTCTATCCTCATCATCTCCTTCCCGATAACAGCCCATAATTTTCAAATCCCAATGCGGTATTCATGGCTGATGGCGCATAGCATCATTGATCGAGAATACAATTTATGAAGTTTGGTATTCTATACAGAAGAAGAAAAAAAATAAGAAGAAAATGAAAAAGCTCTGAGAAAAAAAAAACAAGTCAAGGTAATTCGTTATATTTTATTCATTGGCCGCATCTTATGTAGTGGAATTGATTCCCTGGATCTTCGCAAAGCGTCTACAGTATCGGATAGCCATGCTATCATAAACTTTAATCCTAAAGCTTCCTTCCATCTTCTAGCTGGACTCTTCTACAAGTCCAATTACGCCGCTAATGGTCCATAACTACAATAGACTGAACATTTATTAGAGTGTATGATGTATGATGATATTGATTTTTGTCGAAAGATAATAAGAGGACGAATTATAATACTTCAATTTTCTACAACCTATTCTTATATATATATAGTATATACTGTAACATTTTGGTTAGAATTTTTATATCGTATCCTTGTTCGAATAATTACTCGTATTCAATTTTGGAAATTTCCCTAATAATAAATTTTCTAACAGGGTTTTTTTTTTTGTATCCTATTATCGCCTTAAAAACTTTATTCAAACATTCATTATCCCTGTTTATATCGTCTAGGAAAAATTTATTTTATTAATATTTTTTACTTTGGGTAAATTTTTTGTTCCAAATTTCATTATAGAAATAGATAGAAATAAGAAAATTAATAAAAATGATTAATTAAAAAAATTTTATAAATAAATTTTTCGTGACATTTCTTTTGATTAATATCTTTTAAAAAATATATTATATTTTCTCTTAATTCCTTATCAATATTTATAGTCGTCTTAGAAGAGATTTTTGTAGCAGCAAGAGGACATTTAATAAAAAAAATATTTTTCCGAAGTAAAAAAATAAATATCTTTTACCAAGTTTAAAAAATATATATGCTAATTAGAAACCATAAATTTATTTAGAAAATAGACCAAAAACAAAATTCAAAACAATCCACTTATTTCATATTAAGGATTTTTCCTTCTCCATATTTTATTAGAAATATTTTTGTAGTATGATTTACTCCTATTAAGGATATAATAATTTATCCTAATAAAATGTACGAATATAAAATGAGTGACTTAATCCACCCACAGAGAATGATTTTGTTTGCTTTATTTTTATTTTATTTTTTTTGGTGTGACATTTTGTTTGCATTAATTCCTTCGAACTTGTCAAGTCCCAAACGGATTACATTTAATATAACCATATATTTATCCAAAATAAGGGAAAAAATTATTTAAACATTCTTTACAGAAAAGCTTACTTATTCGTTCTTTTTTTTTGTTTTTTTTTTTCTTCCTACCTGCTGATAATTTTATTCTTTTCACCTGTATTTATTTTAATATACTACATCCTCTGTGTGGGATGGTTTTATTTTTGATCATATTTTCTTCTTGGGGCAGATATACGGTACCTAAGTATATGTTCATCTGGTGTCGGTTCATAGCACATTAATTCAGAGGAGTTAATTCACTTCATAAGGATATGATAACGTATTCGTGGTAGCGTCAACTCTTATATTTACTCGAGCTGTCATAATATTTATTTTGGATTTGAAACACTTTGAATCCTTGAAAAATTCCTAATGCGGTGTAGCTTTTTGTAATCCGTAAATTATGGAATTTTAAAAGTCATAAACCATAAAAAAAAATGCAGGAGTGGAAAAAAATTACCAAAAACAAAACATAAATATTTTCAGTTTTTAATAAAGTAGAAAAAGGAAAACGGGAAAAAAGGAACAAAAAATAAATCAATATTAGGAAAAAATTATCCGTATTCTAAATACGGGAATAATAGGATGCATAAGTCCTGATTATATAAAATTCTTGAAAGATATTTTACCTTTTAAGAAGCACCGATTATACTTTTTGGAAGATATATTTGACAGATTATTATGTAACATGAATTAACATCATTAAAGCTCTTTTATTGTTCTTTTATTCTATTACATAAATTTGACAAAGTCCTTAACATGGATATTCCTGAATTATCCTTTGAAATGTAAGTTAATTAGCTGAAGGGTATTTGTATCAGAATAGGTGCATTATTAGATTTTGTAATTGTAATATTCAGGAATGTTCCTTAGAGCCTTCGACCTCGATCATTTTTGAATATGAGTAATATTTTCTCTACAAGTCCAATAAGATGACCAAATGGTAAAAACTCGAATAGATTGAAATTTATAGGCTAAAATATAAAAATAGAAAATGGACAGCGAAAATATCTTTTGCAAAATTCCTAAGATGATCCTCGATTATTGCGCTTTTAATAACTAAGTATAGTTTTATCGTCTTTGAGGATTATCATAATTAAGCCATGGAAAGTAAGATTAAATAAAATATATTTATAGTTTAGATTTAATTATTTCAAATTTCTACCAAAAAAACATCTTGTAGGACTCGATTCTTTTAAAGTTATTTTTTATAAATGGTATATTTTTTATGGTATTGAAATTTAAAATAAAATAAATCATATAGAAATCGATGTTCTGGATATAATATTCATTTTATTTATGTTAAATCACATGATGTTGAAGGTCGACTCATAGGTCCAATACGCGAAAGCATGCGCTTATCGAATGGTTTTTTTAATATACTGCTTTTGACGCGAGCTTTATGACATCATGTTCTGCCATTTTATTGAAATCAAAGCTTTTCCAAATTAATACTATTTACTTGGGGAACGAAAAAATTAGTAATCTTAAGCTTTCCACTACCCATAACATTTTTGAATGAAGGATTCCACCTTTTGTAGATAAACTAGGTGTATAAGCTTAAATCCGCTGTTTTTTAGGAAAAAAAACACATGTTTTTTTTCATAAAAAGCAGAAATAAATTTATTTAAAGTACTTGCCCTCGCTAGCGACACATTTTTTCCATCTCTCGGGCAATTTGTGGATACCACGCCAAAAAAATGCCTTCTCTTTCGAGGCAAACCATTCATCAAGCCATTTTAGGACGCCTTCGTAAAAATCGAAGTGCTGCTCAGCGAGCGCGTGGCCCATCGATGAAAACAGGTGATAGTCGGAAGGGGCCAGGTCTGGTGTTTAAGTGGGATGGGGGTCAATCTCCCAGTTGAGTGTCTCCAAGTAGTTTCGGACCATTTTTGACGTATACGATGGTGCGTTGTCGAGGAGGAAAATCAGCTTGTCATGTCTTTATTGATAATCCGTCCTTTTTTCACGCAAAGCACGGTGCAATTTGATTAGTTGTTGGTGGTAGCGATAGGCATTAACAGTTTCACCGGGTTTCAACATCTCAGAGTATACGATACCCTGCTGATCCCACCAAACGCACAGCATTTTGGTCCGAAGCGATTTCGTCTTGGAGAAGATGTTGATGGTTGGTCGGGATCAACCCACGATTTCTTGCATTTAAGGTTCTCGAAATATATCCACTTTTCATCGTCTATAACAATCCGATCCAGGAACGACTTTCTTTTTTGACTGGCGAGCTAAATTTCGCATGTGTTTTGGCGTCGCTCCATCTGCCTATCGTTCAATTCATGCGGCACCCATTTTCCAATCTTTTCAATCTTCCCCATGGCACGCATATGTATGGAAATAGCCGGTTGAGTAACACCCGATTGCTCCGCGAGCATTTTTTGCGATTGGGTATCGACTTCGGCCAAAAGAGCATGCAATTGATGGTCCTCAACCTTCCTAGGCCGATTTTCACGCTTCTTGTCCCACAAGTCAAAATTGCCCGCTTTGAAACGACGAAACCAATCTCGGCACATTGTTTCCGATAAAACACTGTCACCATAGGCCTCCATAAGCAATCGATGCGATTCGGCTGCCTATTTATTCAAATTGAAGCAGAAAAGCAGAGCGTCCCGCATATGCTCTTTTTCTGGCACAAAACTATACATGATTACCAAAGGAAAAATGCATGTTGTTGTACGAAATTACTGACAATATGCACTGATTAATGTTGACAGATGTCAAACTCATAAAAAAAAAGTATGTCGTGCCCATGGTAGCTTTATACGCTCGCTCACGCCATCTATGACCAAACAGCGGATTTAAGCTTATACACCTGGTAAGTTTATATTTTATATAAAACCTGGAATTAACTGTACGAAGTCTGTTCAAGATTTAAGCTTATACATCTGGTAACAAAGTCTTAAAATTGGCTTATAAATTTTAATATCAATTAAAATTTAAAAAAATAATAATTTAAATGGATCAACTAATTTTTTAAATAATTAGACTTTAATTTACGAATTTCAGAAAGGACTTCAACCCTTTTATTTAATACTTTATTTGAAAATTTCTAATTAGTTATAGTTCAATTTATAAGAAAAAAAAAAGAAAATTATCCAAAGTGAAAAGCAAATAAATTCTTTGATAATTCATTATTTATCAATTAACAAAATAGCCAAATTCATTATTTTCTCTAAAATGTTTTATTTATATACTCGTAAATAGCATATCATAATATAATATAAACCATAACTTTTCCATATAATAAAAATGAAACTGATACGAAATTCTTCTAATTATTTATCAGCTTTCATAGAAAAATATGTTTTCTTACACATTTGTTCTCTAATTAATTACTCTTTTTCAAATCAATTTTCTAATTGGTGGTATCTGGAAAGGATTTCTATTGAATCTGATATCATTTCCGATTATTTACTTTCAACAGAGAATAAAGAGTGTTTGTTCAATTTCGCATTCGGAACACAAAATGAATTATCCTTAGAATGTCAATTTGTGCTTACTATCGAAGAAGGACAAATCCATTTATAGTTGAATGCTCCGCAAAGGATCAGCACGATCCAATTGGAACTGAAATTGTCTTCATTCCTTCATTTAATTAATGATGATTTCACATTGTACACACGCTTTCTTTTCATATAAAGCCTATATCAAAGCTATCACATAATAGCAATTATTATAGACAGAAATCGAAAGGAATTTAATTTCATAGAAGTCCTTCTTAATCGTATCATATCGTAATCTAAATATTGTATGACAAAAAAGAAATCATTTCGTATTTCTAGACAAAATAACAACAATATCCAAAAATAGAAAAGAATCCAATTTCAATATTGTTCAAATGAAGAAATACCAGAAAAAGTTGCGAATATTCATTGCACGAGCCTAATCGGAAGAAGAGAAAGGACGAATTTGAAATTTTCTAAAATGAAACCATGTTTCTGTGTCAATTTTTTGCTTTTATTTTTATTTTTGTATTTTATTTTTCGACTGAAATTTTTGTCGAAAATCATTGAGGCAAATACGAAACAGAATTCGGGCAGAGGATCCTGAACCCCAGACCCCAGACAAGAGAAATAACATTTGTCGAGATTATTCAAGGCGAAAAAGGATAATCGTTGAAAGAAACGAATACGAAAACAAATCAACAGCGACCAAATTAGAGACACTCGCAGAAAACAAAAATAGGTCGAAGCATAGATGAGTGTCGATAATACAGTTTTATTGTGTACTTTTCCAAATGGTAGAGTCCTATTTTTATGCTATCCTTGTATTATCTATTTTATTTTTATTTTTATTTGATAATTTCTTATGATATTTGTCTATATTTTTTTTATACATTTCTCTTATTTGTAACAATTCCTATTACTTTTGTCTATTTATTTTTATTTTTGTTGATATTGTTCATTTCGTTCTTTGATTTTGAGCTTTTTTTCGCAATTTTACTAGACTTTAGAGCTTTTTAATATAATAACTCTACAATAAATTAGCTACAAAAAATATTTGTTTTTTAACTTTTTTTTTACAAATATCTACAACTACACATTAAGTTGTAAGTTGTCGATGGGTATTTCTAGGAAAGGAAGTGGAGGGTTTTTTTGAACAAGCGGATTTGTATAACTAATAAGGATACGGGAATGTAACTTTTTATAATGAGACACAGTCACATCAAAAACAAATAGGACTTCATAATCAAAATGATTTACTGTATTGCGAACAGAAAAGGGAGGGTCGACAATTGTACGGAGTATTTTTAAATGAAGGAATTAGATTCGACGGGAATTGGAAGGTTAAGTAAAGTCATATATTTCTAGTCCGTAAGTCTATATTGGTTGCAGTTTTTTTTTTTTAAGTTTAGATTAATGAGGTACAGGGGGAAACCTTTAAAAGGTACTCGCCTGGAAGACCTTCTACCTGCCAGACGAGTTATGCGGGATTTTTACCTCGCTAAAACATACCTGTACCTCTACCCTTGCTCCCGGAACGATGGTTCCCCGGCGGCACTCTTTGTAAATACTACTTCGCCGGGGCGTTCTTATTTGATATTACTGCTGTCCCGATATTATGACGCCTCGCGACCTATTCTTCGTATGTGGTGCGAAGATCCTTGATTAAAGATTCCGCGTACTCTGCAACTCTGTTCCAAGCCGATTGGCTCTTCAGCATGCACTCCACTATGTTTTCTGGAATGATGGAACGGTCCAGATCTCTCTCCAGATCTGCCCGTGCCCCCTCGTAGAAGAGGCATTGGAAGAACACGTGTTCTGCATCTTCGATCACATCGCGGCAATGATGACAGTTTGGTGAGTCAGTTCTCTTGAATCTGTGCAAGTATGCCCGAAAGCATCCATGCCCAGTCAAGAGTTGGGTGATGTAATAACCGACTTACCCGTGCAGGCGAGTGACCCATTTGGTGACATCTGGGATAAGCCGATGAGTCCACCGACCCTTCGTTGAGCTGTCCCATCTCTCTTGCCAGAGGCGGAGACTCTCGGGTCTCTCCTCTTCACAGAGGACCTTTCGCCGCTCTTCCTTCTTTCTACAAAGTTGGTGTTCACGCTCTCCTACCAGGATGTCGATGGGTGGGCATGATGCAACAACGTTGACCGCATCGTGTGATACTGTTCGGTGTGCTGACGCCACTCTGATCGCTGAGAGCCGGTGGACTGATGACATTGTCTTGCGGTATGTTGTTAACTCTAGCGATTTCGCCCACACTGGTGCTCCGTATAGCAGGACAGAGGTAACTACAGTTGTCAGTAGTCGCCTTCGGATTTGCCTGGGGCCTCCGATATTGAGTATTATCCGCGAAAGCGCGCCTTGTACTTCTGATGCCTTTCTGCTGATGCTGGAGATGTGCTCCTTGTAGTTGAGTCTGGCATCCAAGACCACTCCTAGATACCGGATGTAGGGTAGCGACTGGATGTCGTGGTCGCCTACTCTTATGGTGATGGTTTCCATTTTCTTCCGGCTACTCACAAGGAGTGGATCGGTCTTATTTTCCGCCAAAGACAGGTCTGCCGATGTCATCCACTGTCTTATCTTCCGGATGGTGGTGGAGGATGCGGCTTCCAGTTCCCCCAGGTGTTTGGCTACAAGGACAACCGCTACGTCGTCCGCGAAAGCCACGAGTGTTATGTTTGGCGGTAATTCCAGATACCTGAGGTACCCCTCCCGTGACCCCATACTCCGCTGGTCCATCCTTCGTTTCGTAGTATAGTAGTCGGTCACTGAAGTATGATCTGACCATCTTCCGTAGGTAGTAGGGCACCCCCATGTTCTCAAGAGCCTCCAAGACTCGATCCCAGCGGGCCCAGTTAAACGCATTCTTGATGTCCAGGGTGACAATGAGGCAATACTTTTTGGAACCGCCTTTCCATCTCTTTCCTGAGATGGCTTCCTTTGCGATGTTCGTGACGAGTTCCAGCGCGTCGATGGTCGATCTCCCCTTCCTGAATCCGAATTGGAATTTGGAAAGTTGAGGATCGATGTATTGCTCCATTCTGTCGGCCACTATCCGCTCCAAGTTCTTCCCGTCCGAATCCAGCATGCAAAGTGGACGATAGGATGCTGGTTCGTCCGGTGGTTTCTTCCCTTTTGGGATAAGAACCAATCTTTGTTGCTTCCATCGAGTCGGAAATACGCCTTGCCGCAGGCAGGCGTCGTGCATGCTTATGAACATGTCTGGCCAGGCGGCAATTGCACTCTTCAGTGCGATGTTGGGTATGTCGCTTGGTCCTGGTGCCTTGCCATTCTGCAATCTAGTGCAGGCCCTTGTGAGCTCAACCAAGGTCTATTGGTTGCAGTAGGGCATTGTATAAATGTACATTGCCATCTATAGTAAGTTTAGAAAGTTTGTCTAGAAGTCGAATTAGTTGTAGGTATCGTCTTTTTAGTTATTGTCATTTAAATATGTAGGTTCAATGTCTGCGTTAGTTTGATGTATTGTGGAATGACACTAACGTTAAGATATATGGAAGGGCATAGTTCTTGGTAGATCGTAAAAGTTAGGTGGGTAGATTTAAGATTATTAATTATTACTCTCCAACTGCTAAACCAGTTCTGTAGGATTTAGATTTGGGATTTGAGAATTTTGGAAGTATATTGGGGCTACATGTGAGGAATTTCATTGGGATATCGAATGTATAAATATTGTAGAGCATAGGTCCAAGTAGACTTCCCTGTGGAACACCAGCCAATATGGGAGAGATATTGGATAGTTCGTTGGATTCAGTTACTTGGAAGTGTCTGTAGGACTGATTTTAGGAAAAGAAATAAGTAGAAGAAAGAATTCTCTTGAGTTTTCAGATTAAGCTCGGGTGCGAAACACTGTTAAAAGCTTCACGTATATCAAGAAACGCACCGGAACAGTACACTTTTCTTTCTGGAGTGGATGCAATTAAATCGATAATTCGATGGCACTGATGGGTAGTGGAGTGTTTATAGGGAAGGACTATTTTTTCAAAGATTTTTGAAAGAATTGGAAGGAGACCTATTGGTCTCTAGGAAGTGGGATGGTTTATTGGGTATAAGGGCTGTTCTCATAATGGCTAATTTCCAGAGGATTGGAAAATATATTGTTCTAAGGATGGAGCTATATAGTGCAGCAAGAAAGACTATTACTCTTTTAGGAAGTCGTTCCACTACAAAAGAGGTAGTATAAAAATTATTTTTGAAAAATTCCTTCCACATCAAAGTCACATTTTTAATTATAAACTTCTTTGGAGAAAAAAAACGATGTGCGAAAAAACATTTTTAACAAACCCTTTCAATTGTTATAAGGAAACTAGTTTAAATTTACCAATTAATTTTCATAAATAATAATCAATTTTTATTATATAAAAAATATCAAATGAATTGACAGGATAAAATATTAACAAAAGAAACATTCAAGAAAATTGGTAATAAATCTGAAACTCTTCAAACTTAATCAAAGGACTTTTGTAGAATAGCAAATACTTTTGACTTTGATGACAGGAACAGACAGAATATTTATTCTTATATATATTAACGTTAAAAGCCTTTCCAATTTATAGTATCTTATAATGAAAAAAGGATACAAGATTTTACTTGAGATGAAATAAAATGAAGAAAACAATGTTGGAAAACTTTCGAAATTCAGAATTATATCTTTTATAGTCTAAGTGGAAGTTAGAGTGGAAATAGTAATCCTGAAACTACACAATTGAAAACTCCTACCATCTTTTATGAAGAAAATATTCTATCCCTTATTTTTCCATTCTTGAAAAATTTCTTATCATTTTTTTCCCATTTTTATTGAGGACAACAACAAAAAATTATCATAAAATCTGATCATAACTCTATGATGTGCGGATTCCTTCTATACTACTATACTTTTCCAACATATTACATCATTGCATATGTATTAATGTATTTTTAGTATTTATTTGCTACTCGTAGAAAAAACCTCAATTCCTATTCCAATTTCTGTTTCTATTTTTTACCTTTATTACTATTTGTGAAATTTTTCATAGCCTTTTCTTGACAGTTACCCATTTTGGTTGGACCAAGTTAAATGGGAATCATCATGATTCCTAAGAACTAAAAATTCCTATTGTAAAAAATGTTCAGAAAATCAAAACTTAAAAATGGGAAAAAAAAATTCTATGGAAAAAAATCCTTTCCTAATTTGTGAACTTTTTTTGCTCTCCATAAGTCCCTTTATTTTTTATATCTTATAAGTATATTTTTCTTCTATTTTTTTTTTATTATTTGATTGTTGAATCCTTGGAAAATTCGAAATATTTATAATATCTATCACTATGGTACCAGATATACAATACTTTGAGCATATAAGGATAAGATTTCTCTACTCAAAAGAAAAAAAAATTCCGACTAAAAATAAAACCAACAAAAATGGGTAAAAAAAAAATAAAAAAGGACGACAAAATCAAAAAATCTACGAGAAAAACCAGAACGAATAGTCCTTCTTTATCTTGAATTGTCAGATAATGCTTCTGATAAGAAATAATGGGTTTGGGTGCGTTTTTCAAGCTTGTTGATTTTTTGCTGAGCCCACCACAATTGACTGCGCCTTTTTACCCAATCTGTTGGCCCTTCACATTGAACTCTAAACCATTTGTCTCAATCTATCAGTAAAGTAAGCCCGCTTTTATCCACGAAACTTTATAGTCGAATTATACTTGAACTTAGGGCTACCAACCGATAAAAAAAAAAAAAAAAAAAAAAAAAACGAAAAAATGGACAAATTAAAAAAGCAAAAGAAACGAAACGAAACAAAAGGAAAAATTATGGTATAAGTATTTTCAACTAAATTAACTGATTATTAAGGACTTTCGTATTCGTATCAATGTGAATTGTCCTTATTGCCAATTATTCTGATTGAAATTAATTTTTACATTCTATTCAAAATATTGCAGAATACTCAGAAATTTAAATTGAAATTATTTCACATATTCTAGACTACTCGTAATTTGATTGCATTTCATCTTAGGCCTGCAGAATTATGACCATCGATAGAAAATGTATGAATGAAAATTTATACGAAAAAGTGATGGAAAAAGGTCCTCGTATTCCTCCTGTTAGACTGACTGTTGGTGTGTAGGAGTAGAAATGTACTTAAATCACAAATATATGATATGGCAATTGGAAATTCTATACTAATGGAACCGATTTTCACAATTTATTTCTAGTTTCTATATTTCAATTTTCAATTCAGCATTTGCAGTTAAGTTCAACTAATTTGCTTACAAAAACAGACTCTGGTAGATTTCCGTCATTTCATAAATTGCTATTTTAATTAAACTTTATTGAATATCAAGGCAATCAGCCATATTTCACCTGGGCAATTTCATTTAATTATAGCGAATGTCGGCGTCGCGATTCGAATCTATGAGCGTTTGTTTGTTTGTTTGATTATTATTGGTTCGTTTGTTTGTTTGTTATTTACAGCCTCAAGCCAAACAAGGACATTCAAAGAGGATATGTTTTAAGCATACTTCTCGAAATTGATGTTGTTGTTCTGGTTTCGTTATTAGTATTGTTATTATTATACGAGTACATTTTTTACTACACTCTCTTGAATATAATTCGTTTTCCGTTCTGAATATTTGATATTCGATGATTATGTAAAAATATAAAGTGGCATATATATGCTTTTACCTTCGTCCTTTCTTTTCTGTTTATTGTGAATGGAACAATTTTTTTTTTACCATATAAAAATTTATGTTCGCCTTCTTTTTCTACTTAGTCCTTTTTAAATGATTTGCATATAGATTTTTTTTTGGTTTTGTTCAGTTTGCATGTTGGTAAACTTCCGAATAAACATTACTGTCATATTGCTGAAAAGTTAATGATTCTGCTGAATATGAGATAAAAAAAAAAAACAAGGACATTTTCAAAACGTATTACAAAGCACTTTCTCTAGATTATCCAAAATAATGAAATTCTATACATACGAAAATGCCCTTTTCATATCCCTAATTTAGGTTTTTGCTTTAAATTTAATTAGCTCTTTTCTGACTTGGAAAATATTCAATTATTCACAATGCCATAATACATATTGTATATACACGTACATTGTTATTGGTAACACTTTAATATCACATTGAATATAATGATAACGTTCTATGATGCTATGATAAAATTTTATAATATAATAATTTAATTATACTAAATTGATATGATGGAGAAGAAAAATTCAAGCTGTTTACTAATGTAATAAAATTATAGAAAAAGGACAGTTGCCACAGAGAGATAAACATGGTTGTTTTTAGATGAAGAAATTTTTTTGTTTTTCATTATTTAAAATTGATATTGGCATATAAAAATTTCGTCGAAAAAAACAACTTTAAATAAATATTATACAGTCACTCTAAAAATTAAGAAAATGAAAAGTACACTTATAAAAATATTATTTACTTTTTTCATAGACTTTATTATGCTATGCTTGTGCACTTTTAATTATTTAAAAGGTTATATGAAAAATATTATTTTTACCGAGAAACTAACAAACTATGATGATTGTTGATTGAAATACTTTTTAAACGGTTAAGTGGATTAAAAACAGATTAAATATTTTACATATTTCTATTTGATTAAAATTGAATTGTTTGTTTTTATTCGAAATATTTATCATTGTAGAGTATGGATTATAAAAAAGGATATTCCATTTACAGAATGAATTCATCTTCGTCTGATTTTTATATATTTTTGTGTTTTTCTTAAAAAACTTTGTTTTAATAATTTTTGATTTAAATACAACTGCAAAAACAAATTTCTTATTGTTTAAATTTTACTAATATATCAGGTGTATAAGCTTAAATCCGCTGTTTTTAAGTAAAAAAAAGAAATGTTTTTTTTCAAAGAAAGCAAAATAAAATTTATTCAAAGTACTTGCTTTCGCTAGCTAGACATTTTTCCTATCTCTCGGGCAATTTGGTGAGACCACGCCAAAAAAATTCCTTCTCTTTTGAGGCAAACAACTCATCAAGCCATTTTCGGACGTCTTCGTAAGAATCGAAGTGCTGCACAGCGAGCGCGTGGCCCATCGACAAAAACAGGTGATAGTCGGAAGGGGCCAGGTCTGGTGAATAAGCGGGATGGGGAAGCACCTCACAGTTGAGTGTCTCCAAGTAGTTTCGGACCATTTTTGACGTGTGCGATGGTGCGATGTCGTGGTGGAAAATCAGCTTGACGCAGAGCATGGTGCAATTTGATCAGTTGTTGGTGGTAGCGGTGGGCATTGACAGTTTCACCAGGTGATCTCACCAAACGCACAGCATCGTCTTCCGTCTGAAGCAATTTTATTTTGGGGAAGATGTTGATGGTTGGCCGGGATCAACCCACGATTTCTTGCGTTTAGGATCCTCGAAATATATACACTTTTCATCGCCTGTCACAATCCGATGCCGAAACGACTTTCTTTTATGTCTGGCAAGCAAGATTGACTGGCGAGCATATGTTTTGGCGTCGCTCCATCTGCCTATCGTTCAATTCATGCGGCACCCATTTTCCGATCTTTTCAATCTTCCCCATGGCACGCAGATGCATGGAAATGGCTGGTTGAGTAACACCCGATTACTCCGCGAGCATTTTTTGTGATTGGGATTATCTTCGTCCAAAAGAGCCTCCAATTGATGGTTCTCAACCTTCCTAGGCCGATTTCCACAAGTCAAAATCGCCATCTTTGAACCGGCGAAACAAATCTCGCCACGTTGTTTCCGATAAAGCACTGTCACCATAGCATCGATTCGGCAACCGATTTCTTCAAATTGAAGCAGAAAAGCAGAGCTTCTCGCATATGATATTTTTCTGGCACAAAACTCGACATGATTACCAAAGAAAAATGTGTGTTGTTGTACGAAATTGCTGACAATGTGTACTGATTAATGTTGACAGATGTCAAACTCATAAAAAAAAGTATGTCGTGCGCATGGTAACTTAATACGCTCACTCTTGCCATCTATGACCAAACAGCGGATTTAAGCTTATACAACTGGTAAGTTCATATTTTATATAAAACCTGTAATTAACTGTACGAGAACTGTTCAAAAAGTATCGCGAATTTTGTGCTTTTTCAAAAATTATTTATTTATTGATGAATATCTATTTTGTCCCCTTCAAAGTAATCCCCACCAGACATTATACACTTGTGCCAAAATTTTTTCCAATCCTCAAAGCACTTCAAAATATCATTTTTTGTGATCTTGTTCAGCTCCTCCTTCGATACCGTTTTTATCTCTTCAATTGTAGCGTAGCGTCGTCCTTTCATGGGCATTTCTGGCGGATTGCTTCGTGGAAGCAAAATTGTAGCGTAGCGTCGTCCTTTCATGGGCGTTTCTGGCGGATTGCTTAAAATTGTAAGCAAAATCTTCACATTTGACGAAACTTGGCGCTTTTTTCGGTCTTGGCTCGTGCGGCAGCTTCCATTGGGATGATTGAGCTTTGGTTTCAACGTCATAACCATAAACCAATAATTTGTCACCAATTATGACCCTCTGGAGCAAATTTGGATTATCGCGGACAGAGTCCAACAGCTCCTTAGCAATGTTAATGCGATGCTGTTTTTGGGCGAAATTGAGCAAAAATCTAAGCCGAATTGAGCAAAAAAAAGTGCAAGCAAAGCAGCTATGGAAAATTAACTGAACATTCAAAATGGCCGAACTTGTCGGCATATATGCCAACATAACGCCATAAAAAAGTCGCAAATAGAAATCGCGATACTTTTTGAACAAACCTCGTACATTGCCTTAAAAACTAAATTGGAAATAAAAAGTTCAAATATTTTAAATAATTGTTCTTGGCAAATAATATGTTAACTTTATATTAAACGAAAATCTAATACAAAGATTAAAAAGTCCTTGAGCTATTTAAAAATTTTTTTTTTTTTAAATAGCTCAAGGACTTTTTAATTTTTGTATAAGATTTTGTTTTAATATAAAAAAAACTGTCTTCAACTTCGAAATAAATAAAGGATTATAAGGAGATTATTTGAAATACGAATAAACTAAGTTTGAAATCTTTTTAAAACTGTCCAAAAAGAAAAGTTTTTCCTTACAATAATAAAGGGAAAATATAGCGAAAGACTAAACAGCCATTATTATTATTTCAACAAGCCTTCTAAAGGCATCGTTGGGTAATTATTGTGAGGGTTGTCTTTAACGAGACGATTATAATGGTGACTTAGACGGGAATGAAGGATGTTACTAGTAATTATTCTTTTATTTAGAATAATTATTTTGTATTCAAATTGGGATAAAATGGTTAACGAGCATGAAACTTTTTATAACGAGAAACAGTTAGCTTGCAAACAAAAGGAACATTTCGATCATAGTTGCTAGCACTATTACATACACTAAATATGGCATTGATAATTTTAGATAGCATTCTAGATTTTAATTATGGGATTCGACAGGAGTTGGTTAAAGTTTGTAAGTCAAAATTGGCTTTGTAACTGTCTTATAACTACTGCATTTTAAAACAAAATAGATTAAACAGAAATTACGTTCTTTTGTCCTTTAAAATGTAGTTTTCATATCAAAATTTTGTCCGATATAGAGGTCTAGATGGCGTACCTTGTCTTCCGGGGGAATAATACTACCATTAAAGAATAAGCGATAGTTTTTGGCAACGAACGAAAGGATATAGACACATTTTTGATATTCAAGTTTTTTATCTAAAATTTTATGGGAATTTATGTGCGTTTATAGGATAGTAGATACTACGGTAGGGTTTTTTTATTATTTACTCGTAAATTGCTATTGGTTTATTGTTATTAGTTGGAATATCATGGGTGGAAATATTATATAATAGAGGATTAAAGATACTACTTTGAGGAATACCTGCTTCTAAACTAAAGATACTACCTTGAGGAGTTGATATTGACTTCTAAAGCTTGAAGAGAGTCTGGTTTATTGCTAAAGACCAATGACTTCAAATAACCCCACAAGAAATAGTCTAATTGTGTTAAATCAGAACTTCTTGGAGGCCATTCAATGTCACAATTTCTTGAAACAATCGAATCTCCAAACTTTTCTCACAATAATTCGGTTGTTGCACGTGCTGTGTGGCACGTAACCCCGTCTTGTTGGAACCAGATGTTGTCAAGATCAATTTCTTCCAAATTCGGCCATAAAAAGTTGGTTATTATCGATCTATACCGCTCTCTATTGACAGTAACGGTGTTACCAACTTCATTTCGAAAGAAGTACGGACCGATGATTCCACCAGACCAAAAACCACACCAAACTATCAATTTAGGTGAATGTAATGGGTGTTCATGAATAATTTGTGGATTTTCTTCGCACCAGAATCGGCAGTTTCGTTTATTTACCGCACCACTCAGATGGCAAAAGCGCACGAAAAGTTGCAATTGGCGAACGATTATTTTGATAATAAAATTGAATAATTTGTAAATGTTGTTCTTGTGTATATCTCCCAATGATGATAGTGTAAATATTACTGAATACAATAATAAAAAAAAGACAGATCATGACATATTACAAATGGCCGAAACGTCACTTAGAAATCATATCACTCTTATTGGAAAACTCTATAAACGCTTAAAGAATATGTTTTATAAAAATATTAAATATTTAAAAATGTTTGATTAATTACTGAGAAAAAAATAAATATTATAAAAACGGAGCTTTATTCAAAAGGAAATGATGAAAAATCTCAAACTTTAGGCGACTACTAATTAAGTTACTTGATTCCAACTTATGATCACGTAGACGTTGCAGTGTTGCTTAATAAATTAATACTTTTTCTATTCATTTTCGAAACTTTCTATTACGAATTACTAAAAAAAATTCAAAAGCATCGAACTTTAAAATTGAACAGGGAATGAATTTTCGATTTAAATAAAAATAATTAAAATTCGATTTTCGAAAGTATATTTTTTTCCCATTAATATTAAATTAGAAAAAATTAGATATAAAAATTTACATATTAAAATGGAATGTATTTTTCTCAATTGTAATCGAAAAAAAACCTGCTCAATGTGCAGAAAAACAAAGGACACTCGTAGTATCTATTTTTGAAAATTGGTTAGTTGATTTCCTAAAAGAATGACCGAACATTGCATGTTTGAAAAAAAAATTTTGCTTCGAGTAGACAAAAATTCCATGAATTCATGTCCTTTAAAACTTCACTCAATGTTCTGTGTTTGCATTTCGATAAACTATTGTGGAATAGTTGCACTGAAACGCCCTTCGCATGCACAAAGAACATGAATCCACTTAATCTTATCAAAGCTATCTGAATGCCATACACAATGAATAGATTCCATTGACAAAACCACTCAATTGCAGGTAAGTGCAATTGAATTCAATCTCATTTCATCAATGCTTGTGTATTGTAGGTGTGCGCAGGTGAAGATTCCACCAGCCATACTCAAATAACAAAGAATTTTCAAAAAGCGTTCAATCCAGTTTTTCTTGTTTAGGGTCATTCTCCTGAAAATAAAAACAAGTAGTCCACCTAATTCTGCACGAATAATTCTCTGTCAATTTGTGAGGTAGGTTTATTACTTGCAACTACAAAAAATATAGGTATTACTTAGCACGCGACCACTATAACAATAATATTGTAAATAAATCCAAAAAAAAATTATAGAAAAAAATTATGTAAAAATCTGTACAAAAATTCATAGAGTATGTAAGAATAAAATTATAATAACGAAAAAATACATGTTAATAAATTTGAATTTCGTTAAAATGAATTTTGTTATTAAATTTTTACCAAATATCCTTTTTTGTGTATAACTACAAATAAACAATGACAAGTATTTTCACCTTTTATTAGTATAATTTTCTACCAACGAATAATATTATATTTTGTCTGATTTTTAATGAAATGGAAAAATAGAAGAAGAAAAAAATAATGGTATGGTAAAAAAGGAGCAATGGGGGAAGAGTAAAGGGCAACTGTATTTTGAAAGAAAAGAAAATGTACAATATGAAAACGAGTATGTAACGTGAGCATACTCATATAAATAATGAAAGAAATGGCAGGTGATTTTCTGAAATGTGTACTATATTATGAATCAAAAGTAAGCATTTCTATGAACAGCTATGATTTCGAAGTTAGAAATCTTGATATACGACAATGTGTAAAGAAATATGAAAGAGAAATAGTACAGGGATAAGACCTTACCGCAATATAGAAAGAAACTGAATAAACTGTACAACGGAAATTGAACAAAAATCAATAAACACAATATGAGGTAGGAAGAAAATATTACTATTACCTATACTATCTAAGTAACAATGACAAAAAAAAACTACCGTCTTATCATATATATCAAAAATATTCGTGCACAACCATAATTACATATATCATTTCATATGTATTTATCGAGTAAAGATATTCAACCAATATTGTACATGCATCGAAGTAACAAATATAAAAAGGATCACCACAGATGGTGTAGGATAATTTTTTGGGTTGTTCCTTTATTCAAAACGTCGGCAATTTGTTTGGAATATTGTCAAAAGCTTAAAAATATGAACATGAAAACTGACTTGATCAAGAACAATATCTTGAGGTTTAATATTCTGAAGGTAAAGGCACTTTGAATTTAGATCTTTTCGTCCTTTTTCATTTTTTTTTGTTGTTACTGTTGCTGTTAAAGTGGTAAAATAACAATATACAAAAGTATATGATAATGATTTATGGCCAAAAACACCAACAACAATCACCAAAAATAAAAACAAACAAAACCGAAATAAGGACGAGCGTACAAAAAGTAACGACAGACCCAACAAAAATAGAAATGACAGCTCCAATAACAAAAAAAAAAAAATAATAATAACAACTTAAACATTGAATGAAATAGAATGAAAAAAAAAACAAAACAATAACAACAATAATATCAAAAAAAAAAAAACAATAAAGAATTATGACTGGAGAGATGGAGGGAGAGACTTTTCAATATTTGCACAATAAAAACAATAACGAAAAACCACTAACAAAAGTGTAGTAAAACAAAAAAGTGAAATATAAAGGAACAGGATAAGAAGGATACTAAACGGTATGCTGGTAAAGATGTAAAAAAAAAAAAAGTACCTCCTCCAAAAGATAAATCGCTGTCACCGCAAAGAATGATTACGATAAATTTAATACAATAAAATATGTTCTCATGCTTTTCGGATATTATTATTAATAATAAATAAATAATCAACTTTGTATAGAAAGCTACCAAAAAAAAAAAAAAACAAAAAAAAAATTGGATAACGCACAAAAAAGAGCTCCAATTATGATGCCGGGGTGAAATATGATATTTATTTTCACTCTTGATTTTCGCAAACCCTAACAATCCTTGTTGTTGGCGCAAATATTCCGAATGTTGAACAAAATAAAATTTTATTCCAAAAGACACAGACACTAACACATTTCTAGTTTATTATTTTCCGATTGTGTTAAAACCACATTTGTACGAGTATTAAGGCAACAGGAAAAGTAATATTTTTTTTTTATATTTTTTTTTGTTAAACGTACAACCATATCCATCCATTTATTCAGCAATGATAATTCAGCTACCAGCAGCGCTGACGATAAATGATGATTAATTATTGTATATTCAAAAATTCGTTTGTCTTCGTCGTCAAACAATTATTGACAATTCCTTAATGAACGATCGAATATCGGAAAATGTTGTCAAGTTGGTTTTTGTTTTTTTTTTTTTGTTGTTGTCTTCCCCATTCATGGTTAATGTCATCAATTGTTCAGTAGTTGAAATATTTCCCCAAATAAATATGGTGGCCACATAGAAAATTAATCATTATCTGGAAAACATACTCTTAGGCGTAATTCGTAAAAATATCTAAGAACGATTCTTAGGCATACAAATCAATTTGGAATAATTGCAATAGTAGAGAAAATATACACTTACACAATACATATATAATAGGAGAAAAAAGGAATAAAAATTAAGTAAAAAAAAAAATAATAATAATAATTTACGAATACAGGAAAAATAGACCATGTCAATGAGATTTAATGAAATAGGACAGAACAGACATGTTGTAAATAAACGAGTACGTATACGGCGACAAGGTGTATAGGCAAATTGATGATGATTGCCAGATTAGAGATCCCCCAGAACAACTCCCATTCGTATACATACTCGTACCTAATATTCCCATTGTGAGTAATTACTCAAATGATTGATATCTATTCACCTATGGCCGACCGAGCAATGATCATACGAGTTGGTGTGATTTTTCTGGGCTTTTGGACAATAGCGAAAATCTTAGTGAGAACAATTCATCTTCAGTATAAGTATTCCCACTAACAGGACAATTACTTAAATTAGCCCCAAAATTAAGCTTCTATTAATTCTACACTCGAAAAGGGATAAGAGCTACTAGGATGAGGATATAGTATTTCACAACCGAAAACAAGATGTACTAAAAGCAAATATGGTTTTATGTTGTTCGTGTATGAGTGTCTTCCTTCCTTCAGTTGTCCTTATGCTATCCGTATTACAATAAATTGTGTTTTTTCTTTTTCTTCTTTTTTTTGCTGTTTATGCGATTTTAGTGGTATCGTAATATTTTTGAAATTCCCTTGCTATTCAAATTGCCTCAGTCATTCTAGATGTGTAGACCTTTGCCTTTTGTTAACTTTATCCTATTGTATAGCCATGTACTTTGACCCGAAATATTTTTACCTATCATGAGTATCCAGTTGCCCAAGAAAAAGGTAGAATGCTTAAGTTTTTCGTCGTCTTATTTTTCTCTGTTATTCGACGAAAACTTTTCCCATATACATGCAAATTCATTTTGATGTTGGGTAAAAAGTCTTCGACAATGTCCCATAAATGGCATAGGCGAAATATTATAGAAAAACAGAGAAGTTAGGAGGAGATGATAAAAACGAACAGAGGGAAAGAATGAAATCACGTACACACTATACCTACGGTTACAGATACACAAGGAACAAAAAAAAAAAACCCAAAATACCAAATGCCTAGTCGCAGATACATCCTTGCATACATACTATATGTACAGTCATATTTATAGCTAGTTGCAGTGTATACATATCGGTTTAGTAAATCCTAAAAGTTTCTCTTACCCAGCAGCCTCGGTATTGCTACTCATAACTCTGCTTCTCAAACCCCGCAGCCACATTTAATAACATCAACTTTTTCACGCCCTCTTCTGCCTATATCGCCTATAATAGCGACAATGACTTTCAATACAATCCTCCCTCCTGTAGTCCATCCACCACTCATTTTCTGTAAATATTCACACCCTTACTCTGCGACCCAATCACCTTATCATCAACACCACCTTTGAACTTTGATCATCAGAACTTTTTTCGTGTTTGTTCTGTGAACAAGTTTAAAGCTTATGAATTCCCAAAGATGCCGTGTGGAACTATCATTAAGCGTCCTTATATTAATTTGAGCATTCCAGCTTAAGATTTCGACTTCGAACGAAAGCATTTCGCTGAGTTAATAATAAAATTTGATGTCGTAGATGAGAGCCCCCGAAATGAACATAGTCAGGACTCGTACTTTTCAGTTTTAAGTCACTTTCTTATGCCTTATTATTATTATTTTATTCTGTTTTTTTCTTCTTCTTTTTTTTTTTAGTAGTTTTTTGTTTTTATTGGAAGTAATAGTTGTTCCATAATCTTTTTCTTCTACTACTTCTTCTGGTTTGGTGAGAGAAAATATCCTTCCTTTTCTGTATGCAATTAAAAATTATAAATTTACAAAATATTCCTTATTTAAATTCTTTTCGGTTAATAATAGTAATTAATTTTGAAGTTTTTGAATTAATGAAATTTTGTTGGTATCATTTTTTTTTTTTTTTAAATATTCATTAATTATTTATTATGGATTTTAGTTGTTGAAATTTCCTATGTACTAAATTTTTATGTTATGATATTAGAATTTTGTTAATTTTATTTTATATCCTTGAATACTATAGGAAAGTTATAATTAAAATTAATTGAATTGTTTTGCATATTTTTTTTTTTTTTTATTTCTTTTTTTTTTTTTTTTGCTCCCGTAAAGAAAACTATTTAAATTTACTTAAGGAAATGATATTTGGCGTTTTCAAAAGACCCCGCTACCACCATAAAACCAACCACTCCCACACCCCTCTCCCCCCTCCCACAATAAAAGTTTCCTTTTATTTAAGTTTTTTCTATCAAATTTCTATGCTATAGCATAAAAAATGCAAAATTTCCAAAAGACTACAATTAATCGGATATCTTTTTAATACGCTTTAAAAAATCAATTTCGGAGTAAAGATTTCATGTGATTTTACATCTATTTTTATAGTTTCCTAATAAAATAAAATCTATTTAATAAAAATATGCACTTGAATTCGAAATGAAAATTAATTATTGAAAGAAAAAAAAAAAATACTAAATGTTCTAATTTGCACAAGGATAAAAACTGTTCTACCAGCATGAAAACCAACCATTTTTACCACATTTCAAACGTAACTGGGTTGTGCCTCTGCTAAGAAATGGTTTGTGGCTAAACTGTTTGGAACTTGGAAAAATTCGCAGAATAGGGAAAATTATCCTTTACTGAAAATTTTCAATTTCGGAACCAGCACTGTTGAAAATTCTCTTTAAGGGTAGAATGGTTTTATACAATCCCAAAACAACCCTTCTTCTGTTCGTTCGGTAAACAAACATTAATTATTATTGCCGAAAAAGATGAGGTAAAAAGTCAATTTGTACAATGGGGTCAGTCGATTTAGAGTTAACATAGTTCATTTTAATGAATACAATCATAAATAACAATCATATGACATAATATTAAGGTCAATAGGGTTCGTAATCAATAAATAAACATTTTTATGCGTACAAATATGATTAGTAGTATGTTTAAATTCATGAGGAAATTTCTGTCTTTTTATATTTACAGAAGAACAAGAGTTATGTGACTGGATGTACAAAAAAAACTGCTGGGAAAGTTTACCGACCAATTTTGAAAAATGTCAAGTCATTCGGGGACGATTGGCCGGAAGCGCGACTATTACTTTGGTGATCAGATACGTCGGCAGCGGTCCGCTGAATGGCACAGCAGACATGGGTACAGTAGCAGCGAGGAGGAATACCAAAATAATGCACAGAGTTCAGTTGGAGCGTTTGATACCCAACTGTTAGCGTCACTACTTATCCAAAGCCAACAACTAGCCAGTAAGTATCAAATCTGCTTTAGTAATGATTATTAAATTAAAAATGTTCATAGTCGATTGATTGATTGATTGTTTATCTTTTGTTTAATTTGCCATTGCAGATATAGATAGGTCATATCGTTCCGACTGTGATAATGAGGAAGTTACCGAATCTTTACTTACCGAATATCCCCAATCCTATCAGACCACATCGATAGGATCGCCAAATACTGCCGCCAAAAGTCGTAATCCGTTCACTATGAAATATGAACTTCACGGACCCACAATCGAGTCAGATCGTATCTCGTTTTCCGGTAGTGCTGCCGTTCTTGATCGTTTGCAAACTTCCGCCGATATGAGCGGCTGCGGTAGCTCATCGCAATATCTGCAGGCGAATACGTGCATGAATCCGGTTAATTCGTTGCGTGCTAGTCGCTCGAAAAATGGTCGGCTTAACCGGGTAAGCGGTATGACATCGTCGAGTAGTGCTACTTCGTCGAATAGTAACCAAGTGAATCGTAACGAACGCGAACGACAAAAATTCCAGCAGCAACAACAACAGCAGCACCAGCAACAGCAACAGCAGCAGATCGAGTTCAAGGAGATTGAAGATGTCGAAAATGGCTTGGATTTGGATAAAACAATTTTCGAACCACCACCAGATCCAGCCCCACCGGAAATCCCACCAAGAACTCAGTCGTTGTTGTTGTCTTTGCGAAAACGTTCCGATTATCAGCTAAAGTTCGAAGAGAACGGGGACCAGAAGCATGAGGAGTTTATACCGCAGAGCCAGCAAAAGGGTAAGTTACAAATCCAATGCACTGTTAAAAATTACAAACTACATTGAAAATGTCCTTTTCTTGTATAAAATCAGATATACTCTGTGCCTTGGCTAAAAATATTTGCTTATTCAAGGCTCCAAGATTGAGAAACGCTGTTTATTCGAATTTCGAAAGTCTATAATACGATTTGCACTGTTAAAAAAAATCGCCAGAAATATTCCTTTTGAAGAATTGTTAACAGTGCAAAATGGAGAAAAGTCACAAGGACTTTTTATGACTGTACATGCTCCAATACAATTCGAATTTAGTGAATATTCCCACCATTGTTAAAAATCCAAATCACAGAAGAATTTTTCCCAGTCAATAATTTTCTGTTAAAGTTCATTTTCTCATGGAAAACTAATAAAATATTTGCCATTATTAAAAAAATAATAAAATTTATTTGCAATAAAATATGAGTTGAAATAAAAACTAAATCAAATTAGTAAAAAAAAAAAACTATACGAAACGCAATTGAGCAAATATTTTGTTTCCTTCGAAATTAATTAAAATTTAATGGCAAAAGTCAAGCTTTTATTGATATCGTCATGTTTATGCTTATTTGATTATAACAGTCAAAAGCATTTAATGGACGAAATGTATTTAATAACATTCTGACGCGACTGGTTCACGATTAAGGATATTTGCGTTTATGATTCTTCCAACTAAATATAAATAGTATCGAGTTGAAGATATTCTACGCTCTTTCACTTTAGGCATTTTATTTACTTGTTTTTTTTTTTGCCCATGAAATGTCTGAATAAAAATTAGATAAAAGAAGATGGTGACTATTTATTAATATAATCAACACTCACCCTTCATAATAATAGCCTATAATACGATGGAATTATAGATGGACGACTCTTTCGGCGAGAGCAAAGTTAATGTTGCTATTCGCAAAGAGCACAATTTTATGGACGAGCAGTAAAGTAATACAAAATTAAGGAAATAATTTAATTACTATTTCTGAAATTTTTATGATAAAATGATGAATTTGCACAATATTAAAATTGTTTTATTGCAAATATCATACAACAATATTCTTCTGACTAACTGATTACAGGTAAATAGTCATCTCGGAAATGAAAAAAAAAAAAATCCACCAAATCCTGATAGAAAATTCGAACCAATTTAATGTTACACTTTAAGGATAAAACCGAAACTATTGAATATTTCCTCAATTATAAATGTCGTCGTCCTTTTTGAGTGAAATTTCTGTTTTCTAACGGCAACATCTGTTGCCCGCTTCCTGCTTTATGAACACATGTTACTCTAAGACTAGTCCCAGTAGAATAGGATAATTCGAATTCTTTGTTTATTTGTGGATAGTTTTAATACGTTTTTCTTTTTCATACTATATATTTAATAGTAGAAATTTTCTTACATTTACTAACAGTTGAAATTTCTTTTTCAGATTATCTTATGGCTGAAAATTCACGTTCAAGTGAATTTCCATCAAAGTCAATTACTTCAAGTGATTCACAAAGTCAACAGGGGTGAGAAATTTTTTCATCATTTAAACATTTCAGGATTAGTGGAATTTTTCAGGTTTCCATTTCCAAAAAAAAAAAAAAATTAACATAATTTATCAAATTCAAATTTTCTTTTACTCTTCCCATAATGAGTGCATAGAAATGTTAAAATTAATTAAAATAATTTTTAAAAAAAAATTGTAAAGAATTTTTATTGAAATTTTTTTCCAAGCACTTTTTCAAAGGACTCTCAATAGTATATGTGGAAAAAAAATTTAATATGTTTCATAATTATTTTTATAATTTAAAATTAATCCTTAAAAGAAAATTAATAAAAATGCAAAAAAAAATTATTGATTTTTAATGTAACAATGTACAAGTAAAATCTTATTCTCTATTCAATCAATTTCTATTATATAACCAAGAAGTGGAGAGAGTTTTGTCCATCATTCAATTTGAAGAGGGTATTCAGTGGTGTTCGGTAACATTGATTGGTTGTACTCGTGGTGATGTATCCTTTCGGATAACAATAGACGATTTTGCAAGTGTTCATCTTAACCATAAAATAATTTTATTGGAAATTTTTCAATTCATTCTTAGTTTGTAAATTTTGCCTGTTTACCATCAAGTTCGCCAGGATACCTCAGTGCATTAGTATTTTGCAGTATTTCAGTTCGGACTATAGTAGAATATGCTGAATGTGCATCCTTTTAGCTATTCGACTCGGTCAATGAAATAAAATCTAGCACGAATAGTAACGTTGAAGAATACAATTCAAGTGCAAGCTATAAACTCATACTGCACACTATTTAATTTTTCTCATGACTCAAAAAACTTACAACTTTACAAGTACAAGTAATGATTTCTGTGGAAAATTTATCATTTGCTTTTGTATTATTTCCGAACAATAATAGAATAACGTTCAACAATTACTTCATAGAACAAGAATACAAGGAAACGAAGTCACCTATTCTTAAACGCAGTCAATTTTCAAAGTGATTGAGGATGGCAAAGGAGGGAGAAATACCATCTGACTAAGATGAAAGAAGAAAACACTCTTGAAAAAGGACTCATTCTTGAAAAATAAACAATACAATTATTGAATAGAAAGAATTAAAATTTCTCTTACCAAAGAAACCTTTAACAAACTCCTGATACAGACAGCATATACCTGACCTGAACTTACTGTAAAACGCATACCTGGGCCATAACATTCTTTCAGGTAAAATTTATTGACAAAAAATAATCCTCAATTGCATCCATGGAGGTGTTCCTTTTCTTACATTTGAAGAAGTTTTTTTTACTCAAATGACAGCATCACAAATATACCAAAGAAAGGAACTAATCTTCGATCACCTGAATAGATACTTGAATTCAGGATCGTCAGCTAGCAAGGATGCGCTCAACTCAAATTTTTTTAATTTCTTTTTTCTTTTCTTTTTTGCAGCATAAGCTAAAAGTGTAGTAATAGAAAAAAAATGCATTCCTCTTGAAAATTTTTATTATACAATTTTGTGATGCTTTTATTTACTTCACATTTAGATGAGCAGATGGGGTCCTTTTCCGATTTAACTAAATTTGTTGCTAACAATTAGATATTTTGAATCATTTCTATCAGATGTTACCGTGGTCGTTTTGATTTCTCTGTCTCATATTATTTATGTCAGATTACTACAATTACTGTACAAGGATGTTGATTTAATATCCAAATGACATATGCCATTTTTCGGCGTTTTCTGCTGCTCTGAACTAATCCGTTCACAATAGATTCTGACAGGCGAGAGCATTTTTTATACTCACGAAAGGACATTCAACAATTCGTACGTGCTATTTTATGATTTTCTTCTATAATTTTATAGATAAACGTAAATTATAAGAATATCTTTTGTTGAGCAATAAAAATGGATTGAGTTTCAGATTTGTTGCGGCACTATGGTTTTGTATCTAATAACAGAAAAAAAGGGGATAAGTCGATCTAAAGAAAGCTAATCGATGGAAATTATTGATAATTGGCTAATTTTTACAAATATACTAGATAAAAAAGCTGCTTATTATAAATATAGAAAATTCAAATTTTTGATTATTAACGACGATATTTTATGAGCTAATCTAAAATTAATTGTACGAGGTCTGTTCAAAAAGTATCGCGAATTTTGTGTTTTTTACAAAAATTATTTATTTATTTATAAATATCTATTTTGTCCCCTTCAAAGTAATGCCCACCTGATATTATACACTTGTGCCAACGTTTTTTCCAATCCTCGAAGCACTTCAAAAAATCATTTTTTGTGATCTTGTTCAGCTCCCACCTTCGATGCCGTGTTTATCTCCTCAATCGTAGCGTAGCGTTGCCTTTCATGGGGCACTTCAGTTTTGCGAAAAAGAAAAAGTCACAAGGGGCCAAATCTGGGGAATACGGTGGCTGCGGCATTATAAGTGTGTTATTTTTGGCCAATAAAATGGCAAAAGCCAATTTTTGTTCTTCCACAAATCCGGGCGTTTTTGATGGATTGCTTCGTGCAATTTGAGCATAACTTGCAGGTAATATTCCTTATTGACCGTTCTACCCTGTGGCAAGAACTTATGATGCACCACGCCTCTGCAATCGAAGAAAACTTTAAGCAAAGCCTTCACGTTGGACCGAACTTGGCGCGCTTTTTTCGGTCTTCGCTCGTGCGGCAGCTTCCATTGGAATGATTGAGCTTTGGTTTCCACGTCATAACCATAAACCCATGATTCGTCACAAGTTATGAATCTCTGGAGCAAATTTGGGTCATCGCGGACAGAGTCCAATAGCTTCTTAGCAATGTTAATGCGATGCTGTTTTTGCTCGAAATTGAGCAATTTTGGTACGAATTCCGCAGTGTCCCATCTCACAGCCAAATCATTGGTCAAAACGGAATTACACGAGCCGATCGATATTTTCAAGTCTTCAGCAACTTCTCTAACGGTAATTCGACGATTGGCCAATACTACTTTCTGTTGTTGGCGTGCTCGGGCGTCCGGCACGCTTGTCGTCGTTCACATCTTCTCGGCCCTCTGAGAACATTTTGTATTACCAATAAACGTTGCTTCGATCCAAGGTAGCTTCACCATATCCCACAGTCAACATTTGGAATGAGTTTTTCACACAAAATTTGATACAGATTCTTTGATCCATATTTTGGAATGGGCAAAAATTGAAGACGAGCCAAAACACATGCAAGTAAAGCAGCTGTCAAAAATTAACTGAAAATTCAAAATGTCCGAACTTGTCGGCATAAGTGAGAGACATGAGTATCAACATAACGCCACAAAAGAATCGAAAATCGAATATTCGTAACCCGCGGAAATTCAAAATTCTGGATACTTTTTAAACAGACTTCGTATTTACTAAAAATCTGATGATTATTACTAATTCTATTGTAGTAAAGAGTTTTTATAAAAATATTCATATCTGAAGTAGTAATTCTATAAATGAGATCTTTTTTGATAATATTATAGATAGTTTATAGACTGTTTTTGGTAATTTTACTTTATTATCTACTATAAAAACCACCCACGCACTCACCAATAAAAAATTTTTGAAACTTATTCATTCTAAAGAAAAAAAATGAATAATTTTAATATATAAATATAATATTTTATTTGAATTTTTTTTAAAAATTATCTACCTAATACGTGAATAATATATCCGTAAGAGTAGCATTTTCGAAAAATATCTAAAGATAAACTAACCTTTTTTATATGCGAAAAATACCATTTGTAGAAGTGGCGTTTTATTTTTAGTCAATATTTATTTATTGTGGAAAAAATAAAATGTCCACTAAAGATTAGCATCTTTAAGTATGCGACTTTGAATAGTGTTTGTTCATGAACGACTCTCATGAGACATATTAGAGATCCCATATCGATCGGGTCAATATATTTTTCGATTCACGCGATGAAATTAAATAGAAAGACTTCCCATAAATATACTCCAAATGTAGCGCATACTTTGTTCGATAAGAAAGCTAGCCGAAGAAGAAAAAGAAGACATAAAAATAAATATACAGAAAATATCGAAGAGTGTTTTTTTTTTTTGCTTTCTTTTTGTTAAATTTTTATGGAAAGTCTCTATTTTTTCCAATTGTATTATTGTTCTATTACCTAATTTGGATAACACATAATCTAGTATAGGTTTTTATACTCGTACAATCTTTTAGATACTATTTTATATTGTATATTTTATTTATTTTTTTGAATTTGATTTTTATAGTTTTTAATTTCTTTAATAAAAAAAAACAAAAAAATAATACACTATCAAATCTAAAATGTAAATAGAGAAAAACAAGTATTTTAATCAATCTTGTTGCTATTATAGTAAAAGATTCTTTTAATATAACGACTGAAAGAATTAAAAATATTTGATATATAAAAGTTAGCTAAGAAGAAATGGAGTTGGGAAAAATGTTTTTTTTTTCTTCTTCGTTTTTAAGATTTATAGTAATCGAACTGTCTAGTTAATGGTGAAGCAATTCACACATATTTCAGTAGATAAACTTGTTTTCCGATTAGAGGCAAGTCTCTAAGAAGAATGCCAAAGAAGAGAATCCATGACCATAGGTAGAGTTATTTAACAAAATGAAATGACATCAATAGTCAAAACTGATCATCAATAACACTGATCAGTGGCATGACATGACTATGACTACGTCTGCGAGTACCGAACTAGTGTAGAGTTTGGCTACCAATTTTAATTTCCGAACTGAAAATTCATTTTCGCCAACAACACTTGATTATATATTGCCTGAGATTTCGCTACCACATTCGATCTTTTGAAACTCTAGTACAAGACCATAATTGAAGATCATCGACAATCCATGGCATATAGATTATTTCATCAATTCCCAGAGAGATTTGGCGAGTTCTTTGACCCTCAAATGAATTTAATATGTTCAGGTGCCCTCAACGAAGCTTATTGCGCTATCGCCTTTTAGAAGCCAATAGTCATGATCGCAGCTTCAATTGTTCAGAAATATGAATTGATCTCGGTAGTAGCTGTCTGAACAAAATCATGCATCTGCCAGTCTATAAGTACTCCCTACAATTTAATCTATAATATTTCAATTTACCTTCCACTGGGCTAAGAGTCTATTCACTAATCTTCTCCACTTGAACTCATTCTAATCATTGCCATAATAATACATAGTCCAGAGAACAAGAAGAAGAAGACGAAGAAGAAGAAGAAGAAAAACCCCTTAACCGAATACAGTATGGTCACATATATGCGCGCTGTGTGGGCCCCAGGGATGGCTGGTAAAACCATAATTCTTGCCCATTACAAGATAGTAACCCGATCACATCTTACGTTATTTATTGTCAATATTGGAGTTTTATTCATTTCTTGGGCCATCCCGTGTGATGATCAGTTGTGTCGGAGAATTTCTAAAGAAGATTTGAAAAAGGTCCAACCATACTTCCTAAACAGCATTCCCATTCAGACAGTCCCAGTTCATCCTGCATTGAACATTTTATATTCTGTTAATTGCCAAATGCATTATTTCTTTGATCAGAACCATCCAAAGGTCTGTAATGACTCAAACAGATCGAACCTCAAACAACAACATTCAACATTCAGCCAACCAATTTGAACTGCCAGAGTTCAGCATTATCTTTAGTAATGTTGGGTTTGTCGTTTAATATCTTTTAAGACAATAAAACTTAAAATATGATGTTCAGTGTTTGATTTCCCTTGCGTACAATAAATGAGGAGACTCTGATCCGATTACTGGCACTTTTTGTAGGAGTAAATCATGGCACTCCAGCCGACACATCCATTTGAGAGGGGCACAAACGATATCGTTGGAATCGTCTTCAAGATACTTTCTACAAATAATCCATGAATCCATACGCTGGCGTTTGCATAATTTCCAAAGAAATTCAAATTAAATCCCATCAGAAGTTCACTTTCTTTTTTTTGGAGGCGTTCAACGATCCGCACAGCTGTATCTTCACGGTGATATTATGTTAAAATATTCAAAAATCTGTTTTGCTCATAAAGACATTTCCATCATAAACTGCCATATGAATTTATATCAGCAAACGATTTACTTATAAACTTAATGATAGTAATTTTTTTTTCCTCATGTCTACTATTAAATATACTCAGTATCTCTACAGCCAAAGTAGATAGTAAAAAAAAGATTTTTTTTCGTTATCTCAATCATTATTTAAATAAAGTTGTTCCAAATTATTATTTACATTCCAATAAATAACACTTTTCAAATAATTTTAGTATTTTATTAATCCACAATTTTTGGTAAATTTTTTTTCTATCACAATCGTTGAGGGATTTTTTATTTTGTTTTTGGTAAAAAAAGATCTTACACTAAATTTTATGTTTTATTCAAACTGAAGCTTTTATTAATAGCCAATCTCATATAAAAACATACTTGAAGAGATGCTTAGTTTACTAAATTTTTCTAGATTCATTGTAAATTTTTTGAAAGTTTACGATTTTTCGATAAAATAAAATAAAAAATACTAAAAAATATATTTTCTTACTTCAACTTATTATAATAGATTAAATCATTTGGTTCATATTTTATTATAATAATATTGATTATGTTAATTTTTCTGGGAATATTTTTGTCCTAAATACCATGTTCTCCTCGCAATGAGGACTTTAGATATTATTAAAGCTCATCCAATTTGCGTATTAGAAAGTAAGGTCTCTGAAATTTTATTTAAAAATTTAGATTTTTTAAAAGTTTGTACTTAATTAAATTGAAAAATTTATGCCATTATAAATAAAATATAACAACTTAAAAATCGGGCACTTGACATATTTAAAGACTGTACATACACTTTTAATATGTTTTTTTGTTGAATTATGCGCAAAATTTTGGCTGAAACTTACAAACTACTTAACGGATATTGGTTTTTAAATTTTTTTAAATATTAAAATTATTAGCGTTAAAATAATCTTCATATCACTTAAATTATGCATGCTAAAAAGCTTTCATGAAATAAACCGAAAATTTTTCATACTGTGTCGCTTGTGGTGTCATTTTTTTTTAAACCGCATACGTTGATGATTAAAATTTTAAAGATTCAGGCCAACAAAAGTTACTTATCATACGACCATAGTCCATGAAATTAACAGTATTACAATTAATAGTAAAATTAAAAAATTTATGCCAGTATACGTCAAAAATATGATGACTTAAAAATCTGGCACGTGACATCTTGAAAAACTAGTCATACAGTTTTAATATGTTTTTTGTTGAGTTATGAGCACATTTTGGGCTGAAACTTGCAAACTACTTGAAGGATCTGGGCTTTTAAATCCTTTGAAAATTATCTGCATTAATAAAATCAAGTATAATTTTTATATCACTTAAATTCAAAAATGTTTTCGCGAAATAAAGCCAAAATTTTTCGTGCTGTGTCGCGTGTGGTGCCATTTTTTTCAGGGCAACAAATGTTACTTATCATACGACCATAGTGCTTAAAATAAACAGCATTGGTCTTTTGTTCTTTATTTTAACAGATATACTGTCCTATGACACCTTCCAACCAAAATACACACTAGAAAGTCACCCCTCACAGATACAAAAGCTTCTTCACAATCACTTGTGGGTTTTCAAAGCCCCAGTAATTATTCATATACAATGGTTTTCTAATAGTTGCTTGTGAATTATTTTGAATCTCTGAAAGTTTGCTTATTGACACATCCAGCAGTGAGAAATAATTTTTATTTTCTAAAGAAAAATTGAAACAAAACGTGGCTACGACAAAATAACCGCGTATGTAGAAAATTTTTGAAAATTAAACAATTTCAAATTAAAAAATGACATATTTTGATTAAATGACAAAATTTAATTAAAAACTGCTAAATATTGAGGTTATAATTTCCAAACTATAAAATGGATAATCCGGTGGTTATCTCAAATAATATTTTTTTAAACTTATAAAAAAAAAAATATATAAACAAATTTATTTATTTTTATAAAAAATTCCCAATATTAAATGAAAAAATACAATTAATCGTACCTTATTTATATGCCCACTCACTATATACAATAGTATTAAATATTTTACTATTCAATACATCAATTCGCAATGCTTATTTACTCAAATCATTTAGAACTTTTCGGCCAAAATAAATGCCAAAAAGCCTACGATTAAAGTTAGTCAGTCTATATAAGTTCTGAAAAGTTTGTGAAAACTGAAAATTCCTTTAGTATTTGGACTTTTATCTAAATTGCGATAAACTTGATTGTGTTTATTTCTAATTTATGATGAAATTTCGAAAATACCATTTAAAGCAACAAGTTTGTTAGCAATCATTTATTGTGAACTTTAACAAAAGATTTGAATTGTACTCCGTATTACCACCTCAGAAATTACAATCGAAATAGAACACACCTCAGTTTTTGTTTGTTTTTTTTTTTTGCTGAAATTCTATTTATTTGGACGTGAGAAAGTTTACGGCTTTTTATAAGCTTTTGTGCAATTTTCAAGTCATCAATGTACCGTTGACGACTAAGTTGATTTTTTTAAATTTTTTTTAATAAAAATCCAAATTAATAACAGTCAAAAATTATACAATATTAAAAAAATAATTTTTTTTTTCAAATTTATTTTTGGTTAATATATTTACATAAAAAGAGTAATTATTTTATGCTCATTATAATACAATTAATAATATACTTTTAGCAAGCTTCGAAACTTGAAAGCTACTACTATCTGGGAATATGAACCAAGGTTGAGAAAAAAAATTTACGAATTTTTATATTAAATTCTTGGTCACATTTGTAGCTGTCTTGCCTATAAAAAAAAATTCCACTAGGTCGTAGTGTATTATGCAACCATCTATGGTCATGTTGAATGAAATTTACTGAAAAACATTTAAAAAATATTTCTTCAATATCTAAGTTTAAACTAAATACCAAATGGTAAGAATGGAAACTGTGTCAAAGTTAAAGAAAATTCGGTTCTGTATTGCCACCTTTCGAACAGATTGAAGAAAATTTTTGAATAGAAACAAAAACACAGGTTACAATTAGAAACAAATGGATTAATTTAGTGAACCGTTAACCAAATTCAAACAATCTCTAGTTAGTTTATTATTCTTAGTCGATAACTTTTCCAGATGACCTAATATGTATCTTTCCTATAAAATGTACATTGCGATCCAAAAAGATATTGACCACTTTAGTTTTTACAGGAAAATTGGAAATTAAAATGGAGAAGTAAAAAGTAGTTATTATCAAAACAAATCTTTTTTGGAGGATAGATACTCGTACTCTTCTGTCGAGGGCATACTATAAAACTTATATGAGGTTCTCTAAAATTCGATCCAATTTTTGGTTATTTCGTAGTTATCGAAGTGCTGCTCTGACAAGCCATGCGCCATGGATCGAAACAAATGATAATCAGATGGGGCAATGTCTGGTAAATATGGCGGGTGAGGCAGAACTTACTATTTCAGCGTATTTAAATAGGTTTTCACGACTTTCGCAACATGCGGTCTTGCAATTACTTTGTCGTGTCGATCTTTATATTGCGGCCGCTTTTCTTGTAATGCTCTGTTCAAACGCATCAATTGTCGACTGTGTACGTCTCCAGTGATGTTTTCGCCCGGTTGGAGGAGCTCATAATAAATAACACCCAGCTGATCCCACCAAATACACAGTAAGATCTTCTTTCTATGAATATTCGGCCTGGGGGACGATGTCGATTCATGACCGGGCAAGCCCCACGATTTTCTGCGTTTGGGATTGTCGTAGAGTACCCACTTCTCGTTACCAGTGACGATTCGATTCAGAAATCCCTTCCTTGGCTGCCGTTAGAGAAGAATTTCACAGGTGACTAAACGCCGTTCGACGTCCCTTGGCTTCAACTCATGTGGAACTCACGTTCCTGTTTTTGTACCATTCCTATGGCTTTCAGGTGTTTTCCGACCGTCGAAAAGTCGACTCTAAGCGACGTGGACAACTCCCGAAGTGTTAGGCACGGGTCTTCATCGAGCAACGTCACCAAATCTTCATCTTCGAACTTTTTCGGCTGTCCGGGACGTTCCATATCTTCCAAATCAAAATTTCCATTTTTAAACCGCGCAAACCACTTTCTGTAAGTTTTCTCAGTATGAGCATGTTCGCCGTAGACATCCAGTAAAATACGATGACTTTCCGCGGCACTTTTCTTCATGTTGAAGTAATGGAGTAACACTCCCCGCAAAAACGATTTTTCCAGTGCTACTGACACTATAACAAAATGTCATATAGTGGAAAATATTGCGTTATGTCAGTAGCTTCTGGGAGAATATTTACTTTTGTATGTGTGACTATGGATAGTTGGCTAACGCCATCCTTTGTAAAACGCTACGAATTAATTCCAACACCTGGTATTTTATTTTATTTTATAGAAAATCTTAACATAATTTCCATTATTTTTCTGATGAATGATAAACCAATATTAATTCCACTAAAAAAGTGATGAAAGATCCTATTTAGATACTGCTCTTTTTCTGAAATTTCTTCAATATGCCATCATAACTAAACGCATTGTTTTACCAGAAGGATTTTTTCTCCAGCACTAAGATACACGTAGATTACCTCTTTCAGGCCCAAAAATTTAAAACTTTGATTCATAAATTCATATTAAGGCAATATCAACAATCCAGTTTTAATAAAATAAAACCCAAACCAATGTTTTCATTTTATTCTGAAAAGTTTAGTAAAGATCTCCTAATCAACATCCGTCTCTACAGATCAGCAGCTCTCAATTAAATTTTTAACTTTTATTAGAAACACTGATTTGGGGGGACTAATTCCTTTTATTAAATTATGAATTTTAAAAATCTTTGAAATTTTTTAATTTTTAGTTAAATAGAACTTAAAGAAAATAACAACTTTGGATAAATATTAAGAAAAATCGATTAAATTAATCATTTTAATTTGATGATAATAATCTGTTATGGCAACAACAAACAAAAAAAGGACATAAACGGAAATTACCACTTATTTTCTTAATATCTCAGTAAATAATAATATATCTAAAATATTATTACTTCTAATTTGACATATCATAAAAAATAATGCAAATTTGCGATTTATTAAGATTTGACCCAAAAATTTCTAGATAATATAAGTTGTAGTAAAAAGTAATCCATTATTTTGCCAATAGATGGCTTTAGGAGTCTGTATCTCCCGTTTTAAAAGTGCGATTGGGTTGCACTAAATGGCGTTAGAAAGATAAGATTTTGTACTGAAAAAGCTTTTCATACAGTTTTGTGATTACTTGACTCAGTATTTTTTAGCAGGCGTCAAAGATGGACACCAACAAAGAGAAAATACGCCATATTTTACAGTTTTTCTTCGATAAAGGCGAAAACGCAAGCCAGGCAGCTTAAAATGTGAATAGTGTTTATGGTCCTGATACTGTAACAGCCAATCATGCGCAAATTTGGTTTCGTCGATTCCGTTTCGGTAATTTTGATGTCCAAGATGCACCACGCTCTGGAAGGCCAATTGTCGAAAATGTCGATAATATAATGGAAATCGTCGAGTCCAACCGTCACGTAAGCACTGTTTCGATTGCCCAGGAGCTAAACATTGCACAAAAAACCGTTTGGAACCACTTAAATAAGGCTGGATACAAAAAGAAGCTCGATGCATGGGTGCCACACGAGTTATCGCAAAAAAACCTCATGGACCGATTTCCATCTGCGAATCGCTACTGAATCGCAACAATATCGATCCATTTCTGAAGCGGATGGTTACTGGTGATGAAAAGTGGGTCACTTACGACAACGTCAAGCGACAACGGTCGTAGTCAAATCGCGGTCACCCGGCGCAAACGGTTTTGTTGTGTGTTTGGTGGGACTGGCAGGGAATCATCTACTATGAGCTGCTCCCCTACGGCCGAACTCTTAATTCGGACCTATACTGTCAACAATTGGACCGCCTGAAAGAAGCAATCGCCCAGAAGCGGCCAGCTTTGGCAAATAGGAGAGAAATTGTGTTCCATCAGGACATCAGGACAACGCCAGGCCGTATACATCGATAGTGACTCACCAGAAGTTCCGGGACCTTGGTTGGGATGTTCTTATGCATCCACCTTATAGTCCGGACCTGGCACCAAGTAACTACCACCTCTTCCTGTCTATGACGAATGATTTTGCAGGTGAAAAATTCGCCTCAAGAGAAGATTGTGAAAATCGACTGTCCCAGTTTTTTGCCAATAGGGACGAGAGTTTCTATGAGAGAGGCATTATGAAATTACCTCCAAAATGGCAACAAGTTATTGAACAAAACGGTGCATATTTGACCTAAATCGCATCATTCTATCTATGCTAAATAAAACCTTCAATTTAATGCAAAAATAATGGATTTCTTGTTACTACACCTTATATGTTGTTATTACGGTTATTGTATACTTTTGGCCTACAGTGTACATGCCTGCATCTTAAAGACAATATTTTATGCATTTCTAGATTGCAGTCTTCTGGCACATTGCTTTACATATTCCTAATGCATAATAGCCTCATAGATGGAGGCTTGTTTGTTTTCATTAACAACTAATGGGATTTTTATTCAAATTATTATTACGCTTAGAAGAGGAGACTCCTGCTTTGTCTAATATTGACCACTCTAGAAGAAAAAAAATAAGACATCATGCTAACAGCTTTGGTTCATATATAATATTTTTTTTAAAAAAATGAAAAATGAAAATTACGAGGAGATATTAAAATATTTCAATTCGAATGCATAAAGTTCTGGTATTTATTTCCCCGTGGATGATGGTTCCGCTCATGCCAATGAATATCTCCAACTGTGATACATCATGGAAAAAACTAATGATCATCTCACTATTCACCTCTGTACTATTATTATTTTTACTCTCTTAATAATAAATTAAATAGAATCTAAAAAAAATAAAAAAAAATAAACAACAAACTACCAACAATATCTCAGTTTTATTCAGAGTGTGTTTTTCTATCTCCAATATTTATGAGATTACAAATAGGAGACGACTCCTGAAATATGAATATCACCAAAGCTGCCTACGTAAATATTTATTTTCTCTTATAATTATATCTAAATAAAGCCAAAATTCTTTTTCTTATCAACTTAATTTGTATCTTAAATTAAATAATATTTTTCTAAATTAAAATTCTTGCATTTTTAGTGAGGATACAAAAAAGAAAAATTCATAAAAATCTAAAAAAAAAAAATTCTTTCGTTCAACAGTAGTAGTTGCTGGAAATATCTAAATGATTATCATAGTTTGAAATTCCAAAAATATCTGCCAACTTCTTACAATAGCTGGGCTTAGAGATGAGATCTGATCAATCGATTTCCATAATCGTTAATTGAAATTCGATATCATGTGAATAATATAGATAAAAGATTGAAAGGCCGCTGTTTTCTTGACTATTTATTTATTGGTAGTTTTTTCATTAAAGTAAAGAATTTATATTAGAGAAAAAAAATATCAAAAATATCTTAATAATAAAAAAAGATTTATTCCGAAAAATTTTACAAATAATATTACTGCTTTGAATAAAACTAACTATTTAATGGACACAATATATTACCTTACGGATGTAATTTCATTTTATCTTTGTACATAATGGGTTTTTTCTCTCGTTTTTAAAAACGACCAATAAAGATATTATTCCACCCCCAAAAAAAAAAAATTTTTTTTGTTTTTCTTTTAAAGGTTATGACTTTATTGTACTAATTAAATTTGAATTTTTATATATTTTCATTTGTTGAACAAAAAGGTAGATAGTCAAAAGGTTAGTAAAAATTGCCATTCATTTTTAATAATAAAAAGTAGGCGTTATTAGTGGAGAAAAAAACTAAGAAAAATCAACAATTTAAATTCACAAAAAAAATCGTTTCTTCTTCTTCAATAAAATAACAAAAATTTAAATAATTTTATTACATTTATTGATTGACAAGATATTGTTTATAATTTAGTTGTGTATAAGAAAAATTTACTATTAGTATTAATTTAATCTATTCAATATGGATTAAAATCAGCCTAAAGAGTTTTTTAATATACAAAAAGTTCCATTAGCCTATTTTAGGTATTTTTTAATGTTTCCCAAAAGAATTTTTAATTAATCTCAAATACTATTTTCTTAAGTATCTTTTTTATTTAAATCTTAATCGATAAGTCCATATTTGTCTTTATATATAATTTATTTATTTAAGAGAGATATATGAAAAAGGGAAATTAATAAAAATTAGCACAAAATAATTTTCATAATTAAAGTATAAATTTTTTTAATGAAAATTATCAAATTCACATATTATATTAGGAGCAATGATAAAATTTAGGAAATAATTTTTTTTTAATATCATTTTTATGGAAAGCATAAATAAACAATAATAATTAAGTGTATACGGTACCTTATAAGGAGAATATTTTTATGAATTACAGATTATCCATTATTGAATATGGAAAGTATAGCTCTGTTATATGATAAAAATCTTAAAAATTAAAGTTTTTTGAGATAAATTTTCATTAACGTTCTATTTGCCATTTATTTAATAAGTAAATTTAAAAGAAATTTTCCTTCAATATTCACGAAAAATGACTATATTTAGTACATTGTGATTTTAAAACATCTAATTCACTTGAAAATTTAAAATAAAAGACCATTGCCATTAATTTTTAACACTATCATTCTAAAAACTATTTTATCTATAATTTAAGGTATGAAAATTTGATGCTTTATTAAGCAAATAAGTCCTAATTTCGAAATTTGGTGATGTCAAATTGGTCTCTAAGATTTTGTTATTTATAACCGTTTTAGTTTTTTCCTATAAAACATTATAAAAAATATAGTTAAATTACAGATAATCTTAAAATTTTTGAGCATTTAAAAATGATTATTTGGCAAATAATTTCCGATTTACAGCCTGAAATGTGCATTAAAAAACCATCAGAAATTACCTCAAGTGAATTGAGTCTTTTAGTATAGTTTTTTTAGAAATTATTGGAATATTTTTATAATTATCATAAAATGGCAATATTTTTAAAATTCATTTATATAAACTTAATATCAAAATTGTAAATAAAAAATATAATAAATTGAACTTTACTTTTCAAAGTACAAATTGGATAATAATGTACTATCAAGAATAGATTTTATCAGTTTAACAAACTTAAAATAACAAAAAAAAAATACAATTTAAAAAAAAACATGTTTACGAGAATTAAATGGATATTAAATGGTACTATTACTATTCATATTTTTACTAAATTATTTTTCCTAAAATTTCCTATTACAATACAAATTATACAAAGTTTACTACATGAAATTACATTAATTTAGACTGTCGCAAACATTTTTCACAAATCGTATGTTAGAAGCAATTTTTAGTTTTTTTATTACATATTTTCTGTTTTTCATATTTATAATTTACAAAATATTTCACGGAAAACTGATTCGAATAATATCAAGTTATTCAAGAGGAAAAATTACAAATCCTAAACAATGCAACTACATATTAAGCCATTAAAGTTTCCGCTATGAAAATTACACTTTTTACATATATATAAAATGAGTATCTTAGAAATTTATTCAAAAAAAACATTGTAAATTCTTATATATAATATAGAATTCCTGAAAAAAATTTGTCCAGTCACATAATAATTGTCAATTATTTCCGTTTATAGCAATAATTGAAGTTTGAAAATGAATTCTCCGAAACTAAACAAACTCAACGTAGGTAAATGAAATTTTTATTAAAAGGCTTACCAGAAATTTAAAAAAAAAACTATAATTACAATTTATAAGAAAACCTAGAGGAATAACAGTCTTTGAAAGTTCAACTACGAACCAAAAACAATTGTAATGATGAAAAATTTTGGCAATTTTATCTTATGTCGCTAATTTTCAATAAATACTGCCTGGGACATTTTGTGAGTACTTTTGCGCTCATACTTGTACTGGTAAATATGATTCGGTCTATGCCCAGCATGAGATATAAATAAGTTGACTCCATTTGTAATAAATAATTGCGCTCAGACATACCGGGGGATGCAATTATATGGCATTAACCCTTTTATGACGATGCTGCGGGCAGATGCAAACCTAGCGCACCTAACCTCGAACTCTGACTTGATTCCAACTCTAGGATCTTATCAGTCGAACAAGGTCCACATAACCGAGCAAATACGAGTAATAGTGAGTTGAATGCTGGAATCTGTGCACATTTAGATTTATCTCGAAAATGAATCAGTAACTACAATATGGTGATAAGATCACCCTTAATTGCTGCCCTTTAACAAAATCACCTAGCATGCATATCAAAATTGCGCTAATCTGTACTTCATATGGGTAATAAAATTGAAATTTCAAAATACAACGAACAAAAACGGAATTTACAACTTTGCGATATGCTCTACTTTATGGAAAGGGTCCTTATGCGATTCATATGTGCGGATTAGTTACACGAATATAAAACATCATAAAGGGAATACTCATACTTTCAATGCTATAAGTTTTGTGCAAATACATTTTATTTACTCCGAAGCGCTTTTTATAATATTAAATAAAATTTTATTCAGGTTTTTATACTATTTTCTATGATATCAAATTCTTTCCAAGTTCTTTATCATATTTTAAGGAATTTATAAAAATTGTTTGCTAGCGTTAAAAAAGAACAAAAAATGAATTTTTCCTAAACACATTATTGTTGTTGCAAACATTTTATTGCTGAAACAAATTTATTTCTAGCCGAAAATGTGGACAAGATTTTAATATAAAATTCATTTGAAAATACACCTTCTAAGGATTCATTATAGTCATTTTAACCCTTAGTAAGTGTAGATGATATTATTTGCAGATTCCAAATTTACAATCCAAAATAATCATTTCATCTTATTTGGCTGCTGAAAATAAATATTTTACCCCAACTATGGGACAGTAGAAAATTTTGTTGAGAGAGTGAATTTTATAGTGCTTGACGGAAATTCATTCAGGAGTCATCGAAATCTTAGTAATATCCACCAAGAAACACCAAGGAGAAAATAACATTTGCTCAAATGAATACTAAAAAATGTTCACTCTCAAAAACAGAAAAATGAATTATTAGAAAATAAATTCTCACCAAACAGTCTTCCAAAATTCATCTCCTCTTGCATGGATCAAATAAATTTTGGGTTATTATTTGTGAGAAGTGAACAAAATCTTCAAGAAAGGATAATCAAAATGAGTACTCCCTTAATGTGGAATGAATTCCAAAACGGGGAATCGACTGCTGTAGAAAATGTACTCAAAAGTTCATTTGTAAAAGGGATTATTGAATCCCAGTGGATGAATTTTCTCCAACTGAAAAAATAAACTTTTATTCCCTTCAGAAGGAGATTCAAATGAATTGGGTATAAAAGTGCTGAATAAATTTATAAAGTGAACTACCGTTTTTACCCTTTCAAAAATGAACTTGTCTGTTTATTTTCCCCTATCAATAATGAATTTCGTAATCATTTCTTTATTTTTCTATGCAATTCGTAGCTCCTCCAATGAATTTATCTCCACAAAAATGAATTCAGTTCCACTTATTGTTTAGTTTGCATAGTCTAGAATAATCACCCTTCTGAGAGTATAAAAACCATAGTCATTTTGAAGGATAATAAAGTGAACAAAACCCCTCTTCTGAATGAACTTTATGTAAAATTACGATTGAAAACAATAAACAACAGAGAACGAAAATTATAAGAGGGAATACAACGTGAATTCTCCCCTAGTAAATTATTATCAAAAAAATTCTCTTTTTTCCATTAGGGGTTGTATAATTTGTGATATACTTGTACTCTCTCTCTCTCTCTCTCTCTGTATAGGCAATAGTCACAAATATTACATCGTAAACAAATCGAAAACTAAGTGAAATGTTATAGATTTTTTTGGGAAATGCAATTGAAAAATTCAAGTATTATAAATTTTTATTATAAATATTATTTAAAAATAAAAGAAAATATTTTTATTTTTAATAGTAATTAAAAAAAAATCAAATAATCTTTTAAAAAATATTATAAATTTTTCGGAGTATTTCTAAAGAAAAAACTATTTAACAAAAAATGGAAATATTTTTTTTTTTACTGTAGATAATCGAATTTTAATTACTATTTATTTGGTATGAAAAAAAGGTCCTTTTTTGTAAAAAATTCATCGGAAATGATATTATTCTGCAGGAAAAGTATACTCGTCGAAATGAACAAGAGTAAATTTTGCGCATTTAATAAACGTCACATTAGATAAATATCCTTAGATAAATCTAAAGGATAAATATCCTTTTTCGAAATAAAAAAATATTAAATTTTTCTTACAATTTATTCATTTTTAAGAAAAAGTGATTGTTTTGATGGTAAAATTTTTATACAATAAATTTTGATGGAAGGATTCCATTTTTTTTCTTTAGTATATAAAAATATTCTCTCTTAATCAAATTCTCATATTTCAATCGATTTAAAATTAAATATTCTCTTTTTTCCTTCATAGTCTATACTCTTTTTATGAAATCGTATATGTTTATTTGAACACACACACACACATAGACAAATAGTAGAGAAAAGTAAATTTTGTTATTATTTTGTAGGCATTTTCATCTATGTTGATTCAAAACATAAGCTAACAACAGGCTTTATGTTTTTTTATCTAAAATAAATTTTCGACGAGTTCATCCAAAAAGTGGTCGTTTTCTCTTCTTAAAATTGCATTCGAAATCGTAGAAGAGTAAAACGATAGTGAGTAGTGAACTTGAGAGAAATTTTGTTTTTATTATGAAAATATCTTAAAGCGAAGTTAAATTTATCTGCACTATCGGATGAATCTTTCTCACAAAGTCAGGAATTACTCTCGCAAAGTATCTTTTCTAAACTAATTTACCTGCTACTAAAATCATCATCTTTCCTGTTCTCCGAAAATTTTCGACCATTTATTTGTTTTTATGAACGCCGGCGCACTTATTACTCTCGTATCTGACCGGAAATCTAGTAAGAAATGTTCATTTTAGACACTTTTTAAGAGAGCATGCAAATGAACAGCGGACGTTCTCTTCGCAACCGAAATAAATTCAATCTAAAATAGAATTGTATCTGTTCTCCCTTAAAATTTTCGACCAGACTTGTACACTATATCTTCTTCCCATGTCAGAAGTAACCAAAACCGAATCGATACGCGCATGTTTGTACTATGTGCTTCTTCAAAGACGGGTTACTCTTCGTTGACGATTTCTTTCAACGAAAAATATCTTCTGCTGAAGCGGAGGAACTGGTATAGGTCATTTTCGACCAGATACTAACAAATTTCGACCAAATTTCCTTCATCTAACCAACGTTTACATAGAAGTGGCCTTTGTGCGCGTCCATTGTACTCTCAGCGAATATTATCGGAAGTGGCTGTGGTGCGGTGAACACTAGCCATCACAAGTTCAGTCTTTAACGTTTCGTCGGTCCGTTAAGACATGTGTGGTTAATAGGATTTTTTCGCGTTTCGGATTTATCAAAAAGAAAAAAAAGAAACTATTCATATTAGCTGATCAAAGTAATCTTAAGAGAAAAGAGAACAGTTTTGATTTTCTTATATTTCAGCGAAGAAAAATTGTCTTTAGTGTGATAATTTGACAAAATCTAAGGATAATATAGTGATTACACGTGAAGGACAAAATTTTTTTTTACTCTCTTATATAAAAACAAAAGTTGAATATGACATTTTTCTTTTTAAGAAAAAGGATATTATTCCTTATTTTGCCATAACCAACTACTAAATTATTGGTAATTTACTTCTTCTACATCTTGTGTGATTTTTTCAAAAGTAAAAACATCCTTTAAAAACTTATTACGATTGTACTGATGCTATTCAACAAAGCAAGGATTTTTTTTACGAGTTCGATTAATTTTGTTTACTTTCTCTTTTTAATTTTCTAGTTAATTTGGTGTAGTCTATAAACTAAAATCAAAATACTATAGAGACTGTTGTCTTTTATTCTTCGATAGTATTTTGTTTGTTTTTTTTTAAACAAACTAAAATATTATTTTGATAAATATAAAAAAGGATACTCAAAGAATAAGTGTAGAGATTTACGATGGAAATTGTGTAATCAGTAATTTAACATGGTTGATAAAATGTCAACCTAGATGGCTCGATTCGATAATATTCATAAAGTTGTAACTCTATTGGATTTACCAGAGGGTTGGTATACACATATCCTTCCCGTAACAAATTCAATTGCGCTTCTTCTTCGCACAATGTTTTATCAATAATCAACAAAAAAATTATGGATTACTTATTGAACTGATTTTATAACTAAACTTCAACCAAAAAAAGAAAAAAAAAGAAGAAAAACAATTTTTTTTTTATAATAACAATTATTCCTGAATGAAAAAATGAACATTTATTTATTAATTAAAAAATTACCAATAATTTCATAAAAGTATTAAAAATCAAAAATTTATCATAATTTTCTTTTTTAAATTTGATAGTAAACAATTTTTCAAAAAATAATCTGTGATTTTTCTTTCAAAATAATATTTTTTTTTAATTTCTTATATAAAATGTCAACAATATAATGAAAATTTAATATAAAAAAAAAAACGAAAGTATAAGAAAAAGTTAAATATAAAAAATTAAATATTTGTTATAAAATAATATAACATTTATTGTGCGTTTTCGTGAAGTGAAGTTAATATTTCTGTCCATATTAAAATACAACAACAAAAAATTAGTTCTAAAAAAAAAAATCATAAATATTGCATATAATTGACAAATGATAGTGTTTTGTGATTGGTTTTAATTAAGTGTACACTCAAAAAAAATTCGTAGTGATAATGTGATGTTAACGTTTTTAATTAGTTAAAAAAAAAATAATATTAATCATATATAAAATAAAAAATAATTCTCAATGGAATTAAGTGATTTGAAAATACAAAGAAATTTGTAAGTTTCATATTATTTTCATAGTAAAATTATTAAATGTTTTTTTTTTTACAATAAAATTTTTAAGTGTAACTTTTATTTGAAAATAAATCAAGGAAAATTTCAATTATATTTAAAATATATTTTATTTTTAATCAACTGTTGTCTGAAATATCTTTTAGTAAAATTTTATTACAAACAAAACAATAACACAGTAAATATTTAATTGTATTAATTGTATAGTAAAAATAATTTCTAAAACTGTATTTTTAGGGGATGGTTTTTTTGAGTGGTTCTAAAATTTTTTTTTATAGAAAAATATTATTATATTCCCTATTGTCTTTATGAATATTAAAAAAAATATATACACCAATTCATAAACAGCGTAGCATTCGCATGTTTATATGACTTTTGGGAATAATATTTCTGCTTAAAATACAGTAATTAGATCCTTTTTGAGATATAGAGGTATGAATAAGGTTATTCAATTATTTTTATTTTGGGAAAAGTTTCTAATCTATACAGGATAAAAATATGTTCTAACCGAAACAAATTATTGGCTCTCTTCCTTTCAGCTCTAATTTATTTATTATAAAAAATTATATTAAAAAATGGGTAAATTCTTAACAGGCGGAAATATTGAAACAGATATAAAATTAGATGGAAACATCAAGCCCCAACTAAAAATATTTATAAAAAAAATAAATAAAAATTCGTTATAAGTAATATTTAAAATTTTATGTATTTAGAAAATTTTCTCGTAAACATTTTAATACATAAAATAAAATGTTTTACTATATCTAAAATTTGAATAAACTCAAACCCAAAGATAGTGATTCGAAAAGAAAATATCTTCATTCTCTTCTAAATATATAGAAATTAACATTTAAATTATTTCTCTATTAAAACAATATATATTCTGAATAATATATCAATTTGCCATAATTAAGTATTAGAAAAAAAGTAATAAAAAAAATACAAAACAGCATGTTTTATTAGGAAATAATATTATTTATATATTTTTATAAATTTATCAGGTAATATTCGTATTTAGGCTAAAAACAATAATTTTCTATAGGATTCCAAACTCAGTGGTCAATCCAAGATTATAGTTAGTTTTTTTTTTATAATTATTTTTAAAATATTTGTTAATTTATAGATGATTTAAAAAAATGATAATTAAGTTGTTGTTTTTTTTTTGTTGTAGTAAACTATAACTTATTGAAAGGAAATTTATTTTTTATTGGAAGAAAATAAAAATGTTTATAGTCGTTTAAAAGGTGAATAAAAACTCTTTTTTTTAATAGGTTAGCTTTTAAAATTATCAAATATTAAAGTATGATTTTAAGAAAATTCTTAACAACAAAATAAAAAACAAAGTTAGAATTTATTAAAAACTATTAGAAATTTTTGGAAATTCCGATATATTTAGAGACGATAATATTTTTAAAAAAAATTGAAAATTTTATATTATTGATGCAATAATTTACTTTTAAAAGATAATTATGGTAACATAAAAATATATATAAAAAAACACAACTTTTAAAAAATAATTTCAGATATAGGGAAAAAATATAAATTATAAAGAGAAGATATTTTGGGAATTTTTTTAACTAAAAATAATTTTATCTAAGAATTTTATGCTAATAAAAAGAACTAATGGCATCGTTAATTATTATTAAATTATTGACGTAAAATATTCTGTAATGTTTCTTTGAAAATCAATTTATTTTTATAATACCAATTGAATCCTTTAAATATAAAACAATTATAAATTTCTTATATGGGATTTTTTTAGAACCAATTATATTTAATATTTATAGACGATAATATAAAAATTCCCTTTTTCCTGCGAATTATAAGGCTTAGATTTCATATAAGAAAATATAACACCATATTTACTTAAGGATTGTAAACAGTAAAATCTCAAATCAGATAATATAATGCTTTCAAATATAAAAATAATATTAAAAATTTTATAATATTTTTTGTAAATAAAATCAATTAAATTTAAAAAAAAAATTATTCCTCCAACAAGTAGATATATTGTAAAAAATAAGAAAGAACGTATTTTGAATAATATTTTTGATGATTAAATAAAAAAAAAATTAAATTTTTTATAGTAATAATAATAATAATAATTTTGTCTTTTTCTTTTAAATTAAAAAATAACATTAAATGAAACTTTTAATATTATAGACTCGGTAGTCTTTTCTCAAATAATAGGTAAGGGTGTAGAGTATAAAAGATTAATAAATCTTTTATACTCTACAACCTTCACTTATAACAACAACAAAATTTTTATTTTTTATTTAATATATTTTATATACTATATATTAAAGTAATAAAATAATTATTTAAAATATATTTAATTTAGTAATATAAACGCCTAAGTGTAATAAGGAGCAGAAGAGAAAAAAAAAATAAACTCAATTTAACTTTCTCTAATTTATCATTGGTGAAATTGCATCTCTCTTAATAAAACATTATGACTTAATATAAAATGTTCCCCATTCAACCTATTTACGAGTAATTTTCTAATTTCATACGTGAATTTATGTCCTTACTACCATATAATAAAAATAATTATGGTCAAAAATAATATTAATCATAAATATGAAAATAAATATAAAACAAAATCACGTCTTCACATTAAATTCTAAATGACTTAAGCATAAGTAAGCATTAACTTATTGTATGAAGGATATGAACATGAGAATAGCTCATTGAATGGGGTATAAATATGAGTTTAGGGATGGGAATGGGGATAGGGATGGGAAATTACTGCAATAGAGGAGTAAGAGTACGAGTAATAGTTGAACTGTAATGAAGTTTCATCACAGTAACTAAAACTATAGTTCAGAATTTGTGGATATAGTCTGTGTTTAAGAAAGTACTGAAACTAGGTCCTGGATGACTTTATAACAACGACTATGGACCACACAATAACTAGCCTAGGGACAAATGCATTTAATTGCCCACATACATAAACATAACAATGAGTGCCAAAAATTTTTGGTTTTGCAATTGTTCGGCTCTTGTTTATGGCTATGGGCGGCGGGAATGGTATGATGACGACGATTATGACTTCTAAAGAGAAAGGAAACTACCAATAAAAAAGGATAACAGTTGAAGGATCTCATCTGGATTTTCTGTTTTGGTGGGTGTTTAATTTGGTGGATAAATATTTTTAGCAGAATGTGTTGTATTGAAAATCGCGACAATACTATGGTGTATGTTGTGTGTACATTAACATGAACAGGAAAGAGTGTTAAGTCTTAAAGGGTACAAGCATTAATATCCCTTCTTAATAATATTTCATGCAAAATACTATACAAAATTATGAGGGTGAAAATCTATTGGCAGCATGTACAAAATAATTTAGAACATCAACGCTAGACTAAAATGGCTCATTGGTTATATTAGACCAAACCAGCCTTAGATTAAGATATTTTCATTTAAGCAATTTACTGATTGTAAATACAAGGATTTAAACCAATGGCAAAATATTAACCCGGAAGGGATTTTAATGAGAACATTATGAAAATTTGCGTACACAGCTACGCAGGCTAGTGTAAACATAAGCCAGTATCCATTTAGGCGTACAAAAGTAATATTATTTATGGAACATGATATATGGGGGCTAAAGAGTTAAGGGTTGTCACAGTGTTAAATGAAAATTAAATGATTTATGATTTTATGTGTTTTCAGTTAATGACCAGCTGAGTGCAACAAGGGTTTGTGGTTCGAGTCTCATTTGCCGGCGCAACAAAACTGACCATTCCCCAAACCTTATATATCATACACGTAGTTATATATATTAATGAGTGGGCAGATACTCCCCTATCTAAATGATAAGAATTATATCATAAAATATATACATAAAAATTTGCTATGAAGAAGAAAAAAAATTTTATTCAAGAAAGAATTTTTCAATAATAACCAATCCTTAAAAATATTTATACTTTTTTTTTCTAATATAAATAATCTTTGCGTTGGTTGTATATAATTTGCATATTTTCAAAACCGACGGTGGTATAAGATAAAAATCTATCAAATTCCAATTTAACTAAAGATATGTCCATATTGAAGGCGATAAGATAAGATTTATTGAAACAAGTTTTTGATTTTAATTATTGAATTTTATGAATCACTATCAAACGAGTTTATAGCACATATCACATACCATAATAATCTATCGAATATATTCAATAAGATATGATAACTATTATTTATTTTATTGTCTGGCTCATCTCTATTGGATAAATCAAAATGAATTTAGCAACCGGGATTTCTTAACGAAAATAGAAGAGTCCCGGCATTTTACCTGTAGTATCATAAATCTTCTTCGTTTGCTTTATCCATAATGGCTTACTATTAATTATATTAGATCGATCGATGAATAAAATTTTCAATTTATATCTTTCTTTGAAAAGTATGATTTTTTTCACGTCTTCAGATATTCCTTGGTACTATACCAGTACGAGTATCATTGTGACGAGTCCAAAAGAATCTTTTATGAATATATTCTCTTTGAAGAATATCTTACACTATTTACATTGGTGTTCATTCAACATAATTATCATCTTCGTCAACGTCAACGATAACTGAAGTCATGTTTACGCCTTTGTCTTATTATACTCTTAAATAATCTTTGAAATGTTTTTGAAGAAAAAAAATATTTTTTATTGTCCTATCTACAAAAGTGTTTACCGATTAATAAATAAATTCGATTGAATTATTCAAAGATATTTCGTAAAATCAACCATTCAGCCTCATTCACGTATATCATAATTTTTATATTTTGCTATTTTTAAGATACACCACCATACATAAATTTAAAATATTCAAATTAATTTATCTGCTTTTGATCTCAATCTTGAAATGAAATATTTTTGGAAGAGTTCTTTTTCTCTTCATCGAATATATGATCATACTTGTATCTTTCGATTCTAGATCTTATCTTATACACTTGCGAGTATATCTTAAATATTTCTTCATCATATTTTTTTTGTATAAAATCTCATTTAAAATTTATATGAATTGACGGAACACGACAGCCATTCTAAGGGATTCTATTCATAATTTTCAAAAGAAGATGTTTTTTAATGTTTTACCAAAAAATTCATTAAATTATAAAAATATTATTTATAAACACCGACTGTTTTGTTTAATTCTATTAATATAAGTTATTTTTATTATTTTAGGCGTGCATCTATTCAAGTTGATTCTTAAAGTTTGTATGATAATTTTTTTTTTTTTAGGTAAATTTTATTGGCAACAAAAATATGATTCATAGTAATTTAAAAGTTATCTATTTATAATAATTTCTGTATATTTTTTTGGAAATTATTCTTCAATTTAAAATGCTTTAAAATGTTGTAATTTTCTTGGAATAGACTTTCGGAAAATTTTTAAATACGGTTTAAAAGAATTTTACTTTGACTAAAAAGTTTTCTTTATGATTTGTGGGAGAATTTTTTTTAAAAACTTCTTTTAGTAAAAATATGCAGTAAAAATTGGTCTATAAAAATTGGTCAGCAAAACTTGTTCAGTTAAAACTATTTATTAAAAATTGTTCATTAAAAATTGTTCAATAAAATTTGTTTGGAAAAATTTTTTCAGGCAAATTGTTTAGTAAAAATTTTCGGTAACAACTGTTCAGTAACAATTGTTCAGTAAATATTATTCAGTTAAAATTCTTCAGTGAAAATTGTTTAATAAAAATTTTTCAATAAAAACTATTTAGTAAAATTGTGCAGTAAAAATGGTTCAGCAAAAATTTTCAGTATCAATTGTTCAGTAAATTTTATTCAGTAAAAATTGTTTAGTAACAATTTTTCAGTAAAAACTATTTAGTAAAAGTTGTTCAGTTAAAGTTTTTCAGTAAAAATTTTTAGTAAAAATAGTTTAGCATAAATTTTCAGTAAAAATTCTTCAGTAAAAATTTTCAGTAAAAATTCTTCAGTAAAAATTGGTTACTAAAAATTGTTCAGCAAAAACTGTTCAGTAAAAATTCTGAAGTTACTATGGTTCAGTAAAAATTCTTCTGTAAAAATTATTTAGTAAAAATTCTTCAGCAAAAACTGTTCAATAAAAGTTGTTCAGTAAACATTTTCAGAATAAAATTTCAGTAAAGCTTTTCGGTAAAAGCTTTCAGTAAAAATTTTCAGTAAAAATTGTACAGTTAAAATTATTTAGTAAAAATTCTTCAGCAAAAACTGTTCAGTAAAAATTCTTCAGTTTACATTATTTATTAAAAATTCATCAGTTAAAATTGGTCAGTAAAAATTATTTAAAAAAAGTTTGTCAGTAAAAATTCTTCTGTTAACAATATTAAGTAAACATTCTTCAGTAACAATGTTCAGTAAAAATTCTGAAGTTAACATTGTTCATTAAAAATTCTTCAGTAAAAATTCTTCTGTAAAAATTATTTAGTAAAAATTCTTCAGCAAAAACTATTCAGTAAAAGTTGTTCATTAAACATTGTCAGGAAAAATTCTACAGTAAAAATTATTTAGTAAAAATTCTTCAGCAAAAAATGTTCAGTAAAATTTTTTCAGTAAAAATTTTCAGTAAAAATTTTCAGTAAAAATGGTACAGTAAAAATTTTTAGTAAAAATTGTTCAGAAAAAATTTCCAGTATAAACTTTTGTAAAAATTGTTTAATAAAAATTTTCAGCTAGTATGTTCGGTCAAAATTTTCAGTACAACTTTTTGGTAAAAACTTTCAGTAAAAATTTACATTAAAAATTTATTTATTTAACAAATTTTCTCCTACCAACGAATATAAATGTTGTTTAAAATTTTCATTTTGATGTGGTTTAAACTGTTTCTGAAATTCAATTTAGCTTTTCGATCTAAATTATCCTATTTTATATAAAATGAAAATAATAAACCAATAAGTTGTGTTTAAATTGCAAATTCATTTCTATAATTAGAAAAATTCATTTCATTTATAATTAATTCATTTTCATTTTATAATAATTTCGATAATAAAACGCTTCATTCAATTTACCCAATAAAAAAAAAATAATTAATAAAATTTTAGGTTAAAAAGTTTATAAATTTAATTAGAAGAATATTCTGAAAATATTTGCAATTTCTTTTTATATGAAAAATAAATGTTAAGATCCAAGAAATATTGTTTTTTCCTTCACGAACATTTTCTTATAATATCAAAAGAGGTAAACAAAATTTTAAGTACTTGAGTCATTAGTAAATTTACACACTTTATTATTTTATTCGTGCTTACGCTCAACGTAATTTTCATTCTCTCCATTTCCATTAGTTATTTAAAATCTACCCCAAAAAAATTAAAATAACCTATTATGCATTCTTCATTTAAAAAAAAAAAAAAAAACAGCCAATAAAACTTTCTAAATATTTAAATTTTGTAAAATTGCGTAAAACATTAACGTTAATAAAAATAAAATTTTATGTAATTTCTTAACAAAAATTTTTCTATAAATATTTCAAAAATATGGTTATTTATTTATCTGCAAAATAATAATAATAATATTAATAAAAAAAAACATTTTGAGAAAAAAAAATACAAACAAAGAAAATATAAATTTGTTAAAAAAATTTCATGCCCAAAAGAATTACCTTTTTTTGCTGAATAAAGTAAATAACATTAAATAAAATCTACTAAAAACCTACTTGTTATTATATAAAAACAAATTCAGTTTTTGTGGATTACCAAGGTAAACGAGGCATAAAAAAACAAGTACTCGTACAGAGGAACAAATTCTGTTTTAGTGAACTTTTTCGCATTATAATAAAAGATAATTGCTTCGTTGGAAATTTTTACCTTTTTTTTTTTTTTAACCAAGAACATGTAGTAAAATGTTTCTAAATTAAGGATAAATAAAAATTGTTAATATAAAATGAATAAATTGAAATAAAATAAACGAATTTTCCACCTATATTGTTATAGTCTCTGTTTGTGAACTTTTTATATATGATAATATATTGTATATAGCAATTGAAAAAGGACGAACAAAATCGATGAGCATAAAGAATGAAATTTCTACTTTTCCAAACTAAAGTTGATTTTCCGGTAGAAGCTATCCATTGAAATAGCGTGTCTTCAGGCAGTTCAACTTGATTGTGGTTTCTGTTGGTTTACTTGAATTTTCCTGAAAAAAAATTCTTTCATGGATTTTTACTATAAAAAAAACTAAAAATAATGGAAAAATAAAATAATACATAACAACAACAACAACAACAACTGCAAATAGAAAATAAAATTACTCAAATTTTCCTTCCTTTCTCAAAGAGAATAAGAAGTTTCACAGCATTTTCCATACGCCATGGCCTGTCTTATATATAAAAGGGCGAGCCTTTCTATTCGCATTTTGATTCCAGAAGTTGATGTTTGTTCAACTCTTCGGTGATGATAGTTTTATGAGGCATGCAACAAATTTTTCATGATTTTTCCATTTCAATTTGGATAACACATGATCTGTCTGTCTTTTCTGTCTGTTCTATCTCTCCATACATCCATCCACTCCAAATTGTTGTTCTATCACTCAATTTAACAGGATTCAGTCAACATAACATATTCGGTTGCGACAGAAAATGCCGAATTTTACCACCAAAAAATCACGAATATCAAAATTTCTGTCAGATTAAGTTTCGAAAATATGCCCCAACTTGTCGACGGGAAAATTACCTCGGAAAAACATACAAACAATAATAAATTTGATTTATATCTTCTTTTTTTTTATATCTCTCTCAGTATTCGAAACATAAAATAAGTGTGAATAAATCTGAAAATGTTGTGATAGAAATTTTTCTATTTCAATTTTCTTTTTAAGTTTTTTTCCTATAAAAAATTCCTAATAAATTTTATGTATAAATATTTTGGGGACACTTTTATATATAATATTGGATTATTCAATTTGCATTACGGAGAGTAAAATTCAATTAAATATATGAAAAAATTGGATTTGAATAAAATATTAAATTATTTATATTAAAAATGTCTTGCCATTACAAAATATTTTAAAATTTAAAAATTATTCGAGTAAAAACAATATTTTACATAGTACTTTAAAATAAAATGCAATGCCGTTAAATCTCACGATTTTTGGAGGCCAACTGACATCACCGAATCTCAAAATTTTGCGACCTAAAAATGTTTGCATAATAAAGTTAAAAATTTATAAAGTTATGTGGTTTACGGCACTATTTTGCTGACACAACAAATAGTCCAGGTTAAAATCTTCAAAAATACGGCTTTCTCCTTCTTAATTTTCAAAGAAATGCAGTCTATTGACATTTTAAGACTAATTCTCATTCCAAACAGTTAATATTTGTGAACACATTAACTTTTTCATAGTTGCTTGTGGGTTTTTAGAGCCTCATGCACGACAATTACGCTAATTATACCCTGGGATGAAATAATTGCTACGGCATAATTACTATTTTTGTGAAAAGTTTTTACAATTTTACGCTGTGTTTTTGTTTTAATATAATAGTTATACTATTAATATTATTAAATGGCAAACTTAATATCATATAAATTTGCCCTTAAATAATATATATATTTAACAACTTTTAAACAGAAAAGCTATATACTTTCCAAACCCCAAAATGGATATTCCGTTATATTCAATATTTTTTTTTTAAATCTATTTTATAATTTCATAAAAAAATCATTAATTTATGAGGAGAGAGAGAAAAATATTCATTCATATTTTATCTATATTTTCTCATATTAAATATAAATTGGTCATTTCTTATAGATGACAAATTATTTTCAATTAAATTTCATATTCTATTGAGTATAATTCAAAAAAAAAAAAAAAACTTATCAAATGGTCATTTCGTGTCGTTAAAATCAAATCAACCTTAGTAATAAGCTTAAAATATTTAATAAATAACGATTGCGTGATGCATTCATGCATTGTTGATCTACTTAATAAAGCTCATCCCCCACCTCTTCTCCCCTGCCAGAGTTCTTAAATCATGGTTTTTTTTCTATAAAACCCACCCTCATATCTACGTGTGTATGTTGGATCGAATCGAAACGAAACGAATCCGGATCGTATAGAATCGAAAGCTGAGAGTGTATATAGTACTTAGCTTTGGTATTAGGAGAAATTGAAGAAAATCGAACTAAATCACATTCCTTTTGAGTCTGTATATTAAGAGTATTCAAAAGTGCTCATAGAATGGGGAATGCTCCTCATTGCTATTGAAGCACAAGATACTCGTAAGTGATTCCATTGGAGATGTTTAATAGAAGATGTAAATTTTAATAAGGCAATGAGGTCTGCTTAAATGATCATCGGTTCCCTCTTTTCAATGTGGCCCGGGTTCAAACGGCTAAGAATGGATCTCCGGCACAATGGATGGTACTCAGTTCAGAAGCGATCAAGTCAATTTCTTTAATTGAACTCAATTTACTTATCTTTCGAGGATGATGATGTTGATCATGATGGCATGGCAATACCATATGGAATTCCATATTTATTCCCTGTGCCACTATATACAAAAATTGTTCTCATCCAGGTTTACATACGAATATAAGCAAGCACGACTACATGGATAAGTCTAGCCCGCTTCATATCCGTTCATAGACAATGTACGACTGACAAGTATACTGCAATCAAACTTTAATCAACTAATACGAAATTATTAAATATTTTATGAAATAAAAAAAAAAAAACTATGGTACATTTATAGAGAGGGTGAGGAGTGTATTGCCCTTTTATTATTACCAAATTTAAAAACCAGAAGAGAAGCGTAACCACCACTTCTGAAAGTCGTACAAAATCTCTGGATTTATTAAGCTTGACTAAATTGGTTAGATCATAAAATTTGTTTAATCTCATATATGCGTTTGTAAAAATTCAAACGTATTTTTTTTTCTCGATTACTATCATTATTTACTGGTCAACAATTCTGTTGGTATTTAATTGTACATAATATTCAATTCAAAGATTGATTAAAGTTGGCAAAAGATGATAAACTATGTGGCAATTAATTTGTGACTAAAACATTTATCAGAGTCGTCACCCGTCGAGTGTGAAAATCATAAAATTACAAATTTTTTCAACAATTCCCATAAATAGTTTTTATTTATACGATTAATCCAGTCGTCTCCTTCTCCTCCACCACAGAATAATTTACTAAATTGCATTATAATTTTTTTGGGGGAATTTACTTCAAAAAGCTTCTTTTAATTCGAAGAAAAATTTTTCTTTTTATAGTTTGATAAATGTACAAAAATTTTATTTGTACTTTTCTTTAATTTTTATAAAAAAAAAGTTATTCTATCTTAAAAGTTACTGAAATATTCAGTTTTATTCGCATTATAACCGCAGTCATTTTTAAATAATTTTTCAATATGAAAATGTGGATTGTTCTGGAAGATTATAAAATTTTTTGTTTAATGAAAATTGCCGATTTTTTATTCATTTTATAGTTCGGAATATATAGAAATATTATTTCGAATATATCTATTAATTATATTACTTAAGTATAAATATGTTTAGACTAATATTTGCCATTTTAAACTAAAACATAATGTACAATAAAAAAATATGTTCGAATTGTTAAAACTTTCTACAAAAGTATTGGTTCTTATGTAGAGCCTTGTTCTTATGCATCTTGAACGACTTAATTGATGACCAAATAACTGCTCGAAATATGAAAAAAATTTACTTAAACTACTCTAAAAAAGATCGACTCTTGCAAAAAGTCTTGTACTACATATAATAATAATATATTTAAATAAAAATTTAACCAAGAAACTTCTGTAGCCACAATTCGAAAAAAAAATATTCTTTAGCGATGAGGCTCATTTTTCATATTGGTGGATACTTTAATAAGCAAAATTACCAGTAAAAAAAAGACTCTAAAAAAAAAACCAAAAGTGACTATAGAGAAGCCATTGTAACTACTAAAACTGACTTTTATTGTGTGGTTTTTTATTTGAAGGTATCATTAGCCCGTACTTGTTTTAAAATAAATAAGAAATGACGGTTATCACCAATTCTTAGCGTTATGGATGTATGAAAACTCACTGGTTAAAATATAAAATTAAAGGTTTTTATCTGGACCTTAAGTGGTTTTAACAATACAACGCCAGCCAAAAGCTAAACAACGTTTTCAAAAAATAGACTTTATTTTTGAAAAAAAATTCTTAGGATGCCTTATTTTCAGATTTGGGTTATGTGAATTGACCTCCAAGATTATGCAATTTGACGCTGTTGGACTTTTTCTTATAATGTTACATATGAGATTGTAAACGAAAATCCATCAAAGGATCGAGTCCTGAAAAAAGTTTCGTAAAAACCATTTAAATTTTATACATAATGGCAACATTTAAACAATATAAATAAATTAAAATTTTATCAAAATCTTTCTTGAAAGTAATATTTTTGTTATTTTACTTGCCAAATCTAAGATTGGATAATTATTTACCTTTAAAAATACAGAAATCATTCTAATTTCGACAGTTGTACTAATATTAAAAAAGAAAAAGTTGATTTTTCTCAAAGTAGAAACACCATTCCGCCCATATCATGTTTTCTGTTTATTGAATTTTCTTCTATTTACTTTTAAATACTGTAAATTATGTAGTTTTTCTGTGGGAAATTTGTCAAAATAGAAATATTTCTCTTCGACAACGAAACAACACAACATGTACCCATAAGTGATTCGGTTGCTTCTATTCCTGCCAAAATATTTTCAAATTTTTCTCCTATCCTCAAAATAATAAACAAATTCTTTTGAATTGTCATTTATAAATTTAAGAACTGATAAACTAAACTTTGCTTCGATAAGAAATTTTTCATACTTTGACAAGAGAAGACAAATAAATCAAAAAGAAACGTAACTTTTGAAGGTGGTTTTTTTTCCATCTTCTTTGAATGATTTAGAAATCGAACAATTTAGGCCAACATTTAGGATCAGTTACTAAATAGCTTTTAGTTATTTTTGTTCATGTTTTTATAATTTTTTTTTTTTGGTTGAAATTTTTTTATGTTAAAGAGTTTTGGCTAACATTTTTCCAAATGACTGATTATCTATCTTAGAATCGAATCAATCAGTTTAGAAAAAATTTTCCTGAGTCATTAGAACGAAGCAACTCGCAGGCAGACAACAAACCGTGCAATAGTCGTAAAAGCTTGCAAAATTAAGTGATTAAAACTTTGTACTTTTTTGTGTTTCTTTTCAAAGAAATAATTTTATGCTTTTTAATTATAAACAATTTGTCAAAGAGTAATTTATTTATTGTTTTTTTTTAGAGAAAATTTTACAATAATTGTACCACTGCCTGCAACCTTCTATCACCTCCTTTCTATCACACATGTGCGCCTATTAACAAAGGAGCTTTTTAAAAAGCTAATTTTTCTTTTTTGCTACAAAAAAAAAACAGCATGAAAAGAATTTTAATTATTACTTATTAAGCCAATCTGGTAGCTATCGTACAATTGTTTGCAGTGAATTTTCATTTCGTACATGAGAGCATAATTTTTATGAAAATATTTATTTACCTTCTGGCCATGTCGATCTGGTGTGTGTCTTATTGCATTCGGCTTTTGATTCATCTTGATCAGTAATTGATCATCAAATGTAAGGTGATTCTTACGAAAATATCCTAAGGCATATTTAATAAAATACGAGTAATACGAATAAAAGAATAGAACTGAATTGATTAAAAGCAAAATTCTCAGTCTGCTGAAAATGATGAAATTAGACTCAATTTTTCCATTAATGATCGAAAATAATGGTTCCCATAATTGGATAGTGTTCACCGTCTTCGACATTCTCATGCTTGTACATTTTCCAATCATTTATTATTATTATTATACATGCATACACATACATATGTGTAGAAGGGAAAAAAATCATCTCTTCTCGCTTGTATGAGTGAGTGGTTAGTTATCAGTTTCTAATTTACGTTTATATGGCGTGCTGCATGCAATCCTGGCATTCAAAACTTTTATGACTAATTCCGGCGATTAATAGCACAAATCTTTAGTATATCTTTAAGTGTTCTTCACTGATTTTGTGGCTCCAAGGAAAAGAGGAATACTCAAAATACATTAAAATGGAATCTCATTTCTCAATAAATGTTACGTTTATCTCAGACATCGTGAGATACGTCAATTAACCTAAAATCATTTTATAAAATTTGTTTACGTTCATTTTTAGCTTCTAAATGTACGCAATATTATCCTCAATAACAACAACAACAACAAAAAATAAATAAGATAAAATAAAAAAATATTTACAATTACGGAGTTTTTATGCGTTTTTGGACAGAGGGAAAAAAAAAGTTGCTTCAAAAAATTTTCAAAGTACTAATTTAGTTAAATGATAAAATAAAATCTTGTGATTTTTATTAAAAATTAATTTTACAAAATAAATGTCATTTTTCAAAGGGTACTTTTGCTAAGATAATTGTTTTTTTTTAAATGAGAACTTATTATAATTAAAACTTTTAAGAAAATAATTCATATTTTTATCATTTAATATTGAAGGACACTCCAAGCAAGGTACATCTTCCCCATGCTTATCGGCCCATTTAAAAAAACGCCCTTATGGCACCGAAAACTTATGTTCTTTATCAAAAATAAACCACAAAAGCAAATTTAAATTTCCATATGTCAAAATTATGGATTTGCCAAGCTTTACCAAGCGAAACTTGTACACAATCACAAATTCGCTTATTACATTCTGTGACTTCTAAAAGAGCCTTTTATGTAAAGGAGAAGTCCGCAGTATTGCCAAATCGCTCTTACTGATACTAGTCTCATTACGGTTCTGCACATATCTTATAAATTACAAAAAAAAAACACCATAAAAAAATTCTCTTATTATTTTTATCTTATGTAAACCCCCCACCCCTTCCCGGAAAAAAAAAAAATCACAAATCTACTCAAGGCAATTTTTATGAAAATGTAAATAATAAAGTTTTAAGATTGATTCAATTTATAAAAAAGATACACTTAAGATATACTATTTAGATTATACAGATCATAAAAAAATTTGAAACAGCTTTTTCTATAAAATTTTCAACTTTTTGTCCTAAAATCTAAATGGGCAGCAGCACCTTTAATTTTTTACCTTGATTTCAACCCCTCTGGGCCATATTAATTTTTGTTTGTTTTTTTCTTTAATGAACGATTAAAATTAAATAAGGTAGAGAAAAATAATATACAAATAAATAAATAAATATAAATAAGTGACTTAGAAACCATAGATAAAATTTATTGCCATCAGAATGGCAGTAATAAAGCCAATGCAGATACTAGAAAGAATAAAAGTGAAGATAACAAGTCTAAGCAATTTACTAAGAATGCCAAACACATAAAATCTCGGACGTGATTTTTTTCCTTTTCTTTTTTTTTGAATATATTTCCTTTTTTGTTTCTATAGCCTTAAATAAGTATTTATCGATAGTACAAATTGGTTACCTTTTTGCCTGCCTTTAATTGCACAACCATTAAAGCCTATTTGTATGGATGTGTGTAGGGTATTTATGTCCGTTTTGCGATAAAACCGGGGCATATTTGAAGAAGCTAAACGCAATTAAACTTTTTCCCTAATCATTTTCATGGTATTTTCAATAAAAAAAAATTCTTAATAAATGCGATTTTTAATGGTTTATTTTATTATGAGGGAAAATTTTTTATAATTCTTGGTTTGGCTAAATAAAAAGGAAAAAGAAAAACCGAAAATTCGAAATGTGTTTTTGCAGTTTTCTTATTTTCAAAAAGCTTTCTTTTTTAAGTAATATTTAAAAATAATTTTCAATAGAACCTATACAAAATGGAAATTAACGTTATGCCATATTAAAATAGACAAAAAATTCTTATTTATTGACCAGGTTCAGGGTAACCGTTGAGAAATGCACCTAAAGCTCACCGGATCTGTGATCCAGCCATTTTATACAAAAAAAAAACAACTAACTTTTGTCAATTTTGAAACTAATTTTTTTTGGTAGCAAATTTTTATAATTATTCCAAAGTTTGGTGATTTTTTGAAGTAATTATGCATTTTTTTCGATTAAATCTTAATTTAGGCTTGTCTAAACAATTTTTTAAATCAATTTTTAGTAAAAATTACACAATTTTTTATTGTATCTATTTTTTAAACAAGTTTTCAAGAAATTTACAATATTATTTTCGCAAATTGAGATATTTTCAAAAAATCAATTTATATATTATAATATGTTAAGTAGACTATTGATAAAATTCATTTGAATCGAAATATTTAGCTTTTCACAGATAAATTTATATATAAAATTTAAATAATTTTATTCAATTGTTAATTATTAATATTTTATTAGTCAAAAATATCTATAAATTACTTATTCAATTTTTGGAGAGAAAAAAATCCAAATAAATCAATACAAAAAAAGGGCAATTAAAAAAAAATTTCTACATTAATAACAAATTTGTTTATATAAAAATTCCATATTAAATTTTATCTTTCATCTTAAGTTAAACATTAAATATTCAAAATCTATTTGATTTTCATTGAAAATTATTAAATATATTCTTTAATTAAGAAATATTCTTTAATAAAATTATAATGAAACTGTTTTTTTTTTATTGCAACAATTTTATTTAATTTTTGTGTATTTATATTGCCCCTTTCAAAGTAAAAAGGTCCTGAGAGCTTTAGATGCTATCGACAGAACAAAAAAACATCAAACTGACTTCGATCATAGGAATCCTTTTCTGACAAAAAATCCTTAATGGACATGGCCACGTGACAGCGAACATTATCGTAGTAGAGCATATAAGTGATCTGCAATGCCCAAGTCCTTTTTCTGAGCCTTTAAATGATTTCTAAAAGTATGACCTCAAAAGTGCCCCGAATCGTTCTAAATTTTCATCAGTTTTCTCGGTTTTCAAAAAATAATTTAAGCTTTCAAAAAAACAAATGTTCTGGATAAGAAATATTCCATAAAAGCCCATTACTACTTTTCATAAGTCAATCAATATACGAAGCTTAATACAAAATTTTAAGGGAATATCCTTGCTCCAAATTTCATTGCTCCATTTTTCGGAATGCATTATAAAAAGACCAATTCTCTATGGGATCGTATAGTTCCAGAACGATGTTGAAACTTATTCTGTAGGTCTAAAAAGGACTACCGTACAAACTGTTAAAGGAGAAGTTCGCGGTGTTGCCAGATCACTCTATGCTCCCAGTCTCATTACTTTTGTGCCACACCTCGAATGTATAAATTTATAAGAGTTCACAACTTTTAAATTTTCTATCACTAGTAAATTTCCATATTGTATCCTGCCAGAGTGCTTTCGTATCCTTTCAATTTACCAAAAACTTTAAAATCTTATATAGTATGCATATATTGGTGAGAATTTGTTTTTTTCTTCTCTAGATTTCAATTATTTTATTTTATTAATAATAGGATACGAAGCAAAAAAAACTCTAAACCATATGATAATAACTACAGTGGTAGTGGTTAAAAATTGAAGAAGGAAAAAATGCGTATAAAAAATCCTTAACTGAATATGGTAGAACAAGAAAGCCATCATTGATTTTATGCAAATATTTTTGGCAATTTGAATAGAATAATAGAAAGAGGCAAGGATTTTTACTGAAATTGAATCTTTTAACGTAAAGACATCGTTGAAATTTATTTAGTAGCATCAATTTTTGGCTGGACTAGAAAAATATCAGTAATAGCAGTTGCTAGACATATACTCGTATGGTCAAAGCTAGATGCAAGTTTCAATAATTTTCCATCTATCCAAACTCAAACCGACAATGTTAAGGATTTGATTATATTCGACTTTAGAACAAAGATATATGCGGGTCTCGGTTAGAATATTGGCACGAGAATGGCTGTACATAAGAGTATGAGTCTGGCCTGTCCCATTGGGTACCGTAGTGGGCTAAACTGGACTATAGTGAATCGTATTGGGTTAGGAAGACAGAAAATCAGCAATTCGAAGCAATACTAGTTGGAACCGGTTTCGAAAAATCTCATTTCGTAGATGGGATATGGTCGTTATGGCAGTATTAAAGAGCGTAGGATTCCATTGCATCTTGGATGGATTGTATTCGATTCGGTTTATGTTCTGTTGTGAATCTGCCGAAAGACAAAACGGCCAAAAACCATTTTTCTGCTTTAATATTTCTTGTTTTTTTTTTTTTTGGTATTTATTTAACTCTTTTATTTCAATCTTATATTGCTATTGAGCTACTCGACTTGGCTTTCATTGTTGCCAATATTGGCTACCATGAAAAATCTTAAATTGTTTCAGAAAATTCATACTAGTCTCGAACGGCATCTCTCAGCTATTACCAAGCTAAGTTATTCGTTAGTAGTTGTAGTCGTATTTGTATCATTGCTATCAAAAAGGGAAAATAGTCAGTAGCCGAGTGAAAAATATTATTACTAATGGGTATGTGTGCAGGGCCAAAGGTGATTGGCTTATATTCACATACTCGTCGTCAGATTTTATTCCAAAGACCTTAACTGTAGACTAAAGTTGCTCCAATGCCCATAAATGTACATTGATATCCAATCCTATCATGGTGGTTTTTTTTGTTTTTTTTTTGTTGAATTTATCTTTTCTTTTTTAAACTTTCTTTATTTTTCTTGCTTATTATTTTTTTGTTGTTGTTGAGATCATTCTGTTTCTACGAGTATTTCTTAAGTCTTCGAGGTATAGAGATGATTTTTGTTCATTGCTGCCTACTACTGGTTTTTTTATTCGAACACAATCGATGGATGAGAAGATCAAAATGTTTGCCATTACTACCGCCTCACGATTTCCATCAATCCAAAACATCTACGCTTTAACATACATACTTGTATCTATCAAGTTTGTTAGATAGTTAGTATATTCTGTTGGCTGGCAAGACAGTCTTGTCCAACTAAAGATACTTCTTCCCTTTAACAATAATACTAACCTCCACATGTAAGAAAGAATGCCTAAGAATAAGCATAAACCGATATACTCGTATGTACATAGATAATATCTAAAATCGATCGCAAAACATTTTTCATAAAATATTATATGAACATGAAAATATGTAGTTCGTTTTACAACTAGTTCGACAAGAAATTTATGTTTCGAATCTTTCTAATAATTAAATTTTTTCTCTCTTTGGAATAGTTTCTGTTCTTATAATTTAAACTTTGAAATATTGAAAGAAGAATAAAAATAACAGAAATTCTACTTGGAAAAAGAAATTATAAGAAAAAAAAAATTTATTGTTTGTATGAAAAATAGTATAGTGACTAGAAAACTGAATCAAAAAAAGCATATTTCGATAGTAAAGAATTATTAACCAAATTACGGTTTAGAAAGTAAAATTTTGTAAAAATATATTTTTAATTTAGATTTTGATAAAATTTTGAATTTATTATATTGTATGAATCTTGCCATCTTTTTTGAGGTAATTTTTTAAGAAATTTTCGCATATTTCAAGCTTTAATTTCATAATTAAATGTTCTGAAGTTAGAGAATTATCTGCATACTACCCAGTTACTTTTTATGGATATAATGACTTTTCTAGAGTTATTTTAATATTCTGTTAATAATAATAAATTGGAAATAGTTTAGATGAATAGTAGTTTTGACGTCAACTGCAAACTAAACTGCAAATACTATCAAAAATTAATCAATTTCTCCCAAATAATTTAATAAAATACTTTAATATCAACTGTTTCAAACGAAACACTGAAAAGCCTCATTTTTTAAAATGTTTTTTTTTTAAATTTAACGTTAGTTTTTTAATAACTAACTAGCCAATAATATAAAATGGCAAACTTTAATCTAAACAAATTTTATATGCACTAGAATATATATTTCGATAATTGCTAAATGACAGAAGATGTACTTTCCAACCAACAAAATGGATAATCCTTTATTTAAAAACTAACAACGTTAATAAGAAGATGAGTGAAATTTTTGATTCAATCTTCAAGATGAAGATTTGAATTTGATTAATTTATCTATAGGTATGCATGTGCGTTTGTTAGACCTTGTATATTAGGAGTGGTATTCATACGGTCTCATGCTTTTATAGATAAATATGGGTTGGGAGGATTTACTTATACTTAGTTAAAAACAGACAGTTTATGGTACTAGGGGTCTCCACTTCTTCTTTCTGAAGAAGACGTGGAGACCCTTAATGTATTTTTTCTGGGCAAGTACCCGCCCGCAGTCTTATGTCGAATATGATTGCGTGCTCCGTCAATTTAGTTCAATTCTTTTTGTCGAACTGTTCTTTTAGTATTTTTTGTAATTCAAGTCCAACAGAATTTCTTCATTACAATGGAGATTTCCCCATAAACTTTTTTCATTATATATTTGTACGTGTACTCAGCAGAAAGAAAAACAAATGAAGAAGAAGAAGAAGAAGAAGAAGTAGAACACCAAATCGTATAAAAAAATTTGTCTGCAATCCGCCATCATAAGTGGAAGCATTTTTGTGCCGCGCCCTTCCGAACTACGTGAAACAACATCGCATCTGGTAACATTGTAAGCTCTGTCAGAACCAGTGCCTTCCATAAAAACAAAGTATTTATGGTCTTGTTAGACCTAAGTACTATGTTTAAAACAGAAAATAATCAATTTTTTCTTTAAAAAAAAAAAAAAAATTATGGTAAATTTATGCAGAGGAGTACGAGTATAATTTGTGTTTAGTTTCTATTATTTTATTATGTACGCTGTTATTGAACATTTCAAATGGAATTAATTTGATTCTGTTACTCTTCTCTTGAGGTCTCAAATATTATGTCTTTAAAAAAATGTACATATTTATTATAATTTTGTTTGCATACAATTTATACATTTCCATATTTAAATGAAAAACAAAACCAGATAAAATGACAATAAAATTACAAAAATTTCTCTAGTTCAAATAGTCAATCTGTCGCTGAAAGTTTATATACAAAAAAAAAATATAATTGAAATTGGTTTAGTAGAATTGCATTACCCTTAATAGATACTCGATTGCATTGTTGAAAGAAGAAAAAAACTTTACACCGAAATTGACAAAAAACTTTTCAAAACTACTTAATACTTTCAGTACTTGTTCTATTTCTCGATTTATTCAATACTCTAATAGGAGATAATAGTAGAAGCTTTCCCATTCGGAATGTCATTCTCTTTACATAGTTTAAAAAAAAAAAAAAATAGAAAGTTAAATTTAAAAAAAAAATAATGAAATATTCTAAGAAGTTTGTAAAAGTTCTTAGAATCTTGCTGTTCATCGAAGAAATAAGAATTCAAATTAAAATGAGTACAGCATCGATTTAGCGAAATTTCGATAGTACTCGACGGACGCAACAATGAGTTCTTAAATTGAAGAAAATTTTTTCTCTCTCAAATAAATGAAGATGTAAATTTTTTCCCTTCTTGTAATTCTTGTAAATGGACTTCGACCATAGAAGAATCAAGAAGAATTAAATGAAATTATAGCGCAACTTATTCTGAATTGGGTTCTGGAAGCAATCTGGATGTCGTCAATGTCATAGTCATCAGCGTTATTGGCTTCAATATCGTCATTTTCTTGACTATTTTCAACCAGAAAAACTGTAGGATTATCCATTTTGCAGTTTGTAAAGTACAATTGTGTCAGTTTTAAATTTATTAAAAATATTTCTTATTTAAAGTTAAATTTATTTAGCATAAAATTTGCCATTTAATATTATAAATTATTTTACGAAAAAAAAAATTATAAAAATTTTAAAAACTTTTTACAAAATGTTGATTCTACAATAGTCACATTTCGCGGCTTTCACGTCGTAGCCATATTTCCTGACCATGGAAGAAGATACACGGATTGGGTACCGAAACAACAGGCTTAACTAAATCTAAATAAAAAGAAGTTAATTTTATTTTACAAAAAAAATCGATATATTGAAGAAAATATCCAGATTCAGAGTATACATTTGCAAACTCACCAAAAAGCTTACAGGCCCTTTTGTAAAAAAAAAACTTCTAGACCTCATTACTCACCAAAAAGTAATGAGGTCCTTTTGTAAAAAAAAAACTTCTAGAATATTTTTCAACCGATTTTATTAGTGAATAATTAAGGTTTTAAAATAATTAAATAATTGCCCAACTTTTAAATAATGAATTTATGTCTGTTTATGTACAGGACTATTCATATTATAGTACGGAAAAAATAGCTCAGCCATTTGACAGCTACGAAATATATACTATACTAAAAAAAATCGATTTTATTTAGATAAAAATTTGGCAATATTTTATAAATAATTGCATAACTACAAAAAAGCAGCAACGTTGCCAGATTTTTCTGCAGCAACGTTCCCAGATTTTTCTGCAGCAACGTTGCCAGATTTTTCGAACAAAATTTTCTTCAGCGATGAGGCTTATTTCCTGCATAGTGAGTCTCTACAAACTCACAAGATATTTTGATCTAAACATAAAAATTTTAATCTGGACTCCATGTGGTTTTCATAAAACAGCACCACAAGCCACACAACACGACGAACGTTTGCAGATTTGGTGTTGTCGATTGGCCGTCAAGATCATGCAATTTGACGTCGTTTTTTTTTATTTCAAAACAATTTAAGAAAAACTTAATTATTCTTATAAGACAACATTAAAAAATTATTTCTAAACAGACAATCTTGTTGAGAGTATCTAAAAACCAAAAACTGCTAAGTAATATCCAAATTACAGCCCGAAATTATTGAAAAAAATCACCTCAAAAGGATCGAGTTCTGCAAGAGGTCTTTTGTTGGCTATTTAAAAAATGCTGTATATTTTGCACATTTATTTAATTTTACTTTTCAAAGTCCAAATTTGATAGCCTTTTAACATTGGCACTCTAGCATTTGTACTGTGGACACATTTTGATATTCTTGGACCCTAATGAATAATATTCTCTGATTAAATGTGAATGATCGCTTGATTATAAATCCTATTGAATGCATAATATTTCAGGTTTTTTTTTTGTTTAATATCGAATAGGTTGTGAAGAGAAATATTTCGAAAAATATTATACATGACCGAATAGTCAGGTCCTATTCGAATCTTACAGTAATTGTACTCGCACTTCTATGGCAATAACTAATCACCGTCGATGTGCTTAGACATTGCTCAAGTCTCATGATCATCGTGATCGAATCGCAGTTGTCGGGACAATGCAGATTCGTTTTTTGGATCTTAACAATGTTTAAACACTCGACAGTATAAATATTTGTTTCTCTAATCAATGGCAGAGCAGAAAAATTCCGTTTTAGTTCGATTCTCATTGGTGTAAGATCTAACAATTCAGCATGTGATTGCTATGATGAAGATCAATTGATTCGACTGAAGGGGCTTGGTGTTCGTGGATGCGCGCGGTGTTGTGCTCCTAAGCCGCTAAGTCTACGATCACTCCATCAGAAAACGATGACTTTGCTAGATTCGGACTAGAGGAGTCTGCACATAATAGGTTGGCGTTGATTAGTTTCAATTGTTACCTTTGGAATCGATGTTGATTATCCAGATACCTTTGCTGTGTATGAGAACGTTGGCAGTTGGAATGAAGAAATTAATAGCCAAGCATGAGGAGATGGTTGGCGGAGAACGTAAGACTATCTCTAGAAGACTAGCCAGTTTTTGGAGGTTCGTTCAGATTAATATGTTGATAGATCTGCTCGTCTAGATTCCGGAATATTTTGCTGTATTTAGACTCTGGTATTCTCAGATACTCTTACAAATAAACAAGAGGTGATGGTCCATATCAAAACATTGTATAAGAAGTTGAGCTTCTTTCCGAAATGATTCGATACGATACAGACTCGCATCCAGCTGGGATTGATCGAGTAAATCTGCAAAAAACCTAACATTCAGTACTCTTTCGTTAATTCCGATCAAATGCATAAACTCCTCGTCGATGTTGAATAATACGAATGACTTAGCTTAATGGATGATGGGTTGGATATTTTGGTGGATGGATGGATAGGTTTTCGGATTAGTAGACTGCTGAACTTATAGATTCTATGGCAGCTAGCTGAGCTCATTATATATTATAGATACGATAGAATGAGAGTTTTTCTACTCCTCATGATATATTGTGCTTGTGCAGAACGAATTTTTTCTATTGATTTTTGATTGAAGTCGAATTCATGGAAGTACGTATAAATTTCTCATCGGGTGATAGTCTCTTATAAAATTTTTTTCCTTATTCGTAATCTCACCCTCTTCTTACTCAATTCAATACCTTTTCTTACCGGATACCATATAGCGTTACATTTTCAATTCACCTATCAGATTTGGTTTGGTGAAATTTAAAAAAAAATCGGCCGAAGAAAAAAAACACTTTCAAAATGAAATCGATCGTAGAACATAACATTTATCGATTAAACAAACTTTTGTGGGAGGGCTTGTAATTAAATTTTATTCTTAAACTTCATTTCTAATTTATTTTCACCTTTTTTTTGGTAATTTGAAAAATGCTACTTTTTTGGAAAATATACGATAAGAATAAGCGGGTGTTTTTTTTTATTTTGAGGAAGATGTTTCTTAGTAAATTTGGGATGCTTCTATTTGATGAAAAGATTGAAAGCTTTTCTGCAAAATAATATTACAGTTTTAAGTTAATATTTTTCTAATCAAAACTTAACAGTTATAAGGAATTTAATTTGCAATTATACACTATCTCAATTAAAATAACATTCCTTTGATAAATTTTTTTTTTCATTGGATCTCAACAACTTATTTTCTTTTTAAAATGTTGAATAACAAAAAATTTCTTTAAGGTAAAAATCGGACAACAGCAAAAAAAAAATTTACGAAATTTTCCTTGAATTGTTTTGAAATAAAAAAAACTTTTCATTTATTATAATTTTATTTAAAAAACAAAAAAAAAAACCATTTTTTTTTCTTTTTAATTTCTACAATATTGTAATTTTTTCTTACAGAATATAACAAAAAAAAAAAAGAGAAAAGAAATATCCCCAAAATGTGGAACCATCTAAATATATGAGAGTACTTTAACGAAAAAAAAAATAAATAACTAAAATAAACTATGACAATTTTAAGAGTTTTCTTTCAAAGACTATAAAGAAAAAACAACAATAGCAAAATACTGCATAAGAAATAAAGTGAAAAATCGTTTATAAAATAAATTGGAAAATTTCTATAAATTGACAAAAACTTATAGAAAATCCTTTTTCCTTTTTGACCCATACTCAAGTTGCTATTATTTGTATTGTTTGTTTGTTTTTTATTTTTCTTCTAAAACTTACCTTTGCTAATGAACTTGTAACAAGAGAAAAGGTTCTGAAAGATCACCCAAAATGACGATGAAATCGATGAAATATTCGGATTGTGACACAATCATGGATAGTTACAATCCGGTACCACCACCACTTCCTAGAAGGGTACCGCCTGTTAGAAATATTTACGCAGAACCATTCGCACATGAACCAAATCATCAGAACAGGTAAATTTTAAGAAAAAGTTGGTTTTTTTTTATTGTAGTTATTGTTTTGAGTCCTTTAAATTTGACATTTTGTTTTTAAAGTATTTGTTTTTTTATTACTATATAAATTGTTAAAACGAATTTTGCTGAAAAAAAAATACTTTTTATTAGTTTAAAAAGAGGTACTGTTAGAAATAAAGAATTATTCAGTTTGTACTTTGGAAATTAAAGATACACTTTTAATTTAGATTTTGGAAAAACTTTTAATTAACTACGAGTATATTAACGCTTTAAATACAAAATTATTTGAATAGTCGTCGAGAAAAACTTCTTGTAAAAATTGATTTTTGTGATGTAATTTTTAATGAATTTTTCGAAGATTTCTGGCTGTAATTCGTCCATTACCTATTAGATATTGGTTTTGAATTGTTAAATTGAGGCCAAAAACTTCAGTTATTATACGGCCATAGCGCTCAGAATTGATAGTAGAGGTCATTTGTTCTTCATTTTCAAAAAATACTGGCCTCAATACTAATTTTCTGACAAAAACGGCTACCACAGTCATTTGTAAATTTGTTAAGCCAAATATACTTATTTACATATCTAATGAGGTAAAAAAGAGCCTCATTGCTAAAGATAGTTTTTCAAAAAATCGGTACCTAAAGCCCTTTGTTCCAACACACAATCCGCATAAATTTTTCACAATTTTTAAACGATCAATAATATAAAATGGCAATTTTTTTAAAAATATTAATAACTATGTAAAAAATTATATATTTTATAAAACTTTCAAATAACAGAACTATCATTTCCAAACTACAGAATGGATAACCCTTTATTTAGGCGAATAACTACGAAATTAATCTTTAAAAAAGAAATAATTTACTTTGGAAAAAAATACGCTCAAAAATTTTTTCCATAAAATTTGTAATCAAGTCCACTAAAAGCTATTTTCAATTTACTATTTTATCACGCCTTCATGAATATTATTTTTTAGTAATTTTTGAAATTACACTCATCACACTATGAAAAGGTGTTAAATACCAAAAACCTGTACACACAAAACAAAAAAACCTAGTGGAATGTTTGAAAAAAGTCTTATTCGCCATTTTTTTTTAAAATAATAAAACACATGCGAAATATTTGCGGATTATATAAAAGCTTAAACTGGAAGAAAAAAAAATATGAGTTTTTTTTTGACTGGGTTGTCTGTAATACACATAAACTAACACCTACTCTAGAAATTAATCGCAAATAGTAGAAAAAAAATTAATAATTGAAAATATATAATATAATCTCTTGCCTAGAGTGAATATTATCTACAAGTGGAGAGGAAAATAAATAATGGCGTACTTCAGTTATTTGGCTGTGTTTTTTTTTCCTTCTCGATTGCGTCTTTTATAATTTCGGTATCAATTTGCCAAAAAACCACCCACCTACTTTTAGCAGTTCATTCCATTCGATTCCATTCCTTCCGCTTCATACGCGGATTCTACGGTTTTGTACAAAATTCCATTCTACTTTATACACAAAGTCAATAATTTGAAAAAGTTCAATTGAAAATGTCCGTTCTTTTTTTTGGGGGGATTTTTTGGTTAGTCATGGCCGCTGCTCTTTGGTTTTGATCATCATTAAAATCAATTTGACTCCAAAAATAAATACTAGATAATTTTAGTTTTCGATTAAAATTAACGCTCAATAATCGAAATCGAAAATTACTACCTTATTTTGTTTTCTATTTAACAATTTTTCCAATAATGTTAACAATTATTTTTAACGAAATAGCACAAAAGTTGTGAAAACAAACTGAAATTTTGTGAAGATTATGATCATTAGTTCTGGTCAAATGGGGAGGTCTTAAAAAAGAAAGAAGCAACATTTTTCTATTATTTTTCAATCCTAAATAAATATTCGTAATGAATGGAAAACAATTTCACTTATGCAATCTTCAAATTCATTATAGGAAAAGTTCAGCTATTCTCTGGTAGCCATAATATTTTCGTTAATTATTTATTGTGCGGCGAGGATCAATGTTTGTTTTGATTTTCACACCTTTTCCTGACGATTTCACACTTCGTTCTTACCGTCGGTGCAAAGTTGATGTTCAAAGATCGGAAAATCTTTTAAGGTGAACAAGAGAAGAGCAATCACGTCTAAAGGGAATACAATAATTAGGCAAGTCATTCTAGCCAGACACTCTTGCTCGATCGATTAAAAGAATTTTTCAATTCCAAATTAAATTTAAAGTTTGAAAATATATTTCTATTTTTTTTTTGATTTTACGTCAATAGTATTACTTCTATTAAGAAAAGTGACGATAGCCTGAACTGATCATGATAATATGTAGGTAGATGGAATGATCTAGCGATCCGTCATTGGTCTCTAGAATACACCTCACGACTGGGGAATAAGACGCAAGAAAAGACTTCTAACAATTCAATTGATTAGTATTCATCTTGATAGAATTTCTCACCAGTGACCAGCATTCGATGTTTACAAGTGCCTGTTAAGTCCGTTAATAATTGGACACCTGAAAGAAATCAAAACTCATCGGGTATCTAAAATGTTGGGACCGTCGTATAGATATTTTGTCAATGTCAGCTCCTGCGATACAGTGAACTCATCCGTCGCAATTAAGACAACATTTCGCAGTTGAAGCGTTAATAGTGATTCAGTTCGTTAGTTAAGGTATCAGTCAGTCCAGTACCTGTCATTTATTTGTATTTTAATGATGCATAAACGTATGTGATGCGCAATTAGTTCAAAATTCCAGTGACTAACCGACGTACTACCTTCACATGATGACATACAATATTAAATGTTTATTCAAAATTCATCCCCATTTTATCCTCTTCACATGGCATTCTAATTGGTTTGACAGCTGTAGATGCTCGGAAAGAAACCATGCTTAGAGATCATCTAACCAAACCGCTATTCAACACATAGACTGTAGGGCAAAAATATGCGAGCAGACTTTGGTTTTAGGGAGAAACTTAAGTAAAACGTGGATAATTAAGATGAATCAGTGAAAACGCAATTCATTTATTTCTAAACTACAAAATATTAATTTTGATAATAAATAATTAAAAAAAAAATTATAATTTTTACATTAAATAATGTAACTTTAAAAATACAATTGGAAAAAAATTCTCAGATTTGTACGATTACTTTAGGCGTTCGCTCAATTAGTCTTTTGATCGTATCCTTTAAAATATTGTGCCAGAATTGAAAAAGGATCCTCTACAAGTCTTCCTTAGACCCGCATACTTCTGTCTAGCTCTTCCCTTAAAACTTCTATAGGCTTTATATTTTCCAAAATACTTTCATGTTTTTCTATTGTTAATTGTCTTTTCATACGAGGCAGTATGATAAGTAAGTGATAAATGAAAGAAAGAATAAATTTGTTATGCCAATTAATCAATGGTTGCTTAAATTGATAATTTTAGATCTATTTAGGCACAATAAAATATGAAATTCTCGGATTTCCCGAAACATTATCATAAAAATTTAACATTTACTTTTACCTGCTGCAAAAAAGGGACACAAATTAAAAATTTATGTTTTAATTTTACCTGCTTTGGATAAAAAAGGGACACAATTTTATTTAAATATTTTTTAGTATATTATATGGTAAATCGACAGAAATTAATTCAGTTTTACGATTTATTAAAATTTTAACCAAATCTTTCTAGAGAATATGTTGTTATCGATGTGGTCGTATACTTTTTGCCGGATGTATACTACAATACATTATATACTCATAGTCCTGTCAAGGCATCAAAATTGCGAATGTAATAAATGTGAAAAATTATCATTCCTCAAAGAATAAGTCATTAAGCGCCCCAATATCTTACGAGTATACTACAGTCGTGGCACATTTAATTGAGTTGTAATTAAAAGTTTACGTTCATCCAAGCACCACCACCACTGACTGATGTTCACAATTTATTTATATATATTTTTTTTAAATAAACCGAGAATTTTTATTATGAACATTAACATTTTCAATGTTTCTTAAGCTTTCTGTACTTTTTTCATCTTTAAATTTTCTTCTTTTCATCTTCTGTTTTTTATTTATGCAAATTTTATCATAAGAAAATTGATATAATTTGCATTCTTTTTATACCAAAGATAATTTACTTGCTTTCTATTAATTAAGAAAAAAAAGATGATATAAAATATGGTATATTAAAAATATATGAAAAAGTTCTTTTATTCGAAATTCGTATTCAAGATGAACGAACAAGTTGTTGATCGAAATGTGACTGGAACTCTATACTGACTGAGCTTTGTTGTGTAGGCGTAGATGATTTTATTTTGTATGCTTGCATGTATGCATAAAAGTCTTGTTAAAAGTCAAATAACGTTTAGGCTACAATCATGAAAGTTGTCGCGTAAAAAAACAGAAACGGTAGACACGAGTGGTTGTTGGTGATATTTCCACCTATGGTCACGACACAGATCAATAAAATTCTTTAATTATTAGGAAATATGGTTCCATTTGGATGGCATATATCATTTGGTCTGTCCATAGAAGTCAGTGCGGTATATGAAGGGTGTCTTTGATCTTTTGGACACATCAAACATCGGACAACGCTCCTCCTCAGCTGGTTTCAACATTGATTTACGATTATTCTTAGAAGAATGTCCACTTCAGGTTAGTTTCCGTCTTTGTTCATTTTCAAATAATCACCAGCCTTGCGTTCTGCTCAATTCAGTCATAATTTTGAAAATACTTTCGACTATCAAAATATGAAGTAGAGACAGGTGCATAAATAAACAAAAGAACTTGGGAAGGAAAAAAACCCAAAGAAGTCTCATGTTAATTAGTCGATTATAATCAATATTGAACAGAAGTTTTGTTCTTCAATAAATGAATAGTCCGTCCATACCTTTGTTGAATATAATTACATTCATTATCAACTTTTTCTCCATTTTTTTCTTCGTTTTCTTTGATTCAGTTAATATGAAAATTACCGAAAACTGAAATTACTTAACAAGAAGAAAAAAAATACAAAACAAAACAAAATAAAGGTAGGTGGCCAGACAAAACTAGGACTAACTTTTTCTTTCAAGGAGAGTATTTCTTCGTAGGCAATTTTAGGTGTTAATCAAAATAATACTCATGGTTACCAGCTTTCAATCAATAGTCTATGAAGAAAATATATTTGGAATTTTTTTCCCTTATTATTAGATTCTGTAGTTTTGTTTTGGAAATTTTTTTTATATAATTTTCTTTCTTTTCTATCAATCAAGTTTTCCTTTCAGTTATTTTGTTCACTTTAGTCGAATCAAGTTTTAATTAAACTTTCTTCCCATCGACGGTTGTGCTATTAAACTAAAGAATTCGATTCCTAATTATTACTTTGTCCTACGATCAGTTTAGTCATTAGAAAAGGAAATAATTGATGAAAAAATATGATTATTTTCTAATTGTTTTTGCTGGTTTATTTTTCCACTATGGAAAACTTTGTGTAATTTAGAGAAAAGTCAAAAATAAAGAGATTTCAACAATTACCAATCATTATAAATATACCTTATCGTAATTTTGTGGCTATTTTATCTTGAAGGGAAATTTAAGTCAAATCAATAATTTTTGGTAATTACCACTGATTAACTTAATATGGAATATTCTTAATAAGAAAAGTTCTTTATTCTATAGTCACATATAATGTGGTAATTCTTAATACTATTTAATAATAAAAAATATAATTTTTGTAAAGTATTCAGTTTGCCATTTTATATTATAAAGCAAGAAAAAATTACAGCCCAAAAATTGTGAAAAAAATCTCTCAAAAAGATCAAATTCTGAATGAGATCTTATGGCACTTATTTAAATAATATTCTATTTTACACATTATGGCAAAGTTTATGCAAAATATTGAAATAAAATTTTTAGCCAAATCTAAAATTTAACTATATTTAATGAATTTTTACTTTGAAAAATGCAAATTGGATAAGCTTGTTACTAGTGTTATCTGACTTCATTGATGAATTTTTGTTTTTTTCAATTTTTAAAATAATTGAAAAATACAATAATTTTTGCAAATATCTTCCAAAAATCATTATTTTAAAAAAATATATAAAAATTTTTATCAAACCATTTTTAATGGTATTTGCAAAAAAGAAATCCAAATAAATTTGTATGAATTAATCAAAAATACGCAACCTATTTTAGCTTAACTATTATAATTATACCCACAAAAGTATCTTTAAATAGTTCAAAAGATACTACAATATGGTATAATTATACTATAGCTACGCAGCTATGAATTTAGTTATAGTATTTGTAGCTGAATTGAATTAGTTCTAGTTCAACTGCAAGTACGAAATATTTCTAAGTTGATTACAGGTGTTAGAAATGCACGTACATTTATAATTATAGAAATATAATTTCATCTTAATTCAAATTATAATTCATTTTAAATATGTTCCCATATATAAAGGATACCAAACTACAATATCTTCTTATGACCTTTCCAACCCTTCAACCTATTCATCGGTTGTGAACGTACAAGTGAAATGTTGTCAAAAGTTCAGTGCTAACTGTTATCTTCTGTGTTCTTATTAATTATCACTACCTGCGCCTAATTTGTCCCCCATAATCATTATAAATCCATTGAATAGTACAATGTAATTACATATTCTTGGTTATTATTCCAATTTCCTGTTCCTGTTGGCTCTTATCATTCACAGCTGCCTAAATTTCGCATGTTCCTGCATATGCTGTGGTCGTGTATCGAATGTTCCACTCGTAATTGTGCCAATAGGTTAAAAGGGGAGTTCATGTTTTCAAATACACAAATTTGAAGGGTAGTTATTTGCACTTATAAAAAAAATCACTTTATTTTCAATAAGTGTTAGAATGTCTTAAGAACTTTACAAGTACTTGCATAGAAACATTATGATTAACCCAATCAACTTTAAATATTGGTGAAAAAATATGAGACGTTTTTAAGGATAATTGTAATTTAAAAAGGAAAATTTAAAAAAAAAATAATTGTAGGCATTTTTTTCCTTATTTCACAAAAAAAAACATAAATTCCGAAAATAACAATATTCAAAATTATAAGTACGTGTATGTAAAATTTATTCTGATACATAAAGATTTATCCAATTTATGCTATAGAAAATAAAGTTAAATAAAATATACTTTTAATTTTTATTTTGATAAATTTTCTAAATATTTATATAGCTTGAATATCGCCATTATGAATAAAATATAAAATTACAATATTTAAAAAGCAATGAACCTTTTTGACCCAAAAATAGTCAGGAACCTAAAGTAAAGGATTATCGAGTTTAGGCTTTGGAAAGTAAAATTAAATAAAATTTTTTTTATATAGATTTTGATTTAATTTTTAATTTGATATATTTTGTAAATCTTGCCATTATAAATAAAATATATTTTTTTCATTCAAATGGCTACCACAAGATATCTTGCAGAATTTAATCCTTTTAGGATAATTTTTGATGACTATTTTACACGTTTCGACATCCACTAAATCTGGAAATTCCGTACAATAAAGAAAAAATTTAGGGTGTAGTAAAGATTATGGACCTATTTTATTTAAACCACATATAGTGTAGATTAAAATTTTCAAAGTCAGGCCGAAAAACAGTTTGTTATCATACAGCCATAGCACTCAGAGAAGGCGCCTCCTTCTTCGTTTCCTAATAACTATGAGCCAATGACACCTAAAGATCAAAATGCGCACCAAAAATTTATCTTTTACGGATGCACTGGCTTTTTAACAGCTACGTTAGGGTGTTCAGATCTCCGTACCTGGTAATTTCGCTAATTGACAGATTGACTGGGCAAAAAAGGACCTCATTGCTGAAGAAAATTTTATCAAAATTGTAAAAATTTTTTAATAGAATTTTTTTATTATTTAAATGAAAATATTGAAGTAGTAAATGTCAAGCTAAATAAATTTATATTTAAATAACAAATTTTTAAAGATTCATTTAAATGACAAGATACTAACATAGATGGATAAAATTCTTTATTTATTTGAACTTTTATTTAGATTTAGATATATTTTATGTTGCGGTTAAACAATTTAATTATATAATTTTACAAATAAGCTATTCTTTATCTTCACATATTTTATTATAACTTATTTCAATAAATATTATCCAATTTTCTATGTGTATATACAATAAATTTTCAACTTATCTAATCACAAAGTATCTAATCATTATTACAAGCACCTCGATTTCTAATTGATGCTATATACCAAAGGTAAAAACTGTAATTTTTCACACCTTCAAACTTGATTTTTATCCCAAAATTTCACGCAAACTCATTTATGTGAAAAATTATGAAAGTATTAAAAGAAAAAAAAACCGACCAAGTTTTCCGGAAAAACTGAATAAGAGTGAAAAAGATTGAAATTATAGAATGTGTTGTTTACGAAATAGTATGCGTGCCATCTAGCACTATTTACCTTTTATTATCGAAAAGGTGCAAAATGTATACGAACACTTTTATCTGATTTACCTTTACTGCCCAATGCTTGGAGCAAGCACCCAATTAAGTGATAGCAGGGTGTCATATATTTTCCTTTCGCTCAATTATTCATAGGCCAAATTCATACGATGATAATTTTCCTTCAATTTCGATAATTTTCATTACTAAATATGTATTGTATGTACGTCCAAACGACACGAGTCTCCTGGAAATTTATATGCATAAGTATATAGTTCTGAGTGTATGTATTAACAGGTATTTATGCTATTTGGTCCTGTACCTTGAACAATTTATTAGGGTACTTAATTACCTCTGATAATTTTCTTCCTTTCCATTGCTATGAACATATTTTTTTTGTTTCCTATCGCGTATGGCCTTATTTACCCTAATTTCCTTCAACTCTCTCCAAACTTTTAGTAATTTTTTATTTTTTATTCAGTTTTTTTTTTGTTGTGTTTAGCCCTCATATACCTGCGATATAATATTTTAGATAATTTGTTGTTATTTTTTTTTCCTTAAGTAAGTTTTTTATTTTAAGTCATTTGTATTGGTTTTAAGTATTTGCTGTTTTTTTTGTGTGCGTTGCTGATCATTCTGATTCGATAACACCTCTATTGTTGCATTATTTTTATATAAAGAGTAGACGGTAATTACAACATAGTATGTACATATATGGCAACAATGTATCATTCCAATTTCTACCCTACAATGTGTCAATTTGTTGCCATATATGTACATGGCCTACATAGCCTATAGTGAATATTTGGAATGACAAACACGTACAAATCAAATAAATTAACAACACAATATCCTTTATCCTTTATCTAGGTTACATATTTTAAAACGCTTGACTTTTGAAATTTATGGAGAGTCAAGCAAAATTTCAAATTGTCTGAAATATAATATTGCCGGGTAATTAATTAACTGCTCATTGTATCCACTATAGTTAATAATATAAGGTCACGAAAAGAACTGAAATAATATCAGGATTACGATAAATTTTTGATATGATATTATAGATATTTTATATCATTTTTTACTATTATAACAACAACAAAAAAAAATTTATATTTATTTTTTGTTGTGATATATTTTATATACATAAAAATTCATTTGTTTATTTGACGAAAAAATAATTATAATTAAAGTAGAAAGAAAACTAAAGTGGTTTTTGTAAATTTTCGTAGAACCATGCCTTAGTGGGATTTGAACCCACGACCCCTTGGATGGTAGTCCAACACGTTAACGACTATGCAGACCTTTTTTTTTTTTTTTGATTAATATTCAATTATTTTAGCTAATTTGATGTTGATCACAAGTTTTTTAGTGACATGACGCTTTATTAGAGGTCCGAGAGGCTAAACCTCAATCAAAAAGACCTTTAAAATTCAAAACGGATGAAAATATAGAAAGAGTGACCATCGATTAGTATTGAAGTTTTTGGCTCGGAAAAATTATTTTTCGAGGGATCAGGGAGGTCTTAAATGTCGAAAAATGGTGATTAGAGAGTGTTTTTATAAGGTCAGACCATCAGTTAACATTGAAGCTGTTGATTAATCTGAATAAGTCCTTAAAAGACTCGGAAAGCGGTTTTTTACGTTAGACACTTGGAAGTTCCATCATGACAACGACCCCTGCATCACCATTAATGAGTTTTTATCGCAAAAAGCAATTCCGATAGTTTTTGAGCCCACCTGTCCACCTGGTCTAAGTCCATCTGTCTTTTTTTCGGTTTCTCAAGATCAAAAAAATTTGTGAAAGAAACATTTGTTAGTACTGTCAATAAAATTCAAAGGCGTATAGCCGAGGAGCTGAAGTCGATTCCAGTTGAAGCCTTCTAGCTCTTCTACGCCTCATATTAGAGAAATTTTTAATTATTTTTCTACCGAAAAGGGAAAGAATCTCTTAAAAAAAAAAATTTTATAAACAAAATAAGAACATGATCAGTCGCATGACTGATAATATTCAAATGAGGAATCATAAAAGTTCAGATATCTAAAAGCTGAGAAACAAACCTTTTCTTACTTTAGTTTTATATTAAAAAGAAATTTAGCTTTTGCAGATTTAAAATTAAAGACTAAATTTAGAAAGAGAAAAGTTCAATTCGTTAACTTTTTACCAAATAAGATATTAGATATAAAAAAAACTACTTGGATAAGTGGGCAACAGGAAATGGAAAATGGCATTTGAGTACACTTCACATAAACGATTATATGCACGAATGGAAAAAAAGGTTACTCATTACGATTTATGATTCATTAAGGAATCTTATATACTCGTATGTACTTGTAAATAAGGTAGAAATTTTTCTTTAGACTTTAATTTAAAAACAATTCAGTATAAGGAGTAATAAATCTTTTTGTAGCATCTCAATTGGGGCCATTCACCTAACATTTAATTTCTGCAATATACAATATCAAAGAGATATTCAATATTGAAAAAATTCCAATTAGTTATAAAAATGATTTAATAGGAAAATAAATTACATCTTCCCTCATCTTAACCCTTTCCTTATAGTTATTTCTTTTAGTATTTTATAGAAAGAAAACAAAATTTTTACTACACCGCATCCCATAAAAACTAATGAACTAAGATTTAATACCCAATCAAAAATATATAAAATTTCAATAGTTCTTATATAAATAAGAGCAACTCCCTTGTTTCTTGTTCCAACCCCTTTTTTTTAAATGCATAGGATATGATTATTGGAGTTTCTTGTTTTTTTCTTTTTTTTTCTTAAATACTTCAATTTTCCACTTCTTTGAGTATTTCTTTGATTTGTTTGCGAGGGTGAAACATCAAACATATGGAGAGAAAAAAAAGCTTGTGTTATTCAAAAACAATCGCGAATAAAGAATACTTGACTGTTGATGCATTTTGATGTGAATTGGCACGAACACTCATAGATGATATGCTCAAGTTATAAATTCAGATCTAAATTAAAAGGGAAATAAACTAGGTTAATATTGACATTTTTTCCAAACAACGGAAACTAAAATAATTGTTTTAATTTATCATTTTCTGCAGTTCCAATTACTACAAAAAATATACTTAATAGAAAATTATCCAATTTGTAGGTTAGAAAGTCTAGCCCTGTCATTTAACAATTTTTATATTTATATAATATATAAGATTTTACTAGATCAGTAAAATGTTTGCCATTTTATAATATTAATCATTTAATAATTAACCTATGTGTAAGTACTGAAGTTGTAAAAGTGGTAAATTTTTGTCAACTAGCAAAATTGCCCTAATATGAGGTTCTGAAATCCCTTAAATAAATGAGAAAAAGTGAGTGTCTATTTTGCCTTTTTATCTAGGGGTGTTATTTTTAAAAAATAATTCTGAGCCCTATAGCCGTATGATAAGGATACTAATATTGACAGAATTTGATTTTAATAAAAAGGCACCATAAGCCACACAACTGTGCAACTTTTTATTGTAAGACTATAAGTAAATTATAATATTCAAAAATGACAATAAAAATTACTCCAAAAAGTATGAAATAAAACATTTTGTCAAAATCTAAACTTAAAATATGATTTTTTTTATATTACTTTCCAAACTATAAATTGAATAATATTTTCTTTTTTGAAAAAAAACAAAAGTTTTTAATTTGTTAAATCTACTTTATATGAAATTTTTAAAATATAATTTAAAAAAAAATCTATATTAGATATTTTAATTGCTTAAATCATTTTAAATTTTTTCTGGAAGTAAAATCAGGCAATCATACTCAATGAGACAATATCATCGATATGTATGCACATATGGTATTAAGAATTCAGATTTTAATTTTTAGGCCCAGTAGACATTTAGTGTATTTGAAGTAAGAAAAAAAAAAACCAAAACCGAAATAGTTAAGCAGAGAGACCGCAAGTACATTTTTCTTTTGCCACATAATAAGTGGATGAAAACTAGTTCACGATAAAATATGACGCAGAAAATATGCTTCCACAAGCACTGGTGGTATCTTGGTATCTGCTCCCATGTCCACCAGAGACAACTCTACTAGTATTCGTTGCTTATTCCGGTCACAAGACCGACAAATTTCATTATAATTGCGGCTTGAAATTTTCACTGATTTATGTCCAACACATGTGGTTCACTGGCGACTTCAAATTGACACTGCTTTGGTATAGGAAAATGTTCACTTAGCAGTCAGCTGTAGTTCTTTAGTGTCCGGAATAGTGTCATCCAAAAATCCAGGTTCTTAGGTTTTGAACTCATCGGTTACATTCGACCATAAAACAAATATTTTCTTTCCATTCCTTCTGAATCGGTGAAAAAAATAAGAAGAAAAAAATTACACCAGACGAACTCTGTAAATTTTGGTTGGCATTTTTTTTTATAAACAACGATTCTCATGATTATCAACGGAAGCCCCTTGTTCACGTTTCGATTTCGAATATTGAAAAACGAAAACTTGGGGCCCACTCTCTACGAACCGTGAACTGTGAAAAGGGAACCTACCAGAACCAAGTCAAACATTGGGCATGGTCGAAAATGACTCCTTCATTAATTCCGCCTCCAGCTATACTTGTAAGTTCAACTTTTGCACAGACTTTAGACCTTGGTCCACCTTCAAGGTATTCGACAGTCTTTAGTCTTACTGAATACTGTCTTCAATTTCTGTATACGAATGAGTGTGTTTATGTGTTTGGAGTTACTTTTAACAACTTTAACGTTTTAATAAGACAAAGGAAAATATTATAAATATAAATAATAAGTTAAGCGTAGTGTATTTTTCTTCTCTTTTTTTTTTAGAGATAATTATTTTTATTACATTATTTGCTCGTTTTTAAAATGTGTGTTCTTTTTAACGATCCATAATTACATCTTTTGAAGCGTGCAGCAACAGTTGGCATAGGCAAATTGATGGATTTTCGTCTACCTACTTTTCGCTTCTGTACGATAACTGCTTTCTGAAGGGATGGGAAATTGGTAGACAGATACACGTAAATTGCCTAAGAGTTTCTGTATCTGAACGATAAGACAAGGGTGGTTTATAAAAATAACATACAAACATACATACTATGGCAGATGAAATGTTTACCAGCCCTCTGGGAAATTATTGTACGATTTGTTTCCCCCTCGATATGGTATAATTCATAGGGTCACCATTGCAATAGCAATTGCCCAAACCATCTGAGGGGAGAAGCTTCTTTATTGTGGTTAATACAGCGCGACTCTCGATTCAACATTGTTCTTACCTTCTCTTAACTGCTCCTTGAAAACTCTTGCCAAATCCTATACGAATGATGTTGGTTTGGCTCTACATACGTACTATGGATCGTTGAGAATTGCATTGCACAAAAGACACCCTTGTTATTGTTGCACAGAAAGTTGAGCAATATCTTATAACATTTTAAAATTATATAAAAATACAAAAGATGAACGGTTGCACAGCAGAGTTCTCTGCTAGTCTAAGCTTCTTCCCAAAAAAAGGGGATCAGAAGGTGGACAATTAAAGTAGCTACAATATACAGGCTTTCTGCCCTTTTGTGAGATACTATGACAAGGAATAGCAACATTTATTTTTTTTCCTCTTACCCTGTCTTATACGATAAAGTTTGTATTCTTAAACAGCCGTTGTTGTGCAATTCAACTAACAAAAAAAAAATTAAAAAAGGATTTAATGGTGGTAAGAAGAGTGCAAAGGACTAAAAGTGAAAGCACTTCAACTTTGGATAGGGGGAAAGTTTTTTTCTACTAAATAATAGGTAAAAAGAAAATTTCATAAATATCTAACTCTGGCAGACTGAAATAACTCACTCCTCTGCTCAGATATTTTTTTGTAGCAATTAAAGTTGACAACAACAACAAATCCTGAAGGTGCACATAAATTTTTTTTAATTTTTTTTTGGCATTTTCTATTCTTCTTGTGATTTTTTCTCTTAATTAAATGATATTTTCGATGGATACGGTGAATCGAAAAGATACTAAAATAAAATATTTTAAATGGTAGTCTATATCACCAATAGAAGAATACCTAGCGTTTCTCTTTTTCCGGTGCCTTAGAGGGAAGGATTTAAAAAAAAACTTTTTAACTCAGAAATAACTTTTTCCTCTTTTATAGCTTGATTATTTCTGAATCAATTCTATGAATAGTCCTGGTATTTTTGTTAACATACTCTATATATCATCGTATTCATTTGTATATAATTCAATAGCGAATCCTTGTAGTCTTTCTTATTTTTATTATTAATTTATTTTCTCAAAACCCTCCCTTAAATTGTTGTTTATTATAAAAAAACCGATTTTGTAGAATTTATGTTTTACTCAAACCGTTTTTTTTTAAAAATATAACGTCTGGCAATAAAATGAAAAAAGAGCCCTTAACTAGTCACTTACTTGATTTGAAAGCAAATAACCACCTGGCCAGGTGGTGCAATTGTATTAAAATTTATTCCAAGTACTGCCACACATATTATTTTTTCATTTTCATAAGAAATTTATTGTATTTAATATTACTGAAAATTTAAAAATATTATATACAAAAACTGAATTCTTATAAGTTTTCTTGTATAAAACAATTTCTCTGCTACGACTGAATTCTTATAAAAAGTTAACCAATTTGCATTTTGGAAAGTAATATTAAATAAAAATTAATTTTAAATTAATATTTGTATAAAATTTTTATGTCATTATATATTTTTTTTAATTTTGCCATTATGCTAAAAATATAAAATCATTGACAAAATGGTTATAAAAAATTTTGCAGGTTTCTTTTCTTTTGAGATAATTTTTAATGGGTTCTTCGCATATTTCGGGGTTTGTTATATGATGGATATTTATTTTTGAATGCTTTAACAAAATAAAAATAAATGGTATTAATAAGATTTTTTTTTTTGCTAAGTTATATTAAACAAATTTTTGAGACATCTTGGGAACTAATTGTCATCAGCAAGTCTCGAAATTAGGTATCCTTGGTATTTTTCGCGTAATAAAACAAAATTTTTTAGTGTTTTATATCACGTGACATTGTTTTCTTAAAATCATATATGGTCTTGAATAAAGTCTTAAAGTTTAAGTCCAAAATAAATTACGTTATCATAGCGATCAGAATTGACATAAACTCTTTTTCCTTTAAAAAAGAATATACAAAAATTAGGGCTGCCGATATTTTTCGCAAATAAATTCACTTCTTCATAGCTACTTGTAAGTTTCCGGAGCCCCATTAATGGAAGTTTTACTTATCTGAACCTCATCTACACTTTTTTTTTAAAAAAATTTTACAATTTTCATCCTCTTGGACTTTTTTAAAAAGAATTTTACAATATTTCCACCGAATAATAGTTATCAAATGGTTGAGCTGTACTTTTCAGAGTGAAAATTGGATAACTTATTACTAATACCTTTTTATTTTTAACTTGAAAATATAATTTAGCTACCTTAATAAAAGTTTAAAAACAACATACCATAAATTTTCCTATGTGGGGGGACTAGAATTTTCTCAAATATTGAAAAATTCAAAATTGTAAGAGAGAATTTATCAAATATTTCTACTGGAAATTATTATATTAGTTATCCTTCAATGATTTATAGATCGATTACCATTCTAACCAGATTCCGAATAATTTAGATTTTATGACAAGGTATATTTGAAAAAATTTAATTCAAATTGAAAATTGAAATCCTCATAAAAGTGAATGTATACACACAGTCCGTATGAAAATAATCCTTTCGAAAATATTACATACGAAATTCAAAGTTGGGATACTAAAGAGCATCGAACATTGAAAATAAATAAACTAATTTTTCGTGGTTGGCATGTTTGGATAACAATAGAAAATGAAAATGGAAATTAAAATACGAAAAATAGATTCACCTGGAAATATTTTTATATGTACGTGTGCATTTTAGCATAGAATATACCATATACAAGGAATTGTCATTCAGAAACTTTTGTAGCAAAGCTAAATTTTCAATTTAGAACCACGTACGTTCGAAAAATTTCTGATCGGTATTGTGCTAAACCGAGAACGTTGGAAAAAAATTGCTGAAATGAAAGCGCCTGCATGCTCGCTCACAACGCTGTGGTGTCCACGGAATGATGAATTGTCGTTGATGGATTAGTTTCGGTGACATTTCGGCACTTTAGCAAAAAATGATTAATGACCAACCATCAGAGCCGGAGAACTGTTTTATCTGACCTGGCGGTGGATGGATGTGTAGTCATGTTCGTGTAAAATAGAAACGCACTAGGAATCGTAACAGTAGGTTCTATAAACATACAACATCCGAAACACTATCGAGCGAGTACCACCAGCGCTCTACGCTATCGTATTAATACTATTTATGTTGAAAGCTTCAACAGCATGTAGATAGATCCTTTCGTCCTGATTTCACTAGTTTTTTTGTTATTTTTTTTTGTTGTTCATACGAATATTTATAACATTCACCCAAAGCTATACTATCCTACGTAGTCCTACATTGACTGGGTGGATACCTTAAATTCAACTATACAAACACATTCATACATACTATAAGTACTCATATTCTAACAATATATGAGTATGTAAAAAAGGAACCTCTTTTTATGCTTTTCCGAACACCTTAACGAGAAGGCATTGTTATGAGATAACCAGTTCTAATTCGAAAAGTTCTCATAATGGCCATTCCGAATTGAAATTGTAATTTGCTATTGGACAAAAATACTGTATTCCCTTCCATATTGAACAATGACATAAACGGATGACAGGGTGACGGAACTGGGTCGATTGGAACCCGGACAGCAACAGTGCTACGAATATGATTCTTCAACTAATTGTGTATTCTTGTCGACAGGAAACCAATTTTTTTTCCATATCGGACCTGTCATCTACGGTACTCGTATGTGTTCCTATCGTAATTCTAGAGCGTCCAACAAACAAAACTTTACTTTACTCGAAGAGAATTTGTGAAATGTCGATAAAAGGACACTCACTGTCTGTTTGTCGATCAGAATATTCTCCAAAGGGACACTGAACAGAACAATAAGACTACCAGCCTTGACTGTCCACTATGAACAATTTATAGATTTTTTTCACCACTCATACTTGACCAGTTATACCATTATTACATACATTCTACTTTATCTCCTTTATACTATCGATCATTTTGGTAAAACTTTCCAATCTCCTTTCACAGGAATGAAAAGATTCCTGGTTTTTACCAAAGAGTTTGGGATTATCTATTCACACTTGAATAAAAAAAAATTAACAATAAAACTTTTATCCATAAAACATGCACACATATTTGAGTATGTATAGTTACTATAATAGAAAGGATAATTAAACAAATGATCGTCGTTAGTTGAATAGATTTTGTTTTTTTTTCTTTTTTGAAGAATGTTCAGATCTTAATTATTTGCTAGAAATTAATTTTTATATCCTTCATTTAGATTCTACACAGTCCATTCACAAAAGATAATCTAAGTTTTCTTTAAATAATATTTACTTACGATATTTCAGCTCCTAGAATTTCTAAAGAAATATTTCTTAATTAAAAACAAACTATACTCATTTAAGGACTATTTTATTAAAATGTGTGTGTGCACATGCGTAAATAATTTCAAATATATTGTGGAAATGATAGAAAATAAACAAATTATCCAAATGAGTTATAAAATCCTTTTTTGTTTGTTTGGGTGGATGTGTGAGTTGTGTCTGTTAAAAAAGAAAATGGTATAGAAAATTTGAAATGGGATGGTTTGTTCGTAACTGACATGTGACATATTTGCAAACTTTTATTTTGTAAATTGTTGTTGATTTTGTTATATTTTTACTTAAAATTGATCCCCACAAATTTTTTGTTTTTCCTTTTTATTTTATTATTGTTCTCTTGTCACCCTCTTTATTTGTTATACTCCTTTTCAGTATGAATTTTAAAAATATATATTCAAACCGGAATAGGTTTTTTTGTTTGGCTTAGTCCTTTTTCAGTCAAATTTAAATGCTTACATTTACTTTTCTCTGATATGTTTTGCAAAAAATATGTGGTGGGCTAAAATTCACAAACTATTCAAAATGAAAATTATCTTACGATATACGCCTACATATGTATGTATGCATTCAAGTGAATATGCAAAAAAGGATATGCTTAGATATTAGGTAAACGGATGGAAATAGTAAAGAAAAAAATATTTTTAAAATGGTCAAAGAAAAACGGGGGAAAAAAAAACAAAATACCAGAAGAAAAAAAAGGACGAAAAAACATATATGTAAATAGAGGTTTAAGAAATTTATTGCGCTCCAAAAACCTGCCATCGTTATTTCTTTATCTTTTTCACTACTTATTTCCGATATCCCAAGGATATACTCTGAAAGAGGTTATATGTAAAATAGGCAAAAATACCAAAAAGAATAAAGAAAAAATAATATGCACGAAAATAACAAAAAAAAAGAAGAGAAAACAAAATATTTATACAATATTTGGTGGTGGCTAACAAAGCAAATATATATACTCGTTTGTATGGGAGTATATGCCTTAGAGTGTCCAAGATGAATACTGACGAGGAAGGTATTGTCAGAAGGAAACTTTATAAGAGAAAATTTATATGAGAAAAAAAGGAGGAATAATAATAATAATAATAATAATAACAAAATGTACAATGGAGAAAAGCCAACATATGTACGGGGTAGGGGGGGGGGAGGGTTTATATATGTACAGTGTATTTTGCATACCTAAACAGGATTTACATATCATGCCTAAAAGGGAACCCACCAACCAAATAACCGAGAAACCAATAGTTCGGAGTTTGAAGGATAACAAAACTAGAAAAAAAAACAACCAAGCATACATTCACATTTAATAATACATAGCATCAAAAGCATCTGTGGATGTGTGCATATGACCCCCAACAATAATATAGAAAGAGAGACCCGAAAATTTGCATTTAATACGTTTCGGTACAATTTTACAAAATATCGAATAAAACCCGATAAAACGAAGAAGAAACGACAGTTAAAGGGTTACGAAAATATCGACCAATATAGGAGATTGTACAACGTTTAAACGTATTTGTTGGTGAAAACATATGCTGCCCAAATCGATTGTGTTGTGTGCGTATATGCAAATAAGCTTACTTTTTCAAGGCACTTTTATAAAATTGTGATTCGTCTTATATCAGCCAACACAAGTAATATCAGCAATGGTAACAACACCAGTAATAATAAATAGTATTGTATGTTAGTAGTACTAAGCAGTGTTGGATGGTGGTAATACGGAACCAACGTCAGCGCAACATCAACTTTGGCAGCATATAACATAACAACAGTCAGATACTAAGAATTTGTACTATTGTCATTTTGACTGTTCTCTCATCTTAATACATATTCTTTCTATTCCAGTTTTATCCTCATAGTCTGTTATCTTCTTCGTCTTATTCTCATGAGAACAATGAACAGCAATAATTTATTGAATTTATGAATACCAATTTCTTACCATTTCTTAGATGATTTTTACTTTTTCATACCATTTGCTATCTTTTCGCGCGGAAGTTTTATGATGCAATTTATGCCTTGAAAACTGAAAACGAAATGATAAAATTGATATTAAAATAACAAATAAATGCACGTCCTTCCTTTAACAATGAATATTCCTACTTGGAAACAATTTCAAAATGGAAATTATTTTATCAAATAGCGTTCATCCTTCTCATCAAAATAATAAAATATAAAAAAAAAAATTACAATAATAATTGAAGATATAAGAAATATTATTATTCGAATGACGCCATTTTTGTGAATTTTAAAATCTTAACAAATACCATCTTGAAAAGGAGTTTTTTTTAATAATATCTTTTTTCTTTATTCAATACGTTGGTTAAGAATAGAAATTTTTTTGTTGGTCCTAAAAATATACTATCTTTTCATATTTTCTTATGTTATTTTTTTATCCTTCATTTCCTTTAATATATTTTTAAGCCATGCTTTCAAAAAATATACCATTTGAGATATGCTTTCAAAGCAATATTAAAATAAATGCTAAGATTTGATTTTTTTTTCTGTTATCCAAATTTGTACTTTTTGAAAGTTAAGTGAAATAAAATAAACTTAAAAATTTAGACTGTGAATTAATTTTTTTTTAAGTTTATTGCAAAAATCTTGCAATTTTAAATAATAAATATATTTAATGTCAAGACTAAATCTCAAAGTTATGCGCAATGCGTGATAAAATACCAGGTGTATAAGCTTAAATCCGCTGTTTTTTAGTCAAAAAAAAAACACATGTTTTTTTCATGCAAGGCAAAAAAAAATTTATTCAAAATATTTGCCCTTATTAGCTACACATTTTTCCCATCTCTCGGGGAATTTGTGGATACCGTGCCAAAAAAATTCCTTCTCGTTCGAGGCAAACCACTCATCAAGCCATTTTCGGACGTCTTCGTAAGAATCGAAGTGCTGCTCAGCGAGCGCGTGGCCCATCGACGAAAACAGGTGGTAGTCGGAAGGGGCCAGGTCTGGTGAATAGGCGGGGTGGGGTATCACCTCCCAGTTGATTGTCTCTAAGTAGTTTTGGACCGTTTTTGACGTATGCGATGGTGCGTTTTCGTATTTCTTTGTTGATAATCCGTTCTTTTTTCATGCAGAGCATGGTGCAATTTGATCAGTTGTTGGTGATAGCGGTAGGCAGCCATTTTCCGCGGCATCCATTTTTCGATCTTTTCAATCTTCTCCATGGCACGCAGACGCATGGAAATTGCTGGTTGACCTACCTTCCTAGGCCGATTTTCACGCTTCTTGTCCCACAAGTCAAAATTGCCGTCTTGGAACCGACGAAACTAATCGCGGCCCGTTGTTTCCGATAAAGCATTGTCACCATAGCCATCCATTAGCATTCGATGCGATTCGGCAGCCGATTTTTTCAAATTGAAGCAGAAAAACAAAGCTTCTCGCATATGCTCTTTTCTGGCACAAAACTAAACATAATTACCAAAGGAAAAATGTATGTTGTTGTACGAAATTACCGACAATGTGCACTTATTAATATTGACAGATGTCAAACTCATAAAAAAAAATTATGGCGTATCCATGGTAGCCTAATACGCTCACTCACGCCATCTATGACCAAACAGCGGATTTAAGCTTATACAACTGGTAAAAATTTGTCGTGTTTTTGTATGGCTTGTTGCAACGTTTCGGTAAAACCACATATATTCTAGGTTAAATTGTTTAAGTTCAATTAAAAAAAAAACTGATCATCATATGGCCTAAGCCTTAAAAATAAAAATCTATTTTTATTGATACAAAAACTTATTCACATTAATTTGTGGATTTTTAGGCCCCTGTATTTAGTAGTTTTGTTTATTGCCGCTACCACCTAGAGCACAGTGAGCCTCATGTTTTAAGAAGATTTTTTTCTTACTGCTCCACCACCCAGTAAGGCATTTTTATGGGTATTTTTAATATATTATAATTTATAATAGAAAATTCTACTATAAAATAATAGCTATGAAGTTTTCAAACTACCAAATGGATAATATTCTATTTTTATAGAGGATCTCTTTTACTTCTACTAAATGAGATATTTTGCAGAGCTATTATAAAATTCTAAGATTATTTATTTAAATTATAATTGTCTTAAAACTGATTAAAACGTAAATTTTCCATTAAGTTTTTTTAGTTTTTTTTGTTTTGTAAAAATTTTCTTCCAAAAAAAAATTTGAACTTTCTACCATTTTTTTACATTTTATACATAAAATCATAGAAAAAAATCTATGATCACTGATAAAATACTAACTAATAAATATATTATAAACGAAAATAAATGAGCAAATTAAATTTTGTTAGATACTAACAACTTTTTTGGAATATATTTCCTTTTTGTAAATATTATCGAAAGTTTGTGTATACACGCATTTCGTGTGTCATTCTTTTAAGTAATTCCTCAAAGGTTGTTAAAAAAGAAAAGGACAAACTGTAATAGTAGTTGGAACCAAAGTTGCCTTATTATATTCCATAAGTGGGACAAATTTATTGACGGAGGGTTTGGCTAAGTGGTAATATCCGTTGCGTGACGAGCACATTTATACATATTTTTATCGAATTGTGAAGAAAAAAAATGGTACAACTTTAAGGTAAGGATTAATTTTTGACGAAAAACGCAAATGAAAATGACCGACCGTAAGTGAAGTTAATATACCCCAAACAATATAGTAAACAATATTGAGCAAATGAAAACAGAAAAATTTATGATAATCTCAAATTGTTAGTTACACTATCGCCAGTTGATTTGTGGCAATCCTGGCTAGAAATGGCGGAAAAATGATGAATGTAGTTTATTAAATTGTTACAATAACGACATCATAACTAATCGAATGCGAAAGCCGTTGTACTATCGCATACCTGATCAAAAGGTCAATTGTCGGAATTATAATATATTAGGAGTGAAAAAATTTATACCAAATGAAAAGTAAACTGTAGTTATTTCGTGTACTAGAAATGGGATTTTCCTTCAGCTCGATTATGAAGTTGTAATGGGATTTTCCTCCAGGTGCACGAGACTTAGTTGCATCGTATTCACATAAGCTAATGGACTTCTTAATTTTTTTGACTGTGGTCGTTCTTACACCCTTTTTCCAATCTAATCTCAGTTCTTTTGATCCTTTGATATGATAATGTTAAAATTCATTACCCAAAAGACCCCCTTTTTTGATTACGCAAGAAACCGTGAGAAATTCATAAAAAATATGAAAAAAGTGATTTGTTGTCCAAAGGTTGTGTAAAATGGATTTAATCGATGTGACGGTATTTTTTTTGTTGTTGTTGAAGGAATTCAACAGGATATATAGTTTATGGGAATTAAAAGTTAATACTAGAATATTAATGATGGAAGAGACTTGAGGAAATTTTTTTAAATTTTTATATCAACAGGAAATTCCAACAACATGAATATGCACAAAAGGCAATTAAGAATTGGACTTTCGCTGGAAAAAAGAATCCATTTACCAAAGTGGACTTTGTGTCTTTCTTGCGCATCCCCATACTGATTAATTACGCTAATGACTGACCGTCGTAAATCCATGCAAACGCAATAGATAAATAATGGAACACGTTGAGAAATATAGTCCCATAAATTATCGTGGACAGATCTCGAAATTGGCCATAAAATTGATCGTGTTTACGATACAGCATAAGTATTCCCTTATGGCATCGGGGAAGGAAAAAAACTGTGTATTATCGACGAGAGGGGTGGTGTGTATGGTAGAGTGTATACTGAAACAGTTCAATGCAACTGTAGTATTGTCGCACAGCATTCGTAATGTCTCCAATAAGTTCAGTATTTATCTTTATGTGTTGTGCACATTCATCAATTGGCGTCGAAATCAGAGAATTTCCCAAAACACTTTATTTTGGTAGTGCCATCTCATCAAAAACGAACCCTAGTCTCTCATCAGTACGGGGACATCATAGATAGTTTGGGTTCGGTATAACTAGCAATACTGTGTATACATACAGCACAGGCAAAGTCATTTCAGAAATCCTTAAGTGGTGGGTGGTTGTAAAGCCAACTTGGAAAGATTTGTCATCCGTGTCACTTTCACCCTACGTCTTCTATGGCTTGAGCACGGTATACCGGCATATATCGCATTACACCGAAATGGCCCAAATCCTCAATAACTATAATAAACACGCTTCGGAGATGATAATGACCATGACCACAGAGCGGTAACTTTAACCACAACTACGAGGACAGATGATGACTCTCCCAAACCTGGTATAGCACCAGAAATGTGACGAAATAAAATCGTGTAAAGTTCAGATACACTTAAGGCGATTATCAATCACCATCAGAATCGGTGAGCCGAGAACAGTTTGGGGAAGACTAGATGCGCATTGAATCGAGATAGGCCAAGGTACACCTAAGCCATAAGTTGAATCAATGTACACTGGTATGGGGCCGCAAGCCTGGAAAGATTCAATTAAAGTAATTTATGGTAACTCGATGTGCAAGATCTTGTCCAGAGATTAGCGTGTCGAGCCCGAATGCACGCAGAGTCAGACTCTTTGAGTACACTCGGTTAAGTTTTCAAGTTCAGTATTCGATTCTCATCTTCAATAATACCAGTTCCATACTGCATTCAACGTCGGGAACTTTATTACCATCTTTTCGATAATGTTACCATACACATACATCGCTGTATATCGTCAAAACGTTTGCGCCCTTGTTCTTGGCCTTGTTCGAATTGGTTTTAATCCCTTACTGTGCTCGTTTCCCGTCGTCAACTATTAAATATCGACGAGAATTGCTTCTAAACGATTAACATTGCTAAGGTTCAGTTGTAAGTGGGACAATTGCATAGAACAGACAAGAAAAAGGATTTGTGTGGGCAAAAGAAAGACAAGAAAAGGATTCATTAGGCAGTAGAATCAAATCGTGTCTCACCTTGTCTTATCTTATGTGCTCGTATACGGTACAGATTCCAATGCGCCACTTCAACTCTATCGCATCTGTGACACCAGAGCACGACTTAACGGAATTTCTATAGGTTTGGTATGTCTTAAGGATAGCTAATTTTACTGAATGCCATCATCGATATTATAGCAACGTAACTGTGTACATACACGTACGAGTTTGTATCTAAAAGTGGATGAACGGACGTGCACATCTCAGAGCGGATGCTGTTAATTTGATCTTGCCAGTCTTTGTTTATTTGGTTTGATTATTTTTGTTCACGTTTTTTGGTGGTGTTTTTTATTTGTTTAAAAAAATGTCCTCGCTATGTTTAGATACATAAACCTCTTCGAGTTATGCTAGTCTTGTGGTGTTTTCTTTCAAGATACTTTTGTTTTGGAGATACTTTTAACGAAAACAAATTCAAGGTGGATGAATTAATATCAAAGTTTTATACAAAATTTGTTATTTGTTATTTTATCGATTCTGATTGTTCTTTGTCTTCTCCCTTTCTGCGTAAATCGATTTAAGAATTTCTTTATCATTTTAATTCTATTTTTAAGAAAAAAGTCAATTCTTAATAAAAATTGCTTATTTATTGACCAATAACATTTAACTAGGTTTATATTTTAATCCAAAAAAAAATATTAGTTATAAATAGATAATTTCCAAAAGAAAGTCATTTTATGTAAAAAGTATTCAAAAATTAAGTTTTTATATAATTTATGCTTTGAAAGTAAAGTTAAATAAAATATACTGAAAATTCAGAATTTGATTAAAATTTTTATATAATTATTGTTTATTAAGTTTTATTTGCCAAATATGCATAAAATATAAAATAATTTATGTTACTGCAAATAGACTTCTTGTAGGACTCGATCCTTTTAAGAACAATTTTGATGATTTTTTGCGTACATTTCGGGCTGTTAGTCGGTCACTACTTTACGGATGTTACGAGGGTCGTTCAATAAGTCCTTAGAAAAAGATGGAAAAAAACTGTTTTTAAAAAAAATTAATTTTATTTTTCAACATTATCTCTTTTTAGCTCTGTACACTTTTCCAACCGTTTTTCCAAAATTTTTATCCCGTCCAAAAAATAGGATTTCGGAAGTTCTATAAAATACTCATCCGTTTGAGCAATGACGTCCTCGTTGGAAGTGAACCGTCGTCCGCCAAGCCATTTCTTCAGATTGGGGAAAAGAAAATAGTCACTCGGGGCCAAATCTGGTGAATAAGCGGGATGCTGCAACAATTCCATTCTCAATTCCACAATTTTGGCCATGGAAACAGCGCAGGTGTGCACACGCGCATTGTCCTGATGCAAGAGGCTTTTTTTCTTCTTCAGATGGGGGCGCTTCTCTTTGATTTCCTCGCTCAACCGTTGCAATAACGACGCGTAATACGCTCCTGTTATTGTTTTTCCTTTTTCCAAGCAGTCGATAAAAATGATGCCCTGCGAATCCCAAAAGACCGTGGCCATCACCTTGCCGGCCGATGGCACAGTTTTTGCCTTCTTCGGAGCCTTTTCAAGCGTGAAAATCCACTGTGATGACTGTCTCTTCGTTTCTGGAGTGTAGTAGTGTATCCAGGTTTCGTCCACAGTGACATATCGACGAAGGAATTCGGCAGGATTGCAATAAAAGAGTGCCAACATAGCTTCAGAGTCCACTACACGATTGCGCTTATTCTCCTCTGAGAGCAAACGCGGCACCCATCTTGCCGAGATTTTTTTCACAGACAATTTTTTATGCAACATTGAAGCGACTGTACCTTGTGATATGCCCGTGGCCTCAACTAATTCGCGCACTTTAATTCGCCGATCGTTCAAAATCAGATCGTGGATTTTGTCGATGATTTCAGGAGTAGACACCTCAACTGGGCGTCCTGAACGATGTTCGTCTTTTGTGGATGAACGGCCACGTTTAAATTCATTCACCCAATTGTAAACCGTCGCAAACACAGGTGCAGATGTGCCATGAACTCCATCCAACTCGGCTTTGATTTCTTTCGGGCTTAAGCCTTTCAAATGGAGATGTTTGATAACAGCCCTAAACTCGCTTTTTTCCATTGTAATGCACAAATAAATGTCGTTAACTTTAATCGACGATAGAAATTGACCTACGCTATGGATCGAGCTGAAAGTTTGACAGCTTTCCTGTCGATAATCTTTATAGACACTACGAACGCAATTTCTTGGATTTTCTAAGGACTTATTGAACGACCCTCGTAGTTTATAAATGTTATAAAATTTAAAGATTATCTGCGTAAACTAAGTTTTATAAGAAAAAAGTTTAACAATATCAAATTCTACAATCTTCGAAGCTAATTAACATCATCAACGCCCTGATAAATTTCTGCGCATTAAAGTCTAAAATTTGTCATATTGTTTAGTTTAGGATGTAATTTTGTTTTTACCATATATTGCTCAGAGTAAAAAAAAATTTGTTATCATTAGGTCATAGTACTCAGAATTGAGAGTAAAGGTAAGATCTCACCTTCTTCATTTAAAAAAAATACAGTCTAATAATAACTTCAGACTAAAATACATTGCAAACAATCATTTTTTATCGATACAAAGCTTCTTCACACTTTCTTATGCAATTTTGTTAATTGGTAGAAAAAATTCGTTTTTTATTTCTAACACTTAGTGGGCGTATCTATCGCACAATTTTTAAATATTATTAAGTAGTAAATTTCTATTAAAAAAATGGCAAATTTTTACATAAGCAGATATTACCTTAGATTATAAAAATTTTATACAGTTATAAAATGACAGAGCTATACTTTCCGAATAACAACAAGGATAATTTTCTCCTAAAAATTTGATATTTCAAAAAACTTCCCATCTTATCTGTTTTTTTTTCACTTATTATACACATACTTATAATTAATTTGTTTATTATAAAAGCTTTAATTATTCATTTGATAAATTATGAAAAATTCTAAATATTTGTGATGTTGCCGAACAAGAGAAATTCGTATTAAATTTTGAAGTCAAAATTATCAGAATAGATTGGAATTTTTTTCTTTTTTACTATACATAATTTGAAATTTTACAACCACTAAAATACGAGCAGAGATGTAAATCTTTCTGAATGATTACCTTTACAATAAGAAAATGTAAACAGGGAAAAATTTCCAAATCATTGAGAAAGAAAATGTGCTGATTTTGCATTCGCATGCGCTAAAGGTAGGAGCTGCTTGAAAATGTATTAATTGTAACCAGGCAACGAAAAGCGTTGGTTCGATTCCGTTTATCTGATTGGATTTGTCAATTTACCAAACTACCACACCAGAAACAGAATTAACGGCTGATTCAATTAGAAAATTTCGGCTCATCGCAACGGCAAAAGCCAAACGCGTTTAGAATTTCTATTCTAACATTGCCTCGAGTGAATTCTTTATTGGAGAGTTTTTGCCCTCCCTAACCTCGTATAGGGGCTGTTCTATAAATTTATAGAAGAACATTTCCTTCATGTTCGTGCTTTGTTCATATTTATTTATTGTCACCCCTCTTATAAGGAAAATAAAAAAAATGCCTCATCCACCTACAACACTGAAGCTTTTAGGCAACAATCGCATTTGAAAGTGTAGCGCCAGAGTGTGGAACTGAGTACTTTGTATGCTCTCAAGTATGGGTACTGAGTCCTTTTTAATGTACCTAAATGTATCAACAATGCTCAAAGCTAGTCTAAACGCTCGAGTAGAAAATGATTAGGTACGATAGGGAGTATGGTGGAAAATGAACAAGTAAATAATTCTTAAGGGCGGAAGAAGAAAATTCACATCGCATTATCTCGTCTTGAGAAATTGTTTCGCGAATAAATTGGAAATTTATTATTATCCAAGATTTCATTTTAAAACTCCATTTTAGCGGTTTTCACTCCGTCGGCTTTTTGGCCATTCTCATATTATGTCTGAATTAAGGAAAAACAGTATTGGGCATTTTTTTTTTTTACTAACTTACTTACTTTTGCCTATGATGAGTGTACAGATAAATGGTTTCGATAATTTTCACAGATAAAGTTGTGTATCGAAAAATTCCACTAAATATACAATGTAATCTAGAAAGTACTATCGATTTTATAATACAAGTATACACGTATACTTTACTGAATATCATCCCCTTCCCCACCCCCCCCTTCCCCTTTATTCAGAATCTTGGATTTAAATGTGTAATTTGTTGATTTTATTTGATTTTTCTCGTTTTCTGCTTCAGTTGCCGTATCCATCTTTACAATATGATTATAAAAGGCAGTACAACAAAATCCAAGAGCATATTTTTTCCAGGTTCTTAAATCAAAGTTAAAACTACCCTACAAATTGTAGATTCATTTGTAAGATAGAAATCCTTTTTGCCATCAGGCTAACATCTTTCAAAGAACATATTAACACCCAAAAATATGCTTAAAAATATTTACAATTTTCCTTCATATTTAAGAAGTAATTTTCAACAACAAAAAAAGGCTGATTAAAATTTATGTTGTGCACTTTTGGGAAATATTCCTTGTTGCGTGTTGTCAATAGTTAAGCTTGCAACAGGAACGAATATTTTTTTCGAAAATGTTCTATGGAAAAGTTGAATGTACCTTTAAATTCACTTACTCATCCCCGAGATACTTTATAATTCATGCTGATATTAAATTGGAGTTAATTTGAAGGAACTTTTCTATTTTACGACCATCTTCAATTTCGTGGTGTGGTATCTTCGAATTCCCTTTGGTACTTATTTGCACTTTCATCCCGAATACGGCTACACATTTGTACATACTGAGTAAGTATATGGCACCTTGTTAGTACAGTCATAATTTTTTTTATAGCCTATCTACATAAAAAGAGTACTTCGGAAGCTGCTCGCATAATATAGTTAATTCCTTATTTAACTTAAAAAAAAAAAAAAGTTAAAAATAAAAAAATCCACCCCACATCGAGAGTTTTATCATCCATCCATCTTTGCCAAAAATACGCATATGAACATATAGCAAATACATCTTACATTTTCTGGATAATATTGGTTTTTTTTTATTATTGTTTTTAAGAAGCTATCACCAATCCAAATCCAAGATTTGCTATATGGTTAATTTGTTACTTTTAGATAACTTTTTTTTTAAAGAACTTTTCAGTTTTGGTTCGTTTGCTTGTTTTTTGTTGTTGTTGCAAATCCATTTAATAGTTTTGCACTTACAGAAAGAAAATAAGGGTGGGAAATAAGATGATGTGTTTTATTCGTTTTATAAAAAGTTACCGCAAACATTTGTCAGTTTCCGTATTAGATAAATCGATAAACAGGAGACTGTGTGATGTTTTAACACCTTATTTTTAGTTCATATACTATATGTATATGCTCAAAGTTTATCGATATACCACAAATGATATCGGCCCCTGGTTTTTCACAAGAAAATTTTTTTCCTACTTCTGATCTCCCCAATACTTTATATATCAGGAGAAGAAAAAATTTCGTCAATTTCTCATCCCCAGTATCAAAGTAGTACAATACTTTTACAGACTTGTATCTAACTGAGCAGATTGTTTCGTTTGGGACAAGTTTAGGTGTGATTTGTTACTGTCACTGACTTTTTTATTTAGTGCAATTTGTAAAAAATATCTCCTATTATCGATAGCAACCGAAATGAGAAAAAAATAAACTTTTTTTTATATAATACAAAAAAAACATGTTCACAATTAGTATTGATCCTTTTATAGATAAAAATAAAATAGAAATTTCTCTTCCATAATAATCTTCTGACTGTTAGAAAATAAGTACAATTGAGAAAATTGAAAATCATTTATTGTAGAAAAATGAAAATCCTTGAAAGTCTAACCATTTTCTTAAATTATATATATAAACCAAATTTGATAAAAAAAAAATTACCAAATACAAAAAAAAATTTTTATAAATACTATAATTTATTCAGTCGATTTCGTAGAGTACTTCTTTTTTTGTAATCTATAAAATCAATAAATCCACGTGTAATACTAGTTCTAAAAATATTATGAAATATTTGAATAATATATTTTGTATTTACTTTAAAAGAAAAACCATTTGTAATTTAAACTTATCAATCAAGTCCATATCGGTTTAGGAGATTTTTTTTTTTTTTTAAATCAGTATAAAAAGTCCATAAAGAAAATTACAAAGTTACTAAACCACTGGACTTAGATTGATTGTATTGCTCTTCAGTGGTTTTTTGAATGAAATTTTGTAAATTAAACCACAGAAGACGATTAGACAGATTCAATGTCAATGAAAAATTGAATATCTAATGATTCAGTGAACCGAATTTTGAAAGACAACATTTATTATTCGACCATAAAAAAAAAATTATTTTAAATCACTAAATTCAAGTTGGTTTAAAATAAATTAACATAATCCAACTGTCTATAAATAATTCGAAAATAAATAATACTCATACTCAATGTTTTCAGCAAATAGAATTTATAACTAGAACGTGATGATTTTATTATATATAATTTAAAAGTTTTATTATGGAAAATTCACTTTAAAAATATTTTTATTCTAAAAAAAAAAGAATTTTTTTTATATAAATTACTTAAAATTTTTTACGTTTTATTTTTTTTTTGGAGCATTTTTTCAGCTGAACCATATCCTGATAAAATTTTTAATATTCTTAATTATAATATATCCATTTTTCTATTCTAATAGTATTCACCTGTTATTTTGAACTTAATAAAATTTATTTATTTTTATAAATAGAATTTTTTTTTATACAAAATTTGCCATTTTAGAATATTGATTATTTAATTATTAAAAATTATGTTAAGATTATGAAAAATTTCTATAAATGTGGCAATTGTAGCAACGTTCCACGCTTAAAGAAAAGAAAAGTCTTTCGTCGATGAGGCTCACATCTTGCTCGGTAGGTACGAGGGTCGTTCAATAAGTCCTTAGAAAATCCGAGAAATTGCGCTAGTAGTGTCGGTAAAGATTTTTTTAAGTAGCATTATCGACAGGAAAGCTGTCAAAATTTCAGCTTGATCCATAGCTTAGGTCAATTTCTATTGTCGATTAAAGTTAACGACATTTATTTGTGCATAACAATGGAAAAAAGCGAGTTTAGGGCTGTCATCAAACATCTCCATTTGAAAGGCTTAAGCCCGAAAGAAATCAAAGCCGAGTTGGATGCAGTTCATGGCACATCTGCACCTGTGTTTGCGATGGTTTACAATTGGGTGAATGAATTTAAACGTGGCCGTTCAGCCACAAAAGATGAACATCGTTCAGGAGGCCCAGTTGAGGTGTCTACTCCTGAAATCATCGACAAAATCCACGATCTGATTTTGAACAATCGGCGAATTAAAGTGCACGAATTAGTTGAGGCCACGGGCATATCACAAGGAACAGTCGCTTCAATTTTGCATTAAAAATTGTCTGAGAAAAAAATTTCGGCAAGATGGGTACCGCGTTTGCTCTCAGAGGAGAATAAGCGCAATCGTGTAGTGGACTCTGAGGCTATGTTGGCACTCTTTCATTGCAATCCTGCCGAATTCCTTCGTCGATATGTCACTGTGGACGAAACCTGGATACACTTCTACACTCCAGAAACGAAGAGACAGTCATCGAAGTGGATTTTCAAGGGTGAACGGGCTCCGAAGAAGGCAAAAACTGTGCCATCGGCCGGCAAGGTGATGGCCACGGTCTTTTGGGATTCGCAGGGCATCATTTTTATCGACTACTGGGAAAAAGGAAAAACAATAACAGGAGCGTATTGCACGTCGTTATTGAAACGGTTGAGCGAGGAAATCAAAGAGAAACGCCCCCATCTGAAGAAGAAAAAAATCCTCTTGCATCAGGACAATACGTGTGTGCACACCTGCGCTGTTTCCATGGCCAAAATTGTGGAATTGAGAATGGAATTGTTGCAGCATCCCACTTATTCACCAGATTTGGCCCCGAGTCACTATTTTATTTTCCCCAATCTGAAGAAATGGCTTGGCGGACGACGGTTCACTTCCAACGAGGACCTCATTGCTCAAACGGATGAGTATTTTGCAGAACGGTTTGAAAAGTGTATAGACCTAAAAGGATATTATGTTGAAAAATAAAAAAAATTTTTTTCAAAAACAGTTTTCTTCCACCTTTTTCTAAGGACTTATTGAACGACCCTCGTACCTCAATAAGCAACTTTGCTATATAGAAGGCTCAATTAAATGAGCAAAAACCATTTGCAAAACACAAATTGGATAATTCTTTACTTAAAGATAAAAAAAAAAACTAAAACACTTAAATTCATATGTAAGCAAATTCAAAATCAATTATTTAATGTTTTTTTTTCTCAATAAAAGACAATTTAGTTTTTTCTCGCTTACAACTGTTAAAATTCCAAGGACCAATAAAATTTTTCAAAGACGAATTAAATACTGCGAAAAATTTTGAATTTAGATCAATAAAATAAGGCACCTGTTTATAGGATATAATAATTTCTACTCTCTTCGGTTTCCGCAAAAAATATAAAAATTTGGTTTTTTTTTGTGATAAAAATATTTTTGGACAATTACACCTTAGAATGTTCAAAAAGGTATTATGTTGAGATAGTCAAAGGTATCATAATACTAATACAAATGGAATATTTCCTTTCATGTGAATTTAACGTAATCAATCAATGTCTACATGATATGGATAGTTATAGTTCGTTTCACGTCAACATGACATATTTCACATTTTTTAAGTTACACTACAAATTCATCTTCTCTACTAAGAAAAGGAAGTATAAAAGTCTAACAAGACTTAAAATTGCCCATTTTAAGGGCCTAAACTTTTCAAATTCACCCATTTGTCATAAGATCCAGCTAAAAAATATTTCACTTTTTTAACTTATAAAAAAAAAAGAAAAAAATATAAAACTAACCGAGACATGTCTAAATAAAAAAAGAATTATACGTTGTTTTTTTTTTTGGCAATAGTAAATGAAAAGATATAAACACAACAACTAAAGTGAGAGTATAGAAATAGAATAAAATAAAATAATAACATATAAAGTATACCACGCAGCAAAGGGATACCTGACAGTTATACATAAAATAGGTCAGAAAATATAAATTCACTAGGTTGGAACTTAGAGGGTAGAAAACGGTAAAAACCTAACCTAATCTGTTATAGTGAAAAGAAGTGAAGAGTAAAAATGTATTAAATCTGAATAAGGGTAAAGTTTTTTTTATCTACGCAGAATAACATGGAAAAAGGTAGAATATTGCATGATTGTATGTATGCCTACACATATAGGTGTGTTTGTAAAGAAGATAGATAGATAGATAGATATAGAAGCACATGGCTAGACGCAAAAAATAAAAACGTAAATAAATAAAAAGAAATAATGATCTGTGGGGGAAAGACGCGTAACACCTGTGATTTCCCGAGCAGAAACAAATCAAGAAAAATAGGAAAATACTCGTCCTCGTACATACACTCGAAAGTAGAAATATCCAAAAGAAAGGCTTTCAATGCATACATACATTTATCCTTATAGAGATATATTCGTTAACGTCCATGCTTAAATGGTGCACGCAAAAACTTGGTGAAAAGCTTTCGTTAAGTTTTTGGAGTGTGAAAGTACGAGTATATCCTGCTAACAGGACAGGTTTGTGAATTTCGTATGGAATCGGGAAAAAATATCTACACAACCTCTCCATAGTTCATACTCCTATACTATACTTGAATCACGGATTCAATTTAAAGGAATAGAAATATGAATTCTAAATAGCAAAAACAAGATAGCCAAAGTGAACAGAAATAGGGTAAAAAAAAAAAGATTCTTTTTTTATTTTTTTCGAACGCACGAATAAAGAAACATTCGGCAAATGTGTACCTTTTGCAGAGGTGTGCGAAATTTCTACTTTCACAAAAGTTTATATACTATCTATGATGAGCAGCGTATATTAATAGTCTTTTGTACCTTTCTACCTGTGATGTATAAAAGTAAAATAATAGAAAAGAAAATGGAAGAAAATCAGGCAAATTGGATGAATTCTGTCCCATCATTTCAGTAAAACAGAAAGATAAGAATCTATCTGGTCGTAGATAAAAAGGACGGATGACTGAGAAAAGGAAGAAAAAAAAAATTCTTTGTCGATAGCTAAAAGAAATAAACAGGAGCCCAATGAAAGGAATACAAATAGATACAAGTAAAGGACGAAAGGTATATATAGATACTACTAAAGTAGTGCCACTTAGATGGATATAAAAAGTATATGAAAAGATATACACATAGTATGAAAGGAAGAGAGAGAAAAAAATAGCCAAAGAGGACAAGTGAAAAAATGTATCCAATAAAGATAAGCAAAAAAAATCACCTTTTAAGCAACTTAATTTACCACCCATCGTTCTAAGGGCGGTGACTTTCCATTTCTTCAGAATTTACTGTTGGTCGCCATTTACCCCTCGTTGACACACAGTAGCCTGATTGACATTTACAGCAATTTTCGAAAATCGTCGAGGCAAAATTAAAGATTTAACGCTCTCCTAACGACCTCGTTTTCAGATGATTATCGAAAAAGTTAAAATCTACGAATCTGGGGATTTGGAAATCTAGCAATCTATAGATTTAGGTAATCACATCTAAAGGTTTTCGGTAATAATTTTTTTCACCTTCTAAAGAAGAAAAATTAAATATTCCTAATGAACTACTATTCAAAGTGAAAATACATCCCCTTTTACCAATTTAAATTGTGTCAATATTCAATATTAATAAACGTATAATCCTTAGTGGACGATGTTTAACTATCTCTGATTATATATAGCAATAATTTTTAATTGTATCATTAAGAATAATAATAAATGGGAAAATGCGTACCTTTATACAATTTGCTTCTTAAAAAAAAATACTCGAATTCCATGCTTATTATAAAATAATTGCACGTCCTTTTAGAAATGCTACCAGCAAGTACACCTCATCCTGTCGTTTTAAACGTTGCGAAAAGAAATCAAAAATTAAACTAAGAAAAAAATAGAAAATTTCTCATTTTATTTCAATTTTCGATAAATTTAATTAAATTATACCAAGAAAAAATATCGTTAACGTGTGGAGAATGAAAATTTCAAAAGATCTCTCTCTCTTCCTTTAGTCCTTGTTCGTATAGCCAAATAATTATTTTTTTTTTTTCGTCTGTAATAAGATTTGCTTTTGTCGAAAGATAACTTTTCAAATTATATTCATTATTACCTTTGTGAATAGATTCATTCTCATTAATTTTTAGATATTTTTTACAATTGTAATTTTTTTTAACTTATAATTTTATTTTTGTAAATAAAAGTCAGTGCAATTTTTTCGCGTAAATAATAGCCATTTTTAATATTTAATATATATAAATTTTCTATTATTGCAAGTATCTATAAAGAGTTATCCAATTTATACTTTTCAAATTAAAATTTAATAAATTATAATAAAAAGATTTAATTTTATAAAGATTTATAATTTATTGTAATGCAAAAATCCTGCCATTTAAAAATTAATACATAAGCTATTTGATTGAAATTCATTAACTTCTTGCAGGACTCGATTTTTTTGAGGTAATTTTAGATGACTTTTTTGCTTATTTCTGATTGCAATCCTGCCATTATTTGATAAATAGTAATTTTTAATTGTTCTAAAGTATAGTAATTATCTATGTTAATATAATCTTTTATGTAACTTTATAAAACAAAGTCCAACGGTGTCAAATAACACAATCTTGGAGGCTAACTGATATCAACAAATTTCAAAATTATGATTATTGTAAAATTTTTACGTAATAAAGGCATCTTATTGTTAAATTTGCATATAGTTTAAATAATAATCTTTAAGCTAACACCAAAAACGTTTCTCCTTCTTTATCTTGAAAAATTATCATCCAAAACCAGTTGTTCCAGTATCCAGTCGGTGTATCTTTAATCAATTTTTAATCACTAAGTCAATTAAACAATTAATATTATAAAATGCCTAATTTTATGCTAAAAATTTTTTATCACAAATAAAATTTATAATAAACAACTATCAATTGACAGGACTCTACTTTCAAAACCAGAAAATGAATAATACGTAAGGATCACTGAAATATCATATACTCTTCGTCTTGCCCATTAAAACAAACAAAATTAATCACAATAATATTAAGTTTGAGAAATTTTGCAAAATATAAGGATATAGAATCAATATATATTATGCGATATATTGTATTATATTGTATAATATAATAGAGGTGGTGGTAGTTAGAAATAGAGAGTGAACGTATTAACATCTATCATAGAGTGGAAGATTCTTATAATTTCAGTCACAATTCGAAAGAAATATACTTTTCGCACTATTCATCAGCGTGACAAAAGGGCTTCAGTTTTTCTTTAATGCCGTCTATTATTGACATTCATTTAAGTTATTCAGCACACGTCTTCTGGCTTATTTATATTCATCCGAAACAATTCATTAACCGCTAATAACATAGCCCCAGGCATTCATGCTATCCAAACGAACAAAAACCGACATCCAATTTTACGTGGCGCATTGTATTAGTTTCTTGTAGGGTTGACCCATTTTCCCTTTCGATGAAGATGACGATGATGATGATCATGGCCCATCATCGCCAAAGCCATCATCGACACCATCGGTTCAACTAGCATCACTATCAAAGTTTAACTATATCGCCTTGTATGTGTGTTATTCACCCAAACCCAACCCAAAAAAAAAACCACTTCTATTCATATCGCCTACTATGTTCTCTTGCCTTCTCCAATCCCTTAGACCGAAAATTGTACTTTTTGTTAATCATTTGGTGTACTTTGTATTTTGGTATTTTCCCTTTTTCCAATAGGAAACTGAAATTATTTCTGCTCACGAAATATCCTTCAACACCGTTAACTTAACTTAGTATTGCCATCATCATTGTTTTTTTCTTCTTCTGCCTATCCAGTTAACTTGACTTTTTCAATGTACTCGTTATCAGTCCTTTTTGGTATTTATACAAATTTATACAAATACCAAAAAAGATCCAAAAAAAAAAAAACTTTATGCAAAAACTCGACCGTTTCTATTAATTCGATTTTTTGTTTGTTTTCGTTTAGTCCTTTTGTATATATATATATATATATATGCTCTTTGGTCCGGACTCAATTCTATGTATATCCTTAAAGTTGAAAAACGTGTTTATTCTGTAATCAATTAAAAACACAATTTGTTCATATCGGTTTTCTAATGAAATTCACTCAACAGATCATCCCCTATTTCAACATAATCGGATGCTATTATTAGTATCTTATTACATTGGAATCTCCTATACATAATATAATAAATATAATCGAATATAAAAGGGGATGCACATTATCTTTTCACAAGCATATACATGTGTGTGTCTGTGCGTTTTTATGATGAATTTACATAACGAACCCCTATATGCTCATTTAATGTCCATCATCGAACATCTGTTTTTCTTTTTCACTAAATATGAGATGAATTAATAAAGTTTAATTTAATTTTCTTTTTATTATTTACTATATTTTTTTTTTAAATATAATTTTCGTATTATGCACTCTATTCGAAAATAATTCTTCAGGCTTAATCTAATAAAGAAGAATGCATTTGCCTTGTTCAAATCCTTTTATATGTTGTGATTCATTGCAATTGGATATATCCCCGATGGTATCATATTGTCTGCTTCACCCTTAAGAAAATTTCATTCGTACTATTTGTAAAAAAAAAAAATATTTACATAAATCTGCTGATAGATTCTATAAACTTTTCATATAAGTATGCAATTTTTGAGTGTAGAATATCTCGACTTACTTCTATTCACAGTGATTCTAACTAATTGTACGAGAATTTTTCTTCAAATACACCTAACTCTATTAAAGGATTATTCAGTTATTTTTGCCTCAGAAAGTAAAGTTAAATAAAAGTATTTTTTTTAAATATAGATTTTTATTTAATTTTACTGTTTTTAATAATGCTACGCAAATTACGTGACTCTACAAAACACTTTACTTATCTACAATTAAATCATATACAAATTAGGCCTTAACTAAAACTAAAACTAAACTAAACTCTCGACCGTATATGCCATGCTGAATTGCTTTGGAAGTTGCAGCGAGTCCTACCTTCTGGTTATTTCTGCATCCTAAGATAGTATTTCTAAACGTAGGTAGCTGAAAATATTGATGTTTTCTGACATTTATCCTATCTGCGCCGGGCTCCCTCAGGGAAGTGTTCTAACCCCAATCCTTAACAATATTACAGCAATATCCTTTCCGCAATATATACAACCTTCCTTATACATCACAAAGATCCTTCCATAGTTGTCAATATCCTATAGAACCTCATCCACTCCTTAGAAACCTGGTTCAAAATGTGTGAAAAAGTGGGGGATAAATGAACAAAAATCTGCTCATTTTACTTTTACACTCTGCCTAGAACAGAACAGATTCGAGCGTGCGTTCTCTTGGACTTATATTCGACAAACAGTTAACCTGAAACCCTCTCACGAAAAATAAAAGAAGTGAACTTAACGGACGATACAAACAATTACTACGACTACTAGACAGTATGTCAAAACTGACAATAATAAGCAAACTATTAGTGTATAATACGGAATTGAAACCGATATGGACATACGGACTCGAACTTTGGTGTTCGACTAAGCATTTCAACTCCCTTCTAATTCGAACCCTACAATACCGTATCGGTCGTGAAATTGTCAATGGCCCCCTTTTATGTGCGAAACACATCATTAAATATTCCATTTGTTCGCAAACTATACATCTCCCGATATAAAAAATTCCATTCGTAACAATCCTACCATCCTAATCCCTTAGGAAGAGAATAATCTTCTGCCATTCTTCCATTATATATTCATCGACGCTTGAAACAGCGATGGCCGAGAGATTTATTAAAATTATAAAATAAAAATATCCTTTTCTAGAGGTAACATCGATGGGTGTTTTCCTTTACATGTTTTCACATCCTTGTATTTATATTTCTAAAAATCTGCTTGTTAATAGTTGTAAGTGATTGTAGATATCATTAAAATTTAAAAAAAAAAAAAAAATACAAAAATTTTGATAACTTTTTTGCATACTTTAGGCTGTAGTTGACGGATGTTCGAGTTTTTAAATGATTCAAAGTTTATGAATTATCTATAAAAAGTTGACATTTTGCATTGCTTTGCAAAAAAAAAGTCCACCCAGGGTCAAATCACACCATCATGAAGGCCAACTGACATCAGCAAATCTCGAAATTACGTGTCCTAGAAACTTTTCGCGCAATAAAGCCAAAATTTGTTATATTGTGTATCTTGTGGTGCCATTTTGTAGATACCGCAGATATGCTAGAATAAAAATCTAAACCCAGATAAAAAAAAAGACGGTAAAGGTCTCTACTACTTCATTTTCCAAAAACACCGTCAGACCAAAATGCACACCAGACAATGGCTTTTTCATAGAATAGCTTTCATTTATAGTAACATGTGGATTTTAAGAGCCCCATACCATATATGGTAATTATACTTATTGTAATATCCAGCCTCATCGCTAAAAAAAATTTTGTTAAAAAAATCAGAACCCAAATATCGTATCTTTGACAGTCAAAATTTTTTAATATATAATTTTTAAAGTGGCATATTTTTTGCATTAATAAAATTTTTCTTTAAATGACATATGGTATATAATTAAGAAAATTATTTTAAAAAATAAAATGGTTAATTCTTTGCATATATTTAATCAGTTTATATTATAATATAATTAAATAAGGGTAGTTTTCTGATAACGATTCAGAACTAGGTAATTGGTATCGTCTATAATTCGGTCAGTAAATATATAGTGTCCTTTCATAAGAAAAAATCTGAATTAATTTTTGACTATTTTTTTTTCAATTAATGCGTCAAGTAGTAGTGTTGGAACGGAGAAAAGTCAACCTGCAAAAAAAGTATACAACCACCTTTCGATGGCTTTTGTAAAAGTCTAGTTTCACGTTAATTTTTTGTATTATTTTTCCTAGAACATCATATAAAAATATACATACAAGTATAAGGATGCAAATTTGGTAAAATTGCTTAACGATGCCCAGGCAGAAGAGCATAAATTGAAAGCTTATACGGATCGGTAACTTATGTGCAAACCTTTTTTTTCTACATCCAAACTTGTGTTCATGTGTACACAGGAAGTAGACAACAAACCGAAAAACGAAAGGTATTCCGTAAATACTCGAGGATTTTATAAATATGAATAGAGTCTAGTGTATGTACACTCTTATAAAAACATGAATACGGAAATGTACTCTTCCAATTAAAAGATAAAAAATAAATCAATTTTTTCTAATAAAAAAAAAAATTATATACAAACTAGGAAAAAAAGGATAGAGAATTAGACAGTACAGAAATATTATTCTTGCAAACCTTGTAGAAGCTACATTACTAATATGTGTATGTGTGGATATAATCGTATGTACATTCCTGAAGCCCCTTGGGTGATTCTAATAAACAAGTACGTACTTATTGATATGTAGGTCTGGTGCATGACCAAGCACAGATACTACCTATCAAAAGGGATGTTAGCCTGTTCTCTTATATCTACCTAATAACTGAATGTGGATGGGTTCTTCGGTAGTGTAAAATTCATCCCTTTCGGCTGATGAGCAGATCTGTCAGCTATTCACCATGCTGGCAAAGCAAAGATCCACAGAATCAAATGGTCGTCGGATAACGTTTGCATAAAACAAGGATTAGAACCTGCCAGTTACCATTAGAGGGTCACAGTTATTCTATTTTCATATATTCATCGTTTTGTGAAGATACGTTACGTAAATTTGCCTGCACCACTTTGATTAATGTCCTGGCAAATATTATCTGAGTTAAATGAGGATATATTCTCCACGCATGAAAACATCGTTTGGGTTGGTCTTAGATTCATTTACTGTAGCCAAACTTTTGGTCGCAATAAAGAAAAACGAGATTCTACAAAATATATAATATAAAGGGCACTGTAAGGTTCCATGAAAGAAACTAAATATGATTAAAAGCAAACCTATTGAAACGAGTATGCATGTGTCCATGTGAATGTAAATTTGGATGTATTCTGATTCATAATGTATCCAACTTTCGTATTTGTTCAATGAACACCACTGAATGGCGGCCCTCATTTTTTTTATCATTACATTGCATGTCGACATTTGAATGTAATATATTTGGTCGGAATAAAAATCAAAGGAAATGATGCAAGGACGCACTCCCAGACTGCTTTTAGAGGAAGCTGAAATAGTGCGGGTACACCAAAAGATGAGCAGCCATGATTTCTTTTCACGTTTATCACGTTTTCCTAGTACCCAATATGTCTCCTGCAAGATTTTCTAGCGTTTCGAGTTACAAACGTAAATAACATAGGTTCATATTATGCTGGTTTTTGAACAGATCCCATCGACCAGTTTTCATATCATTCTATTCAATATTATACAAATTGGTTCTCGTACTGATTTTGTAAATCTTTTCATCGCGTTTCCTTTTTCTCTGAAAGGAACGTGATATATTCCGTATTTTGGCACATGTTGTTCCCAAAAGATTAAAGCATAACGAGTTAAATAGGAATAAAAATTTCATAATAGAACAGGGTGCCGTACACTATTACTTTCATTGCTATCTAGTTAAATTTTTAAGACCTTATAATAAAAAGAACATGAAGAAAAACCCTCAAGATTACTCATTCCTGTGAGGTAATTTAATCCGCTATTAGGAAGGCTTGAATGGTTTGAATTGAAATTTTTCTATGGATCTCATTCTTATAGTGTTTCGGCGCATTTGAAATTATGGTGATCTTTTTTTTTTGAAGGAAAATACTTCAAAGAATATAAAATGTTGTTAGAAAAAAAAACTCCTTTTAGCTCTAGCCGAAACATAAAATAGGATAACGAATACATACCATAATACCATATATAAAAATGCACGAAAAACAATTTACCAACGAAATAATAGTATGGATTGAAGAAGTTTGCCTTTCAACAATAACGCAACATATGGTTGCTAATATAGAGAATAAGGTGCGCACAGGTAATAATGTCGAACGATTCTAGGAACTGAAACAAGAAAAAATAGCAAAGGTCGTGAGCTGTTTTGTGCTCAAGGATTTTACATTTTATTAAATAGGTACTCATTCCGAAGAAGTTCTATTTGTGAAATCCTTAAAAATCTACCTGTATGATAATAATGATAGATCTAGGTTCCATGGTAGTAAAAATTAAGATTCTTTAAAAAAAAGTTCTTTTAGATTTTGTTTTATGACTCTCCATTTTGTACGCATTTTTTTGTTTGTTTGTTTGTGATTTTTTCTTTCCCAACAATATTTTGAATTAACTTAATTTGGTTTCCTTATGAAATAAATGTTCAAAATACAACCACTACATAGGTATGTATGTATGCAAGAGCACATAATATTTTTGGTATAATGGTAGGAATTTTTTAAATTAAAGGTTATCTTTTGCCTGTAACAGATGTTCAAAATTGGATAAAATTTGTACACAGATATTCGTATTACTTTCGAATATTATATTTTGTTTGGTTTTTTCTGAAATTTACTTTTATACGTAGGTTTTTTTTTAATGATTTTGAACAAATACTATCGAATTTTTATAGTTCTAAAAGTGCAGTCATATCAATTAACAATTTTTACGTAGGTTTTTTTTTAATGATTTTGAACAAATACTAACGATTTTATAGTTCTAAAAGTGCAGTCATATCAATTAACAATTGTAAAATAAATATTTTAATTAAGTTAAAATTTATTTAGAATTAAGATTGCCATTTTATAATAAAGGATTTTCGAATAAAAGTGATATGATTTCTTTTAAAAAAAACACTAATTGTTAAGAAAATTCAAATGTTATTTATTTAATGTAAAGTACAATCGATACAATAAGTTCTGAATAAAATGTCATTCAAATGGCATCCACGACTTCTTTTGCAGGAACCAATTCGATGAACCCAATTTTCGAGCACTTTTTCCAATAAATCAAGTTGTATGTCATGAAAAGCGCGTTCAATATTGACTTCTAAAGCTTGAAGAGAGTCTGGTTTATTTCTAAAGACCAATGACTTCAAAAACTTTTCTCGCAATAATTCGGTTGTTGCATGTGCTGTGTGGCACGTAGCCCCGTCTTGTTGGAACCAGATGTTGTCAAGACCAACTTCTTCCAATTTCGGCCATTAAAAGTTAGTTATCATCGATCTATACCGCTCTCCATTGACAGTAACGGTGTTACCAGCTTCATTTCGAAAGAAGTACGGACCGATGATTCCACCAGACCAACAAACACACCAAACTGTCAATTTAGGTGAATGTTATTGGTGTTCATGAATAATTTGTAGATTTTCTTCGCACCAGAATCGACAGTTTCGTTTATTTACCGCACCACTCAGATGAAAGTGAGCCTCATCGGAGAAGATGATTTTCTTAAAAAAATCGTTATTGTTTTCAAGTTGTTCCAAGACAAAATCAGCAAATTCACGACGTTAACGGTGGTACAATGGTTTCAATTCTTGGGTGATAACAATTTTAAAAAGTCCTTTCTCAAAATCCGCCAGGTTGTAGTTTGAGACAGTCCCAATTCTTGAGAACGTCTTACAATCGACAAATTGCGGTCTTCAGCAACACTTGCTTGAACGGCAGCAATATTTTCATTACTTCGAGCGCTTCTCTGTCTTATTGGCACTTGAACATTAAGTAAAGAAAATGTGCGCTCGAAATTTTTAACAATTCGACGAATAGCGAGCACAGTTGGACGATTATTACGACCAGAAAATGGCAAAAGTTCACGAAAAGTTGCAATTGGAGAACGATTATTTGGATAATAAAATTGAATAATTTGTAAACGTTGTTATTGCGTGATGAAATTGCAAACATCACTGAATACAATGAAATGACAGATCATGACATATTACAAATGGCCGAAACGTCACTTAGAAATCACTCTTATTGGAAAACACTATATATAAATAAAATTATTAAAATATTCTACAAAATTTTATGATTCTACTGTAGCCACGTTTCGCGTTTTAAGAGAAGTTTATAATATTCATAATTAGTCGACAAAGTGAACAATCGCAAACGCAGTGCAAAAATGACTCTAGAAATCTACAATTTATTGTGCAAAAGCCATTGTATCTACGATAAGTGATGTTGCGCTGGGCATTTGGTCTGAAGATGTTAATTCTTAATTGAAATTAAAAAATGAGATATAACCATACAATAACGAACTTTTTTGAGCTTAAACTTAAAGATTTCAGTCTAAACCATATGTGGTTTTAACAAGATGATCTAACAAAATACACAATATGACAAATCTTGTCCTAATTGTTCGAAAAGTTTCCAGGACGTCAAATTTGGAAATTTAGTGATGTAAATTGTCCTCCAAGGTCTTGCCAATTGATACCTTTTAAGTTTTTTTTTGTAAAACTATATAAAAATTTATATTAATGCAGATAATCCTTAAACTTTAGAGCATTAATAACCACTTTTATTTTGGATATTAATACTCTAAAGTTCACAGAATTACTTCCGAATATTTTGCAAAATTTTCTTATTTATAGAAATTAGCAGTTTACACTAGAATATGCCATAACTTTAATTTTAATATATTTTGGCATAATTTATTTAGTTTTCCTTATATTTTTTAAGTTATTTAGCATATTTCTCTTTTAAATCTTGGTTTTCTTGTCGTTTTGGTTGCCTATCTTTTAAAAGCCACTACACATATATCCAAACAAAACAAAAAAATATATCAGAAAACTATATTAAAATAAGAAAAAAATAAACATATTCAAAATGAATAAATTCAACAACAAAAAAAAGTGTTGAAAATGTAAATAAGAACTTTTATTTCTAAAGATAGTATCAAAGCTAATAAATTCCAAGATAGTTGTCAGTAGTTGTCCAAAGAAACACTTTAAGAAAAGGGTCGCATATCACTTAAACATTCTTAAATAAAAAGTGATAAAGTATCAATACAAGAAACAACAGAAAACAGCAATAACAACCAAAAAAAAAAATTATTTCTTATCATATTAATCTATTATTGAATCCACTGCATTTGAAAGGAAGAACAAGAGATTATCCGAAATTTATTTTACACGAAATTAAAAATAAATTTCTTCTGAATTTAGACAATAACTAATGCTCAACACAGACAAGAATTCTTGTTAGATAATAAACGAACTAGTGGATGAATACATATAGCCAAAAATCAAACTAGACGAATAGATAAATTAGTTTTGATAATCTGACAGTGAAGAAATTCCAATTATTCTCATATCTGACTAGATGTCTTTGAGAAGATTGATTCGGAACCAAGGAAAAAATTACAACAACTACAACATTTCTAAACATTTCTCTTTAATTAGTCACATGTTTTCAATTTATTTAAGAAAAAAAAACTTCATCCCTATTAATAAGGAATACTTCTTTTACCATATAATCATAATAAATGTGTTAAAAAAAAATTTTTTTTCTTACAATACTATAAAATTTGTTAAATATTATAGATGTACAGACATGTTAACATTTATTTTTTATTTGTTTAGGAAAATTTTTATTTAATTAGAATATTCAACTAATTTTATAAATTTATTCCAGTTGTTAAAATCTGATAATAAATGAATTTTCGAATAGACTAAAAGTAGTGACCAATTATGGTACTAGCTCGATGTATAGTATTTATTTTTTCAGCGACCTTTATTAAAGAGTTATTCAATATCCGCGTCGAAAAGTAAAAATTTATAAAATATGTTTATTAATATAATAATTTGAATTTAAATAACTACCAAAAAAATTTCCTACAGGATGCGATTTTTTTGAAGTAAGTTTTTATGACTTTTTCACACATTTCGGACTGTAATTCGGCAATTACTTAACGGATGTTAGTTTATAAAAACTCTAAAGTTTGAACATTGTATACGTAAGAATATAATTTCACAACAAAAAAAATCTAACGGCGTCAAATCGCACGATCTTGCAGCCCAACTGACACCACTTAGTTCCGAAATCAAGTGTCCAGGAAACATTTCGTGTGTCAAAACAAACATTTTGTCATATTTTGTAGTTTTTGGTGGTATCTCGTGGAAATCAGATTTATATCTTCAAAGTCAGGTTAAAAAAAGTTCATTATCATGAGGCCATAGCTATCAGAATTGACGGAAACCGTCTCTTCTTCTTCATTTTCAAAGAAATACGGCCAATTACACGTAAAGACTAATTCAAGATGGTCAATTACATATCTACATTAACTAAAGTGAGGGTTTTTGAAGGGTTACATGTAACAATATTATTTATTGACGCATAAAGCGAGTCTGATTATTTAATTATTAACTATAAATTAAAATGGCAAACTTTAAGATTAACAAATAAAATCATAAATTATATTTATGTTTAACAATTTATAAATGACAGACATTTACTTTCTAAATTGTAAAATGGATAAAATGAAATTCTTTACAAAAAAATTGAAATTGAATTTCTTTTTATTATAATAGGAAAAAAAGGGCAATATTTTTAATTGAAAATAATTCATATTTAATTTCAGAAATTTTTTAATACTATAATTAATTAAGAGAAATAATTAATTCGCAATTAAAAAAAAAGCGTACTCATTGAATTTTCTGGCTTTTTAATAAATTTCATTATTGCACTAAACATAAACCATACCAATTATTTGAAACTTTATATTTTCCCCTAAAAAAAAAATAAATAAACCTTACATTTTTATATGCCATAATTAAAAATTTTATATTTTTTTATATATAAACACAATATTAAAAACAAAAGAAAAAAAAACTTTCCTTTTCTATCATTTAGAAATTATATTCAAATTAAATTCTAAATAGCCATAATATCAGTTTATGCGTCCATTTTATCCCAACATAATTAGTAAAATTAACAAGGAATTAAACTGATTATGACCGTGGTTCCACTTTAAATATCAACAAATAGCATGTTTACAGATTTTGGACAATTCAAAAAGTATATAAAAAAAAAATTAACAATTATTTCCACCCACACAATAATAATCAAATCAAATTTTATCTGAATATAAGAAGAAGAAAAAAATTAGTATATCAAACAATTACTCGTTTATTACGACGAATTCGTGCTTATTCAGCTCTAAATAAAATTACAAAAATCAACATTCAACATTTTCGGGTGAAAAAGTATTTACGAAAATTATCCTTTTATTTTTGTAGTACACACCTTTAATTAATTTTTTTTTTTATTAAATTCATTAAGTTTCATTTTTAGTTTTGAATCGGTTCTATGTACATAATAAATCGCATCCTTGTTGGAAAAAAAAAAACCGTGGGGACAGTTCATTGAACCACATACTACTAAAATTAGTATCGCATTAGTAAAATTAATATTTTCATACTTGGTGCATATATTCACATAACCTTATTTGAACCGTACTTTTAGCTCCAAGAAAAAACAGGATTTTTTATAATTATAAAAACAGGATCTTTTGTCATATTCACATTGCATGCTAATAAATTTTAACTTGGAAAGGATACAATTTAAAATGTGCGACATTTTTTGCTTAATAAATTTATTGCCTAGCATGAACTAAGCCTTATCCAATCTTAAACTAATTTTAGGTTTAAATAATTAGAAGTGAATATTTTTTTTTGTCTAAACTTAAACTTATCCCAAATACGAGGATAAGTTTAAGTTTAGATCAACAAAAAAAATATTCACTTCTAGTTATTTAAGCCTAAAAAAAGCCTTTGAGTAAGTGAATATTTACTGAAAATCTACACCTTTATAGAGTGGATAATACCTTGTGAAACTAGTCATTCGTGAATTATTACCTATATTCAATGGTGTGGATTGAGATACATATAATAATAATAATAATAATAATAATAATAATAATAATAATAATAATAATTATAATAAGAGCAGCCAAAGAAAATTGGATATAATTGTTATGATAACTCTTGTATTTGGTGCCGACATAATTCGAAACCAATCTCTTCAAAACTGTCAAACCATGACAAATTGTACACTAATTGAGTTATGGTTTCCACCTCACCTACTCAGGTAACCCTTCCTAAGATATACCATACAGCAAAATCTCTAAATGCCTATAACTTTGATCTTGTTCTGTTGTCGTCCTTCCTAACAGAATAGTCGATTCCTTCCGGTTGATTAGAATTATATGTGTTTGAATTTAAGGTAAATTTATTACATTAGTTTTGAATTATCAATTCATCTCAGTTTGTGTCAATGTGGAATTGTAATTTATAAACGCATGTACCTATGAAAGCTTATCACTATTCATACTGGCCGTATTTTCAAAAATATCCTCAAGATTTTGTGTACTTACCTGTGTAAATTTCAAAACTTATTCACAACATAAGCCGACTCTTTAGTATTCGTATCGACTTTAAGCATCTCATATCTCGATATCGAGTACACAATAATATCTGATTACGCCATCTATTCATATTGCATAGACCATCTGATGGAGGCTGTGGCGTGGAGACCACCATGTATGTATGTACATATGTAGGGGGCATACAAGCCATGCATCAATTACGTGTATATGTTCATAGAACAAGTTTTTCCTCTCGGGGATAGTGTGTATAGGCCCCCATAGGTGCGCATTTCGACGTCTCCTCGGTGAAGAGTTGTTTAATTTCGCATCGAACAGTCTGCTGACTGGGTTAAGTTATGTGGCAACGTGAACGCAACTTTCATGACCATGATCAGTGGCAACCATTTCATTTCATAGATAATTTATCGTGAGACTTTAATTTACATATTTGAAATTTCACTTCGGTGAGCATTTCCATTCCTGGTTGTGGGTAGCCGCCAGGCACCCGCTGCAAGTCAATGTATTCCGTCAATATTCTATTCGCCGCTTCGATTCTAATCCATCAGATACAGGCTGAAGCACTTGATATCAGACGGCCTCCACTACATTCACTTTAGTATGTTCGAATAGAAAAGAAGGACTCCCCTACAAACGAATCTGAATCTGAACGAAAAAAGGGTTTCGTATCGACGAATCCACCACTCACATACACATGACCATGACTGGATGGGCTGTGATGAAGTGTGCTTAAAAGCTTATTCGATAAGTACCAAACATTCACGATATTCACTTTCAGAGAAATCCTTTCAGGGACCATCATACGTAAATGCGCACTTATACCACTCACATCGGCCCTTTTAGAGCTCGACCGTGCTTTTGAAAATATTGTTCGAATTTTACTGATTCCATACATTGGCGAAGGGCAAATAACCGACAACATGGAAGTACTTTTATGCCAAGGATATTTTTATCGATTTTTTAAATAATCTTAAAATTTTGCTAACCATTATGGCAAAAAAAAAATGTTTTTTTTAAGCGTTAAAGAAATTTTTGTGGGATAGTTTTGTTCCCGAAAAATAATTACAAATTTATTTTGTTTTTTACTAAAAAAATGGACATTATATATCTTGTCTTGCATACTTTTATGCAAAAGGACTTCATTACTGATTTTTAAAATAATTTAAAAATGTTGCTAACCATTATGGCCCAAGACAATTTTTTTTTAAATGTTTAAGAAATTTTTTTTCCCGAAAAATAATTAATAATTTTTTTTTCTTTACCGAAAAAGGACATTTCATATTTCATGTTTCATACTTTCATGTGAAGGACTTTTTTATTGATTTTAAAAAAATTTTAAAGTTTTTCTAACCATCATCTCTCAAAAAAAAAAATTTTTTCCGAAAAATATTTACCAATTTATTTTTTCTACCGAAAAAGGACATTTTATATCTCGTCTTGCATACATTACTAATTTTTTAAATAATTTAAAAATGTTGCTAACCATTATGGCCCAAGACAATTTTTTTTAAGTGATTAAGAAATTTATTTTAACCGAAAAATAATTACTAATTTTTTTTTCTTTAACGAAAAAGGACATTTCATGTTTCATACTTTCATGTGAAGGACTTTTTTATTGATTTTTAAAAAATTTTAAAGTTTTTCTAACCATCATCGCTCAAAAAAAAATTGTTTTTCCGAAAAATAATTACCAATTTGTTTTTTTCTACCGAAAAAGGACATTTTAATATATCGTCTTGCATACATTACTAACTTTTTAAATAATTTAAAAATGTTGCTAACCATTATGGCCCAAGACAATTTTTTTTAAGTGATTAAGAAATTTATTTTAACCGAAAAATAATTATTAATTTTTTTTTCTTTACCGAAAAAAGGACATTATGTATTTCATGTTTTATACTTTCATGCAAAGGACTTCATTACTAATTTTTAAAAAATCTAAAAATTTTGCTATTTTCATTTAAAAAAAAAAAAAAAAACTAGAAAAATAGCCAAATTTTACAAATATTATTGTATAAAAAAAATAAAAACTATAAAAATAGCAAAATTTTTAGATTTTTTTTGCTATTTTTAGTTTTTAAAAAAATTTTATTTAAAAATTTTATAAAAAACTATAAAAATAGCAAAAAAATCTAAAAATTTTGCTATTTTTATAGTTTTTATTTTTTTTTTTTTTAAAAAAAAATAAAAACTATAAAAATAGCAAAATTTTTACATTTTTTTTAAAAATTAGTAATGAAGGCCAAAAAATAATTACTGATTTGTTTTTTTTTTTTCCAAAAAAGGACATTTTATATCCGGTGTTTCATACTATTATGAACAGAATATTTTTATTGATTTGTTAAAGTAATCTCTTAAAATTTTGCTAACCATTTTGCTGGCCTAAAAAATTAAGAAAACATTTTTTTTTTGAGAATGTAAGAAATTTTTTTTTTGCAAAAAATAATTATAAAAAGTTTTTTGCCCAAAAATTTTAATATTTATTTTTCGTAAAAATAATTAAAGAAAATTTTAATTTGCATTTGAATAGAAAAATATTATGTTACGAGTACCCTTATTAAAAATAAATTAAATATTCTTAAAAAAATTTCTTAAAATAAAAAACATAAAAAAATTATAAAATCATATACACTCGAATATTATGCAAAGTTCAATTGTTAGCCATCAAATATTGGACATTTGAAATTAAAAAATATTCTGAAATAAGTTAAAGTTGGAAAATGAAAAACACCTTGAAGCGAACTATTGTGTATTCTTAAAATATGGAATATCAATGCGACATTGTACTCAAAATATTTTTGCAAAGTGAAAAAGCTTAGAAGGAAAGGTAAAAGCTTTCTAATTGAAATGAAATACGTCCTCTGTACAAAAATGCACATGACAAATGACGTCAAGAGTCAATTTGGCCTTACGAAAAATACCAGAAATCTTATTCAGTTTCCATTATATACAGTTACGTGCCAAATGCATAGACTCAATTCATACTATCCTGCAACAATCTGTTCGTTCATCTACAAAAATATATCTGATGTACATTTATAATAGATAACATTTTATTTTGTGCTAAACATTTCACTGCTAAAATAGAACACGCGACAAATGAAATTTAATACAATTTTCTGTATGCATTTCTGTGATATAATTTCATTCAGAAAAGGTGTACATTTTGAGTTGAATTGAGCGAAATTTTATTATTTGTTGTGTTGAATAAAATTTATCTATTGTGTTGGAAATTTTCTACTATCAGAAATTGTATCTAAATTCGGAACTTGTATATATGTATATAGTCGATAAAATGAACTTCCATTCATCGAAAAGGCACTTTTTAATATCATACAATAATACTAAATAATAATAGGATATTTTTCCGTTTTCAAAATGCTATATTGAATAAAATGAGTTTATCCAATTATGTCGGATATAAATGAATTTGAACTAAAATGGATAGTGCTCATCATAATAAACTACAGGCGTATCCTTTTGAAATATGCACTATTGCGCGTTTCTGGGTGACTAAATTTTGAATGGTTGCTTCAATTTTTTTTTTTACTGTATGAAGAGTTTGTAGCATATACTCATAAATTCGAATTATTTCATATTAAATAGTAGATAGAGTAACAGATACTTTTGGAAAAAAAAGTCAGAATTAAAAATTAAATTCTTTTTTTTCTTTTTTGTTTTTGTTGACCAAAAAAAAAAAAAAACAGGATAAATAATAAAAATAAATTAAATTGAGTGCATTGTTTTTGGATCATGATGCAGATTAAGGATGAAGATAATAAATTTAGAGAATTGCTCGAAAAACAAACATGCAGATATTGTGGTGTATCTCAAGCGCTTGAATAGTATCTAGTAAACTTTAATTAGTTTGGGAGTATTTATTCTTTCCTTTCTGAAGCGATATATTTATGAAGCTTAACTACAAGAGCAGCTTTCATCCAATTAAATTAGACTGTTACTGTTAAGTCCAATATCATCCGTTTCAATGGAATAGAATACTAGTTTTACAGCAGAGCTTGATGCTGTAGTCGGGGTGGTTGGTATGCATGCATGCAGCTACAGATGCTGATGTGTTCTAGTCGTTACTGGCCAAATGGAAGTATTCAGGATATTTGTTAGCTCTCCAAAGGGTAGCACCAAAATTGTCTGATACGTGTATGTCCATGTCATTCGGGTGTGATTACATTCAGCATCGGGAACATATCCTGGAGACCATAAACAACCAACAACGCTAGTAGCTTCCATTCAGTAAAACTTTGTTTTCATCCACTAGTCTACCAATAACAATCCTGCATTTAGTGGCCTAAACTTTTCAGTACTTTTACCAAGTTTATATAAGAGAAATTTATATACTCTTGAGCAAAGACTTGGACATATTCGCTTATAGATAGATATTTACATATCACCCAATTCGGCAATAGAAAAATAGAAAACATATCAAATCTGCATGCCCAGAAGCTTGTGAGCTAAATTTTTGTTGAAATGGTCGATTTTCTGAATGATGTAGTATTTTTCGAAATGATAACTGATCCTTGACGTATTTTCCGGAATAAAATTTTAGGGAAAAAATATTCGAATAGAAAGAATCCATCAGTGATTCAGGATTAAAAAAAATTTCATTCGTTTTTTTTTCTAAATTCTATTTTGCAATTTAATTTTTTTTTTATAGTTTGTATTTGTATTTTTTTTATAGCAGTTCCTTTATTGATATTGTACTTGCCCTAAGGGTCGAGATGAATTTTTCTATCCGTTTCCCACATGAAACAAAATTTAGTTTTTCCCCTCCAACACTTTTCAATATGTTTAAATTGAATCTGTGAGTCCTCTTAGCATATTCGTATTTCGAATGCACTCAACAATGCTTCAGAAAGTGTTGTTTCCCCCCGTCCAAAAAAAAAAAAAAATTACCCAGTTGTATTTAAGTATTGAATGCTATATAATAGAGGGGCTGGTAAATATTTATTGAATACTTAAAAACTGACTGATTGATTAACTGAGTGTACTGTTTATTGAGGCTCTAAAAACTTTTCATTTAACTTTATTCGATTTCAATTCGAATATTAAATAATTCTCATAAAAATATTGTAGAATTTTTCTAATAGTTTATGTTTTTGGTTTATTTCAGATTGGCAGCGCCATTACAAACAACTGGCCAACAGCAGATGGCACAGAGTATGTCGACTGGTAACAATTCAGGTGGACCACATTGTCAACTGAGTGGATCGTCGGCTCTGGTTATGCCAGGATTTCCAATTAGACCTTCACATTCAGCGCATACGCCACACTATTCACCATACTCGCCATCCAGGTAAATAATTGCCATTCATTTTCATCCCCTAAACGTTCCCGACAATCAAATACATTTTATTTATTTGGATTCAACTTAAACAATAATTATTATCAAAGAAACAATTTTACGACTACCTTAATACCGTTTTATTTATAGAGAACTTTAATGATAACTATTCAAATAAATTGAATAAATACGACTACAGTAGGATAAAAGTAAATACTATAATTTTATATGAGAAACTAAATATTTTATTATACAAAAAAAAATTTTCCATTTACTAAGAGATTTTTTAAATTTGTAAAATTATTCCAAAAAAAAAAGAAATTTTATTCAATTTGCATTTTTAAAAAGAAAAATTATCAAAATACATTTTAAATTCAGATTTTGATTAAATTTTCAATTTTGCCATTATTTCAAAATTATTTTGGCATTAAAATGCGGCCTTTTACATTTTTTTCGTACTGTAATTCGTTCATTATTTGACGGAAGTTGATTTTTAGAAGGCTCTGAAATTGAGTATTATTTGCGTAATCCCACAAAAAAATTTCAATGATTTGAAGACTAATATCTGAAATTATGCTTTCTAGAAAAATGCAGCGTAATAAAGCCAAAATTTGTCGTGTTTGGTTCCTTGTGGTTTTTGGTCTAGATTAAAACATTTTAAGTTCAGGCCAAAAGAATCATATGGCCAATTTGCGCTCAGAACTGATAGTAAAAGAAATATGGGCAAATGAAAAATTCACACTAGACAGTCACTTTTTGCGGATACAGTGGCCTCTCGACAGTTACTTGTAGTTTTTAGAGCCTCACTGCTGGAGAATTTTTTTCTGGAAAATCAGCATTCAAACCCGGTTTTTCCAGAATCCAATTAAAAACAATCTTAACATAAGTTTGATATATTTAAAAAAAAAAACGTAAAATAATGGGTCTCCTTTAGACACACTTATTTATTTATTCAATTTTGGCATATTATACGGAAAAAAATTTGATTTATTTAAAATATCAACGAAATTATTGAAATTTCCTATAAAAATAATAAATAAAAATGTATTTAGACCTCAACGGCACTATCGAATTATTTTTCTTTTAATTTCGTTTTGAGTTAGGCTCCAGAAAATTACGAGTATTAAAAATTAAAAGTCAATTTTTTCATAAAGATAATTTTTATTTATAGAAAAATATCTAATCAATAAAATAGAATGAATAAAAAATTTGAAAAAAAATATATTAATAGGGAATTAGTGTTGAAAACTGAGATGAAATTGAATTAGTATGAAATTAAAGATGATTTCCCAGAGGATATAAAAACGTCAACTGTGAACAATTTGTTCATCTGAAAAATATTTGGAAGATTTTCGTGTATGTTGTGCGAAAACATGTTCTCATCATAAATAAATTTCTCAACGATTGAAATTATTGCGGAAAAATATTTTATCATAAAAATATAGAAAAATGTTGTATTTTACTTTATTTTTCTTTTTTTTTTTGATAAAATTTTTCAACTTAATTGAGTAGAAAATACCATCAATATTCATACTTTTGTACTAAGAAATTTAAAGTACTTATTAAATAAGAAAAAAAAACTCTATAGTCATAATAGTTGAAATTTATATTTTTTTTTTTTGGTAAAAAGTTTGCTATAAAAATCGGAATACTTTTTTTTTTATAGGAAAAAGATAGTTTTTTCCTATTTCATTTGCATAATTAAAATAATATTCTTAATAAAATTAATACAAATACGACTGATGTGGTAAAAATGTCTACAGTGGCCGAATTAAATTATTCAAGCATAATTTTTTGGCTTTTAATTTTCATCATACTTTTTAGTTTAAACGGATTCGATGGCATTTTTACCGCATTGAATCAATTCAATTAGGAAACTTTTATTCAATTTGAAAACTTTTTAAATTATGAAAATTGCTTTTGTACCAAATTTTGAACAGAGAAAATTCCCCTATCACCTTCTTACCATCTTTTAAAAAAAAAGAAAATTTTTTTTAAAGAGTAGAGAAAGACAGAAAAAATAAAGAATTAAAAAAGAAAGTAGAAGAAAGTTCAACTTTAACCACCATTCAGTAAAATGAATTGGGGTGATTTTGGAAGTTCCTCTTTTTTTTCTTTTAATATTGTATAAATTCAATAAAGCTTTCTATCCGTACATGTTAAATTTTGTATCTTTCTATAATAAAAAAAATGTTTTTAATATTTTCAATTTTAGGTTTCACATAGATAAGAGATGCCAGCATCGATGCTCTTGGAAATGTTTAAGTATCGCCTTAATATTATTAGCAGTCGTCCTAACAGCAACGCTGGCCTATTTTGCAAGTAAGTCCATAATTAAGACTTTCTATTTACATTATTTTCAATAAATATATTCTTTTTTTTTCTCTTTTTATTTTAATTTTTCGAAGAAGCATTTTATTAAAATTTAAGAAAATAAATTTTTCTTTTTTCGTAAGAATTTGATGTATTTTAATATCTTTTTTATTTATCTTCGATGCTAAATGAATTTTATAGACAATTTTACAATAAATATCCTTGAAGGTATATATTGATTTTTGTTTGTTTTGTTTTTTTTTTATGCAAAGTGTAAGAAATCCATTTATTCCTATTGAGATTTTCATAAATTTTCCCTAAGGTTTTGTGCATTTCAACGCTTCAATGAGCTTGAATGAAGTACGATTTTTCTTGTCGAAATCAAAACACATGAAAATAATGATTCCCATCGAATAGCTGTAGTGTGTTATCGTTCTGATATCAATTTTCCGTCTGCAATATTCAAGCAAATACATTTCACCATTTGCCCCAGTGATCCATTTGGGTTTGTTCAGTCTTATTTGCAAAACGTGATAGTCGAAATGGCGAACATTAAAAAAGTATCGAATATCAAAAGTGCTTGAATATAGGGGGTAGTTTTCGAATTACTGAAAGAAATCGTTCATACTACAGGAGGGTAGTGTCTGTTTCAGTAATGATAGCGAGTATATGTACATTTGACACTTCAAAATTTCTTCTTTATGTTTTACTGAATCTTTCAACAAAAAAAAACAAAAAAAAAACAGAAAAAATAACAGGATCGCATGTATCGAAAATCCATTGAATACGAGCATATTATGAGAAGACCTGCATCCACGTACCTTAGCCTAAACTATGCTAATGGTTATCCATGCATGTACACATATTTATGGCACTGAGTGTAATTGGCTCATCTGAGCTTTTAAGTAAATCAATAAATTTACTCGTATTACGGCTAACGTTATTTTTGGCCCCCCGTTCTTATGCAGATCCAGCCAGTGCACATGATACGATGATAAATAATTTGCTTTTATTTATGCAAGATTTTGATTTTATCCAAAAGCTGGGTGGCAGTTAGACATTTTTGAAAGATTCACTAAATAAACCTATCATGAATCGTTCCATGTCGTTGATCATCTATCATCCCTGTATAGTCGAAGTTTGGGAATTTCTTCGCCATATAGATCTGGGCGAACAAGTCTCCACCATCGTCGTCGCCATCGATTGAGATGATAGCAATAATAAATATTTGCATTTCACCTGTTTATAATTTTATTTGAATATATCATACTTGAATATGTAGATTATTGAATGTGCTTTTGTTTATTGTAAAAAGAAAAACCGACGACGATGACGATGGTTATCGTCATCATCTTAGGCAAGGTAAAGAAAAATTCCAGCAAACATAAACAATGGAAATAAGAAGTGACTTTATAAAATACATAATATCATTTCAATAAATTTACATAAAAAAAGCAATAGTAAACAAATTTTTTATTGAGTTTTTATAGCCCTTAAATCGATACTGTCTACTAATCATAAATATGTTATATGCACACATTGATTTTTTAATTTATAGCTTTATAAATTGCTACCAAATTCGATCGTTCATATAATTTTTTTTCTATTTTTAATCACTTATTAATAAATTTTAAAAGTTTTAATTTAAACGTAAAAAATGTTTTGATTTTCTGACAAATATTTATGTTAAAAAAAAATTCTATTTTAATCAAAAAAGATTTATTTAGACACGAAAAATATCGATTATTCTTCAATAAAATTATGTAAATTATATGCGAAATAAAATCTATTTAATTAAGACTTTTTATTAGACTCGAAAGTGGATGGAAATAATTAAATTAACAACAGTGACTTTATGAATTGGGATTATAAAATAACATTTTTTTATTGGCCTCATTTCTCAAAAATATGTGGTTAATTTTTAATAAGACAAATTTGCAAAACTTGTCCGAATTTTTCAAGTTTCTAAGTAAATTTTTCAGAAAATGCAAGATTTTTATAAAATTGTAGCTTTTTAACAGCATTAAGTAGATACTGACAGTGTGATAGAAAAATGCAACATTTCAAAATTAAGTCCTTAATTCCTTCCTAGACGAGCGGAGGGATTTTCATCCCGGTCCTTTAACAATATGACCCAATAAAGCGTGATAAATACGGTTGTTTTTTTTGTAGCGCATTTCGAAAAATTACGTGGCAAAATTTGGACTAATGATGTGCCATTAGAATTTGTGTCAATCTTGGTGAATCTGCCAGTTTGACTTACGGAAAGTTGCAATGAGCCTACAGTAAAGTTTCTTTAATAACAGCACAAGTTTTTCGATGACGTAAAGTATTTTTGGAGGGCCGAGAACAATTGGCAGAAGAACCTGACTCAGAAATGACTTAAATATTGATTTTAATTGAGGGCTCTTGTGAGATCAAATAGTCGATTAAGATTTAAGTTGATGAATAGTCTTTGAAAGGCTTATAAAAAGGGTTCTTCGAAGATGAATAGTCTTTGAAAGGCTTAAAAAAGGGTTCCTGGTCCTTTCAATTTTATTTTGCTTCTCTAAATTCTACTACAATTCAACGTGGCATCCCTATCGTTAGACATGATTCCTTCCCCGAACGCACTGACCTGAATTCATTTCCTCCATGATCAGCTGCCTGGGCTCTACCATTTCCTTCTTCTACACCCCCAAATTATTGCTTACTTGTTCTAACATCCAACTATTGGGTTGGTGCAAAAGTTATGACCGTTTTTTGCATATACAATTAAACATTTTTTTTTTAGATTTGTATTATATATTTAATCAATTATATAATTTCCATCCGTTATTATAACCTTCTCCCATCTTTCTATCAACTTATTAATACCATTAGTATAAAATTCCTTGGATTTTGATGCGAAATATGTAGAAAGGGATGTTTTTACCTGCTCTATTGTATCAAATTTTTTGTCATTTAAAAAATTTTGCAGTGATCGGAATAAATGAAAATCGGAAGGAGCAAGATCTGGAGAATACGGTGGATGCTTGATAACATCCCAATTCAGCTTGTGTTGGGTCATCAAAGCCACATGTGGTTGCGCGTTGTCGGGATGAAACACTACCCCTATTCTGTTTATCAATTCTGGTCTATCCTTTTGAAGGACGATGTTCAATTTGGATAATTGCTGACAATATCGTTCTGCTGTAATTGTCTGATTGCGTTCCAAGAGTTCAAAATACACAATACCCTAGCAATCCCACCAAACACAAAGCATAACCTTTTTTTGACGGATTTCGGCTTTAGAAGTTGTTAATGAGGCTTGTCCAGGTATAGCCCAATGTCTTTTCTTGTCACGTTGTTGTACACGACCCATTTCTCATCTCCCGTTACCAAACGATGCAAAAAAGGTTCATGTTTTTCTCTCGCACTCAAAGCAACGCACGTTGAAACACGATCCAATAAATTGGCAGCCGACAATTGATGAGGTATCCAAACGTCGTACCGCGAAACTATCCCCATACGCTTCAAATGCCTTAATACGATTGTATGGTTGACTCCCATCATCGACGCGATCTCCTTGGTGGTAAGACGTGGATTGGTGTCAATTATGACTTTTAACTTGCCCTCATCAGACTTCAATGGCCGCCCGGTACGTGGTTTATCAATTAGTGAAAAATCCCCAGATCGGAATTTTGTAAACCATCTTTGTGCCTACCGAACTTTGATGACATCTGTTCCATACACTTCGTAAATGTTTTTGGTTGCCACACTCGCGGTATTGTCTTTACGGAATTCATAAAGTAAACAATGACGTAAATGCACTTTATAGACCGACATTTTGAAACAATACAAGAGCTCTTCACTGTATTTTGACCAGGCCAAAACTGAATAGAAAGTTGAGGGAAAGCATTCTTTATATAATGCAATCATTTAAAAGAAGATACTATTCATCATTTCTGATAAAAAACGGTCATAACTTTTGCACCAACCCAATACATCCATTACCAGTCAGTAAGCAGTTATAAGGCAATTACTCTAAGAGTTAGTAGCAAGTGATGGTATCCGGAATGACACCTAGTATCTCTCACAAGCAGTTTAAAGACTTAAACCACAGTGGGGCACACAAAACCAAAAGAACCTCAACCACAGTGGGGCGCACAAAACCAAAATAACCTCAACGACCCTCGTGGTACCACTTTTTGCTTACTTTGTTAGGTAGTCCCACTTATAGACCTACAGTAAGAAACGTTGTGAATTCAAGGCACTCCTAAGCTTTTGATGTTAATTGGGCTTTAATATTTTTTCCAGAAAAATCCCCCCGTGAAAAATACTGTGAATGCAATTCAAATAATTTTAACCAAGGATCTGAAAGCGCTTCAAGTTAAACTGCTGTCAAAAGGAAATCATATTGAATGGAATAGAAATAAAATTCAATATTTGCAATAACAAAAAACAATCCCATTAATTTTCTACAATACTGCGTATCAAAATACGTCAAAGATTAAGAGAGTTAAATAATATCTTTTTCAACATTATTAATATATAAGAATATTTATAGATGATAATCGAGACAACTCTTCAAATTTGGGTCATATGTATACATTTGAATAATTCTAAATCATTAAACAAAACTATAATTTTATGATTTGCATTAATAAAGAATTCTAATTTGTTATAAAACCAAGTTTTTCATAACATGCAAATGACTTTTGAAAATGGACGCAAATTTTTCTTCTATGACAAAAGAACTGACAGAAAATCCAACATTTATGGTAACTCACCAAACAAATCCTTCTATCCAACAATTTAGTATTTTTATATTTATGTTATAAGAACTAATGTTCTGTTCCAAATAGTAATAAAAAAAAAATGCCAACTCTTGAAGACAGATGACAAGAAGAACATTTTTTGTATTGAAGATTTTCGTATCTTATTCAGCTATGTTTATGCATATCTAGTGCACTAGCATGAAATGTAAATATTTACTAAATTCACTGTCGTCTCCATTAAGTATTCAAAGTTAGACAGCTCTTTCGCTATAAATGTTGATGGCGAATCAAATCAAAAGAAGATTTATTTTACTGGATTTTTGGTATATTCCTTGTACTTACTTAATATAAATATTTATGAATGACAAAAATAAATGAAAAACTCATTAGAAAACGGAAATTTAACGAGCGATTTTGTATTTTCAATTTCAGATTTTCCCTAATACACCACTGGTCATTTGTTTTTCCAAATCAAAGAATCTTTATTATTTCGACATAGTTCTTCTTTCTACATCATATTTTTTTTGATGAATTACAAGAGATATATTTTTCGTTCAGACTAGATTTATCATAGCTTAAATTTGTCAAGATTGGACAAATTATTTATTCGTACTAGAAGAAAAAGAATAAATCGTTTTTAAAATGATGCAAAAAAAAAACTTTAACTCTGAAATTATTCAAAATTAGTATATCTTTTCGTCTGGTTTACTATTGTTAAAATCTAGTACCTAGTATTTATAGTATTTGAACTAGTATTTATAGTATTTTTTGTTTAATTAATAAATATATTTTTAAATTATGGTATAATGGATTGTTGGCTATTTTGATATAATATACGAGGTCTGTTCAAAAAGTATCGCGAATTTTGAATTTCCGCGGGTAACGTATATTCGATTTTGGATTTTTTGTGCCGTTATATTGGTACTCATGTCTCTGACTTATGCCGATAAGTTCGGCCATTTTGAATGTTCAGTTAATTTTTGACAGCTACTTTGCTTGCACGTGTTTTGGCTCAATTTCGACCAAAAACAACATTGCATTAAAATTGCTAAGGAGCTGTTGGACTCTATCCGCGACGACTCAAATTTGCTCCAGAGGGTCATAACTGGTGACGAATCATAGGTTTATGGTTATGATGTGGAAACCAAAGCTCAATCATTCCAATGAAAGCTGCTGCACGGGCGAAGACCGAAAAAAGTGCCCCAAGTTCGGTCGAATGTGAAGGTTTTGCTTACAGTTTTCTTCGATTGCAGGGGCATGGTGCATCATAAGTTCTTGCCACAGGGTAGAACGGTCAATGAGGAATATTACCTGTAAGTTATGCGGAAGTTGCGCAAAGCAATTCGCCAGAAACGCCCGGATTTGTGGAAGAACAAAACTTGGCTTTTACCATTTTTGGCCAAAAATAACATACTAATAATGCCGCAGCCACCGTATTCCTCAGATCTGACCCCCTGTGACTTTTTCTTGCTCCCGAAAGTAAAGAGGCCCAGAAAGGCCGACGCTACGCTACGATTGAGGAGATAAAAACGGCATCAAAGGAAAAGCTGAACAAGATCACAATAAATGATTTTTTGAAATGCTTCGAGGATTGAAAAAAGCGTTGGCACAAGTGTATAATATGTGGTGGGGATTATTTTGAAGGGAACAAAATAGATGTTCATGAATAAATAAATAATTTTTGAAAAAAAAAAAAATTCGCGATACTTTTTGAACAGACCATTTGCTCTTAAAATAAATGTTATTAACGGTTTGCTATTAAAAATATTAGTTTCAATTATATATAATAATAAGGTTAAGTCCTTTTTAAAAATATCATTAAAATCATTCATAATTAATTAAATGCCTTCTCACATAAAAAATTCTTTTTGATTTCCCACTACAATAGGTGGGGCTATCCAATTTGTGCTTTGGAAAGTAAAGTTAAATAAAATATACTTAATAAAAGTATATTAATTATTTTTAATTAATTATATTAATAAAATATTATTATTTTAAAATCAGTCATATATTTTTCACAAAACTTTACGCAGAACTCGATCCTTTTGAGAAAATAATTTAAAGACTTTTTTGCCAAATTTATGTCTGTTATTCGGTAATTACTTGATGAATTTTAGATTTTAAGTGCTTTAAAGTATTAAATATGATTCTTTGAAACTGATTAGATAATATTTTATGATGAAGTTTGGAATTTATTTTATTTATTATTAAATAAAATAAATTCCAAACTTCCATCATAGGATATTATCTAGATCCTCTGTAATGAATTATTTCCGCACCAATACTATAACTGGTCATCAAAATATTGTCTTCACCTTTGATTGGCAAATTTTTAAACAAAATTAAAATTTTTAATATAAATTTTCGGAACTTTTTGTCTACTAAAAACACGGTTTCAGCATGTGCATATGGTTATTGTTGGGCTTTTATCTGTAACTGACTGAGAAATATTTAAAGTAAAATAATCCATAATATAGAAGGTTAAATTTTACCCCAAACAAATATTATTCTAAATAAGATATTATTTAAAAAACAAAGAAATAGATACAAATTTATCTTACAATATTTGAAGGTTGGTATTAATAAATAATTTATAAAAACATCTTTAATTATAAAAAATTCGCAATAAAAATCTATAATTCTCTTAAGAAATTGTAACGTTAAAATATTCTTTAAGAAAAAAGCACAGTAAAAATATATTCTGATAAATTTTAATTGAAATTTAAAAAATTTTATTAAAAGTTTTTCTTTAATTTTTTTTTTTTTTTTTTGAAAAGATACTTTTTATTTACACAATTTTTTCCAAAGATCTTTTCCAACATATTTTCCTGTTGTTATTTATTTTTGATATAAATTAATTTCTTTTTGTATATTGTTTAATTGTTAAACTTTCAACTGTATGACTCTTAAATGTAATAAAAGTTAAATCGTTACTTTTATACTATGGGAATTTTGAAAAACATAAAAAGGAATTTTCGAATGTTGTTCTTTGAAAAGAATGCTCATAAAAATAGGTTGAAAAAGTGGTTTTAAACAAATGAATTGTCTCCATGCATTCAAGAGGAAGGAAAATACAGAGAGGACATACCAGAAAAGGATAAAGAAGGATTGAATATATAAGGGATGCGATAGTCATTAATGTTAAGTGTACATTTTCATCAGTTTTGATACGATATACTTGTACGAGCAGAGTATGTGAAGCTTTTACCTTTTACTGAACTGAATGTAGGACAATAGCTGATGATAATAGTCATACAAGACTAAACTGACGATTTAACCATTTCAGATAATTTCATTGCCGCATGATTGTGCCATCGGAAGATCCGAATGCTCTAAAGTTTTACCATTAACGCCACAAAAACAGATTTAAATCAATTCAAGCATCCGAAATGGTAATTACAAACATGTATGCTGGGTCCGTATATGTGCTCCTCCACGGCATTGTTAACTTTCGAGCATTTTAACAAAATAAATGAAAATATATTCACTCTCTATTCCATTTCTCTAAATATCTGTTAGTTTAGATATTAGTAGTCTCCAGCTTTAACTGAATTGGTTCATCACAGTCATACGGGCTATAATAGGGGAGTATTTTCCTTATTACTACTTATTTAGAAGGTGTTCGTTTGGTCGGTCGTTTGTTTGGTTCGGTTGTTATTCTAACGCTATCCAAGTCTGTCTACTATTGGATAAATCGTTAAGTTGGTACTAGGAACAAAAGATTATCCGTTTTGAATGGCCAAGTATTCATACCAGTTAGAAGAACTGCCATAATATGCATGGAAAAGCACTCACAATCGTATTTATCGGTGGCCTATTCGGTTGCCTAATTATGGTCGTTTGCATCTATGTGTGATGAGTGGTCCCACCGATACCAATAAATACCCAAAGTAAATGAACACAAAACTGATGTGCCTATTTCTCATCAACATAGTAAGTCGTACGGTCGTCTCTTGAACACCACCATTTCGACCAGAAACTGGACACCGAAAGAATACTAAAGCAGAAAGGATTCATTTTCGTTGAAGTTAACTAAATGCGATTAAAATATAGAATAAGCCTGTATCCATTCACTGACTTCATCGACAATGATGGCTTTTGCTCAGCTTTTCAGTTTCGACTTCAACAACTTCAATTCCAAACGTATTCTAGACTATCTACAGTAATGGAGCTAGTTGCATGCACTCTAGTTGGAGTTGGAAAATTCTATCAAAAAGGACTGAACAGTATCTAAATCAGCACAGAGAACAACACACTGCACTACGGAATGAGGCTATCGAATTCTTTCCATGATCGATTTTGTGTCAGAAAGACAAACGACTGCAGACATCCATAAAATGGGTTATGGTAGAATAGTTACAGTATGTTACCGAATCCTTTCGAAATGGGTACGATGCGATGGCCATAGACATTGCCATTGAACACTCGATCTACCAGTATCTCTCCGTCTACTTATCTATCTGTTGTGTAATACTATACAAGCTAGATGTGTATGTATGTATCTTACCGATAGGCGGATAATGTAAGTACTTCAACACAGGGTATAAAAATGAAAATGAATTGCTCAACTGAAAATATCTACATGCCATTTCCCCATACCCCATAGTATGTACATGTGTTTGGAGATTTTAAGCACATAAGCTCCTTTCTCTAATGATACACACTTCCGTACTTGTATGTGGAGTGAATAAGAGTAGTCAGCACAATACACATTTCAAGCGTATAAACATCTAGAACCAATCAAACTGGTAGCCATGGACGAATTACTAATAGTATGTTGGTAGTATCTAACAGAATAGAACTCTGGGCAATATAGAATGTGGCAAGTGGATAAAAATTATTCGTTATTGTATGTTACATGCACGTATTCAAGCTCATAGTCGTCCTTGTATTCCAACCAACACGAAACGGGAACAGTAGTTGTCGAGGGTATCTTTTAGTTAAAAACTGAAAGAAATGATGGGTTTTTGCAGCTCAATCATTCTTCTTTACCTCAAAACCTTAATCCATTTATCTAATAAAAATTCTGGTAAATATGTAGAGCGTATAGATAGTAGTTTTTAAAGTTCATTTGAATCAGAATATATACATACATACGTACAGAATGGATAAAGGGCTGCATTCGATTCTGTATTTCCCTGTTAGTAAATATTTTTTTTCATTATGCAAATATAAAATGAATAATCTATGCACTGAATGCATATATTTTGCAATCATTAAATTTTTGGGGCGATTTTCTAGCCATTCCTTTAATAAAAACAACAGATTTTCAAATTATATTCCGCCTAAAATTATTTCAAATTTCTAATTTTTATAAAATTCCTAGACCTCAGCTAGTAGGCTCCAAATTGATTATCAGTAAAGATTGTTTTTGTGGATTTTTTGTTCATTTTTTTTTTTGACATAATCAAGAGTTTGCAGATTTTTTTCCCATAAAAAAAAATCGAATTAAAGACATTCATCTGCACAAACTTAAGCAATTGTGAGCAGATATTTCTGTGTATATATAGGGTTTTTCAATAAGAGTGATATGATTTCTAAGTGACGTTTCGGCCATTTGTAATATGTCATAATTTGTTTTTTTTTTCATTGTATTCAGTAATGTTTACAATTTTATCGTGAAAAGATATACGCACAAACAACGTTTACAAATTATTCAATTTTATTATCAATATAATCGTTCTCCAATTGCAACTTTTCGTGCGCTTTTGCCATTTTATGGTCGTAATAATCGTCCAACTGTGCTCGCTATTCGTCGAATTATTGAACATTTCGAGCGTACATTTTCTTTACATAATGTTCAAGTGCCAATAAGATAAAGAACCGCTCGAAGTAATAAAAATATTGCTGCCGTTCAGGCAAGTGTTGCTGAAGACCGCAATTTGTCGATTCCAAGATGTTCTCAAGAATTGGGACCTCTCTCAAACCACAACCTGGCAGATTTTGAGAAAGGATTTGAGGCTCACTTTCATTTGAGTGGTGCGGTAAATAAACAAAACTGTCGATTCTGGTGCGAAGAAAATCCACAAATTATTCATGAACACCCATTACATTCACCTAAATTGACAGTTTGGTGTGGTTTTTGGTCTGGTGGAATCATCGGTCCGTACTTCTTTCGAAATGAAGCTGGTAACACCGTTACTATCAATGGAGAGCGGTATAGATCGATGATAACAAACTTTTAATGGCCGAAATTGGAAGAAGTTGATCCTGACAACATTTGGTTCCAACAAGACGGGGCTACGTGCCCCACAGCCAATGTGATTTAACATCATTAGACTATTTCTTGTGGGGTTATTTGAAGTCATTGGTCTTAAGCAATAAACCATACTCTCTTCAAGCTTTAGAAGTCAATATTGAATGTGCTATTCATGATATACGACTTGATTTAGTGGAAAAAGTGCTCGAAAATTGGGTTCATCGTATTCGTTCCTGCGAAAGAAGTCGTGGAGGCCATTTGAATGACATTTTATTCAGAACTTAATTGTATCGATTGTACTTCACAATATTTGAATTTCCTTAACAATTAGTACGTTTTTTTTTTGAAAAGAAATCATATCACTCTTATTCGAAAACCCTTTAGTATCATATATAATTAATATATGATTTCAACAAAAGAATCAAAAAAGAATAGAAAAAAACACAATAAATTTTGGCTCGATGGCGCTAAAAGTTCCCAGGATGTATAATTTCGTGATGTTAGATAAGTAAATACTATTGCAAGTAATCTGGCAATACTGCGGAATTCCAAGTCAGATAACTTATACGTTGATACCTCCCAAACATCCTGTCAAAGGTGTGTTTTTGTTGTGCAGTACAAAAAAGGAAAAGCATAAGTTGGAGCCACGAACTCATAGATAAAATAACTTATCAAGGATTTTTGTAGCATAAATAAAATTTTATAAAATATTTTTTGAGGACCGATAAATAGTAAAACACGAAGATTTCTCAAGAAAGCCTTCTACATCCAAAAACTTATGAAAATATGGAACGAGTAACGTCTCTGGTGAGGACAGACTGTCTATAGTATTTTAAAGACAAACATTGAAACAAGTTTTTTTTATAAGAATAGTCCTTAAAATGTAAAGAAAAAGGGTAATTTCTATCAAATCTGACCTTGATGCATCCTACCACATGGCCACGCGCAAATATAGTCTCTTCTAGACGTAAGGTACAAGTTTTAACTTCTTTCGGCAGCTACGCGAACCTATAGACCTTGGAATAAAGTATTTTTTAGGGACTTAGAAGCAGTCTAGGAGGACAAACCTTACTTATAAGGAAGCCTTCAATGTAGAAAATTGATAAAAATATGGAACGACTAAGGGATGTTATGCGATCAGACCATCGATTAATATTGGAGCTGTTAAGTAATCTTTGAAAGGCACAGAAAAAGAGTTATTCACTTCTGAACGAATATTGGAGATAAAATCCAGCTACAAAAAGTTAAAATAACGCCAGAATATTTACAGATTTGTTCTTGTTAAAAAAAAACTAATGTAAAGGACACCTAATCTTATTTTCTAAAAATTGTTTTTGGTACACATTTATAGAAATGTGTATGTCCTTTCACATTTATCTGCCTTCATAGATATTGTACAATTGGGAATTAAAACGCATTCCTTGTCTTCTCAAATTACTTACAATAATTACCAAAATTACAAAAAAAATTCTTCTAATTGCTAAAATTGCAAAAGAAAAGAAATTTTAAATTCAATAAAAGAAGAAATTTGCAATTTTCTTGTGTATTTTCAACTTGAGAAATCTTCTTCACGTTATATTCCAATTGTGCATCACCTTCATCGTTGTTAATAGTATAAAACTGTAACCAATTTGCAATAAATAAGATAATAAAATTCAACTTAATCAAAAGAAAATAAATAAACTTTAAGGAATTTAGTTTATCTTCAGACAAATTACTGTACTCTAATGTATAGTTTACTGGAACTGTTTCCACTTCTAACAAAACTCAATCGTGAAAGCATAAAAACTACACAGATACTCGTACGAGGATTTATCTCTTTCGAAAAAGTAGCAAAACGATTTAAAATCGGCAAAATATACAAAAACAGAAGCTTCAGAAGAATTGAAGACTAAGTAAATGGAGTCCGTTTTAATTATAAGAAATGATGGTCTATTTATTTAGGGTAATTGAATGTTTTCATTTGCGGATTTCCGAAAGAAAAAAAGTATCTTTCATAGCCTTATTGGTAGAGCAATAGTGGCGACGTGCAACTTTTACGAAAAATCGAACTTCATTTCATGATTCCTAACCGATTCTACAGAATCTATTGAATTTCATTTCGTTTGTTTTTATGAATTCAATATAAAAGTGCATGGATACTGAGAAAGTTGTGAGAAAATCTTCTCTACTTACAGCACTCAACCATTTTAAGTAACAATCTTAAAATCCATTCCGTTGTAGAATCTTAAATTAGTTCAATTGGGTTTAAGTGAGGTGCGAACAAATTGGTCGCCTAAAATGAAATTTAACGAAGCTGAAATGTTGCGAAATAAAATTGTATACTAAACAGTACGTGGATAATGGAGAGCAGATCTATTTATTTGATAGTCAAAGAAAACTAAATGGTCTTTAGTATAGAAACTAGATTGGGGAAGTTGTAAAAAATGATTATTTATGTGCACCTTTAAAGTTGTTGACGGAAGCGTTTATGTAATAATGTCGCATATGATCTACTACCCAGAAATTATTTTTCACAGCATATAAGCATATTCATCTAATTAAATAATGTATTAGGCTTTAATTTCAAAAAAAAATTACTAACAAAATGTTGCCTAAAATTTATTAAAACGAAATTTGAATAAAAATTGTTTTTAGAAGCTATTCAATAAAGAAAAAATTATCCAATTTACGCTTTGGAAAGTAAAAATATATTAAACATACTAAAACTTTGAATTTTAAGAAACTCTTAAAACGTTGTCATTAGACACGAAATATAAAATTATACACAACAACTGCCATAATTTTTTTTTTGCAAGACTCGATCCTTTCGAGGGAATTTTTGCAATATTTTGGGATGTACGAGGTCTGTTAAAAAAGTATCGCGAATTTTGAATTTCCGCGGGATACGCATATTTGATTTTCGAGTTTTTGTAGCGTTATGTTAGTACTCATGTCTCTCACTTATGCCGATAAGTTCGGCCATGTTGAACATTCAGTTAATTTTTGACAGCTGCTTTGCTTGCACGTGTTTTGGCTCGTCTTCGATTTTTGCTCAATTTCGACCAAAAACAGCATCGCATTAATATTGCTAAGGAGCTTTTGGACTATTACAGTTTTCTTCAATTGCAGGGGCATGGTGCATTATGAGTTCTTTCCACAGGGTAGAATGGTCAATAAGGTATATTACCTGCAAGTTATGCGAAAGTAGCGCTAAGCAATTCGCCAGAAATGCCCGGATTTGTGGAAGAACAAAAATTGGCTTTTGACATTACATATTGGGCCAAAAACAACACATAAATAATGTCGCAGCCACCGTATTCCCCAGATCTGGGCTCCCTGTAACTTTTTCTTATTCATGAAACTGAAGAGCCCCATGAAAGGATGAGGCTACGCTACGTTTGAGGAGATAAAGACGCTGGACAAGATCACAAAAAATGTGCTTTTGAAGTGTTTCGAGGATTGGAAAAAACGTTGGCACAAGTGTATAATATCTGGTGGGGAGTACTTTGAAGGGGACAAAATAGATATTCATGAATAAATAAATAATTTTTGAGAAAAAAAAACACAAAATACGCGATACATTTTGAACAGACCTCGTAATTCGGTCATAGCTTAACGGATGTTGATTTTGAAATGCTCTAAAGTTTGAGGAGTATCTCCGTAAACATAATTTTTTAATAAAGTAGTCCAAAGGCGTTAAATTGCAAGATCTTGTAGGCGAATCGATATCACAAAATCTCGTAATTATGCGTTCTAGAAACTTTTTGCGTAGTAAAGCCAAAATTTGTCAAGTTGTGTTATGTAAGATAAAATTTTTTTGAATTTGATGGTAGTTAATCAATATCAATTTTAAAATGGCAAACTTTAGAATAATTAAATTTTATCTTAAATAACATATTTTTTAATACCTATATAATCAATAGATCTACACTTTCCGTATTCTAAATTGGATAAATCTTTATCAATTTTAATTTGGAAAATTTTCTTAAGAACTATTCCGAAATAGTCAATTTAAAATAATATATTTCTTAAATATTTTATACCATAAATAACATAACTTATTTAATAATAATAAAACTTTTTATTTTTCTTTATTTTATTTAATATGCCTTTAAATGAACTAATTAACTTGTTTGTCTGTATGCGAGAATAAATGGTATGATTTGAATTTGCTATAAATATATAAAATTTTCTTAAAGAAGAGTTGATATAATGAAAATTTTCGCGATAACAATAAATATTTTTTCTGTTTTTCGCGTGACATGAGCAGCATAACTAAGCATTCATCAAATCGAATTTACTGCCGCCAATTCGTCACCCTACGAAACTCTACCGCAATTACTTTTACCCGAAAAGTTTAAACTTTTCCCATTAAATCCTTACAATAAAATACCGAGTTGAATTGGTTTTTTGGTTTTGCCATAAGACAGAGGCTAGCCTATTACTTGCACATAGATACTAAATGCTAGGCTTGGGATAGGCTATAGTATGGCACTTTCAGCTAGACTGAACTGTACTAGGAGTATAAAAAGATAAATGAGTGAAGAGGTAACGCATTACCCATACTACGAGTACCCATCTACAAGTACCGCAGAAGTTATTTTGTCTTTAAAATATCGGATCCTTTTGAATCTATGACTATGAAGTATGAAGACACTTGAATTCGTATTTAGAGCTCTTCGACCAGAAACAGTTGACTGTGATTTACAATTTAATTTTGTTGCTATATTTTTGGATGGTTTTTTCCCTTTGATTCTGTCCTCTTTGGCTTTACGGCGCGCGTCCTTGTCACATCTTTTTGCAACAGTGTCAATTTTCCTACCAGCTCGGTTAATCCTTATTTAGCTCGAGTAACATTTTACTCAACCATCCAGTATCATACTTTCTGGTGCGATTAATTAAATTGCTTTTAGTATCAAAGAACTTCAATTTTCCTTAGACCCACTTCCCCCACAATGCTATAAACTTTCAAAGTACCATTCTCACCCACTTTGGCACAGCTTTTCTTACGTTTTCTTTTCAAATGAAATTAACAGCAATAAAAAAAATACTTTGACTTTCCGCAAGATAATAATAATACCCCATACACTTTACACACAAAAAAAGGACCAACAACCAAAAATACATTTTATACCATAATACAAAAGGGGAAGCGCGTTTAAACAGAAAACGGTCTCATAATTCTGAGCCAAATACTCCTTATACAATTTATTATCTGCATGGATATGTAAGAGTAAAAATTTCCTATGTTAGTAATGTCCAATACAAAGAATTCCCGAATTTTCCTGTCACAATATCTTACAATAAAAATTGTTGTGTCTTTTTTCTGAACTCCCATTTCATATTGTATGTCCTGCGCTACTTCATATTATATTCTGATAATGCTCTCCGACCATACACCATCAAATGGCAAACCACTTAAATTTCTGAAACTGAATCAACCCCAATTCTGGGCTGGGTTAACAGTGTTGAAAGCCAAACACTTCTTCCATCGTTTAATATTAAATTACAAGGTAAACGGAAAAAGAAAGATTTTTTCCCAACAAATCCACCAAATTCACCCCATTAACAATATACTCTCAGCAATATTCGCCTGTTTGCACAAACTTAACCAATTCTGAACAGATATTTCTTCATATATATTATATAACACCTTCTATACATGCACAGATATGCGTGAGTATAGTTGGTTTTGTTCAATCTAATTTTATTGTCCCTTCTTACATTTTATCGAAACTAAAATGCTCATACCACAAAAACTTAAAAAGTTTGTTCAGAAATTTAAAACCACAACTAAGCATACATTTATTATGTCTGTTAACTGCAAAGAAAAGAATCAGAAATAAAAGTAAAAAATAAAATAAAAATATAAAAGAAATTGGGGAAAAAAATAACAAAAACAGCAGGAAAAGTTTAAAGGTGACTTTAACTTTCAATAACATTCTGGCTTTTAAGTGAAATGGGAAATTTTTTATACACAAAATGGAAGAATGGCTGCGTCCGAACATAACCTAAACAAAACATAGAATAAGGATTTGTTTAGATTACGAGTACATTTGGACAGATTCCTAGAATATACGAGTTGATTTTTGCTAAAAGATTAGATTTGGAACTTTGCTTCTACATAAATTTTCTGTATAATTTTCTAAGATGCACATTTACTATTGCACTTACCGGAGTATCTACCCTAGTTTTTAACGTATGCATTTTGTGAGCGTGCATTAGCTTAAATTTACCTTACATTCGTCACCTTGTGATATAAATGAATAAATTTTGGTATTAAATTTCTTATGAGTATCCTACATTTTCTTACAAAAAGTCCCCTGTGCGTTAGTTTAAATTCAACTTAACGTTTTGTAAGGCACTTTTAACACATCCGAAATGGAAATCTACAAATACGGCTAGGTGCACAAAACGTTCATATTCTATGCCTTCTGGTTTGTTTATATGTACTTTCAAATGCCAACTAAATGAGTATTCGCTAGCAAATATGTAAATTCAATTGGTAAAGGGTCTATAATGTATATTCGTAATATATCTGCTGGCATATTAAAATCAGTTTTCTAGAATATTTGGCGGAGAGCAGGAACCTATGCAATCTTTTCTAATAAGTGTATTAGAGCACTTTTCATATGCATGTATAGCCAATAAGTCCATTCGACTTCAATTTGTGCAAACACGAAATTTGCAAATGTACACAATGTGAGTGTTGAAACTTCGTAAGAACAAGGGGGCCTTGGTGCATGTCATTTATTCTCTAACAAATTGCAATTAAACTACTAGCACTTCATAAACTGGAAGCAATTTTGTGTTTAGTAGAACTGCACAAATTCATCGAAACTTGCTGGCTATCGCATATACAGTTTCATGGATACGTCTTTGATTCTTGTATTTTCATACGAATTGTCCAAACTGCCATTTGCAGTTTTCAGTTTTGCACGAAAATTACCAACCATTTGAACGCATTTAATTCATTTTATTCGATTTCAGCAAAGATTTTCGGATTTACCAACTTAAAACGAATAGTATATTTATAATTCAACTCAATGAACAGTTTCCAGAACACTGAATATTGGCTAAGTTCTGTATTCATTTCAAATTTGTTTATAAACAAAAAAATGTGTAAAGAAAATTTTTGCAAACATTTAAAATATTGGGTTGTCCGGAAAGTAATTTCGTTTTTTTTTTTTTTATAAAAATGAAAGACGATTTTCTTATAGTGAATTAATATTTTATTCAATTTAATATTATCCAGTCTGACCTTTTTCCCGTCTAAAAAATTTTGTAGAGACCGGAACAAATGATAATCGGAAGATGCAAGGTCTGGAAAGTATGGTGGGTATGCCAATATATCCCAGCAAAGCTCTAAAAGCTTTTGCCGAGTGGTCAAACTTGTATGTGGTTTCGCAATACCCTCTTGGAACACTATACCTTTCCTATTGACCAATTCTGGCCTTTTTTCTTTAAGTGAATTTGTCCAACTGATGACAGTACACTTCAAAATTGATCATTGTGTTCCTCGGTAGAAACTCAAAATAAACAATTCCTTTGAAATCCCACCAAACAGATAGCATAACCTTTTTTTTGATGAATATTGACTTTCAAAGTGCTTTGAGCCGGTTCATCGTTTCTACTCCAGGTTTTTTTGCGCTTAACAATTGTGGCAGACAACCCATTTCTCGTCTCCAGTGATGATCCGCTTCAAAAATGGATCATTTTCTTGGTGTTTGACAAGCAAATCACAAACGTCAATGCGACGGCACAACTTTTTTTTGTCAGAAGATGAGGAACCCTTATGTCGAGCTTTGAGATAAAACATTCTTAAAGTTCCAAATCGATTAATAATATTTTCCTATTTTTTAAATGTTATGAGGACCCTTTTGTGAAAAAAAAATTAACCAGGCGTACTCCTCGATATATTGTAGGTCATTTATTCCATCTGCCATGCTGGAAGGCCAAGAAAATTCTCATACTACCCTTACTAAAGGTAGCATCTTACAAGGCGGTTCCCTTTGTCCCACTCTTTATAGTATTTTTGCTTCCGACATTCCTATCACTATTTAATATCCTTATGCTGATCAAACAATAATTCTAACAGATACTAAAAATTTAATCTTGCATTAAAAATCTTTAAACAGCAGATGTTACAACTCCAAGACTGATTTACAAGAGAAGGAAAAACGTGTACATTTTACTTTTACTCTCAGCCGTAAACCCTCTATTTTATTACTGCTTAAATGAGAGCGAAATATTGGAGAAAATTAAAGTCTCCTTCTAAGGATTTATAATTGATAAACGATTAATCTAGAATACACATACTCTATTAAAAAGACTTGAACTTAATCGACAATACAAGTATTTAACTTTTCATTTTCAACACAGTGCTCAAAACCAATATGGACTTACACTCATTGTGTAGGAGAAGGTCGATGGGTGTTCTTTGAATTGCTATTATAGTTTTTAAATATCAAATAAAATAAAGCTTATTGTTATAAGTGAACCAAAATAATTACACATTTCCAACTTTAAGCAAATACTTTTTAAATCTAATAAAAAAGTACTTTTACCAGAAGTTGGTCTCAAGACAATATGGTTTTTAATTTAAAGTTTCCTTTTATTTTAGTATTTGTAATTCTAGTTTAACTTTTGAATAAATTTAATAAACTTATGCTAATATTTTGTTTTTGTTTGTTTTTTTTTTACAGCAATTAGTTCGATGAAACCAAATTTGGATTCGTCAAATTGTATCCTAGTCCAAGATGTTAAATCAATGACACACGATCAGATAACACAGAATTCGGACGGGTCAACGCAAGTGCCAACCGAGGAGTCAGTACAGACTAGCACCTCTGACCATAGCGCATTTACAACGGGCCACCATGCAAATGGTGGCCTACAAAATAGTTTGCCGCAACAGCAACAGCAGCAGGCACAACAGCAACCACAACAACAGCCACAGCAGTATCAAGATCAACAGTATTCGGCCCAGCAACAGCAGCTGAAGTGGCCTCAAGTAGTTGAGCTACGAGATTTCAACGAGATGTACCATGCAACAATCCCTCCATATCAATTCTGGAACCTAGAGTTCCGAAACAAGCATCCAGCCTTTATTCGGTTCAACTTTACGTTACCTTGGGGAGCGAACTTTGCCGTGTATGGGCGGCGTAACGTTGCCCCCAGTGTCACGCAATACGATTTTGTCGAATTCATTAAAGGTGGCCGACTGGACAGTCGTCTGCGAAGACGTCGTCGTCGACGTGATATTACAAACGATATGGTTAACGATAATGAATACGGATTATCTGGCATAATGCGTGATTTTGGTTCTGAGGAAGGAGAGCGGGCGAACACGGATGATGATGATGATGATGATGAAACTGATACTGATGATGATAATATTGGTGTAGATGAGAATGACTACAGCGACGACGGTAATGGAAACGATGTTTATGAAGAAAATCCAAATCCTGTTTTCTATGGAGCCAGAAGTATCCAAAACGAAAAAACTGTTGGTATGCTGCCAGCACGATATGCCAATTCTCATTCGGGCATTAAGAAGATGGAAGTGTTTCCAATCATCGATCAGCAGCGCCGCCACCTCACCCATTTATCATCGTCTCGAGTTACCCGGCAAATGCTTCTCCCCGAAGAGAAATTGCATCCAATTTCGAAACGCTCTTCGGAAGGATTACCAACGCTCGACATGGACACAATGATGGTCAATGTTACCCTGCTGCAATATCTCGACACAGGACGTTGGTTCCTATCTGTCTACAATGACGAATTGCTGGCGCATAGTGTTACGTTGATTGTTGAGGAGGCAGAAAGCGTTAGCACCTCATGCCCCAATGACTGCTCTGGACGTGGCAGCTGCTATCTGGGCAAATGTGATTGCATTGACGGTTATCAAGGTCCTGATTGTTCAAAAAGTAAGTACAGTCTGTTCTCATAGTCACCACCCCCCCCCCACAGTCCCCCCAACAACACTTGTCCAAACAATAGAGAAATTCCAGTTGTGGCTACGCTGACTTCAGTGTCTGTCTGCTTCTTCGATGTACTTAATTCAATTCCAGACCGAAACCCTTTTCAATTTGGTTTGAAACCGTACAATTACCTTTTGAATATATCTCCTACGAAGGTGTGTATCCATTATTCTCGAATCCGACAAATTTCCACTATTCCAGCTCCAAAATGAAATTCCGCGTTACTACGATTACTAGATAAGGCAGGAAACGAAATTCCCATCTTACATCCTCACCAATTGACGGTTCAGCTATAACATAACTCTACCCTGAAGCGTGCTTCTTACCACATCACCTTTTTCATCAACCCGGATTATTTATATCCTTATCGATTTTATTGTATCTCATTTCATTATCGAAACGAAGTGGTCGAGAACGCTATATTCCCTTATTAAGTAACTTCAAACTTAATCTTTCAGCACAATTCCATCGTAATTACATATTTAAAATGTGTTCCACATTAAATGCATATATACTAAATTAATTCCAATACAAATTAAAATTTTCAACTATAATTAAAAGTTTTCTTTACTGTAAGATTTAAATTAGTTGCAATAAAAAGTTTTCATTTCATTTATAATAGCAACAATAACAAAAAAAAAGTTTAACTTCATTTTCTAAACTTAATGCATTTTTAAATCTATAATATTTTCTAGGGAACAAGAAAATATAATTTATCATTAAAAATTTAATATCAATACCTTCTAAAAGCTTTTATCAATAATTTCATTACTTATTTTCGAGAGAAAAAAAACCTCGGACAAATGAGCTTATATAAGGATTTTTGTACCATTTTAGGCTACTTAATTGAAATATAAAAGGTGATTTTATGGAAAATCACAAAATAATTTTCAAAACTGATCAATAAAAAATCTGCTATAATGGATTTCGATAAAAAGACATATTTTTTGCAATAACATAAAATTGAAAAAATTTCATTAATGAAATTTCGAAGCTGATACAAATTGAATATATCCGAACTGTAAGGCATATATTAAAATGTAATTATTTATTAATGAAAATATTTCTTTTTTTTTCTTCATAATTTCCATTACATACGAGTAGCTTAAATAATTTTTTTTAACCCAAATATGTATGCTAATGTAAGTAAGCAAGTATGTTTATGCATACCCTTGGTGTTCAGATAATAGTGCGTATCTATCTGACTATGAAAGCTTTTTCGAAAGGATGTATTTATTGCATATTTTTTATGGAAATTACCGATTATTCAGCTTGTTACTTGAATATTTCCAGGACTGAAATAGAATAATTTATGTGAAAAATTTCCATTTTACAAAAAATAATATGCTCTACATCGTCCTTTATGGATTTACATCATCCATAGAAGTGCAAGCATTAATGCACCTGTAATGGAAATTATCATATTACTCAAAGAATATCTTTTATATAATTGTGGTTGAAAAATAACCAGTTATTCAGTTCTAGATGCACAAAATTTAATCCATCGTATTTTTTCACCTTCCCCACACTGCATTTTTATGTTGATGTTGCATAATAGAAAATTACATTAAAAAATATATAAACTTCAATAAAATCAAATACCATCCATTACCATTACATAAATAATGAATAAATCAATTTTTATAATGAAAATTGGCATGCAGATACAATATTTGAAATAATTTCATTTCATTAAAAATCAATTTTTGTATCGAACAAGTAATATTAATTTAAAATTTATGTGGGAAAAAAATATATTATTCTCTTTTTAAATATATGTTATATCTGTGTCCTTTTTATTTTAAAAAAAATTAAACTCTTATAAAATACATTTTAAATTCACATGTTAATTAAATTAATAATGTAATTAATTTTTTTTTAACCTTGTCATTTGGTATAAAATTTAAAATTCTTATTTATATATTTTATATATAAAAAAAAAAAAACAACGGTGTTAAATGGCCAAATCTCAAAATTACTCATCTTAAAATGGTTTTTCTCAATAAAGCCTAAATTGCTTGTATTGTGTATATTATTAAGACCAATAAAAATGACGGTAATGATCTCTAATTCTTAATTGTCAAAAAAAAAATACAGAAAAATAACATTTTTAGACCGAAATGCTCATCAGAGAGTTTCTTTTTTTTACAAATACAATGTACTTTTTATAGTAACTTGTGCATATATTTTGATTAGTATTGACATATTCACCGATTAATAATTGAGCCTCATCGCTAAAGAAACTTTGTTCAGAAAAATTAGCAGACGTGTTGTTACACTTTCTATAAATTTTTGATAATGGCAAAATTTATGCTAAATAATACGAGTATATTATGAGTACAAATGGGAAATGGCCGTTTTCCAATAGATGGCGCTAGCAGTAAATGCTTGTAAAAATTTCGGATTAGAAACGTCATCATTACATTTTTGACTTTTTATCGGCGTTATATATTATTTTTGTGAATTAAAATATCGAAATTTGTACCAAATAAGCGTCATTGCTTAAAGTTCTGCGTTTTGCATTCAATTCGAAAAAATCTGCGTCTGAGGCGCTTCGAATGGTTATAGAAACTTATGGCGAGGCATAACAACGTGTTGCAAATGGTTCCAACGCTACAAAGTTGGTGATTTCGACGTGGAAGATAACGAGCGTCCCTGATTGGTGCAAAAAGTTTGAAGACGCAGAATTGAGGCATTACTGGATAAAGATTAATGTCAAATGCAACAAAAACTTGCAGATTCATTGGGTGTGACTGAACAAGGCATTTATTATCTTTTAAAGCCTTGAAAATGGTCCAAAAGCAATGAAATTCAGTGACACATAAGTTTAAGACGAGAGACGTCGAATGGCGCGGCCATGCATCAACATCAACGGCCACGCCAAAGATCCATGGCTGGAAGTTCATACTATGTTTTTGGTAGGACCTGCTCGGCCTCGTATATTACGAGATGTTGCAACCGGGTGAAACCATAGCAGGAGCTCGCAGCCGAACACAACTGATGCGTTCGAGCCGAACATTGAAGGAAAAACGGCCACAATACAAGCAAAAACACGAAAAAGTGATTTTACAGTACGGCAACCCTCGGCCACATGTTGCTAAGGTGGTAAAAACCTACCTGGAAATACTGAAAAAGGACGTTCTGCCTGACCCACCGTATTCTCCAAAAATCGCCCCTTCCGACTACTACCTATTCCGGACGATGACGGGTGGCCTTCCGATCTAGCGAAGGGAACAAAAATTGGGTCGATTCGTGGATCGCCTGAAAAGTAGACCAGGTTTTTTTTACATGGAGTCCGTATGCATGGAGTCCGTATGCTTCAAACTCAAATGAACAACAACTAACCGAAATGTCTATAATAAAAATAAATCTAAATAGATAAGAGTATCTCCATACTATATGAGTATTTTTTTTTATTACGACAAGAGGAATAAACATTATGACAAGTTAAATGAATTTTAGAGAGATCTGTCGACTCCAAAACCATATGTCAAGTACATCGATTATTTTCTTTTTAGAGCGAAGAAAATCCTACTTTCCAACAATATCAGAATAATTTCTATTATTTTAGTTTTTGCCCATTTTTCTTTAAAAAAAATTTTGTTTATATTTCTAACAAAAAACATGTCACTAACAGAAGAATTATTTTTGTGTGTTTTTGTATGTTTTTTCTTTCGATTCGTTCGGCATAACTTCATGTCACTTGACATTTTATTGCGTCAAACATCATCAACAACTACGGCACATTTTGAATATTCCTAACAATAAAACGGAAAATACTACTTTTTGCTGAACAAAAAACAACAACAACTTAAAAAAATATGGAAAACAAAAAAAAGGTGTATGCCCAGTTCTCTGTTCAGCCCATGGTCACTATGGTGGTGGTATCTGCCATTGTGAAGAAGGATGGAAAGGTACCGAATGCGACATACCATCTGGTGAATGCGAAGTTCCTGGCTGCTCCTCACATGGGCGCTGTATTGAAGGTGAATGCCATTGTGAGCGCGGATGGAAAGGAGCTTTCTGTGAACAACGTAAGTATATTTTATATCCTTTTATAATATACAATAAATGAGTTTTTTTTTTTTTTTGAAAAGTTCCCATAAAAGCATGTGACATTGAATTTTAAATTGTATCCATTTTTAGTATTCTTATTTGTATGTGCTTTTGTATATGTGCAGTGTATGCATAAGAATACTCGTAGAATTTTGTGTGGAATAGTCAGAAATTCAAGGACTTTTCTACGCTTTAGCATTTTCTGATCCCCTTAGTAACCTTAAATTTAAATTGAATTCTAATCTATTAGGTGATTGCGTTGACCCGTCATGTTCGGGTCATGGAACATGTGTTACTGGACAATGCTATTGTAAGGCAGGCTGGCAAGGTGAGGATTGTGGTACCATTGATCAACAAGTCTATCAGTGTCTGCCCGGATGTTCAGAGCATGGAACCTATGACTTGGAAATTGGCTCTTGTGTCTGTGAACGACACTGGACCGGCCCCGATTGTTCGCAAGGTAAATTATGCCATTTGATTATAAAAATTTATAACGATTGCTTAATTTTTTCCCTTAACATTCATAAATTTTGATAAGAATTTAATAATATTTTCTTGGAAAATAATTTTGTTTTTATTTTTATTGTAATTTGTTTAGGTAATTTTATTTTTACTGCATTGAATAATTGTACTAAAAAAAATATCTTTTTTTTGTTTTAAAGTGAATTTTTTTTTTCGAAAAAAAGATACTATAATATTAACTGAATTATTATCGAAATATCAAAATACCATAGCTTTTTTATATAATATTTACGAAAAAAGCGAAAAAAGTTACTCGTAATATTGTTAATTATTTTTATTTTACGGTAAACTTTTTCAATTAGGAAAATTGAATTATAAAGGTTTAAAGTATAGCTACTTAATATATAATTCATTTAAAGTTTGATTTTTTAAGTTGAAAATTTTTCGTTTTATATTAAAATTTGTTTAATAGACTAGAAAATGCGCAAAAGATATTGCCGATTGAGGCTTGTAATAGCACAGTTAAAATGTTAATTTTTTCAAGAGAAAATTTTTTTCAACGACAAAACTTAATTCCTAATTGGTGCTTTATAAAAATTATCACATATGGGGCTTAGAAAACCCACAAGTCACTCTAAAGAAGGTATTGCATAAGCAAAAAGCTACTGTCTTTTTTTTTCTTTGAGAAAAAATTAAAGGATAAATGGTTACCATCAATTCTGACCACTATGGCGGTATGATAAACCATTTTTTTTAACCTGAAGTTAAGGATTTTATTCATAAACATATTTGATTTCAACAAAATGACCGAACCAGCATGGAAAATTTTGCCTTCATTGCGAGAAAAGTTCTTAGAATGCGTAATTTCGACATTGTGTGATATTAATTGACCTCAAATATCGTACAATATGACGCCGTTTCAATTTTTTCTTCAAGAAATATGCAAAAAAAACCTATTTTCTTAAAAAATAATCTTTAGAAGCTTTAAATATCAATATTTAGTAAAGTAATGATGGAATCGTAAACCGAAATATTTGAATGAATCGTCAAATATTACTGAAAAATTAATTAAAAAGGAATCGTCCTCCGAAATATTCTTTGATAATTATTTAAAAAATTTTATATTAAATAGCAAAATGGCAATATAAAATTTTATATTAAATAGCAAAATGGCAAATTTGTTATAAAATTTAAGTTAACAGTATTATTAATTTAATTTTACATTCCAAAGCTTAAATTGGATAACCATATATTTTGTAAAACCTTTAATTTCAGAATTAAAAAATTTCAAATTAACTACACAATTTTTTTTATATATTAAAAACAACTTAATTAATGAAAGAATTTATCTATAAATTAAAAATATACTCGTAAATACCTAAATTGATGACTGTGTAAAATTTTCGAAATTAATAGAATTTCCGGTAATAAAACCTCACAACAGAAAGAATCTTTTCCAAGAAAATAACTTTGGCGTATCAATTTACTACTTTAATAATACGGATTTTGATTTTTGAGTTATTTTTCTCTAGAATACTTAAAATGGTCAAATTTAACCGGAACAATAGAAATCTTATTTGTTATGGAAATAATTTTCTATAATAATAAGATTCAAGGAAAAAAAATCCATATCATAAAACTATTATCACCAAAAAATGTCGGCCTACCGCATCATCATTTATTCTTGACTCTATAATAATAATAATCATTTGAAAAGAATATCGTTGAAAATTATTTTATTGTCAGACTATCTTAAAAAGAATAAAAAGGAGGTACATCAAAAATTAAACTATAATAAAAGAATTTCCGCTATCAAAAGAAACTCATAAACAATTCGTAAATTATCTTTTAAAAAAGGGACCGACTCTAAAACAGGTGCATACACCTGTAATTGGAAACGGAATTGATGCAACCGAACAAATGAATTGTGGACGCATAATTGAATGAACCTATTTGGATGGTTTGAATTCCAAAAAAAAGAAAAAAATACACTTTTAGTAAATAAGACATGAGGAACGTATGAAAAAAATTCTCTTTAGTATATTTTTAAACAAAAAAAAAACCACAAAATTAAGTAGAGCTTATGATGATGATCACCTTTGAACATAGTTTTGTGGAGAAACGTTTCAAATAAGCCGACCACAAAAACTTTTGGCATTTCTTTTTTGATGTGTGAACACTTTGATGGCTTCCACCATACAACTTGTCCACTTTAACCATTTTTAATGTCGTATTTTATATTTTACTTATCTTCGTTATTGTTACTATTTTACTAAATAAACCTGCATTTTTTTAAGTTATCATCTGTAGTGAATTTAAAAAACAGAAATTCTCCTCAAATTGTTATAAAAACAGTTTGCTTTGTATAAAAGAAAAACTGGAAACTTAAATTTTAAGGAAAAATATTCAATGTAAACTAGAGTTAAATGGAAAATTAAAAAAAAAGAAGGTTTTTTTTTTAACTTCGAAGGAAGTGAGTTCTTTTATGAAAAGAGAGTTTTTAGTTCAAACATTTCATATAAAAGGGATACGAAAATATTTTTGCAAAAACCTTTTTTTGGCTTCTCAGTCAAATTTTGCATGTGTTCGTTATGTGCGTCATGCATACATATGAAGAGTTTATTTACAAATGTATATACTTGAATTTACAATACCTACAACCAAACACACCCCCGTGTTTTGATCTTTTAACCCTTTATACCTTGAACTTATTCCTAAACGTTACATTAGAGAATGGTGCACATGAAGAGCAGATAAAAGCCACAACAGCATGAAAATCTCTTACAGTCATTTACCATCATGTCATGTTCATGGCCTTTAAACATTTCCGAAATATTTTCTACTCTTATGTATTACACTTTTTGATCATATACCCAAGGACCTTAAAATTGATATACTATAACTAGTGATATACATGTGTAGCTACGTACAGAGTCAGCAGAAAGATCTGCAGCCCATCTAGTAATTCGAAACGTAAATAATTCTATAGGTAAATGGGTAAATGGTAAATGGTAAAATGGTTAATGGCTAAATACGGTCACATAACCTAAAAAATATTGTGCATAGAACATTCATCTTAATATAGTAAAAGTAGAATTTTGTTTATATTCGTATTAATACGAATATGGTACACCATAGAATATTGTATAATAACATCATCCCTGTTTGTAACTCTATCGATTTTTCATAAAAGATGATATTTTTATAGTAAGGATTTCATCTACTATCGTTTCAATTGAAACTGTCATGTTTGTTCAAATGACCATAACATAAAGAGCTATCCGAAAACTCGGTGTGGAATTTTGCTACCAAAACTATAAAGTATCAAGGATGTTGATGTTGTACATGAAAGAGTATAAGAACTGTCGACCTTCCTTACTATATAAATTTTGACATTTTATTTATCAATAATATAAATAAAGCCAATGATACATTTTTTGATTACTTGCAAAATTATTTACAAATGACTACACAGAAACTAATGTGAGAATGGAAAGTTTTGTGGTTTTGGCAAACTATTACGTTAATATTTTTAGTTTTATCTCAATGGGGGTAATAATCGAGTATCGAAAATTAATATTTTTCATTAAAATCTTTAAAACTAATAATAGATATGGAACTCATAATTATTGTCAAATAATTTGAATATACTAAAAATTTTATTTAATTTAAAAAATTTGCATTAATATATTTTTTTTATGAACTAAAAAAATAATAATAAATGTTTATCAAATTTATGCTTTGTAAAGTAGAAATTTACAATTAGCTTTTTAAATTCAGATTTTCATAAAATTGTTATTTTTTTATATTTCTTAAATTTCTGCCATTGTTAGAAAAAATTACAGACTTTTGATAACAATCAGTTAATTTGGCGAAAAGACTTTTACTACCGATAACAGAAATGGGTATCGCCTTTTTTACAAAAATTAATAATCATCATAAAATATTTTAAATTTTCTAAAATGTTGACTTAATTAAAAGAATTTGTTTACCATTTTTTATAAACCAACAATTTTTTAAAGGATTATCCAATTTATCTTGTAGAAAATAAAAGCTAAAAATTAGCTTTTTAAATTAAGATTTTGATAAAACTATTATTTTTTATATTTTTTAGAAAAATTACAAATTATTGATAAAAAATAGTTAGTTTTGGCGAAACGACTTAATCACAGTTATTTTCCTTATTAAATCCTTACTACGGATAACTGAAATTTGACTCACCTTTTTCATAAAAATTAATAATCATTATCAAATATTTTAAATTTTCTAAAGTTTCTATTTAATTAAAACAATTAATTTGCTCACTATTTTTTATGTATCAAAAAATTGTTTAAAGGGTTATCCAATTTATGTTACGGAAAATAAAATTTAACCATTATTCTTTCAGGTTCAAATTTTGATAAAAAATTTCTTTAAAAATATTGCTTTAATGTTGCCATTTAATAAAAATTACAAGTTATTAATAGTTTTAAATTCAAATAAAATACCAAACAGTCATCTTTTGCGAATGTGCGCTTCAAAGGACGAAACAGCGATCCATTCAACATCTCGAGAGGAGTCAGGCAGGGTTCCGTAATCTCGCCTATCCTCTTCATAATCGCTCTAGACCTAGTCCTTCAACGCACTAACAACACAGCCAGCAAAGGTATCCAGTGGACACTGCGTGAGAAGCTCCACGACCTGGACTACGTCGACGACATATGCCTCATGTCCCACACCTTCAACGGCATTCAGGAGAAACTGAATGTTCTGGCCTCCAACGCCGAAGAAGTGGGGATGAGAATCAACATCAAGAAGACCAAATTGATGCGTATCGGCGCCACCTGCGAGAGGCCCTTGATGCTACACGGTACCCAAGTTGAAGATGTCGAAAAGTTCTGTTACCTTGGCAGCATGCTCAGCAAGGATGGTGGAACTGAAACAGACATCCAAACGCGCATCAACAAGGCGCGACAAGCGAACACCTCACTTGGGAACGTGTGGCGTTCCAACCACCTCTCCATAGCACTCAAACTTTGAATATTCAGTTCAAACGTCAAGCCAGTCCTGCTGTACGGCTGCGAAACATGAAAAGTAACCGACAGCACGACTCGTAAGCCTCAAACATTTGTGAACAGATGCTTGAGGCGTATAAGCAAGATCTTCTGGCCGAACTGGATAACGAACGATGAGCTGCTTCTTCTCACGAAGCAAATACCCCTACTAGCCGACATCAAACGCAGGAAATGGAGTTGGATTGGCCACACCTTGCGAAAACCACCTACGCACATAGCAAGAATGGCACTAGATTGGAACCCACAGGGCAATCGCAGCAGAGGACGACCAAGGACCACTTGGAGAAGATCAGTCGAGCGCGAACACCAACAAATTGGCAAGCCATGGACGGAAGTGAAAAGGCTTGCCCAAGACAGAAGCAGATGGAGAGAGTTCACAGATTCTCTAGTGCGACTATATGCTCCATAGGAGCGACTGTGTCTCATGTCTATGTGTATAAATGCATATATGTGTTATGTAAAAATTGTACAATAACGTAGAAATGAAAAAAACCTGTCAAATAAATAAAAAAATAAATCTTTTGCGAATACAATGGCTTCCCAATAATCATTTTGCTTATTAAATCTTTACTACCGATAAAAGGAATGGCACCCACCCTTTCTATTTGTTTTATGAACCAAAAAAAAAAAATTTTTTTTAAATTATCCAAAAACTTTTATTTTATTATATTGCTTAAGTATAACCGTTGTGGGAAAAAAATTATTGATATTTTCAGAATCAAAAAAATACTAGGCAGTAATTTTTCTAATTGGCATATCCACTAAGCGAGAAATGAGCCTCATCGCTCAGACCAATCCGTAGATATGATATATCGGATTTTCCAATAGCAACTTGACACTTTTGATTTCTTACTTTAGTTCTTGAGTTAACTTGATTTTAAGTTCTTGAGTTAAGTTAAGATCAAGTTAACTCAAGAACTAAAGCCACTTGATCATATAAAGCGACGCACGTTCTTAGATTGGGCTCTAGAGAAGTTTGCCGAAAATGACAATTTTCATCGCAAAATCATCTTCAGTAATGAAGCGCATTTTTAGTTGAATGGCTTCGTCAACAAACAAAATGTGCATTATTGGTGAACGTGTTATATCGAGAAAAGGTCCTGTCATCCAAGTTCGGTGAACGTGTTAATTCGAGAAAAGGTCCTGTCGATTGGCTGCCGAGATCTTGTGATTTAAGATCTCTAGACATTTTTCTATGGGGCTACGTTAAATCGATGGTCTATGCCAACAAGCCGGCGACGTTAGAGGACCTAAGAGCCAACATCGAACGAGAAATAGCGGCCATTCCCGTCGAATTGTGTGGCCGAGTCATCGAAAATTGGCTTCAACGAATCGTTCGCTGCAAGCGTGCCCGTGGTAGACATATGACCGAAGTCGAATTTCATTCATAATTGCATTGATTGTACTTTAAGCCAATAATAAATATTATATCTCAAATGATTTGCGAGATATTTAAAAAAAAAAGTTGTCAAGTTCTTACTCAAAAACCCTTTATGTTTAACAGCTATCAAACGATAGGAATGTCCTTTTTTTACCACAAAATGGATAATCTTTTATATATTATTTTTAAATTTTGTTTAGTTTTTAATTTTTTTTTTTTTAAATATTTTCAAATAGTGTATTTTGATTAATTGCTAAATATATTAATATAAAAAAGTCATGGTAATTCTTCTTTATTTTCAAAGATTTTCATTTTAAGAAGAAATAATGTTCACCCGAAGGATATGCGGATAGAGTATCATTTCTATAAAAATGTACGTGCTCAAATCAATCATAGTGAATTATCACAGCCAATATCTGATATGAGGTTACCCTCGGTTTTATTTTCGAAAAACAGATGCATGCTATTGGATTGATATGAATTTTTGCAGGTTTTTTTTTTTCTTTTGGTTGAACATTTTCTGCCACTCCATTTAAGAGATTAGCATAAGAAGACCTCCTCTGTTCAGCTGTAGTATATGCGGCCATGTGTGTTGTAAAATAGCATCCATCCCCCTGTGTCGACTTGTCAACATAATGTACATGGACGTCTCTTAACAAATTTTTCTTATCACTTAAGATGAAAATTCCTGCCAAAGGATATTCGTTTCTATTGTTTGGCTTTACTATGTTATATATTGTGGGGATGCCGCCAGGATAATAATAGTAAAAAGGGTATCGAAACAAAACGTCGATGATGATCACAAATTTCAAGTTGGGAATTCTTCGCTTCCAATGTCTATTAAACTGTCCCACCATGATGTGCTTTTGAGCTATTCGCAAAGAATCGAGGGGTCTGAAAACTTCCGATGATGGTGTTCGATCCAATGATAAATCGATATTGATACGAAAATGTGAATTCCATATACTCGCAGTCAAGTGAAGAAGAAGTTTCCTGCTAACCACCCTAAATTTCACTTCATTTATGGCAAATGGGTTTATTGCTGCACATACAAAGCTCGACAACATTTTCTGTCTTCGTCCATTTTTCTTTCACTTTTTAAATTTCTTACTTCTTTCAAGGGTTAAGAAGACTCCTATTCTCAGTTTTATAATATTTTTTTACCATCTTAAACTATTAACTTTATTATTTGCCTTCGATCAAGCAGAAAAATAATGCAATAACAATGAAAAAAATTGAACCACACTCATACATAATAGATAACCACCAAAAATATATAAAAAGATATTTGACTTGTAATGCTTATCATTAATATTATTTATTTTTGACATTTTCCCCTTTTTAAAATTATTAAAAATGAATCTTAAAACTTTTATACAAAAGACGATATTTATTGGATTTTTATTGCAATGACTTTTAGTAAATTTTCAAAAATAATAAAAACAGCAAAAAAAAAAAAAACAATCTTACTGAAATTATTATTAATTTTCAACAGAAAATCCTTTATAAATGAGAGTATTTACTAAAATAAAATCAAAATTAATATTACTTAAAAATAGTTTTCCATATTAAATAGTATTTAATTTTCATATTAAATTAGAATAATTTTTAATTAAAATTTTTGGAAAAGTTATTAAAACCATAGTGCACAATGGTAGTGGTAATCTTATTTGAATATGAAATTTTGAGAAGACTTTTAGCGAGAAAATAAAATTATTTTTCTCATTAGTAAAGTCAAATAATAAAAAGTGGAATTAAATTAAAGATTTCTGCCACTTTAGCTTAATCCGTCCTCTACTATAAGTGCAAGTGCATAATGAACAAAAATCCTCTAAACGTAGGTGGAAGCGAAAAAAATATTACATTTTCTTGATATCATTTTGAATGTAGAAAATGGTACACCACCATTAAATGCAGAGAGAAAAAAGAAATCTAATGAAAAGTTTTGGTAGCTTAAATGCTCTCAAATGCTTGTTAGCGGGGAGATAAGGTTAACTTGAGATGAAAGAGTTTCCATAGGTAAACGCTTACATCCCCCATCCTCCAACATAAAAGGACGAATGGTAGAATGGGTTACTGCACGTGTATCTATTTGGAACGGTTACAATCTACCAGTTAAGTTGAAAAAATAACTTGACCTTTGTGCATGTGTATCCATGTCAACAATTTTAGGATTTTTATCGATAAAATTTTATCTGGAATAAAAGATACTGCGCAGTTCTTTGAGCGCTTTCAATATAAATTTACAAGAAGAATTTTTTTATATGATTTTAATAAAAATCAATTTAATTGAAATCCGTCACTGCCACTTTACGTTTAAGGGTTCATATTATATTTGATAATGAAAAGGATTTTACCAAAAACGTTATCTAAAAGGAAAAATAATTAATCCGAATGTGCTTAAGACCTCAATAATGAGTTATCTATTTTATCATTTGGAAAGTAAAGTTCTTTCATTTGATAGATATTTAAGATATTCACTATTTGTTATTTTAATTATTTAGATTAAAGTATGCCATTTTATAATAATAAAATTTGATAATACAAATATAGTAATTCTGCTATTACAATGTTTCTTGCTTTATTTTCTTCAGCGATTAGATTCATTTCTTACTTGATGAATTCGTTAATACGTAAAACTGTTGTATATACAGATACCTCTAAAAGGATAGAAGAAACTGTGCAAAAACAACGTTATGGCCATATGATAATCAACTTTTTTAACCTCAACTTGAAGATTTTAAACTGGACCATGTGTGATTTTAGTAAAGCTGCATAATAAACCACACAATCCCCACAATTTTAGCTTAATTGCATGAAAAGTTGACAAGAACTATACCAGGTGTATAAGATTAAATCCGCTGTTTTTTAGTCAAAAAAACACATGTCTTTTTTCATAGAAATCAAAAACAAATTTATTCAAAGTACTTGCCCTCGCTAGCTACACATTTTTCCCATCTTTCGGGAAATTTGTGGATACCACGCCAAAAAAATTCCTTCTTTTTCGAGGCAAACCACTCATCCAGCCATTTTCGGACGTCTTCGTAAGAATCGAAGTGCTGCTCAGTGAGCGCGTGGCCCATCGACGAAAATAGTTGGTAGTCGAAAGGGGTCAGGTCTGGTGAATAAGCGGGGTGGGGTAGCACCTACCAGTTGAGTGTCTTCAAGTAGTTTCGGACCATTTTTGACGTGTGCCGTGGAGGAAAATCAGCTTGTCATGTCTTTGTTGATAATCCGTCCTTTTCTCACGCAGACCATGGTGAAATTTGATCAGTTGTTGGTGGTAGCGGTGGGCATTGACAGTTTCACCAGGTTTCAACATCTCATAGTAGTCTTCCGGCCGAAGCGATTTTGTCTTGGGGAAAATGTTGATGGCTGACCTGGATCAACCCACGATTTCTTGCGTTTATGATTCTCCAAAAATATCCACTTTTTATCGCCTGTCACAATCCGATGCAGGAACGACTTTCTTTTTTGTCTGGCGAGCAAGACTTTGCATGTGCTTTTGGCATTGCGCCACCTGCCTATCTTTTCAATCTTCCCCATGGCACGCAGACACATGAAAATGACTGGATGAGTAACACCCAATTGCTCCGCGAGCATTTTTTGCGATTGGGTATCGTCTTCGTCAAAAAGAGCCTGCAATTGATGGTCCTCAACCTTCCTAGGCCGATTTTCACGCTTCTTGTCCCACAAGTCAAAATTGCCGTTTTTGAACCGACGAAACCAATCTCGGCACATTGTTTCCGATAAAGCACTGTCACCATAGGCCTCCATAAGCATTCGATGGGATTCAGCAGCCGATTTCTTTAAATTGAAGCAGAAAAGCGGAGCTTTCCGCATATGCTCTTTTTCTGGCACAAAACTAGACACGATTACCGAAGGAAAAATGTATGTCATTGTACGAAATTGCTGACAATGTGCACTGATTAATGTTGACAGATGTCAAACTCATAAAAAAAAGTATGGCGTGTCTATGGTAGCTTAATACTCTCACTCACGACATCTATGGATTTAAGCTTATACACCTGGTAGTCATTTAAATTGTACGATTTGACGGCATTAATATATTTTTCTTTTAAAGGCCTTTAAAAAATTATTTTTATGCCAACACTCCTTAAACTTTAGAGCATTTTAAAACTTAACATCCTTTAAATAATATCCGACTTACACCCAGAAATATGCGAAAAATTCTTTAAAAAAACTACTTCAAAAGAAACGAGTCCTGCAAAAAGTCTCATGTTAACTATTTTTTAATCATAGATATTGGTGGCAAGATTTACGTAACATAATGAAATAAAACTATCATCAAAATGTTACTGAATTTTAAATGTATTTTAATAAATTTTTCTTTTCAAAGCCCAAATTGGATAATACTTTATAAACAATGGGAAATATTTTTTCGAAATTTTCCACATCCTTGTTATGGTAATTTTCCTTGAATATTGACATCGATAAACTGTGAGACTTGAATTTATTACATTTTCAAAAAAATCATTGCTTCTCTTCCTCGTTTTATTTATTTCTTTGCCTTTCAAATTTTATATGTTAACTTGTAATATGATGGCAGTAAAGTCGAATTTAATCGTAGAATGAAATTCCCAAAAGACAAGAGAAAAGTGCCAAATTCTAAAGAATATTTCGCATATTTCTATTTAACTTTATTCCCCAATTCCTTTTGTGTGCTTTATATCCTTATATGCGTTAACAGATCCATACATAGATGGATATGAGTATATGTTCAAGGCTATATAATATTTTTGTGGTATGTCACTTTTATTTAGAACAAATCCAGAACTTGAATTCATTCTTTGTTAATAGAAAAAATTCCAGAGTCGAGCCTTTGTTTTTGCTCTTTCATTCTTGACAGAACTTTTTCTCAACATACCAAATACCAAATATTATACATTCCCAACGAGAAAAGAAAACTCCCAATTTTCTCAAATTTCTATGCTAGCAAAATGGCAAAAATGTACAAGGACATAAGCAGAAACATTTTGTCAATTTTTGGCTTTTTTTCCTTTCCCATTTGACTGTTTCTCCTTAACTTAGTCAATGGTACACATAGCATTTTTCTATTCTCGTATTAAAGACGTTCTATATATCTACAGGGTGGATTAAAAGTATTCAGTGAATAGAAATTTCAGAAGAGAATTGTTTATTATTATTATTATTATTATTATTATTATTTTTTGTTTTGCTTTTCTTGATTTCTTTTCTATAATAAGAATTGCAACAATGTCATTGGCACAATTTTTCTCTGCCACAAATTTCGAACTGAGTATGAATATTACAACTGTATAACATTATAGATTTATAAATATATATATACTGTTTTGAATGGAACAGGACAAAATGTCCTTTGCCAGATTTTATCTTAATTCACACGCCCAACATATCTGATGTATTCGCTTTGGTGTCCTCTGTGGCAGTTTTCTTATTCCTATTCGCATAGTCAGCGCTTTCTACTTGCTGACAGCTTGCTTATAAGACTATTGTTGAGTGTTGCTACTCAATGATAAATGCGACTAAAAATTATTATCTTATTTATTCCTGATATCTGAAGATAGTGTTTTTGTCCTGTAGCTGTTAGTCTCTATTGCGAAATTTCCGCAAATGTATGGTTTCTATTGTTACTAGTCAAAAAAAAACTAGACACTTGGGACGATATTATACAAAATCGTATTTTTCACACTTTTTTCTTGTCTTTTATAAGCAGCTTTTTCGTCTAGCTTATCATCATTGAACACAAATTATCGTTGAATTAATTTTTACAGACTACAGAAATTGAATATTTCCAACTTTTTTAATAAATAAATTACTACTGTCATAATTTAATATAATCGCATAGTCTTTTGTATGAAGATAATAATTAAAAATATCATCCAACAATATAATTATTGCTAAATTGTTAATATAATATTTTGTTCATATTTGCAGCTGTTTGCAGTCTTGATTGTGGGCCAAATGGTGTTTGTGAATCTGGCAAATGTCGCTGTAATCCAGGCTGGACAGGAAACCTTTGCGATCAGCTACCTTGTGATGCCAGATGCTCTGGTCATGGCCAATGCAAGAATGGAACCTGTGTCTGTTCCCAGGGATGGAATGGACGACATTGCACATTGCGTAAGTAGAAATTCATTTTAATTAAACATTTTTTGCTCGCTAGTGAATTTTTTTAAGCTTATATAACTGAAAACTGATATGCAATCAAGCAATATAATCAATATTATTATTTTTGTTATTATAAGTGTAACCATACACTATGATTGAGCACTCAATGTTAATTATTATTGAAGGTAATGATAGAACTTATATCATTTTCAAACCGAATTACGTAATATACACATAAACAGATTGTGCTCCTGGAATTGTAACGTTTAAAAAAAAATGTTTTTACTGATCAATAAAAATAGTCACTAAAAATATTCAGTAAAAATGTTCACTAAATATTTTCAGTAAAAAGTATAATTTTCAAAAAATAAATTTTCAGTAAAAATTTTATGATAAAAATTGTCAGTAAAAACTCACAGTAAAAATGTTCAGTAAAAAATTGTTTTGTATAATTTTCGGTAAATAAATTGTCAGGAAAAATTTTCTGAAAAAGTGTTAAATAAAAATATTTTTAGTTGCCAAAATTTTCCGATGTTAAAATTTTCGGTCGTCAAAATTTTCAGTAGTCTAAATTTTTAAATGTCAAAATTTTCAATTTCCAAAAATTTTAGTTGTCAAAATTTTTAGTCGTCCAAATTTTGAGCTATCAAAATTTTAAGTTGTTAAACTTTTCAGGCGTCAAAATTTTTAGTCGTCAAAATTTTTAATTCTACAAATTTTCGGGCGTCAAAATTTTCAGACGGTAAAAATTTTAGTCGTAAAAATTTTTAGTTGTCAAACATTTTAGTCATCAAAAATTTAGTTTTCTAAATTTTCAGTTCTTAAAATTTAGACAACTAAATTTTTCAGTAGACAAAATTTTCAGTTTTCAAAATTTTCAGTCGTCAAAATTTTAGTCATCAACATTTTTAGTCTTCAAAATTTTCAATTATCAAAAGTTTCAGTCATCAAAATATTTAGTCGTCAAAATTTTCAGTTTTTTAAATTTTTAGTTGTTAAAATTTTCAATCATTGAAATTTTTAGGAGTTAAAATTTTCATTCGTCAAAATTTTTAGTTGTCAACATTTTTAGTCCGTTAAAATTTCAAGCGTCAAAATTTTCAGGCGTTCAAATTTTCAGTTGTTAAAATGTTCTATCGTCAAAAATTTTAGTTGTCAAAATTTTCAGTTGTCAAAATTTTTAGTGTCATAATTTTCAGTCTTTAAAATTTGTAGTCGTCAAAATTTTCGGTCGTGAACATTTTCAATCCTTAGAATTTTAAGATGGCAAAAATTTTAGTTGTCAAAACTTTTAGTTGTCAACATTTTGAGTTTCTATTTAAAAATTGAAGTTTTTGTGTATAAAAGTTTTGCAAGAATTTTAAATGAAATTTTTAATAAACCATTTTTTCCAGTAAAACTTGTTGATAGCAATAATTAGTTAAAACATTAACAAACGGACGCTATTTTATCTGCATTATTGATACAAAAAAGATTCATTAAGAAATTTTATGTCCAATCGATTGTATTATTCATAATTTTAATATAAATGAAGAATATTGGTCTCATACTCTCAAAAATATTTGGCAGGAATCCATTAAATTGTATGCAATTATTGCAAAATCCTCAATAGCCGTACATATTTCGAACTTCCTTTTCAAATTACATCAGTTCTATTTACGCACACAAAAATATTCCATTGTGGAAAATAGTTTGGAGAAATTTTAATTTAATTTTCAATTAGGTAACAGCTGTATATGATTGATACACAATTTTCATGACGATGCATCTTTTATAAATGACTTGCACTTATTCCATTAACAGAGCTGAATGGCCACTGGGGCGTTTGCCAGAATGAAAACCGAACCTCAAACCAAACCAACCCAATTTGCGCTATATCCGTTAAACATTTTTCCTGTACATTGAAATTGAAGACTGTATGAGCAATTTTCTCGTTTGTTGATAATTTTAAGATTAGTTATAAGCCTCCCTTAAAAGGCAACCACAATAATCGACAAATATATTATAAGAAGATGATATCAAATAGAAAATATTATCATTAAAATAAATTAGAGTCTACTATTGAGATGTATCAGGAATAAGATTGATTCTGTATACGTTTAGGTTTTCTTTGTATTTTATTTCCTATTTTTTCCCTTTTCACTTGCTTTGGATATGAAAAGTATATGAATTTATTTATGTATATTTGCATTAATAATTTTCGAAAGGAAAAATTAAAAATATGTGATAGATTGTTGGGTCGTAGGGTGGTAGGCAAAGATATTGTAAAAAAAGGAAAAGTTTGATGTGAAAAAAATAAATTTATGAAAAATACTTCTTAGCCATAGGGAAATGATGTCTACATTTATTTGCATATTATGTCAGTAATCAATCATAGGAGCATAGAGAGTATAATAGTATATGGAAGCCTTAAGCTACAAGTAACAAACAGTTTGCCTCCAGAATATTATACAATATACTCATAGTCGGGCGCAGAGTAGATTACATTCAGTTGATCCAATACCACATTGTGTACATAGTTGATAAATTGGCTAAGCGTTCATTGGTTAAGGGTGCGCCTTCTTCATATTGTACTCGTAATATTGTATATTCGATACTAGAATACTAGGATAATATTTGCTTAATTTATTTTCACTCCTTTCTTGTCAAATTGCTCTAGAAATCCAAAAATCCATCACATCATTTCTCCTTTCATGTACATACACATACACATATACAGAGAGTATCATATTTATATAAATATATTTTTTTTTAATTTATTTTATTTATTTTTAGCATTTTCCTTTTCAATATTCTCTCTCAAACTCGTATATATAATTTTCGTATCTATTTTTATATATTTTTTGGTTCAATTTTCCTTTCAATTTTCTCTTTTATTCAAACGAAAGCTTTCAGTTTGAATAGAATAAAGCAAAAGCAAAAATTTCCTTTCAATCATTCCGATTATTCATTATTTGGTTATATTTTTAGTACACTAATATTCCTCTACCATAGTATCCATCGGTAAGTAATCTTCATGCTGAGGTAATTTATTGCAAGATTTTTATATCCACTTCCTGTCAGCGGAGATTAAATCTACGAAATAACTTAAATTTCATCTTCCAACATTATATTGGACTAAATTACTTTTATAATAGAATTTTTTTTCCTTTCTTTACTACCAAGGGAATTGTATAATTTTTAATAAACCAAAAAAAAAAAAAAAAAAAACGAATAAGGAAACAGTGTATCAGGAGTAATTGAAAATGAAAACATTTTTTTTTTATAAGTAAAATAAATGAATTCTTGTATCTTACGAACATAAACAATTTATTTGCTATCTAATTTTATATATTTTTATTAATGTACAGTTAAAAGGAAAATTAAAACTATCTAAATAAATGGAGATAAATTTTTATAAATAATTTTTTATATTTTAAATTGGAATAATCGCTTCAAATAATATTAATTCATTTAATACTTGTTTAAGGCTAATACGATGACCTCTGGTATTAAAGGTTCTAAAGTAAAGAGTTATCCAGTTTGGGCTTTTGCTTTTATATTTTATTAATAAAATATAAAAACATTTAAATGGCTGCCATGACCCGTTCCTTTTGAACATTCCGTTCTGTAATTCTGTCATTATTGGCCGGATTCTTAAAAAGTTCTAAAATTTAATAACTGTATTCGATAAATAAATTTTTAGTAAACATTTTATGGTAAAAATTGTCAGTAAAAATTTTATCTCAGAAAAAATTGTCAGGAAAAATTTTCTGTAAAGATGTTCAGTAAAAATATTTTTTCTTGTCAAAATTTTTAGTCGTTAAAATTATTAAGCGTCAAAGTTTTTAGTTGTCAAAATTTTTATTTGCAAAAATTTTTAATCTTAAAATTTTCAGTTGCCAAAATTATTTATAAAATGTAAAATAATTTAAATGGCTGCCACGACTCGCTCCTTTTGAAGTTATTTTTGACGACTTCTCGAACATTCCGTTTTGTAATTCTGTCATTATTGACCGGATGTCATTCTTCAAAATGGCTAAAATTTTAAAATTGTCTACATAGGGCAATTTTTTTATATGGTTTTTTTAGAACAAATGTAACAGCGTTAAATCGCACAATCTTGGAGGCCCATTTATAGTCGTCATAATTTTCAGTTGTCAAGATTTTCAGACGTCAAAAATTTTGGTCGTCAAAAATTTCAGTCGTGAACGTTTTAGTCGTCAAAATTTTTAGTCGTCAAATTTTTCAGTTCTAAAGATTTTCAAGCTTCAAACTTTACAGACGTCAAAACTTGTAGGCGTTAAAATTTTCAGTCGTCAAAATTTTTAGTTTTCAACATTTTCAGTCCTTTAAATTTTTAAGCGTCAAAATTTTCAGTTGTCAAAATTTTCAGACGTCAAAAATTTTAGTCGTTAAAAATTTCAGTCGTGAAAGTTTTTAGTCGTCAAAATTTTCAAATGTCACAATTTTCAGTAGTCAAAATTTGCAGTTTTTAAAATTTTTAGTCGTCAAACTTTCTGTGGGTAAAATTTTTAGTTATCAAATTGTTCAATCGTCAAAATTTTTTGTTGGCAAATTATTTAGTTCTAAAAATTTTCAAAGTTCAAACTTTACAGACGTCAAAATTTGTAGGCGTTAAAATTTTCAGTTGTCAATATTTTTAGTTTTTAATATTTTCAGTCCTTTAAATATTCAAGCGTTAAAATTTTCAGTTGTTAAAATTTTTAGTTGTCAAAAATTTTATTCGTTAAAATTTTAGTTATGAACATTTTCAATCGTTAAAAAGTCGTCAAAGCTTTCAGTCGTCAAAATGGTTAGTTCTTAAAATTTTTAGTTGTCAAAATTTTCAGTTGTGAAAATTTTTAGTAGTCAAAATTTGCAGTTTAAAAAATTTTTGGTTTCCAAGTTGTCAAAATTTACAGTTCTAAAAATGTTCAAACGTCAAAATTTTCAATTGTCAAAATTTCTTGAGGCGCAATTTTTTTTATATAGTTTTATGAGATAAAATCAAATAGCATTAAATTGTACAATCTTGGAGGCAAATTTATATCACCAAATCTCAAAATTACATGTCTTGGAAACTTTTCGCGCACTAAACCCATAATTTATGTCATGATATATAGTTTGGGGTGCCTTTTTATTTTTTAAATCTAGTTTTTAAACCCCATGACGAAAGCGCTCACAATTAACCGTTATAGTCTTTTTTGCATTATTTTGAAAGAAATACGGTCCAATGGTAACTTCAAACCAAAATGCACCTAGAAACCCAATTTTCACTGATACAATGGCTTTTTTAATGGTACTTTATGAGTTTCCAAAGTCCTATAATTATTAAAATTTTACTTCTTGACGTTTCCATCCATCGAGCGAGAAATTGGAATATTCGCTGAAGATAATAATCTTTATTAGAATTTTTTTATAATTTTAATGCCATTAAAACTATAAAAATTATATTTTTGCAATATAGATATTAGACCGTTTTTTAAATGTGCCTATTTATACTTTCGAAACTTTTAGATGGGAAAACTATAATTTTTATTAGAATTTTGCCAATTTTCAAAATAATATAATTTCCATTTTACTATCATAAAAAATTATAAGAAAAGATCAGAATTACTAAGATACTGCAGACTTCCCCTGCACATATATTATATGTTAGTCCTTTCTAAATGTGTGATATCCAATAGTTTGTGCTCTTGGTCAATTTACGAAATGTGATATAAATACTCAACCATTAAAAAAGAAAAAGTAAAAAAAAGAAACCTCAATAAAACCTCAAAATGATATAATAAAATATTTTATTTTAAATGGTTCCTTTTGCGGATGTTAATAACTTTAATAAATGTAATTAATTTTAAATAACAAAATCACAAGTTAATCGGTGGTAAAAAGGATTTTTGGATGGCCGAGAATAAGTAGAAAATGGAACTTGAAAATTAAAGCTGACGAAAATGAGGGATCATGTGAGTTCAGATGTCGATTAATATTGAAGCTGACGGGTAAGATCTTAAAAGGCTCAGAAAAAAGGTCCTTCGCTTCGGATCTGAAATTGCAGTCACTTTGATGATCTATTATAATAACGCACACTGTCACACGGTCAGCTCCACCATCACAAAGTTTTTGTGTTAATAAGAAATTCTTATGATTTCTCAGCCCTACCGTGTGAATTTTTTTTTGGTTCCCAAGATAAAAAAACACTTAAAAGGACGTAATCTTGGCACCATCGATAATATGCAAAGGAGTTTTCTACTATCGAGAAATTAACAAATAGTCCTTGTAAGGCTCAGAAAAATCATTTTAGGAAAGTCCATAATCATTGGAGCACGAGTTGAAAGGACTTCAACAACGGATATTAATGAAAATATGGAACAAGCAAAGATTTTGTGCTTCCAAGACTAGCTACCAAACAATTTTTTATAAAGTAGTCCGTGAAAGGCTCAGAAGAAGTGTTTTTCGTGTCAGATCAGACTTTGTAGATACTTAGATGTTGCACTATGATAATGTCCGCTGGCCATCTCCATGAACGATTTTTTTTTTCGGAAAAAAGGATTCTTACAGTTCCCTAAGATCAACAACCTCTTGAAAATATGTCATCTTGTTACTGTCGATAATAACCAAAGGAATGTAACCAAGGATCTGAAAAGTAACAACAGCGCCTTCGCTGATGTATAGCTCACCAAGGCAACTACTGTCTAAAGGACACCATTTATGCGTAAAATTGACATTTTTACTCAATTACCTTTTTACCACACTTCATATTAAAAAAAACCACATACACGAACACCCAATATACAGTAGACTTCTTTCAATTAAAAATAAATAATTATCCTCTTTATGTAAACATATCTGAGAATTTGCAATTATACATTTAATTAAAAGATCAAACATAAATACAAATATACCAAAAAATCGTCCTTTCTGTATACTTTCTATTTAAATAAAACAATTATGTGCTCATTGTTAAATATATATTTGGAAATAAATAATAAAATAAAACCTCTCATCATCATATGCAATATACTGAACAAAATAATTGGTTATATTTTTTTTCGCTTCATTATTTTTTATATTCTGCTCAATATTATACAATATAAACAATAAATTAGAATTATACAAAATCGATTAGTTAGTTATTCAAATATTGACAAACAGAAAACCGATTAGAATTCGAAATTAAATTGAAATCGATCGTATCAGCAGCCAGCTCTGGCAGAATTTTACGTTTCAGTTCGAAATATTTTCACAAATATGTTATTACCTACGACGCACTTGTGCACGGATATCGGTGTTCGTTGATCTGTTTTGTTAACTGTTTGTCGATTCATGATTATATTGAAAATTTTTTTTAATCAATAGAAATTTGAATAGCACTTGAATTATTCGAAAGACTTGATTCAAATTGAACGCACACTGAATTGCGTGTACTCGTAGTCGTGATGCCAGAGACAGGAACTAAATTTGAGCTTTGCGCACCTGTGTTATGTTGAATTGGTCGTGGTCGGTTTGGTCAATCATGGCGTACTCTGCTCGTAACTTGATTTGATGCAATGATGAAATTTGGAAAATTATTCAATTACTTACAAGTGAAATCAATTTATTATCACACACCAATTCGATTATGGTATTCTAGTGCAAATATGCATGTTCGACAACAGCACCACATCAAAATGGCATCGTAAACGTAAAAGTATAGTGAAAAAGACAATAGCTTTTATAAGGATAACGTACCCGATCGAACTTGTACAATTTCTTTTTATCATATAAAAATGCATTACTAGCATTAACGATAGTATACTTGTGGAATAATTTATTTCTGCATTGGAGATTCCTTGTTTCTGAATTTGGTTAGCTAAGAATTTTTGGTTTTCAGACGATAAGGGGAATTTCTTACATTGCAAAGCTTCATGATTGTATATATGCTTCCTTTTTGTACATATATCTGCAGAATCATGACAAGCCTTATTTCTTGGTTAGTATATTTTTTCTTCTATTTTTTTTTTTGAAACTCGGATATTCGCAACTCAGCATAGACACATGTCCTATTTGTTCAGTAAGAGTTACACTATTTCACAATTCCGGTGCTCATGTCTGCTATTCTTTTAGGTCGTATGTCCATTCACGTATCCGTTGAATTATTAACGCTAGCAAATCGCAGTACATTCAAACACTGTCACTTGTAGTACAATTGAAATTGTTCATACGAAAATATTTTGATCGGCTCTAAGACCAAGCAATTTTGACTGTTACATTTTTTTTAGCTGCCAACTTAGGCTGTGTCGCAGTCCGGAACTGCTACTAGCGATGACTTTCACTATTCCACCAAGTCCCCATTATTTACCATATAATACCGAAGATTTTAAATATATGCGAACCCTATATCCTGACTGGCAGAATCATGCTCCTGATGAATTTGTTCAAATGTAGGATAGGAGGCCGTATCGGCTGTTACTGCTCAAACAGTCGAAACTCTTTTTTAAAGGTTGAGGACCCTCAAAACCATCAGACCAGCATAAAATTTGTCTGCCTCTCTTATTCACCTCATGCACAAATCACTATTAAACATATTTTACTGTGGTGGTCCTTTTTACTATACAATTTTTCACATTCTATTTTGTAATTGGAAATGCAGACGGGAAATTTGCAAAATGCTGACTCGGAAAATTTATGTCTTTCTATGAATATTTCGTTGAAATAATTTTTTTTTTTACCCAGCAGAAAGTATGAACTAAGAATTATTGCGTGCTCCGGGGGGGGGGAGGGGTCAGAGATGCCAAACGAAAATTTAATAAACTTAACTTCCTGTCATTTTATATACAAAAGAAATGGGAAATATTGGATATCCTCTTCTACATTTCGTAACATACGAACGTACATAATCCACGCACCACGTAATAAAATTATTTAAATTTTCATACAAGCACACACATATGCGTATGTGGGTGGTAAAAATTTCATATTACCATTTATAGAAATGGACGACTATCGTATTTATAATAATTATAGAGTTAACGTTATTGAATTTTCCATTTTTATTTCGATATATTCAACCTTTAATATTGATTTTTATTCGTAAATCGATAGAATTCTATTTGTATTTCTGTTAAGATTACTATTGATATTAAGGAATTTATTGATATTTACAGCTGGATGTGAAAATGGATGCTCAAGACATGGTCAATGCACTTTGGAAGATGGTGAATACCGATGCGATTGCAAAGAAGGATGGGCCGGCTCTGATTGTTCTATACCATTGGAAATGGACTGTAAGGATAATATTGATAACGATATGGGTAAGTACGATTTTTATCTAAGCAATAAGTTTAAGATAATTTTAATTTTTATCTACAATATGCACAGTTGAAATATTTAAAAGTTAAAATGGAGATGACACTTACTCTACAAGGTCATCCAGTTTTTAGTTTAGTCAATTAAAAATTCTTAAATATTTTGATAAATTAAAATATTATTTATTTAGATTAAAAATTGCCTTTTTATAATTAATATTATAAATATGGTAAAATAATAAAAATTTTGTACGAAAGTTGTAATTTTCCGTAGTCACGTTTCGCGTGTTTTCGAATAAAATTTTCGTCAGCGATGAGGCTTCTTTAAGTCTCGTTGAATACATTAATACGAAAAAAATTTAAAAAAACCCACAAGTAACTATGAGGAAGCCATTATATTTACGAAATGTGACTGTTTGGTATGCATTTCGGTCTATATCCTTGAAAATTAAGAAGAAGAGACCGTTACCGTCAGTTCCGAGTACTGTTAGATTGTATGTAATTTCAAGAAATTGGTGCCATAAGCCACTAATCACGAATTTTTCTTCAAGATTTGTTGATATCAATAGGCTATCAAGATCATTCGATTTGATATCCTTGCGCTTTTTTTTGTAGAGTTACATAAAAATTGGAGAATTTATGAAAAACAACATTCGCCAAGAAATGCCTGAATTACAGATCAAAATAAACAAAAGCCGTCCAAACAGAACTTCAGAAGAATTGAGTTCTGCAAGAAATTTATTTGGCAAAATTTAGTAAATATAAATATATAAAAAATTTAATAAAAATCTGCATATAAAGTATTTTTGATATTATTTTCCTTTCCAAAGCGCAAATTGGATATCTCTTTATTATCTAAAAATTCTTTGAGACGCACGTTCGTGTTCATATCAGAAATTTATATTCCAAATAAATATTCCAAAAATGGGTTTATTTATTCGGAAACTATTATAGATAAATTAAATTGTAAAATATTTTCCGGATATCTGCTTAGATCCACTTAAAATATGTTAGCAAAGTTATGAACTTTTATAAAAATTTCTAATTCAGAAAAGCTATCTGTAAACAAACTCAGAAAAAAACTATTTTTTTACCTTTGACACTGAAGCCAAAGAAGTTTAATTCTCTAACATTAAATTACTAAGTCGTTTACGGCAATCTTAAGTCAAATAAGTAAATGCAAAAATAAATATAGTCAATTTGCAGCATTTTTCAATATAAATATTCAAGCATTGCGTCTTTGCCAAAAGGATACAAAGATGGTGAAAATTTTCATATTTCAGGTATTCATTTTGAGTAAGTCATATATTTTTTCACTTTATAAAAAAAAAACAGTAAAAAAAGACTAGAATAAATAACGAATGGACAGTATATTTTGTGAAATCTGTTTGATAACTCGTTTCGGTCGATTCATCAAAGAAAAGAAAGACCAAAGTGTCTTTTAAGAATGTGAAAGAAAGTATCCTGTGGAAAATAGCATATGAGTGTATAATAAATTTTTATGCATGCAAAAATATTTATGTACTTAAAAATCGGTTCAGAATATATGGGCGGTATTCAAGTACTCTTAAAAGGCTCCATACCAGCATGCTGACGAGAGCTTGAAAATTGTGAAGGATATTAAAACGATCGAAAAGAACTTTAAAACAGGAAGATAGAATGACTCGTTCAGAAAAGAAAACAATTCCCTAGAATGCTGTCAATAAATAGCTATAATTTCAAAATGGAAAAGGAAATGGAACATTTTCTGGATAACTTTTATTTGTATTAGAAATGTAAAGGATGACGGAAAAGATTGGCGTGTCCTTTCGCTCTTGTTTGCAAAATCATACAAGCCTTATTTATACTTAAGATACTCTTCAGTTTCAGTTTTCTACTTAAAAATATTTGTATTGTACAACTCTCTACCTTCTATTTATGATATTTATTCTCTTTTCTATTCATTTTATTCAATTTTTTTTTAAAGCGAGTTTATTATTGGTATCAGTATTGGTAGCAATTGTGAAGGTTATTCACAATTCCGTTGTGTATATTTCTTGGTCTTGCCACAAAATTTTTAGCGGAAAAATTCACCCCCCCACACGCTTTTATTGTGCTTCAATCGTTATTGACTGTTTCTAATACTCAATGCTACAGCAGCACCACCAACTCCATTATTGTTGTCCATACGCCATCCTCCATCATTTCTATCCTTTATCATTTTATTATCCGCTAAAGTGCCACCCAACTACTAGCACTTCAATATTCATTTTAATCTGGTGGAACGGTTACGATTATCTAACAGCACCCCTAACTGACTACACAAACACCCACAGTAATAACTTTTCCGAAAAGAGTCCTGGACGTAGACATCCACCCACAGACAAACCATTTCCCATGACGGTGAAGTACTCTTCCGTTTATGGTATACGAAATTGATTTATTTATATTTTATTACATTTCTCCACGTTGATGTGTTGAACGCTTTATTTATGTACAATAAATCCCTTATCCCCGTACTGGGTCTTTTTCTCATTATTTCTTGCATTTATATTTATATATATTTTTTTTTCTTTCATATATTCTATTTAGACTTTTATTTATTTTCGTTTATTTTTTTTTGTTTTTTTGTTGTTGTTGTTTTGTTTTTTTTGGTAAGCTCTTAACTATTTTTACTATTCAGTAAGATTTCCATTTTATACCCTTATAGTGTCCATCATTTGATGTATTCAAGTCAAAATCATACTTTTTCCGGTAATAAATAAATAAATATACAAGAATGATGGCTTATAAATAAAATCAACAATCTTGAAGATGAAATCAATATAAAAGGAGTAGAGTGGCTTCAAATGAATCCGTCGAGAGTGCCACAAGCATTTTTGTTCCACAAATAATAATAATAATAATAAAAATAATAAAAATATTAGAAAATAAATAGAAATAAAATAGAAAATAATAAAAATAATAATCTTAACCAATTCCACCTTGCTTCCCTTAACAAATATTTAACTTATAATTAAGAGTATTAATCTTTTGAAAGAAGTTATAGAGATTCTCATATTTTAGAAGTTGTGCATATTTTTTGTAGTAGCAGTTTTCTTTTTAATATTATTAAATTTAATATTCTCGAAGGTAAGATAATAAATAGAAAAAGGATATTCGTTTATAGAAAATAATGTTTAATATTTATTATTAAAGGATAACCAATTTGTGCATTAAAAAGTAAATTTAAATTAAATATGTTTTAAAATCAAATTTTGATTAAAAATATTTTGGCAGATACAATGGCTTTTTTATAGTTACTTGTGGGTTTTCAGACCCGTATATGCGAAATTTCAATCTAAATAAATGACATATTAATATAATATAATTATCAAATGACAGGACTGCAAATTTCGAATACCAAAATAAATAACTCTTAATTTTGTAGATTTTGATTTGTACAGTGTCTTAAGAAATTAAACTTTAATATCATAAAAATTTTATTAAGGAAAAATGTTAAAATGAATATGTCAAAGAATTACAATTGTTTTATAAATAAAATCACTTTGATGATATTACTGACATCTGTAGAGATTGACATGAAGCTTCAAGAGAATTGATAAAAATCAAAAGCGCATTTTACAGAATTTCGGATTTTACTAAATAAAGGGTTTTCGAATAAGAGTGATACGATTTCTTTTTTAAAAAAAGTACACTTATTGTTAAGAAAATTCCAATATTTTTTATTCACTGGAAAGTACAATCGATACAATAAAGTTCTGAATAAAACGTCATTCAAATGGCCTCCACGACTTCTTTCGCAGGAACGAATTCGATTAACTCAATTTTCGAGCACTTTTTCCACTAAATCTAGTCGTATGTCATGAATAGTACGTTCAATATTGACTTCTAAAGCTTGAAGAGAGTCTGGTTTATTGCTAAAGACCAATGACTTCAAATAACCCCACAAGAAATAGTCTAATGGTGTTAAATCACAACTTCTTGGAGGCCATTTAATGACACAATTTCTTGAAATAATCGAATCTCCAAACTTTTCTCGCAATAATTCGGTTGTTGCATAAGCTGTGTGGCACGTAGCCCCGTTTTGTTGGAACCAGATATTGTCAAGATCAACTTCTTCCAATTTCGGCCATAAAAAGTTGGTTATCATCGATCTATACCGCTCTCCATTGACAGTAACGGTGTTACCAGCTTCATTTCGAAAGAAGTACGGACCGATGATTCCACCGGACCAAAACCCACACGAAACTGCCAATTTAGGTGAATGTAATGGGTGTTCATGAATAATTTGTGGATTTTTTTCGCACCAGAATCGACAGGTTTGTTTATTTACAGCACCACTCAGATGAAAGTGAGCCTCATCGGAGAAAATGATTTTCTTAAAAAAATCGTGATTGTTTTCAAGTTGTTCCAAGATAAAATCAGTAAATTCACGATGTTTACGGTGGTCCAATGGTTTCAGTTCTTGGGTGATAACAATTTTAAAAAATCCGCCAGGTTGTGGTTTGACATAATGCCAATTCTTGAAAACGTCTTGGAATCGACAAATTGCGGTCTTCAGCAACACTTCCTTGAACGGCAGCAATATTTTCATTACTCCGAGCGGTTCTCTGTCTTATTGGCACTTGAACATTATGTAAAGAAAATGTACGCTCGAAATTTTTAACAATTCCACGAATAGCGAGCACAGTTGAACGATTATTACGACCATAAAATGGCAAAACTGCACGAAAAGTTGCAATTGGAGAACGATTATTTTGATAATAAAATTGAATAATTTGTAAACGTTGTTCTTACGTATATCTCTATACGATGAAATTTTAAACATTACGGAATACAATGAAAAAAAAAGATAGATCATGACATATTACAAATGGGCGAAACGTCACTTAGAAATCATATCACTCTTATTGGAAAACCATATAAATTTTTATAACACCGAAAGTAAATTCAAGTTTATTCATTGTCGATTATAAGGATACGGTCTGCTCTACACATACATACTTACCTATATGTTTATTAAATAATTTAACATTCGATATAAACAAAAAAGTTAATCATTTGAAAAAAAATGTGTTCTTTTTTTTTTTTTTTGATGCTGTTAAATGTAACTTTTTCAATTTAATTTTTAATTAAAACTTTTTCAGAAAATTAATGAATTTTTTTTAATTTTTTATATTTTTTGTAATTTCTTATAACAGATGGCATGACAGATTGTTCGGATAGCGAATGCTGTTCACATTCTGCTTGTGCTGAGCATATAATGTGTCTATCATCGAACGATCCTGTTGAAGTTTTACTTAGGAAACAGCCACCATCTGTGACGGCATCCTTTTATCAACGTGTTAAATTTCTGATCGAAGAGAATTCAGTACAATCGTACGCACACATGGATGAATATAGTGAAAGGTGAGTCAATCTGTGTTCATATTTGCAATTATTAAAAAAACGATTTTCTTTTATTATTATTATTACGAGTATTATTATTATTAAAAAAATTTGGTGAAATCTAGTATAAAAATGCTATTATAAAAAATAAAAAATATCTATAACAATTTATTATATACAACCCCTTTTATATATATGAATATATCGAAAAAAAGATACTATTGAGAATATATAAAAGAAATGAGCATATTACAATCAGATCCTGTACAAGGATTGTATAGTATTTTACGTGAAAATATTTTTAGTTATTTTTTGTTTCTTCTTTAAAACGAGTATAATGCAGTTTGAAATGAGTGTTTTTAATTTTTATTATTTACAAAGTACATCTTCCTATATCTTATAATCAACAATAAGAAATTTTCTTGGTTTTTAAGTGATATTCCTTTTTGTTGTAATTATTGACTTTTACTTTTTACTTTATGAAAGAATTGAAAAATAAATAATTTTTTTTTTGCTGATACTGTCTCATACCGATTTTTAAACATATATATTTTTTTTTAAAAATATATAATAAAAAATCATTGAACAATAATTGAAAAAAAATTAAAAATGTTATTTTTTTTTTTGCAAATTATTGAAAAACAAATTTAGGATATTTTAGTGAAACATTCTCTCACATGCAAATTTTTAAGAAAATAAAATTTCAATTTATGCTCGATTAATAGATGATTTATTTTATAAATATTTTTTTATTTTATTAGAAAATATTATAAATTTTTCTAGTAAACGAATCGAATGTACAATAAACGATTTTATTGTGTTAATTTAAGAATATATTTTTTTTTAATCAAAGTGCACCTTTTTTTACAAAGAAAAAAAATATATAGAAAAATCTTAATAAATTTAGTTTTTCTTTAATAATAATAAAAAAAAAAACATTGATTTTTGATAACTTTTCGGTTAAAAAAAATTTTTCTTTTTACAAAAATTCATTGAGGTGTGGTGCAAGAAAAGAAAAAAGCTCAAAATATTTTTATATTATTATTAATATAATTTTTCTGTGGTAAAAGTCTATAATTTTTCTTTAAAAAAAAAAATAAAAAAAAATATTTTTATTATTTAAAATTATTAATTTCTTATGTACACATTTTTCATTTGTTTTGGTTAAAAAAAAAACCTCATTGAAAAAAGATTTTATATCTTTGAAAAAAAAAAAAAAATAATCATAAAAATAAATTCTTAGATTTTAAAGCACTTAGAACAAATACCTTCAATATCCTAAACAATCCTTTCTATCAATCATTTTTACCCCTCAATGTGGTCTATCATTATAAAATGGAAATACCTTTGATTTGAAATCGAGGATAATTGCATAAACGAATATGATTTAATTTTATTTTTCTTTAAATAAACGTGAACTTATATAATAACAATTATAATTATTATTATATAAAAAAATTGTAATTTTTCAAAGTTTTTCTTTCGTATTTATATAGTTTAATTATAATTGCTTTTAACTTTTCAATTTTTTAATAAAATTATATTGATAACATATTCCATACCACCCTATATTCTGTTACTAATTTTGGCTTTAATTTAATAGTTTGCTTAATACATATACCGTACGGTTTTTTTTTACTATAAGTTGATTTTTTTTTTTAATAAACTTATGCATACTATTTTTTTAAAAAAAAGAATCATTTTAAAAGGAAAAATTAAACTATGCACTAATTTAAACGTAAACCTTTTCTAATATTATACAAAGGGTGGTATTTATGAATCCTTTTTGAGCTTTTTCTTTTCTTGCCTTTTATTATTTAATGCAGAATAAAAATTTGTGCTTCAATTTGAAGTAGCTCATTAATTAATCTATAATAATATTATTATTTCAAAATACTTTTAAAATTTTTCTTTTTTTTTTCTAAATGCGATATAAATTGCTTTTCTGTCTAGTAAATTACTTAATTAAATTGTAAAAGTAAAAACAAAAATTAAATATTTTTTTTTTGAAATAACTTTTCTTATAATTGAAAAAGCTCGCATTATTTCTAAAAGATATTCTTCTTCTTTTGATTTAGATTTTTTTTCAAAAAAATTTGTTCATAGTTATCAAAATATTATCTGGAAAATTCAACTCAAATTAAAATTGAGTAATAACAAAATATAAAATCGTTTTCATTCATTCGTTAGATATTTTTAATTTTGTTTAATTATGATATGTATAAATTTTTCCTATTGTATTGTAGAAAAAATTATAAGGAAAAATTTTTCATAAACATTATTAAAAAATCATAAAAATTATTAATAAATAATTAGAAGTATTATATTTTTTTTAAATGATAATTCCTCAGTTTATATCAAAGGTTTTACAAATGATAGCACTTCATTGAGTATGTGTTTTGTCTAATGTTTTACATCCTTGTGTTCGTCTTACCCTTCAATGTTATTTAAAAAGAAAAATATAAATTAAAGTAAAACTATTTTTACTTTGAAATTTTAGGAAAATTTAAAGAAAATAGATAATTAGTTGAGGGCTATTTAAAAAAAATTAATTAGGAGATATTAAATAAATAGGTTATAGATAAAGTTAATAATCGATTAAAACCATAAAGAAATTAAGCTAAACAACTTTTTTATAGTACATTTTTCTTCAATTTTTTTTTTCATACTAAAAAATTAAGAAAATTAAAAAAATTATACAAAATCTATTCAAATAATAAGATAAGTTTGATATAATGACAGTAGTGAACAAAAAAAAAAAAATGAAGAAAAAATACATTAAAATTATTAGGAAAAGTTTTATTATCTTACTTAAATATGTAAGTGTATTAGAAAAGTAAAAAAGGATCAACGAAACAAATATACTTTAATCTTGTTACTAGTTTTATTGTGATATTATTTTTGAAAATTTCTTATTTATTCAAATTTTTCTCGAATTTAAATTTTTCAATATTACATTTTTATTTATTATAATTATAAAATATATTTCATTTTAATTATTATTATTATTAATATTTATTTTTAATATATATTTTTAAGGAGGAAATGATTCATTAATGAATTTAAAATGCAAATAATTTTATTGTCATTCACTCAATCAAATATTGACATACGATTATGTGTAAACTCTACAAATGTCGTGAAAAAAGTGTGATATCAAAGGTGCAATCATTTTTGAGTACTTAAACCTCTCAAATGTTTAGGGTAAAGAAAAATACAAAAATTTCGTTATTTTAAATAAAATTGTATACCAATTATAAATTACAAAAATGATTTAGTATAAAATAAAGTAAATTATTTTATGATAAAAATTTTAATATTTAATCTAAAATGGCCTTTGTTATTTATAAACTCGTACGTGTATATTAGAGCCTATCCAATTTGTTTTTTGGAAATTAAAGTTAAATAGACCTAAAATTTTGATAATATTTTAAATTTTAATACTCTCTAAATATTGTCATTACGAAACTATCGATATAGTTACTAAAAGACTTTTTGCAAAACTTTTTTCGTTTCGAGGTAATTTTTGATAATTTTTTCACATATTTCTGACTGCAATTCGGCCATTTATTGACGGATGCTGGCTTGTAAATGCTGTTAAATTTCAGGATTATTTGCATAAACACAATTTTTTGCATAGTCCTATAAGAAAATATCTAATATCGCCGATTTTCACGATCTGGCGACTAATTGATATCACAAAATCCTGGGAACTGTTCGCGCCATAAATTCAAAATTTGTTATATTGTATGGCGTGTGGGTAGACTTAAAATTTTTAAAGTCAGACTAATTTTTAAAGTCAGATTTTTAAGATATATCCTATGGCCATAGCTCTCAGACTTGATGTTTACGGTCTCTTTATTTTAAAAGAAATACGGGACCAATGATCCTTCTGATAAAAATACACACAAGACAGTTACTTTTTGCATATATTGTACAATGAGATCTCCACAATTCGTGGTTTTTTAGAGATACTCTCCCATAAACGATATTTTTGCTTATTGAGAAATTTATCCACTGAGCAAGAAATAGGATTCATCGCTGACCAAAAACTACTTTTTTTTACTAAAACTGTCAAATGATAGGGTAACAGTTTGGAAACTACAAAATGGATAATGCTTAACTACAAGTATTAATATTTTATTATTCAAAAAAATAGATTGAAAACCTAAAAATAAAAATGTCCATATAAAAAGTGTTAAAATATTTAAAAGCATACGAAAACTTTTCGAAAAATTTGCTATATTAAAATTTATTGCGTATTTCCAGAAATGGGAAACTATTTGTAGTTTCAATTAAAAATTTTTTTCATACATATTTTATCATATTGAAATTTTTCCATAAAAACTATGTATATGAAGAAAAGAAAAAAGTCATATACATGTAAAAAGTTAAAATTTACATAAAAAATAGGAAGCTTTTTAAAAAGAAAGCAAAATTGAAACATTTCCTCTTAAACTTTTCCACCGGAAACATTGGTTTCGTTATCATATACAAGTTAAGTGTTATTTTCTTCCTTTTTAATATAATTTCGTCATTTATACTTGAGTTGCCTTTAATTGAAGAAATATATATATATTTATATATATATATATTTATTAAATTCATTTTATTTTGGTTTAACTTGAATTTTAAACACAATATGAAAAAAAAATTTTTTTGTTCCTTTGTTTTCGTAGTAGAATACAAATTAGTATTTTTGTGTGTATTTCTTTTAAAGAGTTTTATTACTAACACATTATTATTTTTATTATATATCATTTTTAATGTGTGTCTTTTAATTTGAAAGTTACTTTAATATATTTTCTATATTCATTACAATTGAAAAGTTAAGATTATAATTGGAAAAGCTATTTGAAGTTAGATAAGGTATATATGAAATAATAGTTTTTAGGATTTTTCAATTTTTATCTGTTATTAAAAGTTAATTATCATATTCTGTATAAACAAAAAAAACTATTCCAACAAAATTTAAGTTTATGAAAATTTATTGAAAAGGGTAAGAAATGAAATCTATTATTTCCAAATAGATGAAATTCAATTTTACTCTAGGTCCAATATCTATCTTTTTTTTTTTTTGAACAAATTCTATTAATCTAATAATACTATATCTCTCACAAGGAAATAAAATTCAAAAAAATCCAAAAATTAATGCAAATAAATAATATATTAAAAAGACAATAAACAAATTTAAATAAATTAAAAACGAACAACAAAATAATTAATAATTTTAAAAAAAAATGGAACTAATTAACATTTTGTACTCATATCTTTATTTAAATATGTTTTTTTTTGTTTGTTTATTGTTCATTAAAAAATAATAATAACTATTTAAATATATTAATTTTTTTTTTTAAATTATGTCATAGTAATATTTGTTTTTAATTTAGAAAAATTTATCACTATGTCTTAAATAAGGTGTGAATGGAATTGTGTGATCGTTTTGTTAATTGTCTAAAGATAAATGTTATTATTATTTGAAATTGTTTTCTTTTTGATAATTTTATCAAAAAAAATAAAAAATTATTCAAAATTTTTATGTTTTATATTTATAAGATATAAGCAAAAAAAAAATTAAAAATATTCTCTTAATATTGATAATCCATATATAAAGAGACATATTCCAAAAAGATATTGAAGACAAATTTAAAAGTATCTTTTCATAATTGAACTTTGTTTAAAATAAAATTATTAAAAATTTCTAATTCAAAAATAACTATGCATTAAGAAGATAATAAATATTTTTAAATGTTTTCAATATCTTTTTGGAATTTATATGAAAAAGAAAATTTAAAAATAAAAAAAATATACTAACAAACATAGAAAAAAAAAATCTTATCCAAATTACTTTTGGCAGTACACGTAAACACGATTACACTTAATATTATTCATATTCATGATGACATGTTTTACAAAAATATCATCATCTATCAGACATGTTACAATAATGTCTTAAAAATTTTCTTTTAACTTGTTGTTAATTTTATACATTCGTTTTGCATAAAAAATCCCAACACGTTTTTATTTGGCATGCAAAATATATTGCTGGTCGGTTATAACAGCCAAGGTATACAATTATTGCTTTACAGAATATGAAAAAGGAATTTCAGCGTTCACTTTTATATAATTTCCATCCCCCATTTATTTATTGTATGTACTCATCTGTGTATGTTGTATCTATTTATTTATAAATATGCATATACAAATACTAATATTATAATAAAATGACTCCACTCTTACTGTATTAGGAATAATAAGCGTAACTAAATACTCGTACGAGTACGTACGTGTAGAAGCGTTACAATATTCAATACAATAAAATTTGTATAAGACTTTGAGAACAATATTATGTAAATCCAAGAAAATGGATGGCGGTAAGAATATTGCCAGAATGGAGGAGGACTTCAAAATCTCCGAACATTTTATATACATACTTACATATATACTCGTTTATATAGGAACATTTATGGATTATATTCGAACTGGATTCAGAGCACGTAAGCTCTAATGATGAAAATATTTGATATCACGATGATTATTTTGATCATATTGATTCCATATGAAAATTGAAAGAGATTATAGCTAACGAAACCTTAATGGCAAATAGAATTTTGTTATTATTATTATTATTATTATTATTATTATTGTTATGATTATTATTACATATTTTTTTCGTCATCATGATTACATTATGTGACTAACATGTTCTAATTTCTATTAATTCTATTTAAAAATAAAATTATTTTTTATATGAAAAATCTTCCCACAATACTTATACATAATGATTTGTGATTGCATAAATATTTTTACTTCAAAATAAAATTGTCCATTTTTAGTTTGATCATTATAAGAAAAGACAACTTAAAAGATACGAATTTTATATTGTAGTTTTATAAACATATTTTTCAATTTGATAGTAATATAAATAAAAATCTGCTATTTATGTCTTATAGATTTTTATTGAAAATCATATTCAAAAAATGTCCTTTTTTGACAATTCAAATAGAGAGAGGCATATAAAAAAGTTTAACAACTGCACTTTTATAAAATATTTAGATTTATATTATCCAAATAAAAAACAAATTCCGATTTGTGATTTTAAAAGTACAGTAAAAGAAAAACTAATGAAAATTTAAATATTCAAAAAAATTTTTTGATTATACCAGGTATATAAGCTTAAATCCGTTGTTTTCTAGTCAAAAAAACACATGCTTTTTTTCATAAAAAGCAAAAACAAATTTATTCAAAGTTTTTCCCATCTCTCGAGCAATTTGTGGATACCACGCCAAAAAATTTCCTTCTATTTCGAGGCAAACCACTCATCAAGCCATTTTCGGACGTCTTCGTAAGAATTGAAGTGCTGCTCAGCGAGCGCGTGGCCCATCGGCGAGAACAGGTGGTAGTCGGAAGGGGCCAGGTCTGGTGAATAAGCGGGGTGGGGTAGCACCTCCCAGTTGAGTGTCTCCAAGTAGTGACGGACCATTTTTGACGTGTGCGATGGTGCGTTGTCGTAGAGGAAAATCAGCTTGTCATATCTTTGTTGATAATCCGTCCTTTTTTCACCCAGAGACGATGCAATTTGATCAGTTGTTGGTGGTAGCGGTGGGCATTGACAGTTTCACCAGTTTTCAACATCTCATAGTAGACGATACCCTGCTGATCCCACCAAACACACAGCATCGTCTTCCGTCCGAAGCGATTTGGTCTTGGGGAAGATATTGATGGTTGGCCGTGATCAATCCACGATTTCTTGCATTTAGGATTCTCAAAATATATCCACTTTTCATCGCCTGTCACAATCCGATGTAGGAACGACTTTCTTTTTTGTCTGGTGAGCAAGATTTCGCATGTGTTTTGGCGTTGCTCCATCTGCCTATCGTTCAATTCATGCGGCACCCGTTTTCCGATCTTTTCAATCTTCTCTTTGGCATGGGGACGCATGGAAATGACTGGTTGAGTAACACCCAATTGCTCCGCGAGCATTTTTTACGATTGGGTATCGTCTTCGTCCGAAAGAGCCTCCAATTGATGGTCTTCAACCTTCCTAGACCGATTTTCACGCTTCTTGTCCCACAAGTCAAAATTGCCGTCTTTGAACCAACAACACCAATCTCGGCACGTTGTTTCCGATAAAGCACTATCACCATAGGCCTCCATAAGCATTCGATGCAATTCGGCAGCCGATTTCTTCAAATTGAAGCAGAAAAGCAGAGCTTCCTGCATATGCTCTTTTTCTGGCACAAAACTAGACATGATTACCGAAGGAAAAATGCATGTTGTTGTACGAAATTGCTGACAATATGTACTGATTAATGTTGACAGATGTCAAACTCAAAAAAAAAATTATGGCGTGTCTATGGTAGCTTAATACGCTCACTCACGACATCTATGGATTTAAGCTTATACATCTGGCAGAGCTTCCCGCATATGCTCTTTTTCTGGCACAAAACTAGACATGATTACCGAAGGAAAAATGTATGTTGTTGTACGAAATTGCTGACAATGTGCTCTAATTAATGTTGACAGATGTCAAACTCATAAAAAAAAGTATGGCGTGCCTATGTTAGCTTAATTTGCTCACTCATGCCATCTTTGACCAAACCGCGGATTTAAACTTATACTTCTGGTATTAAATAAATATTGCCATTGTAAATGATAAAACTTAAGTAATATTTAAGGATTTTTCTGTCCATTTCAGTTTTTTAATAGTCTAAAATTTAAAAACTGACTTGTGAAGATTTTTTTTTTAAATTACATATGATGCAGATTAAAATCTTCAAGACCACGTGAAAAATAAGTCTGTTATCATACGGCTATAGCGCTCAGATTTGTCAGTAATTATCTCTCCTCCTTCATTTTCCATGAAATACGTGCCAATGGCAACTGCAGACAAAAATGCATACGAAACAGACATTTTCCGTTAATACAAATGCTTATTCACAGTCATTTGTGGTTTTTTTAGAACCCTTTCATGTGCGCCAATTCCGCTTATTGACATATCCACCAAGCGAAAAATGAGCCTCATTATGACGGCTATAATCTTTTCAAGCTCAAAATGTGAGTAATGCAGAATCACCAAAAAAATGGCTTATTGAAATCAAAATAAATGTTACTCTAAATAATATGCATATTAAAAGTCTATCATATAACGTGGATGTATTTTTCAAACCACAAAGTGAATAACTTATAATAGCCAAAATCATATAAGTTTTGTGTACTATCTAACAGATGGCGCAGTTTCATAATTACGAGTATAACCTACTGACCACCGAATACTGTTGAAAGATTTTCTTTCTCTTTTATCTGCCTCATAAGACTTCATATTCTCTATAAACAATATTAATAATTTATATTAAATATTTCAACCCATTTATTAGTTTTCTAATTAATTTACTTTAAAAAAAAAATTCGAATTTTTCCATTACAAATTTAATCACAAATCAATTGTGAATTTCATTTGAAATTATACCATTTGTAAATTTGATAGAAAATTATATTTTTATTATTTGCGAAAACTTTTGAAAATTTTGTATTTGTCTTTGTAAAAATTTATTAATATTAAAATAATCTTGGGAATTTCCGTAAAACAAACAGAAACTATAAATTGAAAATATTTACTGATTTATAAGTTTATAGTCACTTGTTTGCTTGTTGTTTACCGTTTTTAGTAATATTAAATTTTTTTTGTTTATTTTTAAAGTATATATAACATCTTAAAAGAGTAAAGAAAAAAAATGTCTATATAACTTGTTTCTTTAAAAGGAGGGTGCAATAAGAAAAGGGATTCTTCTTTTTTTTTAGCGAAATGAAAATGTAACAATTTTATAAAAAATCCTCTTGAGTATAAACCACTCACTCATTCAGGTTAGAATTTGAACAAGTCTTGCCTGTAAGTACTGAGCTGCTGAGAGCAGAGCCAGGAAAACGGTTGGAAAAAGGTAGACGTGGTAAAATAGGCACCGTTGGTTATGACGTCAGTGAATAAGGCGAATAACAGCAATAGAAGAATCGCAATAAAGGAATTTCGAAGGCAGCGATATTTTTCAAACTTATTTTACATAAAACCTTAGCATAAGAAGAACGAACGAAAAAAATTATGCGAAATTAAATCAACTTATGTACTTAGTTATTTGAGGAGATAAAAGGAAGCGATATAATTCTATAGACGTGTTGTTCCTATGAGGCGGGTTCTAGTAACTTCGTCATCATCCAAAGTTATGATAGAGCCTTACAAGATACAAATGGGATATTCTACCACTATCATATATTCGATAGAAGGACCACCTACAAAATCTTCATCCCTTTCTACTTTTAAGTATATTTAATCGAACCCCTTTTTCTGTCTACGTTCTTCTTCTTTTATCTTGATTATCCTTGCTATATATTTCACTTCCTGCAAATGTATTTTTGAAGATTCCATCGGAAATAATTCCATCAGAAATCATTGTTTACCATTTTATATTCGCTTATGCATTTTTAATTCAAAAAAAAAAAAAATAACAACAACACTTGAACTTTTGAAGATGAAATTCTTCCGCTTGCTAACCTTGTGTCATGCAATTTCGATCAGAAAGTGTTGACTTATACTCATACAAAGCCAAATAAATCTTATAAATAAACGAATACCAGAATTGCTACTGAATACCTGAAATAAATGAATAAACATATAGCATTATGCCATAATTTCATTTACTATTAAGGTAAAACGACAAATTACTGGCGAGTCCAATTCAAGAGGAAAGCTTATTTTCGAATTTGACGATATTTAATAGCAGACTTAATCAGTGGGGGAACTACTATGGAGCGAATGAATAAACTTATTGCAATGAAGTACTACCATCTCTTACGGTACGAGTTGTCATACTCGTAATTTGTAGTAGGGACGGCACCGTCATATTGTAATTTAAAGAAGACAAAATAAATTAAGACAATCCTTACAATCTGAAGTTGTAAGAAATTTTTAATTTGCATAATCTCGACCAGAATAGGTTGAAGGGCTTCTGGTGTCTCGGCATTATCGTGCACAAGTAGTAATGTCAGTTTGATAGGCAAAATACGACTAAATAAAATTTTCAAAGAATACCAAAGTCCACAGTAAAGGCAACTGAGTACAAGGACCTATTATATTTGTGTATATAAACATTGTTGAATCTCTTAACAATGTAAGAGAGAAAATTAAAATTAAATACACATTTAAATATAAAAGAATAAAATGCAACAAAAAAAAAAACAGTTGGCGTAAATAAAGGTGGTGGAAAAGTATTTCAGGATAACAAGAGACTCGTCCGATATGTTGAAGATATGAAATTCATTTGAAATAAAATTTTCGCAATAAACATCTAAAATGTAGGTAAAATAATTAGGAGTGTGTGTGGGGTGGGGGGGGGGGGTGGTCGAAGGGGTGGTTGGTTGTTAGGAAAATTCATTGTCCACAATTAAAATTTAATAAAAGTTACATGAAGTAATTAAGGGAAAAGTTTTTCAGTTTACCGACGCCATTATTATTTTATTTCGTAACCTGGACATTTTCTTTTCGTAACAATTCTTTCCGACCTGCAGCACTTGAGATTTTTTCTTCATTTACTTGTATTTTTTTGTTTTTAACATTTCTTTTTTTTTCACTAAATAAAAGCAGAGTGAAATGTAAGAAAAAATTGTTACCACACTGGCGGTTCCATTTGTACACTATGACAACAGTGGTTAAATGTACCTGTTTGCACATAGTGGGAGTTTCGTACATACTCATACTAGTGCTATTATGCTCGTGCATGTGTATATTTAGTGGCATGAATATCCTGGATTCGAAATTCTCCCTCTCTCTCTCTCTCTCTCTCTGTCTCTGATGTGTTGGTTATTTTTTCTGGGTCACAATTTCAATTAGTGTAGCTTAACAAAAAAAAAAATATAAAATGAAATTTTCCAGCAAAAATACATATTACGAAGTAAAAAAACAGCGCAAAAGATTTTCTCCGTTTGTGTGCCTTGTATTTTTGAAAATAAACTCCAAAATGGTTATTATTACTATAAAAACATCTGTGACTTTACCAAAGATATTCTATATGTACATTTGAGCTTTCGTCCTTATAATTTTGTCCTTTCGAACACGCAATAGTAGTTAGTTAGCTATTATATATAATATTATTTATTAACATTCAACCATAACTTGGTACAAATGTAAATACATACTCGCATACATGCATGAGCACTTGTGTTAAGAGCTTATTTGTGTATGTATGTGTGTATGTATGTTTATATTGTATTTTTTTTTTTTTTTTTGTATGGGTGGGTGTAAAGATTTTAAGAACGTAAAACAAATGAAATAATAATAAAAGTTTTCGCTTATTAAAAACTATGTGCGAATATGTTTTGGGCTTTAAATTTTTACCCATTAAATATGGATAATGAGTAAGAGCGAGGATATCATTTTATACGGACACCAAAATCTCTCAATTTTTTATACTTTTCACTTGTATATTCCTCTCATCTATATCATCTGTTTATAATCTTTTGATAAGTGCTGATATGGAATTTTTTTTATCTGTTTCTGAATGTAAAGCAATATAAGAGAAAATCTTCATGAATACTGCAAATATTTTCGTATAAACATACTTTTATATGAATTGCATTTTGGACTTGTTCGAAAAAGCTAAAAAAAAAAAAAAACTGTTTATCGTCAGCAATATAAACATGGTATTCTAAGTTTCATAACAAAAATTTTCGTTGAATATTGTTTGTTTTCTGACTCAAAGGATTCAACCCTATCCTACAGAAGATAGTGTCTTCATGTAAAATTTATGTAATCAACAAGAGAATTGCCATATATATCCTTTTTGGCAAAAATTTTTGCTTTACTTTTTTCAAATATTATATATATTTTTTTTCATATTTGTTTTTGTTTTTCTTATTTTTGTTGTCATTTTTATCCTTTGCCCTTTTTATATATGTTTACATAAAATACATACATATGCACAAACATACATAAATTTAAAAAAAAAAATTGAATATTACTCTACAAAACCCCCCCCCACCACCCCACATACATACATACAAAAAATATTGCTAAACATGACATTTAAAAACAAAAACAAATCATTTTAGTGTACGCCAAGTTTTTTGGGTGACTTTTTAGTAATAAATTCTTTTTTTTTTATTTTTTGTCCTGTCTTCTTTGTGTCCCTGTTGCTGTGCCGTGCGTCGGTGCCTTCATGTTGTGTGATCGCCAATATAAAAATATATAATCAAACTACTAATACTAACTAATATCATTAATAAAAAATAACATCAATTATAATAAATCATTAAAAAAATTTAACCAAACTATATTAATAAAAACAAAAAAAAATACTAATAATAATACTAAATTTTATTAAAAATTAATAATAAATGTCTTTAAAAATATTTTCATAAAAAAAATAACAAAAAAATTGTTGTCATGGATAATTTGAAAAAAAAAAAATTTCATCAAAAATCAATTATAATCGACAAACTACTTACTCTACTCCTCCTGAATGGATGATATGAACTGGCATAAATATTATATATGATGATGGAAACATATTTTGTGTCGGTTCTATAATTGAAATATTTAATAACATGACAACAACCAAAAAATATTTAATTAAATAAAAAATTAATATTCAATTTGGATCATAATAATTGGCCAAATAAACAAAAATTAATAAAAATCTCAAATAATAATTAAATATTAAAAATTTTAAACTGATATAATAACAAAAAAAAAACATATTACATTTAAAAATAATATTTTTAAAAAAAACCATCGAAAATATAGCCTATTCTGGAATTCATTTACACCGTGGTAAGTCGAATGACCGTAAATATACGAAATATCTCTATCATTAAGTTAAACTATTATTATTTGATGTCATGAATAAAATATTTCTTAGTTTAATTATGAATTTTCAACTATTATTTTATAATAATTTCCATTTAAAATACTGGCATTTTATAAGATCATTGAAAACTGTTTAATTTAATATTTTTTTAGCAAAGTTTCTGTTCAAATTTTTTTTTAATATGTAATATTTTAAATTATTTTTTTTATTTTAAATACAAATCATTTATTATTAAAAGAAAATAAAAAACAAAAATTCAAACTTTATCAAAATCTTAACTTTTAATTGAATTATTTTTTGTATCTACTGTTGTTAATAAGTAAATTCTTCAATGATATTACCAGACTAGCAAAAGATCTTCGTATGACAATTTCTTATTAAAAAATTTTTCACACACTCTCAAATATCTGAAATTTGATAATGATTGTTAAGCATTTTTTATTTCAAATATAAATCAACAATGTTCGAAATGTATATGAACATGACAAGTACTATTTTTTAGTATAATGATTTTTAAGTAAAATAATTTTTTTTTAAAGTAAAATAAAAATTAGAAATTTTTATTTGATACTTATTTTTTCCTTATCAAATATTTTATATTTTAAAATTTAATCATTATTATTATTATTAAAATATTTTTTTTTTAGATTATAATTTTTATGAAAAATTTCTTTGAATTTATTTTTAAAAAAAGAAATTGTTTAACTATAACCAAAAAAAAAAAAAAAAATACTCACAAATTCATAATTAAGTATGTTCAATTATTAATAAAAATTAAATGCATAATAAATTTAAAAAAAAAAAAACAATTACCTTTATATAAATATATTTACATATATATATATACAAATTTTCTATGTTTATGTATGTGTTATGTGTTCGTGCCGATATAAATAATTTGTTTATTCATTATTGTTATATATGTGTATTTGTCTATTCGAATTATTTTTATTAAATTTTATTTAATTTTTACTCTTCTATTTGTTTTAATTTTTTTTTTTTTGGTAAAAACACAATTATATCTGCATAAAAAAATATTGTTTTTTAAAAATTATATATAATATGTCTATTTTTATTTTATTTTTTTAAATTTTTATTTCTATTTTGTATAAACTTAATAATACTATTTATTATGAAAATATAAAAATTCCAAACTTTTATATAATAAGGCAAAGTAATTTATTTACTTTTTACTGCTCTAAGAAAATATACATTATTAAGAAATATCATTAGTAATATTATTGATTTGAAAGAGAATAATATCTACTCTATTAAAAATTTCAGATTTAATTGTGCCTTTATCATATTGAAATTGGTTCTCCTCTATTTGAATGAAAAATTGTTTAAAAGAAACATTTCCAAATTTCTATATCGGAAAATAAAAATAATAATTATTTATTTAAAAACCAACTTCGAAAAATATTATTTATTATCATAATTATCCTTTGCTAATTTCAGTTAAGAAATTTCGTTTCCTTTAAATTGTTCTGTTTCAAAATAGCAAAACCAAATTTTTAAAATTATCTAATAAAATATCTATTATAATATTTTTTTTAATTACAAGGAAAATATAATAATTTCGTAAAGTAATTACAAGGAAAATATAATAATTTCGAAGGTTAAAAAATAAAAAAGTACCAAAAACCATGAATTTTATATACAAATTGTCGCTCTAGTACACAAACCTTTTCACTCTGTTACAATCTAAAACACCAACCTTTTTGCTTGGATATTGAATATAACCACATCTTCATGTTATAATTATTATAGTCTATTCAAATTATAAGACAAAATTATTAAATATCTACTTAAATATATAGTAAAACTTAAATAAAATACCAACAATAATAAAAACTTAAATATTTAAATAATATTCTTTTTCAAGGAATAAACTCCAATTTGAATATCAAAAATAATCCAGTAATAGTTTATGCGCAAACCTTTACAATTCATAAACAGGATTTGGCCAAGTTTCAATTATTCACCAAATGTCAAATATTCCACCTTACAGTTTAAAAATTTTCAACTTATTCACATTTATTTATTAAAAAATATTTTTTCCCATATTTTTATTGATTTAAAATTACCAATCGTTTAATTTAAAAAAATTTTTGTTTATTTTTTTCTTTTGGCTTTTTATATATTCTAGATTATATTTTCTTTAATTACTTTTTTTTTCTTCAACTTTAATTTGTAGTTGTAGATATTATTTTTAAATAATTTTATTTTGATTTTTGTTTTTTTTTTGTTAAAATATGGTTAAAAAATATTTACAAAAGAAATTAAATATTTCACATTTTCATTTATGTAATATAAAATACATATACATATACGTATATAATTATAAATATAAAAATAAATTTTATAAAAAAAAAATATATAATGTATGAATGGTTTTTCTATAATTATAATTATTAATTATTGTTATTATTATTATAATTTTTATCAATCGAATAATAATTAATCTAAAATTAATTAATAGGTAACAACAAATTCATTTAATATACATTTTTTCATATATATTAAAAATTTCATTTACTTTCAATATTATGAAATATAAGTTTTAAAATCTTGTATTTATATAGGAAGAATTTCTTCAAAGTTTTTATGTTTTTTTTTATGGCAAAAAAAAAATTTAATAATAAAAAGAATACAATTTTAAAGGAAAGTGAAGAAAAAATAAAATGTTCAGTATAGAAAATATTAGTTATTTTAAGAAAATAATAATTTTTCTATAAAATTTTCAGAAGAAATGAAAAAAAAAACAAACAAACAAGAGTTATTATTATTTTAGGATTCAAATTGGTAATAATATATGATATATTAGAAGAAAAAAAAGTAAAAAAAATATCCTTATATGTTTAAAACCCTAAATACAAATCCACATCCCATTTGTCTGCGTCTATATCATTTGTTTTATCTGTATATCCAAACATATTTTTAAATTTTTATTTTAAAAATGATGATTTTCGTTTCTTAATACAAAACAAATAGAAAATATTTATTTATTAAATTTTTTTTTTTTTTTAAAATAAAATTATTACTAATTAAATAGTAATTAATAAATATAGTACCATTGTAAGCAATTTACAAAAAAAAAAAAACAATGCAAATAATATTAAAAAGTTTATTATTTTTTTTATTTATTTAAAAGATCGTTTTGCACTTTAACTATAAAGTATATTTATATAAGCAAATGTAGTTAATAATAGGTACACTAAAGAAACTGAAAATTACAGATGGACTATTATTTTATTTATACTATAAAATGCACATTTTAGATTTAATTATTATATAAAATCAAATAGAATTTTTAATTAATTCTAAAAGCTTAATTTATTTTTTAATAATTTGGTATGAATTTATGTAAAATATTTTCGATTAACATAATTAAAGAAGAGTCAGCAAAGCCTATTTGATCAATTTAGATTAAAGAATTTTGTACAAGCAGTTTTTAATATCGTATATAAAATGTGTATGCATATATTTACTATTTTTAAAAAAATTTACTATATTACTATTCATTTTCTTAATTTAACATAAAAGCATTTCAGAATAATTGTTAATTTAAAGTAAATTATTTACAGGAAATCAGTAAGTAATATTTAATTTTGTTTTCTTTCAATATTAATGGGTATCGTGCAAAATAATATTAAATTTACAATTATATTGTAAATAATTGTTTATATAGTATATTTTGCTTGACCTAAAATTCTAAAATACTTTAAATGTAATTGAAAATAGAATTGAATTGTAACAATTTTTATTCCTTTGTAATATAAATCCATTGCGTGAAACAATCACATCTATTTGAAAGGTAGTTTTGATGTTTAGGAAGCCAGCAATTTATTTTCAAATATGTCACAACTAGAATGTCTTTTATCCTTTCGATTTAGGTGTAGTTTTGTTCTACTTTATTTATTGAAGTAAATAAAAAATTATTGAATACACCATACGTCATGTTACCAATGTAAAATGTCAACGTTTGATCTCTCATTTTATTGAAATGAACACTTTCTGAAACGATAAATTATGCCGCCCACTGTATACAGTCTGTCTATACAGCCCCTAAATACAACTCAGATTGAAATGAAGAAAAAATTCACATTTACCATGAAATCATTTTACCACTCTATACAATATTTTAAAATATTGAAAAGTTCGTGTGAATATTGGGCAGTAACCACCAAACACCCTCGGAAAATACAAAATAAATATTTTATTTATTATAAAATGTTACTCATTTTGTTTAAAATGTTTCTTCACTAAAAATTGAACATGAAATAGAAAATTTGTAATTAAATAGTTATCTGTCTGGAAAATATACAATTTTATTGTCAGACATCTTAATGACATTTAATATGACAAACAGTCATTATTGTTTGTCTTCTATGATGACCTACTATTTTCTTCAATTACACCTAATATAACTGTGGAAATTATCTATTAAAGATATAATTACAAATTACATGGACACAGACAATCTGCTTAGAAATAATAATATTTCTATAAAATTTACTAAAAAAAATTATTCTTTCAAAGTTAGTAAATTTATAAGTAATTTTATAATTATCCAATTTTGTATTTGGAAATTTAAAAGTTCATATGATCTACTTAAAATGTTTATTTTATTTATATTTCTACTTTATTATACTCGTATTTACAAAATTCTGCCATTATTTATTAAATATAAGAACATTTAAAAAACGATCGTAAAACTTCTTTATGGACTTTACTTTTTTGACGTAATTTCTGATCACTTTTTTGGGCATTTAAGCCTCTTATTATTAGGCTATTACTTAACGGATGTTATTTTTAAAATACTCTTAAGCTTAAATTTTACTTGTATAAAATATGATATTTTGTATAGTTATAAATGGAAAAATTCCAATGGTGTCAAATTGCACGATCTTGGAGGCCAATCCCGAAATTACGCGTATTGGAAACTTTCCGCGCAATAGAGCCAAATTTTGTCATTTTGTATAGCTTGTAGTATTATTTTGATTGAAATCTTTAAATTTGGGCCGTAAAAATTGGTTATCATTCGATCATAGCGCTTAGAATTTATGGTAATAGTATCTCCATAAAATACGGACCAATGACATTTTCAGGTCTAAAATAATCAATCATCTTTTTTTCCAAATACAATGGCTTTTTAATAGGAACTTGTGGGTTTTCAGAGCTCCATGAACCGTAATGTTGGTTATTCACGTGTACATGACTCCCGAAATAAGCCTCATCGCTGAAGAAAATAATCTCCTCTTAAAGCGTGAAATGTTACTATGGCAGACATCACTTTTGTAGAAATATTTCTTAATTTAAACGCATTGTTTAGTAATTAAACAATCCATAATATAAATTGATAAACTTTAATCTAAACAACTATTAGCTTATATAGTACATATATTTGACAATTGTCAAATGAGAGTACTATAATTTCCAAGCTACAAAATAGATAATCCGTTACTGCCTTAATGCATGCGGTCTAAATAAGAAAATTATAGAAAATATTGTATTTTAGGCAAAAAATCAAAAAAAAAATATAAGTTGTAGTAAAAAGAAATCCATTATTTTTGCATTAAATTGAAGGTTTTATTTAGCATAGATAGAATGATACGATTTAGGTCAAATATGCCTCTCTCATAGAAACCCTCGTCCCTATTGGCAAAAAACTGGGACAGTCGATTTTCACAATCTTCTCTTGAGGCGAATTTTTCACCTGCAAAATCATTCGTCATAGACAGGAAGAGGTGGTAATCACTTGGTGCCAGGTCCGGATTATAAGGTGGATGCATAAGAACATCCCAACTAAGGTCCCGGAACTTCTGGCGAGTCACTATCGATGTATGCGGCCTGGCGTTGTCCTGATGGAACACAATTCCTCTCCTATTGGCCAAAGCTGGCCGCTTCTGGACGATTGCTTCCTTCAGACGGTCCAATTGTTGACAGTATAGGTCCGAATTAAGAGTTCGGCCGTAGGGGAGCAGCTCATAGTAGATGATTCCCTGCCAGTCCCACCAAACACACAGCAAAATCTTCCTGGCTGTCAATCCTGGCTTGACCACCGTTTGCGCCGGGTGACCGCGATTTGACCACGACCGTTGTCGCTTGACGTTATCGTAAGTGGCCCACTTTTCATCACCAGTAACCATCCGCTTCAGAAATGGATCGATATTGTTGCGATTCAGTAGCGATTCGCAGATGGAAATATATATATATATATATATATGCACCCATACATCGAGCTTTTTTTTGTATCCAGCCTTATTTAAGTGGTTCCAAACAGTTTTTTGTGCAATGTTTAGCTCCTGGGCAATCGAAACAGTGCTTACGTGACGGTCGGACTCGACGATTTCCATTATTTTATCGACATTTTCGACAATTGGCCTTCCAGAGCGTGGTGCATTTTTGACATCAAAATTACCGGAACGGAATCGACGAAACCATAATTGCGCATGATTGACTGTTACAGTATCAGGACCATAAAAACTTTTCACATTTTCAGTTGTCTGGCTTGCGTTTTCACCTTTATCGAAGAAAAACTGAAAAATATGGCGTATTTTCTCTTTGTTGGTGTCCATCTTTGACGCGTGCTAAAAAAATACTGAGTAAAGTAATCACAAAATTGTATCAGAAGCTTTTTTAGTACTAAATCTTTCTAACGCCATCTAGTGCAACCCGATCGCACTTTTACAACGGGAGATACAGACTTCTAAAGCCATCTATTGGCAAAATAATGGATTACTTTTTACTACGACTTATATTTTGACTTTTATATTTATATAATTTAAAAAAATATTGATATCAATTTTATTAGTTTACTACTAAGCAATCAAACTAATAATTATACTCTAAGGCTAAAAAAAATAGACACAAACCTTCGATTTATCCTTTCAATACTATTAAAAATAATATATATTTTTTGTTCATAAAATCAAAGCCTATATAAATAATTGAAAAGTTTTAAATCAAAGAATAGAAGAAAAAAAACCGAAAACAATTTTAAATTCACCCTTAACGTTTGTTAGCAAAAGTATATATTATTTTCTATTATTTTTGTCTCATGAATAAATACCCAATTATTATTTATATTGATTTTTATCTAGGAAAAAAATATTAATATGCCAGAATTGAACATAAATTTCCATGTCAATTGTAATGCTACAATACTCGTATTTTCAGGATACACGAATAGCAATTGAATTTTTAAATGTTTTTGAATATGGCCGCAAACGGAAATGATAGGTCAGTGACGATAACGACAAGGAATAACAATATTGACGGCGACAAAAAGCCACCATTTCGATAGCATTTGACGACGTCAACAAAAACTTAACTCTGATATTGATTTACTATGCAGATATATTACTCGTATGTAGTAGGGATTTGTTGTTTCCATAAAATAGGTGGCAACCGAATGATGTTTATGCATTTTGATCCGATTCCAAAATATCCCTTAAGATATCCACACATAACATATCCTATACGTACATATGTGTATGAGCTACTAGAAACCTTAGAGAATCAAGTAAAAGCACCATTCCTATTTGTACGTACAGCAACATAAATATAAATGTTTACGGATATGAAAACTGAAAGGAGGATAATATTACAAAATGTCCTTGCCATCGACGAAAATCTGTGCTTATACACATACCAACATGGCCATATTAAAATGCATAACTGCAATTTGCTCATCGGTAGCGAATTATAATAGCATCTCCAGGAAAATATCACATTTACCTATGCACAAATAAATGCAAACTCACCTTGTACTATGTTGAAAATAGAAAATGCAAACTGTCGATTTTTAGTTGGCGGGGTGGAGGGGGGAGTAATGCCAGAAGTTTAGGTTTCTTCCTGTTGAAAAATATCAAATACTGTCAACAAAGTCTGCTTGTCGGCAGACTCTGTTTTGTCCCTCAGGTACATATACACCGATATGCATATTTACATAGTCTATGTTAGTCCAAATATATTCAGTTTACTGCAAAAATATTGCTCCAAATTCCCGTCTACATACATGAATACACTTACACATCATACATACATACATCGATTCCATGAATTAAATTATTGTTTTTGTTCAAAAATGGAATTTATCGAAGTTTTTATCTTCAGTCTATAGGAAAATGATGCCTGTTATTTCGATTTCTCTGGCATAGATTTTAATTGAATAAATTATTTGTCGTTTTGTTATACGGTACTAAAAGGGTTCGTAACTTGCAATAGGGTACTAGTTGGATCATAACGGATTGCAATGGTTTTTTAAAGACCCCATTCACTTTAAACGTTTTTAATAGAACTGATAAAAAATATTGATAATCAAATTGTATTTTTTTATGCAAAATTTATACTTGCAAATAGAAAAGAATACAAACAACATACCAAAAAAAAAAGGATTGAGAAGAAATTTTCTATAAATAAAAAATAAAATATAAAACACAAATTGTACAGAAAATATTTATATTTATGGAGTAGTTTTGTCTAGGCCTGCTGAATAAAAGAACTCCAGACGTCCCGGTTTTGCTTTGCTGTATTCCAAATCGACATGACAGCATGGTTATGGCGTCTTTGCTAACGTCGTCGCTCCACCGAACGCAAGGCTTACCTCGTCTTTTGGGACCATAAATGAGGGTACTATAGACTCTTCGGACAGGATCTTCCTCATCCATATGGATTAAGTCGCCTGTCTACCGAAGCCCATTGAGCTTAGTTTTATCCACAACAGGGCGGCTGCAGCAACGATCCAGAATCTCGTCGTTAAATAGACCAAAACTTCTACGAAAGATCCTCCTCGATCCAGACTTAATGGATCCTTCTAACCTTGGAAAAATTTAGACTTAATGAGGATGGTACCTCTCATGCTTACCCTGAGTCATTATCACTTGTTTCAGTGCCAGATTAAAGAGAATGCACAAAAGTGCGTCTTCTTGATGGCGGAGATTATTGTACCTAGCCAGCTAGTCTAAGCAACTTTCCTGCAATGCCAAACTCTCCCATGGATGTGTAGAGTTTTATCCTGGCTATGCTATCATAAGTAGCTATAAACCTGTTAACCATATTCCAACAATTTTTCCATCGACTCGCACAGAGAGTGGAGCCTTTCTGATATGAGCCAACAATTTTTTGTAACGAATAAGGCTATCCTTCCTATAATATAGCGGAGAATATATAATAAATAAATACAGTGTACCGCCTCTGTACTTAACCAGTTCGCTGGCAATCCTATCGACACCAGGCGACTTTCGGTTCTTGTCGCCTGGTGTTTTATGAAATCCTAAACATAAATTGGAGGTCATCTGTTGGGACCTCTAATTTATGTTAAGGATTTCATAAAACTGCTCAGCCCATCGCATTAATGTATCCATTTGGTCACAAATCAGATCGCCTTCCATCGTGGTGTAAATCGCCTGATCCTTTTCAAAGCTAGGTAAAAATTTCGCGCCTGGTACGGTTGCTCTCTATATTTTTCGATTTCACTGATCTTTTAGCTCTCCCAGGTTTTCTATGTTGTCTGTGAATATTCTTCTCTGCTCTTCGCAATTTACAGTAATTTTCTTGTTCTGTTGCTCGCTTGTCAGCTGTTCGACTCTCTTTTTGCGGATGGGGTCTAATAGTTTTTTCGGCCGTACCAATTACAGTTCTCTTTAGGTCTTATATAACCTTGAGCAAATTTATACTGTGCGTACCTTTCGAAAAATCGATAAACAAAACTTTATTAAGGAATTTAATAGAAATTAATGTAATAAAAGTAGTCTCGCATAATAGTAAAAAGCTTTATTATAAGTTCAATAAACCAGTCTGCATCTAATAAATACATGTATATGTTATATTCAAAAATATGATATGTTTTTGTCCTTAAATTTCATATTTCCTTTTCATAGTTCAGTAATATTTTTACTATACTCTTAAAATGTTAAAAGGAATGAGCTTATAACTCTTTTTACAATCTAGAACCCTTTCTACCAACTATTTATATGCCATTTCGTACATTTTAAGATAAGGTAAAAACAATAAGAAAAATATAATCCTAAACTCTACTTTTTGTAGGTGTAATATAATTCACCCCTAGTAAACGTTATTCTATCTATAGTACACTACAGTTAACTCTGACCAACCAAGATAGAAATACTACCCTCAGATAAATACTAACTTCTTTACGTACATTTCTATGTACATACATATATAGACACACATACAGAAAGTTAACTGATGCAAAGGTGCTTTTACCAGCAGAATCTACTACCCTTAACGGTTGAGCACTTTTTCTGTGTCGTTTCACTGTCGAAAATAGGAGCCAAGATGTGACATAAATGGAAAGCAAACAAGAGGCGGTATGAAGAGTGCCAAATGTTTATCGATCGATTTTTAAACAACAATTATATTAAATTAGATTTTCCATTGAAGGGAAATGAGGAAAATGAGGAAAATGAGGAAAATGTTTTTCTTGCCTTGCGCTTTACATCAATCTATTCACTCTACGTACCAGTGTCCTTATAATATTCGATTTAGGGGAACTGCTAAAGCAACTATAAGGAAGCAGTTTATTTGATATACTATAGAATTCTCCCTTTATTTATTATATACATACACATATATACTCATACTTCTATTAGATATTGAATATCTAAATGGAATAGGCTGTCCAAAAGGAAATAATTTTTAAATGAATGAAAATGGTTAAGGAAGCAACAGATATCAAGGGGGAATGAACATGGAATGGAAATCCAAAAACTTTCCAAATAATACTAAGAAGAAAAACACAAAAATAACATTGAAAACAAGATAAACAGATTCGCAAAAAACCATTCATTCAATAACTTCAAAGCGAATTCAAAAAGCTTTTTACTGAACCGTATACATTCGCATTTAAATTAAATAAATTTTTTTTTGCTTCATTTTCATTTGCTGTGTGTTTTTTCTTCTTCCAAACTAATTTTACCAAAATTATATTCTAATTAAATTTTACTCATTTTAAAATGTTAGCTTTAATTACAATATTTTATTTTAATTTTTTTTTTTTTGTTGAAAAATCTTAAAAAATCAGAATATTATGATAATTAGAAATATAGGCTGTCCTTAATTATATTTTATTAAGAATTTAAAAGGAAACGTTGAAATAGGATATTTTTCTTTTTAATTATAGTACTTAAAGTTACTAGTATGGATATTTTTTTTTCCCTTTTTTTCTTTTTAAGGTTATTTTCAACTCAAGGTTGAATGTTGTTTTATTTTATATATTTTTTTTTTTTTTTGAAAATGTCATTTTTAATTACCGATTGAGAGTCCTTAGCGAAAATAAATTCCTTATTTTAGGAAATTTCAAATCAACAACGTGAATCGATTTAATTTTTCAAATGAATTGTCAAATGAGTCTCAGAGGATCTCATTAAAAGTTAGTATTTCTTAAGGAATTTTCCCATCAAAATAAACGATGCAGAAGATATTCGTAGGAAGCAATTAAGATGAGATATTGATCACGTATAATATCACAATATATGTGATATTTTCAACAAAAAAAAAATTTATAAATTTAACAATTTATCGAATGGTAGATATTATCAAGGAGATTTGTGTCATCAAATTATAAAATAAAATTCGTTATTGAACATAAGAATAAAATAAAGTTTATTCATTTTTTAATAAATATTTTACTAATATTTATATATAAAACTAATAAAATAGAAAAATAGTATTGTAATAATATAGAAACTTTTACGTATCCTATCTGCTGTTGACCCAGTTTTATTCAAGTTCTTATATAGAGTTCCACCACGAATCAATTTATGAACAGCCAGTCACTGTGAACTTGCATCTACGTTTCATAGGGAAATAGTACAATTTCTCGTATATAATATTATAAAATATAAATAAATTGGAGCATACTAAGATGGGTGGGGGGTGGGGAGAAGGTGGCAAAATTACAAGTGCAAGTCCAAGTGCAGCAATACGTTTGATTTTATCGGTCAAAATATCATAAATGTTGGCAGTTGGATACAATCATAAATTCATAATATACTCATACAAATATATAGTAAAGGTGAAAATATTCAAGTAGAAAAAGCTTCAGTCTAGATACGCTAGAAAGCTAAGTAGTTGAGTAGTTTTGGGAATAGGAAAACAAATCGAATGAAAATATTGCAACTAAAACGATGATGGAGAAACGATGTGGAAAGGATAAATATACCATGCCATTGACTTCGAAATTCCATATTTTTATATGCAATATGAAAATTACCTTATTGGATCAGTAGAATTTGGGATATGATATAACAGAACGTACATAAGTTGATAGTTTCCAATAAATGCACTTTTTAATATTTAAAATGCTAGTGAATATATTCAATGTTAAAATTCTAACCGACTTTTAAGCTTTATAAAAAGATTTTTTTTTCTGGAAAAATTTAAATTCACCAGCAAAATAATGGATGTTTAAAAGTTTGATTATTAAAAAGGTTTAGTAATGCAAAATTTTCAATATTTATTTGCAAAGAGAAATTCAAAATTTCAAAATAGGAAACTATCCAATTTAAGGTTTGAAAAATAAAGTTACATAAAAAATATTTTTGAATCAGTTTTTGATAATATTTTTATTTTATTTCATTGCTTTATTTTCGGCAATATGTTTCAAAATTAAATATATTCTAATTACTGCTGCAAGACTTCTTACAGGACTCGATCCTTTTAAGATAATTTTTGATGATTTTTTCGCAAATTTCGAGCTGGAAATCGTCCATAACTTGATGGATTTTGATATTTTAATACTCTAAAAATTAAGAACTATCTATTTTAATATAGTTTTTGCATAGATTTACCAAACAAAATTCCTACGGCGTCAAACCGCACGATCTTGTTGGCCAATTGACATCACTAAATTTAAAAATTACGCATACTAGCAATTTTTCGCACAATATTGGCAAAACAATTCGTTTTATGAGGTTTTAGTAACATTTTTCATTTTATGGGGCATTGTTTTATTAAAATCACATATAATTCAGATAAAAATGTATAATTTTAGGCTAGAAAAAGTTGCTTATCCTGTGGCCATAGTTGTCAGAATTGCTAATAAACGGTCTCTACTTCTTAATTTTCAAATCTATACAAACCAATGATCTCTTTATACTAAAATACACACCAAAGACTCATTTTTTTATAGATACAATAGCTTTTTAATAATAATTTGTAGGTTTTCCGAACCCTATATATGGAATGACCATCAAACCTGAAGAAAATCAACACTTTTGTAGGAAAATTTTATAATTTGTGTATTAATAATGCGATAGTAAAAATAATTCATAATTTAAAATGACAAATTTTATGCTAAAAAAATGTTACCTTAAATATTAAAAAGTTCATAAATGGCTGGGCTTTACTTTCCAAACTATAAAGTGGATAACTCTTAATACTGATAAAGATGATATTCTATCTCTGAATTATGTCAAGATTCATACTTTATAAGCTATTTAAGAATTTCATAGTATATTATATAAACAAAGTAGTTTTGTGATTTCTATACATGACGAGATGATTGCTAGTATTGGATTCCTTAAAATTAAGTGCCTCTGTCAGATAGTACGTATAGTGTCCTGAACGCAAATGCGATACTATCATAGTTGCATTTAATGTAGAATAAATCTAAAAATGTTAATATTCACATCTTTTGCCAAGTTTTGCAGTCATCGTCGCTGTTGGGGGTGGTATACTCTAACAGTGAATAACAGCGGGTGGAATAAATTAGCGATGAAATTAAGCCTGTAAGAAGAATGAGGTCTACTCTACTGCCATAGGGTGCTTGTCTGTAACTTCCTTGCTTGCTTGCTTGCCAACTTCCATAAGTTTTGTTACTTTCTTCATCGTTTTTCAAAATAGACTTCACCGTTTATTATCGTTCAAAAGCTTGAATAGCAACGAAACCCATTCAAAGTTAATAGTTTCGTGTACTCTCTTTTCTCCGTTACCATAGATAGTACGAGTAGATCTATATTTATAGGTCTATGGCAAAGCTTTTCTGCATCAATTTTGAATTAAAAATTTTCCATTTTTCTAGTGTTTCCTTCCCTTACCGAACCAATTCTAGAATAGAAAAATTTTCTACAAAACTTTATCAACAGAAATTCTTCAAATCAATTCAGACAGCACAGCATGTAATTTATACTAATTTTCAAGAAAGCCCAATAATACTTTACTTACTTTTAGTTTTAAACTTGATAATATCAGATTTATGAAACATTAATTACTTGAACATTTATTTTAAAAGGGAAAAACAAGTTGGAAAGTAAAAAATACTACAAAAAAAATCATTCTTTTAAAGAAATTTTATTTTATACATTGTACATAGTAGAATCTTTTAAGCATTTTCTAAATTAAATTTAATATTCTCGAATAACAAAAAATATATACACGTATATATATTTACCTCAAGAATTAGTTAATTTAATTAAAAGTATTTTTATTATTATGTTTTCTAAAGATTATGAAATTTTAATCGTTCGATAAACTTTTTAATTCAATAAACACTAAAGTATATTATTTATTCCGCAGTTTAGAAATTACATCCCTGTTAATTTGACAGCTATAAAATATATATGCTATTAAATGTATTGTTTATTTAGCTTATTTTATATTAAAGATAGTTAATGTGATCAAATTCTAAAAGCTTTCTACATAACTTGTACCACGTGTCACGCTCTAAGAGGAGATTATTCTCTTGAGTTCGTTTCTCGTTCGATGCTTACAACAATTGGTAAAATTAACTTTCCAAATACCCACAGTTGATTCTACAGAAGTCATTGTATCTACAATAAATAACTATCTGATATGTATCTTAGTCTTAAGATCTCATTGAAAGGCGCATATTTCTTAGAAAAAGTCATCAAAAATTACCTCAAAATAATCAAGTGTACTGCCAGAAAATCTCATGGTAGCCATTTAAATTACGTTATATTTTCATGTATAATGGCAAGGTTAAATCAATATAATACAATAGAATATAAATTTAAAATATGTTTTACTAAAGTTTACTTTCCTAAGCACAAATTGGATAACTTTAATTCTGGCATGTTATGACGAATTTTCAATAAAATCTACCATCTTTATTAAGTAAAAATTTATATATTATTTTATTTACTAATAAAAATAAATTTAACTAATTTTATGTTTTATGCACATTTATGTTATGATAACTGAACTTTTAAAACGTGTAAATTCAAATATAAAATTTATCCATTTCACCAATATTCAAGAAAAAAGTCCATTAATTTCTTAAAGTTCATTAATTATCTCATCGACGATGAGTTTTATTTAATTAATGAAGTATAAAGGAATATTCGTATTTATAGGAAATACTATGTAAATGATGTGTGTGAGTGTGTGTGTTTGTGTCCGTTGTGATTTGTATTAAATTCTTTCCTAGAACTTTTCGAATTAGAAAAAAAAGGAGAAAAAAATCAAAATAGGAAGCTTACATAAATTAATACAGCAACGGGGGAGAAAATAATAGAGCAGATACAAAAAATAGAAGTGAGAAAAGCGGCAAAAAAATATATATACTAAATGCCTAAAGCACAAACTAACTACTTGAGCTTTTATTACACGTATATAACTAAATCTATACAAACGATACTCGTCATTATCATCATCCTCATAGTGGTGTTCACCAGCATCATTATAATCGTCGTCATCATCATCATCATCATCATCATCATCATCATCATCATCATCATAGTCGCCGTCATGATCATCAGCATTACCAAGGAGACAAGCACAAGTACTATTCTTAGTGTCACAACAGAAGCAATCATTATCGAAGTTGTCGCCACCGAGACCCATCGATAATCCGTTGGGGTTCGATTTCACTCAGTTAGTTCAGCTCGATTACTTCAATAGTTTTGTCGTTTTATGTTTGTTAGCTTCCGATACCAATCACATCAGCAGTTCAGTCGTCGAATCTTTAAATACCTGTATCAGTGACTGGCTTTATTCTTAGCTTTATGTCCACCTACACCAGATCCTTTTGCCCGACCAAGTAACCGTTCACTCAGACCTATTCAATATTTTCAGATTAACATCAACTAACTTGTTACCCCGGAAGGGTATCCCTCCTGTTCACCTATTACTGATTATATAACTTCTTAGTAGAGCATATTCTATAGTCTTTATTCAGTTGCTAAATACATGCAGCGTTCAGAAAGGAATAAATGTAAAGAGAGAAAGAAAAAATGTCGTTGTTGAAGAAAACTACACAATTTGTCGTTTATGCCATGACTATCTTCTTTGCTCCCACCGCCAAAGGTCACTGTCGTATGACAAAAATCTCCCCCCCCATTTGAGACGACAAATACTGTATGACTTTAGGTAACCATCATAGACTGTCGTCTTCGATATGCTTTGAATCTGATCGGATCAGAGGATTCTATCCTTAAAGTACATGCCCGATTTAGCCTTTTAATAATGGATCACGAAACTTGAATAGAACACTGATGCGGGAAGGAAGGCAGGTTTAGTATTAAATCCGGATACCAAACTATAAAGATGGAAGCAGTTCAATAGTTGTAAATATGTTGGAGCAAAATGCTACAACGTTGGACTAACTATTGAGCTAGGCATCTTTTTAACTTAACGGATCCCCTAAAAAAAAAAAAAAAACCAACGGCAATAAACAGAACAGCATTCATCCGATGGCAGCAGAAATGTCGAAAAGACAAAAAGACGAAAAGCCATTCAGGATTTGTTCTTAAGATCAAATAGAAGAAGTACACCGACTTACCAGAGTGTACAGCAGCAATATGTGCATCTATGAATATCCGGCTAAGTTTATGGTCAATGTGCGTTTCGAGCGCAAACTTATTTTTCGTCACACAAACATACTTGCTATTTATCCATTTGAGAGTATCTATCTATCTGTATACATATGCATATATTATGGGTATCTGCATGAATAGAAAACATTTGTGTGATGTGTATTATGCATGAAAATCTAGTACTCCATAGAATTTACCCAAAAGACACCAACTCATGCAGTGGAAAGGGATGAACTGAGGAGTTGTAGTGATGGTCGTACGCGTATATGGTATTTATAAAATGGAGCTTTTTGTTCAACGAACAATAATACTTTTATTACCAAAGTGTAATGGAGCACGTGATATGAGCTTTGGGGCTCCCCTTAAAATACTTTGTTTTAAGGTTATGTGCAACATTCACAACTATACCCATACGTACTACAACTCCTTATAATGTGTACACTTTCACCGCACTGCCAAACTGGCCCTTCCTTGCAACACTCTTTGCATTTATATCTCATACTTTGGTACTTTATATCTAGTGGTAATATTGCCTTGTTTTGTTGTTATTTTATTTATTTGGATTTTTTTTCCATTCATTTTGTATTATCAGCACTTACTGATGGTTCTGTTGTTGTTGTATTCTTCTTTTTCGGTCTTTAAGATGTTTTTCTTTTATTCGGTTTTCGGAAATGTACATACACATCGATATGAGTATAGTAGCCATAACACTGAATGGTACTTTTTCTCTAAAATTTTGCCCTCCTCCCCCCCCATTCTATCACCATTGTTTGCAGCACTTTCGTCTAAAGTTTCTGGTCCGTATGACCTACCATTACCCAATTATGGGGCAAACCACCCTCCTACTATCCTCTCATACCAAATATTTTATGTTTATGTGAATTTGTTTATTTATGCAAAAGTTTACGCACAAAAATACAAAATAAAATTTATCCGCAGGTTAGAATGGTTGCCATTCTTTTATATTGTATGCGTGCAAATGGCAAAGGATGAGAGAAGAGTAAAAACCTTTTTACGATTTTAGATAAAAGTAATAGAAACACTGGTAAAAATAACAAATATAGAACGTATTATTCTTGTAAATGTGACTCACGTGGCTGTTTATAATATCTGAATACTAAAATACAATATATTTTCAAATATAACCAAATGTCGTGCATATTCTACAATTTCGAAAGGGGTTTCTACTTACACGTTCGTATAAAGATGACATTCTCTATAGTCTATTACAAACTCAAATTCGACTTTATCAAAAATTGACTATTTCGAAAAAAAAATCTTTTATATGAGTATGTGAAATTTTGTCCATTCGAGTAAATTCCATTTCTTTCTTTTTAAAAAAAATAACCTTTTACGAAATAGCCACACACTTTCTTACCCAATTGTTGAGATGATGAATTCGGCTTAAAGAGAAAATACTCTTTTTTTTGCGACAGTTTTTTCCCTGCACATAAGATAAGAATTTAGATACAGATTTGAAAATTTGTTATCTTATTTAAATATCAACATTTGAAGAAGAGAAAAAAACATGTATACATTTTTATGTTGTTATGTAATAAACTCAATTGTATTCAATTGTTATCAAGGACTCTTTTACAAAATTGTCTCCGAAATGGAATTGAACGTTTTTATTTGAGATTCTTTATCTCATCGACTCTTGAAATATTTGGTATTCTGTTTGGTAAAAAAAAAAAAACCTAAAATAATTTCCAAAAGTATGGTATTTTTGAACCGATTCACCATGTTCGTATTTATTTAGATCAGCTGTTAAGTCAATCATCTATGCTGAAACAATTTATATAAGTTGAATTCTGTTTACATTTTCAATTTAATCATTAAATACAGGAAATTAAATTTGAATCAATTTGTCTTCTTATAATAAATATCCTTATATTCATACTGGTCAGTTATACCATCATACTAAAATTCATATCAGGATGTTACTTTTTGCAAATACAATGGCTTTTTTCATAGTTACTTGGTGGTTTCAGGGGCTCCATATTGCTTATTGACATATCTACCAATTGAGAAATGAGCCCCATGATTAGAGAAAATTTTATTAGGAAAATCTACATCTAAAGTTTGTTATTTAAATACTTAATTAAACTTATTAATATAAAATGGTATATCTTTATCTAAATAAACACTAAATCTTAAATAACATATACCAGGTGTATAAGCTTAAATCCGCTGTATTATAGTCAAAAAAACACATGTTTTTTTATAGAAAGCAAATGTAAATTTATTCAAAGTACTTGCCCTCGCTAGCTATACATTTTTCCCATCTCTCGGGCAATTTGTGGATACCACGCCAAAAAAAAATTCCTTTTCTTTCGAGGCAAACCACTCATCAAGCCATTTTCGGACGTCTTCGTAAGAATAGAAGTGCTGCTCAGCGAGCGCGTGGCCCATCGACGAAAACAGGTGGTAGTCGGAAGGGGTCAGGTCTGGTGAATAAGCGGGGTGGGGTATCACCTCCCAGTTGAGTGTCTCCAAGTAGTTTCGGACAATTTTTGACGTGTGCGATGGTGCGTTGTCGTGGAGGAAAATCAGCTTGTCATGTCTTTGTTGATAGTCCGTCTTTTTTTCACGCAGAGCACGGTCTAATTTGATCGGTTGTTCATGGTAGCGGTGGGCATTGACAGTTTCACCAGGTTTCAAAATCTTATAGTACACGATACCCTGCTGATCCCACTAAACGCACAGCATCGCCTTCGGTCCGAAGCGATTTGGTCTTGGGGAAGATGTTGATGGTTGGCCGGGATCAACCCACGATTTCTTGTATTTAGGATTCTCAAAATATATCCACTTTTCATCGCCTGTCACAATCCGATGCAGGAACGACTTTCTTTTTTGTCTGGTGAGCAAGATTTCGCATGTGTTTTGGCGTTGCTCCATCTGCCTATCGTTAAATTCATGCGGCACCCGTTTTCCGATCTTTCCAATCTTCCCCATGGCACGCAGACGCATGGAAATGGCTGATTGAGTAACACCCAATTACTCCGCAAGCATTTTTTACGATTGGGTATCGTCTTCATCCGAAAGAGCCTGCAATTGATGGTCCCCAACCTTCCTAGGCCGATTTTCACGCTTTTTGTCCCACAAGTCAAAATTGCCGTTTTTGAACCGACGAAAAAAATCTCGGCACATTGTTTCCGATAAAGCACTGTCACCGTAAGCCTCCATAAGAATTCGATGCGATTCGGCAGCCGATTTCTTCAAATTGAAGCAGAAAAGCAGGGCTTCCCGCATATGCTTTTTTTCTGGCACAAAACAAGACATGATTACCAAAGGAAAAATGTATGTTGTGGTATGAAATTGCTGACAATGTACACCGATTAATGTTGACAGATGTCAAACTCATAAAAAAAAATATGGCGTGCCCATGGTAGCTTAATACGCTCACTCACGCCATCTATGACCAAACAGCGGATTTAAGCTTATACACCTGGTATATTTAATAACTTTTAAATGACAGAACTATGCTTTCCGAACTACAAAATGAATAGTATATCATTTTTAACAGACGGCCCAAATATTAAAAAAAAAAATTAAAAATATATTTCATGCAGTTCTAGAGTATGCAGCAGTCTTAAGTTCGATTCCAGCTTGTTGGCCTTACTTGTTGTGATCTTTAAAAATTTATGTTTTATTCCAAATTAAATAAAATTAAATAAAAAATAATGCACACATCAATTCCATAGCTTAGCCAAATTATAAAGTCCATTTCAGTGGAATTATTTCTTACAAAAATAGAAAAAAAAACGGATTTAGTAGCTTTCCCTTCAATTATATTTCTAAGTAATGCAAATAGTCCTTGTATATGTTAAAAATAAATAAATATTTAATTTTTTGTTTTTGTATTTTGTTTATTTTTTAAGGAAGCCTAAAAATGAGGATACATTTATTTTTATTTAATCAAGCTTAGTGCTGATATTGCAATATTTTCTTTTCGAAATAAGAACAATTTGCTGGTGCTTGTTTTTTTTCTTCTCATTTCCGTTGTCATCTCTTAAATTATGGGGGTGAATTTTTCATATTCAAAATAAATCATTTCAAATAAACAAAACTGAACTATTTGCACATTTTATCCTATATTCAAATTGAAATGTACTCATCACCCAACTGTTGTATGTTGACTGTGCGTCTATTGTGATAAATGGAATCAATTAAAATAGCAACAATTTTTATTTGTTTTCATATCCATTTTGGCAAAAGTTTTCACTTCTTCCTTTTACCCTATCATATCACTTCCACCATCTAACAAAAAAAAATGAACATAAACGGGAAAAAAAATCCTTTCCCTTCTGATAAAATCCTTAACAGCAAGTAATATTAGTTTTTAGAATGCTCGTCTGCTTTTCATTATTTCGATATTTTTTTGTTATTGTTTTTCTTTCGTCCTTGAATTTATTATATTTCTTCTGTCAGCCTATAATATTTATACTATCCATATATTGTGAATAAAACTGGTAAAGGATCATACACAAAAAAAAGAGTAAAAAAAATGTTGTGAAAATAAATAAAAAGAGCAAACGAAAAAGCATCCTGAAATTTCAATTAAATTGAATCTGTTGACAAACAATGTTTATTTTATTTTAATTTCTCTCGCAAATACACAACAAAAAAGTGTCAAAATAACGATTTTTCAAATATATTCTATTTATTAAAAAAAAAACAAAAAAACATGGAAAAATATTATTAATACTTGTAGATAAAAATGATATATATATAAGATGTGAAAATATTATACAAAAAATTAAAAGTACACTTAGTGAAATTGAAATAGGATCATATCTTGTATATTTTTCCTTTCATAAATGTTATTTTTAACCTATTTTCATAGTAACCAGACTCCTTAAAAAAAAATGCTGTTGATTTTCTTAAATGTTTTTATTATCGTATTTATATTTTCATATAATATCAGATAATGTTTAAGATAATAATCGTAATAATGGTCATACCAAAAAAAAAAGCTTAAATGTGATTTGGGAATTTTGTTTTTCATTACTTATGGAAAATTTCAATTACTTAAACCTGTAGCACTCATTTATAAAAATAAATGGACAAATAAGATTAGAATATGATAAAAATCTTTAAATAATTCATTTACTAAGGATTTATTTCATCTTGTTACGGAATATTACCTACTTTTCTATTCCAACTACTGGTGATGAAGGTAAAAGTGAAAAATTAAATATTTTTTTCTTTAAAAAAAAAATCTTATTAAGATAATTGTTGAAGATCATTTCAATTTAAGGAGCATTTACTTTAAGAACTAAATGTTCTTTAGTTTTAATTATTTATTTTCTTTAATTTTTTCCCCATTTTATTAATATAAATTATCTAGAAAAATATAAAGAGTTATATTTCGGAAAGTAAACTTTAAGATCAAAATGTAATAAATTTTTTATTTTATTAAATTGAATAAACTTTTCCATTATATAATCAATATAAAAAATTTTAACAACTGACTTTTGCAGAATTCGATCCTTTTTATAATAATATTTTTAGGACTTTAGCGAAAAAATTTGAAATCTAATTTGGCCTTTGCTTAACGATTTCTAAATACTCTAATGTTTAAAGATTGGCTAAATAAGAGGCCTGTTTAAAAAGTATCGCGAATTTTGTGTTTTTTTCAAAAATTATTTATTTATTCATGAATATCTATTTCGTCCCCTCCAAAGTAATCCCCACCAGATATTATACACTTGTGCCAACGTTTTTTCCAAGCACTTCAAAAAATCATTTTTTGTGATCTTGTTCAGCTCCTCCTTCGATTTCGTCTTTATTTCCTCAATCTTAGCGTAGCGTCGTCCTTTCATGGGGCTCTTCAGTTTCAGGAACAAGAAAAAGTCACAGGGGGGCCAGATCTGGGGAATGCGGTGGATGCGGCATTATTAGTGTATTGTTTTTGGCCAAAAATGGCAAAATCAAATTTTTGTTCTTGAAGAAAAAGTCAATAGACGTCAAATCGTACGATCTTGGGAGGCCAATAAAGTCAAAATTTGATTAGGGCGTCGATTTGTTGAAAACACATATGAAATCTTCAATTTTAGACAATTACTTTTTACGGATACAATGGCTTTTCCAAGTCACTTGTGGATTTTTAGAAATGGCTAACCTAGTACTATTAACACTAAGATAAATGGAAAAATATAATATTATATTGAAATAATAAGTATATAAAAAAAAGAAATATATCTAATTATTTTATAAATAAATTTCTTAATAATATAAACTTATAAGAGGATTTGTAAGACATTGAATAAAGTAAATTTTTTTTTTTTAATAAGATCAAATATATTTTTAACCAAAGCAACAACAAAAAATTTAAAAATTTATTTAAAAAAAAAATTAAGTACAAAATATATCAAACTTAAAAGTGGAGATAATATATTTCCAAGAAAAAAAATTATCTCCTAACAATATTAGATTTATCAAAGACAGCTTTTGCTAAATAAAATAAGAATTCTATAGAAAACAAAATAATATAATCTTTTTAAGCGAATATTGTGAACTGAATTGATATCGGAGAATAAAATTTATTTTGTAGAAAATATAAACTTTCTATGAAAAAGTTTCCCTTTTTATTTAATATACTCATAAAAAAATCTATCTTGTCTTTCTCAAAAATGTTCATTTGATAAAAATAGATAATACACAAACAGCTTTAGCATTTTAGTGACTATGTTTGTGCAGCATTTTAGTTAACAAAACTTTGTCATAGAAACTTATTTGTTTAAAACAATATAATTGCAGAAAGTCACAAAGGTGAAATAACACATTTGATTTTTTTTTAAATTTCATGGAAAAAAATTGCACAATACTAAGGTATGAGGCTTAAAGCTGACTGTAGTTGGATTGTAAAAAATGTGAATGAACGTACGATAAGCTTAGCAGTCAAAGTTAACAATAAAAGAAAAAAGTAGCAAAAGTAATTATATCAAAAAAATTTAAATAATAACAAATAATATAGATAAAGTTGTTCGTCAAAGAATATTTTCATCCATGTATGAAAAAAAAAATATATTAGTGACTGTCTGCTGCATAGACAAAGTCTTGTTAATACTTTTAGTATTTTTTTTGTCTGTCATTCATAATTTCAGAGCTTTTAAAATTAAAAAGAGAAAATATTAATAAAAGTTGCCATAGTTCTGAAGTAAATACCATATGCCAACATATGGATGTATATGAATATTAACGATTCTATTAATAGTCTCTGCCAAATCCTTTACAGCTTAAGCTTTATGCACATGAAAATAAGCATCACATCAGATCAGACCATCAGACCAGAACTTTGTTATAATTATGGAACAATGTCAATATTTTTATACAAAATTATGAGAATTTTTCAGAAAACTGGATTTGTTCCAATTGAAGGAAACACAAAGTTTTATGAAATAATTTGAGTAAAAGACTTATTGTATAATCGTAACATCCTTAAAACTACTATGATAATTTTATGTTTTTTCAACTTTTATAATCATATGTTCTGTAGCTACAAAATTGAATACAATGTGTGACATAGAAGTAATGAGATTGGTGTTCTTTGCAATAATTTTGACTACCTTCAACTAACAGTACTGGAAGGCTTCAACTGGAATAATCTTCGGGTTCTAATAATTCTTCTGATATTATCAACAAAAACTCTTATTCCTGAACAGAAACTCTAATTAGTTTCACATTTTCATCAGTTATTCCTGAGCGTGTTTCATCTTCCACTACTTCTTCGTATCACCTTCAGTTATTGCTGAAAATTCTCCTTTATGGCTTCGATAGATTAAAAACGTGTTTTACAAAGTGATAACTCCAGCTTGTAGCCATATCTGCTTGATCAATTACATGTGTTAAGTTTTTCGCCTTAAATTGGCAGTCAGTGAAATACTCTTTTTTTTCCCGCAAACATTCACGAGGCTCAAATTATGTAAATTGTTGATATTTATGAAAACAATAATATTCAAAGAAAACCGTCAATATTACTTTATTTTCGACCGATTTTTTCAGTTTCGGATTATTATATAAGCTTAAATCCGCGGTTTTTAGTTGTATAAGCTTAAATCCGCTGTTTTTAGTCAAAAAAAACCCATGTTTTTTTTTCATAGAAAGCAAAAACAAATTTATTCAAAGTACTTGCCCCCACTAGCTACATATTTTTCCTATCTCTCGGGCAATTTGTGGATACAACGCCAAAAAAATTCTTTCTCTTTCGAGGCAAAGCCCTCATTAAGCCATTTTCGGACGTCTTCGTAAGAATGGAAGTGCTGCTCAGCGACCGCGTGGCCCATCGACGAAAACAGGTGGTAGTCGGAAGGGGCCAGGTCTGGTGAATAAGCGGGGTGGGGTAGCAACTCCCAGTTGATTGTCTCTAAGTAGTTTCGGACCATTTTTGACGTGTGCGATGGTGCGTTTGTCGTGGAGGAAAATCAGATTGTCATATCTTTGTTGATAATCCGTCCTTCTTTCCACGTAGAGCATGGTGCAATTTGATCAGTTGTTGGTGGTAGCGGTGGGCATTGACAGTTTCACCAGGTTTCAACATCTCATGGTAGACGATACCCTGCTGATCCCACTAAACGCACAGCATCATTTTCCGTCCGAAGCGATTTGGTCTTGGGGAAGATGTCGATGGTTGGCCGGGATCAACCCATGATTTCTTGCGTTTAGAATTCTCGAAATATATCCACTTTTCATCGCCTGCCAAAATCCGATGCAGGAACGACTTTCTTTTTGTCTGGCCAGCAAGATTTCGCATGTGTTTTGGCGTCGCTCCATCTTTTCAATCTTTCCCATGGCACGCAGACGCATGGAAATGGCTGGTTGAGTAACACCCAATTACTTCGCGAGCATTTTTTGCGATTCGGTATCGTCTTCGTCCAAAAGAGCCTGCAATTGATGTTCCTCAACCTTCCAAGGCCGATCTTCACTCTTCTTGTCTCACAAGTCAAAATCGCCGTCTTTGAACCGACGAAACCAATCTCGCCACATTGTTTCCGATAAAGCACTGTCACCGTAGGCCTCCATAAGCATTCAATGAGCTTCGGCAGCCGATTTCTTCAAATTGAAGCAGAAAAGCAGAGCTTCCCACATATACTCTTTTTCTAGCACAAAACTAGACATGATTACCAAAGGAAAATGTATGTTGTTGTACGAAATTGTTGACAATGTGCACCGATTAATGTTGACAGATGTCAAACTCATAAAAAAAAAGTATGGCATGCCCATGGTAGCTTAATACGCTCACTGACGCCATCTATAATCAAACAGCGGATTTAAGCTTATGCACCTGGTAAAATCGGCATTCCAAAGCTTGTTGACTGTTTTGTATGTCAAACTGGTAAACTCATATTTTATCATACGTTATTATGCGGTTCATGAAAGTAGTATCCAAAGTAGCTCGCTGAAGCATGCTTTCAGTAAGTAATTTGCGATATTTTTTTTGAAGACAATTTCGCTCTTTCAAGACAAACCGTACTGCGAAGCGTTTAGTTCCCAAAATATCTACTAAAATGGGTGCGAATAAATTTGTGAAACATTTCTATATCCTAAGCCATCTCTATTAAGCTAGAATGAGGATTGTCTATTACCATTTTCTTTACATAGGCAATGAACCCTTTGTCATACCCCCCCTCCCCCCCCCGGATCATTTGTGTTTTAAAAATAGTAAACTAACTATCAATATTCTTTAACATATGCAAAAATTGACTAAAATAAATTTCATTGGCAACACAAAATTTCAGGCAAATCTCTTGTAGCTGTACACTAAATGATTGACAGATGGTGCCAAAAGTCAACGTGACATTTACGTACAATGACACCAACTTAACTGCAATACAGATTTTTTCTATATTTTTTACGCGGTCTTTTCAAGAATGTCCCTTTGTGAAATGTTGTCTTATAGTCTGTTTTACTTATTATTAGTAATTTTTTTACTAATAATAAGGTTTGTGCACACAAACTAATAAAATTATTTTAATTTTAAGTTCGATAAAAAAAATCTGAATATCTACAATAAAAGTTAATAAAAGTTTATTTACTGGCAATCAAGAATTTATTGTAATTAAAATTTTAATGAAATACAATCAAAAATAGTAAAATAGTAACGGTTATAAATTATTTACACATTTTAATATGTAATAAAATTCTTTTTTTGGTTATTATTAAATTAATGATACTAATATGTAATACCAAAAAAAAAAAAATGCCCTATAAAAATAAAATATTGTAAAAGTTTTGCTTTTCTTCTTTTTATTTTTAACATAAATGCATATGAAAAAAGTCTGTTATCGAGTTTTAAATGTGGTCGTGATTTGAAATTGAACAACGCAACCATAAATTTTTAGTATTATTACATCTGCTATATGTATATACAATATATTCAAATAAATGAATAAATCAGGATATCCATTGAAATGTATATTTTTGAATGTAATATTTAAAAAAAAAAAAAAAACTTGGCCGCATATCCATGCATATTATAGGCGTATCACCATTTTCACGTAACTGATAAATATTTTCTATATTCTCTTATATATACTTGTAAGTAAATAATACATATTTAACAAAAATTAATGCTAGAAAAAAAGAATAAAATGACAACAACAAAATTTTTATGTCATAACATTTACTTCTTAGATATCCTTTAACTGTAATATGCTTTAAGCGATGTTATAAAGTGCATAATATCCGCAAATTTCATAATGGCCACCCCCATCCATTTGGTGAATACGACCATTACCAAATGGCAATATATATTTTTGATATTTTGAACTTGGTTATGACTTGTCGAAATATCATTTTATCAAGAAATCAATACCGCCGACACAACTAAGTTGAGTAATAAAACAACATTTTTGTATAAAATTATCGAATTTATATGATATTAACTCTAACTTCAATGTAAGCATTTTATTTACATTCTATCGCCTAACCAACTTTAGTATTAACTTTGATTTCTGCTTCAAAATTTTATCCCAATATTAACACACAAATATGGATGCGAATAGTATATAATAAATTTAAGCTTGTATTATATTAAAACCTAACAAAACCAAAATAATAAAAAATAAATAAACAGTTTGTACTGTATTTAAGCTGATCTGAACTGTACTGAACAGAACAGTACCGAATTCAATAGAACTGAATGGCAGTGAAAATGGACTTGGAGACCAACAAAACTTAACCACCAAATTCATCAAGGAGTGTAACTCATATTTTATGATCGACATTATCGTTGCTAAAATTAATATGGGGCAGTAATGAAAATCGTGTTCCCTAGAATGATGTGATTCTCATAAAATTATGTACATCCTTTGTCAAAATATATATACACTCAGGCCGAAATACCCATTCGACTAATATCCTTCTCAGAAAATATGCTTTTTCACATTATTACATAGATTCTACGATATTCAATGTAATAGATTAAAATCCACTCATAATATTATTTTTATATATTTTAAATTATCAATATATCTATGTATGTATGTATGTATGTATGTATGGTATGCTCGTCTATCATATAAAATATTTATAGTACATAAATCCTTAACTAAATGAGAGTTTTCTGAAAAAGTTAATATAAAATATATTAAATAATCGTATAAAAAAAATTATAAAATTTAACAAAATATAAAACAGAATAATATCCCAACATAGTACATAAAAATAATAAAAATTCTACTTTGCTGACTCTTATATCGAAAATTTTTTAATATTCTTATTTTTATTGACATTATTTTCATATCTTATTGGTTAATTTTATTTTTCAATTTCAATTTTATATAAGATAGAAATAATTAGAGGAATATATTTTTTTGTTTTTCAAATTAAAATTTATATAGGACTTTTAAAAGACTTACACACACACACACACATATATATATTGTATGTATATTTTTTTTATAATATTGTATTATTATAAAAAAAAAAGCTAGGAGATTTCACTTTTTAATACAATACATTGTGTTTGTCAACGGAAGCATAAAAACAATCAACAATAAAAAAAAAGCTTTTATTCAAATAAAAAAAAAATATATTATACTATAATAATATTATTATTTATTCTATAGGTATATATATATAATTTTTTTTTTTAATAGTAAAAAATCTATTAAATAAATATTTTAAAAGATAATTTGAACTTTTAAAAATATTTTTTTTTAAATAATTTTTAGAATATTTGTATTAATTTTGTGTTTTTTTTTTTTTTTTTTTAAATTAAATATTGTCAATTTATTTTTATAAAAATAAATTACGTTCCATAAATATATAGTATATATAAAAAATTTTGTTTTCCAAAATTTTTATTTCATTATTTTAATCAAATTACAATAATTCTCAAAATATTATTCATCATAAAAATGTATCAAAAATTGGTAATTAAATATAAAAAAATCAATTATAAAATAAAAAAAAAAACATTACATTAAATTTAATTTGAAAAAAAATAAACCGATTTTTAATATTATTGTATATAATATTTTTGATACATTTTTGAATAGTTATAAATTTAATTAAATGCATGCTTAATATTTGCCAAATTTAAATAATTCATTAAAATATTTTCATAATAAATTTCGATCACTCATTTAGTTATCACAAATTTTCAATAAAACTTTTCTCTTTGTAGTTATGTATAAAATAATTCATCGATTTTATTTTTTATTTTCGGCTATTTTTTTTTTAATATACATATACTATATAATAAAAAGTTATTATTTTTTCTTCTATTAATTTGTTATGAAATGTTCTTAATTTTCTACTTAAAAAAAAATTTAAAAAAAACTCAAAAATATTCTTTCTATTTTCTAAGAAATGTTCACATCTCACAATTAATTATATTCACAATTTCGATTTAGGTATCATAACAGTAATATAATAATTAATTAAAAAATGTTATCTACCATTTGGTTTTTATTTATGTTACAATATGAAAAAGAATAATTCACAGGTGAAAGAAATTATTCAGTACGTATACAACAAGTATGAAAATTTTGTATAACATTAAAAAGTTTTACAAATTAAATTTTAACAAAATATGCGCATATTAAGTGTTAAGGATGAAATACAGGAAGTTCGAATGGCAGGTGATTAGTACATTGCTAACATAATGGCGACAACTTATAGCGATTAAGTAAACGAAACGAAAGGCAAAACTTTTACGAAAAGGGGTCATAAGTCCTGTTTCAAGTTTTCCACGCAAAGAAACTGGAAAAATTGCCACAATATCTTCCTTCGTTTCGTTTTTTTTTTTGGTCATGAATTTAAAAAAAAAAAAAAGCGCAAGCTTTTTAACACGTATAAAATATAAAGAAAAGTATTGATCGCAAATATACATTAAACACCATGGTTTCTATGTTATAGCATTATAGGATATGCAATATGGAAAACCAGCTGGATGGCAGCGATATCGTTATTAGTTTTTGACGCCTTTACATTCTCTTCATTGTAAATGGTTTTCATATAAAATGGGTTTATCGTTTATGTGATATTTTAGAAAACGTTCCATTTATGGGGTAGCCCCATAATAATAAAATGAAAAGAGCGAAAACCTATTATAAGTATTTTTATTATGTGTTACATGTTCGAACACCAAAAAAAAAAAAAAAATCCTTTTTTTCCTTATGGTCTTACTATTAATTCTATATATACACGAAAGTACTTATTTCCGTCGTTTTAAAAAATATCAATTTTATTGAAATTATAAGTAACTTTAAGTATAGAAAAATATCATAATAAAGTACAAAATCAATTTCTTAAATAATATATAATATATTTCTTATACAGATATACTATTTGCTATTATGTGTAACAATATGTTCGATATTATTTGATATGATAATGAAGATGACCTTTTCATATTTTTGAAATATCAAAAGTTTTTATTACATTTATGAAAAAGTTTTTATGATAATCAAGTTAACTGTGGCCACTTAAATAATCCAGAATAAATGATGTGGCGGAAAAGTAATAGGATTGATTTCATCTTTTTTTTCAAAATTACTTTGATACCCTTCAGAAAAGCTGCCTTAAACAGGTGGACGCTTCGCAATAGTTCTGGACTATCGTCTTTAGGTCCTTGGTTACACTCATTTGGATGTTATCGACAGTATCAAAATAGCATCCTTTAAAGCTTCCTTTTATTTAGGGAACAAAAAAAAGCACAGGTACTCTCATCATCTGATGAAGAGTGAGAGGGGGGAGGGGGGTTGGGAAACCTTAGGAATTCTTTTTAAGAGGTACTAATTCACAATCATTACTTTTCTGTTACTCTTCGTATTTTGCTGAGATTCTGAACAAAATAAGAAGTAACGCCCCACCTAGTTGCCCTTATAAGAAGCCACCTAAATTTCTAAAAAGCAATTGGCAACCTGTTTGCAATCGTGTATGTGCCCTTCTATACGATTTTGAAAGTTTAAAAATGCTGATTGCGATTTTTTAAGTGTTTTGTGGCAATTATTTTTGGGGCATTTGCCTCCTTTTATTTCAACGCCACTACAGTCATTTTGCTGAACCACTATAATACAAAGATCTTTTTTTTTGCATCATAGTTGTTCAGGAAAATGACTGTATTAGTAAAAGTACTAATTTTTCATTTGTCTTGCCATCTAATATTGTACACTGATTTGGCATATTAATCTTACAATTCAAAGTCGTTCAAAATTCCATTTGTTGCTTTTTACAACCATTCTAAATTTCGTCCCTATAGAAAATAATATAATTTTCCCATTTAAATTATTTTGAAAGTATTAAAGAAATAATAATAATTTTTACACTATTTACAAAATGCGCATATTTTTTTTGAATTTAAGAAAAAAAAATACTTACTTATAAATATATTTGAAAAACAAATAATTAATTTATATTTAAAATAAATTTCCAATGTTATATAAAAGAAAAAAACAACTATAAAATTAATTTAAATGCAAAATTTTTTCAACATTAATAAAAAAAAAGGAAATTTTTTTATTGAGAAAATTTTCTTAACTTTTACAAATTCTTATAAATAGAATAACCAAAAATTCATATTGTACATGCCCTGATCCTTCGATTAATATTATTAAATATTTATTTCTTTCAAATTTTTTCCTATCATGTATATGGAAAAAATTTCATCATATTTTTTTTTTATCTTATTAGTATAGAGTTTTTGATTAAAATCATATTTTTTTTTATCATAATAATTTTTAATATAATAATTAATTTTCGTTTTTATTTAAAATAGTATTAGAATTTTGAATATTTTTCTTTTTTGTCAATGTTTTTTTTTCGCTTAAAATAAAAAAAAATAAAAAAACTAAAACAAAATTTAGAATAAACTTTTCAAAAAAGTTCTTCTTTATTTTTAAATATATCTCGATTAAATGAAAAAGAAAAGTATTCACAATTATATTGTAAATTGGAATGTTATAAAGTTTGTTCACACATTTTATTTCATACACTTTAGTTAATAAATGAAAAAAAGAACCATTTCTTTTTTTTTTAAATATTTATTATTATTCTTATTATTAATATTATTAGTGTTATTATAAATTTTATCAATTAATAATTAATTTTATCAATCAATCAAAAAAAAAAAAAAAAAAACTTGTTTCAAAATAATTAAAGCTAATTGATTAACTTAAATAAATTTTTATAGCCGAGTATCTGTAATGCGAGGTCAAGTGATAACGCCACAAGGTCTTGGAATTGTTGGTATTCGAGTATCAGTTGATCGTGAATCACGGTTTGGATTTACATTAACACGACAAGGAGGATGGTAAGTAAATCTATTATTTTTTTTTAAATAGAATTAAGCTCCCTGTTTCCTCTAATAACATATAAACAATCTAAAACAATGATAAACCATCTAAAAAAAAAAAAAAACATTTCCTTTTTTAGTCATTTTATCAGGTATTATTGCCCATTAAAATAAAATTTCATATTTAAATTAGTAAAATATATCAAAAATAATAGTATAAAGACTAGAACAATAGTAGAAAAATAATATATCAAGTATATAGGATTAAATTCGATGTCTATCTAATAATGTTTAATCATAATAAAAGAAGCAGAAGAAGAAGAAGAAGAAAAACTAAAATTAATGCTATAATATAACTACAACTCCAATAGTTTAACAAGATGAAAATTTCCTCTTTTTGTGCCCAATTTAAAATCAAACGGATTCCTACTAGCGTCAATTTCGATCTCGTACGCATCATTTATTTGCGAATTATAACGAAATTTTTGGAAATCATACCAAAATACACTAGTTTTAGGCTCATGCGAATTATATAATGTAATCTGAAAGAGTAATTCTCAAATTATTAATGGAGCATGATTTGGGCTACCAATAAAGACGTCATTATCCAAAATTTAGAGTCTGACCTTTCTGCCAAAGAAAAACATCATCGTTGATCTCTTAGTCCTTTTTCTTTCTTTTATTCTTTCTTACTACCTCCCGTCCCTCACTCTCTCTCTCTCTCTCTGACGCCCACTCTTCAGCATTATATCTCTCTAATCCTTTTGTTATATCTTATTTCTCTATATTATTCGAACCCCTTCCTCTCCCTAACACACCCTTCACCAACCATTTATTAGTATATGTACATTCTACACGATTAGAATTTTGTATTGCTTACGCGTATATATGTATGACATTTATCCTGTACACATGTATATTGGCCTATCTATATGTCCTTTAGGGATTCTTGTCGTGTCCTATTGTATGCTATATATATCGAAAAACACACACGCGTTATACACGTAACATTACGCACTTTCGTTTCCATTCGAATGCCATCCACGGCAAGGCTATACTTCTTGATTTAGAAAAGGCAGGGAAAAAAACCGAAACGATAAGAAAAGCAATTTTCGGAAAATTTTGTCTCCGTTTATATTCATTTGACCTCGTCCTTATAATTTGATTGCATCCCACCCCCATCACTACCGTCATCATCACATTGCCATTGTTAACCATCAACAGCACAACCGCCACCACCACTATTTGTCGTTTACATTTACCATTCCCAACCTTCATTCATAGTGAAAATTGTGATGATACTCGTATTCCTGTTCGTTTTTCTCTTCCTATCGTATTTGTCGGCCATTCTTGTCCTGTCATGGTCGTATAAACTTTTCAACGAAAACTCATACCAATCATATTATTGTAGAATCTTAGTTCGGGATAGTTAAGAATAAGGGTGAATGCTATTGCTTTAGAGGGTATTCATTCACAGTAGTGGTTTTCATGCCAGCATAGTCAATGGTACCGCGATAACACCAACACAACTCACAATTTCGCCATTAGTGACTCTAAAGTTTACCCATTCCACTGGAAATCAATGTAAAACCTTCAGACCACGGTCGACATCACCAACGGTCCTGTAACCGGTACGACGCGACTTTGTTCTTGGCATCGTCCTCACCGCCATCGTTGCCATCAACAACATTGGTCGTTGTCAACATTACCACCATCATCGTCATCGTGATTGCCGTCGTTGTCATCATTGACGCTATTTACCACCTACCCTATTCGAAATGATCGTTTCGCTAATGTTATGTAAACAGAGAACACTCCCGCACCTCTAATTAAATTAACATCATCAGCTAACAGACTCCCCATAAAATCAATAGACGGGCATAAATTTCAATTAGCAAAATTTATATCCTCTTGTTTATACTTACGAGTATATATCTTTTTACTGGTATAAAATCGCAAATGACGCATAGATTCCTATCCACTTGGCAGTTTTCTCGATTGGATCCAACTAACTCGCATAGTAGGAGGGCACTACCATAGACCAAAATGTTTCAAGGCTTATTTTGCATGATTTTTATAAAAAGTTTACATGATACGGATACAAACAGAGATCTGATCAGGGATTTAATATTTATTTATGAATACTTAAACTCGTATTGAAAAAGGAATTCTTTTAATCGAAAAAGCTTATTAAATTTGTGACTACTACTATCAGATGATAATAGCGCCTACATCGTTTTATGATTACGATTGAGTGAACCTGAGGCATTTACTATTCGTTTACGTATCGTGAAATAGTCTTAAAATGACACAAATTACAAAATCTTTACTCAGAAATAATGTAAATATATCTAGAAAGAAAAAAAACAAAATATTTTATTCATTTACAGACACTTTTACTACCAGTATGGTATTTATTATTAAAATAATTACGAACTATTTATTTCAAGTAAGACTATTCCATATAATTAAATTGTTATTCAATTTTCGTTTTGGAAAGTAAAATTAAATAAAATACATTTAAAATTCAGCTTTTTCCTATATTTCTATTTCATTATTCTACGCAAATCTTGCCATTATACATTAAATTATAATATTTAAAAAAAATTATATTAAAAATTGCTTAAATATTTTATTTGAATAAGTATCTGGAGATATATTAAAAAAGGGGTTATCCAATTTACACTTTTGAAAGTAAACTTACATAAAATATATTTTTTTTTTATTATTTTTTTTTTTAAATATTTACACTCTACAACATAGTAATAAGCAAATCTGAGCAATAGTATTAATTAATTAACTTGAAAGGTTGTGGGGAGTAAACATCCAATGAAGTTCCTCCTGCTAGCGTGTGTTTCTGTTAGGCCTCAGTATTTTAATAAATCACGCGACCAGTGACGCTTAAGTTTTCGATGGGTATTTCTAGGGAAGGAAATGGAGGATAGTTCTTGAACAAGAGGATTGTTATGATTGAGGGCACGGAAACGGAACTTTTTATAGCGAGATACTGACACATCAAAAGCAAATGGGACTTTAAGATCACGATGAATAACAGTATTGCGAACATAAAAGGGGGCATCGACAATTGTACAAAGTATTTTTGATGGAAGGGATTGGATTGAACGTGAATTAGAAGGCTTAGTAGATTCCCAGAGTTCTAGTCCGTATGTCCATATGTCGAAGTAGTTTTAGGTAACGTCTTTTAAGTTCTTGTCTTTTAAGTCTTGTATGTGGATTCCATGTCTAAGTTCAGTCCTAGGTACCGAGCTTCGGTGTGTTGTGGTAATTCGCTGTCATTAAGGTATATGGGAGGACATAGACGGTGCACGACGGAGAGTAAAAGTCACGTAGGTAGATTTACGTTCATTAACTTTTATTCTCCACCTAGTAAACCAGTTCTGGAGGGTTTGGATTTGGATTTGAAGAGTTTCGGAAGCATGTTGGGGATTTTCGCTTGATTCAAGGCCTGCGCCGTATCATCGGCGTATGTAGCAAAGAAGGTATTAGGGCAGATTGGGATATCAAATGTGTAAATGTTGTAGAGGATGGGTCCAAGTAAGCTACCCTGAGGAACCCCAGCAAATATCGGAGAGATATTGGAGAGTTCGTTGGATTCATTTACTTGGAAGTGTCGGTTGGACAGGAATGATCTAAGGATTAGGAAATAGGTGGAAGGAAGGAACCTCTTGAGTTTCCAGAGTAGACCCGGGTGCCAAACTCTATCAAAAGCTTGACTTATATCAAGAAACACACCGGGACAGTACTCTTTTCTTTCTAAAGAGGATGCAATGAAATCGACTACTCGATGACACTGCTGGGTAGTGGAGTGTTCGGCGCGGAAACCAAACTGGTGATTAGGAATTAAATATAAAGATTCGAGTAGAGGATGTAAGCGGCGAAGGAGGATTTTTTCAAAGATTTTTGAGAGTACTGGAAGGAGACTTATTAGCCTGTAGGAAGTGTGGCTGTTTATTGGTTTATTAGGGTTAGGGATCATTTTAATGATGGCAAATTTCCAGAGGATTGGGAAATGTGTTATTCTAAGGATGGAGTTATATATTGTGGCAAGGAACACTATTGCTCTTTTAGGGTGTTGTTGGAGTATATTGGAGGTAATTAGATCATAGCCAGGAGCTTTGTTTTTGGGAAGGAGCTTGATTAAATTGGCAACTTCGGAAGGAGTGATTGCCTTAAGGGGAAGAGACATGGATAAGGGAATGGATAGTTCCGTCTCGATTATAGTGAAATGAGTCCTGTCTAATATGTCCTCATGTGTAGTAAATGTGTGTGTATTTTGTGAATTCGTCATTGTCGCTGGGCATTCTTGTATGTTGCCGATGAGCTCTTGCTTTTTGTTTTTCTGCAATAAGACGCCTAATTGTTAATGGTTGATTTGTGTAGGTTTCGAGTTTTTACTCTTTTGAGAAACGGCTGTGACGTTAAAATATATTTAAAATTCAGATTTTGATAAAATTTCTATATTTTTATATTGCAAAAAAATTATAGTAATTACATACTAGTAATTGTCGCATGTTTTCTTGTAGGACTTGATTCTTTTGAGGTAGTTTTTAATGATTTTTTGCACATTTAACGATCTTTTCGTTTCAAAGAACTTTCGGATCAAAATGCACACAAAACAGTCAGATTTTGCAGATACAATGGCTGCTGCATGTAAGTTTTTAGATCCTCCGTATATGGAATTTTTGCTTATTGACGTATCTGCTGCGTAGCAAAATGAGCCTCATCGCTAAAGAAAAGTTTTACTTTCTTTTGTAAAAAGATTTCATAATCTTAACGCATTATTTTGTAATATAAAAAAAATTTAAATTAAATTTTAATAATTAAATCTTATTCTAAATTACTGTTAATAGATAAATTATATTTACGTTTAACAGCTATCAAATAATAGAGTTCTACTTTTCAAAATATAATATGGATAAAAAGTTATTATTAAAATAATTACAGACTGGCTCGTATTTATTTAAAGTAATAACTAGCATTCCAGATATTCTAATTATTGTTATGATAATGTGTCTGGTTTTTGTGTTTGTACAATTTCTATTCAAATATTAAATTATCTCCGACAACTTCAAAAATTGAAATTATACACATACAAAAAAGGACTAAACAGAGATACCCCATTTTATAATAATCCGTACACAATATATATATAGTATTCTATACAATATTTTCTTATAGTTGTATTTCAAGTTATTGCTTATTTACTAAACTACGAACTATACGAAATGCTACATTTTGTAAATGAAAATGTCGCCTTTAAATTATGTTAGAAGAAATTGTTTAAGGAATTATTTCTGTCTTGTTGCCGTTTGCGAATAATGAACCAATAAAAAGACAAAATGATCAAAATTACGAGTACGTCTCAAAATTAGTGCTTAGCTAATTACCTATAAAACGAATAGAAAAATCATTATTGCCATAAATTGCCATAGTTATAAACGTCTTAAATTAAGGTCTACTCTTAAGAATGGTCTAATATTTAAGTCTCGAGTCGTAATCTTCGTAGGTAATTCCATATCCGAAATTGTTTTCGGCTATATTATTATTTCTATGCCTTTATGCCAACTTTAATTATTATTGATTTATTAGTTCAGACAATTAACACAATTCAATATTATCCAAAACTGAAATGGTAAATTTCAATTTTTCAACATCCCCAAACTGGGGGAATCTTCGTTTTAATTAAAACCAACAATATTAATTGCTACCGACACAATTCGATATACAATTTTCAACAAATTATAAATTTTATTACTTAACAGCTCATCAACTAATTGAATAGAAAAATAATTTTCTTTTTTGAGTGAAATTATTTATTATGTATTTCTTATTAAAAATGTTGACGTATTTAGCAAAATGAAAATCTGAAACAATTTCAAAAATTTATTCTTTTTTTTAATTAAATTATGCAATAAAATAGTTGTTATAAAGTTTAACACACATTTTCGAATAGCTTACAAATTCTTGGCTATAATTTCGTTCAGAACCGAGTATTCATAGCTTTAAGGTAAATTGAATGAGTAAAATAGAATTATTTTAAGATTTTCCTTCTTCTATTGCATTCGGATTTTAATTGAAATTTTATTCTTTCAATTCCACCTGTTTTGAAATTCGCTTACAAATTTCACATTGCAATTAATTGTTATATTTTCAAAAGTACAAATTCTATGCAGTTTTATTGAAAAATGAATAATGTAACAAATACTTTTCTACACTGCAAATATACTGCAATTTATAAATACATACATTTCTACAGCTTCTCGGCTACACTCCTTCGGATATTATCGACAGTACCAAAATGAGGCTGTTTCAAATGGTTCTTCATCTTGGGAAATAAAAACAAAGCACACGTTCTTAGATAAGGTGGTAAAGGGCCTGAGAAACCATAGTATCCCTTTTTGCGAAAAAATAATGTTGCCGATATGACAGAAGTATTGCCAGGATGCGGAATCCAAGTGACTACAATGTCTGATCTGAAGTAAAGAACCCTTTTTCTGAGCCTTTCAAGGACTTATTTGATAAAAGAAATTTTTGTTATCAAGAAGTCCTTTAAAGAAAATTTTCATTATCAAGAAGTTCACCAAAAACAACGTGCTTTTAATAAGGAATGTTCACCATAGGCTCTATGAAAAGAATATCCGATGTGACGCTAAGTACCTTTTCTCTAAACCTTTCAGGGATTTGCTTATGAAAAATTTGGCTTTCAGTTTCTCCCGGAGGCAAAAATTTTTTTTTGTTCCAAATTTTCATCCGTTTTTCAAGTTGAAGGCCTCTCTGAGCGAGAATTGTCTTCCACTGCTTCTTGGAGTTCCAAAAATGCACTTACAATACCGAAAAACTTATACTCTTAATAAACACTATTCCCCCATCGCCTCGTTGCAGCTTATCGCAAATCAAAACTTGCAGATTTACTAAGCTTAAAATAAAATTATATCGTTGTTAGAAATTTCCCAATTTTATTTTTCGTAACTCTATAGGCTTGCCGAGCTGCCGGACGGGATTGAAAGTTTTACAATATTTTTGGAAGGGAAGTACCTGCAGTGTTGCCAGATCATTCTCAGTGATACCAGTCATATTACTTTTCTGCCACATCTTGTACATTAAATTAACTTATAATCACTATTTATTCTTATTTATGAATAAATTAAAATAATAAACATAAAGTAAAAAAAAAAAATATTATTTTCCCATTAAGATTTACTTACTTAGACTTATCAATAAAATAATTGGAAAAATGTTCACTATTTAATTATATAAATAAAGTTAGTAATGGTAAGAATAATATGCAATTAATTAAGCTTTATTCACCCTTTACAATTAACAATGGATAATATCAGACAGAGTACATGTACAAATAGTACACGTATTCTGCATCTAACATTCCATAGTCGACGAAATTCTTGTCTCTAGTGAGTAGTAAAATTATTAAAATAATTTTCCCAACTATAGAAAGTTTTCATCTGGCGAAATATTTACGCAAATTTCATAGAGAGAAACTGCACAAACTATGCTAAAACTGAATTGATGTCGAGCTACTATGGACGTGTTTCAGGGCATTTTCTAACTTTTGCGTAGCACGAACATTTTCCAGAAACCCAACTTACATTTAGCCCGTTTTAGTTGTAAAGTTCACCAGTCCGTATAGTTTATTTTCCACACAAAAAATACCCCAACTACTCCCACAATAAGGGTTTCATGCCTGGTGCAAACATAATGCATACACGTACACATATTCAATTTGCTCCCATTGCATTGTCACCATTATAATTAAAATTAGTATTTATTTAAAACCCGGTATGATGAAAAAGAACTTGAGTACATTTTTTTCCCATTCATTTTCTGTAATTTAAGTATTTAAACGTTTTCAAGGTAAACATTTTTTTTGTCCATTTTTTTTAACGTTAAATATTATATTTTTATACTTTCGACTGCTGGTATGATTGAATGTTCATACATATATGTAACAAATTCTGCACATAATATTCAATACAGACATAAGTATAAAGGTGGATTCAATTTCAACTGCAAATCAGTCTCTGCCCTACCATAAAGGATGAAAATACATATAAAAAATAACAGAAACTTGTATAATATTAATAAGTGAACTTTAAAAAGAAATAATTAATTTTAAATGAATTCAATGTTTAAGTTTCCTAAACTTTTATTTTATTACGCAAGCCTCTTACCTCTCTCGTTGGACAATTTAATGGCATTATTATTAAACTTTTCAAAAAAACAAAAACTCAACTACTGAATATATTTTATTTATTATTTATAGAAATTATTAAATACATTCTAATATCAACTAAGTACTGTATACGCGTGATAATAGTTTGTACAAGATTTACTTCGTGTGTCGATATAAATTGAAATTAATTATTATCAGTTCTATAAATTGTAGATTTGTATCTGAGTTCATTTAATTTATTAATAAAAAAAAATACGAAAAATAGTTATTAATTGAATAGTTTTTCATTAAGGGAAGTAAACCAATAAATCAGATACAATTTACGAGAATATTAACAAATCTGATAAGAATCTCTTAATGTAATTGATAAAAAACATAATATAATATCAATTTTATTATAATGAAAGTATTTTATTTTGCTTTCATATTATATTTTTACATAATTAATTTCGGTTTTAATCGAAATTTAGGTAAATTTCAATTTTGTTTGATTTTTTCAAATAACATAAATCACTTAAACCTTACAAATGTCTCGAGATAATTGCTCAGTCTGACATCGATGCCAGCTGGTATTTAGGTCTGAAAATAATTTTTCCCTTAAATGCATTGATTTCAAAATAATAATTTTTTCTAAAAAAATAAATGGCTGTGAAATTAAGCTTTTCCAATTCATAAATACAGAGTAGATTTATAATTTTAATTTAATGCCATTTTATTTAGATGCCATTTTGTTTAGCTGTCATTTTGCCAATTGATATTTGACAGTTATAGAGAGTTAACACGTCAAAATTATTATAAAGTGTAATAACTTTTGATAAAGTATGGTTTTTATAAAACTATTTATCGTATAGTGAATAATTTTGAAGAATATGTCACAGTATTGGATAGACGAAAAAAAAACGGACTGAAACTCCAAAAAATAGCGAGCCCAAAAATTTAATCTCTTTCAAACCGTTGTTCGGAATGAATATTTTGCATAAAGATTTGCATTTATACCCATACAAAATCCAGGTGATATAGGAACTTCAGCCTAAAAAACGTTGGCGCCACCGACAATGGAGCGAAATCTTCTTAGAGCTCCATAGATAAGAACCTGATTTTTTATAGAAAATCAATAATTTGTGATCAAGCGCACTTTGGCTTAAGGCGACTTCGTTACTTAAAAAAATATTATAATAGCTTCTGGGAATTTGCATTAAAACCTGTAAAAAATTTATGCTCCATTGCCAGCGACGCCTACACTCTAAAGATTGTAGGCGTTGCTGGCAATGGAGCATAAACGTCTTACAACTATTTTTATAGGAAATCAAATATTAGTGATGAAGCGTATTTTTGACTTAAGCGGTTTCATTTATAAACAATTTTTTTTGGGAATGTAAAAATGGAGAAGCAATTAACGAATAACATTTACACCATTTTAGAATGACTTTGTAGTGCATTGTTTGGGCTGCAGGTATTATTGTGCTATATTTCTTTAAGAATACTGATGGACCATATAGAGAGATGCTACAGAATTGGTTTTATTGATGTTCGACGACATGTGGTTCCAACCGAAGGACGCCACATCATACACTGCACGCACTATAATCGTTCTCAATTTTTTCCTGTGGAGATACTTAAAAGGGAAGGTCTTCGCTAACCGACCATAGTCAGTCAATTTAACAACTTAAACAAAACACACGCAACGAAATTAATAAAATTAATTAGGAAATATGTGAAAGTGTATTGCAAAATTTCTTCAAAATAGCAGACAAGACCACCTATATTATTAGAAATTTCTTCAAAATGGCAGCCATTTAGCCTATATTATTTTCCATTCGCAAGTATATATAAATGATTTTAGTCAGACAAATCACTGTTTTTTTATAAAAACTTCAAAAACTTTTTTATAGAACACCTTTTATTTCTTAAATAAATTCAAAATTCAAACATTAAAGCAAATATAATTTAAATCTGAAATTAACAATATATATTTGTGCAAAAGAACTTTTAGATAGAATTATTTATACTTAACTAAATATAATATATACTTTATAGTATATTAATAATTATTAAAACTATTGAAAAGTATCTCATATACCATCTCTAAAAGTACATTTGATAATATCAATTTACTATACTTTTAACATTAATAATATTCAAATAACTAATAACTCAAATTCGAATTTTATTAGGAAATTTTCATATCGTATCTAATTCTCGAAAATTCACAAATTATACATTAATTTATTAAATTGAAGTGTGCAATGTTCAAAATTCTGTTGATAAACTAGCATTATAGGATTTTGTTGGTAACCCACTTTTGAAAATAGTATTTTTGCTCCGATAAAACATTAATGGTGGACGGTATTTCAAAATCGAATTATATCTACCAACTATGTATAGATGTAACACTTTGAGATATAATATAATATAAAAACTAAATTGATGCGATGAGGGCAAAACACTGCAACCGTATTGCCGAAGAGGTCACTAACACCCCGGTCAATTCATTGACCAACTATTATCAAATATTGCACTTGATATTGATCCGGCTGCGGTTATCACTTTTGTTTTATTTCGTTTATAATTTATTTATTCATTTCCGGGTCTATAATTGAACGGTAGCTTACATCTGCGTCGGTTGATTTGCTTGCAATTATGGCAGCCACACACCCCTTATACGGTAAACAATTCGTCCTGGCGTTTTTCATTTTCATATATTACGTCCATGTATAAATATCAGCATACAAACTATTTATCAATATTTATGCAATATGTGGAAGATATTTTATCTGCGACAGCAAAAAATAGTAGAATTTTCCTGAGAGCCATGTTGTGGTCGATACAATATGAAATGTATTCCAATAATTCCAACCAACCTGATCTACCTATGTATATGTAAATAAAATGAGCCTGCCAAAGTTGATGATTCAATTTTATTATCCAACATGTACATTTTTTTCTGCAAATATCCTATTTTTTTTTCATTTTATAAAATTACATTTAATATCAAGCAAATGATAAAGAGCCGCTTAAATAAAAATGCAATTCATTACAAAAAAAAAAAAAAATCTACTAAAACTGAATAATTTAATATTGTTTGTTTGCTAAAAAGTAATTATACAATATGGTAACTAACCTAGAATGATACTATTTATGGATATGGTAGAAAAATTAAATAGAATAAAAATTGTAAGTGTATGCAATTTGAAAAAGTGTACGATAGCAAAGCTAAAGGAAAAACAGAAAAATGGTTTGTGTTCAATATTCGACTATGGCGGAATGGAACAAACACTATTAAAAATTATGAGCACATATTTCACGCTCTTTATCGATTTTAATTAAGATAAAAACAAAAGCAGACGGTTAACAAGAGCTGGTAAAATAAACCCTTGTCCACTTCACCATATCTATTCCAACCACTTCCATAATTGTACGAATAATGCTGAACCACATCACATCTACCAGTCGTATACAATGGTTCGTTACTTACTGTATCCTTCGGTTTTGATATACTTAACAAGGAGGTCAAAGCCATCGACACCTTCATCATACCCTTAATAGTACTATAACCGCCATATTATTTCTATCAATAGAAACACCATTATAACTGCACCACACCACCACTTATGTCGATATCATTTTTCTAATTTTACTAAAAGTTTCCACAGTTCCTTGACCACCTTGGAGTTTCTAGTCTCTATTCTTGTTGATGGGGTATCATAGTCTCTTATTATTTTAATCCTTAATATACATAATGCCATGTACAAATAATTTTTTCATCCTTCTATAATTTCACTTTTTCATTTTCTTGATTCCACTTATGTTTATTGTACGACTATAGAATCAACGAGTTTTCCAATAGTATAACTATTATTACTATTGTTACTTTTTGCATCCACTTTACATACTCTAATCCTTTTTATTTAAATACAACAAACAAAACAAACAAAAAACCAAAGAAAAATTGTATATCTTTAGTTCTGATAAACCTGATAGCTAGAGACTACGGTATGGCAGGATATGTTAAAAGACAAAGAAAAACTTAAAGAAAAAGGAAAGAAAACAATTTTTTTTTTTACTCCATCCAAGAACATTAGAAGAGGGGGGGGGGGGAATAGTAATGGAAGCTATTCTTTTTAACTCCATCGTTTACTTGATATCCATTGTCCACCACTACTGCCTAAACTTATCCATTTGTTTGATGAGAGATCTCTTTCCTAAAGAAAATCATTCCCTGCATCCTTTACTGCAAGAAATCGTTTGCAAGGCCAACTCATACTCTCCAAACTTTGTCTAGTAATAGTATACTTTCGGATACGACTATATATCGTGTATCTATCCTATAGCACCAAAGAGATAGCAAGTATATTCGTTCCACTCAGTAAGTTTATAAAAGTTTTCCGTTATAATTAAATGGCTTTTAGGGAAAAATTAATTTCAGTTTGCTCAAGAAAATCAATTAAATTTCTCTCGTATCGATTTTCGTAGATAAAGATAGATGCTATTGGGTACCGTTCTGCCTGCCATCTTCATTTGGGCTGTCAGTACTCTGTTAACTTGTACAAACTTCGATGGAAATTTACTTCTTCATTTATTATCAATATTTCTCTATATTAATAAATATATATGTATGTATATAAAACTGCACTATGCGATAATATTGCATATGCAATCCTTATGAACCGTGCTCGTAAATATTTTCAAAATCGATCCTTCTTATAAGTTTGAACTATTTTTCACACCAATACTTCAATTCATATAAAACTATTGTTCTTTGCCTGATTAAAGCTAAACTTTCGTCCATTAGATATATTTTTCTACAATTTAAGACTAACTATTGAAAATTCTTCTAATAAAAAAGAATGAATAACAATAAAACTAAAATAAAGAAAAAATAGTCCTTCCACTATATTTGTTAGGGGAAAACTATAATTTTTCTGTTTATTTTCTATTTTGTCACGGTATGGTTATATATTTGAATCGTTCTCCTATATTGGTTAGTGTCCTTCTTCTTGCCTATTCGAAACTAAAGTAAAACTAGAATAAAAAATAATATAAAAAACGGATATCTTCGTTTTGAATGGAAAACAGACAGACAATAATACATCTTCTTACATTTTTCCCATACAAAATATATGAAGACAAGAAGAAAATCATGGACCAAAACTAACTTGAATAAATACAAAGATACGAAACGATGTGAATGAATTGAAGTCATTGAAACTTTTTCCTGTTTTCGATTTAGGGAAAAATATCGAAAAATGGAAATCGATAGCGAAAAGTTTTCCTCTTTTACTTAAAACATTGTTTCTTATTTTTCCATTTCGAACTTATTTTTATTCCTTATGTTTATAGGATTATACATGTATAATCATTTCTATTTTTTGCCTGTTTATTTTTTTTTTTTATTACTTTTAGATTATTTTCAAATATAGTATTCGAAGCATATAGAAATAATCGTTTTTTTAATATTTTCTCCTAGAAACGAAAACTAGATTTTGTTATCATTTTTTGTTTGAAAATATTGGAAAAAAATATGTCCAAGGTTTTTCTAAAACTACTTTTAATATTATTTTATTTAGAATGATTAAATTTACCCTAGAATAAATGTTTTTTTTAGCTTTATATAAATTTATATAAAACATATTAAATTAATTGTATATTAGACTACGTTAAATTTTCTATAGGGTAAATTCATTTCCGCACTCATACAGTAGGAAGAGTCCTTAGAGATCTTGATGTACACAAATTCTCTGGTCCAGATGGCTCTGAAGAGGTGTTTTTTCATACTGGTAAAACTTTATTGCATAAGATTTTCCACCTATTCGGTTCTTCTGGAATTTTTATTGAATAGAATGAAAACATCATTCGTTCAACCAGTCCCCCAAAAAAACGAGTCATCTTCCCTCTCCAATTACCGATCCACTTCACTACCGTACCTTGTTTTTAAGGTTATATAAACCCTAATAAACTATCAACTAATGAAATATCTTAAACCAAGGACACTAATAGTTTATTTAACCGAAAAGTGCAACCACATTCTTCATTTTTCTGGGAAGTACAGGATTCTTGCACTTGATATTCCAAAGGCATTTGGTAGAGTTTTCCATCAGGTTCTTTTATCAAAATTTCCGTGTATATGGTATCGACAATTGCCTCCTTAAATTAATTAGAAGCTAATTTTCGAACCGTTCAAGTCTGCAGTCCACCAAATAAATACTGGGGTTCCGCTGGGATCAGTTCTACCACCAACTCTTTTTCCTATTTTAAAAAAAAAAGATCTCTTATCTGTTTAGTTCTAATATAGACAGTATATTACTATTGAACTCGTAAAAATACAATCAAATTTATTACTTCCAAAATTGAATTAATTAAAATCGAAAAACTTTCGATTCTTGGTATGTTGTGTTAATGACAACCTCCAAAGGAGTAATTTTTTTTTTAATAAAGCCAAATTCCTTGAGTGCAAATGTTTTTTTTTTTAATATTAAATTAATTATTTTAAATAATAAAGAAATGTCCATTGCATTAGTAAGAAAATAATGCAATTAATTTGTATCTTTCACAATAAAACATTAATTTTTATATAATTAATAAAATCTTTGAAAGAACAAAATATTTTTTATTTTGTTTTTTTTTCATTTTTTTTGCAATTTTATAACGAATTTCTATCAATTGTTTTACCATATAATTAATTTAAAAAATTAATTAAAAGATAATTTTCCAACAAAAAAAAAAACCGAAAAATTATTTATATTTGAACTAATTTATAAGTATTAACAGAAACAGAAGCGCTTTTAAAGAAACTTTACTTTTCTTTTCTTATTATTTTTTTTAAGGTATTTGCTCAATTTTATTAGAAAAGAAAACTACCATCTTCAATTTATTTAATTCACTTCCTATTCAAATAAAATGGAATATAAAAAATTCAGGATATTTTTACGTTTCTAAGTTGAATTAAAATATCCAATATTGAATAAGAAATTCGGGCTGGAAACCTTTTTATTTAGCTCCTTACCATGCCAAATAATTTTTTCTCTATTTCCACTTTCCCCTTCTATTGGTTGATATCTTTTATTTATTTTTATATACTTGGAATTTCCTTTTGGTGGTTCCTTTCAGTTCTGTTTAACATTTAAGCAAATTTATTTGATTTCCTTTGAAATCAAATCAACACCAAAAAATTCGCTGCCGTTCTGCAAAAGAATTTTCTTCAAAAAATATTTATTTATATGTACATAAATAATAATAACGAATATTTTTTGTGTTAAAGGGAAAAAAAAGAATTTTTGGCAAAAAGAAAAAGATAGATTTTATTTTTAATGTTTCAAATTGTTGTATAGAAGGGCAGAGATATAGGGGTTGAAGAAAGAAAAAACGTAAAATCTAAAAACGATCCATTATTCGAAAACTTTTCATACTTTGACACAATTTTCCTTAATAAATCTCAGTTAGGGGTCAAATATCATTTTCAAAATCCTTTTGTGAAAGGAAGATTCCAACCCAAACCTATGATATCTAGTGCTATAATCAACCCCCTCTTAATCTTCTCTTTTATATCTTGAGTAAAAAAAAAAAAGCTACAGAAAAAGAAAGTTACACAGAAAAGCTAATACATTGTATACAGTATCCGAAAAAAAGAAAGGGTCGATTTAACCGGATTTACCATTATTCGATGATGTACAAATGTTTTAGCCACCCTGCTGGCTTACATATATTTACGATATGCTCTTATTATGTATAGTAGTCAGGCGTTCATCCTCTTTTCTCGCATTCATGCTTACATATTTGGTTTATTTTTTTTTTTTTATTTAATTCTTGTAAACATGTTTGCAAATAATGTTAAACTATGCCAGTATATCGTTACATTTTGGTTAGAATTTAAGATACAAGATATACTATACATACATATGTATGTCCGTGTATCAGGAATTCTTGGCGCTTAAGTAAACGAAACGAACGACTTAAGTGGACCAAGAATATCCGATGATCCGATCGAGCCGTACTACATAAATTGGCTTATCACGATTTCTGAATGGGTGACCAGGTCACTAGCCATTTCCCATGGTTCATTCTCGTCCTAGGAAGTCATCACCAGGAGGGTAAATTTACGCTCGAATACACATACGTGTATACAAAATATAAAAATATTGAACACATATTTTACAGATAGGCACACACATTGCTAAATAGATAGATTCATTGAAATAGCACAAATCCCAAATCTGAAAAACCAAATTCGAATCGGACTCAGATTGTGAATTCAGGAAAGGGTGTGACTTTACCGAAATCGATTTATAATGGCTTTTCATATTTTCCCATTTTGTTGCTGAGCTTTACTTTTATTCGATACGATCCTATTCCCTACATAACACCACCGTCAAACCATTATCGTTTGGAATTTTTAAATTCCTCCCCATTTGGATTCTCTTTGCATCACAGATTGATACATTGCTTTTGTCCTTCTGCTAAAGCCATCTTACATTCGTGTTTTCTTTCTTCGGTCATGATAAGCATTAACAATATTATCTATATCGGAAAATAATTGGGCCATTTCTTATTCTTTACCGCTATATGTATTTAGCAGATTACTTCTATACACCTTCAATATATTGTATTGTATAAAACGGAGTTTTGAATTATGTTCCTTGATGATCTAATAATTTTTTTTTCTCCAACATAAAAATGATTCAGCTTTTCTTGTAGAATTTTAATATTAATAAAAATTATTATGCAAATAATGCAATTATTGAAAATATTCAAAATAAGCAAATTTTATGTATAAAGTTTTATTCAATTTATGTTTTTGAAAGCAAAATTAAAACAATAATATTCAAAATTTAGATTTTGATAATATTTTTAATATTTTATATTACTTTATCCTTACCATTATAAATGATTTAAAATATTTTGCAAATTAGTATCTCAAAATATTTTATAGAACCCGATGTTTTTGAGGTTATTTTTTCCCATATTTCAGACTGTAATTCGGCCATTGCTTAATAAAAGATGCTTTTTAAATGCTGTAAAGTTTATAAATTATCTGCATAAATTTAAAGTTTTGCTTAATGTTATAAAAATAAATTCAATGTTGTCTATTTTGTGGTACCATCTAATTAAAATCATATATAATTCAGATTAAAATCTTCAAGTTTATGTTAAAAAAAGTTGTCGGTAACGGTCTCTTCTTCTTGTCGCTAACGGTCTCTTCTTCTTAATTTTCAAAGAAATACGGACCAATGTCACCTTCAGACCAAAATGCACACCAAATAGCCACTTTTTACAGATACAGTAGCTTTTTTACAGGCACTTGTTTTAAGAGCCTTTTTTATACCAATTTTACTTATTAACGCATTCACCGAACGAGAAATGGGCCTTATCGCTAAAGAAAATTTTGCTCGAAAAAGTACCAAACTTTTTCGCTTCGGTAAAATCACCATATTTGTAGAAAGTTTTTATAATATTAGTATATTAATTTTTAAAGAAACAATTTATAATATAAAATGCTAAATAAATTCAAAGTTAAATAATATAGAGTTTTGCAATAATAGTAATATTATTTCTAAGTGACGTCCCGGCTATTTGTAATATGTCATGATCTGTCTTTTTTTTCATTGTATTCAGTAATGTTTACAATTTCATCATAGAGAGATATACGCAAGAACAACTTTTACATATTATTCAATTTTATTATCAAAATAATTGTTCTCCAATTGCAACTTTTCGTGCGCTCACTTCCATCTGAGTGGTGCTGTAAATAAACAAAACTGTCGATTCTGGTGCAAAGAAAATCCACAAATTATTCATGAACACCCATTACATTCACCTTAATTAACAGTTTGGTGTGGTTTATAGTCTCGTGGAATCATCGTTCCGTACTTCTTTCAAAATGAAGCTGGTAACACCGTTACTGTCAATGGAGAGCGGTATGGATCGATGATAACCATCTTTTTATGGCCGAAATTGGGAGAAGTTGATCTTGAGAACATCTGGTTCCAACAAGACGGAGCTACGTGCCACACAGAACGTGCAACAACCAAATTATTGCGAGAAAAGTTTGGAGATTCGATTATTTCAAGAAATTGTGACATTGAATGGTCTCCAAGAAGTGGTAATTTAACAGCATTAGACAATTTCTTGTGGGATTAATTTAAGTCATTGGTCTTTAGCAATAAACCAGACTCTCTTCAAGCTTTTGAAGTCAATATTGAACGCGCTATTCATGACATACGACTTGATTTAGTGGAAAAAGTGCTCGAAAATTGGGTTCATCGAATTCGTTCCTGCAAAAAAAATCGTTGAAACCATTATTTTTTATAACTTAATTGTATCGATTGTACTTCACACTAAATAAAAAACATTTGAATTTCCTTAACAATTAGTATGTTTTTTTTAAAAAGAAATCATATCACTCTTATTCAAAAACCCTATATATTGGGTTGCTCCAAACAAAACGCAAAATTTGAATTTTGCGCCATTTCTTCGGTAAAGTGTTGTCAACAAAAAAAAAGACCACGTGACAGCTGACAGTTGACGGTTATTAAAAATGGAGCACTACATGAAAGAATAACGCGTTTAATTGTTGAGCAATATTTTAAAAATATTACAGTTTGAACAAAGCGATGATGGAGGCTCATTTTCATCTTGATGTCTTGGTTAATCGATAATATAAATGCATTTGGGGTTCAAAAAATCCACAAGTGATTGTTGGAATTCAATTGCATCCACAACATATTACTGTTGGATGCGGATTTTGGGCTGGAGGCGTCACGGGACCATTCTTCTTCAAAAATCCAACCGATCAGGCAATAACAGTTAATGGTGTTCGGTATCGTGATATGATAATTAACATGTGGTTTCAGCAAAACGGTGCCACGTACCACACAGCCCCAGAAACAATTACTTATTGCGTGCACTTTGGGGCACCCTTATATATATTTAAAAGCTATCAAATAATCTACCTTTACTTTCCAAACCATAAAATTAATAAGCCATGTGTCCACATACTTATAAAAATAAAAATAAAAAAATTCTAATAAAAAACAATACCTTTAGTACATTTGTATTATTTAGAATTTTTCTAATATTTCGTTTTATGTTGCAACTGAATTATGGGTCATATAAAAGTTCTTGCCAAATAGCATCTAACGATAAAGGATATGCTGTTAAATGTTTTATTATTTTTAGTATTTTAGTTATTATTCCTTATCAGAGAATTTATTTATCTTCTGACCACAATATTTCCGTATAGAACATATGTTCATGCTTTATTTTCATTTATAAGTTAATAATATATACTATTAAGTGGATTTTTGTTTTCTTTAATTTATATTGTGTACATTATTCTGTTCAAGTTGTAATGCCAACAATTTTTGATGTCTAAAAATATAGCAGATTGGGGTTGGTTCGCAAAAATGATTCATTACTCGTAAAAGTCTTAATTGGTCATTATGGCAGCTTTTATTTGTGCGCATCAAATACTGATATCAAATTAGTACTAGAACTAAGATGGCAAAAATGGCAATTATTTTGTAATATGATCAAAGTGAAGTAAACTTTGGAACACGTACACGGATACACATAGGTTTACAAGTATATATTCTCGTTAATTCACATATACATATATATATAATAGTATGGGGGACAAACTACCACTACAAGTCGTTGGGAAAGGACTGACCTAAATTTGAGAAAAATTTCAAAATGAAATTCGAAACCAAAAATAGAATAGTACGTGTACGAGTGTCAGTGCACAGACTCATTGCCTCAACATTGTACTATAATTGATGGCTACTACTAGTCCACCTCGGATCGATATATTGAAATTCTCCTCCTATTACATCATTATTGAATTGTTGCTATGTGACAATCAATGAATAATTTCTTATGCCTTTTATTAAGCCAATATCATAGATGTTTATCGATTACATATTGTTATTGTTATCCAATATTTATGACTAGCGTACATAGATAGATACATACAACCATTCTTATACATTCCATCAGGATGAATATCTATGTGTATCTACGAATATCTCCAACAGGATGTTTTGGGAGAGTATTCCAACAAAATTCCAATGTCTATCAAATAACGCGAAAATTTACTTAGATAAAGTCAATAAATAAAAATTTCACCCAAGGCTAACAATTAATTAATTATTATCCATTACTATGAGCGTTTGTAATAATTCATATTTATTCCTCATTTATTTCCCTTTAAGGATAATATTTTATGCAAACACAATAATAAATAAAATTTATGACGATCCTTTTAAAAGAAAAAAAATTTCTTTTCTATTCTCTGTTAATTAACTGAACTATTTAAACAATTCTATTGAAATTTAAAGATATCCTTTTTGATTAAAATAATTTTTTTTTTTTAAAATGATACACATATTAAAAAGTAGCATCAATTATATTAAAACTAATTACAATTATGTATAAAATAAGATTAGTTCCTATGGACCCATAAATGATATCCTTTTTTTTTAATTATACGGGATTATCCATTTTATGGTTTGAATAGTAAGGTTATGTCATTTGACAGCTGTCATGTAAATATGTTATTTCTCAGTGAGCAGAATTGTCACATATGGAAATGTAAAATCCGAAATGTAATCAAAACTATTTTTTATCAATTACAATAAATCTTTTAAAAAGTTTACTTATTTTTAATATTAAACTTTAAAAATAAAAAAGATTTTTAAAAATTTCAATTATTTTAAATAAAAAAAAAAATTCTTCCACTTTATTATAAGTTAAGTTGCGGTCAACAAATGGATAAGCTCATAAATAGTACTTACATTTTTTTATGAATATTATTTGATAAAATACAGTATAAATAATAAGAATATTTTCGATATAATATGTGGGATGAAAATGGAATTTATTGAAGAGATTCGATAATTCTTATACATTTTCATTATTGTGAAATGATATTCTTATCGTCTTTTATGGTCAAAATGGGATATTGTACGTGTTTCTGGCCATTTCAATCGGTCGAACGAACGTTGAGAGTCTTTGTATAGGACTACATATGTAAATACTATTGAATATAAATAGTATTTGATCCTTATTCATTCAGAATCCATAACCTATACTATCAGTTAACCATAAGTTCTGCGTTTGATATTGAAACGTGGGGTATTATTTCTTGATACATTTTCTGCCTATATGGAATACTTACGATGGATTTTTCAACATAACAAAAAGATTACGTTTATCTCATTTTGTGCCCTATCTTCAAGGTTATATCGAATCAAAATTATATTCTAACTATTTTTTATGATATACACAATTCAATATTTAAAATCTAAAATTCAAAATATAAGCGTTAGATGCCGGATTAAGATTTGGACTTTGTTGAAATTTTCCATTTTTCCATTTCAGACAAAATAGTCGATGGTTAAGATTGTGACCAATCAAATGTTGAAAATAGATTTCAAACAATATTTTATGTTTAGAATAATAGTAGAGAATGTTGAAAAAAATTAAAATTTTAATTTAAAAAAATTTGAAATTTTAACAACGCACTAACCAAATTATCAGTTATTGCAGGTCTAAAGAACAGGCCCCCGACAATCTCGATTGTGTACGTCCAGACTCTTAGTCCATAAAACCAAAATTAATTTAGTTGAAGTGATTTATCTTGGACATTAATGAAAATATTTTTTATGGATAGCAGGATTCCCTCCTCATTTTTGTTAGCTACAGTAGATCTGTCGGTTTACCCGTATTTTGCCAGCAACCTCTTTATGACAAACCAAAGGACAACAACATGCCTTCCTCCGATTCTATTATAAATTCCTTGTCGGCGAGCAAAATCGATGTACGTACAACTTTCACTACTAAATATCCTTGCGTATTTTATTCCCTTTCACTTATTAGGAGTTTTTTTTTTCTTCTTGTTTTACCATATTCTCGACGTTGTATTTATATGTATTAGCATATTTTATTGCTTCAAGTATATACACACAATTTGTATAAAATCATAGTCGCTCATTTTGTAATATATTTTTGTCGATGGTCTCTTTAGTCCAAAGTTCTTATCGTCTATGTTTTTGAAATTATTACGAGACGGAAACTGTATAGACAAAGGGAATGGTGAGATATTATATTTTATTTATGATTTTCAAGCTTTCTATATTTCAAATATTAAAAATAGTAAAGAGACAGAAAAATAATGTATAACAAGAATTTCAAAATCATAACCACAGTACAGTCGACAATAGGGAAAAAAAATTTACGTTTTATATCTAAATATCTGAGAGATGATATTTTGTATTAAATACTTCTCCATTGTGGAATAAGTCAAATTTAATTCACTATTAGTCTGGTCATAATGGTGGTTATACAAGGAGTAAAGAAAAGAAAAAAAATAACGAAATATATTGAAGAGAGGCAATCATCCTTTTAGGGTAGCCACAAAATACCGATACTCACTCCTAATATTTACACATTCATTCCTTAAAATTTTCAGATAAAATTTGGTTGTTGTTTTTTTTTTTTGCACAAATAACCATAAATTATGAATTTATCACAGTACTCGCACTTTATTTTATGTTATCTATTTATTTTATATACGTACTTAATTTTTTTTTCTATAATTATAGGTTTGATGTACTGGTTAATGGTGGCGGAGCGGTAACACTCCAATTTCAGCGATCCCCATTCCGGCCATTAACACGAACTGTTTTTGTTCCATGGAATCGGATTGTTGTCCTACCACCTGTACAGATGCAACTAAACGAAGAGGACGATCACATAAGGACACAAATAAAGTAAGTTGAAATTTATTGACTAATTATGATTATTTATAAATTTCTTTCTTGTTTAACAAAAGATTTCGTAAATAGAAGTTTCTTTTTTATCTCATGGTAATTTTCTACAATTAATAACAGTGTGTCTAGAACTACAAACATTTATAATAAAATTTATTTTGAAACTCTTATTCAAGTTTATTACATTTATAAACTTAACTATATCTACTAACAATTAACTTTAATAAATGATTTCAGTTAATTTCTGTTCAAAAAAGAATTCCTGTTGATTTATCCTAATTTTTATTATAATATTTTAAGTAAATTAAATAAAAATATATTTTTTCATAGAATTGCTCCACAAAATCCAGCGCTAACATTCCTAAATACGATAACGTATCATTTCTTGGATGAAACACCTCAATCTGGTGAAGTTTGTGTGGATCATGATCACGAAGAATTGAAACCGCAACTTATTAGTACGTGGATGCCAAATGGAGTTGGCGCCATGACCGGTCGTCGTGTCATTTTTGCTGAAACACAGGTAAATATATTCCACCTTTTAAATTTTTTATAACAATAACTTTAGCCAAATTGCTTATATGTTTAAATATTTTTAATTAACCTAGAATAGAAAATTCTATAAATATGTTTAATAGAAACGAATGAAAGTTTGTAAATACTCATAGAAGAAAGTTGAAAATTTTTTAAAGGACATTTTCGAAACAATTCAGTAGTGGATGAAAATTTGTGATCCAATATGGAGATTTCTTGTATTTTATGATATTGTGAATGGTATTATCCCTTTTTAAGCTCATAAATGTGCCAGTCGAAAATAATTTCCACTCAACAAAGTTTTCAAACTAGCTACCATTTGTGCCAAATACTATAAAAATCTATCGCTAGACAGATAATATACAAAACTGACTAGATTTTACACTCGTTTTCTATCTTTGTTTATACTTTAAAATATGCTCGAATACATATAAACTTATAAACCACCCACGATAAATATAGTCGCGCTCCAATTTTCATAGTTCTTAGTACTAGTATCATTTAGAAGAATGTTTAAATTTCAAACCAGTTACATTTGAACAAAAGTTATATCAACATTTATCGTTATTAGATTTTCGAAACTAATCCTTTTTCATGGAGAAATATACTATTTACTAGAGTAAATATACGAGTTTGTTTGTATATAAATAATGGTTTTGAGTCAATGTTCTAACAGTCTAACATAAAGGGCAGCTAAATAACAGAGGACTACAGAGAAGGTTCAATGTACGAATATGGGGATGATTATGTAACGCAATGAAATCGAATTAATTCTGTAGCATTTTGACCATTAAATATATTATCATGCGTTTCAATTTCTAATAAATATAATGGCTTTGAATTGTGTCATTATGAAAATTTTCATTATCTTTATTTTCGAGAACAAAAATTATTTATCTTTTACTATTGTGCATATTGTAAAACGGATTCTATCCATTTTTTTTAACAATATTTCTCTGAAGGACATAAACAGTTTTTTTTTTTTAAATTTATTTTCAGAATATTTATAAAGTTTTAAAGCTGTTAATTTCGAAAAGTTTGCAAAAATTTCCAATGTATTATTTATAAAATACTCTACCATAATTATTTCATTAGAATGAAAATATTTCATATCGACTCCTATAAAAAGCTTTATAAAGTACAGTAAAATTACAATAAATAATTTATAAAATTGAAATTTTAATAAAACTCTTATTTTATTTTATGAACAAATATAAAATAAGAGTTTTATTTAAATCATTCAAAGAATACCTTTAATGCAGGATGCGATATTTTCGAGGTAAATTTTTTTTTCAAATTTCATGCTTTAATTCGACCATTACTTGACGGATGTTGGTATTTACCATAAATGTATTAAAATTTCAGGATTATTTATCCATTTTGACACAAAAGGTCAAACAGTGTCGAATCGCCAGATCTTGGAGATCAAATGACATCACTTAATCTCAAAATTACGCTTTCTGGGTATTTTTTTCTGCAATTAAGGCAAAATTTGACGTCTTGTGTAGCTTGTGATATCGTTTTCTGAAAACTACATAAATTCAAGCCCAAAAAAAAAAGATTATCATACGGCCATAGCGCTCAGAATTGGCGGTAACAATCTCTGTTTCGGATCAACGATATCTTCAAACTACAATGCACACGAAACAGTTACTTTCCATGAATAAAATTATTTCTCCACAATCACTTGTGGATTTCAGAGCCTCATATACTATAGTTTTGCTTATTAACGTATCCACTGAACGAAAATAAGCCTTATCGCTACTAATTTAGCGATGAGGCTCAGTTACAGTAGCTACGGTAGAGTCACTACTTTTGCAGAAAGTAACTACACCGTTAATGTTGATTTAAGAATCGATAATATGTAAAGGGTTTTCGAATAAGACTGATATGATTTCTTTTAAAAGAAAAACACACACTAATTATTAAGGAAATTCAAAAGTTTTTTTATTTAATGTGAAGTACAATCGATACAATTAAGTTCTGAATAAAACGTCATTCAAATATTGACTTCTAAACGACTTCTTTTGCAGGAACGATTTCGATTAACCCAATTTTCGAGCACTCTTTCCATTAAATCAAGTCGTATGGCATGAATAGCACGTTCAATATTGACTTCTAAAGCTTGAAGAGAGTTGACTTCTGCTAAAGACCAATGACTTCAAATAACCCCACAAGAAATATTCTAATGGTGTTAAATCGCAACATCTTGGAGGCCATTCAATGTCACAATTTCTTGAAATAATCGAATCTCCAAACTTTTCTCGCAATAATTCGGTCGTTGCATGTGCTGTGTGGCACGTAGCCCCGTTTTGTTGGAACCAGATACTGTCAAGATCAACTTCTTCCAATTTCGGCCATAAAAAGTTGATTATCATCGATCTATACCGCTTTCCATTGACAGTAACGGTGTAACCAGCTTCATTTCGAAAGAAGTACGGACTGATGATTCCACCAGACCAAAAACCACACCAAACTGTCAATTTAGATGAATGTAATGGGTGTTCATGAATAATTTGTGGATTTTCTTTACACCAGAATCGACAGTTTTGTTTATTTACCGCACCACTCAGATGAAAGTGAGCCTCATCGGAGAAGATGATTTTCTTAAAAAAATCGTTATCGTTTTAAGTTGACAAAATCAGCAAATTCACGACGTTAACGGTGGTCCAATGGCTTCAGTTCTTGAGTGATAATAATTTTATATGGATGCAAGCTCAAATACTTTCTCAAAATCCGCCAGGTTGTAGTTTGAGACAGTCCCAATCCTTGAGAACGTCTTGGAATTGACAAATTGCGGTCTTCAGCAACACTTGCTACACTGAACGGCAGCTATATTTTCATTACTTCGAGCGGTTCTTTGTCTTATTGGCACTTGAACATTATGTAAAGAAAATGTACGCTCGAAATTTTTAACAATTCAACGAATAGCGAGCACAGTTGGACGATGATTACGACCATATACGTAAAATGGCAAAAGTGCACGAAAAGTTGCAAACTGGAGAACGATTATTTTGATAATAAAATTGAATAATTTATAAATGTTGTTCTTGCGTATATCTCCCCATGATAAAATTGTAAACAGTTCTGAATATAATGAAAAGAAATGACAGATCATGACATATTACAAATGGCCGAAACGTCATTATTTATTATTAATAATTAATAAATACTATAGAAAAAAAAATGTGAATCAATTATAGTTTTCTATAATATTTAATCAGCATTCGAGAGCTGTTGGATATATTTCGCAAATTAATTTTATACTATTTAACATATATTTATTGTATAAAAAATTATTGTTTATATTTTATTTAAATTTTTGCCTTTTGAGAATTGAACTGAGCAGTTACAAATCATTTCCATGTTTTTATATATGTATTTATACAGGAAAACAAAAAATTGAAGTAATTTCATTTTACAATCAGCAAAATATGTTCCATATCAATTTTCCCAATTCAAATTAAGCTAATATTATACATGCAAAATTAAATCGATTCTATTTATTGTAGAAAATACACAACAAAATAGAATATTGAAAAATTTGTACTTTTCATCAATTTTAAATTAATATCTGAATTCAATATTAAATTTATTTAATCAATATCAGAAATCTACTATATCAATAAATAATAATCACAATATAAAATATATTAAAATGATGGGGAAAAAAAACAAATATGTTCAGAGTTATTTATTTCTATAAAAAATGAATATTTTTTCAGAGAAAAATAATAAGTATGGATCGAATATCGAAAATAATTGAAATAATGGAAACTTAATTAAAGTTCTAATTAAAGCCCTTTACAAGAGCAGTTGAACTGTTGAACCTTCGTTTAAAAGTTTCACAGTCCATTCAGCATTTAGCCATACTCTTATTATCCGGTACAGTTGTTCTAGTTGTATTTATCTATTTCCATAGAGAATGGAAAGCTTTAAAAACAAAACAAAAAAAATTAAATAAAATATAATAAAACGGTAGAAGGGAATTACGACTATATGCTCGAATATAAGTGGATAAAATATTCAAACAAATATGAGATAAAGTCTGCAAACAAACAATCCAACAATTTATTTCCAGTTCAAGAAAAGCATTAAAAATTGGCAAATCGTAGAATTAAGCTAGTACGAAAGCCAGCATTGAATTCTTTCAGATTTTCCTGTTGTTTCGTTCGGAAAACAGTTCTGGTTGGCTTGAGCTTTTGTTTTAGGTTTTCCTGTTCACCTGACTGCATAAACTTCTATTGTTTATTCTTTATATTCTCTTATTATCCTTAACAAATACTTACAACAATATTCCATACCGTACAAAAGCTTGACTATCTCTACTATCTTTTTTAGCATTAGTGCTTATTCCTTCTGTGCCCAGGTATCATATTTACGGTCCAATGCAACTCATCCATTTCATCGCCCACTCACCTGCCCCACTTTATAAGGGAATTGTATCTATCCTCAGCCAATTGCTTACCTATCAAGAAAACAATTTCCTACCTTTACCTTACCTTCATACATTTGATATCTTTAGAATAATAGTGAACGACAAATATGTCACATAGATACAGATACTCGTACATTTCCTAGATCCGCTAAACTATATCCAAACGATACCATCGACTCCCTGAAGAATAAACATTTCCGTTTGAAATTTATTGGTCGTTTTAAAAAATAATAGTATGAAAACAATAAAAACAAATAATAAAAACATTTCATATTTCTTATAAATCTTGGGAAATGTAATTATTGTAAGACGACTTCTTAAGAAACGATCTTTATTTCTAGAAAAATTATCCAATTTACGCTTTGAAAAGTAAAATTAAATAATATAATTTTGCTTATGTTTTTATTTTCGTATATTACCTTAACTCTGCCATAAGGTATAGAATAAAATATTATTGAAATTGTCTACACTCTCCTTTTAATGACGTTTTAGCAAATTTCGGGCTATAATTTGGCCATTACTTAATAGATAAAGGTTTTCTTTTTTGTAACCCTACAAGGAAAAGTCCAACGCAGTCAAATCCTAGAGACTAATTAACAGTGCCAAATCTCAAAATTACATATTCTGGGAACTTTTCGCACAATAAAGTCAAAAGTTTTAGTATTGTGTGGCTTGTGGCACTATATTGTTTAAACCACATATAATTCATATAAAAATTTTAAAGCTCAGGTCCAAAAAAAAAGTGAGTAACCATGTAGCCATGACGGTAACGGTCATTTCTTCTTCATTTTAATAAAAACACCAAATAGCTATTTTTCGCGGATACAATGGCTTTTTCACACTCATATGGAGTTTCTAGAGCCTCATTAATGGTTATTTTACTTATTGGCGTATTGTACTGATGATAAATATATCTCATTGTCGCTAAAAAGAAAATATTTTACATCATAAAACTTATTTAAATAAAAATAAACTTTAAAAATTATTATTGTATAATATAATAACATAAATAATAGTAAAAAAAAAATATTTTCAAAAAATTATTAAAACTTTTTAATACATTAACAATTTATTATTTTCATTATTTTTATTTGAAGAAAAAAAATCATCTTAGAAAATAAATAGAATCAGAAGAATGAAAACCTCTACTATATTCGCAAATAAATAAAACAATTTATTCTAAAAAAAACGAAGTTAACAAGGACACAAACAATTTTTTTTTTTAGCAAATTTCTAGAAAGACTATAAAAGTGAACCTAAGCAAAAATCCTGATTGGAAAACGATTTAAACTTTTCTACCGCAAAGAATACACAAGTGCGGACATACTCATAAGCCAAAAACTAACTATTTATATTTTTCGTATTGTATCCTTTTTGGGTGGACCAGTTTGTAATCATTGAACTGTACTGACCACAAGTTTAAATGATGACGGTACAATGGTAAAAGAGAGTGAATAAATGGGAAAAATCACTTAAATTGAACTGTTCTAAAACTAGAAATGTTAGTAAAAATTGCTTTTCTTTAAAAAAAAAAAAAAAAAAAAACGGAACGTCCAGAATAGTATGACACGAAACGTTACGTGAATATCATGACAATGCAATTTAACCTCAACGTCATCTAATTCCACACGCTCGTTCACTGTCGTAAATGACTGCTACCGTACACAGAGAGATATCAGAGCAAATGGATGCCTAAGGGTGGGTTGTTGCTCTTCATCTTTTCACCCATGGTCGTTGGTCCAATTCAATTGCTGAAGGTAACTTTCCCAGTTTCCCACGTACAGAGGTAAATACAATACAAACACAGCTCTGCCAAAGTTTTGCTTTTCTATTCCGATCTGAACTCATTGTGTGTATATTCGTATCTATCAGCTATCTACACATGTAGTCAAGGATCAAAACATTCTCGTGGTTAGATATACATCATCCTGGGTATACTTTGAATATCTACATGCTCGTATGCTTGTACATTTATTGTATAAACACCAAAAATAATATAACATCCAGATACGAAGATATTCATACAAATATTTTATAATAAAGTAAATGAAAGTTTATACAATCTATAGAGAAATTTGTCCTTATATGCGAATATATTGTATACCCTCGCAGGATGGCAATTGTTGGTGGCAGGCATGATCACCAATTGAGTAAACGACAACCAAATGTGATGTGTTTCTGTCGAGCGTACTCGTATATCTAAGAAAACTGACGATAATAGAAGGCACGTTCCACAACCGACAGCACAAACTTTGAACAATTACCGCAAAACAATTACAGATTAATTGATTTTACAACACAAACATGAATTACGTTTCTCGTAACAGGAACAGATATTTGTCCCTGGATAAATTAGTACTTAATACACAGATAAATGCACAATACAACGTACACGTTTAGCCATTGACTATTGATAAACGCCATCTATTAACAAATATACATAGCTCCTTTCTTATAATTTTCCATACTCATTTTATACGAGTATATAGTACATACGATTATATAGGAGTATGAAATACATACTTAGATTGGCACGTTTTTACATTTGCATTTATTTATCCTATAGAAGTAATATGGACAAAAATTACGGACACTAAATGAATTAGTTTCTCAAGAGAGACTTTTCTTTCCTATAACAGTAAAGTCTATAAAATCTAGTTGAGACTTTGGGAATCTTAGAAATACTATTGTAGTACATACATATATAGAAGTTCGAAAAATCAAGACGTTTATTCATTCGAACAGTTTTATTACTTAAGATCTATATGAACAGTTGGAACCATTCCCGTCCAAATACAAATGCTAAAAATAGTAATACTAATAACAATTGACAGTGCTAATATTTAACTAAAAATTCCCTATTCATGTCCAATTGGAATATGCTACCATATACATATTTTGCCAAATCTGATTTTCTATAAAGAAAATGAAACTAGGCTAAAGCACCAACAATAAACGTACCTGAACGATTTTTGCCCAAAAGAACATTTATTCTGTCAATTCACTTTTATATACTGTATTCTGTTCAAATTTAAGTCAACTTACTGAATGGTGTATATGGTATACCTTTTTGTTCTTTATAATACATTGGGTATTATTGAATTTTTTATGCTTATGCTACCCGAATTTTTGGCCAGCATAACTGACCGGATACATATGTAAGCATAATTAAAAGGGAAAATTCAGAAGTATAGATGTTGTTTGTAAAACAAGGAAAAATTGTGATTCAGTTCATTATGTATTCAAACGAAGCAAACCACTACTCAATTATTAAAGGATATTTTTGGATTAGGTGTATTTAAATTTATTGCCACTGTTATAGAGTATACAGCCTACATAGTCACAGCAACAAGCGTAAATGTAACCACAGCAACTATTTAGAATAGAGAAATGGCAATACGACAATATGGCAAGAAGGGCATATAACCTATGATAGGTATTAGCTAAAATAGAAAGGATATTAATGCCACACTAAAAATGAATATAAATAGATACATAGATATTGTATGTAGATATTAACAATAGAAAAATGAACAAAAACAGAAACCAAATACAAAAATATAAATAACATTAACTTTACCAAATAAATATATAATAAGGAGCACGCTAAGGATAAAATCATATCACAACCATAAATAATATCTAAATGAGAATCTATTCTCTACCTTTATTGACTTAAGAAAGGCCATGGTATTACTACTCGTACTATCGCTTGTACACAATTCGAAATAACCACAAAATATCAACTTCGTATTAACTAAATAACTAAATAAATATTATATATAAGAAAATTTCTACACAATTATATATACATATACATATATATTTTTATTTTGTATAACTATATAAATATAATACATGCACAAATACATATAAATTTATACAATACAAGAATATTTGAGTATAATTCACTTTTGTTAAGAGACGGAAGCTTATTTTGTAAAAAGCTTTAAAAATAGATCAGTGTTAGACGCTCCCACCTGTCATGAAAGTCAATTGTAGCAAGGGAGAGGGAATAATATACTAAATAAATACAAATAGAATTTTTCCGGAGAGGTCCTTTTTTTTCAAGAGCATAGAAAGCATGCATGCAAAATGAATGTACGAACAGAAAATTGTACTGGTACGTGTCGGCACATTTGCTTAACAGGCGGAAGCTAATTTTATTAAAATTACTTTTAAAACAGGTGCGCCAAAAATATATACTATACTACTGATATAACATCCCTGTTGGTTTACATAATATTGCATATACGAATATTGGCCCACAGTGTACCAAAAAAAAAAAAAAAAAAATGAATGAAAAAAAGGAAAACCTTCTTCTTTTTTTTACCTATATTTGCTTAGCATTTATGTAAATATTCGTATATGAATAAATATGGACGAAAAGGAAATGTTGGGCTTTGAACTGTGTACTGTTTGGCAAGCTCTGCTTATTCATTGTATACAACCAACAAAATTAATGTGAAAAAAATTTAACATCAACTCTATGACTACCTGAAAACTGGATGAAATCTGAACTTTTGATGAGCTGTTTATCTTGGTGGAAAATTTTTATTAATCCACAAAATGTATGAGTATTACCTTCAGTGAGTGGAAAAATTCACTACAGAACATCATCATCAACAATACGAATATATCTTGTAGATATTTGCGCCCATCTACGATTTTATAAACTCTTTATTGAAATACGGAAATTAATATAAATCAAATTCAGTTATAAGTTTTTTTTTTTTCGGTTGGTTTAAATTATTTTTAATAAATTAAATAAGTTTTAAATGATTTTTATTTACTTACTTTAAGTAGTTGAAAGTTGGCTTACTCAAAATAAATTAATTTTCTTTTGTATATATTGTAGAAAAAATTATAATCCAACAAAAGAATTTTCTTTTTGCTTGAGATGAATTAATTTTTCGAATTTTTACCTTTTTTTTTAATTTGAATATGATTTGAAGATTCTATTGTAATAAATTAAATTAGATTTGTTCGAAAGTCTACAGGTAAATTTACACATAGACCTGGTTAAATAAAAAGTTATCCATTTTATAATTTAGCAAGTATAGGCCTGTGCATTTGACAGCTGTCAAAGAACTTTTTCATAAAAGAAAGTATTTATTACATTAGATTTTGCTAATTTATGATATAGTTCAAAAATTTCTCTATATTTGTTTTTTTTTCTTAAATAAAAGTGTAAGAAATACTTTTCGCTAGATTTGTAATTTTATTCGAACATTTTTTCAAATAAAATGTTCTTCAGCAATAAGGCTCATTTCTGTATATGGGGTTCTAGAGCCCCCAATGAACTTCTTTACAAACTTGTTCTGAAATTATTATTGGTCTGTGTTTATTCAAAAAAAAAATCAAGAGATCATTGCCCGTTCATTTTGGGCCCTATGGTCGTATGATAACCATTTTTTTTTCATCTTAAATTTAAATATATTATTCTATACTACATGTGGTTTTAACAGAATAAACGGCACCATGAGCCATAAAAAATTATTGTACAAATTTTGACTTTATTTGGCGAAAATTTGCCAAAACTACAATATATAGAAAAATATATTAGCACAGATTATTTTTAAACTTAAGAGCAAGTACTGCAACCAGAAACAAACGAAAAAGTTCGTAAAGAATTACCTCAAATGGGGTGAAGTTTTGTGAGAAATCTGGGGGCAACTTTTTCAATAATATTATTTTTCTTGTAGCAACTTTTATTTTTATTTTTTTGCAAAATAACAAATCTTTAGTAATATAATTTTTAAAAAAATTATATTAAAATGTGAATTTTAAATATATTTTATTTCATTTGAATTGGATAACTTTTCATTACTTTTTTTATAGAAATTTTCAAAATATGATCAGAAAAATAAGAAATATTTTTTTTTAAGATGAAATTTTCGTATAATTTCCAATATAATTTCTATTAAATAGTTTTATTTTAACTTAAATCAATAATTATAATATTTTCTATGGAAATTATGGAAAATTTTCACTGATTATGAAAACTAAAAGCAAGGTTTTTTCTGCTTATAACCATTTTTTTTGGGTAAGTTATTTTTTTTTTTTGTTTAAAAAAAAAACTTACCCAAAAAAATGACTACTATTAATAGCATTTAAATATGTTAAAATATCAAAAGTTTTGTTCATTATTTTTTGGAAATAACCAATATTGGCAGAAATGTTAAATGGATTCATTTTTATTCATAAGAAAAATTTATTTACATGTTATTTTGTAAATAAAAGAAAAAGTATTGTACAAAAGGAATATATTACAAATAGTATATCTTCAAATAAGTTTAAGAAAGCATATAAACTTTAAATTGAAAATATTTACTTACATAGGAAAATATATTAGAAACCATAGAAAAGTGTCTACATTAGCATTTTAACTAAAGTATGCCCATACTCAACGGGTACATACATGCATAAATTCATATGTTAACATAGATATATGTATTGCAGATATATTTATTTTTTTATAACGAAATATGAAAGAATATAAAACGAATCCCTAATGTATTCTGTTCAACTTTTAGATAAAGTAAAGTGATGGCAGATAGAGTAGTATCTTGAAAATTTCCATTTTTATTGACATGCTAATAGCGTGTAGATCTAACGTATAAAATATGAGCAAATAAAATTGTAGTAGGACGAAGCCACCGAATACTGATAATGTTGTGAATTTATTAACATCAGTTTCTATATTTTGATTATTTTACTTTCAGATTGTGCAAGAATCAATACAGATACCCGGTTCTGGTCTTCATTTAACATATCAATCATCGCAGGCATCCGGTTATCTGAGTATAGTGCGTATGCGTCTAACTGGGGAGAAGATACCAAAAACTTTGACTCATGTTCATGTTGGCGTCGAAATTGAAGGATCACTTCATGTCAAGACGTATGAAGCCGATCCGAATCTTACTCATACATTTGCATGGAACAAACGGAACGTGTACCGACAGAAAGTCTACGGAGTGACGATAGCAAGGATCTCTGTTGGTTATCAGCATTCAACTTGCAAGGAGCCTGTTTGGAATACACAAACAGCCAAGCTCCAAGGCTATGATGTTGACATATCGGACATTGGTGGATGGGGCTTAGACATCCATCATCATTACAACTTTCACGAGGGTATATTGCAAAAAGGAGACGGCAGTACCCTGCACATGAAGGAATATCCAAGAACAGTAAAAGTAGTTATGGGTACAGGACTTCAGCGTCCACTAAGTTGTCCTGATCATTGCAATGGAATCGCAAAGGACGCAAAACTTCTAACACCAATTGCTCTGGCGTCAGGTCCTGATGGCAGCTTATACGTTGGCGACTTTAATCTTGTGCGCCGAATCACTCCTGATGGAAAAGTCCTCACTATTCTACAGCTGAGCGCTACACAAGTATCCTATCAATATTATCTTGCGGTATCACCTGCCGATGGACATTTGTATATATCTGATCCAGAAAGACATCAAGTTTTGCGGATACTAGACGTAGAAAAAGTCAGGGATCCGACTATAAATAGCGAACCCGTAGTTGGTAGTGGTCAGCGCTGTATACCCGGAGATGAAGGAAATTGCGGCGATGGTGGTCCGGCTTTACAAGCACGACTTTCTCATCCTAAAGGACTAGCAATTGCCGCTGACCGGACTATGTACATTGCCGATGGAACTAATATTCGAGCTGTTGATTCGAAGGGCATTATTCATACGCTCATTGGACATCACGGCCATCATAATCACTGGAGTCCAGCACCATGCTCCGGAACGCTTATGGCTAATCAAGCTCAATTACAATGGCCAACTGGATTAGCACTCAGTCCGCTAGATGGCTCTCTACACTTTATAGATGATAGGCTCGTACTGAAATTGACATCCGATATGAAAATACGAGTTGTAGCCGGCACTCCATTACACTGCAATAATGCTGCCGATAAAAATAAAACCTCAGAAAATGTGCTCGGAACTGTATTGGCAATGGCATTCTCACCATTTGGTGATCTCTATATTGCTGACAGCGATTCAAGACGTATTAATTCAATACGAATCGTAGACACATCTGGAAACATGAGATACTTTGCTGGAAAACAAGAAAATGCCGGGTAAGATATTATTTTATGTTTGTAATTTTTTTTTCTAAAAATTTGATAACACCATACCTCAGAGTGTTAAACTAATCTAAATTTATGTATTGTATATCGAAATTTGGATACAAAAAAAAATTTGTACACACATAAACATATAAATCCTTAATACTGACCCAGGCAGTTCACATAGAAAAATCACATATTGTATATTACTCACACCATTTACGTACAGGCTTATTATGCCAACAGGCGATGCCACAAAAACCCGTATTTATCCATCTACTGAAGGATGAACGGAGAGCCGCAAGCTTTTCAAATTCACTCCTGCTTATCTTTATGCACTCTGAAAAAGTCCGGTGCTAGAAAATGTGCAAGTACCCTTTTCACCAGACTCGTTTATATCATTTGCACAATTCTGCTTAAGCGCTATTATCTATGTAGCTGCCACAAGATAGATAATCTCGCTTGAAGCTCAACAGAACAGAAATGAAAATTTTCAGCAACAATGACCAAAAAACTCATAGAACAAAAAACAGAAAATGCTGAGCAGACCAGACCAGACCATTCATCCCATGATAGTAACTTCACAGGATGAGGTTCGGAAAAAAACTTATTGTTACCACCGCTCCTCTCATTGCTGATTATATTGTTACGAGGATTTTTTCCTCCTTTTTCCAGTAGCCATTTTGTATTTTTCTCCATTTTCATTTTTTGGCTCCTAACACACAATCTAAAATGAAAGTTAGCATTAATAGTTCAGTTGTTGTTTGTCTATTGGAGTTGGTTCCAAATAGGCAGCAGTTTTGGTATAATCTTTCACTGCTCCTTTTTTTCTTCACTTAACCATATGCCTTTTTTTCTCTTTTTTTCAACTAGAATTTGTATACAATACTTTTTGCTAACTGTAGGTTTTTTGTTCCTTTTATCCCTTTTAGGTTTTATTTCCGCCATAGTTATTTAGTAGTACTAATGATAACAATAATTACAGGTCGCTGGCATGCGATTGCAGTACAAACAGTAATAACAGCAGTTCATCTACCACATTCGCGACCACAGTTAATCCAACAAGGAATATCGGCAGTACAGGAAATCCCAGTGGTACAACCCCATCCATAATGATGACTGGCCAAGGAGCTGGCTGTGTTTGTAACAATCCATCCATAGCTACAAATGTTGGAAACTCAGCATCTGGCAGTAGCACAGGAAGTGGAATTACAGTTGGTGGAACGAGTGCAACCATCTCTGGTGGAGCAAGCGGCAGCAGCACAACCGGTGCAAACAGCAACAATAATGATGATGCCACCAGCAATGCCGAAACACTTTTGTCATCGAATGCTAAATTCCAGGCGATATCAGCCATTGCAGTTGCACAGGACGGAGTCATAAACGTTGCCGATCAAGGTAAGTAATCTAATTTTCATTGATATTATAGTTTAACGAAAAAGATACATGTTATTAATTATCGGTTTAATTTTGTTCAAAAAACTTTTTCAATTTGATTTTTACCAAAATAAAACTTTTAGTAAATAACATTCAAGAAAGAACCCAAGATATTCTCTAAATGATATCAATGGAAATAATTCCCAATAAATATAGTCTGTATAACCAAACTGACTCTTAATATAATTATTTATGATTTTATATATTAGATTTTATTTCAATTTGATATACGAGTATGAAGTAACTCGTTGAAAAGGATTTTTGTAAATGAATTATTAAAAAATATAAATCAAAAATTATATTCAACATTTTATATAATAATAATATAAATTCATTTTAACAGTATTTTAATTAGATGTTGTAATTTCTAAATTTATAGCCATGGTTATATATAAAATGTACATACTCGACTTTAAATACCCATAATAATATGCTATACTCATAAGTGCACATAAATATGGCACCTGTACATATATCCTTCTATTAAAAATTCACGCAAAAGTAGTAAAATCGAGAACAAATTTATTCAAGGATACATATCCAAAACGGGTCGAAAAAATTTTAATACTCAAGTTGTATCCATATAACATGTACGAGTATATATGATTTTTTTCCACTATATCCTTTTTATTGTGAAAAAATCCTGAATCCATAACTATTTTACCACTTGTGTTTCCGTTCTTGAAACTGATTCTGGCCTGACCTTTTTTAGGCTCGAGTGCATAATCATAATAATTGCTTAAAGTCAAGGATCAAGGATCGCAATAGCAAACGCAATGAAATAAATAAGATCCGGTGTGGGAAAAAATGCGAAAAAAAGGAAAAGTATTAACAACAGCAATAAATAATAATAAAATTTTATTCCATTATGAAAAGGGAAGTTATATTCTTTTTCGGTTTGTTATTATTCGCGAAAAACGTTTACTAAAGTAAAAGGCAAAATTATAAAACTTCTCGTCGTCCTTTGTGAGAAAATCTATTTTTCACCAAAGAAGAATTGCTTTCTTTTGGGATTATTATATTTATTTTTTCTTCCGCCCGTTTAATTTGCTCATTTTTCTCTTGACTTGTGCACTTGTTATCCCACACAGTGCATCATTTCTTTTTCAACTAAAGGACCACTTTAAAATAATTTCTTACACCAACAAAACAATAGTACGGAAAATATTAATTCAATTTACTCCAGTATAACAATCTTCAAAAAGCTTTATGTCAGAATTCTGTTAAATTTGTATATCCTTTTTTCATACATTTACTATTGGAAAACCGTATTCTATATTAAATACTGCAACAAAAATAAAAATTTAAAGGGCAACTTTACAAATTTATGCACTTTATTACAGTATATTATTTTTTTCGCTTTATACTCATATGTATTTAACAATTTTATATAATTAAATCTCTTATCAGTTTTTAATATATTTACTGCATTTATTGTTATATGAAATTGTAATTTTTATTATCTTTAGTTTGTTATGTGAAAAAGGTGTATTTAATACACTTAATTTTTATTATCTTTAGTTTGTTATGTAAAAAAGGTGTATTTAATATGAATAAGCAGTATTTAAGGGAAATTATTCTATATATGCAATAATTTTTTTAATAATTTTATTAACTAGAAGCTGATTATACCCGTATGTATAGCAAAAACATTGAAATAATAAAACAAGAACAATTAAGAATAAACCCCTCTTGATATTTGTCCACATTTTCTCAGTTTAACAGCTATCTACAACCTTAATATAATAACAAGTAAATTTAAATTACAATATTAACTAACTTAAAGGTTATGTTACTCTTTCCTAAACGCATGTATGTATAGGGTTTTCCAAAAGGAGTGATATGATTTCTTTTTTTTTAAAAACACACACTAATTGTTAAGGAAATTCAAATGTTTTTCATTTAATGTGAAGTATACTTGATGCAATTAAGTTCTGAATAAAACGTCATTCACGTTTTATTCAGAACTTAATTGCATCAAGTATACTTCACTAATGGTGTTAAGTCACAACTTCTTGGAGGCCATTTAATGTCACAATTTCTTGAAATAATCGAATCTCCAAACTTTTCTCGCAATAATACGGTTGTTGGACGTGCTGTGTGGCACATAGCCCCGTCTTGTTGGAACCAGATATTGTCAAGATCAACTTCTTCCAATATCGGCCATAAAAAGTTGGTTATCATCGATCTATATCGCTCTCCATTGACAGTTACGGTGTTACCAGCTTCATTTCGAAAGAAGTACGGACCGATGATTCCAATAGACCAAAAACCACATCAAACTGTCAATTTAGGTGAATGTTATGGGTGTGCATGAATAATTTGTGGATTTTCTTCGCACCAGAATCGACAGTTTTGTTTATTTACCGCACCACTCAGATGAAAGTGAGCCTCATCGGAAAAAAAATCAGCAAGTTCCAAGACAAAATCAGCAAGGTTTGTTCCAAGACAAAATCAGCAAGATAACAATTTTATACGGATGCAAGCCCAAATACTTTCTCAAAATCTGCCAGGTTGTGGTTTGAGACAGTCCCAATTCTTGAGAACGTCTTGGAATTGACAAATAACTGTCTTCAGCAACACTTGCCTTTGTTGCTGAAGACCGCAATTTGTCGATTCCAAGTAATTTTCATTACTTCGAGCGGTTTTTATCTTATTGGTACTTGACAATTATGTAAAGAAAATGTACGCTCGAAATTTTTAACAATTCGACGAATAGCGAGCACAGTTGGACGATTATTACAAGCATAAAATGGCAAAAGTGCACGAAAAGTTGCAATTGGAGAACGATTATTTTGATAATAAAATTGAATAATTTTTAAACTTTGTTCTTCCATATATCTTTTCTTGATGAAATTGTAAACATTACTAAATACAATGAAAAAAAAAAAGACGGATTATGACATATTACAAATGGCCGAAACGTCACTTAGAAATCATATCACTCTTATTGGAAAACCCTATATATGAATAAAAGCTAAAGTTAGTATTTTATCAAATCACAACGAGGGACAGTTACTTCACGAAGAAATGGAACTTTGTAGTCACAATGAATAAGACTATTGTGAACATAAAAGGCATTGGGGACAAGGTTTACGGCGGAGAGTAAAAGTAGCGTGAAGACATTTACGTTCGTTACCTTTTATTCTCCACTTTCTAAACTAGTTTTGGAGAATTGGAATTTGAAATTGGAAAATTTCAAAAATATGTTGGGAATTTTTTACCAGGAATTTCGAAAGCATGTTGGGGCCGTATTATCTGCAAATGTAGCAAAGAAGGCGTTATGACCGATTGGAATATCAGATGTATAAATATTTTAGAGGATACAGCCATGCTGCCCTTACGGTTTCTCTACCTAACCCGACCCGATATTTGCAGGAATTTTATTGCGTTTATTGGGAAGGTAATAGGAAAAAGTTCTATAGTAATAGGAATACTCGAGAATGAAATTTTTTATAACGAGCAACAAATAAATTACGAAAAAAAGGGAATATTTCTGTTAGGAGCATAGAACCGGATTCATTCAGAAAGGTTTCAAATTACATTTTTATGTGGTTGTCAATTATATTATGTGATTATGAAAATTATCATTTTTATCGAAGTAGTTAATAAAAATATGTAGTATTTTTAATGTTGTTTTAGGATTTCAAGTAAGTTGTCTGGTTAGGATTGTCTACCTTGTTGCTTGGTCGAATAAAAAATATATATTTTTAACGTCCACCTTGTGGATAAATATTAAAAAATTTTGAATATGGTTTTTTAAATAAGTGGAAACTATTTGGATATTTGAGTTGAATCTAAGAATAATCCTTGGTATTTCGAAAGCTCACATAGAAACAAATAAAAATGACAACTACTTCAAAATATGTATACAAAAAAACGATAGCATTGTTTTCTTTTACACTAGAAACATTATTTATTTTTTCAAACATTTTATAGTCGCCTTTTCAAAAATATAAATTAATTCCGATATCAACAAGTATGCCGAAAACAACACTCTCGGAATCGTTAAGATATACCAAGGGAAAACGAGATAGTAAAAAATCATGCAAATATGTCCATGCGGCATAATTTATAGAATGATATATAATATGGATTTTTATATTTTCTATTATACAAAAATATACTTTTATATTGTAAGAAAATTGTATAGAAAGTTCTAATCACCATACAAATTGTCAAAATGTCGTTTATTTGAAATACAAATAATTTGCTGTTTATACATATTTTTTTTTTTTTTACAAAATTCATTTGAGTGGAAAATAAATTTAATCAAAATAATAAAATAACATTAATCATCGATCTCTTTGAAGTCATTCTAGAATCAAAATTTCATAATAAATATTTCGAATAAAGCTCTTTGAATGGAAAGTTTATTAGAAATTTTACAAAAGTGAAAGTCTACAACCCCAACCAATAATATAAATTTCTAAATCAGTAAGCTTACTACTATTTATTATCGCATGAAAATAGAATAATATTGTATAAACATTCTAAGAAAAGAAGCCTCTTCAATTTATAGAAGAAAAAAAATTATCAGTTCTATAAACGATTATATTTTTTGTCAAAAAAAAAAAAAAACGACATAATACATATATCAGTTGAAGATCTTCACAAAATAAATTTAGCTTTTCTAGCAACATAATTGAACCTTCGATTTATGAAATTTTTTTTTCCAATTCATAAATAATATTCCTTTACAAAATAAGTACCAAATAATTTTAATCTCTTTTGAAATTCTAAAAAAAAAAAATAAACTTTATAGAATGAATATTTTTATCTAATCGCATTTATGTGTATATAAAATCTAACAAACTGAATATAGAAGAAGGTTAATCGTGTCTCACCTTAAATCTACGATTTTATTGTTGATTGCTTTTAAAGCTTGAATGCGATTGCTTTATCAGCAAAGAGCCAGAAAATCAACTTGTGAGTAATTATTAATTCGATGAGCTAGCAATTCTACTATGAAAAGAAGAGAAATCTTAACATTGTAAAGATGGTCCTCAAATGACATAAATAAATAAATAAATACATGGATGACATCTCTACGTGTATATCTCCCTTCTCTACCACGATTATTTTCAATACTGTTGCTTTTCATCAATAATTTTGTTCAATAAAGGATCGACATAAGCTTTAACAAGCCTAGATATAGATATAGGATCTTTTCTAGATGATTCATCGCTTAAGCCGATTGAAGTTCTTAATACAAAATTCCATAAATGCTATTTCTGGTCATTAAGCGAACTTCTTCTGAACAATCAGCTTCCGTTTTATGTATTATTTCCGTATCCGGTTTTATATACTATTAACACAAATATAAAAATATATTCATATAAATATCTAGAGATTTTCATTCACCTCAGCGATCCTTTTTCTATTACGATACATTCTCATTTGACTTGCCAAAAAGTAAAACAATAACGAAAATAGATAAAAGTGAACGGTAACAAAAAGAAGAAGAGAAAAAAAAACAGAAGCAGAATTTCCGGTAATATACAGGATACAGGAACTGAATCATTGTACATTATAATTCCTCTACTAACTATATAAAATCTGGTATTTATCCTTGTTCACTACTGAAATATACATACACATATATCAGAAGATAGAATGAATTGTCCTGTTGTCATCCCAAGACATCTATAGTCATCATCGTAATTGTCATTGTCCTTCCGTCACCTACAAATTCCTTGCACAAAGATCCTTTCCTATACCCTTCTATCCTTCTATCATCATAACCGCCTCGGTTGTCGTTATTGCTATCATCATAAGGAAAAAGTTAAAATAATACGTCACCTTCTTTGTTTGCTGAGATTCTCTTAATGTTGTCATTTTATCGAATCTTTTTTCCGACTTTTATTGTTTTATTCTATTTTTTTTTGCTATAATATCTGTAGTTGTTATTTATTATTATTTATATATATATTAGAAATGCTTCTTACTATCCTTTCTATCTATTGTATGTTATAGTATTGTAATAATTTTGTCCTTTAACAAAAAGTTTTGCTCACGTCTGCCTATCATTATGAATATGATTTCTATTTGTTACTTACAAAAATATCTGTAAATTTTCTATACAAATAACATTGGAATTTGTGTTCGTTCGTATCGGCACACTGATTTAAATAGAGATATTAGATAGATAGTTATTTTTTGTCGTATTCCTTATCCCGGTATACCCTCGAGAAAAGTTCATTTTTCTTACAATAACATTAAGTTATCCGAATGTGATTTAATCTCAACGAAACGAAAAGGAAAATCGACATCAAATAATATTAACATGACCAGCTGGAACAGAAGTCAAGTAACATCATCCAACAGCAACAGCATAGAATAATAATGGCTGCTTTTCTGGCTACTATCAATGCAAATATCCTCGCTCCTCCAATATATGCATATCTATTTATAAATATATGTAATAACTTATACAATCATTATTCTTGTTTTTATATATGTATTAAGACATTTATACCAGTGTATCTTGTATGGCACAGTAACTATGCCAAATGTAATAGTGAAATTTAGCTGGACTCCTTTCTCAATTGTTGTTGTTGCTTTTATATTTAGCTTGTAAAAGACATAGAGAACTGTTGTCAGTCACTCATGCTGGACAGTAAAGCATACGCAACAGACGCCATTCAAAAAGGACATGAGAAAACAAGCAATTGACGTACAGAGAGCACAAGGCTGCCATAAGGATGACAGTGTTTTCGTGATTAATGAAAAGTCCTTGTAAAATATTTTACTATCAATAATGAACAAAAGTAAAAGGCAACAAAACGGATTCTAATATAATCGTCACATATACACACTCTTATATATATGTATATTACATTAAATACGATAAATATCCTTTCTGACTGTATATCGTCCTTTTTGCGATGGAATTTCATTTCGAAGTTGGGGTGCATGCGTGAGTTTCAACGATTACAAGGCAACCATCAAACGCACACTATCATCTCTAGCTATCTGCATAGTATATTAATAGAAATTTTGTGAATTTCATCTACAAACGCACATTTCTTTATTCACAGAACCAAATATCTATACATTCAAAGCTATTATTTGTCTTTTACAAGCACATTTGCAAATTAGGTCGAATTCATCTCAATGCCAAGACGGTAGTATACTTGTTCTTTAGTCCTTTCGTCTCAGAGCTCTTAGATAATATTAATAGAAAATAAAATGAATTAAAATAAAATAAAATTCTCAGCCTATCATACATCATCATCTTACACGTGCATACATAGTGTACTCATACATACATGCAAATATGATTTTTCATATTTGCCCTGTATATGTTAGTCTTTAAATAATAATACGGAATATGATCAAAACTTATCGTATTTATTACAAATCTTTAATCATAGACATTTCGTTTTTCTATTGACTTTAATAGAATTTTAATTTTTTCTTTCCTTCAAAATATTGATTTTAATAAAATTTCCAATTTTGATAAATATAATAGTAGTAGCATTATTGATTTTAGTTTATTTCATTGAAGAGTTTGAAGACTCTTTAATTGATATTTAATGAAGAAGTTTGCTTATTACCATTTATTCTCTCAAAACAATTTGATTTTTATAATATAAAAATTTGTAACTATTATAAAAATGAGCAGCATTATTTAAAAAAAAAAAACTAATCAATAATATAATCAAAGTCTAATAAGACTTATAGGAAAAATTTAAAGAAAAAATACTTTTCAAATAATATTTGAAAATATAAAACTATTATTAATATTATTATAGCTTGCAAGAGTGGATTGAAAAGTTTCCGGGATGGCAATTAAAACTTTTTTTAATGGTATTTTATATTTTATTGTAATCTGAAAATACTTTTTCAAACATCTGTAAAGTTTTTCGATCCTTTACCGAACTCTATAAGATGTTAAAAATACCTGTTTACAGTCTCTTTACTTTCATTTCTGCAAACAGGTTAAAGTCTGATGTACAATAGTTAACTTTTATGAATATGGCGCATGTCAAACGATTTAAAACTATAATGCAGCCAATTTTTGTTAAGCGCTTATCTTAAAGTGAGCAGGCGCTCTTTCTTAATAGTTGCATTTAAATTATCCAAAAGATTTGCATGGTATTGGTCAATGGCTATTATTTTTGCCCTTTTTGCATACCAAAAAAAAAACTGATGACATCACATTTCCAGTAGGCGAAATGGTATTTTTAGAAAGAATTTGATAAAAAGCAGATTTTTTGGACCTTTTTACACATAGATAGAATTCCTTTTGCATTCCACAAAAATTATGCCATCACATTTCCAGGGGGTAAAATGGTCTTTACTTTTTTCGGAGCTGATCCACTGCCTGTAACCCACTGTTTTGACTGCTTTTCATTTCTAGGGTATAGTGATGAACCCATAATTCCGTTTTTTTCAATAACATTATAGCAAAAAGCTTTTTCAGACCCAACTAATCCTGTAAGTTATAAAAAGCTTCTATTATTCGCTGATCTTACTCCATGATTTTTAAATTCTGAAACCAAAAAACTAACGGTGAAAAAGGATTGGGGAATTAAAAAAAAACGTAATAACTGCTCTGATTTCAATTTTTGCCATTTTGAAAATTATGAGTAACGCGACCGATGTCAACAACTGTCAAAATATGTTGATATGGGCTGTATACAAAAATCATGTCAAAAAAAATTGTGTACAATTACAGAAATGGCGTAAATCAGTGTGGAGCCAATTTTAAAGTTCAGTATTCAATTGACGCCTTAATTTTAAAACCATTTTTTTTGTCATATTATTATACGAAAGCAAATATATCTATTAATATTGTGAATTTGGTTGTTTGATTTGACATTTAGAAAGTTGCCAACATGACAACAAAAAAAAAAATTACAAAAGGTTTGCCACCTAGTAGTGCATTCCGAAAACTTTTGATTTTTTAATAAAGAAACTATTATTTTTATGCTAATATTAAAATATTTGATAGTAAATTGGCAGTTTATTTTATTAAAATTCCTTTCCAACAGACTCGTAAAATTAACAACTAGGACTTTTTAATTATTCAAAATATGACTGCATTTTTTTGTGTTCAATTATCAAGAAGTTTAGTCAAAAATAATCTGTGTACTTATACGAGTATATAATAATTTTAAATTGAATTCCAGTTTGCGCCAAAAATAATATAATAAGATAGTTTATGTTATTGTACAATAAATACGAACTATACGATGATACTCATATTAATTTGATTGTTAACTTCATAGAAGAAGTTCTTCTTCAATTCAATGGTAAAAAGTTCTCGCAATAATCAACACTATATGAATTAAATTGCTAAGAAAATACCACAAATAAATTTATATCAGTAGTAAAGATATATTAAAGATAAACAAACAAATATTACAAGAATACGAGCTTAATAAATATACATACATATATTATCGGTCAAGTTATATTAGTCTTTATTATTGTAAGAAAAATACGAAAGGAAAATATTTGTAAAATTTATGAAAAACAAGCAGAACTAAATGTTTTCGTGTTTCTTGCCTTGTTTGGTATTTATTTTTTTTTTGTTCGATGAAAATTTACCCAAAAAAAAATAAATACAGAAAAAATATCTGTGAAAATAATGAACACATTCATGGCAAAACTCGTAGTTTCTTGTAATTTATTACATTCAAACACGAAAAGATATGAACCAAAACGGAGCAAGAACGAAACCTCTAGAACGTGAAAGTTATACAAGTTCGCGAATATTATATAAGAAGGGAAAGTTTTTGAAGGAACACAAAAATTTGTCTAATGTTAAGGTGTGCCACCGTATAAGGGATGCTGTTGCTATTCAACGTTTTGTACGTGTAAATTCATTCTTTTATTACATAAAATGAACGACATACATAATTGACATCTTTCTTACTATACGAAAAACCTTATAAGACTTATTATGGCGGGTGTAAATACCACAATTGAAAATTGTGTTCTTATGTTGCCAGATCCATCGTACTCAGGTACATATTATTTTGTTTCCAGAGAACGATATGTTTACTACATTTTATATAAATACAAAAAGAATACATCGATTTCTATAAGAATTATAGTAAAAAGGGTATAATTTTTTTTTCTGACAAAACATGTCCATTTTTCTACGTTTTATATCCTTTAAAAATAGCTATACCACATTTATTTAAACCTACGTACAAGGTGTGGCAGAAAAATAATAAGACTGATTTTTTTTTACAATAACTATATTATTTTTATACATCAATGTTATCACCTGTAAATTTGTTCCGCGGGGAAGCTTTATATCGGCGGAGGAGTTGTTTCCAGTTTTCGTAGTTGTGCTGGAAGGCTTCAACTGGAAAGAAAATTTTTTTTTCTTGTGACAAGGACTTGTGATAAGGACTATTGTCACAGTGGAGCATCCAAATGTCTCAATGTACGATATGAAGCGAAGCACCCCTTTTTCTGAGCCTTCCAAGAACTCGTCTTCCATTACTTCTCGGCCCTCCAAAAATGCTTTTTCTGAGCCTGTCTGATCTCACAAAATCCCTCAGTTGTACCACATTTTTTATCAGTTTTCGATATTAAACGCCTCCCTGAGCGAGTTTCATCTTAGAAAGCTTCTCGGTTTTTAAAAAATGCCTTATGCCATCGAACAATTTATTGTCTTACAGTGCGTTACATTTTTTCGTAAGTGAAATTTGCAGATTTACCAAGCTTAGCACAAAATTGGATGGCACATCATTCCTCCAAATTTCGAGGTTTTCAAATTTATTTTAACCCTCTATGGGGTCACATTCTATTACCAGATCGCTTTCCGTAATATCAGTCTGATTACTCTTCTGCCACAACGCTATAGCGTCTATAAGGGACTTACCATAAGCTACGTGAAAGAAAGTTTACAGTATTGCCAGATCGCTTTCATTACTTTTCTGTCACAACTCCTGATAAAACCACCTTCATCTCTTACTTTTACAATAGGAAAATATTTGTATTATAATAATAACATCTCAGAGCCTGTATAATTGAGTCAATCTTAATTCATATAAAACTAGTACAAATATTTTTTCCTAAATATTTTTGCATAATAATCTTAATAATCTAAGCATATTACTGCAACAACAAACCAAATGGATGAGGTTTTATCAAACCTCACAATACAAAAAAAAATAATAATTTATAATGAAATTAATAAAGCACAAGATCTGAAATGCAATTACGAGTAGAAAGTTCATCATTGCAATTAGGAATTACTATAAGGACAAGTATCATTATACGAGAAGAAACAAAATCAAATACAAATACTTAAAATAAACTTTTATAGTACTTAGAATTCAACTTTTATATACGAGTAATAAAAAATATTTCCCTTCATTTTATATCTTACATCATTATGCAAATTTATACTGATTCGGTTAACTATGGTTTGCCCTAGTCTGGTCCGGTCCTAGATGTTAAATGATGTAAAAGTTCATACCAACGTATAATTATAAATTATTTTCCTGCTTCTTCGTGTTTCGTTGCGTTGCTCCTTGAACGTACTTTTTTCCAAGATTACTAAATTCTGGTAAATAACAAAATGGAATCAACTCAAGAAAGTATTATTAATTTTTAACAGTTACTATGGCTCCTGAAACTCTGTTGGTGGTCGGCCCATATAATAGATACAAAATTCTCAAACTTGCGCCTATATTTTAATATGCGAAGTGCTGGTCAAAATTTACATTTTAAAAGCGTTAAACGATTCCAAGTGGACTTTTATAATGATACTCTTAACCTAGTTAAAATGTCTGCAATACAAAACTATTTACCTTCTTTCAAAATAAGTTCTTAGCTATGCAAGTAAGTTGTTATATTCAAGAGTCTATGATTTTCATATTCTTTATAGTGAAAATTAAAAATAGTGCATAATATTTACATCAGAAACAATAACCATAAATACTCGGATACACTGAATATTTATGGTAACCTCTCTAGTAAGTGGGCACATAATACGAATGCAGTTAGTTTATTTGACTATGAATAATGTACACGTTCAAATTTCTCTATTCAAAATGCTTTTGAATAAAGGATAAATAAAAAAAATCCTTTTTGAATAAACTTTTTTATTTTATTTAATTTAGCATAATTAATGAAAGTTTTTTTTTCTATCTATTCGATATTAACATAAAATTGTGTTTATTTTTCTATTTTAGGATCGCTTCATATTTTGGCATTGGAGCACTATTTACCAAGTCACGATGAAAATGGTGAATTTCATATTCCATATCCACCGACAAGTGAAATTTACGTTTTCAATCGATACGGACAACATGTAGCCACTAAGGACTTGGCTTCAGCGAAAACACGATATTCGTTCCTGTATTCGAAAAACACCAGCTTCGGAAAATTGTCCACCGTTACAGATAGTTCTGGCAATAAAATTCAATTCTTACGCGACTATAGCAATATTGTCAGTTCGATTGAGAATACACAGGATCACAAGTCTGAGCTGCAAATCAGTGGCATAGGCTTACTAACGAAATTAACCGAGAAAGGCAAATTTGAAATGGAGCTGGATTATGACAGTACATCTGGTCTTTTGAACAGTCGCTCAGGATGTGGAGAGACGTATATCTACCAATACGATGAGTTCGGTAGAGTTACCGGGATGATTTTGCCAAGTGGCGAAATTGTGCGTATCACCTCACGATTAGCTGAAAACAAGGGACTCTCCGTTCACGTCCATGCTTCTGTACAGTCTTTGTTCTCACAAGTGAAAAGTGACACCAATGAACTGTTAATAGTTGGAGGAGTAGTTAGTTCCGCTTTGATGACTAAAGGTCGGCAATTTGCCCAAGCTGAGATAAAACCGAACAATACTTTGGTTATCCATGACGGCAACGGTGTTATTGTCGAATCTGCTGCTATTGCTCGCCATCCCCTGTTGGAAGCCGCACTACCAGTAGAAGCTGAAATGCTAGCAATGTGGTCGCACCAAGCAATAACTATGGGCGAAGGTATTACGAACAGTATGTATTCCATCTACAATCTAGTCGGTGATGTCCGCAACTCCCAACAGACTCTGAATAGAGAGATTTGGGTGAATAATACCCGTGTATTGGGTGTTCAATTCAATCAAGTAACCAGTCAAGAGATATTTTATGACATGAGCCAATCTCCGATCTTAAAAATAAGTTTTGACGCATCTGGTTTACCAAAATCCTATCAACCTACAAATGGTTATCCTGTCAATGTATCATACGATAGATTTAACCGTATCGATGGTTGGTCTTGGGGACCAGCCGAACTTAAATACACCTACGATCGTCACGGTCTTTTATCGGAAATCACCAGCCAACAGGATGGTATTATTTCCTACATTTATAATGACTGGAATTTGGTATCAGAAATCGGATTAGCCAGCCAACGGAAATTTGTGTTAAGTTATGATGATGCTGGTGGTATACGGCATGTTCTTCTGCCAAGTGGCACAAAGCATTCATTTAGCATGCAGACATCGATTGGATTTATTCGGTTCACCTACACACCGCCCGGTTGTACTAAACCATACTTGCAACATTTTTCGCACTCTGGAGCACTTCTTCAAACCATATTCCCAGGTGATGGTGCTAGAATTCTATATCGATACAATTCTGCGGGTCAATTGACGGAAGTTGTTCACGGCGATGGAAAAAGTGAATTCAGTTATAACGACGCAACGGGTATGTTGAGCACAGTTTCACACTCGGAACGGGAGCTCGAATATCGTTGGGACTTTGAATACACCGGTGGACTACTTACAGAGGAGCGGATCGATTATACTGCCATAACTGGATTAAGCAATGCGAAATTTACCTATGAATATGATACCAATTACCGTGTCACATCAATTCAAGGACGTATCGGTGGTCAGAACCTTCCTGCACAGATATTTTCTTATAGCCCGCGAACTGGTATTCCTAGTCAAATCGGTCAGTTCAAAATCATGAATCCGAAACTAAATCAAACCCAAGTAATCGATGGTACAGCAAGCTTTACAAGAACCGTGGATGGCCGATTCCTAGAAGCACAGCTCTCAGTATCCTTCCATCGCATGGAGGTATTCCGTATGGAGTTTGCCTACGATATGCATGGCAGAATCTCACAAACAAGAACTTACACACGTAATATCGGCGTCAATTCATATACGAACGTCAAAAATTACACTTGGGATTGTGATGGTCAACTTATAGGCGTAGAAGCCCAAGAGCCATGGGGATTCAGATATGACGATAATGGCAATTTGCTTTCGCTAACTTATCGGGGCAATACAATTCCAATGGAATATAATCCTTTGGATAGGATTGTGAAGTTTGGCGAAGGACAATATAAATATGATGCCAGAGGTTTGGTAGCACAAAATGCACGCGAAGAACGTTTCCACTACAACACGCAGGGATTGCTGGTACGGGCGACCAAACGTGGCCGTTTTGATATTCGATATTATTACGATCACTGGAAACGTTTAACGACACGCAAGGACAACTTCGGTAATGTGACACAATTCTTCTACAATAATCAGCAACGACCATATGAGGTGAGCCAAATCTACTCGCCACGCGATGGTAAACTGATGTCATTGATATATGATGATCGCGGTCACCTTATATATGCACAGGTATACCGCAACAAATACTATATTGCTACAGATCAGAGTGGAACACCCATTATGGTGTTTAACCAGTATGGCGAGGGTGTTCGTGAATTGATGCGTTCACCATTTGGACATATTGTTTATGATTCGAATCCGTACTTGTATCTGCCGATCGATTTCTGTGGTGGAATTCTGGATCAAGTTACCACTCTTGTTCATATGGGCGATGGCAAAGTGTATGATCCTTTAATCGGCCAATGGATGACTCCGAATTGGGAAAATGTTCCTAATCAAATAATTACACCAACAAAAATGCACTTGTACCGTTTCAATGGTAATGACCCAATCAATGTTGGACACGATCGACACTATCCGGCTGATATTTCAGCATGGATGGATAAACTGGGAATTAATATACCAAATATTATACCGCAAGTGGGTCGTAAACTGTGGGAGCAACCCTCACTTTGGGGTCGTACATTGAAGAATCCGATGGCCTTAAACTTGAAACGTCCAATCGACAATATACCTACAATGGCTGTCGAATCTGGTTTCCTGGCGCACTTAGCAATTAGGCGTGCATCTAATTTCGAAGATCTTTCAGCTCCACCACAATCGACTCTCAAATTCGATGTGATGAATCCTAGTCCACAAAAAATTGGTTCCGATACAGATCCGCCATTCGGTAAAGGCATTGTCGTTTCACGAACTTCGGACGGTCAAGCGATTGTTTCCAGTGTGCCCGCTGCAAATGCAATTTATCGCGATGTCTATACTTCCGTATTCAATCGATCAAAATTACTGCCATTCACCTTTGTAGTACACAATGCACAGCAAGATGCATTTTTCTTTGTCAAAGAGGAATCATGGCGTGCGAGTGACGATCGCCAGCAGCTCAAACGACTACAGGGTCAGGTTAATACAACATTCCATGAAATAACCAAGGAGAATGGCAGCGGCAACAATTACTTAGATGTTAAAATTCATGGTGTACATGCGGTGATAAACCTTCGCTATGGCACCACCGTTGACAAGGAGAAGCAAAGACTTATGCATCACGCCAAATTAACAGCCGTCCGAAAAGCTTGGCATCGCGAAAAAGAAGCCCTTCGCAATGGTCTAACAACCTCAACCGAATGGACACAGCCAGAAATTGATGAGATCCTTAAGCAAGGCTATGTTAACCTATACGAAGGCGATTATATTCATGACGTTAATCAATATCCAGAATTGGCCGAGGATCCATACAATATTCGATTTGTTAAAAAGAAAACAAATCAAATTCGAAAGCGTCGGCGCCGAGATATTGGCACTAGTGATATCAAAATAATGGAGAATAGTATTAGAACTAGTTATAACAACCCTAACAATAATAACAATAAACTAGACCATTTAGAAAATAGTGAAATATTAAAAGATGACTTATTAATATCATCATCAAATACAAAAACAACAAAAACAATATCAACTCAAACAAATTGCTTAGATGAAAATGCTTGTTAGCTTAATGTTAAGTAATATTATACATAAACATACAAATATTTATAAATATAAAAAGAAAAATTTCAACAAATAAATAATGAATAGTAATAGAAAATTTGAAGAAGAAAAAAAAAACTTTAAAGAAAATATTATATTTAACTGAAAGGAAACTTAAAGAATAAAACTCAAAATTACAAACGAATAAAAGGATTTATTTCAAATGAAAATTAAAAAGAAAATAGTCTATTTGAAAGAGGATATAAAAAATTATTTAACATTTAAGGAAAGTATGATTAAAAAAAAAAAATAATAATAATAAATAATATTTATAACAGATAAAAAATAATAATAATAATAATAATAATAAATTTCTAAATGGTGACTCGAGCTTTTTGAGACTGGCATAGGATTTAATGAAATTAAATTAAATAGAAAAAAAATTCACGAACTATAAAGCAGATAAAATTTATAATTAAAAAAAAATAATAGTAATGCAAAAAATATATAATAAATTAACATATAAATTGAAATAGGAAATTAAAAAAAAAAATACAAACATATTAAGTAATAGAAGAGAGGGCTTATTACAATTTCTTAAAATAGACACCATACTATGAAAGAATTTTTAACGACGAATTTAATTTCAAATTAAAATCATTTCCAAAATAGCCGAACAGAAATAGATCAGAATAAAGAAATATTTCTTATTAAATAGTTTATAGTAACTTAATCTTTAATAGTATGAGAGTTTAATGAACACAGTAAATTTAGATAATACATTCAATTAGTACGAGACCAATTTCTAAAAGCACGAAACAAATATTTAAAAAAATATACTGGAAATATTTTTGATTCAGTAAAATTTTTATCATATTTTTTATATTTCCAAAGATGGCGAATTTGAGTAAAGGTTCTTTACATCTTATACACACTCGGAAAGTAAAGTTAAAGAAAATTCACTTCAAATTCAGATATTTTTCTGTAAATTCAAATTTCTATTAGTTATATTACTTAAATCTTTCCATTATACATGAAATATAATATTATTCAAATTGATACCATCAGACTTTTTGCAGGACTTGATCCTTTTGAGGTACTTTTTAATAGCTTTTTCGCAAATTTCAGACTGTAATTCGACCATTACTTGACGGATATTGATTTTTTAAATAATCTAAAATTAGAGGATTGTCTGTGTAACTACAATATTTTATCTAGCTCTATAAGAAAAAGTCTAACGGCATCAAATTGTACGATCTTAAAAATCTATTAACATCAAACCAAAGCCAAAAATTATCTCATTGCGTGAGATATGACACCATTTTAATGAAACCATATTAAAATTATCAACTGTCGGCTGAAAAAAAAAGCTGTTTATCATAAAGCCAAACCATAAACACCACACAGTCAATTTTTGCGAATACAATGGTTTTCCGACAGTCACTGGTAGATTTTCAGAGCCACCGTGCTAGAAATAAGCCTCATCGCCGAAGAAAAATTTGATTTATACAATTTTACCGTATTGTCTGATCCATAATTTAAAATGGCAAATCAAAATATATATTTTAATTATTTCTTAATAAAAACTATTAAATGACATGATCTTACTTCCCAAATTGCAATATGTATAACTCTTTATTCAATAATCTACTGGAATTATTAAAAACAAAATAAATAAATCTATATTTTCGTAATCTGTAATATATCTTTTTTTTTAATATTTCAATTATTTTTTCGACATTTTGCCTAATTATAAATTGATGATGTCTCCTTAAAAAAAAATGATAAATTTTCCCACTAAAATCGAAAAAAAAAATTATTCCTTAATAAGAAATAGAAAATCAGGATATGCAGTAAAGAAAATTTTTAACAGATTAATTTATATTTATACATACATATTATCTACATACATATATATTGGCTGTAATTATAGGATGTTCGTTTTCTTATATGTTCCATTATGATAATATTTTCATTTAAATAATTGTTGCCAAATACTATGAATTTAAGTGTAAGTGTAATTAAAAATATGTAGACAAATGAAAATTAAATCTTAAATGAATAAAATAATTTATCATATTTGATTTGAACTTTAAAGATCAAGGAAAAAACAAATAAACAAATCATAAAATTGATAATTTCGATAAAAAAAGAAATTATTAAAAACATTAAAATATTTTTTTTTTTTTAAAACAGAATTTATATAGATTTGAGTAATAAATAAAATAAGATCGTCTAAATATAATCGTATTAGAACAAACTTTCGATTGATTAAAATAATATCAAAATAAAAACAAAACAAAATAATAAATAATTATTTAAATAAATAATAAGATAAATAGACAATTTATATTTACAATAAATGCATAGAATATAAATCCACTATCAAATAAAATAATAATATGTGTAAATGTTTTATAAAGCAAAAAAAAAAATAAGAAAAACAAAATAAAAAAAATTTATGCACACGCAAAAGTTAAAATATTGAAAATTGTTTCTTTTTACCTAAAGAAATATAAAATAATGTCCTAAAAAAAAAACATCACATATAAATATAAATACAATAAACAAACAAACAAAATTATTAATAATTAATTTTAAAAACAAACTCAATTTCATACATAATACAATTATAGTTAAATTGATATTAAATCTTAAAAATCGAGATTAACTAAAATCCATATAAAAAATCATTTGATACTTTTAACAATTAGAAGCAAAAAAATTCCATTTTATCAAAATGACGCAACAACAACAACAACAACAAAAAAATAAAATGATTAATATATTTATAAATAAAATTGAAATTAAATAATTTACAATTAACACAAGAACAAAATTACCAATTATGTATATGAAAATAAATAAACAATGATACTATTAATTATAAATATTATAAATATAAGATATTATAATTATTTTCCTTTTGTACATATATAAATTAAAATAATAATAATAATTATAATGATGAATATAAAATAAATAAAATTGATTAAATTATAAAATAAAACTGATAATAATTTTTTAAAAAAGAGAAGAATTTATTTTTGATTTAAAAATGTAAATGTTATTTTTGTTTAAATCTTTGTTACTAACTTTATAATATTTAAATTATTACTATTGAGAAATCAGTCTATAAAAAGTTTATTTTTAAAATTTTTTTATAAAGAAAAACTATTTTCATTTAAATTGACCAGTAAATAAATAAATGGTAAGAAACAATATATAAATATGTATGTATAGAGAAAAAATATATATATTATAACAACCAAATATAAATCTAAAAAAAGGAACAGGAATTTTACTATAAATAGAGTAAAATATAAAAATTACATTGAATAGAGAGAAAAATTATTATTATTATACAAAACTCGTACATATGTATTATGTGTATTTTATAACAAACAAAAAAATTGGTTCATTTCCTTATTTATTTTATAATGGATAAACATATATGTATGTATTTATTAATAAAATTAAAACAGGTAAATAATGAAAAGAACACTAATTTATATAGTAAAATGTAACTAAAATATTTGAAAAATTATTTAAAAAAAAAAATAAATAAAAATTATTAGAAATAAACAAAAAAAAAACAAAAACTACTAATTATATTAATGGAAAAACTAAACTCGAATCATATAGGAAAACTTTAATTGATATAAAAGAGAACAAATAATGTAGATTATTTAATAAATCTGTGGAAAATCAAATATAAAATAAAAATTATTTCAAAAAATATTGAATAAAACAAAAAATAAAATAAAAATTAATAATAATAAGAATAAAATGATGTAAAAAATATGAATACTATTATAAAAGTATAAATAAGATATTAACTTATAAATAAATAATAAAATGAATTCTTGTACATATTAAAAAATATAATATTATTATTATTATTTTTTTTTTTGTAGATATAAGTAAAATATTGAAGAAAACAAATAAAACAAACAAATAAAACTATTCGAAAAATAAATATTTATTATAAGAAAAATAATAATTAAGTAAAATGTATGAATTTAATGGGCAGAAAAAATTAGCTAATAAGGAGCTGGGTAAAAATGGGAGAACGAGAGAGAGAGAGAGAGATATAATAGAAAAAGGTTAAAAAGGACTTTTTATGATTAGAGTTGAGGGAAAAAAAACATAACAAAATCAATTATTTATTATTAATTGGATAATTTCAAAACAAAGAACCAAAATAAAATCATTTAGATATTCATATTGTATTTTAAAAAGAATTACCAGCAGCACGTATTGATAAAATTTTGAATAAAATTTGAAATAAAGCGCACAGTCAAATATGGTGTGTTGGGTTAAAATTACATGCATATTGATCTTTCCTGATGCACAATCCAATCGGAGCTATTTTTGGTTTGAAGCCAGAGGAACTTTCCGGATGCACAATCCAATCTGAGCAATTTTTGGTTTGAAATAAGTTTACGGTTCTTGACTACGCTAGTAGTTGACCAATCAAACTTGAACCAAGTTTCTAATAAAAGTCTCTCCCAAAAGAAAATAATCGCAAATTTAAACAATTAAATTTTAAAAACAAACAAAAAATAAAAATAATTGCTGTGCAAAAAATTAAGTAAATATTAAACTAGATAACTATTATGAATATAGATGAATGTGAAAAGGAACTCAGTGGAGAGAAAAAAAAACTAACAAAATTAATAAAAAACAAAAAAATATATGTAAGAATAACTGAATTCGATACAGTATGGAAAAATATTAGTAATAGAATGATAAAAACAAAATGAATTAATTAATTAAATGAATGATGATATTAATTATAATAAATTAGGCTTTATAAATATATATTTAATAAAATAAAAAATATATATATAAAAGAAAATGATGAAAAACATGAAAATAAATATGAAATAAAAGTAAAAAATAAAGATTATTAATAAATCAAAATGAGGATATCAAGGGTCTTTACAGTGTAGTATTTATGAATAAAAATCGTTTATTTATTTCGAAAAAAAAAATACACATATATATATATGATATTAATTGTTTTGAGGTACCTTCCCATGATTTTTCCCGATAATTTGTATTTCTTTATATTTTTTTTTTTGGAATTTTCCGTTTATTTTTGATGCATTTTTCAATAATTGTGTGCTCTAATTTTGCATTGTGATTTTACTTTTAATTCTGGATTCTACAATATAATGTTGTTTTTTTTTTGTTTTTGAAGGATCATCGTTGGTTTATTTGTAAAAATTTATATTTTATCCAAAATATAGGGTTTTTCAATAAGAGTGATATGATTTCCAAGTGACGTTTCGGCCATTTGTTATATGTCATGATCTGTATTTTTTTTTTTATTGTATTCAGTAATGTTTACAATTTCTTCATGGAGAAGAAATTGTAAACATTACTGAATACAATACGCAAGAACAACATTTACAAATTATTCAATTTTATTATCAAAATAATCGTTCTCCAATTGCAATTTTTCGTGCGCTCATCATCTTCTTCGATGAGGCTCACTTTCATCTGAGTGGTGCGGTAAATAAACAAAACTGTCAGTTCTGGTGCGAAGAAAATCCACAAATTATTCATGAGCACCCATTTCATTCACCTAAATTGACAGTTTGGTGTGGTTTTTGGTCTGGTGGAATCATCGGTCCGTACTTCTTTCGAAATAAGGCTGGTTACACCGTTACTGTCAATGGAGTGCGGTATACATCGATGATAACCAACTTTTTATGGCCGAAATTGGAAGAAGTTGATCTTGACAACATCTGGTTCCAACAAAACGGGGCTATGTGCCACACAGCACGTGCAGCAACCGAATTATTGCGAGAAAAGTTTGGAGATTCGATTATTTCAACAAATTGTGACATTGAATGGCTTTCAAGAAGTTGTGATTTAACACCATTAGACTATTTCTTGTGGGGTTATTTGAAGTCATTGGTCTTTAGCAATAAACCAGACTCTCTTCAAGCTTTAGAAGTCAATATTGAACGTGCTATTCATGACATACGACTTGATTTAGTGGAAAAAGTGCTCGAAAATTGGGTTCATTGAATTCGTTCCTGCAAAAGCAGTCGTGGAGGCCATTTGAATGACATTGTATTCAGAACTTAATTGTATCGATTGTACTTCACATTAAATAAAGAATATTTGAATTTCCTTAATAATTAGTGTGTTTTTTTTTAAAAAGAAATCATATCACTCTTCATCGAAAACCCTATACTAGCAACTTCCACTCGTACGGGATTTTTTAATAATATAAAAAATATTAAAAACTTTATTTTAGTTTGGCCAAAAAAAAACTTTTAGTAAAATATCTGATTTATAATTAATGGAAAAGAACAATTACCAAAAATCTGCACACACAAAAGCTGTTATTTAAAACAATATAGTTTTGGGATGGTGATTCTTAAATGTAAATAAAGTGAAATATTTAAAAAGAAATTCTTCTATAAATTATTATGAAATTCAATTTGCATTACTAATCGAAATTAAATAAAAATCCAATGACATTGTAAAACGTGCAACTTTACGTTGAAATTAATCGATTTTTTCCCTAAAGTAAAACTTCTTCTAACTGGATTAATGAACGTTATAACATTTAACGAATATTATCATTTAGAAACATTCATTTATCCGTGAATTTTTTTAAAATTAATAATAATCAGTATGATCAATATTATAGGTCATTAATATTTCTAAAAAAAGAATGTATGCCAGTTCATCACGACAATTCATGATCAATGAAAATATTCTAATCGCATTTTAACGTTATCAATACTGACATCAGTCGATAGGATAGATCATCATTAATGATTTAATATTATGCGTTTCTTAAACTATTTGATTAAAATTGATTATTTATACTGATATGAATATTTTATTATACCAAAGATATGTTTCTTAGAACATAATTTTATATTATATCATTTGGATTATTATTTTTTTTTCAAATTCATAGTAATCTTTTAAATAAATAAATCCAAATACTCATATTTATTATTAAAGCCTTCTCGGTTAACTATAGAAATTTAAAAATTCTGGGATTTTACCGCCATTATTTGATGATAGAACGAGGCATTTTTCTGGATTTTATTAATTAGATATTTTACGATGATACATCGTAGATATCAATCATAATATGGTTTCAAAATTTCGAATAAACTAATTAAATATTTTTAATAAAGACTATTTCATCTATAATTTTCTTAAAATAAAATTTATAACAGTTACAATTAATAAACTGTACTATTTTCTTAAGTCCAATTTCTTATTGATTTTAATATGAAAAATTTCTAACTGCCAACAATATTATTAATAAATAATACAAAACTGGGTGTAGCAAACTTTCTAATAATAGTCTTTTTTTAGCATACACGTATCTATAATTCTCTAAAATTAAATGAAATTGCAAATAAATATAGAAAAATGAATTTACGGAAGAACAAAAAAAAAAAATCAGTTCGGTTTAATTTAATGTGATTTATTGAGTATCGATTTATTATTTAATAGAAATATTTGTAACGTTAATTCTATGGTAAGTAAATTTTATAAAAGCATATTTAATCTGTGATAGTATACAGTAATAATATATTAAGTAAGTAAAAAATTAATTTATTATGTAATATAATTTAAAATTAATCTAAAATTATATAGTAGTTAGAGTAGTTTTTTTTTTGCATTTTCTTTTGATAAGAACTGTACATACTAAGTTACTGATTTTCTTGATAAACATTAAAGCAGAACTTATATTTAAAAGCGAACCGCCGCAGTCCTTCTTAGAAATGTAATTCTGCGTGCGTAAAGATAAATTTTAGGACAAAACATTTGCGGCTAAGTTCAGACCATACGAATAATTTGACAGTGGTTTGGCGCTTAGATTATAGTATTCTTTAATCTAAGGTTTGGCGCACAAATTTATTGACTTAAAGTTTAGACGCCTATTGATTTTTGCGCCATATATTATTATACTTACGGACTTTTCAGGGTGATTAACAAAATAATTTTTTGATAATTTTCTTATAATGGAGTGCATAATTGATAATGAACAGTCCGATTTGAAAAATAAATCGGTTGATCGATTAACAGACGGACTCGAGAATGGAAACCAGCAGAATGGTTCACTTAATCAAATTGCGGACAATAAAGATGAGAAACAGTATTTAGAATTGATAGATCGAATAATTAAAGAAGGTAAATTTATCACGTTGATTAACTGAAAATAATTTTTTGATTGTTGATAATTTTTGTGAAGGTATCAGACGAGGTGATCGCACCGGAGTGGGTACTCTTTCCGTATTTGGTACGCAGATGCGTTTTAATTTGCGTGACAACACTTTTCCGTTGTTAACAACGAAAAGAGTATTCTTTCGCGGTGTAGCAGAAGAACTTTTATGGTTTGTGCGAGGAAACACGGACGCTAAATTACTTCAACAAAAAAACGTTCACATTTGGGATCTAAACAGTACTCGCGAATTTCTGGATGGTATGGGATTTGCCGATCGTGAAGAGGGTGACTTAGGACCGGTGTATGGCTTCCAATGGCGACACTTTGGTGCTCAATACAGAACCTGTGATGACGATTACCATGGCGAAGGCATAGATCAACTGAAAGATGTTATTAACAAACTAAAGAACAATCCGAACGACCGTCGTATTATCTTGTGCGCTTGGAATCCAATTGATCTTCCTAAGATGGCTCTGCCACCTTGTCACTGTCTAACACAGTTCTATGTAGCCAATGGCGAATTGTCTTGCCAAATGTACCAACGATCTGCCGACATGGGACTTGGCGTACCATTCAATATTGCAAGTTATTCTTTATTAACATACATGCTGGCTCATATATCCGGACTTAAACCAGGCGATTTCGTCCACTCAATGGGCGATACACATGTTTACCTTAACCATGTCGAACCATTAAAGGAACAACTTACCAGAGAACCTCGTTCATTCCCAAAACTTTTTATAAAACGAAAAATTGATCAAATCGAAGATTTTGTATATGAAGATTTTGAAATTAAAGACTATAAGCCTTATCCAAAAATAAATATGGAAATGGCAGTCTAAATTAACTATTTAATAGTTATATTTAAGAGAGAACTATTTTTTATAAATTTATTATATGAAATGAGAACTTTAGTTTTTAAGAAGTAAGGGTAGATGAAGATAATTTAATCAAATAAAAAAAAATACAATAAAATAAAATTTTTAAAAATGTTTTCTTTTTTAAGCAATACAATACGTAATTGAAAAATTTCCATTTTCCTTCCATTTTATAAATCGACATTATTTGGATTAAATTTTAGCTTGAATTTTATAGAATCTGTTTATTATTCAATGAGTTGAGAAATATCCTTATAAATCGAATATTTACAAAAGTAAATCTTTTGAAAATCGGTGATAAAAAATTGTCTAACTTTTTTTTGCGGGCGCAATTATTGATGAATGAAAAGAGAAGTTATTAATAATTGAAAATTTTATTCGCTATGATCGTAAAACAAAAACGGAATGTTAACGTGTTTAATGAGAATCGCTAGTTGTATTAGAATCGACTGATACCCAAGGTATTGGATTTACGTAAATCTCGGACAAGGTGCCTTTGAGTGTCAGTAATCCCTGATTTAAAGGTACCGGCTTCGGTTTATACGGAGCTGTTTTTAACCATTTTTTATAGACATTGGTGGCTTCTTCACGACGTACCGTGTCCTTTTGCTCTTCCAGTTTCAAGTCTTCTTTCTGTTTTTCTTTATTGGCTTTCTCTCTTTGCAGTTTACGTTCTAGCCATTTTTCAAAATTCGCTTCTTTACTATGAGGCTTTATAAATGACGTTGGTTCGCTCTCTTTTGTAATATTCGGGCATGACTGATGCTTCTTTAATTTATTCACATTTTCTTTGGCTTTGATTTTTTTCTGAAGCCATAATTGATATTTTTCCTGAGCTATGGTTTTTTTCTCTTCCTTTTCTTGAGCTTCTTTCTCTTCCTGTTGTCGTTTTCTCTGATCTTCAAATATTTTTGCCGTTCTTAAAAGTATAAATTAATTTTCCAATTAAATATGTTATATACAAATTAAAGGATAATAATTTTATTAAAATTTACTTTTTTGCGGCCAGCCACTCCCGATAAGCATCTGGTTTTCGGATAATTTTCGTAGCTTCACAAACTCTTCGATACGAATACGATAAATTATTACTGGATGGAAATGATTCATTCGAATTCAACTCTAGAACTGGAATTGATTCATTCGCAACCATATGGTGGGATTTGTATTGTTTATCATCTATATCAAGTGAAAAATTAGAATTATCCGATAAATCAGATTCGGTCTCATTTGGTTCTTCTATAACTGGAATGCATGGTTTTTTTACTGGCTCAATAACTTTTTCAATAAAAGTAGCTGAATTAATAAACCTACCAATTTTAATAAACACAAAACCAATTATTTGGAATAAATACGAATTTGAATTTTTTTTTTATTTTTATTTTACCTCACAGTCTTAAATGCTTGTTCTTGTTCATCGTCTTCATTAACATTATTATTTTTAAATACCTTCCGGTATGTGTTGCGAGTTGTTTCAATTTCCTTTCCATTATCATCTACACGGACTGAATAAAACGCCATGATTTAAATTAAAAATACTGATTGTTCTATTTTGTTGTTAAATAAATTCAATTATTTCTAAAGAGCTCAACCGAAACGTAGCAAATGCTTATCAACTCTTTTCTGATAAATTCAAATAGAACACACTAATTTTTTTAAGAATGTATTATTAAAAATTGTTCCGCGCAAAATATGCGAAATTATTATTTTTTTTTTAACGTAATTATAACGTAACAAATAAACAAATATTAACAAAAAGTCGAAATTTTTCTATTAAACCCTCTCAAAGATGAAAGACTAACAATATGAGCCAAAATATTTAGTGCGCGGAAAATAAAAATAATTAAGCCTAGACGACAAAACAAAATATATATGATAACAAACTTAAAAAAAAAAACTATTCTACTTATATTGATAATAATTTAAAAAAATAACTAGTCTGCCTACTTATTTAAATATTTCCTATTTAATCGAAAAATCTTATATTACTTCTTCAACGTTTGCAATTATATTTTTAATAGTAGAATTTTACTCTTTTAAAAGATTAATCATATTTCATGAAGTCTAAATTAAACTTATATTATAGTAAATATTTTTTTTTGTGTATTTATTATATTCCTCCAAATTGATTAGTATCTGTGGTGTGGATTGTACCCAATAAGCAGAATTAACAGAATTGTAAGGAGATTGCCAAATGAAATCAGACATTTGTAAGGTTTCAGTTGTAGGATTTCACATCAAAAAATCAACCCCATACATTAGTTCGTTTGGAAATAATTAAGATCAATTTAAAATATTTCAGTATTTTCATATTTTGCTTATAAAAAATCTACACAATACACTTATAAGTTTTATTGATTTTCTCATCTCAAAATATGAAATTAATTTTACAAAATATTTGTAATTAACTTTAGAGTATTGAAAAAAAATCCGTATTTATTAAATATACGATTTTAAATGTTAACATAAATTATGTGCTGAATGAAAATTAAACATTTAGTCTTTTAATTACAACAAATCAAGGGCAAATATTTGAGGCGATATTGTTTTTAAAAATGAAATACAATTTTATACACTCGCTGGCATTTTCAATTTCTTGTCTATAAAATACTTGTTAAGCACAAAGAAAATATATATTTTTGAAAAAAAAAAAAATTCAATATTATATCCAAACGGTATATACTTTAAGCAAGGATAAATTTTTATAAAAAAAAAAAAAAAAATGTCTTTCATATAATTCGAACGTTCAAAAATTTAAATACAATTTTAATTAGAGACAAAACTGAAAATGATGTGTTAGAAAAATAATATGAAGAATATAAATTTGGAAGAAAAATCAGTTTCATTAATTATAATTAAAAAAAAACGGTTAGTAAGATCTATAGAGAAGTTAGAATTATTTAAATTTATCGATAGGCATGGAGTTGGGTGGCTGCTTTGATATTTGTCTTAATTGCTGACGGTGCTTTCGACAGTGACGTAACACCGGATGGACTAACAGAGCTCATAGGTGTTGGTGGTCGGATTGCTGGTGGGACCATCATACCACCTGATGATCCTGGTCCAGATACTGGCATCGATACTTTTAGACCCTTTCCCATACCAATAGCAGCTACTAACGCATGTGTGTCTGTAAGAATACTAGTCTGTTGTACGCCTGTTACGTGTGGTGTGAAGGAAAAATATTTTTAACATTCGTATCATAAAAAATATATTAAATCAACTAAAACGTAGGACGATAATGATGCATACCAGATCGTGTAGACGATTCGATTTCCCAATCTTCCCGTACTTTAACAACCATGTCATAAACGTGAGAAACTACTTTATTGTACTGTGCCACCTGTTTCATAGCTTGCTCCATCAGAAGACTATTTGCCTAAGAAAATAAGATAAACACGACATGTTCAAATAAACATTTTATATACCTTCTGTTCATGTTGGAGCATCCGCTGTTCAGCTGCTGGTTCTGGCTTTGTTCTCAAATAATCAGGAACTACATCATGTGAAAAGTATGGTAGTCGGCCTTCGGTTAACTGCAAGAGAACATCATCACTTTCCTGTGATAACACCAACGGTAAAAGCGTTAAATTTCTTAACGGTGGTCCTAATTCTTTAGCTAAAATCTTCGATAATCCTGTTAACTAATAAATGAAAAATGTCAAAATGTGGAAATATTTCAGTATTTAAGCATACATGACTAGAAATTAACGCGAAATTATCTAAAAACGACGGCCAATTAATCGTCTCATATTCGGTTTCTAGTTTAACAATCATTTGATAAATTGACGCTTTCAAATCGTTCAGTCTGTTAAGAACAGCATCAAGAAACATTTCCAATTGTTTCTCTTCACGTTGCATTTTGTTTTTTTTTTGCTTAAATTACTTAAAAATATATTAAAATATCTAAAAAATCACTCTTGAAAACAACACACCAAATAAATTCGTCTAATTGTGACGTTCGATTGTGCAAATGTCAATTTCCTCTAAATGTCACTACTGCGGTTTGTTTACAAATTAAAGTCACGAGAGTTCGTAAAAGCATCGTCATACACCAAAGTTTTTAAAACGATTTTGAAATGTCACAAATCATGAAATTTTTGAATGATTAACGTCACAGATTAACGCATAAAATAAAACATGTCCTACATAAAATAACAATTAAAAAGAACAGTTTGGGATATACAATCTACAATATCATGTAATAGAAATGGTTATAGAAGTGGTTTTTGGAAGGGTAGGGGTAAGGGGGTGATAAGGTACCTAAATATATTGTTTTCCATAAACAGCGACAATATTAAGGTAAACTGTTTATGCTTAACGGATCAGTTCAAAATTAAAGAAATTTAAATAAAAAGCAGCAATGGTCACAAAAAAATGTATAGCAAAATATAGAGCCTCGAGCAAAACAGAGGACAACTACAGTTACTTTGATACCAAAAAAATAAAACAGGTCACAAGATTATGGGATTCCTCCAAATTGAAAAATTTCACAAGCTCTTATTTACATAATCCCACAGAACATTATATTTAAAAAAAAAATGCATGATATTATAATAACAATAATCTACAATTATATCCAATTTCATAATTTGATATAGTGACTTAAAAAAATATGAGAATTGAATCCTAAATGGATAATTTTGTAAATGACTATAAATACACTGACTTACAAAATTATGTAATTAAGATTTTAATATAACTTAATTTTGTATGTCAGGTAAAATTACAGTAACTAGTAAAAGTATGCTGTTATGATATTACAGTGACCTACATAATTATGTAAATATCATTTGTTGTATAATTCTGTAAATTACTGTCAATACTGAAAATATAAATTTATTTTTGTTGAGTTTGTATATTTGATATTGTGCATTTTTGGTGGACACTGTATATTTTGGCAGATTTTTTAAATTTTTGCTTACTCCTATTTTGAAAGAGATTATATATATGCAGCCTTAATATTTTGGGCTGAGATTGTATATATGGACGGACGTTCTTGTTATTAGTTGAGATTGTATACTTTTTTTAGCAGACACTATATATTCTAATGTTACAAATTTCTTCGTTGAGATGCTATTATTGGTGTACACCTACATTTTGAGATCATGCTCGTTCGTACTACATAATAAATTCGGACGGGACACTTGTGCGATAAAATAGCATCTAGTGTTTATGTCTATTCTTGTCATGAACAGGTATAATCGAAATACTATAGTTTGTATTATTTCTCAACAGATGTCGTCTATGTCGTATAAAGGGGTGATTTTTTAAGGGTTTGGTTTTAAAATTTCAAAAAAAACACATAGAAAAATTGCAAAAGTGTATAAAATTTTTATTTGAATTAAAAAATTGATGCTTGTCATTTTATTTTTAAAGATTATTTCATGTTATTATTGGCCACGACCACGTTTTAGGTGATCCATGAGTGAGGTACAATTCCTCAAAGGCTGCAAGTGACGCTGCCTTATCGGCATAGACGAGTGACTTTACGTAGCCCCATTACAAATAGTCTAGAGGCGTCAAATCGCTCGATTTAGGCGGCGAACTCACCCGTCCGAAATGCGAGATAAATTGCTCACCGAACTCATATCTCAATATGTCCATTGTTTCACGTGCTCTGTGGCATGTAGCGTCTTCTTATTGAAACCACCTGTCAACCAAATGCAGTTCATGTCGAATTCTATTCCAGCAATAGCGGGCACCATTTACGGTAACGTTGCGGCCAGCGAACAAAGCATTTTCTGGGTGCAGAGGGCACTTCTTGATTTGCGGATATTTGGTTCATCAGGCCCAATACACCAATTTTGGTTATTCACTTACCCATTCAACTCAGAGAAAAGGAGCTTCTTCGCTGAACCCAATTTTTTTGGTAAAAAAAACGGATTTCCTTCAAGTTGTTCTAAGGCCTACTCACCGAAAATTCGACGTTTTGGCAGGTCGTTCCGATTCAATTCTTGCACAAGCTGTATTTTATACGCTTTCATACCAGATCCTTGCGTAAAATCTTCCATATAGTCGATTAACACATTCCCAATTGCTGTGAACGGCAACGGATGGACAAATCGCGGTTTTCACAAACACTGGACGCTACGGCAGCAATATTTTCATTTGTACGCACACGGGTTGGTGGTTTGACGTCCAAAAGCGTAAGATTGCTGCGAAATTTTGTCAATTTGGCTTGAATTTCTAGCTCAGCAGGTCGATTATGACGACCACAAAAATGGTCGAAGTGCGCGTAACAAATTTTTCACAGAGCACGAAAATTGATAATAAAATTAAATAATTTGTAAAAGCTAATTGAGCATTTTTGACTTTGACACACGACACGTGTCACGCGTGACCTGTCACAGAAAAAAAAATATGAAAAATCAAACAGCAAAAAAATAACCCGATAGAATTTATTTTTGTTACGAGTTTATTAAATTTAATATTTAATATCTTAAAAATAAGAAAATTATTATATGTATTTCGATGTTTATTAAATTTAATATTTTTAACTTGCTAGTAACTATTTACTTACTGACAGTAATACAATAAAAAGCGTATCTTCTTACTAAAGAGTATTTATGAATATTGCAAATAATTTTTACGAATTTTCAATAATTTAATTAATTTATTTTCATGATAGTTAATAGAGCGTTTGTTATAAATTTAGTACCAATTCAGATTAGATTAATTGATCCGGATCAAAAAGCATTCCTTTTCGTCCTTAAGAGCATTTACTTGTTTTTCGCTATGCAAATTGAGTCAAGCTTGCAAGGAAATTTTTAATTTTCCTAAGTGATCCGAATTGTTGAAAACATAATCACAGACTGTGTCATGAAGTCATATACTGTAGAAACGCTGCTGCTTCTAAATACGCATAGTGTCGTCGTACATTTAACTACAAGAATAAGTGGATATTCACTCAACGATAGATAGAGTTCGGCGTGACATAGTTGTTGTCTGCTAACGAACCTGAAAGCCTCCTCATCTCCTCAGAACCACAAGCATATCATTTCAGGTGTTAGTCGGGGCTAGATATCCAGTCATCTATTTAGCTATACAACTAAATCTGGGAAATTTTTGCTACGCTATAAAAGAGGTTCATTATATTTTTATGCCTGGAAGCTCATTTAATGAGATCTGCATTGATTGATGATAGTAGTCTCCGTAACATTTTGATTTGCATTTCGCATTAACGAAGCGATAATTTGAAAAGTTTTACGTCTCAACGCAGATCAGAAAGGACCAAATAATGTTTTAATTAAATTCATAATACGATATTTAAGCTTTCACTTGTACGAGTACATCTTAGTTACTGCCATGTCAAGTATTCTATTTATTTTCGGTTATTTAACTCCTTTTGGGGCTGTGTTCAAATTCCATTTCATATTAAACCAACCCACCACAAGACTACGAGTTATAAGTAGCAATTTATATTTTCCTATAATAATCTATCTCATATGCATTATAATTAAGAAAATCTTTTTAAAAAAAGTAAATTGAATTTTTTAGGGATTTTCATTTGTTTAGTCTTCAATCGATTCCATTTTTTCTGTTCTCAAATATGCAATCAAATTGAATTCATTATAAGCAATATCTTATTGAATTGCAAATTGCACACATCAATATGATTTTGTTGAATAGAACTTAAATGTGCAAAATTTTTCATTAAAAAATATGCACAATTTTTTTAAATAATAAATTTGGGATATTAAATTCCAAATGCTTGATTGTAAAATTAAAAACTGTTCTCGTTTCCATACATAAATTTATCTGTTACAATAAAATATTTCCATTTATCTAAATCAGGCTGAACGTATCATGGTAAATTTTAGTATTTATATTGAATTTTTTTTTTAGTTTAAAATATTAGCATTTTTAGCAATAAGAAAATATGCTAATGAAATTTTTAATGATCTTTATTTGAAAATATAAAAAGACTAATTGAAAAATTCAAAAAGAAAATTAAATATACGAGGTCTGTTCAAAAAGTATCGCGAATTTTGAATTTTCGCGGGTTACGTATATTCGATTTTCGATTTTTTTGTGACTTTATATTGGTACTCATATCTCTCACTTATGCCGACAAGTTCGTCCATTTTGAAGGTTTAGTTAATTTTTGACAGCTTCTTTGCTTGCACGTGTTTTGGTTCGTCTTCGATTTTTGCCCATTCCAAAAAATGGATCAAAGAATCTGTTTCGGGAACAAGAAAAAGTCACCGGGCCACAGATCTGGGGAATACGGTGGCTGCGGCATTATTAGCGTATTGTTTTTGGGCAAAAACTCACGCACAAGCAACGATGCTTGAGCAGGAACGTTATCATGGTACAAAAGCCAATTTTTGTTCTTCTACAAATCCGGGCGTTTCTGGCGGATTGCTTCGCGCAACATCCGCATAACTTGCAGGTAATATTCCTTATTGACCATTCTATCCTGTGGGAAGAACTCATGATGCACCATGCCCCTGCAATCAAAGAAAACTGTAAGCAAAACCTTCACATTCGACCGAACTTGGCGCTTTTTCGGTCTTGTCTCGTGCGGCAGCTTCCATTGGGACGACTGAGCTTTGGTTTCCACGTTATAACCATAAACCCATGATTCGTCACCAGTTATGACCCTCTGGAGCAAATTTGGATCGTCACGGACAGAGTCCAACAGCTCCTTAGCAATGTTAATGCAATGCGGTTTTGGTCGAAATTGAGCAAAAATCGAAGACGAGCCAAAACACGTGCAAGTAAAGCAGCTGTCAAAAATTAACTGAACATTCAAAATGGACAAACTTGTCGGCATAAGTGAGAGACATAAATACCAAAATAACGCCACAAAAAATCAAAAATCGACAGACCTTGTACATAAGAGATTATCCAATTAATGCTTTAGAAAGTAAAATTAAATTAAATATATTTAAAATTTAGATTTTTATTATATTTTTATTTGATTATATTACTTAAATTTTGCCATTATATATATAAAATACAAAATTATTCATATAATTGCCACAAGTGCTTTTGCATGACTTGATCTTTTTGAAGTAATTTTTGATGACTTTTTTCAATGTTTCGGACTGTAATTCGGCCGTTGGTTTTTAAATTGCTCTAAAATTTCATAATTATCTACTTGAATATGATTTTTATATAGTATTGTAAGCATAAATCTAATATCATCAAATTACACCATCTTGGAGGTCAATTGGCATCACCAAAATTCGAAATAACACATCCTGAAAACTATTCGTGTAATGAAGTCAAAAATTGTTGTATTGTGTAGCTTATGATATCATTTTTTTTAAAAGTACATAGAGCCTGATTAAAATCTTTAGCTGAAAGGTCTACTCGAAACTGCTCAAACCCGCGAGGAAAGGCACCATCTACAGACGAGGTATAACCTTGCCCAAAAGATGGTCAAACGCATACCAAGGGATGACAAGAGGAACTACTTCAACGGAATAGCCAGTGAAGCAGAAGCCGCTGCACACCGGAGCGACATCCGCAGTGTCTATGCATCAATTCGCAAACTATCCGGAAAAAGAACACCCTTACTGCCACCACTTAAGGACAAAGACGGTCAAGCTCTCTCCACGGATGAAAAACAACTCGACCGCAGGAAGGAATTCTTTTCAGAATCCCTTCTAGTACCTCCAGAATTCCATCCTCCTCCTCCATTGATGCGCAGAAACCCACGAAGATCCATCCCAAAAACACCGCCCACGATTATGGAGATCACAACAGCAGTCAACAAGCTTAAGAACAGCAAAGCACCCGGACCTGACAACCTATCCCCAGAGGTTCTGAAGTTTGACCCGCCACTCCTGGCCTCGCTGTTGCATCTTATAATCGCAGAAGCCTGGACACAATGCCACTTCCCGGACAGCTGGAAAGAAGGAGCAATTATCACCATCCCGAAGAAAGGTGACCTTGACGATTGCAAAAACTGGGGGGAATCACTCTGCTAAACACCATCCAGAAACTAATCGCCTCAATCATCCTGACTCGTATCACTCTAACAGTGGAAAGTGCCCTTCGCAACGAGCAGTCTGGCTTTAAACCAAACCGCTCCTGTATTGATCACATCAGCAGCCTAAGAATGATCATTGAACAGTCGAACGAATGGAACAGCCCGCTCTATCTTCTCTTCGTTGACTTTGAAAGAGCCTTCGACATGATTTCTCGCGACGCCATCTGGAGTGCTCTGGCTGAACTAGGCATCCCCCAAGGCCATCATCGATCTCATCCGAGAACTATACCGTGAGGCCCCGTGTAGAGTGCGCTTCAAAGGACGAAATAGCGATCCATTCAACATCTCGAGAGGAGACAGGTAGGGTTGCGTAATCTCGCCTATCCTCTTCATAATCGCCCTAGACCTAGTCCTTCAACGCACTAACAACACAGCCAGCAACGGTATCCAGTGGACACTGCGTGAGACGCTCCACGACCTGGACTACGCCGACGACATATGCCTCATGTCCCACACCTTCAACGGCATTCAGGAGAAACTGAATGCTCTGGCCTCCAACGCCGAAGAAGTGGGGATGAGAATCAACATCAAGAAGACCAAATTGATGCGTATCGCGCCACCTGCGAGAGGCCCTTGATGCTGAACGGTACCCAAGTTGAAGATGTCGAAAAGTTCTGTTACCTTGGCAGCATGCTCAGCAAGGATGGTGGAACTGAAACAGACATCCAAACGCGCATCAACAAGGCGCGACAAGCGTACACCTCACTTGGAAACGTGTGGCGTTCCAACCACCTTTCCATAGCACTTAAACTTCGAATATTCAGTTCAAACGTCAAGCCAGTCCTGCTGTACGGCTGTGAAACATGAAAAGTAACCGACAGCACGACTCGTAAACCTCAAACCTTTGTGAACAGATGCTTGAGGCGTATAAGCAAGATCTTCTGGCCGAACTGGATAACGAACGATGAGCTGCTTCTTCTCACGAAGCAAATACCCCTGCTAGCTGACATCAAACACAGGAAATGGAGTTGGATTGGACACACCTTGCGAAAACCACCTACGGACATAGCAAGGATGGCACTAGATTGGAACCCACAGGGCAATCGCAGCAGAGGACGACCAAGGACCACTTGGCGAAGATCAGTCGAGCGCGAACACCAACAAATTGACAAGTCATGGTCGGAAGTGAAAAGGCTAGCCCAAGACACAAGCAGATGGAGAGAGTTCACAGAGTCTCTAGTGCCGCTATATGCTCCATAGGAGCGACTGTGTCTCATGTCTATCTGTGTATAAATGCATATATGTGTTATGTAAAAATTGTACAATAATGTAGAAATGAAAAACCTGTCAAATAAATAAATAATTAAAATCTTTAAGTTCAGTTCAAAACTACAATAGTTGGTTATATTACGGCCATAGTATACATAATTGACGGTAACAGTCTCACCTTCTTCAGTTGCAAAGAAAAATCGGGTATTGACATCTTCAGACTAAAATATATTGGAAACAATCTTTTTTCGCATTAGCAATTGTTAAAAATGTTTAGAGGTCTATATGTAATAATTTTGCATATTAACGTATTCAATGAGTGAAAAATGGGCCTCATCGCTACAGAAAATTATCTTCTTAAAGCGCGAAACGTGGCTATGGCAGAATCATAATTTTTCTAAGAGATGTTTACATTTATTTGCAATAAAACTGTCTATAATATCTAATGGCAAAATTTAAACTAAATATATACTATTTTAAATAATAAATTTGTTAAGCAATTGTCAAATGACAAAGTTGTACTTTTTAAATCACAAAATGGATATTTATGTACGATCATGATTATGAAAACTGTGAACAATTTTGATCAACTTTAACAGATGTTCAAAAAATTCAAATTAAAGAAAAATTTATATTTCGTATAATTGCTAATCTTCTTGAAGTACAACCATAATAACACCAGTCAAATTAACCAAACTCATAAGCATAAATAAGGGAAAAATTTCTAAGTGCAGAAAAATTACGGAAAATTTTGATAAAACTCATTTCGTTAGATTTAAAATTCAATTGAAGTTCAAGGCAATTTGTGGAGAAAGTATAATTAAGGAATTTAAAAGTATATAGAAATCTTTATAATAAGAAATACCTTTTCAATGGTAGAATTTTCTGAATTCATTAATGTATGCTCATATATGTAGGTACGTGCATGTAAATTGTCGCGTACCTGTTTGACTAAAAATTTATGGAATCTTTTTCATCTTATTGCTTTGAATAAATACTTTGAAAATATTAACTTTTATTTAAATTCACTTTGAGAAACCTAATGGAATCTAGTAGGTACAGGTGCCTGCTAAATTTAATTTCGATCTAGATTATTTTCAATTATTCTGATGAATAAAATTATTTAATCTTTTCGATATATAAGAACGTGCTGAATTTAATTAGATAAAAAAATATTTACCCTTCAAAATAAAACGAATAATTTTCCTTATAATAAAAATAATAAGAAAAACTATATCAACACCTCATATATTCTAGGAACACTCTGAGCATCTCCTCCATATAGCTTATACTTTAGTACCTTCTAAATATAGGGTGATATGTGGTTTTGTTTTTAAAATGCATTTACAATAAATGGAACAGTGAATTTTGGAGCAACGAGTTTTTGTGGTAAAAAATATTTTTTGGAGGGCCAGGAAAGAAGAAAAGAATTTTTTTTGGTTGCGAAAAGCATTTTTTGGAGTCCGGTAAGTAGTGAAAGATAAATAAATTGTCAACCAAATTTTTTATAGAGAAGTAGTTGAAAGGTTTAAAATAAAGGTCCTAAATTTCAGGAGAAGTAGTTGAAAGGTTTTCATAGAGCATATGGGGAACAATTCTTTTTAAGAGCCTAAGTTTTTTTTGGAAGCCCACGATGAATTTGTAGATGAACATTGCTCAAGAAGGAGATCTTCAATATCAATGAAAATGTGGAATCCTTAAAGACTTCTTAATAACGAGAACTTATATTTCCAAAGAAGTGCTTGAGATGCACCACGATGACAATTCCACCTGTCATTCGGACATCTTCATCAACGAGTATTTCTCGAAAAAAGGGATTTCTTTGGTTTTTCAGACCCCATCTTCACTTGATCTAAGTCAATGTGACTTTTTTATTCTTTACCAATAACAAAAAACATTTTAAACGACGTTATCTTGGTATTGGCAACTATTGGATTGTCCGGAAAGTAATTTCGTTGTTTCCCAACAGAGGATTTATTTGTATTTTTTGACAACCAACTTCATACTTAAGCGGCATAATTATATGTATTTTGACAGCTGACATAGAAAGGCTTACTTGTGAAATAGTAGTTTCTCAGTAGTTTTTGGTTAATACCCTTTTATATATGGAAAGTGAAAAACCATATTTTCGGCATATTTTGCTTTTTTACTATAGAAAAAATAAAAATGCTGTTCAAGCAAGAAACAAATTGATGTGTTAAGTGAGCGCCAGTTCCAAAACTGGTTTGCAAAATTTTGATCCGGAAATTTTCATCTCGAAGATGCACCACGTTTTGTAAGGCCAGTTGAAGCTGATGAAGACATCATCCGGCGAATAACAACTCGTGATATCGTTGAGAGATTAAATTTATCGAATTCGACCGTTCATGATCATTTGAAACGGCTAGGTTTAATCTCAAAGCTCGACATATGGGTTCCTCATCTTCTTACGGAAAAAAATTTGTGCCGTCGCATTGACGTTTGTAATTTGCTTCTCAAACGCCAAGAAAGTGATTAATTTTTGAAGCGTATCATCACTGAGGACAAGAAATGGGTTGTCTACAATAATGTTAAGCTCAAAAGATCCTGGAGTAGAAAAGATGAACTGGCTCAAAGCACTTCGAAAGCCAATATTCATCAAAAAAAGGTTATGCTATCTATTTGGTAGGATTTCAAAGAAATCGTTTATTTTGAGTTTCTACCGAGCAACACAACGTTCAATTCTGAATTGTTCTGTCATCAGTTGAACAAACTGAATGATTCACTTAAAGAAAAAAGGCCAGAATTGGTCAATAGGAAAGATATAGTGTTCCGAAAGGATAATGCGAAACCACAAACAAGTTTGATCACTCGGCAAAAGCTTTAGAGCTTGGCTGAGATATACTGCCACACCCACCATACTCTCCAGACCTAGCACCTTCCAATTATCATTTGTTCCGGTCTGTGCAAAATTTTTTAGACGGTAAAACGTTTAATTCAAATGAGGAGGACAAAAATCACTTGGATCAGTTTTTTACCAGCAAAGAACAAAAATTTTATGATTTTGGAATCATGTTACTGCCAGAAAGATGACAAAGGGTATTGCATCATACTGGACAATATTTAATTGAATAAAATAATAATTCACTATAAGAAAATCGTCTTTAATTTTTATAAAAAAAAAAAAAAATTACTTCCCGGACAACCCAATACATCCTAAGGAGTGGCACCCGAGCAGTTGAAGTCTTACAGAATTAGCTAAAAAAATAGGGAAAATAATTCCTCTAACGATCTATAGTTGCCCAAGGGAACTATTTTAAAGGGGATAACATTATTGGTTTAAAAATAAAACAAAATTTTCCCAAAAACAAAAACAAAATAAAATTAGTGCCACACCAAACATCAACAATTCTCAATCAAGGATCATTAATGTTATTTTGTACTAATTTAAAAAAAAAACAACAGTAAAAAAAAACTCAGAAGAAATCCATTAAGGAAGTAATTCGAACTTAATTAAAAGTTATTTGTTTATTTTACGAGTGTAGATAGTGCAAGAGAAGAGTAAAAGAAGTCCCTTAAAAATTCAGAAAAGTTTTGCTAATAAATAAACATAGAAATTGCTTCCAAATTCTATTGACAAATAGCGACAAACACAGAAATATAGTAAGGATATAAAATACGTTTATTTATTGCAAAAGAATCTATTTGATTTAATAGAAAATTAAATAGAAATTGAAAAAAAATACGAGCATCGACAAGAAAATAAACACTTTCTGATTGGAAAGTCTTTATTTGTGCTCGAATACCTTCATTGATATTCAACGCGTACAAATCAAAAAGATGACAACGTCGACAAGAAACAAATTCTGAAAGGAAATAACTCCTATTCCTAGAAACTACATTAAAGCTATACATTAAAAAAAAAATATATAATACTGTATAGTGAAAAATTAAATTTTTCCTTAGATTCCTTGAGTTTAGAAAATCCATTCATTCAATCATGTACGAATTAAGGCACTTGTCAATCGGAAAGTCGATATTTTCAAAATATGTTTTTTTTTTTTTTTTTGCTAGAATATTTTATAATAGACAAGTTAGATGTAAAAAAAAAACAACAACAACAAATAAAATATCCTTTTAAATTTTCATGATATTTATAATTTATTTAAAATAATAACAATAAGACATCAAGTTGATTTCCACTAATGCAATTTAGTGATTAATTCTGATGCACTTTGTTGATTTGATCTCATTTCCAAATGCAATTCTAAGCTGGTATGGGGGGGTATTTAAGTTTAGTTTGTATACAATTTATTGTCAAAACGACCAATATCAAACAATTAACACAATACATAATCATTTCTAAAAAAAAAAAAAAACAGAAAATTTTGTAAATGGTTTCCTTATCCAATGAGTGGTGAAGATTTCTTGGTTGTTTAATAAATGCATTCACCAAGAAGGTCGCATTCTCCTTCTTCGAGTGGTTTCATCCAAAATGGGTTATAGTTTTGGCACGATTCTCTATGAATGGGTACTTGGACTTTGACGGGTGTTATGGGGGCAGCTTCCCAATCGAATCCTTCGAAACGATACCCATTCGACTGGTTGCATTGCATGCTCAACGGTTCCTGTACGTACATTGTATACAGCTCATCCACTCTGGGCTCTGTAAATTTAATACTTCTGTAGTTCGCTGAACGTGCTCCACCGATTCGAATTTTGTGCTGGTGTTGCTTCCTGCAATGAAATCCAAGTCAGCACTCTGCTAATGTAAACATAATACCAAACAATGCTGCAAAACACTAACTTTTTCATATAAATGAAATATTTTTCCAAAGTTTTCTCCGATACTGAACTTTTGCAGACTTCTAGCTGGGTAGCCGGATAGTAGTGGATATAGTTTACACACATTTCGTCACTAATTGAAAAACCACCCAAAGTTGTATTCTGATAGCCAATCGTATTATAATAGCATGTTGTAACAAGCGCATCACCCTTATATGGTGTAAAAAAAAATAGAATAAAATACACTTACTGGGAGAGAGCATATTGAACGTGTTCACAAGTACGTATGTACGTAATTCTTGAAGAAAACCAATCTAATAAAAGAACAATATTGAATATTTTATTACCGGTAAGACTTTTGGCTTATATCGCAAATTGCGAATCTCCTGAAAATGGTGAGAGTAGTAGTCGTCACGATTTACTTCTCGAAGTTCTTCTGATCCACGAATATGTCTGGTAAGAATTCGTACACCACGCAGATGAGTGTGTAATTGCGATCCGAATATTATTATTCCAGATTTCGGTAGTGCCTTTAAAAATACAAAAACAAAAACAAAAAATAAAGAAACAATTTAAATTATTATTTATCGATCGACATGTTTATAAATATTTAATCAAATTGTTTTTTTTTTTATTTCGTCGACCACTTTGGGTACAAGGAATTAAAATGGGGTAAAGAAATTGGTTTGTCGTCAAGAAAATAAAGTTTTTTTTTTGTTGCGTTTATGTTGAAGTGTAAATAAAAAGCCAATGCAAAATTTAAAATCATTTAAAATTCATACTTTCAATATTTCTATATTACCACAATTTGCAAAAAGTACTTATTTGAAATTAGTTCTTCTTAAATATTCTATTAAAAATTAATTAATAAAGAAATTTCTTCGTTATTACCCTAAAGGAATGAGACTGCCTCGTTGTTATCCTGCAGGAATGAGACTCATTTTTGCACGATTTACGATTATTTGATGTTTGGTTTGAAGTCAAAAATCTACACTCGAATATGCTTTAATGTGATCTTAAAACTTGGTTGAATTAATATTATTACCCGTTTTATAATTATTATTGCATCCATTCAAGTAATGTATTTTCGGAGTATGTATTTTTTTGAAGGAAAAAGGCAATTAAATTTTGAGAGTATGTATGTGTATATGCATTTTGAGGAATAATACGATAAATACTTATAGTAGAATAGTTTTTTTTTTCAAATATTTATAAGGACAATTATTTTGTAGAAATTTATACTTTATTTTTTATGATTGTTTAAGAGAAAATTAATAAAAAATATATTTTTTCTTTCAAAATAGTTTTGGTTATCGAAAAAATTTGAATATTTAAACTAGTTTTCTTTAAAATATTTAAAAATATTCTATTATTTTTTTTTAAATTTTTATGATACTTTAAACTACGTACAATTTGAAATAAGTGTATTTTTAATCGAAAATACAAGGACCTAAAGAAATGTAAGTAAAAACACCCATTAACTTCTACTCAAAAACGGGATTATTTATTTTTTAAACGTCGATGGGTGTATAATGGAAGGAAAATAGTGCATAGAGTTTTCTGGTAAAGGATAAGGATAATAGGATGGACGCGAATATTGGAGTCCATATGTCCATATCTGTTCCAGTAACATATTGTATAGTAATACTAGGGGTATAAGCTTAAATCCGCTGTTTGGTTATAGATGGCGTGAGTGAGCGTATTAAGCTACCATGGGTACGCTATACTTTTTTTTATGGGTTTGACATCTGTAAACATTAATCAGTGCACATTGTCAGCAATTTCGTAAAACAACATACATTTTTGGTAATCATGTCTAGTTTTGAAGAAACTTCAATTTGAAGAAATCGGATGCCGAATTGCATCGAATGCTTATGAAGGTTTATGGTGACAGTGCTTTATCGGAAACAATGTGCCGAGATTGGTTTCGTCGGTTCAAAGACGGCGATTTTGACTTGCGGGACACGAAGCGTGAAAATTGGCCTAGGAAGGTTGAGGACCATCAATTGCAGGCTCTTTTGGACGAAGACAATACCCAATCGCAAAATATGCTCGCGGAGCAATTGGGTGTTACTCAACCAGCCATTTCCATGCGTCTGCGTGCCATGGGAAAGATTGAAAAGATCGGAAAATGGGTGCCACATGAATTGAACGATAGGCAGGTGGAGTGACGGCAAAATACATGCGAAATGTGCTACCCCTACCCGCTTATTCAACAGACCTGGCCCCTTCCGACTACCACCTGTTTTCGTCGATGGGCCACGCACTCGCTGAGCAACACTTCGATTCTTACGAAGACGTCCGAAAATGGCTATGGAAAAAATGTGTAGCTAGTGAGGGCAAGCACTTTGAATAAATTTGTTTTTGCTTTCTATGAAAAGAAAACATGCGGATTTAAGCTTATACACCTGGTAATTTACTTTTTATTATCAAATTTGTCCTTTTGTCGAGGAGTCGTAGTAATTGTTTTTATCGTCCTTTAAGTTCACTTTGTTTTATTTTCGTTTAAAGTTTGTTGATAATGCACACTCATTGAGGGTTACATCAGAACCCCGTTCTCGGCGAAGTGTAAAAGTAAGAAAAGCACATTTTCACATATTTACCATTTATCTCCAGGTTTTTAACCAGTTTCCTAAGAAGTTGTTGTGGTTTTGCAAAATAGTTGTGACTGTGGAAAGTCTTTTATGCTAAGTAAGTATAGCTGTATCATTGGCATACCTTTCGGTTAGGATGTCATTATGACAAGGAATAGGATATATGATACTACCTTGAGGCACACCGGCGATAATAAGAACTATGTCAGAATGCTATATATTTTCAGCTATCTAAAAATATCGGTCTGAGAAGTAGGGGTTTGGGATATAGAAGTAACTACAGAAATTTTAAAAAACTTATAGATTTTAATCTGGACTATACGAGGTCTGTTCAAAAAGAATCGCGAAATTTGAATTTCCGCGGGTAACGTATATTCGATTTTCGACTTTTTTATGGCGTTATGTTGGTACTCATGTCTCTCACTTATGCCGACAAGTTCGGCCATTTTGAATGTTCAGTTAATTTTTGACAGCTGCTTTGCTTGCATATGTTTTGGCTCGTCTTCGATTTTTGCCCATTTTCGACCAAAAACAGCATCACATTAATATTGTTAAGGAGCTGTTGGACTCTGTCCGCAACAACCCAAATTTGTTCCAGAGGGTCAAAACTGCTGACGAATTATGGCTTTATGGTTATGACATGGAAACCAAAGCTCAGTCATCCCAATGGAAGCTGCCGCACGAGCCAAGACCGAAAAAAGCGCGCCAAGTTCGGTCGAATGTGAAGGTTTTGCAGGGGCGTGGTGCATCATGAGTTCTTGCCACAGGATAGAACGGTCAATAAGGAATATTACCTGGAAGTTATGCGCAAGTTGCGCGACCCAATCCGCCAGAAACGCCCGGATTTATGGAAGAACAAAAATTGGCTTTTGCACCATAATAACACCCCTGCTCCTGCATCGTTGCTTGTGCGCAAATTTTCGGCCAAAAACAACACACTAATAATGCCGCAGCCACCGTATTCCCCAGATCTATCCCCGTGTAACTTTTTCTTGTTCCCGAAACAGATTCTTTGATCCATTTTTTGGAACGAGCCAAAACACGTGCAAGCAAAGCAGCTGTCAAAAATTAACTGAACATTCAAAATGGCCGAACTTGTCGGCATAAGTGAGACACATGAGTACCAATATAACGCCACAAAAAATCGAAAATCAAATATACGTAACCAGCGGAAATTCAAAATTCGCGATACTTTTTGAATAGACCTCGTATGTTGCTTATAGGCCACACAACACGACAAATTTTGGCTATTTTACGCGAAAATTTCTCAGGATGCGTAATTCCCAGATTTGATGATATCAATTGGTCTCTACATTTGTAAGATTTGATGATGTTAGACTTTTTTTTATGAGTCTACACAATTTAAAAACCATCACCCTTAAAGTAATTCTCGAATTCCAGCTCAAAATGTGCGAAAAAGCCTTAAAAAAATTACCTCAAAAGGATCGAGTCCTTCAAGAATTTTCGTAACAATTATTTAAATAATATTAAATCATATATTATGGCAAGTTTTCAAAAAAATATAATAAAAAAAATATTATCAAAATCTAAATTTTAAGAGCGTTTTATTTAAGTTCACTTCCCAAACCAAAAATTGGATAACTCCTTAAAAGAAATTTATTCTTACTGTCAATATACAATATAATCTGATAGCAATTATAAGAGTTTATGTATATACATACGCTATATATACACGTATATATATATTTTCAGTATGTGTTTTTATTAGAATAATGTCATCAGAATTCATTATTAATACGTCTGTTTGCTTCTTAAATATAATCTTATACGTAACAAGGCATTACATATAATCATGTTCAAAATACTACGGGCATGGGTGTACATATGTCTGCCAAAGATAAACGTGTACATCAGAAAATATTATTTTTATTCGTAAATTTCTGAGAAAATAATTTATGTTATATGTACTTTTCTACATGTCATACAGTAATAGGGAAAAATTATGCAATATTAGGAATAATATTCAATTTCAGAATAAATAATATTAATAAATGATGGATAACAAGATGAAAACATGGAAAATATTGTAAGTGCCTAAAACTATGTAATTAGGCAAAAATGTATTTTGTACAAAAACTTTTCGCCTAAATACTCGCACATGCATGGAAGTGTATATGGAAAATAGTTTTGGTCGTTTTGCTTGCTATCAAACAAAAAACTTTTCCCCTAAAATTAGTCAACTATGGTACACATCTGCGAAAATATTGATTTTTTTTTTGGTTATACTTTCTCATAATCAGTATATATCAGCAATATTTAAGATTTGCATATTTTTGCTATGAAAAAAAAAAACCATTTTAATATGTTGGAATTTTCCTTAAATTCATGGACATGAAAAAAAAAATTTCAAAACATACCTCATCATTTATTCTAATTAAATAATTTATAAAAAATATCATAACCAAATTGTCCTTGTCCTATATTTATTGCAAATAAAGAAAAAAAATTATAATTTTAATATAACAAAATTTGAAGATAATATTTTGCGAGAATTTGAAAATCCTTTAGAGACCATAGAGACTTCTACAGAAGGTAATGACACTACGTTTTAAATTATTACTCTAGACAGTGTATCCTTGGTGGAATAAGGGGTATATCCTTAGTGAACAAACTTCACACAAATAGAATAATTGAAGAAAATCACATGTACAAGGACGTGCCAGACATAAGAGATGACTAAGCAATTGGACAAAATTCTATGATTACTTTTTAGATCTAACCAATGTATAAGGACTAAAAAAAAAACATTAAGAATACATTACTGTCTGGTATAAAATTTGAACATTTTCTAATACAATTGTTCCTTTTTTGGTTTTTGGGCTTAAAATCATTTTATTTTTTCTTTTCTATTTCAAAGACAGCATCAAACAAGAAAGGATTTGTTTCCTGACATGATTTTCTTAATAGTTCAATCAGAATTTATCTCAACTAAGTCTATCCAATTGAGAAAAATTTATTTCATTAAATTTAATAGTTCTGACTGGTCTTTAGGTAATTTTTTGATAAATACTGAATTCTATTTTCATAAAAACAAAAAAACAAACAGCAAGTAACATTTAATAAAAGTAAGATCCACCTTCATAAATCAATGGTTATGAAAGGGGAATCTTTCGTATGTTATACGATTGTAATGAAGATGCGCTCCTATTAAAGTAGAAAATCTATTATAATATAATAGGAACGAAATGTTCATTTTGAAAATAGTTACATAAATACTTACGATATTGGTGCATTCGGCTATGCAGTATCCACTTAGTGGAAATCCAATTTGATTAGGTGGTATGGCCATCTTGTCGGTATACTCCAAGCCCAATTCCATCACACCTGCATCGTATTTCCTCAATTCTGAGACCATTTTTATTCTCATACCAGAACTGTCACGTTGTCCTGAAAGCAATTAGGAATACATGGAAAAATAAACTTGTCTTTTTTAATGTATATCCTTTAGAGATGATACTGATGCTGTTAAGGTATAATATTGTAGTTACCTTCGATAAGGTCAGGATTGTTGAAGTGAACCTCAAGTCGTATATATGGATTATAGTCTTCGCCACCAATTGGAAGACCCGTCTCTTCAGGATAGGTGAAAGTACTGGCGCCCATTGCCCACAAGGAAATAACCTTCGAACAAACACGTACCTCGTCGGGCATATCGTCACAATCTCCTTCGTACAAGGGAATTTCAACATCTGCAGCTGTATCGCAATGGAACACTTCCATGTGATGGACAAGTGATGGTGAGTCAATAATTGGCTCAAACTGTACGATGTGGTGTTTCTTTCGTATGAAATGATCCAGCTTTTTGACATGACACCAATACGTTGTGTCCTTATGTGGTACGACTACTTCGTTCAGGACGACTTCTGTTGATATTACATGCCTGTTGGGTAAAAAATCGATTTGGTGAAAATTGATTTATTAATGATTGTGCAAACTACTGATGACTGACTTCTCTGGTATGACAATTTTATCCGCTCGTAACAATTGAACAATCTGAACTCCACTATCCGAAGAACTTGAATCCGGAAACGGGAATCCATCATCTTCCAATTTCAAAATAGGACGCCCTCGAGCCCACAGAACATACATTGTCCCTTCCTGATAGAGAAATAAGCATCACAATATATGTTTTTTTTTAAGGCGATTGAAAGCATTTGATTAAAAGAGAATATGTGATTAGATTTCAAGTGAGTATTTTTACTTACATGCATTCGAAAGTCAAGCGGATCGCATGTATCGAATTTTCGTTTAAAAGCAATCGAAGTCTCATCAATTTTGAACAGATCACAGTCCTGTTGATAGTCCTTGTGTACAAATTTTCCATCTGAGCTTGTATAAGCATCGGTTACAACATTAAAAAATCCATTCCGATTCTCAAAGAAGCAAATATCCGAGTCTCCAATTTCGCCACGTTTCGAGAAGCCCAAATAGAACCAACTGTAATCGCTACTAAAAGCGTTTTGCACGTGAAATAGTACCTCCTTCTTATACCAATCGACCAGCCAGCTCAATTTAATTTCTTTGTGATCCAGTAACAAAGTGTGAAGCTTCGTATTGGATAGCTCTACAATCGAATAAGAGGAGAAAGTTTCTCAACGTTTTTCATTTCTGGTATGTTCTTTTCATTTATCTTTAAGTGGAAATGTGTGAGATAAATTTCTTTGATACTTTGGTACCAGCATAAAAAAAGAAAAAGGGGTAATTTTCACAAAAGCAGCTATAAAAGTTTTACATATCCTATTCGATAGTAAATACGAGTAGAAAATTATTTTTACTTTTGTGTAGAACAACAAAAATCTCGCATAGAACACTGACAACGGAATAGGAAAATAACCTTTCAAGCCCAAGCAATTATTTTTCCAGGTCAGAAGTTGTTGTATCTCAATAAGAATATCTGTAAGTATTTCGTAATTTACGTCTATGTTATACATGGCAATATTAATCTCTGACTATTCACCGGCTACGGTTAATGTTTCAATTCTTCTCTTTGAGACAATTTAGACAAGAGAACCGATTACGGCATACAAAGCGAAATGGAACAAATTAAAAAGGATACAAAATTACTTTGTGCAGTTCACTTGTACTTGTACTTGTGTAGATTTAACAAAATACTAATGAAAAAACGAAGCTTTCATTGATGTTTTGTTATATTTATCGCCATCCAAGCAGCCCACAGTAAGTAACCCTATCCGGGAGCGGGTACCTAAATCCAATTCTACTCCTTAATAAAATAGTATAAAATTGAAGGTACACCCAATGTACCCATACTTGTAGATAAAACATTTTCCAAGATCAACTCCTGTAGCTCCTCTATTTCTGCACTTGACTTTTTAGTTCATAATTATTTTTTTTCTTTTGTAAACTTTTTGGTCGAGTTGTTTATAATTTTTTTACTATGCAAGTCACGTTGCGAATTAAAGAGTTACTCTCAGTGGTATGTTGGGAGGAATGATAAATACAAAAATAAAATAAAAAATAAAAAGAATGCAAAATATAAAAAATTGTTTACTCTGTCATTTTCTGTAATAATCGTAACAATAGGTAAGAAAGGACAAAAAAAACATAATTTAGTAAAATTGTTCCATTTATTCGACAGGATAATTTTCATAATTACTGGTTAAGCTTAATAAGAAATGCACTTTAATTATTCTATTGAAATATTTACAAAATCCCAACTATAGAGTACCTAGGAAAATTACGAGTATAATGAATTGAATTGAATTTAAAGCAAGTATATCCTTAATAGTTTACTATTGAAAGAAACTACAAATTATGTACGCATATATAAAAGTTTAAATATTAATAAAAATACGATATTCATATTAAAAACGAGTGAAATTTAAGTAATTGTAAATATTTAATAAAAGTTGAAAATTTTAAGATAAATAAAACTTTATATTAAAGGTGACTTTTTCATTGAAACATGATCCCTAAGGAAACAACAGAAATAAACTCATGGCAAAATATATATTGTGTATATCTGAATATTTGGCAAAATGGCCTAAAAGTAGACAATAGTTCCGAGAATCAATCCAAATTAAAAATTAATTAACTAAACACTGAACAAACAACATATACTATACGAAGCTACCTTCTCTGATATCGACCTAGAAATAGAATATATTAAACGTCTCACTGCTCCTTGAATATTTAATGGTATGGCCAAAGTGCTGCTACAATAAGATCCTAGAATATATTGTATTATGATAATTTTTTCAGTTTATCCATAAGAAGGGAAAGTTTATGGGCAATTATTTGTCACTTTTGTAATATTGTGTTTACTTTTATATGTACGCTTATTAGAAATTCTTGTTAATATGTTTTTCTATAGGTTATTTTCTTTAAATAGTGATTTAGTATGCAAAATAGTTTTAAAAAAAATTATTTCACAATTACTTTGGGGGTAGCAATGGGGTAAAATTATAAATTTTAATATAGTACTATAATTTATAATAACATCATTATTGTTTTAGGATTTTAAGTATTTTAGATAGATAATAGATTATTAGGTATTATAATCCTTCAAACAATTTTTAATAGAAGTAATAATAGCTGAAAAACTCTATAAAAATAATAAAAATCTTTAAAAAATATTATAGTACAAAATAATTTTTTTAAAGAAAATTTAATAAAGAAAAATAAATAAAATTTTCCAATATACAGAAAAGTTAGTGTGGATTTGGCTTTGCATAGATGGATATTATTCATGTTTAGAATTGTGACAATATTGTTGAGTATATAAGTAATTGGTTAATGTTTGCAATTAAAAACTTTTCTTCGCTAAAAGAAAAAGCTTGGAAATATAATTTAATATTTTGTAACTAACAAAAAATATGGTTAGAGTTGCACAAAAGAACATACGACACGTAATATATTGTATATAATTATGGTTATTAGATAATTAACGTTTCATTTTTGAAAACTTTTTGATGAAAACAAATTTTTTAATAAGAAATTCAAATTAAACTCTTTTGACTATTAAAAGACTAAAATTGTAGATGGAAAATTTAGTGATGCATATCTAAAAGAAACTTAATTTGAGGTAAAAGGAATGCATACGATGTGTATTAGAAAACTAATAACTCTGATTATTTTTTATTATAATATTATTTGATTTTTATACATTAATATTATCCCTTTTAAAATAGTTACCTTGGGCAGCTATACGAGGTCTGTTTAAAAAGTATCGCGAATTTTGTGTTTTTTTGAAAATATTTATTTATTCATAAATATCTATTTTGTCCCCTGCAAAGTAATCCCCACCAGATGTTATACACTTGTGCCAACGTTTTTTCCAATCCTCGAAGCACTTCAAAACATCATTTTTTTGTGATCTCAATCACAGCTCCTCCTTCGATGCCGTCTTTATATCCTCAATCGTAGCGTAGCGTCGTCCTTTCATGGGGCTCTTCAGTTTCGGAAATAAGAAAAAGTTGTGCCAACGTTTTTTCCAATCCTCGAAGCACTTCAAAAAATCATTTTTTGTGATCTCAATCACAGCTCCTCCTTCGATGCCGTCTTTATCTCCTTAATCGTAGCGTAGAGTCGTCCTTTCATGGGGCTCTTCAGTTTCGGAAATAAGAAAAAGTCACAAAGGGCCAGATCTGGGGAATACGGTGGATGCGGCATTATTAGTGTGTTCTTTTTGGCCGAAAATTTGTGTACAAGCAATGGATTTCCACAAATCCGGGCGTTTCTGGTGGATTTTTTGGATTTCCACAAATCCGGGCGTTTCTGGCGGATTACTTCGCGCACCTTGCGCAAAACTTGCAGGTAATATTCCTTATTGACCGTTCTACCCTGTGGCTAGAACTCATGATGCACCACGCTCCTGCAATCGAAGAAAACTGTAAGCAAAACCTTCACATTCGACCGAACTTAGCACACTTTTTTAGGTCTTGGCTCGTGCGGCAGCTTCCATTGGGATGATTGAGGTTTGGTTTCCACGTCATAACCATAAATCAATGATTCGTCACCAGTTATGATCCTTTTGAGCAAATTTGGGTTGTCGCGGACAGAGTCCAATAACTCCTTTGCAATCTTAATGCGATGCTATTTTTGGTCGAAATTGAGCAATTTTGATACGACTTTCGCGGCGGCCCGTCTCACAAACAAATCATTAATAAAAATCGAATGGCACGAGCCAATCAATATTTTTACGTCCTCAGCAACTTTTCTAACAGTGATTCGACGATTGGACAATACTATTTTCTTCACTTCATCAATGTTTTCGTTTGTTGTTGACGTGCTCGGGCGTCCGGCATGTTTTTTGTCGTTCACATCTTCTCGGCCCTCTGAGAACATTTTGTACCACCGATAAACATTGGTTCGGTCCAAGGTAGTTTCAACATATACCACAGTCAACATTAGAAATGCGTCCGCGCAATTAATTTTGTTTTTCACACAAAATTTGATCCATTTTTTTGGATCAAATTTTGTGTGAAAAGAATGGACAAATATCGAAGAAGAGCCAAAACACGTGCAAGCAAAGCAGCTGTCAAAAATTAACTGAATATTAAAAATATTTGAACTTGTCGGCATAAGTGAGAAACATGAGTACTAATATAACGCCACAAAAAATTGAAAATCGAATATACGTAACCCGCGGAAATTCAAAGTCGCGATACTTTTTGAACAGACCTCGTACATTGTGGGAGGTATGTTTATGTTACCGTCGTAGCATTGCTGTAAGACTGAAGCTTTTCGGTTACACTCTTTCAAGTGTGTTTTTGGATCCTTTCAAGGAACATAAAAAATCATATGCACTTAGAAAAGGCGAAAAGGGGGGGGGGGGGGGGGCTAGAGATCCACAGGAATCCGCTTTTCCGAAAAAACCTTTTTGATGGAAATGTTCGCGTTACCAGCGGGCGTTGTCATCTGCTCCACCATGACAACGCCCGCTGGTAACGCAGCAATGTGCCACCTGACGCAAAGAACTATCTTTCTGAACCTTTTAGGACTTATTTTTTTAAAACAAAAAAAAACCCTATTTATAAAAAAGTTCTTGAAAAAATTCACATTTTCCTTAGTTTTTGATGTTCACGACATTCCTAAGTCAGGTAAGTCTTCTATTGCTTCTGGACCACCTAAAAATATTTATTCTAACCCTAACTTTAAATTTTCCTCAGTTTTCGATGTTATAGACCTCCATAAACAATGTTCGTCTTTCACTACATTTCGGTTCATATAAAATCTTTTATACCAATGAAGATTTTATTCTCTTTATAAGCAAATTGCGTACTACAAAAATATAACCATAGTTATTAGCTTCTTTATAGTTGCACTGTGTTTAAATATGTACTGTACATCTAGAAGGTACTGTCGTATTAGTTAGTAGAAAAAGTTTATGGCGTTTTTCGACAGATGAAGTTAAAAGCAAATAATGCGACATAACTTGCATTAATAAAAACTCGATGTTTGGGTGGCTCATGAATTAAGTGTAAAAAATAAGATAGACTGACTGGATATCTATAATACATTGCTGAAGCGCAATGAAATCGAGCCATTTCTGAAGCGAATCATAACTTGCCATGAAAAATCGATAAAATACGAGAATATGGTCCGAAAGAGATAGACATGAATGATTATAAACAATTTCAAAGTCTGAATTTATGGCCAATAAGGTTATGATGTGTATCTGGTGAGACTGGAAGGGAATTGTTCATTATGAAATGCTATCATTTCGTCAAAATTTTATCTCCGTAATGTACTATAGGGTGGTCCATCTAGCGGTTGCATTTTAAACCACTATTTATTTGAAGTACTTGAGTGTTAAATGTCATCACGAATTGACAGATTGTTAGTTGAAAGTCGGAATTTTACGAAATGGTAATCCGTACGCTTGAAGAAAACTGGGAAATATTGAGAACTTACTCCAACCCAAACTGTGAGAAACTTAAAAAGAAAAATGAGCAAAGATGGAATGCCATCACGTCAACTTGTAGACAAATTCGTGAAGCGAGTTCGCAAAACTGGTTTGTTGGTTGCCAAAGCAACTCGTTCCCGCTCTAATACAGTGCATACGACCGAGAATATTGCCGCCGTTGCTGAAAATGTCAGTGATCATCCATCAACATCAACTATGTTGAGAATTTTGCACAAAGACCTTACAAAGTTTAATTAGTATGAAAGCTTACAAAGTTTAATTAGTCCAACAACTAAGACCGCATGGCTATCCGATACGTTTTCGGTTTGCCCAATGGCCTCAAGATCAATTGGCCGAAGATGAGGATTTTTACCGAAAAATCATCTTTTCGGATGAGGCCCATTTCCACTTCGGTGGGTATGTCAACAAACAAAATTGTCGCATCTGGGGCTCAGAAAATCCATACGTCACCATGGAAAAGCCGATGCATCCGCAACGAGTCACGGTTTGATGCGGATTTTGGACTGGAGGCATCATTGGCCCGTTTTTCTTCGAAAACGATGAAGGAGCCGCCGTTACGGTCAATGGTAGGCGCTATCGTGGCATGCTCAACGAATTTTTGTTTCCAAAAGTTGAAGAGAATGGACGACATTTGGCTTCAACAGGACCAACGTAATAATCCAACTTTTGGCCACTGCTTTCGAAAACCGAATAATCAGCCGAAATTCTGATGTCAATTGGCCGCCTCGGAGCTGTGATTTGAGCCCGTTGGATTATTTTCTGTGGGGAGCTGTTAAGGATAAATGTTACGCCAAGCCATCCAGAGACAATTGAGCCCTTGAAACACGATATCAAAGTTGCAATTGAAGAGATACAGGCCCAGACAATCGAAAATGTACTGAAAAATTTCAAGGTTCAATCTTTCTAATAAAACCGGAAATTTAAAAAAATATGCACTAGTTTTTTTTTATTTACTTTTTAAAATGCAACTTTTAAATGGTCCACCTTAAATGTATGACCAACAGCCAGTAATTTGATGCATCCATCGTATAGCCTAGACATAGCACCCTCAAACTACTACTTGATTTGATGTCTGCAGAACTCTCTCTAAATCTATAAAAATGAGGCCTGTGAAAACCACTTGGTTCAGTTTTTCAACCAAAAACAGCAGAAGGTCTATACCGATGGAATCATGGCTTCGCCCGAAAAACGGCGAAACATTGTCGATAATAATAGAGAATATTTGGTTTGACTAAATTGATTATAACTCTCTACTTTAAGCGTCTCTATTTTACTCAAAAAAAAAATGCCACGAACTTTTTCGACTTATCCTTATATGAAAAATTTCATTGATACTCGTATCTCGTCAGCACTGGAATTTTATTCAGCGACGCCAGCAAACTTTTTCGACTAACCAATTTCATTTTCTCAACAAACAAAAAAAAATTTTCAATTTTAAAGAAATAGAATTTTTTTGATAATCAAATATCAATAAATTTTTATGAAAATGCTTCGATAAACAAAAGTAAAAAAAAGGTTTTGAATAAATTCCCACAAAAATAAGGTTAATATATTCAACAAATACCAGTACGCATATATATTTATATACATTATATTAATAGATATATATCAATAGAGTCGTTTACATTCCGGATATGTGGATATGCTGTATAGAACTTTTAATAAATTGTGCAAAGATATTCGTAAATTTGCTCCTATTGACATTCCCATATAAGAAATATGAACCTTACCGCCGCATTGAATATTCTATCCATAACCAGTTACCTAATTAAATTGTAGCGTGTATACAACAAATTCTTGCACTTTCACATTCATTTAAGAGATCAATTATGAGTTCATTATGTTGAAAATTCCCCATGAATGAAACTGTCGAAGAGCTCTTGAATGTGAAAGTTTCGCAATTAGAAGGTGATCCAATGGGAAAGTATGAGTATGTTTGGGAGCAACATATTTAAGGTTTCTCGCCCTAATTTCATGGAAACCAGATTATTTCCTCGAAGATAATGTAGCTATGCTTTCGAAAGTTTCGGATAATGTTCATTGCAGCATGACATACGAATAACCATCCCTTATCTAAAACGGAATTAATTGGTTTGTGTTCTTAATCACGCTACAGAGTATTTACTAATTTCCGAAATAAACGAGCATGAAAGGACAAATCATTCTGTTGAAAGTTGTTTATTATTTTCTAAGGAATAATTCCTATTCACTTATGTACATGCTCTAATTTTTATGAATACATTCAGTCTAATTTTTTTTCTTTAAATGCTGAATTGCTAATTTACAAGATAAGATTTCAATTAAGTTACCATAATAAGATTTGCTAATAGTTGAGGTTTTGTAAGTGTTAGTTAGTGAAAGGTGAACATTTTCCATTTATCTACTATTATTTGCATAAATATAATTTATTTGAATTTTATTATTTGTGTTAGGATTTATTTTTTAAACGGCCCTTTTTAAACTAAACTTGATTGTTTTTCATAATACAAACAAAGTATGTAGGACGAAATTAATCGTCCATTTTTAAGTATGAGAAATTATTTTCTACTAAGAATTTAATTATTGAAATATTTGTCTTAACAGATTTATCGGGTAATTTTGTTGGTATGTCAGAGCTGAACATTAACAAAAATATCTGCTGTCATCTGTCAATAATTCTTACTCAATATAACTTGCCACTTCAGCAAGGATAACGTTTCCAAAAAATTCGAATTTACATCGAAAATAAGCTGTCTACTCGTAAAATGCAAAATTGAGTTTTATTGCAAAATAAGGTTTAGTGGTGGGCTTGATTTTGACTCAATGGTTTTGTTGATAAAGCAACAGCTTATGGAGTGAGATGAATCCACAAGAGATGCTGGAGACTACATTACAGGCACACAAATGTACTTGCACGTCATCGTCGGTTTCTATTTTTGTGGAAATAAGGCTGCAGCTCGCATTATGGTTATTTGAAAGCATTTATTTGTTTGGTTGTAAGATCCCTTAGACATGTGTCAGGGGCTATAAAAAAAGTGCCATAACCATGAGGCCTTCTGGCGACTGCATATTATGTTTGGGAAAAGCTTAGCCATATTTCGAAGAAAAACTGGATGGAAGATTAATTAGGGGTATTGGTATTTTGTTATATATTACTTCGTGGAGTCAATTAGTTTTTTTTTGTTGAGAAAATTGAATAAGAGATTTGGAAATGAAATTGTTAGATTAAGGAGCTCTGCAATGAATTAAATCATATTCGCAAGAAATCCTGGGTTTGGTGACATTCCTTTAGTATATGAAAGATTGTTAAATGAACCCCACAGAATTGTCAGATGGGACTACGGTGGTTTCCAAATAGGCAATTATGGATGATAGCATAATGTCCAATCTGAATTCTGAGAAGCTTTCGCGTCCAAAATTTCGGTAAGAATGTTAGGTAGACTATTTGTCTAGGAGAGGCCAAAGATTTTAAAAGCTATTTTGTTAGTAGACAAGGTAAATCTGTCTACTAACAAAATAGCTTTTAAAAAGGAGGGTGACCCGCGCGGCCTTATCCATGAATTCATTACCCAAAGTGCCTACATGACCCGGAACCTAACGCAATTCGGTATTGCTGTTGTTCGGAAGGTTGTGTCGAATGTTGTTGAGGACTGAGGCACTTGATGAACCACGAATAGCTTCAAGAGTGGCAAGACTATAATTGAAAATAATAATGTGTCTCCTATTGGGATTGTTAGTTAATATCTCTACTGCTGTCCTGTTTATCCACGATTCGCTTTGAAAAGGGGAACTATAAGTTGGAAGCGTCTTATAAATTAGTTTAAGATGGACAACACCAAAGAGTTAAATGACTTTAACCAAGTGGGATTGAAGACATACCAAGTGTATAAGCTTAATTCCACTGTTTGGTCATAGATGGCGTGAGTGAGCGTATTAAGCTAACATGGGCACGCCATACTTTTTTTTATGAGTTTGACATCTGTCAACATTAATCAGTGTACATTGTCAGCAAACAACATACAACAAACACGGAAACAACGTGCCGAGATTGGTTTCATCGGTTCGAAGACGGCAAGTTTGACTTGTAGGACAAGAAGCGTGAAAATCGGCCTAGGAAGCTTGAGGACTATCAATTGCACGCTCTTTTGGATGTAGACGATACCCAATCGCAAAAAATGCTCGCGGAGCAATTGGGTGTTACTCAACCAACCATTTCCATGCGTCTGTGTACCATAGGGAAGATTAAAAATATCGGAAAATGAGTGCCGCAAGAATTGAACGATAGGCAGATGGAGCGACGCCAAAATCCTAAACGCAAGAAATCGTGGGTTGATCCCGGCCAACCATCAACATCTTCCCCAAGACCAAATCGCTTCGGACGGAAGACGAAACTGTACGTTTGGTGGGATCAGCAGGGTATCGTCTACTATGGTCTGAAAATACTGATCAAGTTGCGAAGACATGACAAGCATCGTTCCTCCACGACAACGCACCATCGCTTACGTCAAAAATGGTCTGAAAATACTTGGAGACACTCAACTGGGAGGTGCTACCCCAGCCCGCTTATTCACCAGACCTGGCCCCTTCCGACTACCACCTGTTTTCGTCGATGGGCCACGCGCTCACTGAGCAGCACTTCGATTCTTACGAAGACGTCCGAAAATGGCTTGATGAGTGGTTTGCCTCGAAAGAGAAGGAATTTTTTTGGCATGGTATCCACAAATTGCTCGAGAGATGGGGAAAATGTGTAGCTAGCGAGGGTAAGTACTTTGAATAAATTTAATTTTGCTTTCTATGAAAATTTAAGCTTATACATCTGGTAATTTAGCCAAAACGGGAGTATATTCAATCGACCTAGTCTGTCCATTGGCCTCCAGGAATTTTTGATTTGAGACTCCTTGATTATTATTTGTGGGAATATATGAAGTTGTTGTTGTATGCTGACAAATCAGCAACAATTGACGCTTTGATAGGCAACTTTGAGCGACTTATGCTGAGTTAACACGATTCGTGCAACTGCGCGAAATAGTTTGTGCGAAGTCCGTGCATAAAATGTTGGTATGCATGTACGGATTTTCTCAGGAACCAGTGCACGAACCGGTTCGTACATAACACAAGGTCTGCTGTTTCTATACATCTGCACGAGCTAAAAAGTTCGTGCGCGATTCCGCAGCGTTAGAAAATGTCAATTTTGGTCGTTTGCCATTTGATTTCCGATGCTGTGTGATTTTCTGTGAATTATTCATTATTATTTTATTTTTCAAGTGAGCAGGAAGAAATAGCAATAATTATATTTCATAGTATTCACTGCTACATCCATTACTCATATTGTAAATAGATATCATCCACTGCAGAACAAAATATAAAGATTATTACGGATAACTTTGATGAATTGAGATACTATTATTAATTATTTTATTATTAATATTTAATAAAAAAATATTAATATTGTCTCAACAATTTTATTTAATTTAGAAAAATTAAATAAATTAGTTGAGACAATAAGAATAATAATTAATTAACATAAAAATCACTTACAACACAACAAGTACAATTTAAAACAATTGAAATTCGCGCTAAATATACTTGGGATGTGTCAATTGAACGAATTTGATTCGTTCAGCAGTGACGGACGTTTTGATTTGTGCAAACTCCCTCTTGAGATTCATGCAAACTTCACGACATTTGGTTTGTTTTTTCTAGGTTTATGCAAAAAATTTCGGCTATCACAAGATCCACGCGTATTTTTTAAGTTCGAATAACACCAAAAAAAATAAATAAATATTTTGTTGTATTTTCTTTTTTTAAGGATATTTCTAATAACATTTGTCAATAACATATGAATTCTTTAAATCACCGCAATAAAGTCTCTCTGGCAACAACTAAAGATTAACCCGGATAGATTCAAACTCAGAACTGCAACGCTTTAGTCCGAGTATCGCTAAATCAGATCACTTTTATTGTGTTTTTAATTTGAATAAATTTTAGATAATATTCTATCATTCGAAATAATCTTTCTTCAATATTTTTTTACATTTGACTGTTCAAAATGCCCAAAAAATTTGAATTTCGAAATTTATTGATTCCATTAAGTTTTCGAAAGGATATGAAAGTTTTTAATTTCTTATAGGAAATTTATCGATTTATTAAGAATTTCAAAAGCACTATAAGATTGAAACTTTGTAAATTTACACATATATTCAAATATAGTATCTTAAAAGCGTTGTTTGAAACTATGTATATCGGATCATCTTATCCATACTTAAGTATATATACCGTTAAAATCGATGAATACCTTTTAATGACCTTTCTATCCTCTTAAAATTTCAATGTGCAAATAGTTAACTTTGGATATATAATTTTTAAGTTGCTAATCATTTAACTATATTAGATTTTTAAATCAAATTTAAAAGGAAAACGCATTACATTTTTGATGTACATAAAAAATAGTTATATCTACTCTAATTAAAATTTCAAAAGGAAAATAGTGTAAATTTAAAAATAGTTTTCATATTTTATAGACCCCAATAGGGGATGACTGTACAAAAAATAGACCTTCATTAAAATGTTCTTTTGTTACATTATTAGAAATATTTTAAGTATAATTTATCATAAATTTACTAGTGTACTATTTATTCACTAGTATTTGTATTACTGTAAAATACATCCTTAACTCGTTAATATATTAACCTTAATAAATTTATAAAAGCAAGGGTGTTTGGTTTTTTTTTTCTAAATTATTTATTGTAAGTTTATTGCATTGTTTTGAAGAAAAAAAACGAACCTCATCATCATAGAGCTTTACTGGAAATGAAAATTTTAATACACATACATACCAATGAGATAAGAGCTAATTTTTTTCCAAGTATTCATATAAAATCTAAATCAAAAATTTGGTATGACATTAGTAGAGAAAAACTGTTTTTATACGTGCGGCATTATTTTAATATGCATAAATGTGAAAAGTCATAGTATTAATCTCCAAATAGAATACATATGATTTTGGAAGTGATTCTATTTTGTTCAAAGTAAATCTAATATTAAATTTTTTTTATTAAAGCTGATATAGTAAATGGATTTATGAAAATCATGTTCATTCAGAAAATAGAAAAGTTTTGTCAAAATGTATTAATATTATTAATTTTAATGGTTATATCAAATGTTATAAAAATAAATACAAACTTACAAATATTAGTGAGTTATTGAATGAAAATATTCAAATAGTGGAGAAATTCAATTAGTCTTATTCATGATATTAATATTGTGTTGATATGTGCTTCTATATTTATTTATGTCAAAATAATTTGTAAAATTATAAATTAAAAATTCAAACTAAAATTATTTATAAGGTACTTCAAACTAAAATTGTTTATAAGATACAAATTTCTCTTTAAATAAATTATGAAATTCTACTTTGGAATAAATTATATTCAAATGAAAGCTTTTAAATTAAATATTTTCAAAAAATTTGATATTAAAATTACTTAAAAATTCAGAAAATCATTAATAAAGATAGTGTAGAATTATTCAATTTGTAATTTAAAAAATAAACTTAACTAAGACTAATTTTCAAAAATAGTTGTCACACTTGAGAGATGTTGGTTTTTTTTTGCGGATTGTCTGATCTTTTGAGTTATTTCACCAAATATCAAAATTAGACATCTTGGGAGCTTTTTGGGCAACAACGCCAAAATATGTCATATTATGTGGCTTATGGCACTCCATATTTAGTCTTAAAAACTTTGTGTAACAGTTTCTGCTTCTTTATTTTAAAAGAAACACAAGCCAATGATATATTCAGACCAAATACACAACAGGCAATTTCTTTTTCGCGTATACAATGGCTTTTTCACCCAATGACGAAACCACATTTAGACCAAAAAATTTTGTGTAACAGTTTCTCCTTCTTTATTTTAAAAGAAACATAAGCCAATGACATATTCAGACCAAATACACAACAGGCAGTTTCTTTTTCGCGTATACAGTGGCTTTTCCACCCAATGATGAAACCACATTTAGACCAAAAAATTTTGTGTAACCGTTTCTGCTTCTTTATTTTAAAAGAAACACAAACCAATGACATCTTCAAACTAAAATGTGAACCAGGCTGTTTTTTTTTCCGTATACAGTGGCTTTTGCACCCCATGCTGAAATCACATTTAGACCAAAAAATTTTGTGTAATAGTTTCTCCTTCCTTATTTTAAAAGAAACACAAGCCAATGACATCTTCAGATCAAATACACAACAGGCAGTTTTTTTTTCGTGTATACAATGGCTTTTCCACCCAATGATGAAACCACATTTAGTCTAAAAAACTTTGTGTAACCGTTTCTCCTTTTTTATTTTAAAAGAAACACAAACCAATGGCATCTTTAGACTAAAATGTGAACCAGGCTGTTTTTTTTTCACGTATACAATGGCTTTTCTACCCCATGCTGAAACCACATTTAGACCAAAAAATTTTCTGTAACAGTTTGTCCTTCTTTATTTTAAAAGAAATACAACCCAATGACATCTTAAGACAAAAATTCGCACCAAGCAGTCGATTTTCGTATATATAATGGCTTTTTCACCGTCATATGTGAATTTTAAGAGCCCCATATACGATAATTTTGGCTACTAACGTATCGATAGTGTAATAAATTTTTACTAAGACAAGTCACACAATTTAAGAGTCTAATTAAATTAGATTATTTTGTGTTGAAATATTCCATGGTAAATTTTTTAATGCTTAAAAATTTTAAGTGAAAAACCTTCATTAAAAAATTTAATACTTTGAGATACCATATATAATCCACAAAGTTAATAATCCAGATTTTTCTGGTTCTATTCATCATTTGAGCAATATCCTACTCATCTACGAAATATTTAGTGACAAGGACTAAAAGCGTTTCAAGCAATTATTTTCTTATGGCAAATGTGTTTCAATTATATTTTAATTTAAAGGATATTTATTTAAATTATAAGTAAATATTAGTAGACAAGCGCACATGTAATAGATGCTTTTTGTTTGTTTTCTTTTTTTGTTGTTGTTGCATATTTACAAACTATAACTATGAGTATTTTAATTACATCATAAAAGTTTTATAAATTATTTTTTGTTGATTTTATGGGAATACTTATGTACACTCGTGCGCTAATAAATAAATTAAATGTGAAAGCACTTAAGTAAATATGTATTGTATATACATACAAATATGTTAAGCTATAATTTTCTAGAAATTTTATTCGAAAGTTTTTGAATTTATCTTTCTTAGAATTATTAAATTTTTTTATCTTAAATTAGTTTTTGTTCATAAAAAAACCAACAAAAATAAAGTTCCTTAGAAAGTTTACATTAACTTTGTATGTGTATTGGACCAAAAATATAAAAAGAAAGTTGACGGAAAACAAAAATGTTTACTATGGCATTAAAAATTGATACTGTACAATTTTGTTGTAAATTTATTTACAAAAGCTATTTTTTTTGTGATTTATAACTATGTATATCATAATAAAAATAAGCAGATTTTTTTAAACACGAGGGACAGTAAGCTGATACATAACAGAGGAGTATACATCCATCGATAATACTCCACATCATGACAAGATTTACTGAAAGTTTTATTTCTTCATCGTAGCTATTACCTTTTAAAGTGTATGATTTTGGGGCATTTATATTATAAGAGAATTGCTATGACAATTTGTTATATTATGAGTAACATTTAGATTGACAGAAATATTGAGAACACAAGAATTTTTTGGAGGATTTTTATTTGGTGGGACTGGAATCAATGCCAATTCGAATGCCTGGTTAACATCAAATGTTGAGACACCATTGTTTATGCAAAAACTGGCTATTCGGTGTGCATTTTGGTTTTAAAATAAAGAGAAAAGATCGTTACCGTCAATTTTGACCGACTTTTTTCAGTCTCCACTTGAAGATTTTAATCTGGACCATATCTAATATCAACACATATTTCAATCTTCAAGTTGAATCCAAGACCTGCTACGAATCATAAAAATTTTGCGAAAAGTTTCCAGGCCTTTGGGAATTTCAAGATTTGGTGATGCCAATTGTCCTTCAAGATTATGACCATATTAAACTTTTTCTTATACTACTATGCAAAAAATGGCTTTAAACATAGCATTTTCAAACTTTATAGTATTAAACACATTTATTTACTCAAGTACAGGCCGAAATGTCTTAACAAATTACCTCAAAAGGATCGTATTCGGCTAAAAGTCTTATGGTAGCTATTGAAATAATATTTAATGGCAAGGTTTTTTAAATATAAAAAAATTAGAGTTTACTTAAAATTTACACTTAAAGTATTTTTTATTTGACTTAATTTTTTAAGGCCCAAATTGGATAATTATGTACAGCGTGCTCGTTTTCAGTCTTGAATATGGGTTCCATATTGACCATTTATTAATAAATAAATATTGTACAAGATAGGCCCAAAGGTACTACACAGAGGGATGTTGGCAAGAATAATGAATTTTTCAGAAAATTCGACAATTTTAGCTATCAAAAAATAACGTTCAGAAAGATAGGATTTGATGATAAGAAAATAAGTGGTGGGAAGAATTTCCCTGAGTTTTTAGAGCAGGCCCCAGCTCTATATCCTATAAATTTTTAAATTTAATGCCAAAAATTAGGTATATCTCCCGGTTTTATATAATATTAAATCTTTTATAAATTTATATGTGAATATAGTATTTTCCAATTTTATTTAAATTTGATTACGATTATTAAAAATATTTTTCCAGAAGTTTTTTTTAAACTGAAACTAAAATTTATGATATTATTTATTCAAAAAATTTATAAGAATTTCTATTTAGTCTACAATACAATAAAGTTTTTTTTTTAAAATTACCTTTAAAAAATTACCAGCAATTGTGCGAATTTGTAAAAGAAAATATTGGTTTGAAAATTAGTAATGCTTTTGAAGAGAATTAAATTGTGAGCCTTTAAGAAATCAAGGTACTATAAAATACTATAATTGATTTATAACTTTTTTTTACTCTTCTATTTTTATTTTTTTATTATTTAATACTTTCAAAAGTTATGTACAGATTTTAACGTGTACGAAAAAGTTTTCAATTCTTCACCTTCATAAATTCTATGCTCATCAACAAAATCAAAAGTAAGTAAAAAAAATCTAATATTAAGAAATATGATAAATGATAATAAATAAAACTTTTTAACAATTTTACAAGAAAAAAAGAGAAGAAAAAAATATTGTAGGAAAGTGTAATTTTTCTTTTTTTTAAAGAAATTTAATATTAAAGTTTGTTATAATGATAAAATTGCCATTTATTAAGAAAATAAGATTGTATAAAGAAGAATCAAATAAGGAAAACAAACAACAACTTTTTACACTTTAACCATTTATCGCTCTTATCATTTGTATGCATAAATACGCTTAAAAGTTTATCTCGAAAAATTGTCGCCTTGCCCTGAAGGGTTTCAAAACAAAAAGGAATATTTTTTAAGGGTAAGAAAATAAAAAAACAAATTTTCGCATTAAATCGTTGCGAATATATTTTTTTTCCGTTCGTCTTCTCTTTCAAAAGTCAACTTGTACCAGCAATTGACCCAAACTTGCCAAATGTCAAATGTTATCAAGTTTTATAAATACGAGTATAATCACATGTATTGCAAAATAACCGGAAGGGGGGGGACAGAAAAGTGAACGGAACAAGAAAAAGGAAAAGTGTTTAGATATGTTCTCGTATAAAAATTAGGTATAAACAGAAAACTTTTAATATCTGTTTATACACTTATAATGGCCGACAACTGTGTGAGACCATCCACATCTTTTACGAATACTTTTCTTCTTTTAGGTTGGGGTGGTGTGAAATTTGTGAGGATATAAAATAGTAAGTCAAGTTTTAATGATATTGAGGGAAATTGAAATGATTTTTTTTTCAAATTTATTTGTTGAAAAATAGCCTTCAGCAGTGCGACAACTGATTGAGTCCATTGCACGTTATTATTGTGCTGGTAAGTCCAAATAGTCAATATTTTCCTTATCGAATCAGTCCTTCACTATTACCGCAGTATATGTTGTTGTTATGTTAGATTTAAGAAGCTCTTGTTAATTTGTTGTGGTTTGTTTTCCCGACAGAACAACAGGACCACATTAAGCAAGGGCTCCCCAGACTATAATTTAATCAAACCTCAAATATTGTGGGTTCTTTTACAGAGAAAGTGTTTGGTGTATAGTTGGAAAAGATGACAACTTTTCGGTCGGTATTAAATTCATATTTTTTTCTTCTTCTAAGAGTCAGTTGGTTCAATGTAATAAGTTTAATAAGTTGCAGGTCATTCCAAGTGCTTGAAAATAACACTCCAGTTTTTGAAACAATTTATCTTACACCCAAAGCAGAATTCAATTTTTTTTTTAAATGACTTCTCATTCCTCTCTGTTGAGCCTCCCTGTTGAGACTGTTTATACGAGGGTCATTCAACAAGTACTTAGCCTACAAAAGAAAAACGAAAATTTTGGGAAGGTGTCAATTTATTTTTCCACATAATGTCCTTCAAGCACGATACACTTGGCCCAGCGATGCTCTAACTTTTTTAACCCGTCCAAAAAATACATTTTCTCGAGGGTTAGCAAAATAGGCCTCCGTGGTGACGATGACCTCCTCATTCGACCCAAATTTATTCCCGGCGAGTGATTTTTTCAGGTTTGGAAAGGTGTGAGCCGGCGCGTTGTCGTGGTGGAACAGCACATTTTTCTTCGCAAAGCGGGGCCGCTTTTTCTTCAATTCGACGTCAAATCGGCCCAATAAGTCAGCATAGTAGCGCCCCATGATTGTTTTACCCTTCTCGAGGTAATCGATGTGGATCACACCTTGTCAATCCCAGAAAACGGTAGCCATCACCTTTCCGGCCGATCTAACAGTCTTTGCCTTCTTCGGAGCACGTTCGCCGGGTGAAAACCACTGTTTCGACTATTCCTTGGTCTCTGGTGTGTACCAGTGAATCCATGTTTCGTCGACGGTCACGAAACGACGCAATAACTCCGCTAGATTGCGCTGAAACAGCGCCAAACACGTCGCCGATGTGGTCTCACAGTTGCGCTTGTTTTCCGGTGTGAGCAAACGCGGCACCCATCGCGCCGACAGCTTTCTCATGCCCAGTTCTTCGTGTTGAATATGATGCACCGTTCCTACTGCGATGGCCACAGTCTCATCTATCTCGTGAACCTTCAATCGACGGTCTGTCAACACGAGGTCGTGGACTTTTTTAACGTTTTCCTCCGTAGCAGCCGTTTTCGGGGCACCTGGGCGTGGCTCATCAAACGTGCGGCCACCGACGTGCGGCCACGAACAAACTCGTTGAACCAATTCTTGACGGTCGCCATCGAAGGAGAAGAGTCACCATACACAGCATCCAAGCGATCTTCGATTTCGCTGCGCGTTTTCCCTTCCAAAAACAAGAATCTGATCACCGAACGATATTGTTATTTTTCCATTTTTGTACAACCGACCGACACGCTCGCTTTCAAAGGCTCTCAAAACAAAACTAATGAAGGAAATCAACTGAAACTTAACAGTAGGCTTCTAAAAGAATGTAGTGCACAATGGTAAATTTCTTTTGTGACAGCAGTTCCATCGAACGGTGAGGCTAAGTACTTGTTGAATGACCCTCGTACTCTTTCCGTTTGGTGTTTTCTATTTTTTTTTCTGCCCTATTTTGTTGACATATTTCTCTAAAGAACAGAACATTTTATGAAGGTGCTTTAATTTTTTTTTTATTAATAGACAGGTGAAAATCTGAAAAGTCACTATGAGTATCTTGCGTGCACGATTCATAGTAGTGTGGGATTTTACTCCACTTAAAACACCTGCCTTGGGCGCAACCATCTCAAGAACGATCGTGCTGCAGACTGTTGCGATCTAGACTTAAAAATAGTAAGAAATTATCCTAGGGGAACTTATCCCTTAGTTTTTTAAATTAATTTCGTTTTTTTTTTGTAATTATTCCATTTTGAAAGGTTTAACCCTTTTGTTTCTGTGTGTTATGCCTTTGTTGTCTAGGAGTGTGATAGTCTGAACACTAATAATGTAAATTTTCTTTATTATTTTCTCTATGGTATCTATTTCTAGGTGTCTATGTAAGTTTTTATTTTTAATGTACTAAGAATATTTCTTAATAATTAGTTCTTGAATCGTTGAATCATATTTAAATTATTTTGTTTGGTACATTAGCACAGCTGGATGCCGTACGTCCATATAGGTTTAAGGATTTGCTTTAGCAGATTTGTAGCATATATCCAAATCTCCTCTTATCTTTGTCACGTGAACTTTTCAGCACAGCTTAGTATCTAAGGATATGCTTAGGTAGTTCACCGTATTTGTTGATTGTTGATAATTATAGCAATCTTTTTATTTGTAAACTCTTTTTTTTTTGGTCCAGTTTCCCATTTAAATTATAGCTGATTGCAGTGTCATGATTGATGATTAATTCTTTTCTCTCCAATAACCATTATGAACGTATTATCAGCAAATATTGCTATTATATTGTTTTCTAATCAAGAACAATTATTTGTGAATAAGATAAAAGGAATTGGTCCAAGTATACTGCCTTAGGATACTCTGGCTTTGATCTCTTTTAATTTCGACTAAGTTCTTTCTTGTTTTATTCTAAAGTATCTTGTTGCAAATATAAAATTTTAATATACCTGTTATTAAAGAAATTGTGCTATAATATCTTTGTTATTTAATTTTATGCCATTTTCCATGATTCAATTTCTTATTTACATAAAAATTATATAAAAAATAAACTTCTTATCATAATAAAATAACAAATAGATTTAAACCATGGAAATATTTTCCAATTTTATTTAAACATGGATTATTTTTTTTTGTATACTTACAAAACAAATTATCACACCAATAAAACTTAAAACAACAAAAATTATTCGTAAAAATGTTTTCAAGGTGGTTTCAAATATTTGTCGGCCAGAGTACATATCAAATATAATACAATTTATCGTTGTAATAATAAAATCCATTTTCTGACTTTTATATTTTGAAAAATATTATGAATTATCTTACTTTAAAATTACTGTGAATATTTTAGGACAAAATATTAAATATTGAATTATGATAGTAGATAGTATTGTTTACATCATAAATTTAACGTATAACCTGAGATAAGAATACACACGTGTGCGGTATAAAGCTCACAATCTAAGCATTTATTTAGAAAACAACAAAGTGAAATTTGATCCTCAATTTGTATTAAGGACTATACAAGTAAGTGGAAGTACCTACGCACCATGAACTAACTCATCCTTATTTTTCATATTTATGTTGCTTGGCAATATTCGTAGGTGTTAAGTTGTGCGAGTCATTCTATTTCCAATAAATACGCAAAAGATGTTCATGAAGATATCATAGCGGTTGAAATTTGTTTAGTTCTATTTCTCCCAGTTTCTGTTCTTCTGGTTGTTGGTGGTGTCCTCTTTGCATCTTTTTTGGACGACCAAATTAATAGGTATTGGCTAAATGAAACTTGTTATATATTGTATTAAGTTTCTAATCGAAAAGCCACCAAGAATTCTGTTGGTTACACAGCCTGTGGTGTTCTTTATTAGCATAAAAGATAGTTTCATGTACACTATCACTACGATTATCCAAGTATGAGTAACCACCACCCAACTACGGACGGTACGTATCCAATTTATACTCGTATATTAAAGCAAATATAAGTGTTTCTTCAAGTATATTCAAGTTCGATTAATCGATTTTCTAGCCAAATTAAATTCGCCCAAGATGATGTTATCCTTAAAGATAAAAGACATACAAACTTCTAATAGGTTTTTGAAGCCACGGTATGCTTTCTGCAATACGAGTATCTTATCAAGAGAAGAAGCACCCAAACTCGAACAACTACACAAACATTGAGAACTTTATTCATTTTGATTTCCTATTTTCAGAAACTTCGATTTATTTTTTTCCTTTCGAAAGGATTAGAAAATTCTTCGTTTTCTAATCTGGTTCTTTTTTTTCTTCAATTTTGTTTTTCTTTTTTATTAACAATTTATAAAAAGTGGTTTTAGCCAGATTATTCGATTTCAACAATAATACCAAATTGCTTATAATAATTCTATTGTCAAGAAAAAATGGATTTCATTTAAAATTGCTTAGATAGGATTTTTTTTTATGGATAATATTTAGGTTCATTTTTATTTACTTGTGAGAGAAAATACCATAGAATTACAATAAATATATCTAATTTTTTTGCTATCTTCTTCTCTATTTAATATAAATATTTTAAGAGTTTAAAATTTTTATATTTTAATCACATTTATAAATCGTAGTAAAGGAAAATTTATTTCACATTTGTAATAAGATTATCCATTTTATTATACGAAAAATAAAAATGTGTCATTTAAAAATTATTAAAAATAAATGCATTTATAAAATTAAATTAATTTAGTTTTAAATATGCCATTTTATATTTTAAATTGTTTAGTTACTTAAAGTAAAAGGCAAATATAGTCTGTCTCTCTCTTGCTAGAAAAACAGGCTTCAGAACAAAAATTTCTTCAGCGGTGAGATTTATTTCCCACTCACAATAAAAAAAATTCTCAGGATGCATAATTTTAAGATTTAGTAATATCTATTGTTCCGGTGTGTTTCTTGATATAAGTTAAGATTTTCATAGAGTTTGGCAACCGGACTTACTCTTAAAACTCAAGAGGATCGTTCCGTCTATCTATTTTCTAGTCTTAAGATCTTTTTTTTTTAACCGACACTTCCAAGTAAACGAATCCAACGAACTCTCCAATATCTCTTCGATATTGTCTGGTGTTCCACAGGGAAGTTTACCTGGGCCCATCTTCTACAACATTCATAAATCCGATATCCCAATTTGTCCCAATTCTTTCTATAATACGGACTACCTTGCATCTAGCTAAAATCCCTCACATGCTTTCGAAATTCTCCAAACCCTAATCCAAATACTCCAGAACTGGATACCAGGTGGAGACTAAAAGTTAATGAACGTAAATCTACGCACGTGACTGTCACTCTCCGCCGTGTACTCACATACCTTAATGGCAGCGAATTACCAAAACACACCGAATTTCGGCAACTAGGACTGAACTTAGACAAATACTTGAAATCGAATCCACATGCAAGACATAAAAGACAATAACTAAAAAGACGATTACTACAACTACTTCGACTTCTAGACAAGCGTTCTAAACTTACTATAGACAGCAAAGTACCATACTTTTATATAATGCTCTACTAAAACCAATATGGACTTACGGACTAAAATTCTGGTGTTCTACCAAGCCTTCCCGTCGAATCCAATCCCTTTAATCAAAAATACTCCATGCAAATGTAGACGCTCCTTTTTATATTCGCAATACAGTAATACTCGTTATAAAAAGTTTCATTATCGTGTCACTGATCATACTAATCCCATTGTTCAAAAACTATTCTCCACTTCCTTTCCTAAAAAGACCCATCGAAGAGTTAAGCGTTACTGGTCGCGTGATATACTAAAATATTGAGATTTAACATAATTCGATGAATAAAATTTAAAATTTTAAAAAATTTTACTAAAATATTGAGGCAGAAACTTTAATGAATAAAATTTAAAAATAAAAAATGGCATCCAAGATCATGCAATTTGACGCCATTGAACTTTTTTTTAATAGAACTATGCTAAAAAATTATTGTATATTTAACTGAATATTATTTATTTAAAGCATATGAAAACCAACAACAATAGAGTGCGAATTATAGCCCGAACTTTACGCAAAAGTCATTAAAAATTACCTTAAAAAAGGAGCAAGAAGTCCTGCAAATAGTATCGTTACAATTACTTAAATTATAGTATATTTATTATTAAATGGCAAATTTTGGTAAAATATATTTAAAAAAATTTAATGCAAAAATAGCCCAGAATCATTTTCTTTAAGATATGAAATTAGTACTTACTAATTTTTAACCGTAAAATTAGTATATATTGCTAATAAATAATAAATTACTTAATACAAATTCCTTTACATAAGAAAAGAAAAAATTCAATTTAATTGTTCAAAAAATAAACGAAAGGGAAACAAAATTATCAGTAAAATTTTTATAAGGTAAAATTAGTTTTACCAATGAAATTAAGATTAATCTAGGTCCGAAAGAAAAAGTTACGAAAAATATCCCAAATTAATTTACTAGTCACAAAAAAGTACATATTGAAATTAATGCAGTAAAACATCGTACCATGGTTGTGAAAGTAACTATGAATATAACTCTAAAAATCTTAGAACAATCCGATTACGTTTTATCTTAATTAAAAATCAGAGAAGGTAGTATAAATGATTCTATTCGTAGTTTAGATACCCTTGCCCATACCTTATGTATGTACATATATATGTACGAACATATATCCGGTAAGTAAAATTTTGCATGTATGATTGTATGCGTAAAACAATCCATTTACTGGTGTGCATTCTAAACCTTTGGTTTACCAAAATTTAGCATTTCGTGTGATAAGAAAATTTCCCTTACTACGTGTATGTAGTGTACGGCGATACGATAATGAAACACACGGGATGGCATATATTAAAGTTGGAGTCAATCTCTCATAGACCAGTTGATTTATTTATTCAAGGATAGTAAAGTCAAGGAAAAATATATAAAATGTACTATGTATAGTAGATGTGATATACGAAGGAAAAGAAATCGTCTCAAATTAATTATTAATTGCTCCTTGTGGAACATGGAAAATTGTCCTATTGAATTTCGTTAATACATCTGATCAACTTTGCAAATATAAAATGCCGAGTTTTAATGAAATTTTTATGCAAATAACCGCGATTCTTGTGAATAATTCCTGATGATTTATGAATTGGTAATCACCTGTTGCTCTTCCAATTGAATTCCATAAGAAAGTTATTCGAATTGTTATTGCTTGGCATTATGAGGTGTTCGTAAAACCTTTTTTTTTCTTTTTCTGCTGGTGTTGAAAGATGGCATATGAAGAGTGGGGTTTGGGGACAAAACTTAATTTCGTTCAATCATAAAATTCTTCTTTGGCTATACTACTACACTTTTATCGTATGACATTTGGATATGGGCGGTAATATGAGCTAACCTGATGGTTGAATTTATTTTTGCTTCAATACGCTGGAGACCTCATAAAATGAAAAGAATTCATTGAACATCTTAAGGAAGCACGTAGACTAAAAGCGAAAATAGTTCGAATTCCGTAACGGCACGGCCCCACATAATATACTCGTTGTTGATGGCTATTCGACTTGACTTCATTGAGTATTCGTAGCATTTATATGATTCCAAAGGAATTTTATTTGGTATTTAACGGCCTCCGCGACACGAACTCAAAACACGACCATATGCATACATACACATATATACTGACTTGGATCAGAAAGATAAGCGATCTCGCCATTAGAAATAGGACAAAGGAGACAAATGCTATTGTCTAGTAGTCGCCTTTATCCTTGTCAACCGTTTAATATTACCATGCATATTTATTCTTGTAACTCATCCTACTATAACGAAATACCAAATCCTTTTAAACAATACCCGTCAATATTTAATGAAAAGGATTCGTCTTGTCTTCTACGTCATGGCAATTTAGTTAACCACGTTACGCATAACATTAGCATTTCAAGTTTTCATTTTATTAATTGTTCAGTATTTTGAGTCCTTTCCATATTAAATCGATGAGTTTAAATGATGTCCTTTTTTCTTTATTAATGATAATAAAAAAATATGCAAAATAGTTAGGAAAAAATTCATTTAAGGACATAACAGAAAAAGGCGTTAACTAAATAAACAAACAGAAAAATGGTGAGATCCCTTGAACAATTAGAGAATGTTTAATTATTCAATTTTATTTTAGAATATTTTTTTTTTTTCATTATTGTCCTTTTTCTTTGTTTTCTCTCTTTGTTATTATATATCCTTTTTATCAGTATATACATATTTTTTGAAATGATTATAGTATATTTTGCCTTTTGATGCTTAAATTTTATCTACTATTTTTTAGGAACTCATCGAAGAAACCGAATAAGGTATTCTTTCTGTTAGGTATTCTTGTGAGGGTCCTCTAAGACCTTGTACGGAAGTACTTAATTTTTAAATAAATACTGTAAATAAATGACTGTCTTTATTATAGAAAGAAGTTATATTTCCATTAATTAAGATTTTATGTTAACAAATAAAATAAAAAAAAAGTAAATAATAAAAATACTAAGTAATAATTGATTAATTTATACGTCTTGTCAGTTTTTGTCTTTTCAGTACAATCTTGAAATTTTATTTACACTAAATGGTAATTTTCTTAGGAAATAAGAAAGGAAATTTTATTATCTTTAAATTTGATATTCATACTAAAGTAATAATAGAATAAATAATAAAAAAAAAATTACAACGACGAGATTTATTACATAGAAGAAAATTTTATTACTTTAAGAGTAGAGGCATTCTCATTCCTTATAAAATTGCCGGTATATTTGATAGCATGGATTTAAGAAAATCTATATTAGAATCATTGTAAGAAGGACTTATTCGTACTCGTATATATATTGTACAATATATTTAAATACAAAAATTAATTATGCCACTTTTATGCTCGTATAACAGTTTATTTGCAGTAGTAAAAATTCTGATTACTTATTTAAGGAGCTACTCCCATTTAATTACAATATATTACAAAAGTTTTTAATGTAATTTTAAATATTTTAATTAATAAAAATATTTTATATTGTATATACAAACACATATATATCATATATATTTAATAAATATTAAAATTATTCTGTATATAAATATGAAAATAAAGGTAAAAGTTTATTAAGAAAATTATTTATTATTTGCTAAATAAGCTTTTCTATTATTGCCAAAATTTCATTAAAGTCATTTTAATTTATAGGTTTTTTTTTTGGATTTATATTCTCTTTTTTTTTGTTGTTGTTGTTAAATATATTATTATGAGCAGCAGTTGAATAGATTTTTTAAATTATTATAGAAAATAATATTTGAAAATATGAATATTTAACTGAAGTAATAATTTTTGGTTATTAAATTTTTGTTAGGAAATCGGCACAATTTTAATATTAGCTAAAAATTTTTAATGATTTAAAAATAATAATTGGATTCTTGGCGTAATTTATGAAAATGGGACTGTAAATATTTCCATTCTGTAAATATTCCCATTTTTGGGAACAAAAAAAAATTGAAAAAACTCAACTGTTTTCATAGATGGAAGAAAATGACGGACTAAGGGTCCTAAGATGAGTGCTAGTAAATTATGCTCTGAAAGAAAAACAACGCTGCGATGTGCTTAATGGGAAGATAAGCTACAAGCTAATAATAATCTTTTAGTGAATATAAATGTATATTATTAAATATATTATGAAAGTAAGATTATTAATTGTAGCAAAGATTTCGAAAAGATTGTAAAAGATCCTTTCCGTAATATTATTAATCTTAAAAACTTAAATTTATTGATTCATTTAACAATTTCTATAATTGTTTTTATTTTAATTTAATTTTTCAGAATTTCAATTTTATTAAATGAATAATATTTAATAGTGAGAAATGGAGTTTATCGCTGAACAAAATTTTGTTTCTTAATGTGCTACGGTGGACTTATGACGTTTGTAGAAAGTTTTAAAAATTGAAACGTATTTTTTTTCAGGTTTATTTGATTTACCATATTAATTGGCAGTTTTTATTTTAAATAATATATATTTTAAATAATAGTTTAATGACAGGGGTATTATTTTCAAACCATAAAATGAATAATACGTTAGTTCTCTGGGACAGCTTTACATCGGCTGAAGTGTTAATTTCACTTTTCGTTCTAGTATTGCAAGAGTTCAGTTGAAATTTTTGGTTACACTTTTTTGAATATTATCGACAGTCCTTTCAAGTCATTTTTTTATCTTGGGGAACAAAAGAGTGTCAAGCGGAAAGGATCAGGAGACAAGGGGGGCTGGGGAACTAGAGGAATTCCTTTTTATTATAAAATCTCTTTTGTGGAGATGGATGTATGAAAGAGATCTTGTTATGATGGAGCATCCCAATGTCTGCATAGTTCGAGGTTCCGTGAAAACAAATTTTTCTAAATTTTTCGAGGACTTCTACTCACTACTTAATGTTAATCTGACCCATTTTTCATCAATTTTTTGCGTTGACCTCTACTCTTCTCAAACCTCCCTGAGTGCTGTTAGACCTCTACTCTTCTCAAGCCTCAACAAATACTTTATGCCATCGGAAAACTTGAAGTCTTGATTAAGAATGGCCCGTTGAAGCTTTTCGTAAGTCAAGCCTACCTCCCAGTCGAGGTTGAAAATTGCAGTGCATGTCTAAGAGTGATTAGCCTATAAGCTTTGTGGAGGAAAAGTCTATAGTATTGCCAGATTACTCTCAGTGATGCCTATTTTTTGATTATGTTTTATCATATTAAAAAGCTTTTTGATGTGTAACATTAAAATAATAAGGCTCTCGGTATTTCCGTCGCAATTTCGTGAATGCGACGGAAATGCATAACAGGAAGTGTTAACCAAATGCTTTCTACATGGAATTGCCTTAAGCTATGGAAGAACACCATTTTAAAAATATTGAGATGAAATTATGCTAATTTACCCTGAAAAAAATCTGATGTCGATTTTATCCTTTTAATTTTCCTTTAACATTTCAACCACCAAATGAAAAAGAAAACTTTAATTAAAAGAAGATACTATCTTAAATGCAATTTTATAGTAAGTACTCCATGAACTTAATGCTACTGTACCAAGATCTTGAAGCCGTTCATATATTTATGGCATTTGATTTCTAAATTTCCAAAAACAACAGAACAATTTCAAAAGTGTATATCAATGCTTGCCATTTAATTTTTGATGATTATTTCATGTAAAAATTGGCCACGACTACGTTTTAAGTAATTCATGCGAGGGGTCCAATTTTGAACCATTTTTTCGAGCATCTCAGTTGGTATTACGCTAATAATGCCTGCAAGTGACACATCGGCATAGACGAAATACTTTACATAACCCCATCAAAAATAGTCTAGAGGCGTCAATTCGCACGATCTAGGCGGCCAACTCACTCAACTGAAACGTGAGATAAATTGCTTACCGAACTCATCTCTCAATATATACATTGTTTCATGAGCTATGTGGTATGTATCGCCGTTTTGTTGAAACCACATGTTGATCATATTCAGTTCTTGCATTTTGCCTGTGGTTGTTCATCAGACGAAATGTGACAATTTTGCTAATTCACATACCCATTCTACTAGAAATGAGCTTTGGTAAAAAAAACGGATTTTTCTCAAGTTGTTTTAATATAAGGTGTAGTAAAAAGAAATCCATTATTTTTGCATTAAATTGAAGGATTTATTTAGCATAGATAGAATGATACGATTTATGTTAGGTCAAATATGCACCATTTTGTTTGATAACTTGTTGCCATTTTGGAGGTAATTTCATAATGCCTCTCTCATAGAAACCCTCGTCCCTATTGGCAAAAAACTGGGAAAGTCGATTTTCACAATCTTCTCTTGAGGCGAATTTTTCACAGGCAAAATCATTCTTCATAGACAGGAAGAGGTGGTAATCACTTGGTGCCAGGTCCGGACTATAAGGTGGATTCATAAGAACATCCCAACTAAGGTCCTAGAACTTCTGGCGAGTCACTATCGATGTATGCGGCCTGGCGTTGTCCTGATGGAACACAATTCCTCTCCTATTGGCCAAAGCTGGCCGCTTCTGGGCGATTGCTTCTTTCAGACGGTCCAATTGTTGACAATATAGGTCCGAATTAAGAGTTCGGCCGTAGGAGAGCAGCTCATAGCCAGTCCCACCAAACACACAGCAAAACCTTCCTGGCTGTCAATCCTGGCTTGACCACCGTTAGCGCCGGGTGACCGCGATTTGACCACGACCGTTGTCGCTTGACGTTGTCGTAAGTGACCCACTTTTCATCACCAGTAACCATCCGCTTCAGAAATGGATCGATATTGTTGCGATTCAGCAGCGATTCGCAGATGGAAATTCGGTCCATGAGGTTTTTTTGCGATAACTCGTGTGGCACCCATACATCGAGCTTCTTTTTGTATCCAGCCTTATTTAAATGGTTCTAAACGGTTTTTTGTGCAATGTTTAGCTCCTGGGCAATCGAAACAGTGCTTACGTGACGGTCGGACTCGACGGTTTCCATTATTTTATCGACATTTTCGACAATTGGCAATCCAGAGCGTGGTGCATCTTTGACATCAAAATTACCGGAACGGAATCGACGAAACTAAAATTGCGCATGATTGGCTGTTACAGTATTAGGACCATAAACACTATTCACATTTTCAGCTTTCTGGCTTGCGTTTTCGCCTTTATCGAAGAAAAACTGTAAAATATGGCGTATTTTCTCTTTGTTGGTGTCCAACTTTGACGCGTGCTAAAAAAAATACTGAATCAAGTAATCACAAAACTGTGAAAAGAAGCTTTTTTAGTACGAAATCTTATCTTTCTAACGCCATCTAGTGCAACCCGATCGCACTTTTAAAACGGGAGATACAGACTCCTAAAGCCATCTATACTGGATGCTGCGGCAGCAATATTTTCCTCTGTACGCACTCTAAGCACACAGGTTGGTGGTTTGATATAAAAAAAAATGTAAAATTGCTGCAAAATTTTGTCACTATGGCTTGAATTGCTTGCGTTCAGTAGGTCGATTATGACGACCACAAATAATGGTCCAAGTGGCCGAAACACATTTTTCACAGAGCATGAATTTTGATAATAAAATTTAATAATTTGTAAGCGTTGTTCGAATATAAGTCTTTCCATAATAAAATGACAATATTAACTAAGCCCTTTTCATTTTGACACACGTCACGTGCTATAACAAACGCCACGTGATATGTCAAAAATAAAAATAAGAAAAATCATACAGCAAAAAAAATAACCCGATATAAGCAAAACTTAATAATAATAATATTTGTATATATTAAATTTGGAAATATTACTTAATGTACCAATATATTTTGTATGAGCAATGGTATAAGATCAGAGATAAAAACAAATACTAAATTTGATAATAATTGATGTAATAGAATAAAATACTAGTCGAACAATATTGTAAATTCTGTAACGAAAAGGTGCCTTTTATATTAAAATTTAATCGGAATACATTAAAAGGGATATTTTCACCATATCCTTATGGGACGTTCTATTTGAAATAGAAATGTTATTGTATTTGATTCCATTAGCATTATTTCCAGCGAAAGTCAAATTATTTTTCTTGATTCACTAATTGGAAAAATGTCACGACAATAATATATGCATTCACCTTCTATTATAACAATTCCATAGAAAACTTGTAATATTTATGTTTTCAATGGTAAAATTAAATTGTTCCTAATTACTAATTAATTGCTACTTATAGAAAATTATCTTATTCAATTTGTTAAACATTCTCATAACATACAAACAGTTTAATCAAGGACATCTTAATTAGACATATGAAAATTTGTTGATTTTAATTAGAAATTTAAAATATTTTTGACTTAAAATTTGGTTCTATATGTGAGTAAAATTTTTCGTATACTTATAATAATTTAAAAAATATTTTTCAGATTCTATCATAAATGTAAGAATTCAATTTCTTTTATATGGTAGCTTATATAGGATTATTCATTTTGCGCTTTGGAATGCACAGTCTTGTTGTTATATGACAGTCATAATAATATTTTTAAGTTAAAAATTTGCAATTTAACAATATGGATTGTTCTACTATTAAAAAAAATGCGTTAAAATTGCAATGTTTCGCGTTTTTTACCGAAAATTTTTTTTATTTCTGATAAGGTTTATTTAATTATCGGTGGATACGTCAATAAGTAAAACTACCATATATGAGGGGCTCTAAAAACCCACAGGTTACTGGATCAAGTCATTATATTTGTGAATAGTGACTGTCTGGTAAAAATTTTGGTCTGAAGGTGTTTTTAGCCCATATTTCTTTGAAAATGTAGAAGGAGAGATCGTTTCCCTCAATTGGAAGGATTATGGTCGTATGATAACTGAAAAGATATTTTTTTGGCGCAGTTAGATTTTATTTTATAATATAACATATAAAATTAAATTTGCATAAATTATTTTAAATTATAGAGCATTTAAAAAATTAACATCTGCTAAGTACGAGGGTTATTCAACAAGTACTTAGCCTCACCGCCCGATAAAACTCCTGTCACAAAAAAAAAATTTACCATCGTGCAGTACATTCTTTTAGTAGCCTACTGTCAAAGTTTCAGTTGATTCCCTTCATTAGTTTTGTTTTGAGAGCACAAAAATGGGAAAAGAACAATATCGTTTGGTGATTAGATTCTTGTTTTTGGAAGGGAAAACGCGCAGCGAAATCAAAGATCGCTTGGATGCTGTGTATGGTGACTCTTCTCCTTCGATGGCAACCGGCAAGAATTGGTTTAACGAGTTTGTTCGTGGCCGCACGTCGGTTTTTGATGAGCCACGCCCAGGTGCCCCAAAAACGGCTGCTACGGAGGAAAACGTTAAAAAAGTCCACGATCTCGTGTTGGCAGACCGTCGATTGAAGGTTCACGAGATAGCTGAGACTGTGAGCATCGCAGTAGGAACGATGCATCATGTTCTACACGAAGAACTGGGCAAGAGAAAGCTGTCGGCGCGATGGGTGCCGCGTTTGCTCACACTGGAAAACAAGCGCAACCGTGAGACCACATCGGCGACGTGTTTGGCTATGTTTCAGCGCAATCCAGCGGAGTTCTTGCGTTGTTTCGTGACCGTCGACGAAACATGGATTCACTGGTACACACCAGAGACCAAGGAACAGTCGAAACAGTGGACTTCACCCGGCGAACGTGCTCCGAAGAAGGCGAAGACTGTTCGATCGGCCGGAAAGGTGATGGCCACCGTTTTTTGGAATTCACAAGGTGTAATTCACATCGATTACCTCGAGAAGGGTACAATAATCACGGGAAGCTACTATGCTGACTTATTGGGCCGATTTGACGTCGAATTGAAGAAAAAGCGGCCCCGCTTTGCGAAGAAAAAAGTGCTGTTCTACCACGACAACGCGCCGGCTCACACCTTCGCCGTCGCCATGGCCAAATTGGTCGAATTGCGCTACGAATTGCTGCCCCATCCACCGTACTCTCCAGATTTAGCCCCTTTTACTACTTTTTGTTTCCAAACCTGAAAAAATCACTCGCCGGGAATAGATTTGGGTCGAATGAGGAGGTCATCGTCACCACGGAGGCCTATTTTGCTTCCCTCGAGAAAATGTATTTTTTGGACGGGTTAAAAAAGTTAGAGCATCGCTGGGCCAAGTGTATCGAGCTTGAAGGAGATTATATGGAAAAATAAATTGCCACCTTTCCAAAATTTTCGTTTTTCTTTTGTAGGCTAAGTACTTGTTGAATGGTCAAATTAAAATTGGAAATTTGCAAAAAAGTCATTAAAAACTACTGCAAAATAATCAAATCCTGCAAGTAGTCTAATAGTTATTATTGTAATAATATTATATTTTTTTATATAATGGCAGAATTAGCAAATGATAAAAAAATAAAAATTATATTAAAATCTAAATTTAAAATATATTTCAATAAGTTTTACTTTCCAAAGTTTGTATTTGGATAATTGTTTAGTAAGTAATATTTACTAGAAATTTTCTTAAGTCGGCAAACATATTATTTCCCCAAAGATGACCTATAAAAGTAATTAATGTAATTATGTTACTTACAAGATATAATTACTACAAGCTCCCGATTATGTTCCTATGATTTCGAATGAAAATTGTAAGCGAATTATTAAGTCTTTCACTCAACTAGAGGATATGTTAAATATCAGCCTAATAAAATTATTTTACATATGAATATCCTTTGAATATCATTATAGCAATTTGAATTTTATCTTTATTATATTTTAAGTATTTCGGTAATAAGATTTTGCTGAATTGGAGAATTGAATTCTTAGGCTTACAACATTTAGTTCTAATAGATAGTTACACTTGATGTGTCTTTAAAGTTAGTTATTTCCTAACGATAATTTATATTCGAATTTATGCGATAATTTTATATTAAAAATACAATAAATTTTATAAAAAAATTCCTTGAAAGTTTCTGTGATGTTACCTAATTCGTTAAAAGTTTACTTATATTCTTACCATATTATACTTTAGATATCCTTTTATAAGGAATATTAAGAGAAGTATTATTATTTTTATAATAAAAAGAGAAAAGAAAAACAAATTAATGTCCACATTATACCATCGGAAAAAATACGAATATTTTTATATACACATTAGCAAGCAATAATATCTTTTCAGTTATGCTACAGTAAATAACAAACTTTAGTCAAAGCTATATAATTAATGAGATTTTTCCATCATCTAAAATAGGATTTTGGTTATAAAAACTATACCATCTACTCATAATACTATATCCTTAATAAGGGAAATATATTTAACTATATTTATGCATACATAAAAATTAACTATAGTATAATGTTCAGAGTATATAAAAAAATAGTCAAGAGCAAGACTCATTTATTAAGTTTTTCTAACGCAACACCTGAAATGACTTCGAATTGCCAACTTGATTCCGAACCCTGGTAACGAGCCACATGGGGTTATGGTGTCATAAAATAAGAGAAAGCACATTTGTTTTCGTAATTATCACCTTTTTGTTTTGGTACTTTATACATTTTTTTCATTAAATTGTTATTAAATTGACCTAAACAAAAAAAAATCTTCTATTTATTAATTATAATCTGGTATTTTTTTTTTTTGGAAATTTTTCTATTCGAAAAATTGATGAACTTTTATAGTATTTTGGACATCTGCAATCATCAATTTATTGAGATTAAGTACATAATAAAATATTATTGAAATATTTCTATTAAAAAAATAAAATATTTCATAATTTATAAAGTTAAATACGAGCATATGAAATAATTTTAACCTATAGTAATACGAGTATTAGAAAAATTTTCTAAGATAAAAAAATATTGTACTGAAAAGAAAAATTTGTTGAAATTATTTTTCATTATATTAAATTGCAGCTCATTTCTATAAATTTCATTTAAGGAAAAAAAATATTGGCTTACTCTAGATTTAACATATATTTTTTTGTTATTGTAGCAAAATTTTAAGAAATTTAATTAAAAGTCTTTCTTGTGGAAAATATTTGAAGGCAATATTTTTAACCGCAAGCAATCATCAACATAGAAATGACAAATTTCACGATTTTTTTTCCCCAAATTTTCCTCTGTGGTTTTTTTTTGTAGTGCTTTTTATTTTTATAAAATATTAAAATATTGTAATAAATAAGGGAATAAAAATATTACTGAGGGAAAATTATTTTCCAAAAAAAGGAGGGGGAATGCTGTCGTCTTTTTCTTCTTTTCCTTTTAATAAGAAGCAACAAGTTTTACTTGTTATATTTACATGCTTATATATTAAATAAGAAAAAATAAACATTTAATTAAAATTATCCTTAAGGTAAAGCATGAAAAATAAAAATAAACAAATTATAATAAAAACTCATGTGTAATATATAGAAAATTTCATTATAAAAAACCAACCCTCCAATATGAAGAAAATTTTACGCTGATTTTCCACTGAAGTTAAATTCTATTAGACTATAATTTTATGAAAATAGGTAAGATGTAGGGAAATTTATGTTCATACTTAATAATGGTAAATTTATAAATTTACTTGAAATATACATACAAACAAACAAACAAAAAAAAACAAGGATGAAATAGGAAAAGAGACAGTTTAGCTATTTTAAAAGTATAGAATATTGAGAATACAATACTTAAGAAAGTATTGTAAGATGAGAAAATCGTTTGGGAAATAGCTAAATACACGTGTCCTTATCCATTATACCACAAAATGTAATTGAATTATCCTTTCAATCTCAAATCACTCGCAGCGGTTATTTCTGCGTCCCACCTGAGTTCGATGGATTCAAGAAATTTCATTAATTTTTAATCGTAAATACACGAAAATGGTGCTAACTGAACCGCACTCGTTGTGAAAGATTATCGCCCAGAGATAGTAGTTATGTGTTTAGTGATCCGCATCGTTCGGAAACTGAATTTTCGAAAAAACAAAAACAAAATATGCTCATTCATTTATATTACGAGTAGTAAGTTGCGATATTCAAACAAAACGAATTTCCAAAGATTCGTATATTTGTGCTCGTAGATAAAATATCCTCCCTAGAGATGTATTCGTAAATAAGTTGGAAGAATTTTTTTTATTTTTTTACATCATGAAAATACGAAATTCTGATTGAAAATAAAATCTTCACAAAAACTTACTGTTTCCAAGCACCAAAAGTGGCAACAATTTTATAATAAATCCGGTAAACAATAATATATTCATTTTCGTTATAACAAACAATAATAACAGAACCGCTTTAGAAATGTTATAATCAGCTTATGAAGGAAATTTGCGTATGTTATAAAAAGTTAAAACTTTTATAAAATGAAATGTGAAAAAAATTCAAATTTCTTTAATAAACACAACAACAACAACAAAAAAAAAACAGCAAGTTTGCTATAATTGAGTTTAATTTTTTTTTCTCGTTTTAGTATTTCAAATATGTTCAAATCACATTTCACAAATGTATCTAGCCTGTTTAATTGAAAACTGACACTTGTCTTAGAATGTTAAACACAAAAGGACACTTGTTTGAAACTTTCCGAATTCGCTAAGGGATTCTGCTCCTTAACAGCGGACTACTGTTTAGTAGGACAACACGATTCATTGCAATGAAACGAATACGAGCAACTGTTCACTAGTCTCCCATCACTTTAGCATTTATACCATTCATGTCAATGCCGGTTATAAGCACGATGGAGCACAGCGGCACTGTACACTGTCGAGACTGTACCACTAATATAAGCATCAGTCGTAGCAGTAACAGCAACAAACAACATCAGCAGCGAATGCTATTCCTGTTATGGCAAAAATAAAAGCAGCAACTTTGAGTGCTGTGTGTGACTGGTAGTCGGAGCCGTCTTTCAAGCTCCCCTAAACAGTGTTTCCTTTTGGGAACGAGGCCGACGCAATAATAGTGTTTACTGGCGCACCTGTGTTTTCTGAAAGGAGCTTCAGCACTTTCGGTGTTTGCGAATAACACACTCACAAAGTTACAACGAACGCTTTCTCAGGTGATAAGTGATTAGTTGTAATCAGTGACAGGATACGACGAATTATTCTGTTATGCCTCTTTGTTTACGATACGAATTACATAATTAACGGCGAAATGGCCACTGATCCGTTAATATAATCTGAAGAATGCGTATCCATATAGGATGAAACTGTCCTTTTCAATTCAATACCAAATACCATTTTCAAGCGATACACTGTACAGACACAATGCAACTAAATTTGATTTAAGCATAAAAACTAACACGATAATTAGCTTAAAACTTCGTCCTGTGATAATGACACAATTTGTTCTAACTATTTTGTTACTGAATTTCTTTTTATTTGACCGTCCCGATATACTTTGGAAATAACCGATCAAGTTTTTAGATAATAAGGACCAGTAAACAAACCCAATTGGAGGTGATTTCTGTCTTAAGTATTCGTTAGTATGCGTATGTTAATGCTTTTAGTCATGCTTTTGGTATTTTCGAAAAAGCTGTTCGGAAATAAGTTTTCACGATATTGAAAGTTCGGTTTTATTATAAAGCTTGACCATATCTTAAAGCTTAAATTTTTTTCTATTCGGAACGCTTTTGATATAAAACTTTTTCTAAAGCTTTTATATTTTTAAAGTTCAAGTTTGAAAAGTTTTCATAAAAAGTACAGGATAAGCGTTCGAACAAAGTATACAGAGGTAGCTTTTATGCAAATGGGGAAGTACAGTCAGGAACAAAATGGACTCCATGCCAAGATAAACAATGATTTGCTGAAAATTCGTTATATTCTGGCTTCTATATTGAAGTATAAAGGGCAACGGCATTGGGCCCTAATTTTGGTATACGAGGTCTGTTCAAAAAGTATCGCGGATTTTGTGTTTTTTCAAAAATTATTTATTTGGTCATAAATATCTATTTTGTCCCTTTCAAAATAATCCCCACCAGATATTATACACTTCTGCCAATGCTTTTTCCAATCCTCGAAGCACTTCAAAAAAATCATTTTTTGTGATCTTGTTCAGCTCCTCCTATGATGCTGTCTTTATCTACTCAATCGTAGCGTAGCGTCGTCCTTTCATGGGGCTCTTCAGTTTCAGGAACAAAAAAAAGTCACAGGGGGCCAGATCTAGGAAATACGGTGGCTGCGGCATTATTAGTGTGTTGTTTTTGGCCAAAAATTCGCGCACAAGCAACAATGCGTGAGAAGGGGTGTTATCATGGTGCAAAAGCCAATTGGAAGACCACATATCCGGCCGTTTCTGGCAAATTGCTTCACGCAACTTGCGCATAACTGGCAGGTAATATTCCTTATTGACCGTTCTACCCTGTGGCAAGAACTCATTATGCGCCACGCCCCTGCAATCGAAGAAAACTGTAAGCAAAACCTTCACATTCGACCGAACTTGACGCTCTTTTTTCGGTCTTGGCTCGTGCGGCAGCTTCCATTGGGATAATTGAGCTTTGGTTTACACGTCATAACCATAAACCCATAATTCGTCACCACTTATGATCCTTTGGAGCAAATTTGGGACGTCGCGGACAGAGTCCAACAGCTCCTTAACAATGTTAATGCGATGCTGTTTTTGGTCGAAATTGAGCAATTTTGGTACGAATTTCGCGGCGACTCGTCTCACAACCAAATCATTGATAAAAATCGAATGGCACGAGCCAATCGTAATGTTTAAGTCCTCAGCAGCTTCTCTAACGGTGATTCGACGATTGGACAATACTATTTTTTTTTACTTCATCAATGTTTTTGTCTGTTGTTGACGTGCTCGGGCGTCCGGCACGCTTTTCAACGTTCACATCTTCTCGGCCCTCTGAGAACATTTTTTACCACCGATAAACGTTGCTTCGGTCCAAGGTAGCTTCACCATATGCTACAGTCAACATTCGGAATGCGTCCGCGCAATTAATTTTGTTTTTCACACAAAATTTGATACAGATTCTTTGATCCATTTTTTGGAATGGGCCAAAATCGAAGACGAACCAAAACACGTGCAAGCAAAGCAGCTGTCAAAAATTAACTGAACATTCAAAATGGCCGAACTTATCGGCATAAGCGAGAGACATGAGTACCAACATAACACCACACAAAAAATCAAAAATCGAATATACGTAACCCACGGAAATTCAAAATTCGCGATATTTTTTGAATAGATCTCGTATACTAGGTTATAGGCAATATATTACTAGATCTCGCCGATAGAAGTCGTTGATTTATTTTAAGATCTAAATTTTTAATAGGCTCGTTTAAATTTATTGCTAATTTGATCAAATTTCTTCTAATATCAGTTTTATTTTTGAGACAATATCTTAAAAAAATGTATTATTTAATATTAATCATTTTATTTTCCTATTATTATATATTTTTCGATATTTTGAATAGTCCCTATTATAATATGATCCTTAACAAAGTTCCCAAACCTGAGATTATTGAGAGAAATAAAAATGGTTAACCTTTTCGAACTTCATTATTTACACATGTAGCCAGGAAAATATATAATCTTTTATGAATCGATATTTGGTTTAACTTCTAGTGATACGAGTAGTAGTAGCCCCTGAAAAATATTTTCTTGATTTTTTGCGTAAGTTTTAGTTGAGGGGACACCAGAAATAATTTTCATTTTATCACATATAAAACCCAATATCTTTAACGTACTTAGGGTTGCGATTTGATTTGCACCTGAATCACATTTGAGGTTTTTAAGGTATCGTCGGTACTCCATTCATTCTCCTTATTATTATTCTCATATTGCTTGACATTTGACATTGTTTTCTTTGGGCACACTCTATACACGAGAAGACGTGGTTAGACTATATTATTTGGATAGATACAAGTGTAGTAATTTTATACAATAACAATTTGGATTTTAATTTAATAATTTTGATTCTCGTTAAATAATAATAAAATACAAACTATCAACAATAAAGTGTAATATTTTGAAGATTGTGTATCTTAAAAATCGAAATAAAAATTACTCTTTCTCAAACAATTTTAAAAGCCAATAAATCTTTTATCTATAAATCAAAAATATAAAACTAACTAAAATACGAAAATGAGGGATGAGCATACATATGGTCTAATGGTCTAGTTGATGAACCAATAATGAAAAGGAATTTGAAAACATCCTTTTGTCGTGGTTAATAGACGATGACATGCACTTAGTCGATTCTATTCGTTTGAAATTTTTCGATAAAATCGTCTAAAATAGCATCGAAATCAGTGAATTTTTCATTCCCACAAATTGATAGCATTCAAAGGAAAACTTTCTCTCCTCGTCCTCGCTTGTATTTTCAATAAAACTTCAATTCTTCGTTGTTCAAAAGTACCCCCAAATAAGAATACGCATACACACTACTTTGTAAATTTTATTTTAGATACTATCTTAGATATCTTATAAAATATATTCTTATCAAAATTGGGAATTTTTTAAATTTCTCATTTTTCATAAAACCGGAAAAGAGGGAGGATATATTGGTTCATAAATATTAAATGTTAAAAATATTTTACAAATGCAAACACTCATTTATGAAATGTACTGTTTTGAAACCGAGGGATTATGATGGGGACTATATACAGTTCAGACTAAAACTATTTTGAGACATAATAAAAAACGGAGCGTAATGTTTTTTCTATTAGTGCAAAACAGAAAGTTAGTTTAATAAAAAGTTTTTACAGAAAATTCTTACTGAACATATTTTTTACTGAACATAAAAAAAATTTTTTACTGAACATATTTTTTAACGAAAATTGAAAATATGTACCAAACATTTTTACTGCAACTTTATACTGAAAATATTTGCCGAAAATTTGAACTGAATTTTTACTGTAAATTTTTACTATAAATTTTTACCATAAATTTTTACTATAAATTTTTACTATAAATTTTTACTATAAATTTTTACTATCAATTTTTACTGTAAATTTTTACTGTCAATTTTTAATGTAAATTTTCACTGTAAATTTTTACCGCAAATTTTTACTGAAAGATTTTGCTGGAAATTTAAACTGCAAATTTTTACCGCCATTTTTACTGTCAATTTTTACTGGAAATTTTACTGGAAATTTTCACTCTAAATTTTTACTGGAAATTTTTACTCTAAATTTTTACTGTAAATTTTTAATATAAATTTTTACTGTAAATTTTTACTGAAAATTTTTACTGTAAATTTTTGCTTTCAATTTTTACTGTCAATTTTTACTGTCAATTTTTACTGTCAATTTTTACTGTCAATTTTTACTATAAATTTTTACTCTAAATTTTTATTGTAAATTTTTACTGTAAATTTTTACTGTAAATTTTTACTGCCAATTTTTACTGCCAATTTTTACTGTAAATTTTTACCGCAAATTTTTACTGAAAGATTTTACTGGAAATTTAAACTGCAAATTTTTACTGTAAATTTTTACCGCCATTTTTACTGTAAATTTTTACTGTAAATTTTTACTGGAAATTTTTACTGGAAATTTTCACTCTAAATTTTTACTGGAAATTTTTACTAGAAATTTTTACTCTAAATTTTTACTGTAAATTTTTAATGTAAATTTTTACTGTAAATTTTTACTGTAAATTTTTACTGTAAATTTTTACTGTAAATTTTAACCGCAAATTTTTACTGTAAATTTTTACTTCCAATTTTAACTGTCAATTTTTACTGTCAATTTTTACTGTAAATTTTTACCGCAAATTTTTACTGAAAATTTTTACTGGAAATTTAAACTGCAAATTTTTACTGAAAATTTTTACCGCCATTTTTTACTGTAAATTTTTTACTGTAAATTTTTACTGTAAATTTTTACTGTAAATTTTTACTGTAAATTTTTACTGTAAATTTTTACTGTAAATTTTTACTGTAAATTTTTACTGTAAATTTTTACTGTAAATTTTTACCGCCATTTTTACTGTAAATTTTAACTGGAAATTTTTACTGGAAATTTTTACTGGAAATTTTTACTGGAAATTTTCACTCTAAATTTTTACTGGAAATGTTTACTAGAAACTTTCACTCTCAATTTTTACTGTAAATTTTTACTGTAAATTTTTACTGTAAATTTTTACCGCAAATTTTTACTGTAAATTTTTACTTTCAATTTTTACTTTCAATTTTTACTGTCAATTTTTACTGTCAATTTTTACTGTCAATTTTTACTGTCAATTTTTACTATAAATTTTTACTCTAAATTTTTATTGTAAATTTTTAATGTTAATTTTTACTGTAAATTTTTACTGTAAATTTTTTGCCGCAAAATTTTACTGGACATTTAAAATAAACATTTTTACTGTAAATGTTTACTGCAAATTTTTACCGCCATTTCTTACTGTTAATTTTTACTGTAAATTTTTACTGGAAACTTTTACTCTAAATTTTTACTCTAAATTTTTACTGGAAATTTTTAATGAAAATTTTTACTGTAACTTTTTACTGAACATTTTTACTGTAACTTTTTACTGTAAATTTTTATTGTAAATTTTTACTGTAAATTTTTACCGCCATTTTTTACTGAAAATTTTTACTGAAAAGTTTTACTATAAATTTTTACTGAAAATTTTTTTGCTGCAAATATTTTCTGAAAGCTTGTATTGAAAATTTGAACTAAAAATTTATTTATCTTAATTTTGTATATTTATTTTTGTCATATAAATAATGGTCTGTCATTTGGACGGTAAATTAAATATTTCAAAAAATCACACTTCTTAAAATTTGGGCTTTTATTTTATGTTCACCTAATATATGTGAGACGATAAGAGTAAATGTAAATTTATACGCATAAACGTTAAGCTTTCATACCAAATACGTACATTATATACGAAATAAATTTCTGTTAATTCTTATATCATAAAATGTAATTATTATTGTAAATGTGATTATTTCTAATGCAGTCCTTTTGGATATATGAAGTCATTCAAAGACTTTATGTTTTTATTTTTACTTTCAGAATAATGAGAAAATTGATATAATATACGCACGGTGAAATTTACATGAAATTAACTTATTTAATGCTCTTTTCCCAAGAAATTCGTACAATTTGGGAATATTCATTTAATTTGCAGTAAATTAACTATAATTGATGTTATACCTTCGGTTTAAAGGACGTGAAATACAAAGAAAAATAACAAAGGAAAAATTCTAATAGTAATGCTGAAAGGCGGGCAATATGTGTCCTTAATTAAGACATTTCCCTAGATTTCGTTCATTTCCTCAGAGTATAATTTTTTTTAAGAATTTCTTTTATTGTGAATGGTTCCTTAAGAAGGCAACTAACAGCTTTCCATTTCCTTTTGAGCAGCACTAGTGGTGAGGGCGAAAACAATAGTCGGAACAAACTAAGTGAGGAAAAAAAGCTTTTAAGATACCAAATACAAAAATTACAATGACCAAGAAAAAAATCTATTGCCATGCCTCGGTAGAAATAATATGGTCTCATCGGAAAAGTACATGTGGTTGGGCATAGATACGAATTTTTCTGGTGCTGCCTGTATACCGAAATCTTTAAGAAGCCATCAGTTCCAGCAGAAGAGATACGGTTTACTGAATTTGGAAATGAGGCACTCACTGAATTTTTGTTCTATTATTTTTCTTCTTTTTATTTTCATTGTGAACTCATACCACTTACTGCAAAGGATATAAATTAAACGTGGAAAAGAGCATCTACTAAAATAGCTTAAATTTCTTCAAGAGAAAACTTTTAGTTAACAAATTTATGAGTAAAAGATAGAAGACACAAATGGTCACAGTTAGCTATTGGCTGAAATGGAAAGTCTTAGGGAAAAAAAACAAGTTCACCGCATTAGCGAATTAAATTCAATGAAAATTGGAGCTTTTGGTATGTGGAAAGGCGAATCAAAAAGGGAAAACTTGAAATGAACAAGAACTAATTTGTAAGTCCACTCACTCCCTAATTTCTAATTTAAATATGTTCCCGCTTAAGGGACTATTCAACCCTCCCAATTGAGTTTCCAATACTTAAGTTCAGCGTATTAAAAGATGAACGGTCGGGTCGATTCGAATAGATGAAAATGATGGTAATGAGTTTTTTGATAAGTTTTGCAATGGCAATGGTTTATATGGAATACGGTAATGGTCGGGATGGTCGAGACGCAATGACGGTTACAAGTATTGGTTCTAGCGACTGGAATCTTTTACAAAAATCATTGTGACGTGCCATTGCCTTTTTGGCTTTCCATTCTCATGCCAACGATTTGATTTCATTTTTCTTAGTGTCACTGAAGGCGACTAATCAACAAATTGAGGGCGATTAATTAACTGACACTCTTAGAAAGGAATCCTGTTATCGACACCTTTTGAAAGCGAGAAAACAAGTTTGCCAAATTTGATTATCATATTAATTACCTTTCAAAACTTATCCACCAACTTAATTATCAATTTTGCGTATTAAAATTTCCACAAGGCGTTCATTAGAAAAGTATCTTAAAATAATCCCCGAGTTATTTGCTTTCGTGTAATCTATACTCAGTTTGAGTGGATCTTTTTTTATTTATGTTTTAAAAAAAATACTTTTTTATCCTGTCTGCATTCTTTGTTCTATTCAATCTACATAATCTGATACTCATTAAAATTAAAAAAATTTTTTTACTTATCTTTACTAATGCGATTTAGCATAAAAATTAAGGAACATTTTCATAAACCTCATAAGAAACAACGAAAAATTATCCGATTATCCATTTTATGATTCGAAAAGCTTAGTTTTGTTATTTAACAGATGTAATAAATATATACTATTTATTATACTATTTGTTATACATAAGATTTGCCAATTTATATTTAGAATTATTTGATTATAAAAAAATGCGTTAAAATTGTAAAATCTTTCTTCAAATGTGGTGATTCTGCGTAGTTACCTTTTCTACTTTAAGGGGGATTATGGTCGGCATAATAAGGCTGATTTCTCACTCGATCGACACGTTTATAAGCAAAATTGCAATTGGCAGGACTCTTAAAGCCCATAAATGATTGTATATAAGCTATAATAATAATTATATAAAGAGGGTAGCAAGAGGTACATGATCTCAAAACCACTTCGACTCATAAGGGGCTTTGTGGTGAATAGCCTAACTCAGTTAATAGCAATATTGAGGCTTTAAACGGACATTATTATTATATTGATTGGTAGATGGAAGATCTCGTAGGGTTTAGGGAATCCCAAAACAAGATGTCGAAGTCTCTGGCGTACCCCGATGTGGTTTTTTGAGTAATTCGTGCCCGGGGCATTATTGCAGTGCAAGATTTTAACCCCGCGTTTTCAGGACTCTATAATGGACTCCAGATGGCCCTTGGAAAATTCACAAAAGAGTTCTGGTCCAATGAACGGAGTATTCGCTCCGCTTTTGGCAAGTTTATCTGCTAATTTGTTACCCTCAATATCCCCATGACCTGGCACCCACAACAAAGTTACTTTGTTGTATCTGGCCAGTTGATTTAGGACTGTCAGGATATCTCAAACTAGCTTGGATTGGACTTAGATAAGTCAAGAGCCTTCAATAGAGCTTGGCTGTCTACGATGATGTAGATCTTTGCGTTACATAGGTTCCTTATTATACACTCTCTAGCACAAAGCTCTATGGCATGTAATTCTGCCTGCAAAATGAATGGGAATTTACCAGGACTCTTAGATATGCGGGGATTTACCAGGGCACCAATACCCACATCCGTTTTAGAATCGTCAGTATAAAAGACATATGTTCCTTCTTCTAATGAAGGTCTTCCCTTATTCCAAGTTAAGAGCTCCGTGATAACTTCTTTGAAGAACTGTTTTAGGTTAGGTTTCCTCGGCATTGCATTTGAGAGATAGTTGGTTTCCTGCAATTATTTCAGGTCCGATACAACCTTAAGATGTCCGTACAAGTTGCTTGGTTTAAGGGTTTTGGAATGTCCTAACTTGAGAGCACTTTTAGTCGCTTCCTGTTTCATATGCAATTTGCAGAGGTAGCAAGATCTAAAAGAGCTTCAAGAGGGCATGTTCTTAGGGCACCTGTATTACCTTAAGCAAGCCAGTTATTGAACTTTACGAAGAGTTGCTTGGCCAGTATATTGTTTAGCCCAAGACGAGTATACATCGCGTATGTGATGATGGATCTAACTATTGCCAGATATTACCACAGCATCATTTTTGGTTGTAGACCCCAGGTTTTACCGAAGAGCCTATGACGAGCCCAATATGTCTAGTTGCACTATCAGTTACACTGATAGAATGATCCCTAGATATAGAAGCGAAAGTGACTGTCTGGTGTGTATTTTGATCTGAACGTGCTATTCGCACGTATTTCTTTGAAAACAAAAGGTAGGATAGACCGTGAAAACATGCGCTATGGCTGTATGATAACCGAGTTTTTCTTGCCTTAAACTTAAAGATGTTGATTTGTATATCATATGTGATTGTAAAAAAAAGCGCTATAAGTCTCACATCATAACAAATTTTGGCATTATTGCACAACAAATTCTTATGATAATGCGTAATTTTGAGATTTGGTGATGTCAAATGGTAAATGACCTCCAAGATCGTGCGCTTTGATGCCATTAGAATTTTTTTAATAAAGTTACGTTTAACTAAGTAATAGTTGAATTAAGGCCCGAAAATTCATCAAAAATGGCTTTAAAAGGATTGAATCCTGCAAGAAGATTCGTGGTAGTACCAGGTGTATAAGCTTAAATCCGCTGTTTAGTCATAGATGGCGTGAGTGAGCGTATTATGCTAATATGGGCATGCCATAGTTTTATTTATGAGTTTGACATCTGTCAACATTAATCAGTGCACATTGTCAACAATTTCGTACAACAACATACATTTTTCCTTTGGTAATCATGTCTAGTTTTGTGGCAGAAAAAGAGCATATGCGGGACGCTCTGCTTTTCTGCTTCAATTTGAAGAAATCGGATGCCGGATCGCATCGAATGCTTATGGAGGTCTATGGTGAGAATGCTTTATCAGAAACAACATGCCGAGATTGGTTTCATCGATTTAAAGACGGCAATTTTGACTTGTGGGACAAGAAGCGTGAAAATCGGCCTAGGAAGGTTGACGACCATCAATTGCAGGCTCTTTTGGACGAAGACGATACCCAATCGTAAAAAATGCTCGCGGAGCAATTAGGTGTTGCTCAACCAGCCATTTCCATGCGTCTGCGTGTCATGGGGAAGATTGAAACGATCGGAAAATGTGTGCCGCATGAATTGAACAATAGGCAGATGGAGCGACGCCAAAACACATGCGAAATCTTGCTCGCCAGACAAAAAAGAAAGTCGTTCCTGCATCGGATTGTGATAGGCAGGAAATCGTGGGTTGATCCCGGCCAAATCGCTTCGGACGGAAGACGATGCTGTGCGTTTGGTGGGATCAGCAGGGTATCGTCTACTATGAGATATAGAAACCTGGTGAAACTGTCAATGCCCACCGCTACCACCAACAACTGATCAAATTGCACCGTGCTCTGCGTGAAAAAAGGACGGATTATCAACAAAGACATGACAAGCTGATTTTCCTCTACGACAACGCACCATCGCACACGTCAAAAATGGTCCGAAACTACTTGGAAACACTCAAATGGGAGGTGCTACACCACCCCGCTTATTCAACAGACCTGGCCCCTTCCGACTACCACCTGTTTTCGTCGATGGGCCACGCGCTCGCTGAGCAGCTCTGCGATTCTTACGAAGACGTCCGAAAATGGTTTGATGAGGGGTTTGCGTCGAAAGAGAAGGAATTTTGTTGGCATGGTATCCACAAATTGCCCGAGAGATGGGAGAAATGTTCCCATACTTTGAATAAATTTGTTTTTGGTTTCTATGAAAAAAAAAGTCTTTTTTTTTATTAAAAAAACAGCATATTTAAGGTATACACCTGGTAATTTAAATTATTTTATTTTTACATATATATCCATTTTATGGTATATATATTAAAATAAAATCTAAATTAAAAAAATTAATTTTATTTAATTTAACTTTCCAAACTATAAATTGGATTATCTTTCATATTGGAAAATGAATATTTTCATCGTTTTTAAGAAGTATTTTTATAAAAAAAAATTTTATAAATATATTATATATGTTTTCTTTTTGCTTATAGAATAGCATTAAAAATTCTAACTTGAAAATTACAATCGTGAATAATCATTTAAATAAATTTAACTATTGACCCTTAATTGTTTATCAACGGAACATTTAGTAGGCGGACCGAAGACAATTTGATGATATTAAGGCGGCAATTGACATTTTAAAGCACACGCTGTAGTATAATCATAAATTATCCTGTGATACCATGTCGTTTTAGTATTATTTCCATTAGTCAATAGCGAAAACCACTTAACTTCCTGAAACGTACGTTAAGCACGTGCAGGCATAATGACTATTGCGCAGTGTCGAATAACGGAAGCACCATGGATCTGAACCAAGGATCCAAGCCAATTAATTCAAACCTCAAATTACAGCTAAACAATAGAAGAATTGTCAGAAATTAGTAACGCAATGACTAAAAGTAATTACATTTGTCATTATTAGAAAGCATTAGTCCATCGACTTAAGTAGTTTAGTCTCTCCCCCCCCCCCCCTCCCGGCTAATGTGTTGTTGATTCGTATTTTGTGTAGCTGCGTCCTGTGGGCTGGCATTCGTCTCCTTAAATACAAACGATAAAAACTATAATAGAACTGAATCTAATACTACAGACTAATATAAAGTCAGAAATCTGGGAAATGACGTCTTTTTCTATCAGTTTTGACCAAATAGAATGTAGGAAATTTTGTTATTGCACTTAATTCGTCAAGAAATGGATATAAACTATCCGCCCCTTATTTATTATATTATTTACTTTGTTGAGTAGAATCTCTTGATAGAATGGACAAATACTAGAGCATTTTCGAACATTTGCTATGGTGTGTTTTTTTTAAAGAACTTTTCTACTAATTTAATACCTCTAAGACTGCCCTATCAATATTGCTTTCACGTATGAATACCGATTCGAATCAAGGATTGAGTGATTGATGGACTTTTCAATTTGATACTTAGATCGATTGCTCGCCGCTCTAATAATACTAGAGATTTTCTAAAATTCATTTTATACGAATATAAAAATCGTAAAAAATATTGAAACTTTCTAGTATAAATCCTAAAATCATTTTGCGTTTATATTTGTCATATGATAAAATAATTCAACCATAAGCACAGCAATTTTCACATTTACAATTTTCATATAATGTTAGTGTTTTTTATAGAAGAATTTTCCAAGTTCCCTCAACCTAACTGGTAGAATACGCATTTCATACACATTTACAGGAAAACAGGAATAAAAGGACGAGTATATAAATCAATGCGTGTAGGGTGCGTAGTATGTGACAACAATAAAATTTCACCACGCATGAAATAATCTATTCACATATAATAACATTATTGTTAGGCCCATAATATGTTTGAATAAATCCTTTATGATTTTTATAGTGGTTGAGAACAACGGAAGGATGCGATTATGAATATAAGCGTACAAAGATGAGGTTACGCATGGAGTGTGGGTGTTTTTCTTTCAATTTACACTCATGAAAATCAACATCACAATGGGCACCGTAAGTCTTTAGCTTGATGGAAATGGAGCTCAACGAAAGGCAAACATGATTTTTATTTAAAAGGATCAGATTTGTGCAGGATTTTCATTCGCCCTTCCACTGTCATTTATGAATACTTTAAGTATAAAAAAGGATCGTCACATAATGGTTTTCTTATGTTATAAATTTATGATTTCTAATCCTTAAACGGATTAACATTATTTTGAAAGTATTTCCCTTTCATAAAATCTAACCTATTTTTGCCTTCAAAATTGATTTTCCTTTTCAAAAAAATCGAAAAGATAACACTTTGAGCCAACAATTATGTCTAGTTGCGTGTTCTCTAATAATATCTGTAAAGAAAATTATAATAAAACTAAAAAATTCAATATATTTCAAAATTGAATATTTAAAAAAATATCAATTTACAAGCAAAAGTCCTTTACAAAAAATCCACCAAACTTTTTTTTGAAAATAATTTTTACTGAAATTAATTTTTACTGAACATAATTTTTACTGAACATAATTTTTACTGAACATAATTTTTACTGAAAACAGTTTTCACTGAAAATAATTTTAACTGAAAATAATTTTTACTTAACAGAATTTTTACTGAAAATATTGTCGTTTTTATTGAAAATAATTTTTACTGAAAATAATTTTTACTGAACATAATTTTTACTGAAAACAGTTTTCACTGAACATAAATTTTACTAAAAATAATTTTTACTCAACATAATTTTTACTGACAACAATTTTTACTGAACATAATATTTACCAAAAACAGTTTTCACTGACAATAAATTTTACTACTGGAAATAATTTTTAATGAAAATAAATTTTATTGAAAATAATTTTTACTGAATATAATTTTTATTGAATATTTTTTTACTGAAAATAGTTTTTACTTAATGTAATTTTTACAGAAAATAATTTTTACCTAACAGAATTTTTACTGAAAATAGTTTTTATTGAAAATAATTTTTCCAGAAAATAATTTTTACTGAACATAATTTTTACTGAAAACAGTTTTCACTGAAAATAATTTTTATTGAATATTTTTTTTACTGAAAATAATTTTTACTGAATATAATTGTTACTGAAAATAATTTTTATTGAACATTTTTTTACTGAAAATCTTTACTGAAAATCTTTACTGAAAATCTTTTTTTACTGAAAATTTTTACTGAAAATTTTTACTGAAAATTTTTACTGAAAATTTTTACTGAAAATTTTTACTGAAAATTTTTACTGAAAATTTTTACTGAAAATTTTTACTGAAAATTTTTACTGAAAATTTTTACTGAAAATTTTTACTAAAAATTTTTACTAAAAATTTTTACTGAAAATTTTTACTGAAAATTTTTACTGAAAATTTTTACTGAAAATTTTTACTGAAAATTTTTATTGAAAATTTTTTTTATTGAAAACTTGAAAATTTTTACTGAAAATTTTTACTGAAAATTTTTACTGAAAATTTTTACTGAAAATTTTTACTGAAAATTTTTACTGAAAATTTTTACTGAAAATTTTTACTGAAAATTTTTACTGAAAATTTTTACTGAAAATTTTTACTGAAAATTTTTACTGAAAATTTTTACTGAAAATTTTTACTGAAAATTTTTACTGAAAATTTTTACTGAAAATTTTTACTGAAAATTTTTACTGAAAATTTTTACTGAAAATTTTTACTGAAAATTTTTACTGAAAATTTTTACTGAAAATTTTTACTGAAAATTTTTACTGAAAATTTTTACTGAAAATTTTTACTGAAAATTTTTACTGAAAATTTTTACTGAAAATTTTTACTGAAAATTTTTACTGAAAATTTTTACTGAAAATTTTTACTGGAAATTTTTACTGAAAATTTTTACTGAAAATTTTTACTGAAAATTTTTACTGAAAATTTTTACTGAAAATTTTTACTGAAAATTTTTACTGAAAATTTTTACTGAAAATTTTACTGAAAATTTTTACTGAAAATTATTTTACTGAAAATTTTTACTGAAAATTTTTACTAAAAATTTTTACTGAAAATTTTTACTGAAAATTTTACTAAAAATTTTTACTGCAATTTTTGCAAATTTTTTTGACACACTATTTGTCTTATTTTTGTGAAAGTTTTTGTTTACATTTTATTTGATTTTAGGTTGATAAGCATTTTGTTAAATAGCAATAAACCAACTATCGATAAGTATAATAAAACAATACAATAAAATATCAAATAAAATGACTTTTTAAGTTTCTTTTCCTTTTACAGAAATGACAAGTATATGTGTATAGTATGCCTACAAATAAGAAATAAAAATTATTATATATTATAAAGGCAAATCATATTCAATAACATTTTGAGTTTCAATAAACTCATCATAAAATTGAAGATATCCTTGAGAGAACAGATATTAAAGGAAAATATATGTATTGAATAACAAAGTTGTGAAAAGCTTTTCAATTTTATGATTGGCAGTAAAATGAGCGAATATTTGCTTTTGAATAATCGAAAACTTCCGCATCTGACATACATAAATGTAAATCAAATCAGTAAAAACTTTTATCGATAACGAATTTTCCTTTTGAATATTTCCTGTTAACAGTAAAATATAAAATGTATCGAGGGAAATGGATATCGAATGATATGTTTTAACTTTTAATGTTCGAATATCTATTTTGTTTTATTTGATGTTCTATTAAATAGTTTTCTTTTACTGAATAAATAACTCATAAAAAATAGCAATAAGCCTAATAAGTGAATTAACATTCGAAAGGATACGAACATATCCGCATATTTTTGCTTTCAGAAATTGCGATTAATGAACAAAATATTGTTAGTGAAAGAGGACAAAAGGACGAAATTTGCATACTAAATTACTTCTTTGTCCAAATTATATTGTCCAAAAATCGAAAATATCATTGACAAAATGTAAAAATATAAAAAGACGATGACAATAACAATTTGCAAAGCAATAAAGCTGTCACATATAAAAACTTTTTTGGACTGCCTCTATTCATTGGGAAGAGGACAAAAAAAATCAGTAAACATTAAAATGAGCAAAAAAAAAAGTTTTTTTTTATAAAAGGGCAATTTCCTTTACTAAAATGCACAAACATTATCAGTCAGCATTCTTCATACCCCAATGGAGTGAAATTGTCCTGTCCAGGGTAGTAAGCCATTTTCACTAATTTCATTTTTATTCTGTTCCAATTCATTTTTATATTCGCATGTGCGCTCGTATATGTATTGTTGTTTGTATTAGTAACAAAAACGATCAGAATATGGAGTTTGAGTATAATTTTGGGTATTTCGGCTATAATAGAAACACAAAAACCGAATCGAATCGAATAAAATCATTCCAAAGAGTCCATGATTATTCAACATCAAACAGGATATGGTTTGGATGATTGTTGTTCGAAAATCCTGTCCCAGCTCTTTTGCTTTTCACAGCAATACCCCACGCTTACGCTTTTGAATTTTTATATCAGTAAACATTTTTACATATTCATTGAATCTATAAACATTCTCTTTTCTGTTTTTCAAATGAGAAGACATCGCTATTTCCGTTCGCTTTCGTTCATTGCTTTGCACTTTACGTCATAGTGGCGCCATTTTTGTTTCATTTTTCCGCAATTTTAACGAAATTCTATTCAACAAAAAAAAATACCTACTAACAATAAATATTAAACCTGTATTTTTATATAAAATTTATTCTATTATATTATAATTTTTTTGTTATAGCCTTGAAGTTTATTTATTCTTTAAAACTATTATTATAGTGTTTCATCGCCGGTCCAATGTTTATGTTTTAAAATGAATTCAAAATATTTTTTTCGAGTTTATTATAGAATACTATAATATTTTTTTAAAATCCGAAATTTTTTTATCAATTTAAAGTAATATATTATCGATTTTGTGGTTAACAAAGTACAGCATTGTTATTTGACAATCTTAGTACATATATAACAAATAATATTATACTTACTTATGTTAGTTTAATTTTTACGTAGGAAAATTTTGAATTTCCGCGGGTTACGTATATTCGATTTTCGAATTTTTCGTGGCGTCATGTTGGCACTCATGTCTCTCACTTATGCCGACAAGTTCGGCCATTTTGAATTTTCAGTTAATTTTTGACAGCTGCTTTGCTTGCACGTGTTATGGCTCGTCTTCGATTTTTGCCCATTCGAAAAAATGGATCAAAGAATCTGTATCAAATTTTGTGTAAAAAACAAAATTAATTACGCGGACGCACTGCGAATGTTGACTGTGGCATATGGTGAAGCTACCTTGGATCGAAGTAACGTTTATCGGTGATACAAAATGTTTTTAGAGAGCCGAGAAGATATGAACGACGAAAAGCGTGCCGGACGCTCGAGCACGTCAACAACAGACGAAACATTGATGAAGTGAAGAAAATAGTATTGGTCAATCGTCGAATCACCGTTATAGAAGTTGCTGAGGACTTAAACATATCGATTGGCTCGTGCCATTCGATTTTTACCAATGATTTGGTTGTGAGACGGTTCGCCGCGAAATTCGTACCAAAATTGCTCAATTTCGACCAAAAACAGCATCGCATTAATATTGTTAAGGAGCTTTTGGAGTCTGTCCGCGACGACCCAAATTTGCTCCAGAGGGTAATAACTGGTGACGAATCATGGGTTTATGGTAATGACGTGGAAACCAAAGCTCAATCATCCCAATGGAACCTGCCGCACGAGCCAAGACCGAAAAAAGCGCGCCAAGTTCGGTCGAATGTGCAGGTTTTGGTAACAGTTTTCTTCGATTGCAGGGGTAGAACGGTCTTGTCACAGGGTAGAACGGTCAATAAGGAATATTACCTGCAAGTAATGCGCAAGTTGCGTGAAGCAATCTACCAGAAACGCCCGGATTTGTGAAAGAACAAAAATTGGCTTTTGCACCATGATAACGCCCCTGATCACGCATCGCTGCTTGTGCGCGAATTTTTGGCTAAAAACAATACACTAATAATGCCGCAGCCACCGTATTCCCCAGATCTGGCCCCCTGTGACTTTTTCTTGTTCCCAAAACAGATTCTTTGATCCATTTTTTGGAATGGGCAAAAATCTAAGACGAGCTAAAACACTTGCAAGTAAATCAGCTGTCAAAAATTAACTGAACACTCAAAATGGCCGAACTTGTGGGCATAAGTAATAGACATGAGTACCAACATAACGCCACAAAAAATCGAAAATCGAATATGCGTAACCCGCGGAAATTCGCGATACTTTTTGAACAGACATCGTATATGACTTCAAAAACTGATAAATGAGTGTAAAAAAGCCATTGTTTTTGCGAAAAGTGACCGTCTAGGGTGCATTTTGGTCTGAAGGTATCATTAGCGTATATTTTGTAGGAAATAAACAAGGAGAGGTCATCATCTTCAATCCTGAGCAATATTCTCAGAAAAGTTCAAATTAAAATTAACACAGAGATTTTAATTTGAACACTTTTAGTTTCATCAAAATGGTGCCATATGCTATAAAACTCGGCAAATTTAACCTTTATTCTGCGAATTAGTTTACGGATTGGTGATGTCAATTGACACTATCTTTTTGTAAGTCTATGCAAAATTTTGTGCTTCTGCAGACAAATTTTAAACTTCATAGGATCGACTCTTTCAAAAATTATCATAACGTATTTATATCTTTTAATGGTAAAATTAAAACAAAATAATGAAATAAAAATAAAATCAAAATTTTATTTTAAAATATATTTGATTAAACTTTACTTTCCAAAATTTAAATTGGATAACCCTTTATATTGAATTATATTTACTTAAGATATAAATCTAAAAAATACTATGTACTGTAGAGATCTGTGTTATATCAAATACTATTGCAGTAATTAAGAAAATTTTAGTTATTATGTTAAAATATTAATGAAATTGTCAGATTTAAAAAAAAAAAATTTATTTAACAAATCTTACAAAATAAAAAAAAAATACATAAAAAAGGACGAATTTAAAATAGTTACTTAGCTTTAAAATGTGAATAAAAATTGCGCTTCAAAGAACATTTCAAATTAATGTGAACAGAACAAAGTGGAAATTTAATATTATCTGAGAGACCACAAACCGTACCAGTAAAATTTCCTTTTAGTTTCTTCAAAAGTTTATAGAAATTAGTTCCTGTAAACTTATTTTCGTTCGATAAAATTCTTTTATTGTTCAAATAAAAATTTCCTTTTAAATTTATTCATTCAATAAATAAATGACAAAAAAAACAAAAAAAAACTTTGTTTTTATCGAATACCACAATTCTACTAATAAATTGAAATAGCCTTAAAAAAGTGGAAATAAGAAAAATGGTAGAAAAACTTCAAATGGAATGTATTAATTCGCTCTTATACGACTATCTCTCTATTTTCAATAACAAAGTACGAAAGAAAATTGTTGTTAAGAAATACAGAAAAATTACTATCTTTGCTCGTAGTTTAAATTAAATAGCCAATTTCATTATTGGTTGAATGGATGAAGAAAAGCTAAACTACCCTATGAGTTGGGTAAAGCAAAGCCATTAGGACGCATTAAGGCATCGTAACATTCCCTTTTGTTACTCTAGCATTTTCGAAATCATCCACCTACAAAGGATACGAAAGGGAATCAACTTACCCTCACCAGAAGAGCCAGTTAGCTTCTTAGCGGAGATATTTGGCTGATTTGTATCCACCCCAATTTGTTCAGGGTATGTCCTTTGGTAGACCGAGATCCTTTAGTTTGCAATTTTATCGTTTTCAGAGTGAGCAATTTGTGAAGGACTACATAGAATAAAATGGTTGAATCGTTGTGTCCTCCCCTCACTTTAAGTGTGGGTGGCACTTTGTCTACTCGTAATTTCCTTGTTTTCATCTATATCGATTTCGAACTTAGAAATGTATTTGTTGGGGTGTTTTTCTCAATGGAGATGAATAAGCAATCGAAAAAACGATGAACGGCTGAGTGAGTTCATTCGAAACTGTTTAGGGGTTTAGCGTCGATACGATTCTATCAAATTCGGGGTTTCGGCTACCATAAATGAAGCGACAGAGCGTATCCTAATTGAATGTAATACAGAATTTCCATTAATTGTCGACCATCAATGCTATTTTCACATCATTCATCTGACTAATTTAAGGGAGCTAACAATTATATATGTGTACTATTGGTATTTATCAAAAAGTATATTCAACGAATTAAGCTACTTTATTTGCTAAAAAAAAAACTAAATTTGTAATCTCATATATCATAATTTTTACTAAACTTAGTAAGAAGACAAATTTAAACATGTCATAGAATAAAGGTTCGAAATATTTCAAAATTAAATAATAGTAAAATAAAAAAATTCTAGTTAAAAAATTAAAAAAAATGAATAACTTTGGGTATTTTTTATTTAATTTATTTCATTATATTGCTTAGACCTTATCGGCTATCATTTTTAAAAAAAAATAATTTTAGATGACTTTTTTGCAAATGTCGGCCACTAATTCTGACATTACTTTACGGATGATATTTTTAAATACTCTAAAGCTTAAGGACTGTCTTCGTGAACACGATATTTTGCGTTGTTATACAATAGAAAGTCCAACGGTATCAAATTTCACGATCTTATAGGCCAAATAAAATTACCAAATCTCGAAATTACGCGTCCTGTAAACTTTTAGCGTAATAAAACCAAAATATATTATGTTATGTAACTTCTGACGCTATTTTGTTAAAATCATATACGGTCTAGTTTAATATTTTTGCGTACAAATCAAAAAACGTCCGTTATAATATGGCCATAGAGTTCAGAATTGACAGCAACGGTCTCTCCATCTTGCTTTTTAGAAGAAATAAAAGGGGCCAATGACTTCCTTAGACCAAATGTAAATTTTTGCACATACAATGGCTTCTTCATAGTTACTTGTGGGCTTTCAGAGCCTCATATATATGACAATGTTCTTTTTGGCGTATCGACCAAGCGAGAAATGAACTTCATTATTAAGATTATAATCTTCTCTTAAAGTTCGAAACATGGCTACCGCAGAATTACCACTTTTGTAGAAGGTTTTTACAATTTCAATTATAAAAAAAAAAAAATGATTACAATTTCAATTATAAAAAAAAAAAAATGGCAGATTTTAAAGTAAATAAATATTATCTTAAATAGCAAATATATTTTCTAAGTGTTAGATGACAGGGCTCTATTTTTTAATCTATAAAATGGATAATTCGCTATTTAAACTTAAAACTTTATTAAAAATTTTGAATAAATAAACAAAATGTAATCAATTCAAAAATCGTTTTTATTATAAAATTTACTCCCATATACCTCATCATATATTGAAGCATCATAAGAAAATGAGATTTTAAAATTTGATAATATTTTTGCCCAAAGAAAAATCCTAAATAAAATCAATATAATCAAATTCACCTTTATGTAATATCTAAAAAGAAACTATTATCCTATAAAGTGACTGATTTGAATAATTGCCAGACGAGTTAAAAATTGAATTTGGAAATGTTTTTCCAGTGACCGGAAAACGGAAGTTGTTATTTTTATTGCATTTATCTTGGACAAAATGTTTAACAATTGACAAAGTAGAGAGACAAATCAGAAGAAATTGTCAAGGAATAATAGTCAGAATGGAAAATGGAAGGGTAAATATTCAATACAATAGAATTAAGGATATTTTTCTTTTAAAAGTTGTAGTCGAAATAAACGATAAGAAATCATTCGTTCAGAATCATTTTTACTGGAAACTAATCGTAAATGTGTTAAATATTTATATTCGAGCTAGGAAGGAAGCTGGCAGAAAAATCGCATTCGTTAGCATTTCGTCATCTTTAACTCCCATTTCTATTCTATTGTTAGAAAATGGAAAACCACTACTATCCGTAACAATCGGAAGTTCTGATTTTTCCAGTTAGTAGCGTAACGTTGCTATTGTAGTATCAACATAACCCACCATAGGATAAATATACTAAAAATTTGAGTCATAAATATTCACAAAAAGGACGAATGGAATGTTTTTATTTGGGGTTAGATGCTACGGATCAACTTAAGGTCATTTGGTGTATAAAGGCGACATGTGCCAATGTTTTGTCGAATTGTTGTTCAATTCCATTTACTTTTTATTATTTGTACATATATTTCTCTTTCCTTGCAATCATGTAACTCAAGCTTGATTTATTTATACAATATCTAAACTTTTAGCCCTTTCATCTATCAATAAAAACCCATTTACTCACTAGACGATATGATATCCGTTTTTTTATCGTTCGTTTTACTACTATTCATACGCACAATATTATCTATTCACAAAGGAAATACTATACAATCTGAATATAGTACGCAAATATATATATAAATGTAATTTGAAGCATTTATGGTATTAAATTGATATCAATTTTATTTTCAATTGCCAAATAACTATGCTAATATGTGTAGTCGGCCGGAAATATTCCAAACAAATCGACAGAACACAAATCAATTGGATTTGTAACATTCTCTTCCGGTTAAAGGATACAAACCTAAATTGCTATTTTAGTTTCAATTTTCAAAAATTCTATAAAATGCGTCGTATTGTATATTTTATTATATTTAAATTTTATAAGATAGTTTTGGAAAACATAGTAAAATTTTAATGAATATACTATTGGGAAGTAGAGTAACATAGTTTTATAATTGAATCAAATTTTAAATGGATTTGAATTTTAGGTAGTGTTGTCAAATTTTTCTTCTTTTAATCAAATAAATTAATAAATAATATAAAGTAAAATTTATAATATATGAAAATGGGACAACAGACTTCGTTGGAATTTAATTTTCATAAAGTTTCGACAACTTTAAATTTCATCCGCAGTATTAAACCTTATACAATACATAAAAAAGAAGACAAAGTTTAAAAAATTTCAATCACTTCTTCTAATATGTTTACAATAAATGAAAACTAATTAAGATTGAAAATTTTTAAATATTTTTAGATTCCTTTCAAAAAATTGTACGGAAAATCAGAAGAATTTCATAACATAGAAGAAACTTATTCAAGTTATATTTAAGTAAATTTATTAATTGAAATAAAAAGTTTATTTTATAGTTTTAAATTTTAATTTTTTATAAACTATATTTGTATCATATTTTAATACATTAATTTCTAGCAATATTGATGCGAAATTTCAGTATATAACCACCAAATATGTCCATGAAAAACTTGAAATAAAACCGCGCTGAATCCATTCCCATATTCAGCGCATGTCTGACAATGAGTACACGTGCGTTTGTGAGGTTAGATTGCCGCCATTGGAAATGTCAAAATAGTGTTACTGATTCGCAGTACGTAAACAGAGAACAGCTAGTACAGTAAATATACTTCAAGTTCACGATGGATATTTGTTTAAACGTTGAAAAGTATATTAAACCAAAACCAATAAAAGTGAAGGTAATTCATAGAATTAACAGAATATATTGTATCTTAATTAATTTAATATTTTAGATGACAGAAATAAAAGGACAAAATGTTAAGAAGAAAAAAGTTTCAAATAAATCTTCAATAGGCAATAATTTTTCATTTACATTTGTGAAAAATGATACCGTTAAAGCAGTTGTTGCTAGGAAAAGACCGGCCGCCATAACAAAATCACCAGAAACAATTAAAAGAGAAGATGAAAATCTAGGAGAACCAGTGAAAAAAAATTATGTGTTCAATCCAAACTTTGAAAAAAATGGTAAAAAAGAAAAAAATGAGAGCAATGAGAAAACTATAAGTGATAAATTAGAAAGTGCGAATAAAATCAATGGAGAAATAACTCTAAATATAACCGATAAAATAGACGACACTATCTTTAAGAGTAAAGCTCCGAAAAAGCTGAATAGAGCGGAACGTCTTAAATTGCAGAAAGCAAAAAGAATAGCTAGACCCACTGCTGCACGTGTACTAACAGAACAGGAAATTGACAATGGATTAAAGAAATTTTCACGCCGTACAAATAAGACTAGTCAAAAACCACAAAAAACAAAATCGCAAAAGTCTGCATTAAAGCAATTAAATTTATTCATAAATAATCCTACCGTTAAAGTGATTGGTCAGAGATTAGTGAAACCGTTGACAGAGACAATATTTACTGGTGCACCATTGAGCTCAGTGGGCCTTCATCCGTTTAGTGTAAAAAATCTATCAGATATGATGAATATTACCCAATTGACTCGAGTGCAACAGATGACAATACCACGCGCCCTAGAGGGAAAAGATATTTTAGTACGATCCCAGACAGGTTCAGGGAAAACACTTGCTTATGCATTACCGATTGTACAGAAACTTCAAGAGAAAAATCCGAAAATAACACGACAGTGTGGTATCAAAGCAGTTGTCGTTGTACCTACAAGAGAATTAGTTATTCAAACGTATGAACTTTTTGTGAAATTGTTAAAAGCATTTACATGGATTGTGCCTGGGATGTTAATTGGTGGTGAAAAGAGAAAATCCGAAAAAGCTCGGTTACGGAAAGGAATTAATATTCTTGTGGGGACTCCAGGTCGTTTATGCGATCATATTTTACATACGGAAAATTTTAAACTGGATGCGACCGAGTGGCTTATTTTAGATGAAGGCGACCGTTTGTTAGAAATGGGCTATGAACGTGATGTTAAAATAATAGTGGACGCAATTAAAGGTCATAACGTAGGATTGATCCAAAACAACATTACAACCACTGGTAATCCATTTAGAGACAAAGAAGTGTCGACTAACCAAGCACCTGCAATCAGAAATAATGATTTGCCTGGTGGTAAAAAACTACAAACATTACTGTTGTCCGCTACACTTACGTCCGCTGTACAAAGGCTTGCTGGTTTAACACTTGTAAATCCACTATTTATTGATACCAGTGATGAAAATTTCGCAGAAGCTGCTAAATTTGGAACTGATTATGCACAAGCCATACAGAATGTAGTTGATGATGGAAAATTAATTATTCCAGATACAATAGATTTAAATTACATCCTTGTTCCGCCAAAACTTCGGTAAGTACTGCTTATATTGCCTTATAATGTACACATGTCAGTGGAAAAATTTATTTTCAATTTTTAATTTCAGATTAGTTACTTTATCTGCAGTTCTAGTACAGAAATGTGTCAAAGAGAAAAAGAAGGCTCTGGTTTTCATGTCAACAATGGACATGGTAACGTATCATTCGGATTTAATGAATGAGGTGCTTACGAAAAAAGTTCTTGATGACGAGGACGAGGAGAGAAGTAGCGAAGACGAAAGTGAAGATCCACCTCTTCTGTCTGGTGTCCGGTTTTTCAAGTGAGTTGATTCGATTTTATGTGATTTTTTTTCAAAAAGAAATTGAAATTATTTTAGTATATATGTACTTTTTTGTTTCTATAAATATTTCCAATAGATTGCATGGTTCAATGACACAATGTGAGCGTAGTGGAGTCTTTAAGGCGTTTAGAGATGCAAAAGCTGGAGTATTACTTGCAACGGTAAGAAAATTTATTTTAATTTTTTGTTTCTAATAAACTTTTGTAAAAACCAAATGAAATCACAAAAAAAAACATAAATCGACCTTGTAAAATATTAACTCAATAAATTTTTGAAAATGTATTTTTTAAAATGGTAAGTAAAATATTTGAAGATTTTTTTCTTGTAAAATTATTCAAAATAGTCGCCAAAATCTTATATTTGTTAAAATATTAAAAAAAAAAATTTGTTTCAAATTCTCTTCAAATTATGATTATCATGGTAAGTACTGGTTTTAAAACTATTTTGCTATGAATACAGATAACGACCCCCCCCCCCCCCCCCTTCGCCCTCTCTCGCCATCCTCTCTCGAAATTTATCTAATTTGAATAAACCTTTAAATAATGATAATTGGAAATGTAAAAAAAAACTAACTGACTTTCACAATTCTCTGTAGTAAACTTTGGTCTAAAAAATTACGAAAATTGTTCTGCAATTACGACAATTTCTTATTTTTATTGAGTAAAAAGGAAAAATAAAAAAAATCTTAATTTAAAGAACTTGTTTTTATCTTTTAAAAAATTCGTAAAATTATTATTAAATAACTAAACTGCCAAACATTGGAAACACTAACAAGCGGTATGCCCGCAATAAGGTAAGAAAACCCTTTACTATTGATTAAGTTATGTACCAGGTGTTGGAATTAATTCGTAGCGTTTTACAAAAGATGGCGTTAGCCAACTATCCATAGTCACACATACAAAAGTAAATATTCTCCCAGAAGTTACTTACATAACGCAACATTTCCACTATATGACATTTTGTTATAGTGTCAGTAGCACTTGTTCCGCAGTGTCAAACTTGTCGAAGTTCTTGCCTGAAAAATCCTTTTTGGTGGGAGTGTTACTCCATTACTTGCCGCGGAAGGTCATCGTATTTTAGTAGATGTCTACGGCGAACATGCTCTTGCTGAGCAAACTTGTAGAAAGTGGTCTGCGCGGTTTAAAAATGGAAATTTTGATTTGGAAGACATGGAAAGTCCCGGACAGCCGAAAAAGTTCGAAGATTAAGATTTGGTGACGTTGTTTGATGAAGACCCGTACCAAACACTCCGGGAGTTGTCCACATCGCTTGGAGTCGACTTTTCCATAAAAAGCCATAGGAATGGTACAAAAACAGGGAACGTGGGTTCCACATGAGTTGAAGTCAAGGGACGTCGAACGGGGTTTAGTCACCTGTGAGATTCTTCTCCAACTTCAGGCAAGGAAGGGATTTCTGCATCGAATCGTCACTGGTGACGAGAAGTGGGTACTCTACGACAATCCCAAACGCAGAAAATCGTGGGGCTTGCCCGGTCATGAATCGACATCGTCCCCCAGGTCGAATATTCATGGAAAGAAGATCTTACTGTGTATTTGGTGAGATCAGCTGGATGTTATTTATTATGAGCTCCTCCAACCGGATGAAACCATCACTGGAGACGTATACAGACGACAATTGATGCGTTTGAACAGAGCATTACAAGAAAAGCGGCCGCAATATAAAGATCGACACGACAAAGTAATTTTACTCCACGACAATGCAAGACCCCATGTTGCGAAAATAGTGAAAACTTATTTAAATACGCTGGAATGGGAAGTTCTGCCTCACCCGTCATATTCACCAGACATTGCCCCATCTGATTATCATTTGTTTCGATCCATGGCGCATGGTTTATCAGTGCAGCACTTCGATAACTACGAAATGACCAAAAATTGGATCGATTCTTTCATCGAATCTAAAGAAGAAGAATTTTTTCGACGCGGTATCCGAGCATTACCAGAAAGATGGCAAAAAAGTAGTGGATAACGAACGACAATACTTTGGATAACGCTTCTGTAATGACACTGTCATAATAAACCACGAAACTTTGCAAAATAAACGCTACGAATTAATTACAACACCTGATACGATAATTTATAATTTGATAAAATACACTATACTTTATTTTTATTTATTCCTGCAAGATATTATATGGTAAAAAAATATTGAAAATAATTTCAATCAAGAATTACTATTAAAAAAAATTACCTAATTAAATCTTATAGAATTTTGTTTGAATATTTTTCCATCGTTGCGATAGGAATATTTTCGATTATAGCATGAAAAAGAAATTTTTGCAATCCTATTAAAAGGTTTCGTTCAAAATACGCTCACCTCTATAAAAGAGTTTTTCTTGTTTTATCATCAAAAATAAGTAATTATGACTGATGGGAAAATCTTCTTAATCAAAGTTTTATCCTTTTACACAGCGTCAACTAATAGCAACTTTTCAAATTAAGTAAAGAACTTTAATAATTAAAAGTATATTGAAAGGAAGAAAAATGATAGGAGGGAGATATTCATAAACTAAAGAAAATGTATTGCAAATTATGTCTGGGAATAAATCTTGACTACTGAAGCTTATCAAGTAATCAAGTGGTAAGTCTAAATTACACTGAGAGATGCAAAAAAAAAAACAACTAAACTAATAATAATAATAATAATAAGAATTCAAAGAAAAAAAAAAGTATTAAAACGGACAGAAATAACAAGCCGAATATACTTTTTTTATAGTTGTTGATATAAAATAGGAAAGGAAAGGGGCAATGTTCTTTCACTGGTAACAATTATTAGTAACCGGGAATAAGAGTGATCAGAACCGTACTTACTCACATTTCTCTTAATAGAGCACCATTAATGATGCTACTAAGTGACTTTATTTGCAGAGTCTTGAGGCTGTCTGATATCCGTGTGAATCGTAAATAAATATAACAGAAAATTATTTTTGCATTCTGAAAAATCGTTTTGAACTCTCAGTCACAGGAATGGCACTAAAGATGTGTACAGGTGGAATGTGGAGAAATCACTTAACTATGACATTTTGTTACCTCCCGCCGTTTTCAATACAGAAAAACTTCTTTAAAATTATCTGACGACTAGCTTATTCGGCTTCTTAATTTTCTAAACAGGTTAATTATGATAACCTTATAGAGTTTTCTAAAGGCTACCAAGATAACGTGAGAAAAACCAACAGCAAAAGGGGTCCCATTACACAGAAGAAGAAGAAGAAAAAAAACCAAATACATAAAAAAAGGAATTCAAAGTGTAACTGTGCACTTGTACTTTTGGATTCCCAGAGAGCGATTCAAAGTTTATTATTAATATTTTATTTAGTCAGGCAATTGAAATTATTAACTTGATTCTCATTCCGTTGAGATGTTCTTTTCATCATTTATTTTCCCCGATGGTGTTCGGTGGAAAGCTTAATTCGATACTTTAAGAAGCCAAACATTATTTGATGTTTTGGCTTCTTTCATTGTCGAACATCATTTTCATCGCCATCGTCTAGAAGATACCTTCAACTGTGTTACTACTGCTTATTTGAATTCGACTATTTACCTTAATACACTTTATCGAATAGATTCCATACCCATGGTCAAAGAGGAAGTGTTAAATTTAAGAAATTATAAAATAACTCATTTTTTTATGATGCATGTGATGTCTACATCGACAGTAATTTGACACGCTACAGTTTATGATTGCGCCGCACTCGTTTCATTACGCCAGTTGTTGGACAAAAATTAACAAATCGAAAATTTCTTTCTTGACATGTAACGGATTGGAAAAAAATGGTTTTTCTTTTCATATACCATAAATTCAAATTGGATTCAGACAAATTTTTTTTATATTCCTGTTGAATTTATAAGAAAAAGGAATACCTCAATTATACGAAATTACTTTTGAAAATTACCTCATCTTTTCAACAATTCCATATACTCCATAAACTCTAATTTAAATCATTAGTTCACGTGATCGATTGATTTGAAAATTGTAACAATTCGTTAATTGATGACATGGTCTACAATAGCTGAATGAATAGAAAAATATTTGAAATGGTAGCAGGATCTACATGTGGCAATAGAATAATAAGAAGTCGAGCAAGAAATCTGAATTAAGACGATGATTATTGCCGTCAAAGAAAAAAAAATTGTAGACCAAAAAATATACGCTGGAATAAATTCGTTTTTATTAAAGATTATCGGAAAAATTTTTTTTTCAGAACAAGAATAATTTTTTTATGAGTTCATAAAATACCATATGTATAATCTCAAATGCGAGGTCTGTTCAAAAAGTATAGCGAATTTTGAATTTCTGCGGGTTACGTATATTTGATTTTCGATTTTTTTGTGGCCTTATGTTGGTACTTATGTCTCTCACTTATGCCGACAACTTCGGCCATTTTGAATGTTCGGTTCATTTTTGACAGCTGCTTTGCTTGCACGTGTTTTGGCTCGTTTTCGATTATTGCCCATTCCAAAAAATGGATCAAAAAATCTGTTTCGGGAACTAGAAAAAGTCACAGGGGCGAATATCTGGGGAATACGGTGGCTGCGGCATTATTAGTGTGTTGTTTTTGGCCAAAAATTCGCGCACAAGCAACGATGCGTGAGCAGGGTCTTATCATGGTACAAAAGTAAATTTTTGTTCTTCTACAAATCCGGGCGTTTCTGGCGGATTGCTTCGCGCAAATTGCGCATAACTTGCAGATAATATTCCTTATTGACCGTTCTACCCTGTGGCAAGAACTCATGATGCATCAGGCCCCTGCAATCGAAGAAAACTGTAAGCAAAACCTTCACATTCGACCGCACCTGGCGCGCTTTTTTCGGTCTTGACTCGTGTGGCAGTTTCCATTGGGATGATTGCGCTTTGGTTTCCACGTCATAACCATAAACCCATGATTCGTCACCAGTTATTACCCTCTGGAGCAAATTAGCTGAACACTCAAAATGGCCGAACTAGTCGCCATTAGTGAGAGACATGAGTACCAACATAACGCCATAAAAAAAAATCAAAAATCGAATATACGTAACCCGCGAAAATTCAAAATTCGCGATACTTTTTGAACAGACCTCGTATGTTGCGGACACATTTTCTAGCAACATAACCCAACATAAAATTTGCAAATATTTAATTTCCATAAATAGGTTAATATAAAAACGACCAATTGTCCGATTTTATGAAAAGTTTTCCTTATGAGTTCCCAAATTGCAACCTATTTTCTAGCAACATACATTTGGGAGAAAATATTTTTTGCAATCAAAAATGAATTATACAAATTTGATTTTCTAATTATTCAATTAAAATTCAGCGACAAATTTTATATTCTATTTGCAGGATGTCGCTGGCCGAGGAATAGATGTTCCGGAAGTTGATCTTGTTGTGCAATATTCACCACCGCGGCAAATAGCCGATTTTGTCCATCGTGTCGGACGTACAGCTAGAGCTGGTCGAAGTGGTCAGGCAATATTGTTTCTAGGACCCAATGACACTGAATTTGTTAGAATTTTAGAGGATAAACGAATTAGGTAATTCCTATCTATTTCGTACTACTTTAAAGATTGATAACAGAAATTTCCTTTAACTTCTGTTGTATAAAAAACTTGATTAATACTAAAAAAAAAATGGTTATTTTCTCTTTACAGAATTTCACAGGGTATGATGGAAGTCTATTTAAATGTATTAGTCAAAGCCGATTCAAGTGCACACAATATACAGGAAGCTGCCTCAAATTTGCAACATAAATTTGAGTCGTTAATTAATGAAGATAAAGAAATGCGTGAGAAAGGTTGTAAAGGTAAGTTGTTTTTATATCACATTCACTATTATTTTTATAATTATTAGTATTTTTAAAAGCATATATATATATATACAGTAATTGAAAAAGTAAAACAAAAGTGTGGTTTTTATAACAGTTACATTATTGTATTTATTACAAAGTTCAGCAAAATTAATAATAGGAAAAAAATTATATCGAAATTTTCTGAATGGTTAAATGAGAGAAAAACAATAAACTTTTCCTATTAAAAAATATATATTTACTTTTATTACATATTTGTTTTATAATTTGGAAAAATAAGATAAAACGGCGATAAAATTATAGTTGGTTTTTATATACCACCAATGAGAAATGTGCTTTGTATTTATGCGAAGGAAATTGCAATAAAAGTATTTTCATGAATTTAAGTATAAGATCATATCTTTTGGGCATCATAACTAATTAAAAGAAAATTTCTAATTCGAAATAGATAATTAAAAAAAACAATATTAAATAAGATATTTTTAATGGAGAAATTTTTTTACAAATATACTTCTGTGTAATGGAGTTCCAAAAAAAACAACAACTGTTTATGATTTTTAAATTCACTTTAAATATAGGTCGATGATATTTTCTTAAAGACAAAAAAAAAAACAGTGTGTGAATTCTAAGTGGTTATCTAAATGAAAATCTCCTTCAATTGTGCAATTTCTTCATTTGAAAATGGCCTCATAATGTGATATTTAAAAATTGTGTTAAGACAATTTTCTTATAGTAATTTTCTATTTACTTTGGTTTTTTTTTTTAACTACCAGAAATGTGAAAGGTATATTTTAACAATGATTATTATAAATTGAATTAAAATGTCTTAATTAATTTTTTGTGTTTTTTTTTTAATAATTTATAATTAGAATACAGAATTTTTGATTATTCCAATCTATGAATTTTTTAAAAAATAATACCAGTCAACAATTTTAAAAAATTCGGTAATTTTTTATTTTGCTTTTAATAGTTAGCTAAATAAAAGAAACATTCGATTTTACTAATACTCGTAATTGACTTAGCAACATACCACCTTGATCAAAAAGTTCCCGGACCGATGGGAGTGTGGCGCTCCGATCGTTCCGATTTGAGTTCTGTTGTTAAGTTGGTACATCTGTTGTTGATATTCCCTCTAAATCTTAGCGTCATAGCTTGACATTTGCAAAAATTACGTAGCCAAGAGTACATCTATCTCTGTGTGTGTTGGCGATTTTTTTACAATTTGAGAAATGGATTTAAATTTGCAACAACGAACTTGCATTCAATTTGGCGTAAAAAACGGATTAAATGGTTCGCGAACGTTGAAAATGTTGGAAAAGTGTTTCGGCAACGATTCTCTAAAGAAAACGGTCGTTTACTAGTGGCAAGAGCGGTTCAAAAATGGTCGTGAGTCAAACGAAGATGATGAACGCAGTGGCAGACCATCGACGTCGAAAACCGACGAAAACATTGATAAAGTAAAAGAAATGTTGGTCAATAACCGCAAATTAACTATCAAAGAGATAGCGGAGGACTTGAACATTGCCTATGGATCCGTCTAAGACATTTTGGTTAATGATTTGGGTTTTCGTCGTGTAGTAGCAAAGTTGGTGCCAAAAGACCTCAATTTCATGCAAAAAGAGACTGTGTTGACGTCGCAAAACACATGATTTGCGAGGCTGAATCCGATTCCACATTCATCAAAAGGATCATTACTGGGGACGAGACGTGGGTTTATGAGTACGACACGCAATTCAGACATCAGGCAAGTGAATGGCGTTCACCAAATGAGCCGAAACCAAAAAAACCACGTCATTTTCAGTCAAAAAAGAAGGCAATGCTCACGGTTCTCATGGATTACAATGGTTTAGTGCATCATGAATTGTTGCCAGTAGACCAGAATTGTGGGCAGAAAACTCGTGGATTTTGCACCATGATAACGCACAGTGCCATCATTATTCGTAATTTTTTGACAAAAAATGCAACAAATACCATCCAATTTTGGTTGTAATGGAAAAATCGCAGTAAGCACTGATGGACATACCGAAAACCGAATATAAAAAATGTTTCGAGGATTGGATCAAGCGCTGGCATAAGTGTGTTTTAAAGTCGATGGGGATTACTTTGAAGAGGACAATATAGATTTAGATGAATAAACTTGTATTTTTAATTTTCTGACTCAAGTCCGGTAACTTTTTGATCAAGGTAGTATGTATGAGAGGGCAAATTCTTTTTTTTAATTAATAAATTTCTTTATGTGGCAATCTAATTGAAATTTAAGACAATTTGGCAAGTTTTCAGAAGAAATTATTAGCTCTTTAAACTGTTCTACGAATGGACATTTAGCTGATTTAGAAGAGCAATTTGTGAAAATAATAGTTTTTAAAATTATCAAAATAAAGAAAAGCATACCTACAAGAAGAAGGAAAACCATTTGATATAAAAAAAATTGTTGAAATCATATTTTTTGTAATATTAGAAATAAAAGAAAACAAAAAAAAAATTGACACAATCACGCATAAAAAACCAACCCCTCCTAGAACCAGAAAAGTTACACAAGTTGTACACATCAAATTACAGTTGTTAACACACTCGAAACTATAGAATAATTGAAACTAAAAGCACCATAAAACTTTGGATTCCCGCAATTTATTTAAAACATACTGTTTTTGTTGTTGTTTTCGTTATTGTCGATCCTGTACATCCCCACACACACAATGGTGGGCAGTACTTACATACATTTACTAACTATAAGTACTCATACTTGTAGCCGAAGAGAAAATTAAAAAAAGAAAACTTTTTTTTTATTTACTAAAGATGAGGAAGTATGTATGAAGAAGGTACATTCGAATAAATAAATACATATTTGGTGGTGTAAAGACCTAAAAGAGGCGGATTTGTGTGTTCATGAAACATTTCTAAAAAGGGGTTGATAGCGTAACAAAAGCACACTCAACAACACTTGAAACGCATGAATTAGATGAATGGAAGTCTCTTACTATGTGGCAACGACCATCAAATTATCACGATACAAGAGTCGACTCCAAATAACAAAAAAAGGTGGTCGTGGTGGTTAATGGTATTCGTTAAAAAACTTATCGTGGTGGCAATTGTAGATGGTATTTTTACACGTATTTGACTGTATATGAAAATTGAAAGGAGCGAACGAAAAATAAAAACATAGGAAGTAGAAACAAAAACGGACGGGTGGGGGAGGGGGATGAGCAAAAAAGTACAAATAGTTAAAGTCTACTGAGTAACTACCCTCCAATGGACTGTAATGCATGCAAAGCTGACTTATTTGTGAGTTTGTCTTCGACTAAAAGAAGACCAAACCGTTCGTTTTTTTTTCGAATAAAAGTTAAATTAAATTTGTTCAATGTGTCCTTTTCAGTCGACAATACCATTATGATAATTTAGCCGTTTCTTATGTGTATCCTTTCCCAGGATCACACGATTAAGTCACATGTTCTTTAGTTGACTGCATATTGACTATGGGGTGAGTTTTTTCTTTCACGTATGTATGCGACGCAACTCAATGAATGAATGAAATGTACTCGCATTTATGGAGTGGAAATGCTCTTCGATTAGGGTGTAGAAAATGTCTGTGAATAGGGAAGAAATACGGCGACAGTTAGTAGTAGTCAGCAGTATAGCAGCAGCAGGCACTCTTTGCCACTTAATTCCTGGGGCTTGTAAGTGAATCGAATGGCTTTTTGATTGGTCTCTTTATTGTCGGGCGGCGGTTACTCTATCGTTGTTTGTTTTAGGACTTTTATTACAGTTTTATTTGCCTTAAAAGTTCTTCCCCTCATTAGTTAAGCGGCAGGGATGATTTTGATTTAATATGAACACTAATAATTTTTATTTAATAGACGGAATCGAAATGATCATTTCGTTCTGTGTGGTATGCTTTGTATGATTGCATTTGTTCAATATCGTCGTCATATTACAATATTAACGACGATTGTTCATCAACTCTTTGGGGTATACAATTGCTCTTGTACAAGTATTCCATTTATATTGTGAATTGAATCGAATTGGTTTATGATTTTTCATGTCCAATTTGAAGTAGTTCCCTATTCAGATTTGTTAATTTATTATTTTCTAATATGGAGTATTTTGTATTTATTTTTTTGTTTGTTATAAAATATTAGTCAAGCAAGAATAGATAAATTGAGTTCTGCTTCATTTCTGAAATGTATTGATTTAATTGAGTTATTAAAAATATCCCGAGAATAAAATTTTGCTGTTAATTTGTTATATTTTCTATTCTCTGGTATAATTACTCAACAATATAAAATTGAACATTCTCCAGACAAACTAATCACAGGTCTTCAAAATATTCTATTATATCTTTAAAATAGTAATTTTTTTTTTAAAAGAATTTTCTTAAACTTTTTTAATTAGGGATTTTATAGTACATTTATTCCAGCCGTCAAGTCATACAATTTTTATTTAAATAATAAAAATATAAAGTAGTAATTAAAAATAATTTGTTTAGTGGAAAAATTAGTTAAAAATTCATAATGGAATGTCTATGAAATGGATCATATGTCATACATGTGCCTGAAATTTTCTGTTAAAAGATAATCGAATTTGTGCCTCGGAAATCGAAGATTTTCATAGGATTTTATTTTATTAATATAACTTATGCGTTGCCGTTATTAAAAAAAATATAACATTATTCAAATAGCTGACATAAGATTTAGATCAGAACTCGATCCTTTTGGGGCAATTTTTAATAATTTTTACACTTTTAAGTTTTTAAATTATTGTAAATACGATATTTTATGTAGTCTTAAAAAAAAGTTCCAAACATAATCTTGGAGGCCGATTGAAATTGTCACATCTCGAAATAACGTGGCTGGGGGACTTTCCATGTAATAAAACCTAAATTGCAGGCCAAAAAAATAACGGTTTCCCATCTTATTTTCAAATAAATACGTCTGAATAACACTTTCACACCAAAATGCACACCAGGCAGTCACGTCTCGCTAATACAATGGCTAATCCACAGTCACTTGTGGATTTTCACAACCCCAAATACAGCAAATTTTTACATAACGCCATATCAACCACAGAGCGAAAAATGAGCCTCATCGATGGTGAAAATAATTTTTTTCTTGAATCGTAAAATTATTTCTACTGTGTTTTGCGCGGTTTAAAAATGGAAATTTTGATTTGGAAGACATGGAACGTCCCGGACAGCCGAAAAAGTTCGAAGATGAAGATTTGGTGACGTTGCTCGATGAAGACCCGTGCCAAACACTCCGGGAGTTGTCCACATCGCTTGGAGTCGACTTTTTGACGGTCGGAAAACACCTGAAAGCCATAGGAATGGTGCAAAAACAGGAACATGGGTTCCACATGAGTTGAAGCCAAAGAACGTCGAACGGCGTTCAGTCACCTGTGAGATTCTTCTCCAACTTCAGGCAAGGAAGGGATTTCTGCATCGAATCGTCACTGGTGACGAGAAGTGGGTACTCTACGACAATCCCAAACGCAGAAAATCGTGGGGCTTGCCCGGTCATGAATCGACATCGTCCCCCAGGTCGAATATGCATGGAAAGAAGATCTTACTGTGTATTTGGTGGGATCAGCTGGATGTTATTTATTATGAGCTCCTCCAACCGGATGAAACCATCACTGGAGACGTATACAGACGACAATTGATGCGTTTGAACAGAGCATTACAATAAAAGCGGCCGCAATATAAAGATTGACACGACAAAGTAATTTTGCTCCACGACAATACAAAACCCCATGTTGCGAAAGTCGTGAAAACTTATTTAAATACGCTGGAATGGGATTATCTGATTATCATTTGTTTCGATCCATGGCGCATGGCTTGTCAGAGCAGCACTTCGATAACTACGAAATGACCAAAAATTGGATCGATTCTTTCATCGAATCTAAAGAAGAAGAATTTTTTCGACGCGGTATCCGAGCATTACCAGAAAGATCCGAGCATTAAACCACGAAACTTTGCAAAAAAACGCTACGAATTAATTACAACACCTGAAATTTCTCATCAACGGTAAATTAGTAAATTATTTATTATAAAAATCTTTTTAATTGGGTTAAATGTATCCAATCGGTGTATTTAAATTGAATAGAAAAGACTAATCGTATTGGAAACGATACTTTAGCATCCCTTGTATTATTATTCCCCACAACCATTATAGAGTAGGCATTTTGTACGTTGAGTTGAGGTTAAAGACTATACAAAAGTTTCGTACCTCATTTACAGTAAATTTTATTTATTTCATATTATTTTTGTTACAATAATTTTAATAAAAAGTCAAGTGGTCACGTGTTGTAGTCACAGTCGTCATTGAAAAGTTCTCCACTTTTCTATGGTATTTATGGAAGTGCGTACGTACTTACTGTCGTCGGGTAGCGTATATAGCCTTAAAGGAGCATAGTTCGAAATTTGAACGATATCATCCCTCTTTCGAACCATAGCATAATGACTTTAGCCGGAAAAGTAATTTTTCGTTTTCCATTGTTTGCTTATTTCACCACCATACCTGTGATTTCGATCGAAGGGTGAACCCCATTTTAATAAATCAAGTGAGATGAAATAATACAAGTTGCCACTTTATAAAAACACATTTCATCAATCACCATTTTGAGAATATCATGAGTTTTGTAGGGAAGAATTTTTTTTTTGCTTTTTAAAAACTGTAATAAGCGTCCCTGTTTGTTAACTGATATAATTCCTCTTGGCGAATGTTAATTAATTGAGAATTTCTTATAAGGACATTTTTTTAGGTATTATCTTTTATAGCAAATTGCTACCATACAGCTTGTTAACTTAGAATATTTATTTTTAACTCATTATTTGTATGAATTTGTCTGGTTTTTTATTGAAAATTGTAGTTCTTAATCTATTTGAAGAAAAAAATGTGTTGTGTTTAGTGTCTTACCATTAGTATGATAAGTGTCCATTGGGTACGTTATAGGAATTTTATCTTTGTTCAAATTAACTTATAAAGAAACTCAACTCGAAATTTTTTTGTATCCTTCAAAAAATTTATATTTAAAAAAAAAACCGAATATATTAAAAGATCCGTTTCCATTTCAATCTACACCTTCTTTTCATCAAAAACAAAATTTTAATTTGTAAACATGTTTAATAGAAAAAATATCGAATTTGTCAAGCTCAAAAAATAAATAATATAAACAAGATACAATAAAATTTTATTAAACCAATTGAAGAGAATGTGGAAGAACAAAAATAAATTTGCGAACAGTGGGTGATCATCAATTTATATAATAAAATTAAATTAATTTTGCGCCTATACACTGTTGCATCATATTATTTACTGGTATTTGTATTTATTTATTTTATTTTTTTGCCATATAATAAAAAGAAATTCCTTAAATACAGTAATAAAAGCATTACATAAAAAAAACAACAGGATATGTGAAATATTGAAATAATACAATTTGTATTGCATGTCAATATCGAAATATTTGCAATGTAAGAAAATTTGATTAAGTTCAATTGTAATTTGTTGATTTAATTCACAAAAACCCACTCACAGCATGGATACAAATTTTCCGCAGGGAAATTTTATTAGAGACACATTCATATATGCACATATACATACATAGACATATGACTTCGAAAAAGGATGCCTGTTCATGTATCAGCGATGAATATCAATTCCCATTTACTTAAGTACGATATAGAATATATTGCGGTGTACTTCAATGGAAATTCTCGAAATTCAAATTCACTTCCATTTATTTATGTCCTTTTAGCTAGAAATATACCCCGTACAGTATATACCATAGAAAATTTACCGTGTATCGGATAAGCAAAACCAACAAAATTGTATTAATCTACAAAATGTATCGTATTGTGTCTATAGTAAATCAGTCAGTAATTATGTTATATTATACTAGAGAAGTTTCGAAAAAGGATAACCGGATGGCGGAGTCGTAACGACGTCGTTGATTATGCGAAGATACGATACACTTTATTCCCAAACAAATGATGAGAAGGTAGATTATTTCCTACTTGACATCTATTCGTAAATACAATCTTACACTTTGCCCAAATTGAGATGTTTTTCTATTCGGAAGTATGTAGATGTGAATATATAATATCTATAAATGTATATAGAGTTAAATGTGGCCTTTCGATACCCGCTCAATGCGAGCCTTGTTAAGCCTTTAAGTCTTAAGGACTCCAGTTGAGTAAGTCAATTCGGTTTTCATTTTAGTGTGTTCAGTTTTTGTTATATTAAAAGACAGCGACATCCCCCTCTGCGGCTGATTGGAGTGGGCTTATCTAATTTTGTGGATTTTCGTATGCATAATAGAGATTAAGATATTTTCCTATTATCGTCATCGTTCTCTGAATTATACGTATTATGTGCAAGCAACCCCTATCCGTTGTGATAGCGTTCAACTACAATTACGAGTACAACATGAAAAACAACTGCGACTATGAATGCGGTTAGGGTTGTCAGCCTCCACTTAACTATGAATATTGGCACTAGTTCAGTTCAGTCGTTTCACTTGTTTATTATTGTGACCGAGAGCGCACCAATAACAGAATCCTCCTCCGTATGTGGTTTGTCCTATTTGCTATTATGGTTTATTGAACCTAATTCAATTTAGGAAATTATCATAGAAACAGGAACCAACGAAGACATATGCAAAACTGACTAGCTACAAGAGTATCCGTTTCGCATAAAGGCGACTCCCCTTCGAGTTGATTAATAGAATTTCTTATGAAAATGGTCAAATTTAAATACGTATCGAATTACATAAAGAATTGAATGTGAATGATTATCTTTTCAATAAAAACTACAACTAAAAATATGAAAGATGCAAATAGGAATATACACATCGGATCGGATTCATTTAATGGCTTTACTTTTTAATTTATTATAAAAATTGTCTAACCCTTGTTTGGTATTTTATTTTAAAATTTTTATCAGATCTGAAGTCAATTAAAAGTGGAAATTATATTTTAAAGCATTTTTTTATAGTTAAATCGACATATTATGTAAAATAGTAAAATCAGAAGCTCTAAATAACCTTTTCATCATTGTCTGAGACACTGATTTGGTACGGCTTTTATTTAATTCGCATCAAATTTGAGTTATTGTAAGTCTCTCGCTTCAGGTAGTAATTTTAAGCCTAACCAGACCATGGCAAACTCCGATAAATGTGCTATTAGACTATCAGCCAAATTTGCAGACGTCAGCCAATGGGACGTCAAAATTACACTCGAGACTTATCAATTTTGGCTGACAGTCTAAAAGTCTGATCTGTGACGTCGGCTGATGCAGCTGACTTATCAGCCGACCAATTTGGGCTTACCGTCTTATAGCATGATTGTGACATTTGGCTGATGTCAGCTACATTTTAGCTCGTCAGCGAGCCGTCAGTCACTGTATCACGTCTGTCATGCCATTCTCTGTCGTTTTCGCTATAGAACACACGAAAAATCGAAACAAATTAATTTCACACTCATCTGCAAAAAATTTGAAGTTGTCAGTCACGCAGATTTTATAAATGCGCTCTAAATAACCTGATTTTTGCGTCAGCCATCGTTAACCACCGTCAGCCACTTTGGAGAATCTGGCTGACGGTAGCTGTCAATTTTGCAATAGATTTTGCTGACCGTCTAATATCTTGACTTTTCATCAGTCAACGTCAGCCGTCAACCACTCATTAGCCAACTTTCAGTCAATTTTTCTTCATGACGTCACGTTGGCTGATTTTTACCAATTTGGCGGATCGCCTAATAAGCACCTTTTAATAATAATCCTTTATTTCTAATTAAAAAATATAAAAATATTACATTTTTTAATTAGAAATACAGGATTATGCTTTTATAAAAATAACTTTTAGGTCATTCGATGGCATTGAACGCAAACACACTTCCGTAATAAACGTAAACATAACTGATAAGGATAATGACATATACGTGTACAATTTATCTTATATCAATTTTATTTATTAATAATGATCTACGATAATACTATTCAAAAATCATTATAAGGACATGTTATACACACACTGTGGTGCATTTGAAACAATATTTTTTTTTTATATAATTTTGTTATAATCAAATTTTTTCTCCATAAATTGATGGCATTCCATTTTATAAAAATTTTCTTTTTATTTTTTCTAAATAAAAATTAGTATTTCCTGAAAGGTAAAATTAATATTATATATGTGTACAAATATAGGCCAATATCACTTTAAGTATATTATTATTTGTAATAATTTATTAGAAAATTCCAAATTGAACGACGTATCAACGATCATTAAAATTTCTTAGCGTACATAATAACACAGTTTACTATGCGAGTATATACTCATATCCAAGTAGCATGGAAGCTTAATGATCAATGATATTTGTCCCATTCGCTATTTCCTATTTCCTATTAAATAAAAATAAAAATACCGAAAAAATAATAACGAACAAACCGAAGAGGAGGCCCTAATCAATGGCGGTCACAAATTATTGTGTTCACGTTTTTTTCCATTTATCGAAAAATTGATTACACTAATGTTCCCAAATAGGATTGCATTAGTGTAAATTAAATTTATATCTGTGGCTACTACAATATTTACACCAATCATTTGGATAGTTTGGATAGTAGTAATAGTTGGTTGGTTGGTTGGCTGGTCGATGGGTTGTTTCGTTCGTTATTTAAAGTCAGCAAGCACATCGCATCAAAACATCACATACTAAATAACCAAAATTATTAGCAATACGCGATATAAAATGAAACTGGAAAATTACTATTTCCGTTTCACTTTTGTTTTTTTTTTTTAAATAAAGAAAAAACTATCTTACGAAAATATACAATATATAATTTTAATGGAAATATGAAACAATATATGAAAAGTAGGAAGAGCACAGCTACGATGGAATTTTGGTTTTTTGTATTGACAAATTATATCAGAGGTCAAATGAATAGTTTGGAGTGCATTTCCTATTCCGTTGGCTAATTCCCCATGTTTTTTGTTGTTGTTGTAATCTTTAATATTAAATAAATACTAAAAATCGAATTGTAAATTACTAGAAAGGAGTAACAAATTATTACTTTTCGTGTACGCGTATAAACTTATTGTATGGGTTTTTTCTTATAGTTATGTTTGCGGAAAAAACTCCTTTCTTATATAAAATTTAAAGGTTTCTTTTTACCCCAAAAATAGGCAAAAAAAAAACTGATGTTTTTTTCCAGTCACCTTTAGAGTCTATCTAAAAGTAAATTATCATCTATTTTCGATGGCCCATATGTAGTAGATAAAACCAATTAATACCATAAAACTATCTTAATGGCGTATTTGTTGGTTGAAGTTAGCTTTCGTTAAAGGGAGGAGAAAAAAACACTAAAATTGATCTTGAGCGATTTTTAATTTACGTCCATTAAACGAATAATCGTATTTACGGATATGTTCATACATTTGGTGAAGCTACACATATGTTATAGAGAGGCTTGGAGTATCACATTCGTACCTAACAGCAATATTAGAGAAATAATTTTTTACCCGGTTTTTTTTTTTTGAAAGTTTTTATTCGGTTGAAAATTACTAAAACTATAAATAATTGAACGTTTCTTTAGATTTGATTAACTCGTAATGAAGTCGTTTCATTCCCTTTGTTCCATGATATGACAGGAAATGGTCCAATGATATTGAATTGTTATTTAACAAAAATAGTTAGAGTCACGAAAAACCATTGAATTACATAAAAAAAATTTAGTAAATAAAGGATTACAAAATTAATTTTATTGCAAAAAAATTGTATTTTATCAATTAAAAAAACGTTTTTTTAAATTATTTTCAATTACATTTTAGTTTTGTAAGTCGAAACATTAAGGGTAGTTTTTAATTTTTATCTTAAATAGACGAAACAAAAATTTTTTTAACAGATATGTCTGAAGTTTTTTTTAACAAGTTTACGAGGTGTGACAGAAAAGTAATGATATGGTCGCTGTGGAGTTCCCTTCACATATACAATAGATGGTCCGTAATTCCTTTCTAGTCGTTTCCTTTTGATAACTACGCGAAATTATACGTGTAGACCCTGATAAGTGAAGTTTTGTTTTTATAGTACAGTTTCAAAAAATGGAAATTTTTGTTATAAAAATCCACTGTTTTTGTAGTGTTTTTAACGTTTTATGTTGGCAGGACATTGACTGTCTTCTTCCAACTACTTTTTTCTTCTAAGATCTTTGTTGTTTATTTTTTTGCTTTTGGGTATTTTTTTGTTGTTGAGTATGTTAAAAATATATCCTTTTTTATAGTCAAAAAAAAATTAATTTATAACCGAACTTTATATTTAAATCATACAACATGCAGCGCCATCTATTGAAAATTTGCAGTATTAAAAAAATACATTCATCCTCTTTCAAACGCACCTAAATTCATGTAAATCAGACAGATGTGAAAGTTACAGCCATTTATAGGAATGTTCTTCAGCACCTCGGTTACGGCTGCTTGAATGGCTGGGACATCATCATTAAATACTCCTTTCATCTTTGTTTTCAGTTTTGGAAATAGAAAATAGTCACATGGTGATAGATCAGGCGAATACGGAGAGTGGTTGATGAGAGAAATCCGTTTTTTCATCAAAAATTCATTTTTTTGGTCTTGTGAGGTGATGCATTATCGTGCAATAAAAACAGCTGTTTTCCTGCTGGATATTCAGGTCTAACACGACCAATTCTTTCCCACAAACGATCTAAAACGCGTAAATAGTATTCCCCATTAACAGTTCGACCTTCTGGAACAAATTCCTTGTGGATAATACCCTTCGAATCATAAAAAGTAATCAACATTGTCTTGATTCGAGACTTCTGAAAACGCAATTTTTTTGGTTTTGGCTCGCTTTTGGACTTCCATTCAGCAGATTGACGCTTAGTTTCAGGGTCATATGTAAAGCACCATGACTCATCACCAGTTATGATTGAATCAAGAAAATCTGGATCGTTTTCAGCAGTTTCAACATTGTCTTTGCAATGCTCCACACGAGCGATTTGTTGGTCTTCATTTAATTCATGTGGAACAAAACGCGCATAGAACTTTCTTTTACCCAAATCTTCAGTTAAAATTCTCCAAATTGTATTTTTACTCGTATTCAATTCCTCAGCCAACAATCTCGTAGTAAAATTTGCATCGATACCAATGATTTCACGGACTGTTTCCACCAATTCAGCACGATTACTAGCTAATGGACGACCTGGCATTAGGTCGTCATTTAAATACTCACGACCATTTTCAAATCGTGTAAACCACGTATAAACTTGAGTACGACTTATACAATCATCACACCATAAACTTTTTCCATCAATTCGTATGTCACAGCGAATTTTTTTTTCAAGTTTAATACAAAATGTTATATTTGCTCTTTGTTCCATTTTTGTTTTGTAACATTAGCACACTTTTTCTTTTATTGAAATGGCTGTAACTTTCACGTCTGTCATGAAAGAGGATGACTGTATCTTTTTAATACTGCAAATTTTCAATAGATGGCGCTGCATGTTGTATGATTTAAATATAAAGTTCGGTTATTTTTGAAACACACTGTGTAAAATAATTTATTTAAGAACTTTCTAACCAATTGTTATGGCAGCCCCGGTCTCGTAATCATTCAGTTTGATTTCATTGGCAAAGCTAATCTACACTAACACGAACTGATGGATTAGGTCTTAGATTATGGAACTTCTGGATATGCTGTTACACAAAAAATTTGATTGCTTATTTCAAAATATATTCGTTTAAATGCACATATTTGCATGTGAAATGTACCATCAAATTCTGAGCTGAGCTTGGTGAATCCGCAAATTTGACTTACGAAAAGTATGTGGAACATTTCTTATCAAAATCACAAGTTTTTCGGTGACAAAAAGCCGAGAAGCAGTGGAAGACGAACTTTTCCATGAAGTCCTTCAATATCGAAACCGCATGAAATTGTGGAATAAGTGGGGGTCAGGCAGTAGAATAACAAGTTTTGTACGAAGAAGTCATTGAAAGACTCTTTGTTTAAGATCAAATATTGCAGGCATGGGTATGCCACACCATACGCCGCCCTTGTTCATTTTCATCAACCAATTTTTTTAGAAAATATATTCTTGTATTCCCGACCCCCATACGCCTCCTTCTTTAAAACTGATCACAGTTCGTTTGACTTTTTTTTGTTCCCTAAGAAAAACAATTACTTAAAAGGGCTTAACCTCGGTACTGTCGGTCAGATCCAAGAAGGTGAATGTTACTCTAATCGAAGCCTTTCCAGCTCTGCTACAAAAAGTGGAAACAAAGCCTGCGCCAATGTACAGATGTCCAAGGAAACTACTTTGAAGGACATAAAAAAGTATTTTATATATTTGATGTTTAAAATTAAATAAAATTTTTCCTATTTTCCCACATTGCGTAAATTATTAATCTGATTTTCTAGAATATTTTTGATAAAAACTTTAAAAACTAAAATCAAGAAAATTGAAAAAATTTCAAAGCTTTAAAGAAAAGTATCGAAAAATTTTAAATCCGAATATAAAATATGGCAAAATTTGAAATCAAATAAAATTTTGTTCAAATGAACCCCTTTCTATGGTAGGGGTATATAGTATGTATAAATTCAAAATATAAAAAAAAATACTAACAAAATTCTAACATATGTACATGAACAAGTACAAATGAATCAAAAATGTACCTAATTAATCGAATTTAAACTCATCGAATACACGTAAAGTCAGGGAGAGTATTTAACTGATTTGATTACTGAACAAGAAACGTGTAACCGACGAGGGTAAATTGTCTACTGTTGCATGTATCCCTCCGTATTTATTCCTTTATCCTATTTCGTAGTCTCAATCCCTGAACACGAATAATACAGATGCTATGAATACTTCCATTGCGAACAGATCCTTGCAGTTTGGTTAGCAAATAGAAGGCACTTTATAAAGCCAATTTGGAGTAATAATATACTCATTACGAGGTAATTAGATCTCTTTAGCCTACCGCTGTGCGCATGGTATGGTCCTTGCCAAGAGGATATAGTACCAGCTTGGCTAGGTAAATTTCAGTGATTTCCAGAAGAAGAATTTCCATTGCGAGCAGGGGTGACAAATTATATCAAAATTGAATTTGAACTGATCGCCTCGTTGAAAAAATATTTTCATTTGGCCTCAGGCATTTGTTCACACTTTAGTAAATTTGTTTTTACAATCGACTGATCAAATTGATTGCTTTTCGATAAATTTCAATACTTACATTCTGTGCAGACTAAAGAAAGAAAAAAACCACCATACTTATTAGTGGAGACTATAGTCTACCTAGTTTTTAGTATTATTTTTTTTTAAATCTTTTTGGAAATAATTTTTCTAAAAAAATTTTTGAAAAAAATAATACTAAAAATTTGGTAGACTATAAAAGATTAAAGATAGCTTAAAAAAATTTCCTTAAAATTCTCTATTAAGACAAATTTTTTTCATTAAAATTTAAAAAAAAAATTTTTTTATAGTATCACATTTTCTTTTTAATTTATAAACATTTCGAAAACTTTATACGCAATATTTTTTTTTATATATTTACTATTAAATTTAGTAACACTTCAACAAGTAATTGGTATAAAAGTTGTAAAATAAAAACTTTTCAAATATTTATAAATGGAAAATTGTTTCAAAAAAAAAAAAAAAAATATAAAAATCAACTTAATATGTATCGTAAAAAAAGGTATAAACAGAAAAAATGTCTTTCAGTTTTGATCATTAATTAATTTATAAAAATTTAATAAACGACTATTTTTGATTTGTGTCATTTTTCCAATTTAACCACTAATACACAGTAAAAGTGGTGACCATGTCTGATCAGGCTGTCATCAATATCAGAAAATCATTTCCTTCGACTATGTCACATATATGATTTAGAAAATTAACCACTTCAAATAGTACAATATGTCCAAATGCGAACCAACAACCTATTCGAAATATCTAATTAACTTCGAGGGCTATATTATAGCTTTTATCGAGTCACGCAATCGAAATTAAACCCAAACTATTGCATCCTGACAGCCTTTTTCAAATATAAAACAATATTCACACTTGTTTTTTTCTTTTCTCTTTCTAATATTACAAAAACGCAATGCGGTTTTAGTGATTTTTACAGTTTCAGTTAAGTGGACAAAAAATCTAAGGGTGAAGAATACTACTAATGGTCACATAAAAAAAAAATACAGTAAAAAACTAATAGTATTTTAGATGTTTATTAAATTTGAACGTATTTACGAAATACACTTTTATAATAGAATAGAACAGTCTACGTGAAAATCTTGGTTTATTAAAAGGGGTGGGTGACAGTACAAAAAGAAAAGAAACAAAAAATCACTAAGAATATAATTAGAATGGAACCTAACAAACTAGTTAATTAGTGGTTTTTATATAGAATAAAAAATATTTTTTTCACCCTGATTTATATAAGTTTTAATGGACAGTTTTTTTAATTACTTACCCTTAATTGACATTTATCATAACCCTTTGACTTTGGCTGTTGTTGGTATAGCATATCGAAAATACTTAATTGCTGGTGAAGTGTACCAAAGGAAAAAACGCAGAAAAATTCAATATGATTAATTCTTTTTTTCATTTAATAAATACCTCTTGTTATAGTATTAGATATTTTTGTCTATGTCAAATTTTATTCTATTAATTATTGAAAATAACCAAGATTTTCAGATGTTTTAATAGCAGAGGGTCATCCATTACGTGGTTTTCATAAAGTATATGTCTGTCATTTGACAGCTGTCAAACAAATATACCATTGAAGGTAGAATTTGTTTAGATACAAATGGTTTGCCATTTTACATTACTACTGAACAACGTAAGAAAATTGCATAAAAAAACTTTGAGTGGATGCTAAATTTTCTAATAAAATTAGAACGGCGATGAGGCTTATTTGTCGTTTGGTGGTATGTATGGCTCTAAAAACCCAAAAGTTACTGTGAAAAAGTGTGACTGCTTATGTTAATCGATTTTTTTTAGTCTAAAGTTGAAGACATTAATCTGGAGAACATGTGGTTTTGACAATACGGCGCCATTGGATTTATTGCACGGAAAGTTCCCAGTTTTAAAATTTGCTAATTTCAATTGGTATCCAAGATTGTGCTATTTGACGTCGTTGGACTTTTTCTTGTAGGAATTGTGCTTTACATAGATAATCCCCACATATATAAAATTAACATTCTTTAAGTAATGTCCTAATTACACCCTAAAATGTGCGCAAAATTTATTAAAAATTATTCTAAAAGATTGTAATTCGAAAAGCAATATAATAAAAAATACTGAATTTTAAGTGTGTTTTAGTTAACTATACTTTTCGAAACACAAATTTGATAACCTTTAATTTAGAAAGTAAATTATTTGAAATTATTGCCTCTTGAAAAAAATCTATTGAATTTATATTTTTTTTTTTTTTAAATAGCATACGTATCGTGGGTGAAATTTTATTCGACATTCCCAAAAGGTTTGAAACATATTTTCAATGTGAAAAATACTCATATGGGACACTATGCGAAAAGTTTCGGTCTTCGGGAATCACCAACAAGCTTTACGAAAAACCACATGAGTCCTAAGCCACCAGTACCTACAAATCGTTTGACATTTCCTGACAGGTGAGTATCCTTATAACAACAACTGTTCTTAGAATTAATTTTTTTGATTCTTTCCATTTTCAGAACTCCCATTGAATCAGATCGTGAAAAACCATCGAACAAACGTGGGCCTCATAACAATTTCAAAAATTATGCCTCGACGGCGAAAAGTTTAACCATTTCGGAATTTGATAGTGGTCTACCGCCAATGAAAAAGAAGAAAAAATAAATACATTTTTACAACAAATTATTTCAAATATATTGTAATTTGTCTTGTATATATATAAATAAGATATTTGAAAAAAAGTTCAATAAAAAAAGTCCTGTTTTATTTATCGTAATTTTTATAGTAGATTTTTTAAAAAAATTTTATTTGCTAAGTTCGAGAAGGTAAATTTTAATGCGCAAAAATATGAGTTAACATCGAATTAAAGGTAAGTGGAATTCTGTTTATTTTTTTACATTTATTCAATTTTGTCTAATAAACTAATAGTTTATAATTATTTTATCATATGTCTGTCACGTAATTATGAAGGAGAAAACTACGAGGTCTGTTCAAAAAGTATCGCGAATTTTGAATTTCCGCGGGTTACGTATATTTGATTTTCGATTTTTTGTGGCATTATGTTGGTACTCATATCTCTCACTTATGCCGACAAGTTCGGCCATTTTGAATGTTCAGTTAATTTTTGACAGCTGCTTTGCTTACACGTGTTTTGGCTCGTCTACGATATTTGTCCATTCCCAAAAATGGAACAAAAGAATATTGTCCATTCCAAAAAAATGGATCAAAAGAATACTGTCCATTCCAAAAAAATGGATCAAATTTTGTGTGAAAAACAAAATTAATTACCCGGACGCATTCCGAATGTTGACTGTGGCATATGGTGAAGCTACCTTGGACCGAAGCAACGTTAATCGGTGGTACAAAATGTTCTCAGAGGGTCGAATATGAAGGTTTTGCTTACAGTTTTCTTCGATTTCAGGGACGTTACAGTTTTCTTCGACCACAGGGTAGAACGGTCAATAAGGAATATTACCTGCATGTTATGCGCAAGTTGCGCGAAGCAATTCGCCAGAAACGCCCGGATTTGTGGAAGAACAAAAATTGGCTTTTGCACCACGATAACGCCCCTGCTCACGCAACGTTGCTTGTGCGCGAATTTTTGGCCAAAAACAACACACTAATAATGCCGCAGCCACCGTATTCTTCAGATCTGGCCCCCTGTGACTTTTTCCTGTTCCCGAAACTACAGATCCCCTTGAAAGGACAACGCTACGCTACGATTGAGGAGATAAAACCGGCATCGAAGAAGTAGCTGAACAAGATAAAAAAAAAATGATTTTTTGAAACGTTTGCACAAGTGTATGTTATAATATCTGGTGGGGATTACTTTGAAGGGGACAAAATAGATATTCATGAATAAATAAATATTTTTTGAAAAAAAAACAAAATTCGCGATACTTTTTGAGCAGACCTCGTATGCTCAACCCATGCCACAGTTTTTTTATAATTTTTACTAACTTACACCGTTACAGATCTTGCAGTGATTTGTACAAATAAATATTCGGAATTACTAAATACAACAAAATATTAGTTCATAGTTTAGATTTGTTTCATTGCGTTCAAAATAGGGTCCATTTAAAGCAATAGATTGGAGAATAGAAATGAGCTCGCACTGAGCAATATTTGATAAAAACAGTGCTTGAAGATTCGATGACATTCTCTAAATTTTTTGCCAAAAATGTTGCTGTGCTGGACGGTGTATTATAAATCGTCCCTTTTCCAGTGAACATTCTCTCTCAAGCACTATTCCGAAGTTTGTTGACTGGTTTGCATGACAAACTCATAAACCCAACATTTCCTCACCCGTTATTATGCGTTTTATGAAAGTAAATTGCGAATTGGTTCCTGCGAGCATGTCTTCAGGAATCTGTTTTTTCTGCTTCCGAAACATCAACTAAAATGTTAGAAATGGTTTCGTGGGCCATGTCCACATCCTGAGCCATCTCTCATAAATTATAATAAAAATTTCACATTACTATTGTTGTCTTCATTTTGTCTGCAGTCGAAGACCTGTGTTTTTGATAAAGCTGACTTACGGTAAGCCTTCATTAATATTAGCAACAATCAACCTCAAAAAATTTCGTTGATAACAGAAACATTTTAAGCAAATTATTCGATATTTTTTCCATATTAAAGCACGCTGGACATCGACTAACAAAACCAACAGCTGTTAACACATTAGTTGACAGATCTCAGCAAAATTGTACGTGACAATTTAATGCACTAGTACCAACTTAACAGCAAACAATTTTCTATATCTTTCGCGCGGACATTTTAAATTAACAAATCCAAATATTTATTTCACATTCTGAGTATTTAAATAAATAGTTTTATTTTCAAACTAAATTTGAAAAATTTATTTTAATTTTTTTTAAATAAATATTTTGAAATGTCAATAATGATAGTTAAGGAAAAATTTTTTTATTATTACATATTTACTTAAAGACCAAACCAAATCGTATTAATTTTGCTTGAAGTCAAGAGTAATGCTCAACAGCTACCAATTATTCATATTAGAATACGGTTAATATTGCAAAACTTAACTAATTTATCGTATGTACTGATAAGAATAGATTATTTTTTAGATACTTTTCTACAAGTAATGTTCACCATACAATATATAATTATTCCTATTAAATCGTGATCACCTACCCCTTAAGAAATTAATATTTTCTATATAATTTCGCAAAAAGGTAAAAAGGTAAAACCGAAAAATAAAACACAATTGATTATAAAATTTTCATAAAGAGAATTTCTTTGAATGAAATTAGAAATAATTACCTTGAAATATTCCATTTTATTAAAAATTATCGGAAATTGTTTATAATAGCATCGATTACGGGATGGATTTTTTTTTTGTATTTTGTATGAAAATTGGTTTCACAATATGCAATTTCGATTGAACATTCAACGTTAGTAAGCCAATCGTCGATCAAAAAAAAAAAAGAAGAAAACCCTCCGCAAACGTATTCGTCTTGATCGACAAATAAAATCTATCCAAGTTGGGGGGATATAGCCTATAATCAAAACAATGATCAGAAAATATACGTAATATTTTGTAAAGTTCTGTGATTACTGACATTTAATTTAAAGTTGTTTCTATTCGTTCGGGTAATTTTTTCTTCCCCCCTATTAACTGTTAACCCCTTCCACTCCGCTATAAATTAACTCTCCAATTTGTAGCTGTTCCATATTTTGAACAAAATAATCGCATAAACTTCTTTTTGGATTTTTGTCGAAACATTTTAATTTTATTTAATTTTTTTCTTCTTTTTTTTGCACAAATAGTTCCTATAGATACAATGATTTTTCTTTATTTTGTTGCTTGTAATTTAAAATATCAGTTCAACCTCAACCTTTGATGGATCTTGGCTATAGTGCAGTCTTAAACTAAGAGTATGCAATCCAAAAATGATCTTTGGTTTTCTTCTCTTATTTTTTGGTATCAATAATATGAATAATTGCTATCTGATCGAATGGGAGATAAATTCCAGAAATCACGTCCCATGAATAAAGATATAAATATCTATAATTTCTTGTAAATTTTTTTATGGGTTTTTTTTCTTTTACTTTATTAATTTTTCGAACGAATGCAATTCTCTTGTATCTTACAAATTGCTAAAACGTTACAGAAAATAAAATGGCCGTTGATGGGGCTGTTCGATCATCGGCTATCTCTATGGATAACGCCTCCATTCACCTTCATCCCCACTTTGCTCAAATCGAGTACTTATTTACCATTTTATCTGCATTTATAGACTTTGTTATTGCTGGTTATGCCATTTGTTAGTTGTTATTCATTTTTATCTTATTTTAGGCAATCTTTTCGCTTTTCATTTGCGAGGCCAATAATTGCTTTATACGTAAGATCAGGTCGAATGACTGACTGGAAAGGGAGGTCTATTACGTGTTTTGGTGGAGTGTAATACCATTGAGGTCTGCAAAATTTCTGCCACTTGTATAGTGAAGTTGCAGTGAAGAACAGTGGAACATGATGGTGTGCGAAAATATCTGAAAAGACAAAAACGAATATCATCCGGTATTTATCTTTGCGCTTGTATATAAGCAAATACCTTCTCAATATACCATACACGTTTAACGTATCAATTCATTTGATCGTACCTCCGACCAATGCCGAATAATGAAAGTTTCACAAAACATCAGCTTTTATATCGAATCATTTTCATTTGTCGATCGTATTTGGTAATATTGGAAGTTATTTTCTTTATTTAGTCGCACCGCACATCTGCATTGAAACATTTTTCTCATATCTATTTCTTCTTTTTGCCCAAAGAGATTACCTCCTTCTTGATGTGGTATTTTTTTTAACCACTTTTACACAACACCATCTGTAAGTGCACTAAACATGAGTCCAATGATCGTCTCCCATGTACAAAGTTTCAGTTCTCTACAAAAAAAAAAAAAGTATCTACTTGGTCATAAGCGGTATCTGCAATAGAGTTGATGACAGACCACTATATATTCCGACCTTAACGAAAGAAATGATTTTATTCAAGTTTCAGTATTAGTTTTTTTTATCGTATAATTTTTAGGACGATAACATATAATTAAATCGAACGCGAAACTGTTAATAATTAACTCTAGAAGATGGTCATGGATTTATGTAATTTTTTTCTTTATTTTTGCAGCATAAAAACTGAAACCTAAAAGTACCATTAAGTTGCGAGACAACTGATCGTGCGGATATGATTGAATCTAATTCCCGGACATAGTTTTGCTGACTTGAAAAAAGATAGAAAACGAAATTACTTACTTTTTCTGCAAATGTCTAATTTGATAATATCGATCAATTGAAGTCATCAAGTATTCGCTGGTGATTACCATTTTTATTTTAACTTAACCATTTCTCTTATAAAAAGTTCATATTATACCTTTGTCAAAGGGGGGGAATGGGGGGGGGGTGAGGTAATTGCAGATAAATTACCACAATTTCTGCAGAATTAAAGTGTAATAAATAAAGTTACGATAAGAAATAAATACTTTTACAAGTCCTCCTTTTAATAATAAAGCAATTGCTATGATGAAATCTTTCTTTTAAGCTGATCCTTAAATAAAATTTTCTCTATAAATTTAAGGTTTAGTTAAATTTTCTTAGCGTTACGACAACACAGGCTTTTTATCAACAACAACTAAAGGGCAGCCAGACTAAAGGATTATGAAATTTACGCTTCTAAAATTAAAGTTATATTAAACACACTAAAAAGGTAAATTTCGAGAAAATTTTTAATTTATTATAATGCTTAAACCTTGCCATTACTACAACCTCATTCAAATGCCCCCCACGAGATTTTTTACAGGACTCGATCCTTTTCAGATAATTTGTAAAGAGTTTTTCTTACATTTTGGGTTGTAAATCGGCCATTACTTGACAGATATTGTTTTTCAAATTCTCTAAAGTTTAATGATTGTCTACGAAAATATGATCTCTGGTAAAGCTTTACAAGAAAATTTCTAACGGCGTCAATTTGCACGATCTTCGGGGACAATTATTATTACCAAATCTCAAAATTTTCCGTGCTAAGAATTTATTGTGAAATAAAGCTAAACTTCCATGATACCATATATGCTCCATATTAAAATTTTTAAGTTCAAGCTAAAAAAAAGTCGGTTGTCAAAAGCCCCTATCGCTCAGAATTGACGGTAAAAGTCCCTCGTTATTCATTTTCAAAGAAATACTGGCAAATGGCATCTTCAGAACAAAATGGACACCAGACAGTTAATTTTCGCTTTTATAATGGACACTGCATAGTCACTTGTGGGTTTTGATAGTTTCACTAAGCGAGAAATTAGCCTCATTGCTGGACATTTTTTTGTTGAAAAATCACCATACAAAGCCTGCTGTTCTAGCATCTAATCGGCGTATCTTCTGGTTTACAAAATGGAAAACCTTAAACCAAAATGGCGCATTCTATAGTTTGAAAAATGGCAAACCTTTAACCTTAGATTAAAGAAGTACTGGATAAGCCTCTACACAAAAATTCTGTCCAAATTTTGTTGGTAATACAACGCACACACGTGCAATACAACAGAAACGGCGTAAATCATTGGGGGACAATTTAAAAGTTCAGTATGCGATTGAAGCGGTTCGTTTGAAACCATTTTTCATATGTGATATCATTTATGCGTAAAGAAGCAGATTTTTTTAATATTGTGGGTCTTGTTGTTTGATGGAATTAGTTTTGTAAATATGCAATAAAACACAGTATTTTTTTTAAAAATATTTATTTATTTATTATGTATTTTCATTTTATTTATTTCGCTGTATATTATTTATAAAAACAGAATTTTTAAAGTGGGGAGGAGTATTTAAAATATGAATTGTAAGTTATTTGATTATATGAAAGCAATTATGTGCACAATAAGAAGTAAATCGTATACAACACTAAAGGAAATGCTTTAAAAGTAAATTACAAGATGAACAATTTAATGTACTTAAAATATTAATAACTAATATTCTAAAAAAAAAAGAAAACAATATTATGTATTGTAGTAAATGCATTATAACATGGTCTAATAAAGTATATTCTTCGGTAGGCTTAAATAATAAGCCTACCGAAGAATATACTTTATTTATTTTAACACAATGAAAACAGCAATGGAAAATAGATGAAAAATTCGGTCCCCTAAACTTTCTTACACACACTTCATATACACCGGCACTGAACTATTTTCTGGTAAACATTGAACTGTCAACATCGAATTTGTTAACATTTATTGACGGACGAACTTTTCACTTTTTCACCACTTTTTAGATAAAATAAATCACTAATAGCCATTTAGGCACATTACAAACTAAATATTTGTTATTTTGTTTTCTAAAAATTAAGATGTCAACTTACCGAAAGAAAGAAATTCCCGGTTTCCTCATTTCGTCGAATTTCTAGCAATTTTTAATAAATTACTTAATTTTCTGAAATAAAAACTTCGTATTAAGTTTTATCAATAATATAACTATTTATTAAAATACTTACTTTTCCGTAAATACTTATAATTATGTGAAAAAACACTTTTAATTGCACTTTCCGATGTGCCAAAATAAAACTTGAGAAATGACAAGAATAGCTCTTATGTGTCCACTTTCATGAAGAATTAAAGTTTTCAAACTCTCCGAAAGTCTACAAAATTGAGGCGATTTATATTTGAATCATATTTACGGAATAAATAATAAACCTTAAATAGAATTCCATTTCGTACCAAAAGATGTTACAAAAAATAAAAATTGCCTATCGTTGTATTTAAATTGTATTTTTGTTTCCAATAAATTAATTAAAATGAATATAAATTATTCTTTTGCAATTCAATAAATTTCTATTAAGACAACTAGATGGCAGTGGGTGTCATGTCTACATAAAAACATTTTGACAACAATATCCCTTTGTAATAATTTGGACACAAAAATGCGTATACATACGTTATACGGTAGGGGCCTATCCAGGTATTCTTTAATCTAAGCCTTAAACTAAACAAATGCTACCATGAATGACATATTTGTCTGACAGCTGTCAAGCGATAGACTGTACCTCCCGAATTACGAAATAGATAATCTATTTATAAAAAAAACTAATAAAATTTTATTACTCTTAAAAATATTTAAAAAAAAATTAGTTTTATTTAAAAGAAATTTACTATCAATTTTTATTTTATTTTTAATTACTCTGAAACTTTCCTAATATATTGTCCACTTAACCAAATCATTATAAAAATTATAGATAAATTTAATTTAATTAAATTCCAAAGTTGATATTTAACGAAAAAAAAATGAAAAATAAATTCTTCAAATCTCCGGAAAATGTCATTTAATATCGAACTTTTATCATTTCTTTATAAGAGAAAAGTTTTGCCTTCTACTTAAATCTCAATTTGAATATCAATAAAAATTTACCTAGAAAAATCATTTACGCATAAAATTGTTGTAAAATACTTCCAATTTATATTATTTTTATTTCGATAATCACCGAACACACTCTGGCAAATATGAAAATTTACAAATCAACCATCAACATTATACCTAATTAGATAGAGATGAAAATATTGAAGTAAGGTACTTTGCATAGCAAAAAGAGAGATAACACGTATAAAAACAATCTGAATTTGGTATTTTTTTCTTTCTAAAATATACCAAATCTCAGGATGGGCGAAAAAAAAGATTGATAATAAAAAGCTTTGTCAATGAAACCAAGCGAAAAATTTGAAATTATGTTCGGCAAACTCCCGCAAGTTGATGGAAAAGATGATTTTTTTTTTTGGATATAACAACTACTCTAAGGCTCTAAGGATTAGCACAGTCGAGGAGGAAATATGAAAATCCAAAACGAACTTTGAACATTAAAGGACATTTTTCCGGAGTGCTGAGAATCATTCAAATTTAAAATTATCCTCTTAAGAGGCAAATGCAGAAAAATTTGACAAAGTATTTTTTTTCTTCATTTAATATCCTTCAAAGTAAAAAGGAAAAAAAATAAAGTAGATGAAAAAATCAATGAGCTTTAAAAGTAGAAAAGTTTAGAAATAAAAATGATGGAAATTTTCTTCTGTGTATATACATTTATTAACCTCCAACCCGCACACCCACCCTCTACGTCTACGCTAAAAGCATTAAAGTGCATTTTGGTGGTTGATTTATTTTTTCGCATCAATCAAAACCGATGATTGATGGCAGATTTTTTCGGGCAACCCTAATAAATAAGCCGTACATCAGGTTAGTCCTATGAATATTATATGATTTTGTCTAGGACCAATAGGTTTATGATTTTAAATAACAATCCCAAACATATGCCAGGGTGTTGGTAGTACATCAAAAAAAAAGCACGTGCAGCCAATTGAACTCGAAAATGAGACAATAATTACTGAGCACGTGTTGACCAATGCGTAGCGTATTCTTTACAGAAATTAGTTGTCCTTTTGTACAAATAAATTTTATCGAACTATTTGTAAGCAAAGGATGTAATTTTTTTAAAAAAATTTTTTGTTGTGTTTTTTTTTGTTGTTGAATAAAGTTTAGCTAAATTGAATAATAGAAAAAAAAATATGAAGACAATTTGAAAAGGCTAATCCTGTCTTGAAGGAGTATGAATATCCAGTCGGTAATTGAAAATAAAAATAAAAACATATTTTTTTAGTATCTTAGATTTTTTGGAGTACTTTGTGTAGTTGATTAGTGATCTAAGACCATGACAGTGGCAGTGTTCATCACGGTTGGGAAGTGGAGAGAGAGATAATAACCATCACTATTGGTGAATACGAGGTGACCACAATAGCATCGATAAAGCACTTAGTGGGGGAGGGGGGGAAAAGCAGTGAAGATAATGATGGCACTGTCGCGACTAATACTGGCTCTTGGGGTAACCGTGGCCGACCCAATCCGGATATATGCTGTACCGATTTTGGCGGATGCGCTGAGTTGAGCAATCAAGATACCTCAAGTTTCGGCAGTCTACCGTAGGATCTCATTGAAGGCAGCTTGCATATTCCGCACGGTGTAATACAAGGCCGTGTATCTTTTCGCCAAAATGATATCAATTAAATTTCGGGCGGACGAATGACGGAGAAGTGCGTTAACGCGATGCGAGTTCCTTACGGTAGAAAGAAGGAAATCCAGGCAGCTGTGACAAGGCCGTTGCGATACTGATTTTGATGTCAGATGGACTTATCCTTATAGTGGATCAATGGATAACCAACGACACAGTGAGGTTGGCTACTAACTTTCATAATTGTTGACGGGAGACGGGCTATAAATACTGCTCTATATTGAACAATAGCCCAATGTGGCTTTGTTGTGATGGAGTGGGAAAGAGCACGGAACACGTCCCATTCCACTCCACCCGATTCCAAACGTAGGTAGAGTGTTTTGGCAGGCCGCTGATGATGGAGAACATCGTTGTACTGTTGTTCGATTCACGGAGGGATCGGAAGGTTGCCGCTGTTTTGGAAGACGGTAGTACCAGGTATATAAGCTTAAATAAAATTTAAAGTACTTGCCCTCGCTAGCTACACATTTTTCCCATCTCTCGGGCAATTTGTAGATACCACGTCAAAAAAATTCCTTCTCTTTCGATGCAAACCACTTATCAAGCCATTTTCGGACGGCTTCGTAAGAATTGAAGTGCTGCTCAGTCAGCGCGTGGCCCATCGACGAAAACAGGTGGTAGTCGGAAGAGGCCACGTCTGGTGAATAAGCGGGGTGGGGTATTACCTCCCAGTTGAGTGTCTCCAAGTGGTTTCGGATCATTTTTGACGTGTGCGATGGTTCGTTGTCGTGGAGGAAAATCAGCTTGTCATGTCTTTGTTGATAATCCGTCCTTTTTTCATGCAGAGCACGGTGCAATTTGATCAGTTGTTGGTGGTAGCGGTGGGAGTTGACAGTTTAACCAGGTTTCAACATCTCATAGTAGACGATACCCTGCTGATCCCACCAAACGCACAGCATCGTCTTCCGTTCGAAGCGATTTGGTCTTGGGGAAGATGTTGATGGTTGGCCGGGATCAACCCACGATTTCTTGCGTTTAGGATTCTCGAAATATATCCCCTTTTCATCGCTTGTCACAATCCGATATAGGAAATACTTTCTTTTTTGTCTGCTGAGCAAGATTTCGCATGTGTTTTGGCGTCGCCCATCTGCCTATCGCTCAAATCATGCGGCACCCATTTTCCGATCTTTTCAATCTTCCCCATGGCACGCAGACGCATGGAAATGGCCGGTTGAGTAACACCCAATTGCTGCGCGAGCATTTTTTGCAATTGGGTATCGTCTTCGTCCAAAAGAGCCTGCAATTGATGGGCCTCAACCTTGCTAGGCCGATTTTCACGCTTCTTGGCCCACAAGTCAAAATTGCCGTTTTTGAACCGACCAAACCAATCTCGGCACGTTTTTTCCGATAAAGCATTATCACCATAGGCATCCATAACCTTTCAAAGCGATTCGGCAGCCGATTTCTTCAAATTAAAGCAGAAAAGCAGAGCTTCCCGCATATGCTCTTTTTCTGGCACAAAACTAGACATGATTACCAAAGGAAAAATATATGTTGTTGTACGAAATTGCTGACAATGTGCACTGATTAATGTTGAAAGATGTCAAACTCATAAAAAAAAAGTATGGCGTGTCCATGGTAGCTTAATACGCTCACTCACGCCATCTATGACCAAACAGCGGATTTAAGCTTATACACCTGGTACATTCAGTCCAACTTAGACTAACTGGTTTAAAATGCATATTTTTTTTGTTGAACATTATAAAAATTTTATACTCAGTGCAAGAACGTGTCAAAATTGTTGAATTTTATTTTTCTTCTGGACGATCTATCGTTACAACACAAAGAAAATATCGTAAGCATTTTAATACTGTTACAGCTCCCAGTAAAAATATGATAAGAAACTTAATTACACCTTTTAAGGGAGCATGGTACAATCAATTGGGCATCTCCAGAGCATCACTATGACGCATTTTGAATCTAGATCTGAAGATGTTTCCATACAAAATTCTATTGGCTCAAGAATTATTGCTAAGGGATGCAGCACAATGGCTACAATATGCCAAAATATTAATTTAGCTTGTGACAGATAATGACAACTTTTTGAACAATCTCATTAAGTGCGATGAAGCACATTTTCATTTAAATGGATATGTCAATAAACAGAACTGTCGAATTTGGGGTCCGGAGAATCCGAGAGTGTTACATCAGCGACAATTACACCCTCTTAGATGCACTAATTGGTGTGGTATTATGGAAGATAGAGTTATCATGAGTATGAGCATCGACAAACCATCTCTTGGATGGTATACCGGACCATGTTAGAATTTTTTTTGCGTCCGGCAGTTACAGCTCATACCGCGAAAGCGACAATGGTGATTTTTTCGATAACCAAATAATTTCAACAATGGGAGCTTTTCGATAACCAAATAATTTCAAAAAGTGCAATTTTTGCTTGTCCAGATCGTTCTTTAGATGATTTTGTTTTGTGATGTTTCTTTAAGGAATTGGTAAACGTGAATAAAAAACAAAAACGGGAATAAAGCAGAATATTCGAAGAGAAATTGCAAATTTGAAGCCAGAAACTTTGTGCAACGTAATGCAAAATGCCTTAGAAAGAGCCATTAACTACCAACAAGAAAATGGAAGTCAGTTAAGGGATATTATTTTTCAAACTTAGATTAAAAAAAATTTAACAAATTATAATTTTGTTAAAAAAAAAAAAACATTTAAACTAATGGCAGTTCCGCAAAAAGGTGGTCTAATCTTACTATAGAGAGATGGAGTGATCATTTCGTTTCTGATAAAATTAAGGTAGTTTGTTATCAAAGGAAACAGTTCTGGGATCGATAGAACCTTAAAAGATGGTTGACACCAAATCGCCGTTAGATGCCGTTGAACGTAAATTACTATATCAGTAAAAATATTCCTCATAAATTACTTTTCCTAAATAATATAATAATTAACAAAGTTTTTTTCTCATTATTTCATTTTTATACCTTTATTATTTCCTATTAAAATGAAAAGAATCTCTACAAATGACGGACATAATGTAGAGAAATATTATGTAAGGAAACATTCTCTTATAACTCTTCAATATTTATCGAGTTTATGGATATCAACCACATGTTAAGGTTGTCAATTGAAAACACAGTATCAGAATGATTTACAACAATTATAACAGATCTAGACATTTATTTCTACATTAAAATAATAACTATAACTATTTGTACGTTTATGTTCATGTAATCATCATAAGATATTAGATATCTCGAACGGTGTAGGTAAATCTATTTTTTACGAACAAAATGGATTTATGGAGAGAGAAGAAAAAAAAATTTAATATACTTACAAGAATGTACAGGATTAACGGTGGAAAAATGTCCGCAAAATGAATAGAATGTCTTAAATAACCGATTTTCCGATTATTTAATTTACATTAATAAATTACAGATCTAACCGACATTATCAGAAAACAAACGAGACCAACCATCAAGTGCCAGGCATGTCGTTCAAGATTTCTGATGTGCGGTTATTAGAAAGAATTACCTTTACTCCGATCCAATATCACATTACCAACTTTGATTTTATTTTTTTTTCAGTTATTTATTTTTTTTTTCTTATTGAAAGTAAACAATTTTAAATTACCCACTCTACAAAAAGTATTTATTTCGATTATTGAAAATAAAAAATATAATATTCCTCAATTGTTCAATACATTCGTATACCTTTTATACTTGAAATATTATTAATATGATTTGGTTAAAAAATATTTTTTATTAGTCAACTAAATTAATAAGTGAAATTTGTTTTTATAATAAAAATGACGGTGTTCAATTTACGGAAATTCCGCAAGGGACCGCTAATTGACATTTACAAAAACATACATGAAGTATAGTGCTTAGAATATGTTAAGCAAATTGCTCGCTATTCCCTTTTAAAGTTAATTTTAGAATTCTTTGCATGGTAATCAAATTTTTATACAATTATTAACCATTATTTACATGAAATGCTTCAGAAATAAGGGCAATGCACCAAGCCAAAATAAATCTTTGGTCGAAAACACCATCAGTTAGTGCATATACGAGAGGTAGTCCCAGAAGAACCCGACCTAACAAAGAAAACACAAAAAATTTACGAAAAAATATATTTATTTCTCAAGATAGTCTCCTTTTAGATGGATTCATTTTTTCCACCTATTTTCAATAGATTTGATACCCTTTTTCACCTTTTTTCAATAGTATTTTTAAAGAACCGCAGAGTCCACCTCTTCATTCTTGGCAAATCTTCTACCACCGAGCCATTTTTCAAAGTTTGGGAAGAGAAAATAATCCGAGGGAGCTAAATCTGGCGAATAGGGTGTGTGGAACACAAATGCGGTTGTTTTTGGCCAAATGCGGTTGTTGTTTTTTTTATTTCATCACTGAAACGCTGCAGCAAGTTCGCATAATACTCGCCGTTGATTGTTTTTGCTTTTAGACGATAATCAATAAAAATTATCCAACGCGCATGCCAAAAAACTGACGCCATGACCTTGTCAGCTGATGGAGCCGAGGACCCATGTTTTATCCATTATTATGAATCGACACAAAAATTCGGCTTTGTTACTCCGAAACATCGCCAAACTCTTCATTGAAACATCCTCGCGCCGCTGGCTAATGTTCCATTGTGAGCAAACGCGGCACCCATCTTGCGCAAAGCTTTCTCACGTTCAAATTTTTAGTCAATATGGCATGTATAATACTTTTTGCAAGGCTTATCATGTCTGCTAGTTTGCGCACTGTCAATTTAGTGGCTCGTAATTTGGGTAACCTCAGCTATATTCATCTTGGCAGCTCGTACAGCTTTGTTTAAAGTCTGCCATCCAATATTTTATTATTGCAAATGAAGCAAAAGACTCCACAAGAGTAGAGTCTAGCTCGGCTATGGTATTGGTTAGAAGGAGACCTCTTAAATGAAATTATTGTTCCACATAACAGTTAACAATTTTTTCCATGTTTACAAATTCTCTGAGAAGGCAGCGTCATCAAACTTCAAACTTGAGCTTTATAAAGTTGGTACTTCGGACGTAGTAATTTTGCTCAAACAACAACGGCTTTTTATACGTCAGGTCGGGTACTTCTAGAACGATCGCTATCAAGAAAAATGGTGGAAATTGTCTTAAAAATTTAAAAAGAATTTACTTTTTTTTATTTAATCAGCAACTATAAAATTATTATTGTTAAAAAATACATATTTAATATTAAATTTACTGTTTTAATAATTTTAGTGAGAGTTGGATATCCTTTTGTGAAGGCCTAGACGTCCCGATTTCTCACTACGATGTTCCAGTTTGATATTTATTGCGATTTCTGGGACCATAAATGACGCCACTGTGAACTTTCTGAGCAGGATTTTCCTCATCCATAAAGATTAATTGACGGACCCAACATACAGATTATTTAGTTGATTTTAGCCACAATCGAAAGTTCCATGATCACATCGCTAATCAGGCTGTACCGTAATCCATCCTGTTATGATTCTTCGGGTGACGCCCCTTTAAAATCCGGTCCAAAACTTTGCAATAGCAGAATTTTCGAGCGAAATAATTTATACTGACTTAAGTAGGTGCCATGTTAGCTGCCAACATTAATTCGTGGATTTATTTCTCTATGATGTTATTGGCTCTAGTCCCTAATTGGTCTAGTCTTCGACGCTGAAGATGCCAGCATGTAATTTTTAGAAAAAGAAAGTTTTCATAATAAAAATTAAAATAGAAAAAACTCATACTAAAATTTTTTGATTTGTAAAATGAATTTTCGTAAAAAAGTACAACAACAAAAAATTACTGGAAATAAAGGCTTTAACATTGAGTAAGTGTTAATTCCAGTTAATTTTTTTTTTGTATTAATTGTTAATATGAAAATCCGATTTGAATAATCTTCGGTCACACGTCGACTTTAATTGTTCCCATTAAAGGGTTTTTGTCTTATAAATGTTCTGATGGGTTGTCGTGGTCGTTGTTCTTAGTTGTTGTCATTTGATTCTTGGTTTGTTGTTGGTCTGTTCAGTTCGGTTAAGTCCAGTCCACTCCAGTCCAGTTCAGTACAGTCCAGACCAGTCCAGTCCAGTTAAGTTCAGTTCAGTTCCATTTCTGCACCCCAGATCAGATCTTATTTGTAAAATGTCTTGCGTGTTTTGTTTTTAATCGACTTAAGATGGTTCTAAATTGACATGACAGGGCCACCTTGAAAGTGTAATTCGATCTAACTAAGTGATCGTGGCGGGTTATATGCGAAGTTTATTATTCTATGGCAGTTTTTGTAGCTCTTTTTGTAGAGCGCGAATTATCTTTTTTTTTTTTTTGTTTCTGTTACCTTTTGAAAGCATAGTAAATATGAGCGGCTCACCTCACCGTTGATGCTTCTTCCTCTATTTGAGAGCCGTAATAAATTTAAACCAAATATGTTAAAATAAAACGGCTTAAATATAGTATGTGCACGTTCGGCCTTCCGTATGCATTTACGTCTATAATATCATCAATCGAATCGATCCAAATTCGATGATGCACTCATGAACGTGCATCAAGTATAAAGTGAAATTTTGTAAACGAATATCGAAACGTATTAATAACGATCAACAATCCATTAAGAAGAAGCCATATTACCTGTGTATGGATGGATGCTTTACGAGCGCTCTTAAAGATTTTTATTGATCTAAAAGATAGAAAAAGGAAGGTGAGTGACTTTTGAAATATTAAATATTTACGATGCAGATTTCTCCGCCAATTTTTTTTCTGCACATAAAATTTTCCATTTATCCTTCGATCGGTTAAATTTTTTTATATCTATTGTAGAAACTTTTTTCCAAGTACTGTACATTAACTAATTTTGCCCCAATTTACTCTTTTCATTTTTTGTAATACATATTTTTGCTTTTAATCCTTTTGTAACTAAAATACCTGTTGACCTCAGTATCTGATTAATTTTTAAAAAAAAAATGGTATAATGCAAAAAAAATTAAGAAAAAAATTGTGTTTTTTTTAGTACCATAGTTCCATTCATTAAAATCAGTGTACTTGATGTGCACTCATCTGAAGTCCCGCCAATTTTTCGGTTGATAAAATAACGTTAGTTATAACAAAACCTTACAAATGTCCAGAAATTTTTTTTTATGAATTTCTTTTTTAATTAAATATTTTTTTAGTAAATTTCGTAAGATTCATTTTGTTAATATTAATGGTTATATTTGTTAAGCTTTATTTGATTTCTGTTACTGCTTACAGTAACAGAAATGTCCTTAAAAATTAAAAAAAAAACAATTTCAAATCCACCTCCATTTTTTTTTTAAATATTAAAAAAAATACATGTTCAAGTATAGAACTATTAGTATTTTTTATGTTTTTCTCTGAATAGAAGATAGTTTTTTTTAAATAATATTTTCTGAATAAAGAGTTTTCCAATTTGCTTTTTGGACAGTAAAATTAAATATAAAACACACTTAAAAATATCAAAGTTTGACAAAATTTTTATAATATTATATTGCTTAATTATTGCTATAATTTATGAAATATAAAATAATGCAAATAGTTGTCATCGACATTTTTTTTTTAAAAAGGCTTATTCAATTTGTGCTTTGGATAATGGAAATATACAAAAAAACATTTTATATATTCAGATTTTGATTGAATTTATATTTAATTTTATTGAAATAATATCCCAAAAATATCGCGAATTTTGTGTTTTTTAAAAAATTATTTATTTATTTATGAATATATATTTTGTCTTCTTCAAAGTAATCCCCACCAGATATTATACACTTGTGCCAACATTTTTTCCAATCCTCGAAGCACTTCGAAAACTAGCGAAGCGTCGTCCTATCATGGGGCTCTTCGGTTTCGGGAATAAGAAAAAGTCACAGGGGGCAGATATGGGTAATACGGTGGCTGCGGCATTATTAGTGTGTTGTTTTTGGCCCAAAATGGCAAAAGCCAATTTTTGTTCTTCCACAAATTCGGACGTTTCTGGCGGATTGCTTCACGCAAGTTGCGCATCACTTGCAGGTAATATTTCTTATTGACCGTTCTACCCTGTGGTAAGAACTCATGATGCACCACGCCCCTGCAATCGAAGAAAACTGTAAGCAAAACCTTCACATTCGACCGCACCTGGCGCGCTTTTTTCAGTCTTGACTCGTGCGGCAGTTTCCATTGGGATGATTGAGCTTTGGTTTCCACGTCATAACCATAAACCCATGATTCATCACCAGTTATGACCCTCTGGAGCAAATTTAGGCTCTCGCGGACAGAGTCCAACAGCTCCTTTGCAATGTTAATGCGATGCTGTTTTCGATCGAAAGTGAGCGAAAATCTAAAACGAGCCAAAATACGTACAAGCAAAGCAGTTGTCAAAAATTAACTGAACATTCAAAATAGCCGAACTTGTCGGCATAAGTGAGAGATATGAGTACCAACATAACGGCACAAAAAAACGAAAATCGAATAAACGTAACCCGCGAAAATTCAAAATTCGCGATACTTTTTGTACAGACCTCGTATATATTGTATAAATATAATTATTGAAAAAGTTGCAAGACTCCATCCGTTTTATGTAATTTTTGAAGACTTTTCGTATTTTTCGGGATGTAATTTGGCCATTACTTTTCAAATGCTTTAAAAATTTTTAGTTATCAGTGCTATTATAATTTTTTGCGTACCTTTACCAGAAAAACGTCTAACGGCGTCAAATTGCACGATCTTGGTGGTCAAATCACAACATCAAATCTTGAAATTACGCGTTCAGGAAACTTTTCGCGCACTTAAGTTAAATTTGTCATGTTGTGTGGCTTGTGGCATAGTATTGTTAAAACCACATATAATCCAGATTAAAATATTCAAGTTCATATAAAAATAATTCGGTTATCATACAGTAAGGGTCTTTACTTCTTCATTCTCGAAGAAATACGTGCCACTAACATATTCCACGAGAGTCCTATTTCATGGATAAAATGGACTTTGTACAGTTACTTGTGCGTTTTAGAAGCCCCAGCACGGTTTTTCCAGCACACAATTGGTGTATCTTGTGCGTACCTGATGGTTAGTAAATTTCAATTAATGTTAAGTGGTAGACCTTAAACTTAAAAACTGGCTACCTTGGATAACAGGTATAATTGTCAGCTGTCATATAACAAGGCTGTATTTTCCGAATCTTAAAATGCATAACCCGCTAATTTTAGTATTGATAGATTTTCAATTTATTTATTAAAAAGTTGAAATTTTAATTAACTAAACCACCTTTGCATAAACAAGTATAAGCAAATTGAAATAAAAAAAATGTTTGAAGGAATTTATTTCAATTAAAAATGCGTTTTTCTTCTATTTTCAATTATCAATTACAATTTTTGAAAAGATTCCATTTTAATATGATCTGTTACCCAGCCCCAGTTCCCCTTCTTTTCAATGTTGATTTCTCCACCTTAAGACAATTTAGTGCAGTTATCGTGGGAAACTTTTAATTGAAGCATCAGTTAATATTTTTGCACAACAACTTTATTATTTCTTATTACACAGTGTATGATCACTGACCTCATATTTTGTAATGAATTTTATGAAAAAAAAAATCCATCCTCAACTTTTCTTTTCAATTGGCTTGTAAAAATTATTTTTCAAGATATTATATTACAAAGCTCATAAGAAAAATATTGTTTCCTCCACTGTAACTTTAATAAATAGAAATTTTTAATTTTGTAATTTAAATGAATATAATTTCCTTTTAATACAAGCATGATCAACGTAGTTTTTAAAAGAGTAATAATAATAATAATAATAATAGTAATAATTAGGAAAAAAAACGGTTATAATGTAAGAAAAAAAATAGTACTAATAATAATTATAACAAGGAAATGTATGATTTATGATTAAAATTAACTTCACATTAAATTGATATTGGGGCATCTGCAACGATAAGAAATTTTATTTTCAAGATTTCTCAAGAGATACTATTCAAATCTATTATTTTCTTTTATATAATATTTTCTTGGGCTATGAAAAATATGCGGATTATCTCTTAAACTACTTAAGTAAATCAGAAGCTAATATTAATTAAGATACAAATTGACCTGAATAGAAAAATACATAATAAACTTGTTGGAAAAGTTAAGAAAAGTGCTTTTTTTCTAACGGTTCCATACGATTTGATTAGATTTTTTTTTGTCCCCAATAGTTAAGAGAGTTTTTCTATCTATCCAATTTTTTTAAACTATCTAATGTTCATCTTAATGAAAGATATTTTTTCATTTTATTATTTTTATGGAACTACTTATGAGAAATGTTGCTGATTTTTAACGATTGTTTGGCATGTTGCTGGAATTATTTTCATTCCAAAACTTATTTTATATCCTCACATAAATTTTTTTTGTTGTAAGTAACTATATCAAATAATTTATTAAAAATAATAATTTCAACAAAATTATTATTATTATATTGTTTTTTTCTATTAAATCGCGGTTCTTTTAGGAACATGTTGCTCAACTTTGTTGCTACCTTTTTGCCTTTTCATGTTTATTTGTAAGAAAAAGTGCTCGTTAGTAAGCATTTTTAATAACATTTTCTGATGTCTCAATTTATTTAAATCTCTGAGACAAGAGCTAATTGCGCCACGAAAATGAGGCCAGAGTACCCAATGAAACTGATCAAACATAAGTGGAGGGAAGCAACTACAAATTGGCTAATTTTATGGGGCATACTAGACTCTTTTAAAAAAATTAAGGATGCAAAAAAGTTATTGGGCCCAAAAGCTCCTATTCAAAAATAAGTTTCAAAGTAAGTGGCATTCGTTTAGTATCACAAAAATGGCATGATGGACAAGGTTAGTTACTGAAGAGGAAATCGGAATTCTGAAAAGTTTACCTTGCCCAAAATTTTGAAATCGGTTGTTTAGTAAGACTGGCTGTCAGTTGAGTAAACTGAAAAAGTAACCTTCCGAGGATATCAGCATGAGCTGGAAGCCAACTCACTTTAATATTTTGATTATTCAGAAATCAGTTAGTTAAGAGCTTGGTCAGTTGAGAAGCTACAAATTTTTTTCAATGCTGCGGGACTGTCGGTAATATTTGTTACGTTGCGATGTTTGGGAAGATTTATTGCAGTCGCAACGACAGTCCTGATTGCTTACAATTCGCCATGGAAAGGTGATCTTTTATTTTAGAGAATCCAGTCCACGCACGAATTCAACGAAAAGTTTCCTAAAGAAAGATCGACTTAGTTCCGTAGACACCCTTAACTCCGCTCTTAATCCGGGCGTGGAAGAGACATTTGAAAATGAAGGGAAAAAGTAGAGAATCACTTTCCAGCTAGGAGATCCTCAAGAAAAGCAAGGATGACTTGTTTAAAAGATTAGGAAGAGGATAATATGGGAAGCAAAGGTTTTTTATTATAGATTAAGGTGAAGAGGAATTTATTAAGATAGTATAAGATCCGTTTTCGAGCACTTGTTCTATTAATTATATAAAAAATTACGCTTCAATTGTAATATTTTTAAATATTGTTGCCTATAATTCTACTCTAAATAAAAGTTTTACAAATAATTTTTCCAACTTACGAGTATATTTATTTCTACAAATATTTTTAATTAATAAGTTATTCCGTAGACAACCGATTTAATTAATGTTAATACCACCCCACAATACTCTAGATATTTACAATAAAGAAGGGAATTGCCCTGAATTACTGACACGCTATAAATTCTGTTCTGAATTTATTAAGATTTAGAAGGTAAAATCTGCACTGATTGTTTTAGAAAAAATATTAACTGTAAACAATGCTATCAAAAAGGTAAATTGTTTTTTCTCTATTATATGTGTCAGAATAGAAAAATCCCAGCAAAATGTTTAAATAATAATTTAATTTTCTCACATTGTATTGACGATACGTGTATGCATTCACAACTGTGCGATCTTTCAATTCCTCCCACTCCGCCACTTCTATTTTATATTTGGATCAACCAAGTTCAAAATGCGGACCTACATGCATGTATAATAGACGATATTATTTTTTTATTTAATATTTACAATGTATAAAGAGCAAATGAGTATAGAGGATCGTAACGATATCGGGATAGGTGCTATCAAGTTCTAATGCAGAGCAGCAATAACTGCGAATGTCAGTTGTCTTAATTACCACTTGAATGGATGCAATCCCAACCAAATGCATTCCCATCCACCGATTTGATGGCGTAATGTTACCACGATTTAAATTTCTAATTGCCAGTAATGCTGGTAATATGCCGCCACCGATCTTCCGTATGCGCACATGATCAATTTGCTTTCAAAACCGCTAGCCACGCTAGTTTTTTTGTTGTTGTAGAAACGGCGCTTACTTCATGCACTAAACCTGCTAATCTACCATCGTTGCTATTTCTAGATTATGCGGATCTAAAGTGATTAGACTTTTGCAAATGTACCTACTAACAACATTTATTAATTCATTATTCCGGCATATCTTCTCCCGTGCTGTGTGGTAATGCTCATATCCGTGTTGCTGCTGAGGACAATGGTAAGCTTATTAATTGTATAAAAAAATCACACATTCGCACGGCCAATTATGTTATTGATCGATGAGAGTTTTTCACACTAGATTATGATATCAAACAGTTTTTAGTTTTTGAAATTTTGTATTGAGGATTTTTTTAAAGAAATTGATTTTTGCAAGAATTTACTTAAATAACGTCATCCGGTTCTTTCTTAGGCGCATGAAAGCTTTTACTATTTTTTTTTCTTTTTAAGGCAGACAAATGGTAAAAATCGGATGTATTATTTTATAAACATATTCTGTTAGTCATGTCGACATTTAATTTTAGACTAATCCAAATAGGCCACGAAAATATTTTGACTTCAGAAGAAATCGAAAAAATAAAGCAGGATTTCTCCAATTATCAAATCTTTCAAGGAGTTCAATACTCAACTTTCTAGCAATAAAACGCACCTATACACCCCAAACGGATAATTTAATTAAGTTTACAACTAAGTTTTAAGGATTTATAAAAGTTCTTTTGAAATAGTTTACTAGAGGTAATATCCAAAACTGGAGGTCCTACCAACTATTTAAAAGAAATTTGAAAATTTTATAATTTTTATTCAAGTAAGGGGTTGATTATGGGTTGCGCTTTGAAACTAGTTCTTTTTTTATTAAAATAAATCTAAAAAATGTTTATCCTGGAAGTTCTGACCTTAAAATTCATTATTTCTTATAAAAGTAGAAAAATAGATTTTCAAAAATCATAAATAACCCAACCGACCCTTCCTGAAACTCTAATAAGTTTACACAAATATGGCGGAGAATTAAATTTAGAAAAACTGATGATAGAAAGGATGAAATTTTGGAAAAATAGCGGATGTACTGTTCTAAAGGGGCAAGAACGTTGCTAGTAAGCCTTGCTTAGGGAACAATTTACAACGGCATGCTTGCATTCTAGCTTTCCGGCGACTATGGGGAGAATTTGTGAAAAAAGCATTGCATACACAAAGTTTTACTTGGAGACACTCTTGTAGGATGGTATCAAAATTAGAAGCAGGATAAAATTTGGGAATAGCATTTGAAAAGAAGAACTCTTCGAGGAACCCAAAATAAAGTACCAGAAATAAAAATAGAAGTAACCGGACTGTTAACTGTTATGGGTTAGAGCTCAGGTATTGGATCTCTCTCCACGGCCATTCAACTTCATATTTGAAATATCAAAATCTTCAGTTACTATCAGTTATATTCAGTAAAGTTTACAATTTATTCTTGGAAAACCACACGCCTCAACAACGCTTGGAAATTACCTAATTTTTTCTCTCGAAATAATCCTTATTCTTTTTTTTTAAATTCGAAGAAAACCATCTTCTCAGATGGGACACATTTTCATCTCTCTGCATCGGTGAATAAACAGAATTGTCGCTACTGGGCTGAAGCTAATCCACAAATTATTCACGAAGAACCTTTATATTCCGACGAAGGGACGGTTTGGTGTGGTTTATGGCACGGTGGCATCATCCCTCCATATTTTTTTTTTAAATGAGGAAGGAGTTGCCGTTACTGTAAATCGGTTCAAAATGATAATAAACAATTTTTATGGCCTAAATTGGAAGATATTGAATTTAATGAATTTATGGTTTGAAAAAGACGGCGCTATGTGCCACACAGCCCGTGCCACAATTCGATTTGGTGAGTCGATGATTTTAAGTAATGCAGATGTGTAATGGCATCCGAGAAGTTATGATTTAACCACATTTGGACTTCGGCTTTTGGGGTTATTTAAAGTCATTGGTCTATGTCATAAAGGTTGGATTTATTGCACAGAGTGGTCAGAAATTGGAATGAACATATTCTATAGGGTGCACCACACTTGACGTAAGAAGTATTAATTGAGTTGTCGCTCGGGCTATATGGCATGTGGCACCGTTTTGTTGAAACCACATGGCATCCACATTCATATCTTGCAATTTAGACACAGAAAACTGGATTATAATGTCGCGATAGCGAGCACCATTAACCGTTATTGCCGGACCAGCTGTGTTTCCGAAGAAGAATGGTCCGATTATGCCTCCAACCCAAAATCTGCACCAATTAGTAACACGTTGTGGATGAATTTGGTTCTCAACAAATACTCATGATTTTCTGAACCCTAAATGCGAAAATTTTGTCGAATAACCAAGCCATCAGATAAAAATGATCCTCATTGCTGAAGATAATTTAATTCGATCAACTTGTTGTTGTACCATAATCCATTCAATGAAATCCATTCGCTATGCGTGGTCAGTAGGCTTTAGGTTTTGAGTCAATTGAACTTTATAAGTATGAAGATGCAAATACGCTATGTCGAAATGTCCAATTTCTCGAAATAGAGCTTCTCAAAATGTCCAATTCATGACCACGGATGACTTGTTGAAGGACGGCCAGAGTCTTTAAGATGACTAATTGATCCAGTCTTTCTAATTTTGTAATTAATCTCTTCACAATTGATGAATTTAAATCACTTTTGTACAGAAATTGCGAACTGTCGCTTTAAAACCTTTATTATTTTTAAAATATTGTTCAACAATGAAAACGCGCTGTTCTTTTGTGTAGCGCTCTATATTTAATAACCCTGAACTGTCAGCTGTCACGCTGTTTTGTTTTTTCGTTGGCAACACTTTACCGCACAAATGGCGCAAAATTCAAATCTTGCGTGATGTTTGAGATACTCTATATAAACAGAGTAGATAATAATTCAAAATATAATAATATATTTTGTTCTGCGATATTTCTTTTACCTTTTATTATCACTCTTATTATAAATAATAATAATTTTTACCAATATTGCATATAAGCAAAAGTATTAATATTTAATAATATCAAAATTTAACATAAAACATTTCTTTTTCGGTTAACATAAACTTAATTTAAAATATATCGTTGTTACTATCAAATTAATTACAAAGTCTTATTAAGTCTGAACTCATGTTTTTGAGTAATTTTTTACTAAGCAATTAATTATTATCCTTTAAAAAGGAATATTTATACAAAAATTGTACTTTATTATAAATGCTACTAGGGTTTGTTGATAATATATCGAAACGTATTTAAAATTAAAATAATAATAATATTATAAATAAAGTTATTACTAAGTATTAATATGCCCTCGTTAGTGGTTAAGTCTACCTTCCACTATTGTACACTGTAAGGCGCTTCAATCGCATAGAGTTAGTAACTACTCACCAATCAGATGCGATACGATCGGCCATATTGAACAAACTTTTAAAACTGATTTTATTCAGCAAAATTCGGAATTTTAAGTTCCAATATGGTCAATTTTAATTTTTATTTTATAATTTTTCCAATTATAAAATAAAAATTAAAATTGTCGATCCAGTAGGACAGTCGTTAGTGTACTGGACTATCATCCAAGAGGTCGTGGGTTCGAATCTATACATTTTCAGTACAAATTTGTTACTTCAAATGATAACAAACAAACAAAACTGATATTGCCAAATTACCACTAACTGCACCCACAAATGATGAGCTTTTTTTTATATAACGCCAAAAATATTTTTAAAAAAAAGAAAAAGTTTTTAGTAAAAAAAATGCATTTTTTTGTTGTTGATTTTGCTATAATTTAAATTGGACAAACCATCTGCTAATGTCAGTTTGAGTCAATTCTTATCTTAACAAAATAAATTACTTTAAATAGTATTTAAGTAATAATAAAAATTTTCTGCAAATAGTCTGAATTGGACAAGAACATTAAAAAGTGAACAAGATCATTTGTATGCCATGGAATAGTAAGTATTTGTAGTAGTTGGACCAGAACACCCTCAGGACAATTAACTGTGCCTATAAATACGAGCATATTCCAGATGGCAATTGTACGAGTATTTCGATTTCTGGAATAAAAAGTCTCCACTGCTGGAGGCGTTCGTGCATTTGATCTGATGAAGGAACAGAAAAACGTTTTATAACTTCTGCAATAAATGCTGAACATTTGCACGAAATGCAATTAAAATTAAGAGTATCAAAGGAAGGGGAGGCTAGTGGGGTGGATTAGGCGAATTACCATTTAAGGAAATACGGTGCAGTTTCTATGCAAATTTTGACTCATTTCGTTTTGTTCTTCCAGCATTTTTTTTATTAAGTCTTTTATTTTTGAAATTTTTTTCTCCAGCAATGTAAATGTAATAAAACTTTACATCGATTTTGTCGAAAAGAGGAGACGTATTTTAATCATTTCTGATTCGACTTGGCCATCAGTCTTAATATCACGTATTTATTTTGGTACGTTTTATTTGATTTAAGCAATTTAATTCGTTATGGTAGGAATTTGGATTTTTCTGTTGTATTTACCTTTTTTTTAATTTTGGTAAATTTTCTTTATAAAATTGTAATCAAATTATTTGGACTTTATCTTTTTTATAATACAATCGTTTTTTTTTTTTTTTACTGTTGACTGAGTTCATCATTTTCGTTTTGGTTTATAGGATAAATTTCGTATTAAAATTTTTACTAAACATGACAAATGAGATTGAAGAAAGCCGCAAAATTGCAAATTCGCTCATGTTTTTGGAAACGATAAACCATATCATAATTTTATCTCAGTTATTTTCCAATCGAATAAAAATTACAGACAAGCTACTGTACGTATCTTCTGTGTACGTGAATAAATTTTAGTTGGCATTGGTTCACAACAAAATCAATTTCGGGTATGATAGTCTCGAATGCATTCGCAGATAAACTGATCAATATTGGGCGAGTGCAATGCAATGCAAAAGAATGCAGTTTTGGTGTGTTTTTTTTCTTTTTTTATCCTTTAGAGTTCATTTCGGTTTCAGCATCGTCATCGTAATTGTTGGAGCTGACATAACTCGTTTTGTTCGATTATTGTTGCTACTGGCGTCAGGATACCGAGAAGTTTGTGCAGAAATCCATAACCGCACAAATCGAACCCAATCACAATTGTTGATTGAATTGCGGTGTAATTGAACAATTTTACTAAGCAAACAATAAGATAATAGCTAATGGATGTCTATAAAAAAGAAATTGGTCGCCACTGATAAGGAAGACATCAGATACGGGTGAAGGACGTAAAGTCGAGTCGTGGTTCGAATATCTCCGCAGACGGTGGAAGCGATTTTTGTCTCTGACAAATCATTTGTCGGCGCCTAAGGTGCATCAATGCAATTTGCGATATTTTGTACTTAATCGAATGTAAAATAGGCCTTCATCGGTGGAGGCACACGCATCAAGTGGTCAGATTAACAGACACGAAAATGCACCTTCGGACCAAAAGGTTAACAGACACGAGGGCGAACAAAACTATGCAAATGATTTCTTTAGAAATTTTTTCTTCGACTTTACATAAAAGTGGTTAACTTTTCTCAAAACGGAAGTCAAACGAATTTCAATTTTTTAGGGGCCAAAAAACAAACTTTGATGATTACTTATATTTTTATAAAAATGCTAAATTTTGATTGCGATGAATTCTTTTGCTGCAAGAGGATATTATTAATTGACATTATATCATGTGGAGTTTTTTTTTAAAATTTCGAATTATTTCTTCCTAAAAAATTACCCGTTTTTTTCATTTAATTTTTTAATTAAAATATATAGTCTCGTTTTAGATCGATATATTTTGTTCAGCTATTGATACCCTGTTTCAATCGAACTCCTCAAAATAGCCATTAACCGCAAAGTCCACCTTTTCATTGTTGGCAAATCTTTTACGATCGAGCCATTGTTTCAAATTATTTTTTTTTTCTTGGAAGAAAATAAATGAAAATTATCCCACGTGTATCCCAAAAAGCTGACGCCGTGACCTTGCCAACGGATGAAGCTGATGCACCTCGGTTAGTCAATTGTTTTGACCGTTCTTTCATATCAAGTCTGACCTATGTTTAATCCGTGGTTATGAATCGACTCAAAAGTTCGTCTTTGTTACTGCAAAATATCGCCAAATCCTTGATTGAAACATTCTCACGATGCTGTTTATGTTCCATTATGAGCAAACGCGGTACCCATCTGGCGCACAGCTTCCATACGTTCGAATTGTCAATCAATATGCAATGTACAACACTTTTTGCAAGGCCTACCATATCTGCTAGCACGTGAAGTTTCAGTCGACGATCATCTAATAACATTTTGTGGATTATCTACACATAATAATGGTCAGTTTTTTCCATATTTACAAATTCTCTGAAGGCGTTACTATTAATGACTGTCAAACAAATTCTAAACAACGCAGCTTCATCAAACTTCAAACTTAAGCTTTATAGGATTGGTACTTTTAATCATAGTAATTTTTTTCAAACAACAACGACCATCTATACGCTAGGTCGGGTACTTCTGGAACTACCCTCGTAATCAACCGAGCGAGAAATGCGACTCATCGCTGCAGAAAATTTATTTGAAAAATCAGTTAAGCAATTCACACTGTCAAATGGCAAATTTATAGCTAAATAAATTTGACCTCAAATGATACATATTCGAAATCGGTTAAATAGTAGCCAAAATATACATTCCGTATGATAAAATGGATAATATTAAGTAAAAAAAACATCAAATCTACTAAAAAGAACGTCTTTCATAACAAACGGGCTATCCTGTCTGAAATAGAAATGTTTTTCCTTTTTTATTAACAATAGTAATAATTGCATTACCAAATGACATAGTTTCAGGATATGTTAAAGATTTTCAAATTTCTATCGAAATTATGGTAAAAAGAGTATCGTGCACAACCTACAATCAGTGATCTGCCCAACTAATGATTGACGTTTAATTTGCCTAATTTTCCTGATTTTTTCCCCCATTATCTTTTATAAAAAGATATTTTTTTCTCAATTCATAAAATATACTACTTTAGATATAATTTTCTATAATATATTTTCAAATCAGTTCCCATCCTTTTGAGCACGTACGTGCGAGTCAATGCGCTGCGATCTCATACAATGACAAACAGCAGATGAATCCGTCAACATTTCAACATTCAAAAGGAATTTGGTTTCCACTTATTCTAACATTATAATAATAGTTATGGTCTTCTTCAAACTTTTATGAAATACAATTTCAGAGCATCTTTTATAAACGCATTTAAGTCTTTAGGTGGTAAATAATCAGTTCAAACCAAAAGGATTGGGAAGATCTTCGAAGATTTGCTTCTAGGTGCACTTGTTCCATGAAGATATCTCTTTTGTTCTTATGACTGTATGTAGATATTATACAAACAGGATGGACACTAAATAATAATGGCTTTCAAAAAATGTGCCCATCAATAATTTGTAGCTTACGGTTAGAGAAGGTGGCACTAACATCCGGATTTCATTTAATGATTTGTCTGTCGTTTTCATATCGTAAAATTCTTGTGATTATACTTAATGCATTTTTATATATTCTAAAGGTAAAATATATTGGTTCAGTGTAATTGTCTTTAATTTATCTAAAAAAAATATGATCTGAGCACGCGAACTGAAAATAAAAATTCCTAATGAGATAATATTTTTGAATTTGTTCGTTTAATTCGTAGTATCTTTTTTTGGTTTTTTTTTTTTTTTTTTAAATGTAGTTTTTAATCTTTATAAAAAATTATAATGATATATATTTTAAAAAAGAGATTAAAAAAAAATAAACTGAAACGTTTGAAATTTTGAGATTTACGAAATCAGAATTCGATAAATGGTCTTTTAAAGAATTATCCAATTTATGGTTTTAAAAGTAAAGTTAAATTAAATATATTTTTAATTTAAATTTAGATAAAATTCTTATTATTTTGGATTATGTATATTTTGCCATTATGTAAAAATTTTCAAATTTAATTTTAGCAAGAATCAATCTTTTTTATTTAAATTTGTATGGCTTTTTCGTATACTTCAGAGTGCAATTCGGCTATTACTTAATGAATGGTGGTTTTTAAATGCTTTAGAGTTTGAGAATTATCTAAAAAAAATATTATATTTTACATAGTAAATACAAAAAATATCCAACGGTTTTAAATCGTTATACGAGGGTCGTTCAATAAATCCTTAGAAAAAGATGGAAAAAAACTGTTTTTAAAAAAAAAATTTTTTATTTTTCAACATAATCTCCTTTTAGCTCTATACATTTTTCCAACCGTTTTTCCAAAATTTTTATCCCGTCCAAAAAATAGGATTTCGGAAGTTCTGCAAAATACTCATCCGTTTGAGCAATGACGTCCTCGTTGGAAGTGAACCGTCGTCCGCCAAGCCATTTCTTCAGATTGAGGAAAAAAAAATAGTCACTCGGGGCCAAATCTGGTGAATAAGCGTGATGCTGCAACAATTCCATTCTCAATTCCACTATTTTGGCCATGGAAACAGCGCAGGTGTGCACACGCGCATTGTCCTGATGCAAGAGGATTTTTTTGTTCTTCAGATGGGGGCGCTTCTCTTTGATTTCCTCACTCAACCGTTGCAATAACGACGCATAATACGCTCCTGTTATTGTTTTTCCTTTTTCCAAGTAGTCGATAAAAATGATGCCCTGCGAATCCCAAAAGACCGTGGCCATCACCTTGCCGGCCGATGGCACAGTTTTTGCCTTCTTCGGAGCCCGTTCACCCTTGAAAATCCCCTGTGATGACTGTCTCTTCGTTTCTGGAGTGTAGTAGTGTATCCAGGTTTCGTCCACAGTGACATATCGACGAAGGAATTCGGCAGGATTGCGATGAAAGAGTGCCAACATAGCCTCAGAGTCCACTACACGATTGCGCTTATTCTCCTCTGAGAGCAAACGCGGCACCCATCTTGCCGAAATTTTTTTCACAGACAATTTTTCATGCAAAATTGAAGCGACTGTACCTTGTGATATGCCCGTGCCCTCAACTAATTCGCGCACTTTAATTCGCCGATCGTTCAAAATCAGATCGTGGATTTTGTCGATGATTTCAGGAGTAGACACCTCAACTGGGCATCCTGTACGATGTTCATCTTTTGTGGATGAACGGCCAGGTTTAAATTCATTCACCCAATTGTAAACCGTCGCAAACACAGGTGCAGATGTGCCATGAACTGCATCCAACTCGGCTTTGATTTCTTTCGGGCTTAAGCCTTTCAAAGGGACAGGTTGGATGACAGCCCTAAACTCGCTTTTTTCCATTGTTATGCACAAATAAAAGTCCTTAACTTTAATCGATATAAAAAAAATAGAAATTGACCTACGCTATCGATCGAGCTGAAATTTTGACAGCTTTCCTGTCGATAATGCTACAAAAAAAAAATCTTTACCGACACTACGAGCGCAATTTCTTGGATTTTCTAAGGACTTATTGAACGTATATGTCAGTGACCAATTGACATCACCAAATCTCGAAAATGCTCGTTTTAGGCACTTTTCTTGCAATAAAGTGAAAATTTGTTATGTTGTGTCTCTTGTAGTCAATTATAGTAATAACAATAATAATAATAATAATGAAAGCAATACAAACGTTTGACTAAAATACACAAAGAAACTCAAAACGAAACCGGATCGAATCAATTGTCTAGTAAGTAAAAAAATGCTACGAATATCGTTTATATTCTGTAAGTTAGTACACCTTTAAGAAGACTGCTATTAATTACTGACCAATACAAACCGCAAATATAAGTTTTCCTCTTAAAATGTTGGTTTCTAATTTCTTAGCTGCATAAATTTTAACATAACGAGGCCATATAACTGATTGCATTAGTTATGTTGCGTTTTACGAAAATTATCAACGACAAAACACGGAAAAATACATCATAAAAAAAATTCTCTCCTCTTATTAAATTGTTATTTTATAATATTTTTAGTCAACAAAAAAAAAATCAAAACAAACACAAACAAATTGTATACATATGTAAAAAAAACTTCCTTTTTTTTTTAAACATAATTCCATCTTTAAAATGTTACGAGTATAATAAAAATTATGGTTTTATTGAATTTTGCTCAATTTATTTTATTAATTTCAACCAAAATAAGAATTTTTTTTATTATTAAGCGTAAAAAAATTTATTAAGTATGTGTGTAGGGAAAAAGCAGAATCTTCGAGTAGTTTCTGTAAATTTTCTGCAATACAGATGCAACCATCAGTATATAGTGGGGATGCCGATGTGGTTGACATGGCAATAAAAATTTTCCAGTCCGTTTTCGAGTGTAATTTGAGCAAATTGCAGTTTTTTAAGCTTCAACCAGTCAGAATTTTTTCTAATACAAAACAGCCAATAACCAATAATAACCAGTCCAATAAGTTGGAATCACCCCTCACATTCAACCCCTAATACTTATTGGCAGCCGATAGCCTTCGGTCCGGTTGAGTTTGGTTCGTTTGGTGCAATCACTTACGGTATATTATTTCTTATAATCGCATATAGTATAAACAGACACGATTTTGAGTATTTTTTTTTTATTGTACGATACGATATGGCATCGATACTTGGATTCACTGATACAAATTTCGCAGAAGACGTATTTTGTGGCATTTAAGACTTCCTGCAATGTTGTTTGTCCACCAACAGACTATCACTCAGTCCATCAACCCATCAGTCTGGCTTAACCTCAGCCAGTTCAGTCGACTGAATTTTGTACCACAATAACCACTTTTGAAAAATTTCTACCATCGAAATTCTTACTGAAAAAACTTATATTAAATTTCTTGAAGACATGACAGGTCACCCTTTATTGGTAACAAAGTAAAAAATATTAATTTCTCTCCACCAAGCCATAAATTGATGTGATTTTTCATTAAAAAAAATTATGATTAACTGAGAATCAGCGATACACACTTTGTTTCTCGATAAAATCTGATTTTATCGTATTTAATGGCAACAATATTTAATTTCTATCCGAAAATATTCAATAAATATATGCTTAGTAAAAAAAAAATATTTCCAGTAAATATTCTTGCAGTAAAAAGATGCTGATTACCATTTTTTTGGTAAACATATTTTTAATAAAACTTTAAGGGAATTAATTCTAACATATTAAAAATTTATTGATGAAAATTTTTTTCAATAAATAATCTTCTCAGTTTAAAGTTTTTTAGTAGAAATTTTATCAAAATTTCGTCAGTAAAAATTTTGTAAGTGAACATTTTTACGTATAAAGTAAAATTTTTCAGCAAAAATTTCCTACGGTTAAAATTTATTTAATAATAGTTAAAAATATGTTATCTAAAAAACCGTAAACATTTCTTATTTACAAAAATATTTTTTTCCCGTAAAAATTTCTTATTTAAAATTCTTTCATTAAAATTCTTTTTTATTAAAAATTCTGTCAATAAAAATTTTGTCAGAAAAAACTTTTTCCGTAAAAATTTTTTCATTGATTTTTTTTTCAGTAAGCAAAACTTTTCCGTAAAAACTCTTCCGAATACAATTTTTTTTCAGTAAATCTTTTTTATGTGCATAAAAATTTTGTCGGTAAAATGTTTTCCAGAAAATATTTTTCCAATAAAAATTTCGTCACTAAACATTTTCTAAGTAAAAATTTTTGAGTAAAAATTTTGTCAGTGAAAATTTTGTCAATAAAATTTTTGTTAACTTAAAATTTTACCAATTAAAATTTTATGAGTAGAAATTTTGTTTATAAAATTTCCCCTGAAGGAAATTCTTTCAGTAAAAAAATAGCAGTAAAAATTTGTTCAGTAAAAATTCCTTTAGTAAAGCAAACCATTTTATTTCGGTGCAAATTTGTTCAATAATATTTTTTTCAGATAACATATTTTTATTAAACTTTTTTTAGTAAATAATATTGCAGTTAAAAAAACTGTTTCATTAAATTTATTTTTTGTTAAAAATTCTGTTAATAAAAATTTTATCAGAAAACACTTTTTTCATAAATAAGTTATCAGTAAAAATATTTTCAGTAAAATTTTTCACAGCAAACATTTTTTTTTTCAGTTCTTTATTTTGAGTAGTACTTTTTTATTTAAAATTTTGTGGATAAAAATTTCACCGGTAAATATTTTGTCAGCAAAATTTCCATCAGTAAAAATATTGTCAGTAAATATTTTTTCGGGAAAATTCTTTTTTATAAATTTTTTCTCAGTAAATAATTTTGCAATTGAATTTTTTTCCAGTAAACATTTTTTTTAGTTAGTATTTTTTACTGAAAATATTATCCATAAAAAATTTTTCAATAAATACTTTTACGATAAAAATTTTGTCGGAAAAAAATTTGTCGGTATTGAAATTAAAAATTTTTGAGTAAACATTTTGTCAGTAAAAATTTTATCATTAAACATTTTTTTACTTAAAATTTTGCCAATTAAATTTTATTAGTAAAAATTATTCCAATTTAAATTTTATAAGTAGACATTTTTTTCAGTTAGTATTTTTCATTAGAAATTTTGTCAGTAAAGACTTTTTCGGTAAAAATTTGTTTAATAAAAAGTAATTTTTTTTCATTAAACATTTTTTTCGGTAAAAATGTACTCAATAATATCTTTTTCAGAACAAACAATGAAATTATTTTTCTAGTAAAGTGGAAATTGTTTGAGTTAAAATTTTAGCTAAAACATTTTTGAAAGAAAAATTTGTACAGTAAAAATTATGTGGCAAAAAAATGTGGAATTAGAAACTTTTCAGAAAACATTTTTCCATCAGCGAACATTTTATTTCAGTTAATATTTGTTTAAGTAAAATGTTATCGAGTAAAAATTTACTCAGTTAAAATTCTATCATTGAAAATTTTTGTCAGCAAAAAGTTTAAAATTGTGTCAATAAAAATTATGTTGTAAAAGTTTTTTAGTAAAAATTTTTTTACTAGAAATTAAATTTCTTTTTAGTTGATACTTTCAATTCATAGGTAATTATGTTAACAAAATTTCTTTTCACACAAAATTTTACTTATGTTATTGGAAATAAAAATAGTTTAAATTTCAAAAATGACTCAATCGTGAAGAATTTCAGTACAATTGAGTACCAATAATCTCTTAGATTATCAATTAAGCAGCATTACCTACGTAAATATCTATGAAATGCTCCAAAACACATCCACTTTCGGGATCATTAGTTGTGTCGGAAAAGTTGAAAAGAGCACAGTATTAAATGTTCTAATCTCAACAAAATATGATTCAATTGAATCAATTCAAAATATTTGCATTCAATAATCTTTTCCGAGCATCATCAAATTACGATCAACTGGATTCATGTGCGCAGGTTTCTTAAATGCTCATTAACGGCTGACCAAATCCATCAACAAATTATGCGATGGTGGATGGATTCTTCGATCGGAAAAATTTCAAGAATGTTGTCTTACCAAGTTGGTATTGAGTTTAGGCAATAAAAATCTATTAAGCTTTTTAAGTATGTACTCAAATTTTGAATTTAGGTATTAAGATTAGGATAGAAGCGAGACTTTTACCCGAAAATGTTCTACCTCATCGGCTATGCTTAAATGTCGGTAAGGAATAATTCCTCACGGAACAATGTTGCATGATGATATGGTGTGTACACGTATTCGAAGATCTTGTCGGCTTATTCGTATCCGATAGATAATAATACTGGCTATTATATACTCGTTATTATAGATTACACGGTTCAGCTTTAGATGAGCTACTTTAGACACAGTAAGGTATCGATTCTTTATAGACTGTGAAGACAACATTGGAATGACTTAAAGACGATCGATTATCAAGACTACAGTGTATGTGAAAATACTCTCACGCCGGACACCACAACTCATTAATGTCTCTTATTTGGGGAGCAACAATTGATTCCCAAAGAATTACTGTGTATGAATTTCTGGACTGATTGTAACTGATACGGCATCGATTACTACTTGCAACAATTGCTCTGATCTGCAATTATCGATTTTTACCAATCGACTGCCATATATCCAATTCCCAACTGTTTGGCGATTTATTTGCTGCCAACATTCATTTTTTTTCGCCACTCCTTTTACACTCACTGGTTGATTGCCTCAACTTGATTGAAATCAATAAAAATGATTTTTCTTAAAGCAAAATTTTCCCATTCAATTTTTTTTTTAAAATTTATTTTATTTCTTCTATCAATAAAGTAGCAGAGCATCTCATAAAACTCATCACTATCGATCATTGTAGTTTTTAAATAAGTGCAATTAGGTTCATATTCTTGTAAAATCATTTTATATTCGATATTGAAAAGATTCCGTATATTTGCACTTTGGCAATATTAACAATATAAATATAATGCATATAAATCTAAGATCTCAGATTTATATCTAAAATATATATACACAATCTAAAGGTTGGTCTAGAAACTAATTAAGAATAATTCAAAATTTTACATAGCATATATTATATGAATTATTTGTGGTACAATATTTATTTGGATATTCTCATGGCATAATTTTTTTTCGTTTACAAAGAAAAAACTTTCATATCATAAGTGATATGATGAAATCAAATAAGTATTATTAATTTTGTAATTTCCGTTAGTTTTTATGATAAAAGTACAATATTTGCAGTTTTTTTTTTATTATATAAAATTTATTTAGAACCGTTGCTGGAGCAATACATGTTGAGCACCAAAACAGATCTTGTTGAATAGTATTTAGCATCATGTTTATAGCAATATGTTTATAGCAACATGCTCATTGGCGTTTTGCTGACAGTCTAAAATACAAGACAGATTTTGTTGGTTTTTTTTGTAAGGTTTATGTGATAAGCGCCAGAGGTTTATTTTGTAGCGCCACGGCTATGAGGTCATTTGGTGATGACATGTTATGTGTGAGCTGGCATTTCTCTTTGTTAAATTCGATGGAAAAGGTTAGTTTCCTTCAAAATATCAAAGAGAGGACTTGGAAAAGGAGTTGTTGGTTCTAGGAGCTCCAAAATAGAAGGAGCCCTATTCAAAAATATATTCTGAATTAAGTGACATTTACTTTAAATATGTGGAATAGAGAGTTGACAAGATAGAAATTGCATGAAGGACGAGGTTGGCTGCCGAAGAGGAAATCATGGGTAAGTTTGGTATGCCCAATTCGAATTCTGAAAAAGTTTCCTTGCCCAGTGATCACCCTGCTCATATCCAAAAATGCCAGCGTTTTTAAAGACTACAATGAATCTCCTTGAGCACCGGATTATTTGGTGGTCCACGTTTAAGGGGATGTTTAAGGAGTCTCAACTTCCATCCTTCTTAAAAGGGGAAGTCCTTAAAAAGCAACTTTGAATGTTGGTTACGAAAAAATAGTAAGATTTATTTTAAAAAAATCATTTAAAATATTTTTTTTTTAGAATTTATTAACAATTTTATTTGTCTCATATATATTTTTAGTTTGACAAATATTTTATAAAAAAAATTTAAAAAAAATTGTAACAGAATATTTTGTTAAATAGTTTTTACTACTAATTGTTTTAATTCTTAACTTGAGTTGAGATTTTGTGTTTTTAAATTGTGAAAAACCATACTAGAATATGCTCTAGAAATATGAATTATCTTTGACCAACTATCAACAATATTAATTACGATCTAAAATGTTTTTTTTTATTGTACAAGCCTTATGTGTATTACTCAATAATTTCTCATATTCAACTTTGTAGATAAATTGTAACAAGTTAATCGAACAATTGCAAAATAATTGAAAAATATCAATTTTCACGAAAACCCACAAAAACAGATAATAATTTCCACAGAGAAGCAGCGTTCATTACAGATCTTCTGGTTTTGATGTAATCGGAGGAAATCGGGCAGTAATAAACTGAGTATCGCGATGTGGTTTGTTTGCATATTAAATATGAATTCGATTATTAATTGAATAAAATTCAATTAAAACCAAAAGATTTAAATGTTTTATGATGCACGATTCGTTGAACTTATTAGCAACAATCATTAGAGAAATGGTTTGCATCAAACGGATCACAGAATATGGAAACGTTTAACTATCTAAGCCGGCATGAATAATGCATGAATGCACGCTGCGACAAGGCAACATCGAATTTGTTGTCAGCAAATACCTTTACCTGCACTATATATGCACATCTACACATCATATTTATGAGGCTGTTCACATAATTATGAAATTTAATCCGATTTTAAAGAATGTATATTGGTTTTATTTATACTACGAGTATCTACAGTGGAACGAATAAAGATATTAAATTCATTTATTTTGAGATTTTTCAATATCTAGAAAATATGGTATTATCAAAGATTTGGAATTGATTTTATTTTATTGTTTTTGTTCAAGTAGAAAAATAAATTTTTTTTCTTTATCAAAGAAAGGAGATTAAATTTAAATTATATCTTTTTGGTAAATACAATAGAAATATTAAAAATTCACCAGGTGTATAAGCTTAAATCCGCTGTTTTTTTAAACACATGTTTTTTTCATATGTGTAGAAAGCAAAAACACATTTATTCTAAGTACTTGCCCTCGCTAGCTGCACATTTTTCCCATCTTTCGGGCAATTTGTGGATACCACGCCAAAAAAATTTCTTCGCTTTCGACGCAAACCACTTATCAATCCATTTGCGGATGTATTCGTAAGAATCGAAGTGCTGCTCAGCGAGCGCGTGGCCCATCAATGAAAACAGGTGGTAGTCGGGAGGGGCCAGGTCTTGTGAATAAGCGGGGTGGGGTAGCACCTCCCAGTTAAGTGTTTCCAAGTAGTTTCAGACCATTTTTGACGTGTGCGATGGTGCGTTGTCGGGGAGGAAAATTAGCTTGTCATGTCTTTATTGATAATCATCCTTTTTTCACGCAGAGCACGGTGCAATTTGATCAGTTGCTGGTGGTAGCGGTGGGCATTGACAGTTTCACCAGATTTCAACATCTCATAGCAGACGATACCCTGCTGATCCCACCAAACGCACAGCATCTTCTACCGTCCGAAGGAATTTGGTCTTGGGGAAGATGTTGATGATTGGCCGGGATCAATCCACGATTTCTTGCGTTAAGGATTCTCGAAATATATCCACTTTTCATCGCCTGTCACAATCTAATGCAGGAACGACTTTCTTTTTTGTCTGGCGAGCAAGATTTCACATGTGTTTTGGCGTCGCTCCATCTGCCTATCGTTCAATTCATGCGGCACCCATTTTCCGATCTTTTCAATCTTCCCCATTGAAATGCTCCGCGAGCATTTTTTGCGATTGGGTATCGTCTTCATCCAAAAGAGCCTACAATTGATGGCCCTCAACCTTCCTAAGCACTGTCACCATAGACCTCCATAAGCATTCGATGCGATTCGACAGGCGATTTCTTCAAATTGAAGCAAAAAAGCAGAGCTTCCCGCATATGATCTTTTTCTGGCACAAAACTAGACAAGATTACCAAAGTAAAAATGTATGTTGTTGTACGAAATTGCTGACAATGTGCACTGATTAATGTTGACAGATGTCAAACTCATAAAAAAAGTATGGCGTGTCCGTGGTAGCTTAATACGCTCACTCACGCCAACTATGACCAAACAGGATTTAAGCTTATATGACCAAACAGGATTTAATAAATACTTTTTCAATAATAAACGGTTTCTTAATGATATTTTTACTATTTAAGAAACCGTTTATTATTGAAAAAGTATTTATTAAAAATGGCCACTGAGATCTGCTATTTAGTAAGCAAAAGAATCACAATTTAGGGTTTGCATACTTATAGAAAAAAAAAGTGCTGATCAAGAGTATTGATACTGTTTGAAAACTACAAAAAAGAAAATAATTTTCCATAGTTTTCAGAAATTTTGCAAAGCTGCCAATCTACTCTCTAATCTTAAGTTTATCCAAATTAAGCTTTGAAGAGTAAATTTCAAATAAATACGATAAAACTTTATAGTTTTTTTTGTATTTTTTATTTAAATATTTAACTTAAATATTGGCATTACGCATGAAATATAACATTATGAAAATGGCTAACAAGACACCTTTTGCGGGATTCGATCCTTTTGAGGTAATTTTTCATAATTTTTTTATATATTTTTGATTATAATTCGACCATTTTTACAATACTCCTAAGTTTGTGAATTATTCATGTAAATGCATTTTCCTACATAGCCTCACAAGGAAAAGTCCAAAGGCGTCAAATAACACTATCTTGGAGGCTAATTGATATCGTTCTAGGAACTAATCGCGCAATAAAATCAAAATATGAGTTTGACAAGAGGGTAGATTTCGTTGTTTCCCGACAGAGGACTTAATTGTATTTTTTCACAACCAACTTCACACTTAATCCGCATAATCATATGAGTTTTGACAGCTGACATAGTAAAGCTTTGCTTGTAAAAATTCGATTGATTCTGCACAGTAGTTTTTGGTTGATACCGATTTAAATATGGAAAGTGAAAAACAGCATTTGCGGCATATTTTACTTTTTTACTGTAGAAAAGATAAAAATGCTGTTCAAGCAAGAATAAAATTATCCGATGTGTATGGAGAAGATGTGTTAAGGGAGCGCCAGTGCCAAAACTGGTATGCAAAATTTCGATCCGGCAATTTTAATCTCGAAGATGTTCTGTAAGGCCAGTTGAAGCTGATGAAGACACAATAAAGGCATTAATTGATGCAAACTGGCGAATAACAACTCGTGAGATCGCTGAGCGGTTAAATTTATCTAATACGACCGTTCATGATTATTTGAAATGGCTAAGTGTTATCTCAAAGCTCGACATATGGGTTCCTCATCTTCTTACGGAAAAGAATTTGTGCCGTCACATTGACGTTTGTGATTTGCTTCTCAAACGTCAAGAAAATGATCCATTTTTGAAGCATATCATCACTAGGGTCGAGAAATGGGTTATCTACAACAATTTTAAACCCAAAAGATCCTGGAGTAGAAAAGATGAACCGGCTCAAAGCACTTCGAAAGCCGATATTCTTCAAAAAAAGGTTATGATATCTGTTTGGTAGAATTTCAAATGATTCGTTTATTTTGAGCTTCTATCGAGCAACACAACGATCAATTCTGAAGTGTACTGTCATCAGTTGGATAAATTGAATGATTCACTTAGAGAAAAAAGGCCAATAAATAAACTATTGGGTTGTTCGGTAAGTAATTTCGTAATGAAACGAATGATATATCGTGTTGTGTGGCTTGATTTGATGTCACAGAAAACATCAAATGCAGACAGATTTGATGTCACAGAAATCAGTGTCCATAGAATTTTATACCGCGTCGTAAAATGGTTTGTTGAAGTGAGTGCCAATTACATAAAATAGCTAACAGCATCCGAAATGCAAAATAACCAGGCGTAATTTGCAGCGATGAAAGGTGTACCCGGTGTTGTTGGGGCTATTGATGGTTCTCATATTAAAATCAATCCTCCTAAAAATATTATATTTAGTCTGCTTTTACAGGGAATTGTAAACGCCGAGAAAAAGTTTATAGATGTGCACTGTGGTGAACCTGGCGCAATGCACGATGCACAGTTTCTACGAAAATCGCCGTTTTACAGGCGTATTACTGAGGATGAGTCTATAATTATACCAGGAGGAGTGCTACTTGGAGACTCAGCGTACGGTGTAAGCAGATATTTAGTTCCCGCGTTTAAGGGTTTTGGAAACTTAATTGAAAAAGATTTCTGTGACATAGAATATTTAGATAATGAAGTCAACAACATATAAAATTACGCAGAATCTGAAGGAATTGACAGCAACAATAGTGCACGTTCGAGGCAGCAAATGTTGTAATGCGTTTAACTCGGCCCGCTGGACCGAGTCTTGGAGGCTCTTGAGAACATGGGGGTGCCCTACTACCTACGGAGGATGGTCAGATCATACTTCAGTGACCGACTACTACACTACGAGACGGAGGATAGACCAGCGCAGTATAGGGTCACGGGAGGGGTACCTCAGGGCTCTTTCCTGGGGCCACTCTTGTGGAACGTCATGTACGACGGCCTACTCCATCTGGAAATACCGCCGAACACAACACTCGTGGGTGTTTGGCTACAACCTTATAGCCAAACACTTGAAGGAACTGAAAGCCGCATTCTCCACCACCATCCGGAGGATAAGACAGTGGATGACATCGGCAGACCTGTCTTTGGCGGAAAATAAGACCGAGGCACTCCTTGTGAGTAGCCGGAAGAAAATGGAGACCATCACCATAAGAGTAGGCGACCACGGCATCCAGTCGCTACCCTACATCCGGTATCTAAGAGTGGTCTTGGATGCCAACGATATCACACGATGCGGTCAATGTCATGGCCCACCCATCGACATCCTGGCAGGGGGCGTGAACGCCAACATCGTAGGAAGAAGGAAAAGCGGCGAAAGGTCCTCTGTGAAGAGGAGAGACCCGAGAGTCTTCGCCTCTGACAAGAGAGATGGGACAGCTCGACGAAGGGTCGGTGGACTCATCGGCTGATCCCAGATGTCACTAAATGGGTCACTCGCGTGCACGGGGAGGTCGGGTATTACATCACCCAACTCTTGACTGAACATGGATGCTTTCGGGCATTCTTGCACAGATTCAAGATAACTGACTCCCCAAACTGTCATCACTGCCGCGATGTGATCGAAGATGCAGAACACGTGTTATTCCAATACCCCTTCTACGAGGGAATACGGGCAGATCTGGAGAAAAATCTGGACCGTTCCATCAGTCCAGAAAACATAGTGGAGTGCATGCTGAAGAGTCAATCGTCTTGGAACAGAGTTGCAGAGTACGCGGAATCTTTAATCAAGGATCTTCACACCATGTATGAAGAATAGGCCGCGAGGCGTCATAATATCGGGACAGCAGTAATATCAAATAAGAACACCCCCGCGAAGTAGTATTTACAAAGAGTGCCGCCGGGGAACCATTGATCCCGCATAACTCTTTTGGCAGGTAGAAGGTCTTCCAGGCGAGTACCTTTTGAAGGTTTCCCCCTGTACCTCATTAATCTAAACATGAAAAAAAAGGCAGCAAATGTTTGAAAATATGGATAATAATGGATTGTTAAATTAATTTAAACTAAAATTTGTGTAACTTCATATTTATTATAACACTCTCAATTGTAAATAAATGCCTCCTTCGCTAACAAAAATAAAAATAAATATCTTAATTTAACTTATTTAATATATTTAAAAGTGTAGAATGAGTTTCAGCTCCCATTTTCTTGATGATAATTGAACCTATAACGAGAGTAAAGCATTAATAAAAGTGTTTGTACAACATTTATTAATGCTTTACCCTCGTTATAGGTCCAATTTTTAGACATTATGTAATATTTATCAAATTCAAAGATTCTCACAAACACATCCACTCCACTTCACGTTGACAAGCTGAATAAACTCAGTATTTTGAGGTTATATTTTACTTCTGTCAGTAAGCTCTACGTTCCATTGGGCAAGTACTCTCAAGTACTTGCGAGTAACAAAATAGGCCCAATGTAAGACAGCTAATATCAGTTTGACAATCGCTTATGGGTTTTTAGAGCCATATTATCGACGCGAAAAAATTTAGTCTCATATTTCACGTTATTCACGCATCTACCATCATCGCTACAGAAAATTTTACTGTTTCGCAAATGCGAAAGTTTTCGAAAAGAAAGTTTTTATAATCTTATCGTATTGTTTGATGAATAAAAGATCAATAATATAAAATGGCACAAATAAAACTAAATAAATGTTATCTTGAATAATAAATATTTTTTGATGATTGTCAAATGACAGGCTTATAATTTTCGAATTGTTAAATGATTTAGTCCTGAATGTACAGTTTTTATAGCTAATAAACATTTACCAAATACACCTGAATATCCAATTATTTTACGAGCTCTTCAAAATAGAGAAAAAATATGAAAAAACTTTTAATAACAATAATTTGTTCCTACAACAATCAATTTGCATACAAGTGAACCTATTGGAATTCAGCACATCCACTAAGTGTACGCGAAAAATCTCAAATTACTCGATCGAACAACAAGTAATTGAATATAAAATTAATTGCATAACTTAAGTCCATAAAAACGACATATAAAATGAGTGTGGATGTGTGTATTTTTAGTTTCTCGTAGATAACTGAAATGACAGGTAATTATCGGTGCATATCTTATTGATATCTCAGCTTACCTACTTCGAACGTGTTTGACTGATCTTTGGGTTTTTTGTTTGGTTCGATTATATTAATTCCCATCATGTAGGCAAAAGTTAACTCCAGCAATCAGCGAAGAATTTTCTGGACTTATCTCCAATGTACTATACACTAGCCTAACGCTTACTGCATCATTATTGCACTTACATCCAGCACTACAGTTCGTGATGAGGTGTTATCTAATTACCTTGTGCAGTCACCTGTGCATTTAACTTGCGAATACCTTTCCGTTCACCCACAATTTTCTAGGCCCCATTTCACTTGTGGTATTACTAATAAATATGTGATATTCTAAAATATTTATAAATTGTCTATGTATATGGGTGTGAGTATTAGTAGCAAATATTTTGAATAATTTTCCTTAAGTAGTTTAAGCAACTTGTGAGCGGGTTTTGTAGAATTTTTCGCATCCAAACGAGATTTTTCAACATTTTACACTACCGGGCATAGGTATTTGATTGTTTGAGATTTTTTTTGAGATTTTTTATGATTTTTTCCACAATATTATTTTATTATCACTGTCAAAAAGTTTACCATCTTGGCAGCAGTGCTGGAATTTGATAAAATATACAAAATTTCTTATGATCAAGTAGTAATTTTCTTGTAAATACTCGTAATCTACCACAAGTTAAATGATTGAATTTCACTCTTCATATATTTTAGAGAGACAGTTAAGAGTCAGGTATAGTCAAGCATATTCTGACCTAAAAGACATATGTATAAAAGCAGGAGTACCTCAAGGGTACGTATGAGGCCCCCTTCTCTACTTATTACCAGGTATATAAGCTTAAATCCGCTGTTTGGTCATAGATGGCGTGAGTGAGCGTATTAAGCTACCATGGGCACGCCATATTTCTTTTTATGAGTTTGACATCTGTCAACATTAATACAGTGCACATTCGTACATCACCATACATTTTTCCTTTGGTAATCATGTCTAGTTTTGTGCCAGAAAAAGAGCATATGCGGGAAGCTCTGCTTTTCTGCTTCAATTTGAAGAAATCGGCTGCCGAATCGCATCGAATGCTTATTGAGGCCTATGGTAACAGTGCTTTATCGGAAACAACGTGCCGAGATTGGTTTCGTCGGTTCAAAGACGGCGATTTTGACTTGTGGGACAAGAAGCGTGAAAATCGGCCTAGGAAGGTTGCGGACCATCAATTGGAGGCTCTTTTGGACGAAGACGATACCCAATCGCAAAAAATGCTCGTGGAGCAATTGGGTGTTACTCAACCAGCTATTTCTATACATCTGCGTGCCATGGGGAAGATTGAAAAGATCGGAAAATGTGTGCCGCATGAATTGAACGATAGGCAGATGGAGCGGCGCCAAAACACATGCGAAGTCTTGTTCGCCAGACAAAAAAGAAAGTAGTTCCTGCATCGGATTGTGACCGGCGATGAAAAGTGGATATATTTCGAGAATCATAAACGCAATAAATCGTGGGTTGATCCCGGCCAACCATCAACATCTTCCCCAAGACCAACTGGATTCGGACGGAAGACGATGCTGTGCGTTTGGTGGGATCAGCAGGGTATCGTCTACTTTGAGATGTTGAAACCCGGTGAAACTATCAATGCCCATCGCTACCACCAACAACTGATCAAATTACACCATGCGTGAAAAAAGGACGGAGTATCAACAAATCTGATTTCCTCCACGACAACGAACCATCGCACATGTCAAAAGTGGTCCGAAACTACATGGATACACTCAACTGGAAGGTGCTACCCCACCCCGCTTATTCACTAGACCTGGCCCCTTCCGACTACCACCTGTTTTCGTCGATGAGCCACTTGCTCGCTGAACAGCAGTTCGATTATTACGAAGACGTGCAAAAATGGCTTCATGAGTGGTTTGCCTCGAAAGAGAAGGAACTTTTTTGGCGTGGTATCCACAAATCGCCCGAGAGATGGGAAAAATGTGTAGCTAATGAGGGCTAGTACTTTGAATAAATTTGTTTTCGCTTTCTATGAAAGAAACATGTGCTTTTTTGACTAAAAAACAGCGGATTTAAGCTTATAAACATGGTATATTTTTCTGTAGATAACTTTTACCTACAGCAAAGTTGATCCTGTATATATTATCATTAATGGAAAAATAGTATCTTATGCGAATGCAGCTAAGTATCTAGGTATAACCCTCATGAAATTAGTAGATTGGCAACCGTGAAGACAATTCACTTCAAACAAGTCCTTAAATTTGCGACTAAATAATTAAGGAAAGATAAGTCATTTTTTACACTGGGTAGGTAAAAATCTCAAAAGATGGCACATTGCAGGAAGGTGTTTTTAGTGGGCAAGAGTTCCACACTATTAAGAGGAGTTCTCTTAAATTCTTTTGAGATTTTCACCTACCCAGGGGCAAAAAAAAACAAGCAAAAGATGCTTTTTATTTTATGGAAGTTTTAAAGGATTATCCATTTTATAGTTTGTAAAGTACAACTCTACTAATTACCAGCTGTTTAATATAAATATTAATTAAGATAATAATTATTTTTAAAAAAATGTTGCCTTAAGTGTGACTGTCTAGTATGCATATTGGTCTAAAAACGAAACCGTATTTATTTGAAAATGAAGACGAAATGACCATTACCGTCAATTCTGAGCTCTATAGTCGTGAGGTAACCTCCTTTTTTTTTTGCCTGAAATTGGCCTCTAAATAGATGCAATTCGATACCGTTGGACTTTTTATTAGAAAAAATTATTAGAAATCATATTTAATGGAGACAATTATTTCTTATATCAAGAAATGGATAAATTGCAGCCTTAAATGTGGAAAAGGTCCTTAAAAATCACTTTAAAATAAACGACTTATGCAAACAATTTTGTGTAAGTTATTTTATAAATTTTATATTTTCAGATAATGGCATTATTAAATCCATATGAAAAAAAGTAAAATATTTATCAAAATCTAAATTAAAAATATATTTTATTTAGACTAACTTTTAAAAGCACAAATTGGATAATTTTTCTTTATAACAATTGACATGAAAAAAAAAATAAAACTAACATTTTTATAAAGAAAATCAATCCGTTTTATAGATTTTTTTTTCTTTTTTCTTTCTTATCAATAATTTCCAAAAATTAATTAAAATTCTAAAAGTTTTGCTTACAAAAGAAAAATTTTAAGAATTCGATAAGAAATTATTTTTAAAAAACAATCGTTTCTGAAACATTCAAATTTGAACTCAGTTTGTATATTAGGAAATTAAATAATTAATGAACGAATTAAAATTTTCTGAAATTATTTTAATCAAATATTAATTAAGCAATAACAACAAATCAAAAATAATTGTTCAAACTGCGATTAAGGAGACCTTTTTTTCGAAGGCGTTTGAGAATTCATTTGATAACAGCTAGTGGTGATTTTCCAAAGTCTCAAAACTTAAGAATATGCTCATAGATTTCTTAAGTATTTATAAATATTCATTATCAATAAGGTTATCAGTTGCAAAGTTTATTAAATTTTTATTATTTTAATTTTTTGTAGAGCATAATTTCTAAAACGAATATTATTCTTTATTGGCAATAGTTGAGATTCATTCGTTCCAGAATAGATACTTACCATTTAATAAGATTCAATATACGCAACAAAATGTTAAAGTTTTCAATAAAAACTATTTTAGTGAATATATTTTTAGTGTGGACTATTTTTGGTGATTGTATTATTATTGAGGAAAATACCATTTTGGATGCAAGAAATTATTGTAAACGCATTCAAACGGTTTGTCGTTGTCAAAATGTTTATTTTCCTGATACGGAAAGGGTAACATTTAATAAAAATAGTACATTAACAGGAAAACAAGCTAGATTTTTTAATAGTGAATTCAAAAGAATTCCAGAAAATTTATTCATTGTACTATCGGAAGTGGAAGTTTTGGAAATGCGTCATTCGGGAATTAAGGAATTAACCAAAGATGATTTCAAACATGCAAAAAATCTAATTAATTTGGATCTTTCGAGTAATGAAATAGAAAATCTTCCAAGTGATGTTTTTATTAATTTGAAAAATTTACAAAGATTACATTTACGTTTTAATAAAATCAAAAATCTTCCTGCTAATGTTTTTCATCCATTAACCAAACTGATCGAACTGCATTTGTTTAGGAATAAAATCGATTTTATTGATGAAATGGCATTTGGTGATCATGAACAATTGAAATTGGTTAATTTGAAATTTAATAAAATCATAATCGATGAGGAGAAGAATTTTTTGAATAAAATTCCTAGCATAGAAAAACTATATTTAACTGGAAATATGATAAAAACTATAACAGAGCAAACTTTCCGGGCATTAAATAGTCTACAAGAATTGGACCTCGGCTTTAATAATATTAGTGAAATTCATGTTGAGGCATTTAAGAATATGCCAAATCTTGAGTTTTTAAGTTTGAAACATAATCATCTGATGAATATCTCAAATGAGATGCTGATTCAGTTGAATAAATTGAAAATACTTCTCCTTCAACACAATGAAATCGAACATTTCGATATTAAGGATTTAGCGAATCATCTGACACTGCAGCTCTTAGATTTTAATCACAACAATATGTTCTGTTATGAGTTGAAGAAAGCGAAAAAGATTATGCGTCGGCAAAGGGTTCGTTTTACTTATTATGGCTGCAAGCATAGAACTCCTCCGCCAAAGATGGGTCACGGAAATGCTACCATCGATTCCGAAACTGAGATTGACATTATGGACGGTGAACATGCCGACTCTGATACGGACATCGAAATTGGTACCAGCTTTTTTGAAGAAGATACATTCACAGATGAAGATTAAGTCAACGCTACCCTCTTGATTAGATTATTTTTGTAAAATAATTCCAAAAAAAAAGAAATAAAAAATAATATAAACTAAATAAATATAAAAATTATCTTATGTTTTTATAATTTTTAAAATGGTAATATTTTTTGAGAGGAGTGGGAGAGGGGGTGGATTATGATTGACAGGCGTGTAGTCTGACAAGAGTAGATGATACGGATACTAAGAAGTCTATGAAGTGATACGAATAATATATGTCTAACAATTAGGGGCAGAGTGATCTTCTAAATTGAATTTTTTCCCAAAAAGTTTGAAGATATACGAGGTCTTTTCAAAAAGTATCACGAATTTTGAATTTTCGCGGGTTACGAATATTTGATTTTCAATTTTTTTGTGGCGTTATATTGGTACTTATATCTCTCACTTATACCGACAAGTTCGGCCATTTTGAATGTTCACTTAATTTTTGACAGCTGCTTTACTTGCACGTGTTTTGGCTCGTCTGCGATTTTTGGCCATTCCAAAAAATGGATCAAAGAATCTGTATCAAATTTTGTGTAAAAAACAACGTTTATCGCTAGTAAAAAAGGTTCTCAGAGGGCCGAGAAAAAAGGGCGCCAAGTTCTGTCGAATGTGAAGGTTTCGCTTACAGTTTTATTCGATTGCAGGGGCGTGGTGCATCGTGAGTTCTTGCCACAGGGTAGAACGGTCAATAAGGAATATTACCTGCAAGTTTTGCGCAAGGTGCTCGAAGCAATCCGCCAGAAACACCCGGATTTGTGGAAGAACAAAAATTGGCTTTTGCACCATGATAGCGCATCGTTGCTTGTGCGCGAATTTTTGGCCAAAAACCACACACTAATAATGCCGCAGCCACCTTATTTCCCAGATCTGGCTCCCTGTGACTTTTTCCTGTTCCCGAAACTGAAGAGCCCCATGAAAGGATGACGCTACGCTACGATTGAAGAGATAAAGCCGGCATCGAAGGAGGAGCTGAACAAGATCACAAAAAATGATTTTTTGAAATGCTTCAAGGATTGGAAAAAACGTTGGCACAAGTGTATAATATCTGGTGGGGATTATTTTGAAGGGGACAAAATAGATATTCATGAATGAATAATAAAATTTTTGAAAAAAAAACAGAATTCCCGATACTTTTTGAACAGATCTCGTATTGATGAGAGGTGGAAGGCTTTTTGTTAATATGCTTCCCATTTGGATGTACCCCTAATCACTCATGATATTTCAGGCCAGACCAAAAAATACTATTCCGTATAGAATTCATTATAATTTTTTTTTAAAGGAAGAAAAACCATTATTTTTGCAAAACGATTAACATTTCTAAACTCTACGCATTATAGACTTATCATCTTACCGTGTGGCGAATACCTCACGGTTACCAGTTCCAATAGGCGATGCCACAAATTTCGTTGGTCGTTAAGTGCTTAAATATTAAAGAACTAATGGAAACAACGCTTTCGTCATATTATCCATTACGAACACGTAATTTTACTTCACTATATTTACTCCTATCGGCGCTAAATCGAACTATACGCAAACTGGCGCTATATTTACTCCTACCGGTTATACTCGTATATCAATTTTTTTATGGGGAATGTTATCCCCATAAAAATTGTTTTCTTGGACACAACGGTTAAGGCGCTTTTCCACTCTTCGTAGTGGTGGTGGTAGACTTCAACTGGAATCGCCTTCAGCCCGTCGATAACAATCCTTTGAATATTATCAACAGAATAAATATGACGTACTTTCAAGTGTTTTTTTTATCTTGCGGAACAAACAAAAAACGCAGTCTTAGATGAGGTAAATTGGAGGGCTGGAATGGCCATGTGACAGGGATGCATCATTATGGTGGAGAATCTGGAACGAATAACCCTTTTTCTGATCTTCTCAAGGAGCATCAAAATTAATGTACGACTTTTTGACCCCACGAGAGCCCTCACTCGTTCCATAATTTTATCAGCTTTTGCTGAGCGTGGTCTGTCTTCAACTAGTCAGGCACTACTCGAGTTCTAAATTCCATTAGTTTTCAATGTTAAAGGTCCTTATGAACGGGGTCCGCGGTTACCCTTTTTGGATATTATCAACAAATGAGATTATTCTAAATGCTTTTTGATCTTGAGACACAAAAAAGTCACACTCTCTTTCCATGACTGGTAGCATTGTCGTGATGGATCTACTAAGTGTCTATAATGACACTTAGTAGATCCATCACGACAATCTCGTTACACGAGAAACGTCATTTTCCTGAGTCTTACAAGAACTTTAATATTAATAACCTCACGAGAGCCCACATTTTCATCACTTTTCCATATTGAAGTTATTGCTGAGCGAGGTCTGTCTTTGACTGCTTTCCTTAAGAACTAGTCAAGCACTACTCAAGTTAAAAGCAATATTCAAGTTAAAAGCACTACTCAAGATAATCGGTTTCGAAGTTAATCGGTAACTCTTTTTGGATCATAACATTTGTTTTTTTTTATATTGAGGGAAAAAGGTCATACATACTTGGATCAGGTGAACAGAAGGCCTAGAAAACCACAATAATCCCTTTTTCCGACAAAAACCACAATAATCCCTTTTTCTGACAAAAAATATCAAATCCGATGCGAAGAACACTTTTTATGAACCTTTCAAGGAGCTTCAATATTAATAATTAATGACCTGACCTCTCGAGAGGCCTCACTCGTTCCACATTTTCATCAGTTCTCTAAGTTGAAAGCCTCTCTGAGTGGGTGTCGTCTTCCACTACGTCTTGGTCCTCCAAAAATACTCTATTCCATCGAAAAACTTGTGCTCTTGTTAAGAAACATTCTTCGAAGGCTCCTTGCATCTTTTCGTAAGTCAAACTCGAGCATTCATCAAGCATAACACAAAATTTGATGATACACTGTTGCTCCAGCTTTTGCTGTTCTATTTTTGATATATAAGTCAAACACTATATTAAACTGACCACGACCAGAGCTGTCATAACACTTTTTAAAAAAATTGTTTAATCAATTATTTTATAAAATAAAAAAATATTACATTTTCTTCAAATATTGTTGCAAATTTGCATATCTGAATTTTTTTCAGACTACAAAAAAAAGATCCATTTTGCATATACCAAAAATAAAATATCCAAAAGCAAAAAAGAAACCACCTGAAGATCTTGAAAAAATACAGTTACTGTTAATATAGAACTTTAAGAAATTTTCCTATAAAAACAATGATTTTTTTTTAAATAAAAAAATTAAGAAGAATAAAATCCGAATTGCTCATATTCATTAATGTACGTCATTCTATCCTTTAAATTTTCTACTATGAAATCTGATCAGAATTTTCGATCGACTTTCTCAGCTCTCCAATGTAGTATAAACTAAAAACGTACGACTTCAGTAGGGGATAGCCTGGAAATACAAGTGGATAAAAACGTAAGTATCTGGTTTGCGAATCCCTATAGTAGTTAGTCGAGGATTTTTAGGTGCGGTGATACGTTAAACCTGTTGCATTTTGGCGCGATGCCCAACTTCTGACTCAGGCGAGATGTCAAGACCACACATGTCGTGATCTTCAAGGTGAGATATGAGCATATCAATGCCAGTCACTGGTTTCGTCATCGTCCGAAAAGGCATGGATACATGTAGAACAGTTGAAGGCTTTGAATAATTAATTTTAGGCTTCTCATACATAGTATTTCGATCACTAAACAATGTTCGGCTAAGTGGCAAAAATTAGAGATGAAAATATTTCGACACCTTTCATGAATAGCAGTGATAAGCTATTCATGAAAGGTAATCAATTCCGGACGTTCTCGTATGTCCAATAATAGACATTTCCAACTAAATATCGAACCAATTCGCCGAAATCATGAACTAGGAAACTGAGAGTCGATGGATTTCCCTCAGAATCCATCCCACTATATGTTTTAGAACAGGGTGTAGGAGCAGGACAACTCACAAGGAGTCATACGGATGGATTGTGATGGATTTATCAGACAGACCATGGCAAAATGCCTATGATTTATGAAATTAAGGCGATGATAAATTGCTGCCTTCCATCATCGTATAACATCATCGTGACGTGAGTACGTCTCGGCATATTCATTGCCAAAATTTTAATCTTCTTAGAAAAGATACTTTTTTTTTTATTTGGGGAATTTTCTGATTTTGTGATACGCAATAATTTATGAATTTTAGTCCACCACAAATGGCAATGATAGACGCAAGAGCTACGAGCAGGCAACATGGTACAGGATTATGTGTTCAACTAAATGTGACATTTATGAACTTTTATTTGATTGTATAAATGAGAAGCCTAACCAAAGTTTCCCTCAGTTTATCCATTCTTCTCAAATTTTATCGGAATATAGAAAAAAATCCATTCGTTTCCTTTTACAAAAGTTTCTCGTAGAACAGGAAACTTCCCATACAGCCAACCACCCAGAATGGACAACAGTGCAACAAATTTTCGGTTTTTGGTTTGTATTTATGAGTTAGCGGATTATCATGAAATGAATTTTATATTATTTACTATTTACTTATATTCACTTGTCTTTGGAGTCCATTTATGATTCAGGGATAAAATGGCAAAACTGTTTAATATTAATTGAGAAATTTTCGACAATGACTAGGCGGGCGTGATACTCGTAGAATGTGTGACCGATTACAGAAATGATTAATGACTCTTAACTTTCGATAAATTGATATTTCATAATAATTGCAATATTATCCATTTATGATACTATACTAGCATATGTAGAAACGGAAGAAAAATATTATTAATAAAAATGAAAGGGTTTAACGACATTATTTGTGGGGTGTTGCACAAATATTTGCGATTGAATAGTTCTGCGTTGTAATGAGTGGGCCACAATTACAATTATTTGTAAATTTTCGGAAATTAATTCTTGTATCAAGAATGGTTTTTTTTAAAATAATTTTTCTGTAATTTTTTTTGGAAATCAGGTTACTATTTCGACTCTTAATAGTCCTTGCTATGGCTTATAAATGGCAATTCATTTTGGAAATAAAATAACAATTAATAAAATGCATTTTAAATTCAGATTTTACTTTATTATATTGCCTGAATCTTACCATTATGGATAAAATATAAATAATTACCAAGACGCAATATAACCGAACTCGATCCTTTTTAGGTAATTTTTGATTTACTTTTCCGCATATTTTTGGCTGAAATTCGATTTAAATTTTAAAAATTTCTATAAAAAAATTGATTTTTATATTTTCTTAATTAATTAAATTGCATTATCATATGAACTGTTATTTATTTGTTGGATTTCTTTTTTTTCGTGAAGATGGCGTTGTCATTGGAAAGAAGACACTGTCATTGATCTGGTGTGGAAAAGATGAACTAATTAAGAATTATCCAAATTATGATTTGGAAAGTACAGTTAAATAAAACATATATTTAATTAAATATTAATATAATTATTATATTTTATAATATTGGAAAAATGTTGCCATTATGTATTATGAAAATAACTACTACGAGACTTTTTGCAGGAATCCATTTGACATCACCAAATCTTGAAATTATGGGTTCTGTCAACTCTTCGAGCAATAAAACCAAAAATTGATGTGTTAAGTAACTTCTGGTATTAGTTTATTTAAAAATAAATATGTTTTAGATAAATATCTTTAAGTTCAGATAAAAAAATGTTGGAATTAACGATATCGGTCTCCCCTTCTTAATTTTCAAAGAAATATGGGCCAATGACACTTTTAGACCAAAATGCGTACTGGACAGTTACTGATAAAGTTTATACAGTTTCTTGTAGTTTTGAGAGTCTTATATATATCTTTTTTGCTTATTTACATATATCTGAAGAGCAAGAAATGAGCCTCACTACTGAAGAACATTGCTTTTAAAAAAGCCAGTATCTAAAGTCTGTTATTCTGGCACCAGTTATTGGTCTTCTTTTGGTAATTACACAATCCATAATATAAAATGGTAAATTTTTGACTAAACAAATTTTTCTTTAAATGACATATGTATTTGACAGTTATTAATTAACAGGACATAACTTTCTTAAATAATAAAATAAATAACCCTTTATTCCCAATAGTCTTTATCCTAGCTTATTTAAGAGACTTACAATCGCTGTCTTTGGACTTCAACATTAATATTTATAAATAAGGTACTTAAAAATAATATTCCACTACTAAAAGAACAACAAAACGTCCAGTACTCATCATCATAATCATAATGTTTACCTTAAGAAAATGTGATCATTAGCAGTGAACAGCAGACAACTTTGCTATAGAAAATATCTCAATTATTGCAAATGCAAAGAATAAATTAGTTTGTAAAATTTTTAGTATAAGTTGTATTTTTTTTTTGGTTATAGTTTTAGTAGGAAAAATCCACATTAATTTGCTATTAATTGACATCTTTCAGGTTAAAAATGAGCTGAAAAATATGCTATTATTATGAGAGGATTAAGTTTACATTGAAATTTAGCGGTCAATACCCTGAGGGATGATTAAAATTGATAATTTCCCGCCTCAATGTTGGCGGTGCGACTTCTGTTTTACACTCAATACCCAGACCAAAGAGTCTTGATTCCGAGCACTAATGATGCGCAAATCTTTTCTGATCATCTCGAATGATCGAAAGAATTAAAAAGCAATTAACGAAGTTTTTTTTCTTTATCTTATTTCTCTCCACGCGAACAACTTATTGTTCTAAATGGATCTCGGACTCCAAAGTTCGGCTGGGAGATTCGCTCTCCATAACGATATTAGTCTAGATGCTGATGATGATCCCAAAAATCAGAGTCGAAATCGTAGAGACGCCGTAGATAATTGGAAATACCTGAAGCGACCGGCTGCGTGCTACATTGCTACTGACCAACGCTTAAAACAAAGCCAACAGGTTAGATGGGATGGTCCATGGGTACAGGTGACCACCACTTTCGGAAATCTCTTACCGCAGGGATGAAAAAAACGACAACTTGGCGGTACTCGAAATTGTTTTTTGAAATTGAACTCAACTTACATGCACCACACACTCTACCATTGGTACCGATAACTTCCCATTATTTTTCGAGCACTCAGACATAATTTATAGAAAATATTCCCCTCCCTCTTCCCTGAAAAAAAACTACACATGATAAACCATTCGAGATATTGTTACTTAGCGAAGAATGCAATACTAGAAACCTGAAGCTATTGAGGTGTGTTTTTTGTGCTACTAAATGCTCAACAAAAACGGATTCAGGAAGTCGATGAATTGCGGACTCATATCTGCCTTTCGTCTGACTAAATTGCTCTAAATGAAATTGAATTAAAAGTGGATTAGGCCGTTTTTGTAGCCGGTTAATCGACAGCGTAATCGTGGCCATTAATTGCAAAAATTGAAAACAATCATTCCTTTACTACTACTCTTTATAAGGTATACAAAAACGATCACACTCATACTAGTGAGGCAAAAGTGCAAAAAAACTTTAAAAATAAAACTTTAGGTAATAAACCTTTGACATGTGAAGGAAAACTGCATCCTTACAGAAGAGACGGTTTGCTTTGGGCGCTTCTTAGTACACTTAACCATCATTAAGTTGGTATATTTACTTTCATCAGATATAATTGCAACACTCTATCCAGAAAGGAGCTCATTTGCTGCATTCTGCAACACGGACATCCCAACTCTAACGGTAGTAAGACGGCTTAGAGCTTATTTTACTTCAGCAAAGAACACCAACCAAAACCAACAAAATCCAATTCCCGGATTGATGGTCTGTAATTAAAATGCTGCCGATTCATAATTTCTGCACATCATCAACCATTAAGAAAATAAATAAACTCAAATCAGCAAAACTTGTTAATTTGTTACAATTTATTTGGGATTATTTAGGCCATCAGAGGGATTAGTGGATTTTTGACAAAGCTCTACAGACTTATTAGCAGTTAGTCAAGTGGCTAAGAGCATTTGTTTTGGAATAGCAAAATTGTAAAAATTTTAAAATTATCATATTCGTTATTTGGCAAAAAAAATTACCACCAAAGTTCATCGTTTCATTTGTAAAAAATTTCTCTTCAAAAATCATTTTTTGGTTTCCTTAAAAGAAAATTCGAATGATTAATTTAAGTAAAAAATAATTAAAATTGAATTATTTTTCTTTTTTAAAATCCCAAAGAATAATAATACGAGTTAAGAAATCTTTTATATAAAATTGCATTTAGTGGCGAAACGCTTTTGTCCATTAAACTGTGTGATTGAAGTTGAATCCTTTTGAATGGTTCCTCTTCGAATGGACGAACACTTTAAATTTACACTTTCCACCTAAAAAAACCATTAATCGTTTTGAAACCACTTCAATAGATTCAATATTTCGGTTTATGTTCAAAATGAATGATTCCAGACGAGATGAATAGCATCTTGACAGGATGATGCACTCCAACGATATCGAGTGCATCTATCTTTGTAATCGTAATCATTGAAGATTCAATGAAAAGGAGTTTATTCTTTAGAAGGTTTACAATCCTTTTGATTAATACCGCTGCCATATATTAAGAAATTAACAAGAATCCGTTCTTATTTAATTGATGTCAGGTGTGAAATTCCTCTTCACATATATTGACCATCACTCGCTGAATGATTAATGATCTTTTTTAGATGTTTCCATTTTCGCTTAGTAATTTTTAATTATATTATTTTTATAATTATCACTTTTTTTTTAAATTAGTGTTTTTTCTTCATTAAAATTTTTGTTTGTTTCAGGGGATGTAAAATATTAATTATATCCAGCTTTTTAAACAATAAGCAAAAATGTCTTAAATGGTTTCATGTGAAAATTCTTACATAAACGCATACTAAAGGCTTATCCATTTTTCAGTTCGGAAAGTGCAGCTACATAATTTTCTAGCATTTTATATGTTTACTCAAAAATAATTATATTTATTAAACGTAGAAAATATTGGCATTTTTGTATTAAAAATTTTTTATTAACCAAATAATACTCTAAAACTGATATACAAAAAATATGAAGCTTCTGCTGTAACCACGTTTCCCACAAAAATTTCGGCAGCGGTAAAGCTCATTTCTCGCTCAGTGGATATGTCAATAAGCACAATTACCCTTTATAGAACCCTCAAAAGCCGTCAATTTTGAGTGCTATGACCGTATGCTAAGCGAATGTTTTTGACACTTAAGTTTAAAGATTTTAATTTATTATATACGCAGTTTTTACAAAACAACCCAACAAATAATAAAAAATGATAAATTTTGATTTTATTATGCAAAAAGATCTCAGGATACGTATTTTTTAAATTTTGTGATGTCAATTAGCCCCTATTAACGTGCGATATGACGCCTTAGGAATTTTTTTTATCAAAAAGACTCTTTTTAAGTCTTAGGATTTTTTTTAATCAAGTGTAAACTTAAGGATAATTAAAAAATCAATATCGGTCCAGTGTAATGGCCGAATAATATTCCGAAATGTACGAAAAAGTCGTGAAAAAATACCCCAAAAGGATCGAGTCCTGGAAGATAGTTTTCAATGGATATTTCAATAATTATTCTTTTTCCATAATGGCTATATTATTTTAACGCTATAAAATTTTTATTAAAATTTTAATTTTCAGTGTGTTTTAACAGATGTATAAGCTTAAATCCGCTGTTCTTTAGTCAAAAAAACACAGGTTTTTTTCATAGAAAGCAAAAACAAATTTATTAAAAGTATTTGCTTACTAGCTATACATTTTTCCATCTCTCTGGCAATTTGTGGATCCCACGCCAAATAAATTCCTTCTCTTTCGAGGCAAACACCTCATCAAGCCATTTTCGGAGGTCTTCGTAAGAATCGAAGTGCTGGTCAGCAAGCGCGTGGCCCATCGACGAAAACAGGTGGTAGTCGTAAAGGGTCAGGTCTGGTGAATAAGCGTGGTGGGGTAGCACCTCCCAGTAGAGTGTCTCCAAGTAATTTGGGACCATTTTTGACGTGTGCGATGGTACGCAGTCGTGGAGGTAAATCAACTTGTCATGTCTTTGTAGATAATCCGTCCTTTTTTCAAGCAGAGCATGGTCCAATTTGATCAGTTGTTGGTGGTAGCGGTGGGCATTGACAGTTTCACCAGGTTTCAACAGCTCATAGTAGACGATACCCTGCTGACCTCACCAAACTCACTGCATCGTATTTCGTCCGAAGCGATTTGGTCTTGGGGAAGATATTGAGGGTTGGCCGGGATCAACCCACGATTTCTTGCGTTTAGGATACTCGAAATATATCCAATTTTCTTCACCTGTCACAATCCGATGCAGGAACGACTTTCTTTTTTGTCTTGCGAGCAAGATTCATGCGGCACCCATTTTCCGATCTTTTCAATCTTCCCCATAGCACGCAGACGCATGAAAATAGCTGGTTGAGTAACATCCAATTGCTCCGCGAGCATTTATTGCGATTGGGTATCGTCTTCGTCCAAAAGAGCCTGCAATTGAAGGTCCTCAACCTTCCTAGGCCGATTTTCACGGCAAAGTCAAAATTGCCTCTTTGAACCGACGAAACCATTCTCGGCACATTGTTTCCGATAAAACACTGTCACAATAGACCTCCATAAGCATTCTATGTAATTCGGCAGCCGATTTCTTCAAATTGTAGCAGAAAAGCAGAGCTTCCCGCATATGCTCTTTTTCTGGCACAAAACTAGACATGATTACCAAAAGAAAAATGTCTGTTGTTGTACGAAATTGCTGACAATGTGCACTGATTAATGTTGACAGATGTCAAACTAATAAAAAAAACTATGGCGTGCCCATGGTAGCTTAATACGCTCACTCACGCCATCTATGAGCAAACAGCGGATTTAAGCTTATCTACCTATTAATTAATTTAAATTTTTAAAGCATTAATTGAATATAACAATACATTACCTAGAAAACTTTTTAATTGATAACTTTTTCGAAAATTATAAAAAGCAAAACATTTCCTATTAGAAAAATATATTCATTTCCATTTGGAAAATTTATCAAACATAAGCGAAATAGTTGAGGGCGTTTATATTCAGAAAATACCAATTTAATTGGGAATAGATATACTTTGTTGTGTATTTAGCCGGAATTAGACAAAAGAGAATTATCACGAAATCAATAAGAAAAATTACATACGAGACTAGCTTGATGTGCGATAAATTGACATTAAATGGTGTAATATGAGCCCAACGATAATATTATTTTAGTTTCGGAATATAAATAAATAATCGCAACTATTAAAAGATTGATAAATAAATTGGTCGGCATTTAAAAGCGTTTCCAATCGTTTTAACCGAAATGACTGAAATCTAATCGAACTTCCTGTGCTTTTAAGACAATTAATTTCTTTTGCTGCCGTCTTCGAATTGTGAATCATCTTTGGACCTACAGAACTAAAAAATTTATCTTCTCATATACAATTCTACGACTATTACCACATACAATTTTACGCTTTAATTTGGTTTTTTTTTGTTGAAAGGTCGAAGGAGTGGGTTAATTTTTTTAAGAACCAAACCATTAGTTATAATTGTCTTGAAATAATAACTTTTGATCAGTTCATTCAGTCTAGTCCATTCAGCCAAATTCATTCATCGTTTTGTGCTCGTGAATGCCGCAATTGTAAACTTTGGCCTCGTATCGGAAATCAATCAAATTAAATAAAATGAACCATTTAGATTTGATTTTTATTCTTTTTTTCTCTCTCTTCTCCTTATAATCGATTATATTTTGGGCTTATCAAAGTTACTATTTTTAGTCACTTACACCTCTGCCTACCCTACAAACAACAAATTTAATTTCATCAGAAACACTCAATACTCTCGATAGGAAAAATTCAACCAAAATGTTTAGATACTTTCCTATTTTTGTTTTCTCTTTTTATAATTTGAAATAAATACAATATTAAATATGAATCTTTATTGGACAAAATCTATAGTGTGAGTATCGATTTTGAAAAGGAAGCAAAAAAAAAACAATCTTCGTTTCTGAAATGCCGAAACCAAAATTAAGATTAATTACTTTGTATCGAAACATAAATGATCGATTACGCTGGCCATATATGTACAAACGTACACAGGTGGGCTATTTATGGAGTTACTAAGATTGTCTACCTTAAAAAAGTGTTATTATAAATAGTTTCAATATAATCAAAACAGTATTTCATTATACACGTATATTAAATTAAAAAATAAAATAATACAAAACACAGAAGAAAAAGTTTTCAATTAAAAAAAATTTCCTTAAAAAAGGTTCTAGATTTTTTATATTATTCCAATTTTAATAATTTATTTTTGTCAGTAACTGCCCCTTCTATTAGATATTATCTACTTAATAGAGTCTATTAAACGATGAGGCATAACAGAAAAGAAATGAGACTGACATCAATAAGGAATTTTCTTCCACATAGCTTGTACGTCGGTTTCTCCTAGATGTGCAGTACAAGTTTCAACTCCTTTTTGGTGAGTAGACGACTCTGTATAATGTAATAGTTGCGTTTTTATAGTGCGTCCCAAATAATAGAATAGGGAAATTTGGAGCAACAATGTCTCATTCAATTTTGTGTTATGCTTGATAAATCCTTGATTTTGACTTACGAGAAATGAAGGGAACATTACTTATCAAGAATACAAGTTTTTGTTGCAATAAAGGATTTTTGAAGGGCTAAGAAGTACTGGAAGACGAACCTTACTTAGAAAGGTCCTCAACATCAGAAACTAATGGAAATGTGGAATGAGTGAGAGCCCTTGTGAGGTAAGGCTATTAATACAAAACGAAAAGAATAAAAGTTTTTGTTGGCCTAAAGGATTTTTGGAGGGCTAAGAAGAACTGGAAGACGAACCTTGCTTAGGTAGGTCCTCAACATCAGAAACTAATGGAAATGTGGAATGAGTGAACGCTCTTGTGAGGTCAGACCATTAATACAAAACAAAAAGAATTAATGTTTTTGTTGGCATAAAGGATTTTTGGAGAACTAAGAAGTACTGGAAGACGAACCTTGCTTAGGAAGGTCCTCAACATCGGAAACTAATAGAAATGAGGGATAAATAAGAGCTCTTGTGAGGTCAGATCATTAAAAAATACTATTTATCTTTGAAAGGCTATTGAAAAATTGGTTTCTCCCCACCCCGAGAAGTAGTAAAAGATGAGCCCTGCTCAAAAAAAACCGGTAAAAAACCGGAATGCTTGAGGTTTCTGGTGAGGTCAGACAGTCGGTTTACATTGAATCTCTTCGAAAGGTTCAGAAATAGGGTTTCTTGTGTCGGATCGGATTTTGCAGAGACTTGGATGATCCACAATTAAAACGCTCACTGCCACATGGTCATCTCCATCAAGAAATTTTTGTCAGAAAAAAGGATTTTTATGGTTTTTTAGCCCCTATATTCAAATAATCTAAGTCCATATTCCCAACTATAAAAAAATACATGAAGGAATCTCATCGGTACTGTCGATAACATCCAAAAAATTTAAATTAACGAACGGAAGGCTATTCCAGTTGAAGCTTCCAGCACTGCTATAAACTGCCCATAAAACGTTCAGGAAAGAATTGCCCAAGAGATATCCTTAACAAATAAAAATAAAATCAAATTACTCTCCGGAAAAAAAAGACAATGAATCTCATTACATACTTACGTAAAATTTGCACCTTCAATTTTAATTCTACAAGAGAATAAACAAAAAATGTATCCTAAAGGAAAAAAAAAACTCTTAAAAATATTTTCATAAACATTTTATAGACATTTGTTGGTATCGATAATAATGGTTAGCAATTGTAAAAAAAAAAATGATGAATGGAAGAAAAAAACTGAAGATAAATTAAATTAAAAGCATTAATAAATGCACAAAATGATTATGACGAACAACAGGTTTAATGGCTTACATTTTATTTTATCCACGATAACCGATGACAAATGATCGTCTCGATGACATTCAGTTCATTTTATGAATAGTAGACGGACAGTTGTCAATGACTACCTAACAATCACCATCAGCTATCAGTACCAGTCCAGCAACCACCAGCCATCAACCACCATCGACCACCGCAAATACCAAACACCAACCACTAACCACTAACCTTCGCTAGAGGTCTGAAAAAATTCAACGATTAGTAGAACCATACCGCCGCCGTACCTGTACCGTCGCGTCCCATCATGAAGTTAACTTCTTCGTCCAGCGTATCACGCGCAGCGTTACCTTCTTCTCTTGTCTTAATTGATTTGTAAGGGAATATTTCTTTGGTCATCGGCATCGTCGTTTCAACCGAACCGATAATATTATGAGGCCATTTGTCATTGCTTAAGATGTGACGCCTTTACGGATTATTAATTCATAAGGCGAACTGTTGAAACGATAAAGTGATCAATAATGAAATGATTCTCATTTTCTAGCGCTCCATTTTCATCTTGTCCGTGTTATTCCGATATACAAATACCTCCACCCGTTCCTGCATAGCCCATTTGTCCACTAGTCTACTCTACCGCTCTAATATGCTCTTAGACCTACGCAGCCAGCTAGAGTCAGTATGGACTATTTTTTTCAGATTTTTTCCCATTTCAAATTCCATCTCAGACAAAAATAGATTTCCAGGTGAGATAAGGCTGTGATGTTTGAAGTTGACAAATTCAAAATGAAATATGAACGAACGCAACCAGAACCAGTGAATCAATCGAACTACGGTGGAGTGGGCGAATTTTGTACACTCCACGAACGCACAGCTCTCTAAGTCTACCTGCCACTTACCCACAAGGATTGGGCTGAACGATGAAATTCTTTTCACAAAAGCATCCAATGCCTGTAGGTAGGTGCCTTCCATGTACTCCTTCGCATGTTCACAGGTATATAGGTGCTTCTCTGTGTGTGTTCGTGTGCATTTGTGTAAGAGCCTCGAGGCCTAGGGAAAAGTGCCGAAACTTGTTATCAAAATTACAAAAATATTTGATCGATCAATTCTGTTCGTTTTACTCTCTTTCATTAACAGTTTTTGTCAACTGCAATCCAATTGTCGGGCAGATGCCACTTTGCATCAACGTCCAAGTGCAAAAGGGGGGATCGATCAGCTTCGAATGATTGCATGCGTGGCACACAAACGTGATACCTGCAACGAATTTACGACTGATTAACTCACCTTTTCGATACGTTTAAATATAATTCGTTATTAAAGGACGTTTTTTTTTTTGTTTATATTTTTCTCTGTTACATGTTTTTAATATTTTTTTTTCTTTTCACTTTTCATATAAAATTTGTTGACAAGTCATAATTCTTTGAGGATTAAAATGATTTTTGCTACAATTTATCGTTTTGAGGTAGAAGTTTTCCGCATTATTTTGTGTAAAGAGAGTAGTGGTACAGGGTTATCCATTTAGAAGAGAGTTGTTTTCAAAGAGAATTTTTTGTATTCATTTTCGGATTTATAAAAAAAAAATTATATATTTTTAAAAAAAATTTATGCATTTTTTAATGTAAACAGAAAAATAGATTTTTTCTATGTCAATAGGGTGTTTACATAAATCTGTATTTTTCCATCCTTTATAAAAAATTTAGATTAGCTTCGAATAACATACAAGTAACGAAACTTAAAAAATTTCAAATAAATAAGATATAAAAATATATGCCCTAATATCGAGTGTTTATTTTGCTGTTTGGTTTTTCATAATTTTATTTTTGACATATCACAAGTGACACATAAAATATTTTAAAATTAAAAGTGCTTAGTTAGTTTTATCATTTTATAATAAAAAGATTTACTCCCAAACAATACCTAAAAATTATTGAATTTTATTATCAAAATTCGTGCTCTGTGAGAAAAATGTGTTTTGCGAACTTCGACAATTTTATTGTCATCATAATCAACCTACTAAGCGCAATCCATTCAAGTCATAGTAACAAAATTTTGCACCATTTTTACGCTATTTGACATCAAACCATTAATCCGTGTGAATAGAGTGCGTACCTTAGATTATAGAAGAACTTCATAGGCCGGTAAGCAAAAATTCTAAATGTAAACAAAAGTATACAAGCATTTCGGTTGTATACTGGCTGGCGTCTTTTAAAACTCTCCGAAAGCCTACAAAATTGCAGCGCTTGATATTTGATTGATATAGGGTGGACCATTTAGAATCTCCATTTTAAAAAGTAAATAAAAAAAAACTAGTGTATGTTTTTTTCAAATTTCCGGTTTTATTAAAAAGATTGAACCTTAAAATTTTAGAATGAAAAACAACATCATTTAAACGGCTGCCACGGCTGGCGTTACAGTACCCCATTCGCTCGACCCAATTTTTCAGTACATTTTCGATTGTGTGGGCCTGTATCTCTTTAATGGCAACTTTAATTTCGTGTTTCAAGGCCTCAATTGTCTCTGGATGGCTTGCGTAACATTTATCCTTAACGGCTCCCCACAGAAAATAATCCAACGGGCTCAAATCACAGCTCCGAGGCGGCCAATTGACATCAGAATTTCGGGTGATTATTCGGTTTTCGAAAGCAGTGCCCAAAAGTTAGATTGTTACGTTGGCTGTGGAGCAAGTGGCCCCATCCTGTTGAAACCAAATGCTCGTTGAGCATGCCACGATAGCGCCCACCATTGACCGTAACGGCGGCTCCTTCCGCATCAAACCGTGACTCGTTGTGGATGCATCGGCTTTTACATGGTGACGTATGGATTTTGTGAGCCCCAGATGCGACAATTTTGTTTGTTGACATACCCACCGAGGTGGAAATGGGCCTCATCCGAAAAGATGATTTTTCGGTAAAAATGCTCATCTTCGACCAATTTATCTTGAGCCGATTGGGCAAACCGAAAACGCATCGGATGGTCATGCGGCTTTAGCTGTTGGACTAATTGAACTTTGTAAGCTTTCATACCGAGGTCTTTTTGCAAAATTTTCAACAGAGAAGTGCGAGAAATGTTCAATTCCTGAGAACGGTGACGAGTTGATGTTGATGGATGATCACTGACATTTTCAGCAATGGCGGCAATATTCTCAGTCGTACGCACTGTCTTAGAGCGGGAACGAGTTGCTTTGGCAACCAACAAACCAGTTTCCCGAACTCGCTTCACGAATTTGCCCACAAATTCACGTGATGGGATTTGATCTTTACTCATTTTTTTTAAATTTCTCACAGTTTGGGTTGAAGACTCACCACTTTGGAAGTAAGTTCTCAATATTTCCCATTTTTCTTCAAGCGTATGGATTACCATTTCGTAAAATTCTGATTTTCAACTAACAATCTGTCAATTCGTGTTGAAATTTAACACTCTAGTACTTCAAATAAATAGTCGTTCAAAATGGAACCGCTACATAGACCATCCTGTATTTACAAAATAAGTAATACACCTAAAATACAATTACATTTGATACCAGAAGATTGGAGAAGAAAAATGTTGCCATCCGCAGAGACGATGACTGGACCAATAGCGATACATTTTTGTCGACTCATTGGATAACCACTAATAAAGCGGAAGCTCCCCAGAATCTAGATTGGACGTACTGCTCTTACTCATAACTTCCTTTTTGGTAACACCAAACGTCCTTTATGACAATCTTGTGGCACCCATTTTACTATCATCCATATTCTACAGGAATGCCACATAACCAAGAATTACTTTGCGAGCAGGATTCCTCCCATTATGGAGCTCCTGGACCCAATAACTCCATTCGCTAGTCCCCTATTTAAACTTCTACAACATACTAATCTGATCCGCAAAATATAACAAAATTCTTAATACGAGGGTCGTTCAATAAGTCCTTAGAAAATCCGAGAAATTGCGCTCGTAGTGTCGGTAAAGATTTTTTTTGTAAGTTGCATTATCGACAGGAAAGCTGTCAAAATTTCAGCTCGATCCATAGCGTAGGTTTAAAGTTAACGACATTTATTTGTGCATAACAATGGAAAAAAGCGAGTTTAGGGCTGACATCAAACATCTCCATTTGAAAGGCTTAAGCCCGAAAGAAATTCTATACTATTAACCACAGATCGGTCTCTCTCAGATTATTTCCCACACGTACTACGAAGTCGCCAAATGTGGCGCTACGAAGTGGTCCCTGGCACATGTCTAAGGCACATGTCTTTGAATTAAAACAAACTAGATGTCAGTGAGTGTCATGTCTACATAAAAGAATCTACACAAAAGTATGCAAGCATTTGGGATTGTGTTACTCGACTATAAGGAAGATTTTACGCAATGATCTTGGTCTCAAAGCATATAAAATACAGCTCGTGCAAGAACTAAAGCCGAACCACCTGCCAAAGCATCAAATTTTTGGTGAGTGGGACTTAGATTAACTTGAAGAAAATCGGTTTTTTTAGCGAAAAATTGCGTTCAGCGATAAAGCTTATTTCTGGTTGAGTGGGTATGTGAACAGGCAAAATTGTCCCATTTGGCTTGATCGACAGCCACAGGCAAAACAGGAACTGCCATTGCACCCAGAAATTGCGCAGTGGTCCTGTATTTCTATAAAGATGACGCTGGGCGCAATGGTACCGTCACTAGCGCCCGCTATCGCTCGATGGTTTCGAACTTTATTTTTAGCCAAATATTTTTTTACCCATCGTGCCTTTTTGCACTGTCGTAGCTTTGCTGAAGGACGACGGGAACTGCAAAAAGTCGTCAATCAACGGCTGTCCCATAAGAGCGTTATTGCAAAAATGTTATCATCACAACACGAGCAATCAAGAAGTTCCGCCATTAGAAAAAAGTGAGAAAAGACCACGTTGCAGTTTAGATGTGATAATAGGTTTGAAGCCATGGAAGGTGGGTTTTATTGGTTAAAAATCCCTCTGAACTATAGGATTTAATACCTCTTTAGTGCGTCCTTAAAAGAATTTCCCCCTACTTACGATAAAGCCAAAAACCCATTTGCAATTTAAATTTGTACAAACTTACATATTTTTTTGGATGGTTATCTTAATTTTAATGGTTTCTTTCTCAACTTAACTAAGCATTACAAAATTATTTATTTTTTCAAATTATGTTTTAAAAACATTTCTCAATTCACTTTTATTTAAATAAATTTTACAAACACTCATTTTTGACATGAAATGCATCATTAAAAAATATTGTTTCAAAAATTTTATAAATTATAAGTTGGTGGTGGTGGTTGCATTTAACCTTCAAAAATACCAAGAAAATAAAAAAAAATTATATTAAAATTGTTTGTAGTTTTAAAAAAGTTGGTTTTTTTCTTCTTGGTATTTTTTTAAAACTACTTTTCTGTGAATGTACAAAACTCATTTAATTATAAATCATATGAAAAGTAAGTATTCGTAACGGGTGCATGGCTCATAAATTGGAGCCGTTTTAATAAAAGATATGCTAAATATTTCATTTACAGATATTAAAAGCTATCCAATTAGTTAAAAATCATTTAGTTAATAAATATTAAAAACTATCTAATTGGATACAAACACATTTTTTCCTATTTTCCTATTTTTTTTTATATATTTAAATAATATTTACCTGTAATCAAATTTTTATCTGAAATGGTTAAGCAACTGTAATTTATCTTTTTGAATATTTGCACACAATTTGACCTGAAGGTCTTTATGAATGTAATTTAATTAATATAATTGCATAATAATTAAAATAAATATATTTATTTTTTATACCAATTTTAATAAAATATTTAGGCAAACAATTTTTAATAGGAAATTTTACATTCGAGCAAAATTAGTTAATTAAAGATACTTTTTTTTATCAAAGTAATTCGTAATTTTTTTTTTAAAGCAAACTTTTTTAGCTATAATTATTCCGTTAAAAACTATAAAAAAAATACTTAAAGATGAAGAGAAAAATTTTAGAATAATTTGAGGTCATTTAGAATATTGTAAAGACTTAGGTTATTTAAGACTCTTACAAAGACTTTAAAATAATTACCTTTAAAGAAGGATATTTTCAATTTGATGTGTTAATGGTTAAAATTAATCAATTATAATTGACCAATTTCAAAAGTTCTACGATAAGAAGAAGATGACCCCATAAAAAGAATATGTAAAGTGTTATCCATTTTGGTGGTTAGAAAATTAAAACCCAGTCCTTTGACAGCTGTTAAATAAATATGTCATTCAAAATATTATTTTCTTTAAAACTTAATTTGCCATTTTATATTAAAGTAGATTGAAAAAATCACTAAACTTTACGTTAAAATTGTGAAAAAAATTAAAATTTTTCTCTGCGGTGAGGCTTATTTCTCGCTTGGAAATACGAGGGTCATTCAAGAAATACTTAGCCTCACCGCCCGATCGAACTGCTGTCACAAAAGAAATTTACCATCGTGCAGTACATTCTTTTAGTAGCCTATTGTCAAAGTTTGAGTCGATTTCCTCTATTAGTTTTGTTTTGAGAGCCTTTGAAAGCGAACGTGCCGGTTGGTTGCACAAAAATGGAAAAAGAACAATATCCTTCGGTGATTAGATTCTTGTTTTTGGAAGGGAAAACGCGCAGCGAAATCAAAGATCGCTTGGATGCTGTGTATGGTGACTCTTCTCCTTCGATGGCGACCGTCAAGAATTGGTTCAACAAGTTTGTTCGTAGCCGCACGTCAGTTTTTGATGAGCCACGCCCAGGTGCCCCGAAAACGGCTGCTACGGAGGAAAACTTTAAAAAAGTCCACGATCTCGTGTTGGCAGACAGTCGATTGAAGGTTCACGAGATAGCTGAGACTGTGGGCATTGCAGTAGGAACGGTGCATCATATTCTACACGAAGAACTGGGCAAGAGAAAGCTGTCGGCGCGATGGGTGCCGCGTTTGCTCACACCGGAAAACAAGCGCAACCGTGAGACCACATCGGCGACGTGTTTGGCGCTGTTTCAGCGCAATCCAGCGGAGTTCTTGCGTCGTTTCGTGACCGTCGATTTACTGGTACACACCAGAGACCAAGGAACAGTCGAAACAGTGGACATCACCCGGCGAACGTGCTCCGAAGAAGGCGAAGACTGTTCGATCGGCCGGAAAGGAGATGGCCACCGTTTTCTGGGATTCACAAGGTGTGATCCACATCGATTACCTCGAGAAGGGTAAAACAATCACGGGGCGCTACTATGCTGACTTATTGGGCCGATTTGACGTCGAATTGAAGAAAAAGCGGCCCCGCTTTGCGAAGAAAAAAGTGCTGTTCCACCACGACAACGCGCCGGCTCACATCTCCTCCGTCGCCATGGCCAAATTGGTCGAATTGCGCTACGAATTGCTGCCCCATCCACCGTACTCTCCAGATTTGGCCCCCTGTGACTACTTTTTGTTTCCAAACCTGAAAAAATCACTCGCCGGGAATAGATTTGGGTCGAATGAGGTGGTCATCGTCGCCACGGAGGCCTATTTTGCTTCCCTCGAGAAAATGTATTTTTTGGACGGGTTAAAAAAGTTAGAGCATCGCTGGGCCAAGTGTATCGAGCTTGAAGGAGATTATGTGGAAAAATAAATTGCCACCTTTCCAAAATTTTCGTTTTTCTTTTGTAGGCTAAGTACTTGTTGAATGACCCTCGTAGCTATGTACGGGGCTGTAAAAGTCTATGAGTAACTATAAAGATATTATTTAACGGAAAAAAACTGTCAAGTGCATATAGTCCTGTATAAGAGTGTATTTGTTCCGTGTGCTATGTATGCATCGTGTGTGTGGGCTGACGTTATGCGCCATCAGTATGCAAGGGTAACCATAAATTCGGTTCAGCGTATGACTCTGTATGCGTGCTTGAATGTGTGTAGAACCGTTTCGACTGAGGCGATGCAGGTTATCATGGGAGAAATTCCATGGGACCTGGAGGTGCTGCGTGGAAGTATATGAGGTTCAGGATCTTAGTCTACGCTGGTCCTGAACAAAATGTATGAACTATGTCAGCAACGATGGGATGAGAATGTGAATGGCAGATGGACGCACATGTTCTTTCCGAACGTGTGCTTTCCATCTGCGTATGGATTTGAATTTGGTCTGTTCCTTGTTCCGTGGTACTGTTTGAAAGGAGAATGAGAATAGTGCGTGAATGAGTGTGTGAATGACACGCAGGGTGGCTACAACCGGTTGAAAGACCAAGATCGATTTCGGTTGTACTTTTGGGTCTTGGCGAACCCGCGTACCTGAACTGCCCTAGCGGTGCCTAGGAATTTACAAGATTCCTGACCGTAGCTCAATGAGCGGAGTACAAACCAAAGTACTCTTAATACAAAAATTGGTACCACGGGAATCGGGGGCCCCACAGTAGAATAGACTGTGCCCGATTGAGCAACGTGGTGGCTGTGGTTATGCTCATGTCGCGGGTATGGTCTCCGGACCGCAGGTGGGGGATAACTGGCAAATTCCATCTTGCAATTATCTCGGGCACTGTCACTGCTAATGACAGTAGAGGTTTAGATAGTCTTCCCCATTAGCAGGTGGAGTAGTCGGGTTGTAACTGATTACTACCTGCTAACTGCCAGTAATGGTGGTGCGTTGATTGAGCGTATCTCAATCCCTATAGTCGTAGGCGACTCGTGGTCTTGAGGTTTGGACAACCAAGTCACGTTAAATAACAATTTATAACTGTCAAGTGCGTATTTTGGCCTAAAGGTGTCTTCAGGTGTGAATTTTGGCCTAAAAGTGTCATTCAGGTGTGAATTTTTGCCTAAAGGTTAGAAAATGAAAAAGGAGTGATAGTTGCCGTCTATTCTAAGCGCTATAACCGTATAATAACCAAAATTTTTTAGGCCTAAACTGAAAAAGATTGGCGCTATAATTTACATAACATGACAAATTTTTGCTTTATTGGGCGAAAAGTACCTAAGACAGGAAATTTTCTAAATTTAGTTATGTCAATTGACCTCCAAGATCGTATGATTTGACGCCGTTGGACTTTTTTTTGTAAAGATACGCAATATATCGAATTTATTTTAAATTTTAGAGTATTTAATAATTATCACATTCTTCAAGTAATGTCCGAATTACACCCCGAAATGTGCAAAAAAAATCAGCAAAAATTACCTCAAAAGGATAGAGTCCTACAGACATTTTTTGGCATCTATTTAAATTATATTATTTTTTATACATACTTGGCTAGATATATATAGGGAATATAATTAATATAAATAATAATCAATAAATGAATTTTTTTTTACTTTCCAAAGTGCAAATTGACAAGTAGTCCTTCATTAATTGACATTTACTTTATGAGCTTTTGAACACATGATAACGAAAACTTTCCCATATCAACAAATTTACAAACTCTTTGCGCAATTAATGATAATTTTTTATAGTCAAACACTATTTAAAAAATTTTATAATTTTCATTAATATTCCAATCAAATTATATTAAGAATTGTTCCATAAAAATATAATTTCAAAATTTTATAGCATTTTCTATTTCAGTAACTTTCACAATTAATGAAAATATTAGCATCAATAAACCACAAACATTATTTGCCTAAATTTGCTTCCATTATTTTGTAATAAATGCGAATAATTACAATTAATAATCATATCCTGATCAAAGTTTATTTTTATTTTTTATTATTACAATATTTTCAATGAATATGAAAATAAATTTGTGGTAGAACCTCCGTCCTAATAATATTGTCATTAGCAGTACTGTTTGCGATGAATTAATGTAAAATTACAAGGATGCTCTTCTCCTGACAATTACTATAAGGACTCGCGATTCATGATGACTATGTTTATTTCAATTCAATTGAATTTCATAAAAAAATTTTTATTTTAATTTCATCCTCGCTCTAAGGACATTTTTGTATATAGTTCAGGTTAAATGCACGTTTTGTATAAAATGCCAATTGTATGCGTTTAAATCCACTTAAGACTTTTGATCTGGCAATGCAATGATGGGCTTTGTTCCCTTCTCTAATAGTAGCACACTTGTTTATTCTCTTCATAATATTTTTGCTAGGATTAAATTTATTAATATTCTATGAAAAGATGTATTAATGGAAATTTATCATTCGAAATTTTGTTGTTTATTTCTTCTACTTAAACTTTCATAAGATAATGTCAACAATTAATTAAATATTGGAGTTTTTATAAAAGAAATATTTTTTGGTCTTCATTATTTTTAAAAAGGATAGATTTCAGTGAATTTTCAGATAATTTTAAAGCGATCCCTACATCTAAAAAAAAAAAAAAAAATTTTTTTAGGACATACATAGCCCGCCAACTATTTGGGACCACCCAAATCTTGACGAATTTTTCCGTCATATAAGGTTGTATTGGCGTGAAAATTTTGCTTGTCAATATCTAAATAGAAAGTTTTAGTTGGATTGAAATATAATAATTATACCATGTATATAAGCTTAAATCCGGTCATAGATGGCGTGAGTGAGCGTATTAAGCTACCATGGATACGCCATACTCTTTTTATAAGTTCGACAACTGTCAACATTAATCAGTGCACATTGTCAGCAATTTTGTACAACAACATATATTTTTCCTTTGGTAATCATGTCTAGTTTTGTGCCAGAAAAAGAGTATATGCGGGAAGCTTTGCTTTTCTGCTTCAATTTGAAGAAATCGGCTGCCGAATTGTATCGAATGCTTATGGAAGCCTATGGTGACAGTGCTTTATCGGAAACAACGTGTCGAGATTGGTTTCCTCGGTTCAAAGACGGTAATTTTGACTTGTGGGAGCGTGAAAATCGGCCTAGGAAGGTTGAGGACCATCAATTGCAGGCTCTTTTGGACGAAGACGATACCCAATCGCAAAAAATACTCACGTAGCAATTGGGTGTTACTCAACCAGCCATTTTCATGCGTCCGCGTGCCATGGGGAAGATTGAAAAGATCGGAAAATGGGTGCCGCATGAATTGAACGATAGGCAGATGGGCGACACCAAAACACATACGAAATCTTGCTCAACCGACAAAAAAGAAAGCCTTTCCTGCATCGGATTGTGACAGGCGATGAAAAGTGGATATATTTCGAGAATTCTAAACGCAAGAAATCGTGGGTTGATCACGGCCAACCATCAACATCTTCTCCAAGACCAAATCGCTTCGGACGGAAGACGGTGCTGTGCGTTTGGTGGGATCAGCAGGGTATCGTCTACTATGAGATGTTGACAACGCACCAGCGCATACGTCAAAAATAGTCCAAAAATACTTGGAGACACTCAACTGGGAGGGATCAGCAGGGTATCGTCTACTCCAGGACAACGCACCATCGCATACGTCAAAAATGGTCCGAAAATACTTGGAGACACTCAACTGGGAGGTGCTACCTCACCCCGCTTATTCACCAGACCTGGCCCCTTCCGACTACCACCTGTTTTCGTCGAAGGGCCACGCGCTCGCTGAGCAGCACTTCGATTCTTACGAAGACGTCCGAAAATGGCTTGCCTCGAAAGAGAAGGATTTTTTTTGGCGTGGTATCCACAAATTGCCCGAAAGATGGGAAAAATGTGTAGCTCGGCGAGGGCAAGTACTTTGAACAAAGTTGTTTTTGCTTTCTATAAAAAAAACAGGTGTTTTTTGACTAAAAACACAGCGGATTTAAGCTTATACACCGGGTACATTGTCTTTTATTTTAATTAATTTTTTTTTGCAAAACAGCAGTATGCATGTGTGAGAAGCCAGCCATTGTATGACAACTGTTTGGGTCCATTAGTTATTTTTTAATAGTTCTTGTGATTAGAAATATTATTTTATCGAAATAATAACTAAAAGAGGTTAAAAATAATAATTAAATTTAGTATTTATATTTTTAAAAAAAAAGGCCAAATTAAAGAATTAAAATTTATTGAAATTGGTTGCCAATTTACGCTTTGAGTATAAAAGAGATTGGCAGCAAAAGATAGAGTATTCTTAATTTGTAAGGCTTCTTCGACCGTTTTTACAAGAAGCCAGGTTAGAATTCGCACAACATCAAGTGAATGAAAACACCGACTGGAAACAGGTTATATTTTCTGACAAATTTTTATTAATTCAACAATTTTCAGTAAGGGACTCTTAGGAGACATTTCTTATT